>HG992312.1:10000000-14977500 GCA_905220615.1 Tinea trinotella
GCCAATTCCGGTTTGAAGCCTATCTTTGTAAAAAAATAGATAAATCGTTTTTGTTTATGGGTATTTATTTTGCTTACGAGTATAACTATACGTTTCCTAACCAGCTATGACAATACTGATGAATAAAATATATAAAAGAAGAAAATATTTCATAAAAATCATTTATGAACCCGGGCAAAACCTTTTTCCTAGGCGTGAATCATTCGGTAAAAAAAGGATCTCTTCACATAATTTTGTCATACACTTTCCTCGGAAATTATTATGTCACTTTTTTCCAAATTAAAATTATGATTCCCCAAGTTTTGACGTTATTATGAGAATATGAAATACAGATTTCCATTTCTTGTTAGTAAATCCAGAATTTTCATTGGAGTAATAAAACAATTTGCATATTTCCTTTCAGAATTGAATTCTTACGATTTGGGAAGCATCCCGACATTTTGGTACGAATTTCCTTCGCGCCAGAGTTATTAAAACATGTAAATATCAGAATATTTTAATTTATATTCTTTTTTACTAAGAGATGAAGTTCAGACTCGAGTATTTTTGTTATCTTATCGTTCGGAAAGTTTATTTGAAATTATCGCATATTTAAGAACAAAAAGATTATATCGCACAAGTAAATGTAAATGGATAATTTACGTTTAACATTTATTAAAAAAAGTGTAATAAAGAGTTCCACATAGGAAAAGGAATGAACTGTATAAAATCCAATTTGTAATATAATACCGAGACCTTACAAATTAAAGCGGATTTCACTAAATTTAATTCTTTGCTAAGTCATTGTGGAAAACTTCAGTAGTTAGTTGGTAAACCTTGTTAATTTGTTTTATAATTAAAAATAACTGATTCTGTTATATTATTACTTGACGTCTACATTTTTGTTATAAAACGGTAATAAACATTTTTGGTAATAAACAAACTTGACCATTTAAAATCATCATGTCAGCTATTAGTCGTCTAATCCTGGATTGGCCTGCCCCCGCGACCTCTATTAATAGCCTGCTAGAAACGGCATCAAGCGTTTCCCTGCAACCTTTAGCAGGTTGTCAGTCCGTCGGTCCTACGCTGCGATAATATTCGAAATAAATATTACAAATTAATAAGAAAACAATTTAGGCTTATAAAACCTTTTCTTAAATAACATCCTCCACAGAAAAGATAAAAAATAATTTATCTTTGCGGAGATTTCGCCACTCATCCTTTTGAAAACTTCAGGTAGTAGACATAAGATGAATAAAGTATGATGTAAGTACATGATATTTGGAATACCAGATTTTTTTAAATCTGCATAATGGCATATAAAAATCATTTAATAATAATCTGGCGCATTCTTAGCTCAACAGATTTTTAACCAAAGAAATAATTCACTATTAAAAATTATTGCCGTATAATTTTTACGTATTACGGATATCAAAAATGTAACGATACTTTAGCAATTTATTCAACCATTCTATGAAATTGATTTCACCATCTATTTCATACCAATAATGTGTATTTAAATGTTCGGCACGTTATTATGCGACGAGTAATAATTATGTTTTCTACATACTTTCTATTGGCCACATTGATACCAGCAGGCTCCAAATTTGTCAGCTTCACTAAATTGACATAGCAGATATAACTTTTTCTGTGTGACTGTCACCAACCCTTTAACCTAACAAAACCGTTAATCTCACTCTACAAGACAGAATTCATCATCATCATCAGCCAGAAGGTGTCCTCTGCTGATCATAGGCCCTTAGGACGCCATTCCGAACGACAAGATGCTAGTTTCATCCATCAGTTATTCGATACTTTCACTATGTCGTTAGGCCACATAGTGGGAGGCCTACCTACGCTGTGTCCTAGGGTTCGTGTTATCTACTCTAAAACTTTTCTTTTCCATGCCGGTTGTAGGTTCTTCGAGCGAGACAGGATTAGTATACAGAATTATATAGCGGTAGTGAAACGGTCACGCAAATTTTATCGGTATACCTATTAATAGTAGTAGACAGCCTATAGATCTGGGGTACCACCACTTACAAGTAAACAGACCGTTAAGTACGACGTTAACGTTCGGACTTAACGTTAAGTCCGACACTTGTGGCGTTTCGGGATCAGCTTTAAAGTTGCCGGTTTCAACTAGGCCGGCATAGTGAATGTGACTACTATTTATAGTTATTTAACTGTAATAGCAGTCACCCCGCATTCATGGATCGCACCCCAGTTTAACATCAGGCGAGGTGCTGTCATATATTGAGCTACAATAAATAATATAAAACATTCGTGACCGACTTCATAAAAAAATAGAAACTTATGCCTAACAAAATCAGCTTTTATTAAAAATGAGATATTTCAATAATGAGATATTACAGTGAATTCATGTAAAGGTTCTAAATATATCACCCACCCTAAAATACTTTAGCTTTGAGCGTCCATTAAGCTATTACAATATTAAATCAGAAAGCCAATTTCATTGAATTATAACATCTCATACTACGTTTAACACTGCTTAGACGGGTCAAGGGTTCGATAATTATTGTACGAGTACACCCGCCAAATAATCTGGTCTACCATCTTAAGATTAAAATAATTTGGCACTTAATAAAACAATAAAGTCTATAATTTAACTATTAATTATAAAGCGTTGTTATATATTTACTCGTCATAATTATGCGTCCGACTACAATTAAATAGGTCGCAACTTACAAGGTGATCCCAAAACGCGACTAAGTCACTTCACAGTCTGTACACTTGTAAGTAGTGGTACTACCCCGGATCATCAAACTGAGCGCCACTGCCTACCACTCTTAGACAACCAGACCTTTAGACAAATTTTTTTTTAGACAAATATTCGTAATATGGCCGGCATAGTTACGGCGACTGAGGCAGCTGTGCACTAACTCGGTGTTTTCAGTCGCTGTCACTCTTGGACCTCCTCTTGCTTATCATCAGGCGGGCCGGGGTCAAATGTCGTGTCACAATAAAAAAAAGTAAGTAAGTAGTTATTTATTCTAATTAATAAATAAAGCTATGAAAAAATCTTTGCTGCGACTGCGACCGAGAATCGAACCCGGGACTTTGCCCGTAACGGACTAGTATGCTAAGCAATGCGTCACGCGTATCGTTGCGCCACGTTATAACCTTTTGAAATGTCAAAAGGAAGTTTTTTCAAAGCTATTAGAACTTTGTCATAGTTTAATAAAAAAAAAACTTATTTTGAACATGCATTGGAGGTTGTGCGTGATTTAGGTTAAATGTCAATTTTAAAATGTGAATTTAATTAATTTGATACCCTCATACATTTTTTCATCTAGGTCTCGAATTGCCTGCTTGGGAAGTCCAAAAGCGCCGATAACTCAAAAATAAAACTATACAGATCACTATACCGGCAAATGTGTTTTACCCTGTAATTCAAATTACAAAAAATAACGAAGGCAAGAGAGTATGCATTTTTATTATATAATAATTAATTTATAATAAAGAGATATGAAGAGAAATTCTTTTACATTTCTACAATAATCTACTAAAGTGTCTCATATGAATCATATCGACAGGCGACATGCGTGACGACAGGCGTAGAAGAACGGTTTAGCGATTGGTTTGTTGCGCGTAAAGTCCCGGGTTCGATCCCCGGTCGGAGCAAATATTTGTTTCATAGCTTTTATTTGTAATATTTAATAATATTAAATATTGCAAATATTTGTTAATAAAAAAAAAGAGATGGATATTTCCTTCGGGTCTGGTTATCAAAGAGTGGTACCCAGTCTGCCGATCCGGGGTAGTACCACCACTCACAAGTATACAGACCGTGAAGTGATTTGGTCACGTTTCGGGATCAGCTTGTAAGTTGCCGGTTCCATCTAGGCCGGCATAGTGGATGTGATTGCTACTCACAGTTATTGAATTATAGTAGCAGTGACATTCATTCATGGACCACACTTCGGCGTAACATCAAGCGGGGTGCTGTCATATGTCAAGTCACAATAAAAAAAATAAAAAAATATAAACCAGCTTATAAATTCGGCGATAATTAATTTTCCAAAAGATTTTAAAATATTTATATAAGTTAGGTACCCGTATTTTTGCTGTTAAAGATGTCCTATACTTACCACTTGCCCGAATCCTAAATTAATTAATATGAAAATGAATTTTATTGTTCGCGCACCTCGAGTGAAATGTCAAAGGGCATCCTGTTAGCACTTAGGCAAATTAATGACATATTCTGGAAGCTAAATTACCTGCCTATTGAGAAGCACACAATCATACGGAGACGAGGCATTGTAGGTCTACGTTACGTAGGTACTATAGGTAGGTTTGGTAGCTACGTTTTTAGGCAACATGAGAGATTGTATTTCTACGTTATAAAGGAAATTTAAATTATTTGACTAAAAGGCAAGAGGTAATGAAAAGCAATATTTTTTATTGAAATAAACAAATTTTATGCGGCTTAGTATTGCGTTTATTTTGGTTTTGATATTACATTTTTTTTTATTATTCCGACGATTCGAGAGTTTTGCAGCCCTCGTGGTCACGGAGAGACTGATAGTGGACTAATAGTAAGCCGTATAAAATTTGTTTAATTCATTAATCAATGTTCGCGCAAAATCTAAGAAAATATTAGGAGGATTAAAATGATATAGTTTTTTCAGTCGTAGGCCCTCTTTACTATCAGGCACTCGTTACCTTGACATCTAATGTAGACTTCTACATTAGATGTCACATCTCAATAATAAATATATGACAATGTGAACTAAGAATGAAGTGAACTAATTTTATATTTAATATCTACTCTATTAAAACTCTCAGTTCACACACACATATGCACAATCACCCCACTACTAACAATAAAACCATTGTTTAAAGAAAATGAACTGAATTAGTGGGAGAAATTGATAACTGCAATACAGTCATTTGATGACTGCTCATAGATCCACCAACTTTGAAATGTACATTATTTGAAATATACAATTTTTATTTTTATTATATTGACGACCCGCGTAGAGGTTTACACGTTAGTTCTAAGTTCTATTACCTTTCCGGTCGATTCTGTATTTGTAGGTATTTAAGAGTGTACATGTATACAGACCGTGAAGTGATTTGGTCACGTTTCGGGATCAGCTTGTAAGTTGCCGGTTATATCTAGGCCGGCATAGTGGATGTGATTGTTACTCACAGTTATTAAATTGTAGTAGCAGTGACATTCATTCATGGACCACACTTCGGCTTAACATCAAGCGGGGTGCTGTCATATGTCGAGTCACAATAATAAAATAAAGTGGTCTAACACGTATACATACCGTCTTGAGACTAAGTCATGTTTTCTGATCAGCGTGAAAGTTTCCGATACAACTTGTGGATGCGATTGCGGTGTTGGAGGATGATGTGTGAACGAAAACACACATTTTCCTCACTGCTCTACGGTAGTGCGGTAGTAGGTATAGTATAATAATTTACCTGTAATAATAGCTGTCGCCTCCAGTTTAACGCTAGAAGTGATCATGTCTATAATTTTTTTAGAGAATGGCTGGTGCTTCGGATGACTTAGCAGCGCTTCATCGTCAATATTCTCCAAGTGTATGGTCAAAGCGATTCGCAACTGGGCCAGAAGTCGAGCAATACCATGTGAATTTTGTAACTAAGGGTAAACAATAAAATATTTTAATATTTATAGGTACTATGGCCGGCATGGTGAGGTAGCTGTGAATAAACTCGGTTTTTTCAGTGGTCGTCACTCTTGGACATCCGCTTGCTAATCATCAATCGGTCGAGGTCAGATGTCGTGTCACATTAAAAAAAAATACCACTTGCCGGTTCCAATGTAACTTTGATATACTGGTCGTTCTGTTTCTATAATACAAGTTTAACAGCTTAGTACTTTAATGACTTTAAATAAAGAGCGACCTAGTAAATAGCTTTGTTCCTAATATCTTATTATAATTTACAATTTAGGTTATCAGTTTGCATAAAATAACTAACTATAACACGTGCTTCGTCTCACTCAAAACTAATCAAATATTAAGTTTCAAACTAGGTTAGACGAAGATTTGATCGAAAACTTTTTATTTAAAATGCACATATCGTTGCAGAGAGCGAAAAAGCTACAAATAGTATTCCTAACAAACTTGAGATTGAATATGGCACAACGGCTGGACAGAAGTTAGACATTTTGGGGACAGATTTGGCAGACGGTAAGTTCTACGACTACAATTTCTATCCAAACTAATACATATAATTATAATAACTAAATAGTACACATAGTTAAATAAATAACATTAAAGGATGAGTGAAAGTAAATTAAGCCATATGAATTATAAATCTGATGTGGATGAATGCGTTAAACGAGGCGGACCCCGGATTTTTTCTCTATCAGAGCTTAAGAAAGCTGGGTTGTCTAGAGATTGTATGAAGAGAAGTGTGGATGTAATGAAAGCGAACGAGTTGTGTCAGGAACGTGGCAAGTGGCGCTCCATTGTCCCTGCCTAATCCTGAGGAAAAAAGAAGTGACAATTTAATTCGCTTGGATTGTATGTATTTATTATATATTATATATAATGAAATATGTATTTAAAAACAACGCGTAAATACACAAACATTCTCAATACCAATTGAACTAATCGGCAAGACTTCCTTACCTCAAACCACCCAATCTATGCAGATTAATTTGATAATTAATAACCAATTTCAGACGCCCCAATCCTCGTTCTAATTCACGGTGGTTATTGGCAACATTTAAGCCGAGATATATCACGATATCCAGCACCTGCACTCCATAGAAGCAAAGTTAAATTGATTGTATTAGGCTACGATCTATGCCCAAACACTACCTTACCAGAGATTGTTGAAGGTATTCTTAGAGCTGCAAAATATGTCTTTGAGTATGCTGAAAAAATGGGTTCTAGGTAAGTTTTTTTTTAAATAATTAGCTCTTAAATTTGTTTTTTGTGGACCCGACATCTAACCTTACCTTGCCTTATAATAAGCAGGAGGAAGTCCAAAAGCGCCGATGACTGAAAAAAAGGATTCAGTTTACCTCAGTTGCTTCCATTAAGGCCGTCTTCCAGCTCAACATCAGGCGGGTCGCTGTGTCGAGTGTAAAATTTAAATTACCTGACTAAAATTATTGTTAAGCGTAATTCATAATGATAATACTTTTTTTTATTATTCCGACGTTTCGAGGGCTTTGCAGCCATCGTGGTAACGGAGAGACTGAGGTGTTGGTCGTCCTATTGGTTGATGCTGTTATTGTTTTCAAAACTACCCCGTTTGATGTTTTGATTTTGTTTTTTGGTTCCCGGTTTAATTAAATTTTTTGCAAAAATAACTGACGGTGTCATCTGGTTTTGCAGTTTGCTGGACTTGAGTTTGTGTATTATGGGATCCCAGGTGTTAGGTTCGTGACCACGATGGCTGCAAAGCTCCCGAAACGTCGGAATAATAAAAAAAATTAAAATCAAAATCAAAATAAACGTGATAGTAAGCCGCATAAAATTAGTTTTAATTAATTCATTAATGCATAATAAGTAATAATAGTGATAGGATATATATATTTATTAATTATATACTATCCATTATCAGATCAAAGAATTAAAAAGATTTGTGTAAAAAAGGCTTTCTATTTATATCCATTAGATGAACTTTAATTGTCTAATGCGCTTGCAGATATTCTTGAAATAAATCATTCTTAACACACTAGCAATACCCTTTGGCCATTTTAGCGAGTATAGTCAGAAAATAGATTTCATTTATTTATTTAGAACTTTATTCCACCATGTTTAAAGGCATTATATTGGCCTTAGAAGACCAATATAATGCCTTTAAACATTCTCTGTCAGTTAACGTTTGGGACTAAATAGAGAATTAAAAGTATAGGAGGGGTAATTACCGACCAAATTGGAGACATTTTCAAGAAAGCTGGGTTGCCCACTACCAATAAACATAGAGCTTGTATGAAAAGAGGGAGTTGTGTCAAATGGCGCTACATTGAGGAAAAAGTCGTAACAATTTTTTGAAATTATAGAGTAAAAATTTACCAAAAAAAAACTTAATATGTTTTAATATATTTTAACCTTTTTTATTTTAAGACCCGACATCTTAAAATTATGTATATAGATTCCACTTATGACAGCTACATACCTTTTATTAAAACTATATTCCGATGCTGTTATAAAATAATACATTTCAAAATTAAACTTGTTCTAGGGGCGTATATTTCGCGGGACACTCAGCTGGAGCACATCTAGTGGCGAAAATTCTAAGCAATCGCGACTTCTTGGAAAACACACCCGGCTCTCAGAAACTACAAGGCGCTTTCCTAATAGCGGGCATTTATGACTTACAAGAACTCATACGAACACCTGAAAACGATGTGATTCAATTAGCACCAGATTGTGCTGTTTCTATGTCGCCACAGTTTGATTGTTACGATCATTTAAAGAATTTAAATGTAAGATTCTATATTATTGTTGGACAAAATGATAGTCCTACTTTTATAAGACAATCACGTGAATTCTACGAACTGTTATATGACACATGCCATATGCAGAATTTGTATTTTGAAATTAAAGATAACAAAGATCATTTTGATATTATGGAATGTCTCGCGTGTTATGATAATTATTTGCGTAATTTGTTATGCCATGATATTGGTAGTCATTTGTAGATGATACGAACATATTTTCTCTTTTAGTTAAGACTATTTTTTTATTGTAACTTGACATATGACAGCACCTGTCTATTGTTAAGCTGGAGTGCGGTCAATGAATGGAGGAGGTAACTGGTTATTATTGTAAGAACAGCATAAGCTGTTTATTGATAATCTATAATTAAGATAGCGACCGTGGTGTAGTGGCAGTGCAATGGTTACGAAAACGGAAGAGCACGGGTTCGAATCCACTCACCGGTACCAAAGTATCTTTGATATATGTACTTTGGCTGTCATGTTTCTATGATACAAGCACTTAATAGAAATGTATAATATAAAATAATACCTAACTATTAGGTGAATTACGCTCATATCCATAAATTGAATATATTTTATTGTGGCTCAACATACAAGTATAATAGCACCTCGTCTGATATTAGGATGCTAATAACAGGTAAATGACTGCAAGTAGCAGTCGCATGCATTCACTATGCCGGAATCACTATCACTATTCTAAAGTGGTGACACTACTCCAGTTCGGCTGGATGGGCAAATGACCACCAACTGTGCACTCATCACTATATAAAACATATTTTATAAGGTTAAATAAGTGACTAGTTATTTAAAGTAAGTAGAAATAAAAATAATAGAAATGACATTTATAAACTCGAGATATTCAATGCCAAACTCTCAACGAATATATTGTATTTAGCGTTAAAGTTTATAAGAGTTTATTCACATTATTTAGTGAAGTTACGATGTTATAATATTTGCAAAATTATGAGAAAATAAGCAGAACAGCCACGTTCATGTGCAATTATTTTATTAACCCAACAATACGTTGCCTAAATTCAAAACACAGTAAATGCCTTTTCGTACGTTCCGATTGCCGGGTAGCCGGTGCCGGCACACGGTGTCTACGAGTAACTGTATGGGCTTTTCACAGTAGTTTTTACACATTCCAGCATAATTAGACTGCAAAGCTAGGTAAAAATTGGGTCTACCACTGTGCGTTCACTACTTGCCAGAACACGTACAAGATTTCATATGCATCGGCGATTAGGTACTTTGACACCGAATACCCTACAACTGGAACGTATAAAAACTCACTCAGGCTTACAGACAAATTTAAAATGGGAACGTTGTAAACCTTGATAAAAATCGATAGTGATGCAATGAAGATTTACATAAAATTAATTATAAATTATTTATAATGAAAAATCAATCAATCAATCGAATTGTCAAGCCTGTTTCCCACAAGGACAGGTAGAGACTATGAAGCGCCACCAGCCACGTTCCTGAGACGACACCCGTGCTTCCTAACACCCACAATTTTAAAAATAAATTATTTTGTATTATCTTACATTTTGCGCAAACATTGATTACCGAATTAAAAATTTTTTATGCGATTTGCCGTGTCTCTCCGTGACTACAATGGCTGCAAAGCTCTTAAAACTTCGGAATGATAAAAAAATGTAATATCTAAAAATAAACTAAAACTTATAAACTAAAAATGAACGCGATAGTAAGACACATAAAATTTGTTTAATTCATTAATCAATGATTTGTTATAAATAACATATCTCTTGCTATGTTTATACTATGTGTAGTCGTAATTATTACCTTTCGTTAGCTCATAAAAGCTTAATTAATAAATACTTGAAGGTGCTGGAGCCGAATTTCAATTATAATTTTAAGTGCCTTCCCTCAAAGCCAACAATAAATTGATTAATAAATTAAGATTAATAACTGTCTTTTTTAATTTTATACGTTTCTAATAAATATTTTTAAGTTTTATTTTTATTTGTCATTATAATTTCTTGTAAGGTGAAAAATAAATTTAAAATAATAATATAAAATATTTTATTTGTATACTGACTTCTACGGATATAAAATATAAGGAAATATATTTTACTCGTATACTACTTTACATAAAACATAAGGAAAAGCCATCAACGCTTGCCAATCGCTTTATTCCCACGCGAATAGGCAGAGACAACAACAATCCTGGCATTAGGAATGAAGTTATAAGTAAATAAAAAAGGTAATTGTTACTATTATTCTAATATGTAGTTTATTACTATTATACAGCTATAAAACTACACATGTACACACGTAAACATTCACAAACAAACACTCGAAATTGCTGTTACAAAAATTGTATTATATTTTTAAAATTCATTATTTTTTGAGATAAAACATTTGACCTCAACTTGACAGATTGAAAGCAGGGAAAAGTCTAACATCGCCGACGACTGAAAAGACTGTTTCAGCTTACAATTGCCTTAATCGCTGTCGCTTTGCCGGTCAAAGAAGATGTTACACTTGTATGTTGTAGAAATTACAAATAAAAGAAATAATATTCTAATGTAAAGTGATGAATACACAAAGAAAAAAAGGAGCAATTTATAAATTTAATATCATTATTTATTAACAATAAGACATAACCCGGCAATCAAGCATACTCATTTTAAACCACACACGGATCTAAGCCAAACAAAAGAATGACATTTCTCATTATAAATGTTCACAATAAACGAGGAAATATGAAACAGAAAGTGACATATTAAATTTAATATCATCCTGCTCCTTATCCCGGTCAAAAACAGCAACAAAATATTATTTCTTCCTGTCACGAGATTATTTTGCTCTCGTACCCTCGACCCTAAAAGCTGATGTAATCTACACAACAAAAGTGCTTTTTGTCGAACTATAACTCTAACAAGACGGGCATACAATACTACTTATGACGGTAGGCGTAAACGAACCGGGTTCGATTTCCGGTCGAATCAAATATTTGTTTCATAGCTTTTATTTGTAATATTTATTAATTATATTAAATATTGTAAATATTTGTTAATAAAAAAAAGGTAGATATTTGCCTCGGGTCAAATCAATCAGTCCGCCAATCCGGGGTAGTACCACCACTTACAACAGACCGTGAAGTGATTTGGTCGCGTTTCGGGATCAGCTTGCAAGTTGCCGGTTCCAACTAGGCTGGCATAGTGGATGTGATTGCTTCTCCAGTTATTTAATTGTAGTTAGCATCCATTTATGGACCACACTCCAGCTTAACATCAAGCGGGGTGCTGTCATACGAGTATGTCGAGTCACAATAAAAAAAACATCAAAAATGTCCTTGGACAATATACAGTTTTTTTTAATTGTGGTATACGAGTATTATTTCACCCCGCATGATGTTAAGCCGGAGTTAACACGATCCTGACACAACTCTCTTGCTTCCTTCACAACCTCAAGCATCTTCATATAGCCTCTATGGTTATTCTCTGTTTTTTTTCGAATGTTCCAATGATCAATTTTGGAACGTTATTGTTTAATCCATCCACTCGTTTTTTTTTGGTTATCTTTTATCTATTTTTTTTTTGTAGTTTGGAAGAAAAAATAGTAAAAGAATTAATCCTAAATACAATAAGTACCCATTATCATATAAGTTGTTCCTAACATAGTAAATAACTTTTTTCTTGAATAGTTCTACCCTTCACTTTAGTGTTAACCTTTATCGGAACGTTAGAAACAGGAAAGGCTGTTGGCTGCTCTAAAATCTCCCTTTACGACTACTTAGGTATAACGGTGTTTTTCTATAGTGTTTACTTGTGTCTATCTTTTTGCGTGGGAAATGACCTTGGCTAATAAGGGTTAGTGGGTTAAATAGATTAGACACTTCGCAATGTATTATTATATTATTAAACTAATTAAATACCTATAATTAGAGGGTTGTGTTAGGATCGTGCTAATTGCCAAGGTACCCAATGGTCTGTTTTCTCTGCCTAACTCAACGGAAATTGAGGCGCAATATTTTAGCTAATATTAAACGAAATCGACTATAATTAAGTTTATAGATTTATGATTGCGACCAATAGTCGTAGCGCGACCAATCATTAATCTATGTATGAACTAAATTCCTAATTAAGGCGACCGTGGTGTAGTGGTATTGCAAAGGTCATGCAAATATCTTTGTTATATGTTCTTTGGTCGTCCTGTTTCTATGAGATACAAGTGCTTTTAGTAGCGTAGTACAGAAATATAATGATAAAACAAAGAATAATAAAATCTGATCAACACAAACAATTTAAGAAATATATGTTTACTCCATCCTATAACCTTAGATCCTTTAAGCGAAGCGTGGATATCACTTCTGGCCAGCATAGTGACGGCGACTGATTCAGCAGGCGCTGTTGGAGGTCAACTGACCATCAAGCAAATCAAATGTTACAAAAATAAAATTAAATAGATATATACTCGTATATATCGCGTAAATTCAAATTTAATATGTGTGTTGTTTTTAATATACTTCCCTTTTGTTGATTTTTTTTAATGGTGACTCGACATATGACAGCACCCCTCTTGATGTTAAGCTGGAGTGTGGTCCATGAATGGATTTCACTGCTACTACAATTCAATAACTGTGAGTAGCAATCACATCCACTATGCCGGCCTAGTTGGAACCGGTAACTTACAAGCTGATCCCGAAACGCGACCAAATCATTTCACGGTCTGTATACTTATAAGTGGTGGTCGGATCGGCAGATACCACTCTTTGATAACCAACTCTTTGTTTATATATTTGTTTATATATTTTGTTTTCATTATAATTACAAAATAAAACCGACACGATCAGATAGCAACAGTAGCAATAGAATGATAATAAAGTACTATGTCAGAAGAAGTACATTCGAAGAAGATCGGTGATTTTAAGAAAAAATATTTTTAAAATTTCTATACTAAGCACCTTGATTTTATGTGCTTATAGAAACAGTACCACCAAACTGCATATCTCAAAGTACAGGCAAGTGGTTTGGAACCGGGGAGTTTTCGGTTTGCGTAACCATTGAATTAATACTAGACCACGGTCGCCTTATAAAAAATATATGGTTTATAAAAAAACCTCCTATCTCTCCTACTTACCAATCTATCTACGTATAGATATAAAATGAAAATTTACTCGTGTGTAAAGTTCAGCGGAGGCATACCTCTAAGGAATACACAGCCAATTATAGGCTTTATACGTCCTCGTACCATTTCTCAAAACAATATCCTTTTATACAGTTTCGTATTAAAAGGTAAAAATTATTTGCCCGGCACACTGACGGCGACAAAGTTAAATGAAACAGTAGCAAGTCGTCGATGCCTCCCCTCCCTTACCGATAGGCAGGTCAGATATCGAGTCTCAATAAAAAAAAACAGGAATCCGCAGTGCCTGTAACCTTATTTAATTGAAAACAGGTGCAGCTACTGTTAAAATTATAAAATAAAATTCAATTTGTTTACTGATTCAGAGTAGACCCTAAAAACATTTTTTATTAAGAAGATGCTACATTTGTCCTCGACTTGGCTGATGGTCAGCAGGCAACAGCAGTCTAAGAGCTCCGATGACTGAAAAAAAAACTGATTTAATATATGTATGTATGTATATATATATATTTATGTCATAATTCCTTCTCTTTTATAAATTCAGATATGCTTATCCGCTAGTAACGGGTACAATCTTCTTTTGAAGGTTCTATCGTCCAGCTCGCTTGAAGTTTTAATAGGACTCAACAAATTAATTTATTTTAATATATACGTGCAAATACGATCTAGAAAGATAAAAAATAATTTAAAGACTCGGCAAAGAATACTTACAAGTAGTTGAAGTCTATCATTTTTCTTTAACCAAACGAATAAAACTCATATTTCAATTGATACTAAATAATATTAAATTTCATATTAAACTCACATTGAATAGCTTTCTTTGGATAAAAAAAAATGCGGTAGCCTATCTAACGTCAACATTTTCCAATCTTTCGGTAATATTTCCACATTCCTCGGGGATTAGATTCCTCTCACATCGGAGCGTTATTCTTGCAATATTCGAAAAACTCACATAAGGCCCTCGTACTGGAACGCATTTGAGCGTCTGCTAGGGATATTATTAAGTATATACATGTGTTTAATAATCACGACTTTATTGGACTTATTCTGATTATACATTTTAACAACAATATTAATAATATTATAACAATAATATTAAGCACTTTATTGAACAAAACGTTACGCGTAAAGTCCAGGGTTTTATTCCCGGTCGCAGCACAAATATGTTTCGTGGCTTTTATTTGTATTTTTTATGATTAGATGGAATATTACTAATATTTGTTAAATTCAATTCAATCACGCAAATTAAATTCCTGGCTAATATTAATTAAAAAAAAAATGTACATTCGGAATTGTTCATTCGAAAATTTCGAATTGTCATTCATAAAAAGTGTTCTAGAATTTGTCCCGAATCCTCTTTATTTATTTATCAACATTCCCACATAAAGCCAAAAATATTAAGTTCGCCTAAAGGAACCTACGCAATGTATTTCACTTCGAAGCGTCTTAATTGTTTGGGCGATTGAATTAAAAAAAACAATGATGTTAACGGTTAAGATGGAAGACGATTTGACACATTGCTACAGATTATAATTTCTGTCCGGCAATCGCATCCGCTTGCCGGCAATGCCTTACTTAAACTTGTGGTACCGTGAAGAAACCTAATTGCGTTTCGGGATCATCTTATAAGTTACCAGTTCTAAATAGTAACTAATGAAATAAAAAATACATTTATTACCATGGGCATTGGCTTAGAATGCGTTTGCCCGTCGTCAGAAGAAGCTCGTATAATTTAGGCATTTAAAAAGTCATCCGTCCTTAGTAATCAGTCGCCTCCAGCTTACCATGAGGCGAGTCATATGTCGCATGGTAAGCTGTCATATGTCGAGTCACAATATAAAACAAAAACTTTTATCATATTTGTTTTTAAACCTGAAATGATATAGGTGCAATGATAGTTAAATAATAATTTACCTATCATTATTATGTACGAGCGAAAAAACGTGTTATAATGATTTTCTCTCGATAATTTTTTATACAATTAATCTCCCTTAATTCGAACACTATACATTGTTCTTTACGTTCGTACAAATATTCTTATCTCGTCTTACTCTCAAAAGTCAAATTAAGTTAAGTAAAGTAAAAAAAGTAAAATTATAATAAAATTTACATAATTATTTTTATTTACTTATTATATACAATACATCATAAAAAAATGTATCGTAGGTAATAAAAATGAAAGGAAAACTACTAAACTAAACACATATTAAAATATACTTATCGAAGAAAAAGTTTCGTTTACAGAAAGTTCATATTGGGCGGAGACATGGGAGCTTCTGAAAGCTTACCTACGGCAGAATCACACTCGCTACCATACCGGCCGCACGACTGGCCGATTTATTAAGCACAATATGTAAACTATCGCGAACTTACGAACTTTTACTCAAATAAAAAAAGTATAATTGTGCTCGTATTGTTACTATTGTTTACGTTGATTTAAGTTGCAAAAGTTGAAAAGGCAAAGTTTTCGAACGCAACTTTTAAAAGGTAAGTTTTTTTATTGTTTATTTATTAATAACTTTTATTTAACAATAACCTTTCAATATTAATAATTAGGGAAATATATATAAATACACATATATAATTAATAAATTAATATAAATAAAAAATATAATAATTATTATCTAATTAAATTTAAAAAATATATACTTGGAATAATTTAGAAATACATAAAAATAGATCACTTAAAGTCAATGTTAGTTAATGAATTAAATAAATTTTATGCGGCTTACTATCGCGTTTATTTTGGTTTAGATTTTACAATTTTTTATTATTCCGACGTTTCGAGAGCTTTGCAGCCATCGTGGTCATGGAGATATGCGATAGTAAGCCGCATAAAATTTGTTTAATTCATTAATCAATGTTCGCTCAAAATCTAAGAAAATTCAATGTTAGTTCTCAACTTAAAAATTTTGGTTCGTTTAAAACATAACCACATTAGAAGAACCGGTGTAATTCTTTGATTTCACGCAATAAATAAAAGAAATATATTAAAATACTTACTAAAAAATTTGTAACGTAACAAATCCCGAATAGGGTTAATCGTATTAACCAAATGGAATCCATTCAGGTTATTTTTACATATTTTTTTATCATACACCTACAGTTTTGCGTTTTTTATTCTTTTTTATATTATATTCATAAATCTGGTGTGGATAAATGCGTTAAATAAGGCAGGCCCAGAATGGTGTTTTTCGATCAAATTAGAGACAATCTCAAGAAAGCTAGGTTGCCTAGTGCCCGTAATCGTAGAGCTTGTATAAAGGAAATTGTGGATGTGAGGGAAGCGAAGAAGTTGTGTCAAGATCGTGGCAAGTAGCGCTCTATTTTTCTATTTCTGTGGGAAAAGACGTGACAAGTTGATTAATTGATTTTAATAATTTATTCATTTATTTAATTCTTTTTTTTGTGCAATATAATAAATATATAAACATAGTTACACACGGTGACTTTATTACTAAACAGCAACTCTTTCAGGCAACTTTAAGGTGAAAGAGGACACTTTATTTTTTATTGTGACTCGACATATGGCAGCACCCCGCTTGATGTTAAGCCGAAGTGTGGTCCATGAATGAATGTCACTGCTAATACAATCCAATAACTGTAAGTAGCAATCACATTCACTATGCCGGCCTAAATTGAACCGGCAACTTACAAGCTGATCCCGAAACGTGACCAAATCACTTCACGGTCTGTATACTTGTAAGTGGTGGTACTACCCCGGATCGGCAGACTGGGTACCACTGCCTACCACTCCTAAAAACTTATCAAACTGATTATTGATAAATGTTTTTTTTTTTAAATAAATGTTCAAAATTTATTTATTCATTAACACACTATTATATTTACAATAAAATGTTTTCCCTAACAATATTCATTACAAAGCAAAAAGATTTGTAGAAATATAGAAATGATATATGTCTGTCGTCAAATTATTTAGTCATAATACTAGAATTCAAATATATTAAAAAAAATAGAATTATCGATAAATAAAAACAATTTCTACTAGATAATGTACGTGGCAAGTGGCGCTCCGTTTGACCCTGCCTATCCTTGTGGGAGAAAGGCGTGACAATTTGATTTTATTTGATAATAATATACGAGTTTCCAGTGTATTTACAATTTAGCTTACGAACAATAAAATGGTTCAAACCTGGCAAAAGCTCGTTCTAAAGAGTAGTAAACAGACAGTTCTGTCTATATCTTAGTATGCCGATATGGTGCAATTGTAAAGGGACTTTTTAGACTGGAGTGCAATCCATGAATGGAGGCGGTAGAGAATGGTTTAAATTGTTGCCCAGTCTGCCGATATAATGTAGTAACATCACTTAGTCGCGTTTCAGAAACAGCTTCAAAGTTTCCGGAAGCTAGACTGTCATAAATCGTAGTACATTTAGCAGTACATTCATGGGCGCCACTTCAGTTTAACATTATGCAAGGGGCTGTCATATGTCGAGGGATAATACAATATATATATATTTTTTCATTTAGACTTGACTTCTGACCTCTTCTTGCCTAATGTTAAGCAAGGGGAGGTCCAAGAGTACTAACTACCTAAAAACCGACTGAGTTCACGGTTGCCTCAGTCACCGTTACTATGTGGGCCAAAAGTGCATCTTCACGCATCGCTTGAAGAATCCAAAGATGGGGTTCTTGGTTAGGAAAAAGACATGGGCTCCATTGTTTTAAAAAATAAACGTTCTACATCGCTAAGATTCACGGCATCTTAAACCTCATTAATTTTTAAATACTAATCAGCTTAATTTTATTACTGGTTCATGTATTCGGATAATATGAATATATTGGACTTTAAATATTATTCCAGACCATTAAACTGAAACAAAATTTAAAAAAGTAACAATAAAACCGCAATGCCCTCATCAACAAAGCAATTGTATCACAGAGGAACTCATTTAGTGCGGTTATGTCAAACGCTCCTAAAGTTCTTTCACTGAAGTAAATACGGGCGATATTACCCTTTTCTGACCTTTCCTGAAATTAACTATCTAACAGAAGTTATTTCATTTCATTTATCGCTCTAACCGCAAACAAAATGCAACATTCAAGGCTAGGAAGGTAAGTACACTGAAACAAGACAAATAATTTAAAACTTTGAATATTTTTAGCAAAAAAACCTGGGTCAAAGTTAATTTAATGAATTTTATATACTAACTATGGAACTTGTTTTTAATACCTATGTAGTAGCAGTCGTCTCCATTTATGGACCGAACTCCAGCTTAACAGGGGAAGTGCTGTTACATGTCGAACCCTAATTAAAAAAGACAAACGTAGCTAATAAATTTAAATATCGAATAAATTAGTATTGTGCAAGCTGTTCTTTGAGGAAAAAAAACTTATTTCCTTTAAATATTAATTCTATAATCAATCAACCATTTGTCACGCTTTTTTTCCCATAGGGACAATGGAGTACCACTTGCCACGATCCTAACACAACTCCCTCGCTTCCCTCGCATCAACAATTCTTTTCATACAAGCTCTACGAATAGACTGCTTTTTAGACGTCAAATGTATTAAGAGAATCGAGACCCTTGACGTCCTTTGGTTTCGGACCTTGGTTGCACTACCGCAAGAAAAAATCGTGTATAATTAAAATTATCAATACTGATTAATTCACATGCCTTTGAACATGAATTACTAGTTCTAACGTAATTAGTTCTACAATGATTGGCTTGTCTAAGTGACTAATTAGATTAGTAAAAGTTAAATGCATTACGAGTAGTAGCTACCACTAAGTACTACATAGGATTGTCGGATTATCCCACAACTTTTGAGATCACTTTACCAAAGCTACCTAATCCTTTCTAATAAGTGACTATTATCAGGGAATACTCTAGAATAATTTTAATTTGTAGTTAACTAAGTATTTTATTTACGAATCTGTATGCATTAATAAACATGCCATATTTTTTCACCTCAACATTATTTTAAATATTGTTAATTTAAATCTTGTAATAATTAGTTTTTTTTGTAAAGTACGTTTATTATGATAAATACAAATTATCGAGGTAAACGGATAAAAATTATTAATTTATTTGTTAATATTATATTATTTTTCTTTTTTATAACTTTTCTAATATTATTTTTTAATTTCCTTTTAAAATAATTGACTTAAGTTGTTTATAATCTGGTATACAAACATTATACAAATATTTGTATAGTAAAATAAAATGATATAAATTAGGTTTTAAAATTATAGCAGATTTGTGGAATACTACGCAATATCTATTCAAATATCCCTGGAGATTGAAGCTATAAAGATTTAAGCGTAATTACAATTTAAATAATTTTGTCTTTCAAAAATGTTACACTGAAATAGCTCTTCGAAGACAATTCAGAGTTTATTTACACAAATTATATATTTTCAAGCCCGAAAATATTTCACAAATTTCGGAAAATTATATTGACTAAATAAACCTTGTTTTACACCTTAATTAAAATAATAAAATCAATATAATTCTAAATATAATGTTAAATAAGTTGTGGAAATAATAAAAACGAGGCTAACTACGTATTTAGCAAATTGGACTACCCACAGCGTCAATCAACACTGAAAACGAGAAGGCAAATATTGAAAAACCCAAAGAATTTGTGGAATTTCTCACCCGGCAATTAAGGCCGACTAATGACCGGTAATAAATTATTAAAGTCCTTGGATCACTTCTAATTCATTAAGCCTTTATCAGCTTTCTTCAACGCATAAATTACTTTAAAATAAAATATTTCTGCGGCTTATTATCGCGTTTATTTTAAATACTTTTATCTGACGTTATTTTTTAACTACTTGCAGTCTATTGCATCTGGTCTTTTATAATAGCAGTCACCTCTTTTCATGGACCGTACTAAAGCTTAAAAATCAGGCAGGATATCATATTTCGAGCCAACACAAAAAAAATGGTCTTAACAAAAGTAAAATTATCACACTTTAAAATTAACTCTAAAAATTTTAAGTTTAATAGTTTTGTTGCTTGATTTTATTGTTATAGGAAATAAAAGAATTACCTTTTTTATTTATTTAATAAATAAACAAATATTTGCACCGACCGGGAATCAAACCCGGGACTTTACGCGCAACATCAACCAATCGCTAACCGCTCGTCCACGCCTGTCGTTTATTCTGATCCAAACGTAAAAACCATGTTTATTACAAAGCAATGAAAATACATTAATTAGTCATAAGCTGAGAGGGGGGAATGTAGGTCAGTTACATAATTTTTCCACTAATTGTTATTAAGTAGGTGTTGTTATCAAGCTACGTAACCCAAATTTTCAGACTTGGCATAGCAGTGATTTATAGTCGCTACAATACAATATTAAATATTATTCACTACCTCAAAGAACCAAAAACTTTTACAAAAGGTGAACTTATGCGACTTCTTCAACACTGATCAGAAATTTCTTAAGTGCAGTAAGAAAATAAATACACATCATATACACAAATAATTCCAATATATCATCAACATACATTAAATTAATGAAACAAATATAGTATTTTTAAATTTATTGTAATTAATTTTATTGTAAATAAATATTATAAATAAATAAATCCCTTGATATATTTGATAAAGTGTATTTTTTTAAATCTGTAAACCCATTTTGATTCCACTAAAGTTGACTATCAACTGTAGTCGCTAATGACCTCCAATGTTAGAGCGACTTTAAATAAAAAAATACTCTTGTTTTTCTTGCAAGTATACGGAGTAAGTGTGAGTTCGATAAATATGTGAAAGTAGTCACCAAACTTTAGTGTAATGTTACCAGTGTGTAGTTGTGCATTGCAGTTTATTTTACAACTAAATACGAGCAGGTCTTATAATATTTTTTTATTACATTTGTACGATATATAAATCATGGCACAATAACCAAATCGCCATATCAAAGTTAGCGTTACTTGGTTGGTCCAGTTGTAAACGTTTGTGTTTGACCTCAGAAATGTTTCCCAATCCATAGTAACGGCGGCTGAGGCAGCTGTGAACGAATTCTGTTTTCTCAGTCGTCGTCACTCTTGCACCTCCTCTTGCTTATCATCAGGCGGGTAGAGGTCGGGTGTCGTGTCACAATAGAAAAAATTGACACCTATATTGTTTTATTTATGTAAATAAAACAATACAATAACACAGAAACAACCGGAAACTAAAGAAAAGATCGTAGTATTTGTCGTATTGTTGTGAAAACCTAGTTATGAAACAAACAAAAGCACAAAAGGGCCATTAACGATAGGTTTCATTTTTCTATCACGCTTGTTCACAATGAAAATCATATCTACAATCTTGGCATCATTTATACGAGTACGTAATTATACGAGTATTATATATTATATCATAGAAACAGGATAACCTAAGCACATAATATATCAAGGATAAAATAGTATTGGCTAGTGGTATTGATAAAGAGAAGAGCCTGTATGAAGAAAATTGAGGATTTGAAGGAAGCGAGAGAGTTATGTTAGGATCTCGAAGCGTGGCGCTCTGTTGTATCTGCCTATCCCTGAGGCGTAAAAATCTATGATGGTTTTATTACATAGTTAATGTTAAAATATTAATAATAAAACTTTATTTTTTTACAATGACATAAACATTGTTTTTGATGATTGTTTGCTTTCTCATATTTTTCTTAGAATAATAAGAATTATCTCAAGTTTTTTTCCCTTGGGCGAAAAATAATAATAAGATTGTCAACAAATACGAGTAGATTTTCAGCATATTTTTTAAAAATTTCAATTTCATGTCTACTTAAATATTATCAAAAGAAATGGGAATTTATTTAAAATTTCACAAAAAAAAATTAACCTTACTTTACTGGGGCGGCTATCACGTAACGGCATTTTTTTGTGTAGGTACATCCACATACAATTTAACCGCAAACTCTCTGATGTTAAGGTATTGTTATCCATAAATGTAGACGGCCACTTTACAGTCTGTACACCTGAAAATGGAGACACAACATTGGCAGACGGGGCAAATGTCCACGAACTGTCTGCCTGACACTCTTTTCTTTTAAGAGTAATTGTCTTAATTTTCAATAGGACCTACTTCCTTTAAAAACAAAACAAGAGCTGCAATTAATACTGGTCACTTAAAACGTTTTTTTTAATTACCTTACAAGAGATAAAACTGAAGCTCAATAGTCGTCAGCAGTGACAAATGGAAGGAACATTCTAAACAACTGTCTCGTTGAAATTACAAACACTGTTTATGTAAAAAGGCTCTCGACTTACACATTTTGTTTTGTATTTTCAAGAGTACGCGCTTACACGTACTGTGGCAATAAATAGTTAAGACTTTTTAATATAAATTTCGCGGCGGGCAACTGCAAGTGACAGATGGAGCCGTTTCATATTATTTGTAAAGCCTGCGGTTTATTTTAGTATTAATGTGTAATAATGTTGTATTTATTATAAATCAATTACAAATAGGCGACCATGGTATAGTGGCAGTGCAATGGATTGGTTACACAAACCGAGAGCACAATTTCGAGACCACCCACCAATGTATCTTTGATATATGTACTTTGGTTTTCCTGTTTCTATGATACAAGTAGCTTAGTATAGAAATGTAAATAATAATAAAAAATAGTATAGATTTGAAATACTGTGAATCATGTTATATTCATTCTGTCGGAAGAGTTGTAGTAAAATTATATCGCTTCACAAAAAACCATCACCAACATCATCTTCACCCCTGTGTAATAGAAAAATATGCGTGTTTCATCTTCTTGATATTAAGCTGGAGTGTGATCCATCAATGGATGCCACTGTAATTACAATTCAATAACTGTAAGTAGCAGTCACATTCACTATGCCGGCCTAGTTGGACCCGGAAACTTACAAGCTGATTCCGAAACGGGACTAAATCACTTCACGGTCTGTATACTTGTAGATATGATAAATATTTGACTAAACTATTTATTACAATGACATAAACATTGTTTTTGATGATTGTTTGCTTTCTCATATTTTTCTTAGAATAATAAGAATTATCTCAAGTTTTTTTCCCTTGGGCGAAAAATAATAATAAGATTGTCAACAAATACGAGTAGATTTTCAACATATTTTTTAAAAATTTCAATTTCATGTCTACTTAAATATTATCAAAAGAAATGGGAATTTATTTAAAATTTCACAAAAAAAAATTAACCTTACTTTACTGGGGCGGCTATCACGTAACGGCATTTTTTTGTGTAGGTACATCCACATACAATTTAACCGCAAACTCTCTGATGTTAAGGTATTGTTATCCATAAATGTAGACGGCCACTTTACAGTCTGTACACCTGAAAATGGAGACACAACATTGGCAGACGGGGCAAATGTCCACGAACTGTCTGCCTGACACTCTTTTCTTTTAAGAGTAATTGTCTTAATTTTCAATAGGACCTACTTCCTTTAAAAACAAAACAAGAGCTGCAATTAATACTGGTCACTTAAAACGTTTTTTTTTAATTACCTTACAAGAGATAAAACTGAAGCTCAATAGTCGTCAGCAGTGACAAATGGAAGGAACATTCTAAACAACTGTCTCGTTGAAATTACAAACACTGTTTATGTAAAAAGGCTCTCGACTTACACATTTTGTTTTGTATTTTCAAGAGTACGCGCTTACACGTACTGTGGCAATAAATAGTTAAGACTTTTTAATATAAATTTCGCGGCGGGCAACTGCAAGTGACAGATGGAGCCGTTTCATATTATTTGTAAAGCCTGCGGTTTATTTTAGTATTAATGTGTAATAATGTTGTATTTATTATAAATCAATTACAAATAGGCGACCGTGGTATAGTGGCAGTGCAATGGATTGGTTACACAAACCGAGAGCACAATTTCGAGACCACCCACCACCACCC
Organism: Tinea trinotella; assembly: GCA_905220615.1. Classification (NCBI taxonomy): domain Eukaryota; kingdom Metazoa; phylum Arthropoda; class Insecta; order Lepidoptera; family Tineidae; genus Tinea; species Tinea trinotella. Next base: position 10,024,419 of record HG992312.1, read on the forward strand.
ACCAATGTATCTTTGATATATGTACTTTGGTTTTCCTGTTTCTATGATACAAGTAGCTTAGTATAGAAATGTAAATAATAATAAAAAATAGTATAGATTTGAAATACTGTGAATCATGTTATATTCATTCTGTCGGAAGAGTTGTAGTAAAATTATATCGCTTCACAAAAAACCATCACCAACATCATCTTCACCCCTGTGTAATAGAAAAATATGCGTGTTTCATCTTCTTGATATTAAGCTGGAGTGTGATCCATCAATGGATGCCACTGTAATTACAATTCAATAACTGTAAGTAGCAGTCACATTCACTATGCCGGCCTAGTTGGACCCGGAAACTTACAAGCTGATTCCGAAACGGGACTAAATCACTTCACGGTCTGTATACTTGTAGATATGATAAATATTTGACTAAACTATTTATTACAATGACATAAACATTGTTTTTGATGATTGTTTGCTTTCTCATATTTTTCTTAGAATAATAAGAATTATCTCAAGTTTTTTTCCCTTGGGCGAAAAATAATAATAAGATTGTCAACAAATACGAGTAGATTTTCAACATATTTTTTAAAAATTTCAATTTCATGTCTACTTAAATATTATCAAAAGAAATGGGAATTTATTTAAAATTTCACAAAAAAAAATTAACCTTACTTTACTGGGGCGGCTATCACGTAACGGCATTTTTTTGTGTAGGTACATCCACATACAATTTAACCGCAAACTCTCTGATGTTAAGGTATTGTTATCCATAAATGTAGACGGCCACTTTACAGTCTGTACACCTGAAAATGGAGACACAACATTGGCAGACGGGGCAAATGTCCACGAACTGTCTGCCTGACACTCTTTTCTTTTAAGAGTAATTGTCTTAATTTTCAATAGGACCTACTTCCTTTAAAAACAAAACAAGAGCTGCAATTAATACTGGTCACTTAAAACGTTTTTTTTAATTACCTTACAAGAGATAAAACTGAAGCTCAATAGTCGTCAGCAGTGACAAATGGAAGGAACATTCTAAACAACTGTCTCGTTGAAATTACAAACACTGTTTATGTAAAAAGGCTCTCGACTTACACATTTTGTTTTGTATTTTCAAGAGTACGCGCTTACACGTACTGTGGCAATAAATAGTTAAGACTTTTTAATATAAATTTCGCGCGGAAATCCATTCGATGAATTTTTTTTGCGTTGGTATGACTGTCAGTGTTATCTGATTGCCAAACGTCACTTCATAAGAATCTTTCGTTTTTAGAATATGTTTGTCATTCTAAAGTAAAAAATTGTATTACATTTTAAAATAGTTTAATGTACGAAGATTTCAATGCAATTGGAATATATCCATTATTTTACATGGTTTATGTGTTCAAAATGATCAAACTACTTGTATAATTATGACAGTTCAAAGCAGAACAAATATGGCGTTGGCATATGATATAAAATCCATGTCTTATTTTCCAAATAACTCAATTGAACAGTAATTTAAAGCAAAATTGTTATTAGTTTTATTAATACAAGCATCAAAACTACCATTTATCTATTATTGGACATTACAAAAGTAGTACATAAAAGCCGAAAATTTACTTGTATATTTTTACTTGCACAGTGTAAATAAACATCGGCAGCCAAAATTGTATAGCTTCTTTAATGTCAATGTACGAGTATGTATCGCTCAGGCGTCACCTTTGGCATAAAGTGGGATGTAGCATAACGTAACAGTGAGGTTTATTAATTACCTACTTAGTATTATTTTGCAGGTGTATGTTAAAGCCAGTAAATTTACATTTTAAACTCAAGAACAGCGTGTATTACTACTTTGTAGATTACTCGTTGCCTAAACATTTTACATATACTTACTCATTTGTTTGTTATTTTTTAAATTATTGAAACAAAATAGAATGCAACTGAGTCACTTAACGATCTTTACACCTGAATGTAGTCACCAAGCCTGGGCATTGATCACCAACCCTCAGTCAAGTTCTCTTAGAAATATCGTAACTATTTTTCAAATTAAAACCTGCTTCTTGGATTACCGTGCTAGGGGGACTGATGGCAAGAGAAAGTAATACACGAGTGTCGACGACTAAAATAGTGACACTCCGTTTTTATTATTGTTATTCTGTAGGAATTAGGACGAGGAAATTGATTGATAAATTAAAATTATTAACGCTTCAAAGTATATAAATATTTATAAAATTAAACTCACTTTGATTAAAATGTTAATAAAAATGTCAAAACTCTGCGTTTTTCTAATTGCCGTTGACATGCGCCTTCTTCCAAATAAATATTTCCTAATTCGATTTTTTATGAAAATCTGCTGAAGACAGATTTTTGACTTGCTAATAAAAGTTTATCTATGAATATTCTAAATTAGTGGGCAAGTAATTTTAGGTGAGACCCAGATATTTCTCAATTTTTTATTGAGGTACAAAAATTATTTAACTTGAGTTTTACATCCTTACCTAAGTTTTTTCTTTGTAACTAATCCTATGATGGTCTTAAATAAAGATATATTATTGTTAATATAACAAATTTAATTCCTCTCTTTTTATTTTAATCTTTACTCGCCTATTTTAAAAAATATGAATAGTTCCATTATCTCAAAGTGTATGGTTGCATATTATGTTATTTTCTTATTTAGCACAAGTAATGAATAAACATGAAAATCACCATTTCCCATGCCCTTTATCTAAGGAAACTGTTTACTACTGTATTATTCTATAGAATAAACATACAAAATGTAACAAATGCACGAAAGTTATTACAATCACATACACATTCATGCACCGCACTCCAGCATATTCATATTATTATTTTTTACATAAATTTAAATAGTAGAGATAACCTACTGATAGAGGTAGTTGTTACATAGATAGAAGAAAAAAGGAAAATAGCAGTCTTGAATTACGATTGTATCTTTCCAATATGAAGTAATATCGATGAATGGCTCCATCTATCACATACGGTACGATGTCGTGTTCAATATTGGAGTCGCACACATAAACACACACACATCGCAAACAAAGGACCCAAAACAAATAAAATATAAAATGACAAAACCAAGAGTACATTTTAAAATAACTATTCTGTTAATCGTTTTTTCTTTATTGTGACTTGACAAATGACAGCACCTCGCTTGATGTTAAGCTGGAGTTTGGACCATGAATGAATGTCACTGCTACTACAATTTAATAACTGTGAGTAGCAATCACATCCACTATGCCGGCCTAGATGGAACCGGCAACTTACAAGCTGATCCCGAAACGTGACCAAATCACTTCACGGTCTGTATACTTATAAGTGGTGGTACTACCCCGGATCGGCAGACTGGGTACCACTGCCTACCCCACCACTCTTAAAATTACACACTATACTTAAAAAAACTTTATTGATGCATTACGTAATGAACTTTTAGAGCATATGGTCCACTACTCGGCAAGTCATTACGATTTATCAAATTATAATGTAAATAGAAAGAAATATTATCGTAAAATAATATAAAATACGAGCATACTAACAAGAGATATTAATTGGAAGGGTTAGGGTAAAAAAGAGTTAGGTAAACCTTTCAGGGAATCAGCTACTCATTTATTTATATTCCTACCTTTTGTCATTGGACTAATGACCCCTGAAATCCCTGAACATTCCTAATTGCTAATTACTAACTTACTAATCGATAAATCGGCTGTTTAATGTCAAAACACATTAAATGGTTCGCCCAAAAACAAGACACTATGCCGGCCAAACGTTAAAAACGTTAATTTTAATTTGACTATTGATTCAGCATGTGTCTGATATGTTCAAAAACCTAAAAAGTTTCACTTTTTATTTGGTTTTTATCTTGGTTTTGGTTTCTATTTGGTTATATCACATTTTATTTTGTTAATTACGTACAATAACGGTTTCTTCAAACCATAAACAATTCTTATTCACAAACGTATATATTTTAATAATACACAAACATTTTTTAATAATTGAAATCCCAAGGCCTAATTACTAGTGATTTACTAATATTTTATTAATAGTTTTAATTTTAAACATAGTGTAAAGCAGTTGCATTTGCTTCCTTTTTGTTTGACACAAATTGGCAAAGGCAATTAGCCTTAAAGCCAACAAAATATTTAATAATTTATTTAGATTGTTATATGTTTAAAAAATGTAATATTAATTTATTATGAAAACTATTAATAAAATAATGGTAAATAATTAGTAATTAGGCTTTGGGATTTTAGTTACGAAAAAAAGTTTGTGTATGACTAAAATATATTCCTTTTAAGAATAGGAATTGTTTATGGTTTGAAGAAACCGTTATTGCACGTACTTTAAAAGATAATTATGTTACAAATCGAAACATAACCAAAATAAAGTAACAAACAAAAAATTTTATGATTACTTCGAAATAGAATTAAACTACAATATAGCTACTATACTTTCATTCTTTATCTTTTAATTTATTCATAAAAAGGTTTGCTCCCAAGTTGTATTTGCAAGCCACTAAGTGCACTCCCCAACGAGATTAGGGGAAGCTCGATTGCACTAAACCAGTTTTAAATGAAAGGGTCATTTCTTACCTTTTAGTTTATTTTGTTGTTTTTATTTGTTTCGCTCTTATATATTGTTTACCTCTGACTTTTCATACACAAACGATTATTTACGTCTGAAATATTATTACCTAAATAGGGTTAACTTTTGAATTTCCTAAATAAAACGAGATGAGATCAAAGAAGTTGTATTTTTCGGGGGTTTCCTCTAATAAAGGGATGGATCGGGATGAGAGGCATATTAAGAGTGAAAAATACCTGACGAAGGGTCAATAGAGTGCCTGTTAGAGATATTTTATAAACCTTTAGGTAAGTAGGGTAGCCTTGAACGTTGTAATTTTATTTTATTTATTTATTAGTCTAAATATAATAAATATTAGTTATTATTTAAAAATACATTTTATTAATAATCTAATAATAAGTAGGTAGAATTAATAATCTAAAAGGTAAATCTAATAAACTTAGGTGTCTTTTTTACTTTACATAATAGATATAAATTGCATACGAGTAAGAAATTTAGTACTGTTCAAAAGTCCTACTACGTTATATGTTATATCCCATCCAAAAACAAAAAGCGTCATAGATATTTGAATCATTCGAAACCAAAGTTGAAGAGCTTTTAAAAATGTAGGTCTCGTTTCTCATACGATCGTAAAGTCAAAGATTGTTTTCGATTTATACTCGGCCCGAAGTGAATTGTTATAGAGTTGACATAGAGTATGAAGTATTAGACACTACATAGAAGGGCAGGTCAGTGACATTTATTTTAGTTTTTTTAAATTTTGCCGCCCCGTAAATGTTTTTATAAAATCAATCAGTGATCCGCCCTAATGGTAGAGCACAAAAGGTTCAATTTCTTTTAATAAAATAAATGTAAGCTAGACATTCTTAAGCAGAGACAAAGAAATGAAGCTGGGTTGCCTAGTGCCCATAATAGTAGAACTTGTATGAAATGTGAATGTGAGGGCAGCGACAGAGTTGTGTCAGAATCGTGGAAAGTGGCGCTCAAAAAGGCGTGACAATTTAATATATTTATTATGCATTAAACTAACAAAACGCAACATTTCATTTAGTACTAAGCTACTAAAGCGCTTGTATCATAGAAACAGGACAACCAAAGTACATATATCATAGAAACATTGATACGGTGGGTGGTTACGAACTCGTTCTCTCGGTTTGTGTAACCATAGCACTGCCACTACACCATAGTCGCCTTAAATGGTATTGGCCAATGCCAACACCTGCGCAATACGCAATGCCAGGGATAGAATATTTAGACCTTTTTACTGCTTCGCTAAACGATGAGATCAGCTTGTAAGTTGCCGGTTCCAACTAGGCTGGCATAGTGGATGTGACTGCTACCTACTACTTGAATCGATTTGGCGTTTAGGGTCCCGTAAGACAGGCGCTCTGCCTAGTATGGGTCCACATTCCATCATGCATTTTTCCTGGATGACAGTACACAATTTTAAAGCTCCTATTACTTATGTATTTGTATTTTGTTGTATTTTGTAAAGTTTTTGTATTTTGAATTGTAGTAGCAGTGACATCTATTCGTGGACCACACTCCAGTTTAACATCAAGCGGGGTGCTGTCATATGTCGAGTCACTATAAAAAAAACATTATACATAGTTAATTATACAATATATTCGTATGTAACATTATACACGTATGTACTCGTAGCTGCTCTAGCAACGCGATCAACGGAACTCGTGACCTTGAATAAGCCACCAATCCAGGCGCTTTGTTCTGCCTCATCTCACAAATTTTTCACACAAATCAATGAATTCACACAAATCGTGGCAAGTGGTCTGTGACAGTTGATGTTATAAATTTTATTTAATTAATCTACTTTAAATATAGGTATAAAATAGGTATAAATAGCATAAAAAATCTAAGGTTAATTTAATGTAATCTCGTCGCTAACTTTACTTTTCTTTTATATTTACAAATAAATGGAGCGCCACATGCCACAATCCTGACACAACTTCCTCGCTTCTCTCACATCCACAATTCTCTTCATACAAGCTTTACGGTTATGGGTACTAGGCAACCCAACTTTCTTGAGAATGTCTTTTGATTGGTCTGCCTGCGGTTAAATAAATGCTGTAAAAACCTAAACAAAATTGTTTCTAGCAAGACTATTTATTTACCTTATATTTCGACGAATGGCGTGGCGTATTGGTCAGCACTGTAACACGGAAAGTACCGAGTTCGATTCCCGGTCGGAGCAAATAAATTGTTTCAGAGCTTTTATTTGTAATATTTATTTTCACACAAAAATGTTAATAAAAAAAAGGCGGATATTTGCTCTGGATCTGGTTGTCAAAGAATGGTAGGTCCCCAGTCTGCTGATCCGGGTTAGTACTAATACAGACCCTAAAGTGACTTAGTCGTGTTTCGGGATCAGCTTGTAAGTTGCCTCTTTCAAATAGGCTGGCATAGTGTATGTAACTGCTACTTATTTAACATCATATGTCGAGTCACTATAAAAAAATACTTCCTTACAATACGAAAATAATACTGTACCCATAAAATTGTAATGGAAAAACGAATGTATTTTTTAATACAATTCTTCCATTTTCCGTAATTCTTACACAATACATATCTTTATATAGATTACTTAGAAGGCTTCATGAAGCTAAGGATGGCGTGAAACAAGTATGGGGGTGCTCGCTATAATTAAAATCAATAATGAAGTGGCGTATTAAATTTTTACACATCGACGGATGGTCAACGAACAACCTTCACTAAATACATTTCATAATAAATATTTCTTCTACTTGTCTAATAAAATATTCTACATCGCTCGAAGAACCGACAACCGATTGGGAAAAAGGGTTCTTGAGTGAAGACCACGAACCAGAGGACGCAGTTGGCAACTGGCATCTTGCCGTACGAAATGGGGTGCCCTATAATCAGCGGTGGATGTCTTATAGCTGATTATGATGATGATAACTTGTCTATTACTCTAGACCAGCGTTTCCCAACCTCTTTCAGGCCATGCCCCACCATAACATTTCTAAAAATTTTATGCTCCCCATACATAATTTTTAACTTTGAAAAATTAACTTTCCTCTAAAAAATATGAATTATTTTGGCATTTTTTTGAAAATTTGCCTTTTTTGTTAAATTTGTCACCTTGTCAATTTGTGAAAGGGTTAAAGTCGTGTCGAGTCCATTTTTAAATTGCTCCCCTTAACTATCAAATTGCCCCCCTGTGTGGTGTGGTCCCCACGTTGCGAAACACTGCTGTAGACTTTAGAGCCACTGCAATTTCGCAGACATGATAGCTATATGCGTTCTTTGTAGTCTATACGACGGAGAATATTCTGAGGAACTTTTCATCCTTGTGCCTATCCAAAATTTTTACTCAGGCGACATGCATTTGCATTCTATTGAGTCAATAGATCGCCTAACTAAATGATTAGGTGCGTCGTTTCTATGTGGAACAAGAGCTAAGTGAAATTTTTAACTCGCCTATGTGTTCTCCTAATACCGCAACATATCTAATTAAAGCGAAGCGTGATAAAGCACATCTGGTCGCCATAGAAACGACGACTGAGGCAGCCTTAAATGTCGGTTTTTTCAACATATTAATATACACATATTATATGAAGAGAATTATGGATGCAAGGGAGGTGAGGGAGTTGTGTCAGGATCGTAGCAGGTGGCGCTCCATTGTCTCTGCCGTGACAGGCGTGACAATTTGAATGATTTCTTGTTTCGTGAATCTGTGGGTGATGAGCTTTCTACTTGTTAGGAGTACACGTCACATTTCAATATTATTATCCCTCATCTTGCTAAATGTATTTTGAATAATTGATAATATGTAATATGTTAAGATATTCTAAGTGGTTCTCTCACCCAGCTCAGGGATAATACGATTAATTTGTCATTTTATGTCTTCTGTAGATACAGAGTAATTCTATGAAGTAATTTTAATAGTTTTTTTGTATTGTGACTCGACATATGACAGCACCCCGCTTGATGTTAAGCCGAAGTGTGGTCAATGAATGAATGCCACCGTTACTACAATTCAATAACTGTAAGTAGCAATCACATCCACTATGCCGGCCTAGATGGAACCGGCAACTTACAAGCTGATCCCGAAACGTGACCAAATCACTTCACGGTCTGTATACTTGTAAGTGGTGGTACTACCCCGGATCGGCAGACTGGGTACCACTGCCTATCTCTCTTGAAGACTAAAATTATTTTGGCCGGCATAGTGACGGCGACTGAGGCAGCCGTGAACTTACTCGATTTTTAGTCGTCGTCACTCTTGGACCTCCCCTTGCTTATCATCAGCTTGCGAGGTCAGATGTCGTGTCACAATAAAAAAAATATCTTAAATGATAACGCAATGTTCTGTAAATAATAAAAAATACTACTAAAACTGTAAAACTGAGCTAATTGACTGTAAAAAACATAAAATATTTTTCGTGGACATTTTAAAAAATCATTAAAACTTTATTTCATTTTTATTTTTAGTATGTCCTAAGCTTATCCCGGATTACGGGAGACGTAAAAAGGTTTTAATTTGTCATTGATTGTATTTCACTTTAGGGTTTTATTCTTTTATACAACACAAAGTAAATAAACAAAACAACATTCCTTGTTCAAATAATCTGGAATTTCATAAATATTTATATCCTTATATATCCTACTATTATTATAAATGTGAGTTTGTTTGTTACGTTTACACGCAACAACTACTTAACCGATCATCAAGGTACTAGAAGTAACATACTTTTAGAAGTAGGTTACTTTAAATATATATATATATATATATATTTAAAGTACTATAGTTTATATAGTTTATATTTACTATAGTTTCCAATTGACAATAGTTTCAGGTGGTTGGATTTTTTCTATATTTATTTTTATTTCCGTCTGTGATGTGAGAGAGGCGTGTAAAAGTACCTCTGGCTGACATAGTCGGTTGCCGTAAAATGAATCAGGTTTTTAAGTTTTCGCCACTCTTGGACCTCCCGTTACTTACTATCAGGCAAATCGAGGTATGATGTCGTGCCTCAATAAAAATAATTTTGATTCGTATATTTTTTCGAATTATATATTTAACAAATAATTTTATTATGACTCTACCAGTCAACCTTTGAAACAATAGAAGCAAGTCAAAAATGTGAGCAGAAGAAATGTCATACAGAGAAAAGAAAAAAATATAAAACATTTACATAAATACGTACACATATAAAAATTATATTTTTTACATATTTACTATAAAAAATTAATATTAGTTAAATAACTAAAATACATTATTAAAAGGAATCCCTTTAGGCAAGGTTCCGAAGATACTGGCAGCGTTCCCCCTTTGAATAGTTAGACTAATTCTTTGTCCGAGGTAGCTGCCAACTCTTCGGTCTCCTGTGATGTCGACTAACCTTTTTGATATTTCCTTAAAAAGCCTTAAAGCGCTAGGACCCCACGGACCAAGGGTCTCGACACCGAATGGGACAAAATCATACTCGGAGCCTAGACCCCTGTATTTGCACGCTTTAGCTTTTTCAGCCTCTTCACAAGCCGCACCAGCTCTGCTGTTGGTTCCATGTAGATGGGAAGGTGCCAGCGTGTCTGAACAGGTTGCATCCCATACCAGCACCCGGCCCATCTTCCATGGAATCAAACTCATACCATCCGGTCTCTTACCATCATCTCTTGCAATACCATTCGGCTCAAGTAGACTTGGCACGTTGACGGAGGCAAGAGACCGGCGTATGATATCGTATATATAAAAATATATACAAACATACAAATATAAACACATTTAAATATATACCTACATGAATAAATAAATATACATATGCATACATACCAGAATCGTAGCGTGCCTTGGCGAGGTCCCGTATAAAAAATCGTTTGGGGCCCTTAGAAAGGGTATATTTCACACAAAAAAAAAATATGATTTAATAATATTAAATCATATTTTACGCACGTTGGGGGCCCCCGTATAATTGATACGGCGTATACGTCGGTAGCTACGCCCCTGATACATACACATATTACTCGTATATCTACTTAAGATGTTAACTTATTAGTAATCAATCAATCAATCAAATTGTCACGCCTTTTTGGAGACAATGGAGCGCCACTTACCACGATCCTTACACAACCTTATTAGTAATATAAAGTAAAAGTAGTTTTTTTTTTAAAGATAATTTTGTTAGGATCTTCGTGAATGTGTTGAGGAAGAATGTGTTTTTTATCAGTCGTCGGCACACTTGTGCCTCTTGCGATATAATATTTGCTCCGAGACTGGTTATCTTAGTCGCGATCAGTTTGTAATTTGCCAATTCCAACTAAGCCTGAATAATTGATGCGACTGCTACTTGCAGTAATGTAACTGTAGTAGCAATCGCCATTATTCATGAAAGAACTCCAACTTATCATCGGCACAAAAAAATTCAACGCATTATCACACGGTGGCCGGAAGGTATGAAATGGCCCCTTAGTCAATACAAACAGGACAAGATTTATTTAATTTAATTTAATTTAATTAACTCATTTATACAAACATAACAAATTAACGGTTTACAATTATAATAATAAATAAAAGTGAAATTCTAATGATTAAAGATTTAAACCCAATATAGACTTTGTCACCTTTTAAATCCGTAAAGATTTGAAGAAGCGAGCAAATTACATTAGGATGAAAGGGACAAAAATTATCTTGGTGTTGAAGATTTATTTCCCGACTCCCCAGTAAGATCAGAGCAATTATCACAACGACTTTCCCCAAATTAATTTACAATATCCATTTGCAATTTACAAGAATATTTAATCTATTCCATTTAAGATTTCTTTTACACTTTAATTGTGAAAGTGAGTCACTTTCTATTATAAACTCTTTTTATACCTAATTCGTCAAAAAGATATCTTTATTGCTTCTTTGAAGAAATGCGAATTAACAAGTTACAAGTTACTTAAGTGCTTGTATCATAGAAACAGGACAACCAAAGTACATATATCAAAGATACATTGGTACTGGTGGGTGGTCTCGGTTTGCGTAACCATTGCACTGCCACTACACCACGGTCGCCTCGGCTTTTTGTACTCTATTATTAATTTTTATTAAAATAGTAAATAGTGTTGTCATTTAATAAATTAATCCTTCGTGCAGTAGTGGTAGAGCGCCGCCGAAAGTGAGGCTATTTCATACCGTAACTTCTTTTTTTTATTGTGACTCGACATATGACAGCACCCTGCTTGATGTTAAGCCAAAGTGTGGTCCATGAATGAATGTCACTGTTACTACAATTCAATAACTGTGAATAGCAATCACATTCACTATGTCGGCCTAGATGGAACCGGCAACTTACAAGCTGATCTCGAAACGTGACCAAATCACTTCACGGACTGTATACTTGTAAGTGGTGGTACTACCCCGGTTCGGCAGACTGGGTACCACTGCCTACCACTCTTTGATAACCAGACCTGAAGCAAATATCCATCTCTTTTTTTTATTAACAAAATATAAAACAAATATTTGCTCCGATCGGGGATCGAACCCGGGACTTTACGCGCAACAAACCAGTCGCTAAACCGTTAGTCCACGCGTGTCGTCAAACTACAGTGATTTATGTTTTTATAGTCACTTTTTTATTACGTACCTCTTTGCTTTGCGTTGAAGTGAGCTAGAACATGGAGCACAGCTACAGAACATGGGTCATCCCACAGTACCCCACACAGTATAATAAAAGGCGTCTCGGAGGAAAGTAAAATTATCACGATTTATACAAATTCCTTTCCATTTGTATTCGCTAATACCTCTTATATATAAGAATATAAAAATATATTATCCGCATGCTTAGATCCTAGCCGTTTAGGAGAAAGGAGATCAGTCGTCCGCGTACCGAATTTGTTAGCACATCAATTTGTTAAGCATAAAGTCGCAGTTTTGATTTCCGGTTGAGCAAATATTTGTTTCATAGCTTTTATTTGTAATATTTAATAATAGCTGTGTTGCCTAGTACCCATAGCCGTAAAGCTTGTATGAAGAGAACTGTGGATGTGAAGGAAGCAAATGAGTGTGTCAGGATCTTGGCAAGTGCGCTCCATTGTGTACAGTTATTGAACTGTTATGCTGATGTTAAGCTGAAGTGCGGTCTGTGAATGGAGGTGCATTCATAAACCGCACTTTAGCTTAACATCAGGCAAAGTGCTGTTATCTTATGTCGTGTCACAATAATAATAAAGTTATAATATAAAATAAAATTAATTGAGTTTTCTTTATAAAGGAAACGTAAAATTATTGTCTATTGATTCACCAGGATTACATTATCCTGATTGATTTTGGTCGAATATAGAATTGTTGGTGTAATTTCAACCTCAACACCATTAATATTTAATCTTTATTAAACAAAAAGCCCTATTGTAATTATCAAAATTGTTTAAGGAAAATTTAGGGAAATACGTCTAAAAGATAAAATTATCGTTTATTGTCAAGCTATTTCTATCTGTGGTGAACGGTGTTGAATATAAATAAGATATTTTATAAAATGATAAATAAGTTTATTCTAGTATTTTTTTTGTACATTTCTTTGTTTACCTTAAAATATCAATCAATCAATCAAATTGTCACGCCTTTTTCCCACAGGGATAGGCAGAGACAATGGAGCGCCACTTACCACGATCCTTACACAGCTCCCTTGCTTCCTTCACATCCACAATTCTCTTCATACAGGCTCTGTGGTTATGGGCACTAGGCAACCTAGCTTTTTTGAGGATGTCTCCGATTTGGTCGGAAATCACTCTCCTGGGCCTGCCTTGTTTAACGCATCCATCCACATCAGATTTATAAATTCCTTTCGTCAATCTACTTTCACTCATCCTTTCCATGTGCCCAAACCATCGAAGCATTCCTTTGTCAATCCTTGTCACTACATCTAGTATAATCATAGTATAGTACATCATAGTATAATGAACAGCCAAATAATGTCCCAAAAGTCACGGATGGCTGTTCATAATGCGGTGCTTGTTCCTACATTAATGTATGGGAGTGAAAGTTGGGTATGGCAGAAGAAGCATGAGAGTAGAATTAACGCTGTAGAAATGCGGTCATTAAGGAGTGTATGTGGAGTGACGATAGCGGATAGAATAAGGAATAGCACACTGCGTGATAGATGTGGTTTGAAAGAAGATGTAGTGACCTTAAAATAAATAAATCAATATAATAATATTTGTATTATAATATTAAATATTGTATTTATTTCTTTTAATCCGAGGAATTTAAATTAATATTAAGGGAATTTAGACTGTGTGATGTGAGCTATAAGAGTAAGTTTAGTTTGTAAGACTTAATAATGTTTGATAACAAAGATGCTTCTCAAACTGTAATGCACATCGATAATTTTACCGTTTTATAGAAATAAAGATTATTATTAAAGTAACTTAAGTGAGTTTAGTGAGTAAAGGTGCGATACCGATGGCGACTGCAGACTGCAACTGCAGACCGCACTACTGGAATGTATTAATCTGTATGGTGCGGTCGCAGACTTCCGTGTCGCCTTGCACGGAATCAATTTCATACATCTTCATAGTCATACGAACCAGTAGTCAGTCTGCAGTCGCTATCGGAATCACACCTTAAGACAGTTGGTGGTCAGTTGCACTGTCTACCGACTCGGGGTAGTACCATCACTTACTAGTATAGTGTACAGACCGTAAAGCGACTTAGTCGTGTTGCTGAATTAGCTTGCCGGTTCCAACTAGGCCGGGATAGCGAACGCGACTGTTGCTTGCAGTTAATTAAATCTCTTCCGATCATGGACCGCACTCCAGATTAACTGATGATGCCTGATGGCGGTGTGCTGTCACATGTCGAGCCACAATAAAATAAATATATAAAATATATTTAATTAACATTATTGAGGAAGCAAGGGAGTTGTGTCAGGATCGTGGCAAGTAGCGCTCTATTGACCCTGCCTATCCCTGTGGGATAAAAGCGTGACAATATAATTTATTGTTTGAATATTATTGATTTTTATTTTTTTAATTGTAGTAGTCAGTGGTGCCCAATCTGCCGATCCGAGGTAGTACCACCACTTACAAATATACAGACTGTGAAGTGAGTTAGTCGCGTTTCGAGATCAGCTTGTAAGTTGCCGGTTCCAACTAGGGAACTAGGGTTAAGGAAGCAAACACGTATTTAAATCTATAGCTACAAATTTTCTTTATTTCCTAGAGAATTATCAAGCAAAACCTCAAAAAATACTATTATATAACTTGTATATTTAAATAACTTTTAACAAGCAAAATCTTTAATATTTAAGATACTCTTCATCAACGTGGCAAGTCCATGGAGAGGACACGCTGCATTATTACGTTCATACACGTTCATTTGTAATTCATATTTTACGTTATAATCATACGAACACGAAAGAAATATTTGATGTATCTTTTAACATATAAATAACCTTTTGGAATAAAAATAAAATGACGGTTTAACTCAAATATTTTATATTCCAATGAACCCTTCTACCAATTAGCACCGATCAAAGCGTCAACGAGCTAAAAATATTACGATTGCTATAAATATAATTCTATTAATTACTTAAACATTAAAATATCAAACGTTCTTATTATTTTTGGTAGGCTACGACAAATTCAAATCGTAGAAAATAAACTTTAAAATCATAATCATCAGTCAGAAGACGTACACTGCTGAACATGAGACCATAACTCCCCCCCCCCCCCCCCTTCCCCTTAGAACGCCATTCCGAACGACAAGATGCCAGTTGCATTCACCGGTTATTCGTGACTCACTGTGTCATTAGTCCACCTAGTGGGAGGCCTACATACGCCTACCTTATTCCAGTACCAAGATATTTATTGTTTTTCTTTCGTTATCTAAATATTTATTTATTATTTAATCAAATTGTCACGCCTTTTTTCTACAGGGATAGGCAGAGGACGGATAGGAGAGCCACTTGCCATGATCCTGACACAGCTTTCTTGCTTCCCTCACATCCACTATTAATTTAATTCAAGCAAATATTTATACGAGTACTAATTAAAATATAAACTCATCTAATTTCGAATGAAGTATCCAACCTCAAACTGACACGAGTGAAATAATAATTTAAATTTGTAGGATTATAATAAGACTTACATACTAATTTAAGACACGCGTATAACAGGAATATAACGCTTACATGGATAGGGTTGCTTAATTTAAAAAGCTCTTGAGATTACACCTAAGCACATTACTTTCTAACGTTTTAGAATGTGTATAATTCGTAAGATCAAAAACAATATGTACAGTTGAAGACATTTATTAAGAAAGCTATATTTTGAAATTTAGTATAATATACATATAGTATAATTTTTTTTTTATTGTGACTCGACATATGTCAGCACCCCGCTTGATGTTAAGCCAAAGTGTGGTCCATGAATGAATGTCACTGCTACTACAATTCAATAACTGTGAGTAGCAATCACATCCACTATGCCGGCCTAGATGGAACCGGCAACTTACAAGCTGATCCCGAAACGTGACCAAATCACTTCACGGTCTGTATACTTGTAAGTGGTGGTACTACCCCGGATCAGCAGACTGGGTACCACTGCCTACCACTCTTTGATAACCAGACCCGAAGCAAATATATAATAGCATGTCTTTATATATTACTAATAATAATAAAAAATGCTAATAATAAGAGATGGTGTATTGCAATCTCAAATGCAAAGTAAGCTTGCATGTGGTGGCATGAGGTACTAAACGAATAACTGCAAAGAACTGCACGATTAAGAGAAAATACCGTGAGTACTGTTTTTCAGTACTAAAAACAGAAAAAGTATACTTGGAATTGTAATTGTATATTAATTTTCAATAATTATTTCTTGAGTTCCTAAAGATATAATAAATTATATATATATTGAACAACTTTAAATAATTAACACCTGAAGATTTTATGTTATATTGCTTTACAATTTTTATGTTAATTTAGAGAAACTCTCCACTGCTACTTACCACTCTCGTTTTACCAGAGCAGATGATTGGACTAATTTACTTTTCAGCCTGTCATTACTTGGCTATAAATGACCAATAAAAAGTTAGTCCTATGTTATTCCAATGTCCATTTCTAAATATGTAAGTACAATTAAACAACCTTCCAAAACATTTTGCATTAACAAAATACATTTAAAGGTGAAAAACATTCCAGAAGGTCGCGCCAGAAAATATTAAAGAAATAAGGATCGAAATCGTTTAAGAGAATCTTTTACCTCAACGAGTTTGATTATCTTTTTATTTATTGACATTATTTTTTGTGGTAAGAACTTCCTGTTTCTTCTGAGATATTTATGTTCATCCAATTTTATGCCGCTATTATATTATTGATTTAGGATCATGGATATTGCCACGATTTTTACGTACATACGTATACATACGTAAACTTTACGCCTTTATTCTTTTTTATGACTTGTTGACATACTTTATTTGTACTATCAGGAATTTAAACACCTCTCAAGGATCAATTAAACTATTTTATGATAGAATTCGCACAGAATTAAGTAGTAAGTAATATAAGTTTATATTGAGAACACGCTGATGTATTATATTTTTTATTCTGAGTCGACATCTAACATTTACTTGCCTGATGGTAAGAAAGGGAAGGTCCAAGAGTGCCAAAGACTGAATAAACCGACTGAGTTTACGGTTACCTCAGTACAATACAAAAAAGAAATTTAACAAAGGATTACATTACAATTCATAAATAAGCGTTCGAAATCGGTAACAATGTAAATTTAAAATTTACATTGTTAAATTGTACATTGTAAAAATCTTATAAAATACCCCTTATACTCTTATAAAATATTCCTCATAAGTCAAGTTATCGACAAACTACCAGCATAAAGTATGAAAAAGTGTAAAACTATTTTTTTATATTATTATATATTATTGGAAACAATAAGAGCATCAAACAATAGGACGACCAGCACCTCAGTTTTTCCGTGACCACGATGGCTGCAAAGCTCTCGAAACGTCGGAATAATAAAAAAAATGTAAAATCAAAACCAAAATAAACGCATACAATTTATTTAATTCATTTTTTATTAGTTAACCAGGCATTAGTTAATTACTTTGATCTTTCAGATCCTTCAAATTTAGAATAAAATTTTCAATAAGAAATGTGAAAATTCATTGATGTAAAAGGTTTGATTAATCGATCAAATGATTTGAAAGGATAATAACAACATGTATTTCAAAAGTAATTACAGATTGAATTGGGTATCAACTGAACAAATAATACGAAATAATCTAAATGTTACGGCGAGTTTAGATGAAATATAAAAACAAGGTTTATTTCCCCTTCGCGTCGCCTTAAGATTGTCGCTATATTCCCAAAGTCTTAAAGAGCGTTTGACGTATAACATGCCTTATCGTAATTTTGCAGCATTCCCACTCTAGATCATTACTTTGCGTGAAATCCAATTTATTTTCGCTGGTTAGTCCGTAGACGTAATGAGAACAAATTGAGTGTAGTTTACGACTCTCGGAAGGTGACGGAAGCAAATTATCATTTTACGGTGTAAATTGAAAATTGAGGGATGCGCTCGCAAATTCCTTTACATTTTTATATTCTTTGTTATGCGTTTCTTTCTTTTGTAAGTAGGTTGTTCATTTATAAATGTTAGATTTGGAACAAATATTGATTTCCCAATCCCAATCCTAACGGATATAAATACAAAATTAGCATTTTTCTACTATATTTTTTACGGCGTCAAAACATCAATTACATATTTACAAGTACTTATATTCGTTAGCATTATTTGTGTACATCGAATTAAACTGTTTGTGGAGGATTGGGACGGATTTCAACTTTGTGACCTCATATGATAATAAACAATGCAGCAGGTGGCATTACGAAAATTTAATTTTTATTAAAAAGTTGCAAGTCTTTATAATTTACTTAAATTACACTTTATGGATACCTAATTAATTTAAATCAAAATCCTCGTTCGTACATTAATGTTGTTTAGTTTGTAAGAGCTATATGTAAATTATACGTACGTATATCTAAATTTAAAAAAATAATTAAATGTTAAAGATTTAAATCTTTGTTAAAAGTTATATGGAGACTGTTGGTGCCTATAGCCAGGCTGCCTACCCGAGGTGCTACGCGGATGCCATTTGCAGACAGTCGCATTCAATGTCGTGCTAATCCCTGACTATCCTAATGGAAAATGAACGGTGACTATCGGCCAATGATCTCTATAATAATAATCTCGCTAGTGAGCAACTCAACATGAAAGGTCACGCAGTAAATGAACTTTTTTTGGGTATAAGCAACGGATATCTGAAATCGGAAGTTCACCCATCCTTATTTTATTGGCTGGTAGGCTGGGGCTTATTCTAAATCTGCTGTAAAGATTTTAAATAAGCTTCGCGGAATATATATTTTTTATATTTTCATTTACATTTCATACTAAGCTACTAAAGTATCATAGAAACAGGACAACCAAAGTAATCAAAGATACATTGGTACCGGCAAGTGGTTTTGAACCTGTGCTCTCGGTTTGCGTAACTATTGTACTACCACTACACCACGGTCGCCTTAAATATAATCCGATACATATGAGAAAAGTTGTGAATAATAACTTTTGGCAAAGCCTCCCTTGTTTAATCGTTAATCGTTTCATTGATAAATAAGTTTCCGTAACTTATTTTTCTATTTATTACCTTTTTTATAATGAAAGTAGATTGACGAAAGAAATTTATAAATGTGTTAATCGTTACGTTAATCGAGGCAGACTCAAGAGGGTGTTCTCCGACCAAATCAGGGACATCGGATTGTAAGTCAAACCATAGATTTAGAATGTGACTGCGTGGATGTGACTGCTACTTTCAGTTATTACAGTGACCTTTATTCCTGGACCGCACTTTAGCTTAACATCAGGCGGGGTCATATGTCATATCTTTATGCTGTCATATGTCGAGTAACAATAAAAAATATTAATAAAAAACGAATATGAGTTAGTTTGAAGCATAAATACAATAGGCCTAATACAATAAAACTTTCAAACTGACTTACCTTTATTCCTACTTATGTTCTATTGAAATGGATTCTGAATAAACCGATTCTCTTAAGACCGCAAGTGTTGTGTGAACAAACATATGCTACTCGTATGCTTATATTCGCTCCAAGAAACAGGACTGTGATCGTCCAACCGCATCCTCTTATTGGTTTCGATGGACCAAGTCAACCACATATGGTAGAATACGTTGAACTCGGTTAACCTCTTCTTTAATCTTTAATATATGTACGTGGGCATGATAAAATAAAATAGATATGTAAAATGAAATTTTATCAATCTTTTTTTGAATAAAATGTAAAAATTCAATTTATATTTTAATTCAAAGTAGGTTGGCTGATATTTTTAATATTATCTGTAGCTGAAACTGTTGCACCGCAATCCGCAGCGAATATAATGCAAAATGCAAAAACTGCATTACAGAATCAGCGTATAAATTCAATAGTTTTAACTAGGCCGGCATAATGGATGCAACTGCTATTTGGAGTTGTTTAACTGTAGTAGCAGTCGCCTCCATTCTTGGACCGCACTCAATGTATATAGGCTAATTATGATACAAGGCATCATCAATCAAAACTTTATTACCAGTTTTTTTTATCAATTCAGCATAAAATACCGATAAAGCACAAAAAAGAACCATTTAATTAATATTTTGTAAACATCATTATTAAAAATCGTGCCCGAGCATCAAGTCTTGTTAATGATATAAATCAACCATTTTGTGGTGTAAGCTGATAGCTTTGCCCGCCCTTAGCCTCCTAATCACCGCAATTATTTTGACAAATTGTTATCGCAACAAATAACTAAATGATACTTTTGGAATTGCACAAGTTTAGTGAAAATCGTTGTATTAAATCATGTTACCTAAAGTAATAACACTATGTTTCTGTTGACAACATTTTTATTATTTTGTTATGCTATGTACTCACATGGGGTCCAAGTGCACTAAATCCTTAAGATTTGACTGGTAGAGAATATCACACGGCAATAGTGTTTTATTAATAATGAAAATATTACTTCCGGGTCTGAAAATATTACTCACCGTCACTATGCCAGCCTAATTATTTCGATCGTATTTCGGGATCAGCTTCGAACAGGAACCAGGCTATTTGATACTTTATGCAATTTAAACCTAGTAGAAACCGCCTTTTTTCTTGACCGTGTGCCGACCTTTTTGTAGTTCGCACTAAAATTGTATAATTAATTTTTATTAAAAAGAAATGTCATTTTCAAACAACATTTATTCTTTTGTTTTTATATTCTATTTATGTCAAAATAAAACAGTCTTCTGTACGATTTCAATTTGAGTGTTTCATTTATCACGTCATTGACCACGTAGCGCTAAAACCGCATCTTCTTTAGGCGGGGCCATACCGAGCCACAATCCATAATGAAATTATTTTTTTATACTATAAATTTGTTTAGGTATTTTACTTAGTATTTTATGCTGTCAGAAAGTCAGTATTGCAAAACATTATGACACGGCAAAGTCTATTCGTTATTCATGAAACTTTAAAATATTTTAGAGGGTCAATCTTGGTTTAGTTAGATAAATCTCGACCAGAATAGGTCATTGCCGAATTTAGAAAGGAACTAGATCAAAAGGTATTGACCTGCAAAATTAGTAAAAGTCCGTAATAAATGAATACGGACAGTAGAAGACAGTGAGGCCTAAAATTGCTCATAAGCATTTGACAGCAGTTTTTTTTTGTTATGCTTTTATAGTATTATTCCTTATAGCTTTATATTTTTTTTGTTTTTGTTATGGTTTCTGCCTATCACAGTGAACATTGAGGTGTAGGCCACTTTTATTTGTTTACTTGTCATCAACAAATTGAAAATTATAGCAACTCTTAAATTACTTAATAGGCTATCAAATGCTAACCTTTCAAGAGCAATAAACAATCTTTATCATTGTTCAATAAACTTGAATACCGACAACAATAAAATAACAAAACAACTGCGAACATAGTCTATTGGTCGTAACCGGCTGTAACGGTTGTACCGAAAATTATAATTTACGAATTTGTAAAATGTATCGTATAAGTAAAGTATTATAAGTAAAAGAAAAAAGAAAGGGTTGCAACACTTTACAACTTCACATTTTACATTTACGTTTAACGGATATTTTATACAGAGCTAAAGGGCATCATTCATTTTAGGTTTCTATGTGCTACTTTTGTTATTTCTAATGATAAAAACATATATAAATGGTAGTTTTGATATAAAATTATTAACAACCCAATTTACGATTTCGTAATAGTAAACATAATAGAATAAGTATAAAGTAAAACTAAATTCGTAAATTGAAACTTTTTTGGTACAACCGGCTGTTACTCTTATAATTTTACGCCGATACCAACGTATAGTCTGACCTGCTAAAAGCGTCGCTGCTATCGCATTTAGTGCTGCTAAATACAGTTTATGTACAGGTCCAAGTTGTTGATGAACAATGATAGATCGTATTAAATAAAAATCTTTTTTGTTATTGTGACTTGTCATCTGACCTCGACCCGCCTGATGGTAAGCAAGAAGAGGTCCAAGAGTGCCGACGACTGTAAAAACCGAGCTCCCCTGTCGCCATCACTATGCCAACCAAAGATGCTTCTTTAAAGGATCAAAGGTTATGGGATGTAAAGAACACATGGGCTGGTAAAGCATTCCACTTGTCGATTGTTCTACAAAGAAACGACGCACCGAACCATTTAGTTCGACTGCTGATTCGGTCGACAAAATGCAGATTCTTCCTCCAACCTGTGCGGGTGTGAAAAGACGAGGTAGGAACAAGGTTAAAGAGCTCCTCGGAACATTCTTCGTGGTATAGAAGACGATAATTTTTGATAAAATTCCTAGCCCTAATAAAGATAAATAATAATATGAAATTTATTTTTATACATATTTTACACGTATCAAGACGAATCTAGATACATTAAGTATACTTTCACGTACAAATTAAACTTTAAAATCAGTTTTCAATATCATTAAATAAAAGTATTTTAAATTAACACTGGTTTAATTATTTTATTTTAATATGAACATTTCAATTCAATAGTAACGGTCAATAATAATTATTTATTTATGTCATTTATTTTTGTCAGTTATCTCATTAGCAATCCACTTACATTTCAGTTGCATGCCTCTGATTATTTATTCTGATATAATTTTATATTCAATGGCCTATATAAAGTTCAGACTATCCAGGTCAAGTAAAGAAATCCTACTCATCTGGAAATTGATATAGAAACATCGCTCAATTACGACTTTCTTTCATATTTGCATAAACATTTTTAAATTCCTATTTTTAATTATATGCATTAAAAAACAAAAAGTTAACATTACTTTAGAAATGACATAATTCATGTGTTTTTATCAAAGAAATTGGACTTAAGAGATAGAAAGAGCCTTAAAATAGCTACAAAATACAACGGTTTATCCTATTTTTACTTATGGCATTAAAATTAGTTAGAAAGGGATGAATATACATTTTTACATCCGTAATTTTGAAGGTTGTCCCTAGTTTTGATCATTTTTTTTCTGCTGAAGGTAGGCAATGCTACGGAGCGAAACAAGGTTGTCAGTAGTGCACTTATCGCTAGTGATGTACAAGATCGACGTCAATATCGATAAATTTTAAATAAATCGTACACTAAAGTGTTAGTACAACGTATGAATTGTATTATTTTCCTATCATAAATAACATTTTTTGCGGTTTAGTATTTAAATTTGCATTCTACTAGATGCAAGGGAGCCTCCCTTGCATTTACTTACGTTACTAGACGCAGTTCTTAACGCAGAACACGGCTTCTACTCAATACATTATACATACACTATTTACGCACTTAGGGATAAAAAAAAGTAGGACATATCAACCCGTGTGAATTGACTACAGAGCCTAAAGTGAGGTTGGCAACCACACACGCGTGATGAGATGTTCTGAATTCTCCCGTGGTGCCTGTACATTTTTTTACATCTGTATGAATAGTTTTTGCCCTATTTTGCAGGACGAGAATGTTGCACTTTTTTTTTCATCATAATTAATAATGTATTCTTATCATATACATTAAAATATATATAAACATTAAGAACATAATACATAAAGCACATACAAACACACTATATGACTCGGTAAACTTCTCGGTAAAGATGGTACCTAAAATCATATCAACCTTTGATCTATAATCAATTGAGATCGATAATATTAAATATTATTAAACCGCAACGTGTACGGTTTAATGTTTGTTTGGTTATTAAATAAAAGGCGTTCGTTATTTAATTAAATTTAATTACTTTTACTAGATTTAGAGATGCAGTAAAAAATCAACACAAAAATTTATATATTTTTAGTTTATTTTCTTCTAAAGATTATGAATTTACAACCCACGAGCACGAACCGCAAACTTTACGAACATATTATTACAGATATATAATTCCATCTTTAGTTCACTTTTTTTAGTTCGGATTGTTGGTTTGGACCGTTTTCTTTCTGGGTTTTCTTGTTTTGAATCTGTGGCCTCTAAACAGGATAGTTCTCATTAGGCTACTGTAAGTACAAATTCAAATTCAAGCCAGTTTTTACTTAACGCATATTTTATATTTAACAGCTGTTAAATGTAAAATATCTCACCTTATTGTATGGATGAGCTAAGAAAGTGAATAACTTTATCATTTGGTTCTGCATCTGGACCTGGTGCTTGAGTCTGCAATTTATTAATTTATATACTTTTACGACAATATTAGGTTGAAATGTCCGCTAGCGACCGCCATATTGGATTAACTGTATCTCATGGCGCATATTATGTACGGTACTGACATAGTTGTAGTCGTGTAATAATGTACCATCGCCATCACCACTGCCACCACCAAAACTAACACCACGAAAACCACCACCACCATCACCACTACCACCAACAAAACTACCACCACCAAAACTTCCATAACTAAAACTACCATTGCCACTACCACCAAAATCACTACTGCCACCACCACCGCTACAACCAACACCACCACCAAAACCACCATACCTAAATCTACCATCGCAACCACCACCAAAATCGCCACTGCCACCACCATCACCAAAACAAACACTACCACCACCACCACCACCAAAACCATCATTGCCACTACCAAAACCATCACCACCTCCAAAATAAAATTGCCCCCAGCGTTACACAATGCATGCGTCACAGCATTAGATATTATCAATCAATCAAATTGTCACGCCTTTTTCCCACAGGGATGGGCAGAGATAATTAGATATTACTGCATGGCAATAAATGTTTTACACCAATAAATATAAAAATTATTTATTACCTCTACAACACTTTTAACGGGTAAATACAAAGTTGGTACAGCATCTGTTTTCAGTCTCCTCCATTTTATATTTTTAGTCGGAACAAATGAATCTGTGCAGAAATGTTTGGAACAAATATGGCTGTTTTTTTTACAGTCCAATTCGTTCTCCGAATAATCCGTGCCCACTCCTTTTTAAAATTTTCATCACAAGGAAATCTGAAATAAATAGGAAACTTTATCGATATCGGTATCCATTTCCACATCCCTATGTTTTCCTTTATTTCTATAAAAAAAAGTATCAAACAATAAAAGCTATAAATATATTACTTTGTGTACAATCAAATTTATGACTTCGATTTAATTATTTTAGATTAAATACCACATTATTATGAATGGAAATATGTATAAAATATGAAACTTACCCATGAAAAGATAAAGCCGCATTATCGTTTTCTTTGCGGGATGTATGCGATTTGCATCCTTGCACTACACATGCCATTTTATATTATTATTTAAAGTAAATTAAATTAATAATGTTTTATAATTTTAGGCAAAAAAACAATATTTTTAATTTATTATAATATATTAATTGACAAATCGATCACAATTTGACATAATGACAATTGACGTTAAAATACTTCAAAAAATAATGACGGAACGATTATACCGCTACACTTGCTACCACGTGACTTTTTACTTAGGCAGTATTAAATTACAACCAAATGGTTGTAATTGCAAAAAAGTAGCGCCAACCTTTAAAATAAAGGAATTGAAGTACAAGTAGATGTCTCTTTCAGTCACACGGGTATAAACATAATATAAATGAGACAAATATCAATGAATTAGTTCTTATTTTAGCATAGATTCTATCTTCTCCATATTCTTAGGTTTTTATGTACTACTTTTGTAATGTCCAATGATGAAAAACTATATAAATGGTGGTTTCGATACTTGTATTGATAAAACTAATAACAATTTTGCTTTTAATTGCTATGCAATTTAGTTATTTGAAAAATAATTGAGAATCAAACGAACTTACCTGTAAGTAAAGTTCGATGATAATTGTACGAACTTCCTTAGTGCTCCGCCGATTTGTTCCGTATTTAAACAAAGTAGTATTCGCATTCGATGGCTACTCTCACACGTGTAATAGTAATCAGTTTTTTTTTTTTTTTTTTGGATGAATGTACGGTTGTCCAAGCCTCGATTTCTTTAAGACATCATTTTGTTTATAGTGTTCCTGTGCTTACAAACCTGAAACTCACCTACCTATTTACATGTAGAGGTGGGAGGGTGTGGCTTTCACAATCGGCGGAGCACTAAGGAAGTTCGTACAATTATCATCGAACTTCACTTACAGGTAAGTTCGTTTGATTCTCAATTGTACTTCAATTCCTTAGTGCTCCGCCGATTTGTTCCGTATTTAAACAAAGTAGATATTTAAAGGTTGAAGGTTTGTGGACTGAAATGGAAGTATTACCAGACATTTGGATGATCAGAACTCCTCAATCACATTAACTTAGTTCTATAACAATTATTTCTTAAATTTATATAATTATGCGTCCTCTAAGTCATTACAGTGATCTAGTACAAGTAATAAATATATATATAATATATATTTTTTTTAAATCAATTTTTGCAAAAGTGTTGGATTTTTCGGACCATCCAACAGTTCTACGAATAGTGTCAATATTCTCTCCTAATGTTTAAATAGTAGATGTTGACAAATGACCATTACTATGATTTTCAAGTGTATGTCATAGATATCAAGATATAAAGTGTATCTTTATTTTAATTGCTTAAAGTTTGTTAACGAACAAGATTTTTTTATTTTTTTATTTTTTATTTATATAACTGAAAGAGTTTTGTGCAGGGCAGATAAACTCTCTTTTACAAAAGATATTTTAGGATTTATACAATAGAGGCAATAATAAAGTTGGTTGTGTACGACCTGGCCCTAGGTTTATTGAAATTTATTATTTATATTTTAACTTGCAATATTTTAAATAATCATATTATTATATTTAATTAAAGATGAGGATTATCCTTTATGAGCGGTGACAAGAGCTAACAATGTTATCACATTGGATAACAAATTAAGTGAAATATTTTCATTTGGATATAATTTATATAATAATTCTTAACAAACATTGGGTTCTTAAATCATATTTTCGAGTTTGTGGGCGAAACCTAAAAATCTCTTAGATAGTATCTTAACACAAATGTCAGTGGTAAGTTCATTTGGTAAATGAGGGCTATTGCTGAATATACCAATTTACTGCATTATAACTATAGCCTTTATTAGAAGTATTAGAAAAAGGTTAATAAATAAGAATAAATAAGAGAAATCTTATCTATCTGTGAAGTGTAATGTATCTGTATATTTGTGATACTATTTTTTTACTATTACAATAATCTACAATTAGGTATGTATTACATTGCTTCAAAATGTTATTGACAATGAAGCACCTGCACTTACAGGCAATGGTTGCAATGGTCAATATGAGCCAACTATAATTACCCTAGGTGCCTTGTTACAAAATTTAGAAAAGCTTTATTATAATTGAAAAGGGTGGAAAACGAATGATATTTGTAAAAAGTCTTGTATGGAAAACGTCCATGAGATTGTGAAAGAATCTCTTGCGATAGCATAGTGGTCTGGTCGCCAACAAATATATAACTTACACTTATGATTATGTGTAGAGGCAAACAAATCTTTTTTAGAAATACCAAAACCTGAAATAATCGTATAAAAGGCATATTTTGCCGTTTTTCACTAGGTTCTATTGTTAAACTGTCTTGAAGCAGTGTCAACTGATTTTATTTGAAGCAGTATTGTTTTTGATGGTATATAATCTGTCTATACGCACATACTTGCATGCTTACACCACTGCTAAATTAGTTTAGCTAGACTATCAAGATGTGGTGTTGTTAATTCTTAACATGATAAAGCAGTTACTTACTTTTATTACATGTAAATGATTTTAAAGCAAAAAGACAGCCAGTAAATTTAGGTAATTATTGTGTTCATTTATTTATTTATGAATCTTACCGAACCCTATTAGTGGTACAACATAACCGCAATTTAACAATAATGCATCTGCATAAATTACTTATTTTGGCTGATTAATTGATTCTTATGAAAGTGAAACAAATTATTTTGTCAACAGGATAGTTAATTATTGGCACCTTGTGATATTGGTACTTGGCTATTATATCTATTATTATTTAATGCATTTCCATAGTTCAAGTTGTTTTGTATGCGCATCAGCTATATTATGTTACACCTGAAGTCCTGGACATTCTGCATATAGCATGCCTGTAATAGTGGCCAACTTTGAATAGGACGTGTTTTGTTCCAACTGTCATGTTTTCAGAACCTATTCTCATTCATTATGCTTGTGGAATTAATATACTTTTAGTTGTGTTTATAATAAAATATAAACTTACCAATATATAAGTCTCCTTTGTGGCCATTAGACATGATTATTATGTCTTTATCTAAACATTTAAATATACTAATGAAGTATAATTCCTGTTTTTATTATATTTATGTATGGGTGTCAAAATCATCTTTAATATCAATATTGGTCATGTAAAAAAAATCCAGAGCAGTTATTAATAATTTAAGAGCAGTACGTATTTCCTCAATTTTAAAAGATGTTAATTTTTTAGGATTAAAAATAAAACTTTTATTTTTTATATGTATTATTTTGGAGACAATAAAGTGGGGATATAAATTAATTGGACTCTGGTGAGCTCAAGATAAATAGCACCTTTACATAACAGTTCATTTATTGAACTATTAAAGTCAGCAATTTCTTCCTTAGAAATTAGGCAACCTGACCAATTGGAACCTGACTTATTGTACAGGTATTAGATTTATACAGGTATTATATTAAATGGAATATTGTGTCCCAGATCCATGAAAAATAAATAAATATGTCAGAGGGTACCTTGTAAAAATATTGTAATCGTCTGTTGACGCTGTTTGTTGTTGCCTTTCGTAACAGCATATTGGTAGCAACCACCTTCTCACATAGTCTTCCGAGGGAGTCCCCAGTAGTTTAAAGGATTTTATTTATTTAAAAAATCAGTGGTCGAACTTGCTGCGGCTTTACTATTTCCCATTTTATCACCAAAAGTCCAAAGTTGACTTCAAAAAGGGATATTTCAGGAGTTGAGTCCTGTGCTGCATCTCTGGCAACTTCACCTGAACTAGCCTGAGGCTAAAAACCTTCTTAAAGAGAAGTTCATTGAAATAAGTTTTTCAGTATCTTTCTGACATTCTGAACATTTTTATATTAATAAATGGCGGTATTGATATATCTATATAACACCGTATAATTTTATTCTTAATACTGTGATTTACTGTATTTGCATGGCATGGCAAAATAGTGAATACTTTTTGTTTTATCCCTCTTCAGAGAGGGTTTATTGATTGCATATGTGACCTCAGGGTTTATTTTGCAAGGGTTAACCATTGTGTTAAATACATTTTCCCTCTCTCTCTTTTTTTTTTTTTTTTTTTACACCAGACTAACTTTTTGACCAACGGTCTGTGGGTTCTAGTTGTGTATGGCTGGTTCTGGCACTCACGTTCTTTGGTATGGCCTAGAGCAGTGTTTCCCAAAGTGGGGCCCACGCCTTACAGGGCAATTCGATAGTTAAGGAGGGTAATTTCAAAATGGATTAGACACGACTTCAACCCGTCTGCTTTGGGTTATTTATATGCAATGCTAGATATCGGTGACCAATTTATCAAAAAAGGCAATTTTTTTAAAAAAATATTGTAATCATTTATATTTATTAAGGGTAAAAAACATTTTTTAAAGGTTGGGAAACACTGGTCTAGAGTGACTAATAAAACAAGGTCAAGAGTTTATTGACCTCGAATCTTTATTGAGTTGGTGCTTAAAAGCATAAACCCTGGGTAAAAATGTTGTAACCTGAATTAGGATTCTCATTATATATAGTACATTTTTCTAATAAAAATCATACACATCAATATATGGACG
Source organism: Tinea trinotella (assembly GCA_905220615.1). Taxonomy (NCBI): domain Eukaryota; kingdom Metazoa; phylum Arthropoda; class Insecta; order Lepidoptera; family Tineidae; genus Tinea; species Tinea trinotella. The sequence continues at coordinate 10,054,331 of HG992312.1, forward strand.
ACGTAGGTTCACCCATGCTCAAGAGGTAATAATATTGGATTGTGACGATGTAATTCCTCGAAATACATTCAAGCACAATAATAAAATAAATTGCGACGTTGCAGTTCTTCAAACTACACTCAAGCACAATAATAAAATAAATTGTGACGTTGCAGTTCTTCAAACTACACTCAAGCACAGTTACAATTAGTTGTCACATTATAGTTTTTCAAACTACCATCAATAACAGTAATTATAAATTGTGGCATTGCAGTTTTTCAAACTACACTCAATCACAATAATAATTCATAAATATTGAACGTTATAGTCTCACGAAGTATTAAAACATTTTGGTTGCAACAAATCCACTTATGTAAAAAATCCAGTATCGGTATTTACCTGAATCGTTTTGTTCATGCAGGTAAAACGAACAAACGTTGAGGGCGACCGTGATGGCGTCGTATTCGTGGAGCTCCGTTTCTCCAACCATCTTATTTTCTACGGTATTTGTCAATTTGCTTGTTCGTTTTCAGCTTTTTCTCGTTGCCTTTTACCCATTTAGAGTAAGATTGTATAATTATTTACACTAAAATTTACAATAAAATGCGGACAACCGATAGACACGTGCATCTCGTAGCACACACGAAATACGGAATGATGTCTTAAAGAAATCGAGGCTTGGACAACCGTACATTCATCCAAAAAAAAAAAAAAAAACTGATTACTATTAAACGTGTGAGAGTAGCCATCGAATGCGAATACTACTTTGTTTAAATACGGAACAAATCGGCGGAGCACTAAGGAATTGAAGTACAATATATGAATTTTGTAATATCTGTCATTCAACGCAATATTTGTTCTGCTTTGAACTGTCATAATTGTACTTTGATCGTTTTGCACACCTAAACTATGCAAAATAAAGGATATATTCCAATTACATTGTAATCTTTGTACATTAAACTATTTTAAAATGCATATTAAACTGTTAATACAATTAAGCTCAAGTCCCTATACAAAATGAATAATGTGCTTTGTTATAATTGTATAAAAAAAATTCAAGCACGCAAATAGGTCTGCAGCGACCGGTAAACGAACCCGGCATTTAATTCCCAACGCGCGACTGCTCTTTCACCGTGCAGTTTTTTCAACTGCACGGTCTTAATCGTATTCAATACATTAGATTTATTTTCTTAATTATAAATATGTCATATTCCAATGCTTCATTTGTAAATTATAATGGTAATTAAAGATAGTAACGAAATACTTAATTTATAATTTTATTGAAATTACACGTGGAAAAAAAAACAAATAAAATTTTGTTAGGCCGTTTGTTTCTATAACAATATGGACAATTAGTAAATAAATGTAATTCCATCCACTGCCAGACATAGGCATCTTTCACGTAATCACTTTTAGTAGCTAACTGAATAACCACTACGCCGACCCCAGTACATTATATCAAAGATTCATTGGTAACGGACAGTGGTTTGGAACCAAGAGCTCTCGGTTTGTGCGACCATTGCATTACTACTTTACCACGGTCGCCTTGAATGAAAAAACTTGAAGGCGATGAAATTGATTTGAAAGAATAAATAAACAAATTGACCTTTTTTATCACAGCAGTATATTCATTTCCCTGAGACTGTCTGTGTAAATAGAGATTAATAGAGATATTCAGAAATATGCGAATCAAATGTCAATATTGATGATGGATGAGCTACCCACAAGCTACGCTACATGAGTGCTTAGCCCGATCACAGACCTTGTACAACTAGAACTTCGGAAAGTATTAAACGGCGGTTAATAAATCGCGTGACGTTAGCGATATTTGAGTTACAAATATGAGCTAAAGTGAGGAGGTTTTAGTGGAAGAAAAAAAATTAATGAAAGTAATTATTTCTGTATGTTTCTCATCTTTTCTTCATATTTATAGCTCGAAATATCTTACGATACTAATCGGAGAGACGATCAAGTAGTACTTTAACAAATATGTCGCTTGCAATATGTTGTGCAATCGCGCGACTGTTTATCGCCTCGTTTTAGATTTCAAGTATCCGTCTCGTGTACGAGTATGTGCTTATCGTATATCGCTATCGCCTTAGAGCTAGTTTTTGTTCTCTGTTAAATGTTTAGCTGTCATTAGACATTAATTTTCAAACACATATACATGTCCAATGAAGCAAAGTCTATCAATTTAAAGTCTGTGACTCAAATGGAACTCAGGAAATCTGAATAACGCTACTTAATGTGATGTTTTAATACGTCCATTTCCCATGTTACATAAAATGAAGATTGATCTTTAACTATTTTACTCGTAATATCTAATGTTTTTATTATTATTGAGACTCGCCATCTGACCTCAACTTTGAGGTCCAAGAGCGCTGACGACTGAGCATTAAAGTGGAAACCCTTTTATACCGTCTTACTTACATTCACTTTTATACCTTTCTTTTCTGATTAGGCATTCGTAGTAACCATTTCCTGTATGAGTATGAGTACGCCGAAGATGCAAGGATAACTTGATCGTCGGCGTAGAAAAGACATTTCATCACCAAGTCTTTCATCTAAAACCATACTTTCTTTCACGCAACTCTTTCAAACCTAAGAATATAGAAAGAATAGAATCTGTGCTAAAATAAGAACTAATTCAGTGTTATTTATCTCATTTATACTATATTTATACCACGTGTGACTGAAAGAGACAACTACTTGTACTTTAATTCCTTTCTTTCAAAGGTTCTCACTACTTATCGCAATTACAACCACTTGTAATTGTGGTTGACTTTTAATACGGCATAAGTAGCGGCATAATTGTTCTGTCATCCTTTTATAAATTATTTTAATGTCATTTGTTATTCTGTCAAATTAGGTTGTCAAATGATCATCAAAACTAGTGACAACCTTCTAAATTACGAATGTAAAAATGTATATTCATCCCCTTCTGACTTCTTTTTAATGTCATAAGTGAAAATAGTATTTTAAGGCTCATTCTATTTTTTAAGTCCAAATTCTTTGTTTCAGACAACAATTTCCATTAACTTTTAATAATCTGTCATCAATGTTCAAACTAACTTCTAAGTGTATCTAGTCAGTTCGAATGTATCTTCCTATAATAATGCTACCTACCCTACCCAAAAAGTGTGGTTAGCTTTTGTTATTCATGCCATTGGTTGTGGTCTCTGCGGTTTCATATTAAACAAAAACATTTACGAACAACAAACATTTGAATATTTGTGAATTATGTTGATATAATAATGTTTAATATTGAAATTTCATAACTTTTTGTACACTAAAATTTATTAAATCCAGTTAAATATAATAAATACATTTATTTTATTTTATTGTGACTCAACATATGACAGCACCCCGCTTGATGTTAAGCCGAAGTGTGGTCCATGAATGAATGTCACTGCTACTACAATTCAATAACTGTGAGTAGCAATCACATCTACTATGCCGGCCTAGATGGAATTGTAATGTATTAAAGATGCAAGCACACTTGATACGATCCTAACCAACTTCCTCGCTTCACTCACATTCAGAATTCTCTTTAACAAGCACTGCGATTAATTGGCACTCGGCTAGGCAGCTAGCTATCTTGAAGATGTTTTCGAACAGTCAAGTGACAAGTAATCAACGGTCATTCTTTTAGACCACTTCATCTTTGTTAACGTCACACTTCACAATAAGCCTGCATGGAACCAGAAAATATATCCGCTAAAGCCAAAGCTTTAGTTTGCAATCAGCGTAGGTTTAATACTAGACTGTCTAGACGTCTAGAATTTGATATTAAAACTTAGGTTAAAAATATTTAAGTACTAGTATTATTTTCTCTTATTGTTTTGATTTCTTGATATAAAGTTACTGTTAATGTTCATAAAAACAAACAGTTATTTGAGTCACGCCTTTTTATCACAGGGATAGGCAAAGACAGTGGAGCGCCACCCCTGTAACAAAATGTATTTCTTTATTTTTATCATTAACGCTACAGTCAATTTTCAATTAACAGAATTAATTAAATTCTTTACCCAGCAATGTGACGATTAAAAAGTAAATAATAATAAAGGTACCTTGATTAAACTGACAGTAAGCTCACAATATGGAATAACGATCCTAAAAGGCGATTCTAAAAGGGTTGTGAGCAGCAGTGAAATGGTCCGAGAACCCCCAGTACCAATGTATTATCTTTGATATTATGTACTTTAATCGCCTTGTTTTTATGATACAAGCACGTTAAGTAGCTTAGAATAGAAATTTTAAAAATCCGGTTGACGAAGGTTACCATTTCGCCAACCTTCACAGGTTTTTCGCGATTTATATATTATTATTATTATTGTAATTAGTTATTTGTAATGCGACCACGGTAAGGCTTAAAAGATTTCGATATCTTGGATTAATACAATTAAAGTAAAGGACACTGGGCAGAAGTGGTCTATCAACCAACAGAGATATGGTAATCATTTTTGGAAAGTACATATATACACGATTATTTTTTATTATGACATCATCAAAATATAACCCGGCAGTTTTAAGATATTTCAATTCCAACAAAAAAAATTTTTTTTTTGTGGGTTGCATCTATTTGTAGGTTAGCCTCAAAAATAATAAAACATAAATAAAAGTAACGAGAACATAATAAATAAAGTTTAAAATGAATCATGTTAAACCTTGCTCAAAACACGACGCTACATTTCGACCCCAATTTTTTTAGTTAGAGAAAATTTTAAGGTTATGGGCAACTTCTCATCTCTTTCCTACCAACCTTTCATATGTCATTTATTAACCAGTCACAGTCACACTGTCTTCTTCTGTGAAATTACAAAAATATATATTTGTACCTACACTTAGTCTTTTAACGAAAGCTCTTGAACTTTAGCGATAACATAATTAAAATGATGACGTTCCATTTCATACACTTCAACTAATGAATGCTACAGTTTTTCAAGTAGGTTTTCAATTAAAATTTTCAATTATATTTATTTTCTTAAATTTAATACTGTCAAAGAATGAGTGACGAAAAAAATGATTTGTACTTTCCAATTGTCTATTTTGGGGATTTATTTAAAATCGTCATCTAAATCATTAGGCATGTCTTGACATGTGACAACACCCTGCCTGTTAAGCTGGAGTGCGGTCCCTGAATGGAGGTGACTGCTACTACAATTATAAAATTGTAAGTAGCTGTCACCTCAATTATGTCGGCCTAGTCGAAAACGGCACCCGTCAATCTAATTTTGAAACGCGACTATTTCACTCAAAAGTGGTGGTATAGATCCGGGCAAAAAAAAGAGCGAAGACTTTTGAGCAGATTAGGAAATGGACAACTGCGGTGGGAGCAGGTCTGCCTTACAGTCGTACTCATAATTATAAATATTTTAAATTTTATACACATTCGTAAAACGAAAAGTAAGTAGGTAAGAAAAGATTTACTTCGCAGCATTAATGCCAGCGCTCTCTTTATCTGCCGGGATATTTCCTATAAGATATATAAGATTCAGATTTATTTCACAAATAAAAGATGTAAATCAAATCTTAGCTGCGACCAGAAATTGAAGCTGGAACTTACGCGTAATAGATAATAATAATACGCCACGCGTTTCTTCAATCATTTTTTTTATCATTGAGTAAGAGTAAGGAGAAGAAAAGATCTAAACACGACTTAAATAAAAACCAAATCGTACAAGGTCTGTCTATTCCACAATAAAGCTATAAGGAAAGAATGTGCGGACTTATTGAAATGTTCGTTTTTTACGTCGCAATTTTGCCAAAAATAAATATTATGTAAATGAGGATATTGTGGCGAGAAAAATATTAGGGAAAAGGTCCGTATAGGGAAAAGTTAAGAACACTATCTAAAGTGTTTTGGTGGGCAGCAGCAACTATTATTATTACATGTATATTGCTCTGTTTTTATCATTTATTGAGCAGCCGACCACTTCTTAAAAGTATACACACCGTAAAGTAACTTAGTCGCATTGCGGCATCAGATTGAACATTGCCAGTTCCAACTAGGCCAGCTTAGTGGACGCGACTGCAACTATATAATAATAGTAGTAGTCACATCCATTCATAGACCGCAAATAAACTTAACATATGGCGGGGTGCTGTCATAAAAAATAGTCACAATAAAAATATCTGGTAATTACAACCAAACTATCGAATACAACTTTCCTCTCACTATCAAAACTGGAATAATAAACATTTTAATTTATAATAAAATAATTAAATTCATAAAGTAATTATTCCATCAACTCGCGAAGATTTTCATTGCGTCCTCGAACAAAACTATATGCAAATTTTTCGTTGATCATCTAACGTTCACACATGCCTCTCAAAATTCCTCCATGAATATTTCCAAACCTGACATTTGAATTTTAATCAAAAACTTATTTGTCTATTAGGGTTATGCGATCATAACATGGACATGGAAAATTGGATACAAATAGGATCACACTATCTATACTATTTGTATCCAATTTTCCATTTATTTATTTATGCTATGCACCTTTTTTCATCTTTTGCTTCTTTAACAATCTAAAGGTTGCCTATTAAAGAAATCCTAACTGACGTCTTAAGGTATATTTCCTATCTTGCTTTTGTTCTTTTTTTTTACAAATGACTATCTATATAACAAAAAAACTGGTATTTTTATCAATCCCAATAAGCTAACATAATGACAAATAAATGTCGATGAATACAACTTGGTATTTCTATCGATTCACAAGAAACATAAATACTATCTTATTACTAAATGATTAAAGTTTTGTCATAATAATCAGACACGATATACAATAATTAGGATTCTGAAAAACACTACCACGGTTTATAGGAAAAGCCATTATGTAAAAGTTTAAAGGTCCACCCAATTAGTTGTTTACTACGATTATTACGATTATCTAACTATAAAATTCTATGTACCGTATAACGATAACCCACTTTACATTTATTCATAGATCGTAAAGACTTTTACAACATTTTACAATTTTAAGAAAATATATGAGAGCTTTTTGTTTCAGATGTGGCGGCCACTTCTTTCTTTGTTAATACTGACTACAGTGGCCTTTACGTCGAGTAATTTTATAACTGAATCAGCAGGAGAATATGAAAACCAAGATGACAATACCGAACTTACTGATGATAAATTATTTGACAAAATCGTTTGTGGTGATGATTTACCCGATATGAATCCTGAGACAATAGCTTTGTGCAATATAGTAAAACTGAAGAATTACGTACGAAGCGGCAATAGTAAGATTTTCAAATCGTTGAATGGAGCAATGAGTAAAGATAATGAAAACTACAGTGGAAAGGGTTTTCGGAAAGAACAATGGCATAATTACCCGCGACAACTCGACCGTCTTCAAAGATTTCTATACGAGCGGGGAAAACGTGACGACGAAAAAGAAATTAATTTTGAATACGGCCCTGAAGTACCCACTGATTTAAATAGAAATGAAGTATACCCAGAAATTGAAACAAATGAAATCGGAACCAACGAAATCGACTTAAATAATAACGATGGAATTGTACAAAATATTTATGATGCTGCCGCGGATTCTTCTGATCCCTTATTGATATTGAAAATACGATTGGCATGTCTTAGTAATACGCTCGACACCAAATTATTAAAAGATAAGTTCTCTCAATTAAAATCTGGAGAGAAAGCAAAAATGCCACACCTATTGTTTGACTTATATCAAAAAAGACCCAAAGACAATCTGCCAAAGGAAGGAATTGATTGGGATGCTAAACAAGAAGGACAAAACTATTTTGGTAAGCATCAATCAATCAATCAGTAAAATTGTGGAGCGCTATTAGCCACGATCCACGATTCTGATAGCCACGAGCCACTAGGCACCCCAGCTTTTTTGAGGATGTGGTCGGGAAACAAATTCCTGGGTCTGCATCGTTTAACGCATTCATCCACATCAGATTTATAAATTCCTCTTGTCAATCTACTTTCACTCTTCCTTTCCATGTGCCCAAAGCATCGAAGCATTTCTTTGACAATCCTTGTCAATACATTTTTATCAAACTATATCCTCATTCTATTCGCTATCGTCACTCCACATGAAGAACTCCATAGAAGTGTTTCTAACTGACCACATCTCTACAGCATTAATTCTACTCTTATGCTAAGCATAAACATAGAAGTTTATTAAATTAATATAGGAATTTATTAAAGTTCAATAAACATATATCAATAGCATCAATTAACTTACAACCAATGAAGTCAGTCTTCTTTTTTACTTCCTATTTAGTTAATTTTATCACTAAAAGTCTCCCTCTCTTTTTATGAATCTAATATAATTTCACAGGAGAAAATCTAAACGAATTCAAGAGCCTACCTTCGAAAAAGAGGATATTTTCAGTCTGGAGTCGTTTACAAAGTTTAAATCCAAAGGGGCATGAGCTTCACCATCGACGTTACTTACACGCTTACTATGGAGGTCTACCCGATGCCAGTGGAGGTGGAGGTATGAGCGCAGAAACCAGGGCGTTGTCAAGACCACCAGGATCACCCCTTCGTTGGGGTTAAAATATATATATTTACTGTAGTGAAGAGTGAATGGATGTATTATGAGTGACTTCAATAATTAGTTTAAAATTTAACAGCCGGTTGTACCAAAAAAAGTTTCAATTTACGAATTTAGTTTTACTTTATACTTATTCTATTACGTTTACTATTACGAAATCGTGAATCGGGTTGTTAATAATTTTATATCAAAACTACCATATATATATGTTTTTATCATTAGAAATAACAAAAGTAGTACATAGAAACCCAAAATGAATGATGTCCTTTAGTTCTGTATAAAATATCCGTTAAACGTAAATGTAAAATGTGAAGTTAAAGAGTGATGCAACCCATTTTTCTTTTTTTCTTTTACATACGATACTTTTTACAAATTCGTAAATTATATTTTTTGGTACAACCGGCTGATAGTGTTATATAGTACAATATTTTACATTATGTCAAATGCCTAGTCTTTGTTTTGTCTTCTTTGTTATTTATATTTTCATATACCTAATTATATATTTTTTGATATTTTAGCTGTTTTTATTGTATAAACTTCGGTTACTTTTGATTTACTTTGGTTACATTCTGTATTATTTATTAAGTTTTACATTTTTGATGTTATTTTTATAAATATTTAAAACTGTATATTTTGCGCAGTTAGTAGGCAGCTTTATTAAAGTGATTAGACAAAGTAAGATATTTCAATACTTCCATAGGTTAAATAAATTAGCAATACTCGTTTATTGTAATGTATATGTAAATAAATATAGTATATATTATATCAGCTGCAATGGTTTTTTTTCTTGTATTAGAAGATCTTAGTTTCTTTTAGTAACATTAAAATTGAAAATACAAAAAATATTATATAGTGTGATAATACCTTTATTTATATAAGCTCTGAATGTTTCTAAATATTATCAGTATAACAACTCATGACAGTGGAACAACCTTCATCTGAGTCTGTCCACTGTCAAATCTCTTTATTTCTACGAATGAAAACACTTTGCCCTTTTCTTTGTGACCCTAAAATATTACACCTAAATATCGACGTTAAGAAGGCAAAAGGTTAAGAAGGTAAAGTTTGAAGCAATAGAAATTGCGATTGAATCTTTCACTTTTCTATTTATTGTGGTACTTAATATGACCGCACAGCGCCTTATGTTAGTCCGGAGTGTAATTGCTCCCATTGCCGCTTCCACTATGCTAGCTTTACTAAATATAGGCAACTTACAAGCTGATGTCGAAACGTTTCATGGTCATTTCACGCCTACCTACACGACTTTTAAATGAAAATACCGTGAAGTTTCGAGGTCCAGTAAGTCGCCGATTCCAACCAGGATGATCTGGCAGGCATTGTGGATACAACTACTACGGTCGATTACTTCGATTCATCAATGTTAGTACTACTCCGGATCGGCAGACTTGGTACCACTACCTACCACACTTGTATCATCATATTCTCACCTACATATATTTTACCATTAACATGTGCGTATGTGGCGCACTTCATCTTTGTCATGACAAGAAAAGCTTTTGGTGGATCCAAGCGTGTTTTGTTATTCAGATATGATTCGTAGTACTCATTTAAGAATTGAATGAATTTGGAACAATTACATAATCTAATTTTAATAAATAAATATGAGATGATAAGCTAATGCATTTATTTACATTCTATTACTAATCCTGCTCAGGTTGGTAAACAAAAATTGGATGAGTTATATAAATATATAGTTCATTTTTGGCATAAGAACCTTAAATTAAAACATTTTTTGTAAATTGACCTTCTTGTAAAAATAATTATTAACCCTTAAGGAACTTGACATCATTGTCTGTTAAACGTGCTGATGAATAGTTCAAAACATCATTACTTGCACGGAAAAGAAACAAATTACTGTTAGAACACAATTTCTTTTATAAGTATAAAAATAAATATGCCTAATATGAATTATAGACAGCACTAATGCTAGTTATAGCAAGTTCTTCGGCACTCTTCTTGCTTGCCATCAGGCGGGTCGAGGTCAGATGGCAAGTCACAATTAAAATATAAAAAAATTGCAAATGTTTTGCATTATATTAAATATCTTGGCCAAAAAAACGATATCTTGGCCATAATCCAAATTAAAAATAAAGAAGATGCCAGCTGCGCAGACGCATCGTTATCATTGTTTAATTGTTATCTCCAACTGTCAAAGTTGTTTACAATTCTATACAGATAGACATAAAGAAATTATCTTTAACCGGTGATTTGTTATATTTGCTAATATGGTAAGTACTCATACAACTTTGATCTACTATTTATTATTTATTTATTTTAATATTCTTACAAATACTCGAAGTAAATGTCAGTTTTCTATGACTTATAGTTATCTGATAATAGACCGTACAATGACAACTGTTTTTTGGTATTTAGATAAAAACAATTTTATTTAAATTTATTTTTCATTTTATGAAGAACCAGAAATTAAATCCTAATAAATAAATATTTTCACATTCACAATTCTCCTAATATAAGCTCTACGGTTATAGGCACCCCAGTTTTTTTTTCTCCAGATTTAGTCGCGAAACACATAAATGCAAATATCCGCCTATTTTTTATCAACAAATATTTGTAATAAGTATTCTATTTAAATAATAAATGAAATTAAAATAAAAGCTATTAAACAAATCTTTGCTTTAACCGGGAATCGAACCCGCGACTTTTCGCGTAGGAGCCTGGTGTGCTAGCCTATGCACCACGCGAGTCGCCTAAAACTTGTAGAATTGTTTTACAATAACCACATTTCAGTCAAATATTCAAAGTTGCTAAGTACGTGATACAAGCTCAGAAACTCTTCCAAGGCTGTACCTAGAAAGCATGAACACTATCACTAGCTAATGTAGCATGTCCTCTAAATGTCAAAACTAATGAAGGAAAAGCACGTCAGCGTGGTCTTATTAATGATTTCTGAATGTCAGCACTGTAAGGTGAAACAGGTGAAACCAATAATTATGATTTTCACGATTTATTACAAAATAATAACATGTCCGGATACTTAGAAATTTAATAGAGAAGAAATTATGATCATGATTAACCCAATTCATCAACCTATAACTATAAATAAACCTATATATATAAATGTCTCACTGGGCAAAAGCCTGTGTCAAAATCGTGTTTATGTTATTATGACTTGACATTTTTTTTTTATTGTTTATTTGACAGCACCCCGCTTGATGTTAAGCCGAAGCGTGGTCCATAAATGGATGTAATTGCTACTACAATTCAATACTTGTAAGTAGCAACCACATCCACATCCAGACTTGACTTTAGCTACTTCCCCAATGCAGGTTAAGAAACAGTTTTAAGTCATGCCAACGTCTTGACGAGCGCTTCTAGTGACAACGGCCGAAACGAACAGTTTAAATTGCTATCAACATCACGAGTGGGCCGAGGATAGGGATGTAATGAAGCTCCGTAACCGAAACTATCGGATATCCGAAGTTTCGGATAGGGGCGTAGACTAAATGAAACATATTATGACAGGCTTTTACTTTTAAAATTCTTTAAAAATCTAAATCGGAAACTATCGGATGTTCCGAAACAATTACATATCCGTAACCGAATCTGAAACCGGTATAATATTATTCCTATATCCGTATCCTTAGCCATACCCGAAATTCCATTCCATAATATCGCCAATCAAGATATTATTCCACTAGCGGTCACCCATCCAATACTGATCGCAATGATTCATTGCTTAACTTGCGTGATTGAATAATATGCGCATTAACTACAACCCCATTTATTAATAACCAATTTGTTCAAAAGAAAATACGCCCATATAAGCATCGTTGAGCTATTAATTAGATATAAAGGAAAAAATAAGTGGGTGGCATATACAAAGGCAAACTTCAATATTAAATATTCTTCAATATAATTTATTAGTTAATTATTCTTTCTTTAGTATTTCTAATGTCATCGTCAAAATGGACTACTGGAATAGTTAAAGGGAATATGGAGAATATGATGAAAAAATTGCCAGAGATTGATAGTTTATGTAGGTTACTAATTTTGAGCTTAGTTACCTACTAAAAGCTTGCTACATGTTACTAAATTTGAAGTTCGATTCCCGGCCCAAAGCAAGATTCGTTTCAAGGAATTTAATTGTAATATTAAATTTTTAGATTGGAATATCAAATATTGGTAAATAAATGATATAATATTTTACCACTTGAATTATATTATTTACAATGTTTTATACCTGATATTGTTAATTTTTTATTGTGACACGACATCTGACCTTGACCCGCCTGATGATAAACAAGAGGAGGTCCAAGAGTGACGACGACTGAGAAAACCGAGTATAAAACACACTAGTGTTTTGGGTTAAAGTACGAGTCATGCATAAAGTGGTAGTGGTGCTACTTGTATAAAGGGAGATATAAGTAGAGTAAGTTCCCTAAATATGGACCACCATATGGTTTTCTTTTAATAAAACCCAAATTTAAAAGGATAATTAAAGTGTTTTTATTTTAATGCTTAGGTAAACTATTTATGTATATCAATTTTACATCAAAAAGTAATAAAGTAACAAATTTTCTAACAAACTTACTAATTATTTGTCGATACGCAAAATAGGAACTTTTGAAAGAGGGTGTCTAAAATGGACCACCAAGTTTTTAATATGGACCACTATTATATACTGTATAATTTTAGTATTTTGAAAATATTTCATATCATTAATATTATAAAATAATTTACATCAAGTAATTTTATCTACTTGAGATCCACAAAATAATGTCTCTAAAACTACATTTACTTTAAAACTTTGAATATTAATCACTTCCACAATATTCACACATATGGTTGGTACTGTTATCACATTCCTCCTGTTAGCACATTCCTCATAAGCCCATCGACTACAATAAGGACATTGAAACCACTGCTGTCCTCTTACATCGTTAGAAAATAAAGCATCACAGTAAAAGCATTTAGTGTTGGTGCTTTAAGTTCTATTAGGGCTTTTTTTAGTTTTCATCGTGAACTGAAAAGTGTCTGGTTAACGTTGCGGAGACTTATACTTCTGGCATCTTTGCAGGCACAACTGAGTTCCAGTCTCATCTACATTGTATTAATAAATGTTATTGCTTTTGGTAATGCTTTTGGTCTATTGCTGTCTCTAGTAATGTAAATAAATTACTAACATCGTTAAAACCTCTAAATCTGGCAACGACTTCTGGATGCCTTTGGAGAAACAAAAACGCAGCCACGTCTTTCCAACAGATCCCACGTGCTTATAATATGGACCACTAGTCCATATTTAGAACTTACTTGGTAGTCCATATTACAAAAGGGTATCTTATCGAGCTTATTAATTTGTAACAAAATATTGAAACTAGATAATGCTAGAAGCTATATTAGAAATGCATCCTAATACTATGACGTATGCAATATATGTATCATTGTAACTAAATAAATAACAACCACAATAAAATATTCTTAGATAACTTATCAAAAAACTACATCAAATTCTTAAAAAATCAAAAAATGGCTGCAACTGACACTGGTGCGGTGGTACGTCCGTTATGTTGCAGGAAGACTGAGAGGCGGGGCGGGGTCACCGAATGTAGCTAACGTCAATTAGTTAGCAGCGACAACTAGCGAATTAGGGCGGTGGTCCATATTACACGACTAGTCCATATTTAGGGAACTTACTATACTGTTTTTTCTTACTTAGCACAAGTAGTAAACAAAACATGAAAATCACCCGTCATTATGTCAAAAATATTTTGAATACTATTGCCAAAATTACTATAATTCAAATTATTCACACATACAAAGAAGTTCGCACAAACAAAGGTTTTTAAAAAAGATTTTTTATTTTTATTTATTTCATAATTGCCTTTTAGTGCAACCGCAAAGCAATCCTTCACGCCTACTGGGCATCGTCGTGCACATGGCGAGTACGTGCAGCACTGCGGGTCAAATCTATACCTCACGAAGAAAAACATTATGAAATTATTAAAGAAAAACAACATTTGACTGATAACTTTAGAAAGATTTGTCCCACACAGAAAGTACCGGCTTTGGAAATTGGTAAGACAAACCTTTTATTAATTTATTTATTTATAAATTTGCAATTGTATTACAAATGGTGGATGCAACTGGTATTTGGTTGTTCAGAATGGCGTTTTAAGAGGCAGGCCTATGTTCAGCAGAGAATGTCTTCTGGCTGATGACTACTAAATACTAAATAACATTTTTTGTTAAATCCCGCAAAACATTCATGAAAAACAAAATTAAATGAGTTATATAACATTTATAACACTGTATAACACTGTATAAACTAAAACAATATTATGAGAAACTATAAGTAATAACATTAATCTAACAATATTTCATTTTAATGCTCATGATTAATCCACAGTGCCTTTACATGATAATACAACACTAATCCAATTTTCTTACAAACATTTTACCCGATTGATCTGATTTGTGAAAGTATCTTGAAAATACTGTTACTATAAAACATAGGTACTATAGTTCTGTTACTATAGTTCTCATCGATAAAGTGCGAACAAGGTAAAACAATAAATACGCTATGCTAACCGAGATTGTATCATAGAAACAGGACGACCAAAGTACAAACATATTCCAAAAAACGGGGGCGTGGTTTGCGTGACTAATTCACTAACACTATATACCACGGTGGCCTAAAACATCCATATGAATACGTATGTATTCATATGGATGTTGCTCTATGGAGCGGTTGCTCTAAAAGGCAATTATGAAATAAATAAAAATAAAAAATCTTTTTTTAAACCTTTGTTTGTGCTAACTTTTTTGTATGTGTGAATAATTTGAATTATAGTAATTTTGGCAATAGTATTCAAAATGTTTTTGTCATAATGACGGGTGATTTTCATGTTTGTTTACTACTTGTGCTAAGTAAGAAAAAACAGTACTTATATCTCCCTTTACTAGTATTAGTATAATAGATTAACGAAAGAAATTTATAAATGTGATGTGGATAGATGCGTTAATCGAGGCAGACCCAAACAGACCCCCACCCGTCATTATGTTTTTGTCATAATGACGGGTGATTTTCATGTTTGTTTACTACTTGTGCTAAGTAAGAAAAAACAGTACTTATATCTCCCTTTACTAGTATTAGTATAATAGATTAACGAAAGAAATTTATAAATGTGATGTGGATGGATGCGTTAATCGAGGCAGACCCAAAAGTGTGTTCTTTAACTAAATCGGAGACGTCCTTAGGAAAGCTGAGTTGCCTAGTGCCCATAAGCTTGTATGAATTTTGGATGTGAAGGAAGCGAGGGAGTTGTATCAGGACCGTAGCAAGTGGCGCTCCATTATATCTGCCTATTCCTGTTTGATTGATTGATTGACCTATATAATACCTAAGAATGAAAGCTAAGTTAGTATCTGCTGTACGATATATTCACGAAACGCAAAAGCATGTATCTAAAACTTAATTTTACTAGTGAGTTACTACGCCTTTGCTTGTCAATATGGAAACGAAGGGCGATGAGCTAAATAATGAGAACTCACTCAAATATTAAATTGTTCATTAAACCGTCTACTTTGTACACTCAGGGATATTGTACACTAATACAAAGTAAACACTCTTTTTGTAATTTATTAAATTTGATTAGGATCCCGCCTGGAGAGCGGTCTATGAATGGAGGCGACTGCTAACACAGTTAAATAACTGCAAGTAGCAGACGCATCAACTATGTCGGCATAGTTGAAACCGGCAAGTTACAAACTGATCCCGAAACGCTACTAAGTTACTTCAAGAATTCGAAATGTACCTGACAGTACTTTAGGTGAGAACCTATATTTAATAATATTTCAATCAAAAAGAGTTCAAATATTTCACTTTTAATGATTAATTTTTCAACTAGATTGATAAAACGTTATTAAACAGGTGATTATGAGTAAGTCTGTTTACAGAAAATATTTTGATTACATTAAATTTAAGTGTAAATAGGCTTCAATGTCTCTGCCTATCGCTGCAGGAATTAGGCGTTGAATGATTAATTGACTTTTATTTACTTACATTAAAAACTTAATGTGAGTAAATAAAAGAGTTAATTTTGAAAAATAAATAATTATTAGAATATAAAAAATACTATTTAGGTATTTAATAATAGAGTAATAGTAAATAATTACTAATCAAAAACAGTTCACTAAAAAATCATTAATTTTTTTTATAAATAGTAAAAAAAACGTAAAACTTATATAACATTACACTTTTGTCTGTATTTTATTCGCATCACCAATTTGTATATAAATATAACATACACAGGCCGGGGGAAACAGTCGCATTCTGTCGACCGCATCGACAGTCGAACTAAATAGTTCGGCATGTCGTCTCTTTGTCTAACAATCGACAAGAAGGAATGTTTTACATTTCATGTGTTTTCCCTATGTTATAACCTTTTACCGGTACCAAAGTTTCATTCATCTTTATACTTTGGTCGCTGTGATAAAAACAAGCACGATTACGAGTAGTAGCTTAGTATAAAAATGTATAATATAATATAATATAATATAATATAATATAATATAATATAATATAATATAATATAATATAATATAATATAATATAATATAATATAATATAATATAATATAATATAATATAATATAATATAATATAATATAATATAATATAATATAATATAATATAAGCACATACCTAAATACAATATAGCTACTTTTAAATATGTCCCCATATAACCTCGAGGCATGAATGCCTAATTTCCGAATATGTGATAAAGAAAAATATCAAAAGAATTTACGCCTTAATACGCATATCGAAGGAAATCCACGTCTGAAGGAAGACATGCCTCATGAAAAATATTGTCGTTCCTTACTGTATACATCATTATGTATAAGTAATATTATTTGTAAGGTAAACGTGTAATACATAGCAGGGCACATAGCTCGTAGAACAGGTAGCCATTGAGTCAAAAACGTAGGTACTGAAAAAAGTAGCGAGCATGCCTGCGAGAGTCTTTAATGCCATAAGATGCATTGAAGACTGGCTAAAAGTGGCAGTAAATGGATGCAGGCCGTTTTCTTTAGACTACTACGAAGTTCGCTATTTCCAGAAGTGGCCGACTAACTAGCGGCTGAGAGGAAGTGGATTTTTCAATTGTGATGCGGCATCTGCTCTCGTCTTGTCTGATGGTACGAGCAATGGGAGGTCCAAAAGTGCTGACGACGGAAAAAACCTAATCAGTTTATGGATGTCAGTCGCTGTCACTATTTCGGGCATCGTGGAGATATTTAAAAACAGATACGAAAAGATTTTTTTTTTATTGTGACACGACATCTGACCTCGACCCGCCTGATGATAAGCAACAGAAGGTCCAAAAGTGACGACAACTGAAAAAAACGAGTTTATTCACGGCTTCTTCAGTCACCGTCACTATGCCGGCCAATAATGTGTGGATGTAAAAGAAGCGAAGGAGTGGTAGGATAGTGAAAAGTGGCGCTGTTGTTTCAGTTTATCCCTGTGGGAAATGGGGCGTGACAATTTATTCATTGACCTTAAAGTATTCTTAAATTTTGACCCCACTTTTGTACTTTTCTAATTCTAAATATGCGGCTTCTGTTCCTGTTTAATTCCTTGGGGTCAACCATCAAAAGTTGGTTAATAAGTTTACCTAGGTAATAAAATAAAGTATTTTTATAGTGTTTTAAAGTACCTACTTATATCATAGAAACTGAACGACCAAAGTACACTTGAACCTAAATTCTTACCGGTAATACTAAATTTTATCGTCTTCTTTACTTAGGTGTACTTTTAATTGGTTAGAGGCATTCGCGAAAGAATTCGCCCGCAGAAAAGTTATCTCAAAGTTTCCCTTATTTATTGAGTTAAAAATAACTTTTTCCTCGATTCGTGCATTTTTAAAAGTACCAAATTTTATGTTGGTTTACCACAAATCAATCCTGATAAAATATGCATGATGATATTGTTTGGAGTATTCTAGGCAATTTCTAGTATTGATTAATAATATGGTAAATAATATAAAAAGGAAATTTTCAGCTTAATTAAATATCTTTTACTGAGAATTCCTTACTTCTTAATAATGGTAGGCAGACAGTTGTTGACCCCCAGGTTTGATTCCCGGTCGGAGCAAATATTTGTAATATTTATTAATAAAAAAGAGATGGATATTTGCTTCGGGTCTGGTTATCAAAGCGTGGTAGGCAGTGGTACCCAGTCTGCCGATCCGGGGTAGTATCACCACTTACAAGTATACAGACCGTGAAGTGATTTAGTCACGTTTCGGGATCAGCTTGTAAGTTGCCGGTTCCAACTAGGCCGGCAAAGTGGATGTGATTGCTGCTCACAGTTATTGAATTGTAGTAGCAGTGACATTCATTCATGGACCACACTTCGGCTTAACATCAAGCGGGGTGCTGTCATATGTCGAGTCACAATAAAAAAAAGGTATTTGATTTCTTAGCTTCAAATCCGAACCACTAATCTCTACATCGTATTCAGGTAACTTCCTAATTGTTTACATTGTTGAATAAAAGGATAATCCACATGATCCTGTTTCGAATTAACTAGGAATTATGTACTAAGTAATGAAATTTCTTATTCCGAAATTCCGAATGAACACTTCGTATAAAATTGCGATAACTTGGGATGATTTTAGTTTCAATTAAGCGATGAGCGAACTTCACGGTCTTTTAATTGGTGGTACTACTCTGGATTGGCAGACTGGGTACCACTGCCTACCACTCTTTGACAACCAGACCCGGAACATGCGCCTCTTTTTACAAATATTTGTAATATTTATTTTATAAAAAAATATTAGCTTGGACCGGGAATCGAACTCGGGACTTTACACGTAACGAACAGGTGTGCTAACCAATGCGCCACGCCTGTCGCCAAAATATTGCAGTAATGTTTGTAATGTTTACTTAATCAAATTATTAAATATTACAAATTAAAGCTATGAACCAAATATTTGCTCCGATCAGAAATCTAACCCGGGGCTTTCCACGTAACGATCAGTTCTCTAACCAATACGCAATGCCTGTCGTCAATACTTGAATTTGTGTTTTTAATGCGGCAATAATGAACCATAAAACATTTTCCTCCTCTTAATATTATTTTGCCACAAACATTTCATAAAACAAGATAATGGTATAATACTGTTGAAAAGGAAAAGGTTAATATTAGACGTTTATTTACCGAAAAAAGCCGTACAATTTCCTTTGTAATGAAAAACATTGTTTGCTTTTAGCATACAAACAATATGATTGTCTTTAAATAGATCCAGTTCAACAACAAGAAAAGATTGATGAGTTATTAGACTGAGGGCACGAACGTACTAAAAAAAGTCAAATAGATGAATTGAACTATTTAGGTCATTGTACACTTTCATTTGATACAATTCCTTCGGTCTTCAATTTTAATAATGTTAAATAAAGAGTGTTTGATGCTATACGTGATAAATGAAACGCTCAAGTTAAAATCGTAAAGAAGGCTGTTTTATTTGACATAAAAAGAATAAAAACAAAAGAATTAATGATGTTTAAAAAACATTTATTTTTTATTGAAAATGAATTATACAAATTTTAGTGCGAACTACAAAAAGGTTGGCACAAGTGTTATTGTAACTAATACTTGTTAAAACTACAAAATTATAAAAGTTGGTAAAATATTAATTAAACAATTTTTATACGGCTTGCGTTTATATTTGGTTAGTAGTTTTAATTTTTTTTATTATTCCGACGTTTTGCACCCATCGTGGTCACGGTGACAAAGATGATGACAGCTCCGTGACCACGATGAAACAATTTGGCCGTCACGTATTGTGGAAAAAAAATATAACGCAAAACAATAAAAGGAAGTAAAGAACTTAAAACCTGCCAAAGTAAGTAACAGGAAGGAAAATCACCTAAATGAAGTTATTTCGTACGTTGTGGGATTCATCAATGTGTTACAAATGTTATTGAGACCTTTACGTGATGCGATGAAGTGACTTAAGACTTAATATCCGACACACGGAAGGGTCAGCGCGGACCTAAGGCACTCAGCCCACTCAAGATACTGATTATATTGTAAGAGACACGACGTGATAATGTCGTTGCGTGACAGCGCGTGAAATCAAAATGAAGATACGAAAGCTATAGTTTAGGTTTATTAAATGTAAAGGCTACCTGGCAAAGTCAATTAAATCACTTTCCCCGTGGTACTAATGTATCTTTAATATATCTATGTACTTTAGTTGTCCTTTAGAAGCTAAGTATGGAAATGTGAATAAATAAAACGGTCTCGCAAACCAAGAGCTCCTTGTCGGTACTTTTTTTAAGTTAAAATTATGCCTTTATATAAGACAAATAAAACTAACTGCTCGTAGTTTTATTTGTTTTTAGTTTCACCTTCACATTCACCTTACATGCACCATTCTTTAATTGCACAGATCAGCAATTAATCGACCAAAATATGTATAATGGTTAGGAAACATCCTTAGTGTATAAACAACTAACTGCCCTAATAAACGAGACGCGTGGAAAGGTCGCCTTTTTTTATATTTTTAAGAAAGATGCTTCATATTTTTCTTTCCTTTTCTAACTTACAAATAATATTTATATATTATTTAGTGTATTGAACTTCTTATATTTACTCGTATATGATATGCCTCTATTATTTTTAAAATAAATTATTAACAGCCTATTAGAAAAAATACAAAAATTATTGATGAATTAGGTTGGGTTCGTGCTGACCCTTCCATGCGTTTCATTTATTAAGGTTGTTGTTCATACACTAGGGATGTTTCTTAGCACAGGTTTACTAAAAGCATCCTACTTTGGTCGATTAATGGCTGATTTGTGCAATTAAATAAAGGTGCATGTATGGTGAAGGTGCAAATAAAGGTTAAAATAACCCCTATATGACACCCGGAACAATGCTTAATAAATCTAAATAATACCGCGTTCTCACCGGGCGATTTCAGTTGATCAATATTTGTCGTTTAACAAAAATTATATATATTAATTGCTTCAATTTGGTTGAAAGTCTGTTCAGACAGTTCAAATCTCGAACGATTTCGCAGTTGATCAACTCAAATCGCCTCGTGAGAACGCGGTTTAAGAGTAGTTAACGTGTGTATTTGCAATATAACAACAGTCACACACATAAGTCGTTATCCTCGAAGCAACGGGAATATTATTATTTATGTCTATATCTATATTTATTACAACACGTGATCAGTGAGTGACCTAGGAGTCGTTGTACTCGAACGCGATGAGCAATGTTAATATTTATTAACACCACTCATTTGCTGTATTAAATTGCCTCTGAATATTATAAATAAGAAAATAATATTTCGTGTTTTCTATGCCTTCTATACTAAGCGTGTAGAAGCTTTGTATCATATAATATATAGTATGTAGTAACGGAGCGACTAAAATACAATAAATAAATAAATAAATTGTAAGGCGACCGTGGTGTAGTAGTAGTGAAATGGTCACGTGGTTGTGAACCAGTGCTCTCGGCAACAATGTCACTTGCCGATAACAATGTCATCATCATTAGCCGGAAAACGTCCACGACTGAACATAGGAAGACGCCAGTTGCATCCACTGGCAATTGTCGTTCATAACGGAAAGGGGACAACAATATATCTTTCTTGGTAACAATGTATCTTCGATGTACTTTAATAATAAGAATAAAAATCAGAAACTTATTTAACAAATGAATAATTTTTAAAATTCTTAAGAATCAAACGAAACCTTATTACAAAAATTAGGTTTATTTTTAATCGAACGCGAATTTTGACGGTTTTTCACCTAATTTCGCTGAATTTTTTTTTAAAATGTATCTTTAGTATATGTACTTTGGTTGTCCTGTTTCTATGATACAAGCACTTTGTAAAAAAATGTAAATAAATAAATATTTATTTATTTTATACATATACATATAAATATAGTATAATAACAAAAAAATTTAAACGTTAAACAGTAATATATCAAATTTAAAATACTCGCGTAAACCTTCACAAAACCTCCAATAATAATTTTAATTATTACTCGAAAAAAATATAGGAGATCGTAAACAGTAATTCCTTTTATGGCTTGAGGTTAATTTAAGTGTATGTTTTCCCTTGTAAAAGACATAATAAAAGTTTTAAGCTTTCGTTTTATTGGCCGTTTCTAACGAGAAACGCCCAAGTATAAAAATATTTATGTATGATTTTACTAAAGTTAAAACTTTATTTGAACGTATTAATGTATAGGAAAATTATGAAACTATAGGCATTATTTCAAAACGGAACTAGTACATAACGGAAACAGTAAACAGCCTGTCTTGTCATAACTTTAAATTTTTTAAATTATTCCAACGTTTCGAAAGCTTGCAGCCATCGTTCAGATCAAAATTTCTACATAATCCTCCACGACGTTTTCATAAAAATACTTCATGTATCAAAAATTAGATAATTATATAAATAATTTGGTTTTCAAAGACGCAGCATCCTTAGTAGCTGCAATACGGACGCTTTAAAATTGTAGTCGATCATCTTCATCATCAATTTTATGCCCTAATTCGCACAGGGATGGGCAGAGACAATGGAGCGGCACTTTCTACGATCGTGTCACAACTTTCTTGCTTCCTTCACATCCACATTTCTCTGTATACATCCTATTTGGTTATGGGTACTCAAGACGACAGCTTTTTTAAATAACCCCTATTCCATATATGAATTAAATAATTTTATGCGGCTTACTATCGCTAACTATATACTATTGTAAAAAAGTAAGTAATTTATTACCTACTTTTACATTAGATATTACATATCGTCGGCCTAACTCGTTAACCTGCTAAGTCAATTTTTGGGCGAAATTTACTTTTTATACAATTTAGAAGGTTAGGACTATTCTATATCGTTTGGTAAAGGAAAATTAACGATATTAGCTTTAAAAAGGCGAAAAAAGCTATACCCGAAAAACTGCTATCTGACCAACAGCCAATCTCCACAATGAAAACCTGCTTAATCCTTTAGGGCTTAAGCAGGTCCAAATGCCTATCAATGCGCGATGTTTATTGGCATTTTTTAGTCTACTTTTGCTTTATTTAATTGTGTAAACAACAAAATTATAAACAAGCTAGATTTATTTTGTTTCACCTATAAGTTTTTATTGTTTTTCTTTTCTACAAATTATATGTTTGTTTTTATATGCAATTTTTATTTCAAAGTCGTCACGGAGAGTCTAAGAAAACTCTAATGAATAATATGTTATTTATAGTATTTCTGCCATTTTAAGTAATATTTAATATTGCTGTACAAACATTGTTATGGAGGATGTAGAGTGTGAAGGGCCGAAAGTAAAACATGACTAAACTACTTGAAGTAAAATTGATAGTGAGAGCTTTTCTAAGCTGAGAAGACTTCTGTCTAATATAAATTCGTTTTAGTTCCTACATCCTATAAAATGTCAAGTACTTACATACGTAAAAGGTTTTCTTTTTCAGTGGATACTAAAGTGACTTGTAATAATTTAAGGCGAGCGTGGTGTAGTGATAGTGCAATAGTCACGCAAACCGAAACCAAGGATTTAAAACCACTTGCCGATACCAATGTATCTTTGATATAATATGTACTTTGGTCGTTCACCTTATATGACACAAGCATATTAGTAGCGGGGTTAACATCAAGCGGAGTGCTGTCATATGTCGAGTCACAATAAAAAAAATATAGAAATGTAAAATAAATAAATATCTAGATATAAATTTGGTAAGCGTCGCGTTTCGGGATTAGCTTGTAAGTTGCCGGTTTCAACTGGGCCGCCATAGTGGATGTTACTGCTACTTACAGTTAATTGACTGAAGTAGCATTCATCTCCATTCATGGACCGCACTCCAGCTTAACATCAGGAGGGTAATTACGTTGATTGGTTTTCAATCGATTACGTGAAATTGACTTTTTTGTGTGATATTTGCGTAGGTTGGCGTGTTCTTGATTGACTTTCGAACGGTGCGCGTATTTTAATTTAATATTTTATTTTAGTATGACTCAGCTGATATCAAAATTGCCGACCTAAATTATTTCTAAATCGTTCAAATCCCTGTTGTATAAACATGCAAACAATTTAATAGATGCCTAATTTGAATACTTACTACAAAATAATGAATAAATAATTATCCATAATAGGTATAGATGATATATATCTAAGAGAGGTAAGCAGTGGTACCCAGTCTGCCGATCCGGGGTAGTACCACCACTTACAAGTATACAGACCGTGAAGTGATTTGGTCGCGTTTCGGCATAGTGGATGTGATTGCTACTCACAGTTATTGAATTGTATTAGCAGTGACATTCATTCATGGACCACACTTTGGCTTAACATCAAGCGGGGTGCTGTCATATGTCGAGTCACTATAAAAAAAATATATATATATATATATTACTTTATGTCCATGTATTATTCAGCAGCAGGTATTATGAACAATAAATAGAACAAATAGGGCGTGAACATAAGTTACTTCGACCAAGGAACGAACCCAGTGTCGGTCGCTTCACACGCGACGTCTGATCGCCTGGTCAGGTTTTCTATCCAATTTTTATTAGATTTACTTTGCCCGGCATAGTGACGGCGACTGAGGCCGCTGTAAACTAACTCGGTTATTTCAGTCGTCGTCACTCTTGGACCTCCTCTTGCTTATCATCAGGCGAGTCAAGGTCAGATGTCGTGTCAGAATAAAAAAATAAAAAAAGATACTAATTTAAATAGGAAATTATGGATTTTAAAATAAGTAACTTTTAAATAAGTTAATAATTATTGCAGAGCTCGTATCTTTGGCCGACATAGTGCCGGCGAATGAGACAACCGTAAACTGAATCGAGTCGTAGGGGCTCTTGATCTCTTGCCTACCATCAGGCAAGATGTTAGATTTTTTTTTATTGTGACACGACATTTGACCTCGACCCGCCTGATGATAAGCAAGAGGGGATCTACGAGTGACGACGACTGAAACAATCGAGTTAGTTCACGGCTGCCTCAGTCGCCGTCATTATGCCGGCCAAAAGTGCTTCTCACGCATCGATAAAATTACTGTTGTTTCTAAGTCTTAAATCGTGTGTTATTTCAGATGGTGTGACACTTATAGAATCGATGGCAATAATACAATATCTAGAAGAAATCAAACCACAACCGACTTTGTTACCATCGACGCCATTGTTAAGAGCGCGTATGAGAGAAATTTGTGAGGTAGGTTAATTTTATATATGTCATCATCAATATCATCATCCAGAAGACGCCCACTGCTGAACATAGGCCTCCCCCTTAAATCGCCATTCCGAATGATAGATTTATATATATTTTTTTATTTTAGTCGGCGATTTTCAAAATAATATAAAGCTTGGCTGAAAGCTCTACTAATTCATACAACCATGTGTATATATAATGCGATTAAATTAAGAAAAGGACCGAATCGCCGCTATTTTGTGACGTCTAACTCTCCAATCAACTTTGCTTTAGTATGGTGTCTTTTTCTTTTTGGATCGTCAAGAAAAAGACATCTTTGAATCAGTCAAGTGAAGTTGACAGCCCGTCCTATTCTTATTGTAATAGCATAGTACATCATTTTATTTCCAGTTGTTCTATCACCTCAGTTAAACAACAACAAATCACCTCGGTAATTTATTATGAACAAAAAATGTATATCCATTTATGTTAAATCTATATATGAAATTCGATTAACATTATATACTAGTATTTTGGGCCATTAACTACGTAGTCGCAGTTGATTAAATGTTACGTTTCTCTCGCTTCGATTGTTTCATATTATTTCAGTTGTCCGAAACAGAATATTGTTCGCCCACATTTGTAAATTAATGGGTGACTTATAAGAAATATGTACTTCGATTTGATGCTTAAGGGCACGGCAAACATATGGCCGAAAAGTTCTCGATTTGGGACCACGTAAGACGTCCTACGTGGAAAATAACGACCTGCTTAAGGTAGTAGAAAAAGGGTGTAGGCAACTTTTAGCAAGTCACTGTTGAGATCGCTGGGGAAAGCTGACATGATCATAATGATGAATGTTTAACGCAGCTAATCAATCCACCGCAGGGGAAACGCTTGAACGAAGATAGCGACAGATAATATTTTTTTAATTGCGTTTAAATAGAAGACATTTAAACAAACTCTTATGAGTAGGAAAAAAAGATACTTTTATTAAAGTACTTTTATATAAAAGTACTTTTATAAAGATACTTTTATAAAAGTACTTTTATATAAAAGTGCTTTTATAAAGATACTTTTATAAAAGTATCTTTAGTCTGCCCATACCATACCAGCCTTCCAAACCGAGCAGACTCAAGTAACACACCGAATTTCCAAGTTCACTGTTTTAGTCAATTTAAGTCGCATTTCAGGATCAGCCTTTAAGTTATCGGTTCCAACTAGGACGGCATACGACTGCTACTCATACCTGCGGTTATTTCACTTT
Source organism: Tinea trinotella (assembly GCA_905220615.1). Classification (NCBI taxonomy): domain Eukaryota; kingdom Metazoa; phylum Arthropoda; class Insecta; order Lepidoptera; family Tineidae; genus Tinea; species Tinea trinotella. The sequence continues at coordinate 10,081,315 of HG992312.1, forward strand.
AATAGCAGTCATCTCCATCCGCACTTCAGCCTAATAATAGGCGCTTTGCTATCTATGATCACCGCAATAAACAATAAAAAAGCAGCCAAGTGCGAGTCGGACTCGCCCATAAAGGGTTTTCAATTGAATTAAGTTTCAGTTAAAAGTATGGGGAACCCCTAAAATTTATTGTTTTTTTTTCTATTATTGTGTGGAAATCTTAAAACAGTTTACAGAATACATCTATTTACCAAGTTTCAACAGTATAGTTTCTATATTTTCGGAAAAAAATGGCTGTTACATACGGATGGACGACAGACATGACGAATCCGTTTTTTGCTACGGAACCCTAATAAATAAACCTCTTGGTTCATGGTATTGCTCAATGTCTTTTAAACCCTCTATATCGGTTTTCGTGACCATTGCCTTAATTATTGTCTTTTATAATTAAAAAAAAACAACAACTATTTAATTATATTTAGCAAAGAGTGGTAGACAGCTTGTATGAAGAGAATTGTGGACGTAAAGGAAGCAAGGGAGTTGTGTCGGGATCGTGGCAAGTGACGCTCCTTTACCTTTGCCTATCCCTGTGGAAAGAAGGCGTAACAATTTGATATGATTTAATTGGTAAACAGACAGTTGTTCATTTTTACATGCAGTAGTGCTCTTTTTGCATGCTCAGTTGCGTTTTGGGATCAGCTTGAAAGTTGCCGGTTATAGGCCGGCATGGTGGATACGACTGCCACTTGTAGTTATTCGATTATAGTTATTATTTAACCTTATTATTAAATACAAATAAAAGCTATGAAACAAATTTTTGATCTGACCGGGAATCGAACCCGGGACTTAAGCAAACCAGTGCGTAACGAACTGGTTTGCTAACTAATGCTTCACGCCTGTCGTCTAAACACATTCGTCAGTTTTAATACATTTCACATTTTCAGGTCGTCGTATCTGGTATCCAACCACTACAAAACGTAGGATTGAAGGATCAGACCGAGGAGCAATTTGAAAGTGTAGCTCTTTACTATACTGCTCGTGGTCTGGAAACGTTAGAAGATTTGGTATCAAAGACTTCCGGTGGAAAATATTGTATTGGTGACCAGCTTACTATGGCTGACTTATGCCTTGTTCCGCAAGTTTATAACGCTATTACTAGGTACTATATTAAAAAGCAAAGTAGATTCAGGAGATTCAGAGGTCACGCGTACTCTGGAACCCCTGCAATCACGCTTGGACATGGCGGCTTTGTGCGTCCTCTATCGCCTATACCACGGAGAATGTTCTGATGAGCTCTTTAACCTTGTTCCTACCTCGTCCTTTCACACCCGTAATACCCGCACAGGTCAGGGGAAGCATCCGCATTCTATCGATCGAATCGGCAGCCGAACTAAAAAGTTCGGTGCGTCTTTTCTTTGTAGAACAATCGACAAGTGAAATGCTTTGCCAGCCCATGTGTTCTCTCCATTCTATGACCTTGGATCCTTCAAGCGATGCGTGAAGAAGCACCTTTGGCCGCCATAGTGACGGCAAATGGCTGCTTAGCCGTGAATAAACTCGGTTTTTCAGTTGTCGTTTTTTTTTCGTCAACTTTTGTACCTCCTCTTGCTTATCATCAGGCGGGTCGAGGTCAGAGTCTCGAAGACACAAAAACCTTAACAAAGGTTTGCACTGCTTGCATATGCGATTAACAGTCATTAGTCTACGACTACCTACGATGTCCCTACAAAACGTTTTTACTGAATTTATTATCTATTAAAAAAACAATTTTAATTGTGACTCGACATATGACAGCACCCCGCTTGATGTTAAGCTGGAGTGTCACTAAGAATGGATGTCACTGCTACTACAATTTAATAACTGTGAGCAGCAATCCCATCCACTATGCCGTCCTAGTTGGAACCGGCAACTTACAAATTGATCCCGAAACTCGACTAAATCACTTCACGGTCTGTATACTTGTAAGTGGTGGACTCAAGTGACTATATTAAGTCAAATTAAGATACATATACAGTTCATTATAATATAACTAAATTTTAATTCTGTTATTGCTTTTCAGACGTAAATTAGACATCTCAAAGTATCCTACAATTAACAAGATCTACAAATATTTGATTGAGCAAGATGTTTTTAAAGCGACTCATCCGGAACTTTTTAAACCTACTCAATGAAGATAAACTAATAAATATAAACAGACAAAAATCTATTTATAATAATAACATTTTAATATAATTTTTTCACATTATTTAAAGTTTTTTATTGAATAAATATTTTTAACAGTAAATTTACAAAATACATATTATTCCATGCCTTTTATTTATTAAGGATGTCTTTTTCGAGTTTTGGTGATATTGTAAAAAAATCCCAAAAAATGTCTTCTCCCGCAGGGATAAGCAGAGACAATGGAGCGCCACTTGCCACGATCCTGGCACAACTCCCCCGCTTCCCTCACGCCAACAATTATCTTTAGACAATCTCTACAGTTATGGGCACTAGGCAGCAGCCAGGGGTTTGTAAATTCTGTTTGTATAGTCACATAAACGTGCAAACGTAATTTCAGTAGGTCTGCTAAATACTTAACGCGTTTTTTATTTATATATTCTTAATACGTGTATGTTTTAAAAAAACTTATACGATTTTCAAATAAACATAACATACGGGCTAAAGTTACGAAATATGCAGCCTGTTGAAACCACTGTATAAAGAACTTTTATTACTTTCAAAATGTCGTTTTCGTGTAAATAAAAACGTCTTTTGTATAAGTTTTTGTGTTGAACGACACAACTTTCCGTTAGCTATGCTGATTTAAAGAGGTAAGTTCGCTGCCTTTAGAAATTTTGGTGTCATTTAATATTCACGAATGAAATGGAAAAACTTGGGGATCACTTAATGGCCACACAAATTGTTTAATGACGTGTTATAGTATAGGTATGATTCGAAATTTACCTATATTATATAAGGTCCCTAAACTGATTTGAATTTTTGTTTATAAATATTGCAATTTTGTTTCGGGGTTATTCTTAAAAACAGCGGTTCGCGTTGCCAGTATGTATGAAGAGACTTGTAGATGTGAAGGAAGCAAGAGAATAGAGGATCGTGAAAAACGAGGCTCTGTTGTCTCTGCCAATACCTATGGGAATTAAACGTGACAATATTGACGATAATAATATTGTCAGATAATGTTCTAAAATATTTAAATATGTAACTATAATCTAATAGATTTCATATATATTTTAAGCTATAAATAAAATTCCATATATATTTATTTAAATATTCCTAAGCTGTACCAACCCAAAATACAAAATGTGGTATTTCCTAATAAATATATTCTTATTTTGTAATTGACTAATAACAATTACAAACTTAAGCTTAGACCTAATTTTAAACAACTCAAATAAACACCTAAGTCGATCATAAATTATAGCAGAAAGCAAATCACTACGAACCTGTAATAATGTACTTTTTTTTAAATCAATCAATCAATCAATTTGTCACGCCTCACAAATTGTCACAGAGATAGGCAGAGACAATGGAGCGATCTTACCACGATCCTTACACAGCTCCCTTGCTTCCTTCACATCCACAATTCTCTTTATACAGGCTCTGTAGTTATGGGCACTAGGCAACCTAGCTTTCTTGAGGATGTCTCCGATTTGGTCGGAAAAAACTCTCTTGAGCCTGAATTTATAAATCCACATTAGATTTATAAATTCTTTTCGTCAAAAATGCACACACATATCAAATTCAAGAACCCTTTATGTTAGATTATTTTGTTCATGACATCAGAACGCAACACTTCAATGGTCGACCTACTTACCTACAAATGTCAGCTAAACGTTGAGGGGTTAATTGTCAAGATTGTTCACCAGAATTTACAATATAATGTAACACTTAGACCATTCAACTGTAGAATAGAACATGCAACGGAGGACATGTTTATTTTTGTGACATCTGACCACAACCCGCCTGATGATAAGCAAGAGGTCCAAAAGTAACGACAACTGAAAAAAAAAACGAGTTTGTTCACGGCTGCCTCAGTCGCCGTCACTATGCTGGCCAAAGGTGTTTCTTCAGGCATCGCTTGAAGGATCCAAGGTCATAGGATGGAGAGAACACACGGGCTGGCAAAGCATTTCACTTGTCAATTGTTCTACAAAGAAAAGACGCACCGAACTTTTTAGTTTATATTTAAATTGGGCACATGGAAAGGATGAGTGAAAGTAGATTGACGAAAAGAATTTATAAATCTCATGTGAATGTATGCGTTAAACGAGGCAGGCCCAGGAGGGTGTTTACCGACCAAATCGGTGACCTAGGTTGCCTAATGCCCATAAACATAGAGCTTGTGTGAAGAGAATTGTGAATGTGAAGGAAGAGGTAGTTGTGTATGGAATTGTTGTCTTGCAGCCTCCATGTGTTAAATGCTCTGAGAATGTAACACAAGTTGACGCTGATGACCGTTAGAGTGAATCAATAAATCATTCACATTTGGGTCACGTTTTTAGATGTTGACTGAATATATTACCTACATTAATTAAAAGTATATTTGCAGTGAAATAATTAAGGGCCATAAAAGGAGGCGCTGCTACTACAGTTAATTAACTAATATTATTTACAAGCATCCAAATTAATCTTTAATTTTATTTATTAACTTAAGGATACACATTATGAACAGCAATTTCATAAAAAATAATTATAAAAACTGAACGAAAATAATCTCAAAAAAAATATTAATCAAACTGTCACGTCCTTCTCTTACATGATAAAGCAGAGACAGTGAAACGCCATTTGCCACGATCATGGCACAACTAATATTATCTATCATCCACAATACTAAAAAAGATACTAAAATTAAATTATTCATATTGTTTAAAATTAAATATAACATATAATAATTTGATTAAGTTCTTACTAAAAAACCGTTTACCTAATTGTACCTGGGTCGAGTAAAGTACCTATAAAACTGCTTATTGCATACAAAAGCAAACCTCAATAACATAGACTGATTAACGAAAATACTGAAAAGTGCATTAGCTTTTCAATTAGTAGAAGGTTTATCACATACTTAAAGAGCACATACTCGTAAAGCTCGCGTTCCAGGAATGTTAGATCCTCATATTATCACGTACTTTAATTTGGCAATGCATACGATGGTGTAATGTTGTCATTAAATGTTTAATAAAAGCTCCTACTATTCAGCGAAAGGAACTAGGCACCTCGTCTAATGACATACTCTAATACGCCGATAATTTGGTAGAGCTAATGACGACGGTACATTATTTGTATGGGAAAGAAGTAAATCGAGTTCGTCGTGTTCTGAATCGACATTCAATTGATTTACAACTTATTTTGTCACGCCTGAAATGGCGTATTTAAATAATAATAGGTACAAATAAATTGTTGTTTGGCGTAAATATTCTAGAAACTAAAATAATGGCAAAAAATACGAAATCTTTTCGCCGATAGTTAAATTAACTTATACCGAAAATTGGTCCGAAAAACTTTTTATATCGTAACTAGCTGTGCCCGCGACTGCGTCCGCGTGGAATAGTTATTTTGGGAATCATATAATTTTTTTGTTTGCTCAGCTTTATTATATATTACCTATAGCTGTTACCCGCGACTTATTTTAGACGATTAAATTACGTAACTAATAGAATATATTTTAAAGTAGTTTTAAAAAGAATATATTTTAAAGTACTTCTGCGTAAGTTATATTTTCAGTTTTATTTTCTTGTGCGCAAAACTCGCAGCCGCTTTGCAGCAGCAGTCTGCTGACAACGCTGAGTCCTTTTTCTAGGCATTACAGTGACGAAGAAAGAACGAAGGAAATGAAAACTTAACCAAACTAACTGTATGCTTAAACTAAAACCTAACCTAATAAGAATTGTAAAACCTAACCTTGAAAGAATGTAGATGACACCTACAGGTATTATTTACAACAAAACAAAAAAGTGTTATTGTGAAAATATTAGAAACAAAATACTATACTTAAAACAAACACTACCTACTATAGAGAAAAGTACTACAAAATGAAATTGTATAAAAAAGGATTTTGCACGATGATATTATATCGTAAAAACAAATTAACGCTGCATTCAACCGATCAGTAGGGAGCCGACCGCATAGTATGCTTGTCTTGTCTGTCTATAAATGACGCGCCCCTACACTTTATTAGTTTATTTAAATGTGTGAATGCAAATATTACTAACTATAATATTAAACTTCATCACGTTCGTTCCTCCTTTGTGTCTAACCAGCAACTGAATAACCAATTACTGCATTTTCGGTGTGTTTTATCCATATTTTATATTTGCTCGTATGCGTAAATGCAGTGGAGGCATCATTTCGGCTTAGACAGACTATACCTCGTAGAGCTACACCTCGCCCGCAAGCACCGCCTCTCCTCGCCCGCCGGTTAGCGCTCATCATGCGACGCGTGTGAATTTTGTTTCAGAGTTATTTTAAAATTGTATTATCTTATAAGATGTTTATCGAAATTAGGTGATGTCAATGACAATTTTGTTTACAGTTAAATACTTTTAATTAATAACACATTTATTTTAATCAAGAATAATATTATTATGTTAATACAACACTGACAAATAATTTGTAATAATGCATTAATTTAGACCAAATTTGACTATCATAGAAACGGTTATTGTGAGTTAATCTTAAAAGATAGACATATACGGTCGCGGACATTTTTTTAGATAATTTAAAGAGGAATAATTCTTTCATACATATTTTTTAGGTATCTCGAACGGTTTTCGCAGCGCACGCAATGGAAGCCCTCAAAGACGAATATTTCCCCGTTTTTTCCACATTTTCGACTGTTTCTTCGCTTCTATAAGTCGCAACGTAATGTTTTATAGCCTAAAGCCTTCCTCGATAATTGTTCTATCCAACACAAAAAGAATTTTTCAATTCGAACCAGTAGTTCCTGAGATTAGCGCGTTTAAACAAACAAACAAACAAACAAACTCTTCCGCTTTATTATATTAGTATAGATATAGATATGGCGACGATTCTTCAAAATTCGAAGTTTGTAATTAATATTCTATTTACATATAAACTTGTTCTAACGATATTTACTTAAAATCATAAAGTTCGATGTATTTAGCAGCTTGTTACGACGCTAAATATGCCTCCATGTCAAAAGTATAGAAAGTAATTAAAATAAAATATCAGCATCAAGAAAAAATAAGATCAATAAGTATTTTTGTTTTAAGATGAGCCATTTGTTTTTTTCTTCTGGAAAAGTCAATTCAGTTTGCGGTTGCCTCAGTCTATACTAGCCAGAGGAACCCTTTCGCGTTTTGGAATCACGCAAAAGAGTTCCTTTTACGTCATGTGAGAAAATTGTGATAAGTGGGTATTTACTTTTTTATTATTATTGTGACACGACATCTGACCTTGACCCGCCTGATGATAAGCAAGAGGAGGTCCAAGAGTGACGACGACTGGAAAAAACAAGTTAGTTTACGGCTGCCTCAGGCGCCGTCACTATGCCGGCCAAAGGCATAGGGACGCATCGCTTGAAGGATTCAAGGTCATAGGATCGAGAGAACACATGGGCTGGCAAATCATTCCACTTGTCGATTGTTCTACGAAGAAAAGACGCACCGAACTTTTTAGTGCGACTGCCGATTGATTTAAATCAAAGCATAATATAAATAATATATAGTCGTACACATACACGTGAATAATTACTTAATATAATAAATACGATTACATAAATTATATATATTATTTTTAATATGTATATATATATTACATTTCTATACTAAGCTGCAAAAGAAAACTATCAAAGCTATCAAAGAAACAGGACAACCAAAGTACATATATATCAAAGATACATTGTTACCAGTGGGTGGTCTCGAACTCTTCGGTTTGCGTAACCATTGCATTGCCACTACACCACGATCGCCTAAAGATGTAGATGTAGATTTTAAAATAACTATGAAACAATATAGTGACGACGACTGAGTCAGTCGTAAACAGAAACGGTTTTGTCAGTTGTCAGAGCTCTTGGACCTTTCCTTGCCTGCCATCAGGCAAGTCGATATTTTACGCAGTATTAAAACGAATGTAAATTGATTTCGTAATAATTTCAGTGCTCGGGCTCTTGCTTATAAGGTGCATTGAAGTGTAAAAGACCTTCAGAGAGTACACACGAGCGCCATAGATATAAATAGGCATAGTTTCCACCCTTTGAAGGGCATGTAAACTTTATAAGAGGTATAAAACTAACACTACCTTTTATTTGTAATAAACATTTAACACATATCGATTACACATCACGAATGATTTGTATTTTTTTATTGAACTCGACTTGTGTGACAGTAAGCAGAGCGATGGTCAAATAAACCCGACTTTGTCCACGGCTGCCTCAGTCGCCGTCACTATTTCACCGTATACAAACTGTGAAGTCACTTAGTCGCATTTCGGGATCAGATTGTAAGTTGCTGGTTCCAACTAGGCCGGCTTAGTTGTTTAACTGTAGTACCTACGCACTGAGGTAGAAAAATACCTCGGTGCATAAGTATTTTCAAGCTATCTTAACCGTGGCTTATATCCAGCGGTTTTCAACTACCTTTCGCAGGTCGTAAGTCTATCAGTTAGTCATCCATTCCACTCGCTCCATTCGTCTCCACTTTTTTCGCTCCTAACAGCTACGAGCTATACTCGTTTATCCTGCTATTTCTTATAACTTCTATTTTTATAAGGCAAACATAAACCGATCAAACTGTTTAGAATTATATTTCGGGCTATTTATATTAGTAGCAATAAATATTTATTATCATTAAAATAATATTGACTTGCTACTAATTCTAACAATTCTAACAAAAGCATTTCTATAAAAACTGTATTTATGGAAAATCATGTTGTATCTATAAATACAAAAAAAGGAAACTATAACACAAATATTTTATATTTATATTATATTTATACTTTATATTATTAAAAAAGAAGTACTATTTGCTCGCGGGAATAATTTATTCATTCATTATATAATTTGATTGTTTTAAAGAATCATTCCTAAACTCACTGGTTGGGTAAATGGCTCGATAAAATATAGGGACTAAAAAGTTTGCAGTGGTATAAAATTTATAGCATTCTTTTTACTGAGACATTACTTCTGACCTCGACTTGCCTGATGGTAAGCGAGATTGAAAGAGCGCCGACGACCGAAAAAAACCGTCTCATTTTACAGTTCATTGTAAAATGAGCAGTCGCTATGTCAGCCTAAAAATCTAGTTACGAATTTTCTATTAAATGGTCAGCCAGTTAATGTTCAATAACCTCTATTGTCGTCTTCTTAACAAAATGGCGTAGTGTTGATGAGATTGAGTGAGACGATGCTAAATTGTGCGATGAATTGCCCGATCGTTTATGAATTCAGACGTTATCAACATTTTCTAATTTTAGTTTGATCAGAAAAACCAATGAATACCTTAATAGTTAATTGTAAATTAATGACTATTGTTTACTATTTTGGGAACTAACTCTATAAATAAATTCTTGTAGTATATGTATTGCATTATTATTATTTTTATTTTATTATATTTTTCTATACTAAGCTACTAAAGTGCTTGTATCATGAAAACAGGACTACCAATCAATCAATCAATCATATGGTCACGCCTTTTTCCCACAGGGATAGGCAGAGACAATGGAGCTCCACTTACCACATTCCCTCACATCCATAATTCTCTTCATACAGGCTCTGTGGTAATGGGCACTAGGCACTCTAGCTTTCTTGAAGATGTCTCCAATTTGGTCGGAAAACACTCTCTTGGGCCTGCCTTGTTTAACGCATCCACCCACATCAGACAACCAAAGTACATATATCAAAGATACATTGGTACCAGTGAGTGGTTTCGAACCAACTCGTTTCACTCGGCTTTCGTAGCCATTTCCCTGCCACTACACCCCGGTCGTCTTTGATATTTAATACATTCTTAGAATTTTTTAAGTCTTATCTGTATTTAATAAATATTTATTATTATCAAACCATATCACATCAAGGCGACCGTAGTGATAGTAAAATTACGCAAACCAAAAGGCCCCGGTTCGAAACCACTTGCCGGTAATATATGTATTTAGATACTTTAACGGTCCAGTTTTTAGGACACAAGCAAAGTATTTGGTTGTCCTGTTTCTATGATACAAGCACTTTAGTCATCATCATCGTCAGCCAGAAGGCATCCACTGCTGAACATTGGCCGGCATAGTGACGGCGACTGAGGCAGCCACTAACTTGGTTGTTTCAGTCGTTATCACTCTTGGATCTCCTCTTGCTTATCATCAGGCGGGACGAGGTCAAATGTCATGTCACAATAAAAAAAACATAGGCCCTCCCCCTTTGAACGCCCGCTAAGTATAGAAATGTATAATTTAAAACAATATACAAGAAATTACGTAAAATATACCTACATACCTCTATATCTATTAAATATTGATTAATATATATTTATTATTGAAAATTAATATTTCAAAAATTATGAAATAAACTTTAAATTGTTTTAAATCACTGACAATCATGGTTTATTAATATGACACCAATGCGTTCAACATGCTAATAGATGTGGTTACAATATCATCAGCATTTGTCCACTACTATCAGTATCTGCGCAGCGTCTCACCATGCCACTCCGCATCCGCCATGTGAAGAGCCCTAAGTGATTTAACACAACGGGATGGGACCAAATGCAAATATAATAAGTTCGTATTTGTTTGGGCCGCAATGGTGGAACAGTTGAGTGGCGGGCGAGCTCTCATCATTTTATTGTTATGCACACATCTTATCATCGGCATCGACGGAGATGGTAAGTAAATATAGCACTCTGATTATTTCGTGACATTTTGAAGATCATGGTCGCGCATATTTTACTAAAACAACGATCTCAGGCTCCTTTATGTCTATTTTTATATTTCGATATGTACACTCACGTTTTATATCTCGATAGAGATAGATAACATTAATCTCGACAAATCTTTTATTGTGTATAATTCTTTAAATTATTATTTTATTTATTTTTTATATAATTATAAACATTTATTCGGGCGACCGTTATGTAGTAGCAGTGCAATGGTCACGCAAACCGAGAGCACGGCTTCAAAAACCACTCACCGGTACCAATAGGTAGCCGAGAACTAACTCGGTTTTTTCATTCGTCGTCACTCTTGGTCCTCCTCTTGCTTATCATCAGGCGGGTCGAGGTCAAGTGTCGTGTCACAATAAAAAAAATGTAACTTTGATGTTCTACTTTGGTCGTCCTGTTTCTATGATAGAAATATTTATACTTTAGTAGAAATGAAAAAAAAAGATTCAATACATTGTGTAACTATATTATCCTTATAACAGTTTCCTGATCATCTAAAGATTCATGGAACAGATTGGTGTTTAGTATTAAGGTGTGAAGCTTCCTTAAAATATTTTTTAACGCAATCTTGCGTCTTTATTTTTTTATTTATAAGTTTGATGAATATAATTTTATTAAAAATATTTATTTTTATAATTATAGAAGAATTATGAAAGCTACTTTTTCAGTGAAATTATTATACTTGCTTCGGGTCTGGTTATCAAAGAGTGGTAGGCAGTGGTACCCAGTCTGCCGATCCGGGGTAGTACCACCACTTACAAGTATACAGATCGTGAAGTGATTTGGTCACATTTCGGGATCAGCTTGTAAGTTGCCGGTTCCATCTAGGCCGGCATAGTGGATGTGATTGCTACTCACAGTTATTAAATTGTATTAGCATTGACATTCATTCATGGACCACACTTTAACTTAACATAAAGCGGGGTGCTGTCATATGTCGAGTCACAGTAAAAATATATTTCCGTCGTGTTTCTTTTTTGCTACATGTTCAAATGCAGTATTTAATTCCTTTCAGGATATACTTTTTTATTAATTTTAAGCCTGATGTTAAGTGCTGGAATGCGGTCCACGAATGGAGTCACTTTACGGTTCATGCACTTAAAAGTGACGGTACTACCCCGGAACTGTCTGCCTCCTATTCTTAAAAGTACCTTTCTTAAGATCTCCATATATAAAAATCTTTTATTTACAGATAAACCAGAGATATTCGACTTGTTATCTCCCGCTCGTGATGCAGATCTACCCAACCTACTTCGTACTCCAGGTCGATGTCAATCACCAAATACAGCAGTTGAACAGCAAACGGCATTCACCTTTAATGAAAACTCAACACTCCACCATTTAACAGCTGGATTGTTTTATAATACTTTTCCTGAAGACTTTTCTGTGCTTGCTGTAGTACGATTACCAGGTAAAATTAATACGAATATACTCTACAGCTGGTATTAAGCTGGATTGCGGTTCTTAAACGAAGGCTGCTACTATAGTTAAGTAATTTCAAGCTTATACCGAGTCACTTAAATCACTCAAATATTCATTTGAAAGTGGCGGTACTACCCTGGATCGCCAGATGACATCAAATCAAATGTCTGTCTGCCTTTTTATTACCAAATATTTGTAATATACAATTTAGAACTTTCTTAGATTTTGCGCGAACATTGATTAATGAATTAAACAAGTTTTATGCGGCTTACTATCGCGTTGGCACCGTGATCACGATGGCTGCTAAGCTCTCGAAACCAAATAACCAAAATAAACGCGATAGTAAGCCGCATAAAATTTTTTTAATTCATATACAATCTAATTATGAAATAATATTACAAATAAATGCTTTTTGTTCCGACCACAAATTAAACCTTGACTTGGGCGGTCTGGAGTGTTAATGCACCACGCCACGTTTGTCATCAAAACCAATTACATGTTTTCAAATTTTTCAGGAACGGATCAAAGTCCATTGTTCGTACTATACTCTGATGCTGGCGATGAGCAATTAATAGTTTCTGTTGGTGAATTAATTGAGCTATACTATGAGGACACGAAAGGAGACCCACAGGACCATGAGATATTAACGTTCAGATCTAATATTGCCGATAAAAGGTAAGTAAATACTTTCATTGCGTATGAAGAAATGTTTTGTGTTTATTATTTATTTGAATTAATTATTAAATAAACGTACAAATGTAAGATACATAGCACTACTAAAAAAAACTATGTATAAAGAAGGTGTACATTGGCTAAAAAATAAACAAAATTATTAATAATTTTCCTTTACAACTGAAGGTCCCTGTACTACATAGGTCTCCGTGAGACATTGTGTTACAGAAGTAACCCATTTATTTATTTATTTATTTATTTATTTATTGGAGAAAAAACAACAGAAGGTACACAAAATAACAATAATTAAGAATTTTTTTTTTTAAATTAATATAACCTAATGTAAAAAATTAAAGTAACCCATCTTTCATATATATAAATATATATGAACATATTTGACAGAGAATTAAAAAAGGAAAACAATACAAAAATATATACAATTTATCATTAAATAGTAATAGATGACAAAGAAACTAAAATGAAGAAACAGTAATATCATATTTTAATATTTCTTGTACTCCTGCTAACAAACTACACACATTAGCCACAGTTTTTGCCAACTAAGTATTCTTCTTCTTTTGCCAAACTTACCTTCGTATTACTATTCGTATTCTAATTATCCATCAAATCGTAGTCTCTACTTCGTCCAATGAATATGTGTATATTACCAATAAGGTTTTAAGAAAAAGATGATAACTTTTATACAATGATATATTATACAATTAATTTTTTAAATATCCTTGTATATTACAAAGAAATTAAATCAATCAAATTTTCACTCCTTAAGTGCTGGCGCATACATGCGGAATTCCGGATCTGAATTCAGATCAGGAATTCGTGAGTCTAGTGCACACTACCGGTTTTTTTTTATTAGGAATTTTTAAGACTGGTAATTGTTGAGACGCTATTGTGTTAAAATTTAAAAAATTATCAACCCCCGATAACACTTAAAACAACTTTAGTCATTGTATCATAGTTATATGTGAATTAAACAAATTCAGATCTTCAATTTCATGACAGCCCAGCCAATGGCTAGTAAAATGGAATAATTTTAGTTTAAGCACTAAAGTTCTATCTCTTTTGGGCTGTTATGAAATCGAAGACTTGAATACCTGATGATGGACCATGATGATGCAAGGGATATTTAGGAAATATAACTATATTTTCTTAGATTATGCGCGAACATTGATTAATGAAATAAACAAAGGACATCATTTATTTTGTATGGGGACTTAGGCTTAATTGTATTAACAGTTTAATATGCATCTTAAAATAGTTTGATGTACGAAGATTACAATGTAATTAGAATATATCCTTTATTTTGCATAGTTTATGTGTGCAAAATGACCAAACTATAATTATGACACTTCAAAGCAGAACAAATATGGCGTTGATTGACAGCTGATACAAAATTCATAGAAATTTCTATCTTATTTTCCAAATAACTTAATTGCACAGCTATTAAAAACAAAATTGTTATTAGTTTTATCAATAGAAGTATCGAAACTACTATTTATATATTTCTTCATCATTGGACATTACAAAAGTAGTACATAAAAGCCCAAAATGAATGATGTCCTTTATGCCGCTTGCTATCGGGTTTATTTTATTTTGGCTGCATAGCGTTCTCGAAACGTCGGAATAATAAAATAAAATTGTAAAATCAAAACCAAAATAAACGCGATAGTAAGCCGCATACAATTTGTTTAATTCAGATATAACTATGATACAATGACTAAAGTTGTTTTAAGTGTAACACAATATTTTAACACAATAGCGTCTCTATAATTCTACCAGTCTTAAAAATTCCTAATCAAAAAAAACCGGTAGTGTGGGCTAGACTCCTGAACTGAATTCAGATCCGGAATTCCGCATGTATGCGCTGGGGCTAAATTTCGCACGGATAGGCCGGCAAGGGAAGTAATTAAACGATGGATGCAACTGACATCTACCGATCGGCAGTCGAACTAAAAAGTTCGGTGCATCTTTTCTTTGTAGAACAATCGACAAGTGGAATGCTTTGCCTTGTGTTCTTGATGCGTGAAGAAGCACCTTGGTCGGCATAGTGACGGCGACTGATGCAGCTGTGAACTTTTGCTTATCTTTAGGCGGGTCGAGGTCAAATGTCGGTCACAATAAAAAAAACTTGTCGATCGGAATGGCGTCCCGCTGATGATGATGACGAGGCAGAAAAAATTAAGCGCACTTTTCCGCGATCCTGTTATGATCAAGTTATGGTCGTCCCCGGTTTATCCTTTCAGTCTCCTCTGATGTAAAACCTTTTTGTCAATCTTCTTTTATTTCTCACAACAAAAACTCTCCTTACTTAAAACAAGTTATTTTTATCGTTTAAAATACATTTTATATATTTAAAACAATGGCATCACTTGACACAATTTATATTAATTTAATTGTGAGTGTAAACTCAGTACTTCATAAATAGGACACGCGTTCATACAATTGGACATGCGAGTATATATTATACAGCTTTATTAGCATCAATTGTCAACTAATAAACAACGTAGCTTTTATTATACGTTTGTTAGTTTAAACTAAATATAACTTGAAAAACTTTTCTAGGGTTAAAATTTATAACAAACTAATTAGATCATTTTATTTCTATGTTTTAGCTTTTTTTAGTATGTACCTATATCTGTTCAGATAGTTTGCGTTTGAAAGCATCTTGAAATATGTTTCTTTTGGTGTAAGCAGACGACATGGGTAGCGCTTTGGTAAAATACATGGTCCCGAATTCGATTCCTATTCGTAGCAAAAATAGGCAAATATTTGCGCGACTGACTTACCTCACGGTCTGGTGGTACTACCAGACACTATCGAAACTGGGCAAATGTATACTGCCTGTCTTACTTACTTTATATAGTTTATGCTCTCTATCTCTGCACATATACTTTTGAAATTATATATATTTTGAAGACAGGCGTGGCCGATTGTCCAACGATTGGTTTGTTGCGCGTAAAGTCCCGGGTTCGATTTCCGGGGTAGTACCACTACTTACAAGTATACAGACCGTGAAGTGATTTAGTCTGTCTCTTAATAACACTAAACAATATTTTACCTTGTAAATTTCAGATGGCATCGTTTAGCTATCAGTGTAAAAGGAGACTCAGTTACTTTGTTAGTGGACTGCAATGTAGTTGACACAATACGCCTTGATCGCAAACCCGGCAGTGCTTTTAACCTAGCGGGTGCATTGGTGGTCGGGGCACAAGCAACGCCAGATCAATATTTTGAGGTACGCGGATTTTATTTATTTATTTATTGTAGCGAATGGCGATCAAGGTATTTTACGGCTTGTACACTTAGAAGTGGTGGAAATGGGATGGTGTCACAATTTTTTTAAATATTTTTAAAAAAAATTACAATTTACAATTTATTTACATAGCAATATAGAATTGTCAATTGAAAATATATTATAACATAAATATATTGTGAAATCCCCAGGAGTATTAAGTGGTTTCGAAGGGTAACACTTCGACATTAAAACATTTGCCCAAACGTTTCCCTTTTTGTTTTGATTTCAAAAAGTTTGATTTATTTTATAGTTTTGTAACTTACTAAACATTTATACAGGGCGACATAGAATTACTTCAGCTATCAAACCAACCTGACTCAGCTTATCAGATGTGCAAAACTGTTGCTCGTGATTGCGTTAGATCAGATGGTGGGCGACGTAGGTCTAACCTAAATAGTCAAGTACTGAATGCTCGAAGAATTAATGAAGGCAATCAATTTCGAGCATCAACATCACTTCCAAGCTTAAGACGATACATTCAGCAAGTAGGACAACTTGAGAATCAACCAATTGCGCCAACTAGAGAGAGAAATCGTGAAGAAAAACGAAATAGAACAGAGTATGAGTCTTCTGCGCACAGAGGTACCCCGAACCCATTTTGGCAAATTCCAGAAAGTTTCCGTACAACCGGGAACAATATTGTACCTACCGATTCCGGTAAGTTGGACTCTTCAATTAATTTGAGTAAGTATTGTTCATAATAAATATATATATGTTTAATCAAAGAAATTGGTAAAGGATTGCTTCGATGGTTTGGGCACATGGAAAGGATGAGTGAAAGTAGAATAACGAAAGGAATGTATTAATCTGATGTGGATTGATGCGCTAAACTATCATCATCAGGAGGGTTTTTTCTGACCAAATGAGAGACATCCTCAAGAAACATACATTTAAAACATATTTTTGATCCAGAATTTTTTAGATTGTTTTAAAATTTTAATTTAACCAACCAAACTAATATAAATTATTTTTAGACGAAAATAGTATATTTGGAAGATTCCCTGATGATGACGAGGATTTGCTTACAACAACTGTGGATCCTAATAGAGCATCATATTTAATTGTTGAAGAAACGACAGAAACTATGAAGGTAAATGTTTTATATTTCTGACGTTTTTAGGTTAAGGTTAATATAAAACTAACAGACATTAAGTACGGAGTTTCTGAAAACTTTAGTGTCATTAGATAAACGTAGATGGTTCATATATATGCAATGAGATACAAAACTATATTATTTTATAGAAACAGGACAACATTTGCGTCAGTAGTAACTGTTTTTTATTAAAGTTTGTTTACGACTTTTGCCAAGTGAGGAAAAATTTACTTACAGTAATTTTAGCAATATTATTTTTTAATTGAAGGGGTTGCTTAACACCCCTTAAGGATATTAAAACTTTTATTATCGAAGGATTAGTGAAAGTAGATTGACGAAAGGAATTTATAAATCATGTGAATGGATACGTTAAACAAGGCAGGCCGAGGAGGGTGTTTGCCAACCAAATCGGAGACATCCTCAAGAAAGCTAGGTTGCCTACTGCCCATAACCATAGAACTTGTATGAAGAGAATTGTGAATATGGGGGAAGCCAGGGTGTTGTGTCAGGATCGTGGCAAGTGGCGCTCCATTGTCTCTGCATATCCCTGTCGGGAAAAGGCGTGAGAATTTGATTGATTGATGTTTCGAATTTCTGAACGTTTAGGACCTTGTTAATTTACCCTAACTTACACTTACCTTGATAAACAACAGTTGCTAGGTAGGTAACGTTTTTTTTCATTGTTTTTTTTTTTAGCAAAAGCGAGGCGATGACTCTGAAGATGACATGGACTTCAATGGTATAACAACAGTGGATATAACCACAACAGATTACCCATTCACAGCTGTAACTACAACGGAATCGGAATGGCTTACACATTCGCCAGAAATTTTTTCTGTAAGTACTTAACTAATTTAGTCAAATGCCTTATTCCTAAACGTGAAAATAAACGTGGAAAATGGGTCGTGGTATAAGTAAAACATGAAATAATCAAAACTGTTTAATATATAGAATTAATTGTAGTAGCAGTGACATTCATTCATGGACCACACTTTGGCTTAACATCAAGCGAGGTGCTGTCATATGTCGAGTCACAATAAAAAAAATAAAAAAACAATTTTTTGCGGCTTACAATCGCGTTTATTTTGGTTTTGATTTTACATTTTTTTATTATTCCGACGTTTCGAGAGCTACGCAGTCATCGTGGTCACGAAGAGCTGTTTAATGTTCGCGAAAAATCTAAGAAAATTCTAAATAAAATATACCTAAAAGGATGGTTTATCAAAGGAAATGAATCTTGACCTTTACTTTGACCACTTAGGCCTTATCCTTTACTTTGGACCTTTTCTTAAAATGTAGACCCTAAATGGAGGCCACTGCTACTATAATAACTGCAAGTAGCAGAGCGGGCCTAGTTGGAACCAATAACTTTCAAGCTGATCCTGAAACGCAACTGAGTCACTTTACGGTCTGTTCACTTAACAGTGGTACTACCTCGATTATTTTATTATTACAGGGAAATGTATCAATAGAATATGATTCCGGCGAAACATACTACGATTACGGTGCTGGGAGAGGCTATACTGGTCCTCGGGGTTATCCTGGTCCACCAGGACCACAGGGACCTAGGGGCCCCAAAGGAGAACCAGGCAAATCTGGTGTCGAAGGTCAACAAGGATTTCAAGGGCCTCCTGGACACGTTTTTGTCGTTCCAGTAAGTTTCTAAGTTTTTCCTATTTTTATTGAGATTTAACATCAGACCTGGACTTGCCTGATGGTAATCAAGGGGAAGTCCAAGAGCGCCGATGACTAAAAAATTCAATTCAACTTACGGGTGCCTCAATCGCCGTCACTATGCCGGCCAAGTTTGAAAGCACACAGCTAACTCTATTCCAATGCGTTTATTATTACTGTATTTTTTATACTAAACGTGTTTGTATCAAAAACACAGGACGACCAAAGTACATTTATTATTGGTACATAGATACATTGAACCGTAATTTGGTTTTGAGCTGTTAGATCTCGGTTTGCGTAACCATTTTACTTCTACTAGACCACGGTCCTCTTTCTGTTTTTCTCTGACCGTCAAATATGTTTTCCATCATTTTTTTATTACAGTTGCGTCAGTCTAGTAATGACAAAGGTCCTGATGGTCAGTCTGAGGCTATACGTCAAATGCTTACACAGCACATGGTAAGGATTTACCTATTCATTTCCCAATGTTTTTTACCTTGGTAATTTGGTACTTATATTGTTCCCATTCTTTGTAGGCGGCTATGCGTGGTGTAGAAGGACCGATGGGCATGCCAGGTCCACCAGGATCAGAAGGCGAGATGGGTCCTGAAGGACCGAAAGGTGAACAGGGTGATAATGGGGAGCCGGTAAGTAATTTATTTTAGTTTCTATACATGTATACCTTTTGTATATACAAAACTCACACTTGTTTCAGGGTGCGCCAGGGCCTAGAGGACCACAAGGTCATCCGGGCCGTATAGGTAGAAGAGGGCATGCTGGTAGAGATGGGGAACGAGGAATGTCTGGGCCACCTGGACCTAAAGGAGAAATGGGATATCCAGGACAACCTGGATTGCCCGGAGATAAAGGAGAAAGGGGCGCACCAGGAAATCAAGGAGAGTCTGGACCTTCAGGGCAGGATGGACCGCCGGGAGATGATGGACCACCTGGATCTCCAGGGGTACCTGGTGAATTGGTACGTTTCCTGAAATGTTAGTAACAGACAAAATTTGAAATATTTTTAACTACCATGTCTTTACGATTTTTAGGGTCCCAGAGGTTTCACGGGTCCACGTGGATTTCCAGGTTTAATAGGTTATCCAGGGATTCCAGGAAATGAAGGACCAGTAGGTAGTAAAGGCAGTTCCGGTCAACCTGGTCCCGCCGGATTGCCAGGACAACCAGGACCAATCGGTCCTATGGGATCTCCAGGGCCTCAGGGTCCTACTGGTGCTCCGGGCATACAAGTAAAAAAATTTCTTAATGACTATATTCATGATCACACTGAACATGAATATAAGCATGCAAATTTTATTTTAGGGTCCACAAGGAAAACCGGGTATATCAGGACTCTCTGGACCCGAAGGTTCCCCTGGAGCGCCAGGGAATCCGGGTCAACAAGGTTCCCCGGGAGAAATCGGTTTACAAGGACCTCAGGTATTATATTTGTAAATACTTTTTTAGTCGCGTTATAAAAAACATAATGAGGTTGATCCTTTTACATGCGTAACATACCCGTTTTGACATTATTATGATTAAATTTTCGCAATTTGTGTCAGTCTTCAATTGGCCGGTTCCCAATAAATTATAAATTTTAAAAATTTATTTAGAATCATGGTGAAAAGCTAATACTACCCTAATACTAATAATAATATTCACACATATCTGAATCCGACTAGTATTAGCTTTATCAATCCTTAAAAAGTACTTTTGTTTATAATACGCTATATAATATTTTTTTTAATACAAGCTTTAATAATTACTTGTATATATATATATGTACTAATTATATACTATGCTAATTCAGGGTATATTAGGCTTTCCTGGAGCTCGCGGTCACAAAGGCGACGACGGGCCCCGTGGACCAATCGGTGAAAAAGGGGATAGAGGGTTAAGAGGTAATTTCTTTAATTTAAATCAAAATTTTTAATTTCTATTAAAACTGTTTTTAAAACAATTTTTATCATACACGATTTTACAGGGCTAGACGGAGAAAAGGGTGAAATGGGTCCGAAGGGTGATCGCGGGCTTAACGGCGAATCCGGACCATCTGGAATAGAGGGACCAGAAGGGCAAAAGGTCCAATAGTAGTTCATTTCTTAAAAAATCTTGACAGTTAAAGACGAACACTTTCAACAACTAACTTAAATAATTTTATAGGGAGCTGAAGGACCACGTGGCGAAACTGGTCCCGTTGGACCAACCGGAGAAAAGGGTGCATTGGGTGTAAATGGCGTTCGTGGCTATCCTGGAGCCCAAGGAGAAAAGGGCGATAAAGGTGCTTCAGGGAGAAGAGGTAGAAGGGGAGCTAAGGGTGTTGTGGTAATTTTATAAATAAATTTTATAGTATTTTTGAAGATTTTACACAATTATTTACTTCTATAAAATAAAGCATTAACCTTGCAACTATAAAATAGATTTCGTAATGGATCTGGCAGTAAAAAATGCGTGATGGTCATAGGATAGATACGCCCTAAGTATTTGACGCAAGTACTTACGGCGCTATTTAGCACAGTGGTCAAAGCGGCCGAGCGATGGCCGCCGTGTTTAATTCCCGATCACAGCTGACTAATATAATCACTAGCATGTCATTTTTTCGTACAACTATAAAGAGCAGGACCCCGATTCTCCTAATACTCTATGCCGATTAAAAAGCAGTGAATTTGCGCCGCGGTCGTGTTTGATACGAAGACGTCAAATATTAGTGCGACTTCCATATAATTATAATTAAATAATCCTTTATTGAGAAACAGAAAAAAATAAAAGAATATTAACTATAAATAAACTACAAATAAAAAAGTATAAATTAATGACGTGGCATCAGAGATAGTCCCAAGAAGACTGGCAACATTTCCCCTTTGTATAGCGAGGCTAACACGTTTGCAGAAATAATTGCCAGCCTTCCTGTCTCCAGACTTCTCCGACAGCCACTAGGACAACTCCTTGGCCAGGCGCTTAGCTGCAGGTCCCCAAGGGCCCATCGTCTCGACCACAAACGGTGCAAATTCATAATCAGCGCCAATGTTAGCGTATTTGCACAGCTTGAGGTTTTCAGCAGAAATCGCCGCACTTCCCGCGCTTGAAAAGGTCGCTTGGATGAGAGATGGGGCTAATGTGTAATGGGGCTAATGAAAACCAAAAATGGGGCTCACTATTAATGTAATCTAAATTAGAATATAGCTAATTAGAAAAACTATAGGTTCTATTTCTTTTTTTCTAGGGTTTAATTGGACCAACAGGTGACCGTGGAGAAGTTGGGCCAAGGGTATGTTTCTCTTTGCCAATAATATTTATTATATTATTTATGAATTCTATTAGTAGTTATTTGGTTTATGTAGTTAAAATAATTTGAACTCGTATGTTCGTATGAATATATTTTCTAGCTTATTTAATTTACTGTAAGTTTTTTTGTTTGGTTCTTAATCTTGATTATTGTTCTTTTCCCTGGCAACTTAATATTCACAATAATACTTGGCTGGTAAATAATGCCTAGTGGTATTTAGTTCGCTTTTTTATGTTATAATAGGTAATATTAAATATGTATTTAGACATAGAGTATTGATTGGACATGCTCTGATGGCGCCGGCGGGACCAATCATTAATCTAAGGTATTTAGAATTTTTAGGCCGGTAACAATATAAATGTGGCGATGTAGCCACATGATGATGATGATGAACAATATAAATATCATGTAGTACGTAATGAATCTAATTTTAAAATGTCGACCAATTCTTACCAGGGTTACAGAGGACCACGTGGACGTCGTGGACCAGATGGTGTAACAGGCCCTAAAGGTGATACAGGTCAGCCAGGCCCTCCAGGGGCACAAGGAGAAAGAGGCCTCCAAGGACCTGAAGGTGTTCGAGGTTTTCCTGGTCCTATAGGACAACCGGGTGCGGATGGGAAAATTGGATTCCCCGGCTTGGCTGGAGAACGTGGCCCTCAGGTATTAGTATTACTGTTACTGTCAAACTATAATAACTTAATTAAATTAACAATAATCTTTTGTGTTTAAACAGGGAGCGCAAGGTACTCCAGGAATAAGCGGAGCAATAGGCCCTATTGGTCCTCCAGGACAAGTTGGTGAACCAGGTCCAGCTGGTCCTCAAGGTCCTTCCGGTGTTCCCGGTAGTCCTGGCGAAGTTGGGTCTCCAGGAGAAATCGGACAAATGGGACCACCGGGCCAAGCAGGACCAGAAGGTAAACCAGGTCCGGTGGGTTCACCTGGTCCGCCAGGCAATAGGGGCGAAACTGGATTACCTGGGTCACAGGTAAAATTTACAAAACTGTGAAGAAATATATCAATTAACCTTTAAATTCATTTATTATTATATTACGAAACTACAGGGTGCACCTGGAGGTAAAGGTGAAATGGGTCCCATTGGATCTCCAGGAATCAGAGGTGATAAAGGTCAGCCTGGTGAAGTTGGACCCATAGGTCCTCAGGGAATACAAGGACGCGATGGACCTCGAGGCTCTCCAGGCCCAGGAGGTCAAAAGGGTGAAAGAGGAGAAATAGGACTAATTGGTAGGTTAACAAAATTCAATAATTATATATTAAAAAATATATATTTACTACATTTATCCTACATTATTATAGGACCTGTTGGTAGAGATGGAATGCAAGGACCAAGAGGCTTACCCGGTTCTCCTGGCCCAGTGGGACCCCCGGGTGAAGATGGAGATAAAGGTGAAATTGGCCCTCCGGGTGAAAAAGGCTTCAAGGGAGCATTCGGTGAACCGGTAATTAAAAAAATATAACTATTTTGAAAATATAAAGTTTGAAAGCATTAATTGCCAAATATATTTAAACCTAAATATTTAGGGTCCACAAGGTGCTCCTGGTGTTCAAGGAGTAAGAGGTGAACCTGGGCCGGTTGGTATGCCAGGTGATAAAGGACCAATAGGTGATCCTGGGCCTGTCGGAGCTTCCGGTCAAGATGGACCTGCAGGTCCACCAGGTCCAATAGGTTTGCCCGGACCACCAGGTCTTAAAGGCCAAACAGGGTCTAAAGGAGATACAGGGGATACAGGGCCAACAGGTAAAGCTTTTTATTATTTCTCTTATTTATTTATATAATATACCTTATGGTTTAACTTTAACATAGCTAAGATTGTTTTAAATATTTTTACGTTACTTATACAATAATACTCTTCCTTTATTTCTAAAGGACCTATGGGACCTGTTGGCCCTACTGGACCTCCAGGACGTCGAGGACCGAAAGGATCTCAAGGAGAACCCGGTTTGCGGGGACCTGAGGGAGAGCGAGGTGAAATCGGCGAAACAGGCAAACAGGGAGCACCTGGAGCAACAGGGCCAGAAGGACAGCAGGTAGCTTTAAAAAACATTTAACAATTTATCGTTTAGTTTAGTACAATAGCCGAAGAGATAAACAATCATGTATATTTAATGTTTTAGGGACCCAAAGGTCCAGCAGGAATTAAGGGAGAAGACGGCCTGCCAGGACCGCCTGGAGAACCAGGACCCAAAGGACCGATTGGTTTAGAGGGTCCTAAAGGTGAAACTGGCCCAGCAGGATTTCCCGGAGATCGCGGAGAACCTGGACCTCAAGGCATTAAGGGCGAACCAGGAATAGATGGTCCAGAAGGTAGCGTGGGTCCTGCTGGTCCACCCGGACCAGTTGGACCTATTGGCAACCCAGGAGAAATCGGATTACCTGGGACTCCGGTACATATTTTAATACTAAATGGTAATTATTAAGAATTCCTGAATTATTTGAAAGTGTATTTTTAGGGATCCGAAGGAACATCTGGTACACAAGGTTCACCCGGATCACCTGGAGAAAAAGGAGATACAGGTCCTCCTGGACCACCTGGTGAAATGGGTTCTTTGGGCCCTGTAGGACCTGCTGGGATAGAAGGGCAGCGTGGTTTAAGAGGGCCTCCTGGAATTAATGTAAGATTTTTTAAAATATTTTAGTCATTCATTAGTTATATACGCTCCTCGTTCTGGTTATACTAAAGCAGGCCTTAACTTGACCCACGGACCAAGCAATCTAAGCCAAGTACAGAAGTAACAGAAAAAAAGAAATATAAAGAAATATACACGGACGAACCATTCGGCTTCGAGCTACTCTGGTCGATTCAGCCAAATTAGAGGGAGACATACACTTATGATCCATCTAGCCACGCCGAGCTTCGTCACTAGCAAGGTTTAATTATTTTTATGGCTCGGCGTCATGGATTTTGGAATGTCGGAAAATACAACCAGGCCAGCCGAGTCATATGGGTTTCTTTACACACTGTGTGTTTTGGCTCAGCGCAGGGCTTTCGTATTTTTACACATGGGATATTAGGAAGGTCGTACATATAGAGACAATTTTAATTTACCACATCAAATAAATTTAATCATTAATTAAAAATATATTCACAGGGAGAAGTCGGACCTCCAGGATCCCTAGGACCACAAGGTCCAACTGGAAAAACAGGTGAACAAGGTCTTCCAGGACCCAAAGGTGAAAAAGGAAACATGGGACCAAAAGGTCATATGGGTAACGCCGGTATTATGGGACTAAAAGGAGATCAAGGTGATATTGGAGAAAGGGGATTGCCGGGTCTACCAGGACCAACTGGAATAAAAGGAGACATGGTAAAATAATCTAAACTTAGACATCTTATTACAATACAACAAAAAGGACTAAAGTAATTTAATAATATTAATGACTTTATAGGGTCCACCAGGCGTGCCAGGCACTAAAGGTGAAACCGGGTTAGAGGGTCCGCCAGGACCTGAAGGTCCCATAGGTCCAAAAGGATCAACTGGTCCTGAAGGAGCCCCTGGGTTGCCTGGTTCTCCCGGACCTGTTGGGCCTCCTGGCCCGCCTGCGCCACCGCCGCAAATACCACCAGAACTATTTGCCTCATACCGAAGACGCAGAAGTATTAGCAAGAGCATTGATGAACTTGAATCTACAACCGATGATGATTTAGAAGAAGATGAAGGTTGTATTATTATTTAACTTTTAAGTTGATACCGAAACGTCTGTACAATGCATTAATTATTGGTTTATAATTCCAGATTTGGATTGGGCAAGCGAAGTATTGTCAGCAGTAGTGGCTGCCAGGACTACCCTTGATACAGCTATGAAACCACGTGGTAGTAAAACTAATCCTGCACTTTCTTGTCGTGATTTACGCACATCACATCCAGAATTAAAAGATGGTACGAAAATATTCCGCTAGCGTTGAATATATTAGACACCCTTTTATTTGGTAGCTTACCAAATTAATGATTTTTGTTTTTGTCACGCGATTTCTATTTTACCTGATAGTAGTTAAAAGCGACTGAACACCAGTTCACTAAATGGTTGCCACAGTCGCTACCACTATGCCGGCTAGTGTTTGGTCATTCTTCAATAACGGATGGGCTAATAAAACTCTTCTTTCATTGTTCGACAAAATAACACTGCACCAAACTACCAGTTCGAATCATCACTCGACGGGATCAGCTAAAATGTTGCCGACTTTAACTAGAAAGACATAGGGGTGCTTTTTTATTTATTATGACTTGACCGACATATTACTAATGTTAAGCTGGAGTGTGGTCCATGAATGGATGCTTCTGCTAGTACAATTAGATTGCTGCAGTAGCAGTAGCATCCACTATACTGGCGACTTTCAAGCTGATCTCGAAACGCGACTGAGTCACTTATTTCTATAATCTAGGCTGCTTGCAATTACCTCTAGTGTCAATCGTCTCATTCATGGACCGCAGTCCAGCTTAACATCAGGCAGATTATATCGAGCCACAATAAAATAAAACTTGTATTTTTATCTAGGATGGTACTGGATCGATGCCCGTGGTGGTACTGATGGAGCTAGAGCAATGAAGGTTTACTGCTCCGGTCCTAATACTTGCATATATCCAGGTGTCGAAGATAATTCTGTATACAACACACAAACGAAACTGAAGCGGTTTTCGCAAATTAAGAATGGTCATAAGGTGAGTTGGTATTGCACTTGAGGCTGATATTTGCTCCGAGTCAGCAGGCCAACCGCGGAACTCAATGTCAATGAGAATGAGCTTCGTTTTAAAAGTTGAACTCCATAAATGACCTTCAAAATTTAAATTTCGACCGCGCAACACACTGAGTATCGATGTTCATTTTCAATGACAGTTCAAGTTCATTAAAACTCATTAATTGAATGAATAAAAGTTGTTTTTGACACTAACAGCGACCGCGTAACTTTTTGATAAATGGAAATGAATTTCATTTTCCTTCCCATTGAAGTTGCGCGGTCGGCCCTTTGTCGGTCTACGAGTGGTAAGCAGTGGTGCCCAGTCTGTCGATCTGGGGTAGTGCCACCACTTACAAGTATACAGACCGTGTAGTTTCGGGATCAACCGGCTTGTAAGTTGCCGGTTCCAACTAGGCCGGCATAGCACACACCGGTTTGTTACGGTAAAGTCCTGAGTTCGATTCCCGGTCGGAGCAATTATTTGTTTCATAGTTTTTATTTGTAATATTTATTAAATTAAATTTTCAAATATATGCTCCTATATATGCTCCGGGTTTGCTTATCAAAGAGTGGTGGTACCCAGTCTGCCAGTAATTACGACTTAATCGGGATCAGTTTGTAAGTTGCCAGGCCGGCATAGTGGATATGACTTCTTATTACAGTTATTAAATTAAGTTACTTCCATTCATGGACCGCACTCCAGATTAGCACGAGGAGCGGAGTACTGTCATATTGAACCACAATACAGTTACAGTACTTTTTTTGTTATTCCAGATATCCTATGACTCCAATGGTCCAGGACCAATTCAGATGCGATACCTGCGTCTATTATCTGGTGGTGCTAGACAAAATTTCACATATAACTGCCAAAACAAGGAACAAATGAAGTTAGTACCAATTTTAAAAAGTTATTTCCTTTTTATTCAGTTCTTTAAAAATAGAGTTTGGAAATTTTCCCTAACGTTGCCCTGCAACCTATACTGATTTAAAGTTCCCAAACCTTTTGTGATATCGGAATTTCGGGATCTTGGGGACAGGCGTGGACGAACGGTCAAAGATTTTTTTTTTTTTTTTGGTGTATATTTGCTTCGGGTCTGGTTATCAAAGAGTGGTAGACAGTGGTACCCAGTCTGCCGATCCGGGGTAGTATACAGACTGTGAAGTGATTTGGTCACGTGTCGGGATCAGCTTGTAAGTTCCGGCTCCAACTAGGCCGGCATAGTGGATGCGACTGCTACTCACAGTTATTGAATTGTAGTAGCAGTGACATCTATTTATGGGCCTCACTCTAGCCTAACATCAAGCGTGGTGCTGTCATATGTCGAGTCACAATAAAAAATTTAAAAAAATATTGTCTTTGTATTGCATAAGTGAATTATAGCAGGTTTTACAAAACTATCAATCATTATGTAGTAGCAGTGACATAGCTTAACACCAGGCAGAGGCTATAATATATCGAGCAACAAATAAAAAAAAATCTTTTAGACCTGCCTGTATAATAGATACTGGCCAGTGAATAGATATTCAAGTTGGCCGTAGTATATAACAATAAAACAACTAAATTAAATTGATACTGGACGTCCAGTATTTATTTACATTACAGAAGTTGTCGGTATCCTTTCTTATGGACAATTAGGCCCACGGAGTAGGATCAGGTCAGGCCAATTAGAATAATTTACTAAACGCTTTTTGTTTACTATTCCAGGACAGACAATTATGCAGACAAAATCAAATTAGTAGGACAAAACGGTTTTGAATTCAAAGAACCGACAATTCTCAAAGACGATTGTAAGGTACGTAATTATGAAGAAAAAAAAACAATAAAACGGAATATTTATTTTTATTAATAAATATCCCTTACAGCTAATTATTACCTTGCGATTAAATACACTATGTTTAATTAAGTAACAAAAAACAAATATATTCGTGATGTTTGATAACTGACTCGGTTATTCCAGTCGTCGTCACTCTTGGACCTCCTCTTGCTTATCATCAGGCGAGTCGAGGTCAGATAAATCTTTTTTTTTATCATACTTTAATTATGTTTGATAGATTCGTTTTAGATGTGATGGTTTTCAAAACACCGACAACAACACAATACACTACACATTAAAATGTACATTTAACAATATCCGTTTAGTTTGAATACAAATCAATCAATCAATCAAATTGTCACGCCTTTTTCCCACAGGGATAGGCAGAGACAATAGAGCGCCACTTACCACGATCCTTACACAGCTCCCTTTACATCCACAATTCTCTTCATACAGGCTCTGTGGTTATGGGCACTAGGCAACCTAGCTTTCTTGATAATAATTCAATATTTTGCACATATTCACTAGTAAAGAAGCGAATGTTTTTTAGTAATGTTTAAATGTTAATATCTTACAAAATATAATACAATTTGTTCACAGGGCAATTCTGGCGAAATTGTATTTGAAATAAAAACTTCAAGATCTGAGAAACTTCCTATAATAGATTTCCAGCCTGTGCCAATGGATGGCCACAGATTTAGTTTTCAAATAGGGCCAATATGTTTTATTTAGTATTTTAGTTATGCCTAATTGTAAATAAGAATGTTTTTAATGGTGTACATGAGCACGGATCTTTGTAAATATTGTAAATATATGTTGCGACATCCATTTTGTTGTTTTATTCTAAAAAAGGAAGTAATCATTAATAATTTCCTCTATACCTAATCATAAATTGATTTAGATTATACCTAAATCTAAAATTCGCAGTACCATTTACAGCAGAACACTGAAAGTTATGTTAAAAAAACTTTTTGATATTCTCTGTATGGGTGACGTGAGCGTTATGTGGTCAAAGATGTGATGTGATATGAGCATAGTGTTTCAATAGTGATTGATTTGAAAATAAACATGTGTAAGACCAAAATAATGTGCGGAATTGTTTTCGATCACACGTCACCCCTCGCGCACTGCCCCACTACCGAAGAAACCTAGCTTGTAGCGCTGGAATATGCCAAAACCTAACAACAAAAATCCAACAATAAGTATTTAATAGTACATAGAGCTTTCGAGATATACCATAGCTCTATCAAAATCTTACTACACAATCGAGATCCTTTGAGGGACAAGACTAATCGGCACAGTAAAAGTATTAGCACATAAAAGTAAAAGTGGACTTGCCTTATGGCCACATAACAATGACAGATGGGGTAAACTTGTACTCGAATTACGGATAGAAAAATTGGAGACAAAGTATGGGGGCAGGAAACCAATTAGATAGATAGAATACATTGTGAGACAAGGACTGCCCAAAACCACGGCAAGTGGGTAAATACAGGCTGAAGAATTATTAGCCGAATGTTCATGCTTGGTATGAACATAATGAACATTATAAATAACCACTTTTCAAAATTACGGTTCCAAAATCGGTGCTAAAATTAGACAGCTAAATAAAGTTCATAGACGCTTGTCCACCTTGGTCCTTTCTCGTCTATTTACTCGTGATACGTTCTCGTCCTATTTACCCCTGGGGAAGCATCCGCATTTTGAGTTCTGACGACCGAATCGGTATTCAAACTAAACGGTTCAGCGGTTTCTCTGCCGACAATTGCAATGATCACCCCTCCCTCCCCCATATGTTTTCCCTATTATTTTATTAAGCTTTGATCAGAAGAAAAACGCCACTCTAGCCAGCATAGTGACGGCAACGTAGGCAACCGAAAACTGAGTGAGTTTTCAATTAGAAAAATCGTGGTAAATAAACACATTTAAAAAAACAAGAGGAAAGAGAACTCATTGGCCCAATACTTGTGAAATATAATATAAATTTATACTATTATTTATAACCTATGTATAAATAATAGTAATAATGTTTATTTGTATTAAGTATAATTGAGTAAATGACAATAAAAACATAGGTTGATGCATATAATAATACAATATTACTTATAATCATTATATCTATTTCCTTATATTGGTGGCTTGGGAGATGTTGATGCATATAATAATGCACTATTGCTTATAATCATTATATCTATTTCCTTATATTGGTGGCTTGGGAGATGTTGATGCATATAATAATGCACTATTGCTTATAATCATTATATCGGTTGCCCTATATTGGTGGCTTGGGAGATGTTGATGCATATAATAATACACTATTGCTTATAATGATTATATCCATTTCCTTATATTGGTGGCTTGGGAGATGTTGATGCATATAATAATGCACTATTGCTTATAATCATTATATCGGTTTCCTTATATTGGTGGCTTAGGAGATGTTGATGCATATAATAATGCACTATTGCTTATAATCATTATATCTATTTCCTTATATTGGTGGCTTGGGAGATGTTGATGCATATAATAATGCACTATTGCTTATAATCATTATATCGGTTTCCTTATATTGGCGTGGGAGATATTGATGTATATAATAATGCATGTTCATATACCTAAGTTAACATTGCACAATCAAATAATAAATAGCCGTGGAGAGTTTTCGCAACCATGTAGAATAGCTGTTGTAAGACACTCTGTACATGTACGACTTGGTTGATGGGAAGCAAGAGAAGATCCGAGAGCACCGACGACTAAAAAAACTAATATCAAAACTAATAAAACATTCTTAGAAATTAACTCACTACGAACTGCAAAGCCTTATTAAAGGAAATTGTTCTTTTTAATAACTTTTCAAAAACAAAAACAAAACTTATTTTTAATAATTATTTATTACCTACATTAAAGGTCGCATCTCGCTACTATCTCGGTCGCGTCTGGATAGCTGCCCAGATCCGAACCACGGAAGGCCAAATGCTGGACTCTTAAAAAAAGATTTAAGAAAATTCTTACAGAATTAGTAAGAAATTTGAATACGGTTTACTAAACATAATAAAAAATAAATAAATAAATTCACGAGTATCTTACATACCTATAATTACCTACTTGCCGACCCCTCGTCTAAATTATAGCGATCGGCAGATAAATAGAGCAAGGCTAGCTTTCAAGTTGCGCATTATAACAATCGCTGGAAAACTATGGTAGGGGCAAGTAAGTCCACGCATCTGAACAGTCGTGCACATAATTGACGATGTTTTAAAATTCATAAATACATTTTAAATACGAAATGTACGTAGGTGAAAAAACAAGTTAGTTGAATGAAAGCCAGCGCTCTTTTATTCTGCCGGATTCTATACTAGGTATATTTCAATTGAAACTTTATGGCGGGTCTGAAGTTAGGGGCAAGCCGAATCGCAATACAAATATATGGTATAGCGGGGCTTTAAGATTACTTGCACTGAACCTGCACGAAGTTGGGTTCGCAGCTAACTTCGGAGACGCCATAGAGTTTGGAACTGACTGTATACGTTAATATACTTTACATTTTTATTCTTTTTTTAAATTTAGGCGCTAAATCTGGCCTTGATTAGCCAGTAATCAAAGTCATATGCCGGACAAATAAGGCTCTAAAGTAACTTATTATACAACTAATGTTTATGCAGTTTTATTACTAATTTAACTATATATTTTCAAGTTGTATTACAATATTATGCCGCCTCCACATGCTTGGCGAACAATGGCAAACAGCAAACACAACACATCAAATACGAACATGTGGATGGTTGTTTGTTTGTGTTCGGCGTCGGTTTTTCTTCAACAATCAAAGGATGTGCAGCAAACAGATCGCGTAGTCTCCAAATGCTTGGTAGTATATGAAGCATATTGTACGGTTTATGTGAATTTTGACCATGCGCCATGTTTGCTTATCCGGAATATATTAGCACGTTCGCCAAGCTTGCAGATGCCTGTTTGTGTTGGGTGATTGTGGTAAATGATTGGGACTTTGTTTGTTGAGCTTGGTGTTGGTCGCGAACGCCAAGCATGAAGCGGCTTCAAATAAATGGTATAAATACAGTGACATTTCTAATATACATAAATTATAGAGTGGAACATTGAGATGGGTAACTGTTGACAGCTACTAGAACCGTGATAGCTACAAGAAAACTCGCAGAAAACTAGTCTTGCATCCACTATGCAAGCCTAATTATTTTACAATTAGGTTAGCATAGTGGATAGCATAGTTTACAGTTATTAAGCCGAAGTAGCAGTCGCCTTTATTCATAGACCGAACTATGCTTAACACACCATCCATAAGGGGTGGGTATATGTCAAGCCCCAATATACAATAATAATAATGCATTGAGATTTTGGGAATTGTGGATGTGAATTTCATCACAATTGTTGTATCACGAAGTGGCATTCCGTTGTCTTCGCCTGTCCCTGTGGAATTCAAGGCGTGGCAACTGATGATGATGATGTACAGTCGTTTTCTCGGGGACTATAATTTCCTCAAAATACATTTTATTTATTGCGTCACGACATCTGACCTCGACGCACCTGTTGATAAGGAAGAGGAGGTTCAAGAGTGACGACGACTGAAAAAACCGCATTAGTTTACGGCTGCCTTAGTCGTCGTCACTATGCCGGCCAAAGGTGCTTCTTCACGCATCGCTTGAAGGATCCAAGGTCATAGGATGGAGAGAACACATGGGCTGGCTATTCCACTTGTCAATTGTTCTACAAAAAGACGCACCGAACTTTTTAGTTCGACTGCTCAATATCGACCGACTGCTAGAATCAGTCGATAGAATGCGGATGCATTCCCCGACCTGTATTACATGTGTTTGCCCTATCCTATAATCATGGACGTTCATAAATCCATGTTCATACATTCAGTAAATAGTTCAAAACATGAAAAAGTACCTTCGGCCAACATAGTGACGGCGACTGAGGCAAATATTTGATGAAACTATTTTTCAGTCGTCTTAGCAACAGGCAAGTTGATGTTGGATTTCTATACTAAGCTACTTGCTTGTATCATAGAAACTACCGAAGTACATATATCAAAGATCTTGGTACTGGCAAATGGTTTTGACCCCGTGCTCGCGGTTTGCGTAACCATTGCACTACCAATACACCACGGTCACCCTAAATGCATTTCTTGTAGATATTACGGTTCTTAACTTATTGTAGATACGAATATCATAATGTTCAACCCTGGATTTTATACATGTTAAAAAATAAATAAAACAACATATCTCCTATAAATGATAATTATTAAATAAACTAACTAAATTACAATTTAAATAATGTGATGGATCTTTTGGTGCAATTCCCGCCCTATTTGTATCTATATAATAATACTAGAAGAAAAACGGATATTTAAAAAATGAGGCATATACTCGTATTTGCTTTGGGTCTGTGTGCTTAAAAGTGGTAGACATACAGTTTCCCAATCTGTCTATCCAAGGTAGTAATGGGTGTATACCTTGCAATATTTTTTTTACATTTATGGACGCACTCCAGCCTAACGTATATCGAGCGACAATAAATATGTAGTAAGAAAGAATGCATAACCTTGAAACGTCCAATAGTAGAGCTACTTGGCGTTCAACACGAAATACTAAAAATCTCTATACCTCCTTGTATTTTTTTAAGTTATAGAAAAAAATGTTCTTAGTTTAAAAAAAAGTTTTAAAATGATGTACATTAATTAATCAATCAATCACGTTGTCACGTTTTTCACACTGGGAAGGGCAGAGACAATGGAGCGCCACTTGCCACGATCCTGACACAACTCCTTTGCTTCCCTTACATCTACAATTCTCTTCTACGGTTATGGGCACTAGGCAATAATGCATCTTTATATAATTGTTTTTATTGTAACTCATCATTTGGCTTTGCCTTGCACGATATTCTAGATTTGGCCTCCCCTTGCTTCCTACAAGGTGACGTCCATGAGCGCCGACTCAAAAATGATACTATTCTTTGACAAAATAATCTACTATCAATACGATGGACAGAACGCAGATGCGAGGTAGGGAGAAGACAAGGTAGAGAAAAGGTCAAAGGGCCTCTCAAGACATTCTTCGTTTCATAAAGGACGCATAGAGCCGACAGGCATAGCGTAGCGTGCTTAATAACTATTGCAGAAGGGGTGGTTTAATTAGACTTAGTTTAATTTTAAGCTCTACTATTAGACGTTATAGGCATTATTTTTGGACAACTACTATATGTATATATATATTTAAGTATAACGCTTTCTTATATACATAAAAGCAGAAGGCACATTTACAGCATACATGTACACTCTATAGCACTAATAAAGTAGTAAAATATACTGATTGAAATATATTAAGTTTGACATAAGTCCAACGTTATTATATCATATTTCACGTTATTATTACACATCTTCTTAAACTACATACACTAACTTCATCAGGGTCGCTTGTTCATTCCTCTCCATTGACTTCGTTTCGTAAACACCTAAGTCATCGTTATGAATATTACTTCATACACCTGTTGATTCCTTAATGTTATCTGATTCTGGTTTATTTATTGAAGAAGACACCTCTGGTTGGTTTTCGTTCACCATTTCCTCACTTCGCTTTGGTAATATACTTTCAATAACATCTGGACTTTTCCTCAAAGAACCTTCGGCTCTTTGACAATTTATTTCATCTTTATCCTTTGGCAGATTTTCTGTATCACTTTTAATATTATCTTGTTTATTGTCAGTTTGTTCTGAGCAATTTTTAGCTTTATTATTATATTCTTTGAAAGCTTCTATAATTTTAGCAGAGCTTTCCAGTATCTCAGCTAGTTTATTATCTTCCTTTAATAATGTTCCTTTGGCTAATGCTTCTCGATTAATTACATCAACAACTTTTGAAATTACAGTTACTAAGGAATCCTTCACAATAGAATCATTTGATTCTATGCAAGTTTCTGAATCTTTTGTAAGAGAAGATATCTTTGTTATCTTAGACGCTAAATTATCATTGTATGTATTACCCTCGGATGTTTTCTCAGCTGGCACAGTTACATTATCATTTTTACTAACATCTTTTGAAATTGTAGTCTTAGATTGGGTATCCTGCGTGAATGTATTTACAAAATCTAATATTGCTGCATCATCTTTAGTAACATCTTCTGTTATCGCTCTCTTGGACTGAGGATCTTCAAGGCATGTTTTCTCAGCATCCGGCCGTACTGCATCATTTTCACCAGTGTCCTTTGGAATGGCAGTCTTGGATTGAAAGTCTTGAATAGTTGTGTGTTTAACATCGAACATTGCTGTATCTTTTTCGGTATCATCTAGTACAATTGCACTTTTGTAACTAGAATCTTGAGTGGATGTTTGCCTAACATCTAGCATTTCTGTATTATTTATAACATTATCTATTGTTATAGCAGTTTTCAATTGAGGTTCTTGAATGGATGTTTTCTCAATATCTAATACTGCCGCGTTATTTTCAATTTCACCTATTGTAATGGCAGGCGTAGATTGAAGATCTTGAATGGATGTACTCTCAATGTCTAACATTACTGTGTCATTCTCAGCAATATCATTTGTAATTGCACTTTTGGGATTAGAATCATGAGTGGATATTTGCTCAACATCTAGCATTTCTACATCATTGGCAACATCTTTTGAAATTGCAGATTTATTATGACCATCTGGCGTAAGGGATTTCTCATTATTTGATATTACGTTATCATTATCAATAACATTATTGGAAATTTCACATATGGATACAGAACCTTGAGAATCTGAGTCTATTAAAATCCCTTCCTCTACCTCCATATTTTCAGTTACTAATTTGTTTTCGTCTTTCATAACTGCATCACAACTTTTGACACTAGCCACATCACTTGATTGATCTGAATCTGATATACTAATAGGTGAACCAGTTGCTTCAATGTCAGAACAATTAAAATCTGTTTCAGAGTCTGATATCTCAAATGCTTCTTCATTTACATCATTATTTGCCTCGAATTCGGCTTCTGGTTGGTCTGTATTAGCAGTGTCTTTATTTTCTTCCTCATCTACAATTTTTTCTAGACATTCTGAAGATTTAGTCTGTTTATCATCTATTTCTTCTGGTTTTGCATTTTCTGCAATTTCTTTAGCTTCAAGTTTGTCTTTATTAAGTTCATTTATTTCTGAACATGTTTCCTCGGCACTATCATAGTCACTACCCATTGAAGATTCGTCAAGATCTTTATCACGAACTTCCACAGGTTCGAGATTTAAGTGGATCTGTCGATCAACATATCTGCAAGTATCAAATGTTGATTAGTATATGATTAAAGAGTTTGTATTATTTTAAAATATAATTTAGTTTATATAAAATGAAATTTGTGATAATTCACAAATTTCATACATATAGTTCATTATTTATGAAACCATGAGGTCTGGGATTTCTGCGTATTTAACACAAGTGCTATTTGAGGTCGTATAACGCCCCGTATGAATCCAACGTGTTATGTTTATACAAGTTTTCCATATATTAATAATGATTAGTGTTTTAAAACAATAAATATTAAAATAATAATATTGTGTTAGTTGGTGAATGATTCATAAATCAAAGGAGTGAGAAAAGATGAAACGGGGATGACTCAGCATTTATTTGATTGAGACTCAAGTTCTGACTTCAACCAGCCTAATGGTAAGCAAGGGGAGGTCCAAGAGTGCCAACGACAAAAAAGACCGACTAAGTTCACGGTTGCCTCAGCCGACGTCACTATGCCGGCCAAAAGGTGCTTTTTTACAAATTGTTTGAAGGATCTGAGGATTTAGGATAGGAAGAATACATAAGCTCGTTAAGCATTCCATTTGTCGAGTGTTCTATAAAGAACTGCATTTATTAACATCACCCGCCTGATGTTATGCTGGAGTGCAGTATTAATGTAGGTGACTGCCACTACAGTTCAATAACTGTATGTAGTAGTCACATTCACTATGCCAGCCTAGATTTAACCAGCAACTTACAAGCTGGCCCTGAAACGCGACTAAGTCACTTCTTCACGGCCTGCTTCCTTGTAAGTGGTGGTGATACTCCAGATCGGCATATTGGACACCGCTGCCTACAACTCTTTATTTTAGACTGCTTCACTAACAAAATAAAATAAAACTTACTTATTCAAAACTTCGCTTTCTTTCTTAGCTGCTAATTGACTATTTTGGTCTAATTTAGTTTTTAAATCTGCATTTACTTCAGCAGGATCCTTCTCTGTATGCAACCTGTATGATGCCAAGCGCCATTCGTTTTCCTGTCGTCGCCTCTGTAGCTTTTTACCGCATCTCGAAAATAAGTCTCTTGCTGTAAATAATAAAGTAAAGTTAACAATGTAAATAGAATGATGAATATTTGATAGTACCTAAAAGCAGTAGTCTGTATTGCCCATAACCAAAGAGAAAGTATGTTGAGAATTGTGAATGTAAAGAAAGAAAGAGAGTTTTGTCAAGATCATAAAAAATGGCGCTCCGTTGTCTCCGTAGATAATTATAGGTATTTTTTTATTGCGCCTCGACATCTGACCTCTACCTTGCCTGATGGTAAGCAAGAAGAGGTCCAAGAGTGCCGACTACTGCAAAAACCGAGTCATCACGGCTGTCACAGTCGCCGTCACTATGCCGGCCAATAGTGCATTTTCACGCATCGCTTAAAGGATTGAAGGCTATATATAGTATGGAGAAAACACATAGTCTGGTAAAGCATTCCACTCGATTGTTCTACAAAATAAACAACACACCGTACACACCGTCCGACTGTCGATTCGATCAAAGAAATGCAGATGCTTCCCTTGACCTGGCGTGTATTACGGGAGTGAAAAAACGAGGTAAGAACAAGGTTAATACCCAATGCAATAAAACATTAAAATAATACCTTCTTCCATAATCTCAGCTTCATTCCAACCAAGCTTATCCTCTTTGTTCGCATTTCTCACACAATTCAGTACATCATGAAAATCTGGGAATGGAAGGTGACCCCCAACTGGGACCTTTTTATTGATGAATGCTTCTAAACGCTTTGATGGACCTTTGGGTTGTCCTGGCCTTGACTCAACATGTATTCGGGGCTCTGATGGCATTTTAACATTCTGTAATTGACATAACTTTGCATGTACTTGGACCAAGCGTTTCTGGTACCTGGAACAATGATTATTCTTAAATAAATGATGAGTGAAAGTAGATTAACGAAGGGAATTTATAAATCTGATGTGGATGGATGCGTTAACGAAGGGTGCTTTCCGACCATATCGGAGAGAGACATCCTCCAGAAAGCTAGGTTGCCTAGTGCCCATAGCCATAGAGCTTGTATGAAGAGAATTGTGGATGTAAGGGAGGCGAGGGAGTTGTGTCAGGATCGTGGCGAGTTGGGGTGACAATTTAATTGATTGATTGATTGATTGTTATTTGAAAAATCCTTTATTCATATTCGTAACAGTTAAATTTTCTAGAGGTTGATCCCGAGTTTGTAAACTTGTATTAGATGGGTCGTAGCCTAGACAACGTTGGAAACCACTGGTCTAAATAATGTATATATCTTTACCTTTCTGTAAGCAAATAAACAGAATTTTCTTCATCATTAAAATTAATTTCTTGCTCATCTAGTTTTTGTATAGCCATATGTAATTTCCTTAATGTTTTCTCTAATTTCTTGATTTGTCGTGATCGTTTCGAGTCAAAGGCATCTGTTTGATTTTTAACAACTTCTGAAAATAATCATAATAAATAAGGCAAGTCAAGGTCAGATGTCGAGTCTCAATAAAAAAAAGCTCATGTTCAATTTAAAAAGCTTCATCACTGAATCATGTTTGCATTCAATTTTTTATGTAGCTCTACATATGACAGGACACAATGTGGAATGTTAAACAGGAGTGTCATCTATAAATGGAGACGACTGCCCAACTGGAATGTTAGCAGTCGCATTGACTATTTGGACTTGGCCTAGTTGGAACAGGCAACTTTTCCGGATCCCGAAACACAACTTTACAGTCTGTTCACTGACGGTGTTACTCTAGACCAGCAAGCTATGCAAATAAGCATTAACTATTAAAATAAATTTATTTACCTTCAGCAGGTGCAACTTTTTCAGTTTTGGCTATTTTTCTTTGTAAATTCAACTCATCGACAATATCCTTAACATGTAAATACAATCTGGTTGGACATTCCTTCATAGCTTTTATTTTAAAGGTGACCATTTCAATAAAAGCATCAGATTCTGTGTATGACTTTGGTACCTGATTATAATAATTTTTAATTTTCTTTTCAACAATCTTTTTCATGTCCTCAGAATTTTCCAATTCAAAACAAACGTTAATGAACTCTTGATATATAGGATGGAACTCTGATTTTACCTCCTCATTGCTATTACTGTTCATAATTTCTTCAACTGTTTCTTGTGTCTTTGGTGATTTAGGATCTTCTGTTTCCATTTTTAATGGTGTATCCAAGTCAATTACTTCCATATCTATGTTAACTGGCTTTTTCTTCTCAGGGGTCTTGTGAACATGTTTATTTTTATCATTGTTTTCTTGAATGTCTATTTCAACCATGAGTTCACCTTTGTGGTTATTTTCATCTGGATATAATAGTTCCTTTTTACTATTTGGAGTCTTTTCATTCTCAAGTGCCAATTTTTCACATTTCTCCTTATTGGCCATTTTAACAGGACTGTCTTCTATTATGATAGCAAATTCATTTTCTTTATTCATTTGTTTAATAGAATTCTTTGCCTTTACTGGGCTATCTTCAATTTCTATTTCCAAAACTTGGTTAGTGGGTTCTCTATTATTTTCTTCTTCCATGTTAACATTATCTTCAGTCATTGCTGTTGCATCTTCAGGTCTTATATACCATGAAGGAAGTGCTGTCACAGCTGCAGGTTGATTGGTACTATCTTCATCATCATCTAACTCCACTGTAAGTACTGCACCAACATTAAACTTGTCAGCATGGGGTTCTATTTTGGATTTTTTCTGCAGTTGGCCAGGTTTTAAGGGCAAAGTTCTCTTACGTTGGATAATTGCCGGAACTGGTTGTGACATTTTCTTGATAGTCAGCCCAGGGGGCAAGCGCTGCAAACAATTTGCACCTTGCTGGTTGCTTGGTGGACTTGTCTTTGTATGTAGAAGTTGAGAATTTGTAACTTTGGGAAGAATTGGTAAATTTGTTTTTAGGATTTTAGGAAATCCTTGCAGAAAAGGTGCATTTAAATCTCTAGAATTTTTATGTGAAGTTTGTGGTGGTATAGCAATTTTCTGTTTAATATTTTGAGGAATATTAGTATGTTTGACACTTTGTCTGAAGCTAAGTGGATTCACACCAATGCCATTATGTATTGGTAATGGTAATGGTTTTTTCCTTTTTTCCATCATGCTTTCAATATTCACGATTCTTATACCTCCCAAAGTTTTATTATTCTTTTTCTGTTCTTTCCTTACAGGCATTTTCGGGATATGTACCATTGCATTAGGTCGGGGTACCTAAAAATCATATTATTATTATTATTTAGCGCTCACATCACTATTTTTTTATTTTGCCCATTTTTATATCCTATCACAAATGAAATAATAATATGTACAAATAATAATTTAACTGAGATACACACAAAGAATAAATAAATTAAAATATTAAACAATTTGGTGGCATCCCAATCAAAAAAAAATAGCACCAAAACAAAGAAAGTTCATTGTCAAATTACAACATTAAACAGTAAATTGCTTTACTGTTTTCCTAGCATATAGTTTACTAGTTATTTACGGATATACACTCTCAGCATATTAAATTCTCTGTTCAATGTTTTTTATAATTAGCATCACAATTAGGTTGTTTGATTAGGTTGATTGATTTAATTTGTTTAATTGTTGATTGATCTAAAAATATTATAACTGATAATATTGATGTTTACAGCAACTTATAAAGCATTAGTAACAAATCCTTAATTTTTTTAAATTTCTATAAAAGTCAATTAAAAGAAACACATTATTTCTTTATTAAATTATTTAAAAAAGGAATTGGTTAAGCTTTACATTGGCAGTTTCTATAATTTGGGAATGAGTGTGGAAAATGATTTACCCTACTGATGACTTGTAGAAATGCAAAATTTTATTTTGTGTGCATTTTAGTGTACCCCTTTATTGTACATTATTTTGTGTTTAAATCAATGTCTTAACTGGTGACCATGGTCTAGTGGAAGTGAAATAGTCTTGTAAACTAAGATGCTCCAGTTCAAAACCACTCATCAGTACCAATGCATCTTCGATATATGTACATTGGTCGTGCTGTTCCTATGATACAAGCATATATAGTGGCTTAATAAAGAAATGTAAATAAAAAAAATTATCTTAGGTTCAAGTAATTTCTCCGGGTCGGGAGTTGTTTGCAAGGGTTGTTGAGCATCTCCTATTCTAGCATACCACTTTCATTTCCGAAATATGGAACGGCTAATGTATAATAATGGTTACTAGAGTATTTTTATTATAATCACAAATATGATAGCTTGTTGACGTGCAAACAACTTAACGTTGTATTAAGACCTTAAGGTTGTGTATACCAAAGATGGGTATACACAACCTAACAAAGTAGCAATACACAATCCATTATAATAGGAATAATTATCGAAATAAAACATAATTTGGGTTACCGAACGCGTTGGAGGAGCCACTGGGTCAGATTCTTCGTCTGACGAAACTAATTCTATCACATCTTCGCCCGCCATTTCGACTAATAAACGAAGTTTTTTTCTAATTTGATTAATTATTTAAGTGCATTGTTTAATGCTTTATTCACATAATAAGCTGTCTTCTTGTTTAAAATCAAAATATAAAAACTCCGCCGCTGACTCGAAACAATTCTCCATGAAATAATGATGTACCACTTTACATTTCATAAATGTATTCGAATACCAAAAAAAGTTTCACTTTAAAAAAAATATTTCCCTTTTCTTTATATTATAATTAGGTTCGATCCAATCCCTAAATACTTAGATAATCTTAGTCTGAATCATTTTGGTTTGTTTCATTTACACCCACTTCTAAAGCATTATCATACATACTTCAGCGTGGCATCTTTGCCCGCCATTTTATATTAGCACCTGACAAATAAGTAATTATGTGAACAAAATCTCTAAACCCTCTTTACCTTGTTATAAATAAGTGCACAACGCATTTCTTGTTTTTTGCCTCATTTTTAGATAAGAACAACAGGGCAGAGAGATGAGAGAAAGCACCGTTGGGATATATAGTTCGAAATACGCTAGTATCGTTGAAAACTACATAATAATATAATAAAAGTATAATAAAAAACACATTTATATTTTTTTATAAAAAAAATCGATTTATTAATTTTTAATACTTTTATTTAGTGTCAATAATTAATGCAATAAAAATATTGTAAAAGTCTAGAAAATTGTTTGTGTTTCAATTAGTCATAAAATGAGTCTATAATAATAACTTAACTGTTTTCTTTATTCATGCTCATTTGTAGTTTCTATTTGGACTTATTGTGGTTTTCCTTATTTGCAACTGTTAAAATTGTCCGCAAAATTAAAGCTATGAAACAGAATCATAGAGATATAAGAATAGAAAGGCTGACCCTACCTGACCCAGAACTGTCCTGTGTGTCACGATGCAAGAGAGAAGGCAGCAAAAATGTGTCTTTTATTGTCTTTCTGTAGCAAATAGGACGAGACGCCGTTTTATTTTTAAACTATAGCGGACGCCGGACGCGACATGCGTGCGGCGGGAAGATCTTTTCCCACATCGGTGACCGCGACGTGATGATAAGATCATCGAAATTCAAAATTAAATAACGAATAAAACAAGGCTATGATCCTAATTTTTTTTTCTGTCATCTGTTTCGAGAGAGACAGTGACAAATAAAGGGGTCTTCTTGCAGCGTTCTCTCTCGCACCGCGTCACACTTAATGGCCTCTGCTACTCTATTCGATTATACGGGGTAGTAGTAATCGTTCCTTCACCTCGATTCCAAAGCTCATTTATATTTTTTATATCAAGTTTTCTTTGTAAAATGTATGAAATAAAATAATCAATAGTACGTTTTGATTGGTTGTTATTCCCTTATTAGCTAATTCCAACAAATAGGAACTGGTGAAATTGTGCATTAGGGGCCTATCAGAAATATAAATTTCAACATCTGTCGAGTTTGTGCTGTGGTGATACACAAATTGTCAAAATAAATCGTGGTTAGCATCTGGATTTCTGTTAGGTTTATTGATTAGATTAGGACGATGATCAAGCTGTTTTCATTAAAACAACAAAAAAAGGATGAGGAAGGTTCTGGTGGAAGACCTGGAGGTTCCCAAAAGAAAGCATCGGCAGCACAACTGCGAATTACTAAAGGTTTGTACAAGGTTTTTAGAATCCATGGTATGAAATACACTATTACTCATGTTAATATATTTTAGAGCGACTGTATTTTTTTAATTATTGTTGAGTTTCAAAAGTCTGAAGTTGTTGCACTAAGCTGAAATTCATTACATTGTAATAACTAACTTTATTAGCTGTGACTGGCATAGTGACGATGACCAGGGCACTATGCCAGTTGAACTGAATTGGCTTTTACAGTCATTGAGGCTCTTTAACCTCCCCTTGCTTACAATCGGAAAAGACAAGGTCAGATGTAATATAATAATAATAAATACTTGGCACACTTTTAAATTATATATGTACTCATTTTATAGTAATGTGCAGTTCAACATGCTGCAGTCTGCATCCGTACCAATTTGTAGTATAGGAATGAGGCTAAATTGTTTCTTATAAAAATAATTCTATGGCGTAACCATTGTACTGCCACTACACAGTCACCTTAAAAGCCATTGAAATTCAAATAAACAAACAAATAAATTAATAGTGAACTATCAATTGTCACACATTAATTCCCACAGGGATAGGCAGAGACAATGGAGCAAAATTGACACAACTCTTATTTTCTTTACATCTTCTACAATTAATTCTCTCTCAGTTCCTTATTCATTCTTCATTCAGACTCTAATTATTAATTTAATTAACTTAGAATTTGTAAGATTTTGTGCCTGACCTGTATGTTTTATAATGTTTTTAAATTTCAGATTTAAAT
Source organism: Tinea trinotella (assembly GCA_905220615.1). Lineage (NCBI taxonomy): Eukaryota > Metazoa > Arthropoda > Insecta > Lepidoptera > Tineidae > Tinea > Tinea trinotella. The sequence continues at coordinate 10,126,259 of HG992312.1, forward strand.
GAGCTAAACTTGCCTAAAACATGTTGTACAGAGTTCCCTGATCCAGATGATTTACTTAATTTTAAATTAATTATATGTCCCGATGAAGGATTTTATAGAGGAGGTCGTTTTGTATTTAGTTTTAAGGTGAGATCTTTGGATATCTTTTATATGATATAAAAGATATATGGATAGATAGCCATATATCTATGTATATTTAAGATAATAATCTTGTTATTTTAAATAATTATTGCAACATCACCTTCAGCCATTTTTTTTTATCAAAAAGGAAGGAAAAATTTACTGATATTTGCCCCAAGTCAGTTTGCTTAGTTTTAAATGTGCTGGTTCCAACTAGGCTGGCATAGTGGATGCGACTGCTAAGCTATGTTATTTAACTATAGTTAACATCAGTCAAGCTTAAGTGTAGTCATGGTCAATCCACTATCAAAAACAACACCTTTTATTTTTTATTGTGACTTGACATCTGACCCGCTTGATGGTAAGCAAGAGGAGGTCCAAGAGTGCTGACGACTGAAAAAACTGAATCAGTTGATGTTTTCCCCGGATTAGTGTCGCCGTCACTAATCCGGCCAAATATGCTTCTTCACACATCACTTAAAGGATCCAAGGTCATAGGATGGAGAGAACACATAACTCTCTCTTCAAGAAAGAGTTATGCAATATACTGTAAACATATACAACTTATTTTGTGTTTTATGACACTGCTGGCCGACCGTGTTACGGCTTGCTGATCTTAATAGAGTAGATAATTGTGAATGTAAAGAGAGCAAGAGAGTTGTGTCAGGATCGTGGAAAGTGGTGCTTTGATATAATACAAAATTGCATTAATATAATATAAAAATTTCAGGTAGGACCAAGTTATCCACATGAGCCTCCAAAGGTAAAATGTGAAACAGCTGTATATCATCCGAACATAGATTTGGAAGGCAATGTGTGCCTCAACATCCTTAGGGAAGACTGGAAACCTGTACTCACTGTTAATTCTATAGTTTATGGACTACAATACTTATTCTTGGTAAGTATTTAGCAGTTTGGCCGGCATAATGAGGGCGACTGAGGCAGCCGAGAACTTACTCAATTTTTTCAGTCGTCGTCGCTCTTGGACCTCCTCTTACTTATCATCATAAGGTTCGAGGTCTGATGTCGTGTCACAATAAAAAAAAAACATTGTAAAGCGACTGTGATCTAGTGGTACATAAATCAAGTACTCCTGGTTCAAATCACTTTCCAGTACCAATGTATCTGATATATTTTTCTATAATATTTTATTACCATTTTTACATTTGAACCGTTGAAGAACGCACAAAGATACCGAAGAGGACTTCAAGTGCGGAAACAAGCCCGCTAAAGACTACAAACTACATTACCATTTTTATACTAAGCTACTAAACTGCTTGTATCATAGAAACAGGATAACCAAAGTACATATATCAAAGATACATTGGCACCGGCAAGTGGTTTTGAACCCGTGCTCTCGGTATGCGTAACCATTGCACTACACCACAATATTATGTACATTAATCGCATAGTTATTGTCATTTTCGATTTGAGACCCTTTTGGCTTCTTTGTGTGTTCTACAACAGTTTTCTCCTAGTGGAGCCACTTGATTTCTTCCAAAAATGCTAAGAAACCCTTCTCGTTTCTGCAGACCTCCGGAAGCATGTTCCTTACGTTTCCAAGTAACTTCTACCTCACTTTCTGCCACGCTGCTGCAACTTAAGAGCACATGCATAGTTGTTTCCTTATCATTCCTTATCATGTTGGGATTGTAAAGGTGTTGATTAAAAGCACAATGTGGCACCTTCGCCTTCGTCCGGTCAAGTGTCTATCCATTTGAGGAAGGGCTTCACGGGACTGCCTGCCGTCTGTTGTTTGCGACTATGCACTTTTATGCAAGTTACATGTTCTTTGGCGCAGCCAGTTATGAAAAGAGGTCGCATAGTTTCTATGATACAAGCATGTTTAGTAGATTAGTATAGAAATGATAAAAAAGGTTTAATTATTTTATATATGTATAAAAAGCAGGGTCCATTTATGAATATAATTGTGGATGTGAAAGAAGCAGGAGTATGTCTAGATTGTGTTAGGATAGAAAGTGGTGCTGCATTGTATCTGCCTATGCTTGTAGAGATGTAGGCGTGATAATCTCTTTAAAATTATTACAAAATTAATTGGCAGCATGAATTTTGAATTGAAATTAAATGTAATTGGAGACATCCTCAAGAAAGCTGGTTTGCCTAGTGCCCATAATCAAAGCCCATAGTGCCATGACAAAGCGCGGGAGCTGTGTTAGCATAGTGGCAAGTGGCGCTCTATTGCCAGTGGGAAAAAGGCGTGACAATTGACAAAAATGTCAATTTTTATTGATTCGTATTATTTTTGTTACTAAATCACAAATTGTTATGCTTTAAATCCAACAAGGAAATGCATTGCATACAAATGGAGGCAGAGCAAGAGATGGAGCGCCACTTTCCACGATCCTGGCTCAATTTTCTCGCTTCCTCTGGTTTCTTGCTACCTCTAGCAAGTTGTCAGTCCTTCTGAAGTTGTGCGTCATACACTAATGCAAAGGATCCAAAAACTTTTTTTTTTCATAGTTCACTTTTAAAGTGTTTTGCAATGTTTCCAAAACTCGATAAAAAATGTGAAGCTTCTAATCTAAAGTCCCGACACGTCGTACTGAATATGGAATATGCAAGTATTTACAAGTAACAGCCGCTGAGCTTTTTAAAATATTATCTGCCTACATTGATAGGTGAAGTCCTTGACTATCGAAATCAGATAATTTTTTGTAAACTCCCCTTTTGTTTGTCACGCCATCGTAGACCCCCGTCAAGTATCCCGTGGACTCCTGAGGGTTCACCTGGACCACTTTAGGAATCAATGCGCTAATGTATTAATTAAGGCGACCTGGTGTAGTGGCAGTGCAATGGCTACGTAAGCCGAGTGGCACGGGTTCAAAACCACTTGCCGGTACCAATGTATCTTTGATATATGTATTTTGGTTGACCTGTTTCTATGATACAAGCAAGCACTTTAGTAGCTTAGTGTAGAAATGTATAATAAAAAATATGAATGATTTTAGGAACCAAATCCTGAAGATCCTTTGAACAAGGAAGCGGCAGATGAGCTCCAAAGTAATCGCAGACTGTTTGAACAACACGTCCAAAGGGCTATAAGGGGAGGGTATGTCGGATCATCATACTTCGAACGTTGTCTCAAATGAAAACAATTATGTACTGTAAATTATTGTAATAAAATAATCTCAATTTATTTTACCATAGTTTTTTATTTTGTATATGAAATTAAAAAAAAAATAAAATGAGGGTATTTTTTATAATAGTAAAATAAGTTGAGAATTTATCAATCACTTATTTTGAAGACAAACACACTCCGGCTTAACGTCAGGCAGGGTCATATGTCGAGTTACAATAAAAAAACATAATAGACCGTCACTTCAAACGTGTTTTTTTTTTTAATTGTAACTGGAGTGATAGAAAGTAAGAAGAGGACCAAGAGTGCCAGCAACTAAAAAATCCCCTTGCCGGTACATTGGTATGTTCCGCGGCACGTAAGTTGGCAAGATTTTACGGTGTGGGGGAACGTTTGCGCATGTACACTGGGGTGCAATAAAAAAGGGTCTATGGATTCATAAAAAATAATAATAGTAGTTTAAGTAAAAGTAGATTGACGAAAGAAATTTATAAATCTGATGTGCATCGATCCGTTAATCGAGGCAGACCCAGGAGGGTGTTCTCCGACCAAATCGGAGACATCCTCAAGAAAGCTAGGTTACCTAATGCCCATAACCATAGAGCTTGTATGAAGAGAATTGTGAATGTGAAGGAAGCGAGGGAGTTGTGGCAGGTGGCGCTCCATTTTCTCTGCCTATCCCTGTGGGGAAAAGGCGGGACAATTTGATTAATTAATTGATTGAAAAAATATATTATATACTTAAAATACGAATTTTTAGCTGTAAAATTTTTTACGAATTTTTAGCTGTAAAATTAATCAAGGATCTGACACGGTACCTTAGTTCTCAATGATACTGGCCATATGGAAAAAGTTGATGTAATGTGGATGATGGAGGTCAAAGTATAAAGTTGGAATTTTATTGATAGAAAATGTAATTAATATGATTGTGAACTAAGGTATCAAAATTCAGAGGCGGCATACATTTAATAGCTTACAGGCGGCAAATCTGTAAATTTTCCACTGCTTATAAATAGGTTATTAATTAATAATGACTGGATTAAATTAACCCAAGCAATGACGTTGGTTCATGAATTTATAAGGATTCTTGGTACAGTACAAAAACTGAACAGTATCACTTCCTAATGTCATGTTAGAATACATACAAATACTAATTGCCTACTAAAATAATAAAGGGTCATTACTTGGTTCGTATTGTCATCGGCACTTGCTAATGCCCTGTAACTGTCAAAATATAAAACGTGACTAGCCACGATCCTGACACAACTACCCCGCTTCCTTCACATCTACAATTAACGTCAAACGAGCTCTAAGGTTACGGGCCTAGACTAGGCAATTTTTCTGGAGGATGTCTCCGATTGGGTCTGAAAAAACCCTATTGGGTCTGCCGCAACTCAAGAAGCAAGATAAAGACCAGCAAGGAAAATCATTGCAACTCATTTTAAATAACTTACCAGAGCAGTGCCTTAAAAAACCCAAAAAATATATTTAACGGTTATGTAAAACTTTACACAAAACAACGTTGAAAACTTTAATAAATATATTGTTTTAGCATTTAATGTACCGGTTTATTAAGTTATTTAAAATGAGTTACAATAATATTCCTTGCAGCCCCCCTAGCACGGCAATCCAAGAAGCAAGATAAAGAACTGCAAGGAATATTATTGTAATTCATTTTAAATAACGTATTAGGCCGGCACATCAAAATGATTAAAAAAATTATTAAAGTATTCAACATTGAATTAAACAAATTTTTATGCGGCTTACTATCGCGTTTATTTTGGTTTTGATTTTACATTTTTTTTTTATTATTCCGACGTTTCGAGAGCTTTGCAGTCATCGTGGTCACGGAGAGACGCGATAGTAAGCTGCATAAAATTTGTTTAATTCATTAATCAATGTTCGCGCAAAATCTAAGAAAATACTATGTATTCAACGTTGTTTTGTGTTAAGTTTTATAGAACGTATAAAAATATATTTTTTGATACACTGTTCTAGTAAGTTATTTAAAATTAGTTGGAATAATATTCCTTGCAAGTGTTTATCTTGCTTCTTGGATTGCCGTGCTATGGGGGCAGTTCTTTATCTTGCTTCTTGGATATCCGTCCTAGGGAGGCAGATTTATTAATTATTTTCGTCTATCTATTTTCACTCATCCTTTTCATGTGCCCAAACCATCGAAGCATTCCTTTGTCAATCAATGTCAATACACTTTTGCACTATTTTCTCAATATCTTCATCACACTTCCCATTCCTTGTAAACATACTTCCCAAATAAACAAATTGACTTGTTCCACTTTCTTTCATTATCTCACATCCTGTCAACTCATCTTCTCTCTCCAAACCCATTACTTTAGTTTAACTTACATTCACTTTCATACATTTCTTTTCCAATTCGGCATTCATAATAGTAACCATTTCCTGTAACTCATACGCCGAAGATGCAGGGATAACTTGATCGACATTTGATCACCAAGTCATTCATTCTCAAACCATGCATTTTTTATTGTGACTCGACATATGACAGCACCTCGCTTGGTGTTAGGCTGGAGTGTGGTCCATTAATAGATGTCACTGCTACTTCAATTTAATAACTGTGAGTAGTAGTCACATCCACTATGCCGGCCTAGTTGGAACCGGCAACTTACAAGCTGATCCCGAAACGCGACCAAATCACTTCACGGTTTGTATACTTGTAAGTGGTGGTACTACCCCGGATCGGCAGACTGGGTACCACCGCCTACCACTCTGATAACCAGACCCGAAGCAAATATCCATTTCTTTTTTTTATTAACAAATATTTGCAATATTTAATATTATTAAATATTACAAATAAAAGCTATGAAACAAATATTTGTTCCGACCGGGGATCGAACCCGGGACTTTAAGCGCAACAAACCAATCGCTAAACCGTTTGTCCATGCCTGTCGTCTAAATGTATTTTCGTATTGTCAGATAATTTAACGTCTGAATTATTCGTCTATATGACCAATCAAAATTATTCAAAAGTCAACACCCGGTTCCTAATATTGTTAATGAATGATATTTCGAATGACACTTTATTACATAACGTTTTTGGCGGGTAACTGCATCTGACAGAACGTAAGTAGCGTTTTAAATTATTACTGAAACTTATGTTTTTCTTAAATATCAACATACTAGAGTGGTAGGCAGTGGTACCCAGTCTGCCGATCCGGGGTAGTACCACCACTTACAAGTATACAGACCGTGAAGTGATTTGGTCACGTTTCGGGATCAGCTTGTAAGTTGCCGGTTCCATCTAGGCCGGCATAGTGGATTTGATTGCTACTCACAGTTATTGAATTGTAGTAGCAGTGACATTCATTCATGGACCACACTTTGGCTTAACATCAAGCGGGGTGCTGTCATATGTCGTCACAATAAAAAAAAACTATATAATGACATATTTATTATGAATTAAGTTCGCACAGTGTACTCAGGGGTAACTTAGTGATACTATGAATCATTTTATTTCGTGATCCCTTCAAGATTCCGCTGAAAGAGTATTAGTATAGTTTTTCGCCACTTTACTGAAACCGTTATTATCATCCACTATTTCATTTAATAGATGAAACACTGGCGTTTTCATACAGACACAAAAAAAAATATTTAACTGAAGAATTGATACCCTTAACTTAAATTTGTCCAAGCAATAATAAATTATTTAAAAATACTTCTAAAGTCAAAGAATATCTTGTGTAATCTATTGCGATAGGAGAGTATTAAGGATTAATACTATAATTAATGATATTATTAATTTACAAGCTCCTACATACAACCAATGACATTATCTACTATAATAATGTATAACTACATTATTATTTATGGAGATTATTTAATAAAGAGTCAGTTTTAACATAATAATTTGTAAGGATGGTTCATCAGTAGAAGCAACAGGCATCGTCCGTTGTAGTGCGCGCGGGCGCCGCGTTGCGTTCATGGTGAAACGTCGAGCATTGCGTGAAGTGAATGGCATTGGCTGGCGGCTGGCTAGATACAGTCACGGCGACGTCACAGTGTAAGCCCGACCGCCGAGCGTACCGTACTGTGTCGCTGCTCCGCAACACCAAACAGTGCCGTTTCTACACGTTCAGTTACGAAAGTCCGCGCGATGATATACAAGTGAGAGTCGACGTCGGACATTAGTGTAAAACGCTCATCGCACGGTGAGCGAGCCAGTTCCGCCAGAGATTGGAAACTCGACAGCTGAGAGCGTCGGGCGTGCGACGCGCCGGTTTACGCACGCGGGAGTTACCATTCATACATAGTATTGCTGTGACTGATCCCCGGAAAGAAATCTTTAATGTGTCACGTCAGTATAGCTCATTGCTGCTACGTGAGATCGCAGGGTGCATCCAGTAGAAATTACAAGGTTATGCAAATGAGTTCTGAACGTTTCTATACTAGGGGTAATCAAAAGACCATCCATAACTTCAATAAACTTTAACGATAAGCATCCCGCCGCACGGTGTCAAGTGTTCATTCTCGTTTTGTTTCGTTCGCTAATTGCTAATTACTGTGGGAGTCACTGATAAGCGTTATCTGGCGACGAGGTGAGCGGCGAGCGATCTCAGTGCAAGTCCAAGTGAGAAGTGCGCACGCCACAGTCATGTCTTGCAACATGGCGCAGAAGCAGGAGGAGACATTGTTGTCGAGATGCGAGATACCCATCATCGACCTGGCTCATATAGGTGAGTGGATAGTTTAACGACCGTTTGTGCAGCTCACCTTCAAGAACAAAGGTGCCAGCAACCTTATACCTGCCTACTATAATAGCGGCACACTTGCGTGTCGACCGACAGCTGTGTGCTCGATGTTTTATTTGTAGGCAAACACCGGAGCCTGCCATTCCGCTTCTCAAACGACAGACGGGTTCAAAGACCGCCTTCTAAAGCCATCGGTCTACTTATTGTGCTTTAACAAAATAATACTTTAAAATACAATTTATTTATATCTGCACCGTTGTAAACAAAATAATGTTCAAAATATTTCATAAATACATATTTATATGACTATGAATTAAATCCACAATCAAATACAAGCCACATAACAATCATATAACAATCATTCGTTTGTTCATTCAATGAATTTTCATTTCAAATGTAATTTTCATGTTATTTTTGGTGTATTTACTCTTTATCAACAATTGTTGTAACATAGGACCTCTATAATTTAATTACACAATTAGTTTGATTACACAAATAACAATTACGAGAACGACGTTAATAAAACGATAAACCTTTATGATATTTATTTAGACTTCAAGTGCTGTATCATTCGCGAGATACGTACTTACGAAATCATGAATATACCTAATATTGATAGGGGCACGTATAATGTGAGTGATCATTTCTGCGAACATTTAATACAGCCCGTCGCGGCTGGCTGAGAGTTGTTGCACGAGATCACAGGAAACGATCGTGTTAATCTTAAGGGGAATATTATAAAAAACCTTTGTTCCCGAGGGCAATGGCCGAACGGCCCTTTGTTGTTGATAGTTGCCAGGCCCTAGTCGTCAGACGCGTTAGCGATTATATTTCCAACAGATCGTCTTTAATGACCATGCTTCTACACATCGACTAACTGCTAATAAAGACGAGTTTATTTCAAGATATCAGTAGATGCGTACAATTATACCTCAAGCAGACGTACCTACAAATATACACACAAATCCACTAGAAATGATTTTATATTTTACATCAAGTAATATTTCGGACTGGCAAGTCAATATTGACTAACGTCCCTTAAAAATAATAAAAGAAAAACAAATAAATGTGCCAAAGTTATCAATAAATAATTTAAGTGTGGGTTGACCAACTTACTAGTTTTCCTGCAAAAAAGAATTGTGATAAGATTAGATTCTTTATTATAAATTCTTTGCAAACACACTCATTCATAAATGTTGGGACATAACACTCAAAATACGCTACATATTTAAATTTCCGATTCAAAACAACGACTTACCGGTTTCAATGTATTTTGATATAGCATTCATTTTTATTTATTTATACATTTCTATACTAAAGTGCTTGTTTCATAGAAACAGGACAACCAAATTACATATATCAAAGATACATTGGTACCGGTGAGCGAAACCACTCGGCCTACGTAGCCATTGCACTGCCACTACACCACGGTCGCCTCATTGGTAGTAACTTAGTATAAAAATGCAAAAAAAAAAAAGCTATTTAAATCACTTATCAGTTTTGTTATTAGGAAATTGACATTTAAAAAAGGTCGTTGCATGGCGCCTATTAATAACAGTGACAGCATTAAATCTAATTACAAAGCAAAAGTTACGCGTGTTTTATTACGTAAATGCTTTGTGCTTAGTTTGTGCAATCATAAAAACAATAAAATGCTGATACAAAGTGCATAATGTTTGTAATATGTAGAACAATATAGTTAACTTGAATATGTAAGTCACTAAACCATTAGAGATAGATATGTGTTCTCTCCATCCTATGACCTTGGAACCTTCACGCGGCGTCTAAGGCAGCCGTGAAATATCTCGGTCTTTTCAGTAGTCGTCACTCTTGGACCGCCTCTTGCTTATCATCAGGCGGGTCGAGGCCAGATGTCGGTGTCAACAAAAAAATTAAAATACTTATACCGTAGGTACCTATATAAAGTTAAATGAACTTAAGGCTTAGAACCATTCATTGGCCCTTAACCGTTCCTTTATTTCTTTACCTTGTTATTACAAGTGCACAGACCGTGAAGTGACTTAATAGTATTTAGGGATAAGTTGATAAGTTGCCGGTTCCAACCAGTCAGGCAGGCACAGTGGATGCGACTTCTACTTGCAGTTATTTAACTGTAGGAGCAGTAGCCTCTATAGACCGCACTCCAGCTTAACACCAGGCAGAGTCATGCCACAATAAAAAAATGATGACTTGCAATTTAAATTGCCTCAGGCGGTAACTGAGGCAACCGTAAACTGAGTTGGGTTTTCAGTCGTCGACGCTCATGGCCCTCTGCTTGCTTACTGTAAGAGTGAGTAGTCGAGGTCAGATATCGCTTCACAATAAAAAAAAACAGTAATTGTTTACATCAATTAATCAAATTGTCACGCCTTTTTCCTGCAGGGATAGGCAGCGACATTGGAGCTCTACTTGCCACGAGTCTGACACAACTCCCTCGCGTCTCTCACATCTACAATTCTCTTCATACAAGCTCTACGGTTTACTTAAATATACTTACTGCTCATGAATCAATAAGAAATAGTATAAAATATACTTTTTAAAGTCCACTTACTACATTTCCCCGGTCGGAGCAAATATTTGTTTCATAGCTTTTATTTGTAATATTTAATAATATTAAATATTACAAATATTTGTTAATAAAAAAAAGAGATGGACATTTGCTTCGGGTCTGGTTATCAAAGAGTGGTAGGCAGTGGTACCCAGTCTGCCGATACGGGGTAGTACCACCACTTACAAGTATACAGACCGTGAAGTGATTTGGTCACGTTTCGGGATCAGCTTGTAAGTTGCCGATTCCATCTAGGCCGGCATAGTGGATGTGATTGCCACTCACAGTTATTGAATTGTAGTAGCAGTGACATTCATTCATGGACCACACTTTGGCTTAACATCAAGCGGGGAGCTGTCATATGTCGCGTCACAATAAAAAATAAAAAAAATATATATTTATTTATTTATTCGAAGAGAAAGGACAGAGACAAGCAACATAAGAACAAAAATAAAGCAATAGAATGAAAGGAATTAAAATTATACCCGCCACCAGGATATTTCTCACTGTGAAGTGAGTTTACAATTAGTTGCCGTACTATTCGTAACTTAAGTAACCGTTGATATATTAGCCCTTTAAATATTTTCCTTGTAAACTACATCAGCGCAAGGCATGAATGTGTGACATGTTAAACTGATATTTGGAACGTACATGGAACGTATGTATTACCATGTTATCTAACCATGATTCACGTGAATGTAAATGTAGGTCAAATTCAAAGTGATTAAGTACCATCGGATAGCCAATCTATAGTTGGGGAACGAGTTAAATGAATTCGGGGGCTGAGGTGCGGTGGGGCGTGAAACGACCACCACCCGTATCTTAGTGGCCGCTTTTAGTGACGCTCATAGCTCGGCAATATCATTTAATATCGATAAAAGCGTGTCCATATTTTCTTTGTTTGATTATTTAAAAAATTGTGAATTAATTGAATAAAATAGAGTCGTCATCCGTAGTCAGGCTAGAATCATTAGAAACGTGATTAAAATGTGTGAAAAAGAAAAAAAACATGCAATTTTCAAAATTAAATTAATATATAATTCATTAAAAATTGTTGCTATCTAATGTTTGTACTTCAATTTAATACACATTTATAATTTTTAATAACTAAATCCATTTGCGTTTTAAGGAAAGTGTGTGTTTATTGTTATCGACATTTTGCATGTTACTTCACTATTCATAATAGACACGTGACCATGACGTCACAACTGCATTCCGAGCGCGTTCATTTAGCTCGTTCCCTTACTATACCATGGTTCTTGTGACACAGAATGTGATGACCGCATGATGAAGTAGTCTACTAATAGTCTATTCGGTGCGTCTTTTCTTTAGAACAAGAAAAGACGCATGAAGAAGCGGCATAGTGACGGCGACTGAGGCAGCCGTGAACTGACTCATTTTGTTCAGTCGTCGTCACTTTTCTCACGGATCTCCTCTGAGGAAAGCCGCTTATCACCAGGCGGGTCGAGGTCAGATGTCGTGTCACAATGAAAAAAATCTCGCACACCAAGAAACCCCGGTTCAAAACTATTTTCCGATACTCATGTATCTTTGGTATAAGTACTATAGTCGCCCGGTTTCTATGATACAAAGACTTTTTATTTCTATATCAGTATAGAAATTAAAAAGTCACGTCTTTGAGGTACGTCTTGAGAATCCAAATCGGTCCAGCCGTTATTTAGCAAAATTATAAATATTAGGATAATAAATCTTTGGTTGTCCTATTTTTATAATACATGCACTTATAGTGGCTTACTAAGAATTTAGAAATGAATTTAAAAAAAACTAAATAAAACTGGTTAAATCCGTGAATTCGTTCGAACGCAGAAAAATCATAGTTAGCGGAACTTGAAGTCTGCTAATTGTTCATACGAGTATTTCGAACGGGGTGACGAACACTGGCCTGACCCACATACACAAAAACACTCATCATTTATCTCCGCCTGTCACAATAGACAAAGACTACGGAAAATTAGAACACACAATATTTTTATTTTTAATTTGTTAAACTATAGTGGTTCCTGAAGGTAAATAACTTTAGTAGGCAGTGGTGTCCAGTCTGCCGATCCGGGTCAGTACAAGTGTGAAGTTAGTGGCGTTTCGGGATCAGCTTGTAAGTTGGCAAATTGGACTGGGTCGGCATAGTGGATGTGAATGCTACTACATTTATTTATTATTTAACTCTCTATAAATAGTATGCTAATTAGTTCCTTAAATATACGAGTTTATCATAATGATGGATGGGTTTAATCTAAATACATACGTAAATATAATACGTAAAACAAATGACATAATCTAGGTATTTGTGCAGAATTTTTTGCTTTATATTTTGCTGTTTTATTGTGGCTCAACATATGGCAAGAGCCCGCCTGATGTTAATTTGTAGCGCACACCAAGAACGGAGGCGACTGCTGTTACTATTCATCATCATCAGCCAGAACGCGTCCACTGATGAACATAGGCCTCCCCCTTAAAACGCCATGTCGAACGACAAGATGCCAGTTGCATTCACTTGTTATTCGTGACTTTCACTGTCGTCAGTCCATCTAGTGGGAGGCCTACCTATGCGTCTTCCGGTTCGTGGTCTCCACTCTAGAACCTTTCTTTCCCATCGGTTGTCTTATCTCGAGCGAGCGAGCGATGTGGTTCGAGCTGTTACAATTACAATTGTCGTATCCACTATGCCGTTACAGTTGGAACCGGCATCTTTCAAGCTGATCTCAAAACACGACTAGGTCACTTAACGGTCTGTTTACATAAAAATAAAGTTCACAAATCACTTGTTATCACAAAACAAGTGGTTTTGAACTAAATTTTAAAGCTTACGTAGCACACTAAGAAATAAATAAGTAATGATGAATTATTTTGTAATAACAAATAATAATAATTAGCAATATCATTGTAAAAACAATTACACTATAGCGTTTTACACAAAAAGTAAATAGAAAATGGCACATATTATATAAGGTAATTTAATGAAAATAAACTTCGAAATAAAAATGTCTTGAATTTTCATATAAAATGCGCAGAAACTTTTATCCTAACCTAATATATTAAGATAATAAATCTTTGGTCGTCCTGTTTCTATGATACATGCGTTTTAAACAAAAGATAGATGTTATTGCTAATGTTACTGGCAAGTAACATTAATAATTTTTTTAATTAATAATCTACTTGCCTAATGGTAATCAAGAGAGAGTCCAAGAGTGCCAACAACTGAAAAAACCGACCTAGTTCACTGTTGCCTCAGTCGCCGTCATTCTGCTGTTTAAGTTTAACAATAAACTTCAACAATAGTATTCTTTATTATTGTCCGATATCAATATGAGTTTAATGCGATTTATATTAAATTAACGTTTATGTGCAAATCATTACACGTTTTAGGTTCTGTTTGAGTTCTCAACTAGTAGAAACAAAATCCTTATTGTAGATCTACAATATCTTGGTTCGGCAATAACAATTCGGCTAACTTGATTTTTACATAAACGAATTAATACAACACAAAATTTTAAAATCGTATTAAAATATTACTTTTGAAAAACCCATAATACAAAGGCAATAAATTTAACATTTATAAAATATTCTGTAGAACTTTATTCATATATCATGAAATAACTGACCACAATTGCCCGATATTGATCGTTAAAATAAAAATGAAATACAATTTTATTGAATTCAAGATATAATAAATACATTCTAAATCTCTAAGTATATTAGTTAAACTAAAAAAATAAGAGTTGATATTTCTTTGTAAAGCGAAGCCTAGATTTAAAACAAAACACAAACTGCTAACGTAGCTATCTATCCTTGTCACTGGCACTGGGCAGGTTATCTTTGCTGCATGCCTGATTTACTATTGAGCGGATTTCAGATCTTTATTTCCAGATATTTTCTTGGAAATTAAGATAGTCTTACCAAACTAGTCTTACTAAGATAGTCTTAAAAAACTAAGCCACTAAACACGCTCGTATCATAGAAAAAGTACAAAATTCGAAGATATATTGTATCGGCAAGTGCATTTAAATCGGAGACTCTTGGTTTGCGAGACCATTCTACTATAATTCGCCTTTATCCAACAGTCGCCAATAATAATATTAATACGATATATCTATCTATTATATATATATAATGCCTAAAATTATTTTTAAAAAATCATGTCCTCTAAAAGTATGTCGATACGTCGACCCCATAAGCCAAAACGCAACGAGCTGCTTCCAAGAATCTGATTGAAAGACATGCGCGCGGTGTTTCATTTAGCCGAAACAAGTCGGTCAACTGCTAAACTGGACACTGAGACAGCTATTTTCTGTAACACTACTGAATTATACGAAAAGTTTCACAAAAATCGGAACGATATACCTACTCTTAAGTTTTAAATATCTATTTTTCTGAAAATATAATATTTTGAAATAATAATGTTGTCTATTGATTAGTTTTGAAATTAAGGCTTCTGTGGTCTAGTGGTAGTAAACTGGTTTCACGCAACCCATGAATGATCTTCAAAGATCACTAATCAGGTAAAGGTACTATATCAATATAGTACTTCTCCGCTTTCTATGATACAACCAACCACGCTTAGTATAGCGTAGTATAGAAAAGTAAAAATAATCCAAATTTATTACTATTTTAGTTATGTAGCAATTAGCTCTCTGTATGTTTAGAAATTCTAGGTTTTACCAGTCATTTTTGAGGCAGTCTTAGATTCAAACTGTTATTGACAGTTGTCTGCCGTTTCAATATAAAAAAGCAAAGAATTTTAGAATATGATAAGTAAATTGTATTTTAACGTGTATAAGCTTGCATTGCTTAAATTTTACTTTGACCGGAATAAAATTTGTTTATATTCATCCTAGGCCTGATGCAACTATTGCCTGCATACAACACACACACACACACACACACACACACACACACACACACACACACACACACCTTACACTGCCCTTATATATTATTTTTTTAAATTAGACATTCGTAACTAAACGGCAACTAAGGCATTCATAAACCTAAACGTTATTTTTTCAATTTTAACATCGTTGCAAGTTAAGTCTATATCAATACAAAATGATAGACATCGCATTACAATGACAAAGTATACTTACTTTGTCATAAATTATTTAAGTACATGCATTAGGAAGATGTAAAAGATTACCTTCTATTTACCTTCTATTTACCTCACACGTGCCTGCAACAATTTCCTTACATTTTTCCTTAAGCTCTGCTTATTGCTTCATGCAAATTAAAATACAACTAAAAATAAATAATTGTAATTCATACTTTCCTTGTGAAAATAATTATGCTACTTTTAAAAGTGGTAGGTAGACAGTTGGAGGTGGTAGGTACACCCAGTCAGCAGTACTGCCTCCATTGTGGACCGTACTCCAGCTTTAATATCAGGAGCTGTCATATGTCAGCCTACAATTTAAAAAATCATCTAGTAGATGATTATGGGACCCTATTAAGATTGTATTGAAATATTAACTCACACGTAAAATTGGCGATAACATAGGAATAACCCACGCGAACGGAATAGTACATTGCAAAATAAATAAAACACAAGCCAAGCATGTTTTCAATTTGATAAGAAACCATAAATGGTTATTGTTCAACTCAATTATAAATGTTACTCTATTTGGTATCAATAAATATTGTTCTACGTTTAGTTTATTTTATATCCTACGTTGTCTGTCATATATTGCTGTGTCATTTGACATAATTATTATACTTTATGACATATGCTGTCATACATACATTGCGTAAATGATGCTGTTATCTACCTGAATTTTACTTAAATATGGTACGAAGATCCACGTTAAATACTTGTGAATACATTTAACATTATATCGATACATATTATATCGAATAATTTCATGGCAGAATTGGCAAATATACTCTTTTTCTGGCCACATATTACCCACACATACCTATTATTCCAAGAGCTAGCGACGAAAATCGACAAGAGTTTAGTAATGGCTCATAATTCAGTATGATTTAGTATTGAGGGTGTACATAAGTCAGCACCCACTCGCAAGGTCAGATAGTGGAACAGCTGGCGGCAGCACGATTTGATGTATGTAAAATTTCAACATGCTCTACAAGTGTTTAGTAATGATTGAAAATTGGCAAACAACTAGTTTATAGTATAAAAAAAGGGAAGAAAGTGGTCAGACCGCATTATTGTGGAACGCTGCGAGTCAGCACTCCACATAAGTTGTCGCCAGAATGATATCGGTGCAAGAGTTTAGTAATGGCTGGAAATTGCCATACTGCTTTATTATTATATATAATTTAATAGAAAAATAGTCAGATCACAAATTAATGGAACAGGGGTAGTCAGCAGCCGCTTAAAGTGCGGATATCGAATACGCGCGTTTTTTCGGGGAACTGACCTGTTTTATAAAATTGGTTTGTTGGGGAGCACTTTCCTGTTTTATAAAATTACAAAACTGCAATAGAAAACATTTTGACGTGATAACGTATTATAAATCGATGAACACCGGCTGCACGCCGGAAAAATGTCACGTTATGTTATGTTACGCCAATCTCAGTAACTACTGGTCCGATTTAAAAAAATATTTTTGTATTAGATAGATCATTTATCGAGGAAGGCTTTAGGCTATATAACATCACGTTGCGACTTATAGGAGCGAAGAAACAGACGAAAATGTGGAAAAGACGGGGAATATTATTCATCTTTGAGGGCTTCCGTTGCGTGCGCTGCGAAAACCGTTCGAGGTACCCACAAAATATGTATGAAAGAATTATTCCTCTTCAAATTATCTAAAAAAATATCCGCGACAGTATATGTCTAACTTTTAAGAATAACTCACGATAACCGTTTTTATGATAATCAAATTTGGTCGAAATTAATGCATTACTACAAATTATTTGTCAGAGTTGTATCAACATAATAATATTAATCTTTATCCAAATAAATGTGTTATTATTTAATAACACAGTTATTATTTAACTGTGAACAAAATTGTCTTTGACATCACCTAATTTCAATAAACATCTTATATGATAATACAATTTTAAAATAACTCTGGAACAAAGTTCACACGCGCCGCATGGTGAGCGCTGGCCGGCGGGCGAGGAGAGGCGGTGCTTGCGGGCGATGCGGAGGGGGGTGTAACTCTACGAGGTATAGTCTGTCTAAGCCGAAATGACGTGCATTTATACACGAGCAAATATAAAATATGGATAAAGCACACCGAAAATGCAGTTGTAATTGGTTATTCAGTTGCTCGTTGGACACAGAAGAAGGAGCAGAAGAAGCAGCAGTTGATGAAGTATAACAGTGTAGTCAGTAATATTTGCATTCAAACATTTAAATATACTAATAAAGTGGAGGGGAAAAAATATAATTAAAAAATAAAAATATAATTTACGCAGATGTACTTTAAAATATATTCTATTAATTATGTAACTAAATCGTCTAAAATAAGTCGTGGGTAACAGCTAAATGAAAAATAAATATGATACCCAAAATAACTATTCCACGCGGGCGAAGTCGCGGGCACAGCTAGTCTATTAATGTTTTTCTTGAATATTACAAACGAAATTATATTTACAGTTGTATAATTTCACTATAAGTTAATATTAAAATAAAAATGTAAGTTTTTATTCTTATTATTGTAAAATTACATAAAAACCAACCATTTTAATTATTATTTAACTATTATTTTTTATAAAATAAATTTTGAGCCAAGGTGAAATTTCAGGGCGTACTGCACGACATTCTATACATCTAGCCTGTGGACTTCATATTGGTACAAATCATTGAGCGCTCTGCGCGTTCAGTATAACAACGCATACAGGGTGCTGTTGGGGTTGCCACGCTTCTGCAGTGCGTCAGGCATGTTTGCGGATGCGCATGTTGATGGGTTCAATGCCATACTCCGTAAACGATGTGCGGCCGCGCTGTTCAGAGTGCGGGGCAGCACCAACAGCATCTTGGCCATGGTTGCTGGCAGATGGGACAGTCGCTTTGTCAAGCACTGGACCAAGATGCATCTTAGTATATAGGTCACTAACATAGTCTAAGAAAATTGTTTACTAACAGATATGGATTTTTTGTCTGAAATAAAAGTTTCTTGTTTTTTTTATTATTTTTTTTATTTAAATTTAATGATTAACTATATCACCTTTATATATTGAAATATAGGCATATATCCGTACGCGCTCCGAACATCCGCGCGTATTCAATATCCGCACTTTAAGCGGCTGCTGACTACCCCTGTTCCATTAATTTGAGATCTGACTATTTTTCTATTAAATTATATATAATAATAAAGCAGTATGGCAATTTCCAGCCATTACTAAACTCTTGCACCGATATCATTCTGGCGACAACTTATGTGGAGTGCTGACTCGCAGCGTTCCACAATAATGCGGTCTGACCACTTTCTTCCCTTTTTTTATACTATAAACTAGTTGTTTGCCAATTTTCAATCATTACTAAACACTTGTAGAGCATGTTGAAATTTTACATACATCAAATCGTGCTGCCGCCAGCTGTTCCACTATCTGACCTTGCGAGTGGGTGCTGACTCATGTACACCCTCAATACTAAATCATATTGAATTATGAGCCATTACTAAACTCTTGTCGATTTTCGTCGCTAGCTCTTGGAATATATTAGGCCTCGGATGAAAGACGTAAAATGGGGATCTTACGCTTTTCATTTAATTTAACGTCGCGTCGTTTTTTGCGAATTAGGTTTAACAAGCATAGGTTAATCAAAAATACGACTGTGTGCTGTAGATGAATGGTCTCGCAATTCACGTCCCCATTCAAAATAAAATACGCCGGCGCCGATGTTTGATTTTTGATTTAGTTGGCCTGTTTTTAGAATACAAGTACCGTAAAATGTAAAAGTATTATAAAACAATCTTTATTTCAGTACAACAGACTTTGAGTATCAAGTTTTGTTAGAATTAAGACGTTTTTTCACCATACTATTACGCAATATATTATATGCGAAATGCAATAAGAACGTTAATTACTAAAATAATTATAATTATGCAGACGTTAGTCCGTTCATGACAAAGGCGCCGGCGCCAAAAAAGCGCTGACACGAGTCTATATCGAATTGCCATAACCACCTCATTTATTATAACTATAATTTATTGATAGATAAGCTAATTACGTTTAAAAAAAATAAAAATAAACAATTCATAATGACTTATTACGTCATTTGCTCAGTCGGGGTAGTACTACTTTCGAATGTACAGGCCGTGAAGGGATTAACTTGGAAAGATCCGATTAGATCGGCGGCGTAGTGGATCTGACGGCTACTTTATTTTTATTGTGACTCGACATATAACAGCACCCCGCTTGATGTTAAGCCGAAGTGTGGTTTATGAATGAATGTCACTGCAATTATTTAAATGTATTAGACTAGTAGATGGCCCCAATTTATAGACAGCAAGCACTTCAGCTTAACGTCAGGCGGGCTGCTCACATATCATTATCATCATTCGTCATTATCAGCCTTACGTCCAATGCTGAACATAGAACTCTCTCTTAGAACGCCATTCCGAACGACAAGATGCCAGTTGCATCCACAGGTATGCTGTCGTTCATAATGGGATTGGTTGCAATAATCCCCACGATTGGCAGGCGGCTTAATAATCTAAATCCAGTTATTCCCTTCTCCAATTCCTCAACAAAATACAATAATATTAGAGTATACAACGTTTATACGAATCCATTTATTATTTTAATATATTAAATTCAAAATAAATAAATGTTTAAGCCTTAAACAATTCAAACACCTGTGTAATACGAATTCGTCTCACACGCAAAAGTACATTGTATTATTATTCATTTACGTCAATAAATATAATCTAGGTAAATACATACATTATTTTCTTAGATTTTGCGCGAACATTGATTAATGAATTAAAAAATCTAAACCTAAATAAACGCGATAGTAAGCCGCATGAAATTTGTTTAATTCTAATACATATATTACTAATCTAATACGTATATATGTACATATTATTTCGCTAATACCTACCACCTATGTATTTGTAAAAGTAGAAAATCTACGGTTATTGTACAAATTAGCATAAACACTCGAAAGAAACTCTCTTTGTTTTAAGGCTTAGTAAATGAAAATATAGTGAATTAAGAAACATGTGTGAAGTAACAAAAGAAAGTAAATGGCATAGTGACGACGACTGAGACAACCGTAAACTGAGTTTTACTGTATTTTAAATATTTAGACCTTACCTTCCTTACCAATAGGCAAGGCGGTATTAAATATCGAGTCACGATGAAAATATTGTTTAATTGCAATAAACAGTTTTAAATACCTGCAAGTAGCAGTCCCAATTAATCAACCAATAAATATTGTCACGATCCTGACACAACCAACTTCCTTGCTTCCCTCACATTCACAATTCTCTTCATACAAGCTCTTCAGTCGCATTTACTACGCAATAATTTTGATTTTTTTTATGCCCTGCAGTTGCTAATGCGCTAACACCCTATTAAAATAACAAAACGTGACGTCATTTCAACAATTGTTTTGCTGATGGTATTGGCCAATGCCAGTACAGCCCTACGTCACTATGACATTTTCCCGTCGTGTGACGTCATTATATAAGCACTTTAGCTGCTGCCGGGGATAGGGGATAGTAAACAAATTATCATATCGTTATATTTTACATTGATAGAATTATAATTAATAAGTAAATACAATGAGTGGGGAATCCTTATTCTTTCCTTATGTTTATGAATGAGATTTGCATAAAATCTACATAGCCGTCACTTTGAAACACGTAAAGTTACGTGTGTCATTAATAAATATGACATAACGATCACGGAATCATATTATTCATCAACTATGTATATCCTAAGCTACGTGGTAATAAAATGTACAGAGTCATGGCATGTATTTGTTCATACTTGACTCAAAACCTAAATCTTGACTCAGTCTCAATTCGATGAAATTACACGTAATAATGTCAAATAATTTTAATAACAAAAACATTATAAATAAAATATTTACGCGTCGTCGAGCGACCAATCATAAATCTATGATTTCTACGTTATTCATTATAAATTTGTTAAGTGCGTACTAGCATTGGATAATGCCAAAACCTTATAAATAATATTATTTTTACAGAATCAAAATACTTTAGCAAAAATAAATTGTTTTGATGTATCTCTTAAGAAATACCGTTAGCCGTGTAAGCGTACGAAAACAGTTTTTCTTTTAACAAAACACCGTCATAGTTTAGCCAGCGTCATTTCGTAAAAAATATGTATTTACAAATTATTGAACCTTACTCGTTTATTAATAAAACCACATCAAAATTCGTTGCGTAGTTTAGTTTAGAAGGTCTAAGCGTACAGAAAACTGTGGACAATCTCCCCTAATACAGACAATCTCCATCTGTTTTTAACCCCCGACTCAAAAAGAGGGATGTCTTAAGTTTAACGTGTCTGTGTATCTGTGTGTCTGTCTGTGGCATCGTAGCTCCTAAACGAATGGACCGATTACGATGCAGTTTATTTTGTTGTTAATGGAGTAGACACCGTGTTAGATTAAAATAAATTAGTATATTATATTGTAAAAATAACAAAAAAATCAGCAACGCGAAACTTTTGAAAATTAAAACGAGTGTTTTATAATTATTAGGCCACATAACATCAAATATATTCTTGTCAGCCTGGACTATACTACTATATAACCCTATATAGGGTTTTTCTAACGACCCTCACTGTAGGCTACCAATAGCAGGTCGTCTGTTTGCCATGTTGGATGTCCTACGGTGCGTTTTTTGTTTCTACGCGGTCTAAAGAATTTTTCAGCCCAACAGCGTTTTGTGCTATTAGCTACGTTATTCAATTATTAAAGTTGTTTATATAATTATCTTGTAAAATATCATTCGTCAACCGAGTTTATTAGTTTGATAATTTTATTATATTTTATACAATTATTTACTTACAACTTATCATATGGGATTATAAATTTACTTAAACATCGTTCTATTGTTATCTAGAACAAAAACAATTTTATTAAACAAACAGAATTGACGTCTTTGTTGAGAACTTGCGTATTTGCACATGTGGCTTGCGAATTGCGTACCATGGAAGTCATAACTGAAGGAAAATAATAATCATTTGCATACTTCAATGTGACCGTGAAGTTTCGAAAATAGCTTGTAAGTTTTCAGGGTCAACTAGGCCAGCAATGTGAATGTCGCTTTTATTCATGGACCGCGCTGCAGTCTAAAATATTAGCCGGAACGCCACAAAAACATCTTTAAAATGATTTAAGGATAACATATTAAATCAAATTTGGAAAATTTAATTTGATTTTGATTAAAAAATAAATAAATGACATAAATATAGGTACCTCCTTATGCCTTATATAGCAAGACTCTTTATCATGTTACTAAAAATGTTGTTAATACATAATAGGCACCCGGGGTCTAGTGGTCACGCAAACCAAGAACTTCCGGTTCCAGCTAGAAATATTGGTACCAGCTAGAAAATCACTAGCTGGTACCAATATATCTTCGAAATAGGTACTTTGGTTGTTTTAAAAATATGTATTATTTGTCTACTTAGGATTATAAGCTTAATTTGTAATTAATCTTTATTTGATTATTATAAATTTGATGACGATTAACATAATCTAATCTTGATTGATTGATTGATTGAATTTAAGAACAAAACAATAATTCAAATAACATGATGAAATATTTACTTTATTAAACACGCAACTACTAATCAAACTTGATTTTAATTGCCAAATTTTTATATCGTGTCGAGATTAATTTCAGGGATTTCATACTTGACTATTTGTTGCGCTTCGTCAAGCATGAATTATGTCTAAATGCAGTTTTCTGTAATTAAGAGTTGTAGACAGACAGTTGCTGTTTGTTTTCCCAATCTGTCGACTGAGGATCCACCACTCAGAGATGTGTTTCGGGCTGGGTGTCTAAGTAACCAAACTGCTGTATAGTTTTTTTTATACATTTCTAGACTAAGCTACTGAAGTGCTTGTATCGTAAAAACAGGACAACCAAAGTAGATATATCAAAGATACATTGGTACCGGTGGGTGGTCTCTCGGTTTGTATAACCATTGCACTGCCACTACACCACGGTCGCCTTAATTAAAGCAGCAGTCACAACCTATAGGCACCACTGCCTGCCTGCCTATGGTTTTAGAATTAAAAATACCCAAATAAGTCTTTAAAACATTTAAGACTAGCTAATACTCGTTTACCCAACATCCGAAAAGAACCTTTATATTGTTAGTATTAAAATCTATTATTCAAATGTGAATGTTAATTAATACTTTTATATGTAAAGAGAATTAAGAATTAATTATTTCGCCACCAGACTATTTTGAAAGCATTCAAAAATGTAACTTACGCTGTTCGTAATTAAGTCTTAAATGTGTAATTGTAATATGTAAATTGTTTTAAATTGATGGGTGAAACTTGCAACTACAACAAACGACAGACTCACAAATAACGTAGTGAAAGTCTTGTCTGGTAGGTTACCCAATACTAGTTTCATGTTACTGCGAAGTAACTAGAACTGTTGTGGTCTAATATACGGAGATTACTTCACGAAATATGTTAAACTGATCCATATAAGCCATATAAATATGTACTAAATTGTTCTCAATAATATTCAAACGAATAGGAAATGATTGAGACAAATTTAAGGCGACGCGACCGTGGTGTGGTGGCAGTGCAATGGCTACGTAAGCTGAGTGGCACGGGTTCGAGACCACTCACCGGTACCAATGTATCTTTGGTATATGTAATTTGGTTGTCCTGTTTCTATGATACAGGTAATAATAGGTAATTAAAAAATACTGGTGGTCATGACCGAGGTTGCAGTCAGGGTTTATACTGTTATTTTATTTTTTAATATTGCACTATTTAGAGAGACAAACTTAATGCCGTTAGACATTCAGTTCAACTTGGGCTCTAACCAAAAATATTGAAAGGAGAGAGTGAGGTGCAAAATAACTTATTGTTTTCTGTTTCAATTGCTTTTTCTGTGTATTTGTTTATCTATAATATTCAATAATAATAATTCAAATAGTAAGAGTAATTCTGAAATAAATGTTGTTTGCATGTCTAGCCTACCTGGATGTAAAAACTTGAAAACTATATTGTTATTTTTTCTAATAAAATATAATAATTCCGATAACTGTAAAACATAATCGTAAGCAAGGTGTGTACATAGGTGCCACTTACCACGATCCTGACATAACTCTCTTCACATCTACAATTCTCTTCATACAAGTTCTTTGGTTAAGGACACTGCAGGCCCCTTCTTTCCAAATATAACCCTGAAGAGGAAAATAAAACTCTAATTAAACGCAGAAGCTATTTCAAATTTTTATAAGACGCAAATGCGATATGTATTTTTATGTAATCTATTTATAATTCTAACGTACTTTCAGCTTTCAAATGACGAATATCTGAATCTATTTAAATTAACTACGCGTGTGGTTAGTAGGTAGTTAGACTATTCTAAAATTAGACAAAAGTTGATTATTTTATTGGGCCATACTTCACTATAATTAATGTCATAAGAGTAGTATGCTAAAGATAACAGCACAAAAATAAACTTAGATTCTAAGATGGTTTAAAATATTTTATGATAAAGGCCATTCATTAGTGTGGTTGCCTAGAATATAAACAGAGTATGAACAAAAGATCCCGGGTCCTAAAACTCGATTAGTCTCACCGGGAGATGGGCAGCAGCGTCCACTTAACTGCCAAGTTAATTACAATCAAACTAACTGTCACGCCTTTTCCCCGCAGGGATAGGCATAGATAATGGAGCGCCACTTGCCACGATTCCTCGCTTCCCCTTTAATCCACAATTCTCTTCATACAAGCTTTAGGCTTTATATTTTGGTTTAGTTTATTACTAAGCCTAAAATAAAATGTTCGGTAGCAGCAGGTTTTGTTTTTGACTATAGTCGGACAATATCACAATACCTAGTGACCTATATGTGTTTTGATTTCTGCAACGGAATGACATTTGTTTAAAAAACTTATCCCAATCATAGTGATACTTTGATTATGGCACGTTCCTTTAAATTACAAACAATGTAATGTCTTCATTGTGGCAAATGGCCACGTGGATTTATTGAGACAAAGAATTTAGACAAAGAAATATAAGGAAACCTACAAAATACAACCGTTTATACTATTTTCACTTATGGCACTAAAAAGAAGTCAGAAGGGGATGAATATACATGTTTACATTCGTAATTTAGAAGGTTGTCACTGGTTTTGATGATCATTTGACAACCTAATTTGACAGAATAACAAATGACATTAAAATACGTTATAAAAAGATGACGGAACAATTATGCCGCTACTTATGCCGTATTAAAAGTCAACCACAATTACAAGTGGTTGTAATTGCGATATGTAGTGAGAACCTTTGAAGGAAAGGAATTGAAGTACAAGTAGTTGTCTCTTTCGCTCACGCTTGGTATAAACATAGAATAAATGAGATAAATAACACTGAATTAGTTCTTATTTTAGCACAGCTTCTATTCTTACCATATTCTTAGGATTGAGAGACAATGTTTATAAAATAGTTGTTTACAAAAAAACGAATAAAAATAAATATTACTTAAATTAATTACCTAAAGTGAAGGGTAAATACTTGTGCGACTTTTTAGTCACTTTCTAATCTATCCTTGTGACAGGCGTCACCTTGGCTGGGTTATCAGATAGACAAAGAGACAATTCAATGCAGAAGTTGTAAAGTGATTGGTATTTGAAGCAAACTGCTAAAATTAGTACAAAAGAAACCACTTTGAAACTAAGTAAAAACAACAATACAATGTTTTTTTATTCTATTCTTGTTACGAGCATAAGCAAACTTCTAAGTATCGTTTATAAATAGTTCATTTATTTCCGTTTACAAAAAACACCAAATCCAATCACTGACTTATAGTTACTATCGTTTCTCAGCCAGCTCAAGACCGTGAAGTGATTTGGTTACGTTTCGGGATTAGCTTGTAAGTTGCCGGTTCCAACTAGGCCGGCATAGTGGATGTGACTGCTACTTACATATATTGAATTGTAGTAGCATCTATTAATGGAACACACTTTAGCATCAAGCTGGGTGCTGTCATATGTCGAGTTACAATAAAATAAAATAAAAAGACCATTTTTATTTTATTTTATTGTAATGGTAATTTGGTACCAATGTAATTTGATATATTATATACTTTGGTCATCCAGTTTATATGATAAAATTTTGGTAGCTACAATAATAATAAATATTGTGTAATAATATACTCTATGCTAAGTCCTAATTAAGTAAGTTTTTTTTTAATATTTCAACCAAATAAATTAACACGCCTTTTCCCCACAGGGATAGGCAGAGACAATAGAGCGCCACTTGCCACGATCTTGTTTTACTTAACTTATAGAAACTAAGTGACTAAAAGTTTTTGTTTAATAGAAATTGTATTAAAAAAACGACTAAAGTACATATATCAAAGATATGGCATATACCTGTATGCCGAGTCAGTATATATATATATATATATATATATATATATATATATATATATACTCTATAAAGCTTATTACTATAACTATAATGAGTGTTTGTTTATTCTCGTACGCTAACGTTGATAGATCCCTCTTTAATAGCCCCTCTTTGTTTTTATTGGACTATAAAGCAATATTAATAACTATAAAATAACATCCTGAACCAAAATACTTCTAAAACTTCCTGTTTATATTGCTTTAGTTTATTTTATATTAACTTACCTTAAATAGCTAACCACTTAATCTATTTAATAACCCCCGACTTAAAAAGAGGGGTGTTATTAGTTTGACGTAACTAAAATTGTTACTCACTAAGATCCATTAGCTGGATTGTTATCAAATTTGAAGACCTGGAGTATCTGAGGATCCAAGGAATATCAAAGGAAATATAATTTGAAACCGTTTCGGGGGATCCTTTAAAATGTTAATTTTGTATTTTTAAAAAGAAATAAACGTCTTTTTCCTGATTTCCCAGGATCCTCACAAAACTTCCTCGCATCCACAATTATTTTCATACATGTTCTACGTTATGACCAACTTTCTTGAGGATGTCTCCGGTTTGGTCGTCTTATTTAACGCAAATAATAAAATTCTTTATTGCATCATTTAATACAGCTTAATGCTAAATAGAATTTTCTACCAGCTAACCTTTGGGAGAGGGGTGAAAATATTAAGGAAAAACACCATATAGCTAATATTCGGCAAAAAAATATTAATATTCGAACTGGTACTTAAATAATACAATAAATAAATACTTCATTTTTTTCTTGTATCATAGAAACAGGACGACCAAAGTTATTAATATACATAGAATATCAAAGATACATTGTTACCGGTGAATGGTTTTGAACCCGTGGTCTCGGTTTGGTGACTCGGTTCGCCTTCGTTTTAAAATATGAGTACAGTCAACTACATTCGTATCAGATAATCTGATCCCGAAACGCGAGTGAGTCACTTCACGGTCTTTACACGTGAAAGTGGTGTCACTCGCGCCGACAGACTGGGCAAACGACCGCCAACTGTCTGCCTGCCACTCGCGTGTTTTTTTTTTCTTAAATTTATGCGATACTTATTAAGATTTATTGTCCGACAATAAATATTTGTAAGTATTAATTTATTTTAATTTTATAGCGTTTAAGAGTGGTAGAAGCAGAAACCTCGTCTTTTATACAGGTCGGAGAAAGCATCCGCATTCGAACTAAAAGGTTCGGTGCGTCGTTTCTTTGTAGAACAACCAAAAGTAGAATACTTTACCAGCCTATGTCTTAAACTTGAATTCTTTGGCTGACATAGTGACGACGACTGGGGCAGCCGTGTACTGACTCGGTTTTTTTAGTCGTCGGCACTCTTGGTCCTTCGCCTGACAGACGCCCGAGTCACAATTAAAAAAAAATACGAACACTCAAGTGTACAGAAAGACCATGAAGTGCTTCAGTTGCGTTTGGGGATCAGCTTAAAAGTTGTCGTTCCAACTAGACCAGCATAGTGGATGCGACTGCTACTTGCAGTTATTTAACTGTACTGACAGTCGCTTTCATTTATGTCTTATTAATAAATAATTACTTAAATATAATTGGTTAAAATAATAATTATATATCATTTCCATTTATATTACCATGTAATGTAGAGTTATTAATACACAGACCCTACATATACATATATTAGACACCGCATAGACTTAGACTTTTTCATTGTGTAGCGACATCTGGCTTCTATTTGCCTTGCGGTAGAACCGACTCGGTTTCCTTAGTCACCGTTACTATATCTTGGGGAGAACACATGGTCGATTGTACAACCAAGAAACGATAGCCGAACCTAGTCTGGCTGTCCATTCGTTTTCTCAGAATGCGGATGCTTCCCCCCACCTGTGCTGAAGATTTAAGAGTTCCTTTATTTCTATGGTATTGAAAGCAATAAAGGACGAATAAAGGTGCCATGTTTGCGAAAATTCAGTATCTCTAGAGTTCTCGTGATCCAGGCAATAAATCCAGGGCATTGGGAAGATTGTTTTTGAAAGGAGTATAGAAACATAACCTCGAATGCTAAAGTTGTGATTTTGATGGCGACCGCAGACTGGTTAGTATGAATTTGTATGAGATTGATTCTGTGCAAGGCGACACTGCAGTCTGCGGATGCGCCATACAGATTCTGTCAAATCAGTAGAGCGGTCTGCAGTCGCAGTCTATAGTCTGCGGTCGCCCTCGGAAACACACCTTAAAATTTAACAGCCAGTGTAAAGCTTTCCTCCAGAATTCTTGTTTAAATCGTTCACTATTAATTACCTCGCTTCGTTATTCCCAGCTACTACCAATTGTACCAATTTAACTATTTACTTTTCATTTAATATCAAATAGCGTCTGATTATATTATAGCCTGTGTCATACTATCACCGAGTAATGTCGTGATACAGCTGTTCATTTTACGTATTAAATAAATTTATCTTTAAGAGTGGTAGGCAGTAAAGGGACTTGGTCGCGTTTCGGTGTCAGCTTACAAGTTGCCCGTTCCAACAAGGCTAGCATAACAGCAGTTGCCTCTATTCATGGATCGTACTCCAGCTTACCACCAGGAAAGGTGCTGTCATATGTCGAGCTACAAAAAAGTAAATACTTCTCACTATGCTATTATTATTGCATACTAAAATACTCGTATCTGTATACTCTTATACTCGCCTTCTTCCCACAGGGATAGGCAGAGACAATAGAGCGTTATTTGCCACGATCCTTACACAACTTCCTTGCTCTCCTCACATCCACAATTCTCTTTATACAAGCTCTACGGTTATAGGCTCTAGGCAACCCAGTTTTCTTGATCGGACAAAATCCACATCAGATTTATAAACTGTAAAAATCTGATTATAATGAGGCGACCGTGGTGTGTGGCAGTGCAATGGTTACACAAAACCTAGAGTTTTTGAGATGAGTTTAAGACCACTCACCGGTACCAATGTATCTTTGATATATGAACTTAGGTTATCTTGTTTCTATGATACAATCACTTTAGTAGCTTAGTATAGAAATATAAATAAAAAAATTAAATAAAACTTCTTTGGTCAATTCTTCACTCATCCTTTAATATGTTCAAACCATCGAAGCATTCCTTTGTCAATCCTTGTCACTACATCTTATACGTTGTTATAGAAATAGATTAATCTAAAACATTTCGAAACCATGTCAAACGTAGACACGTGATCTTAATGTTATTATTCTAGAGACCCGTATCGAAATTACACGTGGATTATTCACGTGGATTTATTAACGCCTTATTGGTAAGCGCTACCTACCTACATGCTCGGATATCAAACAAACTGTGCCCCATGGTCTAGTGTAGTGTTAGTGATAGTGCAATGATTTTTTATATTAGGCTGGAATACGGTCCATGACTGGCATCCACTATGCCATCCTTGCTGGAACCGGCAACTTACAAGTTGATCCCAAAACGCGACTAAGTCACTTCACGGTCTGTATACTTTTAAGTAGTGGGTGGTACTACACCGAATTGACAGACTGGGTAGTACCACCACTGCCTAACAGTCTTTATTGGTTACTTAAACCAATCCACTCCGATTCAAAACTACTTGCCGGTACTAACCTATGTTTGAATTATGTACTTTGGTAGTACTTTATAGTGGTAGGGAGATTTGGCACGGTCTGCCAATCCGGGAATTATCACCACTTACAAGTGTACTGACACCGCGAAATAACTCAGATTCGAGTTTTCGCGTTTGAGAGAAACCGGTTCGACTGATAATAGCATTTTTTTAACCGTAGTGGCAGTCGCATCCTTTAATGGACACACACTCCAGCTTAACGTCAAGCCTGTGGTATTGTCACGTTTTCGAGCTATAAAAAAACACTATCTTTATCGAATAATGTTATAGGCATCAATCATGTCGACTTGAAATTATGTACTCATATCATTTTTTATTTACGTTAGTGTCAACGTACGCTTGATTACATTTCTATATACTAAGCTACTAAAAGTGTATCATAGAAACCGTATTAAAAAAACGATACTTGGTCGTTTAACGATACTAAAGAAGCATTGATACCGGCAAGTAGTTTTGAACCGAAAGCTCTTTGTTTGCGCGGTGCCATTTTTATACCACTAGACCACAGCCACCTTAAAATTTGTAAACATCCAAAATATATTTCTGAGATTGCAGCCGAGATGTCTCGTCTCGAACATTTATTTGGCTGTCCAGTCAATGTGATTTACGTTATCTTTAATTTTATTTATATACGTTTAAAATATAACGTTGTATTGTCCCAAATTAAATATTTACCGGGAGTTCTTTCTAATGGTCAATCTTGATAGTTTGTAAAAATATTTTTTCGGATTAGTCTTGTCTATGACAGTGTCTATGAGTGGTACCCAGTCTGCCGATTCGGGGTAGTACCACCAAGTATACAGACCGTAAAGTGATTTGGTCACGTTTCGGGATCAGCTTGTAAGTTGCCGGTTTTAACTAGGCCGGCATAGTGGATGTGACTGCTACTTTGAGTTATTGAATTGTATAGCAGTGACATCCATTCATGGACCGCTGAACATCAAGCGAAGTGCTGTCATATGTCGAGTCACAATTAAAAATAATAATAATTGGGAGTTTTAAAACTAGACGTTAACATTCTCGTATTCTTCGCTGTATAGTTTGAAACAGCTAATGAAATTGTTAATCGCTCGACAATGCTTTTGCAACTATTATGAATTGTTATTATTATTTTAATACAATTTCTGTAGTTGACAATGCAATTAATAATGCAATAAAATAATTTGTAAACGATGTGCAAGAGTGCAAGATTATCTGTCTCTTTACTATAATGTACTTAATAAGAAATTGAAAAAATAAAGGTACAGCGGCAGCGGGGTTAGGTTGGGCAAGTTAAAACGATTATCGTATTTCGTTGACGATTGGCAAAATAATAAATCCACCAAAATGAGACTATTGATACATAGTCTCGTTTTATTGGATTTAGCCTGGCTCGATTGCGATTGTCAAAATAATAATTGACAATCGCCGACGAGAGACGATAATCGTTTTAACCTGCCAACCTAACCCCGCAAGTTATGAGTTCGCGCCGTTTGGAATCGAGATCGCTTTTATTTTAGTTTGATTTTACCATTTTTTATTATTCCGTTGACTTCTCTCCGTGACCATGATGGCTGCAAAGCTCTCGAAACGTCGAAATAAAAAAAATGTAAAATCAAAACCAAAATAAACGCGATAAAATTTGGTTAATTCATGTTTTGTATTGTTTCTATTTACCTAATTATTTAATATCATAAAAACCCGGAGTGCGTGTATGTATAAAATTATATTTGCCTGTCAAAGTTTAAACCGGGCTGCATATTACTCATTATGACTAACATGGTTTGCTGGTTCATTCGTTCTTTGTACTCAATACAACATCCGTTTGTTACTTAGATACTTGTATATATTTTTTATTTAAAGGATGACCTAAATACATATTGTTTAATGTAAATGCATTACTTGTTTGTGTATCAATATTTATATTATAACCTATTTTCCTGTTATTTTTTTGTCAACAGTATCGAAAGTGATGCTTTTGTTGAGGATGCTAGGAGTTTTATTATTCATATCTGTTTCGAAATAAATGCATAAACCTTATTATGATTAGTTGTTTTATATATTATTACTAAACTGTCTCTGCCTATCCCTGTGGGAAAAAGGCGTGACAATTTGGTTGAGTGATTGATTACTTAACTTGCTAGAAAGACAACCAAATGCTTTTTTCACATACACAATTCTCTATAATATATTTTATTATTTTTTAATTTTTGTTGTGACTCGTAAGTGGCAGTCACCTCCACTATGCCGGTCTAGTTAAAACCGGCAACATACTTGTAAATGGTTGTGCTACCCCGGATCGGCAGACTGGGCACCACTGCTTACTACTCTTTAAATTCATTCATTGTAGATATTTTGTATAGAATTAGAGGCCATAGATAAAAGACTTCATGACGATCACGAAGTGGGCCAATAGGTAACTCTCAAATGCATGAAGGTTGCGATATGTAGGTAGGACCATCGCAGCCATTTGTATACTTCTTACTGACCTACTTACTTAGAACTGGCATCGCATTGAATATATCAATTTTTATTTCTTTTTTAAATTAAGTTTTATTGCTAATTGTTACTATTGTATTGTATATCAGTTATTTTCTTTATTTAGTGTGGTGTTTATTTGTCTTTTAAATTAATTGTTTTCTTTTTTATTCATTAAGTATCTAGGTTGCCTAGTGCCCATAACCTCAGAGCTTGTCTGAAGAGAATTGTCGATCTGGATGTGAAGAAGAAGAGAGTTGTGTCAGGATCGTGGCAAGTGGCGCTCCATTGTCTCTGCCCATCTCTGTGGGAGAAAGGCGTGACAAGTTGATTGATTGATTGTAGTATCCACCCAATTATAATAAGTCCGGGTGAAATCCCTATTTATTAATCCCTTTCCCACGGGGATAGGCAGAGACGATGGAGCGCCACTTGCCACAATCCTGACACAAATCCCTCGCTTCCCTCTCATAGAAACAGGACAACCAAAGTACATACATCAAAGATACATTGGTACCGGCAAGTGGTTTTGAACTCGTGCTCTCGATTGGCGCAACCATTGCACTGCCACTACACCACGGTCGCCTTAATTTAGGTGATTAATTTAGGCCTTTAATTAGGGTGAATAATATTAAAAGTGTATGCCCAGGAGCGGGAGCCGTAACTACTCAGCCGACCTAGTTGGAATCAGCAACTATCAAGCTAATATCGAAACGCGACTGAGTCACTTCACGGTCAGTACACTTGAAAGTGATTAAATTTGATTATCTTGAACGCAACTTTACCTAGGTTGGAATTATCTATCCCTGACATACATACATGCTCAATAATATTTCATTATTTAAATTCCTCGAATTGATTACCTTTAAATAAATAAGTCACGTCTAATTTAATTGTTAATAATTTGTTTAACATTTATTTAATTTGAAGGTCATTATGAAATTACCTATATATATGTATATCATTAATTTTATGCCCCCAGCTGATCCCTTTACGTTTTAAAAGCTATGCTACGTTGCAGTTTCGTCCCAGGAGGGAATATCCTCTTTAGTCGTTTTCTTATTTCTTTTATGGGCACTAAGCAACCCAGCTTTCTTGAGGAACCATAGAGCTTGTATGAAAAGAATTGTGAATGTGAAGGAAGCGAGGGAGTTGTGTCAGGATCGTGGCAAGTGGCGCTCCATTGTCTCTGCCTATCCCTGTGGGAAAAAGGCGTGACAATTTGATTAATTGTTTTTTTTGTGGCTCTGAGAGTATGCCACCTGAAGTTACGCTTTTAAAATATACAAAAGAAAATGTAGTAGCTCTTCATACAAACGGCTAAAACGCGCCTCGATTTCTCAGTAGAACTTGGCTTGGCATATTTACAATCACCTAATATACTTTTATGGCGACGAAAAAGCGGTGTAATTCCGCCGCGGTCGCAAGTAACCAATGAATTTTACCTATTGATTTATTATTCGCTGATTGGTTAGGAAAATGTCAAATATCAGTGTATGTTCGGCATTTCGCTGTCGTTTATTAGGAGGATCGGCGCCCTGTTTCCTTTATTGTGCTTCAGAGGACGCGTACAGCGCTTAAGGGGTCTAGACTTAGTAGCACCGCTGTTGACTGTCGTGTTCCAAGTTGGTGCATTTAATTTTTAAAAGGTACTTACAATGTATAGACGTACAATGTAAATAATTATTTTTTATTCAATTTGCAATTCGAAGATGACCGTGTCAAATTGAAAACACGGTTTCCGCAATTAATGAGGAAGGTTTTTAATTTTGTTGCAACATTTTTTGCGGGTGGGGAATACCAAAGTATGTGTCGTGGATATTTGTTTCAATTAAATTTATAAAATAAAGCTAAATATAAATATCCGAATAAAGCTATGTTGCCCAGTACCCATAACCGAGGAGCTTGTATGAAGAGAATTGTGGATGTGAAGGAAGCAAGGGAGTTGTGTGAGGATCGTGGCAAGTGGCGCTCCATTGTCTCTGCCCGTCCCCGTGGGAAAAAAAGCGTGACAGTTTAATTTGATGATTGATTGCCTGATTTTAAGCAAGGCGAGGTCTATTAGCGCCGATGACTGAAAAACTCACTAAAATTTGTGATTAAAAAAATTTTCAAATATAAAATTACTCTTAGCCAACCCTAGCATAACTAGGAACATGCATCATACTATATTACTAGTATGTACAAAGTTGATTATTCGTAGCCAACATTCATATACAAATTAAACAGATAATGATCGAATATTTTGTTAGTTTACTCACAACGCTTCCTCATATGCCTTCAAGTGGTAACGTCAATCAAGATTGCAACGCAACAGGAAAAACTAAACAAGTTGATGATTAGAATTTTTTAATCGTACCAGGTACTTAGTTACACTTCTTATACGAGTTGTTTCTAAGAAGAATTAATTTGTAACTATGTTGATAGGGTCGTACAAACTTATTTTGTTTGTCTCGTATTTTTAAGATTTTACGCGAACATTAATTAATGAATTAAACAAATTTAATGCGTCTTTTTGTCTCTTTTTTTCCATTATTTATCTCTTTTGTAGAGGTATATTAAATAGTGCTCATTATCATAGAGTTTGTAAAAAGAAAGTTAAGAATGTGAAAGAGCGTCAGGATAGTGGACTGTGGCCCTTAGGGTTGAGAAATTAATTGAATTTTATCGACTGCAATTAAAAATATGGTTAAATAAATTGTAAGACCGTGAAGTGTTTTGGTCACGTTTCGGGATCAGCTTGTAAATTGCCGATTCCACCTAGGCCGGCATAGTGGATGTGATTGCTACTCACAGTTATTGAATTGTAGTAGCAGTGACATTTATTCATGGACCACACTTCGGCTTAACATCAAGCGGGGTGCTGTCATATGTCGAGCCACAATAAAAAAAAACTCAATCATCATCATCATCAGCCAGAATGTGTCCACTGCTGAACAAAGGCTCCCCCTTAGAACGCCATTTCGTACGCCAAAATATAATTTTATTTTAGTATTAAGGACTTGTCCGACACTTTTAAATTTTAATAAAGTTATAGTGACCACCAAAATTGAAGCTGTTTTGAACGATCAAATAAAAATAGTTTTAAAATATAATACGAAACAAAAAGCATTGCATATCCAACTATAATAGGATAGAGTTTAAAGCAGCAATTTCTACCAGCCACACCTTAAAGAATATTGTGAACGTTGATAAAATCTGGGACATTATTTTCACATTTTCCTTTTAAAATGCCTTACTTTGAATAGTTAATCGATCAATCGTTGAAGTGATCTAGGTACTATCACAATCAATCGTAAATGTTCTTATGCGTTAGATTTGTAATTGAAGAATAAAGCTGTTTTTGTACTATTTTAAGAGATTTTTTTGTGGTTCTACTTGTGATAGAACCACGTCTATGTTAAGCTGGAGTGCGGGCAATGTATAAAGTTAAGTAGAAGTAGCAGTCGCATCCACTATGCCGGCATAGTAGTTGGAACCGACAATTTTTAAGCTGATGTCAAAACGCGACTACGTAACTTCACAGTCTATACAATTAAAAGTACTAACCGGACTGGCAGACTGGACGAACTGTCTTAAAAATATTACGAATTTAGGTAATTAATGGATAATTTGCGTGACATTCTAACCAAATAACAATACAATAACCAAAAAAATATGTCCACCAATCTTCTATGATCATCACACCCAGACTATTATAGATATATTTTATATGATCATCTATTTTAAATGGCGTTCTATGTTCAGCAGTGGACGCTGATGATGATTATTTTAAAAAGAACAATAACTGTCCAACTGGCAACATTATCCCCATTTTAAAGAGTGGTAGGCAGTGGTACCCAGTTTGCCGATCCGGGGTAGTACCACCACTTACAAGTATACAGACCGTGAAGTGATTTGGTCACGTTTCGGGATCAGCTTGTAAGTTGCCGGTTCCATCTAGGCTGGCATAGTGGATGTGATTGCTACTCACAATTATTTGAATTGTAGTAGCAGTGACATTCATTCATGGACCACACTTCGGCTTAACATCAAGCGGAGTGCTGTCATATGTCGAGTCACAATAAAAAAATAAAAAATATTGTTATGAATGTCAGAGTTCAAAATTGTATGTACAAATACAAGCCTAAGAATCTACTGCCGAAGAAGGTCCCCGCAGGTCGGGGCGATGACAAATAGCCGTAGACGCAGCGTGTGAACCACGTCATGTTATCTATTTTATTTTCAATTGTATCAACCTATTGTAAAAACAACATTCAAACAATTCAATACATATTTAAATCAATATTTATTATTTGTCTATAAGAAAATTATGATTCACACGATTTAATTTAAATCTATTCGTCATTTATTTTATTCAATTCTATTTGAAGCTACTAAGAGTGCTTGTATCATACAAACAGGACGACCAAAGCACATATAACAAAGATACATTAGTACCGGCAAGTGGTTTGAACCCGTGCTCTCGGATTGCGTAACCATTGCACTACCACTAACCTCGGTCGCCTGATATCTATTCGACATTTATTTTAATTATTTGTCGGCCAAGAGTGCCGACGACTGATCGTTTCACAGTTGCTTCAGTCGCCGTCGCTACGCAAACTAGACACCCTAAACAACCCTAAAACTACTTGCCTGTACCAATGTATTTTTGATTATGCACTTTGGTCGTCCTTTTTCTGTGATACAATCACGTTCAGTAGCTTAGTCTAATTAAAAAAACGTTTTGTTTAATCGATATATTTCAAAGGCAAAAGTGATTGTATCAACACGCACAGGCCAAACCCTTAAGGCTAGAAAATTGAAATTTCGCACACGTATTCCTTATATGACGAAAGGGAAGGAAAGGAAAAATTCCTCTAATGAAAATTTTTTCAAGTTTTAATTCCCGAAGGAGGTGAAATAGAGGATAAAAGTTTGTATGAAACTTTTTATTCCTATATTATTTGCACATATAATATTTGCATGAAATTTCGTATGAATTGAGTACGGCAAACTTAATGAGTTTCGTATCTCAGCGTTTTCTAAAATTCAACCCCTAGGAGGGTAAAATAAGGGATGAATTTTTTATTGAATGCACAGGCCAAACTCTTAGGGCTAGAAACTTGAAATGCATACTTATTCCTCTTATGACGGCCCTAAAAATTTTGTGATTTTTTACATTTCTATAGGAGCGTTTTTTAAGGCGACCGTGGTGTAATGGCAGTGCAATGGTTACGCAAACCGGAGAGCACGAGTTCGAGACCACCCACTGGTATCAATGTATCTTTGATATATGTACTTTGGTTGTCCTGTTTCTATGATACAAGCACTTTAGTAGCTTAGTATAGAAATGTAAATAAAAATACTAAGCTACTAAAGTTCTTGTATCATAGAAACAGGACAACCAAAGTACATAATATATCAAAGATACCGGTGGGTGGTCTCGAACTCGTAAGCTCGGTTTGTGTAACCATTGCACTGCCACTACACCACGGTCGCCTCAAATAGTCAAATTGCGAACATATTTCAGATGTGGCTTCCATCGATGCGTGGAGGAATTAAAGACAGGGTCATGCGCCCATATATGTTTTATTTGGGTTATTCTTATTAACCTTATATGTAAGCTAAAAGGTATTACACATTAAAGCTTATACTTAGTTTAAATTAATAGATTTTTTTGAAGAAGTGCGTTAGGTACTCCAACTAGGCCGGCATAGTGGATGTGATTGCTACTCACAGTTATTGAATTATAGTAGCAGCGGCATCCATTCATGGACCATACTCCAGCTTAACATCAAGCAGGGTGCTG
Organism: Tinea trinotella; assembly: GCA_905220615.1. Classification (NCBI taxonomy): domain Eukaryota; kingdom Metazoa; phylum Arthropoda; class Insecta; order Lepidoptera; family Tineidae; genus Tinea; species Tinea trinotella. The sequence goes on from HG992312.1 coordinate 10,165,179, forward strand.
TCATATGACGAGTCACAATAAAAAAAGGTATACACCTGTTTAGGTCTCTTCAGATTTTTATTAGGTAGTATCAGGTCAACATGAATAGAGGATTGCCATAACTACTTGTTGCGTTTTTTTATCAGAAGGCCCAAAATTTCTACAGGAACGGGATCATGTCTCTACCTACAAGATAGCAGAAAGTCTACGAACAGAATGGCACATATATACTGTAATTTAATGTAAATAAACTTTGAAAAAATGTTTTGATAAAATGCGAGGAAACTTTTTCCCCGACCTAATATTAATATGTACAAAAACGAAATAAATATGAAAAAGAATCACTCAATTCCTGCTAACACACATTCCACATACAGCGATTATAACCTCACATATTTAAAACACTAATTAAACAGAAAAATATATCTTTTAGAAATATAACTCTTATGACAAACCTCATAGAGTATAAAATATTAAAAAATAATGTATAACAAGTTTCGTGTGAGCAAAGGACACATAATCACGGTCACTAAACCATACATGATGAAGGTTACATGTGCCGTCAATCAATGAGGTAAATGATACATCATAAATGTAAATTAAAAAAACTGTAGTAGGACATACAAAAAAATCATATTACCATTATTATTCAGAAATGATATTTCAATTGATTAATAATGTATCTACTACTATTATACATATATTAGCATATACATATATTATGCAGATATACATGTATGTATATTAAGGCGACTGTGGTGTTGTGGTTGGGGAATGGCCTCGTAAATAAAAATCTTCGGTTCAAAACCAGTACCTTCGATACAAGTACGTTTGGTAGCTTAGTATAGAAATGTAAAAAAAATAATAACTTTTATGCTTTTTTATGACACCTCAACTCAGCTGATAGTAGGCGCTGACGGCTTTAAAACCGACTGAATTTACGGCTGCCTCAGTCGCCAAGAGGACGAACTAAGATTGTACCTATATAAATCAAATTGGAAACATTCTTAAAAAGCAGTGATCTTAACCAGATATCTCTTTTATGAAAAGAATTGTGTAAGCTTGAAACGTGAAACTTGGCGTTCCTTTGCCTCTGCCTACCTCTGTGGGATTAAGGGGGTTCATAATAATATAATTGATAGCTATAGTTAGCACATTGCTTAAGATGAACAGTTAATTTCAGTAATACAAACTACCTACATATTATGATTGTTGGAAAAACTCGTACAAAGGTGTAAATTAAGTAGAAATCCTAAAAATAAACTGATAAAAACTTAAGTATAGATGTTGGGGGTCAGGCGAAACTATGTTCATGCGTTTCAAACGTGATTTGAAACGTTCCGTTATTAGTTACTGAATAATGAAGGATTACTCATTTTTATCTCAATTTAAATTATATTTAATTTTGTTTTTAAGTTTTTTTTATATTTTATTTTTTAATTCATTTTATTTCTTATCATTTATTGTAGGTTTTGTTTATAATTTAGCAATCTAAACTATTTTCCAAAAATTATATTAACTTTATTTAAAATATTTAAAAGTTTAGTTAATTTTGTAGATTTGTATAAGTTTTATTCAAAACGAACTATATTTCCTCAATTCTCAAAGGGATAGAAAGACACCACGTAGCGCAAACGTTTCTGACACAACTGTCTTTTCTCCTTCACGTCCATAATTCTCTCAGTGATAAATATATTACATACAAATTAATGGATAACTGTAAGCTGCATAAACAAATCCACTTTATGATATATTAAATCATAATTAAATTTATAAAACAAATAAGTTCTACGTACTAATCATGATCACCATCTGCCGGAAGACGTCCACTGCTGAACATAGGCATCCCCCTTAGAACGACATCGCCATTTCAAACGAAATAAATAAATAAATATTGTATGATACTAAGAATATGGAAAGAATAGGAGCTGTGCTAAAATAAGAACTAATTTAGTGTTATGTATCTCATTTATATTATGTTTATACCACGTGTGACTGAAAGAGACAACTACTTGTACTTCATATCCTTTCTTTTAAAGGTTGTCAATAGACTTTTAATTAAATTAATATGGTTGCCTAATTAAAAGTCACGTGGTAGTCAGAGTAGCGGCATAATTGTTCCATCATCCTTTTTTGAAGTATAGTAATGTCATTTGTTATTCTGTCAAATTAGGTTGTCAAATTATCATCAAAACTAGTAACAACCTTCTAAATTACGAATGTAAAAATGTATATTCATCCCCTTCTGACTTCTTTTTAATGCCATAAGTGAAAATAGTATAAACGGTTTTATTTTGTAGCTATTTTAGGGCTTCTTCTATTTCTTAAGTCTAATTCTTTGGTATGATAAAAGTTTAGAAATATTAAAAATTTTTTAATGCCAATACAGCGGCATCTACATATTATAATATATTATATATGTCATAACAACATATTTTTGTGAATTGGCCGCTAAAATTTGGCTATGACCGTATTTAAAAAGTAACTGCAATAATAAAATCATGTTCCCTTCGAGGCTATAGAAACCAAAAATAGCAAAAAAGGAGGTCATTTTAAAACCTGCCTTTGAATTCAGATTTGCTCCTATAACCACGAACCTACCTATGACATATGACCAGATAGAGGTCGTTTTTTGAAAACCGGTGGCCTCAATGCTTGTTGTCAAGGAACAGTGTCTACACCTACATGAACGCAGCAAGTGGCGCTCAGTATGATTAATTGATAGAATGAAACAGTATTATTAGAGGTGACTGATTACAATAAGTATGAACAGATAAGTATTGATATAAAACAATACTTATCTGTTGAAAGTTTTACGTTGTTTACGGTTTTTTCCCGTAACAAAGTTATAAATTTTAGAAGTACTACGTAGACAGTTGGTAACCCAGTCTGTCTGCCAGTCTGGTAACGTAATGCCTATTTATAGAGGAGTTGTGACTATTTTAATAAATTTTGCTCTAACCTGGACATATTTTGTACCAAGCCTACGATGGCGCAACGTTATCTCACTAATTTATACGGTAATAATTATTGGATCGATTGTGTCTATTTTTGTTTGTTTTTTTATACTTTTATTTTTACTTTATTTAATGTTATAACTTTTAATAAGGTGTTGGTTTGTTTATGTGTGTATAGGGCTATGTATGTTAGGTCTTAGTTATATTGTATTATTGTTTTTTCTTTTCTTAATTGTATAAGAGTTTTAATTCTTTATTATTTGGGACAACTTGTAAGTGGCCTTGTCTTTAAATATTTATTGTTTCTATCTGACTTTTTAGCCGTAAATTATTCAATAACTTTTAAATAAAAAAAAACAGAGATTGTATAATGACTAAGAAGCATTTCGGAGGCAACTGGCGATTGATAGCAATATAGAGTGGACGCGACTTTTATGGCAGTAATCGCTACCATTCGTAGACCGCACTCTAGCCTAACACCACAGCTTTAGCACATGTGTTATCTCCATTATATAACCTTGAATCTTCAAGCGATGCGTGAAGAAGCACCTTTGGCCGGCGTAGTAACGGCGATTGAGGCAGCCGTGAACTGACGCGATTTTTTTAGTCGTCGTCACTCTTGAACCTTCTCTTGCTTATTATCAGGCGGGTCGAGGTCATATGTGTAAAGTCACAATAAAAAATAAATGAACATATGTATTAATGGAATTAGTAGTTTACTTTGAATATTGTCTTGCATATGGCCATGTTCATATCTTTAAAGAGTGGTAGGCAGTGGTACCCAGTCTGCCGATCCGGGGTAGTACCACTACTTACAAGTATACAGACCGTAAAGTAATTTGGTCGCGTTTCGGGATCAGCTTGAAAGTTGCCGGTTCCAACTAGGCTGGCCTAGTGAATGTGATTGCTACTCACAGTTTTTGAATTATAGTAGCAGTGGCATCCATTCATGGACCACACTCCAGCTTATCATCAAGCGGAGTGCTGTCATATGTCGAGTCACAATAAAAAAAAAATATCATATGTTCATCTTGTGAGCCCAAAGAGCCCATCGCTCAAGCCATCGTAAACATAATAGTTTATATTCTTCCTTTAATGATAACATCACGATATGTACATGTGTGGAATAGCGGAAACACATCACTCACATACTAAGCTTTATTTATGAATTAAATGTACCTATAACATGTTACAAAGCCGACCGTGGTCTAGTGGTAGTAAAACTGTCACACAAACCAGGAACCTCCAGATTAAAACTTAGTTGCTATTACCAATGTATGTTTAATATACTTTGGAGACCAGTTTGTATGATACCAGTACTTTGGTATAGTATTTAATCAAAATCAATCAATCAAATCAAATTGTCACTTCTTTTTCTCACAGGAATAGGCAGAGACAATATAACTCATAACAATAACTCTTATCATCATCAGGCAGAAGACGTCCACTGCTGGACATAGGCCTCCTCCTTAGAACGCCATTCCGAACGACAAAATTCCAGTTACATTCACCGGTTATTCGTGACTTTCACTATGTCGTCAGTCCACCTAGTGGGAGGCCTACCTACGCTGCATCTTCCGGTGCGTGGTTTCCACTTAAAAACCTTTCCTCCCCATCGGTTGTCGGTTCTTCGAGCGATTGGTTCTTTACATACCTCAGTCGCCGTGGCAACCTTAGGCCGGCATAGGGGCATAGGGACTGAGGCAATCGTGAACTGTGTCGACTTTTTTAAACGTTGGCATTATTATACCTCCTCTTGCTTGCTATCGGGCAAATCGAGTTCAGATGTCGTGTCACAAATAAATAAATAATATCTAAGTTCACACGTGTAAACTATTTTCAGTTGTATAGAGATTAAAAGATTCATCGCGATGACAATCCTGCAGGAATTCGATGTGTCATTGGACGGTTAGCTTATTGGACGGTTAGCTACTAAGAATAGTCGTGGAAGTTATTTGCGTTGCTTTGCTGACTACTGATTTTATACTGAAACAACATTATAGTTGAGAATAAATTGATTTTTAATGCAACTTTAAACTTGATCGATAAAGTTGTACGTAAACAATTTGTTATCTTAACAATTGGTTGCAATAATATAAATCAAATAGGATATCTGTAACCATAAAAAATGCATTCAAATAACTTAATATACTAGATAAATGCAAGACTGCTTGTGATTTAGGAATACTGTTAGACAGTAAATTACTATTTGATGATCATATAGAGAATGGGGTTCGTTAGGGTTCGTTTTTAGAATATGTAAACCCTTTACTGACATTGCTGCATAAAAAAAACATTTACTATGCATATGTCAGGAGTGTGCTTGAATATAGAATAAACACACACACACACACACACACACACACACACACGCATATATAAATTTGTATACTGGTTATGTTTAGTCTTATTTTTGTTTTTAAGTAAAAATGATTTAGTACCTTGTCTTATACGACATCTAGTTAAATGTTACAATTACTGATCAATTCTATTATTTGTAGTATGTTTATAGTAGTAAATATATATCATAAATTGTATTGTTGGATTGTCTAAATGGAAATAAATATTATTTAAAAGAAGATCGATAATAAGGATTGATAAAGGTATATTGCAATGGTCTGGGCTCATACAAGCAAAGATTATTCATTTATCCGTTGTCAAGATCTGATGCTGATGATGAACTTTATCCTGTCTGTAAGCCTCACTGAGATATAGATCTTGGGAATCTTAATGTTCTCGGAATTTAGTATAGCGGCTGCACAAATTTTGCAGTCAATTAGAATTATATCGAGGAATTAGAATTATGTCGATAGTTCACGAAGATACAAATATACATCAATTCAGAATATTTGGTATCTTAAAATTAGATGGTGAGGCGTACAGGATGAACAACATGAAGGAACGCTTGTAGAAGAAAGTTTCTCGATCAAATCAGATACATTCTTAAAATAGAACTTGTGAATTAATTACTTCACTGTACCGACACTAGTTTCAGGGCCCCGATTCTCCTAATACATTATGGCGCGAAAAGGCAGTAAAATTGCGCCGAGTCACTTTACGGGCCCCAGGTTTATTACCAAGGGACTCAGTCACGATCAAAGATTAGCTTGAAAGTTGCCTAAGTTTAATTCAGCCAAGGACGCATTGTAGACGCGACTGCTGCTCGAAACCACCAAGTTATTTAAATCATAGCATTTGCAATTAACTTAAACTGCGAAAATCATCAAAGTACACATTAAAATATTGATAAAATAATAAAATTGCTACACCACTGATTATATTTTTATCGCAACTTTTTATCATCAACGTTCCTTTGTGATAACAATGGCCCAGTTACTCTTTAAGGACACGTTTGCTTCGTTTTTTTTAGATATACTCGTGAAAGAGCACTAAGGCAAGAATTTAACATAACTTTCGAAACGAAGTATTGCATATCCGAACACAAAGGCGACCCGTCTACCTTTTGACACGCAAACCAAAACCCCCCGGTTCAATACCGCTTGTCAGTGCCAATGTATCTTTGTTAAAAGTATATTGGTCGCCTAGTTTCTATATTAAAGCTACGCCTGCTTGTAATATATTTAATAAAGAATGATAAATAAATTTTCAAAATAAATATATTTTTCTTCTTCTTAAGCATTAACTCCGCAATTTTTGAAAATTGATGGTTTTTCAAAGGTCAGCTCTGTTTAGGATGGCTTCGATTTCGTCAGCTCATCTAGCAGAAGGTCTTACTACACTTCTCCTTCCTATTTGCAGTCTTCACTTAGAGCAACTGTCCATCTATCTTTCTTTCTCTTTCTATTTTGTTCTCTGTCACATTATCTTTAGTAAGCTCCCCCAAGTTTACAATACACACACACCCAAACGGCCTCAATATTTCAAAACAGACTCATTTACATTTTACAACTATAGCAGGGGCCCGATTCTCATAATAAACAACAGTAAAATGACTTGACAACGAACTTACACAGATATTTGGCATTGTCGTAGGTAACCAATCAACAAATAACAAATCAATAGGTAAATACGTTGATTGGTTACCTACGACAATGCTAAATAACAGCGCAAGTTCGTTGTTGTCATTTTGCTGTTGTGTCCCCAAACATGAACAGCGTGTTAATATTTCCTTTTAAAAATCCTGTCAAGTAATAAATACATTTTAGAAGTCAAATAAGGACGTATTAGGTACCAGATACAACTAGAATATAGCAGAATAAACTACCATAAAATCGCAATACAGAAGGACAATTATCTAACCTTAGAAACAGACAGAAACAAAGGCCAACCACTTTTAACAATTATGTATTTCATAATACGATCTCAGTTTATTAAGCAATATTTTATTTTGTTATCTACGAATGACGCGGCTGACTGGTCTGGTGACGTCACACCGTATATCACGATATCTGTGACAGTTAACGGACACTAACTGTCAAATTTTTAACACATGTGATTTTAATAAAAATATAAAAATAGATTGACGCTAACTTACTTTATATTTGGGACTTAAACCGATAGATAGTCGTTTTCGTTCATCATCATCATCAGTCCACTGCTGAAAATAGGCCTCCCCTTTAGAACGCCATTCCGAACAAGATACCAGTTGCTTCCACCGATATTTTGTAGTTCATGCCATCGTGGGAATTATAGGGTTGCCATATTCCCCATGCTAGGCAGGATCACAGTATACTCACCGCAAACGCTGGACAAGTTTTAGGGCTTCCCGGCTCCAGAAGTTTTCGTTAAAAGCATTTAAACACCGGAGTGACAACGACTGAGGCAGCCATAAACTGAGTCCATTTTTGCAGTGGTCGACGCTCTTCAGATATATATTTTTTATTTTTTATTTATTTACATTTTTATACTAAGCTACTGAAGTGCTATCATAGAAACAGGACAACCAAAATAAATATATTAAAGATACACTGTTACCGGTAGGTGGTCTCGAACTCGTGCTCTCCGGTTTGTTCAATCATTGCACTGCCACTATACCCGCCACGGTATACTTTTAATCAAAACTTTATTAACGTATTATTTCTTTTAATTACAGGAACGGACACGTGCCCTATGAAATCAGTAGTACGTCGCATTGGCCAGCAGTTATTCACAGCCCTTAGTGAGAAAGGATTAGCAGTACTTGTCAACCATGGCATCGCTGATGAAAAGGTAATTAACATCTAAATATTATCATAATCATATTCACGCCTCAATTCCCATAGGGCTAGGAGAGACAACGGAACGCCAATTTTCAAAATTCTGAACTCTCTTGCTTCCTCCACATCTAAAATTCTCTTCATACATTCAATCAAATTATAATTTTGATTTTCGTCGATCTCCTTTCATCCATCCTTTTAAAGACACATTGAAAAATGAATTAAACAAATTTTATGCGGCTTACTATCGCGTTTATTTTGGTTTTTGATTTTACATTTTATTATTATTATTCCGACGTTTCGAGAGCTTTGCAGCCATCGTGGTCACGGAGAGAATGCTTGAAAATTCGGAATAAAAATAAAATATAAAATCAAAAACCAAAATAAACGCGATAGTAAGCCGCATAACATTTGGTTAATTCAACTAATAAGTAATTAATAGTTAATACTTTTCGTCGGTGAATTACTGGAACAGAATTTCCCATGTGTTCTCCATATCATCAGGCAAAAGTCGCGTGTATAGAAAAGAAATATAGAATTTAAAATTCGAATGCACTGCGAACAGGAAATGACGCGCTTTAGCGATAGACGCCCGCAGTTTGATCCGCGGTAGCAGCTGACCGGTGTGCACCCGTGAATTTTCATTTCTATTTTTATACCAAATTTTCTTGACTAATTTATACATTAACAGTACTAGTATCGGAAAAATTCTAAATATGCATTTTTTAATTAGCATAATTTAAAACTTTTCGGCGTAAAAAAGTAAAAGGTTATTCTGCATCGTATATTGGGGGCATCGCTCCCTATGAATCATATGATGTTTTTTTTTATTGTGGCTTGCTATATTCAGCTGGAGTTTGGTTCATGAATAAAGGCGACTGCTACTACAGTTAAATAACAGAAAATAGCAGTCGCATTTACTATACCAGCCTAGTTGAAACCGGCAACTTACATACTGAACCTGAAACGCGTCACTTATAAATGGTGTTACTACCCCCGGACCGGCAGGCTGGATAAAAGACCACCAACTGCGTCCTACCTTTCTTAAGTTTATTGAAGCCTCATACAAACATAAAAATGTTTACGATAAAGAGTGCAGGAATATGTAACATGTCCCTCGAATGTTTATGTGCTCGTAAGCAATGTCGGGTGACTTCAGGAACGTTAATGGACTATCAACATAGTTACTTGCAGTTACTGTGTATAGTGACACTAAGGGCCGGTATTCCAATGTTCCAATGCGCACTTAGATATCCTTGTCCTTTACTATATTAACCAATGATAGAATAGATAGATAAGTAAGGTAAGATAGATAAGTAAATGATATATAAGAAGGCAGGCCCAGGAGGGTGTTCGCCGACCCATAACCATAGAGCTTGTATGAAGAGAATTGTGAATGTGAAGGAAGCGAGGAAGTTGTGTCAGGATCGTGGCAAGTGGCGCTCCATTGTCTCTGCCTATCCCTGTGGAATAAATGCGTGACAATTTGATTGAATGATATTTAAAAAATGAAGTAGGTACGTTACCAGTTTTAATGTTCGCAAATGTACACAAAGTGGAAGTAGGATGGAATGATAGTTATTGAGAGCGAAAAGAGACAAATATATGTTGCTCTGTAAAGCGACACTAATTTCAGGTTTGCTTATTAGCATAGTTTTAACGTGCCTTGTTGTCTTTGATGGATTTAAAGCGTGGAAATTGCATTGTACAGGTCAGCGATCTGCCGTCTACTGCTAAATAGACTTTCCAGCGATCCCTACAGTAGCTAGCTGAAAACGGCCTTCGTCCAACGGTGTTCTGCTACCATAAGCAGGCTATCAGCCGTTCTTCCACACCCACACCGTTTTCCCATCCATTCGAGAACTTTTTGGCTTCAACCGCCAATTATTCTACGGAATATGTGCGCAATAATCGAGTGATTGCTACTCTAATAATTGATCTACCGTAGAGCACTAGGTTATTTTATTTTTAGACTACGATCAAGAGATACTGCGATTTCTCGCCCCAAACTAATTTGTTTTAAATCAATTTTGTCTGACCATCTCCATCTGGACCTTTTGAAGTTCACAAATTGTTATCACATACTAAATAGCAAATACCTTATGAAAACGCGCCCTTAGTAGGCATTGAAACACCATCCTCCACTGAGACTAGTTAGTATTTGCCCGTTTTAACTATCATACCTAATATAGCATCATGAACTTACTAAAACTGGTTTCCAGTTACGTCTTTATCGTAGAAGTACTCTAACGCCCATATTCCATACAGGGGTGCCTACAAATTATCTTGCTTATATATCAATCAATCAATGTCACGTCTCTTTCCCACAGAGATCCTGACACAACTTCCTCGCTTTCCTCACATCAACAATTTTCATTATACAAGCTCTACGGTTATGGGCACTTGGCGGTTAAGGGCACACAGCTTTCTGGAGAATGTCTCCCATAATCCAGAATAATGTTGGCATGGAATCTCACAAGCTCCTCAGGCCGGCATAGCGGAAATGACTCGATGCCCGAATGCGGTAACACTTCATTGCTCTTAAAGGTGCCCGGCGCCGTGTCCATAACCATTGGGCTTATACGAAAAGAATTAAACATGTGGGGGAAGTGCGTAGTGTCAGGAAATAGCGCTGTCCATGTCACTGTCCGTCCCTATAGGAATTAAAGTGTGACATTTGATTTATTTAATAAATAGGATTATTAATCACCATTAAGACGGCTACATACAAATACAATATAGTCTGTTAAAAAAAATGGAGAAGGAAAGTAGGCTACAGGCTGACTTCAGATCTCCTTAAGTCTTAAATTTTAAATAATAAATAATACATTAATAAGTAAATAAAAATCACATCAACATGTGACCTGTGGTATATTAAAAATTAAATTAGTAATTTTATTATTTCAGTTAAAAGCAGTATACGCCGATTTGGACAATTTCTGCGCCTTACCCGAGGGAAGTCAGGCTCAATATCTACGGAACCCTGAAAGCAATCATGGGTACATTCGCCCTGGAATTGATACATTGGATAAGCAATCTAATAAACAGGTACATAAGTGTTATTATTGAACACCTACCATTTTTATGCGTCTACGCAGTTTTCAGTACCCACTATGACACGACGCAGTCCGTCTGTCAGCAATATATTCGGTTTTTTATAAGTAATTTATAACTTCGAAATAATGATAGAGCTCGTCTACGATTAGCTAATTACCGTTAGGATTAGTATGATTTAGGAAAATATCGCGCAATTCCTATTAAGTTGGTAGCAGTAAGCTCTTCCACATTGCTCTTCCAGATCTTGTACATTGTCGGACTCTGCAATCTATTATAGAAACTCGTCATTAATATAGCCTATAACAATAATACGATAACAAATCAAATCAATCCAAATTGTACAAAATTTAAAATTATAAACACAAAAAAATACAAAATATGAAAAACCAGTCTGCAACCATACAGATATCAAACCAAAACAAAAATAGTATAGTCTAACAGAATACCACGTAGGTGAGTAGTAGCAAGAAGAGAAGCTAGACACACAGATATAGATAGTCCCCTACGCAGCACCTGATCACGAGTATCAACCGTCACCCCAGTCATCCATATTTTAGGGAGGAAGGACACCCGACGTCACTACGAGATTAACGCGCATAAGTGAACACTACTTTCAGATCCGGATACTACTACACTTCCAAGTGTACTTTGTACTTAAAACAAACATGCAAGAAAGCAATAAAATATAAGTACCTAATTAAACTAACGAACTAATTCTCCATATCTATGTAGAGTACTTCCTGTCATTACTAATTACAAATTCTTACATACAATTATCGCAATATACTTTTGCCAATAATAATAGCAGTCATCAATCAAAGGTATATTCATAGGAATAGGCAAAGATAACAGAGCTTGCCACGATTCTGACACAACTCGTTCGCTTCCCTCACATCCACGATTCTTTTTATACTAGATCTATGATCATGTGGGTATTGGGGAGCGCTGAGTTTATGGGAATTTAATCAAGGGACAATCTTCTAGGCTCTTCTTCCACTAACCTCTGTTTAGTGTCTCCTGTTTTGTCATGTCGATAAGTACTTTATTAAAGGCTCCCTGCGATCACCATAGCTGCAAAGGTTTTGGAACGTTGCAAAAAATTAAATAAACTGCATAAATCTTTTATTTTATTTATAATATTCGCGCAAAAAAATGAAACGATTTCTTAGCATCCTTGCATTCTCCGTCCGGGTGCCGAGTCCATCGCGTGGCAGGGGGGAGAGTGAAGGAAGTTCCGGAAATGGGTCACAAGGTTTCAAAGATTTTTGCGACAGGTCAAGTCAACCTTCCCTACCCTTACTACCCTCTCTAGGCAACCAAATATTGTAACACCCCACCAAGTACTATAACACCCCACCAAGTACTATAGCACTTAGTCAAACACAAAATTATTAGATACTAATAACATCTATTTATTTCTCGCCTAAACGAATCCAGGTGAAATTTCCAGAACACGGTTTTTGAAATAATAAGCATATCTACTATAAAAAGCCATGGATTAAAAAAGTATTTGTTTATTGTTTTGACAATATATTCATGCTCCTTGTTTTTAACATATACTCGTATAAACAGGGATTTGATGTTCTACATGATGGTACAGAATATGTTATGTTGGTTAGATGGACACACGGCCTAACATGCAATATGATAAACACTACAAGGATACATTAGTGTCACGCTACAGCATTGAGCACGACGCCCTCACATTATAAGAACGTTTTGTATTATATACTTGTCGGTATTAACTGTAAAAAAACACATAGATTGCCTTGACTATTAACTCTAAATACGACTATCTGCTATGAGAGTAGGTGTATAGACATCAATATACCTATTGGTTGGCAAAATAAAGTGAATTGCGCCGTGGTCAAGTGGTCAGGTAAACAGAGAACTCACGATTCAAAACCACTTGCCAGTACCAATGTATCTTTGATATATGTAAGCTAATCGTACAGTTCCACAACAAAAGGACACGATTAATTTTGTACGGGAACTTGGGCTTAATTGTATTAACAGTTGCATATACATTTTAAAATAGTTTGATGTATGAAGATTACAATGCAATTGGAATATATCCTTTATTTTGCATTGTTTAAGTGTGCAAAATGATCAAACTATAGTTATAACAGTTTAAAGCAGAACTGTTAATATGGCGTGGCGTGTCTTTGTGATTGACAGATGATACAAAATCCACGTCTTATTATTTTCCAAATAACTCAATTGCACAGCAATTCAAAGTAATATCGTTATAGTTTTATCAACACAAGTATCGAAACCACCATTTATATATATTTTTCATTATTGGACATTACAAAAGTAGTACATAAAAGCCCAAAATAAATGATGTTCGACCTTAAGTTTCGATGCCGCCATGCAATTTTAAAGAGACACAGCGGCTTTATGCGTCCTCTTTCGCCTATACCACAGAGAATACTCTTTAACCTTGTTCCCATATCGTCTTTTCACACCCGTGATGCCCAGATCTTGGGAATCATCCGCATTCTGTCTACTGAATCAGTAGTTTTCAGTTCGGTGCGTCTTTTCTTTGTAGAACAATCGTCAAGTAGAATGCTTTACCAGCCCATGTGCTCTCCTTATCCTATAACCTGCGATGCATGAAGAAGGGTGGTAGGCAGTGGAACCCAGTTTGCCGTTCCGGGGTAGTACCACCACTTACAAGTATACAGACCGTGAAGTGATTTGGTCACGTTTCAGAATCAGCTTGTAAGTTGCCGGTTTCAACTTGGCCGGCATAGTGAATGTGATTGCTACTCACAGTTATTGAATTGTAGTAGCAGTGACATTTATTCATGGACCACACTTCGGCCTAACATCAAGCGGGGTGCTGTCATATGTCGAGTCACCATAAAATTAAAAAAAGGCACCTTTGGTCGGATAGTGACGGCGATTGTGGCAACCGTGCACTCTTGGTCATTCTCTTACTTATCAGTAGGAAGATCGATGACAGCTGTCCAGTCCCAATAAAAAAAAACAAGTTACATTATTTAGAACACTGTCCAAACAAAACTTATCTTTCATTTCAGGAACTGCGTCATACATTCAACATTACATCACTGTCCGCTGCATCAATGCCTGCAGATGAGGAAGTACCAGCATTCTGTCAGCACACTGTACCATTAGCCCATGATCTTACCAACCTATCACGTGTTCTCTTGCAAGCTCTCGCATATGCATTAGGTTTGTAAACATACACTTTTTTGACGACAGGCGTGGCGTTGTGGTATGCTACCAGTCCGTTACGCGGGTGTCGCGGGTTCGATTCCCGGTCGGAGCAAATATTTGTTTCATAGCTATATTTGAAATATTTAATAGTAAGATTATACTCATTCGGTGACTACAACTTACAAGTATACAGACTGTGAAGTGACATAGTCGCTTTTTGGGATTAACTTGTAAGATGCCGGTTTCAACTAGGCTGGCATAGTGGATGTGACTGCTACTTAGTTTTTAAACTGTAAGTAGCAGTCACCTTCATTCATGGACCGCACTTCAGCCTATCATAACACCTCATATGTCGAGTCACAATAAAAATCTAATAGTTTGATCTTTCTTTTTACTTCATACCTAAGCTATACTAATAAATTAAACAAATTTTATGCGGCTCCCGTGAGTCTTTCGTGACCACATTGCAAAGCTCTCGAAACGTCGGAATAAACGCTATTAGTATGTTTTTAATGGTTTTAAACAATAATTTTTAGGTCTACCACCTGCCCAGCTCCTAGATTGTCATTCTGGTATGCTTGCAAGCGATGGCGTGAACCCATCTGCTATGAGACTTCTGTATTATCCGCCAGTTCCACCCGAGGATGAATGCCCTGGATGCGAACCCAACAAGGGATGTCCATACACCCGCTGCGGTGCTCACGCCGACTATGACACGTTCACTCTATTAGCCCAGGATTCTGAAGGTGGACTTGAGGTAAATTATTTAAACATTGGACTAAAATAAATAACTTTGCCGAAAAATATTTTAGATTGAAAAAAATCTTTATTACGAAAAAAATTCCTTAAGAAAGCTGGGTTGCCTAGTGTCCATAACGGTGGAGCTCCTATAAAAAAAATCGTGGATGTGATGAAAGCGAGGGAGTTGTGCCAGGATCAAAGAAAGTGGCGCTCTACTGTTTCTGCCTATCTTTGTGAGAAAAAGGCGTGACAGTTGCATCCAATTTTCTTTATATAAGCTCTACGGTTATAGACACAAGGCAACTCAGCCTTGTGCCTATAACTATTCTTGAGGATGTCACCGATTTTGTCGGAAACCCTTCTGGGACTACCTCGTTTAACGCATCCATTCACATCAAATTTATAAATTCCTTTCGTCAATCTATTTTTAGTCATACTTTTCATGTGCCCAATCCATTGAAGCATTCTTATTTTAATTCTTGTCACTACATCTTTTAAATCGTATCTATCGCGCACTGTGGTATTCCTCATTCCATCCGCTGCCGTCACTTCATAATGACTATTAACCCATATTAATAGGAATAATTTTATTAATCAGGTAAAACTGAACGGTAGCGACAAATGGCAAGCTGTTGGTCATCTTCCTGGAGCTATATTGGTGCAACCTGGTCAACTGCTGGCATCTTGGACTACTAATCTACTTCCTGCATTGGTACTATACATATACTTTTATATATTAGGCTACTATAGCTGCCAACATCGATACATTGGTAACTATTATGTACGGGCTCGTTTTCGCACTTAAGTCCTTTGCGTCTTGTTTGTGCGTTCTTGAACGGTCTTCAACCATATATGTTGCCAGTGATGACATGATTGACGTGGTCTTTAAATGTTGGCCTGTTGGAAAAGCTTAGAATCGCTCAGCCGGCAATGGAGAGAACTATGTATCTTTGCGCGACAAATTCCGGGACGAGGATATTCGCCAAAAAACAAGCTGAAGTGGCAATGGGCTGACCACATCGTTCGAAGAGCCGATAACCGATGGGGAAGAAAGGTTGTTCAGTGGAGACCACAACTCGGAAGACGCAGCGTAGCGTAGGTACTCTTAGGCCTCCCACTAGGCAGACTGACGACATAGTGAAAGTCACAAATAAGCAAGCAACTGGCATCTTGTTCTATGGGGGAGGCCTGTGTTCAACGACTTCTGGCTAATGATGATATTTGTTACAGGTACACCGCGTAGTGGTACCGCAAGGAACCTATGCCCGTGCGCGCGGACGACATTGCGTCGCGTTCTTCTGCCACCCGGACAAGAACGCCGACCTCCCCACTCTTCCACCACGTGTTGTGCCAACACCAACTCCCACGCCAGTCTTCACGCCGCACCTGACTCTTCATCATCGTCTCATGAATGCTGCCCATCATTTACATAAGCGCTTCAGGGAGACCTACGCGTGACTAGCACGGGCTAAGCACGTAGAGCATACCCCTGTTTCAAGACGACATACATCTCCTTTATAAACCGGTTTTTACTTGTTTATTTTAGGAGGTAATTTTCTTTTTTTTATTAAGTTAATTAATTTGATTTTAATGATATATTTAAATACTTTCAACAAAGTCTAAATAGCACAGATTAGATACAACTGTACGCTCGAAGGACCAATGATTATGCTATGTTTTATTGGTTTAATTGTGAAAGAAATATAAAACCAAATACATATACATATACATTCTAAAAAAAACATTCAAAAATATATAAAATGGGTAGAGCTAAAAAATATAAATAATTACGTATTACGCCAACCTGTAAATGTAGGTACTACTTTTTCACATTATTTGTGCACCTTATTTTGATGACAGGCGTTAGCACACCAGTTTGTTAAGCTTAAAGTCGCCGGTTCGATCCTCGGCCGGAGCAAATATTTGTTTCATAGCTAAAACTGTAGAAGCACTCACCTCCATTCATGAACCGCGCACTCTAACTTAACATAAAAAACGATACAAAGGTCGATAATGACATATTGAGGCACTGTATTGCTGTGTCAAAAAATCATAGCTGGAAATAAAAAGATAAAGAAGAAAAGCTCACTTTTTTGTAAAGAAGCTGCTTACCAAATTAACACAACATGCAAGCGCAGGAAGATTTAAAAGAAAAATGCGTCTAATTCCAGAGTGCACAGATAATGTGACCGTTTAGTGTATTCTTTCTTTCAATATTATTATTTATATACCAACATTTAACTATAATAAATATTGCTTTAAGAAAATTACCTCCTATATCAAATAATTTCCTTCAAATAATTACTTTCAAATAATCTTATTAATCGGGCTTTGAGAGAAAATGTTGACCAAGAAAACAGTAGTTCTCAATGTACAGGCCGTGCTTGGTTTGTTTTTTCTTTATTTGTCAGTGTAGTGTATGGGGAATACACACATATACGTGATATTGCTAGATGCACGTGGCACTGTCTCGAGCGTATCGTAAAACACGAGTGCCCTGCGACGGGGGTAGACGTGTGGCATAATACATTGGCGAGCCTGTGATTACAGTAATCCTTAGTTATCAGTGTTACTACTGCATGAGGTACTATGCAAACACTACAGTTAGTATGCATTCAATATTAAGTTTTATTTATTTATGGTTGGTTTTCATTTTGTCTCAAGGCCCTATTAATATTGTATAGACTGCTTTCATTATATTATTCAATAACAAATAAATAAGTAAATATTTTTATTTTGGTTGGGCAATGTTTGATTAGCCAACACAACTTGGCTGTCGGGCTTACACTCTCTTGTATTGTGATAAAATTATTTATAAAAATTGACTGACCATGCGGAAATTAACTTATATTTGAAAAAGTTCATTTAATTCACTTTTCATTTAAATATATCCCAAGTCAACATATCACTTTTTAAATCTTGCCAATTGGACGCTAACAACGAGGTTGTAAAACTATAGTATCAAACCTATTTATAACAAAAGGTTCCCCTGGATAAACCCAGGGGAAAAGGCAAACAGGACGGAGCTTCATAAGCTGGTTAGACCAACTGGTCCACAGCCCTTATGATATTAAAGTTATCAACTGTAATTTCAAATTTATAAAAAAAATACACATCATCTTCTTGATCCTTCATTTAACTAATGTATTATTATAATCATCACAATTTTAAACAATTTTTTTCTTTGATTGGCATAGTGACAGCGACTGAACAGACTCGTTTTTTACAGTAGTCTCGGCACATTTAGACCCCCTCTCGGCACATCAGGCAGGTTGAGATCGGATGTCGAGTGAGAATATAAAAAAAGAATAAACTAAAATCATAAACAACATCTTTATTAGTTCTTCTTAATTTTCTATAATCTAAGTACTACTTATTTACAAATGAGGACAAGAAACGGCTAATCACTCCAATTTATTATGAAAGTATTAAACTTGAAAATAAAAAACAATTTTAATTTTGTTGTCCTCTTAAGTTAGAATAATTATAATTTATATAAAGAAAGGTAATATGGTGAATGCATGAAACAACATAATTGCGCAAGGATCGTAAAAAGTCACGCGAACCGAGAACTCCCGGTCTAAAACTTATCTCTACCAACATATCTCTGATATATGTAAGAAGCACATTTGATCGGCATAGTGACGGCGACTGAGGCAGCCGTGAACTAATTCAGTTTGTTCAGTCGTCGTCACTCTTGGACCTCCTCTTGCTTATCATCAGGCAGGTCGTGGTCAAATATCATTAAAAAAATTGTACTTTGGTCGCCTATTTTCTATGATATAAGCACGTTTAGTACCTAAGTATAGTATTGAAAAAAGTAAAGGTAAAAACTGCAAATTATATAGGCCCATTCTCAACAAATTTTAAACAATGATTATCTGTGCTTTTATTTCATTGTATAAATGCCGGTTAAAGTCACTGTATTACCTAACCTAACCTTTCTCTATATTCATTATTCATGCTTTGTCTTCCTCTTGGTGTTCTTTGCTTATGCATTTCCTAATTTTAAGACCAATATTATTATATTGTGATAATTTTAGCTCAATTTTAATATTTAAAAAAATAATCGGATTCATTCAAACGGTTAAGGCACTTTGGGGATGACATTTGACGGTTTGGTTAACACGCCAAAACCGTCAAAACTGTCACGTTCAAAGTACGAAAACAGTCAGCTTAACTAAAAAATAAAAATTTTCTTTGGATATTTAATAGTTGTACTTAACATAATTTACCCCAGTACTTATTATTACGTACTTACTATTTTAAATTTAAAAATATAGTTAAAAAAATGTATCTACTTAAAAAGACGTATTTAGTACAGGTGATCGATAGGATAGATTTTTAGCTTTTTCTACAAACATTTCTGTCACCAATCACCTTGTTAAGTATAGTGAAACCAGGATTATAATGAATATAAGACCCTTCAATGGACCTGATTTTGGTTAATGGCTTAGTATTTTAGTTGACAATGTCAAAGAAATAATGTATGTTTAATGTTTCATTATCATCATCAGCCAGAAGGCGTCCACTGCTGAACATAGGCCTCCCCCTTAGAACGCCAGGTCGAACGACAAAATGCCAGCTGCATCCACTGGTTATTAATGACTTTCACTATGTCGTCAGTCCACCTAGTGGTAGGCCTACGTACGCTGCGTTTGTCAGTTCGTGGTCTCCACTCTAGAACCTTTCTTCCCCATCGGTTGTCGGTTTTTCGAGCGATGTTCAATGTTTGGTAATAATGAATATGAAGATAACACGCCGGTGTTTCACAATAAGATGAGGTTGAGAATTAGGATGGTTTAGTAAAGACTTTACTAACGAAGAGGTCTTAAAAGTAAAATAGAAAGAAACACGTTTTTGCTTTAAATCACTTTTTAATACTCGATGACCTTTTAAATTAAAATTGGCAAAAAATCCACCATTATTTCACATTAACCATTCTTGTCAAAAACGCCATAACTCCAATGGCCATTTTGACAAATAAGTTCAAAATAAAACAAATTTCAGCGTCTCATTAGTTGGTGCTTGTTAAGATCCTGGTTTTGCTATAGTGTTTTTATTAAATTAGATATACATATTTATGTTTGCGTGTGATAGTTTAATCAATACAAAAGAAAAAGGAGATTATCTTTAAGAAAAGTGTTTTAGAGCTATTTGTGTTCACAACAAAGCTTATCTATACCTCTCTGGTTTATAAAATATTTTGATTTGTTATTATCGAGATCTATGAAAAAAGCGTTGACCAAGAACTAAAAATAAACAACATATTTTTTATGAGAAAATGTAACTTTTATGATTTATATTATAAATATTATAACTATAAATTATAACTATAACTGACTATAGTTATAAATTTTATAAATAACACATTGTTGTTTGAAAAAATAATATAATATATTTTTTAACGCTTTGTCAACGCTTGATACTTCGCGTCACCCATCCGAATAGCCTCAATCTTTTATTTGATTTGATCTCAAAATGTTGTATTTTTACATAAAATAAATTCACCCGCAAATGGCACAGGGCGTTGATTTGAATTTCTTAAAAGGTGTACTAATTAATAATTTGAGACATTTAAATACTTTCGCATTTTATTTTAAATTACATAAAGGACTTGATTAGCCATCGATGTCTTCTATGGCTAATCAGTGATTAAATATTGGTGAAATCACATCTTTTTAGAATTTAAAAAGGTTTCAAGCTCAGAAAATAAGTAGGAAGTATAGAAACCAAATTTTTGCTTTTGCAAGAATATTTTATAAGAAACAACGTTCCTGAGAAGAAGTAGTGGAATATTTTTTACTTATTATTGTACTTATGTTTTTTTGAAAATAAAGATGTGACTTATTTGATTTAAATTGTTTTGTTTCTACCCAAATATGCACTACAGGAGGGGTGACATGTGTACAAAAACACACCCCTTCTGCACCGCTTTACTACCACGGGAACTACTACTACTATCTTAACTGGTAGCGCTTAACTGAGGTAGCGCTTTACTACCTCAGTTAGGCGCTAGGTACATTACACAATATATGTAAGCATATAAATACATTGTTTATTAACCCTGTCTACCCCAAACTAACACAATTTATTTAACACAAGCATAATAATGACTATGTTTTAAAATTAGTCTATAAAAACGCAATTAAGTGTTATAAAAGAGTTACTACGAAGTACTATGAATGATATAATGCACAAAAAAACTCTTAATAACATTATATTAAAAAATAAATAAAATATGTTGCATACAATTACTTAGCTGTAAAAAGAAAGGCCACAGTTTTACAGTGTTTGTGTGCGTGGTACTATGGTTACCCCACAACCTTACATAATCGATATCACCACACCCCACAACCAGTCACGAAGTTGATTCACAAACGACCCCACACAATCATGGCAAAATGGTTCGTACGTAGATCAAATAATACATCAGCTAATGAAAAATGTGGTTTAAAAATAGTGCATCTCGATATTGGCGGTCGGAAACCATTCTCGAAACTTGTTAACGATGTTAGTAACGACAAGATATTTAACGAACAACAAACAACGACATCGAAGCGTTCTAATTCAAGAGGCAACGCTATATACTATGATAAAATAGATGTGGTAGATGTGAAAACATTGAAATATGATATTAAGAAGCTCCTTCAGGATTCCAACACTAAAATTGCACATGAGAAATTGGGCAAAGTGCTCCGATCAGTTGATATGGTTAGTAAACGATGTGAAGATATGACTTCGCGTTTGAGCCAATACGAAGATAGAATTAAATGCTTGGAAAACCGCAGTACATCGCTCACTGACAAAAACAAACAATTAGAACTTAAAATTCGTGATTTGGAGCAATTTGTTTCTGAAGCTGAAATATTGAATGAAAATCTTAAAAATGTTGAAACTGCAAAGAAAATTTATGAATGCAATGAATCAGTGAATTTGAAAACCGCTGCTGAATATGAAGATGAAAAGAGGCTCTCAGAAATGGCTGAAAGTTCCATCGATAAAGCTACTGGCGAGATGAGAGTGAAAATAATACTTTGGCAAATGAAACAAAAACTCCGAGCAACATATAAGTACAAATCAAAAGAATCTAAACTATTATTAAATAAAGATGATAATTTAAAATAAATTTAAGTCACCAATTTTACTTAATTCTCATTTCCATTAAATTTTGTGTTTAAGGTTATTGAGAACACTGCAAGCTTAGATAATGTTTTCGAGTGGCCTTTATTTATTTGCATTTTCTTAAAATAAATTAATTGGGCTTGTCTCTTGTGTTTAATTTGGTTGAGGTTGTTGATAAATAAAATTGTTCACGCCTTTCCCAACTTGGGGCCTATCCCAGGAGGTCCGCGGACAAAACAAGAAAATTACGAAAGCATAGAAGTGCAGCCGAATTTAGTGAGACCATTTTGCCTTTTTTAGGTTCAAGATGGAATAATGTGTCAAGTGATAGGTGGCTACTAGCCTTTTACATACAAAAACATTTAGATTGACCTATGTGAGTACTGCAAATAAGTTTTTTTAGGGGTCCGCGGATCATGGTGGCTCTAGGGGGTCCGCCCTTGGAAAAGGTTGGGAAAGGCTGACGTAAAGGATAGATTATTTAGAAAATTTATGTAGAAAGTTAGAGTAGTATTTAATTATTATGAATTACCAACTGAAGATACATTGTGAACTAAATTAAGGTGACAAACTAAATAAAGGTTTGTTGAATTATATGTAATTATAACATGCATTGGAATATATAAAAAAGTGTAATTCTGAGTAGAACTTACTATATATATTATAGTAACTAAATATGTAATTTGAGTGCACAGGCTCCGAATGACAGCGACAGCCGTTTATATGAAAAACTCGTGTAAAAAGTTATTTATGAAAAAAGTGAAATATATAATCTCGGTGGGGGAAAGCCGGCTTAACTAGTCGCTCGGACAGCGTATTACTATTTTAATAAATTCACGTCGGCAATGTTGAAAGTTATTTTAGAGTTTTTATTTTGGCGCAGTTCGCGTGTGGTCCCACTTCTCTTTTGGCGGGAAAGCACACGTCACAGCGGCCGGCGACACCACTCTGTGCAGCCGCTCATGGTTTTTTTTTAACGAATTTGATTAATTAGTTGAGATTGTTGCCAGTATGTTTGTGCGGTGTCTCTGAGATTATGGTAAGTGATATATTATATTTTAGTAGATTTGTTTTTATATATCAAAATTATCACTCCTCTTTCCTACAAGGATAGGCAAGGACAATGGAGCGCCACTTGTCACGATTCTGACATAACACCCTCGCTTCCCTCACATTCCAAAACTTTCTTCACACAAGGTCTACGGTTACCCAGCTTTCTTGAGGATGCCTTCGATTTATATAATAAGTTATGTATTAATGAGTGCAGTTCATGAACGGAAGTGACTGCTACTACAGTTAAAGAACTGTAAGCAGCAGTCACATCCATTATGCCGGCCTAATTGGAACCAACAACTTACAAGTTGATCCCGAAACGCGAATAAATCAGACTGGCAGACTGGGCACCACTGCCTACCACTCTTTATGTATACATCTTTGTGTGTATACATTTTTGAAGATCTACTCTAAAGTAAACAGTACTACGAAATTGGGGAAATAACGTCAACAACAATCATAACAAGAAATAAATTTGAAACGAAGTGATATTTTTTAATTATTGTGACATTAATTTAAAAATATCTAAACCCGTCAAGAGTATCGAGAGTATCGACGACTGGAAAAACCGTTTCAGTTTACGGATGCTTACCGGCCACTGATTATTTTTTTACGAAGGTTTCAAGACGATGAGGAGGACACACATATAATATAATACTGTGAGCATTTTTTTTTTGTGACTTGACATATGACAGCACCCCGCTTGATGTTAAGCTGGAGTGTTGTCCTTGAATGCCACTGCTACTACAATTCAATAACTGTGAGTAGCAATCACTATCCACTATGCCGGCCTTATTAAAACCGGCAACTTACATGCTTAGCCCGAAACGCGACCAAATCACTTTATGGTCTTTACTTGTAAGTGTTGGTACTACCCCGGATCAGCAGACTGGGTACCACTGCCTACCACTCTTGGCAATAGTAAGACTTTGTTCATAATTTTTTATACCGACCGTGAAGTGATTTGGTCACGTTTCAGGATCAGCTTGTAA
This sequence comes from Tinea trinotella, assembly GCA_905220615.1. NCBI lineage: Eukaryota > Metazoa > Arthropoda > Insecta > Lepidoptera > Tineidae > Tinea > Tinea trinotella. Next base: position 10,189,422 of record HG992312.1, read on the forward strand.
GTTGCCGGTTCCATCTAGGCCGGCATAGTGGATGTGATTGCTACTCACAGTTTTTGAATTGTATTAGCAGTGACATTCATTCATGGACCACACTTTGGCTTAACATCAAGCGGAGTGCTGTCATATGTCGAGTCACAATAAAAAAAAATCTTTATTTATTCTTCCAAATCTATTTTGTCCTCCTCAAAGTAATCCCCCCCGGCCACAATGCACTTGCGCCAACTAGTATAATCATATATACTATACTTTTATGATCTGAAGGAGGACATAGAATGGGAAAGCATACCTACCACTCAGTGTTTCCCAACGTGGGGCCCACGCCCCACAGGAGGGCAATTTGATAGTTGAAGGGGGGCAATTTAAAAATGGACTCGACCCGACTTTAAACCTTTCGCTTTGGGTTATTCAAATGCAATGCTAGATATATTTTGATAGATATGTTTCGATAACAATTTCATAGTTATTTCTTCTAAAACTTATAATATTTTATATTTCTTAAGAGAACATAACGATTTTTAAAGGCTAGAAATTATGTTATGGGGGGGGCATATAAAACGCCTAAAAAAGGTTGGCAAACACTGCTACCACTTGTTTATTGTTTGACAAAGAAACGACACGCGCCAAATCGTTAAGTTTAATTTGGATGCTTCCCTGACCTAGGCGGTGTCTCCAATCAACACAGTCGCGTGACAGCGAACCCCCATGACCGTATACTTGGTCACGTCACTGCAATGATAATCGTAATGAGCTTCATTTTGTCATTTAAAGCTATTGAAGAATATCATTGGCTGATTAGTGTAACGCGATACAATTTCAACCAATCATGTGCATTGAATTTATAAATACGTATTAATCAACTACTTATTTATTCATTTAAATCCTTTATTGCACCAAAATAAACTTAAAAATAGGTACATTCTCCACGGAGAATGTTCCGAGGAGCTCTTTAACCTTGTTCGGGGAAAGCATCCGCATTTTGTCAACCGAATCGGCAGTCGAACCAAAAAGTTCGATGCGTCTTTTCTTTGTAAAACAATCGACAAGTGGAATACTTCACCAGCCCATGTGTTCCTCCTATAACCTTGGATCCTTCAAGCGATGCGTGAAGAAGCACATTTGGCCGGCATAGTGACAGCGACTGAGGCAACCGCGAACTCGGATGTTTCAGTAAAATCAAATGATAACGTAAAATCGCTTTGTCATTATTTCATTTTATTGTGCAGACATCTAATCTAATGAAATCGTTCACGTACATCCTTCTGATAAATATATTTTGCCATGTAAAGTCTAGACATCAGTTAATCTAGTAGAGACCCCGATTAACCTAAAAATGCATTGTTATTATGCTTTTGCGCATTATTAAATAATCATAGCAATGCTCGAACGTAGGCAGAGGTCAGCAGTACACATAAACATGGAGAGTTGCTGATATAAATTTGGAATTTGGCGCTTCATTGTCTTTGCCTATCCCTATGAGTATTAAGGCGTGACAATTGAGTAATTAAAAAGGCAGTGTTATAATCAAGTCATTTAATAAAGTTTTTTTTATAAATTTATAAATGCATGTTAAGCTAAAAAAAAAGAGGCGGATATTTGCTCCGGGCTGGTTGTCAAGAGTGGTAGGCAGCAGTGCCCATTCTGCCGATCTGGGGTAGCACCACCACTTACAAGTATACAGACCACGTAAGTGTCGTAGTCGTATTTCGGGATCAGCTTTGTAAGTTGCTGGTTTTAACTTGGCCGGCATAGTAGATGTGACGACTACTTACAGTTATTGAACTGTAGTAGCAGTCACCTTTATTTATGGACCGCACTGCAGCCTAACATGCTGTCATACGTCGAGTCACAATAAATTAAAATAAAAACTGGAGTGTGGTCCATGAATGGATGTGACTGCTAATTTGCCTGTTGATTTGTTATTCGCTGATTAGTCACGAAGATGTCAAATATTAGTATGACGAAATTTCACTGATTTTTCGACGCCAAATGTATTAAAAGACTTGCAGGTCTTATAAAGGTGCCCATAGGAGTTGCAGAATCATTTAAAATTGACCCGTTATAGAGTCCAAAAAAGCCAACTTATAAAAAAAAGATTTTATTTTGAATAAAACGTTGATACCATAATTACTATTGACAATGAAATGTCTGTAATAAGGCAACGGTGGTCTTGTGGTAGATAAATAGTACACCTGTACATATATGTGTTGTGGCTGTGTCACGTTTAGTAGCTTAGTATCAGTGGCGTAGCGTGGAAGTCAGCGTGGAAAATTTGCCGCTCCCTTATTTAGGAGTTTTAACGATTTATAATAGTTTTTTAAAATTTTGCCGCCCCCTAAATGTGCCGTCCGGGGCGGGCCGCCCCCTCCGCCCCCGCCACGCCACTGCTTAGTATAGAAATAAATATAATATAATAGCAATAATATAGCAACTAATATATAAATCTGGTTTGAGGTTGCTTTATAAAGGTGTTAAATAGTTTATTTGTGTTATGTTACCTACGTACTAATAGCTCGATAGACATTTTGTTTAACGCAAGTAAAATCAATATTTGGAAATAAATGAAAATTATAATCTAAATGTTGCTTTTTTATGGAAGGATGACATATGTCCACATACTGCCTTATTATATCTATAGTACAATAGACTTATGAGCAGAATCATATTCTGTATATACAGTTATATACATATACAGAATTACATATCTGCCGGAATAGTAACGGCGACTGACGCAACCGTAAACTGACTGCTTACTATCAGTCGTAATAAATTATAACTCAGGTCATAATCAAAAGTAGTTTATTTGAATGTTCCAATAAAAAAGCTTCCATTAGGAAACGGAAAATCTAGGGAACACTGTTATAGGCAACGCGAACCACATTTCCCTTCTGTTTATTATATTATTATTTGTAATTGATACTAAACACTTTTATTTTAAATCAAAATCAAATTGTAACGCCTCTTTTTTTTATTGTGACTCGACATATGACAGCACCCCGCTTGATGTTAAGCCGAAGTGTGGTCCATGAATGAATGTCACTGCTACTACAATTCAATAACTGTGAGTAGCAATCACATCCACTATGCCGGCCTAGATGGAACCGGCAACTTACAAGCTGATCCCGAAACGTGACCAAATCACTTCACGGTCTATATACTTGTAACACGGGAATGGACAATGGAGCGCTCCCTCGCTTCCTTCACATCCACCAATCTCCTCATACACTTGTTTTACCTTAATGCAAATCAACTATAACGTCAATTTGTCGTCATGACCAAACAGAAAAACCGAAAACTGGTTTCAGGCAGATATTATTTAGAGTGTCCATTGTAAATAATGTGACTGCGCATATCGTCTATCCGTGAATTAGCATCTCGAATACCAGATTTATTACAAATCGTGCATAATTTGTTGTTCACGATAATATAGAAATTCCAGTTAAACGCAATTGGATATTTAAAGAAGTAACATAACTTTAAAATAATATATTATACTTTGTAAATTAATAATAAACATTGGATCGAAAAAATGACGCGTGCACATCTGTTGGCTCCGACTGGGAATCGAACCAATCGTCTATCGATTAACAAGTAATTTAATTGACAAAACTTTTAACAAATAATTAAAAGTTTTAGTAGACATGGATTATTAGGTCGTTCGGGGGAGGCATCCGCATTTTGTCGACCAAATCAGCAGTCGAACTAAGAGGTTCGGTGCGTCATTTCTTTGTAGAACAATCGACAAGTGGATTTCTTTACCAGCCCATATGATATCTCCATCCTGTAACCTTGGATCCTTCAAGCGATGTGTGAAGAAGCACCTTTGGCCGGCGTAGTGACGGCAACTGGAGCAGTCGTGAATGATGGTAAATAATGTTATTGTTGTCCAGTAAACAGTGGCGTAGCGTGGAAGTCAGCCGCCCGGGGTGGAAGTCGGCCGCCCCCTTATTTAGGAGTTTCAATCATAGTTACAACAAAAATATAAATTTCTGGTTCAAATTATAACGATTTATTTCAGTTTTTATAAATTTTGCCGCCCCCTAAACGCGCCGCCCGGGGCGGGCCGCCCCCTCCGACCCCGCCACGCTACGCCACTGCCAGTAAACATTTTTAAGTTGATCAAGAATAGACAAGTAATTTAAAGGTGTGAAACGTGTTTCTTCGTGTTCCCTCCAAAATTCCTTCCAAAGTTTTTGTAAAGGTTTACCGCCGTTTTGCTAAAACGATCATCATTAACCTCACTATGATCGTCTACTTGTGATGAATGAAACACGCCGCATGTTTCATATTCATATTTACTTGACAATGTTTTAACATTGAATCATATATTTTTACTTTAACACTGGCAAGTTAAATACTAAGCCATAAACAAGAAGAAAGAAAAAATATATAAAAAGGTACTTTATAATATTTGTGTTTTATATATTATATTGTTTACCTATATTAGTACATTTACGAGATTGCATTCACAAATAGTAAAATGATGAAATTAGGTCCGGCTGCGCAGTGGCCGATAGCCACGAGCCAGTTCTAACCGGAGTTGGCGATGTTCGGTGTCCCCGCCGGACCGCACATTGATAACAGGCGCGCAAACAAATTCTTAAACTAACAATATAACTACTTACTTGTAAATGTATATTACACAAGTACAAATACCGGATTGATAGGATTTCTAAGTAACTAGTAATGCATCTCTATACAATTTCGTATTTTTTGATTTATTCACCATCTATCCAATCCACACTCTTGATCCAATTATAAAATCGTACAATTAAATCTAAGCTCTTCGAGTTTTTATTCTCAATTTTATTATTATTAAATTTAATCTGCAACCATTGGCGTAACTAGGGTATGGCAGGTAGTGCACATGCTGTGGGAGCCATTTGAAGCTGGGCGCAATTCGCATTTACATACGAGTATCAGTTCGATTTAGGGAGCTTTTTCTTGGTTTCTTCCAGATATGTCTAAAGGACGATGGAAGCTTTGTTGAAGAATATCTTAAGCAAGATTTAATATGTTTTATTAAGTGTGGGTTTATTATGTTTATTTTACATTTAGGTAACTTACGAAGGGGCGCATCCTCGATGCTTGCCCTGGGCGCCGTATCCGATCAGTACGCCACTGTCTCCAACACAATCAACTTCTAGTATAGGTATACTAGAAGTTGGCGGAATTTGCTAGAGAATGAAGAAGCCGTAATATGTCATCTTCTCAGAAATAAAAATACATTACATTGATTGGTATTTTGGACGTCGACGCTCTTGGACTTTCCCTTTTACTATCAGACAAGTTAAGGTCAAATGTCGAAACGCATCTCAATTAAAAAAATAATAAAGACACTTTATTTATTGTGATCAGTTCTACGTCTATGGTCTAGATTTTTGGATATGGCAGAAGGATATACGTATATAACTCAAGTGGACAACTCATTTGTTTACCCTAAAACACATTTAAACTAAAATTGTATTTGCAACTTAAATTAGAGCTTATTACAAAGTAACTCTTAAGAAGATTGCTGTGTTGGTCAGAGAAATACAAGTATAGGCTCTGCGTGCATTTTACAGCGCCATTTACCAGTACAACGTGGCGTGGAGGCCGAGGTGTAGTGGCAGTGCAATGGTTACGCAAACCGAGAGCACGGGTTCAAAACCACTTGCTGGTACCAATGTAGGTATTTTCGATATATGTACTTTGGTTGTCCTGTGATACAAGCACTTCAGTAGCTTAGTATAGAATTGTAAATAAATAAATAAAAGACATTAATTACTATTGTAATCAATTATCAATTGTCTCCTTGTAAATATTCATATTAAAATGTATATGGTTGTGTTTCCCTAAACTAAATAAGCAGCGGCATTGAACGAAAGTTAAGGAAAAGTGCGGTAAAGTACAAAAATTAATAAATAAAAGTAAAAGATAACCATGAAGTCGCAATAACAGATAACTTTAAAGTAACCAAAATTGAATGGAAAATTTCGAACAAAAACAAACAAAAAAGAACTTCCCCTTATAACCAGGAAAAAATTTAAAGAATCAATACGGCCAATCGTGCAATACTTAACGATTATTTTAAATAATTACTTTTGTTATTGAGCATCATGTCTCGTCAACATTACAATGATAAGAAAACCGGGTAAAACCGGCGCAAGTGCCGACCGCAGGGGGCCGTGCTAAACACACACTTTTGCCCCATTTACTCACACTATGAAACAGCAAGATAAACGCCCGCCTACCAATATAATAAATATCACTATCAATATGCCTCTATCATGAGTAAAACACAAGTTACGTAAACAATTAAACGTTAAAAGTTTTGTGAACGTAGAAAAAAATCCGTAAAAGCAAAAAGCAGCATAGGTTAATTAGCCATTAGTGTCATCCTGGTCTAATGACACGACAAAATAAATTTTTAAATAGAAAGAGAAGTTGTAAATAGATTTAAAATCAATTGTGAATACATCGAAATCACGTCACTTCCCTTACAACGAACCGCTATAATATATTAGACGTGATTTCCGACAGGTCACCACCATATAGGGTAATTAGAGATTAAACCATTTATAACACCTCTTTTCAACGAGCTAATCTAGTATTATAGGCTCTCATGGCCAACTTCATCAAAGATCATACAATCATGGACCGCATTGCAGCTGAACATTAAGCGGGGTGCAGTCATTTGTCGAGTCACAAAAATAATAAAATAGATACTTATAGGTATCAGAATTCTTGTTATTGACGTATTAGACCGTAGAAGCAAACCTTTTAGAAGTTCCATTCAACTTTTAAATCTTGCATATCACTTGCTCTTGCCTTGTGCCAATTTAAAAATAAAACAAAAAATCCGCATGCACATTGCACATTTTTGCAATATAAATTATTAAGTAATTAATTACTTAATAATTTATTGCATACTGTACCTACCATATGTACTCGTATTTGTAAGTACCTATATTCAACACTGCATTTTTTATCATTCCATTATTTACTATAGAGGTAACTATGTGCTACGACCGTAACTCGTAGTAGGGATGCTAAGTAAAGAAATGACGCAGATTTTCTTGAATATTTACAAAGGTTTTTACAGTTTAAATAGCTTGTATATTGTAGAGTCATTGCAATATAATAATTACCTTTTCTAAGTTATCATGTGAATGATTATCATACAAATTTTGATAACACATGTGTATTTCGATCGACTAATCAAGACATCTTATGGACATTTTTATCACCTTTTAGCCGTGAACTAGGTTTTTTCAGTCTAGGACCTCCTCTTGTCAGTCTCCACCTTTCTCATCAGGTGGGTCAAGGTAAGTGTACAGAACGTGACACTTACCTCGCTTACCTTAGCTTAACAATACACGAGGACTACTTTTTGGATTACGTACAATTAATGAATTAAACATATTTTATGCGGCTTACTATCGCGTTTATTTTAGTTTTGATTTTCCAATTTTATTTTATTCCGAGGTTTCGAGAGCTTCACAGCCATCGTGGTCACGGAGAAACTGAGGTGTTGATCGTCCTATTGGTTGGTGCTGTTATTGTTTCCAAAACAACCCTGTTCGATGCTTTGATTTTGTTTTTCTGTTCCCGGTTTAATTAAACAACTGACAGTGTCATCTGGTTTGACAGTTTACTGGACTTGGGACTCATGTTTGTGTATTATGGGGTCCCAGGTGTTAGATAATCGCCACACCTTCTCTATTGAAATTAGGATTGTTTAATTCATTTCATGTTAATTTAATTCATGTTTAATTCAATGTTTGCGCAAAATCTAAGAAAATATATCGTACATTTAAGTTCTCTACATTCAATTTTGACTTCTACAATTGTCAGTTTTTACTTCTAGAATGTACCTTTGATTGAACAGTAGGTACAATTCATAAGTAATTCTACCAATGCTTTCTTTTCTCTAACTCGAAGACATTTAATTTTGTATGCAATCTGCTGCACCCTCCCACGTCGCTCTTTATTTAGATAAATGAATATCCAATAATATTAGAGTGGTCATACTAATAATGCATCCACTACGTCGGCCTAGTTGTAACCGGCAACTTACAAGCTGATATCCACAAGTGACTAAGTCACTTCACGATCTGTATAACTATTATGTTGGTGTACTACACCGTATCGAAAGACTGGGCAAGACTGTCTTTGAAACTGATCTTAGAAACTTGTCCATGTTTTTTTAATTAGGAGTTCTAAGCGTAATAATTTCACTACCATTTTTCATAGGTTGGGTCTTACAATATTTGGTTGGGTAGGGGGGATAATGAAGGCAGGGAAGGTGAGTGTTGGCTTTGAAACCTACATTTCGGTCACAAGTCCGGAACGCTGCCTTCATTCTCCCGTCTGCCACGCGATGGATCCGGCACCCGCACGGAGAATCCATGAATGCTAAGAAATTGTTTCATTTTTCCTAAAATCTTTAATATCTCAATATGTTGAATACAGTTTAATATGCTGAATGTGAATAAATAATGCCTCTCCTGGCGTGATAGGCAGAAACAATGGAGCGCCACTTGCCACGCTCCTCTCTTCCCTCACATCCACAATCCTTTTCATACAATCCTTACGTTTATGGGCACTAGGCAAACCAGCTTTCTTGAGGATGTCTCTGACTTGGTCGGAAAATCCTGGGTGTCGTAAATCATGTGAAAAAGTGAACGATTTATGTTTTTCATTATCTCTATATACGCAGAGATAAAAATGTTCGTGAGGATGATCTAGTTTACCAGGAGATGTGTAATACGAACATGACAGCCGAAATTTTCCAACGGCCTCGTAAATGATACACACACTTTACCTTCACGCTTAAACACTGTGCTATTATCGTAAATAGGTTCTACAGGCTGTACTATTTTTGTGCATGCGTAATTTACTATGTTATTTTTTTTATGGGTTATCTACAATATACAACAATACAACTTTACAACTTGATACTTACAATAACATAAAAACTTAAATCTAAGTGTTATAAATCTAACGATAATCACAGCATGCAGAATTTAACAAGATTTAATTTAAACTTAAAAACTAATTAATATATGAAACAAAATAAATTAATTATTTTGAGATTGAAATTTAAAATAAAAGGTATTAATTATTTTTAAATTAAAATATAACAGAATAACAGAAAGTTTTAACAAGCATGTTCCTTTTTTAAATGTTTGTTTGTTTATTTAATTTTTTAATAACATTTCTATAAGTGCTTGTATCATGGAAACAGGACAACCGAAGTAATATACATATATCAAAAATACATTGGTACCAGCAAGTGGTTACTACAATACAAGCACTTTTGGTAGCTTAGTATATAAATGTAAAAAAGTTCTACGTAGAACTCCATTTCTGGTCATCATTAAGTTAATAGAATCCACTTAATATTACCCCTGGATGCGCGTAAAGCACTAAGTGGAAGGGAACGGTGCGGTCTGCACGAGGTCTTTGCCTGTCCCTGTGGGAGGAAGGCGTGACAATTTGATAGATTGATAATGGGTAAAATAAGTAAAGTAAGTTTGAAACTTAAATTTAAAAAAAAACATTCAACGTCTAAGAAGTTGGAACCAGTGGAAAATATCAAAATGAACACAAATCTGAGTCACTTAATTCTGTAACTATAGTAAATATTTCCTGTTTACCTAAAAAAAGGTATTTCAAAGTAACACGAATGCCATTGCCACCGTGATAGGAAACTAGAGATAACTAGATAATATAGCAACATAGGTTTATTTCATAATATTAACTATTTTATATAATACTATCTGTGCCCGCGGTTTTACCCGCGTAAAATTAGGTTTATAACACAGACATAAAAATGGAGGATGTTTTCAATTCGACTGTATATCCCTTTTTTGTATTTATAACCATCGATGTTTATAACTCTTTTAAAAATGAAATGACAGACGAAAATAAAAATAAATATGAAAAAATTCCAAACAGCTAAAACTATAGTTAATTGGCGTCAAACTATAGTCAAAGTAATTTTTTTATTATTAAAAGTATCCTATGTTACTCTTAGTACCTCCAAAAATATGTGTACACAGTTTCATGATGATCGGTTAAGTAGTTGTTGCGTGAAAACGTAACAAACAAACTCACATTTACTTTTATAATAATAGTAGGATTTTTTTATTGTAACGGGACATCCGACCTTGACTTGCTTCATAGTAAGCAAGAGGAGAACACGTGGGCTGGCAAAGCATTCGACTTGTCTAATGTTCGACTATGAAACTACGCCCGACCTGTGATCACGAGGGTTAAATAAAGTAAATAGAGCGAGATTATGATTGGGGACCACATATTATAGGTAGACGACATTCGCTGGTAAACACAGAAAGAAGGAGCAGTGGAGCAACCTGGAAAAGGCCCGATGACTTCATTCAACATAATTCCTACACGTGAATATCACTTTTTTGGAGACATCCTCAAGAAAGCAAGGTTGCCTAGTGCCCATAACAATAGAGCTTGTATGAAGAGAATTTTGAATGTAAAGGAAGCGAGGGAGTTGTGTCAGGATCGTGACAAGTGTCGCTCCATTGTCTCTGCCTATCCCTGTGGGAAAAAGGTGTGCCAATTTGATTGATTGATTGATTGAATATCACTTTAACTACAATTTATTTAATTAGGAGCTACCTATAGACTTTATCAGGTATCTGCAACTCTTTAGTACAGCTAAGAAAGAACTAAGAAGACTGAACTCTCACCATTAAAGACTGAAAATTTTATGACATACGACTGCACAATGAACAGTAAAATTCTTTACAAGAAGTTTTTTTGCCTATTCCGTTTCTAGACGTACGTACATATATAATTTATAAATTACTAGAGAAACTGTGAAATACGGATTTTGTTAAACCGTTTCATGAATCATTGTCATTTAGTTATTTGAGCCGAAAACTAGTTAAAATAACTATTTCTAGATTTAATGGATGTTGAACGTGTTTAGGTAACTCTATTTTACTAATGAAAAATGTATAGAGAGAGAAAAGAGATGTTTTACACGTGCACCTTAGTCAACTGCGATTAGGGGATCAAACACGGTGTTTGTCGCTTAATACGCAAACGCTATGACTACTGAACTACATAGCGCCTATGCTGTGTATGAATTCCTCTAACCTCTCTTTTCATTTTGCAATTCTTTCAACAGTTGGAATGAATATTGTCAGGTTGATATCACATGAAATATTTGCTTTCAGAGCCGGATACCATATGGCTTTTGGGCTTTAGCTCAGGGCCTCGTGGATTCAAGGGGCCCCCAGCTAAGTCAAGTCAAAGTCAAAAATAGACGATATTGCGAAAAAATCCATTTGAGTAATTAGGTGGGCCCCTAAGTAGTATTAGCCCAGGGTACCCTAAACTCACAGTCTGTTTTGCTTTTCTTGTTTGCTTTGCAATTTAACAAGCCTCTTTATTGGTATTTATATTATTTATTTTTCACACGTAATTTTAAAAATGTAAAACTCTAATTTGGCTTACTCTAATATAAAATTTACCTATAGGTACCTAACTAATATTATTATTATCAGTATATATCTTCTTCCTTGAACATTGGACAGTCTTTACATATAATTGCGTCATGCATTGAACTTTATAAATACACATTTTGATAGTAAAAAAATATTATGATAAATATGACATAGGAAAAGTTTTTTTATATTGTTTTGCTGCCCAATTGCAACTGGCATAGTACATACGACTTCTACTTGCAGTTATTTAAATGCAGTAGCAGTCGCCTCTATTCATAGACAGTAGGTACTCCAGCTTAACATTACTATTTATTATTTTTTTACAGTAGGTATTTAACAGGAGGGTTGCTGTCATATAGCAAGCCATAATAAAAAGCGGTAACTGTTCAAAAACCATGTACCGGTAGAGTGGAAAATGAATATATTATGTACTTTGGTCGTCCTGGTTCTATGATACAAACCCGTTTAGTAGCTTAGAGTAGGCAAATAAATAATTAAAAACTAATGTTTCTTATTTGGTTGAAAAGTAGGAATGTAATCGTATATGATATTATAGTTATACCTAATATTATTAAATATTAAATTACTGTTTTACGTCAGTTTTTTTTATCACTCTCTCGCTTCTTTCACATACACAATCTCTTGATACAAGCTCTACGGTTATAGGCATTAGACAACCCAGCTTTCTTGAGGTAGTCTCCGATTTGCTCGGAAAAAAAATGTTTTTGGTAATCTACTTTCACTCATCTTTTCCATGTACCCAAACCTTTGTCAATCCTTGTCACAACATCATCTTTTAAACCACATTTATCGCGCATTGTGCTATTCTTCATTCTAAGTATAAACTTTACACTACAGTAGACTACTAATATTTTAGCTAAAACTATCGTTAAACCTAGTTAAAAAAATCTACCAAACAATACATCCAATTACGCACGCACGTACGGTACTTATTTTCGTGTGAATTTATCCAACACATTGCGTACAAGTAAATAGATATTAATAAATGGTCTCCTGCTTATAAATATTGACATAAATTAATAACAAGTTAAAACTTCATCAAGTGTTATTTCCTTTATAATTAGAACATGTACGACTCCAAGTACATCTAACAAAGCATTTAACCAGTAAGGGGTCGCTTCATTTGACACGGAGACTACTTATCTGTCACCTTATGAACCAGTATAAGGCGAACCGGTAAAAACTGAACCGACACCGCCGACCAGTGGATCTTGAACGACACATGATAACTTGACAATACACAACTAAAATACGTAACAAATATGTAACAAATTGCCAATCAATAATGGACTTTAAAGTCGCATTTTCAAATACAATTTTCAAAAATATTATTAGCGATTTCAATGTCAAATTTACCTGTGTATTTATCATTGTTTGGGTGTATCGTAAGAGCGAAATAATTCCATGAAGGCAGAGGTAGGTGCGATGCTGTTCGCAGGGGACTGTGCCTTATCAGTTAGCCTTTTATATGTAAGTGAAACGCTGTGGGCATCATTGTAACGCGAGCAATCGTCGTATACACACGTTATATTATTAAAGTGAATTGTGATTTATCAAAAATGTTAGCCTTTCCACCATGGCCTATGGACGTTGCGAGTGAAGGGTGCAGAGCAATCAGGTGGGCACCCCCGCCTAGGTTTGCACCATACATTGCTCGTCCTATTGTTTTAACACGCTCGTCTCCACCTATACAGGTTAATATATTATTCTTATTATCTTTTAAAAAGTTGCGTTTTTTATTGTGAATCGACATATTACAACACGCCCTGCCTGAAGTGCGGTCCATGACTGGAGGTGACGGCTACTACAGCTTATTAACTGCAATTAGCAGTCGCATTCACTATGCCGGCATAGTTAGAACCAACAACTTACTGATCCCAAGACGGAATTAAGTCACTGAAATGTGACGGAGAACATATATTTTTGCTCTGAGTACCAGATTTGGCATCTTCTCATCACTTTAAGCAGATTTTAGAATATAGGAAACAGACAGTTGGTAGCCATTTACCCAGTTTGCCAACCCGGGGTAGTACCACCACTTTCAAGTGCCGACTTAGTCGCGTCTCGCGATCAGCTTGAACATTGCCAATGTCAAGTTATTTAACTGTAGTAGCAGTCACCTCTATTAATAGACCGCAGTCTAGCTTAACATCAGGCGTGGTGCTGTCATATTTCAAACCACAATAAAAAATAAACGCGATAGTAAGTCGCATAAAATTTGTTTAATTCACAATAAAAAAGTTTTCCTATTTAATGTATAACGATTCAACTAATCAATCATTTAAATTGTCATGCCTTAATCTTCACAGGGATAGGAAAAGACAATGGAGTGGCACTTTCTACGATCTAGATTCTAGACACAATTTGTTTCTTTCACATTCAGAATTCTTTTCATACAGGCTCTTTCATTCTTTCAGACCTTCAGGGTCATCCCTGTTTTATCGTCCCATCTATTACATTCCAAGCCATCCTTCACGCTATTTAAGTAGGTACCATCCCATTAAATTGGAAGTTATAAGTTGAAAATAAAATGCAAACTGGGAAATTGTGATTTAAAAAATAAAACACTATAAAAATTACATAAAGCTATTTTATATTGCGAAAAAATACATCTTATCGCGTTTTTACATTTTTATTTGTAACAATGAAATTGCAAAGCCTACAATAAATACTTTCCTATATAAAGATAAACAAACAATTCAAACGTTTTACAATTGATGATAATCTATATTTATTTATCAATATTCGACTGTCTTCTAAGATTTTTTAGCCGGCATAGTGACGGCGACTGAGATAACCGAGAACTGAATCGGTTTTTTAGCCGCTTTAGGACTTCCCCTCACATACCATCTAGTCCCAATAAAAATAGTATGATTAATTAAAATAATCGTTAATGGGCTGATTAAAAAACAGTTAAAAGAAGTCGATACATATCTTAGTTAGGGGAATACCCAATTTCATCAAACTATTATTACTATTAAATGAAGATAATTGTAGATGCGAGGGAGTTGTGTCAATTGTGTGATCTCGGAAAGTGGCGCTCCATTGTCTCTGCTCATCTCTGTAGGAATCAATGTATGATAATGATGACAATTCCTAATCGATCGTTTATGCATTAGGCCTTAAGGGCTTAAATCCGAGTTAAACAAACCCTAAACTATTCAACAACCACGAACCGGAAGACGCGGCGTAGGTAGGCCTCCCACTAAGTGGAGTGACGCTGACGACATAGTGAAAGTCACGAATAACCGGTGGATGCAACTGGCATCTTGTCGTTCGGAATGGCGTTCTAAGGGAGACCCTACATTCAACAGTGGACGTCTTCTAGCTGATGATGAAGTTGATGAAGCATTAAACTAAATATTTCTGTTCTTTTACAGGTTGACGATGAAGACTCATCAGGGGGGTCATCACCTGATCGTGACAGTTCCGAGGAAGTCACTGTATGCGGCTGGCGGGGTTGTGGCGCTCAGTTTGCGAGTATACCACGACTCTCCGCCCATGTAGCTCGTACCCACGCACATCCACACCAAGATGGCCTATTTTATTGCAGTTGGCGGGGCTGTATGCGACCCCAGAGAGGATTCAACGCACGGTAAGAATATATATTTGATTTTTTGTCGTGACTCGACCTGTCTGATGTTAAACAAGAGGAGTGTTATTGACTGAAAAATATAACAAATATTGTCTGTTATGTGTTTAAAAGTGTGCCATAATTTAAAAAAAAGTGGACCCTAGTACAAACTTTTCAAGTACATGTTAATTTTTAGAGAGTCTATTTGGATTACTATTTTGTTTTATTGTCACTTGACATATGACAGCGCCCCGCCTGATTTTAAGATAGAGTGCGGTCCATGATTGAAGGAGACTGCTACTAAAGTTTTAAATAACTGCAAGTAGCATTCACATCCACTATGTGCCTAGTTGTAACCGGCAACTTACAAGCTGATCCCGAAACGCGACTAAGTCACTTGACGGTCTGTATAGTTGTATGTTACCACTTACTATCGTACTGCCCCTAATCGACAGACTGAGCACTATTGCCTACCATTCTTAGAAAATATAAAATTGAAAAAATAATAAACTTGTTTTAAAAATAAATTATGATGTATTATAATTATTTTTCATTGTCAACAGATACAAAATGTTGGTCCACGTACGCACGCACACAAACGAGCGTCCACACACGTGCACACAATGCCACAAAAGTTTCTCCAGGGCTGAAAACTTAAAAATCCATCTACGGTCACATTCAGGAGAGAAACCTTACGTCTGCCCTTACGAGGTAAATATAACTATCATTAAAACAAACATAATGAGATGCAAGTCTAGTCTACTATCATTAAACTAATAAATAAATAAGCCAAACAATAAATAAACTTTTATTTTTAACATTTTTTTATCATACAACATACTTGTATTATATCCACAATAAAGATTATGATAAAACCTATACACTAATTCAATCTACTTAATATTAAAATGTATGATGTATAGGAAAACAAATTAAATTCACTCTTATTAAAGCATGTGTATTGTTTCATAATTGCTGATAAGGTTTGAATTGTTGCGATGACCTTCAGTCAGCATACTATTCACGCAAGACTTACTTCGATTTACCGCTCCAAACAAAATTTCAAAGATCACTATTTTTAATTTTGGTTTCTCTTGTTCACAGGGTTGCGGCAAAGCATATTCAAATTCGAGTGACAGATTCAAGCACACAAGAACGCATACAGTCGACAAACCTTACTGTTGCAAAGTCATTGGCTGTAACAAACGTTACACGGATCCGTCCAGTCTTAGAAAACATGTCAAGACATATAAACACTTCACACCAAAACCAACCAAAGATTCACATGAGAATAATTTTCCAACTGAAATTAGAGAAGTCTCTCCAATGAGAGAAGGAGACCTTTTTAGGCCTTATACAGCAGAACCTAGATCACCAATAGGACATAATATAATTAATAATCCACCAATGAGAACGTTACAACCTGCTGCAAACTACAACATTATGACTGAACCGTCCTCAAAACTTGGGAGTCCACTCTACCCACCAATCGTGGATCAAGTGACATATATGAAGCCATTAGACCAAGTAGTGTATCCGTTAAGAGTACCAACATATGAAATGTCATATTTAGAATACACCCAAATGTATGAACATGCCTACAGGAGTTATTATTCAAGTCTGCCTTTAAGAACACCAGTTTATGAAAAAGTCTATGCGTATGAAGATACACATTTCGATACAATTGAGGAAAGAAATTTTGAACCAGATCTCAGTAATCGTCCAGAAAATATTAGTTTAGAATCAGATGTGCCTTTGAATTTGAAGAGAGCAGATCATGAGATGTGTTGTCATACGGAATCGATGATGGAGGATAGAGATTATCAATTAGCGAGATGTATGGATTTACCTTTAGATTTAAGTACTAAGACCTAATTTTGACAGTATTAAAATTACTTTAAGATTAAATTCTGTTTTATTTCTCCAATAGTCTTCTCAAAATAAAGTTGCGAAGGAAGGAATAGAGGTCACGTACACTACTAAGGTGATGAGCGTTAGCTACATAGCTTTCGAAAGTAGGATTAAAATAATCGCGATAATAAGTCGCATAAATATTTTATCCCAACACCTTGGTTTCGTGGTGTACTATTTATTTATTTCCATTTAGACAATCTTACAGAACAATTAATGATATATATAGTGACAATATTGTAAATTGACCTCATGTAAGAAGAAGCGATAGAATAACAATACTTATATATCTAATAATATACCTGACAATTATAATAGAGAAGCAAAATATCTTTTCCACGTTATACTTAAACTAAATAAATACAATGATTAAATTAAACAGTAGTAAATTATGTTTTAAGCTATTTCATCTTATTCAGCATAACGTTATCTATTATGAGATTACGAGTATGACAGTGTGTTTGCGCATTTGCAAGTATCATTGTTAATATTTGCCCAAAATAAAATAATTAAACATTTATTACATATACAATGTGTTGCAAAAAATATAATAATAATAATAAACTATTAAATAATAATAATAGAATATGTACTTTGGACCTAAACAAAGGTAATTCGGTTGTGTTTTATCTTATGCATGACATGTCAAGATAGGTACCAATATCAGATTAAGTGCACGGCCTAAGCGGCCGTAGAAATGTTGTAAAGTCGACATACTATGCCTTGACTTACCTGCTGACTAAAAAATGGACTGAGCTTACGTTGGCCAGGGGAACGACCGCGTAACTTCAATAGGAATGAAAATGAAATTCATTCCTATTTGTCAAAAAGTTCCGCGGTCGCTGTTAGTGTCAAAAACAACTTTTATTCATTCGGACAATTAGTGTCAATAAGTTTAAACTGTCAATGAAAATGAACAGCGATTCTCAATGTGTTGCGCGGTCGTAATTTTAATTTTGAAGCTCATTAATGGAGTTGAACTGTCAAAACGAAGCTCATTCTCATTGAGTTACGCGGTCGGCCGCTGAGGTCCTTTTTCATGCCTTGTTTAGTGCGCCCTGACGGTCGTCAAAGGTCCTATTCAGACCGGCAAGTGGTTTTCAATCCGTGCTCTCAATCCATTGCACTACCACTACCTATATCAAGGTCGCTTTATAATAACGCAGTTATTTGCATCTATGAAAATAATTGTAATATTTTTTTTGTTAGGATCATCAAAAGTAGCGCTCCTTTGTCTCTGCCTATCTCTGTGAGAATAAAATAAATAATGATGATATTTGTATTAATAACCAAGCTTGTATTAATAATCTTTCAAAAACCAAACACCATTTTAAAATACTCCTACACTCGTATATTGCCCATTTTAAATTGTGGTCAGACTTTGGAGGTCAGACTATCAGTTAAATTGCATCCTGTATAAATAGCTAATAATAGTTTATTTTCACCCGTTAGAAACAAAGTAACATTGACTTTTTATTTTAAACTCATTTTTCTATTTGCAAGCCTAAGCTGGCGTCGTAAAAGACATATTTGGATAACTATTAGATAGAAAATTACTTTTATTTTTGATGTAAAACATGTATTGGCATGCAGTAATATCGCATGCCGTGACGCTGGCATGGTGTAATGCCTCCAAATGCATTTTCTGATAGAAAGCATCTGCTTCTTAGATATTTTTATAGATATGGTAGTGATAATGGTAGTACTTGGGTCATTTCCATGGAGGTGTCCAAGCGGCTGACGGTGAAGTCTGGCCATTATTTCTGCCAACGTATTAGCCTTGCTATACAAAGGGGAAATGTTGCTAGTCTCCTTGGGACTATCTCTGATGCGACGTCATTAGATGATATTTTTTATTTATAGTTTAATTATACTTAATATACTTTTAATTTCATTTTCTATACCAGTTTTGAATTTTTATGCTTTACGAGTACATCTGCCAGGCGTCTCACGACGGATCACTTTTTTTATTGTGTCTAGACATCTGACACCTTGACCTGCTTGATGGTAACCAAGAGTCTCGATGACTGAAAACGATTTAGTTCACGGTTGCCCCAGTCTCCGTTACAATGCTGGCCAATAAATTGGTTTCATACTTATTAATATAAATGCGAAAGTAACTCTGATTGTTGGTTTGTTACGTTTTCACGACTAAACTACTGAATCAGTTTTAATATAGAGATAAATTGGACGTTAGACAAGGATATATTGTCTAATGACCTATCTTTTGTGCCAAAAATAAAATTTATAAGGGGTTGAATAGAGGGGGCAAAAGTTTGTATATAACTTTTTATTGCGTCGTCCGATTTGTTTCAAACTTTGCTAAATTATTATTTTTAAATAAGAAATAATTTAGTGTCTATGTATTTTTGTTAACTTCCCTTAAAAGGGGGTGAAATGAGTAAATAATTTAAGTATTTATATTGTTTTGTTTGACTTCTCTTAAAAGGGGGTGAAATGGGGTTAATTATCTTCTTACTATTAAATATACAAGTACATTGCCATCGCAGATACTATTGCATCATCTTTTGGATAATCTTGGCCTCATAGAGCCAGGCGTAAGTACTTTGGTTGGTTGGCTAACTGAAAGGAATTATTTACACCATTTTTTCTAATTCTACTGGCCTAAAATAGGTTGACGGTCGAGCTCAGCTGCATCCGTGTAGGATAGTATCAATAAATTTATCGTATCGATAGTATCGTCATTTGATAATACTATCATTTGAGCTTGTATGAAGAGAATTGTAGATATGAGGGAAGCACGAGAGCTGTGTCAGGATGGTGAGAAATAAGGTGAGAAAAGGTTGTGGGTGAAATTAAATTCACATATCGGTTATATTGTTTTAATGCAAATTATATAATAAAAATCGATAAAGAACATATTTTCTATACAAAATCAGTTCAAATTTTTAGTTATTTTTATCATAGTTTCTCGGGTCACAAAAACTTGGTGCAATTTAGTTTGCAATTTGTTCTTATTTTATTGTGATGCGTCATCCGACTGGCCTAATTGTAAGCAATACCGGCCAGAAAATAAATACCTTCTATTGTTACAACCCAAATTTTGCGTGGCCGAGTTCACCAGAATAAATATTTAACCCCGCACCTTGCCTGTTATTAAGCTGGAATGCAGTTTATGAATGAAGGCGACTACTACAGTAAAACACAAGTAGCAGTTGCATCAAATATGTCCACCTCGCTGAATTACGACACCGTTCATGATAATTTCATCTAATTTATTTTGTACACTTTTTTATTATTTTAGCTGGACGACGCCATTTTCCTATGACCTCACAACCTGCTGTGGATGTCCATGAGTGTCACTATGCCGGCCGCAGATGTATTCCTCATATTAGCCTCGAACAAGACGTGATAAGCCATCAGATATAATATTGAGTGCTGCTAGGTCGCGTCGTGCTGTGTCAAGCAAATGTTGTGTTCCGCGCGTCTGGAGTGTCAAGAACTGACGCACGTCTTCTTGCGCACCTGTTAGACAATAAAATTATATTGTTTTTAATGTGACCCGACATCTGACCTCTTGGTTGCCTGATGATAAGGCAAGAAGAGGGCGAAGAGCGCCGACAACCAAAAATGTAGTTAAAAGGTGCCGGTTCCAGCTAGATCGGCATAGTGGGTGCAAATGACAACTGCTATCAATATTGCAATCAAATAAATCATTCAATATTTATACATTGCTTAATACAATTTAAAAAAGCTTTTTCTATTATTTACTATATTCCTAAAAAATAAGGTCCTAAAAAGTACGTAGTGCTCAACATGAAGAGAATTGTAGATGTAAGAGAAGCGAGAAAGTTATATTAGGATCGTGAAAAGTGGCGTAACAGACAGACAGACAGACAAAGATATTTATTGGCTAAAACAGACTATATAGAAAAACAAAAAAAATAGAACATGATTATCACTAAAAAGTAAAAAAGTAAAGTAAAGTATCGATAAAAAAAAGATTGATTGATTGATTTTGTGTGTATCATTTCCAACTAACCTGGATCCAGTTGATAACGCTCCTGTGATGTGCCAGTCCTGGAACTTCTCTTCAGTCTAACTGCACACAATAACTCATTCAGACGACCCTGAAATACATAATTTAATCATTAACTTATTTAATACCCAAATGATTGTTCCTTAATCAAATCCGGGGACGTTCTTCAAAAGCAGGGGCCCACTACAGGGCCTATAACCAAATAGAATATATGAAGAGAATTGTGGATGTGAAGAAAACAAGATTTGTGTCAAGGTCGTGAGAAGTGGCGCTCTATTGTCTCTGCCTATTCTTGTAGAATTGTAAATTGAGTATAAAAATTATGATTATTTATTATACTTCTTGAGGCAGTATAATAAATTTTAAAATATCAGTATAACATTACCAGATCTTAAATATATTTTTTATTTATTTTGACTCGACATATGACAGCACCCTGCCTGATGTTAAGCTGAAGCGCAGTTCATGAATAGAAGTGTATGTTACTACATTTCAATAAATGTAAGTAGAAGTAACATCAACTATGCCTGCCTAGTTGAAACCGGCAACTTACAAGCTGATCCTGAAACGCGACTAAGAGACTTCACGGACTGTATTGTATCTATATAAAGCACCACCACAGTTAACCACCACAATAACTGCGAGTAGGAGTCGCAACTTCTATGAAGGCTTAGTTGAAACTGGCAACTTTAAAGATGATTCCGAAACGCGACTAATTCACTTCACGGTCACACAGTAGCATAGTGTACCAAATACTTAAACACATTATTTTAATAATCCACCACTAAAATATACTGTAATCATCACATAATCCGTGCAAACAATCTATTCATAGTTTCAAAGCCTTCATATTTTTAGATCTTTGTTTTTGCTGTATTAAAATAAGTACGAGGTCGGGCCTTAATATGTGTGTACAATAAAATATGACTATGTAAACATGGGGCTCGCTAATCGTGTCCCCCATAGAGCACTATCCAAAATGGTGATAATTTTAGACCATAGATAAAACTATGCAAATAAATGTTTCACGCGTTCGTAGAGTGAACGTTTCGCAAATAAATAAGGTTTCTATTCATTATAGTATTTTTGATTATAGCACTTTTGGCGAGTCGCATACAATTTGACAGCTATTTTACTATTTTTAAAAGTCGAATACATTGGAGACGTCAAGTCACGTCACGCGGCATTTAACGATATCATCCGAAGGGCTCCTGTCACTGTTGGTGACGGCAAGAGACCCAACGCATAACAGTTGGACCGTGGAAACTTGGCAGTTCTCTGGTGGCACATCCAAGCAACCTCATTAAGCGCGATTTCTGCTGAGAACCTCAAGCTGCGCAAATACGCCAACCTCAGTACTGGTTACGAATTTTACGGTTACGAATGCGCCGTATGGGGTCGAGACGATAGGCCCTTGTGGACCTTCAGCTAAGCCTGGCCAGGGAGTTGTCCAAGCGGCTGACGGAGAAGTCTCGAGACAGGAAGACTGGCAATTATTTCTGCCAACGTATTAGCATCGCTATACAAAGGGGAATGTTGCCAGTCTTGTTGGGACTATCTCTGATGCGACGTCATTACATATTTTTTATTTATAGTTTAATTATAGTTAATATACTTTTAATTTTATCTGTTTCTCAATAAAGGATTCTACTTTTATATATAAGTACGTAAGCTATATTATTTATATATACACATTCATACATATAAACATTATAGCTGTTTTATAAAAGGTTTACGATAACAGCTAATGAAAAATCATTGCACGATAAAATATTAATTGAAATTATTTAAAACAAAAATATGTGTATTTAGATCCGGCTATACAATGCTAAAACATATTCTTTTTTTCATCATGAATGGCAGCCCTAACAATTTAGATAAAATCGAGTGCCTTATACACCTGAGATAACACTAGCACCTGTCTGGCGATAGTCTATGCAGAGTGACGTCAATGGTTAGTTCCCCTTAAGCATATCTAAGTATGTACTTTCATAGTACATATATAGATATATAAATATGGTGATTCAATCCTTACTTAGATTATTTGGTATACTAAGTAAGAAAGCTCGGTTGCCTAGTGCCCATAACCACAGAGCCTGTATGAAGAGAATGATAACTTAATAGTCTATAAATTAAGGCTAGAAGATAGTATAGTGGGCAGCTTACCGTTTGGCTACAAAATTATTATTATGCATGGTCTGGATCATGGATGACCCCTTATCACTAGTATAAGTAATATGGGCTCCAAACAAAGAACCATAGACTGTGAATCATGCAGCTACTCAACAACTATGTTAAGGCGATTTCCATACAATGCTGTCAGCCAATATCTCACAATCGATGTTTTACAGAGATGAAACGTCACCGACACGAATCCACGAGGGCCCTATATACACGATAGTGTGCGGCGGAAGATTTTCTATGTGGAAAATATGCCTGGACTGTACTAAGAACAATAGACGTTGCTCAAAGGGGAGTTCTAAACTAAGGGGAATCCAATTAGGCCGGCATAGTGGATGTGACTACCACTTACAGTTATTTAACTGTAGTAGCAGTATGCCTCTATTCATGGACTGCAATCCAGCATAATATTAGACAAGGTGTTGTCATATGTCGAGTCACAATAAAAAAAGTTAAGGCGGTTGGTGGGAGAGTGAAATCAGTGGTGCCAGCCTAAAAATTATGACAGCACCAGATGATTAATACTAGTTGTATTACAACACTAAAATGCTATTTATGAACAATCGATTTATTCATCAACAGCAAAATTTTAAACGATTATATAGATAAAATATTTATATTTTAATGCATATAACAAAACTACGTCCTAAGATTAGAGCCACACTTAGTGTAGATTAAGGTACCGGTTTAAATATATAAGTATCAATATATTTATCTTTTAGCTGTGTCATTAACAGGATGCGTTGAAATATGAAACTGATTAGAAACTATGAAACTATGAACTTTGGATTTTCGAAATTATACTTTGTACATTCGTATAGAAGTACTAAATTTTAATATAGAAGGAAGACTGAGGCAGCCTTGAACTGAGTCGGTTTTTTTCAATCGTTGGCGCCCTTGGACATTCCCTTGCAAGTCAAGGTATAGTTAAATATCCTATATATATAAATATAGGATATTTATATATATCCTAAAAATATAAATACATCCTAAATATTGTGACTCTTAACTTTTGCTTGCAAGGGAAGGTCTAAGAGTGCTGAAGACATATAAAACGACTTAGTTTACGGCTGCCTCAGTCGCCGTCAAATATCATGCACCTTACATAGCATAAGTTCGCTTTTGTTCGTAATATTCTTTTATTTTGTGTAAAAAATGGATTTTTTATTTACTTTTTATGTATTTTTATATTATTCAAAGATTCTAAACGAAGATCTTTTAAACAAGCTGGAACGGTTGCTGAATCTTTGCATACGTTACGTCTTTGGTTTGCGAAAGTATGATCACGTGTCTGCTTATCGAACTCAGTTAAATTGGCTTAACATACGCTTTCGCAGGTCAACACATCTCCTTACCTTTCTTTATGATATCCTTTACAATCCATTGTCTCCTGTTTATCTAAAAAACCGATTTCAATTCCTCTGTGACTCCCATCAGCTTTCTCTTCGTTCATCCCAAAATAATCAACTAAAAATTCCAACTCATTCTTCCTCTGCTTACGGCGAATCTTTTACAGTCTCTGCAGCTCACCAGTAGAACAAGCTTCCCCTGACTATCAGACAAGCCCCAACTATCAACAACTTTAAACACCTACTTACTAATCACTTTTTAAATAAACAAACCTTATAACATCCTTATTATCTCATACATGTGTTTAAATTTATGTATATTTGTGTATATGTTGCCTAATGTATGTATTGCTTATATATATATATATTTTATAAATAATATTAAATCTTTATAATAAATGGTTTGCACCCAGTTAATCACAGCACTACACAACAAAGGTTAGCTGGTAGATAATGCCTAAGGCATTAAGCTCGCCTATGTACCGTATTTTTGTGCAATAAGGAGTTTATTAAATAAATAAATAAAGATTAAATTACATTGGGTTATTATCTATTCATTTATCTATTAGCTATGACATCAACAGGATGCGTTAAAGTATTAAACAGATTGAAAAAGTACATTGGGACTTTGTACTTTGGACTTTTGTAAGTTTTTAATGTAACTTAATTAAATGTACGTGCACAATTGATACAACGATAACTGAAATAACTTATCAATTATTTAGTACCTTATCAAAATAAATATTTATCAAATCAAGAAATGACAAGCAAGATATATTAAGAAAATATTTTACCTATCTGGAATTTTTTATTGAATATTCTTTAAAAGGACATCACTAATTTTGGGCTTTTATGTACTACTTTTGTAATGTCCAATAATAAAAATATATAAATGCTAGTTTCGATACTTGTATTAATAAAACTAATAACTGTGTAATTGAGTTATTTAAAAAATAAGATACTGCTTTTGTATCGTCTGTCACAAAGCCATATTAACAGTTCTGCTTTGAACTGACATAATAATAGTTTGATCATTTTGAATACCTAAACTATGCAAAATAAAGGATATGTATATTCTAACTACATTGTAATTTTCGTACACTACACTGTTTTAATATGCAACTGAGAATTAAGTCCCCATACAAAAAGAAAAATTCCGGTTAAAAATAAATTTCAAGTGTAGGATGCTGAAATGAAGTCATTTTGGAAACAGGCTGAAAATTACCGGTTTCAACTAAGCCGATATAGTGGATGCGACTGCTACTTACAGTAATGTAACTTTAGGTAAATTCGTGGACCGCATTCTAGCTTAAATAAATAGTTCTAGGCAGTGTAACCAAAGCTTTGTTTTGTAGGAAAATTAAAGTAGAAGAGAATTTTCCCAAGAGCTCTTTAACCTTTAATACCCGCACAGGTCGGGGAAAGCATCCGCATTCTATCGACCGATTGCGGATGTCTTTTCTTTGTAGAACAATCGAAAAGTGGAATGCTTTACCACCCTATGTGTTCTCTCCATCCTCTATCTCCAGCATGATCTTTCAAGCGATGCGTGAAGAAGCACTTTTGGCCGGCATAATTACGGCGACTGAGGCAGCCGTGAACTACCTCGTTTTTTTTAGTCGTCGTCACTCTTGGACCTCCTCTTGCTTATCATTAGGCGGGTCGAAGTCATATGTCGTGTCACAATAAATAAAAAATGCATTGTTCCCATTCTATAACTTTAAATCTTTCAAACAAAGTGTGAACAAGCACTTATAGCAGTGACAGTGGCTAGTGACAGCGGCTGAGGCAACCGTAATTGGTTTATTCAGTCGTCGCCGCATTTCGAGTTTCCCCTGTGACCGACTTTCCATCAGCCAAGTCGAGGTTAGATGTCTAGTCTCAATATAAAAAAGGCACCTCTGGCCAGCATAGTGACGACGGCTGAGGCAACTGTAAACTGAGTCGATTAAACTGTTGATTAAAATTACTTTTTTACTTACATTGTACAGAGGTCTTGCTGCTAATTGCGTCACTAATTCCTGGAGACGGGTGCGTGCTGATTCTTCCTCAGGACTTAGTGATATACCAATTCTACTGCGCACTTCTTGATTGCCCAATACCTAAAATAAAAAATAGATTTTCAAAGTTATATCTAGACATATGACAGCACCCCGCCTGATGTTAAGCTAGAGTGCAGTCCATAAATGCAGACCGATAACTTTTAAGCTGTTCTCGAAACGCGACTCAGTTGCTTCACGGTCACGGAGACTGGCTAATTACGACCAATCTGAAAACCAGGGCTGAAGAAAAAATCTGCCTCATCTTTTTCATACATTATAGTATTTGTAATAGTAAATACCAAAAGGCGTCCAAGAAACGTTGACGACTGAAAAAACTGATCCATACGTCACTATGTCAGTCGACGTCACTATATCGGCCAAATCTTATTTTTATTTATTTTTAACCGACTTCAAAAAAGGAGGAGGTTATCAATTCTACCCGTATTTTTTTTTTTTATGTTTGTTACCTCAAAACTATTGACTGGTTAAACCGATTTTAATGATTCTTTTTTCATTTGAAAGCTGGTGCTTCCCGTTTGGTCCCATTTTAATTTGGTCCAGTTCTGATAATGGCATCCATGAGAAAATCATATAAGTCTTAAATTTGCAACATTTTAATTCATGTTTGTTTGCGGATAACTTCGTTGTTTATGAACCGATTTTGATTATTCTTTTTATTGGAAAGAAGATATTTCAAAGGTGGTCCCATGATAAAGAAATCAGGGTTTAACCGACTTCAAAAAAGGAGAAGGTTTCTAAAATGACTGTATATATCTTTTTTATGTTTTTTCGCGGATAACTTCGTTGTTTATGAACCGATTTTGATGATAAGGGAATCAAAGTTTAACCGACTTCAAAAAAAAGAGGAGGTTTCTCAATTCAGCCGTATATATTCGTTGTTTATGAACCGATTTTGATTATTCTTTTTTTGTTGGAAAGAAGATATTTCAAAGGTGGTCCCATGATAAGTAAATCAGGGTTTGAAGATGGCAACCAGAGAAATCGAGGGGAACTTCCAAAAAAATCGTAGGGGCGACTAGTGCGTTTGTTAAGTTTTTTTTTCATTATGTCTAATCGTTTCCGCTATCATTTTCCGTCTCAAGCAATCATCGTCTCCTCATTCGAGATGCATCTTTGTTCGGTCTACCCATCACTTAAAATAGTAAAATAAAATAATTTCTAACAAAAAAAAACCGACTTCAAACAGTAAACTAAAAAGCAAAAAATAAATTTTCTTCGCACAACGTAATACGTATTTTCATTTAGTTAAATAGAAATGATTAAATAATTATTTTATAATTTTGGAGTCGGTGCCGAGTCAATGCTTCAACAACCTTACTACTATATCAAATTACTAAGTACACACAATATTAAATATATCAAAGCAATTACAAAATAATAACAGTATTAGAAAAATATAAGAATCCGTACCTACTAACTACTAACTATTTTTTAATATTATGTACCTAAATACTGGCTTACAAACTACTAGTAAATGAAAACGAATTATGAAAAAACACTGAATACAACTTAGACATATAGTAGCTATTTACATAACAAATGTACTCGAAATATAACTGTTGAAATAAAACAAAAGAATTTACTAAAATGAAATACTCAAAATGGAATCAAATGACATTTAAATATGAATAACTATCTAATACCTATAATAATAGCATGAACGTATTAATTTTTTTAAAATCACAATGTCTTTTAGCAAAACCAAAACAAGGATAATAAGGAAGTACTGATAATTACCACAGAACAGATATTTCGTGATAATTACCTACTAATATTATCGTCAGTTGTTAGAAAGATTCATAATATCTGTACACAGTTATTGTTTTACTTGGCACCGACTTTAAAATTATAAAATAATTATTTAATCATTTCTATTTAACTAAATGAAAATACGTATTACGTTGTGCGAAGAAAATTTATTTTTTGCTTTTTAGTTTACTGTTTGAAGTCGTTTTTTTTTTGTTAGAAATTATTTTATGTATTATCATTTCTACATTAAAGTACTAAAGATCTTGTGTCGACCAAAGTATATACACTAAAGATACATTGGTACCGGCAAGTTTTGAATCTGTGCTCTCGGTTTGCATGACCATGGCACTACCACTACACCACGGTCGACTTATATATTTTTTTAATTATTATTTATATTTTTTATTATACATTTATACATTTCTTTTATATACTAAGCTACTAAAGTGCTTGTATCATAGAAACAGGACTACCAAAGTACATTTATCAAAGATATATATACCGGTAAGTGGTTTCGAACTCGTGCCACTCGGCTTACGTAGCCATTGCACTGCCACTACACCACGGTCGCCTTTATACTGAAGTATACACATATATTTTACCTGTAGTAGCGTATGTCTCATGGAATGGAATTTTGCTGTTAAGTTTGCTAATTTAGCTGCCGAAGCTGCCCTGCGTGTGCGCAACTCTGCTAAATGTTCGTCAGCCTTCTTTAACCAATTAGCTTGGAGTGATGCCTGTTCAGATTGGCAACGGGCACGGAATTTTATCTGTAAACCAATATTTTTTTCACACTTCTATACTAAGCTGCTTTGTTCGATAATTTTGAAACTAGATAGTGAATTTCAAATAATAATGTAATGATGGAAAGAAATTTTGAAAATATACATATTTATTCTTTGTTGTAGTTAGTTAGTAAAAGTTGACAATGCAAGTATGGAGCAGCTAATTAAAAAATGTTAAATATATTTATAAGATTGACAATGTGTTATTGCAGCTATTATCAATTGAATAATATTTAATTTTGTATAATTGTTTATATTGACAAGGCCATTGTTCGCCTGCAATAGAAGTAAAATTTTAACCATCAATGTATACGACCGACGTGTAAACGTGCAGTGTATCTGCCTACTTACTAAATATAAAAATGAAAAAAATATATATTGAAAATAGAATGTTTATTTATACCTCTGAGAAACCTATAATAGAGACAGGAATGTAGTTTTCTGGATCAGGATTATCAGCTTGAGCTTGTTTCCACAAACGAATGTCCAACCCTGAGAAAATAAATATGACAATAAGACTTGAATGCCGGTTCCATCTAGGTCGGCATAGTGGATGTGATTGCTACTCACAGTTATTGAATTGTATTAGCAGTGACATTTATTCATGGACCACACTTTGGCTTAACATCAAGCGGGGTGCTGTCATATGTCGAGTCACAATAAAAAATTAAAAAAACTGAGATATCCTTAGAAAAACTAAATTGCCTAGTGCCCATAACCATAAAGCTTGTATGAAGAGAATTCTGGATGTTCCATCACATCCACAATTCAAGGGAGTTGTATCAAGACCGTGGAAAATAGAAAAAAGGCGTGACAGTTTGATTGATTGACTTCAATGCTAGATAAAGTGTCTTTGAAGCAACCGTTAACTAAGTCGGCGCTTTTGAACATACCATAAGTTGAACTCTTTGCTTACCATCAGGATTAAAGGATCCTAGGTTATATGGGAGTAAAGACATAAGTGTAGTCCATTTAGACGAACTAAATTTGGTCCAAAATGAATGCGTGAAGAAGCACCTTAGGCCGGCATAGTGGCGGCGGCTGGGGCAGCCGGGAACTGACTCGGTTATTCCAGTCGTCGGCACTCTTGGACCTCCTCTTGCTTGCTTATCACCAGACGAGTGGAGGTCAGATGTCGTGTCACAATAAAAAATAATAAAAAACATAACAAAGCCTCGAACAATGGAGGTTGTATAATAAGAATTGTGAATGTGTATTTATTTTTATTGTGACACGACTTCGGACCTCGATGTCGCAAGAGGAGGTCCATGATAAGTCCACTTTTTTGTGATTCGACATCTGACCCTGACCTGCCTGATGGTAAGCATAATGGAGTGCCGACGACTGAAAAGACTGGGTCAGCTCACGGTTCCCTCAGTCGCCGTCGCTACGTTAGCCGCGTTCCGGAATCAGCTTGTAAGTTGCCGGTTCCAGCTAGACCGCCATAGTGGATGCGACTGCTACTAGCAGTTGTGTTTCTGTAGTAGTAGACGCCTCAATTCATGGACCGCACTCCAGCTTACCATCAGTTAGGGTGCTGGGCTGGGTTGACACAAGTCGGGCAACAATAAAAAAATGGCGTTCTACGGTCTCTGCCTATACTGTGTTTTTTCTTACTTACAAGTAATAAATAAACATGAAAATCACCATTTCCCATGCCCTTTATCTAAGGAAACTGTTTACTACTATATTATTCTATAGAATAAACATACAAAATGTAACAAATGCACACAAGTTATTGTAATTACACATATTATTTTTATTAAAATCCTGTTATATAGAAATGGAAAATTCACAAATGACAAATGTTGTGCCCCAATAATAATAATAAACATTTTCACAGTAATTCACAGATATTTTAATATATTCGTATTGATTCGCGTTAATAGTAATTGTTTTTTATCGTCAATCCGTCATTATACCGAAAGTTTGTTTACTACTTTTGCCTAGTAAGGAAAAATGTACAGTATACCTGTGAGAATTGGATTTGTAATAATTTCATATAATACTCGCCTGGTGGGGGTGTCTCCAGGTACTGTGATAGAGCATGTTGTGGTGGTCTGGTGATAGGTGCCACTGTAACACACCCTCCGCCAGTGAGAGCTGCTTTCGGTGATGGTGTATTCAAGAATGCTGATAACTCACTAGCCAAGACACGAGAGCCACCTGCGTTGTTGTCAACTATGAATATCACAACCTATAAATTAAAAAAATATATTAATTAAACAAAGGACATCATTCATTTTTTAATGTCCAATGATGAAAAAATATATAAATGGTAGTTTCGACACTTGTATTGATGAAACTAATAACAACTTTGCTTTTAATTGCTGTGCAATTGAGTTATTTGGAAAATAAGATATGGATTTTGTATCATCTGTCAATCAACGCTATATTTGTTCTGCTTTGAACTGTCATAATTATAGATTGATCATTTTGTACATTTTGTACACGGAAAGGATATATTCCAATTACATTGTAATCTTCGTACATCAAACTATTTTAAAATGTATATGCAACTGTTAATACAATTAAGACCAAGTCCCCATACAAAATGAATTATGTCCTTTTATGTTTTATTTTTGATTATTGATTATTGATTTTTATCTAACACCACAAACTTAAGTCCCGACTCCAGCAAAATCAGTTGGCACCATAAATTAAACCAGGAACAATAAAACAAAATCAAAACATGAAACTGGGTAGTTTTGACAACCATGACAGCATCAACCAATAGGACGACTAACACCTCAGTCTCCCCGTGACCACAATAGCTGAAAAAAGCTCTCGAAACGTCGGAATAATAAAAAATTGTAAAATCAATAACCAAAAATAAACGCGATAGTAAGCCAGACACAAAAAAATATTGTTTGCGCAAAATACTATAAAAAAGAAAATAATAAATATATTTTAATTTTCGGAGAGGTGTCTCAAGAAAGAAAGTCAAGGTCAGACGTCGCATCACAATACATAAAAATACTTTTAAATAACTAATTGTTTAAATGTAATTTATTAATTTTGTAACATCTGTGTATTTGTAACATCACAGATTGTTGATATTTTTTCATATATAAATAGAATTTACCTTTGTAAACATTAAAATAAAAATAAAACATAATTCATATAAATTTTAATCTTGCACCTCCATTGATGGTAAATAGGTTTGGTTTAGTTTATTGTGGCTCAGTTAAAAGTGGTGGTACTACCCCGAGGGTCGGCAGACAGCAAATGACTGCCAACTGTCTATCTAACATCCAGACCCGGAGCAAATGTCTGCATGATTTTTTTAAATAAAAAATATTTATAATATCCTATCTAATAATAATTAAATATTACAAATCGAGCGGGAATCGAACCCGGGACTCACGCATAGCGTGTTATTACAAAAATGATGTAAATATTTAGGTCTGGCTGTTTAAAAGTGGTAGGCAAACAGTTGGTGGTCATATCACTATGAAGTTTTATGCGGCTTAATATCGCGTTTATTTATTATCTCCGTGACAACAATGGCTGCAAAGCTCTCAAAACGTCGGAATAAAATAAAATTGTAAAAACAAAACGCTAATAAACGCGATAGTAAGCCGCATAAAATTTGTTTAATTAATTGATCACAATATACTCATCGCACGTTAAGAGGACGCTGCTGCCCATCCTCCGGAGAGACTGGCCTAGTTTTAGGCCATCCCGGATCTAACAAGTTACATACCTGTGTTTTATTCTCAGACACTGCTTTAACACTTTCAATGTTGCATACAAAATTAGGCTTATTACCCAATAAACCCAAAATGGAGGATGTCATTGCTTGTTGGTTGTTTCTGTAAACAGATTATTTATTAATTCAAATGACAAACTGAATATTACAAATATATTTTTTTTAAGTGGCAAACTTTTGCTCTGCATCTGGTTGTCAAAGAGTGGTCGGCAGCGGTGTCCAGTCTGCCGACTCAGGGTAGTACCCCACATTCAAGTATAGAGACGCTGAAGTGACTTAATCTCGTTTCGGGATCAGCTTGTAAGTTGCCGGTTGCGACACGACATCTCACGTCGACTGATGATAACCAAGAGGAGGTCCAAGAGTGACGACGTTGACTGAAAAAACCGAGTCAGTTCACGGCTGCCTCAGGCGCCGTCACTATGCCTAGGCCGGTATAGTAAGTGACTTCTACTTACAGTTATTTAACTATAAGTAGCAATCACCTCTCATAGATCGCACTTAAGCTTAACATCAGGCGGCGAGCTGTCATTATGTCGAGCCACTTTCTATGTTCCAAACTCAATTGTCTTTTACACAATTTCAATTAATCAAATTGTTACGCCTTTTACCCACAGGGATAGGCAGAGACAATGGAGCGCCACTTGCCACGATTCTGACACAACTCCCTCGCTTCCCTCACATCCACAATTCTCTTCATACAAGCTCTACGGTTATGGGCACCAGGCAACCCAGCTTTCTTGAGGATGTCTGATTTAGTCAGAAGACATACTACTAGGTCTGCCTCCAATAAGGCAGACCTCTCACTATATCTATCTATAAATCTGATCCTTTCACATCAGATTTATAAATTTCTTTCGTCAATCTACTTATACAGTAAAGTTATTATACTTACTTAATATCAGATTCAGCTTTATTAAATAACAAAGCGACATGTCCATCTTTATCTTCCCGACCACCCAGCCTCGAGTAGCCAACAGCTTTGAATCTACAATGTGGATTATGCTCGTTCAATTCCAAGGGCTGGGCATTGCTGCTGTAGTAAGCTTTGCCTGAAACATATGGCGGATATTGGACAAGTATACAGACCGTGAAGTGATTAAGTCACGTTTCAGGATCAGCTTGTAAGTTGCTAGTTCCAACAAGGCTTGCATACTTACAGTTATTTAACTGTAGTAGCAGTTACCTCTATTCATGGACCGCACTCCAGCTTAACATTATCCCTGTCATATGTCGAATTAAGCAACATTAAAGATGGAGGGCAAAATCTACTGTTCTATAAAAGGTGAGGCATGAGCGGATGATAGTTTATTCCTGCTTGTTCTGGTGCAAGGAGTTTAGTTTGATTTGTAACATTTTAGAAGTTGTGAGACAGTCCATTGATTAGTAAATTATTTAAATGTAAGTGAATGAATACGTTAAACAAGGCAAGCCCAGGAGGGTGTTTTCCGACCAAATCGGAGAAATCCTCAGGAAACTAGGTAGCCTAGTGCCCATAAGCATAGAGCTTGTATGAAGAGAATTGTGAATGTGAAGGAAGCGAGGGAGTTGTGTCAGGATCGTGGCAAGTGGCGCTCCATCGTCTCTGCCTATTCCTATGGGGAAAAGGCGTGACAATTTGATTGATTGATTGATATATTATCTGTTCGGTGTATTTGGTTATGGTGTTAACATAAGGTTAAAATATATAGAGTTTTAATGTGTTTTATGCCATTGAATGAAACAATTTCTTAGCATTCATGGAACCTCCGTGCGGGTGCCGGGTGCATCGCGTGGCAGCCGGGAGAATGAAGGCAGCGATCCGGACTTGTGACCGAAATGTAGGTTTTAAAGCTTTTTGTGACATGTCAACACTCACCTTCCCTGCCTTTACTATCCCTTATATACAACCACATATATTATATATTACCTGTCCCCCAGCGAGCTTGCAATAAATTCCATTTAGCTAAAACTTGATCCCTTTCATCACCAAAAACAACACAATTGAATATTGCTGCTATTAATGCTTCGTGAGCTGATGCAGGGCCTTGTTGTTGTTGCTGCTGTTGTTGAAGTTGTAGTTGTTGCTAAAAAAAAATAACAATAAGACTTTTTTTTAATGTGACACGACATCTGACTTCGACCCACAAGAGGAGGTCTAAGAGTGCCGATGACTGCAAAAACCTAGTCTTCACGGTTGCCTCAGTCGCCGTCACTATATCGGCCAAAGGTGCTTCTTCACGCCTCGGGTGAAGGATTCAAGGTTATAGGACGGAGAGAACAACATGGGCTGTTTATAGGATAGAGAGAATAACAAGAATTGTGTGATCCCAGTCAGTCGAAGTCGTCGTCACTATTGGACCTCTTCATGCTTATCAGGCAGATCGAAGTCAGATGTCGTGTCACAATAAAAAATTAAAAAAACACTACCTGTAAACTGCTTTTATAAAATGTTTTATAAAATCAAATTAAAATCATCATGTCACACCTCAATTCCCATAGGGATTGTGACTCGACACCGCCTAATATTAAGCTGAA
Source organism: Tinea trinotella (assembly GCA_905220615.1). Classification (NCBI taxonomy): domain Eukaryota; kingdom Metazoa; phylum Arthropoda; class Insecta; order Lepidoptera; family Tineidae; genus Tinea; species Tinea trinotella. Next base: position 10,224,749 of record HG992312.1, read on the forward strand.
GTGTGGTAGCAGTAAGTAGTAGTCAGTAAGTAGCAGTCGCCGCTATGCCACTATGCCAGCCTAGTTGAAACCGACAACTTACAAGCTGATCCCGAAACGCGACAGTCTGAATATTTGTAGCAGACTGGGTACCACTACCTACCAGTCTTTGATAACCTGGCCCAGAGCTAATATCTAGCCCTTTTTTAATTAACAAATATTTGTAATATGTATTCTAATTATTAACTCCAGCTACAATTCTCTTGCTTACTTCACATTCCTTTGACTTTTGCAACAACTTTTAATTTTAATTTTTTATTTTATTTTATATATTTCTTTAATAAGCTACTAAAGTGCTTTAATAATAGAAACTGGACAACCAAAGTAGATATATCAAAGATACATTGCTACCGGTGGGTGGTCTCGAACTCATGCTCTCCGGTTTGTGTAACTATTGCACTGCCACTTAGGGTTACCAACTTTTTTGCCAAAAAAAAACGTATACCATTGTTTGAATAGGATAAAAATAAAGTATTTGGAAGAAAAATAAAGTATTTTTCAAATTTTATGCCCTAAAAACGTATTTTGTGTGCTTTTAGCATTTGCTAACAATTTATTGCTATTTTTAAATATTTCAAAGCTTGTTTGACAATTATCATTTAAAGGACATCATTCATTTTGAGCTTCTATGTACTATAGTCCCCAGTACAACGAACAACATTTTTTTTGATACATACAAACGTAAAACTTTGTGAGTGCCTTTTTTGTGACGAGTCCGACAAACTTTTTAATGCGACAACTCTTGACGCTGCTGCGTTTTCGTATGCCTGATTCCCGAAATTGTCGATATGACGTCACTATGACTCTCCATACATACAAGTTTGATTTTTTGAGAATTGTTTAATAAAGTAAGTTTAAAAGTAGTGGTCAACTTGTCCGACAAAAATCATGCTGCGTATGGCGTGTCCACCACCCTGAAAATGTCGATATAACGTCACTATGACTCTCCATACATACAAGTTTGATTTTTTGAGAATTGTTTAATAAAGTAAGTTTAAAAATAGTGGTCAACTTGTCCGACAAAAATTATGCTGCGTATGGCGTGTCCACCACCCTAAAAATGTCGATATAACGTCACTATGACTCTCCATACATACAAGTTTGATTTTTTGAGAATTGTTTAATAAAATTATTTTGAAAATAGTGGTTAACTTGTCCGACAAAAATCATGCTGCGTATGGAGTTTCTACCACCCAGAAAGTGTCGATATGACGTCATTATGTCTCTCCGTACATACAACTTTAAATTATTTTTTATCGATTTAAAATAGAGTACTAATTGTAAAAAAATATATGTCCGTCAAATACACGCTGAAATTGTAGTGGTTTAAAAAACTTATTCCTGGATATCCTAATCAGATATACTATAAATTTTCCGTAAAAGTCCGGGAGATAGCGTCAAATTTTTACGGTGATTTTGGCACGGACTCTATGAACTTATTTTGATGGTTAGTACTTGTATGAGAACTAAAATTGATGTTAGCTGGCGCGACTAAAAACTCGTATTATTTTGGCAAAGCTAAAAATTGTTTATATTAAAGATTATAATTTATTAATCATAATAATTCATGTCAGCTGGAATTTTAACGAGTCAAAAGCTGTTAGCTGGACTTTCAAATTACAGTGCGGCCGACTCATATTCCGACTCTAAAAATTGTGTCTTGCTCTTCCAGCTTTTTATGCTTTGACTGGCTGTGATTATAATCCAGCATTTTACAGAAAAGGAAAGAAGAAACCGTTTGAGTTATTGAAATAACATTCTAAATTTATTCAAGCTTTGATTAATATCTAGCAATACACCTAAAAAATTGGAAGAGACTTACGCTGAGACTTTAGAAGAATTCGTTTGCCACATATGCAATTATAAAACTTTTTTGATGTGAATCTCGAATCTCGGTTATGTGTAGAAGTTGTTTTCGAGAGTCATTACGAACCGTCTCAAACGCAGGTTTGATGACTTCCAACCTCCCGAGTTAGGTAGGTCCGACTTTGAATAAGAGTTCGCTCGAAGAATCCAACTCGGATGGGCGGCGTTCAGCAAATTGTGTTATATCTTCTCGTCAAACATCCCACAGTGCCTGAAGGGTAGGGTTTTCCCCTAGGTGGACTGACGACATAGTGAAAGTCACGAATAACCAGTGAATGCAACTGGCACCTTGTCGTTTGAAATGACGTTCTGAGGGGGAGGCCTATGTTCAGCAGTGGACGCATTCTGGCTGATGATGATGATATAATACATATATAATATTAAAAAAAAGATCTGATATACCATATAAGGTATGTGTTTACTGTGTTACCATATTCCTACTGTGTTTTTTCCAACTAATTATAACTTATACATTATTATTTTAATTAATTTCTGTGTAGTTTAGCATAGTTTTACAGAAGTTGCAAAAGTTGTAACAACATAAAAGTTGTTGAAAAATGAAAAAAAAATTTGCTGACATAAATAAATTATTATGATTATAACTAATACTTTCAATTTTTACTGTTTTTTTTTTTGACAGATGTTATGTCAAGTACCTGATGCAACTGACACTTTTTTAAGATCCACCATTTATAAATTAATCATTAATACTTTTTCATCTTTTCCAAGAATATTTTTTTACTATCAAGTTTCCTGGCATTTTCTCATCTTATGCCCCGGTCTTGGGCCAGCTGACACATCTTTTATTATTAATACAAAAAAAGAAAAGCCATGCCAAAATGCTCCGGTCAAATTTCACGCTACCTCCCGTACTATTATCACACTACAATCAAGATTTTTTTTATTTTTTTTTAATTTTCAGATTTTTGAATTAAAATTATTTTATAATTGTAATTTCATACCACAAATTACATGTTAATTTAATATATTTAAATAATATACGTGAATATTTAAGTTTATTCAGTCAGAAATCGACCAAAAGAAGTTTACCACTAGTAATGTTTTTTTTTGTCGGACTGATTATTTAACTGAATATATTTGTCGGACAAGTCGATATTTGCATTTAAAATAGTATTATATATCATTGTTATTTTTGTCCGACATGTATGTATGGAGAGACATAGTGACGTTATATTGACATTTTCAGGGTGGTGGACACGCCATAAGCAGCATGATTTTTGTCGGACAAGTTGACCACTATTTTTAAACTATTTTTATTAAACAATTCTCAAAAAATCACACTTGTATGTATGGAGAGTCATAGTGACGTTATATCGACATTTTCAGGGTGGTGGACACGCCATACGCAGCATGATTTTTGTCGGACAAGTTGACCACTACTTTTAAACTTACTTTATTAAACAACTCTCAAAAAATCAAACTTGTATGTATGGAGAGTCATAGTGACGTTATATCGACAATTCCGGGACTCAGGCATACGAAAACGCAGTAGCGCTGAAAGTTGTCGCATTAAAAAGTTTGTCGGACTCGTCACAAAAAAGGCACTCACAAAGTTTTACATTTGTATGTATCAAAAAAAAATTAGTTCGTTGTACTGGGGACTACTACTTTTGTAACGTCCGATAATGAAAAAATATATAATACAAATAGTAGATTCGTTACTTGTATTGATAAAACTAATAACAATTTTGCTTTTAATTGCTGTGCAATTGAGTTATTTGGAAAATAAGATATGAGTTTTGCATCATCTGTAAATCAACGCTACATTTGTTCTGCTTTGAACTGTCATAATTATAGTTAGATGATTTTGCACACCCAAACTATGCAAAAAAAGGATATATTCCAACTACATTGTAACATTAAAGCCCAAGACCCATACAAAATGAATGATGTCCTTTATATACTTAAATAAGCAATTCGTTTGCTACGCAATCAAAATAAAGTATTTCCACATACTTTATTTGTATGCAAAAGTATAAAGTATAATTACCAAAAATAACGTAAGATACGTTATTATAAAGTATGGTTGGCAACCCTACTGCCACTACACCACGGTCACCTTGATGGTATAAGCTTATGACCTGGCTTATTTCGTCGAGATCTTTGCAGTTATACATTGACCAGTAATGATTAAATGATAAAATTGGTAGTCAGAGCTAAAAATTGCAGATTTTATTCCTTTCCATTTTCTTTTTTTGTGACTTGGCATATACTAGTTTTATTATTTACCTGTGGTTGACCAAAAGTGTTGAGACTTGTACCAAAACCAAATCCAGTTGCAGCAGGCTTTACACCAAAAGCTGTGTTTGTACCAAAAGCTGTACCAGTACCAAAAGTAGGTGCTGTACTGGTCCCAAATGCTGGTGCTGTACTGGTACCAAAAGCTGATGTGCCACCTGCACCAAATGCTGGTGCTGTGGAACCAAAAGTAGGTGCTGCAGCACCAAAGGTAGTCCCACCAGTTCCAAAGCCAGCTGTTCCAAAAGCTGAAACAATAGTTTTATTTGTCTATTAAAAATATATTAAGTTATAGTACCTAAAAGTAAACCTAAACATAATGTTAACATTAACATGGTTTTTGTTGCGATGCAGCAAAAGACCTTGACTTGCCTGATGGTAAGTAAGGATAGGTCCAAGAGTACAGATGACTGAAAAAAATTGATTCAATTACCTTCGCCACAAATCACTGGCCATTGGTGCTTCTTCAAACTTCACTCCAATATCATATTTTATGACTGAACAGCCTTAGGTGATGAGTTAATAATTTCATATTTTATATGTATTTACATTTTTTATTCTATAATGAAACTGCAACAACCTAGCAAGGTACATGCTAGCCCCTCTTTGGCACTCCAGGGCACAATGGGCACGTGCCTAAAGCCTTGCGATTGACAAGGGCCCCTTAGTTCCTGCCAGATTATCAAACTTATTTGGCAAAAATAAATGATAATGACATTACCAACGTGAATTGTAGACCTTGAATTGTCTATACTAACAAAATATTGCTCTGTCAAGCTCATAGGGGGCCCCATAATCCTAATGCGCCCAGGGCCTCCATAGGTTAAAGACAGCACTGGGTACATGTTTTGAAAATAATTATTGTAAGTCTTGATTTTAATAAAAATATAGATAGATAGATAATATTTTATATTTTAATATAATTGGTTTATAACTCTCTTACCAGGTTTAGCAGCAGTGTTGCCAAATGCTCCAGCTCCGAACATTGATGAAGTAGTGGCCATTGTTCCACCAAACGGAGTAGCTAAAGAGATTGTAAGTTCAAACATATAAAAAATTATAGGTCAGTTTTACACTGGTAATAAAATGTATTCTTTAAAATAGATATAATATACATAAATATATATTTAATTATTTTATTTCTAATATGTATCATAAAGGTATCTTATTCTATTGCCCAAATCTGTTTTAACTAATATCTGATGAATACCTTACCCTACAGCCACACACTCGACAAGTGGCGAGAGGAATAGCAAGAGAAATGGGCAGAGACATAGTATGGCTGCGTTATTTGTCCTGCTGCTCGTCATGCCTGGCGATCCATTTTTTGTCGGTTTTTAGTGCGAGTCAAAGTTACAATGTTGTCGTCCATTGGAGCAACGCGATGAACATCGCAAGTAGGGGAGTGTGTGGCTGTTAGGGCAATATTCACGGCAGCACGCGGAGCAGTGCGAAAAGCATAGTGTGGCTGTAGCATAAAGTTTGGCTGCTAATTGGTCATGAACAATCTATGTATTATGTTTGGTAGTGTAATTAATTTTGTCTCTGCAAAGATGACAGAGATTAGTATGCTACTCAAATTCTAAAACAATAAATACTCACTAAGTTGAGTATTTATTGTTTGAAATGCACTAACCTGAACTGGTTGCAGTTCCAAATCCTCCGAAACCAGAAGCTGCTGTGGTTATGGTACCGAAACCACCAAACCCTGCACTTGTCGTCGCTGTATTCCCAAATGAGAAGGCTGCTAAAAGCATAAAACGAAGCTAATGCAATCTTATTTTTCCCAAATAACCCCAAAAAGAACCAAACTAGTACCTATTGTACTTACGTTTAGCAGCTGCACCGAAAGCATTTTGCGAAGTATTCGAACCAAATGAGAAAGACATGGTAAACTAAGGGATGGAATAGTTTTAATAAATTAACGAAACTTTATTATTAGTATTTCATGGCAAACTGAGTATAATATATCGTACAATGTGCGGCTTTTATAAATCAGAACCGTAAAAGATAAAATTACTACAAAATAGATTGCATAAAATTTATGTAAATACACAATGCCTTGGCGTTTTTATGTGATACGAAACCGAATCAGTATTTATTTAAAATTCTTGATGATTTTGTTCGGCCACCCGCCCAAAGTGAAGCCGAAAGTGAAGTTTTACTTTTTAAAACATAAAGCTTGGTAATCACACTTAATTAGTTCAACTTCTATTATTTTCGCATATTACTAACTACATGTATTAAAATGATATTTATATACTAACCAATACTATTACTGTATAAAATATGAATAATAAGAATTGGTTAGAAAAAGATAGAGATGCACATTGGTACCGGACCGCCGTAGCTAACGCTTTTTTGCTCCCTTTACTTTTCATATATTATACTCCGTTGACATCGGTTATACAAACGATAAGTGAAAGGTCTTACAGAAATAAAAAAATACATAATTTAATTCACTCTTTATTTATCGTCCCCATATCATAATTCTAAACAGGTTGAATGATTTATTTCCAATGGTAACACCTTCCGTAGAATTTTCCAGAAACATGCTTGCTTATTCAATACAATAGGTTTTGTAAATAGATACACCATAAATTTTAACATAATTTAGAAACTGAAAATATGTTAGTATGTATGATTTTAAACACAAACTTTACAAAAATAAAATAACACGTGCAAATATTCGGAAAGTAGTCTTCGCCTCCTAGAGAATCCATTATTTTTTTCCTCCAGGAGGCTGTAAAGGGAGACCGCGTTCTTTACCACGAAGTTTTACTCCAATCGCTCTTTCTATTTTGCCAAGCACTAAGTTGTTAGGGATGCCTCTACCGGCTTCGTAATCGTTTACAATCTGTGGTTTCTCACAGATCTTCGTGGCCAAATCTTTTTGGCTCATTCCTTTAGCTTGCCTTCCTTGCATTATAAGCTTTCCTAAATCTAATGAAACCGTTTCATGTCGTAATTCTTCAGTCTCTCGATCAAGTTTAGCCGTATTTTTGGTGGTAATATGCTGTTTATTAGTTCCTGCACCGAATTTTTGTTGAGTATCCACTGGTACACCTTGTCGTCGCGCTGCATTTACAGCCTGTTCTGTCTTCATAGCAGACGCCTTTGGTGGCCTTTTTCTCAAAATAGTAACAGTGTCCCAATCAGACATTATGAATTAATAACAAGACAAAATCAAGAAAAGATTACAAAGAAACACGTAATATTTTGCTGCTGTTTGTTGCAATGTGGGGCAATGATCGTGATGTGAAGATATTGTGTTGCTAGCATTTATTATTTACAAATATTGAAATTATGGTCAAATAATTAGCTCTCTTTGTGGAGAATATGTTATATTCTTGTATATTATATTATTTGTAAATCGACGTAATCAACAAAAATACTTGAAAATCATGAATTCGAGGCCAACCAAGTTAATAGAAAGTGGCGGCATTTTTAGTGTTGTACGTTCGTTATTGCTAACTTATTGCTAGACTTCAGTAGTAGTCAAGAAATTAAGCGTCTATTTTTTGCCCTTCCAGTCGACGGGCAGAGGTCCTTATGGATAGCATAGTGACACGATTCACAGGATTCAAGTGATGAACCTTTTAAAACGATAAGTAAAATACTTTTCACATTTAAAAGCATTTTACTTGTTAATTCTTCGACAAAGAAACGTTGTATCATTCTCGAGTAGATCTGCTGTCAATTTGATTTACATTATGCAGATGTGTCCCCCTTACGTTATGACTTATGTTAGTTTCTTTAACTAAAAGACGAGGTAAAAAGGTGGTTAGGTAATTGAGGAGGGCACATTCCCAGTGGTCTAGCGATATTTGTATGACCATTTGCATATTAGAACCAGATCATGATTACACTGGCCTTAAATTATTTTGCGCTCCAAAAAAGCGGGTATTTTCCACTCTGTGCTAGGCCCTGTCTTTCACAAGACATCTTCTGCGGCAAGATAATATCGCCCTGTCGACCTTTGCACAGATTTGTTTTGTTTGGCACACACGAAATCCAACTCGGAGAGCCAAGCTCATGCTTTACGGGATAAACGTGAAATCATTGTTGTTTCAGGATGCGATACATTCAATTGATGCAATGTCACCAAAGACATCTCGCGTCTTTTATCACCCTATATGAACCTATACATCAAAATCTGTCTCTGAGGACTTTGCTAAGAAACCCCGAGTGAAGAGCAGATCAGGTGGAAATGGATAAACACGCCGCGCTCTCCAACCACATAAAAAATTGGTTTGGAAGTCCTCATGAAAATCGGAAACATGTCTGTCCCAAGCAAACTTAGCAAAGGACATCATTCATTTTGTATGGGGTGTTGGGCGTAAATGCATTAACAGTTTAATATGTATTTTAAAATAGTACTATTCTCGTGGGAAAAAGGCGTGACAATTTGTTTGATTGATTGATGCATAGTATAGGTGTACGAAATGATCAAACTATAATTATATCAGTTCAAAGCAGAACAAATATGGCGTTAATTGACAGATAACACAAAATCCAATTCTTATTTTCCAAATATGAGTTATTATGAGTTAGCACAGCAATTAAAAGCAAAATTGTTTTATTAATGCAAGTATCGAAACTACAATTTGTATATTTTTTCATCATTGGACATTACAAAAGCAGTACATAAAAGCCCAAAATGAATGATGTCTTACAGAACTTACAATACTGCCAGTAGCAAAGAGCTTCAACAATACCTGAAGTGAGATACCTATATAAAGTTCGGCATCGTGAGCTTGAGAAATAACTATTTCTTAGGCTACAGGATTAGATATATATATATATATATATATATATATATATATATATATATATATATATATATATATATATAAATATGATATGTCGATATCGACTTTAATAAATAAGATTACTGAAATGCGTTTTCGTGTATTGTAAACTTTTTCGAATTTAGGTTCTAGGTAGGAATTTAGAATCTAGTAATTGAGAGCAAATAATTAATTACCCTGTTCTAGTTTTCTTTGTAATTGGCTTGTTCGCAGTCAATTTTTTTCCACGAAATGCTAGTGTGGTCGATAAGAATAAAAATATTAATTTCTTTGCCTACGGTATAAAAACACTTTTTATGACATTTTGGTGTTATGTAAAATAAATCGGCGATCCCATACAAAATGGCTTCGTTGGTTAATATTTTGCTTAGGAAATCAGGGAGTTTCCAGCAAAACAAAGGTATTTTGAAGTGTTTACCAGCTGTATATAATGTCAACTCTCAAAGAAAAGCCCATCGTTGGTTCCCCGACGCAGATTTTGTCAAACGATTCGAAGGAGCTGTTATGTATCCTGAAGAAATGCCCTACGAAGTAAAACACCTACCACTGAATGGTGTCATTAGCGTTGGTGAAAAGAAAGTCCGAAACATGGTGTTAAATTTTGGGCCACAACATCCTGCGGCTCACGGTGTACTCAGGCTCGTCTTGGAGCTTGACGGTGAGACTGTTCGTGGCGCGGACCCCCACATCGGTCTTCTCCATCGTGGTACTGAGAAACTTATAGAATATAAAACTTACACCCAAGCATTACCCTATTTCGATCGTCTGGATTATGTGTCAATGATGGTCAATGAGCAGTGTTACAGTTTGGCTGTTGAAAAACTACTCAACATTGACATTCCAATGAGAGCTAAATTTATAAGAACGCTGTTTGCCGAGATAACTCGCATCCTAAACCACATAATGGCAGTTGGAACACATGCACTGGATATTGGTGCCATGACACCATTCTTCTGGCTGTTTGAGGAGCGTGAAAAGATGATGGAGTTTTATGAGCGAGTCAGTGGTGCTAGAATGCACTCTGCATACATTCGGCCAGGAGGTGTTGCTCTTGACATGCCTTTGGGTCTGATGGATGATATTTATGAGTTTTGCACTAAGTTTTCTGAGCGTTTGGATGAAGTTGAGGATGTGCTTACTACAAATAGATTATGGGTACAAAGAACAAAGGACATTGGGTTTGTCACAGCTGCTGATGCACTCAACTATGGTTTCAGTGGTGTAATGTTGCGAGGATCTGGTATAAAGTGGGATCTTCGCAAAACCCAACCATATGATGCATATGAATTTGTTGATTTTGATGTTCCTATTGGTACAAATGGGGATTGTTATGATAGGTACTTGCTGCGAGTAGAGGAGATGCGTCAGTCACTTCGAATTATTGACCAATGCCTAAATAAAATGCCACCTGGAGATGTCAAGACAGATGATGCCAAGCTCACTTCACCTAGTCGCCAGGAAATGAAGACATCAATGGAAGCACTAATTCATCACTTTAAATTATTCACTCAAGGTTACCAGGTACCAGCTGGTTCAACCTACACTGCAGTTGAAGCCCCTAAGGGTGAATTTGGTGTTTATCTTGTTTCTGATGGTGGTTCTAAACCCTATAGATGTAAAATAAAGGCTCCTGGATTTGCTCACTTAGCAGCTATGGAGAAAATCGGAAAGAACTTAATGTTGGCAGATATTGTTGCCATTATGGGTACACTTGATGTTGTTTTTGGAGAGATTGACCGATAAAAACAAACCTTTATATTGCCAATTTCAAAATAGTTGTATATTGCCTTGTAATTATTTAGATGAGTTATTTATTGTGGTTGAACTATCTCACTATTTCAATTCTAAGCGTAAAATTATGGATTTCAAGAACAGTTGTAATTAATAGTTTTTTAAGATTTAAAGTGATGAAAACCTTTGTAGAGGTATTAATAAATATGTGATTTAAGTTATTAAGCACTTATTGTTTCACATGGTATTAAAATAAGATCATTTTTATCATTTGTTTCATTCTCAATTTGGCTCAATTTTAATGTAATGTGATGAATGCTCTGCTGTCATGTTGTGTCTAATGTACTATAGTAAGTGTTCAAAATCTGTACTGTGTCAACAAAAGCAGGACCCATAGAGCTTGTATCAAGAGAATTGAGGGTGTGAGGAAGGCGAGAGATCTGTAAGGAGCTACATTGTCTCTGCCCATCTATGGTGTATTCAACTCTGGTTAGGTTTGATCGATAGGGAGTTTAAAAGAATAATAAATAAATCGGGATACCCAACTAAGAAGTAATCACTCTTTCAAGCCTATATTTTCAAGTATATTGCTGATTTTTCGGTAGGACTGACAAATACAACCTTGCGATATATATTCATGACACCTTAGGGGTTTTGGCGGGAAACTGCATGTGACAGGTCGTGCAATTTTAATTTATTTGTAAAGCTTATAAAATATTAATGTGTAATAATGATGGATTTGTTATTAGGTAATCTTTTTTAAGTGGATCGATTATATACAAGTGAATTAAATGTGTTTAACATGTCTCTTGTTCCCTTCTTCGTGTTCCCTTCAAGACTCCGACTGTAGAGTTTTAGTAAAACTTTCCTATCGCTTTACTAAAACCATTACTATTATCTTCACCCTCATGTAATGGATGAAATATTTGAGTGTTTTATCTTAATTATTTATCCACTGAAGACATAATAACTTTTATACTGATGATTTGGCTGTATGGACCAAGTGTCCTTTGCCTTCGCAGAATGTGAGAATTAAACTAAAGTAATGTGAAATTATCAAATTATGAATTGATCAATCCAACCCAAAACAAATTTAATAATGACAGAAACTGAAGAAGACATTTTAATATATGCAGAATGGGATGAAAATGTGAGCGTAGATAGCTTTCAAACAATTCATACGTTAGGGCTTGAGAAAGAAAACCCTATAATTCAAGTGGACAACAACTTTTTTGTGGGTAAGTACTGTAGTATCACAAAATAAAGAAGTTTATACTATAATATTTAAAATTTGTATATAAAATAAACCTGTACCGTACGTTTGGTTTAGTGAGAAATAATTCATTAGTATGTGAATAATTATTAAACAAAAATTAATCAAAAGTATTTTTTTATTAACTCTCACTTAATTATATAAATAATATTTTGCCGTAATAATTGGTGTACATAAATAATCTATTCGTTGCAGGGAAGTATGAACATCCATTAGGAACTTACATGTTTTTTGAAAGTGACCATGGAGCAAAATGCAATGATCCACTGTTTGATAAATTGTCAGATGTGAATCTAAAATATGTTTGTAAGACTAGAAAATTTTTGAAAATGGAAAGAACATATGTTACACCTAAAGAGGAAAGGGGTAAATATCGTATTTATTTATTTAAGTATTTATTTAAAACTTGCTCATGATATATGTGCCGGACCATCTTAATGTTGATAAGACATTCTCCGCTTCATTACCAAAATGTCATTACTCTTATTTTTTAGAGAGTGAATTGCTGAACCAAATACAAAGACCGGAAGAAGAGGTGGATGTTCTTGATTTTAAAACTATACAAGAAGCTATTGAAAAATTTAGGGCAGAATGGAAAGACACAAATGATCCAGTTATCAAAATTGAAAATGTTGAAGAGCATTTCCCAGATGCAAAAGACAGTTATGCATCACATTCAGATCAAGATCAGAATCAAAATAACTTATAGGAGAAAATAAAGCTATTGTCAGTCATATTTAAACATAATAAAATTATTTGAAATAAATATATACCGTGTTTTCATTGTGTTTACAAATAATAAGTATTGTATTTTTATTACTGGTATCATTATAAAAAAAATCCGCCATCTTGTTTCTATCGCCATTTCGTTTCTACCGTGAGATGGAATAATAATTTACAAAAGTGAGATAGAAAGCAGCGGTTTTTACAATTTCCGAAATATAATTGAAAGAAAATGTTGTAAGTTTATGAATTTTCTTTTTGTAATTTTATAAAAGGAGTTGTTGGTGTTGGCAATGAGGATTAAAATGTCCTAATATGTCTTGAAAATATCGTATGATCTCGGCGTCTGTGAACAATGGCGTCAGTCCATTAAACTCGAAACGCGTTTATAGATAGTCCGTCATCCTTTTCTTACATGTATCGACCCTATTTGCGGTGACACGGTGTTCATAAGCGATCGCGAGTAGAATAGAAAGATAAGAAATATTCCCCGTTGCCTTCACACTTTGTTTTGGATCTCTCTTTCTCATCGTGATAAACCGCGCTTTTTACTTTCCGTCCGTACAGTATTATAAAAATATGTTATTATGTTCACTAATATTGTTTTTTATACATTTAGATTTTGAGTATATTCGTCTAGAAAGTTTAGTACTCTTGTTAAATGAAGTGAGACTATAGCTATAAGAATGTTTACCACAAATGCTGTGCAAACCGGCAGTGTGCCCACTTTGCAATTCCAAGAGCATCCGGGCCAAAAATCGCAAGGGAAAAATATAGAAAATGTGCAACAGAAAGTTTCGCAGTCGCAGCAAACTCAACAGCAGCAAGTAAGTGTACCTACCTTTTAGTACATTTTAAATGCTAGTTTATTATAAAATAAAATAAAGTTCATTGAAATTGTGTATATAACAAAAAAAACATAGAGTATTAATTGCATTTAATAATTCCAGGAATTTCCAACATATTGTTATACAACAACAAATGTAAACATGATTGGGAAGATCAATGCTGGCACTAGTACTGGGCCCACCAGTGTCGCTGGAGGTGTGAACCTTGCACAACTGACTACCAGTGATGATAAAACATGTTATATAGCACAACCATTTTCCTACAACTATGCCTTAGTAAATCAAATGCAGATTGCCACCAATGGATTGCAAAATACAGCAATATCTAATATTAGTTTTAAATGTGATGTGTGCGGACTTATGTTTGGCCATTTAGCCCTACTCAATGCACACAAAAGAATCCATGCTCAGGATACAGGTAATTTTAAACTTTAATAGATTAAATTAAAAACAAATTAATATCTAATCAGAGTATAAAGTTATATATACACCAACAATTTTTATCAAAAATTTTATTAACAACACTATATTAAAGAATGTTTTTTATTTTTCCAGAGAATAATATAACAGTTGTAACAAGTAGTGTCAATACAACAAATGATGTTAACATACCTCCTCATATACAAATATTATCAACAGAACCCATGGACCAGCAGCAACAGCATCATGTTGCCATACAAGAAAGTTTGTATTTTTTTAATTTTTTTATATCGTGACTTGGCATATGACAGCACCCTGCTTGATATTAAGGTAAAGTGTGGTCCATGAATGGATGTCACTGCTACTTCAATTCAATAACTAAGTAGCAGTCACATCCATTATGCCGGCCTAGTTGAAATCAGCAACTTACAAGCTGATCCCGAAACGTGACTTAATTACTTCACAGTCTGTATGCTTGTAAGTGGTGGTACTATCCCGGATCAGCAGACTGGGTACTGCTGCCTACCACTCTGATAACTAAACCTGAAGCAAATAACCGCCTCTTTTTTTTATTAACAAATATTTAATATAATAATTAAATATTACTAATAAAAGCTATGAAACAAATATTTGCTCAGACCGGGAATCAAACCCAGGACTTTACGTGCAACCAACTGATCGCTGGACAATCGCACAAGTTTAATACAAAAGTAGTAGACTGTTTATTTATTAACTCATACTCTTGTCACTAAAGTTTTATTGATATGTGATATCTGACCTCGACTTGCTCGATAAGCAGGAGAAGTCCAAAAGCGCCAATGACTGAAAAAAAAACTGTTGGCAGTTTACTAAAGCAGCGATGAATTAAGTCTGTTGTTTTCATTGCCAGCACTATCAATAGTTCACTATCAAAAACTTTATTTGAAAAAGAAAAAAGGCATTAAGAGGTTTGCGGCATTAGCTGACTGGTTGTAGTTTGTAGTTTTTAGCGGGCTCGTTCCCACACTTGAAGTCCTCTTCGGTATCTTTGTGCGTTTATCAACGGTTCTCCTTCAACGGAGCCACCTAGCTGACTGGTATACTGACCAATTCATGCAGAATCATATTTTTAGAAGCCATTTATTATGTTTTTTGTTACATGTGTACAGACCATGAGTGCCTTAGTCGCGTTTTGGGATCAGCTTGTTAGTTGCAGGTTTCAACCAGTGTGTGTGAGTTGTGTGCTACTTACCAGTTTTTTACCTGAGTAGTAGTTGCCTTTGTTCTTAACCACACTCTAGCCTAACATCAGGCAGGATGCTGCTATATGTGAAGCAACTGGAATGTTTCGCCAGCCCATGTGTTCTCTCCATCCTATAACCTTGGATCCTTCAAGCGATGCGTGAAGAAGCACCTTTGGCCGGCATAGTGACGGCGACTGGGGCAGCTGGGAACTAACTCGGTTTTTCAGTCGTCTCACTCTTGGACCTCCTCTTGCTTATCGTTATGCGGCTCGAGATATAAAAATAAAAAAGTAATTACATAATTTTTTTTCTAATCAATTATCCACAGATAAGGCTTCAGTAATGGAGACAATAAATAAACTACAGAAATGTATAACCTGTGGCAATTCAATACCAATTAATCCAAAAAGAAAAGGCCCTAAATTAATTAGATGTGAAAATTGTATAGCACAGGATTCTGTTGATCAAAGAACAAGTAAGTTATAATATAGTTGGTTTTGCTTTGTATATCAATCTATCAAATTGTCGCGCCTATACACAGGATACATACACAGTGACAATGAAGTGAATCTTAAATTGACTCTCTTCCACTTTTCTCTGCATACTGAGAACTAGCTTTTTTAAGGATGAGTTATTTCTCCTTCTCTCTATCTTCTGAATCAAGTTTTATCTTTCTATTTACTTCTGATTTATAAATCTCTTTCAACAATGCTTGTCATACCTTAATAATAGGCTTCGTCCGCTTCCCCATGTGCAGGTTACCAAGTTTTTTTTTATTATTATTGGGGCTTAACATATGTTTAGTATGTGTCATATGACAGCATTGGATTCTTTTCTAACATGTAGATTTATTTCTAAAGTAAATAAAAGTTACATTACTATTGGGTTTATTTTGGTTTGGACTTTATTATTATTCCGACGTTTCGAGAGCCAATAGTAAGCCGCATAAAATTTGTTTATTAATCAATATTCGCGCAAAATCTATGAAAATGCTAAAACTACAGAATATTTAATTAAAATATATTTTTAGTGAACCATTCAACAATCTATATGAATCACGATGACAATGTGAAATATGAAGTAGGCACTGGTCCTCCTACTGCACAGAACAACGATCCTTTAGCAAATTCACAAACTAGTAATCAAGTTGTAGCACAAGGTAAACCTGGTAAGTTTTTTTTATTTATTGTGACACGACATCTGACCTCGACCCGCCTGATGATAAGCAAGAGGAGGTCCAAGAGTGACGACGACTGAAAAAAACGAGTTAGTTCCCGGCTATCTCAGTCGCCGTCATTAAGCCGGCCTAAGTCTCTTCATACAGACTCTATGGTGTCTACTGCACTGGCCGCCTTTATAAAAATTTGATCAAGGCACGATCTGGAAAGATAAATTCCATTCACCTTCCTAATAAATTCTTATTCTATCTTCTATTACACATTTTTCAATTCATTTGAAGACAACATTCTAATTTTTTAGTATGTGGTTATATTATAATTATTTATTTCCGTTAGAATAGATAAAAGTTATAATGTATTAAGTAGTTTATATTATTCAAAGTTGAGTATGTATAATTGTAATATTGTATATATATATATGTAATATTGCATGCCTAGTACAGGACAGAAAGTAGAGAACTTACAAATTTAAAAAATTAAGATCTATTCTGTAACCTGCTTTCACAATAAAATGGATTTGATTTGATATGAAGACATTTGTGAATGTGAAGGAAGCAAGAGAGTTATGTTAGAAAAAAAAAATAGAAAGTGGCGCTCTGTTGTTTTTGCCCATTCCTGTGTCGTGGCAAATAATGATGATAATTTAATATATATTTTTAGTTCCTGCACCTGGTCACCATCCTGTGAAAAAACGCAACTTAGCTGCCGTAACGAAATGTCGAAATTGCAATGGCTCCGGCATAATATTTATAGGTGGTAATAAGAATAAAACGAATCAATCTACAACAGAAAAACCATATCATTGCAATATATGCGGAGGTACATTTTCTAGATACTCCTCATTGTGGTCACATAAAAAATTACATTCGGGAGAGAAAAACTTCAAATGTGGCATATGTGGCATTGCATTTGCTAAGGCTGTTTATCTTAAGAATCACTCGAGAATACATACAGGAGAAAAACCATATAGGTAAGTTTCCAAAACAAAATATGTATACTAAAATGAAAATAACTACATCTACTAAGAATTCTTTTTTATTGTGGCTTAAAGCTAGTCAGGGTAAACCAGTTTTATTTAATATAACAAATATTAAATGATTTAAACTGTTTGTTAAAAAATGAGGTAGACAAAGTCTGGCTGTTAATGGAGTGGTAGGCACACAGCTAGTACTCATTAGCCGAGTCTGCAAGTAACTCAATTTAAAAGTTGACAGTTCCAACTACTTGGTATTACTGCTACTTAATATTGAATTGTTATTGAGGCTTGACACTGTTAATACACAATAATGTCGACAGGCCTGGCGTATTAGTTATCACACCATTCCATTACGCGAAGAGTCTATTACGGGTTCAAATAGTATCGCAATATCACTAAGGCGACCGTGGTCTTGTGGCAGTGCAATGGTTACGCAAACCGAGAGCATGAGTTTGAGACCACCCACCGGTTCCAATGTATCTTTGATATATGTACTTTGGTGGTCCTGTTACAAGCACTTTAGTAGTTTAGTATAGAAATGTAAAATAAATAAATAAAAACTTTCCACTGACATAAATGTTATTTAGACCAGCATTACTGATTAGTGTAAAATCCACTTTGATAAAGCAGTGACAGCTTGTAGGCATTTCATTTCGCTGTTGTGTATTCTCGTAAAATTGGGGTCCTATTTTAAGAAAGTTACTTTCTTTGTCCATAGATGTAGTACATGCGGTATGCAGTTCTCACAATCACCCCATTTGAAGAATCATGAAAGAACACATTCTGGAGAAAAACCGTATGTTTGCGAGGTACAATATTAAACATTTTAAAATATTAATTTATTTTATAGTATTTTATAGTAAATGATACATTATTAGCCTATTTAACTGTCCAACTGCAGGTAAAGATCTTTCTCTATTTTTTTCATGACTCACAATACTTATACCAGCGGCATGGATGATGATTGTTTTGTCTTTTGACCATTTAAGAAGTTTTGTATAAATTAATGTTTGAAGAAGAAAATTGTCGTTTTTATTATCATTATAAAGGACAGCAATTTGCTCCCTCAAACGTAATTATTAATTTATACGAAACTTCATGAACAGCTAAAACGTCAAAATTGTCACCATAGCGTGCCGCTGGTATAGTATCTCCATCTCTGTCTAGACCTGTCGCGAAGTTTTATAGTCTGGAGTCTATGCAGTAGTAGACTCTGCCTATAATGCGGCAGAAATTACCTGCCCACTACCATTTTGGATTTTACTCGCATAGTCAAACGTCATTATGCTTTACAAAACCTCGTTCATACATCGCCTATTCACTCGCGGTCGGCCTGACAGACCGAATCGCCAGTTAAACTAAAAGATTCGTTGCGTCATTTCTTTGTAGAACAATCGATAAATGGAATGCTTTACTAGTGTCCTGTGTTCTCTTCCTTATGGCCGGTATAATGACTACGACTGAGGCAACCGACTCTTGAACTACTACTTGCTTATCATCAGGCAAGTCAGTCTGATGTCGAGTCTTTAAGCAAAAATACTAATGCTCATATTAGAAGCTATAAGATTTTTTGTAAATATCTATTGTTAAATTAAGTCATCATTATCAGCCAGAAAGCGTCCACTGCTGAACATAGGCCCTCCCCCTTAGAACACCATTGCAAACGACAAGATCCGAGTTGCATCCACCGGTTACCCGTGACTTTTCTTATGTCGTCAGTCCACCTAGTGGGAGGCCTACCTACGCTGCGTCTTCCGGTTTGTGGTCTCCACTCTAGCAGTTGAATTAAGTAGCATCTTAACAATGTTAAATTAAATTTTTATTTCACTAGGTTTGTGATAAAGGCTTTGCGAGGCATGCAACATTGTGGAATCATAGGCGTATACATACAGGGGAAAAGCCATACAAGTAAGTGATTTAAATTATATTAATTGCGCTAACGTTGCATCAAAAATCTCCTTACGCTTAATGTCAAAAATCAAGTTGGCACGCCTTTTTTTTCACAAGGATAGGCAGAGACAATGGAGAGCCACTTGCTACGATCCTGACCCAACTCCCTCGCGTTTCATGCTATTAATAAGTGTTTTTTTTATTTTATTAAATAAAGCTATATTATTCAAGATACCTAGGTTGCCTATTGCCCATAACCATAGAGCTTATATGAAGAGAATCGTGAATGTGAAGGAAGCGAGGGAGTTGTGTCAGGGTCGTGGCAAGTAGCGCTTCATTGTCTCTGCCTATCCTTGTGGGAAAAAGGCGTGACAATTTGATTGATTAATTTTTTTATTAGGGAAGTATTTAATTTTAGTAAAGAAAGTAAGCCTGATATTTCAGGTCTTTACAAATTTTTGCAATTATGCAGTAAGGTGTTTATTATTGTTTATAATAATATTTTTAATTAGTTTTTTGTGTGCGAAATTTTGTAAAGGTCTCATATTATAGGTAAATTCTTTATTGTAACTTAGAGGCTGTAAGTTTTCTTATAATAAAAAGTCTCATATTAAACATGTTTATTTAATAATAATTATCGTTGATCACAATTAACATATAGTATTTTTTAAACTTGTTACTAAAGATGGGACGTTCTTGAATTTGTTTCGAACCGAGTTAGGTCGATTTAAAAAATATGGATAACCCGATTTGCAAACCGAATTTATGAATTCGATTTGATTCACAAACCGAGTTGACAATTCGGTCCGACAATCTAAATTGCCTAATACACAGTATGGTATGCTATAAAATTTAGGGTGTGTATGTATGACTAAATAAATTTGTCTGATCTAAATATAATATATATATATATATAAGTTTAATATATTAGGTGTTAAAACCAACCGAACTTGGTTTACGCCTTAACTTGGTTTAACCCAAGTTGTGTTGTTACATCTCCTTGTTACCTAACTCTGTAATATATATTTATAAATTATATTGTTAATAGCTTAGTACAATAATAAATTGCATTACAATAACAGATGTGGAACGTGCGGATCTGCGTTCAGTCAAGCGGCACATCTTAAGAATCATGCCAAGGTCCATTCCGGAGAGAAGCCATTCAAATGCGACATATGTACGGCAGCCTTTGCAGATAGATTCGCACTTAAAAGACATCGTGTCATTCATGAGAAATATGGTGAGGATATCATTTCTGTGACTATATAAATATTACCAACTTTTTCCATGATGAAGACTGCTAAGTGACTCAGTTGCGTTTAATAAGTTGCTTTTTTGCGCTTGCCTGATGTTAAGTCTAGGTCTAAGAGCGCCAACGACTGAACAAACCGACTCGGTTCACGGGTGACCCAGTGGCCGTCACTATGCCGGCTAGCACTGTGTGGTAGTAGTCGCTTCCTCTAGATCGCGTTCCAGCTTAACATTAGGCGGCTTTACGGTCACATAACGTGATTAGCCATTATAACAACGTACTTTTTCTAATAGAATAAAAATATCATTAAAAAACAAAAAAAAATGTCACGCTTTTTCCCACAAAGATAGGCAGAGACCTTTTTTGTCTCTGCCTAATGAAAATATGCGGTTATTCTCAGTCGCCACCTCTAACAAAAGTTAACTTAAAAACTAAACTTTTTCATTTAGAATGACATTTGAAGAATTGCGTAATGTTATATAGGTTTTACTAAGAACTTTAATATATAGTTTGGTTAAAAAAGAGAACTATTATGAGGGAAAAATAATAATATAATATTTATTGGCATAATATGAAAACTACCACGACTTTTTAACATTTGTATTATTGAATAATAAACATAATTAATAAAAATATACCTCTCCGCCTTCTTGAATGGGACATCATTTTAAAGAAATTCCCGCTTGTCACCCGATGGAGGCGTGCCAAGGGGTGGCGAGCGGGAAAAATATGTATATTTGATTCAAATTAACAACCGCAGAGAATAAATAGGTTGTTTATTTATATAGATCTAATTAGAAATCTGAACTTGCCACCTTCTTTGATAAGATAACATTAGGTTATGTAATTAGGTGATGATCTTGAACTTGCAACTATTAAGCCGCCTCCACATGTTTGGCTAACAGCAAACACGAACATATGGATGGGCGTTTGTTTATGATTGCCTGTGTGTGTTCGTGGTCGCCCGTGTTTAATTAAGTGTTTATACACGACTAAAGGTGTGATTCCCCCGGCGAGTCCTCCTTGCACGGAATCAATCTCATTCAAACAAGTAGTTGTATCACACCTTAAATACTGAATTTTATCGCGTTTTATAGACAATATGGGCTTCCAACTGAATAGAGACCAAAGTGACAGACAATTTCTATTTGCATCTCATTTTTACTTATATATTAGAATGAGATATGGATATGATACAGCTGTCAATTTGGTCCACTGAAATAAAAACCGTAGTATAGGATAAATACACATCTTCGCCTGCTAATTATTCATAGACCGCACACCAGCTGAAAATCAGGGGTGGAGTGCTGTGTCATGTGTCCAGTGCCAATAACCAAACAAAAAGCACTCAATTAGCATAAATAATAATTAACTCTAAATGTTAACAGGTCAAACCACTCCATTGCCATCTAGAGTACAGCAAACGCAGCAGGATCAACAGCAACCAAGCACTGAACAAACAACAACGGTTGTTGAAGAGATTATCACAGAAAATATTTAATTTATTTTAGATTAAATTGTTCAGATAATCAATTATTAGTCAAGTTAGACTGTAGAACAGAGGGTATACATTTAATAAAATCATCAAAATTATCTTAGTTACTCTATTGCAGTTTAAATACCCGTGGACTTCCAGCCCTGGAGATACTTGTAGCCTAATTCTCTCAAATATATGTATACTACATGTAGTGTATGAGGGTACATATATATATACACGTACTATTACTAAATATACGTGACACGGTCTCGAGCGTATCGGCAGAACACGACTCCTATTGGCGTGGCATTATATGTTGGCGAGCCTGTGATTTCAGTAATCTTTAGTTATCAGTGTTACTACTGCATAAGGTACTATGCAAACACTACACTAAAAAATTAATAGTCCTTTGGTAAACAATGTATTTAAATGCTCGAACTTTGTGTTTGCTATCGTTCAACCCAGCAACTAAACTTAATAGAATTGTGTTAAACAAAATCTGAAAATGCAAACTAGGATCCTAATAAAGTAAGAGTTTAGAATAAGCTGAATGTTAATTAAGAAAATACATAAGTTCGTATGTATATATAAAATGTGATACCTGATCACTGCCATCATATTCTGTTGACTTTTTAGCTATTAATTAAATCCCAAAAATGGAGATACAATAACTTAATTTGTTATATTTACTTACAGCTATTTTAACGCTGTCTTAACATGTATGCAACATTAGCGTGCCCAAATTCAGTAAAGTCTCTGTTCTATAGTTAAGATCCAGGCTAAGCTCAATTAGAGAGATATTTTAGGTACTGTACAGTGTACATTTTACTTGTATGTATTACAATTTTTATATCGCAATAGATTTAACTATATAGTTTTTAAAATAAAATCTTAGCAAGTACTCAACATGGTTTTTGTATATAATAGTTGTACTTACATAGAGTTAGCGGAGCAATGTACATAAATAGTGAACTAACGTTTCCGGAAGAATAGTTTTGCAGGTACATTTTTATATATCATAAAACATACATTTTCCATACAAGCTGTGTACAATAATTGCCAAAAAACTTAGTATAGTTATAATTGAGCAATAACTTTTTGCCTATTTATGATGTGATTATGTTATTTCACTATTAGTAAAATATTTTAGGATAAAATTTTACATTAACAGAATATGTTTATTTTTGTATTAACTTTATGTGTATATATTTGGTTTTCTTTTCTTCTTATACACAACTATTATTCTTGTAAGTTGAATGAAGGAAATTGGCTGTGTATTTCATTTTGATTTATGTCAAACTTTTGTGACAACAAATTCTGGGGGATAGTTTAATTTGTATTCCTTCAAATTTAAACATATTGCTTAGTTTGAATTATGTTTAAAATACCATGCAAAATTATATAATTTGAGTTTATATGTTAGACTAAATTGTCTTTCAGCGGTGTAATGAGTTTCCACTCATAATTTATTTATGTCAAACTACCTAGAATAAAATTAAATGCCCAATTTAGCAATATGACGTAAAATACTTATAGTGGAGACTTATCTACAAGTTGCATTGCAATATTTAAAAATGTAATTACATTAGATACATTTCTAAACAATAAATTGGCTAGAATGTTGTTTTGTTTTTTAATAATTTATCTGTACTTCACAAGGAAAGTTTTTTTATTGCGTCTCAATAGTCATCCGCACTGGGCGGGGGCAGCAGCCGCATTTTGTCGACCGAATCGGCATTCGAACTAAAAAGTTCGGTGACTGGGGCAGCCGTGAACTAACTCGGTTTCACTCTTTTCACCTTTTGGGCCTCTTCTTGCTTATCATCAGGCGGGTCTTGGTCAAATGTGACACAATAAAAAATAAGGCTGTATACTGACAACAGTTTTGTACAGCGGTCCATGAATGAAGGTGAGTGCTACTACAGTATTACAGCAATTAATTACTTGTTAATTAGTTGAACAACAGCAAGTAGCAGTTGTATACACTATGCTGGCCTGTTTATAATGGAAACTTACAAGCTAATACTGAAACGCATCTGGTCACTTGAAATCCAAGGATCATCAAACTGGGCAAATGACTACAAACCATGAACACAGATGAGATATCTGGCTCTTTGTTTATATACACATCTATTTGTAATATATCTTAATAAAATCTTAGGTACGATCGGGAATCGAACCCAGGACTTTACGCGCAGCGGACTGGTGTGTTACCAGATGCGCCACGCGTATCCTCAATATTGCTTTCATGCCTATACCTTTAAATGTAATATCACTTAATTGAAGGAAACTATGAAAAATATTTCAAGAATACAAATAATAATGCAACATTTTAATTTACACTTTATTAAATTAAAAATATAACTTAAAGATAACCTCTCAAGCGCACATGCGCAGGTTTATGGAATTATTCGTAGATCCACTTTTCTGCAGCAGGTGACCACCCAACAACTTCCTTTTCGGTAAACCACAAAGCAATTTCTTTTTTC
The DNA here is from genome assembly GCA_905220615.1 of Tinea trinotella. Lineage (NCBI taxonomy): Eukaryota > Metazoa > Arthropoda > Insecta > Lepidoptera > Tineidae > Tinea > Tinea trinotella. The sequence continues at coordinate 10,249,204 of HG992312.1, forward strand.
GCGGATTCAACGCTGTCGGATCCGTGTGTGATGTTTCGGCCAACCTCGATGCAGAGGTCTCCGCGAATCGTGCCGGGTTGAGAATCAGCCGGATTTGTGGCGCCGAGCATTACACGTCCAGTTTTAACCGCGTTTAATCCTTCCCATACCATAGGTACGACAGGTCCAGAGCTCATGTACTTCACTAGTCCGGGGAAGAATGGCTTCGAAGACAAATCGCTGTAGTGCTTTTGTAGTAGTTCTTCAGATGGCCAAACGAATTTCAGCGCTACGAGCTTGAAGCCCTTCTTCTCAAATCGCTTGATGATACTACCAACGAGGCCACGTTGGACGCCATCCGGCTTGATCATTATAAAAGTTCTTTCACGTTGTTCCGCCATGATACGTCTTGCCACGAGAAATAGTAGGTACAATATAGTGGTTAACATGCGAAAAGGAAGCCGGACGCCCCGTACACGATGGCTGTGACGTCACCCGATTTGTGGCTTGGATGTTTTGTATTCAGCCAAAAATCAATAAATATAAAGTTGCCAGAAAAATAAAGGCGTTTTTACATAAAAATAACACTGGTACGGTTCCTTCGGAGAGTGATAAACTTCGCATACATTTATGCATACTTTAACATTTTTATACATATATATAAATGATAAAAACAGGACATTTTACATATGAATAAATGCAGAAAAATATTTAGAGTAATAAATGGACAATTCATATCTTTCCTTATTTTTAGTTTCCCTTACACATTTTCTCATAATTTCTCTAGGAATTAGTTTGCTAAAGTATTACTATGACGAGAATGGTATTTTAAGGCATATCCTCAAGTTTACTACTTACTCAAGAATTCTCTGCCATACTGTTTTCTTGATTTTAAATTTGTTGGAAAGAGATGCAACATTCCTTGTGTAAAAGTTTAGATGAGGACACAACTTAGAATATAGAGGTTAATATACAATCTCTACTAATAATATATTTCAAATTAATACATGCATGTTTTAGTCAATATCTTTTCACCTCTATTCCACAGACCAGCGGGGTAAGTTTGGGCAAGTTAAAATGATAATCGTCTCGTCGATGATTGGCAAAATAATAAAATTTAGGCTAAATCCATCAAATTGAGACTATTGATGAAAAGTCTCCTTTTATTGGATTTATCTTAGCTTTTTTTATTTTGACAATCGCTGACGAGAGACAATAATCATTTTAACTTGCCCAACCTAACCCCGCTGGGACAGAAATATTTAGTCAGAGATCTTGTCTTGAGCATTCATCTTATTAATTAAACTATGCCTAAAACAGCTTGTAATATGATCATTAACTAAACCGCAAGCTTGCATAAAAGCATAACATGTTGTCGGACCTACAAATTTGAATCCCCTCATTTTTAATGCTTTTGATAATGATTCAGATATTTTAGTTGTCGTAGGTATATCACTAGATACAGACCAATTATTATTAATTTGTTTGTGACCAACAAAATCCCAAATGAATTCTGAGAAGTTTTCATTGGATTTTTTCATTTTTAAATATGCTTTAGAATTTTCTACAATAGCTACTATTTTTGCTTTATGTCTTATTATACCAGGATCTTCATTAAGGGCTTCTATGTCACTTTTCTCCATATTACTTATTTTTTCTGGATCAAAATTATAAAATACTTTGCGGTAATGTTCCCGCTTCTTTAGAACTGTAATCCAAGAAAGCCCAGCTTGTTGTCCCTCTAGGCAAATCATTTCAAATAATATTTGGCCTTCTCTTTGTGGTTTTCCCCATTCTTCATCGTGATATTTAATATACACTGGATCTTTTGTTAACCAACTGCATCTCCGAACTTCATTGTCATTGATTATTGCCATTTGTACAAATTTAGGTATACAATTCTTTTTTTCATTAATAAACGATAAAATAATGTTTGTATATTATTATGAAGTTACAAAAAACAAAAATACAGCCGGTATTTTGACAGGAAAGCTCTTGAGTACAATGTTCCTTGGGAAAGCAATCTTTTCTCCCTTTCTGGGAAGGCAAAGGAAACTTAGTCCATACAGATTTAGTCATAATGTCTTCAGTGGATGAAGATGAAACACTTCATTGTTTCATTCATTACATGAGAGTGAAGATGATGGTTATGGTATAAGTAAAGCGGTGGCAAAACTTTTCCGGCGGAGTCTTGAAGGAGACGCGTCACACAGCTTTAAATCACTTGTTTATATTTTATAGACTTATAAAATATTACTGGATAACAATTGCACCATCATTACACTTACAAGCATTAGAAATAATTTAAAATTGAACGACCTATAACTTGCAGTTTCCCGCCAAAACTCCGTATCGTTATAAATTATTAAAAAAAACCTTTGAAAACCGTAAAAACTAATTTAGAGAAGTGTTACATCTTCACTATGCATCCACTGAAGATATAATAGTATAGATAGGACTGTATGGACTAAAATTCAGTTGCATATTTGCGGTTTAAGTCAATCTATGGTGTTAGTAAAACTAAAAGTTGTAATAACAAAATAAAACTATTTATTTAAACAATGATTTTGATTATCAATCATAAATAGATGGCTGATTTATATTTAGATAACCAGTACATATTATAAATCTTGTACCTCCAAATACTTTAGACAAAGGTGCCTGGTAATTGCATCTATGTGGTTTTATATATCTTCGCGTTTGTAAATTATTGAAGTAATTGAAAATATCTGCTTTAGGACCATCAAATTTTCCAGCAGATAACTTACTTAATAATGGCATGTATCGTGGTTTATGCAATTCTTGTAAAATTTGATTCATCTGAAAAAAAATTATTTAACATCTTTCACAAACAATAAAAGAGGTTCTTACCGTTTTAATTTTTTTTTTCTCGTAAAAGATTTAACAATGAATTCATTTTTTTTATAAAAATCAATATACTCACCAAGACTTTTACATCATCTTTATCCATCGTTTCCGGTATGGAACCTAGCGGAAATATTGTTGATTTATCACTAAGGCTATTTGGATCTACCAATACGAGCCCATCTTTCTGTTCTGAACCTTTTATTTCTTCATTAAACATGATAAACAAATTTAAAGCGGGCTTCCCGATAGCGTCTATATCTTTTACATCAGGAGCTGCGTTAGGAGGTATTTCCTCTATTTCATCTGTCAATTTGAATTCAAATATTTTGGTTTGATGTTTATTACAACAGAAGGTCTTTAACTGTGTTTTAAGTGCATTAAATAATATTTCGTTCGGAAAATCGTTTTCCTTTTCAGAGCCGAAATAGGATGGTTGGCGATCGTCGAGCATTTTAGTTAATTCTTGATAAATTTTATACTTCGATTCTAACTCAGAGCTTATTTGTACGGTTTTCTTATCAAGTCTAAATTCTGGCATTTGTGACTGGTTGACGTTGTTATTATTTGCGTCATTATGAGGTTGATTTAATACCTTTTCTAGTTTTTGGTTTAAAATATTAAATATTTGTGGTTCTGTAATCTTGGTTACGATCGCTGTTTTTTCCTTTCCTTCTGTAAATAAATATATTTAATGTATGTTAATTTATAGGTTATTTTAAACTTATATTTCGTAAATAATGAGGTAGTGGGTAGTGGGACTAATGCACTAGAAAGTTTTTTTTTATTTGAAGTTGTACCACTTTGCTTTACTCTACATTTTATTAAATTGAAATATTATATAGGCATGGCTTGTTGTTCTGTTGTTCGATTAATGCATTTAAAATGTCATCTTGGCCCATTATGATGGTTTTTTTATTAAATTGACGAAAAGAATTTACAAATCTAATGTGAACGGATATGTAATACAAGGCAGGCCCAGGGAGGTTTTTGCTGACCAAATTGGAGACATCATCAAGAAAGCTAGGTTGCCTGGTGCCCATTACCATTGAGCTTGTATGAATGTGAAGGGAGTTGTGTCAGGATTGTTGCAAGTGGCGCTCCATTGTCTCTGCCTTTCCCTTTAGAAAAAAAGCGTGTCAATTAAAACACTATTTTATTATAAGCATTGTGTCAAAGATGTATTTTTCTAATTTTTTTACATGTTTATGTCATAGAAACAAGACGACCAAAGTACATGTATTAAAGATATATTGGTACCGGCAAGTGGTTATGAACCTGTGCTCTCAGTTAGTGTGACCTTTGCGCTACCACTTCACCATGTTCGCCTCCCCTTGCTTACAGCAGGCAAGTGAAATCAGATGTCGCGTGTCAATATAGAATAATCAATAAGTGGCAAAAATAAATAATCAGTCTAAACATTCTCCGTGATATAGGCGAAAAACTGAGTATAATTTAAAATTGAGAAAAATATTCTTTATTACAATTAAATCATATTTATTAATATATTTTTTCTAAAATTGTTTCTAGAAGCCTTTAGCTAGGTTTAATGGCCCTTGGCTAAATTCTTTGCATCGTATCATTCGTCTCATTATCCTAAAGTTCACATTTTCAAAGTCTATCGCTGTTTTGCTTTCAATTTTTTAAAATACAAATAATTATTCTGCTATTGGGGCGTGAACAAATTCAATAAATTAAACATTATATAAACCAGCCATTCTTTAGTTACACACTTTTAAAACAGACTTAGCTAGATATATTTATAAGTCAAGGCCTATAAATAAATACTTACCTAATATACGGTTGTTTAAAAATAAATGGGAATTATATGTATTTTTAATGTGTATATTATACTTTATTAGTCAAAATGTATTGTCGTATCTGACTCAATAAATCTTGACCAATGAGATACAAGCTTATTCATACTAATCTTGTAAAACTCCGGAGTTCTGGAAACGAAGAAATCAGGTCCGATATATAAGCTACTCAATTAAAGCATTTTGAAAATCTGAAATCACAGGAATTTCAAGTGAATTTCGAGTTTTTAACCGTATTTTCGAGTGGGTTTCATCGCTTTTCATTATCCGGGAAATTCGAAAATATGTTTTGAGTAGCTTTCGGAATTATCTGAGCAGCAAAGTCAACGGATAAAAGGCGGAGGAAAAAAAATATTGCCGGAATTTCGAGTGTTTTACGAGTGATTTTCGAATGGATTTTTTATTTTCCGAAAACTTCATATTTTCCAGAAAATTAAGAAAATTCATTTTGTTTAACACATGGAAATTAATACCGATGAAGCGATATTATAAAAGCGATGAAATCCACTCGAAAATACGGTTGAAAAACTCGAAATTCACTTGAAATTCCTGTGATTTCAGATTTTCAAAATGTTTTAATTGAGTACCTAAGATATCGGACCTGAAGAAATCAAAAAAGATATCTACTCGTAAAAACATACAGTAGGTATATCGTTTTTATTTTATAACGGTACAAAGCACCGGCGCGGCGCAGCGGATGTTCTCCCGCGATGTTACTCATCCATTACGGCTAAATAAAATAATCAATCAATCAATCAATCAAATTGTCACGCCTCTTTTCTAACGTTATAGTATATGTAACATGTGATATAAGGAATAGCCAACTGATTCGTTACACCCTATATATTATGATGTAATTTAATTTTTATCATAAATTTATGTTGATTCAAAAAGCTGTAAATTCACAAAAACCTTAGTTTCGTCCGAAAAATTTGGTCGTTCTATCTACCACTTCGTCAAGAAGCTGCTTTACCCCCTTTAAGATAGGTTCCACTATCTTACCTGGCCGCCTGGAATGTTCGGGGTTTTTATTTGTAGCTTCAAATACTTTAACGTATTCTAATAGATCCTCATCATATGCATTTGATATAGTTATTGCTTCTAAAATCTAAAATTACACAAATATTTGGATATAGTTACTTCTCTAAAGGCTCTAACAGTTTAGTTAATACAATAATTATTACCAATAATATTAAAACAAACAGACGTATTCTTAACATTTCGTTTAACAAAACACAAATTTCACTGTTTATAAGATTTCATGGCGGAAAATTAAATTATAATGAGTATCGATAAAAATAGTTATGTCCATGATAAATTATAATGAACTTATTTTATTTTTATTTGATAGCCTCGCTCTGATTTCCTTTCCTATATATATAAACAACTACTATACAGTGGCGTAACGTGGAAACCAGCCGCGCGGGGCAGAAACAAAAATTGCCGCCCCCTTATTTAGGAGTTTCAATTATAGGTACAACAAAAATATGAATTTCAGGTTCAAATTTTAACGATTTATTTTATTTTTATAAATTTTGCCGCCCTCTAAATATGCCGCCCGGGGCGGGCCGCCCCCGCCACGCTACACCACTGCTACTATATAACATAGAACCTAGATGGCGGGTATTGCTCATGTACTGTCGTACACGATTAACTAATCTATAAAACTGTATGAATGAAAATTTATAAATGTGAGGTGTATTACAGGATAAAACACGACAAGCGTGTCGCTTTGGTTAGCCCACCAGTTTGTTACGGGTGAAGTCCCGGGTTCAATTCCCAGGCGGAGCAAAGATTTGTTTCATATTTTCATAATAAGATTCAATATTACAAATATTTATGAATTAAAAAATGTGGCGGATATTGCTCAGGGTTGTCAAAGAGTTGATAAGCAGTGTGACTGCTACTTACATAGATAGCAATTAAGTTATTTTTACTTGCTTAAATAGCAAATGGGCCTGACAAAGGCGTGACCCATATTTTAAGGCCTAGACTGCCTTACGAGGTACTAGAGAACACGTTTTGCGCGGGGAACGCGGTAGTTGGTACCTACCTAACTGGATTGCGTGCAAAAATACGTGTGGTAGAACGAAGGTATCGAAGTAATCTCGTAGTTTTTTTTGTTTGGAATCGCCTCAGGAGCATTGTAACCAAGAGCCAGCCGGTTAACAGCTCGATGCTCCAATTACACATCATTGCTTTAACTACTTTACTTGACAATGTTTTAACATTAAACCATATATTTTTACTTTGACACTGGCAAGTTAAATACTTAAGCCATAAACAAGAAGAAAGAAAGAAAAGAAAAGTCACTGTCAGGCCCAGTTTTGCATTTTGTTTGTAATCCTAGTATATTGAATATTGAGCCATTTTAATATATAAATCAAGTAAGGAACGTATGACTCTAGCGTAGATAAAGGATACGACGACTTAAATTGATCAAAATGTATATGCCTTTTCCTGTTTTAACACCGCGCTTAATAGACTCAAAATGGTTTAACGCGGATTGCCCGTGTGATGATGATGCTGAGCTGGTTATTCTGGAACATGAACATAAGCATGGCGTAAGTTATTAATATTATTTTTTATTGTGACACAGTTAATATTGGTTTCGATTTATAAGCGGTTAATTATAAGGTTCTCAAGGAAGGTGGCGATTATTTTTTTGTTAAACGGCGTTGTAATTCAGTATCTTATTGCGTCGAGCCATGTAAAGCACGAGTGTGTATTGCAAGACGCCGGTTTCAGTGATTTTACATGATTTCAACACATCTCACTTGCTTCCATCAAATTCCCAATTATTTCCATACAAATATTTAACATTGAGCCACGTTACGGGACAATCTCGTTGTATTGTAGAAGGCTTTGTAAATGATGTAGGCGGTATAAAAAAGTGTGAGCAAAAAAGGCAATTGTTACAAGTCCGGAACACTGCCTTGATATACCTGGATGCAGAGAATCCATGGAATTCCGAGTAACATTGTTTCAATTGGAATATGTTGAAAGTATTAATAAAAAAATATTGCTTTGTTATAGGCATACACAGCTATATTAAATTCACTAACAAAAAGGCGTCCACTTGGCAAGATGGAACCAGAGCCTATGGAAGAGGAACCTGAATCAGATGAAGAAGAAGGTATGTATAAGGATAAAATATGGTTGGCATAGTAACATAGTAACAGGATTTCAAGTGCGGAAACAAGCTCGCAAACAACTACAACATGGTTGGCACAGTGATGGCAAGTCAGAAAAATGAGGATGACCAAATCAAGTTGGGTTAAAGATTTTAAGTGAGATTTTCGTATTTGGGATGTATATGAAGCGTGAGAGTTTATATTAGGATCATGCAATTAGATTAACACATTCAAAGTCCCACATTTGTCATAAATCCATGGGAAAACGATTTATATATTTTCCAAGTTCATCAAAATATAAGCAACACTAATGCACTGGTGGGGACTCCTGACTATAGACTAATGTGTGGTCATGGGACTGTGAACATGTTAATTAATAACTTTCTTTGACACTGACAAGTGTATTTAAATATATTCTTTACAGGAAATGATGAATCTGAGGAGTCTGAAGAAACTCACGATGAGGATGATGATGAGGACCACCGTACAGCATACTCACCAACCAGAAACAATAATGAAATAGAACCTTATAGCATCGCAGAACTTAATCTCTAGTTTACATATAGTTAGTGAAATTCAAGATTCTCAGTCACAATATGCATAATTTAATGTACAAATCATGAAGTGACTCATTTGCATCCAGGATCAACTTGGATTCCAGCTTATTTAGAAATGGCAATTTCCAAGTCTTGGAAATTGCCATTTCTAAATAAGCTGGCATAGTGGATGCTACTTGCAGTTATTTAGTGTGGCTACAATAAACTAAATGTTGTAGTGTTTTCAAATAAAACAATATTGAGTTATTAAATGTTTGTTTCGTAGTACCACCACTTACAAGTGTACAGACTGAAGTGATTTGGTCGCGTTTCGGGATCCGACTAGGCCGGCATAGTGGATGTGATTGCTACTTAGTTATTGAATTGTAGTAGCAGTGGCAAACATTCATGGACCACACTCGAGTTTAACATCAGTGGGATGCTGTCATATGCCGGCCTAGTTGGAAGCTGATCCCGACCGGAAGTGACTAAATCACTTCAGTCTGTATAGTAAGTAATGGTATAGTCTGTCTAAGCCGAAATGACGCGCCCCTTCACCGCATCTGTGCACACGAGATAACAAAATATGAATGCAACCCGCCGAAAATGCAATTGTAATTGGTCATTCAGTTGCTGGCTGGAATGAGGAGCACGCTGATAAAGATAGTTCGAAATATTTGCATTCGCATATTTAAATAAATTAATAAAGTGGAGGGGCGCGTCATTTATAGTTGACACCCTTGATCAGCAGACTGGGTACCACTGCCTACCACTCTTAAAATCTATAATCTGCAGAGACCTTAAGATGGTGGAAACCATTTCAATTTATGCATTATTATTCTGTAAACTTATGTGTTTAGGTTTAGGATTGCTAATGTGTTTGGTTAAAGCTATAAATAATTAAAACAGTTAAACAAATTAAAATAACATCAAAATTCATTTTATAATTTTTATTAAACAAATTATTATTGAAGACACAAGAAAAAATAAATTAGACAAATAAACTGCATTTATAAAAAATAAATAAAAATTAGTTTAAAATAATAATAATTATAATAGCTTTGAAATTGTAATAATGGATGTAATATTATACTCATGATAATATTGCACCATTACATTTCATTACAAAGCTGTGGTAAATAAAATATATACAAAATATAATTACATTTATTCTATTTTGTATAATTATACCTGGCATAGTGGAAGCGACTGCTAACGAGAGTCATCAAACTGTAGTAGCAATCGCCTCCATTCATGGACCGCACTCCAGCTTACCATCAGGTGGGGTGCTGTCCTATGTCGAGCCACAATAAAAAATATACATTTTATACAAATTATTTTTAATCCTCGCGGCAATGTTCTTGCAACTTTTTGGCCGTATATTATTCCTTCATTAACTACATGTCTCCTGTATGTAATAGTAATTGTATTTTAATTAAACTCTAATTCCAAGTGATTGGAGTACAAAATGGCAACCAAAACAACTCGCTTAATTAATGAAAGTATTACAAATAATAAGTTTTTCTGAACATATTAAGGCAAAATTTAGAGGTATTAAAGTATATTTCGACAAGCAACTTTATGCAGAAGCAGAATAACGATCTCTTGACAGACCACTGTTCGGCTTGTTGACAGCGACTGAAGTAACTAAGTGAACTGAAGGTTTACAACTAAGTCTCTTTACAATAATAAAAAGTAACATGCAAATGCATGCTAAGCTGCGATTCGGTAATTTCATAAGCGCCTACAAAGGCGAGTAGTACAAAAAATCACTTTTGAAAAATGACATTATGGCGGAGCAATGCTTTCATTTTTTTTGTGTTGCGACATTTGACCTCGACTTGCTTGATGATGATGAACTCAGTTTAATCTCAAAAATTCAGTTCCTTTTTTTTAATTACATTTCTATACTAAGCTGCTAAAGTGCTTGCATCATAGAAACAGGACAACCAAAGTACATATATTAAAGATACAAAGATTCGAACTCGTGCTCTCAGTTTGTGTAACCATTGCACTGCCACTACACCACGGTCGCCTTTATTTTTTAGTTGTCACTATGATGACCAAAAGAATTATATCTTGTTTATATTGGATCACCTACTTGCAAAATCCATTAAGGCAACAACCTACAAAATAATTTACAATACAAAAACACTTAACAACTCTAATCAACTGGAACAATGACATTTACAACTCTATTCAGCAAAGGGACGAGATTATAACTGGGTAATGCTCTCCACACATTCGATAAACATTTTTCAATAATGCTATGTATTGTCTGAGAATTATCTGAAACAGAAATTAGCATCATGTATGGTAGTGAAGTGACAAGAAAAAAAGTACATAAGTTGCGAGTTTGTATTCTGTTGAGTTTTTATTATCTGTTAGTTTTTGACGACAGGCGTGGACGAACGGTTAGCGATTGGTTTGTTGCGCGTAAAGCCCCGGGTTCAATTCCCGGTCGGAGCAAATATTTGTTTCAAAGCTTTTATTTGTAATATTTAATAATTATATAAAATATTGCAAATATTTGTTAATAAAAAAGAGGTGGTTATTTGCTTCGGGTCTGGTTATTAATTAAAGAGTGGTAGGTTGATCTGGGTAATACCACCACTTACAAGTATAAAGACTGTGAAATGATTTGGTCACATTTCGGGATCAGCTTGTAAGTTGCCGGTTCCACCTAGGCCAGCATAGAGGAAGTGATTGATACTCACAGTTATTGAATTAGTAGCAGTGGCATCCATTCATGGACCACACTCCGGCTTAACATGTGTGTCAGGGTGCTGTCATATGTCGTCACAATAAAAAAACAGTTCGTGGTTGTTTGCCCAGTCTGGCGACCCGGTGTAGTACTACTATCAAGGGTTTGTGAAGTAATTCGGCCCCCAAACCATTACTGAATAAGTAAATAAATATCTAACTCTATAGAATTTTGGTAAATTTTACAACGTAAAGTTTTGCAAAGTTGTCTGCTACCGCACTTTATTTTGTTTGTATCAGATTTGAGATAGCTGCATTAGAAGCGTTAATATCAGGCATGACACAGTCATAATATAGGTATACGAGCCATTGACAATATTACGAAAACGTAAGGCTCATTAATGCGCACATTATAGAATGATTTAAACAAATTTTATATGGCTTACTATTGCGTTTATTTTGGTTTTGATTTTACAATTTTATTTTATTATTCCGACGTTTCGAGAGCTTTGCAACCATCGTGCTCACGGAGAGCCGTATAAAATTTGTTTAATTCATTAATCAATGTTTGGTCAAAATCTAAGAAAATATTATCATTTAAATATTTAATCTGGCAACATTTTATTGACATTCATTTTAGAGCCTCATGCGTTTATTTGGCAAATATTATTGTTTTATAACATAAATACAACATGTGTGCCATCAATTAAAAGAAGTAATTTTGGTATTATTATTGAAACAATTGTTTTATTTGACTTTGAAACAAACTGAATAATTATGTGTTGCAGGAGATTTATGAGGGAGACTCTATATTGTCCTGTCATCCACCTCAAAAAATTCCGACATATATGACATGTCTGGGCACTAAAATTAAAAACTAGCTGTGCTCGCGGTTTCACCCGCGTTGAATTAGATTTATAACACAGTCATAAAAAAGGAGGTTCTTAATTCGACTGTATTTCCCTTTTTTTGTATTTATAACCCGATGATTCATATAAAAGTAACAGACGGAAATAAAAATAAATATAGAATAATCCCAAATAGCTGAAACTATAGTGATAAATATATTTTTTTAAAACTAAAAGTATCCTATGTTACTTCTAGTACCTTCAAAAATATGTGTACAAAGTTTCATGATGATCGGTTAAGTAATTGTTGCGTGAAAACGTAACAAACAAACTCACATTCACATTTATAATAATAGTAGGATGTATTGAATTGAACAATTTTTATGCGGCTTACTATCGCGTTTATTTTGGTTATTGATTGAGTAGGATGTAGTTCTTAATTTAAACTGAAGCGGACTTTTTAAGAGATGGGGCTAGATCATTCGGATATGAGGTATCCTCACTTACCAGATTGGCAATCCTTCAAATCCAAAGTGAAGAAAATTGCACTTTTCTTAACTAAAGGCGAATGTTCATCACAGTAATAATGGAATGCCATTGCTAGATGCGTTGGCACTTCCTGCAGCCGCCGCACGAGAAGTACACCTTGACTTTCAACATCATCACGATAATGACCAACTAATTCACCATGTGTATACAATACTGGGTCTATCTTATCAATCATTACGGGATGGACTTCACTGCTCTGGTTTCCTGTAAATACAAAGGTGGCCGTAAGACAAGTTCGACAGGCGTGGACGAACGGTTTAGCGATTGGTTTGTTGCGCGTAAAGTCCCGGGTTCGATCCCCGGTCGGAGCAAATATTTGTTTTATAGCTTTTATTTGTAATCTATACATATAATAAAATTGGAGTGTCTGTTTGCAATATTGAAATAACCGTTTTTTAATACATGTATATGAATATATATACGGTACATACACCAAAATGACATTTTTTACAATTTTTGTCTGTCTGTTTCCGGCTAATCTCTGGAATGGCTGGACCGATTTTGACGGGACTTTTATTGACAGGTAGCTGATGTAATAAGGAGTAACTTAGGCTACTTTTATTTTAGAAAAATTCTTTTATAATAAATAAAATAAAAATAAAAAAACATTTCCATACAAAAAGCGTGCGTTCAGAAATTTATTTTGGATAAACTAAGGAAAATATGTCAAGCTGTTGAGAATCGAAAACAAATTATATTATATTATCCTACTACTATGTTAAATGTGAATGTCCGTTTGTTTGTTACGCTTTCACGCAAAAACTGCTCAACCGATCATCATGAAACTTTGTACACATATTCTTGGAGGTATCAGAAGTAACATAGTATACATTTTTTTTACGAAAATAAAATACGAAAATTGTCAAATTTTTTTCTTATTATAAAAATAGATGCAAGGCGTTGGTTCAAACCCTGAGTACTATAATACCATCGCACTGTATTACCGACTGTCACGTCAACATCTAATCCAATCAACTGTACTATGGAGACTATACACTATACTTTCCATAGACTATAAATTCAACTATTTGAAATTTTTCTTTATTAATATTTTCTTCTGTTACTATATGCATATGCTACTATTGTTATAAATGTGAATGTGGGTTTGTTTATTACGTTTTTAAGAAGTAACATCGGTTACTTTTAATTAAAATAAAATATTTTTTACTATAGTTTCCAATTGACTATAGTTTTAACAGTTTGGAATATATATTTATTTTTATTTCATTTTATATGAGTTATCGAGTTATAAATACAAAAAAGTCGAATTGAAAACCTCCTCCTTTTTTATGACTGTGTTATAAACCAAACTTTACGCGGGTGAAACCGAGGGCACAGCTAGTATTTAATAATATTAAATATTGCAAATATTTGTTAATAAAAAAAAAGAGATGGATATTTGCTTCGGGTCTGGTTATCAAAGAGTGGTAGGCAGTGGTACCCAGTCTGCCGATCCGGGGTAGTACCACCACTTACAAGTATACACACCGTGAAGTGATTTGGTCACGTTTCGGGATCAGCTTGTAAGTTGCCGGTTCCATCTAGGCCGGCATAGTGGATGTGATTGCTACTCACAGTTATTGAATTGTAGTAGCAATGACATTCATTCATGAACCACACTTCGGCTTAACATCAAGCGGGGTGCTGTCATATGTCGAGTCACAGTAAAAAAATTTAAAAAAAAGTACCCAGACTTTTTTTGGCTTATTACAATATTTGTTAAAAATGAGGCAGATATTTGCTCCAGGTGGTGGGCACGCAGTTAGTGAACATTTGATGAACCGCAGTAGTACTACTTTAAAGTGAACTGACTTAGCCGCGCTTGAAAGTTGCCTGTTTCAACTAGACCGGCATAGTGGATGCAACTGATGAGTGAGGTGACCGGCCGTTGTCATATGAATGTAGAGTTCAAATGATAAAGAATAAACTTGAACGTCCCTCACGTCACTCTCAATTTTTAGTTTTAGGTAAAAATAATTAATAAAATAAATAAAATAATTAATCAAATTGTCACGCCTTTTTCCCACAGGAATAGGCAGAGACGATAGAGCGCCACTTGCCACAACTCCCTCGCATCTAATTTATTTTTTTATTACAGAGCTAATTTCTCTGAATAATCTGTTTCATTTTACATGAAGTAAAAAAGTTTAATAAACAAACATTAAGTCAATTTTTACTTTATATTATATAGAATAGAGGTATATTTATTCCTTGCCTACAAGAATAAATACATACTCACGTAAATATTTAGCAGATAATTGAGCAACACCATCAACGAACTTATTGAATTTATACTCATTATAACTCGAACTATCACTGTTGTATACAAATATGAAAGAACCAGTATCCTCTTTCTTTGATATTGTTCTAATGCCTAGAAAGAAGTAAAAATTTAGTATGATTAACCCGAACCTGCGAGGTTAGGTTGGGCAAGTTAAAAAGATTATCGTCTCTCGTCGGCGATAGTCAAAATAATAAAAGCTAGGCTAAATCCAATAAAACAAGACTATTGATCGTTGTGCCAAATATCGTCTGTGCGACGAGACGTTTGATCTTTATCATCAAAAGTCTCATTTTGGTGGATTTAGCTTTTATTAGTTTGCCAATCGTCGACAAGAGACGATTATCGTTTTAACTTGCCCAACCTAACCCCGCTGCACATTCAACACATAGCACTATTGCAGGCACTTTTATTCTCACTGTGATAGAAGACAGAGATAATAATAGAGCATTATTTTTTACAATTCTGATATAACCTTGTTACTTTCATCATCATCATCAGCCAGAAGGCGTCCACTGCTGAACATAGGCAGTGGACGCCATTAAACGCTATTTCGAACAAGTTGCATCCACTGGTTAATCGTGACTTTCACTATGTCATCACCTAGTGGGAGGCCTACCTAAGTTGCGTCTGCCGGTTCGTCATATCCACTCTAGAATCTTTCTAATCGGTTGTCGGATTTTCGAGCGATGTGGCATAATTCACTTTTTATATTCATAATATATAATTCACTATATACTTCCATAATTCTCTTTATACATCCAAAATTCACTATATTCATCCATAATTTACTATATACATCCAAAATTCACTATATTCATCCATAATTTACTATATACACCCATAATTCTCTTCATGCATCCAAAATTCACTATATTCATCCATAATTTACTATATACATCCATAATACACTCACTATATACATGCATAATTTACTTTATACATCCACAATTTTTATTGACCCTGTTTTTTATTATGGCTTGAAATTCACCCTGTTTATATTAAGTTGGAATGCGATCTATAAATGAATGCGACTACTGGTACGTTAAATAACTGCAAGTAGCAGTTGCATTATTCGCTTCCACCATCCTAATTTCGACAAATTTCTTATCTAGTCTCGCCTCACATAATACAGAAGTGATATTAAATTGTCTACAGATGGACGCCAGAATCGTATCATAATTCCGGTCACTATGCCAGTGACGACTAAAGGTGGGACGACCTCGAACAATCTCGAAGTCGATCCATATTTTTAGGTCGATTTAAAAATATGGATAACCCGATTTGCAAACCAAATTGATGAATTCAATTCAAACCGAGTTGAAAATTCGGTCTGTATGACTAAATTAATTTGGTATCTGATCTAAAATTATATATATATATGTATAATAGTTCAAACCGGTTTATTATAGATGTTAACCGACCCAATTCGGTTTAGGTCTTAACTCGGTTTAACCCGGGTTGAAAAGTCGAGTTGTTACATCTATAGTGACGACGCCTTAGGCAACATTAAACCGAGTTGTTTTTTAGTCGTCGGCACTCTTAGTCCCCTTTTGCTTACCATTATACAAGATGGTGTCACATGTCGACTCACAGTAAAGAAAAAGAAGCATCAAAACTTACCCATTTGTAACTTCAAAATGGAGTCATCTCTTTTCAAAAACTCTTTACCAAGCTTAAACAAATCATGTTCAAAATTATCATCCGTATATACATTAGTCTTCACGCTATTTAATTTACTATAAATAAAATATACAAAAACAGCAAACACTATTACTAAAAGTGGTAGAAAAATATTGTATGATTCTTCTCTGCTTTGTGGAGCTGTACTCCTCAAACTGTTATTGCGTGGAGGGATTATAATATTCTCCGGTTCACTGGTTCCTTCATCAGAAGTTAAGTTAGACCTTTGATTGCTCAACGTACTTCTAAACGTTGGCTCTTCGTATGATGAGTTAAAACTGGAATAAGAGTAAGAAGGGAGAGTGGTGGGTAAAGAGGTGGACAGTATGACTCTGCAACAAACACATTATCAACTCATTTTCCAATCTCCTATTGTCCTTTTTAAAGATTTTCTTAAGTTCATAAAAAGAAAAAAAAAAACAATTGTAATGCCTTAAGGTGACCGTGGTGTAGTGGCAGTGCAATGTAATGCAAACTGAAAGCACGGGTTCAAAACCATTTGCCAGTACCATCGTATTTTTGATATATGTACTTTGGTTGTTCTGTTTTTATGTTACAAGCAATTTAGTAGTTTAGTATAGAAATGAAGAAAAAAAAGATGGGTAGAGATAATAAAGCGCCACTTTTCAGGATCCTGACACAACTATCTTGCTTACTTTACAATCACAATTCTCTTCATACATACTATTAAATGAGATAAAGAGGCATAAAGCCGGCATATCTGCGAAATTGCAGGGGCTCCAAAGTTCGCGTGACCTCTGCATCTCCTATAATTTGGACAGCTCGGCGCTGCAGTAAACTGGGGTAAACAGGGATTTTTTTATCATCTTTCAAAATACATTCACAGTCAAATTAGCTTGGAGACGTTTTTGCATTTGTAGTAGTGCGCCTAAGAGCGCGTTTCCATTATGTCATGGCGGTAGACAAAGATGTTACGATCTGCTATCATATTTAGTTTTATCCTTATTTCCAGTGGCATTCTGATTTACATTTTTACTAAAAAAGTTGTTTATTTATTTATTCATTTGCTGACTGTACACTACTACAAAAATGTAAAAAAGTAAATCAGAATGCCACTGGGAATACGGATAAAACTAAACATAATGATAGGAGATCGTAACATATTTATTTAGCGCCACGACATAATGGAAACGCGCTCTTAGGCGTGTGTGTTGTGTACTACACACACTGCTACAAATGCAAAAACGTCTCCAAGCTAATTTGACTGTATAACATGGCACAACTTCCATTCTTCACGGTGTTCGCAATAAAAATATATAAGCATAATCAATCAATCAACTATAAGCATACTATACCCTAAAAAGGACAATCCCAAAAATGTTCAGGTTATTAGTTATAGTTACTTTTATAAGCATTAATACCAATTAAATAATAATAAAGAATATAAAAAAAGCAATAATGATGAAATGAGATGATTGTGTGTTTATTTGCAGGTAAGTTGATGTTTTCTAAGTCAGCTTTTATTAACTCTAATATTAGTAATTAGAAGCGTGATGGACCTCCATCACGCTTATCGTCAGACAGGTGGAGGTCAAATGTTGAGTCACAATTAAATATTTTTTTGTAACTCGACAAACATCAAAACGACAAATATCGTTTTTATTTTCCCAACTGAACCCCGCTGAGAATATGTTCAGATGGCAATTTACGTGTTAATTTGCTGTTTGCATAAGGCCAAAAACCATGATTAATAAAAAAATTTAGAAAATAAGAGTTGTGTGCAGTGGTACCTAGTCTGCCGAACCGGGGTAGTATAATCACTAACAAATATACAGACAGTGAAGTGCCTTAGTTCAGTTTCGGGTTCAGATCGTGGAACCGTCCAACTACGCCGGCATATTGCCGCTTACAGTTATTTAACTATAGTAGCAATCATTTTTATTCATGGCCACACTTCAGCTTAATATCAGATGGTGTTCTGTCATATAATAACACAATAATAAGACCAAAGCTTGACAGAAAATGCCTTAATGGAGTCACGACTCTCAGAGAGATAACAGCAGCATCCAATATACCAGCTTAGTTGGAACCGATTCCAGTGAAGGAACTGACACAATGAAGTGAAGCATAGTGAAGCTTTCATGCTGATACCAAAACATGACCAAGTCACTGTTTTTGTTATTATGACTCGACATATGACAGCACCCCGCTTCATGTTAAGCCGAAGTGTGGTCGAAGAATGAATGTCACTGCTACTACAATTCAATAACTGTGAGTAGCAATCACATTCACTATGCCGGCCTAGATGGAACCGGCAACTTACAAGCTGATCCCGAAACGTGACCCAATCACTTCACGGTCTGTATACTTGTAAGTATACAGACAGTGGGTAGTACCTACCCCGGATCGGCAGACTGGGTACCACTGCCTACCACTCTTTGATAACCAGAACCGAAGCAAATATCCATCTCTTTTTTTTTATTAACAAACATTTGCAATATTTAATACATATTAATAAATATTACAAATAAAAGCTATGAAACAAATATTTGCTCCGACCGGGAATCGAACCCGGAACTTTACGCGCAACAAACCAATCGCTAAACCGTTCGTCCACGCCTGTCGTCAAATGGTCACTTAAAAGTAGTGGTTCTACCTTGGATCAGCAGGCTGGGCAGATGACCATCAGTCTGCCTACCATTCTTCGATCTTGTCATGTCAAAAGGACATCATTCATTTCGAGCTTTTTTGTAATGTCCAATGATGAAAAAATAAATAAATGGTACTTTTGATACTTTTATTGATAAAACTAATAACAATTTTGCTTTTAATTGCTGTGCAATTAAGTTATTTGGAAAATAAGATATATTAACAGTTCTGCTTTGAACTGTCATAATTATAGTTTGATCATTTTGCACATCTAAACTATGCAAAATAAAGAATATATATTGTGATTACATTGTAATCATACATCGACGACAGGCGTGGACGAACGGTTTAGCGATTGGTTTGTTGCATGTAAAGTCCCGGGTTTGATTCCCGGTCGGAGCAAATATTTGATTCATAGCTTTTATTTGTAATATTTAATAAAAGTGATATTCATTCATGGACCACACTTCGGCCTAACATCAAGCGGGGTGCTGTCATATGTCAAGTCAAAAAAATAATCAAACTATTTCAAAATGTATATGCTACTGTTAATAAAATTTAGCCCTAGTCCCAATGCAAAATGATTGATGTCCTTTAAAAATAAGTACTCATTAGGTAATAATGAAAATTTTAAAAAATACCTGTCATCACTTGGTGTACTTCTTAAAGATCTTGTTGAGTTATTTATATTTTTTGTCTTTGATATTGGGCTTATTCTTATAAGTGGGTTTATCATTTTACTGTGAACAGAAAAAAAAATCCTTCACTCCTTCTTTCCTATAGGCATACATAGGGAAGATATATAGGCATACATAGCCTGTAGGAAAGAAGGATAAAATCATTATTTCGGTACTGCTGAAACATCACAAAAGGAAACAAGGCCCTTATTGGCCACAAAGAACCAGTGTTGTAATACAAGAAGTTTTGTGTGATGATGAGGAAAGCACACAAAATACAATATCACTTTTCATTTTATATTTAGAATACTTTATGCTGGAGTTATTTTACCATATACCAGGAGGAATATTTGTCATATTGTAATATCATAATTAAGTAATAAATATTCAAGTTAAAAAAAGTAGGGTCAAACTTATTATTATCGTTTCTTTACATGACTACACCCTGCCTGGTGTTAAGCTGGAGTGCAATCCATAAATGTAGGTGACTGCTACTACTGTAAGTAACAGTCACATTCACTATGTTAGCTTAGTTGAATTGTCTTGGCGTCGTAACAAGTTGATCAACAAAATTACCTCTGAACATTATCAACTTCATCATGTCCATCTTGTTCAAAATTACTGTTTATATTATTAAATCTCTCATTTCCTGCCGTTGTGCTGTCACATTGATCATTATCGTAACCGTACCTCCCCATTGTTCCAAAAAATTGTTGATGTGAACAATTGAAACAGTTAGAATGAAGACTACGTCGTTTCGTTATCGAGAATGGACCCTGAAACATTTTTGGAGTTGTTAATTTACAATTTAAACCATTGTAATTGAAATCACAATACTAAAAAATAGAAAACTACAGACAACCTAAATGGTAAAATGGGGGTAATTATTTAGAAGTATAATATAAAAATACATTTATTAAACCTTCCTCTGGTCTTAGATGTTCCGTCATTGGTTGTACAAAACACAACACCACATATTCCTAATTAGATTTTAGCAAAAGCAAAGTTTTAAAAGTTCATAATAAATTTTTAATAACTTTTTTTTCTTTTCTTTCTTCTTGTTTATGGCTTTAGTATTCAACTTGCCAGTGTCAAAGTAAAAATATATGGTTCAATGTTAATACATTGTCAAGTAAAGATGAAGATGAACCACGCGAGTGATTCATCAAATGATGATGATGAGAATAACGTTGATGATGATCGTTTTAGTAAAGCGGCGGAAAGCCTTTACTAAAACTTCAGAAGAAGTCTTGGAGGGAACATGAAGAAACACGTTTCACAACTTTAAATTACTTGTTTATACTTGATCAACTTAAAAACTATTACTGGATAACAATTCCACCATTATTACACATTAATATTTATGAAAAACACAAGCTTTTCAAATAATTCAAAATTGCGCGTCCTGTCAGTTGCAGTTGCCCGCCAAAACTCCCAATAACTTCGCACGACAAGACACAGAGTGTTGCCATAATGAAAAAAAAGCGCAATAAACCCTGACGAAAAAAGCGTGGATTTCACAAAAATCCCGTATCACGGCGTTCTCACGAGGCGATTTTAGTTGATCAACTGCGAATTCGTTCGCGATTTGAACCGTCTGAACAGACTTTCAATCAAGTTGAAGCAATAAATATCTATTGAGGCGTTCTCACGGGGCGATTTTAGTTGATCAATATTTATCGTTAAACAAAAATTCGAATGCAAATATTGACGGTAGCGTTCTCACGATTCAATAATAATCGACTCAATTTTACACGTGTTATTACACTATTTGTTCATTTTAGCATTTTTCTCGTGGATGTGGACGCCACAATTCACATTTTATTTTACAAACAAACAAAATACTGGTGATAGAGGAATGCAATCGCGCTGATTGACTGACTGATTGGACTGATTATTCAATGAAAGTTGAACGAACAAGTTCAGACGAGTCGATTCGCTGTCAGTTGTCAAATGAATCAATAAAAGTCGAAAGGTCTTTAACTTTTGTTGAATAGATATTTATTGCTTCAACTTGATTGAAAGTCTGTTCAGACGGTTCAAATCACGAACTATTTCGCAGTTGATCAACTAAAATCGCCCCATGAGAACGCCCCATATCTGAAATCCGCTGAGTTCTATGTTAGATTTTTTTTGATTGCGACACGACATCTGGCCTCGACCCTTCTGATGACTGAATCAGTAGTACTGATGATAAGCAAGAGAAGGTCCAAGAGTGACGACACAAAAAAACCGAGTAAGTTCCCGGCTATCTCAGTCGCTGTCATTATGCCGGCCTAAGGTGCCTCTTCACGCATCGCTTGAAAGATCCACGATCATAGGATGGAGAGAACACATGGGCTGGCCAAGCAATCCACTTGTCAATTGTTCTACAAAGAAAAGACGCACCGAACTTTCGACTGCCGATTCCGTCGATAGAATGCGGATGCTTTCCCCGGAAATCCTTAATACGGCGTTTTTACGAAACAAATTTAGTTGTTCAATACTTATCGTTCAACAAAAAATATTGAAAGCGAATATTGACTGTAGTGTTCTCACGGTTCAATAATAATAGACTCAATATTACGCGTGTTTTTTTATTTGTCCATTTTAGCATTTTTTCCGTGGATGCGGACGCCATTTACTTTTTATTTTACAAACTAACAAAAAACTGGTGACAAAGGAATACAATAAATAGGTACTCAATGGCTCTGATTGATTGACTGATTGATTGACTCTGAACAAGACAAGACAAACAGAACAAGTTCCGACGAGTCGATTTGCTAACCAAGTATTAATTGAATCAATAAAAGTTAAAAGGTCTTTGACTTTTGTTTAACAGACATTTATTGCTTCAACTTCATTGATAGTCTGATCAGACGGTTCAAATCGCGAACGATTTCGCAGTTGATCAACTAATTTCGCCTCGTATGAACGCCGTGTCATGGAGAGAACACATGGGCTGGTAAAGTATTCCACTTGTCGATTGTTCTGCAAAGGAGACGACGCACCAAACCTTTTAGTTCGACTGCCGATTTGGTCGACAGAATGCGGCTGTTTCCCTCGACCTGTGCGGGTATTACGGGTGTAAAAAAACGAGGTAGAAACAAGGTTAATGAACTCCTCGAAACTTTTCCATTGGTTTAGGCGATAGAGGACACACAAAGCCGCCATGTCTCTGCAAAGTTGCAGGGGCTCCAGAGTTCGCGTAGCCATATCCTTGTGGAGAATGAGGCGTCCTGACACATATCCTTCCCTTCCCTGAATCCGCGTACGGACAGTGCCGACTGTTGAGAATATTAAAAGATTTGATTTGTTGTCAAAAGTGACGTCCGCCTCGACACGTAAAAATAATTTTATCTAAACGAAAATATATTTATTTTATTGATTTATCAAGTGGTTTTCGTTCTTTATATTTGTGGCGACCGCGAAAATTATGGATGTGTTGAAAAAGACACGCGGGTTGGCCAGGAGGCAATATACAATTGCAGAAGCAAAATTTAAAGGCATTCTTGACCAACCGGAGGCAGACGTTGTAGAAATTCAATCTTCTTTTGAGTACGCTCAGTCAAGAGCTGATGCATTATTTAAGATTGAAGATGGCATCCAAGAGTTATGGGCACAAGAGAAAAGTGAAGATGATGAAAAGTGGTGTGCCGAGTTTGATACAACCGAATCATATCGGGAACGGTGGCTTCGGCTTAAAGTTATTTACCAGCGTTTCACTAGTAGATCGGATAATGTATTAAACAATAATAAAGAAGAAGAAAAGATTAAGAGAAGGTTCCAGCTGCCTAAAATCGAATTGAGAAAATTCGATGGTGATATAAAGAATTGGGTGAGCTTTTGGGGACAATTTAAAAAAATTAATTACGACGAAGAAATTGACAATGATGACAAATTTCAATATTTATTTCAAGCCACAGAAGAGGGTTCCAGAGCGCGTCAACTCGTCGAAAGTTATCCGCCATCAGGGGATAACTATCGTAAAGCTGTGGACCAATTGAAGTCTAGATTTGCCCGTGACGAAATGCTTATTGAAAACTATGTAAGAAATTTGCTGCATTTAGTTCTAAACAAATCAAATCAGTCACTAAGAAATCTTTACGATAGTATCTTTACACAGCTGCAAGTACTCGATACACTTAAGGTAACTTCAGATAAATATGCTGCAATGTTGTTTCCGCTTATTGAGTCAGCAGTACCAATAGACATATTAATAGCTTGGGAAAGATCAGCTGAGAAAAAGGACGATAATCAGCTATCTGGCCTAATGAACTTTTTAAAGAAGGAAGTAGAAAGCCAGGAAAGAATAACCCTAGCTCAAACCTTTGAAAAAGAGAAACCGAAAGAAGCTACATCTGCGTGCATTATCGCTGCGACAGGAAGTGAGGAGAAGAAGAAAGTTGGAGTATGTGTCTGGTGTGATAAGAGTACACACTGCAGCGTGGAGTGCTACATCCCCTCAAAGTGGAGTTTGGAACAGAGAAGGGAAAGGTTAAGGTCAAAAAGGGCCTGTTTTATTTGTTTAATAGTGGGACATAATGCTAAAATTTGTAAAAAATACCCAAAATGTCTTGCATGTCAAAGAAGACACACTGTGTTAATGTGTCCAAGCCTTAAGATTACAAGTGACAACGAGTCCAAAACTACAACACTTTTATGTGAGAGCACGACTTGTTTAATGCAAACCGTAATGGTTAGAATAGTGCATAATAATAAAAGTGTGGTAGTTAGGGCATTGTTGGACAGTGGGGCACAAAAATCTTATATTAAGCAAGATGTTGTAAATTTATTAAACTTAAAACCCATAGATAATTGTTTTCTAAGCCATTGTGTATTTGGAGGTATAAATACAAATAAGTGTCAATATAATTTATTTGAATTTATACTAGAAAGCTTAGACGGCAAATATAAGAGTAAAATGTCAGCATTGGGAAAGGATATTTTTAGTGGTCCTTTACCTAGATTTAATAATAACGAATTTTTTTCAAAATTAAAAAAGCTAAACATTACTTTAAGTGATATTGGCAATGAGTCCACTGAAGTTAGCTTGTTAATAGGGACAGATTTTATTGGTCATTTATTGACAGGAAGTATTGTTCATTTAAAAGGTAGTCTTATTGCTATTGATACAAAATTAGGATGGACAGTACAAGGTCCCATAAGCGTTCAAAGTACGTATACTATGTGTGGTTCATACATTGTTCATTTTGCTTTACCCGAAATGTGGGATTTAGAATGTTTAGGTATAAAGGAGTCGTTAGTGGTTGAGGAAGAATCAACAAAAAATAAAGAAGTTATGACTTTTTTCAGAAACAGTATAAGGGTGAATGATGATGGTAGATATGAAGTAAGAATTCCATGGAAGGAAGGCAAGGAGCTATTGGGAAATAATAAAGAATTAGCAATAAAAAGGTTGCATTCTACGACGAAACGCTTACTGTCTATAGGTATGCTAGAGGATTATAATAGTGTGTTTAATGAATGGTTGGAAGAAGGGGTGATTGAGGTGACAGAAGGTGATGACAATGGTCACTATTTACCTCATCATGCGGTTATTAAGTTATCTAGTGCTACTACTAAAATTAGACCAGTTAGTGATGCAGCAGCAAAGGATAGAAATGGATATTCTTTGAATTATTTTATAGAAAAGGGTATTAATTTAATAGAAATGATACCACATTTATTAAACCAATTTCGCGTGAATAATATTGGTATAACGGCAGATATTAGAAGAGCTTTTCTCCAAATTGCTATTGCACCAGAAGATAGAAAGTATGTACAGTTTTTGTGGTGGAAAAATAATGAGAGAAAAGAAATGATTGCTTATAGGCATACTAGGGTGGTGTTTGGTTTAACTTGTAGTCCTTTTTTATTGGCTGCTACTCTTATTTATCATTTAGAACAAACACCAGGGCATTTGAAGGATATTGCTGAAAAGTTAACCAGATCTTTTTATGTAGATAATTGTGTAGTAAGTGTAAATAGTAAGGAAGAGTGTAATGAATTTATTAATGTGTCTAAACAGTTGTTAAAGTTAGCACATTTTGACTTAAGAGGATGGGTGACAGGTCCCAGTAGCGAAAGTCAGAGGATCTCAATTTTAGGTTTAATGTGGGAAACTTTAGGCGATTATTTGTATGTTAATATTAATTTTGACGGTAACTGCGAAATAGTTACTAAAAGAGTAGTATTATCTTATGCACAGCGTATTTTTGACCCAATTGGGTTTACTTGCCCTGTTTCATTGGTTCCAAAGTTAATACTACAAAAATGTTGGTTATTGAACTATGATTGGGATAAAGAGATTTCTCAAGAGTTGACTAAACAATTTAAAACATGGTTAAATTGTATTTCTTTATTAACTGAAATTAAAATACCGAGAAGACTTACATCGCAAAATATTAATAGTTGTACATTATCGTTACATACGTTTTGTGATGCAAGTAAAGATGCCTACGCTGCTGCTGTATATCTTAGGTCGGTATTTCATGGGGAAGTACATGTGCAACTTGTTTCAGCCAAAAGTAGAGTTGCACCCACCAAAAAGATGAGTATACCGCGTTTGGAATTATTAGCAGCATTAATAGGAGTTAGGTTATATTTAAGAGTTAAAGATACTTTACACACAAACGAAGATTTTTTCTGGACAGATTCAGCAGTTACGTTAACATGGATAAAGAGTAAAAGTAATTGGTCAGTATTTGTAAGAAATAGAGTGTCTGAAATTAATTCAATAACGAAATCAAGTCAATGGAGGCACATATCAGGTTCCGTAAATCCGGCCGATCTGCCTTCTCGCGGTTGTAATGCGAAGGATTTATTGAGTTCTTGTTGGTGGGAGGGTCCAGCTTGGTTAAAAAGGAAGGAGGACGAATGGCCATTGACAAAGTTTGTGGTTAATGAAGAAGATGTAAATATCGAAAGGAGTAAGACATACAAGTGTGATAGTGTGATGTTGAATAGTGATGTAGAATTAGGTACATATTTTTTACAAAGATTACAATATTTTTCTAGTTACAGTAAGACAGTAAGAATGCTGGCATGGGTAAATAGATTTGTGTGTAACTGTAGACATAATGTAGACAAGCTTAGCGGAGAGTTAGATTATGATGAGTTCATGCTAGCGGAAAATATATTATTTAAAATTATTCAAGGTAGTTTTAAAGATAAAGATGTAGATAAATTGAATGTAGAGTTGTTTATGGACTCAAAAGGATTATTAAGAGTGAAAAGTCGTTTAGTGTTAAGGAGTGATTCAGACGATTTTAAGTATCCTATTTTACTACCGGGTGACAATGTAATTGTTCAGAGATTGATATATGAGAAACATCGATTACTTCAACATGCCGGTTCGGCAACGGTTTTAAGTAATTTAAGAGAAGTGTATTGGATTGTCAATGTTAGAAAGTGGGTTAAAAGAGCCATAAACGATTGTATGATATGTAAAAAATTAAGATGCAAGAGGGCTGAAGCACCTGTAGCACCATTACCAAACAATAGGGTTAAAAATGCGAAAGCCTTTGAAGTAACTGGAACTGATTTGTGTGGTCCATTAATTTTGAAGTCAGGCCAAAAGTGTTGGGTAGTAATATTTACTTGTGCTGTGTATAGAGCAGTTCATCTGGAACTCACAGAATCTTTGTCAACAAGTTCATTTATATTGGCTTTGCGTAGATTCATTGCTCGCAGAGGCAGAGCAAGTATTATTTATAGTGACAATGGAAGTAATTTCACTGGTTTGAATAATTTATTTAGGAGTTTAGATTGGGATGAACTTCAACGATTTTCGACTGTTAATCGTTTTGAATGGAAATTCAATGTTCCAAGTGCTCCATGGTGGGGAGGATTTTGGGAGCGTTTGATCAGAATTTTAAAAGGTCTACTACGTCGTGTATTAGGAAAAGCATGTTTAAATTATGTGGAATTAGAAACATTGCTGTGTGATTGTGAAGCAACTATGAATTCAAGGCCTTTGACATATTTGTCAGATGACTCTGAAAACCTTATACCTTTGACACCTTCACGATTTTTACATGATTTAGTAGATAATGTAGTGGACGATTTAGATCAAATAGATAGAAGTAGTATATCTGTACGTTTTAAGTATTTACAAAAGTTAAGGTCAGATTTAAGAGCCCGATTCCGTACTGAATACCTATCTAAACTTGTATATCAATGTAGTCAAAGTAAAAAATATAATATTGCCGTTGGCGATATTGTTATTGTAGAAAGCGATGTTAAGAGACAATTTTGGCCTCTAGGGATAGTTTGTGAAGTTTTTGAAGGTGTTGACGGGTATGTGAGAACTGCTAAGGTTAAAATAAAAAATGGCACATTCCTATCAAGACCGATTCAAAGATTGTATCCTTTGGAATTAAGTTTATTAGATAAAGGTCATTTAGAACAAGTCCTGAGGGAAGATAACACTGTAGTTCCATCTTCGGAAAATGTAAAAGATGGAAATACCGTGGTCACTGATAAGGTTAAAGTATTTACTAGGAGTGGGAGAGAGAGTAAGATTCCCCAGAGGTACTTGTAGCTAAGTTTATTTTATGTTATTTTCTATTTCTGTTGTCGGGAGGATGTTGAGAATATTAAAAGATTTGATTTGTTGTCAAAAGTGACGTCCGCCTCGACACGTAAAATAATTTTATCTAAACGAAAATATATTTATTTTATTGATTTATCAAGTGGTTTTCGTTCTTTATACCGACGACTGAAAAAAACCGAGTCGGTACACGGCTGTCACAGTTGTTGACGTAGACGTAGAGAGTTGTGTTAGGATCGTGACAAGTAGCGCTCCATTGTCTTTGCCTATACCTGTGGAAAAAAGGCGTGACAATTGAATTGATTGATGAGAGGTTGAAACATACAAACGCTTTTATTGAGATTAAATATAATTATGACAGGACACCGCTTAATGTTAAGCTGCCGTGCGATAAATGGAGGCGCCTGCGACTATAGTTAATTAACTGCATCTAGCAGTTGTATCCACTATGCCGACCTATTTGGAACTAGCAAGCTTAACTTAAAAAACTACTAAGCATCACGGTATGTACACTTGTTAGTGGTGGTACTACCCCGGACCGGCAGACTAGTCAAATGAGCACCAACCGTCTGTCTACCACTCTTAATATTTAAAGCGTTATAGCGTTATTTTTGTGGAGCGTCTTATGCGTTGTCGTATTACAAGAAAACAATAATAATCAATCGTATGGCTTAAAGATAAAAACTATAATCGCGTGATTTTCTACTATTGTTTAATTTCGTTATTGTTTTAACAATCAATGAATTTCGATGATTTAATAACTTTTTTTTTCTATTTATTATATAATACATATATTAATGAAAAATTAATTAAATACATTATAAAAAGGAGTCCCAAAATACCCCGACCGAACGAGGTCCCGAAAATACTGGCTTAGAATAGCTAGACTAATTCTTTGTACAAGGTAGCTGCCAACTCTTCGGTCTCCTGTGATGCCGACTAACCTTTTTGATATTTCCTTAAAAAGCCTTATAGCGCTAGGACACCGAATGGGACAAAATCATACTAGGAGCCTAGACCCCTGTATTTGCACGATTTAGCTTTTTCAGCCGCACCAGCTCTGTTGTTGGTTCCATGTTGATGGGAAGGTGCCAGCGTGTCTGAACAGGTTGCATCCCATAACTATAATAAATTATTATAAATTCGGGAATTTGTGTTCTTAGGTATGCATCTACCAAATAATCCCCCAAAAGTGAAATTATTGTAATTTTCTCCATACAAAACGTTTTAGTTAGCCACTATAACCCTTCCTTTTGGGCTTCGCAAGAACTGAGGCAACCGTGAAAGACTTAATTTACGGTTGCCTCAGTTGCCATTACTATGCCGGCCAAATCGAATAGCGCGCGTGCAACTAACGTAAAACTACTCTTTACATGTAAAATAAAATAAAATAAATACTGAAAAATACTTTATGAATGCACAATTCAATTTAATATAAAAATATCACACGCCCAGAAAAATTATATACCGAGGTATAGAAGCTAGTAATCAATTTCATAAACAATCTATACAATATTATTTATCATGAATAATAAAATAGATGCAAGTATTGTAGTAGAGTCGTAAACAATAAATGGAGCCGAGCTCGTTCTGGCTGCTCGAGGAGCATCTGTTGTCAACACTTCTTTAACACTTGGTTTATCTGGATAAAATTTCAGAAACCTTCTAGAACTCTCAGTAACTTCGTGCTTAGCGATTTGATCATCCAACCAATTTTTAAAAGTATAAATGGGAACGATCGTCGCCACATATTTGTCAACAGAGAATTCATTAGACATTTCTTTTATACACCGAGATTCTCCTTTAATGACAACTCCAAATAATTCATCATTAACAACAGCGGGTCCCCCGAAATCCTTAAAGCAGAGTGGCTCCTTAATTTCAATACAATCTATGTAACCATTTATTTCACCATGTACTGGTCCGGGTCTAATCTCAAGTCCGACGTATTGTAATTTTTTTTCCCTGCCCACATCGGCGTTAAGTCCGAACCCAAAAGCTTGAAACTCCAAGGTTTCATGATTTGCGGTAAGGCTACTACTTTTTAGTTTAGTAGTGACGGAAGAGTTAAGTCTGTCAGTATATAGAAGTCCAATGACCCCTCCTGATTGTGCTAAAAACTTATCTGTGTTTTGGATTTGAAGAGTCAATGAATCATTGTTCGTTCTGTGGTCCCTGATAGTATTAAGTACAACATAAGCAGGCGATCTGTCAATGCAATGGGCAGCAGTAAGAATTAGGCCGCTAGTTACTACTGAACCGGAGCATAAGTATTCGTGTTGTGCCGAAAACACTGCACCCATGAAGGGAAATTCCTCAGGTAAAGCATCTTTTATCTCATGAACTATAGAATTAGTTCTTCTAGTACATTTTATTTGCGTATCAACTTCTGAAGATAAATCAGATGAGTCATTTTTGTCTTCGGCAGCTTCGGTAGCATCGTCTTCATTGTCGTTACCACTTCTTTTTACACGTTGACTTTTACAAGTATTAATAAGACATAATATAAAAAATATGTATAGAATATTAAAATCACGGCTTAAATTCATTTTGAAAAACAATGAAACAATACAATATTCTGTCACAACTTCTGTCATGACTTTTGTCACGACTTTGTGAAGAATAATGTATTGGTAGTATATTTGGCCAGTATTTTATACTATAGTTAATAAAACATCGAGATAATCTACTATAAATATGGCAAAATAATATATTTTCGCAGTTTACATCTCATTGATTTCGCATATGATTCTTTAGTGGTATAAAATCTGAAAACCCGCGTTAAAAAGTTTTGTTAAATAACAATGTTTTATAAAAGTGGATTTATTACAAATTAGGTTGCAATAAAGTACTCAAGTGTAGTCTAGTGATATGAAATAGGTAATATAAATCATTTCCGTTTTAGTATGGTTTCTTCCTCTGCTTTGTCATCGACAGCATCCTTATCCTTATGTAATGAATAAAACATTATTCATCCGCGTTTCATCTCTTTGATCCATTTGCTGAACATATTATAATAAAATTTAACTGACATCTAGGCTTTATGGATTACGCTTTTCCTTTGCTTATATTATACAACGAAAAAAATCTTGGCGGTATGTGCTCGATCCCTTTGCCTTGAAATGAAACAACAACGAAAAAACATTTGACACGTCTGACGAGTTTTGGCGGGCAACTGCAACTGACAGGACGCGCAATTTTGAATTATTTATAAAGCTTGTGTTTTTCAAAATATTAATGTGTAATAATGGTGGAATTGTTATCCAGTAATAATTTTTAAGTTGATCAAGTATAAACAAGTAATTTAAAGTTGTGAAACGTGTTTCTTCATGTTCCCTCCAAGACTCCTTCTGAAGTTTTAGTAAAGGCTTTCCGCCGCTTTACTAAAACGATCATCATCAACCTCACTATCATCATCATCATTTGATGAATCACTCGCGTGGTTCATCTTCATCTTTACTTGACAATGTTTTAACATTGAACCATTATATTTTTACTTTGACACTGGCAAGTTAAATACTAAAGCCATAAACAAGAAGAAGAAGAAGACACGTCTGACATATGTAATTTGTCAATGAAATAATGAATTCCAATCCAATGAATTCATTTCAGCATTCAGTTCAGTGACTTCTTTATCAGCTGCTTTGCTGATTGTTTCTTTACTTTCTTTTGCTTATTTACAAATATACACATTTCAAAAAATATAAATTTAAATAAATTAAAATGTCAAAGAATAGAAGTAACAAAAGAAATCAAGAACTCGATGTAATCGAGGACGAGAAAGTTGAAATTCTAACCTCTAAAAAGGGTAAGAGTAAAAAGAAAGGCAAAGGAAAATCCGATGATTGGAGTGATAACGACGATGGTGATAAAGGGGAAGCAAGTAAACCACAATTATCTGATGAAGAAAATATTCCAACGCCAGGTGTGAAAAAAATTCAAAAAAAAGGTTAGTCATTGGAACTATAAATGACCTATAGTAATGTGTATACGCTCATAGACGTCTTACAAATATAGGTCTTGCCAAGGGGTAAATGCATCACATCAGCCTTGGTGTCTAACACACATATTTTTTGTTTTATGCCAGCTTGTAAAAGTTTAATCCGTAAAATCTTATTCTAGGTAAAAATAAAAAGAAAGATACCGAACTATCTGATGATAGAGAAGGGGATGATAGTAAATCACTATTGGGCAGCATAAGTAATGCTTCTAAAACTCCTCAAAAAAATAAAAAAAATAAAGGTAAATAATATTAGATATAATATAATTCAAACTTAATGGCGGCTTTTGAGTTAGGCACAATACATATAATATGGGGCCTGCAGCTAACTTCAAACTTAATGGAGCCCATAATTCAATTGCTCTGTCCTTTACACTGATTGTATGTTTGTGTCCAATCTATTTTTCAACTGATTAACTGTTTTTGTATTTACCACTCTACCAGGCAAGCTTTTCCATGCATTGAAAGATCTTTTTTTATTGAGCTGTTACATCTGTCATCAACTAAATGCAAGGGAAAGTTCAATAGCACTGATGACTAAAAAAAGTTTACAGAAGCCTCAGTTGTATTGGACCAGCTTCATGTCCTCTAATTGTTATTAGTTTTATCAATACAAGTATCGAAACTACCATTTATATATTTTTCATCAATCAAATTATCACGCCTTTTTCCCATTGGACAATAATGTCCAAAGTAGTACATAATAGCCCAAAATGAAATGATATAAAAATAACTATAAAGGGTGGTAGGCAGTGGTACCACGACTTACAAGTATACACACCGTCAAGTGATTTGGTCGCGTTTTGGGTTCAGCTTGTAAGTTGCCTGTTTCAACTGGGCCGGCATAATGGATGTGACTGCTACTGTTATTGAATTGTAGTAGCAGGCAGTAACATCCATTCATGGACTACACTCCAGCCTAACATCAAGCGGGGTGCTATCAAATGTCGAGTCACAATAAAAGAAAAATAAAATAAGGTCAGCTTACAGATTAATCTTCTTGATATGATAATAAGACAGCTCTTGTATTTATGACATACATCTTTTAGGGAAGGGGAAGAAGGGTGACTGGTCTGATGATGGAAGTGACAAGGAATTACCGGAGGCATCTGATGATGAAGTAGCTAGACCTGTGTCTAAGAAAAAAGGTATACCTATTGTAAGCATACCATAATAATTACAGATATAGAAGGGGGTCAAATTTTGTGTCTGCAAAAATAACTTGAAGAGATGATCTGAAAGAAATTAAGATGTAATAAACACATTAATATTTTAAAAACCATTTATCATGACAGGCATGGCATTGGTTAGCAGACCAGTTTATTTTGCGTAAAGTCCCAGGTTTGATTCCCAGTCGGAGCAAATATTTGTTTCATAGCTTTTTTTGTAAAATTTAATAATGATATAAGCAAGAGGAGATCTAAGAGTGACGAAACCGAGTCAGTCACTATGCCGGCCAAAGGTGCTGCTTCACGCATCGATTGAAGGATTCAAGGTTATAGGATAATATTGTTAATAGTAGCACAATTGTTATTAATTAATAGGATAAGTCTCAACAAGTCTCAAACTGACTATAGTTATCTGGAGCATATATTTGCCTCTTTTTATTATTAACAAATATTTGTAAATTTATTCTCACTTTTAAATATTACTTTTTTTAAATATTACTCAATTGAACACAGTGAAGGAAGAGGCACAAACTTGTGTTACCAAATATAGGGCCAGGCCGAAAAATCACCCAATTCAGCTAGCCGTTGACCTCACAATTCCAGGATTGAAAAAGAATATGGTCTTTGAAACACAGCCTTAATTTAGATTTTATATTGAGAGGTGTATTCCCATTGGGATGCACTTTACACGCCATCATTCAATCAACCAATCTGCTTAAAGTTCAAGGACTGATTGCAAGATTAACCTATAAAAAAAATATGAATAATAAAAGCTATGAAACAAATATTTGCTGCGACCAGGAATTGAACCTTTTAATTTTACTTTTGATTTCCAAAACTTTTCAGGTAAAAATAAAAAGAAGGCTGCAGTTGAAGAGTCAGATGATGAGCATGATGATTCCAAATCTGTAGTTAGTAATGTATCAAGTAACACTACGAGGCCAGTCACCAGAGCATCGAAAAATAAAAAAGGTAAATTTTATTATGTCCTGTTCGCCTAGCTGATCACGTAACTCAATGACAATGGTCTTTATTATGACAGTTTAACTTCATTAATAAGTTCTAAAATTTTAATTGCGAATTTTAATCTACTCTTTTTTTTTTTATTGTGACTCGACATATGACAGCTTGATGTTAAGCCATAGTGTGGTCCATGAATGAATGCCACTGCTACTACAATTCAATAACTGTGAGTAGCAATCTCATCCACTATGCTGGCCTAGATGGAACCGGCAACTTACAAGCTGATCCGAAACGTGACCAAATCACTTCACGGTCTGTATACCTGTAAGAGGTGGTACTACCCCGGATCGGCAGACTGGGTACCACTGCCTACCACTCTTTGATAACCAGACCCGAAGGAAATATCCATCTTTTTTTTATTAACAAATATTTGCAATATTTAATATTATTTAATATTACAAAAATTTGTTTCGACCGGGGATCAAACCCGGGACTTTAAGCGCAACAAACCAATTGCTAAACAGTTCGTCCACGCCTGTCGTCTTGGATAATGCTCTCTAAAGTAGGCTATATATAACATTTTACATTTATTTGGTTTAGTTATTGGCTGAATGCCCTGGCAATATTGTGAGTGCTCTTGTTCAATAACAGCGAGATACACACTGTTGTAGTTTAGTAAAGACACTTTTTGGGGCATAATTTAATGCATAGAAAGTTAAGCGTAATTTATCGTCGAAATGACAGTATAGGACAGAGTTTGTATATATAAATAAAATAATTGTTTTTTTATTGTTATTTGTTTGTTAATGATTATTTATTCATTTGTCAATGCATAGTTTATGTTAAGTGGTTAACGTTGAAGTGATGAAATACCTACATATTTCCTAAATCGTTGATTGAGTTTTCTGTGGATGGTTCTTTTCATGAAGCCATCTAGTATTGGTTGGTAATTACGCATTAGAATACTTTTATATAGTATATGTTTTATTTTTATATACCATTTTATATTCATTGTCTGTTTTGAATTTCATACTGTTTAATTTTCATATATACAGTATTTTTTATGATTTCTTCATATGAACGTGTCACATAAATGTTACGGCAGGCTAGCTAGGAGGGTGTTTTCCGACCAAGTCGGAGACATCTTCAAGAAAGCTGGGTTCCCTAGTGCCCATAACCGTAGAGCCACTAATTGCCTGCCTAACATACTTGCCGACATATTCTTTGAATTAAACAAATTTTATGCAGCTACTGTCTCTCCGTGACCACGATTGCAGAAAAGCTCTCAAAACGTCGGAATAATAATAAAAAATTGTAAAATCAAAAACCAAAATACACGCGATAGTAAGCCACATAAATTTAGTTTAATTCTTTAATTATTGTTCGCGCAAATTCTATGAAAATACAACATTATTTTATTTTAGGCAAAAAGAAAAATGATGATTGGTCAGATAATAGTGATAAGGAATTACAAATGGATGCCTCTGATGATGAAATTGAGATAGCACAGCCAGTAACTAAGAAAAAAGGTGAATAATTTGACATTTTTATTATTAATATACAATGTAAAATAAGCAAAGCTGGTAAAAAGTGTCAAAATAAGTTTTATTTTCACTAAAAGTCGACCGAGGACTAGTTCGACGGTAATTCGAACTAGTCTTCATCGGTAATATTTATTAAGCTTACGCCTTAAGATTTGTATCTAGATCTGAGGCCGAGCAGCCTCGGCTTCGAGAGGTACTGAGGCGACTAACGAGTGGTCGGCACATTTTATATATATATATATCTTTTATTTCTATTCTAAGCTACTAAAGTGCTCATAGAAACAGGATAACTAAGTACATACAATATATCAAAGATACATTGGTTCCCGTGGGTGGTTTCGAGCATGTGCTTTTGGTTTGAGTAACCATTGCACTGCCACTACACCACAATCGACTTAAATTGCAGCACAATGTTGCACTTAACTAAACTTACGTCTCCAACTGAGCGTGACTAAGATTAGGAGTTGTGCCTTATACTAAGGCAACAGATTTACTTAAGATGTCCTTAGAACATTGCTTCCTTCTGAGGAGTTCTGTAACCTTGTTTCTACCTTGTCTTTTTACGCATTCTCTTGTAAGAATCGGTAGTCGAACCAAAAGGTTCAGGCGCGCCGTTTCTTTTTCAGTCGCGACTGAATTGTTTTTTTGTCGTCAAAGCTCTTGCACTTTTCCTTGCTTACCATCAGGTAAGAAGAGGTCAAATGTCTCGGCTACATTCACTAGGCAACACGCAGTTGCCTAGTGAATGTAGCTATAGCTTTAGAATTTGTTTTTACTTGCATCAATGCTTTACCAGCCCATGTGTTCTTGGAGATTTTAAGTAAAGAGGCACCTATGGCCGGCAAAGTGACGGTACACGTAGATCCAGTAGATTTTACAGATTAAGGCAATTTACACAGTAAAAATAAACTACATTTTTTTTATAATTGTAGGTAAACATAAAAAAGTTGAAAAACCTAAGATAGAGTCTGAAGAAGAGTCAGAAGAGAAAATAAAGGAGGAGGAAGAAGAGTTAGATGAAATAGAAAAAGAATTAATACAAATGACACTAAAACAATCAAAGGAACCCACAAAAGCGGTAATGGAAATTATATAATTTAGTTCTAGTTATTTACTCGATGTAGTTAGGTACATTTAGCACTCAAAACTGGCTGTATTTGAAACGAGAACATTGGCAAGCATAGAGGAGTATAACTTATTTTTAAGAATGTGCCTGATTTCATCAACATAAACCATTGCATCACCTTATATAAATGAGTTTAGCATTTAAATCGAATTAATAAATAATTAATTTAAAATATTGTTTTATTGTAGGAGTTGAAAATGAAAAAGAAAGGCATAAAGTTCCCGGAAGAAGTTGAGGACGACGAAGCAAACGATGATGATACGGTAATTTCTATTTTCTTTATCAATCCTATGATCAGTTGTAGTTCGCGTCACGTAAGTTGGCAAGAGTAGTCAGGTGCTCAGAAGTCGTTTTTTAGGTGCGTTTAGGAACGCGGGGGACGCGGGGCATGAGGTAACAAAGTACCGCGCGTACACTTGCCTGCACCAAAATGGTGCACTACTGGTTTTCGTATCATACTAATAATTTTACTACATATTAGTCCTCCGCCGGGATAAGCAGAGAAAATGGAGCGCCACCTGCCACGATCCTGACACAACTCCCTCGCTTTCTTCACATTAACAATTCTCTTCATACAAGCTCTATAGTTATGGGCACTAGGCAACCTAGCTTTCTTGAGGATGTCTCCGATGTGGCCGGAGAACACCCTCCTGGGTCTGCCTTGATTAACGTATCCATGCACATCAGATTTATAAATTTCTTACATCAATCTACTTTCATTTAAAGTACTATTATTATTTTTTATGAATCTAAAGGGACCCTTTTTTATTGCACGGCCAGTGTACGTGCACAAACGTTCCCCCACTACGTTAAGATCTTGCCAACTTACGTGACGCGAACTATACCAATTAGAACCCTTACCCTATAATCTTTTTTATTGTGACTCGAATATGACAGCAGCCCGCCTGATTTTAAGCTGGAGTGCGGTCCATGAATGGATGTCCTTGCTACTACAATTTAATAACTATAAGTAGCAGTCACATCCACTATGCCGGCCTAGTTGGAACCGGCAACTTACAAGCTGGTCCCGAAACGCGACTAAACCACTTCACGGTCTGTATACTTGTAAGTGGTGGTAGTAACCCAGGATCGGCAGATTGGGTACCACTGAGATCCTTCAAGCGATGCGTGAAGAAGCACCTCTGGCAGGCACAGTGACGGCATAGTTAGTTTACGGCGAAGCAACCGTAAAATAACTTGTTTTTTTCATTGACCTATTGGACCACCCCTTAATTACCATCTAAGGTCGAGTCTTTTATAGCAAAAATACTTTTATTGCTACATTTGGTTAAAAAGATAACAAATATTTTTATTGAATCCCTGTGAGATCGATTGGAAAGAAAGGTTCTAGAGTGGAGTCCACGAACCGGAAGACGCAGCGTAGGTAGGCCTCCTACTAGGTGGACTGACGACATAGTGAAAGTCACGAATAACTGGTGGATGCAACTGACATCTTGTATAATGTTGTATTTCGTTCTAATTTTAGGAACAAAAAGATGATGACACGGAAAAGAAGCTAAGTCACAAAGAGAAGAAGAAGTTAAAGAAACAACAGGAGTATGAGAAGCAAATGGAAATGATGACCAAGAAAGGTGGTCAGGGACATAGTGATCTCGATTCTAATTTTACTGTTAGTCAAGCACAAAAATCTGCAGGTAAGAAAAATAATTGTATTAACTAGATAAACTCCTACAATAGTTCGTGGTGAGAGACTGCGAACGTTGTGAGTCATGGAAAAATAATTGTATTAACTAGATAAACTCCTACAATAGTTCGTGGTGAGAGACTACGAAGGTTGTGAGTCATGGAAAAATAATTGTATTAACTAGATAAACTCCTACAATAGTTCGTGGTGAGAGACTACGAAGGTTGTGAGTCATGGAAAAATAATTGTATTAACTAGATAAACTACAATAGTTCGTGGTGAGAGACTACGAAGGTTGTGAGTCATGGAAAAATAATTGTATTAACTAGATAAACTCCTACAATAGTTCGTGGTGAGAGACTACGAAGGTTGTGAGTCATGGAAAAATAATTGTATTAACTAGATAAACTCCTACAATAGTTCGTGGTGAGAGACTACGAAGGTTGTGAGTCTTGGAAAAATAATTGTATTAACTAGATAAACTCCTACAATAGTTCGTGGTGAGAGACTACGAAGGTTGTGAGTCATGGAAAAATAATTGTATTAACTAGATAAACTCCTAAAATAGTTCGTGGTGAGAGACTACGAAGGTTGTGAGTCATGGAAAAATAATTGTATTAACTAGATAAACTCCTACAATAGTTCGTGGTGAGAGACTACGAAGGTTGTGAGTCATGGAAAAATTATTGTATTAACTAGATAAACTCCTACAATAGTTCGTGGTGAGAGACTACGAAGGTTGTGAGTCATGGAAAAATAATTGTATTAACTAGATAAACTCCTACAATAGTTCGTGGTGAGAGACTACGAAGGTTGTGAGTCATGGAAAAATAATTGTATTAACTAGATAAACTCCTACAATAGTTCGTGGTGAGAGACTACGAAGGTTGTGAGTCATGGAAAAATAATTGTATTAACTAGATAAACTACAATAGTTCGTGGTGAGAGACTACGAAGGTTGTGAGTCATGGAAAAATAATTGTATTAACTAGATAAACTCCTACAATAGTTCGTGGTGAGAGACTACGAAGGTTGTGAGTCATGGAAAAATAATTGTATTAACTAGATAAACTCCTACAATAGTTCGTGGTGAGAGACTACGAAGGTTGTGAGTCATGGAAAAATAATTGTATTAACTAGATAAACTCCTACAATAGTTCGTGGTGAGAGACTACAAAGGTTGTGAGTCATGGAAAAATAAAGAGCAGTGGGGCAATAATGTTATGCAAGTTTAGAGTTGGCTTAAAGAGTGGTAGTACCACCGCTTACAAGTTTACAGACCGTGAAGTGCCTTAGTCGGGAAGAGTCGGGATCGGCTTGTAAGTGGCCGGTTCCAAAGGACATAATTCATTTTGGGCTTCTTTGTACTACTTTTGTAATGTCTGATAATGAAATATATATAAATGGTAGTTTCGATACTTGTGTTGATAATACTAGTAACAATTTTACTTTTAATTACTGTGCAATTGAGTTATTTGAAAAATAAGATATGATTTTTGTATCATCTGTCAATCAACGCCATATTTGTTCTGCTTTGAACTGTCATAATTATAGTTTTGCACACCTTAACTATGCATAATAAAGCATATAGTCCAATTACGTTGTAATCTTCGTACATCAAACTAATTTAAAATAAGGTTGCAGTCTTAGACAGCCAGATTATCTCTCTCATAGAGGATCTATAAAAAGAATATATGAATCCTGGCGGTCCTAACAAGGATAATGGAAATTGTTAACAAATTATTGCGTGCTCAAAGATTCCGTTACATAGTTAGTTACATACATACATACAGCCCAAGCTTATAAAAGCGAGTTAAAAAGGCGGATATTTGCTTTAGGTCTGGTTATCGAAGAGTGGTAAGCAGTGGCGCCCAGTCTGCCGAAATTAAAAGGAGATTGACGCAAAAGATTTATAAATCAAAGGCTTAAAAGGGAAAGAATATTTTTCATATCAGGAATCTTTAGAAAGAAACAGTGTCAGTTTTAAAAATACTCAGTGTCAGGTGTCAGGGTCTTATTTTAGTCTTTAGCGCTTTTAGACAATTATTTGCTTACCATAAGGTAAATCAAGATCAAATTTCGAGTCCATAAAAACTTTTTCTTTTAATTTCAGGTCAAATGGCTGCTTTAGAGAACGCAGTAGACATAAAAGTAGAGAATTTCTCAATTAGTGCCAAGGGAAAAGATTTATTTGTGAATGCTAACTTACTCATAGCTAACGGCCGTAGATATGGCTTGGTTGGCCCAAACGGCCATGGGAAAACTACCCTCTTAAGGCATTTGGCTCAGAGGGCGTTCCCACTACCGCCCCATATAGACATTTTAGTTTGTGAACAAGAAGTAACCGCCAGCGATATGAGTGCGGTAGATACCTTACTCGCTTCGGACGTTAAGAGAACAGGTATGTAATTTGGTCTCGCAAACCAAGAGCTCTCGATTCAAAATAGCTTGCCTGTATGGTTCCCAGTAGATAAAAAAGCCGCTGACTTTTGAGCTGCGCAGTATTAGGATCAGCAGATTAGTAGAGCTCTGGACTAGAGCTGCGGTTGGAGCCTATCTAAACAGTGGTGCACATAAGAGTCTGGGGTATACAGACCGTGAAGTTAATTAGTCGCATTTCCGGAATAGTGGATGTAACTGCTACTTTTAGTTATTTACCTGTAGTAAATAACTGTGTTACCTGTGTTACCACCTCCATTCATGGACCGCACTCAAGCCTGACATCAATAAAATGGATTATTATTATGTTGCATGATAAATAAAGAAACTTTAATATAATGTATTTTAGTCAATCAGTTTTTTTATGATAAAAGGATGTTAAGTAGCTTAGTATTGAAAGGTAAAATGCTAAATGTAAAAAATAAATAATGACTATTAATGACTTAACAGAATTATTGAAGGAATCTAAAGAATTGGAGACTGATATTGAAAAAGGCAATCTTAAGCTGCAAGATAGACTTAATGAGGTGAGTTCAAGTAATATGTAAGAACTTTGTTTATCAATTGATACACTTGACATTTGGCAACAACTAACACTTGACATTGACACAACTAAAAAAAAATTGGTGTCAGTGGTAGCCATACCACGGTCAATCGCCCAGTTTCCCGGTCCGTAGTAGTACCACCACTTACAAGACTACAGACCATGAGGTGATTTAGATGCGTTTCGGGAACAGCTTGTAAGTTGCCAGTTCTAGGCAGTACAGTAGTAGCATACAACTCCATTTATAGACCACACACTCCAGCAGGCAGCAGGCTTTATACGAGGCAGAATGCTGTCGTATAAAACCTTAATAAAAAATGACCTAATAAAATGGTGATATTTCAGGTTTATGCAGAGTTGAAAGCCATTGGAGCTGATTCAGCTGAACCTCGAGCGAGAAGAATTTTGGCTGGTCTTGGATTCACAAGGGAAATGCAGAATAGGCCCACGAAGAACTTCTCTGGTGGCTGGAGAATGAGAGTTTCTTTGGCTAGGTAACTTTTTATCAGTCAATCAATCAATCAAATCGTCATAACTATATTTTACACAAATAAAAAAAATCCATTAATGTTTATTGCAAATGTGTACAAATTCCTTAAGCCCGCCTCTTGTCATCTATTTTAAAGAGTGTGTACGATGACACCTAGATCTGTGTAAAAAGCACAACTTGCCGGCATAGTGAAGGCGACTGTGATAAACGTGAACTGAGTCGGTTTTAAATCGTCAAGTCATTGTCGAGTATCAATAAAAAAAACTAAAAACACCATACCATACCAGCCCTGGTCGCTTCTGAAACTATCTCTTTAGCCCCGGTCTGTAATTAAATTGATTATTCTGTTTTTAATAAATTCTAATTTATGTTTTTAATTGGCTGGTCTTGGAAGGCGTGACAATTTGATTTGATTTGTTTTTATTTAAATAATATAAACATAATTTAATTATGTTGTGTATGATATTTTTTAGGCAATATTGCTATTTAGAAAAAAAGTTTTTTTAAGCTGTTTTACTAATCTATGAATTTAAATATAGCACTGTGCGCGATATATGTGGTTTGAATGAGGATGTAGTGACAAGGATTGACAAAGGAATGTTTTTTTTTATTGTGACACGACATCTGACTTCGTTCCGCCTGATGATAAGCAAGATAATGTTTCGATGGTTTGGGCACTTTGAAAGGATGAGTGAAAGTAGATTGACAAAAAGAATTTAAAAATATTATGTGAATAGATACGTTAAACAAGGCCGGCGCAGGAGGGTGTTCGCCGACAAAATTGGAGACATCATCAAGAAAGCTAGGTTGCCTAGTGCCCATAACTATAGAGCTTGTATGAAGAGAATTGTGAATGTGAAGGAAGCGAGGGAGTTGTGTCAGGATCGTGGCAGGTGGCGCTCCATTGTGTCTGCCTATCCCTGTGGGAAAAAGGCGTGACAATTTTTTATTTATTTTGAATTTAAATAAATAATAACATAATTTTTTTCAGAGCTTTGTACATCGAACCTACATTGTTACTTCTCGACGAACCTACAAACCATTTAGATCTGAACGCCGTTATTTGGTTAGACAAGTAAGTATTGTACAGTGAATTAATTGTCAGAGATCACACTTTAGTTTAGATGTTATTGTTACAACTAGAAAAAAAACTTACACATTATACATTGTATAAGGAGTATTTACTAGTATTTACTTAGATTTTGAGCAAACATTGTAATGAATTTAAAAAAAATGCAGAGTATTTACGACCAAAATTAAAAGGCTGCTTTCAATTCTTCCGTATATTATATAAAATTATAAAAGGCTGTGTAGGCCTTTTTATAAAAGTAAAAAAAAAAACTTTTAACTATATTCAGCTTATTTTAAATCTATTTCACAGTTACCTCCAAAGCTGGAAGAAGACTTTACTAGTTGTATCTCACGACCAATCGTTCTTAGATAATGTGTGCAATGAAATCATACATTTAGATCAATTAAAATTGTTCTATTACAAAGGAAATTATTCAATGTTTAAGAAGATGTTCGCACAAAAACGCAAGGAACAAATTAAGGAATATGAAAAGCAAGAGAAGCGGCTTAAGGAAATGAAGATGCATGGAAAGTCTACTAAACAAGCCGTATGTATATATAATAAACTATTTTATAAATAAATAGCGTGTTCAGTATTTGGATGGGTGACCGCCAGTAGAAAAAAAATTGACGTGTGTCGGATGGCACGTTAAACTGTAAGTCATTGTTGCTACTATACCAGCGACACGCTATGATGACAATTTTGACGTTTGCATCGTTCATGAAGTTTCGTATAAATTATTAATTTCGTTTGAAGGAGCAAATTGCCGTTCTTTATTGTCACTATAAATAATAACAATTGTCCTTTAAACGTAGTTATTAATGTATACGAAACTTCATGAACGTCGCAAACGTCAAAAAGGCTATCATAGCGTGTCGTTGGTATAGATAGATGGCGGTCGTCAAGACGTCAACATATTGTGACACTGTCAGCTTATAGAGAGTCATCGCTTAACCCTTAGTAGCCTGATTTACGAAAGTGATTTATTTTTAATATTACTGTGTTTGCTTGAGGGTCTAGATGAAGGGAAAAATAGCTAAAAAAATCACAATATTTATTTTTTAATTACGTTGGAAAGAATATTATACAACAGTAAAACACGTACAGCCAACCTATAAAAAAAAACTAATAGTAATGTGAACATTCGGTTTAAAAGATTGGTATCAAAATTGTAACTCTAGGTTATTAAGGGTTAAGGCGCTATCTGCTGATATCTAATTTTATAATTATTATATGTCCGGTCTAGATTGCGTAAAACGTAACACACAATGAAAAACTTCACCATCCACACCAACGCAATGTGTCATGTAAGGTAACGCCAACATAGTTTGGACGCCATGTTCGTGCTTTACTTTGCGTAATTTTTTTTTTTATTGTGACACGACAATTGACTTCGTCCCGCCTGATGATAAGCAAGAGGAAGTCCAAGAGTAACGACGACTGAGAAAACCGAGTTTGTTCACGGCTGCCCCAGTCGCCGTCGACTCCATTTATCCAGTTACATCAATGTTTATATCTAACCGAACCGAAACTGAACGCGTTAAATTTAATTTTTATTGTGACCTGAAATATGACAGCCCCCCGCTTGATGTTAAGC
Source organism: Tinea trinotella (assembly GCA_905220615.1). Taxonomy (NCBI): domain Eukaryota; kingdom Metazoa; phylum Arthropoda; class Insecta; order Lepidoptera; family Tineidae; genus Tinea; species Tinea trinotella. The sequence continues at coordinate 10,294,008 of HG992312.1, forward strand.
AGGAGTGTGATCCAAGAATTGAGGCCACTGCTACTACAATTCAATAACTGCAAGTAGCAATCACATCCACTATGCCGGCCTAGTTGGAACCGGCAACTTACAAGCTGATCCCAAAACGCGACGTAATCACTTCGTCGTCTGTATACTTGTAAGTGGTGGTACTACCCCGGGTCGGCCGACTGGGTACCACTGCCTACCACTCTTTAATAACCAGACCCAAAACATATATCCACCTCTTTTATTTGACAGTGTTTAAACAAACTCTCGCTCACGACCATGCTCAATCAAGAATAAAACCTTATTTTGTACTTACTAAATTGTCTAAAATTGTGTTTTTTTTTTGTGGTAAAATATCGTTGTAGTTCACGATAGTCGAAAGGTTGATAATTGACATGCGTTAATAGTCGTAGTGTACTTAAAAATTAAGTATCATTTAAATTCACAGGAGAAAAAACAGAAAGAAGCTCTGACACGTAAGCAGGAAAAGAACCGCAGTAAGTCACAGCGTGCTGAAGAAGATGGTCCAGCTCCGGCGACCTTATTGCAGAGGCCAAAGGAATATATAGTCAAGTTCTCGTTCCCTGATCCTCCATCGTTGCAGCCACCTATTCTTGGGTTACATAGTTAGTATAATTTTCTTAACTTTTAATTGCAACCCGACTCAATTCAATATTGAATTGAGTCGGGTTGCAATAGCGCCATCTGTGTAAGAAGCGCCCTCTAAATACACTTTTTTCCATACTACTCTTGTGTAGTGCCGTCTTTAACCCATTGTAGGCCCTGGGGTGCTTGACACGTGGGGGGCGGCATAGTGACGGCGACTGGGGCAGCCGTGTACTATCTGTTTTTTTCTGTCGTCGTCACTCTTGGACCTCCTTCTGCTTATCATCAGGCGGGTCGAGGTCAGATGTCGTGTCACAAAAAAAAACAAAAAAAAAACATTTTGTTATATCAAGGTTCTAGAACTAGATTTATTATTTTAGATTTATAATGGAGGGAGGGCTGTCGATCGCAGGGCCCTGGGGCTAGCTTTTGTGATACCCCATCCTGTAATGCTTAAGTGAGTCTCTACCTAGATAGCCAAAGAATCTCCTTTACTATTTCATTAGATATTTAGGAGTGGTAGGCAAAAAGTTGGTCATTTGCCCAGTATCGGAATAGCACCAACACTACCAAGTGTGAAGACCGTGCAGGGATCTCGTTTCGGGATCAGCATAAACGTTGCCGGTTTCAACTAGTGTATTCGACTGCTATTTACAATTTTTAAATTATTGTACCAATCTTCTTACCCCATGATCCACACTCCAGCTTAACATCAGGCAGGTGATATTATCAGGCAGTCGAGTAATAAAAAAAAATGTCGCGTCTACTATGACAAGTGGAATGCTTTGCCAGCCCATGTGTTCTCTCCATCCTATGACCGTGGATCTTTCAAGCGATGCGTGAAGAAGCACCTTAGGCCGGCATAATAACAGCGACTGAGGTAGCCGGGAACTAACTCGGTTTTTTTAGTCGTCGTCACTCTTGGATCTCCTCTTGCTTATCATCAGGCGGGTCGAAGTCAGATATCGGGCCACAATAAAAAATTAAAAATACAACTTTATTCCAACAGATGTTGACTTCAATTTCCCGAACCATAAACCTCTATTCATTGGCGTAGACTTTGGTATTGATTTGAACTCACGTATCGCCATTGTGGGACCAAATGGTGTTGGCAAATCTACTTTCCTAAAATTATTAGTTGGAGATTTGAGTCCTGTTCGAGGGGAATTAATAAGAAATCATCGATTGGTAAGGAATATTACTTCTTAATATAATGTTTTATTTATGTAACACAAAAGAGTGCTAGGCGTGGTACCCAGACTGCCGAACTGGGATAGTGCCACCACTTACAAATATACAGACAGTGAAGTGATTTGGTCGCGTTTCGGGATCAGTTTAAAAGTTGCCCGTTTTAACGAGTGCTATTTGGAACCATTTAACAGTGGTAGCAGTCGGCCCTATTCTCGGACCCCATTCCAGTTTTACATCGGGCGGGATAATGTTATATGTCGAGCTACAATCAAAACCTTACAGCCTGTATTAAAAGTTTTTTTTTATTGTGGCTCGACTGCACCTTGCTCAATATTAGGCTGGAGTGCGGTCCGTGAATGAAGGCGAATGCTTCTTCAGGTAAATAACTACAATACAAGCAGTATTTAGTCGTATCCACTATGCAAGCCTGATCCAGGCTTTCTCTCCATCCTATAACCTTGGATCCTTCGAGCGCTGCGTGAAGAAGCACCTTTGCCGGCATGGTGACAGCGACTGGGATGGCCGTAAAATGATTCGTTTTTTTTCTGTCGTCGTCACTCTTGGACCTTTTCTTGCTTATCATCAGGCGGGTCGTGGTCAGATGTCGTGTCACAATAAAAAAAAATGTCTCTGATAAAAGTCGCTTCGATGTCTTATAAAAGTGTGGCGTGAAAATTTAAATGTGTTTGTACCTAAATATATTTGTACAAAAACTAACTAACACTGAAAAGACTTATAATGAACAATCAACCAATCATTCAAATTGTCACGCAGAGACAATGGAGCGCCACTTGGCAGCCTTACATCCACAATTCTCTTCATATAAGCTCTACAGTTATGGGCACTAGACAAACCAACTTTCTTGGGGATGTCTCCGATTTGGTTGAAAAACACCCTCCTGTGCCTGCCTTGTTAAACGCATCCATCCGCATTAGATTTATAAATTCTTATCGTCCATATATCGTCAAGCAACATAATGAAAAAACATTTTATTTTCAGCGTATAGGCCGTTTTGACCAGCATTCAGGCGAGCATTTAACTGCTGAGGAATCGCCTGCTGAATATCTTCAAAGGTTGTTCGGTCTACAGCATGAGAAAGCAAGGAAGGCCCTTGGTACCTTTGGGTTAGCTGGTCACGCGCACACGATTAAGATGAAGGATTTGAGTGGAGGACAAAAGGCTAGAGTTGCGCTGGCGGAATTGACGCTCATGGCACCTGATGTTGTTATTCTGGTGAGTTTTGATTATCCATACGAAAATGTTTGTTACAGTAACCTAAAAACTTACATAAAAATATTTATTCATACATTTTTTTATTGACACTCGACATATATACTCGAATTGCCTAATGGTAAGGAAGGGGAGGTCCAAGAATTCCGACAACTGTAAAAACGGTTGTCGGTAACCTCATTTTACGGTTGCCTCAGCCGCCATCACTGTACCGGCCAAAGATCAGTATATAATAGTTTTCAATCAAGGTTCACAACTAAAATCGGATGTTTATGTTTGAAGGACATTGGTCATGCTCCCGGGAGACTGATCCGTATTTTGGCTCGTAAAAGTGAAAGTCCAAACAGAGAGCGCTTAATAGTCTATGCAAGATATGCAAGAGGTGTGGTGACATTTATTGGTTGTATCGGTCATCTACCACCTCGTTGAACCTTGTTTTTGTGGCTTGACATATGACTGCACCCCGCCTGATGTTAAGCTGGAGTGCGGTTTATGAATGGAGGTGACTGCTACTACAGTTAAATAACATCCACTATGCCGGCCTAGTTGAAACCGGCAACTTACAATCTGAAGCCTAATTCCGACTAATCACTTTACGGTCTGTATGTAACATGTAAGTGGTGATAATACTCCGGATCGGCAGACTGGGCACCACTGTCTACTATTTAAATAAGTTCTCATGGGAACTAATTTAAAGAGTGGTTCATAATTCAGTTTTGTTATATTCTGCCCGCCCGGATCAATCGCAGAGTCTGATTCGTATCATCATCATCTTTGTACGATATATAGGTATGTGCTATAACTTGATTCCTTTAACAGGATGAACCTACAAACAACTTGGACATCGAAAGTATTGACGCATTAGCCGAGGCAATCAACGATTATAAGGGAGGTGTCATAATTGTATCTCACGACGAGAGACTTATAAGAGAAACTGAGTGTACACTTTACGTTATAGAGGACCAAACTATAAATGAGGTAACAATCAAGTATTTTGTATTTTATGCCCAATGGCGATCGTGGTGTAGTGGTAGTGCAATGGTTACACAAACCGAGATCACGGGTTCACCACCCACTGGTACCAATGTATCTTTGATATATGTACTTAGTTTGTCCTGTTTCTATGATACAAGCACTTTAGTAGCGTAGTATAGTATGGTAATGACAAGAAATTCGTTTCACGTGGCAAAAAGTTACGCGGTCGCTGTTAGATTCAAAAACAACTTTTATTCATTCGGACAATGAGTTTTAATGAGCTTGAATTGTCAATGAAAATGAACATCGATTCTCAGTGTGTTGCGTTGTCGCCATTTTAATTTTGAATCTCATTAATGGAGGTCAACTGTCAAAACGTTGACATTGTGTCCCGGGTTCGATTCCCGGTCGGAGCAAATATTTGTTTTATAGCTTTTAATTGCAATATTTAATAATTATATTAAATATTGCATATATTTGTTAATAAAAAAAGAGGCGGATATTTGCTTCGGGTCTGGTTATAAAAGAGTGGTAGGCAGTGGTACCCAGTCTGCCGATTCGGGGTAGCACCACCACTTACAAGTATACAGACCGTGAAGTGATTTGGTCGCGTTTCGGAATCAGCTGGTAAGTTGCCGGTTCCAACTAGGCCGGCATAGTGGATGTGATTGCTACTCACAGTTATTGAATTGTAGTAGCAGTGACATTCATTCATGGACTACACTTCGGCTTAACATCAAGCGGGGTGCTGTCATAAGTCGTCACTATAAAAAAAAAAGTTGCGCGTTTGGCCCGCTGATGGCAGTTAGTGTCAAAAAGTTCTATCTCACATCTTACATATTTCTTTTACAGGTTGATGGTGACTTTGACGATTATCGTAAGGAGTTGCTCGAGAGTTTGGGTGAAACTGTCAACTCGCCGTCTATCATCGCCAATGCGGCTGTGTTACAATAAACTAATTGCAATGCTGGATTTAAAGATATCTCATTATTCGGGATTTGTGTCAGGATCATGGCAAGTGGCGCTCCATTGTCTCTGCTTATCCCTGTGGGAAAAGGCGTGACAATTTGATTGATTGATTATTCGGACATTATCAGTATGTTAGTTGTGACTAGAACCTTGTCTATACTTCACTTTTCCGCCTGCCGTGCTAGAGGGGCTGGATGAAGGCCATGAGTGTCCCACTTCAGGTTTGGAAAATTGAAGAGGTAAAGATTCACTAGTCTTTCACTGCACTACTTGTTTGTATAAGATTGATTTCGTGAAGGATTTGATTCCGACACTAGTCTGCAGCTGCCGCGTTTATATTGTTTGCGACTGATTGTCGTAATAGTGTCGCCTTGCATGGAAACAATCTCATACAAACCAGTAGTGCAGTCTGCGGTCTGCAGTCGCCAGCAAAAACACACCTTTACACTCCCGCTGGTATGAGATATCTTTTGATTCACCTACAATTTATTTAGATAGAAAATCGTACTTTAAGTTTAGATATACTGTAAAATTGTACCATTTGTCAACCAATGAATCTATTTCGTTTTATAAAAGTTTTCTAATTAGTGTTCTTCATCCTGTAACCTTGGATGCTTCAAGCGAAGCGGCTAACCTCTAGCCGGCATAGTGACAACAACTGAGGTACCCATCAACTGAGACGGTTTTTATACTCTGCGCTCTTTTACCTCTTTTGCCTTGCTTGCCATAAGGCAGTCAATTTAGAAGTCGCGTTAAAGTATATTGAATCATGATGTATAAAAAATTCCTTATCATAATGTATTTTCAGTAGAATTTTCTTAGTTTATGCGCGAATAATGATCAATGAATTAAACAAATTTATGCGGCTTACTATCGCGTTTATTTTTGGTTATTTTGGTCGGAAAAATAAAAAAATGTTTATCAACATTTTTTTTATTTTTTTAACGTTTCCAGAGCTTTGCAGCTTGCGTGGTCACGGAGAGGTAAAATAATAAGTCGGAATAATAAAAATTTGTAAAAACATTAACCAAAAATAAACGCTATAGTATATAAACGTATTTTATAACAATATGTATTGTAAGTTTATTTTACTTTTCTACAGTGCTAGTGGGCGAGGTGTTCGAAACGAAGCGCCCCCGTGCGCATAGGTACTAAGCTCAGAAAGTATATATTGGTCTCGCAGTTGAGAAGGGTTTTGTCGGTCCAGGCTGATCACAAGGAAGCGGCGCTGTACGCAATAAGACTAACTCAACGCTTGAGTGTGGACGGACTGTGCTCGATTGCTTGAGCGCAGGCCTATTTATACCGAAGGAGTGGGGGCAAAAGTGAAAGGCGCGGTGCAAAACCGCGTCACATAAGATATGGGTAGTTTCGTGCTACAGTCTCCTTTGACTCAGATGGCGTCCCGACGAGGAGTCAGAAATTAAGGTCTCGTGGTTCTTGGTTCTTGGGGTGGCTCTGGACTGAACAGGCATAATTTCTGCTCCCTGAGTTTTTCTCTTCTAGAAAGAGGTCGCATCGGTGTTGGCAGTATTTACCTAGTTTCTCTGCCTTTCGATATGATCTGGTATATTTTCTCAGATCCATAATGTACAGCTATTGGATTAATGGTATGTTTCAGAATATTTGTCCATTCGTGTCCGTGTCAGCATCGGGTCTATTTCTATAGAAAACACGGTCCGGATGGTGTTCGAAACGAAGTGCCACTCGTACCCATGGTAGGGTCGTATAGGAATTTAGTCGGTCCAGGCTGTTCACTGTACGCAACGGGCTCCGTACGACAACGTATCTTTGAAATTCGTTTATCGTCCTGACTATAGCAAGAGCTTCTCTTTCGGCGGTAGTTTTCTCTCGGCTAAAGTGAGAAGTCGGCTAGCATATTCTACAGAATGTTCAGCTCTTTGCGGTCCCCCTGCACTAGAACTGCTCCAATAGCATATCTGCTGGCATCCGTTTGTGAGACGTCGTTTTAGTTCATCGAAGTTTGGACCAGGTCTAGGTTGCGTTCTTCTTCATGAGTCTCGTTAATGGCTCACCGACAGCTGAAAAGTTTTCTATAAATCGTCGGTACCATAAGCAGGTTTGTAAAATGTAATTAAATGCTTTAGATTGGTTGGAGGGGGCAACTTGGCGATTGCCGCTGTTTTGTCAAGATCCACCTTTAGTCCTCCCGGTGTAATATAGTGTCCTAAGTATTTTACGGAGGCACAACAAAATTTGCATTTCTCTTTGTTAACAGTGAGGTTGTATTCCCTTAGTCTTTGGAATGTATTTCCTAAATCCGACAAGTGGGATTCTAATCAAATCATCTAAATAAGTTAAAAGTTTTATTTCGGGCAAGCTTACTCGAAACCTATCCATTAGTCTCTGGAAGGGGGCCGGCGCATTTCGGAGTCTAAACGGCATGCACGTCCACGTCCGGCACGATTCTCTTCTAGCAGCATCTGGAGTTTAACTTGCTGCTGTATTGATATTTCGATAGCGTCAATCTCAATGACCTCAACGTTTTCGTGGTGTCAAGTAATCGTCGAGAGAACGGGGATAATCTGATATCCGGTCTATGTTTATTTATCTGAGCATTTCTCATAATGTAATTTAATTGCGGTAAATAGCCATCAATCGTGGCAAGTGGTACTTCAAAGGCAACGAATTCTTTGTCATAAAGTCCGTACTGCTGACTAGGGTCGTCGGCGAATTGCCAGATAAATTGTGGCAGATTCAGAACCATTCCTGCTTCTTGGATGAATCCTATACCTAGTAGCGTACGATTATCCCGAGATTCTGAAAGTAGATAAAATGTGTATGGATTGTGCTTCCACAGTAGACTGGTGCCTTCTCAGTTTGCACAGTTTAGTTCCTCCGTACACCATCAGCTAATGTGACGCTTACCTCCTCATCAAAATTGTAGCCCGTCTCCTTTAAACATGTCTACAAGTAATATGAGGGCACGCACATGTAGCACATGTATCTATATGTGCAACTCCGGTGATATCACCAACAATAATATAGACGACAGGTCTTTTCCTCACACAAGCCTATATTCCAACTGCATAAAAGATTTTTTTGTTTTGGGCACCTTCTTAGTTCCTGCCCAATTACTGCGGAACACTCCTGCTGCGCCACAGCCGTAACAAGAGTATCTCGGTTGTGACGGTGACGGGGGCTTGTGTAATTGCTGAAGCAGTTCCCAAGGTACCACCTTGTGTAATTGCTGAAGCAGTTTCCAAGGTACCACCTTGTGGACCCATTTTGATCCCATGGCTGTGTTTCGGTGCTGCTTCTTTATTACTCTTCCTACATTTCTCGGCTGTATGTCCGAAGAATCTGCAGTGGCTGCAACGTGGCCTTCCTGCGTTGTTCTGTTTTGAATTGGTCGTAGCTTCCGTTCGGCATGAGTTTATCTCTGCCAATGTACGTTCCAGTCCTCGTGCTGCTTCCAGAAGATCGTTGTATGTCTGGACCGACCGAACTACTGGGAATTCGGCTCCTGATCTCTAAGCGAAGTTGCCCGATGAAGTTGAAATGCAATTTGCTGACTTTCTAAGTGATTAGGCCGGGGGGAGCAACGAGAATAGCGCTATTTTCTTTGTTATAAATGTCTCCGTACTTTGTTTTGTAAAATATATAAAATAAATGCATGCAAAATATACAAAATAAAGTGATTGGCTAGAATTGAAGCTGAAATCTTGTATAATTGCAGTTACGTAATCGGCCATAATTTTTTTTATTGTATTTTTTATAATTGTCATAATTTTTACAGTAGTTAACAAATGTATCAAGTGCCTAAATGATAATAATTGTGAATGTGTTAATATGTATATCTTCCTAATAATAAATATTTGTAGTAAAATATATATTTAAAAAAAAATGGGGTAATTTTGGGGAAGACTAGGTATATGAAATCACATTTTAATCTTCTAAGCGGAGCGTCAAAAAGGATTTACTTTCTTAAGATTAGGATAGGATCACGCCACCGTTATGTGTTTCACAAATCCAGGCTAGATATACACGTATAATAAATAAAAATAACATTTAAAAAGAAACCCCCAAAACGCCTGAAACAACTTAACCCATTACAGCATAACGTCCGATAAATCGGACGCAAGAAAATTGTGAAAATTGTATAGAAATAATAAAACAAATTAGTAGTTTATGTTCCTGAACGAAAATACAATATTTTTTTTTGCATTATCAACCCTGTTTGTAACCGTTGATTATTATAAAACACTTGTCATCTATCAATCTTGAAAATGGCAGGAAACCGCTAAGATTTGGATTCAAAAGTTGGGCTTTGTGTGCCAGCAAAAGAAAAGAAAATTTTGGGTTAGGTGGGGATGTAGTTCTCAACCTTATCAAGCTCGTAAAATTGCCACCCAAAAGCGGCATAAAAATATATTTTTGTCATTGATGAGACATCTACGAGAGTTGGGCTTTTATGCATACGGGCCAATCGCGTTGAAAACTGCCCGCTAAAACACATCACTCAGTTCAAGCGAGAAGAACGTGGCCACAGCGATTACAGAGTGTCCGACGATGTATTCGTGTGTCGCTGGAAGGACAACAATGTAGTCACTGTTGCCACCAACTTCGAAAATTGGGCATCTGCCACGCGTTGGTCGAATAGAAAGAAAGCGAAAATTGTCAGCTACAACAAGCCTATGGGCGGTGTTGACAAGTGCGATCAAGCTGTCGCCAATCTACGCACAAGGATTTATTTATTTATTTATTTATTTAGCCCTCCAACAAGATTACATTTATTTTAGTATACATTCATGTAGTATATTATATGGCTAAATGCAATCCCAATTACAGGATAGGACTGCATGCATGCATTAATAACAATATCTAACATAAGCAAATAAGCAAAGGATGCGTATTAGAAAATGGTGGTGGCCGATATTTGCCTACTTTTTAGATGTTTGGGTGGTAAACAGCTGGTTACTTGCAATAATGAGACGTCATCTTTGTTTGCATTTAGGAGGTATTTGGCTCGAAGCTTGCTTACCACCCATGGAACTCTACCAAGGCCAAAAACCAGCTAAACCACTGTCCACCACACGGTATGATGGCAAAGAGCATTGGATTGTACCCATCAATCCAATGCTCTGCCGCTGTGCTAGTCAATGTGGAGGGAAATCTAAGTTCAAGTGCCACAAATGTGATGTGGGCCTACATCCTAAATGTTTTGTGGACTTTTATTTGTTTACTATTGTAATAAAATATAAAAACACAACTTTTATTCATTTCATTTTATACCATACCAACATAACATAAGGTTCCCTGATGTATAACGTCCGATATATCGGACGGGTCATTGAATGGTAACTATGTATATATGCAGAATTTTTATTGATTGAACTTTTTATATGACCCCTAATAAGCCCACAAGAAAACCTTAATAATTACTGTAACAAACTTTATGCTGTAATGGGTTAAGTCATATCACCAGCCTTATAATATGAAACATCATTACTCATGGCTCCATAGTTATATCGCTTAATGTCCCTTGCATCCTCATGGTGCTTCATCAGATACTCCAGATCTTCAATTTGATAACGGTCCAGCTAATGGCTCATAGTGAGTAACAATTAGTTAAAGCACTATGGTATTTGCTTCGGGTCTGGTTATCAAAGAGTGGTAGGCAGTGGTAACGTCTGCCGATCCGCGGTACTACCACCACTTACAAGTATACAGACCGTGAAGTGGTCGCGTTTCGGGATCAGCTTGTAAGTTGCCGGTTCCAACTAGGCCGGCATAGTGGATGTAATTGCTACTCACAGTTATTGAATTGTAGTAACAGTGACATCCATTAATGGACCACACTCCAGCTTAACATCAAGCGGGGTGCTGTCATATGCTAAAAAATAGTTTGATACTGCGTAGTTGATAAATGCACTGTTTCTGGCTCTTCCCCAAAATGACCTAAATGTGTACTTTTCTTACTTAAATCTCGTGCTGAATGTTATTAGTACAATTAATAATGACGGTGCTCGTAATTTTAATATTTATTAAATTGTTTAATTAATTCCTTGCGCTTTTAATTGTAATTATTATACAATAATAAAGATATGTTTTTTATTAATATTGTCTTTCATTTTATATTAAGAGAAGGAAAGCCGAGAGCGCCGACGCCTGAAAAAAACATCTCCGTTTACGGTTGCCTCTGTCGTCGTCACTATGTCGGATTATAATTCTTTTTTATTCAGACGTGATATTTAACTTCGAGTTGTAAGGAAGGTCCAAAAGATTTGACGACTGAGACCGCCGCCACTATGCCGGCCAGTTACTATATCTGTTAACCAAATATATGTCTTGATTAAAAATATCAAAAACAAAAGATAGATTATGCCCAGTCTGGTGATCCTCCATTCAAGTTTGTTTTTTATAGACTTCGTCTGACTGAACACGACTTGCCTTATTGTAAGCAAGAACGCCGAAAGTTCAGTTTACTGTTGTCTCAGTCGCCGTAACTATGTGTTTTTTTATTGTGACTCGACATATGACAGCACCCCGCAACAGTGCCGGATTAGCCAAGAGTAGCAAATGCTATGGGCCTCGCGAATTGGGAGCCCCGCGCTCCAACGCCTGTTGACGCCTGTTGATGCCTGTCTGACCGTAATAAAAAATATTAATTTAGATAGAAGCGTAAAATATATTGCATGCCTAAAACGCGAAGCGCTTAGGCTATGCTTCACTTCCACTTGAAAATTTAAGTCAATATTAAAAGTGTTATCTCTAAATTTGCCCATATTAATCCAGAAAACTTTATTTGTAACAGTTTTGTTTTATTTAATACCCTAAACTTGAGAACCTAAAGCAAACCAAGGGCCTCTAGACAGAATTTGCTTGGCTTAATCCTCACTGCCCCGCAATTAAAAAAAGCGATAGTCGAAAGTGGCGTTCTCTGTGCCTCTCTTTGTAGGAATATAGGTGATACAATTGGATTGAAGTTATACTAAACTAGCGAATAGAATGACTATTTTAAATCCTTTTATTTGCTAGTTTATACTATATGTATAAACCATATATTTTGTATAAATAGTATGAATTTAATAATTGGTATTTTAAATATATTATAAATATAACATCGCTTAGAGGGAGAAAAATATAAAAGTATGCAAGTATTTTAATATAGACCACTCATATAGATATGTATATAATAACACAAAAGCAATCCCGGAACCTCCCACTCAATTCCACAAGCATTCCGATTACCTCTTAGAGTTTTTTCCTCAATTTGCCGACAGCCTTTCGCCCCTCCATCACAAAGTTCTCGGGTTCATTAGAAGATTTAAAACGCAAATTTCCTTTCCGATTGTAACTTTTTTCCACTTCTTAAAAGAAACCGTCTTTTAAAGTTGGAAGAAAATTAGTATCCTTCCCTTTGAGGGGACTTGAAACGTATTTTTTAAAGGAAGTGGTTTCCTTACAATCTAGCAATTTTCTTTAAGAATAAACTCGAACGTTCACAAACTTATAAAACCTTTTTCAAACACCTACTTACAATTATATTATGTATTTGCTTAATTTTCAATGAAAATGGATGATTGGTGACTCGGTATATTCTCATGTACAGCAAATTATATAATATTGATTCTATCAACTCTAAAACATCTTAATATAAAAATTAGGTCTATCAAATTGTCACGCCACGAGACAATGAAGCACTTGCCACGATCCTAACACAACTCCCTCGCTTCCCTCACATTCACAATTCTCTTCATATGGTTATGGGCAGTAGGCAACCCAGCTTTTATTTTTAAAATATTTACTAAAAATTATAAATAAGTACATAATCTTTCAGCCTACGTTGTAAAAAAGATTAAATTCACGTATAAATGGAGAATAAATAAAGAAAGGCGACCGTAGTGTAATGGTAGTGAAATAGTTACGCAAATCGAGGGATTCCGGTTCAAAACCACTTGCCAGTACATATGCGGTATATGTATTATATATGTACTTTGGTCGTCCTGAAAACGGTCGTTCTTTCTGGTATACGAAAGGTATAACTTCTAGTAAGTCTTATATAAAAGTCTCCTGCATTTTAGACATGACAAGTAAGCAAAATACTCAGGTAATTTTAAAGCAATGTTTTTTGTAATTTGGTATAGCGGAAGCACTAGTTGACTCTTTGTTTTTGGATTAAAATCATGTAGGTAGTTCCAACCATTACCGAGATCTGATTACGAGGCTGTTACAAGATGAGATCATCCTAAAAGCCTCAACAGCACCTATGATATCTTCCAACATACACTATTTTTTTGGACAATATTTGGTATACTTTTCATTTTTTTTATTCTAACCTACGCGTCGCTCGCCTATACCATGGATAATGTTTTGATGAGCTCTTTATCCCTATATCTTGTCTTTTTACTCCCGTGATACAGAACGGACTCATTCTGTCTTGAGTCGAGGAAACAGTCTATCCTAATGAGTTTTCTGTCTATCCTAATGAACAGTTAACAAATGAAATGCTTTGCAGGCTAAATGTGCTTTTTCAGCGAAGCGCATAATGCATTTTTTTCAATGTTCTTGGACTTCCAACTTGGACTTCTGACCATCAGGTAAGTCGAGATCATATGAAAGACATAAAATAAATGTATAAAAATACTATTATTTTATTTATTACGTATTGTAGTTATTGCAGTGACAGTGGTAGTTGATATTCTAGTACCTATGTATGTTTAAGCGTGATATTATGTGGGTTATTAAATCATAGCAAAGCCTGCCACGTCGTTACGGAAGAGATCAATCACGTTGGACCGTATGTTAGTTTCATAGAGCTATAGTGTCGGAGTATGTTTAGGTACTGCATGAGTCAGTAAATTACTTATTGTAATATTAGAATAAGTAATAAAATAGGTATACACTATCCATCTTCTCGATGTTAATCCGGAGTGTGGTCCACGTATGGAGGCGAATGCTACTACAGTTAAATAACTGCAAGTAGCCGTCGCATCTATGCAGGCCTAGTTAGAACCGACAACTTACAAGCTGATCCCGAAACGCGACTAGTTCACTTCACGGTCTGTATACCTTGGATCAGTACACTGGGCACCACTGACTAGCACTCTGACAATTGCCAGAAAGAGATGTATTTTTAGTGATAATTTTGCCAGTTGTACTAATCCTGTTTTCTTGTAATCTTTCTATAAATTTCTATTATGTTGTTTGGAATAACGAATTTCGTTTGTCTTTATTTCTTTTTATTAAGAGAGAAAATCGAATCTTTTATAATTTAATAAATGCTTCCATTATCTACATACGCGTCTTCATTTCCGTAATAACACTTCAAAGCAAAATATCTCACAGAACCCAAAACCACTCTGAGACAAATTTATATATAATGACATAATCGTAAATTATCCTACAATTAAATTTTCCAAGTACATTTCATATGCAGATTTCCCTCAACATAAACTCATAAATGCATTACACAAATTTATCTGCTAACAAGCCAACAATGTGAGGTTTGGATATCACCCCAAAGAGTCTATTAGCGAGTGCCTCAAGTACCACGCCCGCCCCTACTTCACTCTTAAAGCTTACAACCTTTTCACATTCAAACCTTACAACGCCCCATACAAATTTATATAGAAAAATTATAATTCTTAACGTGAAAAGGTTCTAAATCTAATACAGTGGGTGACAATACGTTATTATATAGAATAGAAGCGATTATTCTCCCTTGTGTTATATGATTTTATTTGTTCTGTTATTGCGACGTTCGAGGCGATATTTAAATTTCATTAGGTTTGTTTTACACTTAATTTGTGAGGGTAGGGTGCGTTCAATTGTAGGGGTGGGTGAAATTACAACTCCATAAGTATTACAAGTCATGTTAGAATAATAAGTAGTTGTAACAAGGAATACGAATTAATAAAATTGGATTGGTATTTCTATTGATATTATAATTTTCATGTATTTAATTTAGTATAATTAATAGGGTTTTCTCTGTTTGTTAATTGAGTTTTGTGAACTTTCATTTATAAATACATACTTAGAATATATATTTGCTGATTTATGTAATTATTTTTTTATATGACAGCACCCTGCTTGATGTTAAGCTGCAGTATGGTCCATGAATGGATGTCACTGCTACTACAATTCAATTTACTGTAGCAATCACATCCACTATGCTCGACTCGTTGGAACCGGCAACTTACAAGCTGATCCCGAAACGTGACCAAATTACTTCACGGTCTGTATACTTGTAAGTAGTGGTACTACCCCGGATCGGCAAACTGGGTACCACTGCCTACCACAATGTTGCTAATAAATGAACTTAGGATTGAGTCTAAACAACCTCATCCTTGGAACATCAATATTTATAAAGTAATTTAAGAGTGGTAGGCAGAGAAGTTGGTGGTCATTTGCCCAGTCTGCCTATCCGGGGTAGTACCACCACTCACAAGTATACAGACTGTGAATTGACCTAATATCAACTTGTAAGTTGCCGGTTCCAACTAGGCCGGCATAGTGGATGCTACTTGCAGTTAATTAACTGATAATTAATCGGACTCTTGGTTAACATCAGATGGAGTTCTATACGAGCCTCAAAAATGAATAGACGTGGATTTGTTTGTTTGCAATATTGGCCAGAAAGAATTAAAAACAAAACTGAGGGTTTAGATAAATAGAATAATAGAAATATAGGATGTTATAATAAATGACATAAGGGCGCGGGCACACTGGTAAGTGGGTACATTTTCGCAGCAGCAGAGTCCATTAGCGGTGCTCGCTGGACTGTCACAATCATTTTTCTTTCGCCCGTTGCTACTAATTCGCACTCGCGCTTCGCTGAACAAATACTCCTTGCACACAATCATGATACTTTCAAAATAAATATTCAGCAAATAAAATAAATTATATTACCGATTTAATTCAAATTTTGCAAATTGACGGTGTAATCTGGTTTGGCAGTTTGCTGGACTTGGGACTGAAGTTAGTGTATAATGGGGTCCCAGGTGTTAGATAATCAATAACCAAACATAAACGCGATAGAAATTTCATTTATCGATGTTCGCGCAAAATCTAAGAAAGTAATATTTAGCAATTTCACTTTTATTACATTTATTATACTCTGTCCCTGTTCCTGTGGAAATTAATTTAATTAGAACATGTTATTATTATGTGAATCTGGATTACCTAGTACCCATAACCGCAGAGCTTGTATGAAGAGATTTGTGGATGTGAAGGAAGCGAGGGAGTTGTGTCAGCTCCACTGTCTCTGCCTATTCCTTTGGGGAAAAGGCGTGACAATTTGATTTTACTTATTATTGTATTGTGGCTGGACGTACGAGTAACAGCATTCCGCCTGATGAAAGCTGGACTGCGGCCCATTAATGTAAGCGACTGCCACTACAGTTTTGCATCCACTATGTCTGCCTAGTTGGAACTCGTGACTTTCAAGCTGGTCTTAAACGTGATTCTATCACTTTACGGTCTGTACACTTAAAGTGGTGGTAGATCGGGAGACTGGGCAAATGACCGTCAACTATCGTCCTATTACTTTTATCGCCAGACCCCGGAGAGCTTATGTAGCGCCGGAGATACTTAGTAGGTACCTTCGTGAATACCGGAGCTTTATTGCGCGCGGTGTTAGCCAGTTTTAGAAGTTTACAAAAGAACACGAATAATGCATTTATTTATAAGGCGATCGAAATAAGAATAGGACGGAATCGGCGCCATTTTGTGGCGTCTAACTCTCCAACCAACTTCACTTTAGTTTAGTGTCTCTATCTTTGCGGAGCGTCAAGAAAAAGACACCTTTGAATCCCTCAAGTA
The DNA here is from genome assembly GCA_905220615.1 of Tinea trinotella. Classification (NCBI taxonomy): domain Eukaryota; kingdom Metazoa; phylum Arthropoda; class Insecta; order Lepidoptera; family Tineidae; genus Tinea; species Tinea trinotella. The sequence continues at coordinate 10,310,763 of HG992312.1, forward strand.
AAGTTAGTCAACAGGGCTGACGGGCGTCCTATTCTTATTCTAATAGCATAAGATGTTTGTGGTTTAAAAAACTGATTCAATATAAGAAGTTATGTGGTAAAAAATGGTCAGTAGGACATTTATTTATATAAAAAAATAACAAAGTACTATCAAGATTGTGTGGTTGTGTTACTTCTGTTGTCGGCCGGGATATCGACTTTTATTACGTCAGCGTGGTCGGTCATTAGCGGGATAAAGCGGGCAGCACCTCATCAAATGCGTTTTGTTGCTCACTTAATTGTTATTCCACACACTATTGCCTGTCAAAATAATATTACCAACCAATCATAATTATAATAAAGTATTTTTTAAATTCTGGCTGGCATAGTAACGAAAATTAAGGCAGCTGTAAATTTGGTAAGTATTCTTGGACATCGCTCGACCTTTCTTCCCCATCGGACAACCGATGGGGAAGAAAGGTTTTTGAGGGGAGACCACGAAGAGGAAGACGTAGCGTAGGTGGGCCTCCCACTAGGTGGACTGACGAAATATTGAAAGTCACGAATAACCGGTGGATGCAACTGGCATCTTGTCGTTCGGAATGACTTTCTAAAGAGAAGGCCTATGTTCAGCAGGTTGCCCGGTACCCGGCGGCGAAGAGCAATGGCATGTACAGGTAATATTTACATTCCGGCAAGAAGGGTAATCCGGTTCAAACCGGATTAACCACTGCGAGTGGCTTTTCATACCCGGTTGCCGGATAGCCGGCGGTTGGAACACGCACAAGCTTTCATATGCACCGGCGGTCAGTCGGCCAGCGGGGTTCAACATTATCATTAGCCGGAAAACGTCCACTGCTGAACATAAGCCCTTAGAACGCCATTCCGAACGACAAGATGCATCCACCGGAATTTTGACGTTCATAATTGGGGCTTGGCAGGCGGCTTGGGGATCACAGTATACGTACTCACGGCTCATTAAAAGGATGCTGTTGCCCATCCTCCGGTGAGACTGATCGTGTTTAAGAACATCCCGGGTCCATATTGCACATGTTATAACAATCTTTGTCACTACATCTTCTTTCAAACTACATCTATCACGCACTGTGCTATTCCTTACTCTATTCGCTATCGTCACTCTGTATACATTTACATTCCTTAATACCGCAAAAGATGTAGTGCTAAGTATTGACAAAGGAATGCCTCGATGGTTTGGGCACATGGAAAGGATGAGTGAAAGAATGATAGATTAATAAATTTATTTTATGTATATTTTTTAAATTTACGTTTCTATACTAAGCTATTAGCTTGCTTGTATCACAGAAACAGGACAACCAAAGTACATATACCAAAGATACATTGGTACCGGTGGGTGGTTTTGAACTCGTGCTCTCGGTTTGTGTAACCATTGCACTGCCACTACACCACGGCCGCCTTAATTGACAATCTGGGACTCACCGTAAGTGCAATAAGTGTCTCATTGCAAAGCAATTGGCTAGCGTGTTACTACAATCGAAAGCAATTCTCAAATTATGATATGGTATTACAAAAAGTTATGGGAATAATTTGGTATTCCCCGTGGACGAAGGGTGAGATCGCGGGAGTGTGAAAGGGCGCAACCCTCTTGAATTACGTTACCAAGGCGTCAAGCTTTCGCGATTAAATGTATTATAATGTACAACACGTATGTTTGTTTTTTAGAGTGGTACAGATTTAGATTCGATTTATGTCGCAATAAAATTTTAAGTCGAGAAAGTTATTAAATAAAACCCGATTAATAATAGTAATATATTTTATTCTATAACATATAATATAAAAATGTTCTCGTATTTATATAAAATACAATAAAATTCAATGCTATATGTGCATTCAATCAATTGAATTGTCACGGATAAATAAAGCGCCACCTGCCACGATCCTAAAACAAGTCCCTCGTTTTTCTCACATCCACAATTCTCATACAGTTATGAGTACTAGGCAACCCACCTTTTTGAGGATGTCTCCGATTTGGTCAGAAAACTCTTTCCTGGTCTCTCCTCGTTTATAAATTTTACTTATACGAGTACTATATTATTTATATTATACTTTCATTCATCCTTTCCATGTACCCAAACCATCGAAGTCGAAGCATTCCTTTGTCAATCCTTGTTACTACATCTTCTGCGGTCATTAAGGAGTGTATGTGGAGTGACGATAGCGGATAAAATGAGAAATAGCACAGTGCGCGATAGATGTGCTTTAAAAGAAGATGTAGTGACCATAGAGATAGAGATATACTTTACACATAATATATCTTTAAGGTAGTGACAAGGATTGTTATATGTGCAATTTTATAAAAATTAGACTCTGTAAAATGCACTAGAAAAATATATATAAAGCAATTAAACTATAAAGTTTATTTAGTGTTGGTGCTTGTATGAAGAGACTTGTGGATGTGAGGAAAGCGAGGGATAGTGGCGCATCATTGTCTCTGCCTATCGCTGTTGTGAAAAGGTTTGACAATTTGATTGTTTGTCAAAAAGTACAAAAAAGTTTTTTTTCATATTTTTAGTCAATTCCTTATTATGTTTATGGCATACTATAATAAGAAAACATAATAAATATTAAGTGATGTAACTGTTGGCACAATGAATGTTTATTTGCATCGGCTAATAAAACTGTTTGTCGTGCCTATGAGGAGGAAAACAGCAACGTGGAGCCTAAGGAACGGTGGCAAGCGGCGCGCAAATAGTCATCCCATAAATGCGATTACACAAACATTTCCTGATACGCGACTTCTTCCATAAACTTAACGTATAAATCAGAACGTCGTTGCGTCGCAGTTTTCTCCTACTCTTGCCAAATTTATGTACCGATCGGCCCTTTCGTATGGAGATGTGGCCACCCATTTACATATAAATACCTCGATTATTTGAATTATTCAATCGAGAGGGGGCGGCACTGACAAATCACTTCCTCGGGAGATAACAGAAGTCGCAAGTTTTGTGTGATGCTCCCAGTTGACGCGTGACACACGAATGAAAAAATGCTCTACGACAACTTACTCCATCCATTTTAATACTTAACACATCAATAGTTCGTTCTTTTTAACACGCTTTTATAAGCTTGACTTGTATGTATGTAACTATGTAACGGAATATTTCAAATTAATTTTCACTTACTTTTAGATGTCTGAACGATTTGAAAATTTGTACATATTAAAAAGCGATGACAATACAATATTTTCAAGTATTTTTGGCCGGCATAGGGACGGCGACTGAGGCAACCGTGAACTTATCTCGGACCTCACTCTTTAGTTTACAAAACTTAGGCGTGTTTTTTTAGTTTTTTTAACTATAGTTATTATTTATATCTATTTATAATTGTGGCTCGTCTTATCTCAGCACTCAGCCAAATGTTTAGCTGGAGTGCAGTCCATAAATACTGCTACTACAGTTAAATAACTACGAGTAGCAGTCGAATCTAATATCCGTAGTTGCCGGTCTTGCCGAAACCGGCAACTTTCAAGCTGATCCCAAAACGCAACTGATCACAGTCACTTGAAAGTGCTGGTACTACCACCCCATATCGGCGACTAGGCTATTGACCACCGTGTTTCTACTAATATTACTTGGATCCTTCAAGCGATGCGTGAAAAGGCACATTTGGCCGGCATAGTGAAGGCGACTCGGGCAGCCGTGAAGACTCGGTTTGTGCAGTCGTCGGCACTCTTTTCTTGCTTCTTGCTTGCCATCAGGCGGGTCGAGGTTAGATGTCGGGTCATAATAAAATAAAAATTAAATAATATTATAAATCGAAATTATTTTTAGTTCTAGAAGATAACAAGGGGATTTAAATTCAAATTAAATAAAATTCATAAGCGTATAATGTTTAGGTATATGTAGTGATAATAATCAGATCAAATTCATAACAATGCATCGAGCTAAGCTTAATACTTGCAGCTATTAGGCATATGTGAACTGTACTTTATACAACAGAAAAGCCCGCAAAGATAACATCGACAGATAATCTCTGGTAGTTTCGGTACCAAAGGGCTGGTTTATTAATCCATACTAAAATATTTACTTAGGTTTTATTCATTGTTAAAATTAAAGAGATTTAAAATTAAAATTATATAAACTCTGAACGATATGTAAGAAACAAAAACGTTAATCAAATTGTCACACCTTATCTCCCACAGGGATGGATGGGCTAAGACAATAGGGATTCACGTTTCAAGATCCTGAGACAACTATCTCGCTTTCACATGCATAATTCTTATCATACAGAATATGAACGTTAAATCATAATAAAATAAAATAAAGTTTATTTAATTAATTAAGGCAACTTAATTTGTAGGGTTTTATTTATATATTTTTTTATTAGGTGACAGATTCTCGCCTGGTGTTAAACTGGAGAGTGTGAAGTACGTAAAAACCAAGAAGTATATGATATAGGTAATGCTAGTGCAGTTTAAAATAAATAAATATCAATGGCAGCCTTGCTTATGCATCGCACTACGCCTTATTATTAAGTTTTGGCGCAAAATTGCAAGTGACAGGTCTTTAAATTATTTGTAAAGCTTGTGTTTCTTAAATATAAATTTGTAATAATGGAATTGTTATCCAGTAATATTTTTTTTAAGTTGATCGAGTATAGATAAGTGATTTAAATCTGTGTAACGTACTATTTCTTCGTGTTTTCTCTAAGACTCCTTCCAAAGTTTTAGTGAAGGCTTTCCGCCGCTTTATTAAAACAATCATCATCATATTCTTCTTCATTCCCATGTCAAGGATTAAACACTACAGTTTTATCCATGACATTTCATTTTTTCTTTAGCCTTCAAGTTTCCTTTATTTAGCCTTTCCGGTTAGGAAAACCTAACTAAAAAATATAACATCGGGTAGCGTGAATCCTGTCAATATAACATAATATGTAATGATATTATGTAATGATACCCGATTTAGCAAGACTCTTAGTGCGGATTGAATTACCAACCTTTGAGTGTGATACATCTTCATTTACTTATCATTTTACATACCATTTAGCGGTCCGTTTAGTTATGTACTTTAAAAAAGTCCATGCATAATTGTTCATAAAAGGAATTTTACAAGAATATATTATACGGTGCATGACTTTAGTGCATCTACCAGGGATTTTTAATTTAAGTTTATTGGTTGGTACAATAGGCTACAATAATTTATTTTTAATTTTTTTATTGTGACTCGACATATGACAGCTCCTCGCTTGATGTTAAGCCGAAGTGAGGTCCTTGAATGAATGTCACTACTACTACAATTCAATAACTGTGAGTAGCAATCACATCCACTATGCCGGCCTAGATGGAACCGGCAACTTACAAGCTGATCCCGAAACGTAACCAAATCACTTCACGGTCTGTATTCTTGTAACTTTATTATTATAGCTCAAAAATGTATCATACATGACAAATAATACAGTTTGAATTATTATTGAATTAAACAAATTTTATGTGGCTTACTATCGCGTTTATATTTGGTTATTTATTTTACATTTTTTATTATTCCGACGTTTCAAGAGTTTGCAGCCATCACGAAGAGAATTATCATGATTAAAACACAACAATTATTGTCAAAATAATAATAATTATGAAATGTTAAACTATATTGTACTGAGTATATTGTAACTCATTCTGTATACTTAATCATATACAAAGATGTGTGTGTCGTTTGCGTGCGTAGCTGAGGATATTTAGGGTTTACCTCATAAAACGTTTATGCTGCGCTTTGAGTCGTAGAAACGCAACGTGTACGTTGGCTCTACGTTGCGTATTCGTTCTAAACGCAAACGGAGCCGTTGTTGTCGGAGTTGTGGTTACCTACAGTTTGCAGGAAACGTCAAAGTTATAAAAAGAACTGTTTAATAATTACTAATTTATTAATTACAAAAAGAACTCGTGATTGAGGTAAAGCACAGAGGCCAAAATTTAAGATGTAAACAATAACACAAGAAATAAAATAGCCTAATATGACTCTCACGCAGATAAAAATCTAAAAGTAAAAGTTTACCTACCGCACGTTTTGAATAGAATACCACTTTACGTTGCATTTGTTCTGTTTTGTTATTAGGTACTACTGACTTTAAAATATTACACAATGGTATTAACAATTTTTACTATTTATTAACACAGAAGTTTGTTTTATTAATCATATTTTCCTGTTTTGTTTTCAATTAAAAGAAATGTTACTTCCTGTTTGTGCGCTGGTATTTGAAATCATTTTTAAAGAACAATTTGCCTATTTTTTAAATCCCTACCGATTTGCATTCTGCCATAGAATCGGCAGTTTAATTAAACGATTAGGTGTGTCGTTACTTTGTAGAATAATTGACAATAACTGGATACTTTCAAAGAACATGGAAAGAATAGAATCTGTGCTAAAATAAGAACTAATTCATTGTTATTTGTCTCATTGTAAGTTTTGTTTGTGTGAAGTAAATAAAGTATTTTCTTAGATTTTGAGCGAACATTGATTAATAAATGAACAAATTTTATGCTACTTACTATCGCGTTTTTTTTGGTTTAGATTTTACATTTTTTTTTATTATTCCGACGTTTCGAGAGCTTTGCAGCCATCATGGTCAGTGGTCACGGAGAGACTGAGGTGTTGGTCGTCCTATTGGTTCATGTTGTTTCCAAAACTATCACCTAACAACTAACAGGTGTCAACTAACACCTTAGTATCTCCGTGACCACGATGGCTGCAAAGCTCTGGAAACGTCGGAATAATAAAAAAATGTAAAATCAAAATCAAAATAAACGCGATAGTAAGCCGCATAAATTTTGTTTATTTCATTAAGCAAATAAAGATTAATTAATATAATTACCACGATCCTTACACAGCTCCTTTGCTTCCTTCACATCCACAATTCTCTTCAGGGAGTGTAAGGATCGTGGTAAGTGGTGCTCCATTATCTCTGCCTATCCCTGTGGGAAAAAGGCGTGACAATTTGATTGATAATATAATTATTTATTATATGTCAAGCCATAATAATAAAAAAGGAAGAGTCCATGTGCAAGAAGTTCAAATCATTGGGACAGATCAAATTAAAGAGCACCAGACATAAAACCGTAGACATAGCTCGGGACAGAAAGATTTGGCGTCACATTGACATGCGAAAAGTAATGGCCCTTGCAAGACACGACCCTCGGCAGTTAGAAATCAACGCAAGAAGAAAATTAAAATAAGTTCACAAACAAATGCAGTATTTTGAAACCCAAATGAGGGTCTAATTCCTCGTAAGTATCCTAATTTGCGGTTGTTATTGTTAGTCTGTATCATCGGTCAGTGGGCATGGTATTTGAGTCCGGGATAGGGTCTGCGATCGGGCAGCCGTTACATCTGATAAGAAACGTTTGATATGCTAATAGTAGTGGCAAATGTTCGTATAATGAACGTGCGACGGTTTGGCGCAAATGCTGTGTCATTGTGGAAGGAGGGTTATTATTTATTAATAAGGTAGATAAAAGTACAACTGCAATTTATTAAGGCGACCGTGGTGTAGTGGCAGTGCTATGGCCACGCAAACCGAGAGCACGGGTTTAAAACCACTTGCCGGTCTTTGATATATGTACCTTGGTTGTCTTGTTACTATGATACAAGCACTTTAGTAGCTTAGTATAAAAATGTAAATTAAAAATAAATAAATAATAATATTTGGGTACATTTACAGGTGTCACCTACATTACAGGAAGTATAATTTGTTCCTGTAACGTTAAAAGAACAGTTAATAAAAAATTGGCATAATAATTTGCTACGATCGTACCTACAAAATGGAGCTTGCAAAAAAATTATCGGACATATTTCCAATTGTAAAGTATTTAGGAATATCTTTTCCATCGATCTTTTCGTTCGAACAAAAGCCATTTCCATGCTTGTTCGTATAGCATCGAGCATGGAGGGTGAGTAAATTCGCGGATTAAGATGGTATCGCAAAGAACCTGACGCCTGCCGCAACCGCGTGCAACTGCCATGGATCAACTAATGTACCTCAATACTACTTACTGTTTTACCACATATTGTGTGCTTACAAATTGCTAATACTCCTTAATGCGCTTATTGTTTATGGTTTCATTGTCCTTTTTATGTTACATTATGTACATTTTAAAACGCGATAAATTGCGTTAAACTCTTTGTTTTAGCATTTAAAAGTTGGAATAAGTAAAGTTAATATGTTGTTTTGAAATTTGCCAAAATAGTGAAGCAGTGAATGTAAGCATCGATACGTGTGCTGTTCCGCTAGAGTGAATAAAGGAGGCAGGTTAAATCCATTGCTCCGATCAAAACTATCGATCGTGACCGAATCTCTACGGCCACTTTTCCACCCTCTCTGTAAAGAAAATCACATTTACAACGTTTCAACCTCGCTAACATGTTAAAACAGAACTAATGGACATTCGCTTCAGTCGGAGCCCGCAGGAGTCGAATAATACAAGTAAAATGGTCCCATCTCCACGCTTCATTAATTTTATTGCCCCGAGGCGCTCCGGCTCAAGTAGGAACGCCGCCGGCGAAAATACTCCATTATTCTGTGTTGCCAGTGACTTAAATTAAATAAACACAACCCATTATGCTGTTTCAGAACGTTGTCGATTCTCTTTGTGTGCGCATCGACAACTGTCATAATTTTGGCGCGGTAATCCTTTACATGTAGATGACGCGCACAACAATGGAGGAACAGCACTTCTGATGGAGATATTAGCCGCCGAGAGCGTAGCGGAATAATTCAGACATGGCTTTTTTGTCTGCGCGTCGCACAATAGGATTATTCCCCATTGATCATTGCTTATTATAAGCAGCAATGGGGGTGCGTAACATGAAAACTAAATTTGGTTTATCGGCTATTATGGAAAGTAGGTGTTAATGTTGAAACAGTTATTTATGGTACGATCGTGACTTCCGTATTTTGAGCGGGTTACACGCTTTCAGCGGCATACTGCCATTATCTGAATTAATTACTCGCAATACTTAATATCAAATACTCTTATATACTTGCCATTTCTTTAATGAAAAGAAAATATATTTTCGCATTGTGTGTGTGTGTGTACAAATTGTTAGATAGAGTACACAACTATAACAATTATGTTGCTATTTGTGGGTTTAACTGAATTGTGAGTCACAAAGAAGATATATCAAAAAGACAAAGGTAATGAGAGTACAAGTGGGAGTTAGCTGTCCGTATCCGTAACCTCTTAAACGCGGGTCCGGGCGGCTGAAGTAGCGAACGGCGACGTAGACAATGGCTACAACTAATGTTTACTTAACTCAGAACTCGACAAAGGGCCGGAACTATTGTTTGTAGGAAAAGCTTTATTTCGCGACCCCCGCCGCTTGCCGCACGACAATAGGTTACCCAACTTAAAAATATATTATCTTGTATTACGTTGGAATTGTATGAATGTGTCTAGTTCGTAGTTTTATTTCAACTGTAAAAAAACTTATTTTAGGCTTTAAGGTTTTTTAGGTTTTACAAATATGCAAATACTAATCTATTGGGTAAGTACTTAATTTCGAATTGTTTTGTTTATGCGTTGTAAACCCAGCAGTAAAAAAAATTGCTTGATGAAAAGTTATGGTAGAAGAATTTCAGTTCGTAGATGCTGTGTAGCTCAGTATGAGAGGTGAGACGCGCGCCGACCGTGAATTTGTCTATCAAATCATTACTAATTTAAAAACATTCGCAATGATATTCTATTTTTATTTTATTTTATTGTGACACGACATCTGACTTCGACCCGTCCAAGAGGGACGACGACTGAAAAAACCGAGTTAGTTCCCGGCTACTTCAGTCGCCGTCATTACGCCGGCCTAAGGTGCTTCTTCACGCATCGCTTGAAGGATCCAAGGTCATAGGACGGAGAGAACACATAGGCTGCCAAAGCATTCCACTTGTCAATTGTTCTACAAAGAAAAGACGCACCGAACATAAATTAATGCAAGATAGCTTTAAAAGTACTTGGCGTAGTTTCTAACAACGTTAAAATATTAAATTACGTAAACCCAAATTAACATTGCCAAAATCCATAATATTTATAAATTAGTGTAGTGGCAGTGCAATGGCTACGTAAGCCGAGTGGCACGGGTTCGTAACCACTCACTAGTTCCACCTAGGCCGGCATAGTGGATGTGATTGCTACTCACAGTTATTGAATTGTAGTAGCAGTGACATTCATTCATGGGCCACACTTCAGCTTAACATCAAGCGTGGTGCTGTCATATGTCGAGTCACAATAACAAAAAAATGTATCTTTGATATTATGTACTTTGGTCGTCCTGTTTCTATGATACAAGCACTTTAGTAGCTTAGTATGGAAAAGTATAATATATATAAAAAATATATAAAAGTTCACCACCATTTAAAAACTAAATATAATAATTGGTCCCATCCACAATAGTTAACATCCGTATGGGGCGGGGAGAGCTTGGGAGTTGAAAATTATCCTTTTCACGAACGGCCTTAAGCATAATAGAGAAAGCACTTAAGCCATTTTCTCCGCCTTTCAGTGGCGTAACCGCGCGCACTTTAGTTCCAGCAACATCTCATGGGCTAGAAAATAAACCATTAAGCGCGAATAGGCTAAAGAGCAAGCGGGTTTGTGGTTAATACTACGAAGGCGGCTATATTACCATTCTACTATGACATATTTCAGAGAAATTTTAATTAAGTTTATTATTTTATTATAATCAAAAATATTTTTATTCAAATATACAGAAATAATTAATTAGAACATTATTTTTTTAAAACTTATATTTATTTATATAATTCAATCAATCAAATTGTCACGTCTTTTTTCCTTGTGGATAGGCAGGAACAATGGAGCGCCACTTGCCACGATTCTGACACAAATCCCTCGCTTCCTTCACATTCACAATTCTCTTCATGCAAGCTCTGTGGTTTTGGGCACTAGGCAACCTAGCTTTCTGGAGGATGTCTCTGATTTATATAATGAAGAATTATATAATCTTATACAGTTTGCACATTGATAACTTATACATTTTTTTTCTTGCTGTATCTTCAGATACTTTTGGTCCGGTCCTCAAACTAGGTCGAGTCCGTGTATCATAAGGGCTAGTTGCACTAGGGCTAGTCGTAAATGACTTAGCCGTTGCTTATTGTTTATATATTATTTAATTTAAGCTATAGGCGTGATAAAAAGAGAGAAAAAAAAAATTAATAAATGTTATTTATATAAAACCTATATAGCAAATTAATGAAATAAACAAAATTTATGCGGCTTACTACAGAGTTTATTTTTGGTTAATGATTATATTTTATTCCGTCGTTTCGAGAGCTTTGCAGCCATTGTGGTCACGGATATAAACGCAATAGTAAGCCGAATATAATTTGTTTAATTTATTAATCAATGTTCGCGTAAAATCTAAGAAAATACTATATAGTTACTATATAGTTAATAATAATAGTAAAGTACTATATAGGGAAAATACTATATGTGAATTGCATTGGCACCCGTTTAAGTAGTGTTAAAGTCGCCGGATAGACCTGGCCGAGACGGGCGGAGCTTTTCACCACAAATTGGCGATTGGGCGGCGCTTACAGCAATTAAGATACTCGTGAGGAAATGGATTTAGCATTAACCGTTGCTGGCGATTGATTTATAAGGCACATAGGAACTCATTTCATTTTATTATTATTCGAAAACCACGTAAAGACAAATTTGTTCATATTTAAACTTTTTTTTATTAAGAGGCCCAATTTGCCTGAAGAAAGTCAACGAAGAGCAACGACTGAAAAAAAAACTAACGATTCAGTTTACGGTTGCTTCAGTCGTCTTAATTATGACGGCCAAAGGTACTTTTTTACGTTTCGCTTGAAGGATCCAAGTACCTGTACTAGTCTATCGATATAGTTATGATATTATTATGGATAAAAACAATAAAATAGCGTGTTGTAGTTTAAATTAGCAATACCTTTTTGAATCACAGCGTTAATATTGCAAATTTACAAAGAAATGAATGACTCGACTATTCGGCGAAGTATTGGGGAATTATTTGGAGTCTATTTTGAAAGTGTTATTACAGATAGGTTCGGTTTCCAATATTTCTAAGAAAAGGGTTTGATATTTTAACGTAAAATATTCAATTCCCTGCGAACTGTATTCTTTATTTAATATCCCAGGTCATTTTATTTATTGTGACGCAACATTTGACCTTGTGTTAATGATTTGTTAGAACCGAAAGGTGTGATTCTGCCGGCGACTGCAGACTGCATTACTTGTTTGTATGAGATTGATTCCCTGCAAGGCGATAATAGTTTGCAGCCGCCGCATTAATATTGTTTCCAAACATCATATTTAAAATTTATGGCTTAGCAAATGCTGATTGTCGCAATAGTGTCGCCTTGCACGGAATCAATCTCATACAAAAAGTAGTGCAGTCTGTAGTCTGCGGTCTGTAGACTATTTTAATAATTATTGTACATCGTACATACATAATTATTATATATAGGTCCAGAATGATTATTTATTTATTGATAAATTTTGTTACAGAATTATTCGCATACGTCATGGTAAGTAGGTAGTTACATTACCATCATCCGCAATAAATATTTGAATGCCTAATATAAGTATTCATGGACTTTCAGGCCTTCAACATTGATATTCCATTTCGATATGTTCACGTAAAACATCACATCTGTCATACGGCGGCTATCTATGAATAACAAATGTGTCGAGTTGGCCGATTGGGGAAATTGAATTTTATAGTTGAGTCCACATTTGAGGACAGATGTCACAAAATGGCCACTGGCCTGAGGCGACGCTTAATCGAACTGTCAAATAGAAATCAAAATTAGGTCGATTGTAGTGTTAATAATTAAATAATGATGGGTTTGCCTCCGCGCGTACAAGTAAACCCACTTCACTTATATTATTATTGGAGTGGGGTGGTGGTGTATTGTGATTAACAATGTTATTTCTATTTGGCTGGACAATTATCAGTCCATTAGTTTGAGCATACAATTGTCACCTGGACAGATATTGATCTACGCATTACACTTATTATTTATATTGATTCATTTTTAATAATGATATTAATCATGTTTGTTTTATTGTGACTCGACAAATGACAGCACCCCGCTTGATGTTGAGTTGGAATGCGGTCAATGAAGATGACTCTAGCAGTCAAATCATAGAAACAGTCGTATCAAATATACTGGCATCTTACAAGTTAATACCGAAACTTGACTAGGTCACTTCACGGTGTATTCACTTGTCAGACTACCCCTACCCCGGATCGGACCACTATTACCAGAGTCTGATCAAATAATGGTATTCTCTAGTTGCGTTTAACGATGACGTTATCATTATTAGGTATGTCAGCCAATGTTTTCGCTTACGGCCCTAATAGCTATCAGTTTTACGAGCTGTGTCCTCTATCTTTAAAATGCAACACACCAAATTGTCACTTAAATATTTAATCACTTTAAAACAGTTCAACAATATCGAATTACAAAACAATAACTCAATTTTGAACACAACTGATATTATTGTCTTATTGATTCACCCCCTAATAAAGCCGGGGGTCTGGAGTTAGATAAATTCGCGTTATCCGTTTACATCATTAAATTTTATTAGTACGAACACAATGGGAGGGCTATCCGCGCGTCGGAGTGGAGAGATATTTTTCTGCCAATGCTATTCCCCTACCCAGTACCATTTCCTTTTGAAACGAATTAAGCAGGCTATTAAGTCGGCTCATAGACGTATGACGAATCATAATGCCCATCGGACAATGTCGACGTATTCACATGAAGATTTTTACAGAATAAGTAGCTTTTTTATGTCAGTAGCCATTTCCGTGCGTTTTTCTTACGGAAAATCGATTTCCGCAGGAAACTGCTTTGGATAGTACCTAAATGTAATTAGCTTTGATTTATTTGATTGTAGTAGGAATTTATTCTATTTTTTTGTTGAATTGTGGATGTGAGGAAAGCGATGGAGCTGTGTCAGGTACGTGGCAAGTGACGCTCCGTTGTCTTTGCGTATCCCGATGGGAAAAAGCCGTGATAAATTGATTGTTTTTTTTTATTCCGGCTTTACATATGACAACACCCCCCGCCTGATGTTAGTCTGGAGTATGGTCTATGAATTGAGGCTAGGCAAGCCTAGTTGGAACCAACAACTTTGTGATAGTTGAAAGTTGTGGTACTACCCTGGATTGACAGTGAGCAAATGACCACTCTTTTATAATTTGTGTTACTAATACCTAATGTTTAACTGACAATGATATCGAGTTTCTAGCGGCTTCTTCTCAACATAATCTTTCCAGTCATAGTAATTGTAGAAACAATTTCCAACGTAAAAGAATCAAACCATGTTACAATAAATGTATTCATTTTGAAATAAACACAGTTCTTAATGGAAATAATTGAGTTTATCAATCCAGAGTCAATTGCCGAATATATATAAAGTAATACAAGCACAATCATTTGTCCATTAATACAAAATTGCTTCAAACCGCTCGTGTCCCTTACACCATCGGTTATTTAATAGATAGATGGCGTGAGAGACAGTTATTAGCGTACCACAAGAGTCACAATCTGTCATAAATGACAATGAACGACACGGGGATTATTATTAGGTATACAACGAATACTTCAACCACATCGACGAGTAAGGGCGTAAGTTGAAAATAAAGTGTTTTATTACTATTACAGCTCGGTGTATAGCAGCCTGTATATTAATCTGGAATGCGGTCTATTTATGACGCAACTGCTACTTACAGTTAAATAACTATAAGTAATGAATTAAACAATATTAATGCGGCTTATTATCGCGTTTATTTTGGTCTCTCCGTGACCACAATGGCTGCAAAGCTCTCAATACACCGAAATAATAAAAATAAAATAAAATCAAAACATTCAAAACCAAAATAAACGCGATAGTAAGCCGCATAAAATTTGTTTAATTCGTTAACTGTAAGTAGCAGTCGCATGCATTATGCCGGTCTATTCATAGACGCAACTGCTACTTACAGTTAAATAACTGTAAGTAGCAGTCGCATTCATTATGCCGGTCTATTCATAGACGCAACTGCTACTTACAGTTAAATAACTGTAAGTAGCAGTCGCATTCATTATGCCGGTCTATTCATAGACGCAACTGCTACTTACAGTTAAATAACTGTAAGTAGCAGTCGCATTCATTATGCCGGTCTATTCATAGACGCAACTGCTACTTACAGTAAATAACTATAAGTAGCAGTCGCATGCATTATGCCGGTCTATTCATAGACGCAACTGCTACTTACAGTTAAATAACTGTAAGTAGCAGTCGCATGCATTATGCCGGTCTATTCATAGACGCAACTGCTACTTACAGTTAAATAACTGTAAGTAGCAGTCGCATTCATTATGCCGGTCTATTCATAGACGCAACTGCTACTTACAGTTAAATAACTGTAAGTAGCAGTCGCATGCATTATGCCGGTCTATTCATAGACGCAACTGCTACTTACAGTTAAATAACTGTAAGTAGCAGTCGCATTCATTATGCCGGTCTATTCATAGACGCAACTGCTACTTACAGTTAAATAACTGTAAGTAGCAGTCGCATGCATTATGCCGGTCTATTCATAGACGCAACTGCTACTTACAGTTAAATAACTGTAAGTAGCAGTCGCATGCATTATGCTGGTCTATTCATAGACGCAACTGCTACTTACAGTTAAATAACTGTAAGTAGCAGTCGCATTCATTATGCCGGTCTATTCATAGACGCAACTGCTACTTACAGTTAAATAACTGTAAGTAGCAGTCGCATGCATTATGCCGGTCTATTCATAGACGCAACTGCTACTTACAGTTAAATAACTGTAAGTAGCAGTCGCATGCATTATGCCGGTCTATTCATAGACGCAACTGCTACTTACAGTTAAATAACTGTAAGTAGCAGTCGCATTCATTATGCCGGTCTATTCATAGACGCAACTGCTACTTACAGTTAAATAACTGTAAGTAGCAGTCGCATGCATTATGCCGGTCTATTCATAGACGCAACTGCTACTTACAGTTAAATAACTGTAAGTAGCAGTCGCATTCATTATGCCGGTCTATTCATAGACGCAACTGCTACTTACAGTTAAATAACTGTAAGTAGCAGTCATCCCCCTCGTTTAGGGGATTCGTTTTATAAATATCTATCCCGTGTTTATAGGACGAATACGGGTACGCGACCCCGGACACCTCGAGCTACCATTTACTATATCCTGATCCTTCTATAGTAATGGTATCCAACGCTACCTACACCTACCCAATCCCTAAATTCCTATCCCTTCTCGTTTCCTTTTCCGCCCTTCCCTTTCCGCTAATTCCGTGGTCTGCCGCGCCCAAGGATGAATGGCTAGGGGTGGTCTAGTCGCAAGCGTGCCAGTCCCGATGGTTGGCGCCCATCGGGTACTAATTTATTGCCCCACTCCGGCATGCGGGGCTCTGTCGGAGTGGAAATTTATTTCCCTTGCTGTACGTGGGAACAAAATGAATATAAATACAAATATTGTTAATACAGGCGGCGACATTACTCGCAATAAGTCACGCCTCAAGTTCCCACGGGGCGAAAAGCGGGCAGCGGAGAGCCGTTTTGCCACGTTGAATGTTTGTGGAGGGATGAAGACTAAGTTAGATGAAGTATGTAAGATGATGGATGATAAGAAAATAGATATTTTGTGTGTGAATGAGACGAAGCGGAAGGGCTCAGATGTCACCCACCATGGTCCCTACACAGCAGTCTGGTCGGGGGTCGACTCGACGGCCAGAGCGTGTCAGGGTGTGGGAATGTTGATGTCTGAGAGAATGGCAGAGTGTATGACTGAGTATGAGTGTATGTCGCCCAGACTCTTATGGGTCAGGCTTAGAGTGGGGCTGCACAGACTATTTGTAGTTGGTGTGTATGCCCCCGATATATCTAAGCCACAGACCGAAAGAGAAGAGTTTTGGGAGAGCCTGCGTGATGTTTTGAATGTTGCGAGATCGAATGAAAGGGTTGTAATGTTAGGTGATTTTAATGCATGGGTAGGTGTGCAAAGAGTGAATGTAGACCATGTGTTGGGAAGGTTTGGAGATGAGCGTGTGAATGAGAATGGAGTGAGTCTGGTGAATGTTTGTTTGGAGAAGAATCTCATTGTGACAAACACGAAGTTTTGTCACAAGGAGATTCACATGTATACATGGGAGAGGAATAAAGAGAGAAGTATGATAGATTTTGTGATTGTGGATGAAAGGTTGAAAGTCAATGTTGTCGATACGAGGGTTTATCGCGGGGTCAACATTGGAACAGACCATTTTCTTGTAATGTCAAGAATAAATGGTCTGTTCAAGGGTTGGAGAAACCGCAGTCGTAAGTCGACAACACAGTTGACAAGAATAAAAGGAGAAAAGTTGCAAGATGCAGAAGTGAAAGAGGAGTATGTAAGTAAGTTACGTGAGAAAATAGGAGATGCCTGTAATCATGAGAATGATAGTGTGGAGGAAGTATGGATGAAATTGAGGAATGGTATGACAGAAGCTGCAGAAGAAGTGTGTGGAGTAAGCAAGAGGAAGAATGTAAGGCCCAACATGTGGTGGGATAAGGAAACGGAAGTATTAGTATGCGAGAAGAAGAAAAAATGGCAGGATCTACTAGCAGTTAAAGCTAGTAGACGAACAAACCCGGGTAAGAAAGATGAGGATGTATGTAAGGTAATGAATGAATATAAGGAAATAAAAATTAAAGTGAAAGAATGTATAGAACGAAAGAAGAAAGAGGTGAAAGAGGATATCGAGAGGAAATTCTCCAGAAATTTCCGGGATAATATCAAACTGTTCTGGAAACAGGTTAAGATAGCCCGGGGAGGACTGGAGAAGTCTAAAGTGAATGTGGTTAGGGATTCGAATGGCGATTTAGTGACTGAAGAGAAGAAAGTGTTAGGACGATGGAAGGAGTATTTTGAAAGTTTATTTGTGGAGGATGATAATACAGCACCAGAGTGTGTCGATATGTCCTCCACGCTGAATGAAAGTGAATCTGAATGTGATATAGATGTGAAAGAGATTGTGAATGCATTGAAAAGAATGAAAGTTGGAAAAGCGGCTGGGTGTGACAGAATAACTGTCGAGATGCTGAAGGGCGGTGGTCAGCTGGTGGCTTCCTGGTTGTGTCTCCTTTTCAGTAAGTGCTGGGTGAACGGTCTTGTACCAGGGGACTGGCGCAAGGCTGTCATTGTACCACTATACAAGGGGAGGGGGTCGCAACAGGAACCCAAAAATTACCGCGGCATCAGCCTTCTCAGTATTGTTGGCAAGTTGTATGCGAAAGTATTGATTGAAAGGGTGATGCATGAAACAGATGATAAAGTTTGGGATGCGCAAGCGGGATTTAGGAAAGGGATGGGATGTATGGATCAGATCTTCTCTCTAAGATGCGTCAGCGAAAAAGTGTTGGCAAAACACCAGAAGGTGTTTTGTGCTTTTGTTGATCTTGAGAAGGCCTATGATCGAGTGAACAGGAGTGAATTGTGGCAGCAGCTGTCCGGGTTTGGGTTGGGGGAGCGTTTGGTCCGTGCACTGAAATCTCTCTATGAGGATTCCAGTGCATGTGTTCGAATTAACGGGGCGCTATCTGACTGGTTTGGCATCTCTAAAGGTGTCAGACAGGGATGTGTAGCGTCACCATGGCTCTTCAATCTATTCATGGACAGTTGTCTGAAAGAGTTGCGTGAAAGGAAGTATGGTTTAAGAATGAATGACTTGGTGATCAAATGTCTCTTGTACGCCGACGATCAAGTTATCCTTGCATCTTCGGCGTATGAGTTACAGGAAATGGTCACTATAATGAATGCGGAATTAGAAAAGAAAGGTATGAAAGTGAATGTAAGTAAAACTAAGGTAATGGTTTTGGAGAGAGAGGATGAAATAACAGAATGTGAGATAATGATAGACGGAAAGAAAGTGGAACAAGTCAAACAATTTGTTTACTTGGGAAGTATGTTTACTAGGGATGGAAAGTGTGATGAAGATATTGAGAGAAGAGTGCAAAAGGGTAACGTAGTGAACGGTGCCATCCATAGTATAATGAGCAGCCAAATAATGTCCCAAAAGTCACGGATGGCTGTTCATAATGCGGTGCTTGTTCCTACATTAATGTATGGAAGTGAAGGGTGGGTATGGCAGAAGAAGCATGAGAGTAGAATTAACGCTGTAGAAATGCGGTCCTTAAGGAGTGTATGTGGAGTGACGATAGCTGATAGAATAAGGAATAGCACACTGCGTGATAGATGTGGTTTAAAAGAAGATGTAGTGACAAGGATTGACAAAGGAATGCTTCGATGGTTTGGGCACATGGAAAGGATGAGGGAAAGTAGATTGACGAAAGGAATTTATAAATCTGATGTGGATGGACGCGTTAAACAAGGCAGGCCTAGGAGAGTGTTTTTCGACCAAATCGGAGACATCCTTAAGAAAGCTAGGTTGCCTAGTGCCCATAACCATAGGGCCTGTATGAGGAGAATTGTGGATGTGAAGGAAGCAAGGGAGTTGTGTAAGGATCATGGTAAGTGGCGCTCCATTGTCTCTGCCTATCCCTGTGGGAAAGAGGCGTGACAATTTGATTGATTGATTGATTGAAGTAGCAGTCGCATGCATTATGCCGGTCTATTCATAGACGCAACTGCTACTTACAGTTAAATAACTGTAAGTAGCAGTCGCATTCATTATGCCGGTCTATTCATAGACGCAACTGCTACTTACAGTTAAATAACTGTAAGTAGCAGTCGCATTCATTATGCCGGTCTATTCATAGACGCAACTGCTACTTACAGTTAAATAACTGTAAGTAGCAGTCGCATTCATTATGCCGGTCTATTCATAGACGCAACTGCTACTTACAGTTAAATAACTGTAAGTAGCAGTCGCATGCATTATGCCGGTCTATTCATAGACGCAACTGCTACTTACAGTTAAATAACTGTAAGTAGCAGAGCAGTCGCATTTAATATGCCAGCCTAGTTTTCTGAACTCTTCAAAGTCTGTCACTTGAAAGAGGTGGTACAAAGTGGGGTAGGCAGACTAAATATGACCACCAGTTAAAACTATAACTTATGTAGTATATTTTTTAAGGTACAGTTTGCTCCAAATTATATTTTAGAAAAATGAAATGAAACAATTTTAAATGAAATATTCGTTTAATAATAATGTATAAAAAGTGTTTCTAAAAGCTGAAATGCGAAAATTTTATCTTGTGTTGAATAAATGTCGCCATTGAACGGCCAAGCTGTATATAAACATACATAAATACAAAGATGATCTTTATTTAAAATGCCATTGCATAAATATGTATATTTGCTGCACTACTATGTAATTTTGACCATCTATGTAAGTATTTTAAAGTTCAAAGGGGTCTATATATTTCAATTCTTTACAAGAATAGTCTATCCGCCATTGTTACGGAAAGTGTCACGCAATCTCAACACTAAATTGGAATATTAACATTAGTGTATTGTCGTTCTACACGAAATAGTTCTCTAATTGACTTATTATTGTTGGAATTTTTTGATAATAATACTAAATTTTTGTTCTGATGCTGCCGCACAAGAGACGCATTTTAGGAGTTTTTTTGTACACTATATCAGCGGCACGCTATGGTAGCAGTTTTGATGGTTGACCCGCTCATGAATTATCAACGAATTAATAATTACGTTTCTTCATAGTGACAATAAAGATCAGCAATTTGCTTCTTTAAACGTTAATGTTCCGGGAAGCTCTATAACCTTGTTCTTACCTCGTCTTTTTACTCCCGTAATACCCGCACAGGTCGGAGAAAGCATCCGCATTTTATCGACCGAATCGGCAGTCTAACTAAAATGTTGCGTAAAATGCGTATTTTCTTTGTAGATCAATCGACAAGTGGAATGCTTTGCCTGCCCATGTGTTCTCTCCATCCTATGACCTTGGATCCTTTAAGCGATGCGTGAAGAAGTACCTTTGGCCGGCATAGTGACGGCGGCTGAGGCAGCCGAGAACAACGACACCTCGGTTTTCTGAATCTTCGTCACTCTTGGACCTCCTCTTGCTTATCATCAGGCGGGACAATGTCGTGTCACAATAAAAAAAATAGGAAACTTCATGAACTGTCAAATGTCAAAACAGCCATGCCGCTGATATAATTCTACGAAACGTCATTAAAGTACCAACGTTATTTCATCTTAAATGGGTTGTCAAATTAAATTATAAGCAAATTAATGTATAAGAAAAATCACTTTATTTGAAACGAATAAAAACTGAAAGTCAACCTCTGTTAGTTTATAACATTACGCAATTGCAACAAAATTACCACAGACTAATTAATTAATCTCTGAGAATTGGTATACCGTCCAATTTAATAATTTGTTGAAGTCTATTACTAGCCTGTGTACGCCAAGCTTCTACGTCGGGCTGGTTTTCGCATATTGGGTTACCAATAAATACCAGGTCCCTAAGAGCTGGGCATTCCTGGAAGATATAAAAGAACCATCAAATTTTAGAAATTAACAACTACCTAATAAAAAAAACAGTCGATCAAAACTCGCAAAATTCCTGTCGAATCTCATACTAAAATGTAATTATTAATTAAATTCGCAGTATTTTCATTCGAGTTTAGGCGTATTTAAGCTATTATAAGTATAAGGGACTGAATAATAACGATTACGTGGCTACTTCTAGAGTTTTAGGCAGAAAGATGGTAGGCAGGGCCGTCTTTACCCGGGGGTTCAAGGGGTGCGGTGCACCCGGGCGCAGAGTCCTAGAGGGCGCATGCCGACCGCCATAAACTCCGATAGGTACATACTACACAGAGACCGCGCGAGCGGAGCCTTGACTTTCGCACCCCGGCGCTGAATATGCTTAAGACGGCCCTGATGGTAGGTAATCAGTCTTTGAACCCTGGGTAGCACCACCACTTTTAAGTGTACAGACCGTGAAGTAGTAGTCAGTCAGGATCAGCTTAAAAGCTTTCAACTAGGACGGCATAGTAGATACGACTGCTACTTACAGTTACTTAACTTTAGTAGGAGTCGCCTCCAAACATGAACTGCATTCTAGTTTAATATCAGACCTTCTTTAAATTGTGACTCGACAACTGACCTCACTACCATGATCGAGGGCCAAGAATGCCGACGACCAAAAATCTGTCTCAGTTTACGGCTGCCTCAGTCGCCGACAATATGCCGGTGTTTTGATATGTCAAGACACAATAAAATAGATGCCTAATTCAAATTCTTTAATGTCTTTCTTCGTGCAGGAATAGCTGTCATAATAGCAGTGGCAACTTCTTCTAGGCGTCAATGTAGCGCGTGTAGCTTATCGTAAGCGTTTCAGTGTCCATGTATAGATCCCGGCAGATAAAAAGAGCGCTGGCATTCAAGCTGCACAGTAACTTTTTTCGTTACTTACGTGTTATTTTACGTTTATATTACGTTTTAATTCACGTTTTACTAATGTGTATAAAATTTAATAACTATCTATTATGTGTACGATTGTATAGATTGGTAGTAGAGTGGAAGGTAGTAGTACCCAGTCTTCCGATCCGGGATAGTACCACCACTTACAAGTATACAGACCGTGAAGTGATTTGGTCACGTTTCGGGATCAGCTTGTAAGTTGCCGGTTCCATCTAGGCCGGCATGGTGGATTTGATTGCTACTTCATGGTCCACACTTCGGCTTATCATCAAGCGGGGTGCTGTCATATGTCGAGACACAATAAAAAAACAAATAAAAATGATGTGTGGACTTTCTCCTACCTTAGTCGTCCAACCGGTCTTTATACTGCGCAGCTCAAAAGTCAACGCTCTCTTTGTCTGCCGGGTTATATATAAAAATTTACCTGCAACCTATTGAACTCAACCCATTCTTTGACTAAATTATTTGACATATAAAGGACACGCAAATGTTTGAGTGAACCTAATCCTTTTAACTTATCAATTAGGTTGTAACTTATCCACAACTCTTCCAAAGTTTCACCCACTGTTTCCTAGGAAAATAATCATTTATTTTTTATTATTTACATTAGAGGCATCCGTGAACTGTGACTCGGTTTTTTCAGTCGTCGGCACTCTTGGACCTTCTCTTGCTTACTATCAGGCAGGTCGAGGTCGCATATCGTGTCACAATAAAAAGAAGAAAAAGAAAGATTAGTGTCACGTCACCTGCTTTAAAGTCATAAAGTGTAGAATAAGGACTTTTATTTTTACTAAAATGGACATTTTAAAAAAATTTCGAATCCACTTATGACAGCACCCCTTCCTGATGTTAAGCTGGAGTGCGGTCCAAGAATGGAGGTCACTGGTACTGCTATTTAATAACTGTAAGTAGAAGTCACATCCAATATGCAGGCCTAGTTGGAACGTTTAAAAAAAATTGTTCACATTTTTTCACAGAACATTAAAAAAAATTCTTTGCCCCGACCGGGAATCAAATCGGAACTTAGGCCGGCATAGTGGATATGACTGCTACTCACAGTTATTGAATTGTAGTAGCAGTGGCATCACTAACATCATTAACATCAAGCGGGGTGCTGCCATATGTCGAGTCACAATAAAAAATCATAAAAAATTCTATAACCTTGGATCCTTAAAGCAAAGAGTATAAAAGACACAAAGATTAAGGCAACCGTAAACTAAATCGACTCTCAGCCTATGCTTGCCTACCATCAGAAAAGTCGAGGTCATATTAAGTCAGGGATATAAAAATATACTTATGTTATAAATAAAGTTACCACTCCAGACAAAGATTTGATATTATTTCTCCCCAAAGACAAAATCTTCAAATTCCTCATGCCCGCGATACCAGCAATCTTATCTATCATGTTTGATGACAGGCTCAATTTTCTGTAAATTAATTATAATCTTCAGTTAAACCATTTAAGTACTTAACCCCTTTCTTCTTAATGGAATTTTTGAAACGATGCGGCGCACGAGAACTTGGCAATAGGTTATATAACTACAGTCGTAGAGTAAAAGATAGGATTCTGTGCTATGGGTACCGGCAAAAGAGTGCTGACTTGAGCTGCGCAGTATAAAGATCGGTTCTTCTAACGCTGGACTGCGGTGGGAGTACGAGTATATAAAAGGCAAGAAGGTACAGTTCTGTGACGGAAGTTAAGTAGTCGCCGTAACATAGCTTGGCTATTGACAAACTTAATTTAAACTTATTGCAGCTATGAAATTAGGCGCATTAACAATATTTAAAATACGGATTAAGGGGTTGAAAGCCGATGCCGATAATATTGTGACTCGCTGTTAACTTCGGTGGCTGACTGTATATTTTCTGGCAGAAAAAAAGAGCACTGGTATTAAAGCAGCGCAGTAACTTGTTTTGTTACTTTTCGTTTTACGAATGAGTATAAAATTTAAAATACTATTATACTCGTATATGTGCACGACTATATAGACTATATTATCGGCATCGGCTTTCAACCCCTTAATCCGTATTTTAAATATTGTTTATGCGCCTAATTTCATAGCTGCAATAAGTTTAAATTAAGTTTGTCAATAGCCAAGCTATGTTACGGCGACTACTTAACTTCCGTCACAGAACTGTACCTTCTTGCCTTTTCTTGTACCTGGCAGCTAGTGTATGGGCATGTACGGCAGCTTTAACATTTAAACAATATCTAAGCCAGCAAGAAGTTGCCGATCGCAAGCCGGATCCAACTGTGCAGGTTTGATTGCCGAATAGCTGGTGGCCGGACTCACAGTAGTGTATGGAACACGTATAGATCCCGGTAGACGCTAACTATTGAGCTGCGCAGCATAAGGATCGGCTGATAGGAAGAACGCTAAACGACTGTGGTAGAAGCAAGACAGCGCATCTATTCTGTCGTGCTCATAATTGATAAAATTGAAATACTTATACACACTCGAAAAACGAAAAGGCTTACAAAGGTTACAAAATAAGTTACTGCGCTTGAATGCTAGTGCTTTTTTTATCTACCGGCATTTATACAAACTTTCATGCGCACCGTTGCGGGCGAGCGGCTTGTCTCACCTGGCAACTAGGACATATTTATTTATTTATTTTTACTTGGTTTTTATTATACATTTCTATACTAAGCTACTAAAGTGATTGTATTATAGAAACAGGACAACCAAAGTACATATATCAAAGATACATTGATACCGGTGGGTGGTTTCGAACCCGTGTTCTCGGCTTGCGTGGAGCATGGAAAATATATGGAAAGGCACATTAACAATTTCTATAATATTTACAAGGTTATTTTTTAACAACAATCATATTGTGTTTATAGCACTCACTCGCAACTCACGAGGGCAGACAGAGCACCGTCCATTTTCTCAATCGGTGGCCATTGAAATTGTAGCTGAATATCTAACGCATCTGCAGCAACTTCCCCCTTTTCCTTTTCCCATCTTGCAATGGCTTCCTTACATGTTGTCGCTTTTATTGCCATTTTATTTGCTGTTTATTTTAGTTGCAAATATTATTATAAATTATTTAATAAACAAACGTCCGCAAATGTCAATTCATAAAAACAATATTATTGACATTTTATTTATTAAAAGCAAGGAGTATAAGCAAATCAATTCACGACGTCATGCCTCGATTTGCACAAGGCAGGGCCACTTTTCACGATCCTGGCACCACTCTATTTTTTTATTGAGACTAGACATCTGACCTCGTGCCTGTATGTAAGCATGATGGAGGTCCAAGAGTGCCGGCGACTGAAAAAACCGAGGCCAATTTAAATAAGATTTTAAGGCCAACGGACATTTATGAGTAGGTCTTTGGCCGGCAAAGTGATGGTGATTGAGGAAACCGAGACTCAAAGTTTTCAGTCGTCAGCACTCTTGGGCCCCTCTTACTTATCATCAGGCAGTTGAAGAAAAATAATAAAGCCGTTTTTTTGTTTACTTTTCAAGTTTAGTTCCCAAAATAGATTTTTGATCAAATAGATTATTGATAAAATTACACCCCATACCTAACGTAAGATTTATCCTTTATAGTGTTTGCATCCAGGTCGGGGAGGTGACCCCAAGTAATGAGGTTTGACGCCCTCTTGTACGAGACGGTACACGAAGTTACAAACATTGAATACAAACTAGTTTATAAAACATACTTATTTAATATTATTTACTTTCTTGTAATAAACACTACATTAGTTTATATAATTTACAACTGTGGAAAGGAATTATTTACATTGTATCCGTTCTTTAGGCAAGACGTATGATGATGATTATGAACTATTTACACAAAGCACTAGCCAAGACAATTTTATTTGGCTCAGTGGCAGGGCCGTCTTAAGCATATTTAGCGCCGGGGTGCGAAAGTCAAGGCTCCGCTCGCGTGGTCTCAGTATAGTATCTATCGAAATTTATGGCGGTCGGCATGCGCCCCCTATGACTGCGCCCGGGTGCACTGCACCCCTTGAACCCCCGGGTAAAGACGGCCCTGCTCAGTGGATTGTCTTTATACCAGTTCCATGAAATTTTAAAATTATTTTATTTTAATGGATTGGCTTAATTATTTTCCTTCTTTAGGCAAGATGTATGATCATAATTATAGACCACGAGGCCAATAACCAAGACATTATGACAGTCCACTGAAAATTTAAAATAATATTTTTTAATGGATTGGGGCTTGATCAATTACTTATGGACTATTTAATGTAGACAACTTGTGTGCTGTATTAGTTAACACATAAGTCTCTGGTTCGATTCCCGGTCGGAGCATATTTTGTTTCATAGCATTTTTTTGTAGTATTTATTACGATTTTTGTTATAAAACATGTCGGATATTTTCTTCCAGTGGTAGAAGAAGCCGCGAAGTGTGCGTCGCGTTACGGGGTCAGCTTGTAAGCTTCAAGGCGGGCATAGTGGATGCGACTGCAACTTGGAATTAAATAATTGTTGCAGTCGCTTATATTGGCACTAAAAATATATATTTTCATGATTTCCTTTAATTATATATTTAATCGCAAGTAAAAATTCACACAGTTACTTAAACAACCCATTAATATAACAACAAACGTTAGAAAATAGCTGTTTACACGATCCTATTTAAAATCATTGAATCGTCTATAATAGGCTTACGGTCACATTTATATGTATTACAAATATTTATTCCACTTGAACCGCTAAAAGAGCAATATTTTTATAGGCACGTGCCGACACGTGACCACTACGAAATTAGCAGCTATACAGTGTGCATGGACTGTGAGTATTATCGTATATTATCCCTAAATGTATAGCAATATTTAATTTGTACTCAATAGGTAATATTTTTAGAGTTAGATAATAATACACAATTCTTATATTCAGAGATAGTTAATTAACTATTATTTCATTGCTTAATTATCTAAATACACAAATAAATGTATTATTTTCTTAGATTTCGATGCGGTTTAATTCGTTATACAAATGTATATTGATATTATTATTTGTTATTATTTTTTTTTAGTTAGTTCGTCCATAATACTTAAATATGGATTTATTATGGATTCCCAAAGATATAAAAAAGGAGCTTTTTATTTATCTATTTACTTATGTATAAGGAATGTGGATTCCCTATTTTATAAAATAATAAACCATAGGCTTGAAATTGTATAATTACACGTTTAAAAAGTTGTTATGATAAATACCGAAAAGTGGTTGTTGTGGTAAATTCATTTTAATAATATTAATAAAATAACTTTAATAAATATTATTGAGTAAAATGTTAACTATTAGCTGCTTTATATTTTTTCTTGTATTTGTCTCCATGTGTGATAAGATTTTTGTAGTTTCGGAACGCACGGTTATAACGTCATAAACATGCCAGAATATCCTCGCATGGTTTGTGTTTATTAAAATATTTATTTAAAAATTATTATTTTTTATATGAAAATGGATGATTTGCAACTTAATATAACAGCAACAAAGGTTTGTACTAATAGTATTTTTATTATTACTAAATATTGGAACATAACCTATAAATCTTTGTTTTTGTACTATATTTAATGTTTTTAGACTAAAAATAAAAAGCCAATAAATAAGTCAGCAGACAATGCAGAATACAAATTTGTATCCAAACCAAAATTTGTTGGTAAAACAATAGCAAGAAAACGTCCAAGACAACAAAATGAGAAACAGAACGCTGAGACACCTCAGGAAAAAGTACCTAGAACAGAGCCCTCTGAAGATAAATTGTCCACAAATCTTCGTAATTTAAGTGAAAACAAAGGAAAATATCAGGGCAAGAATTACCAAGATCTAAATGATGATTTAAAAGTTAAAAAAGCCCGAAGTGGTGGTTGGATATCTTCATTATTTAAAAACAATCCTGAAGTACCTAAAATTGGGCAGAGATTAGTGAAACCCTTAATTGAGAAAGTGTTTGCTGGAAAGAATTTCTCTGATTTAGACATACATCCTCATAGTGTAGCAAATTTACAGCAGAATTTAGGCTTAAAAGAATTGATGGTTGTACAGCAGAAAGCTATTCCTATTATATTAAAAGGAAGAGATGTATTGCTAAGGTGTTTATATTTTTTATTTCTTAAATATATATATAATTATAAAATAATCAAGTTGTCACACCTTTTTCCCACAGGAATAGGCAGAGACAATGGAGCGCCACTTGCCACGATTCTGACACAACTCCCTCGCTTCCCTTACATCCACAAGTCTCTTATGGTGATTTAAATATCTGCTTTAAGTTTTAAAAATTATATGTTGAATATATTTTATTTAATAAGCACAATCAAAATTTTGATAATATTGAATGGTATCTTCCAGCAGGTCACTGTGGATTTCGCTTGTTGAGGTCTTGATCTCTTACATGTTTGCAGTCAACAACACTCGTAGACCTCAACTGCTGCTTACTATTGGGCCAACTGGGGTTAAAGAGTGGTAGGCAGTGGTACCCAGTCTGCCGATCCGTATACAGACCGTGAAGTGATTTGGTCACATTGTAAGTTGCCGGTTCTATCTAGGCCGGCATAGTGGATGTGATTGCTACTCACAGTTATTGAATTGTAGTAGCAGTGGCATTCATTCATGGACCACACTTCGGCCTAACATCAAGCGGGGTGCTGTCATATGTCAAGTCACAATAAAAAATAAAACATGTTATTTACCATGTTAAATTTTATTATAATTTTTTTATTATATATTTCTATACTAAGCTACTAAAGTGCTTGTATCATAGAAATAGGACAACCAAAGTACATATATCAAAGATACATTGGTACCAATGAGTGGTTTCGAACCCGTGCCACTCAGCTTATGTAGCTATTTCACTGCCAGTACACCACGGTCGCCTTAATGTTAATTGTAATATTCATTTTAGATCACAAACAGGTTCAGGTAAAACTTTATCATATGCTTTGCCTCTAGTAGAAGGTCTTCAAGCAATAAGGCCTAAAATTAATAGAAATGATGGAATCCGAGCTATTGTTGTGGTGCCCACAAGAGAATTAGCCGTGCAAACTTATGAACTATTGATTAAACTTGTAAAGGTATGTATTATTGTATTCTTTATAACATCAACATAATGTTTTGTTGTCACAACTCATTTCATTGCCATGCCAACTTTAACTTTAATACATCTCTCAAATGAGATATCTTAGAATGGTGAATTATTTCACATGTTTTACTAATTAAATTGGGATAGGGAGACAGACTCTAAGACACTATCTCATTTGTGAATTGGTATAGACATAATTTTTTATTTTTATTTGATTTTACATTTCTATACTAAGCTACTAAAGCACTTGTATCATAGAAACAGGACAACCAAAGTACATATATCAAAGATATATTGGTACCAGTGGGTGGTCTCGAACTCGTGCTCTCTGGTTTGTGTCACCATTGCGCTGCCACTACATCACGGTCACCTTTAATTATAGTCACACTTTCATGCCTACATTCTCACGTGGATAATAGAGTGCCACTTTACATGATCCTGATACAAATCTCTGGCTTTCATCACATCCATGATTCTCTTCATACAAGTTAAGTTCTGTGGTTATGGACGTTTTTTAACACAGCTAATATATTTTTTATTTATCCTTAGCCATTTACATGGGTAGTACCAGGTTTATTAAGTGGTGGTCAAAAGCGTAAAGCTGAAAAAGCAAGGTTAAGAAAGGGTTTAAATATCTTAGTTGGAACACCTGGAAGGATTAATGATCATTTGCGACATACACAGTCGTTAAATTTTGCTAAAACTGGGTAAGTTTTCTAGCTAACCTACCCTTAATCACAACAAAAACAAACAAGCAACAAAAAGTGAGAGTGAGGGAGCATGCCGTTCAGGCCAAGTGATGTTAAGCAAGAAGTCCTGGTCCAGCATCGTAAGAGGCCAACCAACTTTCAGACATTGATAATATTTATTAGTATGATTAAGCATATGAATGTGGCATTTATTTAAGGTATTTTTATGTAACATTTAAACTTTCTAGTTATTGTCACATTTTGTTTTGTTGCTCGACATATGACCACACCCCAACTCATATTATGCTAAAGTGCGGTTCATGAATGGGGACAACTGTAATAAATAACTGCAAGAAGCAGTTGCATAGTTGCATCCACTATTCCGGCCTAGTTGGAACGACAACTTTTCTAGCTGACAATGAAATGCTACTAAGTCGATTCACGGTCTGTATACTTAAAAGTGGCGGTACTACTCCGGACTGACAGACTGGGTAAAAGACTATTATCTCTAGTATGTGATGTGAGTAGTGATAACGGATATGGATGGAGTAAAGAATATGGTTGTGTGTAATAGAAGTGATTTAAAATTGAAAAATTGAATTAAAGCATTGAAAAAAGTCAGCATTTTTTACTACACTTAAGTGTACAGACCTTAAAGTTACTTAGTCGCGTTTCGAGAGCTGTTTGATTGTTACTGGTTCCATCTAGGCCGGCAAAGTAGATACGATTGTAGTAGCAGAGCATGTAGATAATTGTGGATGTGAAGAAAGCTAGAGAGTGCATCTGGATCATGGGACTTAGCACTCTGTTGGGTCTTATCGATGTGGGAATAAAATTTGATTGATTGCTTGATAAAGTAAGTAAATTTTCAGATGTTTAATATTAGACGAAGCAGATAGGTTACTTGATATGGGCTATGAAAAGGATGTAGCAGCTATTGTAAAAGCCATAGAAGATCATAAAAAATCAGCCACCTATGACCCTTTAGCATTAATAAGACAAAACTCAACTAAAAAAGTTTTTAATGAAGATGAAGAAACTCCAAAAACAGAGAAGAAGGATGTTAAAGTTGAAAGCAAACATCCTCTAACTGACATTTTCCTATCTGATCAGAGACAAACTATTTTATTGTCTGCTACTTTGACTAAAGTAAGTTTTGAGATACAAATGACACATTATTGTATTTTTTTATCAATTTGATATACAATAATAATATTGTATATCATATATGATGCTGAAGATATTAAATTATATGGCTTATCTATTTTTAATGAATTCATTATAGTGTTTTTTTATTGAGACATGATATCAGGCCCATACATGCTTGATGGTGCGCAAGGGGAGGTCCAAGAGCGTCGATGATTAAAAAAACAGTTTGAATTCGTTACATTTGGGCATTTTTTGTTTAGGCAGTTGAAAATCTTGCAGGATTGACTATGGTAGATCCTGTATTTGTTGATACCTCCGAAGGTAGAGCGATAGTTGCTGACTCCTTAAATCCACTAAAAGTGGATACTCAACCTCCTGAAAAAGTTAAAGATAAAGCTGTTCCTAAAGAAGATGATCAACCTATGGTAGAAGTAAATCCAGATAAATTGATTAAGAAAGTCGCTGTAGATGATAGGCGAGGTAAGTTAGTAAAAGATTATTTTGTAATTTGGATTGTTATAGAGTTTGTTAAAATTTGGTTCTTCAAGACGAAACTATGACAATTTTTTTAAAATTCCCATTTAATAAAATCTATCATTTATTTTAAATATTGATTGGATTTTAATCAGTATATTAATTTAAGGTCTGAGAGAATTCTGCGGAGCAATGTATCCTGACCTTTTTTCAAATGATATTGGTAAACCCAGTGATAAGTCAAAAATTTCCGAAGACGATAGTGATAGTGACTCTGATTATGAATATATTAAATCGCAAAAAGAAACTAAAATGAACACAGATGAGACGAGTGAAGACGAAACTGATAAACCCGAGAACACATTCGCTGAAGCTGTCAAAACAGCTTTAGTTGATGACGAATTAATATTGCCAGCTACAGTAAATCAAACTTTCTTAGTGGTTCCGATGAAATTGAGATTAGTTTCACTTTGTGGGTTAATAGTTGAACATTGTGTAATAAATAAAAAAGGTGGTAAAATGATTGTTTTTATGGCGACCCTGGAAATGGTGGATTATCATTCGGATCTTATTGAGAGTGTTTTGACTGGTAAAGAAGTTGGTGAGAAAAAAGGGAAGTCTAAAGGAAAGAATGATGAGGTATATGTAATATATTTAGACATATTTTATTTTAGTTTATTAGGTGTTTATAAATTGGTATTATATAACTTTATGGAAGCCTATTTTTAAAATTTTAGCTATAATGCCTTGACGACAGTTTACCGATTTTACAGGTTTTTTTATTCTCAGTTCAGTATTTGATCTCGAAACCAATTATTATATTTTTGGTAAACCTTTGTGCGACATTATTGAAGGAGAACAGGCTTTCAACATGATTTAGTCTTTATTTTAATTGCAAATGCTTAGCACATAGCGTTTCTTTCTGCTTATGTATTTTAAGAACCATTTCAATTTTAATTGCTTTTTTTATCGTATACATTTGGCATGGAAGTGTGTTTTATGAAGGGAAACGACTGCTATGCTAATATAGGTAAACAACTGCAAGTAGAAGTCGCATGTAGTTGGAACCAGCACCTTTCAAGCTGATTCCGAAACGTGACTTCACGGTACATTTGAATTTTCTACTCTGAAACACAATTTTTAATTTTAGGACGATAAAACTGACGACACTGATTCTGAATTCCATATTGATTATGAGGTCCCACTGGAGAGTGGGTTGGTTCCAGTTAACATCGAAATGTTCAAGTTGCATGGCTCAATGCCTCATGAACAAAGAATGGAGGTGTTCAAGCAATTCCGAGCTGCTAAAGCTGGTGTTTTGATATGCACTGTAAGTATTTACTTTTGTTTCTACGTATTTTATGTTTTTCTTTTTTTATTCTTATAATACTTTTATGTGTCTCCTTTAATAGGTTTTCCAGCTTTTAAAATAAGTTGGAACACTTTGGACATCCGCGTTGAAACACCTTTTGAGATGCTTATCGTTGCATCTTTTATTATTATTCTCTATACCTGTTTTCATTCATTCTGAATTCAATATCGTAATTCTTACTGTCATAGTTTTCTAATTGTAAGCTGTTTCTACGTCTATCCACAAATATACATCATAAAACTTTTTTTTCCGTAAAAATAACTCTGATGACAATTTATTACAGCATATAATTTCTTTAGAATCGGCCCATTAGATTCTGTTTGATTAACGAACATACAATCAGACAAAAGTTCCAAAAACTATCGTATTATGTATTTAACACGTAGCAACTTTTATGAAAAATAATGCACATATATTTTCTTCGTTTATTCTTTTTTAATGTATAGATTAATCGTAGCCTAACAAATTTTGACGCAAAACAAAAACTTAATTAGGTCGGTTTCTTCAAGACGATATTAAAACAAAAATATTTAATTACAAACAATAAATAATTAAAAAAGAAATTATGGAACAGTTAGTTCGTGATCATGCTATACTAAGTTTTGATTAGCGTGTATTGTTACGATGATGTACTTATGCTCCCGGCTTGTATCTATGTAGTAGGTACAGTTAAAATTAGGCACAAATAACTAGATACTAAATTTTTGTAAGTTTGTAAATTTTTGTTTATTATACCAGCAACAAGCTATGATGGCCGTTTTGACGTTTACACTGTTCATAAAGTTTCGTATAAAATAATACTACGTTTGAATGAGCAAATTGCTGTTATTTAATGTCACTATAAAGAATAACACATGTCCCTTTAAACGTCATTATTAATTTATACGAAACTTCATAAATGGTGCAAACGTCAAAACGGCCATCATCGTGCTGTTGGTATAGTCTTTACTAATACCCCTGTCCGGGTATTCTACTAATTGCCAGTTTTAACCAGGCCGGCATAGTTAATTCGCAGCTATGTAACTGTAGTAACAGTCGCCTCCTTTCATGGACCGCACTTAACCTTTTCATAAGGGGTCTTCATAAGGGTTCACAATAATGTATAAAGTAGCAGACGTAACCACAATGCCAGCCTAGTTCTAACCGGCAACTTTTCTTGGCGGGAATTGTTGAATATTTACAACACAGTTTCACGTAAAAAGAATACTAATGAAACACTTTTTTTCCCTTTTTAGGTATTTACAAATATTATATACTAGCTGCGTAACCCGGCGTTGTCCGGGTCAAAATACATCGCACGCTTAATGGTTAAATAATCAGTTTTTTCTTACGTCAATCAATCAAATTGTCACGCCTTATTCCCACAGGGATAGGCAGAGACGATGGAGCGCCAGTTACCAAGATCCTTACACAACTTTTTTCTTATGTATGTATACATAATCTTTGTACCTACCATACCATTACATACCTAATCAGCCTTAATTATCAAACCATTTTAGGCTTATACCATGGCAGACTTTCTTGTGAGTAATCATGAGTACTATTGATATATAGAACACTATTTTATATATCGTCAATACTTTTCGCAGCGTATGCTATGTAAGGAATTTTATGAGTAATTTTTTACACCTTGGGTTACATTATTCGAGATTTCGTACGGAACCCTAAACTTTTTGAAAATCTAATATAGCCTATGTTACTCACGAGAATGTAGCATTCTAATGGTGCAAGAATTTTTGAAATCGGCCCAGTAGTTTTTGAGCCTATTCAGTACAAACAAACTTACAAATATTTCCTCTTTATAATATTAGTATAGACAAGTGTGTGCGTGGTGATAAAATTGTATGAAATTGTAAGCACAGTTGCTACGTGTATAGAGAGTACGTCCAACCGCGGCTGTATTTAAAATTTGTATCGTGTGTTTCTAAAGCTCCGCCTCTCACTATAGTCGTATCTCTTTCTCTCGCTATTAGATTCATAAGATTAAAGCGCTCGGTACTCGTTTGTTAAAAAATAGACTATAGCAAGATAACTTCTTGATTATATTGTGAACTCCTTTATGAATGCCGCCAGTCAGCTACTGATGTGCTGTGGTCACATTAATATCTGATTATCATCGCCTTGTAACATAGTTTAGATAGGTTTTTTCGAGTTATTTTATTAAGTTTTCTGAATTGTTGCGTTTGAATGCATTATGCGGTGGTTTTTAAGTGTCTTTTTTAACTATAAAAAAAACAAATCGTCACGCCTTTTCCCCACAGGGATAGGCAGAGTCAAAGAAGCGCCACTTGCCACGATCCTGATACAACTCCCTCGCTTCCCTCACATCCACAATTCTCTCCATACAAGCTCTACGATTATGGGCACTTCCGGTTTAAAAACCCTCAGCAATGTATATTTGATATAATCGTGCAGTTTCTATGATACAAGCACGTTTAGTAGCTTAGTATAGGAATGCGAGAAAAAATATATTAAACGAAATGGAGTTTGAAGAGAATATTAGGTATACAAGTGCAAAAAACATAAATAAATGTTTATTTGCGTTAAAATTTTAGCTTTTTTCAATTTAAAAAAAAGTTTGGGAACCGTTGTTCGATGCTAATCTAACACTCAGTAGGGAGTCACTTCTGTACTTGCGATGTCGGTTAATAAAATTATATTATAATCTCTGCGTAGAGTATTATTCTTCTAAAAATTCTAAACATCTAAATCTTGCACGTATTAAATTATTGCGTATTTATTATTAGGACGTTTTCATTGTCATGAATATGATGTAAAACGATATTTAAGTGAATTTTTTAACACCATTTATTAGCTTGACTTGTACGTATGTAACTATTTAACGGAATCTTTTAAATTAATTTTCACCTACTTCTAGAGGTCTGAATAATTTTGTACACAAATTAAAAACCGCTGACATTACAATAATTTTCATTACATACAATCATTATGCCGTCATTTGGCCGGCATAATGACGGCAACTGAGGCAACCGTGAACTGACTTTGTTTTCGCAGTCGTCTGCACTCTCGAACCTCCCTCTGCTTACCATTTATTCACTTTTTAGTTCACATTGACATATAGGCGAGTTATTTTTTTTTGTAACTATAGTTTTATTATAGATACCGATATTGGTATTGTCTAAGAATTAGTGCAAACATTGTTTATACTCGTATACATATATGTATCATAGAAACAGGACAACCAAAGTACATATAACAAAGATACATTGACACCGGTGGGTGGTTTTAAACCCGTCCTCTCGGTTTGCGTGACTTGATGGTCGCCTTTTAGTAAGGCCAGCATAGTGGATACGAATGTTACAGTTATTTAGCTTTAACTTAAGTTATTTAACTGTAAGTAACGGTCGCAGTATAGTGGAATGTTGTCCTCCATTATCTATCCCTATGACTGTCATCATCATCATCATCATCATCCAGTTATTAGACACAATGTCTCCACTCTAGAACCTTTCTTCCCCATTCTTCCCCAGCGATGTGGCTAGCCCATTGCCACTTCAGCTCGCATACCCACGAGCTATGTCGGTAACTCCGTTTTTTTGGCAAATATCCTCGTTTCGCATTCTCTCGCGCAGAGACACACAAAGCATAGCACTTTCCATTGCCCGCTGAGCGACTCTGAGCTTTTCCAATAGGCCAACATTTAGGGACGTTTCAGTACCATATGTCATCACTGGCGACTCACACTGCTTGAAGATCCCTATGATTGTAACCATTTGATTCTATGTTTTCTCTTGTTTCCTATAGGATGTGGCAGCGAGAGGTCTGGATGTTCCGCATGTGGATCTAGTTCTGCAATACTGCGCACCTGCATCAGCAACTGATTATGTTCATAGGTAAATTTATTTTAATATTGAGTCGTTTTTTTATTGTAGTATTTAATATGTAATTTTTCATAGTATGTCGAGCCAAAATAAATAATGATATATGCATATAGGGTGGGGCGTACTGGTCGTGCTGCCCGTGTGGGTGCAGCTACGATGATGCTGTTGCCAAGTGAAACAGAGTTCGTTAGATATTTGGAGAAGAAACGAATTAGGTAAGTTAGCATTCTATGTTTGTCATTACTACTATTTTTATATTTTGTTTTATTATTGTTTTTTGGGATATTACCGTATCATTCGTAATAAATAAATGATGAAAATTAGATATGAAAAAAATTGGCATGGGTAGAAGTCAACCAGGGATCTTGATTTAATGTAATATACTCGTACATAACTAGATATGAATTAAACAAATTTTATGCGGCTTACTATCGCGTTTATTTTGGTATAGATTTTACAATTTTTTGTTATTCGTTTCGAGAGCTTTGCAGCCATCGTGGTCACAGAGAGATAGTAAGCCGCATAAAATTTGTTTAATACATTAATCAATGTCTACGCAAAATGTGAGAAATTACTAAATAACTATATATTTTATACAAATGCGTTTTTTTTTCTTTTTAATGTAGGGTCTCTGCCTATTCCTGTCAGATTGAGGCGTGACATATTGTTTGATTAGATTAGATTTATTTATTAAGTAATTAGGCTCCAAAGGAGCACTTTTACACGTCAAAATTACACAATAATAATTAATAACATAATAATTACAATACAATTTATGATTACGATAGCAGATACCATTGTCAAGTTAATAATAATATATATCTTATATAATATTGATTAATAAATGTCAAATCTGAATAACTTTACATAATGTATAAACTGTATAAGTTAGCTGCTGTATAAGGGCATTGTCTACTTATGAACTAAAAGAATGACCAATACAGTGTACTAACAAAAATTAATTAGCTGCTGTATAGAGGCATTGTCAACTTAAAAATAAAATTAAAATAAAATGTCATGAATGTCGAAATTATTCTATTAACTAGCAGTGGTACATTATTTGTTTTATCTATTTCACAAGATGACCTTGTCCATAACATTGTCATCTCGTGAAACAAACAAAACACAATGTATATTACATTAATAGAGGGAGATTAGCAGCTGTATACATACTTACATGGCATTGTCAACTTATGAACTAAACAATAATTAATTCCATGCTTTTTTATCCGTTAGATATTCATCTAATGTGTAAGCTTTTTTAGTAAGTCTAGTTTTAATAAATTTCTGAAATTTATGTAGTGGTAGGCTAATAACATCTTCGGGCAGCTTATTGTATGCTTGTAGACAGATTCCTACAAAAGAGCGACTTGTTTTTCGCAGGCGGAAATTACAAACGTGTAGTTTATTAGAGCTGCGTGTGTTCCTAGCAGTCACATCACTGTTTTTCAGGAAATTTATCTTATTTTTATGAACATAAAGTAGGTTTTCATAGATGTACTGAGAAGCAGTGGTTAGTATGTCATAATCGCCGAATTTATCTCTTAGCGATGTACGAGCCCCTAAGTTATAAATAGACCGTACAGCTCTCTTTTGAAGTACGAAAATGGTGTTAATATCAGCCGCATTGCCCCACAACAAAATTCCATACGTCATCAATGAGTGAAAGTACGCGAAGTAGACTAGCCTCGCCGTGTTAACATCAGTCAGCTGTCTTATTTTTTTAACTGCATAGGCTGAAGAGCTTAGTCTGGGTGCTAAAGAAGATATGTGTGCGCCCCGTTGCAGCTTAGTGTCAATAGTGACCCCCAAGAAAGTAGTGTCTTGCACAAAATCCAGAGACTGGTCATTTAACTTTATTGAAGGGTAAGATAGGTTTTTGTTTGACAATGAGAATCTCACACATTTGGTTTTTGCTGCGTTTATTTTTAAATTATTAGTATCAAACCAAAGAGAGATTCGCGATAAAGCTCTATTAATGTTAACAAAGCCTTCCTGGCTCCTTTCAGTCTTAAATATCAGCGAAGTGTCATCTGCGAAAAGCACAATATCACAGATATCTTTCGCCGAATAGGCAAGATCGTTGATATAAACTAAAAAGAGAAAAGGTCCAAGTATGGAGCCCTGAGGTACACCCAAAGAAACAGAGCAACTTGCAGATTGCTTGCCATTTACATCTACCCTCTGGGTGCGATCGCACAAATAGGATCTCATTAGTTTTAACGCTTTATTGTGTATCCCGTAATAATTTAATTTATTTAATAAAATGTCGTGCCTAACACAGTCGAATGCCTTGGACAAGTCACAAAATACCCCAATAGCATCCTGTGAATTCTCCCAAGCATCTAACACGACCTTCAATAACGCTACACCAGCATCAGTGGTAGATTTTCCTTTAGTAAATCCAAATTGGCACTCATGCAATATTTTATTGCTTACAAAATGTGACAACAGTTGGTTTAAAATAAGTTTCTCGAATATTTTACTGAATGCTGGAAGTATCGATATTGGTCGAAAGTTACCTGGGTCTGTTTCCTTGCCTTTTTTAAATATAGGAATAATTTTACTCGCTTTCATTAGGTCGGGAAAAATACCATGATCAATACTATTGTTGAAAATTTTTGCCAAGAATGGGGCTGCTGTATCCATAATGCTATTTATAATATTAACCGATATCCCCCAAAGATCCTCAGATTTAGTCTTACGGATTGACTTGAAGGTAGCAGTAATTGAGCTCGCATCAATATGTGTAAAGCTAAATGTGGGGGGAATAATAGTGGGTTTAAAATTACTCACCATTAATGAGTTGGCTAGATTAACAGAAGATGGTAATGATTTAGTGGTCTCGATTGCAATATTAGAGAAAAAGTGCTGAAACTCCTCTGCCACTTCTGTATCATCTGTAATACTCTTTGCGCCCACATTAAGTTTATAATTATTTACCCACTTTTTTGTTTTTCCACATTCTCTGTTAATTATAGACCAAGTTGTTCTTATTTTATTACCTGCGTTTTTTATTTTATTATTTAAATAAATAGTTTTAGCTTTATTGCATACTTTCTTAAAGATTTTAGAATAAATTTTGACATATTCAATAAAATTCTTATTATTGTTATAAGCCTTCTCACTATATAGGTCGTAAAGTTTTTGTCTACTTTTGTAAATACCTGCGGTCGCCCATTCGTTAAAATTTGTTTTGTTTTTTAACTTTATAATTTTCTTTGTAAAAACTGTTGCGAATTGATCATTTATGCATTTGAAAAATTGATTATATAGATCATTCGGGTTATCTCCGGGGTAGACAAGTTGCTTAACTCTAGAGTTCACAATTGTTGTAAATTTATTAATTATATTTTTGTTGGAATGTCTTATTGTAATATTTTGTTGATGTTGAAAAATGTCAATAGTAAAGTCGAAAGTTGCCAATTGGCCATAATGATCCGATGTCAGGTTGTGCATAATAGATTTATATGTTGGCTTATGATTAGAAAATATATTATCCAGGCAAGTGCCTGTCGTCAATGTTATTCTAGTAGGCTCTAAAAATAAGTTTATGAGGTTATAGGATTTCATGAGACTTAGTAATTTTGTTGTTAAGGGTGTGCTTTCCAAAATATTGATGTTGAAGTCGCCACATAAGATAATATTCTTGTTTGATTTATTACTAACCTTATTAAGCACATCTTCTAATGTAGTTTCAAATCTGCTATAGTCACTACCAGGGGGTCTATATATGCATATAACAATAAACTGTCCGAATTCAGCGCAAGAAATTTCTATAATACGCTCAATAGACATTTGTGCGATGTCCTGCCTTTCTTTGCATTTTATGTTATTTTTTATTAAAATCAGTGAACCACCATGTTTGGCCTTTACCCTGGAAAAATAACTCACAACATTGTAGTTTTCAAAATGTATAGTTTCATGCTTCTTGAGCCAATGTTCAGTTATACACATTACATGAATATCGAATTTCTCAAGAAATAAGCCAACTTCCAAAACTTTATTTGTAACACCCTGTAGATTTTGGTGCATTATATGCATATTATTACCTAAATTATTTGTTAAGCTAACATAATGGGATGTTGTTGTGTTAGGCCTTGTTTTTACTTCAATAATGCTATTTATGGACTTATTAATATTACTATTGCTGCAGACATCAGGAGTATGTTGGTTCCTGGTGTCATGCATTGTCTTAGAAGTTAGTTTAAACTTAATGAATTTGCAATATTACTATTATAGTTTATATTTGCACTTGTGTTATTAATATTATATGCAATCAACCTAAGTATATATTTCATTGTGTTATGTGATTGTGATTGATACAAGACTATATGTTGACGATTTTTTAAGTTGATTTTATAGAGACTGAGATATATGTGGATGTGATACTCGTATTATACTATTGATAAGCAGTAGAGCTGTGTCAGGATCGTGTAAGCTAATGCTCCTTTGTCTCTGTCTATCCCCGTGGGAATGAAGGCGTTTATTGATCCAACACTTTACGTTGGAGATGTTACTATTTTATTTTCTGAAGTTTGTAAGATTTGTCTTTGCATAAGATGCAAGAGAGTTGTGTCAGGATCGTGTAAGTTGGCGCTCTGTCGTCTCTGCCTATTTATGTAAAACTAGAGTCGTAATAGTTTGATTGATTAAATTTTTTTGGTTTTAACAACTTTACGCCCTGAATTAAACATCTTGTACATTTTCAATCACAGATTACGTCAAATGGATGAGAAACGATGCCTAGATAGTTTGCGCTCATTGGCTCCCACAGCCGCGTCATCCCAGAGAGCAGCAATCGCTGTTCAGACAAGATTGGAACATGTCACGCATAGTGATAAGGAATGGATAGCCAGAGCTTCCAGAGGTAAGGAAAAGTTAACTGGACCTCCCCTTACTTACTATTAGTTTTTCCTAAAACAGAACTTTGCGTCACAATATAAAAACTTTCCCTCTCTTACACACACAATGCTATCTTCACAATGGCTTGCTATACGGCTCGTATCCAGCGGTTTAAGCCACCTTCAGTAGGGCGCTGTGGGGCTGTAAAACTATGTATTGCAAAATATCTCTAAACCTAACTGTAATGTATTCAGTAAATAGCAACATCGCTCGAAGAACCGACAACCGATGAGGAAGAAAGCTTCTTGAGTGGAGACCACGAATCGCAAAACGCAGCGGAGTTAGGCCTCCCACTAGGTGGACTGACGACATATTGAAAGACACAAATAACCGGTGGAGCCGACTGACATAATGGCGTTCTAAGGGGGTGGCCTATGTTCAGCAGTGGACGTCTTCTGGCTGATGATTTAGTAAATGAATAAAAACTTTTCTCTAGCATACACATCGTGGGTCCGCTTCTATTCTGGGTATCCGCGCGACGTCAAAGAGTACCTCGACTCGAAGAATTTGCATTTGGGTCATGCTGCCAAGGCTTTCGCGTTGAGGGATACCCCCGCCATGCTGGCTAAGAGAGCCAAACAAGACCCCAATATGATGAAGGAAAAACCAACAAATAGATTGACAGTGCATGAAGATCAGGAGAAAAAGAGACCAGGGTATGTATTATGAAACATAATTATTTATAGCATCTACAAATTCGGAGTAATAGCGTATAGAATGAGGAATAGCACAGTGCGCGATACATATGGTTTGAAAAAAGATGTAGAGACAAGGATTGACAAATGAATGCTTTGATGGTTTGGGCACATGGAAAGGATGAGTGAAAGTAGATTGAAGAAAGGAATTTATAAATCTGATGTGGATGCATGCGTTAAGCAAGGCAGGCCCAGGAGGGACATCCACAAGAAAGCTGGGTTACCCATAACCATAGGGCTTCTATGATGAGAATTGCGGATGTGAAGGATGCGAGGGAGTTGTGTCAGGATCGTGGCAAGTGGCGCTCCATTGTCTCTGCCTATCCCTGTGGCGTGACAATTTGGTTTATATTTGGAGTTACTGCAGTAGCAGTCGCCTCCATTCATGGATCGCACTCCAGCTTAACATGGATGGGGTGTCATAATATGTTGAGCCACAATAAAATATAGTTAAAAATTAAATACATTTTTTCTTGTTTATTTAAAAAACACATATTTTACTATGTACTATGAGCGTACATGTATCAGAGACCCTAGGTGAACGTCGGCACTTCTGGACCTCCATCATGCTTACCAGCAGGCAGGTGGTCAGATTTGGCTGGCATGGTGACAGCAACTTAGGCAACCGTAGACTGATACGGTTTTATCAATAGTTGGCGTTCTTAGATATCCCCTTGTTTATCATCAGGCAAGTAAAAGTCATCGTGTCCCGATGAAAAAAAATAATGTTTGCAATTTTTTTTTCAGATTTCCTCGCGTGAAATCAAATAAAATGGGCATGTCATCTTCATTGAGTAAACAAAGTTCAATGCATACGGCCAGTGAATTTGACAGTGGTCTCGCTAGTTTACCTACAAGTTATGCAGGAAAGAAAAAGAAGAAAAATCAATAAATACATTATGTATAAACTCGTATTATATGTAAATAAATAAATATATTTTTAAATTATTTTAAATTGTTTTAATTATAACCTGTTATACCGATTTAATGAGAGAGTCGGTTTTAACAGTCGTCGGCACTCTCTCACCTCCTCTTGTTTGACGTCAGGCTGGTAGGCAGTGGTACCCAGTCTGCCTATCCGGGGTAGTACCACCACTTACAAGTATACAGACCGTGAAGTGATTTGGTCACGTTTCGGGATCAGCTTGTAAGTTTCCGGTTCCAACTAGGCCGGCATAGTGGATGTGATTGCTACTTACAGTTATTGAATTGTAGTAGCAGTGACATTCATTCATGGACCACACTTCGGCAACATCAAGCGGGGTGCTGTCACAATAAAAAACTTTTTAATTTTTGTCTCATCAATCTGGACATGTCTAAATAAATGAGTAAATTTCAAGTGTACAATTGAAGTAACTGAGGTTCAAATTAGAGTCCGAAAATTAAATAAATGCTTTTCTAATGGAAGTAAGATGGGTTCCGTCCAAAATTCTAATCGCGTACTCAAGTTAATGGAAGCGAAACCGAACGGCTACCGTTTTCATATCCCTGACTCAGAAGAGACTGGGATGAATAATGACTTTAAACCATTACCGCGCCCGTCCGGCCTTTTGATATTTAAATTTTTTCAAGCGGCCATCATTAAGGCGGAATGATATGCGAATTTTGCCCCAACATCGGTTCTGTCTGAACGAATTTTTTGTCGTTCTCATTTAGGATGTTTTTATTGCTTCATAATGTCAAATTAAGAGAGCATTGTGAGACGCTTTTATGCCGTAATCCGGACAATGCCCGCCTTTGCGAGTTTCACGCATTCACACTTTCGCCATCTATTTGTGCGCTTTCGGAGTAAGACTGACTTGTATGCCGTGACGGTAAACGGCATGAGGCTCTCTTATGTCGTCATGCC
Organism: Tinea trinotella; assembly: GCA_905220615.1. Lineage (NCBI taxonomy): Eukaryota > Metazoa > Arthropoda > Insecta > Lepidoptera > Tineidae > Tinea > Tinea trinotella. Next base: position 10,355,217 of record HG992312.1, read on the forward strand.
TCTTCTCTTTTTTCCGCCCTTTGCGTGCGCTCTATTTTACTCCATTTTTATTTATTGGTTTTCTTTAACTAAAATATATTCCTGTGACGGCAATTAAAATTATCTTTCATTTTTGTATTATATTAAAATTAACTACCCAAAACAGTTATTTGATAAAAATATTGATTTTAATGTTTATCATTAAAAGTCCCGCTTATTCGAGATTAATAACAGATTTGTAATTTGAAATACAAAGAAACGCTAGCGAAATATGCGGCTTGCTATTAAAGCGCTTATCTAAACTTTAATTACGATTATTCTCACCAACTATTGTTATAATACGGTAGTAGATGTAACATAAACAATTTTGTATTAACATTTATAGAAAAGACGCCGATATAAAGGTATCAATCAACGGCGACTATTGTCGAAGCATTTAATTTATTTCCTACATGAACGTTTTGATTGATGTAGCGGGAAATGAATCAGATTAAATAATATTATACTACCATAGTAGCTGCTTTCACGGCGGAGAATTTCTTTTCAAGCACTCGCTAGTCAATTCGGTAGTACAAAGAGACTTCACCGCGCCTGGTGGCCTCAACATTGCATTGCCTTCAAATATCATCATAGACTATTTGTGATAGATATATCCATTAATATAGTTTATTCAAAATTGTCTCTGAGAGATTATTTCATACATGCTATGAACATTATTACGAACATAGATTTATAAATCAAACAAATTTTATGCGGCTTACTATCGCGTTTATTTTGGTTTTATTTGAGAGCTTTGCAGCCATCGTGGTTACGGAGAGACTGAGGTGTTGGTGCTTCCAAAACTACCCTGTTTGATGTTGTGATTTTGTTTTTCTGTTCCCGGTTTATTTCAATTTTTTGCAAAAATAACTGACTGAACATAGATTTATTAAACACATATTCTGTATTCATTTATTTATTCCTATTCTCTAATGTTATTCTTAATCTCTCATTTGTTATTCTCATCGGTTATCTTCTAATCTGAGGCTACGAATATGTGTTAAATACATTTAAATATTTTATGTGTGATTTTTATACCTACATAGACAATAGTAGTCGGGATTTAGTTTTTGAATTTACTTTTTATTAGTTACCTATTTGAAATTGCCAAGAAATATTCGTTCGGCATCGGGAGCAGTTGTTTTATTAGTTAGGTACTATTGCTTAAAGAATTCAAAGCACATAAAATGGATAAATCCTTTTGATCTATCTACAATATAATTTATTCTTTGCAATTACATAGTATATCAAATACGCCGCGTCACGACGCACCGAATTATGAACACAAAGCGTCGTTGATACCGAATATTCCATATAAATATTGAGCTAATCGCTCTTTCAATGAAGCGGTCCTCTTTTTTATTAATAATTGATTGTGGAGTCGCGAGTCATGCGGCATACTGTAGCCTATCGCATTTTCCACGAGAAGAACGTAGCTAAACACGATTCTAGTCGATTGACAATAAATACACTAAGAGTTCGATCGGGTTTTAAATATACATATGGATCGACATTTGATAGTACCCCGCTTGACGTTAAGCTGGAGTGCGGTCCATACATGGACGCAGACTGATACAACAGTTAAATAATTGAAATTAGCAGTCACATCCACTATGCCGGCCTAATTGGAACCGGCAACTTTTAAAGCTTATTACGATACGCGACTAAGTCACTTAACTATATATACACTTGATAGTGTGAAACTTGTTTTATGGCGTTAACCCGTCCAGTTAAATCTGAAAATTGGCAAAATTTTGGGCCGGCGGCGTTGGTAACAAGGAAATATCCTTTGTCTAATTAAAGTGATTAGAGCATTGTGGTTTGATTAATATTAAGTTAATTGTCCGTTCGATTAATCGATTTAATTTAATTCCCCTTTAAATATTTTATCTTAAGGTAAAATAATATGAAACTATATTGTACTCTAATTATTAAATTATCGTCTTTATGCATTAATAAAATAGGTAAAACCATGGTTGACTTGGAGTGTTAGGTAGGGTGGTTTCACTTTTATTGTTTGTTATACATACTTGTATCTTTTATATATTTGACTTAATATCTATACATAACTTTTCTGACTTTTTATATTATTACCTATATGTAATTTATATAATTATTTTTTAGCTACTGGAAATAGGTTTTTAAATAGCATAGACTATTATAATATAAGTTAATGCACCCACAATCCCTGTTCACTATCCCAAAGGTTAGCTGGTAGAAAATGTCATTAGACATTAAGCTCGCCTATGTACATGTTAAATGTGTTTTATTATTTACTGTGTAATAAAGAATTAATCTATATATCTATATCTGGCCTCAACTTGCCTAATGATAAGTAAGAGGAAGTGCACAATACTGACAAACTTTGATTTTAAAAGGCTTTTAGCATTTATTATATATTTTTACAATTTTATACTAAGCTACTACTCGTGCTTGTGTCGTAGAGCGGGGTTGATGATCATGATCATGATCAAATGTGTCGTCGCACAGACGATATTCGTCACAACGATTACTAGTCTCGTTTTATTGGATTTAGCCTAGCTTTTATTATTTTGACAAAAGTCGAGGAGAGACGATAATTGTTTTAACTGGCCCAATCTAACCCCGCAGAGCACATACAGTGGTGCCGGCAAGTGGTCTTTTGGTTTATGACCACTAGACCACGGCCGCCTTTATTTTTTAGATTAATTATATGATATAGTATATATCGTTAGATTAAATAGTCTTTACATCTGAACAAATACAAAAGGAAATAATTCAAAGAAAACAATTAAAGAGTTCTACAAACAACAAATCCCACGAGATGCGCCGATTACGAATGCAATTTGCAAACTAGCACTGTTAAATATAATTTAATATTCGCGGAACACAGTTAACACATTTCTCACGCGTTACTCTTACGGAGTGTTTATGAGGCGTTTGTCATATCTGAAGGAATAGCACTTTCATCATAAACTTGTAGTTCCGTTTATCCCACTTATTTAATTAAACATTCTCACACGTTGCGCACAACAATAACTTTTAATTTTAACTATTATGAGTGCACCGCTTACAGGCAGTTAGGTTAGCTGTAACTACTCGTCCGTGAGAAGTTGCCGCTTAGGGTGGATCTAATTCAAATAATATTAGGACAATTAAATTGGAATAATTTGAAGATAATTATAAAACAAACAATAAATATAAACATGTCTGGGAATATTATAATTAAGTCGTTCACTGCTGGACATAAGGGACATAGAGACGAGGGAGGCCCAGCGACCTTCACAACGCGAGAGGTTTCATGCTATCTTTAGCAGGACTAAAGATAGCAGGACTCGATTATCGGTCGAAGACTAAAGTCCCGCCTAAAAATATACCTAAATTTAATAATTAGTTTACAGTGCTATTTGAAGTCGTTTTTTTTTGTTAGAAATTATTTTATTTTACGATTTTAAGTGATGGTTAGACCGAGCAAAGATGCTTCTCGAATGAAGAGAAGATTCGGACGGAAAATGATAGACGGAAACGATTAGACACAATAAAAAAAACTTAACAAACGTACTAGTCGCCCCTACGATGAAGATCCCCTCGATTTCTCTGGTCTGCCATCATCAAACCCTGATTTTCTTATCATGGGACCACCTTTGAAATATCTTCTTTCCAACAAAAAAGAATAATCAAAATCGGTTCATTAACAACGAATATAAACGGCTGAATTGAGAAACTTCCTCTTTTTTTGAAGTCGGTTAAACTTTGATTCCCTTATCATCAAAATCGGTTCATAAACAACGAAGTTATCCGCGAACAAACATAAAAAAGATATATACAGTCATTTTAGAAACCTTCTCCTTTGTTGAAGTCGGTTAAACCCTGATTTCTTTATCATGGGACCACCTTTGAAATATCTTCTTTTCAACAAAAAAAGAATTATCAAAATCGGTTCATAAACAACGAAGTTGTCCGCCAACAAACATAAATTTAAATGTTGAAAATTTAAGACTTATATGATTTTCTCATGGATGCCATTATCAGAACTGGACCAAATTAAAATGGGACCAAACGGGAAGCATCAGCTATCAAATAAAAAAAGAATCATTAAAATCGGTTCAACCAGTCAAAAGTTTTGAGGTAACAAACATAAAAAAAATACTGGTCGAATTGAGAACCCCCTCCTTTTTTGAAGTCGGTTAAAAATGTGAAGTTAAAGAGTGGTGCAACCCCTTTTTTCTTTTTTACTTATACGATACTTTTTACAAATTCGTAAATTATAATTTTTGGTACAACCGGCTGTATATGTTTTATTGTATATCCTATTATTTGCAAAATACATGGTGTTAATATAATTTCCGCGATGTCATTGTTCTTGTAGTGTTGCCATCTGATTAACGTTATTGTTTCATAGTGGGGAACATTCACCACAATTTAATATAATAATTGTGCGAGCGAGTAGGGTTACCAATTATGTGTAACGCTACCTGGAATACCTACCTACATTTTATAAATGTAAATTATTAATAAGACAATGAAGTGAAAGTAAACTTTGTTGATTTTTATTTATTTCATTAGTATAGTAATATACAGCAATATACGGTCACAAACATACATTAATAAAAGACTTTTTCCCACAGGGATACGCAGAGACAGTGGAGCGCCACTTGCCACGAGCCTGACACAACTCCCTCCCTTCCTTCATATTCACAATTCTCTTGATACAAGCTCTATGATTATGGGCACTAGGCAACCTAGCTTTCTTGAGGATGTCTCCAATTTGGTCGGCTAACACCCTCCTGGCAGTGCCGGATTAAGCCAGCGCGGGGCCTATAGCAAATTCTGTCAAGGGGCTCTTGGTTTGCTTTAGGTACTCTAGTTTAGCGTATTAAATAGAACAAAACTGTTAAAAATAAACTTTTCTGGATTTAATATGGGCAAATTTAGAGGTAACACTTTTAATATCGACTTAAATTTTCAAGTGGAAGTGAAGCATAGCCTAAGAGCTTCGCGTTCAAGGCATGCAAGATATTTTACACTCCTATCTGAATTAATATTTTTTTATTGCGGTCACAGGCGCTGGAGCGCGGGGCCCCTAATATAGCGGGGCCCGTAGCATTTGCTACTCTTGCTACGTGGCTAATCCGGCATTGCCTCCTGGGCCTGCCTTGTTTAACGTATCCATTCACATGAGATTTATAAAAAAAGTGTATTAAAAAATAAAGTGTATTATATTATTTGACAGTACCCCGACTCGTGTTAAGCTAGAGTGCGGTCCATGAATGAAAGCGTCTAATACTACAGTTAAATAACTCTTTGATAATCAGACCCGGAACAAATATGCCTCTTTTTAATTAACAAATATTTAATATAATTATTACAAAATAAAGCTATAAAATCTTTGCTCCGACTGGCAATGGAACCCGGGATTTTACGCGTACCGTACTGGTTACAACGTTTTGTGAAGTTTATAACATTTAAATAGTGTTTGAAAATAAAATTTAAAAAAGGTTATTTAAAAGAATTAATAACATTTTTTAGTTTTAATTTTTAACACTAATTATATCTCAAAAAGTACCAAAATGTTTTCTTAAACGATCCTAAGTAGAACATTACTTATGTTAGTGGCTGCCAATAGAGGAATTCGCAAATTGGACTATTTATCTAATGTAAATAAAATATTCAACATCTCATACAATCGTTCGCGGAGTTAATGATGTGGAAACAGATATAAGAGCGAAATAAAAACCAGATGAGTTAGGGCTGGTAATTACAACTACTACTAAGGAAGCACGTCGATTAGTGCTGTATAACTTAATTTGTAGAAAAAATAGGTTTAGTTAATATAACTGAATATTACAATTGATACAAAATTATTTATATATGTACTCTTTAAGATTTACTGCAAATTCTATTTAATCTGTGTTTCGAAATCTATTTATTTATTTAAAAACTTAATGCACAATAGTACAAAGGCGAACTCAATGCCTTTTATTCCCTATGTATCCCCACCCGCTGCAATTGCTCTACTACTGATTTACTCTAAACATGAGTCTCTATGCAGGACAGCGTTAAGTAATGACTGAATAAGCAGCCTCCAGTAGCGGTTGCAAAACACTGAATAATGGCAAGAAATAACCGTTTTACAAGAAGTAATCACGGTATAGATAGCAAAAAAAGCAAATATTAATTTGTTTCAGTGTGAGCAACTCTTTACTATTCATATGTAATTATAAGTAAGGCATTGTACTGATTGATGATGTTTGTTTTCTAAGGCGACTTAATAATTACTAGATGTATGTGGAGTGACGATTGCGGATAGAATAAGGAATGGACAGTGCACGTTAGATGTGGTTTGAAAAAAGATGTAATGATAAGGATTGACAAAGAAATGGCACATGGTTTGGGCACATGGAAAGGATGAGCGAAAGTAGATTGACGAAAGGAATTTATAAATCTGATGTGGATGAATGCGTTAAGCAAGGCAGGCCCAGGAGCGACATCCTAAAGAAAGCTGGGTAGCCTTGTGCTCATAACTGTCGAGCTCGTTTGAAGAGAATTGTGGATTTGAGGGAGTTGTGTCAGGATTGTGCCAAGTGGCGCTTCATTGTCTCTGCCTATCGCTGTAGGAAAAATGCTTGACAATTTGATTGATTGATGTATTGTATTATATATGTAGATAATATAAAGTACATAATATGTAGATATATGTGTTACTATGATTGTCAAGGCTTAATTCTACAGGTATTGGTTAACATAACAGATCACCACTTTCTCCCCTTAGTTATCTCTCTACAAACAGTGCATATAACAAGCAAATAATATACGTATCCGGCATAGTGGATACGTATATTATTTGCAATTATTTAACTTTAGTATCAGTCGCCTCCATTTTTGGGCCGCGCTCTAGCTTATAACACCTGGCTTTACAACAACTTTGTCATATTATGTAAAACCTCAGTAAAAAATTAAAACAAAGTTATTTATTATATATTGCGATTAAAATAAGAATAGGACAGAATCGGCGCCATTTTGTGACGTCTAACTCTCCAACCAACTTCACTTTAGTATAGTGTCTTTTTCTTTGCGGACCGTCAAGAAAAAGACACCTTTGAATCAGTCATGTGAAGTTAGTCAACAGCCCGTCCTATTCTTATTCTAATAGCATAGTACATATTATTTATATCTACAAGCAGCCTAAAGTAATGTAGGTACGTGGGAGTCGCAAATACAACGAGAAGCGGTGACGATTAATGCAATTCTGTTAGGAGATAATTAATTATTACTGTCGCATAAGACACGCTGTGTTAAGAAGGGTAGTTCTCAGTTAACACAATTATTTAATAATAATGATTGCGAAGTTGCGGTTTCCATTACTAGGGATTTATTTGTAATATTTATGTAAACACACGTTTAAACGCTTTAATGTAAAAAATAGTTTTTATGTAAAAAAAATTCTAAACCCATAGTTTAGATGAAATACTAAATATCGTCGCCACAATATTATGTATACGAAAAGATTAATTGTTACGAAAACATTACAATATTTAATTAGTTTTTTATTATTGTGACTCGACATATGACAGCACCCCGCTTGATGTTAAGACGGAGTGTGGTCCATGAATGAATGTCACTGCTATTACAATTTAATAACTGTAAGTAGCAATCACATCCACTATGCCGGCCTAGTTGGAACCGGCAACTTATCCCGTCTGTATACTTGTAAGTGGTGGTACTACCCCGGATCGGCAGACTGGGTACCACTGCCTACCACTTTTTGATGACCAGACCTGAAGCAAATATCTACCTCTTTTTTTATTAACAAATATTTGCAACATTTTAATATAATTATTAAATATTACAAATAAACGCTATAAAACAAATTTTTGCTTAGACCGGGAATCGAACCCGGAACTTTACGCGCAACACCGTGCGTCCAGGCCTGTGTAGGTACATGATTATTATATAGCACTATGGATGTTACACATTTTTGAATTAAGTTATTCCGAATACACTCATAAAGAAATAACTACGTCATAAGGACAGCTGAAATACCTGGAACATATAGTTTGTAATAAGATTACATAAATTTCGGGAGGGAAATTCGCGGATCTCCTAATTTGTCAACTCAGAGGAAATATGTCGACTGTTTATGAGAATACTTCCTCATGCAGATTAAGTCGTAGCATATAGAATTTTTGTTTTCCTACTGAGACATTCTGGTGTTCTTTATAATAATTTTTTAAACTAAAATACATTATTAAAAGGAGTCCCTTTAGGCAAGGTTCCGAAGATACTGGCAGCGTTCCCCCTTTGAATAGCTAGACTAATTCTTTGTCCGAGGTAGCTGCCAACTCTTCGGTCTCCTGTGATGTCGACTAACCTTTTTGATATTTCCTTAAAAAGCCTTAAAGCGCTAGGACCCCACGGACCAAGGGTCTCGACACCGAATGGGACAAAATCATACTCGGAGCCTAGACCCCTGTATTTGCACGCTTTAGCTTTTTCAGCCGCTTCACAAGCCGCACCAGCTCTGCTGTTGGTTCCATGTAGATGGGAAGGTGCCAGCGTGTCTGAACAGGTTGCATCCCATACCAGCACCCGGCCCATCTTCCATGGAATCAAACTCATACCATCCGGTCTCTTACCATCATCTCTTGCAATACCATTCGGCTCAAGTAGACTTGGCACGTTGACGGAGGCAAGAGACCGGCGTATGATATCGTTAAGTGCGGCATGTCTCGAGAACCGGCCTGCACTTTTTTGGCATGACAGTCCGTGATGTCCTAGCTTGTCGACATGACTGCCACAGGGACATTTATGAGGAGCGCAGACCGGAACCCCAAGCCGTAGACAGGTTGCGATTCGGAGCGTGTCAGGCTCAAGAAATGTTCCTGTATTTGACGAAGGGTACGCGTGAAGCCAGTAGCCGGCCTCATGCGTACCCACGGCCAAAAGCCTAGCACGCGCCGAACCTGTACTACTGCTCAAAAGATTGTCATAAGTCAATTTACAGTTTATGTCGTCCCAGCTCCTCTGTGAATTTTGAGAAATTGAAAAATTTTGACCTGGGCATGCAATTAAGAAAGCGTTTCTAGCTTCTTCCAAGGCAGCAATCTCAAAGTTTGAAGGGGTTGCCCTTAAAATTTTACCTATGAGATTTGCTGAACTATGGACAGAAGATAGAAAGGCAGGTAAAGCTACACTGGAAATTTTGCGAATCCCTAAACCACCATAACGGATGGGTAGGGATGCTTGGGTCCAAGATTGCTCGTTCAGCTGCATATTAAGAATTGATTCTAAACTATTTTTTATTAAGTCGTCTACATGTTTTAAAAGATCTGGGTAATTCCAAAAAGAGCAGCAACGGAGCACATACGTGAATTTTGGGACGAAAAGACAGAATTTTAAGATGCAAAGTGCATAATGTGGACTAATTTCAAGGAGACGATCAGCAGAATTTTGAAATTTAGTAATTGAATTATTAATATATTCAGAAATAGATGCATCAAAAATTGGAGAACCTAAAAGGTAAAGTGAATTACTGTTAACTATTTTAATATTTGGAGCCAAAATATTAAATTTTTGTTTTACGTCGTTTAAATTTAAGGCGCAGTTATTTATAAAAAGTTCGCATTTGCTAAAATTAAGCTCCAAACCAATGGCTTCAAATTTACTTTTGATTAAAAAAAGGTCCGAAAACACAGTATTCACATCACCTCCTAGGGTCCCGTCGTCCAAATACCAAACGTTGAAATTAGAATTTAAATTTTTGATTATAGGATTTATAGCCAAACTAAAAATTGCAGGCCCAAGGGGATCACCCTGTTGACAACCTACTTCCGAGGACAGTTCATTAGAACGATATAACAATTTTGTTGGGTCAGCGTAACTGAGAAGAAGATAATTGTATATTTCCGGTATATGTTGTTTTATTTCCGTCAGCAGGGTATCCCTATTTACCGAATTGAAAGCATTTTTGACATCAATTTTGAGCAAAACGTCAGGCTGTCCGTAAGTTAGAAAAGAGCGTAGGGCATGGACGGCTGCCTCACACCCTCCTTTTACACCGAAGCCTAACTGTACGGGTTCAAATTCCGAATTTAATTTTGGTAAAATATGTCGAACAGCAATTTTGGAGGCCAGACGTCGTAGTGTTGATCCAACAGCAATTGGTCTCACCCCTCCGTCCTTTTTGGTGAGAGCAATGAGGTTCGCGCCGAAAAGAATAGGAACAATTTCTGGATTGACATTACCGAAATACATAAAGTTGATTAATTTTGTGATAGAATTTACAAGTTGCTCGCCTGCATCACCCACAGAATGCGACGTTAAGTCTTTCAAATGTTGGGGTGAGATTCCATCCAAACCTGCAGCCGAACCTGGTTTAAAAGATAAAATAGCATCCGTAACATCTTTGTTTTGAATTTGAAGGCATGCTTGCCCTGCTGTTGGTGGGTCGAGAAAATATGGGTTTACTGGAGCTGGAGGATGTTTTGTCCGTAAGACCTGAAGAGTGTCAGGGGTATCTGGTGATAGCACATCGTTGGAGAATAAAAGGCGAGCGGCACCTTTGAGATCTCCGTCACTGATTTTGTTTTCTATGAGTTTGTTACGATTACGAGGGGCATCATGTTTGATGCTCCTCGTAATCGCAAGAGGTGCGGGAGAAGGCAAGGAGCTCACAGCACAGTTATTCTTAATCTTTTGTGTTAGTGATAAATTTGGTTCATTCGTTTTTATTATGTGTAGTGTGTTGTATGAAAATAAAAATAGGTTCTGCCAGTCTTGAGTACAATTGCTTATGTAACATTTCTGTATTAATTTTGACAAATGTGTAGCAACGGTTATTCGTGCTCCTCGAGGGATTCTTTTTACTACAGGTAAACTATTTTTTAAATTACTAAGATATTTGTGGAAAGGTGTTGAATTGTTGGCTACATAAGTAGGCGCACTCGGAATAATGGGATGAATGTCTAAAGGTGAACTGTTTTGGCTAATACATTTCCTGTGTATTTTTGTAGTGTGTATGTTGAGGCCTTTTAAAGATTTGAATGACTTTCTGCACTGTGAACATGTATGGGTCGCGTTCGACGTGCCATCACAAGATTGTGTCACGGTCTGCATTCACAACAGGTTAATAAATTCACAAAAAATAATAACTTAAAAGAAATTTATAAACACTTTAAAATAACAAAATGTACACATTTTTTCCAGCATGGGCGGCCTCCGCTCCTGCGGCGGCCGTCTATGCACTCGCTGCACACTTTATATTTATATATAGAATTTGAAATACCTAATTTTAATGTGGCTCGACATAATTTATGACATGCCGCTTGATTTTAAGCTGGAGTGCAATCTATAAATGGATGCGAATGCGACTACAGTAAACTGCAAGTAGCAGTCGCATCTACTAAACCGTTGGAACTGGCATAGTGGAAATTGATGATTAATTTAAAAGTTTCAAGCTAATCTCGAAAAGCGGATGAGTCACTTCACAGTCTGTATACTTTAAAGTAGTAGATATGGGTAGACAGAATTGTGACACGACATCTGACCTCGTCCCGCCTGATGATAAACAAGAGGAGGTCCAAGAGTGACGACGACTTAAAAAACTGAGTTTGTTCACGGCTGCCTCAGTCGCTGTCACTATGCCGGCCAACGATAAGAAGACAAGGCCAGAAGCTAAATGTTTTTTTTTATTGTGACGCCACATTTGATCTAGACTAGCTTGATGGTAAGCAAAGGAGGAGGGTCTGAGAACGCTGACGATTGTAAAAATATCGTCGATATTTTTACAACAGCGTAAAAATATCGCTGGATTCATTTTACACTCGCTTAAAGGCGAGATATCTCTGCGTTATGAACAAAACGAGTTTTAAGCGAAATAAGGTTGAGATTTGCAAATCACTCTTGAGCGTGCTATGTATTTCATACGAATAATTTACCTTTTATAACAACATTTTGTTAAATTTCAGAAAACCGTGTACTTATTTAAATATCTAGCCGAATAAGTGTCTAATTTAGTAATTGACTATTGATGTTTACAAAAAAATCTAATAGTTATCGCTTATTAAAACCGAGAACTTTTAAATCCAACACTATTTGTGTGATAAAGTTGCATATTTTTTTCTTAAACAATATAAAGTATTTGTTTGTAAAGTGTATTTTTGAGCATTTCTTCTTTACACATATATTTTTTTGAGTTAATAACATTTTAAGAAGTATAGGTTATTTGATCGTCAAAAGTATCTCAAAATAGGATATCGTCGGGGATCCCTGCCTTAAGGATATAAGATGGGGGAAACACGTGGGTTGGTAAACTTTTCCACTTGTCAATTATTCGAGAAAGCTACAACGCGCCTAATTAGTTTGACTAACGATTCCCTTGATACTTATTAAGTTGCTATCAGAAAAAACCTTCGATATAATAGTTATAAGTGGAGAAAATAAAGCAATAAATACTAAAATAAACCGATCGGAACTTATCTAATAATAAAATCATATGTATGGTTGTGTTTACGGAGCATGCGCACGAGTAATTTCCAAGTGTTTTGCATCGACCATCGCCGTCAGCAACCGCAATCTTTATTTAATTGACACACGGGTCTTATGTTACAGACCAGTTAAACTTAAATGGCAAATAGACTAAGAATTTATACAAAACAAGTATACTTAGTAACGGGCATGGAATTAATGACCTACCCGTCGAAATCAGAAAGGCCTTGCTTGACGCGTTGATCTCAGGAAACATCTTTTAGGACAATTATTGTACATTGTATGTGTTAATACATTGTATATAACTACGATGTACAGACCGTAGAGTGACGTAGTCGCGTTTCTGAATCAGCAATGTAAGTTCTCGGTTCTAACTAGACCGGTATAGTGGATGTGACTGCTACTGGTAGTAGTCTCCTCGTAGCTTATATCACTGAGAGAGGTCTATGCCAGTCCATGGTTTACGGCGTTCACACGAGGCAAACTTAGTTGCTCAACTGCGAAATCGTTCGCAATTTGAATCGTCTAAACAGACTTTCAATCAAGTTAAAGCAAAAAATATCGGTTCAACAAAAGTTAAAGTAAAAGATAAAGACCTTTCAGCTTTTATTGATTCAATTATTAGTTGTCAGCGAATCGATTTGTTCGTGTAATATTGTAATAATTTTTTTTTTTTGTTGAACGATAAATATTGAATATGTGTAATAAATAAACCATAAATTACTACCATACTTAAAATTATTGTTTAGACTACGTTCGGATCATGAATATAATATAATATATTCATCAAATGTAAAAACTTTGCAGATGGGTAATGGTAGTAATTTATGGTATACGAAACCATCATCAAAAAAACTTATTGTTATTAGGTGTAATGTTTAAAGGTTCACCTTTAAGGTTCACTTAGCACTTTTTCGCACTTTGATTTAAAAGACCCTCGTTACTAAAATTAATTAGCTGTGACAAAAGGCTGAAAGTACAACTCTTAAGGAAGAGAATGAGCTCAAATACAACACTCTAGGACCTACCGAAGAGGTAATAATTAAGTTGCAAAAAAGTGCTTTTTAAATTATTAAATGTAATTTAACAAAAAAGAAAAAAGAAAAGAATTCCAAAAAAAATACCACTAACACTACACGTCAAAGTCTACAGTCTATTAAAATTGGAGACGTCTAGGTATAAAATTGTTTGTTTGAAACTTTATTTAGAAAACATCGATTTTTAACGGTTTTCCGTATTTTGTAAAAAAACAAAAGAACCAATTTGAACTGGTCCAACCAACTGGTCTCATTTTGTAGATATTTTTAAAACCTACAAGTCGTTCTAGCAACATTTTTATCTAAATAGTCAAGAAAAAATTATAATGGCGAAAAACTACGATTTCGCAACTTTACCGGCGAATAAAAAAAAACTGCAATAGTTCAGCTGTTGGATTTTAGGCTCATTATTAACACGTCCTAAGACGAACCTAAATCCGTCAAAATATCTCGGTTCGCATTTTTTTTTAAAACACTAGAGGGGCTCGACTCCTTTGCCCGGCGTAATAAATTAATAACGAATTTTAAAGCTTTACAAGAGTGTTTAGAGAGAGTCAGCCTTATAAGCTTAGCCTTACAAGCCTTACAAGAATTAGAGAGAGCTAAGTGCATTGATATTAATTTTGATTAAGATCATTCAGTCAAAATTAATATAGTCTAGGATATAGCGCGTCAGGAATTGCATGAACCCTAACTATCTGCTGTGTGGTAAATAAGCTCCGATTTTATATATTTTTTTCTTATATAACATTTTTACGGCAGAGCGACCATTTTCTAGATAGAGGGGTGGTGGAAATCCGGGAAAAACGTAAATTCTAACCGCCTGGAAGCAACGGTAAGTCACAGCATCCATTTTTTAATCACTAGGATAAGTAGTGGCAGGAAGGAAGGTTTTGAAGGAGCCGAAAATGCAATTTTCTTGTTAAACCATGCACGTTTATGCATAGTGCCACCGCAGACTGGCAGTAGGGTAGTAATTCGACATCCAGTATGGAAAATTTCGAACAAAACTTGAAGAACAAAACAAAACAAGTAAACTGTTATAAAATATTCACTGTTTGATTTATTTAACGGAACCCCGATGACTTTGGGAAACCCTGCACTATATAGTCCATTGAAGCAGCAAGTGTTTGGTTTAGTAAGCGTGTGTGAGTGAGAGGTAGCGGCACTTGCATCTCATTTTACACGTCATCGATACATTAACCAACAGTTTAACATGATCGTATCAATTTACATTAACTATTTCATTATAATAAGTAGCTTTACTATTATTTATGTATTTATTATAGTTATTTATAAACAAAAGTGACATCTGCAGAAAAGACATAGATATAACATTAAAAGCCGGTACAAATGCATGCAATTAAATATCACGAAGAAGTGACAAAGGAATGCTTAGAGGGTTTGGGCACATGGAAATAATAGGTGAAAGTAGATTGATGAAAGGAATTTAAAAAACAGATGTGGACAGATGCGTTAAACGAGGCAGACCTTGGAGGATTTTTTCCGAGCAAATCGGAACAAAAGAAAACCAAGAAAGCTGGGTTGCCTTGTGCTCATAACCGTAGAGCTTGTATGAAAAGAATTGTGAATGTGAGGACAGCAAGGGAGTTGTGTGGAGTGGCTAGTGGCGCTCCACTGTCTCTGCCTATTTCTGTGGGAAAATGTTGTAACAATTTGATTGATTGATATCATGACAATAATTTTGCTTTTAGCATTAGGGAGATTGTGAAAGAAGAAATTACATTTAAATAGAAATAAAAAAAAAAGCTACCTGAAGTGACCGTAGAGATTGTATATATATAAAGAAAGTGAGAGAATTAAAAAGTCAGGATTGTGAAAAGGAACAGAAGCTTAAAGAGTCAGGTTATATACACTTATAATATTATTATGAGTGTATGAAGGTATTACAGGTTTACATAGGTAATAAAAGATGGCCGCATAGCGTAACCCGCAGGCTTAATAAGACAAGTTTAAACGAATGAAAAATTTGACAACTGTAACAAACACCTCAACATATTTCAATGGATACGTGATTAACATGATAAGAGAACTGTCACAACTGTTTTCATCAATACTGGTAGCATTTAACCGGTTTTTGGTTTAACCGTTTAGAGAAAAATATACAAATAGGTTTATGACAGCTTACAGACATAGCTTAGATGTCATAATGACTTAGATGACTTAGCTTAGATGACTTAGAAGACATAGGTTATGAAAAATATACACAAATAATATATAGTTTTTATATATAGTTTAGGTTTATGAGAGGACCTAAAATAGGAAAATAAAAATAGTATCGGATGAACCCGATACTATTTTTGAATGACCAAGCCCTTCCATCATTTTGTACTTCTTTCATGATTTTTAAAAAATTACTTTTCTTAAGCTACTATACTTAAGCTTATATTCGTATCACAGAAACAGGACGACCAAACATATATCAAAGGTACATTGTGTACCGGTGGGTGGTTTTGAACCCGTGCTCTCGGTTTGCGTAACCATTGCACTACAACTACAACACGGTCCGTCGAATTACATAACTACGTTAATAGTTTTTGTGAAAATTAATTTTAAACCGAAGACTTAAATTTTAACATTGCAACATTTATTTTAGTATTTATTTAGATTTTGGGCGGACATTGATTAATGAACTAAACAAATTTTAATTCATTAATCATAAATTAAAGTTTCTCCGTGACCACGATGGCTGCAAAGCTCTCGAAACGTCGAAATAATAATAAAAAAATGTAAAATCAAAAACCAAAATAAACGCCACCTTAAGTCGAATAAAATTTGTTTTATTCATTAATATTTATTCTTTTATTCTACACATACAGATTATGTATCTGTCTTGAAGTTCTCAAGCTAAGCGTGAAAAAGCACTATTGGGCAGCCACTGGGACAACCGTAAAATCGTTCGCGTTCGTCGTCGTCAGCGTTCTGGACCTCATCTTGCTTACAAAGTCAAAGTCAGTTCTCGTGTCTCAATAAAAAAAAACCTTTAGGATCTCCTAAATCGTCAAATGACGAGCACATTCATTGATCTCTTTAAATCCAGGGTAACATCATGATGACCGAAAGAGGCCATTTAGAAAAATATCTGAGAAATTACTTTAAATTAATGAATATATAATTTTTTTCAATTCCTTGTTACAAGTGATTGGTTATATTAGATAAATGGTCACGTATCTATGTGTTTTTGTAATAAAATCTTCTGAGAGCTCGAGTGCGCGCATCGGAGCGAGTGACGCGGGACAGCCTTCCTACTTCTCGACTTACCTTCCTTCAATATGATCGTTAGGAGTTTTGTTAAGTTAAATTGTTGGTTATAAATTATAAATTCTAATGCCACCTAGTTACATGTCCTTATTGTGACTATACGAGTGGCTGAAAGATATACGACATAAAAATGTATTTTAGCCTATGAAATAATTATTTAACTATATTTGGGCAATATAAACACTAAATTATGGCAAATAATACCTATTAAAATAATCCAAATAATCTAAATCAAAATCAAATTTTCACGCCTTTTTCCTACAGGGATAGACAGAGACAATGGAGCGCCACTTGCCACGATCCTGACACAACTCCCTCGCTTCCTTTACATTCACAATTCTTTTTATACAAGCTCTATGGTTATGGGCACTAGGCAACCTAATAATAATGTTTACTTAAGGCTATTTAAGACTATTAAGACTCATGCAAACCGAGCTTGTACAAAGTTTTTTTTAACTTTATAATTTATATTTATTCTTAATTTATAAATTTACAATAACCCTGCAAAATTTGACAGTTGGAAGAAATGCGCGATGAAAGTACCTACGTCCTGTGTGATTTTTTGCTATTCAATTTTCATTACAAATTTCATTTTTTAAGTAAAGTAAACAGTACTTACTCTAGCTAGCATTGAAAAACGGCAAATAAATTACAGTACCTCCTCGTAAGTGTTTATTTAAATAATTATTTGAATATTTATCAGCAAAGCATAATATAAGATAGAAAATGTAAGTTAAAACGTGATAGCTAAGTGATCCAATAAAATGGATTCGTTCATTTACAAGATTTGTGTACATAAAAGGGTGAATTTACATTTTGATGTTCGCGAGTGCTTTTGGGACTTAAGTCTCGTTCGCTTCCTAAAATTTTAAAACACCTATTTGCATATGCTTTGCTTCATATAAACGACACTTTGACAGCCTCATTCACGGCGCGAAGTAGGGTGGCATGTTTAGATTGCCTATTAATATTTCACTTTTGTTTACTTTTATAAGTTATTTACATTTTTATGACATTTTTATTTAATTTCTATAGGTACTAAGCTACTAAGAGTGCTTGCATAATAGAAACAGAACGACCAATGAAAAGATATAATACTTTGGTACTGGGAAGTGGTTTTGAACCGATAGCTCCACGTACACCACGGTACGTGTAACCTTAGATTCTTTAACAAACTAAGGCAACTGGAATCTGAATCGGTATTTTCAGTCAAGGCTTCCTTGTACTTCCCCTTTGGTTACCATCAGTCAAGTTAAGGTTACGTCCAAAAAAGAAGTAGCGTGCCATCCTTATCCTTGTATCAAAGTAACAAGGAGACCAGGTACATATATCAAATACACATTGGTATATGGTTTGGCCAAAACCGCATTTAAAATATTTCTCACGCATACATACACATCCACACGCATACATATACATCCACACGCACACATATTATATATGTATATATTTTCCTATTTTCTTTGCTGGCAACCTTATCCAAATTCCCTAAGTACCGGCAAAGTGGAAACTCAAAAAAAGAAAGAAGAAGAAAGTGTATGTGGACTGACCGCGCACGCATCTCGCATCGCATTTACATTTAATAAGTTCACATCAGTTATAAAGTGTGACTGAAGTGAAAAGTGGATGCACCAATGATAATTGCCTCATTGAGTGCTACAGTTCCAATCGAAGACATTCGCATCGCAGTGAGTTGTTGACGATAAAGTGCCAAAGAACCAGCGACCATTTACCAGGTACTCCTTAAAATATTGTCCAGTATAGATCCCGGGATATAAAACGAACGCTGGCATTCAAGCTGCGCAACTTGTTTTGTTATTAGGTAATACATACTTTTCTTATGTGCACGACTCTACATATGCGCGCACTTGTTTCTACCGCAGTTCAACGTTTTTTTAATCTGCCGATCCTTATACTCATAACTTAGCGCTTACTTAATCTGCCGGGATATATACCGGAAAGTGGTTTTGAACCGGAGGTACTTGTTTTTAATGACTACCATTATACCACGGTCGTTTTACTAATGATTATTACAAACATAAATTGGATACAATTATGTGTTCATTTGATATTCAAATTCTAAATATCCCACCATATACTTCAAAGTGGATGTTTTTACTTCGCTTTGTAAATCGCGGCACGTACACAGAGTTTTCAACCAATAGGAATGTTTTCGCCAGACACGTACCATACGCTAAAACTTTAAAACGTTCATTTGCATACGCTTTGACGATTAAACGACACTTTCTGAAGTACCTACGAATTGTATGTGCGAGTCCCAAGGGTTGTTACAGTTTGTTCAATTTTGGAAATCAAATGAACGGGGTTTTATGTAGTTAGTCTATTTAAAATTGGTAAACAGTATTAAAAATCGAATGCTGTATTTAATTAATTATGAAAGAATGGGCTGATTTAAAAAAAAATGTGTGTTTTTCAATCCGTTTCACTTTTTTTGGCTTTTCATATGACAGCACCTCGCCAGACGTTAAGTGCGGTCGATGATTGGAGGCGACTACAATAACTGCAAATAGCAGTCACTTTGCCGGCCTATTGGTTGGCTTGGCGTTATGGGTTAGCACACCAGTCCGATAAGAAGAAAGTCCCAGGTTCGATACCCGGTCGCAGCAATAATTTGTATCATAGCTTTTATTTGTATAATTTTATAAATAAATTAAATTTGTTAATAAAGAAAAGAGTGCCGATCTGGGGTAGTACCACGACTTTCAAGTATATACCTTAAAGTGACTTAGTCGCGTTTCCGAATCATTAGACCCGGTAGATTGCCCTCGTTTTTGCAATCGTTTTATTCTTATTTTTGAGACGAACAACATCTGCGTGTCTGCAGGTTCTTCCAACTTAGCAACAGTGGATGCGACTGCTACTTGCAGTTATTAAACCCTTTAATTCGCAATGTTAAGTGTACTTAACATCCCAAACAAAAACAAAAAACCCGCGTATTTATAACTGGCAGCCTAGTATTATTCTTACTACTCGAAAGAACATGTATTCAAGTAGTAAGATTAATACTAGGCTGCCAGTTACGCGGATACTAGGCCGCCAAATACGCGGGTTTTTTTTTGTTTGGGATGTTAAGTACACTTAACATTGCGAATTAAAAGGTTAACTATAGTAGCAGTCCATTCATTCACCACACCCTATCCTAACATCATGCGGGGTGCTGACAAATGTCTGGAGACAAATAAAAAATAACTTGAATTAAATAGAATAAAAAAATACGTGACTTATTCACACAACGACAGGATTGACGACAGGCGTGGACGAACGGTTTAGCGATTGGTTTGTTGCGCGTAAAGTCCCGGGTTCGATCCCGGTCGGAGCAAATATTTTTTTATTACCAAATATTTGCAATATTTAATAATATTAAATATTGCAAATATTTGGTAATAAAAAAAAGAGATGGATATTTGCTTCGGGTCTGGTTATCAAAGAGTGGTAGGCAGTGGTACCCAGTCTGCCGATCCGGGGTAGTATACTTACAAGTATACAGACCGTGAAGTGATTTGGTCACGTTTCGGGATCAGCTTGTAAGTTGCCGGTTTCACCTAGGCCGGCATAGTGGATGTGATTGCTACTCACAGTTATTGAATTGTAGTAGCAGTGACATTCATTCATGGACCACACTTCGGCTTAACATCAAGCGGAGTGCTGTCGCAATAATTTATTTTTTTGTCACAATTAAAAAAAAAACAACCAATAGAGTACACATAAAGAATTACTATCCTGAATCGTTCGAAACATTTATACAAGTAAGTACTAACCCTAAGTTCGAGGGGTCTGAATCTGTGTGGAGGTAATCAACGTAATGCCAATCATGCAAATGTTGAGATCCACTGAAAGCCCCAACCGGCTCGTTTTAAGAGTTAAAATGGAGACTCACTTAGAGCTCCTAGTAAAATCATTGCTAAGTGATACACTTATTAAATTTTGTTTTATTCAAGGGTAACTTTATCATCATCATCAGCCAGAAGGCAAAAAAAGTTCGGTGCGTCTTTTCTTTGTAGATCAATCGACAAGTGGAATTCTTTGCCTGCCCATGTGTTCTCTCCATCCTATGACCTTGGATCCTTCAAGCGATGCGTGAAGAAGCACCTTTGGCCGGCATAGTGACGGCGATTAAGGCTGCCGTGAACAAACTCGGTTTCTCAGTCGTCGCCTCTCACTCTTGGACCTCCTCTTGCTTATCATCAGGCGAGTCGAGGTCAGATGTCGTGTCACAATAAAAAAAACTCGTCTTTTCTGTTGACCGCATCGGCAGTTAAACTAAAGGGTTCGTTGCGGTGTTTTTTGTAGAACCATCGACAAGTACATGAAAACAAGTACGATGCATAAGGAAACACTTTTGGTTGGCATAGTGACGCCGACTGAGGCAAACGGAAACTAAGGCAGTTTTGTTAGTCGCTGATATTCTTGGAATTCTCCTTGCACCAGGCAAGTCGAGGTCAGATGCCGAGTCACAATATAAAAGACTAAGAAGAGTATAAAGACTACATAATTACAAATTACTATTGAGGACTTGAACCTGTGGTATGAAGTGGCATATTGGAATGTATCTATGCTCTTTATTAATCGGTGTTGTCATGAACGGAGAGTGGCAGGCAGACCGATCCGAGGACTAGGTAAGCAGGTCTAAGTAAGCATTGTTTTACCAGGCCTTATTTTCGTATTGTGACTAGTTTTCTACTGATTAATAAGCAAATAACACTTTGTATTTTAATTTGAAATTGCACAATTTAACGTTTTGTGATAACTACTGCAGAGATAAAAATACAAGAAAAGTGATGAGTTTTTTTAATATGGCTAGACATATGACAGAAAATTGCTCGATACTACAGTTAAATAACTAAAAAGATTAGACACATTTATTATACAGGGCTAAAGCTGTTTACTTTCAAAATAACACCGAAACGCGACTAGGTCACTTCACAATTAGTACCTACATTTGTATACTCTCGGATTAGCTGACTGGGCAACGGTCTGCTTACCACTCAAATTATATACGTATAACTATTTATAAATTGTCATAAATTATGAACAATTTACAAAAAAAAACTACTAATACTTTTGCATGAAAACGTTACTAAAAGCAAGATGGCCGCCAGTCATCTCTTCGCTTTTGGCGCGCTTATTTGGAATTCAAAACGCGGTCGTGAAGAGGAGAGGCGTTGGTTTGACGTCGCCATTTTTAAATATTAAAATTAGATTATTGTATCGTGAGTGGTAGAGAGGAGAGGTGTCGCAAATTGATTCTAACTACTTTACACAAAGTACTGGGTCTCCGTGTAGTCGACGAGGTCTGAATATTTTAAATGTTCAAACTAGATACATATTTTTATTTGTAAGGTATGCTTGGTTGTACTTAGGTGAACTTTTGTATTATATTATGTTAATATATTAATTAAATATTTCACGCTCTCGTCTATGTTAGGCGTACCTACAGACAAATTCCTTCTTGACGTTAAGAATAGAATCGTTTTTGATACCCAGTTGTTTCCACACTTTATAATTTGCATATTCATAAATTTATGTTTCATTAAAATAATATATATATAATATATAGATAGATAATATATATAATATATAAATTAATATATATATATATATATATATATATATATATATATATATATATATATGTATATATATATAAATAATATGTTTTTTTTCCGCCCAAATCGGTGATATCCCAGCTTAGGTTATCTAGTATCCATACTAGTAGAGCTTGTATAAAATGAATTGTAGATGTGATGAAGGAAGCAAGAAAGTTGTCAGGATCGTGGCAAGTGGCGCTCCATTGCCAGGTAGAGACTGTGAAAAAAGGCGTAACAATTTGATCGAATGTTATAAGAATTAATTATTTATCTTCATATTAATCAGGATCAAGTTCTGGCTAAGGGAGAGGAGTTTTAGACCCTTCGAATGCATTATTTTATTTTAATACGAAAATACTTCCAGGTGCCGCTGTCGTACGAACTTTTTAACTTGTTTTAAACCCCCGATTTTAAAAGAGGGGTGTTTTAAGTTTGACCACTTACAAGTGCACAGACCGTTAAGTGACTTTGTCGCTTTTCGGGATCACTTTGTAAGTTGCCGGTTCCTAATAGGCCGGCATAGTGGATGTAACTGCTACTCGCTGTTATTTAACTTTTTAGCAATCATCTCCATTCATGGACCGCACTCCAGCCTAACATCAGGAGGATGCTGTCATAGTGTGGTGTCATATGTCGAGTCACAATAAAAATAGTTATATTAATACTGATAATAAGTATATCGCGTAATACTTATATAAATAAATAGAACATTATGTTAAGCAGCACGTTCGTACGCGACTTGTAAATGCAGTAAAAAGGAAGAAATTACCAAAATTAACATATCAAACGAGACTTCGTTATTCGCAACAGCACCCCTCTCTTGCGATGATATTCAGTTTTGATACTTCCACATAAAATTACGTATTCGAATACTTTGGATTAATAAACATGACATTCAAAGAAAGAACCTATCGAATTGTACGATTTTACAATATTTAAGTAAATATACAATATATATATACAATTTTATATATATAAATATAAAATATACAATTTTAATAGTATATACAAAAGCTGGATTGTATAGTGCTCATAATCGTAGAGCTTGTATGAAGAGAATTGTGGATGTGAGGGAAGAGAGGTAGATAAATAGAGGTATTTGTGTCAGAATCGTGGCAAGCGTGACAATTTGATTTGAATTTGAACAATAAAGTGTTTATTGTTTTTTATTCTAAGATTACTAAATATTACGTCAAAACAATAACAAATTTATTAATTTAAACTTAAATAATAGTCCCTGCCTATCTAGACAAAAGACGTGATTGGGCGTGAAGATTGATTGATTGATTTGATAAAAAAAAGTTTACATTTTAGATACAAAATATTAACTGAAAGCTGCAACACTCATTGGGGCGTTTCAATTCCGTTAGATACCTATGAAAACCATTTAAGTTTTAGGTATAACATCGCCCTCGGGGGTGTGTCCCCTTGTACCTTGAGGCTTTCGTTAAACGGTCGCTAAACGTTTGGGCGGCCCGCCCTACAACTTGCAATATGTGCCACTGTTCAATTCAAACACGCCATAACAGCTCTTATAACAATGAAACAGGGAAGATTTTACCATTTTATATGATTTTACCATATTATATGATTTTCGTATATGTTGTAAAAATGTTTCATTTAGATATGATTTCTAAATAATAAATATTTATTATTATTTTAAGAAATAACAAAACATATATCGTATGAATTGAACAAATTTTATGCGGTTTACTATTGCGTTTATTTTTTGATTTTACAATTTTATTTTATTATTCCAACATTTCGAGAGTTTTGTAACCATCGTGGTCACGAAACGTCGGAATAATAAAATTGTAAAATCAAAACCAAAATAAACGCGATTGTAAGCCGCATAAAATTTGTTTAATTCATTAATCAATGTTTGTGCAAAATCTAAGAAAATATCATATACCGTATTTTCGGTGGTCGTTTAAGTATTAGAATAGATCGGTATATATCATAGCTTAGTACATTTAAAGTACATATACTGGATATATTTTATGGCACTTTATTGTCTCTGCCTATCTTTGTGGAAAAAAGGCGTAACAATTTAATTTGATTTAATGAGAAAGTAATAGTAAATTTAAAACACATAGGTGACAACATTTTCTTTTAAATGCGAAATTCTTCACAACACGGTATTTTTAAATATTTATTATCTCGCCTTTTTCCAACAGAAATAGGCAGAGACAATGAAGCGCCACTTGCTACGATCCTGATAAAACTCCCTCGCCTCTCTTACATCCACAATTCTCTTTATACAAGCTCTACGGTTATGGGCACTAGGCAACCCAGCTTTCTTGAGGATAACTTCGATTTATATATTAAAATGAAAAAAAAAAAAAACTTATAAATAATTAATAACTGTTTCTTAATTATCTATTAAGTATGTCGGCGATACATGACCAATCATATTTGCTTTTAGGACATTTAATTTTATATTCAAGTAGCTACATTCAATACGTATCTGAGGTTAATAACCACAGACTAAATGTTTATACGACACGACAGTATAGAAAGTCACAGACTAAGAGCAGAGTTCCTTCCCCCGGGATACGATTAATAACCTGCAGCTGAATAAAAAGTTATCGGAACAAAGATTCACAGAGACGCATCGCAATTTATTTTCTATTTATTTTATCTCGAAAAGGTTTGGTTATTAGGAACATCTTTTATTCAGATTTTTTGGCCGACATGTTAGCGACTGAGGCAACTGTAAACTGAATCTTTTATTCAGATTTTTTGGCCGACATGTCAGCGACTTATGCAACTGTAAACTGGAACTCTTATTTAGATTTTTTGGCGGACATGTCAGCGACTTAGGCAACTGTAAACTGAAATTTTTATTCAGATTTTTTGGCCGACATGTCAGCGACTGAGGCAACTGTAAACTGAATTTTTTATTCAGATATTTTGGCCGACATGTCAGCGACTTAGGCAACTGTAATCTGAATCTTTTATTCAGATTTTTTGACCGACATGTCAGCAACTGTGGCAACTGTAAACAGAAACTTTTATTCATTTTTTTGGCCGACATGTCAGCAACTGTGGCAACTGTAAACTGAAACTTGTATTCAGATTTTTTGGCCGATATGTCAGCAACTGTGGCAACTGTAAACTAAATTGTGTTTTTCAGCAATTTGATTTCCTCTTATCACGAGGCATTTTGAGGTTAGATGTCGCGTCTTATAGGAAATAAAAAAATATTTTCCGACCGCAGCAGATCGATGTCCTGTATCTGCGTGTTTGATATTCCAATTTTTTTTCTCATATACTCGTATTTATTCATAAATGTTTTAATATCTTTTTGTGCAGTTGAAATTGTACTTTTCACAGAATGTTAGCGTCTCTGTATCTTTTTGTTTACTGAGCAATGTACTGCTCAGACTAGATACAACTTTTTGCATTCGCCATTGCTCTGAAACCTTTTCGTATTTTAGTTTTCTTAACTTATTTAATATAAAAGATTATTATTTATTTAATTGTATGTTAACAAGTCCTATCTATATTGTAAACATTGGTTATTTAACATTTATATAAATTATCATTTGCATGAAGCCGTTCACAAGAATAAAGTATGGCTGTTAGGTACCTAATGCCTAAGGTATTAAGCTTGCCTATGTATATAATAGTTATTTTTATTATAAGTAAACTGTATAAATTATAATGAAAAATGGATAGAATACTATTTAGCTATCTACAAAAATATGACAAATAATAATCATATTATTTGTCATATTTTTAAATGGGTTATTGACGACACTAAAAGAAATGGGTTTTGAATACATTAATTAAATTAGAAAACAAATAAGAGTTAAAATATGATTCCTTTCTAAAATATGAAAATACCAATGGTGTAAAACATCTGAGGCGTCGATTTTTTTGCACGCCTTGTTAATAAGCGTCTACTGGCTCGTGAAATATTACAAATTGCCTCACCCTCCTATCCCCTCCCTCCCTTTGCCAGCCCTCTATGCTAGGGTTGCCAGATGAAAATTAATACAAAATGTTACCAATAAGTTCAAAAAGAGAACATTTTTTTGCCATAAATAGGTATTTTAATTTTTCAAAAAATTGTCAACTCCCTATGAAATAAATGTATTAAGCTTAGTTAAGAGCTGTAGATATTTATTACATATCTATACTAAGCTACTAACCATGATTGTATCATAGAAACAGGATGACCAATAGTACATATATCAAAAATACATTGGTAATACAACCGAGGGCTCTTGGTTTGCGATACCATTCCACAACCCCTACACCACGGTCGCTTTAGTACCTATATATGTTTTAATTACTTAGAACATCATAAAATATAAGGCTTAAAAAAAGACTACATCAAAGGAAACAACTCTTTAATTTGATGAAACGGTTAAAAGGAGGTCAATGAAAATGAAGTTATGATATTCTTTTCTTTTGGTCATTTCCTTTATCTGGCAACACTATCCTATGTGTTAGTCTCTCCCCACCTCTTTTTATATCTCTTTTATTCCCATCGACGATGTATTATTGGTTTTTGTTTGTAGAATGTGAAATACGATTTTTAATTTACATTATTTTAACGTGATTTGATTTAAAAATATATCCATTTGAAAATATTATTCATCTTTTTTGAAGTTTAATATGTATGCGTAAGTTCAAGTTCGGTGAAATGTAACTAGAATAAACTGTCACGCCTCCGTTCCTACAGGGATAGGAAAATACAACTTTATTTCCTTCACATCCATCTACGAAAATCTTTAATGGTATATTACCTTCACCTACCTAATTAATATGAATTACTATAATCAATCAATCTAAAAGCAACTATTTTTTAATGCACGGTCGTGGGCACTCCATTGTCTCTGTCTATCCCTGTAATTAATAATTAAGAAGTAATAATCACTCTTACTTCCTTTACATCCACAATTTTCTACATACACTATGGTTATGGGCACTTCGTATCTCTGTTTTTTTTAAAGAATATCCACGATTTGGTCAAGGACTAATCGTCAATTTTTATTATTATTATGAGATTATTCAGACCCCAGGTAAGTAGATATTAATCTTAATCATTCATAAATATTACTATTACTTATTTTATCTACAACAATTCCTTCAATAATCTAGTCATATAGTTTTTCATCATCGTCATGTGAATCATTAGAGGCCTACCCCGCAAACCCCTGCTTGTCACATTTATCTTGTGGGTGGGACTGAGGTAGGTTTTTTCGGTCAACAGCGCTCTAGAACTTCCCCTTCCTTGATTACCACCACGCAATTCGAAATCAGATGTCGTGCCTTAATAAACATTCTATATAATATAAATAATATATTTAAAAATATTACCAAAATATGGATATTAAGTACAAGTTTTTTTTAATTTTATTATGACTCGACATATGACAGCAACCCGCTTGATGTTAGGCCGAAGTGTGGTCCATGAATGAATGTCACTGCTACTACAATTCAATAACTGTGAGTAGCAATCACATCCACTATGCCGGCCTAGATGGAACCGGCAACTTACAAGCTGATCCCGAAACGTGACCAAATCACTTCACGGTCTGTATACATGTAAGTGGTATCTGTTGCCTCATAGAAAATATGCTGGAATATTCATATTCTATAATATTATTATTATTTTAATACAATTATTTGAACATAAGGGCATACAAGAAATGTAATAAGTAATTAGATTAAATTTATATAACAAAATAAACTTGTACATAGGATTACATAAAGGGATGCTTTAATTGAATTGTTTCATAACAAAATCAGTGACTATAGATCGAATCAATTTTCTTTGAAAAGCCTCCTGAAGGAAAGCTGTTTATGAAGAGGTATCGGGAAAGTGAATTAAAGCACCCCACAAACTGGTTATATCAATCATAAACTTATTCGATTAATTACGTTTTGCGGAGTTAATTGCGACATCTAGTACTGGGAAAGTTCTGCCTATCGATATACTGTACTCTAGATTCCTTAAAATAGTTAAATAGTACAGTTCGCAATAGATGTGATTTGAAGGAAAATGTAGCGACAAGGATTGACCACGGAATGCTCCGATGATTTGGGCACATAGAAACGAAGAGTTAAAGTAGATTGGCAAAACGAAAGAATGATGAGGATGGATGCATTAAACGAGGTAGGCGCAGGAGGATTTTTTCCGATCAAATCGGAGACATCCTTAAGAAAGCTGGGTTGCCTAGTGCCCATAACCGTAGAGCTTGTATGAAGAGAATTGTGGATGTGAGGAAAGCGAAGGAGTTGTGTCAGGATCGTGCCAAGTGGCGCTCCATTGTCTCTTCCTATCCCTGTGGGAAAAAGGCGTGACAATTTGATTGATTAATTCTTATTATTTTTTGTGAGATAAATAAATAAATAAACACTTTCATAAATAATTTATTCTACAAAATAACAATCAGCCATGCCATTCAAAGCTTACCCGAGCTTATTCAAAAGATAAAATTAAATTCAATAAAGCTCAGTAAATAACTCAATAACGTATCGAAATACGATTATCATAACACTTAGTGGTGTTACACGAATTTATCGATAACGTTGTCATTGCGTCTCTATCGTGGCCCATTTCGGCAGTGTCATTAGACAGCCTGCGGTAATGATTAATGCGGCGCCGCTGGGCCCCCACACGTCCCTGTCCCTCACGGTCCTGTTAATTTGTGCCTGTTCAACTAGTTATGTTGATCCCGTTTTGGTTTTAAAGGGTCAACCTGCCCTCTAGGTTTTTGCCTATTAAATGACCTTTATTTTTTTATTGTGGCTCGACATATAAATATATGGCGTATTCCTGATTTTATCCAGGCGTATTAGCTGGAGTACGGTTCATGAATGGCGACGACTCCTACTAAAGGTAAATATCTGTAAGTAACAGCCACATCTGCTACGTTGCGTCGGTCTAGTTGAAACCGGAAACTTAAACGCTGATCCTGGGGTAGGAAATAAGCTTGTAAGTGGTGGTACTAATCCAAATCGGCAGACTGTGCACCACTGCTACTCTTAAATCTATTTCAGACCAGAGAGCATATTTAAGAAGACTGTGTTTAAGTAAAAGAAGTATGTGTTTAAGAAGACATTCATTCAGAGTTCCTTCATATGTGTATAGAATGCTGGTTCCAACTTGTAAATGAGATAACTTAACACAACACAGGCTGCTGACCTATGTCGAGCTACAATAAATAAATAATAATCATAAGAATAATTCATTTATAGCCTAACGATAACATTAAAAAATAATACAAATACAGCGTATAGCGTGCAAATACAGGGCAACGAGTATGATTTTGTCCCATTCGGTGTCGAGACCCTTGGTCCGTGGGGTCCTAGCGCTATATGGCTTTTTAAGGAAATAGCAAAAAGGTTAGTCGACATCACAGGAGACCGAAGAGTTGGCAGCTACCTCGGACAAAGAATTAGTCTAGCTATTCAAAGGGGGAACGCTGCTAGTATCTTCGGAACCTTGCCTAAAGGGACTCCTTTTAATAATGTATTTTAGTTAAAAATAACTAAAATACATTATATATATTTTTAAGGTTTTTAGTATTAGCAGAATAGAGGTGTAATTAGTACATTTTAATTTTAACATTGAATAATTTTATGTTTCCTTAAAAATAATTACATTGCAGCCATGAAATGGGTCGTATTTTTCTAGTTTAACGTGTATTAGACCTGGTTGTCGCCACAGACCCCAAATGAGGCTCAAACCGCCACTTAATCGTAGAGCTACCCCTTTTGATTGAACGCTTCGGTAAGCTTCACGCCTCGGCTTTATTTTTCTTATTTGCAAATGGATTTAGTCACTAATACGTGTAACTCGTAAAGTTATTTACGTGTATTGAAATTATTTATGTTAGTTTATATAGTTAAATTAAGAATTTTAATTAACAAGGTATCCCACAGCGACCACGGATATGTAGAAACGAAGTGACAAGACTATACGTAGTTACACATAGTTTGTTCTTTGTTGGTGGGGTCTTACAATATTTGGTTGGGTAGAGGTAGGCTCTAAACCTACTTTTCAGTCACAAGTCCAGAACGCTGCCTCCACATTCTCTGCCACGCTTGCCACCCGGCATCCACAAAAAAGAATCCATGGAAGCTAAGAAAAAAACCTCATAGACAAACGAAAAATAACAAAAGTATGCACTATTTGTTATTTAAAAATAACTATTTTAAATTTACTAGAGTTTATATGAAGAGAGTTGTAGATGTGAAAGAAGCGAGAGAGACTAGTGACGACGACTGAGGCAACCGTAAACTGAATTGTTTATTTCAGTTGTAGGCGCTATTTGGTTTCCCTTTGCTTACCACCGTACAAGTCGGTATTCAAGTCGTAGAGTATACCAAGTCGAGATCAAGATGTCCAGCCCTAAAAAATAAAAAAGGACATGCCCAAAATTAATTTAAAAAATAAATAAAAACCTATTACAAATTGAAATGGTTTATAAATGAACCTTTTTACTAATCAATTGGGGGATCTGATTTGTTTAATATTTTGCATTGTAACAATTCAACATAACAAATGACTATCAATAACTAATGCATGGGAGATATGAGCGCCAAGCAACACGTTGTCCAAACGCAAAACCATTACTTAATCCATTACCGACCGAAGCCGATGACTTTAATCTAAAATTTAAATTGAGTTAATGACGTGAACAACACTAAAGCCTCTACAGAAGATATACCTCGCATTATACCAGCTTAGTTATGAAGTTTTATAATTTTTTCACGTTATCATCGGCGTATAATGAGTGTTCGGCCAGTGGTCGTTTTGTGTCGGCGTCGCGCTATCAGCCTCAATGGCCGCCGAAGTCATCCATCATCTCTGAGGACTAATTGCTTGCTACCATCTCACAACGCCTTTTAATTCGTCCCTCGATGACCTATAACAACACGAGATGAGCAATTACTTTGTTACTTGAAAGATAATGTGCGGCGGCAACGCGCGCGGAGCCGATTTAATAAAAGATTGGCTGATGGGATTTACTATTTATAACTAACGTTCTAATGATCTTCTACTGGTATTTATACATAGGAAAATTACATTGTTAGTTATGTCTGATGTAGATGGATGCGTTAATAGAGGCAGACCTAGGACCAGGGTATTCTCCGACCAAATCGGAGACCTCCTTAAGAAAGCTGAGTTGCCTAGTGCCCATAACCATAGAGCTTGTATGAAGAGAATTGTGGATGTGAAGGAAGCGGGGGAGTTGTGTCAGGACCGTGGCAAGTGGCGCGCCATCGCCTCTGCCTATCCCTGTGGAAAAAAAGCGTGACAATTTGATTGATTAATTTGATTGGTTATGTTTTTCTTTGTTATAGACTGACATTGACAGCACTCCGCCTGATGTTAGGCTGCAGTGCGTCGGTTCCATAAACGGAGGCGACTGTCACACATTCAAATGCCTAATGACACTATGACTAAAGACCACACCACCCAGACCAGGAACAAAATCTGCCCCCATTTTATAAAGAAAATATATTTTGTATATTTTTTTAAAGAATCACTGATCTTAGCTCCCTTCATTGTGAACTAAAAGCATTAAGTTAGTGTTTTATAAACTATAGAATATAGTTATTTACTGGGGGCTCTGATTTGTGAGACCGTTTCTCTAGCACTAGATCACGAAGCCTTAAATTAGTGTTAAAAATTTAGTTTAATAATAAGGTATGATTTGTATAATTGTTTATATTGCAAGGCCAATGTTCGGCTGCAATAGACATACAATTTTAATTATAAATGCATACGAAGCCGAGTAAAAGTGCAGTTTATTTTTGCAGTTTTTGGTTTTTTATTTACCAAATATAATAATGAAAATAAAAAAAGCTCTGTAGATATCAGCAAGGAAAATTAAGTTGTAACTATTAATTAATATTTATTACATTAAAATTCTTTTTTGCACACAAGACTGCTGTGCGTACGCCTTAGGCATTTTCTACCAGTGATATTTTCATTTTTACACTAATCTACTAAACGTGCTTCTGTCATAGAAACAGAACAAACGAAGTACATTATATCAAAGATACATTGGTACCGGCAAGTGGTTTTGAACCGGAGTTGCTATATTTGTGAAGCCATTCCAATACCACTACACCACGGTTACCTAACCACAAATAGGATTAATATCAAAAAATACTAATTCTAATCGATGTTTTTAAAGTAGTTACAATCATGAAAGACTTCCGCTTAATAATGATGACAAAAACTTTAAATGTCAAAAATATTATCTTTAACTTTCTTATTTATGATTCACGTCTACTTTATGTATTGTCTACCTTCAAATATCACACGTATTTTGTATATCGCCATTCACGTATGTAAAAGGAGATGAGTGACAAAGAAAATTGAGAAAATCTCAATTTTAGAAAAAAAAAATAGAGATTAACGGATCATCGTCTACTACAACTACATTAATTGTCATGCCTCAATTCTCACTAATCCTGCGCCACTTTTCATGATCCTGACATGCCCAACTCGCTTTCTTCACATCCACAATTCTTTTATCCAGTTGTAAGAACTACCGAGCTTAGCTTTTTTTTAAAGAACCCGCTTTGTTGAAGGAACAACCTCAACGAAGGATTAGCGTAATATCAACAAGATAACAAAATCACCTAATTAATCTACGTGTTAATATAAAAAAGTGCTACTTGACACATTTCACAAGTATTTTTCAAATTACTGTAAGTCCGGGTTTCTGAAATCTAGTAGTATTGTCCTTTTACAACTGAAACTGTAAGTGAGTTCTAATTTCGGCGCGATATACGAATACAATTGCCATTTAGAAGCGCTATAAGAACAATTTTAAATACCTTTTGGGCTTATTGTGAATAAAATAAAGGACACTTAATTTTTTTTGTCAATAAATTAGATTTTTTATCTGATAAGGAACCTGTTCAACGTCACACAACTAAACAAACTTCATAAAACGACAATAACCTACTAACTCCGCTACTATCTAGCACTTCGCCTAATATTAAGCTGGATTGCGATCCATGAATGGAGGCAACTGCTACTACGGACAAAAAACTGGAAGCAGGAGTCCACGAATAACGCGACTAGGTCACTTCACGGTTGGACACTTGAATGTGGTGTAGGCAAATGACCAAAAACTGTTTGCGTGCTACTCTTAAACTGATATGCATAATATTTTAAAGTAGACAATTACAGAGACGTATACTCGTATGAACTTAATAGCTTATACAGCGTGAAATAAAATAAGAATCATTGGTAGCCAGCTACTGAGACTACCGTAGATACGCTTAATATTTCTTACATCGAAAATGATCCGTTTCGAAGTGGTTCGTTCCAGCTTAGTGTTGTAATTTGAAATAAGTAGCTCTGTAAAATGGACTTTCATACTATTTCTTAGTTTAATGCATTATTTTCATAGATATTATTGTATAGAAGAGAATCGAATCAAACTCATACATCAGTAGGAGTTATTCCAAAGATTTATTTATTCTTTTCTTTTACAGTAGTTCTTTACAGTTTTAGTATTTAAAGTAATAACTATTTATTATTAAAATTGTTGATAACAAAGACAACAATTTATTTAGGTACTTATGTGTAGGTAGGTACTTTTGTGTAGGTATCATTTGCCCAGTTTACCACTTTCAACCACCTTCAATTGAAGTGACTCAGTCGCATTTCGTAATAAGTCTAAAAGTTTCCGGTTCCAACTAGGCCGGCATATTAGATGTGACTGCTAATTGCAGTTATTTACCTCCATCTCTGGATCGTACTTCAGCTTTTTATCAGACAGGAAGCTGTCATATATCGAGTCACGATAAAAAAAAACATTTCCAACCTTCGTGAACCAGCGTGAACCATCGAAAACGATTATCGTCTCTCGTCGACGATTGGCAAAATAATAAAAGCTAGGCTAAATTCACCAAAATGAGACTATTGATGATAATGACGTGTCGTCGTACAGACGATAATCGTCACAACAATAGTCTTGTTTTATTGGATTTATCCTAGCTTTTGTTATTTTGACAATCGCCGACGAGAGACAATAATCGTTTTAACTTGCCAACCTTACCCCGCAGGATATAATGTATTTTTTTTAAGTGGTATGTCAGCACAGCATTCAGACTCTAAATCTCTTCACTAATAATAATAACAACAACAATAACACTATTTGTTATTGAGAACAACAAATATGTGCAAAATAGGAAAATATTTCTATAAAAGACTAAGCGGAAGAGAATTGTGGATGTAAAGGAAGCGAGGGAGTTGTGTAAAGATCGTGGCAAGTGGCGCTCTATTGTCCCTGCCTATCCCTGTGGGAAAAGGCGTGACAATTTGATTGATTCATTGAAATACGAACGCTTTATGTATGTATTTCATGTAATTGCTCACCATCCCAAAGGTTAGTTGTTAGAAAATGCCTTAAACTCGCCTTACTTTTAAGTTTTGGTTCAACAAAGGATTTAACTAAATAAACGCTCGTCGTACCTACTACTTTTTTTGTTATTGTTAATAATATTTTTACGTAAGCTTATTTACTTTAATACACACTATTTCAAAAAACTAAGATACAAACACAAGATACGTGGAACGATTTGTCATGTTCTTTACGAATATTAACGTAATTGGCTTTCACCCAATTTGCTGGCGGTTTGGCAATATGACATTTTGATTGCCCAAAACAACTCCAAACCTGAAATTACTGGGTAATTCTATTATTTACTGTCATCTGTTTTGACAGATGGGACAAAATCATATTAATTCTGTTATTTTACGTAATTTTGTAATAATGGCTGCAACTACTCTTATACGTTATATAGGTTCAATGTGCTGTTTATTTATATAATAAGTTGTTAAGTATGTGTATATAATTATTGTGTCTAGCCTTAGATGCTCCTACCACCATTATTTGGAAGTTTCTTCACTCCTATTTTACCAAAGACAATAAATATATATTGTCTATATAGTAAGTAGACCGGACAAGATTTATATGTATGTATGAGCCTAAAACGAGATTTGTATGAGCCTAAAAACGAGACCAATTTCCTCAGAATCTATTACAGTGCGTTGCTCGATTTTAACGTGTTTGGCATGATCCTTCAAATACTTTTATTTTCGCTGTAAATTAATGTGATAAAGATTTTGTATGAAAATAGCCAACATGACCGCTCTATTCTTTTTAATCTTTTTGCATTTTACATATAAATTAGTAAAACACATTATGAAATTAAATATATTACGCATATATCTATTTCTTTATTGTGATATGTTTTCGATTTGTTATGGCAAATCGTAACAGAAAGGTAAGTCCAAGAGCGCCGACGACTCAGATTACAGCTATCTCAGTCGTCATCACTATTGCTTTGGGTGATATTTCACGCCTCGCTTGAAAGATTCATGGCGGTTAAGGCTTCGACTTAAATATTGAATAGCTTTTGCGCGAACATTGTTCAATGAATTAAACAAATTTACGCGGCTTACTATCGCGTTAATTTTTGGTTAGTTTTTTTTATTCCCACTTTTTAAAAGCTTTGCAACCATCGTGGTCACGGAGAGACATTGTTTTTTAATTCTGTTAAGATACGTGAGTTTATTAACAGAATGCGGATGCTTCCCTTGACACGGGAATATCATAGGCGGGACGAGGTCAAATGTCGTGTCACAATAAAAAAAATAAAAAATACTCTGAAGGAAGTAAAACATCGGAGTATGATACGTTATTATTTTATGAAACAAATTAATTACGAATTATTTAAACGTAATTCTAACACGCTACATAAATAACCACTAGCTATAACACACACGAATGGCAAACTTAACCATATCGTGAATTTGTGTTATGCAAATGATACGAAACGCTACATTTCCCACAAATTTCCACTGCGCTTCATACACGTTCACATTGAGCACGGCCATATTGTTGATTGTGTTTTGCGGTAAAGCGATAATTTAGTTCAATCTATGTCGTGAGCGCCCCTGCTTTGTTTTATCCGCTGGCTCCTGTGCGCCTTTATTTAGAAAATTGATGAGAAATGGTTTCCATTACGATTCCCCGCCTTCTAAGAGATATTTCGATTCGCAGTACTCACCTTTGCTTCAGTATAGAAAGGAAATGAACGCAAATTTGTTTTCGTGATTGCGAACTTACGAATAACTATCCGATTAGATTGCTATTGGTTTGGAAATGTTACGCAATAACGGATCGGATTCTTATAAGATAGAGAGACCTTTTTCGTGATCGTGATATACCGTTTAGAGCTTTGAACTGAGATTAGACGTTCAATTGTTTTTGTTATGAAATCTAATTTAACATTGGATTCTCTACTCTATGAATATGATTGAAGGCAATTGTGCCCAGTCTGCCGATCCGGGGTAGTACCACCACTTACAAGTGAACATACCGTTAGGTTACGGAATGAGCTTGTAAGTTGGCGGTTTCAACTAGGCCGGCATGTCACATATTATGTTCCGCCACAATTGAAATAAAACCGAGTGATTTGTGTGGAAAGTGGCGCTTACTCTGCCTATCCCAGTGAGATTTGACTTAATTAAATTTGAATTAAGTTAATGAATTAAACAATTTTATGCGACTTCTCGAAACGTCGAAATAAAAAATGTAAAATCATAACCAAATTAAACGCGATAGTAAGCCGCATAAAATTTATTTAATTCATTAATCAATGTTCGCGCAAAATTTAAGAAAATACTATGAATTAAGTTATTTTTGCGTGAAATATTACATTATTAAAATATTGTTTTATATAGGGCATTTACAAAGGTTTGATAACTATACCAAATTTTATGGTAAAAACAGAAACAAACGCATGTAAGACAAAAACTTTTATTGAAAAAAAAAAAACTAAATCCCTACGCTGATTGGCTGCTACTCTTACAAGATTATGTTAAAATCTCTTAACATCCCATTAGTTTCTAATTTTAAATTCGAAATAGCCGATGCCAAAGGTGGAATATAAGATTAGGCATGATTTCAGCCAATTTGCTTGCAGTAGCGTCATCATGGCCAATCGGACACAAATTGCCTGCGCCCATGATTACCCCGCTGCATGTGATTGCCCACTTGCGCACCGTTTATCAATATTCTAAAGCCCATCGACGGTCAAGGCTTTCTGAACACTTAATCTAATCTGCCCTTTAATATTCTACAATGTTCGTTCACGTGGGGGTTCCGCAAATGAACACATTCAACTATACAACATTGTTTTGTTTTCTCTTCTTACTTAACATTGTAATTTTATTTTTATTTAAATATTATTGATAAAAAATGTTAAATATATAAACTATAGCTAACATACCTATATAATAAATATGCCTAAAACTTTCAAATCATTAAGATTTATTTATTTGATATGCAATTTGTTGATGAAGGTTTTAGATTATATAAAATACGTAAATATAGATTTTAAAAATCTTTAATTTAACTATGATGTTGGTGCGTTGGACAAGGAAGGCTTTGTGTTTCCCGACCAAATCGGAGACATCCTCAAGAAATCTGGGTTGCCTAGTGCCTATAACCATAGAGTTTGTGTGAAGAGAAGTGTGGATGAGAGGGAAGTGAGGTAGTTGTGTCAAGCTCGTGGCAACAAATCCTGACACAACTCTCTCGTGACAATTTGATTGATTGAATCTGGAGAACCTTATGATATATTCATTCAAAATCTATAAGATGCTGTGGTGCTATAATAGAAATAGTTTTTTTTACCATGAGCTTACAATTTGACTGTAATGAAAAATACCTAGACTTAGTACCTGATGAGAATATGAATATCCAAGGGATCCTTTTATTTTACAAGACACAATATTTGAACTATAGTAGGTGATTATATTATAACACGTAATGAAATGTAAGAGGCATTAATTTAGGAACAATAATCGATATAAATAACCGTGACCAGTTATAATCAATAATTATGTATAATTCATTGTATGGAACTAATAGTTGTTTTTTGTTTATAATCCAACCGATACACTTGCAGTAGGGAGTAAATAGATCAGCTGGATAGCACAGCAGGCATCGACGGCTACAAAGGCGAGGTCGCCGGTTCATCATTTACAATAGGCTACGCGATAATCGAGCATTGAGACTCGGCACCGAAAAAAATATCGATTTCCGTAAATAAGTGAGTGTGTCACATTTATAATAATGATGAATGGAATATCCGTTGTTCTCTGCTGTCGATATCGCGTGACCAATCGCGCGACCATTCGTGCGACGCAACTCCAATATTCATTGAGTATTAATTGAAAAGGAGTTATTATGTTATTGGTAGCCGTGTCCTGCGATAAATCTGATATAAACAGGGGCGTTTTGTAGAATACATCTGTGCCGAATAAATCATACGATTTTTAGTTAAATATGACATAAACATAAATCGTTGCGTGTTTAAATTGATAAGGTTATCAATTCCAAATTAAAAGCCGTCCGAAGTCTTTATATTTTGTTAAATGTTTCGAGCTATTTCCTCAATTAAAATTTTATGAATTCGAATTTTATTTGTAATAACATATTAATTTAAATACAAGTGCGAATTTTAGTTAACGTTCTCACCGCTCAAGTAAAACCAATCAATCCATCAAATTGTCACGCCTCTTTTTTATTGTGACACGACATTTCGCTTCGACCCGCCTGATGATAAGCAGGAGGAGGTCCAAGAGTGACGACGACTGAAAAAACCGAGTTTGTTCCCGGCTGCCTCAGTCGCCGTCATTGAGCTGGCCTAAGGTGATTCTTCACGCATCGCTTGAAGGATCCGAGGGGATAGGCAGAAACAATGAAGCGCCACTTGCCACGATCCTGACACAACTCCCTCAAGTCAAGTAAAATAAATTTGAAATAAAGCGATCCTCATCTAGATCTAGGAGTCCTCATAGGTTGGAGTCCTCATGAGATAAGACGAGAACGTTAATTTAAACTTACACTTGACAGATAGGGAGATGTGGGCTAAAGTAGTCTAAAGATATTTTGTTCTATTCTTTTCTTACGTTTTGACAGTATTGCCAAATATTTTCACCTTAAACCTTATTTAACATTAAACTTTCAGGTAGAGAAGACTATTTAGCGATATTAACTTGTAAATACTGTATAAATAAGTAGAAAAAATAATTAATATTGTATTGTACAACTTTGCAGTTGAAATCGTTTAAATTAACGTGACCAATTATTTAAGTAGTTTTTTTAATTAAGGCCATTTCTTGTGGCTAGACAGCATCTTGCCTGATGGAATGAAATAAAATATAAAATTAAATTAAATCAAAAATTACCTTAAAACATTTTCTAGCATGATCATGATCTTAGCATGCACTTGCTCATCGTCTGATTCTACAATGGTTTCGGAAAGGCATATGACGATAAGAAGGCCACATGAATCGTCGAAAAGATGTTAAGGAAGAGTGGGATCTATGAATACATGTATCAAAGATATATTAGTACCGGCAAGTGGTTTTGAACCGTGCTCTCAGTTTGCATGACCATTTAACTACAACTTCAACACGGT
The DNA here is from genome assembly GCA_905220615.1 of Tinea trinotella. Classification (NCBI taxonomy): domain Eukaryota; kingdom Metazoa; phylum Arthropoda; class Insecta; order Lepidoptera; family Tineidae; genus Tinea; species Tinea trinotella. The sequence goes on from HG992312.1 coordinate 10,395,115, forward strand.
CGCCTTATAAATTTTAATTCTGTTTTTTGACTATTCTGTTTTGATATATGTACTACATTGGTACCGGTGGGTGGTCTCGAACTCGTGCTATCGGTTTGCTTCCCCATTGCACTGCCACTACACCACGGTCTCCTTAATTACTTTTTTAATTTCATATTATGTACGAGTAATAATTTCCTACTCTTTTTCACTGTAAAACACCGATCAGCCGGCGGTTATTATTACATTGTCATACATCCGCGCCACCAAATGTTACACAAACCCTTTGGAGAGAGCGTGTCTAATTGTTTCATTCACACTTTGACACATTCGGTTAGCAATTGTTCAACCATCATCTAAATGATGTATCGCACGTGACGCGACAATGAATTAAAGGGTCATGATAGACCAATTACTTTAATTTAGCAATAAAATTAACCTGACATAACTTATTTTTAATTAACCGTATGCCAAAATATTTTATTTTCTTAGTTATTTGAATTAGCCATCTATGACCAACCAATCAATCAAATTGTCATGCCTCAACTTTTACAGGGATAGACAGAGGACCAAGGCCTTGTTTTAAAAATAGATTATGAACTTTTAAAATAGATCATGCAGTTTTATCCAATTTATAAATTTCTCTGTTGTCTCTTTTTCATCTATCTTCTTTTATCCATTCATCTCCACATTACCTTTTTTATGACCTAAAAATATTACAACAAGTACTAATAAAATATTATATACATAAACTTAAATTCTAAGGGGAAGGCCTATGTTCAGCAGTGGACGCCTTCTGGCTGATGATGATGCTGAAACTTAAATGCCATACTATACATAAACTTATTTTAAAAACTTTGAATTTTCTTAGATTTTGGCCTAACGTTTATTAATAAATTATACAAGATTAGGTAGGTAAATATAGAAATGTAAGTAAAAAATATGCGATATACCTATATTTTAGTACTCTACAAAATTTAATATATTATCAAAATTTGCAAATATACTTAACTTACCATAGTTATCTGAAACCAGCAGTTTCACCCCAAACTATGAGACCCCGAGACCCTTTAGTCTGTAGGCTATGCCACACATCGCGTTGCCCAAGCCTCCACTTCAGAATAAGCATTGTTACGAGGTGAATGTTACAGTCAGCGCAGCCAGTCAGAATCAGAATATTTATTCAATCAATCAAATTGTCACGCCTTTTTCCCACAGGGATAGGCAGAGACAATGAAGCGCCACTTGCCACGATCCTGACACAACTCCCTCGCTTCCTTCACATTCACAATTCTCTTCATACAAGCTCTATGGTTATGGGGGATGTCTCCAATTTGGTTGGCAAACACCCTCCTGAGCCTGCCCTGTTTAACGTATTCATTCACATGGGATACGTGAAACAAGGCATCTGGATTCTAGCTTTAAATAGTATAATTATTTTGTTTGTACATGTCTAAGTAGTTGTATCATAGAAAATGGACGACTAAAGCCTTAATATTAAAGATACATTTGTACCGGCAAGTGGTTGTAAACCGGGAGCTCCCGTGACCATTTAACCATCACCAGACCACGTAGCCTTTGTACTATTTACCAAGGTATTATAGTGAAAATTCGTCATGGCTGATCATCAAAAAATAATATAAATAGAATAACGTTAAAAGCACATGATTAATTCTATAATTAATTTTTTGCTCTCACTTTTGTTCAATAAAACCCCTTCGCTATGCTTAGTCATGATGGATTTTGGTCATAATTTATGAATGATCCATCAATATTAAACGAAAGACAACAGTTGGTGAATTATCAATTTAATAATAATTGGCCGACGCGCATGTTATGCGGTTTTTTATTATTGGGTTTCGACACCTCGCCCGATTTTACGCTGGTGGAGTGCGGTCTGTGAATAGAGTCGACTGCTACTACAGTTGAATAAGCGGCCTAGTTGGAACCGTCAACATACAAGCTGATCCTTAACGCGACTAAGTACTAAGTAAGTGGTGGTTTCACCCCGGATGCCTACCACTCTTTTATAATATAGGATGTACGAGTATGTATACTTTGTACAATAATACTTAATGACACAATTATAAAACTGTAAAATCGCACAGCGATATCTAGCACAGGTGTCGAAATCACAGAACATAGAAATAACAGGAAATATATTCTTTCTTCTTTGATACTAATTGATATCAAATGTTCTGTGATTTTAATACTTTTATTATATTTTCTACCAATCGTATTTTAAAAAATAATAAATTCGAATATGGAAGGTCGGTTGGGAAGGTCGTCGAAACGAATATGGATTTTTTCGATAGCATGGAATTAGGACATGGGGCAGAAACGGATTATGAAGATTTTAGTGCGAACTTGGAAAGCGGTCACTATAACTATGTATATTTCTTATTTTAGTTTAAAATTTAGCCTGTTTAGCCTGTTTTTCTTAATAATTTTCTCTAAAACAGTATATTTGTAAATTAAATAATTATGACTTACTTGGTTTAGGATCTTAATCGCCATTATACCGGTTTAGATCCAAAACAAAAACCCATATAATATTATCAAAAAGGTTTTACCACTTATTCGTTACTAACAAAGTCTAATATCTCATTTTGTAATTCTGTATAAATATATGAACTTTTTGTTTAAAATAAACGATTATTATTATTATTTACTCAACAGCACACACCGCGTGAGAAATTAGCAAATCGTTCAAAATAGTTAATCTAATAAAGAATCGCAAAATTAACTTATTAACAATTTACCGAAACATAAACTTATTTAAAACGCAATTACTCTCTATAATTAGTCGATAAAATCGTATTAATACGTAATAAAAATTGCTCTTTTAAATGTTTTAATAATAAAAAAAGCTCACCCCAACTTGTACCAGCTGTTGTATTATTTAATACTTCAAAAGTCAATGTATTTCTGTAGAGTGTCGACCGCAAACAAAGGGTCTCCTCGCAAAAGCACATACAACGAATTCATCGCCTTTAATTACGTAATTATACCGCATAGGAATGGAAAAAATAAAATGGCGCACATTCTTGACGCTGCTCGACACATTAGCAAACGAAACAACAGCTGATGTGAACTGATGTTCGATAATTTATTGCCACTATAAATTGTAAGCGACTATTAATATTTTCCAATGTTAGTACACACGTTATTGTGTAAATTTAATTTAAATCAAGCTAATTTAACATAAACGACATGCTTGTCATAGTGCATTGGAAAATTAATTCCAACGACCTAACTCCTCTTGTGCTTGTATATCGTTAAGTTCATTATAGCTCGAAATAAAAACTGAACACTATTTAAAGACAAAATAAGATCTATTTTTGTTGTTTAGGATATTAGGTTTGTTGATCTAGGAATGTTTTATTAGTAATGTATTTAATGTTGAGCAATGAAGACATAAAATTAAGGTTTTGCGCGAACTTTGTTTATTTTAAGCTTTGCATTTCGAAACTTTGATCGGATTAAAATGATCAAAATAAACACGATAAGAAACTAGATTTTATTTTAATTTTAACACGACATCTGACCTGGACCTGCCTGATGATAAGCAAGAGGAGATCTGAGAGTGACGACGACTGAAAAAAGCGGATTGTTCACGGCTGCCGGCCAAAAAAATAAAAACTTGTTTAATGTACTTATTTGAATCGTTTCTAGTTTTAGCTACTGAAGGTGTTTGTGTAGAACTTGACCAACCTAACCCACATAATTATGTCAAAGATACTTACATTAGTACCGCAAGTAGTTTGAAATCTTGGTTTGCGTGACTATTTCACTACTACTGGACCACGGTCGTAAAATTATTATCCATATATTGTATATCATCACCGTATGCCATACCGTGATAAAAATGTATTTAATATATTTATTCAGTTTACCACCCAGGAACAAAAGGATAGTAATCTATTAAATCTGTCGTAATAGTTAATTACACAGCTAGATAACGTGCTCATTAGTGTATGGACTTTTGGGGTACCCAGGTAACGTCACACACAGGTGACCGCTGCGCCACCTGACGCCCGCGCTCGGAACCGGCCACTTCCGCCGGACGGGGCAATTAGTGACGCACACACGCTCATGTCAAGAGGAGACAGGGGTTCTTTACGACAAAAAAGGCAAAGTATTCAGCGTCAAGCAAAACTACGTGCAAATTTGTTGATATCATGTCTAAGGTGCATCATCACCATAAACTTTATGAATACTTATAGAGAAATATGGAAAAAGTATGTAACCACCATATGTTCATTATTAAAGTCTAAAAATTAGCTAATAATTTATCAAAATAAATTAATCAAAAGGAATTAAGTTTATCAACATGTGACACTACTCATTTTATTATTAAATAGCGAAATTCGAGCACTTGAAAAACCCCTGCTAAAAATTAATTTAAAATCTTATAAACTCCAAATTGTACCTACCAATTATAACGCAACCTCAGTGGTTTTATTTTTTAAATTTTTATTGTATACATTTCTATACTAAGCTACTAAAGTGCTTGTATCATAGAAACAGGGCAACCAAAGTACACGTATCAAAGATACATTGGTACCGGTGGGTGGTCTCGAACTCGTGCTCTTCGGTTTGCGTAACCATTGCACTACCACTACACCACGGTCGCCTTAGTAGTAGTAGTGAAATGGTCACGGATTCAAAACCAATGTATTCTTGATATATGTATGTCTTTGGACCTCCTGTTTAGCTTAGTATAAAAATGTAAAAAATGAACAATATTTACCCTGTGTCAATAATGAGCCGCATCCACTCACGCAAATGTAATGCATAACAAAGCGATGTATTGTGAACAAATGTGCAGAACACACTTGTCCATGCTTTACGTTCGCTATTGTTCCACAATTACAAAAAATGTAATTACACTTTTTGTAATTTAATTGAACGTAAAGTCTTTAAGACAAATACATTAAAGGTGAATGTTTTATTGCAAGTCCTTTACTTTTTTTTTTAATTTCATTTTCATTTATTATTATTAACACGCTTTTATTAACTTGACTTGTATAATTTAATTATTTTTTTAAATTGTGACACGACATATGACAGCACCCCGCTTGGTGTTAGACTGGAGTGTGGTCCATGAATGGATGTCACTGCTACTACAATTCAATAACTGTGAGTAGCGGTCACATCCACTATGTCGGCCTAGATGGAACCGGCAACTTACAAGATGATCCCGAAACGCGACCAAATCACTTCACGGTCTGTATACTTGTAAGTAGTGGTACTACCACGGATCGGCAGACATAGTACCACTGCCTACGAGTACCACTCTTTGTGGATGTAACTAGGTAACGAAATCTTTTAAATTAATTTTCACCCATTTCTAGAGGTTGCAAAAATATGAAAGTTTTGTACATGTATTAAAAACCGATGACAATACAATTATTTCAATAAATTTTTTTGGCCGGCATAGTTACAGCGATTGAGGTAACTGTGAACTGACGTCGGCATTCTTGGACCTCCTCTTGCTTACCATCAGGCGGGTCGAGGTCCGATTTTCACTTTTTAATTCACAATGTTCATAAGTGTTTTTTTAGTTTTTTAACTATAGTTTTATTTTTACTAAGATTTGTTTATAATGTTTAAAATGTACTCTATTATTGTTTTTTTAAATAATAATGCATTTATTAGTGTCATTTAATTTTCAAGTAAAGTACTCATAATTTAACTTGTCGTGTGTGAAATAGTAAAATGTATTAGTTAAAATACAAGGGTAGCGATAACAAGGGTAACTATTACATTACCTATGCGCTGCAAAACGTTCTATCGTGCTTAACCACTAACAACATAGCTGTTAATATATTATACTATTTTATAGTCTAGTTTTCTAGCCTGTACATACACGTTAATAACTACATTATTTTCAATTTATACTATTAATCAATCAAATTGTCACGCCTTCCTCCTACAGGGATAGGCAGAGACAATGGAGCGCCTCTTGCCACGATCCTGAAACAACGCCCTCGCTCCCTTCACATTTACAGTTCTCTTCATACAAGCTCTATGGTTATACTATTTTCATTACTAATTTATATAAAATAGCTAATTTCACGAGAGCGCGCTAATTTTAGAACCTTTTATTCATCCAAGTATTGTGTAAAAAGGCGTAAAGATTAACTATATATAGAAACGAGAAAGCGTTTATTTAATCCAACCGTTAGGAAAGTCGTTCCACTACTCCAAATTAAACTAATTCATTGTCAGAACAATAAAATTACAAAATACAGCCACACAATTCGTGTAAAGCGAGAGGCAGCTAACCGCGAAACATCCATTTCATTTCCATAATTTCACAAAATGGCAGATTAAAATCGAAAAAGCACGCTGACAATCAGATCACTCTGACAGTACAATGATGCTGCCTATCTCGCTGACGAACGAATAACAACACACACTGTAAAAAACTAATTTTGAGATATCTAATTGACAGTTTTTTTATATAGTGTACATAAATATTGTCAAGGTAGCTCGTAAGCTTATTTACAACTGAAGGTTGGGTGCCACTTCGATAGATGGAAACATAGATTTGAACAAATTATTTTCTTATCAATGCATTATTCTAAAAAAAAGAGATATATGTTTTAAAAAAATGCATTAATAATATATTTTAGGTTATTTTTGTTTTCTTTTTCTCTCTGACAATTCCACCTACGACGTCTGTTACCTCTCAATATTATTTTAATAAAAAATAAATGTGTAGGGATGAAAGCTGGGTTGTCCATAACCTTAGAGCTTGTATGAGAATAGTTGTGGATGTGAGGGAAGCGAGGTAGTTGAGTCAGGATCGTGGCAAGTGGCGCTCCATTGTCTCTGCCTATCTCTGTGAGAAAAAGGCAGGACAATTTGATTGGTTGATTGATTAATGATCGCTTCCGTCACATCCACAATTCTCCTCATACAAGCTCTACGGTTATGGGCACTAGGCAACCCAGTTTTCTTGAGGATGTCTTCGATTTGATCGGAAAACACCCTCCTGGGCCTGCCTTGTTTAACATTAAAACTACAGGTAATATTTATATTATATATAACATATAATACTTAGAACAAATTACTATTGTAACTGCATGATAGAGCAAAAAATGTTAGTTGTGTTATTTTGTTCTGTATGACAACAGAATGAGTGAACTCAGTTTCCCGAGCATTATACAATTTAACTGTCAAAAATACAATTCGCTGGCAATTCTGTTATGATGATACCTATCTACCATTAAACTACTACATTTAGTATTGTTTAATATTTCTATTTTCATTTATTATAAGTAGCTACTTACGACATTATGTCATTCGGAGATTTTTAATTTTTTTGAATACTAATTTTTTTTTGTGGGTCGACATAGTTGATAACGCTCCGACTGGTGTTAAGCTGAAGTGCAGTCCCTGAATGGAGGCTACTGCTACTACTAAAAAACTGCTAATATCGGCGCACAAACTTTACCGGCCTTCCCGGCAAGTTTGGCCTCATGGCTCATTTGGCCATAAATGGATGTAACTGCTACTACAATGCAATAAATGTAAGTAGCAATCACATCTACTATACCAGCCTAGGTGGAACCGGCAACTTACAAGCTGATCCCGAAAAGTGACCAAATCACACACGGTCTGTATACTTGTACCACTGCCTACCACTCTTTAATAACCATACCCAAACCAAATATCCAAAAAAAATATTAACAAATATTTGCAATATTTAATATAATTATTAAATATTAAAAATAAAAGCTATGAAACAAATATTTGTTCCGACCGGGAATCGAACCCGGGTCTATACGCGCAACAAACCAATCGCTAACCGTTCGTCGACGCCTGTCGTCATATTATAAACTATTATAATGTAATTCAAAGCTATTTAATGCATTATCTAAAGAAATAAAGGATTTTCTTATGGCATTGTTTAAAATCAAATTTTAAATAAATTAAACTCAACATTAAGTAATGAATTACACAAATAAAAAGCTTAAATGTATGTAAATCGGTCTATTTCCATATTGCAACTCAAATTCTAAATGAATCGACTAATTGCTTGGTGAACTAAAGATAAGATCAGCCTCGAACACTGGTCATATCCGCAGCCATGTGAAACAGCATTTTATTTTTTACATTTAATCTTTCTGACACGTAACCGTTTCGTAGTTTATTAAAGGAAGGGAATATTTTATTAAAGGTGACTAATATGACAAATTCTAGTAGTTGCCTATTGTAGAATTACTAACTTAAAATCAACTTATTTCAATTTACAAAAGTATTGCCTTATATATATTTTTTTACTGTGAAATGAGACTACGCCTGATAAGGTCTATGAATGGTGACAACCTGCAACTTTTAAGCTAATTCCGAAACATAAAGTCTTAATAGTTTGGACGCTTAAAAGTACCATAAAAGGTACCATAAAATGTGACCGCCGTTACGACGGTCTTTGGGGGTTCGCTGATCGTTTAGGGGATGTTGGATCTGGAGTGTGCTCCTCGCTCTGTTTGCGATGCGTTTCCTGGGGTCAGGAAAGCGTGCGTGGCGGTCGGTCTATGACTGACCTCCAAAATGGCGGAACCTGGGTGACGCGACTAATTCAAACCAAAATAACGGACTAACCTGTTTGCAGTCGACGTACCACCAAGGCCAAGCGGGTTCAAAGGATTCCTTTTGATGCGTATGGTTTCCTGCTCGATCTCCCAGTATCAACTGGGATCTGCACATTACGGTGATCTGCACATCAGTGCAGATCACCGTAATGCGATAGGTTCGATGCGTTTAGATGCGGACAAGACCGTTGCGTATTGCGGATCGGCAGACTGGGCCGACCACTCTTAAACATCTGTAGGTAGTACAAAAAAGCCTAAAATGAATGATGTCCTTTAATGATAAATCTATCAGTGGCCTATTCAAATAGTTACCAAAACTTTAAAATACATACAGTTGTTCATGGAGTCATGAATGTCGTGTGGCGGCTGACTGAATGGCATAGCAGCTATTAGCCAGGCAGCGATAACATCACCACAACCGCTCAAATTACACATTCTTAAATGCAACATTATTTAAATCACATGCAATGCCGCATTTAGCATTATATAATACATATATTTAAATTAATTTACTAGCATTTTTATTAAATTATATTTTAAATAATAGGTAATATAATTAAAAGGCGACCGTGGTGTAGTGGCAGTGCAATCACGAGAGCACGGGTTCAAAACCACTCGCCGGTAGGAAAGTATCTTTGATATAAGTACTTTGGTCGTCCTGTTTCTATGATACAAACACTTTAGTAGATTAATATAGAAATGTAGAATAATAAAAAAATTAACATGTACTTGCGAAATCGTATTTAATAGCTGTATAAATCGATTTGAAAGTTTACAACTAAACATGCTCGTAAATTTTTCTTTTTTATTAAAACGTGCAATCTGGCGACAGTAGTAGGTATAGGTGGTAGTGAAAAGGTCACATAAACTGAGAGTCCCGGTTGCCGCTACCTTTGATATGTGTACTTTGCTCGTCATGTTTCTATGATACAAACACTTTTAGTAGTTAGTATAGCAATGAAAAATATGTACCTATATTTCCTGATGGGAAGCAAGGAAAAGTCTAATAGCGCCGAACGAACGAAAAAATATTTTATCGAAGTCATTCTTCGGTCAACATAATGCCGACCAAAGAATGACCCCGATTTGAGCAAGAGGCCATTTTTGAATCGTCCCATTTTCTGTCCTATATATATGTGAAAGCCGGCATAGTGGATGTGACCTGCGTACTATATATCAGGCTTTAATATCAGGCGGAGTGCTGATATTTTTGCCCAGTTCCAGCGTTAGCAACTACTGGGGATAATATAAGTTATCTTCCATTAAACACATGAAAGCTAACGGCCAGTATATCGGTGACAAGGTTATGAATAGCGTGCATGCACCGTGCGACAATTTGAATAGCAAAGCGGGCCAATTTTTATTTTACATGAACTGACAGATAAGATCGCTCGCTCGTAATTAACCATTCCATTTAGTCGCAGCCGCTTGTGAACGAAACATTATGCCATATAGACAAATAGAAACGTTAATAATAAATGCTTTTATTCAATTAAATATACTAGGAATGGATTTGAGATCTATTTGCTTAGATTTTGTTTAAGAGTGGTAACAAAGGTGCCGAACCTACCGATCCGGAGTACCACCTCTTTCAAGTGTACAGACCACACATTCAGTCCCAATAAAAATAAATAAAATGTGGGTCGTTTTTGTCAGTCGTTGGCACTCCGACCTGTGTCTAAACACAGGCCGCATATGTCGAGTCACACAACGAAAATATAATTATTAATAAATAACATACAAAAAACATTGAAATAGATCCATATTCGTGCAATACCTTAGAACCACTTCTAGGTTTTTTTATAACGAGAAATATTTCATTTTTTTACATTTCCATAGTAAGATACTAAAGTGCTTGTATCATGGAAACAGGACGACCAAAGTACATATATCAAAGAAAAATTGGCACCGACAAGTATTATAGTATTGAATTTGTTCTCTCGGTTTGCATGACTAATGCACTACCACTATACCACGGTTGCGTTATATTAAATATAATGATAATGGATGCAACTGCTACTTGCAATTGTTTAACTGTAATGGCAGTCGCCTCCAATCATGGGTCACACTCCAGTCTAACATCAGGCGGGATGCTGTATCTCGAGCCACAATATAAAGAACTATTCAGCTAAAGATTAAAACTTAAATATTACTTCTGCTGTTACAAACAACCTTTGTTAGTCACACAGAGAGAAGTCAAGAACAATAACAAGTGAAAATATGAATAGAACTATGATATTTAATAGTGGCCATTAGTTGCGTTTATGTTAATTATCCAATTAATATGCAAATACACATTAATATTTTAATTTCCCACAAACTGAATGTTCAATGTACCTTTGTAGGGTTACACTTCACAAACTCATTTTTTTGTTAAAGAAACTCGATTTTTGCTTATTCTTTCTTGTGTCAAAGTTCTGTGTTATTTAAAAGTTATATTAAAAGTTGTTCTTTTTAAGTCTTTTAAAGAGTGGTAGGCAGTGATGACCAGTCTGCCGATCCGAGGTAGTACCACCACTTACATGTATACAGACCGTGAAGTGACAAAGTAGCGTTTTGGGATCAGCTTGTAAGTTGCCGGTTCCAGTGGTTGTGATTGCTTACTTACAGTTTATTGATCTATAATTAGCAGTCACCTCTACTCATGAACCGCACTCCAGCTTAACATCAGGCGGGGATGTTATATGCCGAAAAATATAATGTATAAACTTTTTCTTTTCAATTATTCAAATTGTCAAATGTCACGGCTCAAGGATGGGCAAAGACAATAGAGCGCCATTTTCCACAATTGAAAACCCAAAATACTAGTAAATTCTAAGAAAAACTCACCGTTCGCTTCTGACCAATAAGCTATACCTATACGCGCGTGAATATTTTTATCCAATTTTATTATCAATTTAATCAATCAATCAAATTGTCACGCCTTTTACCCACAGGGATAGGCAGAGTACCTAATAGTATTATGAACTATACTTATTAAAAAAAATATTGTTCGAATTTTAAGAGTTGCGTGGGCAGTACAGAGCATGTCGGCTGGCGGGGACAAAAAGCCTAAAATCGCTTGTAATGAGTAATTACGAGGCGGCGCAGACGGAAGTAGATAAGAAATCTACAACCAAATTTGCGGGGTAAGGGGCACAAGATTGACGGAGTGGGGTGCCTTGTTGGCCCCTTGATTTAGGGGCCTAGAATTCAATCATGTTTGTAACTATTAACAAATATTATTGTAATTATTGCATGTATTTTATAGATATATTTAAAAGAGCTTTTTTTAAAAAACGAATAATATTGGCACGGTTAGGATAGTCCTAAAACTCGGACAGTCTTATCGCAGGCCTATCCTGGGGGTAAGGGTCCTCATAACGTGCGGTTAGTATACTGCGCTCCCCAAGCCGCTTGCCAAGGAATTATGGCAACCCAGATTATGAACGACAAGATAATGGTGGATGAAACTAGCATCTTGTCGTTCAGAATGACATTCTAAGGGGGAGGCCTATGTTCAGCAGTGGACAGTGGACGTCTTCTAGCTGATAATTATGATAGGATAGCCCTCGGTCGGACCTGTGTGCAAAACTTATGAAGTATCTCAGTATTTATCTTTTATATGTAAAAAAAACTTAAATAATTAGCATATCAAGAAGACTCAGAGCTGCATTAGGTTGTAGAACAGATTGCCAATTGGGTCAAATAGTTCTGGAATGGAGACCTCGTCCAGGAAAACGCAGCGTAGAACGTCAAGATAGGCTGACGATCTGCTGAAGGTGGATGTAAGCCATTTTTAGCAAGCCACTGTCCAGAAGTTTACGTCTAATGGCTGCATAGTGGTGTAGTGCAATGGTTATGCAAACCGAGAGCACGGCTTCAAAACCACTTGCCGGTACCAATGTATTTTTAATTTACCTATGTACTTTGGTTGTCCTATTTCTATGATACAAGCACTTTAGTATACAAATGTAAATAATAATAAAATAGTGATAATTTTTTTTAATTAAAAAACATATATATACCTAGCTGGAAAATTTCAAAATTTTCCTTCAAGCGATGCGTAAAGAAGCACCTTAGGCCGGTATAGTAGCGGCGGCTGGGGCAGCCGGGAACTGACTCGGTTATTCCAGTCGTCGTCACTCTTGGACCTCCTCTTGCTTATCATCAGGCGAGTCGAGGTAAGATGTCGTGTCACAATAAAAAATATAAAAAAACTAACAAATATATGCAAGCCTAGGTAACAAAATTAAAAAAATAAAATTTTGCGTATATATAATAGGTTAATAATCATAAACGTATACAAAGATTACAAATCACAAATTTAATCGTCCGTTTATATGTAATTATATGTACATTAATAATGTTGTTTTCAATAAATCTATCATATTAATTACAATTTATGATACGAGTACAATGTAATAATAACCAAATTAAGGTCAATTTATATATTGTCAAAAGAAACAATATTTCTTGCTAAAACATTTGGGTACATTAGCAATTAATACAATTGTCACGCATTTTTACTTCAGGAATAGGCAGAGACAATGGAGCACCACATGACACGATCCGGACACAAGTGGCGTAGCGTGGAAGTCAGCCGCCCGGGGCGGAAAAAAAATTTGCCGCCCCCTTATTTAGGAGTTTCAATCATAGGTACAACAAAAATGTGAATTTCAGGTTTAAATCTTAAAGATTTATTATAGTTTTTTTTTAAATTTTGCCGCCCCCTTAATGTGCCGCCCGGGGCGGACTGTCCCCTCCACCCCCGCCACGCTACGCCACTGTCCCTCGCTACCCTCACATTCACAATTCTCTCCATTCAAGCTCTACATTTGATCATGATAGGATTTAAAAGACGACCGTGGTGTAGTGGCAGTGCAATAACCGAGAGCACGAGTTCGAAACCACCTACCGGTACCAATGTATCTTCGATAATGTACTTTGGATGTCATGTTTCTATGATACAAGCACTTTAGTAGTTTAGTATAGAAATGTAAATTTAAAAAAATAATCTGGGCACTAGCTTTATTGAGAATGACTCCGATTACATTAGCAAAGGAGTAGAAATGAACAATGAAGAAAATTAAATTACAGACGTGCTTTTTTAGTGACGGCGACTGAGGCAACCGCCTTACTATCAGGCAAGTCAGTGATTTGCAATCCCCATAAACACAGAGTATGCAGGACCAGGAAGAGGTGCGTTAATGTCGAGGGAAGCGAGAAAGTTGTTACAGAACCGTGTAAAGTGGCGACCGTCACTGCCAATCTCTGTGGGATTTAAGGCGTGACAATTTGATTGATTGATTAAATTCATTGTTAATTTTCTTTTTATTAATATTTTGTAGTACCAACTTACTTTTTTTTTATTAAACTTATATACTATACGTATTATAGATAACTAGCGGACCCGACAGACATTACTGGCTCATAAGTGAAAAAAATATCGCAGCGCCACCGTCCGGTCCAATCGTGAATCATATGACAGCACCCCGCTTGATGTTAAGCCGAAGTGTGGTCCATGAATGGATGTCACTGCTACTATAATTCAATAACTGTGAGTAGCAATCACATCCATTACGCCAGCCTAGTTGGAACCAGCAACTTACAAGCTGATCCCGAAACGCGACCAAATCACTTTACGGTCTGTATACTTGTAAGTGGTGGTACTACCCCGGATCGGCAGACTGGGTACCACTGCCTAGCACTCTTTGATAACCAGACCCGAAGCAAATATCAACCTCTTTTTTATTAACAATATTTTAATATATTACAAATAAAATCTATGAAACAAATATTTGCTCCGACCGGGAATCGAACCCGGAACTTTCGCGCAACAATCATGTAATCGTTTTTAACAGCCATCGGCGCTTTGTTTACCAATCAGAAAAGTCGAGGTCATATGCATCTCAATAAACCATCGGTTTATAAAGTTGATAGTTTTCAGTTGTATCATTATCCACTTGAGATGTTGCAATGGTTTGTAAATAAAGACATCAAGTGAATTACTCGAGTGACTATTGTTTTATATAACTTTACAATGTCCATTGCGTTGCTTCGACAATACCAACCAACATGTTTTTGATCAATGCTGTTGATACGAATAATTGCTTTATACTTCCGCTTATTATAATTAACTCACTTTGCAATAAATAATTATTCAAACATTGACTTATGGCCAACATAAAATTAATTAAAAGTTTATGCTACCGTGTAGTTGTCATTCTACTCTATGCCGGCCTCGTGAGATAATTCTTTATGCTGCGCTTAAAAACTCCATTTATATACTGGATAGAGGAAAATATGTTCAGCAAGATTTTTGAATGAAATTACATAGGAGAAACTGCCAAAACTTTTTCGTAGTTAATTTTATAAATAGTTATCATCTTATTTTGTTCCTTAGATAAAAACAAAATGCGAAGATACGGCATGTGCTTCATTGTTCACTACAAAATGTGGAACCGATACCCCCCCCCACAAAGGCACCCACTGTTGTATCTCCGATTTCGTTGACGAGTTTAACGAAAGATATAGAAAAAATTGCACAGTTGGACGCGAGCAAGACAGAATACATTTTTTTTTAATTGTGGATAAGCAAGAGGCGGTCCAAGAGTGACGACGACTGGAATAACCGAGTCAGTTCCCGGCTGCCCCAGCCGCCGCCACTATTTATTTATTAGGCATATTAACAGTTAACATATTTTACATTGACAATAATTGCATATTTATGTTCTTTTGCTAATATGCAACCGATTACAAATATGCACAACATTCAAAAACATACAAATAATTAATCTATATAGTCAAAATTAATTATAATTACATACCAAATTAAACTATCTAAACATTATTAAACTAAATCACAATAAATTAAGAAAACTATGCCGGCCTAAGGTGCTTCTTCACGCATCGCTTGAAGGATCCAAGGTCATAGGATGGAGAAAACACATGGGCTGGAAAAGCATTCCACTTGTCAATTGTTCTACAAAGAAAATATGTAGAGTAGTTGTGTGCTTTAACGGCAGTGACCTTGAGTAGGTGCAAAGATTCAAGTGCGTCAGTTAGACGTAGTTTGCCAATTCCACGCGTATAGTGTACGTGCCCTATCTTCCCCTTTTGTTAAATCAATGTTTTGATCATGTATTTTGTACTGCCCATAGCCGTAGAGATTGTATGAAGAGAATCGTGGATGTGAGAGAAGCGAGGGAGTTGTGTCAGGATCGCGGCAAGTGGCGCTCAATTGTCTCTAAATATCACTGTGAGAAAAGGCGTGATAAATTAGGTATTAAATTTTGACATGTATGTAATTTTTCATATTTTTTCATTTAGTACAGTGTCACCCATCTTTAACTTATTTAATGCATGACTTAAATACGATAGGTACATAAAATAAAATCATGTTGAAATAATCTAGATGTTAACTATTTATTGTAATAAAGAAATATAATAAATAATATTAACACTAATAGTCTATTCTAGTGCTAATAAAAGTTCATAATAGACATGATTGGCGATCGTTTAAATAACATAAAATATTCATTAAACATTTGCGTGTTAAGTCTGCGTTTAATTTTCTAAGAAATGTTATCATTTCCGTAACGTTTCTACACTTAACATTATTATTTACTTACAACTTCCTTGAATATTGGGCGCTTATTGTAATAGCAACTATTTATAGCACACGCTTTAGCAATGAAACGTATTGAAGTTTTTTTTTTTATTGTGACTCGACAAGTCGTTAAGCCGGAGTGTGGTCCATGATGAATGTCACTGCTACTACAATTCAATAACTGTGAGTAGTAATCACATCCACTATGCCGGCCTAGATGGAACCGGCAACTTACAAGCTGATCCCGAAACGTGACCAAATCACTTCACGGTCTGTATACTTGTAAGTGGCGGTACTACCCCGGATCGGCAGACTGGGTACCACTGCCTACCACTCTTTGATAACCAGACCCGAAGCAAATATCCATTTCTTTTTTTTTATTAACAAATATTTGCAATATTTAATTTTATTAAATATTACAAATAAAAGCTATGAAATAAATATTTGCTCCGACCGGGGATCGAACCCGGGACGTTACGCGCAACAAATGAATCGCTAAACCGTTCGTCCACGCCTGTCGTCATGTTCGTAAACGCTGTTGTACCAACTGGGGCCCTAACACGGTGTTCTCACGGGGCGATTTGAGTTGATCAACTGCTAAATCGTTCGCGATTTGAACCGCCTGAACGGACTTTCAACCAAGTTGAAGCAATAAAAATTGATTCAACAAAAGTTAAAGACCTTTCTACTTTTATTGATTCAACTAATAGCCGACAGCGGATCAACTCGTCTGAACCTATTCGTTCAACTTGCATTGAATAATCAGTACAATCAATCAGTCAATTAGCGCGATTGAGTACCTAAGTATTGTATATTGCATACCTCTGTCACCAGCTTTTTGTTTGTTTGTAAAATAAAATGTGAATAAAATGTAAATTATGGCGTACGCATCCACGAGAAAAATGCTAAAATGAACAGATAGTGTAATAATACGTGTAATATTGAGTCGATTATTATTGAATCGTGAGAACGCTACCGTCAATATTTGCTTTCGAATTTTTGTTAAACGATAAATCTTGATCAACTAAAATCGTCCCGTGAGAACGCCCCATAAATGGACTTTATGTAGACATGCCGGCAGAAAAAAGAGCGCTGGCATTCAAGCTGCGCAGTAACTTGTTTTGTTAACTATTTACGTCTAACTATCAGAGACATCCTCAAGAAAGCTAGGTTGTCTAGTGCCAATAACTTTAGAGCTTGTATGAAGAGAATTGTGAATGTGAAGGAAGCGAGGGAGTTGTGTAAGGATAGTGGCAAGTGGCGCTCTATTGTCACTGCCTATCATCATGGGAAAAAGGTGTGACAATTTGATTGATTGAAAACTTTAAGTTTTAGGAATTACAATTTGTAAATATTAATAATTATGCGCGGACTTGCTCCTACCGCAGTCGTCCAGCGCTCTGCTTACCTGTCTAACCTTATACTGCGCAGCTCAAAATTTAGCGATTTTTTTTATATGCCGGTAGTTATACAAAGGCGAACATGACACCTAAATATTCTTTGACTTTAGAAACCAACAATTAATAAAAGAGAATATGGTGCATAGATAAAAATAAGAATACACTATAATGAACGTAAAATACATATCTAATAGTATATAAAAAATGTATACCCCACAACCGTTGAGCTTGTATGAAGAGGAAGTGAGGGAAGCGAGGGTGTTATGTCTGGATTGTGGTAAATGGCGCTCCAGCAGACGCCTTCATCTGTGGACCGCACTCGAGTGGAGCCTTAATAAAAAATCAATAATAATTTATACCCGCAAACTTGAATATTTATCACAAATGTTAATAAGCAACGGTCATTTACAGCAACTAAAGTTACCAAAATATATATTCATAGCATTTGTATGTTGCCTTAATGGGCGCACTTATCAACGGAATCATTTTTCAGCGGGCTCGTTGTGGCTTACCTGCTTTCTCTATCACGAGAATTAAACTTACGTGATGTAAGTACTGATTTTCACAGTTGAACCTCCTGGTTTCTGTCGCCAGTCCATTTTTAAATTGTTTACGGACACATGTTTTACGAGCTATGTACTCTGCCCATTGTAACTTCAGCTTACTTATAGTGACTGACACACGTACGAGACGTGTGTCAGTCACTGTGTACATTTTTATTTTATTGTGACTCGACACCCCGCTTGATGTTAAGCCGAAGTGTGGTCCATGAATGAATGTCACTGCTACTACAATTCAATAACTGTAAGTAGCAATCACATCCACTATGCCGGCCTAGATGGAACCAGCAACTTACACGCTGATCCCGAAACGTGACCAAATCACTTCACGGTCTGTATACTTGTAAGTGGTGGTACTACCCCGGATCGGCAGACTGGGTACTACTGCCTACCAGGGCCGTCTTAAGCATATTCAGCGCCGGGGTGCGAAAGTTGCGTGGTCTCAGTGTAGTAGATACCTATCGAAATTTATGGCGGTCGGCATGCGCCCCCTCGGACTCTGCGCCCGGGTGCACCGCACCCCTTGAACCCCCGGGTAAAGACGGCCCTGCTGCCTACCACTCTTTGATAACCAGACCCGAAGCAAATATCCATCTTTCTTTTTATTAACAAATATTTGCAATATATTACAAATAAAAGCTATGAAACAAATATTTGCTCCGACCGGGGATCGAACCCGGGACTTTACGCGCAACAAACCATTCGCTAAACCGTTCGTCCACGCCTGTCGTCAAAGTTCGGACGTGTTCTAAAGTGGCAGGCAGATGAACCCTGATTGCCGACCCGGGGTAGTACAGACCGTAAAGTGACTTCGCCGCGTTTTGGGAATAGCTTCTAAGTTGTCGGTTACTACTAGGCCGGCATAGTAGATACGACTGCCACTTGCAATTTTTTATCTAGTGGCAATGGCTTCTATTCATAGACCGCACTCCAGCTTAATGTCAGACGAAGTGCTGTCATATGTCGGCCACATATACGAGTATATTTTTTAAATTTCATTTGTGAATCGATCCCGTGGAGAAACTCCTAACATAGCTTAAAAAGTAGCTTTAAACTTATTTATAAGACACGTAGTTAGAGACCAACACGTTTTTATATTGTCAGTAAAGTTAATTTTCCAGTGAATAGTTTAACTGTGGTTAAGTGAACGTAAGGTGTGTTTACGTATCTGTATCATAATAGCGGCGTTGTTTTAAAAACTCGCCCTCGGTTGCCCCCGGCCGATAAAACACGCAATAGTTTATAAAGGCGATTCCAGAAAACGGCCGTTTTGCGATTACATCTCACCGAATGTGGGGGCTAAAGGGGGGTGCTGCTAATTGCACCGTTTTGTGAACACGGCGGCGTGTGGCGTGCCGCGCGGGCAATCAGCGAGCTCTGACTGATTGCTTTTTAAATAGGTTTTATGTTCACTAAAAATGTTTCCAAGAAAAAGCCAAGAAAAGTTCACCACCCTTAAGATTGTATGAAAATTGTTGTACACTCCAAAGATTAGGGTAATATTTCAAAAGGTATTAACTTTCCTTTTTATATGTTTTACCTGTAGCTTAACTTACTTATTTCACTCTGCCTTTTTAAACATTAACTGAAAATATGTTCTCCTAAGAAATAAAAAGATATAACTAGAATAAGAGAAAGATTTTGTAACACATTTTGGGCAAATAAATATACCTACATTACCTATTTAAATAGTAAAAATTGGAGATATTTTTTCTTCCGATTTTTATAACTAATAGATAAAGTTCTTTATTGTACATAAATAACTACAAGAGGCAACTTTGGGGTCCGGTGATTTCTTCAGTGCGGTTAAAGAAAAGAAAAATAAATGATTTTGAATATCTATACATATAATAAAATTGAAGTGTCTGTTTGTAATATTGAAATAACCGTTTTTTAATACATGTATATGAATATATATACGGTACATACACCAACATAACATTTTTTACAATTTTTGTCTGTCTGTCTGTTTGTTCCGGCTAATCTCTGTAATGGCTGGACCGATATCGACGGGACTTTTATTGGCAGGTAGCTAATGTAATAAGGAGTAACTTAGTATAAAAATAAAATAGATATAACATATAAATAAATTTAAATACATATAAAGCATTATTAATTTATAATACAGTAATAACACTGGGTAGCATTAGAATATGACAAAATTTTAATAAATAAATACTATTAATGAGGTACTTAATTTAAAACTATCTCTACTGCAAAGTGGAATTTGCACGTATTGCATGAGATATAACCCGGCAATATGCGACGTGGAACCAGGCAGTAGTTGAATGAATTACACCAGCCTTTCCCAACCTAGGGTTCGCGGACAAAACAAGAAAATTACGAAAGCATAGTGCAGCCAAATTTAGTCAGACCATTTTCCCTTTTTTAGTTTCAAGATGGAATAATGTGTCAAATTATAGGAGGCTTTTACGTACAAATACACTGCATTAGAGTTTAATTGAGAATAAAATAGATTGATTGACCTATGTGAGTACTGCAAATAAGTTTTTTAGGGAGTCAGCCCTTGGAAAAGGTTGGGAAAGGCTGAATTTCACGATATAAAGATGGGGTGATAGAATTTTGAAGTAAGATTATAGATGCTGTGTAGTTACCTAAGTGGTCAGAGCGGTCGCGCTTTGAGGAACAGTTATTGAGTTCGATCCCTGACCCAGCCTTGAAATTTTGAATACAATGTAAATTATACAGAATGATTAAATATACAACAGTAATAACATTGGTCCACAAATATCTTAATTTTTTTTTTTATTGTGACACGACATCTGACCTCGTCCCGCCTGATGATAAGCAAGAGGAGGTCCAAGAGTGACGACGACTGAGAAAACCGAGTTTGTTCACGGCTGCCTCAGTCACCGTCACTATGCCGGCCAAAGGTGCTTCTTCACGCATCGCTTGAAGGATCCAAGGTCATAGGATGGAGAGAACACATGGGCAGGCAAAGCATTCCACTTGTCGATTGATCTACAAAGAAAAGACGCATCGAACTTTTTAGTTCGACTGCCGATTCGGTCGACAAAATGCGGATGCTTTCCCCGACCTATGCGGGTATTACGGGAGTGAAAAGATGAGATGATGAGAATTTAGACCTCAATTAGATTAGCTTTTTTAAATTTTATTCTCCATTTTTCCTTAAGATGCTAGGTAGTCTAATAACAGTATATCGCGTGATAAAGAAGTATTCACTCCCTTGATTCATTACCACTTATAGTGTTGCGGTGCAGTTCATTTGTAACCAAACTATTATGCTATCTTAATAAACGGTCATTTATCTTTGTTTTAGAAAAAAAAACCTTACAATTGGTTTAAGAATATCATAGTCTAGTTGAAAGTTTTCTACCACTACCAAGGATGGTATACAAAGAACATCATACATTTTGGGCTTTTTGTACTACTTTTGTAATACCCAATTATGGACAAATAAATAAATAGTAGTTTCGATACTAATATTGATAAATCTAATAACTGTTCTGCTTTTTATTGCTGTGCAAATTAGTTATTCGAAAATTAATTTAATTTTTGTATCGTTTCCCAATCACGCAGATACGCTATATTAACAGATCAAAGCAGGGTACTGCTTTGATCTGTTATAAATATTTTTATACCTATTTGATCAATTTGTACACCTAAACTATGCAAAATAAAGTATATTTTCCAATTACATTGTAATCTTAGTACGTCAAACTATTTTAAAATGTGTTTACAACTGTTAATACAATTTAGTCCAAGTCCCCATACAAAATGAATGATATTTTTTATAAATGATATTCAAGTACAAGGCATTTGTAGAATTGTGATTGTGAAGGAAGCGAGGGAGTTGTGTCAGAATCGTGTTTAATTGTCTCTGCCTTTCCCTGTGGGTAAAAAGCTTGACAATTTGATTTATTGTTAAGAGCACTGTGACAGTAATCGTATCTACTAGGCAAATATAGTAAGATGAGTTAAAAAGTATGAAATAAAAAAAACAACTGTTTAATTGACAACATTTTAATTACAAAACACCACAATTTCTATTTGGACATAGAATGCCACAAATTGCTTAAGTACAGCGCCATACCTTCGTTTATTATGTCATAATAATTAATATATATACATACATATAATATATTATCAATAATTAATTTACGTATAATACATGCCTTAAAAACAATTCTTAATTTTACGACTTTGTTTGAATTAATATAACGGAAGGATCTTTTTGCAATTCTTATAACTTTTCTTTAACTTCAAATCATTTGTAATATTTTTTAAATTGTATTTTTTAATGTTATTATAACCCAATTCAAACTTATTGGCGTCTTTGAAGTTATGCGCAATACATAAAATACGATACAGCGGAGCTTGAAGTAGGCGAGAGAGCTCTTTTTTTATTTATTATTGTGACTCGACATATGACAGCACCCCGCTTGATGTTAAGCCGAAGTGTGGTCCATGAATGAATGTCACTGCTACTACAATTCGATAACTGTGAGTAGCAATCACATCCACTATGCCGGCCTAGTTGGAACCGGAAACTTACAAGCTGAACCCGAAACGTGACCAAATAATCACTTCACGGTCTGTATACTTGTACTACCCCGGATCGGCAGACTGGGTACCACTGCCTACCACTCATTATAGCAAGCGCTCGCAGCTAACTTCGGAGACTCCATAAAGTTTGGAACTAAGTGTACATCGCGTTTAATATATAATGTCAATCTTATTACCACGCTCCCTGTCAGCTGAAAATATTCACAAACCTCTATATTATGGTTATGACACTTACTACTATAATACTGTACTACTGAGACAACGGCTATTTTATTTATATTTTAGGAATGGAACGTGTTAATAACTTTGGGATTATTAGTTTCTTTTAAAGCAGCGTTTCCCAACCTTTTTTAGGCCATGCCCCACCTTAACATTTATAATTTTTTTATGCCCCCCAAACATAATTTTAAACCTTTAAAACTTAAGAAATATAAAAGATTACAGCATTTTTTAAGATAAGGCCTTTTTTTGTTAAATTTGTCATCGTTATCTAGCATTGCATTTAAATAACCCAAAGCGAAAGGTTTAAAGTCGTGTCGAGTCCATTTTTAAGTTGCCTAGATACTTTTAGATAGTTTTAAGATATAACTATCAAATTGCCCCCCTGTGGGGCGTGGGCCCTACGTTAGGAAACACTGTTTTAAAGTGTGAAACAAAACTTAGAATTTAAAGAAAAGCAGTCCAAATTTAAATTTATAAGTAATCTGTTTAATATCTGAGTTTGTGGTGAATTCAAACACATATTAAGTTAATTTATAACTGTAATTGCTTAACAAAACTTGTGTTTTGATATAAAAGGATTCCGTCTTTCAGTCTCAATATATTTGAGCAAATTGACAGCTATTTTCAATATGAGATTCTTAGAAAATGAGTACAACAAATGAAACGGAACGTTTTGTGACATATTGCATCACTACTTGACAAAGCGTAGGTATGCGTTATTCTATTTTGCACGACATTTATAATATTATCACTACGATTTAAATTACACAATGCCTATATACACTGGGATTATATATCACATATATTGGACAAAATACTTGCCTTTTAGAAATTGTAAAACTTATAAATTATTACAATTGTTCCGGTTTATAATTAACATAGCGAAATCATACTATGGTCTTTATAGAAAGGATGTTTCCATTGTTTATATACAAGAATAATAACTTATTATATTTTGTGAACTTAGTTCCTTCTTCAAACTGTTCCAAGAAAACAACGTTTATTCAAGATTAGTACGCTCAAGAAGAAAACGTCTCTAATAAATACAAGGCCACGGCTACGTCTAAAAGTACAGTCACAGAAAAAAATCGAAGCACAATTTAATTGTTTATATTAATTTAATTCACTATCACTGGCCTTAGTCATTTGTAATTTTTCATTCACTTTTCACTTAAATTTTAATACAGTCTACGCTGTTACACATGAATAGTTTCATCATCGTCATCTTCATCAGACCGTCGTTCCACAGAATGCTCACGGGGTGATCTCGGAGAACGTGGTGGTGGTGCTGGACTTCCAGGGTCTAAGTCAGGGGAGGGCGAGCGCCTTGCTTGAGCATAATAACCCAGTGCTCCGAGACTTGGCGCTCCTAAGCCGCCGAGATGAGCGGAAGGTCCTGGTAACCCCAAACCGAGAGGAGGTACACCGCCTAACGGGGTTCCTGGGTATAATCTGTTGAAAAAATTACGAAATTAAAAAAAAATCCAAGAGTTAATAAGTGATAAATGGAGACGTGCAACTAGATTGATTAAATGAATTTATAAATCTGATGTGGATGGATGTGTAAATCGACTTAGTGTTTTCCGACCAAATCAGAGACATCCTCAAGAAAGCTGGGTTGCCTGTGCCTAATGCCCATAACCGTAGAGCTTGTATGAAGAGAATTGTGGAAGCGAGGGAGTTGCGCTCCATTGTCTCTGCCTTTCCCTGTGGGAAAAGGCGTGAGAATTTGATTGATTGATAAGTGATAAATATAAAATCGAAATCTCTATTTTTTATTACTCTAGTTGTAAGATAGGCATTATACTTATAAAATTCGTTATACTTAAATTAAAAATAAAACATTTTTAAATACAACTTTCTGACTTACCTATAAGGTAAAGGTTTTTGGAGTGTATTTGCTGACGCCGCCGCCGCTGCAGTTGCTGCTGCTTGTCTATAATACAGATCTGCAGCAGCAGGCGCTGGCTGAGTGGGATAAGCAGGCACACCGGCCCAGTATCCCCCATACAACCTCTGGAATGCAGCATAGTTGCCCGCCTCCGCAAGTAATTCTAAACCTACTGCGGTTTGACGTTTCCATTTTGTCCTGTTAACAAAGAGATTAAAGATATTAAATTACTTAAGCATTAAATCAAATTGTCACGCTTCAATTCGCACATGGATAGGCAGAGCCAAAAGAGCACCTTTTTTCATGACTTCACGATGCTGAGATTACTCTCTAACTTCCTTGACATTTACAACATATTAGGTGCATCATATTTTCATACATGCTCTTGGGTTAAGACCACAGCGGCTTCTTGCTTTTTAAAGTTTTCCTTAGATAAAACAAAAAAACAATCTACTTTTATACGCTCTTATATTTATAATAAAGATTATATTTTAAGAACCTGTGAAATTAATTTAGATTAAACGAAAAAGTAGTAAAAGCGATCGACGATACAAATCAATTTCGTTAAAAATGCATAAATCTATATTGTATAAAATACGTGATTGAAAAACTCAATGATGTACTGTTCACGCTTCATTTAAAACTCAAATAATTGCACAACTAAATGTAAAAATCCCACAAGAAATTATACAAAACCATTACGGACTTAAATCGACTCTAAAATTGTAAAAGCATCGTTTATATGACCCTAAAACCCATAGATCATTGAGCAGAAAGTTTCCAACCCTAGCGAAACTCATGACCCTCTAATGTCATCGAATTTGTCACAGGCAACTCTACACACAATAAAGATGTCGTCAAATAAAATGTAAAATAAAATAATAAAATTGACAAAACGTCTTGAGTACTCGTGTATCCAACGATGCGTGACCCAATAGCTAATTTGATTTATTTGTGTAAAGGGTGAACTAAAAAAATTACTCGTACGCATTGTGTTTGCAAGGGAGTGGTCCAGAATTACCGTTTTAATTTAAAAAATGTACTTGTGTGCGGTCGAGTTATCATTTAATATTAATAAAAAAAAATAAACAGATTGTCTGGGGTGGCCCTAATATAATAAATATTGTTTGATTTAGAGAACTATTTTATGTGAAAACTTATAAGAGCTTTTATATAGTTTTATTGGATGTATTCTAATAAGATAACAATAATGCTATTTATAAAACTTTTTTTTTATTGTGACTCGACATATGACAGCACCCCGCTTAATGTTACGCCAAAATGTGGTCCATGAATGAATGTCACTGCTAATACAATTCAATAACTGTGAGTAGCAATCACATCCACTATGCCGGCCTAGATGGAGCCGGCAACTTACAAGCTGATCCCGAAACGTGACCAAATCACTTCACGGTCTGTATACTTGTAAGTAGTGGTACTACCCCGGATCGGCAGATTGGGTACCACTGCCTACCACTCTTAGAAAAAAAATAGCACAGTAAAAACACAATACAATGGGCGAGCTTAAGATGATAAATAAATTAATATAGGTAGGTATATATTTTTATTTATTGTGATTCGACATCTGACCTCAACCCGCTTGATGGTAAGCAAGAAGAGGTCCAAGAATGCAGACGACTAAAAAAACCGAGTCAGTTCACAGCTGTCACAGTCAGGGCCGTCTTAAGCATATTCAGCGCCGGGGTGCGAAAGTCAAGGCTCCGCTCGCGTGGTCTCTGTGCAGTAGGTACCTATCGAAGTATATGTGTAGTATATGGCGGTCGGCATGCGCCCCCTAGGACTCTGCGCCCGGGTGCACTGCACCCCTTGAACCCCCGGGTAAAGACGGCCCTGGTCACAGTCGCCGTTACTATGCAGGCCTAATGTGCTTCCTTACGCATCGCTTGGAGGATCCAGATTAGGATCTATAGGATGAGGAGAACGCATGGGCCAGCATTTCACTTGTCGATTATTCTACAAAGAATCGAAGCAACGAACTTTTTAGTTAAAAAAAATCAAAGCATCTTTGCTCCGATTGGGAATCTAAACCGAGACTTGCTCGTAGCTGATTGGTGCGTTAACCAAATGCGCCATAAACAAAAGAATTTTGTCTACTAATATATTTATTGGTATAAATTTGAATTTTTAATACAACAAGAGAGAACCCTCCTATATCGAATTTAATTATTTTCTTCTTACAATACGAGCGCGGGGTGCATTCGGATTCATTTATTGTCATTACAATTGCCACTCGTTTCGAAATGCTTTTAACAATTTAAAAGTATTATTATAATAGTGATGCGGTTTTTGTTATCACTGAGAGTTTTTATTATTGTCTGCGGAGTTAGGGTTGCGGTTGTTAGCAAACGGTTCAGTGGGTAGTTCGTTAATTAATTTTTGTAAATGGATCATTTAATTTCATTAAATGTAAATGAGGGGGTGTATTTTAGTAGGTACTCGTTGCTTGTTATTTCTATTATTTATTTTTTCATTAAAATGCCAGATTGTAAACGATGGAAAATGCAAGAGCGCCGATGACTAAAAAAAGATTACAGAGTGGCCTCAGTCATCGTCATCGGCCAGAACAAAATATTTATAGGTGAAGAAGCACCTTCGACCGGCGACTGAGGCAGCAGTGTACTATCCGGTTTATTCAGTCGTCATCACTCTTAGACCTCCTCCTGCTTATAATCAGGCAGGTCGAGGTCAGATGTCGTGTCACAATAAAAAAAAAGTTATTTTAGATTTTTTTTAAAAAATTTTTTATTGTAAGATATAGTCAACTATTAGATAATATATAAAAAAATAAAATGTTTTATTAAAGAAAAACGATAATATTAAATTTGTAGTCGTCAATAAAACGTATGTCTCTGTAAGTGACACTTTTGAAATATCCTCGGGCCATGAACAAAAAACCACTTTGAGCACACTTAAATTATTCTCTCGACTCAGCGAGACTCGAGATCTCCGGTCGCGCCCCTCTCTTTCTTTTACTTGCAAAAAGCATCGATAAAGTCGCCTTCTTCCATCTCTGTCCCCCAGGTGGAGTCTGGGTATGCTCCGCCCAGCGGTTTAGTGATTTGATGCTGCGTAAACTGATTCAATTGTTGTATCAACAACGTCGCCCGAAAACGTGCTCTAACCGTTCAAGTTAAAGACGAAAATCGTCCGCTAAATCGATTCCGCTTACGACCTCTCAATGGGGAAAGGGTGTTTATCTCGATTTGGGTTTTTGAAAGACGTGACTCGAATTCGGGTCGTATTTCCGGCGAACAAAGCGCACTTTCATCGATCGGAATACGTTGTGTTAGGCTGCTTTGTCGCCGGCAGAACGCTCCCAAATTGAGCTTTCTTCGTGTTTATTTCATACGTAATTTGGAAAGTTCGCGAAACATGTTTGTTCGATGTAAGACGTCACTCCGCATGGGAATACATCCAAGTTAATGCCACTTTGCTACTATCAGCCATGTATTTATGCTAACATAATAGTTACATTACATTGTTGTCTTCCTAACTAAAAAGTTCTTTTCTTTACCTAAATTTATCTCGCTTGGAAGCTTCGTAGACTACTATATAATATAGACTACTATATATTTAATATATTATACTATATAATATATTAAATATATTATATAGTATAATATATTTAATATATTATTTCGAGCGCGGTATCCGTCTCTTGCCTGAAAGATGGCAGAAAGTAGTAGAAAGCGATGGGAAATATTTTGAATGAGGTATTTTTTGTACTCGAATTAAAATAAATCATTTTTTTAATTAAAAAAACGCTATGAATTAATTCCAAGTCCTAATAATAATAATAATTTTCCTTTTTCTCGCCGAATAAAGATGCTGGCCGGCATAACGATAGCGACTTAGGCATCAGTAAACCGAGTCTGTTTTCCAATCGTCTGCACTCTTGTATCTCCCCTTGCTTACCTTTAGGCAAGTCGAGGTCAGATGACGAGTCACAATATAAAAACTTTTAGTATAGATGCCGGCAGACTATAAGAGCGCTGGCATTCAAGCGCAGTAACTTGTTTTGTTACCTATACACGGACTTGCTCCTTCCGCAGTCATCCAACGCTCTTTTTATCCGCCGATACTATATCCTAATTATCATAGTAAGATCAAACGATGGGTATTATTTATTTCAGTCAATACCAAATAGGTTCTATTGCATATACAAAATTATGACATTAAATATTGGGCAAAATAATTACTAAGATTTTTTGTCCACGTTAAAATGTTGCTTTTTAGGGTTCCGTTCATTATCGTCACCGTCATAAAGTTCCGTATGATAATATATTATTACCTATATACAAATTAATTTTTACAGACCTTTAAGATATTTTCATTTTATTTTTCTAGTAGGTAAGCTACTAAACGTAGATACTATAAAACCTATTATAGTAGGTATCTACTAATAGGTCTAATATTATGTAAAATACTAAAACACAAACTTAACATTACTCATTCATGTATTATTTGTATTGCTAGCTATACTCACAATACAAATAAAAGGTTGTGTGCTTAAAAATTGGGCAAATGCACCCGTCCACAGACCCAATCCAAAAAAATACATTTGACTTTATTACCAACTAATCACAATTCCAACAAGAATTATTTATTATTTAATATATATATTTTTTTTTTATTGTGACACGACATCTGACGTCGTCCCGCCTGATGATAAGCAAGAGGATGTCCAAGAGTGACGACGACTGAGAAAACCGGGTTTGTTCACGGCTGCCCCAGTCGCCGTCACTATGCCGGCCAAAATAACTGCAAATAAACACTAAACTATAATAAATTTGCAATTTATCTATATTACAAAATAACAAAAAAAACTTCAGGCATAATTAAAAAAATACCATTTTAAACTTTGAAGTTGAATAGTATCTCAAAAGTAACAATGCGGACTGGATCCTTTTTGTGATAGGACTGTGGTGTACTGGTAGGTAGATAAATGGTTATAAATGGTTTAAAAACCACTTGTCGATACCAATTTATCTTTGATCGTGCTGTTTATATGATACAATCACATTTCGTATGCTCGTAGATATGTAAAAAATACTATTTCAAAAGTGTGGATGTGTCCGTTTGTTTAATTAGGTCTGTATTTTTCGCTTGTATGAAGAGAATTGTGGATGTGAGGGAAGCAAGGGCAGGTGGCGCTTGATTTTCTCTGCCTATCCTTGTGGGGAAAAGGCGTTACAATTTGAATGGTTGATTGATATTTCGCTTGGTGGTTGCTGAGGTATGCTGTGGTAGATATAATACGTTTTTTTTTCCATGTATCTGACTTGCACTCGAATTAACTATAACTAGTATTTAGTACCTAATTATTATTAATTTATATGAAGTCATATTTCATTTTAGTATAAGGCTTGGAAGCAAAAAGCATTAGAAACAAAATTATAAACAGAATATGCTTATTAAAACGAAACCGAATCTGAAATGGCATTTGCTATATTGTGATTAGTGGCTTAGTAAATGATAAGGCTAGCGACCCCGACGACCTTGGTTCGATTCCCGTCGTGTCTCTGTCGGAGGTAGTAATTTGGATTGGGTTCGCAATAACCGATTAGTGTGCTTCTTGGTAGCTGCTGGAATAACCCTGCAGTTATATCATTAAAGGAGCGATCACACGGCATGGAAAATTCAACTGGCTCTGTTAGTGAACTTTTATAGAACTAATTTGTTATTTCTTCATATATTGTGACTCGACATATAGCGACCGTGGCGTAATGGCAGTGCAATGGTCATGCAAACCGAGAGCGCTAGTTCAAAACCAACAGGTACCAATGTATTTTCGATATATGTGCTTTGGTTGTTCTGTTTCTATGATACAAGCACTTTAGTAGCTTAGTATAAAAATGTTTGTTGTTCACAATATTTGATGGTGAACTTACATGATGAACTCAAACTAGATAGATATATATCCTTTATCTGCAAGCGTAACCATTGCATTCAGAGATGACAGAGATTGCCAAAAAAATATATCATCGGAGATACTAGTATACATTTTTACATAATATTAAATAACATAACATAACATAACATAACATAACATAACAATCGTTTATATGCTTTTCTAGAAAAAAACACAGTATTAACAAAAGAACAAAAAGGATTTCGCAAGGGCAAAAGCACTAACATGGCAATTTTCGATCTTGTTAAACTAGCATTGGAATCTTTAGACTCCAAGAAACAAGCCTGCGCAGTCTATATGGACATGACGAAAGCATTTGATTTTGTAGACCATAAAATATTGCTCCACAAGCTCAATGCATATGGTATAAGAGGTAATGCATTAAAGCTATTAGAATCCTATCTTAGCAACAGAAAGCAACGTACAGAAATAACCAAAATGTGCCTCAAAACTAAAACAGAAACTGTATTTGCTTCCTCTTATGAATATAATAGGTATGGTGTTCCTCAGGGTTCAATTTTGGGACCTTTATTGTTCCTTATTTACATAAACGATATGCCAAAATCAATTGAATATCCCATGGTCCTATTTGCTGACGACAGTACTATGTTTATTAAGTCAGATGGCTGTATTAACGATTTGAAATATAACATAGATTCTTCAATTTCTAACATTGTAAATTGGCTAAATAATATCTAATAATTTAGTCATTAATTTAAACAAAACTAATATTATGTATTTTACACAGCGGCCAACGAACTCTCCCAATATAAATATACATGTTAAAGGTCACAAAATAGAAAACACTAAGTGCACTAAGTTTTTGGGTGTCTACATTGACAGCGCTTTGAACTGGAAGGCACATACTGAAGATGTATGCAAAAGAATAAATCGTTTTGTGTATGCCCTCAGACATCTTACAAAAGTTAGCGACACAAAGACTGCAATTATTGCTTATTATGGTTATGTTGCCTCAGTACTTAGATATGGACTAATATTTTGGGGAAATTCCACAAATAAAGAAACTGTATTTAAATCCCAAAAACGATGTGTGAGAGCCATATTTGGTCTCAAGCCCACTGATAGCTGTAAAGAATATTTTATTAAAGAAAAACTCTTAACTTTTCCCAGTCTTTACATACTAGAGATAGCCTTATTTGTAAAAAATAATAATCATTTATTCACTGTGTCTAATCAAATACACAATAGAAATTTAAGAAATAAAGATAAACTTTGGTTAACTCAATGTCACACAACTCTAATGGAAAAAAGTGTTATAGGTATGGCTGTGAAAATATATAACCATATTCCAGACACAATTAAGGTGTATCCATTAAAGAAGTTTAAATATATTCTTGCAAATTTTTTGTTGGGAAAAGCCTACTACACTGTTAGCGAATATCTCTTAGACAAATCCATACAAAATCTAAATGTTGATTAATACTATTAACTTTACTCACGCGAAACTTCTGCATAGTGCTTATATATTTATGATTAGCTTAAGTGACATTTTGTTTCAAAATACAGACATTAAATATGTACTAATAAGTAAATAATATTTGTAAGCCCAAGGGCAGGTCATAGCGATCATATCAATATATTTTTAACAACCTGTAACAACCTATGTACCACGAATAAATAATTTCATTTCATTTCAACATAAATAGCATAACTTGTACCTACTTAAAAAAAACATCATATAATTTGTTAGATTTTGTGCGAACATTGATTAATAAATTAAACAAATCGAGTCATATTCGGATCAATTAAAATTAATGAAAATTCCTCAACTTCCAACACTAACAACTTTCATTTATCAGAACCATATAAAAATATACCTATAGCAAAAATATATTACTCCCAATAACATTAAAACATTACAGCAAGTGTGAACATGTTTCATTATCATGTGGTAGATGCAGCATTTATCCAAATGATACAAATTTATAAGAAACCCGGTACACCAATCTTGCAAGTCTCTCGTCTTTGTTTTGTGCTAACTTAAAAGTTTCCGTTTGTACTTCATAAGAGAGGTAGCTGTTAAATAAATTAAATAAATACATAAATCAAATTGTCACGCCTTAAATCCTTCAGGTATAGACAGCGACAATAATCTACACATATATTTTTTATATTATAGTTCGACAGGCCATCAACCTGCCTGATGTTATGCTGGAATCCAGTTCATCAATGAAGCCATCATCATCAGCTACTACAGTTAAATACGCATCCATTTTGCCAGTCTCATTATCCGGCAAAATTCAAGCAGATCGCAAAACACGTCTAAGTCTTTACGTTCTGTATCTACACTTGAAAGTGTCTACCACTCTTGAAGTTTACTTTTATGTTAAATGTTATTTATTTTAAACTTACAGGAAGGTTCTAGCAGTAGATATAGATATTTCTGATAGTATGATAAGCAAGATTAGTTGCTACAGGCTTTAAAAAACAATAACCCTTTGAAAACAAAGCCGAACCCATTCGTTCACTATCATTTAACTAAATCATCGTTTCTTCAATTCAAAAGGAGATTCGCCGTGTGTCATTACAGGGTTAAATAATCGCAGGCACATCATTAGCTAATCGTCGTGGATTGCACGTCGCCGCCGCCCGTGCGCCCGAGCAACCTAAACGATGATAAACGAAATAAGTCCAATTTACGACACATTTCTACAACGTTTATTGAACACCTCAGATGCGTACGGTTATAAGCAACAAAATGCAAATTTCAAGTATCAATTAGCTAAAGGAATTTATCTACTAAAACTATTTAAATAATGCTTTACAAAAGTAGAAAATAAGGCGATTAAGAAACCAGATGTGAAAGGGAAACGCAGATGACCCTAAAGAATAATGGAGAATTAAGTCAAAGAATTCCTTCTGATCTGCATTGCCATCTACATGGCATGCCCTGGTCCTGAGGTTCTGCACGCTTAAAAATTGTGAATGTTAGGGTAGGAAGAAAGTTGTGTGAGGATTGCGCGCAGGAAAGCAACTAGTGCTTCATTACCTCTGCCTGCCTATACGTGTGTGAATAAAGGCATAGTGTTTTAATTAATTGTATTATTATATTTTAAATATTAGTTTAGATATCTTAGAAAAAAGACTGCTCTACTAGAGCTGAACGACTGAAAGTCACAACTTATATTTTTCAAATTATATCAATCAATAAATGAAATTATCACACCTTAAATCTCTATCAACACAACTTTTTCGCTTCAATTTCTATGTATATCCTTACAGGTAACAATTAACTTATGCTTATTAACTTATTAACTATGCTAATAGCGCCTAACTGAGGAAGTTCCTGTGGTAGTTGAGCGGTTCATATGTCACTCCTTCCGCACCACTTCACTACAGCAGGAACCCACTCAGTGAAGCGCTATTACCTGTAAAATATATAAGTATAATTTAATTTTTAGACACTATTTTAAAAAGTGTTAAAAGTGGTGTTACTACTGTTTGCTTGTGAAGTAAATGATTAAAATTATAGGACCCAATATAACCGTTGTGTGTACTCGGACTGACATAAAACAGCAATTTGAAGAACTGCGGCATTTTACAATACGATATTTTGAAGTATTCCTTTTTGGGTCGCTTGTGTTGTTTGTGCTTAAGATTTTTTGCTAACAATTCTTGTTTTTATTAACTACGAATGTTTGTGAATACGTATATCTATATGTATATACATTGGACAATCCGCACTCAATAGATTTTTGATTATTTCAATTAATACCTATTTCATATCATCCTGACCCCCTGTAAATCAACGACCTCAACTCCTACAAAACGTTTAAAATTATAAATACCCGCTATAAAGTTATCTAAAAAGAATGGTAAAAGAGGAAGTGGTAAAAGCGAGTCTCCTCTACTTTGTGGGTACGTTCTTTATCTTTTTTATGAGAGGTTTTTTTATGATTTCGATTGCAAATATTTCAGTGTGGGTAAGATATTTAAGCGAATATTTCACCTATAAAGCTGGTGATCCATCAGGAAAATTGGAAGTGAAACTAAAGTCGAGTAAGAGCCTCCTTTCTCCGTCTCTTCAATACATACTGTTAGACCGTGTGAATAAGAATGTTGACATATGGTTTTATAGCAGGCAGTTCAGTTCAGATATCCGTGTAGTACATACAGGTAATGTTGGAGTCTTATTGGATTTATGATTTTTTTTATTAATTGGAACGAAATAGTAGCGTGTTTAGGTAGAGTGTGGTCCATGAATGGAGGCGGCTGCGACCATATTTAATTGAAACAAGCAGCTGTCGCATCCACTATGCCGGATTACCTGAACTGAACTCCAGCTACTTTGCAAAACGTAACACAAAAATCAATCAGATTCAATTTCACATTTTAATTCACACAGGGATAGACAGAGACGATGAAGCGCCATTTTCTACGTTACAATAAAAATACATAAAAACAAATAAATTAACGTAGTTTTTTTTATTATATAAGGGTACTTTTTTAACTGGTCAAAGGAGAAAAAGAAATAATAAATTCATGGATAGTGTTAAAATGTTGTTGGGAGCGGAAGCTTGCAGCCGGTGTAAGTTAATGAATAGGTCGGGGTAGAGCCGGCGCCGATCTGCCCGTGACTTGCATCAGTCACTCTGACGGTGATCACACATTTTTTTGATACCTTTAATAAACTAAAAAAAGCGTAATTTTCACTTATGCCAGTAGCAAAATTGGTAACCTTTTATAGCTTTAAAATAAGTGGATAGAGTTTTTTGTTGTGGTTTAATTTTTGTATTCATCGATTATAATGAGTGATTAGGTATTAACGATGTTCTTTGTAGTTTAAAGACTAAGTATTGTCCTTAATAAAATTGAATTTTAATAAAGAAAAGGGACCACCAACAATTACACCAAATATAATATAAAAAATAGATGAAAGGGAAAATAGAGTGACCGCACACAAAATCCATTATCTACTTCAATTAACTCCGATTTCACACCGTTTCACGAACCGAAAAATCGAAGCCCAAACATTAGTTTAACCGAAATTATCGAAAATCAACAAAAAGTCGACAAAAAAAGTATTGTAAGAGACAGTGACCAAAATCAATTGTTTCCCGGTTCTATTTGTCTAAATTATATTATTTGTTTATGTTCTAAAACATTGCTAAGCGTAATATTGTGATAGCTTAACTGTAACAAAGAATGTCTAACAAATTGACGGAGCAATTTCTGTTAAACCTTTTGATTTAAATAAAACAACTTTTTTGTTTTTATTCTTATGATGAACAGAGCTATTAGAAATTAGCGCTCGTGGACTTCCCCACTTCCTCTTCCTCTGATGGTAAGGAAGGAAATTCCAAGAGCGCCGGCTACTGAAACAACGAGGTCCCTCAGTCATCGTCACTATGCCGGAACGATTGGAAACCAATTTTTTTCAAGAGTTATGGCAGTCTGATTAATATATATTACATACACCAAATTCTGATATTTCAAAAAATGTTAAATAAAAAGTATATTATTGTGAATCGACATATGACAGGGTGCCTGCCTGCTATAAAGCTGCAGTGCGGTCCACGTCTCTGCTACTACAATTTAATAACTGTAAGTAGCAATCACATCCACTATGCCGGCCTAGATGGAACCGGCAATTTACAAGTTGATTCTTAACGGTCTGCATACTTGTAAGTAGTGGTACTACCTCGGCTCGGCAGACTGGGCACCACTGCCGTGCCTACCACTTTTAGAAGTTATTCATCATTCGCTTAGTCTGCGCAGTACTCCAGCTTAACTTTATGCGGGGTGCTGTTATATGACGAACGAACCACAATAAAAGTAAAAATTTAAAATCTCCTCAAACCCAATAATTTGCATAATTAAAAAAAAACTACTTAACACTTGTACAGTAAAATAATTAGAAACAATAGGGTCTATCAGTAGGGTAGTGTTTACTTTACAATTAGGTTTTTTATGTGGGCGTCAATGTCGGAAAGGTCTGTCGTAAAGTCGAGCGCCTAATTATAAACGTTTGTTTTTGAAAATAGCCGCTAAATGTACAGTCGGATAGACAAAAGATTAGAGGATATAATTTTTGGTAGGAATGTTTTAGCCACTCATGGATTTTCTCTTGTTTAAATTACCGTTAGGTAAGTCGATTTTAGATGTCCTACGTGCGTCTTTCTTAGGTATAACTATTTTTATTATTTTTTTTATATTTTCTCTTTTTATACTGAGCTTCTAATGTACTTGTATCATAGAAACAGGACAACCAAAGTATATATATTAAAGATACATTGGTACTGGTGGGTGGTTTCGAACTAGTGCTCTCGGTTTGTGTAACCATTGCACTGCCACTACACCACGGTCGCCTTATTCGAAGAGTATAAGCAAATCCTTATACTCTTCAAATATGGCGACCGTGGAGTCTTCAAATAAAGAGTATAACTATTTAAAGACTGGGTACGCAATAGTATTCCGCCTGTACCACCACTTACAAGTATACAGACAGTGAAGTGACTTAGTCGCGTTTCGGGATCAGCTTGTAGGGTGCCGGTTCTAACTAGGCCCGCATAGTGAATCGCTACTTACAGTTATTGAATTGTAGTAGCAGTCACCAGGGCCGTCTTTACCCGGGGGTTCAAGGGGTGCGGTGCACCCGGGCGCAGAGTCCTAGGGGGCGCATGCCGACCGCCATAAATTTCGATAGGTACCTACTACACTGAGACCACGCGAGCAGAGCCTTGTCTTTCGCACCCCGGCGCTGAATATGCTTAAGACGGCCCTGGCAGTCACTGCCATTAATGGACCGTGATTCCATTTATGGATATGTCGAATCACAATAAAAAACAATCTAATTTACACTAAATTTTCTGCGCTATAAAAATGATAATATTTTGCTAACGTAGTCATATATAATATTTTCAAGTTGAGAATTATTTGAAAGATTTATTAAATATACAATTGTGTATGCGAGTATCCTCTCCTCGCAGAACCTACAAGAAGCCGCCGCTGAGTCAGCATTGACTTTGTGGCGCCCGCAGTGACCCGCCCACCCTCGTCTATTTGAAGTTATTCCGTTCTCACGGCTAATCTACACAAAAGCCCAAAATATTAACCGTGAAATAAGGCAAATTCAACAGTAAAGGTTAACAATTATACTCCTTTTTATTATTAGGTAGGTATTTACATGTCTTTATATACTTTTAAAGTGCGTGCTTGTATCATAGAAAAAGAACAATCAAAGATTCATTGCGTAACTATAATAGTGTAATGAATTAAACAAATTTTATGCTGCTTGCTATCGCGTTTATTTTGGTTTTGATTTTACAATTAATATTATAATCTAAAGTATAATAGTTATTTGCACATAGGGCGACCTTGTCCTATGACCACTTGTCCTGTTTCTATGATACAAGCATTTTTAGTAGCTTAGTACTAACATTTACCTTCATTCTCTAAATATTTATTTATTCTTTAACGACATATCGTACAATATAAATTTTGTCTTTTTGACATTTGGTTTACTTAATTAAATAAATAAATAAAACTTTATTTAACAAAATTGGTTTACAATAATGTGATACACAGCGGCCTCCACACTTTACAATCCTGTGTCGTGAGGAACTATAAGCACAGTTTTAACTATACATAAAGATTAAAAAACATATGCAAAGACAATGGAGCGCCACTTTTCACGATCCGGACACAACTCTCTTGCTTCTTTTACATCCACAATTCTCTTCATACAGACTCTATATTTTTTAAATAATGCCAAAAATGTTATCAATAAAATTTACTTCATGTATAACCTATAAATGTAGATAGCTTACCGTCTATTTTGGTACCATGTTTTCACTTGAGTATCAGTTAAGCCTAATTTCGCTGCAAGTTCCATTCGGTCTTGCACGCTGAGGTATTTTTGCCTTTCAAAGGATTTTTCTAACGTTTGTAATTGATGGTCAGTGAAGGCTGTCCTCGCCTTCCTTTGTTTCTTTGCTAAGCTACTCGGATCACCGCTACAGCTTTTGCTTGACACATCATCCGAATCGTCTTTTACACCTAAAACAAACAAAATAAAAAACATAAAGATTTTGATTTTTTTAAGGTGGTAGGCAAACATTTGCTGGTCATTTGCTCGGACAGTATTCGTACCACCTTTAAAGTACAGACCGTAAAAAAGAAAGAAAGCTGGTTTCTAGTTCCAAATAGGCTGGCATAGTGGCTGCGATTGCTACTTTATTTTATTGTGATCCGTAAGTAGCAGTCACGTCCACTATGTCGGCTCAGAAAGTTAATTAACTGTAGTCTATATTTGGAACACACTCCAGCTTAAGATCAGAGAGCGCGTTGTCATATGACGAGCCACAAAAGAACTTGATCGACAAATGGATAGAAATAATTTTCAATTTGCTTTATTTTTTGTTTTTCGGCATTAAAGTCGCGATCTCTGCCTATTCCTGTGGGTAATGAGTCGTGCCAATTAGATAGAATTACACTAAGAAAAGCGATAATTTGAAAGTTCTTGGAGCCTAGCACGGACGTGTTCGATAAGATACAAATCATCGTCAGAGCTGCTGTGAAAGATGACGACGGCACGTTATGAGGCTGTTTTGACGTTTGACCCGCTCATGAAGTTTTGTATAATTCAATAATTACGCTTGAAGAAGCAAATTGCTGTTCCTCATTGTCACTGTTATATAAAAATGCCAATTTTTTTGTCCATACGTAATTATAAAATTATACAAACTTCATCAGCGGGTCGAACGTCAAAACGGCTATCATAGCCTGCCGCTGGTAAAAATGTCGGAAAGACTAGCGGAATGATATTGTCGATATATCAATATATCGTATACCTTATCGACTGACGGCTGTGTTAAGCCCCCTTAAGTACCGATATTAGGTTTAAAAAGATATGATTATAATACAAGAGGTCTAAATATTTAATTATCATGATGATCAATTTATGAAACAATCTCTGTCTATCCTATAGATTGTATGCGGTAATAATATTTAATTGTTGAAATGTTAAGCTACCAGGGCCGCATAAGTGTAAGTAAGTGATCGAAGCCACATGTAGTACGAGTGGGGCTTCTTGTGGTGAGCCCGCAGCCGCCTCAGCCAACTCGCTCCGGTGAGCACGCATCCTTCGCTAAACACGGATTTATTAATACGGACTTTGATATTTTTATATATTAACAAACAATTATAATTGTATTATAATTAACACTATGAATATAATTAATTATGATTTATATTGTACAATGTACGTTTAATATTTGTAGATTTATTTGCTGGTCAATCGTGGTTTAGTGGTAGATAAATATTCTCGCAAACGGAGAACTCACGTTTGAAAACCACTTCCTAGTAGAAGTTTGTCCTTTAATAGATGTCCTTAGTTCGTTCTGTTTCTATAATACGAGTACATTTAATAGTTTAATACAGTAATGTAAAAATAAAATAAATTTAAGCAAGGTATGACATTTATAACTACTTATTTAAAAATTCATAGATTTATTTATTGTAATTTTGTTAACAAAACTTAGTAATTTACAATACTTAGGCGTAAACTTTATACACTAGCAAATATTAAGGCGAATCATAACTATTATTACCGATTTTTGGATAGAATAAAAAGCACTATATTTGATATGTGAAGGTTACTTATCTTTTTTCAACTAATAATAATTTAATAAACTAGCATATATAAACGCATGGTCACGAACAACGGAATGCAGACAGTCCAGGGAAGCTCTCCCTCATATTGACAGACGTTTGACTGGACGACTGCTGGACCTTAGCAGAGCCAAGCTCCGCACTTTGGTAGGTGTTATAACGGGGCATTGTGGTTTTAATAAGCACCTGTACAACCTCAACATATCGGACAGCCCCATTTGTAGGGGATGTCTGGATGAGGAGGAGACAGCTGCACATGTGCTCTTGAATTGCAGGAGTACAGCAGTGGCAGAAGCAAGACAGAAGTTCCTTGGCAACGCGAGGACGCTTCCGGAGGTCTGCAGGAACGAGAAGGGTCTCTTGGCCTTCCTGGAGGAGATCGGGTGGCTCCACTGAAGGAGAACCGTTGAAGAACGCACAAAGATACCGAAGAGGACTTCAAGTGCGGAAACGAGCCCGCAAATAACTACAACTACAACTAATGTATGTTATATATTTGTATTTTATTCGTATACATGTTTATATCACAAATATATCTTATATAATTATGTATGTATTATGTATTCAGCATTAATACATTTTTTTTAAATTTGTCGTTTAATTAATATGTATAAAAATAGCATTTAAATATCTATTTACCGATATGTGTTTTACTATTTGGTTAACTGAAAAAGATAGCCTTTGTGTGATTGTATACTATTGCCGGCATAGTGGATGTGATTGCTACTCACAGTTATTGAATTGTAGTAGCAGTGACATTCATTCATGGACCACACTTCGGCTTAACATCAAGCGGGGTCACAATAAAAAAAAATACTCTTTTTTGTCACCTTATAATTCTTATATGTCGTATGTAGGTATGTATATTTTGGGCAATAAAGAATTTTGCATGTCAGTCATAAAACTATAATTCCAAAGTGCAATGTAAGGGTTGAAAATGGCATAATAATGTAAAACATGAAGTTTTAATGCTTGTAAATGATGGCAACAGGATTAAATGTATGAGTAGAGAATTAGTGCAGCCGTGTGTAAGGCTTGTATCGAGGGCCGGTTGCGGCTGCGGTTTGCCACCCGTATATTCACCTCATTATATATACATACATATAAATATGTTGGACTCTCATATTAATAAAATAACTAAAATTCCACGCTACACACA
The DNA here is from genome assembly GCA_905220615.1 of Tinea trinotella. Lineage (NCBI taxonomy): Eukaryota > Metazoa > Arthropoda > Insecta > Lepidoptera > Tineidae > Tinea > Tinea trinotella. Next base: position 10,436,636 of record HG992312.1, read on the forward strand.
GGCATGGACCAACGGTTTAGCGATTGGTTTGTTGCGCGTAAAGTCCCGGGTTCGATTCCTGGTCGGAGCAAGTATTTGTTTCATAGCTTTTATTTGTAATATTTAATAATTGTATTAAATATTGCAAATATTTGTTATTAAAAAAAGAGATGGATATTTGCTTCGGGTCTGATTATCAAAGAGTGGTAGGCAGTAGTACCCAGTCTGCCGATCCGAGGTAGTACCACCACTTACAAGACCGTGAAGTGATTTGGTCACGTTTCGGGATCCGCTTGTAAGTTGCCGGTTCCAACTAGGCCGGCATAGAGGCCGGCAATGTGATTGCTACTTACAGTTATTGAATTGTAGTAGAAGTGACATTCATTCATGGACCACACTTCGGCTTAACATCAAGCGGGGTGCTATCAAATGTCGAGTCACAAGAAAAAAACCATTCAAATATTATACCCGGCTGTTGCTAATGCTCTGGAACCTTGTCAAAGTAACGAAACGTAACAACAGAATACAGCTGATCGTATTGGCCAAAATGCCGCCGTGTGACGTCACGATCCAAGCGCATTGGTTACTGCCGGGGATAGTACCTATTTTAAAAACTGTCATCAAAAATGTCAATATTGTTTTATTATATTATGTACGCTGTAGACTTATTTCTTTATGGTAACACCCCGCCTGATGTTAAGTGGAGTGCTCTCTTTTTATAATCTATTTACTTAATTGATTATCATAAATATAAGTTATAAAACAACTCTTTTCTTCGACCGAGACTTTACCCGGGACTTTACGCGTAACAAACTGGTGCGCTAACCAAAGAGTCACCCACGCCTGTCTTCAAAATATGTACGAGTATATGTACTTTTGCGTATTTCATATCTGATTTGGAAAAAATATTATTTAATTTATTTACATTTCTTTACTAAACTACTAAATGTACGTACTTGTATTATAGAAAAGTACCTACCTACACATATTAAAGATACATTGATACCGAAAATTTTCAACCGGGGTCGGATCGCGAGACCGATTGCGGGTTAACGACAGACACAGTCTGAAAATGTGTCTGAATTAATTATTTTTTCAAACTGGGTTAATACATTTTAATTTATGTCTACATACGAGTATGTGCTCGCCTCACGTAGCCGAATAAAAGCATCTAATTGCATTTAATCATTAAAATTAAGGCAATTAAACAAAGCAAATAAACTAAAATGAATCATTTAAAAATCATCAAAAATAATATAAACCAAAGTAGGTTATAAAAATTTTCGCTGCATAAATTTTGAATACAAAAAGCATTAAAAAAGCAATAATTAACACTAAATTGCAGTTTGGGTTAGTAATTACGACGAATATTATTTTAACAGCTTGTTAATATTAGTTAATGGAATAAGGCTTACAATACACTAATGGACCTTCACGTGCGTGAACCTGCAAATATGCTAGACTCTAGTAGAGAATATAAAGTGTATATAAGCTTTATAAAAAAGGTTTTATAGGTACATATTCAAAGTTATCAAGAGCTCACATTGGTTGTCTAAGCTAGAAATCGAACCCGGCCTCTATCGTTTACCTCTACCGTTTTTACGCTTAAATTATTTCTATCCAATATTCATAATAAACAATTTGTGCTTATAAATAGGCTGTCATCGATTAATTCTTCCACTCACCTCTCATTTATCTTCCACTCAATCTCTTTTTTTCGTCATACTCAATCCATACTCTCAATCTGCCCAAACCAACGCAACATACCTTCCTTAATCTTTGTCACTAGTCACTGTATCTTCTTTTATATCACATGTTCAGGGCCGTCTTAAGCATATTCAGCGCCGGGGTGCGAAAGTTAAGGCTCTGCTCGCGTGTTCTCAGTATAGTAGGTACCTATCGAAGTTTATGGCGGTCGGCATGCGCCCCCTAGGACTCTGCGCCCGGGTGCACCGCACCCCTTGAACCCCCGGGTAAAGACGGTCCTGCCTTCCTTCATGCACTTCTTAAAAAAGCATAAACATAGAGTTTGTATGAAGAGAATTGTGGATGTGAAGCACTGAACTAATATTATTTAATGATACGCTAGTGTCGCTAATAATATTAGTTTAATGATGTGAAGGAAGCGAAAGAGTTGTGTCAGGATCGTGGATAGTAGTGCTCCGTTGTGGCTCCCTATCCCAGTGGGAATTGAGGCGTGATAATTGATGATAATAGACCGAAAGGAAGTCGTGGAATATTATCATCCGCGATATGTCCATGTATGGCGATTTGCTTTCACCCGTGAAGTGTTACAGACAACCCCATAACGTAGTCCGTGTAGCTAAGCATTGTTTTGTATAAACTACTTAAATAGTTGACGTGTCGTCGACCGTTTGCGAGCGATAGATTCGTCGGTGTAACATTAGGGTTTAAAGGTTGTTAAGTAAATTGTGATTTTTTGCTTTCGTTTTAGCGACTAGTATTATTGACTGTAATTATAAGGTAGGACCCATTAGTGCACGGCTGTTTTTTTATAGTATTGTGATTTTTATAACACAGCTGCCAACTGGAGTACTTACTCGACCGTGAAAATTATAATCATTAGCGAATAATAACGAAATTTGTGTCGGCGTTTACGGAAATGGTTAAGTTTTATTTATATAAACAAGGGGACATTTTCTAGCGCATGTAAAATTGTTAAACTTTAATTAGGCAAATTAAATAAATATTTGTATTTTCCCAAATAAATGTGGTTTTCCGTGAATATAACATATTAATTTAATGAGATTCTGTGGTTAACTTTTGCATTTTGTATTTTAATACTATCGCAAAATCGGAAGTTGGTAAAATTAAATATAATAGCTCTCTTTTACCATTATTCAGTTTAATTTTTTAATGAATATAAAATATAGGAATTATTATAGGAACATTTTCATTTTTGTATGTTTCTCACTAAAAAACATGTCAATTCTAAATGATATTCATCGTTTTTAAAATATTACTTATATCAATAAAACTAATTCTATCTTTTAAAGATTCCTGTTTTTAAGTAGTTTAAATATTAATTTAACTTTTTAATCAATAAAATACCTACTTATTTGAATATAATTAAACACAAAAAGTAGATATAAGTAATGGCGTGGCATAAAACAAAATATGTTATGTGGCCAATAATACAATGAGTAAATTTTTTTTTATTTTATTTTTTTATTGTGACTCGACATATGACAGCACCCCGCTTGATGTTAAGCCAAAGTGTGGTCCATGAATGAATGTCACTGCTACTACAATTCAATAACTGTGAGTAGCAATCACATCCACTATGCCGGCCTAGATGGAACCGGCAACTTACAAGCTGATTCCGAAACGTGACCAAATCACTTCACGGTCTGTATACTTGTAAGTGGTGGTACTACCCCGGATCGGCAGACTGGGTACCACTGCCTACCACTCTTTGATAACCAGACCCGAAGCAAATATCCATCTCTTTTTTTTTTATTAACAAATATTTGCAATATTTAATATTATTAAATATTACAAATAAAAGCTATGAAACAAATATTTGCTCCGACCGGGGATCGAACCCGGGACTTTACGCGCAACAAACCAGTCGCTAAACCGTTCGTCCATGCCTGTCGTCATAATAATCAAATAACAGTTACGAAATGCAAATACCAAGCAGCAAACCGCATTGACTGATCAGTGGAAATCGAGCAATTCCTATCGATTACAAAACAGTGATATATTAGCCGAAGACATGCAACTCAAGGCATTGTGGTCATCCAACAATTATTTACAATTAATATTAAATTTAATTACACTTTTAATACCATTTTATCATGCCATTTAGTCCGTTAATTTTATCTAGATATTATTCCACAAGGCTTTGTTAATAAATATAATTAATTATAAATATGTTTATAGTAAATTTTCACGCTATCAATGTACGTAAAACGTTATTTCCTTTTTATAGGTACCTGCCAGCCTACTTGCTAGGTACCAAAGAGTGAAGTATAACTTAGTCGCGTTTCGGGAGCTTGTAAGATTCCGGTTCCAACTAGGCCGGCATGGTGGATACGGCATGGTCACTGCTTGTTACAATTGATAGTGGTAGGCCAATAGTTACACAAACCGTGCGGGGTTCAAAACCACTTGCCGGAACCAATGTATATACTTATCAAAGATCCTACTTTGGTTATCCTGTTTCTATGATACAAGCACTTTAGTAGCTTAGTAAAGAAATGTAAATAAATAATATTATATAATATAATATAATATAACCATATTATGGTTCCTGGCAGAAGATGTCTAGCGGCATTAAGATCGCTTTTGTATATATTGTATAAATAATCGATCAATTAAATTGTCACGCCTCTTTCTCATGGGGATAGGTAGAGACAACAGAGCACCACTTGCCACGATCCTGACACAACTCCCTCGCTTCCTTCACATCCACAATTCTCCTCATACAAGCTCTATGGTTATGGGCACTAGGCAACCCAGCTTTGTTATTATTAAATAAAGATCAGCAAGATTGAAAATTAAATAAATAATTGTTATTATGACATAGGTAGGTACTATAACACCGCTGTCTAGTCTACAATGTAAATTAAATAGGTGTCACGAAGGGTGCTTAGGTTCGTTTAACTCATATTGCAAATGCAAACAGCCTCCCACTTCGCCGCAAAAGGGGCTTCGGAGGTGTCAATTATGAGTGTAGTCTGGTTAACTAATTATATACCTATTTAGGTATAGACCTGTCTATTACTGTCTAGCTTCGATTAGGCATCATAGAAACAAAACAACCAAAACACATATTATATCAAAGACCGTGGTGTAGTGGCAGTGCAATGGTTACACCAACCGAGAGCACGAGTTCGAAACCACCCATCGGTATCATATGTATGTATCTTTGATATATTTAATTTGGTTGTCCTGTTTTTATGATACAAGCACTTTGGTAGCTTAGTATAGAAATGAAAGGAAAAAAATGATTTATTGGTACCATACCAGCAAGTAGCTTTGTATAGTTAGACTTTATTAGTTTATTTAAATGTGTGAATGCAAATATAACTAACTATACTTTATTAACGTGCTCCTCATTTTGTGTCCAATCAGCAACTGAATGACCAATTACAATTGCATTTTCGGTGTGTTGCATTCATATTTTATATTCGCACGTGTGCTTAAATGCAGTGGAGGGGCGTGTCATTTCAGCTTAGACAGACTCTACTACACCAGGAGCCGCCTTTAATAATGTATTATTTATTGAATTATTTTAATTTCATTGCAAAGTGAATGACTTGTACATTCTTGAAGTAGAACCGAGGTCATTGATGTATTATATCAATTATAAACACATTATCGGCCCTCACACCTACGCACCGCTATGCTGCTATTACTCATGCTTATTTACATTTAACACTGGGATCAAACCGGCAATTGCGCGAACAAAAAATGCAGCCATTATTGTAAACGTTGTATTCTTTGTTAATGCAAACTTGTAATTTGATTAAATCATTAATTCTGATGTCGTAGGATTTGTAAATTATGGGTTAATGTTGTTGATTTCTGCTTATGTTCTATCTTTGGTTTGAGTTCGTCTTTAAATGGTCCCACAAAAAACTGGGACGAGTTTTTTTTTATATTTCTATACTAAGCTGCATGTATCATAGAAACTCGGCTACCAAAGTACATAGAATATATCAAAGAACCAGCAAGCCGGGAGTTGTCACTACAACTAGACTAGACCGTTGCCTTTAAGATATTTGAAGTTTATAAGAATATTTTATTTTTTTGAATTTTCTTTATAGCAAAAATTATCTATTTTTAACCCCCGACCAAAAAAGAGGGGTGTTATAAGTTTGACTTGTCTGTGTATCTGTGTATCTGTGTATCTGTGGCTCTGTGTATCTGTGTATCTGTGTATCTGTGTATCTGTGTGTCTGTCTGTGGCATCGTAGCTCCTAAACGAATGGACCGATTACGATGCGGTTTGTTTCATTTGAAAGCTGACGTGATCGAGATGGTTCTTAGCTACAATTGATGAAGATCTGATCAGGGGTTTCAAGGTCATCAGCTCGATTTGTTAGCTGCGGTAGCGATCTTAGACGCGCTGTTTAGAACGACAACCCTTGTACGTCGCTATGCGACGATGATTGTTATTTTATGTCAAATAAATATGCCATTGTTAAAACACGTAAAAAATGTTATAATTTTTCCCTTAAAATATTCATATGGCGAGGTTGGTTTGCAGTTTGGATCGATTACCTTGATTTAATATTTTAGGGGAAAAATTATAACATTTTTTACGTGTTTTAACAATGGCATATTTATTTGACATAAAATAACAATCTTCGTCGCATAGCGACGTACAAGGGTTGTCGTTCTAAACACGCATAAGGCTGGGAATACACGTCCGATATTGCTGAGCAAATTATTTACAAATCGGAAGTAGGAATCGGACGTCTATTTTGTTTCTGTATTCTGTATGAAAACTGCACCTTCAGACAATCGGATCGGCCATAAAATCGTAAGCGCCTTGGCGTTGTTTCCGATTCTGACATCCGATCCGACTATCGGATCTGACGTGTATTAAGTATTCAAACAAATGTATGGCACGAGTGCTTTCCGATTGTCTGATCAGACAATCGGATCGGACTATCGGAGAGGAAAATCGGACTTGAATTCCCAGCCTTATAGGTATTTACTTTACTTTTAAACAAATCTGTGACTTAACATTTGAAATAAAAACGTATACAAATACATGTGTGTTTTAACTGGTACCACTGAGCTACTCTGATGATGGAACTCGAAGGTAGGAGACGAAATCCTGGATGTGTTCAAACTTTTTTTTGGTATACTAAGTTTGGACTTATTAGATTTGTCTTGAAGGTAGGAAACTAAGTGTAGAAAAGTTAGTGCGATAAAATAAAACATTCCGGATCTAAAAAATCTGATCATGGATCCTCTCAGATCAGCAAATCAACAAGAAATGGACCTATAGTGCTTTAACTAAAATTGTTACTCACTATGAGCCATTAGCTGGACCGTTATCAAATTAAAGACCGAGAGTATCTGATGAGGCACCATCATTAATCCTCTCAGATCAGCAAATCAACAAGAGATAGAACTATAGTGCTTTAACTAAAATTGTTACTCACTAAGAGCATTTAGCTGGACCGTCATCAAATTGAAGACCGGGCAATCTGATGATGCACCACTATGAATCCTCTCAGATCAGCAAATTGATATCAATTGATCAGCAAAAAAAGAGATAGAACTGTAGTGCTTTAGCTAAGCCTTTAGCTGGGCCGTTATCAAATTGAAGATCGGGAGTATCTGATCATGAATCCTCTCAGATCAGCAAATCAATAACAGATAATATCATAGTGCTTGAACTAAAATTGTTACTCTCTATGAGCCATTAGCTGGGCCATTATTAAATTGAAGACCTGGAGTAGTTATCTGATGATGCACCATAAGGATCCAAGGGATATTAAAGGGATATAACTATTGACCCATGACTAATGTTGTTTATTACTATAAAGCTGATGATATGACCAAAGTGGTTCCAGGCGTTTCGGGGGTTCCTTTAAAATTTTAATTTTGATTTTATATCTTTATTATCTATATATTATCTTAATTATCTATAAAATTAAAAGATCAAAATAATTTTCAAATATTTAAAAGTTTTTTAGTTCGCTGTATTTCCCTTAAAAATGGTCATACTGGAAATTTGAAAAAAGAATTTTAAAAAGATTTTTTTTTTGATCCCTTAATTCTTTCCACTAGTGTATATATTATAATATTGTGTATTGTGTAAATTATCTAGTATGTGTCTTTTAATTATTATAATATTTGCTGCTGAATCGCGACAATTTCCAATTTTCCATTGGTCTTTACACAGTCAAATTAAAATGGCAGTCAGAAACGAAGTTATAAAAGGAATAAAACCATTTCGCAATAATACGAGACACTTTACGAATAAATGTCCTGATAACCATCCCACCGTGTAATAAATATATCGGACGTATCGTTGTGAAATCAGACGAAAAATTATGCATTTTCCGATCGGCTTTTCCAAGCAATCGCACGAATGGGTGATTCGAGTCCATTTCACGGTAAATGAACACACTTGCACATGTAAACATCAATGATTTTTAGCTATATTATCCACTAGCGCCTAGTCCCAATAAATATATGTTATATAGTAGGTACCTAAATAAATCAAAGTTTACATAAGGCGATTATTTTTACCACTATTCTATACTTAGTATACTAGGTATAATAAAGAAACTGGGTAAACATAGTCTAGGTATATCATAGATACATTTTGAACAATTTTTAATCCAGACTTCCTGGAGACCAATACACACACAACGACAAGTCTACGGCTGCCCTAAAAAATATCATACGTAATGAGAAGTATTTGGTGGTTCGATACCTGAGACTTTGGAACTATATGAGGAACTCGTACCTGCCAATGTCCGGTTCCAACTCTAAAAAACCGTAGCTTCTTTGGCCTATGCTGGCAAAAAAGCTACGGTCGGCGACCGGGGCAGCCGTGTACAAACTCGGTTTTTTCAGTCGTCGTCACTTTTGGACCTCCTCTTGCTTATCATCAGGCGGGCCGAGGTCAGATGTCGTGTCACAATAAAAAATTAATAAAGCTATAGTTAGTTAATATTTATATAATATACTTATTCCAAAATCGTGAAACAATCCTAAAAGAAGTTAATTTACAGATATTTTTTATCATTGTGACTCGACATCTGACCTGGACTTGCCTGAAGGTAAGCAAGGGAATATCTAAGAGGTCCAACGATTGAAAAACCGACTTAGTTCACGGCTGTCGATAGTTTTTTTATACAATAACAATAAATAATACGATATAACAAATCTATATATTATGTTAAAACAGCGTTGATATATTATGTATTTCCAATGTCTACTTATAATAAGTATCTACCTAATTAACAATCTATTAACAGTTACCTAGTTATAAATACAAGTATAAATAAGCTTCTTCACACCCACTGCTAAAGTAATTTTAATCCTGCTAACGAGTCATACGTAGTTTAACATTAACTATTTATACGACAGTACCAATATTACTTCTAAACAAAATACATAATCCTTTTTAAAAAAACTCTTAACTTTTAATACTATAAAATTGGAACTCAATTTCACAGGCAGACTTTGCCTGTCAAAAGCGACACAAAGCTCCAAATAGAAGCAGTATTATATAAAAGTTTAAACTGGACCCCTATTTATATCAAATAATAATCTATTTATTGTCACAATAAAAAGTTTTGATGTTTATCAACTGTGTACGATGAAAGAATTGTCACCATCTTGTCGGCGTAGTCACGATTTGCACCATTAAATAAATGAATTTAAGTTTTATGCTGTTTTGTTATAAGGTTTGATTTTGTTTAACAAACACGCATAACAGGACGAGGTAAGGTAAGCTGCTTAACTGAAGCGATGGAGCGCATTTGAGGTGACACCAAGTAACCAGTGTTGGTAGCTGCGTACAGTTATGTGCAAAATAATTTAATTCTACATTAATCAATTTAATTTATATGTATATATATAATATCTCATAAATATATTTGTATTTGTTCATCAATTATTATTTATGTATTAAATTTTGCGATAAACAAGGCAGGCCTAGAACTAATTCTTAACAAAAGCTTAGTGCTTATAACTGTAGAGCTTCTAAAACAGAATTGTGGATGTGAGGGTAGTGAGGGAGTTGTGTTAGGATTGTCACAAGCTTTATTGTCTGCCTATTACTGTGGGAAAAAGGTGACAATTTAATTTGATACCCATTTAAGAGTTAGGAATATTAAGGTGCCCAGTCTGCCGATCAAGAGTAGTACCACTAATAACAAGTATACAGACGCGTTTCAGGATCAGCTTGTAAGTTGCCAATTTTAACTAGGTCAACATAGTAGATGTGAGTGCTACTTACACAGGTAATTTATTGTAGTAGAAGTTACCTCCTTTCATGGACATCAGTCGCGGTGCAGTCATATGTCAAGTCCCAAATTAAAAAAAGTATTATATTAGGTAACTATAAAATGTAGATGATACAACATTTTTCAGTTATCATTAGATAATTGAAAAAAAAGTATTTTACAAAAGAAAGATATTGATTTTTAGAATATTTAGAAACGTCACAATGTGAAATTAACTTATAAACGCTTACTTTATAAAATAATAAATCGTTTCCAATGAACATGACAGTTTGTAAACAGCTTTGCATTAATTATCTTAATAATTGAGATAATCTATAGTCAAGGCGACCAAGATGGCAGTCCAGCAAAATCCCAAACAATCGCAATACTTTGTAATCTTGTGTTGGCATCTAAGTTTGCTAACTAATCGATTTAATTATACATTACTGCTCAACATTAGCTGTAGATTAATTAGTTAAATTGTCAGCAGGCGTTGTATTAACGCTAATTGCTTTAAACGCCATGTTTATTTTTTCACATTCTCGGTAAGTGGATTTTTTTCATATTACGATGCGAGATGTTTTGTATTTACAGTTGCATGAGAGGTTTAATTACTACTGGCGGATGTTAAAGTCAGTAATTGGGAGGTAAATTCATGAGATAAGGTAGTGGGGAAAAATAATAGCCGAGGTAAAAATAATTATTTATATAAGCATACGAAACATACGCGCAGTTAACCAAATATATGCTTAGTAATAGTTGATAGTCTATTTAATGGTTGAAATTTTATATTACCTCTTATAATAAGCTAGAATACATTTACATAATTAAAAATGATAAATTTCAATTTAAAATGGCCTACTATGGTTTCGGAAAAAAATTAGAAGAAAGAAACCATCTCAGTATCACTCGACATCATGGTCACAGTTGTAACAAGTGTTTTAGATTAAGATTAGTAGATAAAGTTGTGAATGACTAGTGAATATAGACAACTGTATAGATGTAAAAAATAAAATACAAACTTTAGAAAAGGTAAAAGTTATACAAACATAATTCCAAATAATGCAAATAAATAAGCTTATATAATATTTAAGTAGTGGTAGGCAGTGGTGCCTAGTCTGCCGATCCGAGGTAGTACCTACCACCACCTACAAGTATACAGACTGTGATGGACTTAGCCGGATTTCGGGATCAGCGGAATTACAGGGATAGGCAGAGACAATATAGCGCCCCTTGCGCTTCTCTTCATACAAGCTCTATAGTTATGGGCACTAGGCAACTCAGCTTTCTTAAGGATGTCTCCGATTTGGTCGGGTCTGCATCGATTAACGCATCTATCCACATCTCATTTATAAATTTCTAAATCAAAGTTTTAGTAACAACATAAATTAAATAATAATATTAGTAATTATGTAGACGAGTGTACAGCATTGAATCAATATTGGGATGTGATTGTTGATGTTTTCAATTTAGGTGAGCTATTTTAATTTTTTAAAAAGAGAACTGCTGTTGACATTTGACAAAAAGCTGATTATGACGTCAGTTTTTTTCCCTTTTTCCTTCTCGAGGGCCCTTTCAGGTTGGGATTAATTTGAATCGTTTTATAGAGGCTTAGTTATCTCGACTCGGCGTGTTAGGGTCCGCTTGTATTTATCGAGACCATTATACGTTTTATTATTTAATTTATTTAACACCTCAATACCGGTTTGTCTATTAAATTGTTGATAGAGATAATGTGATCAAACTTTGCTTTTATCTCACGATTTCAATTTATTTGATATCAAACTGTCTCCCTTACATTTATAACACTTGCTTATATTTAACGAGTATTTTAGGACTTTATATTTAAAATTTAATAAATGGACAATAAAATGAGCCCAACAGCTTAGAAATGCAGCCTCTTGGGCTTAAGTAAAAAACCATTATAGAATGCCAGATCGAATTCAAGCCGTAATAAGAGCTTAAAGAAGAAACACACGCTAATGAAATGTAGACAGTTAACAAAAATCAAAAAGTTTTATATGTATGTGTTGTCATTAATATTAAATGCATAGTTTTTATTGTAAGTTACTAGTTTGGCCAAGATTACAGCCAGTGAGTGTATTCGAGTAAATAAATTTATTTAAATTGTTACGATCATCTAAAAATAATTCGAATATAAATTTTAAATGTTCGAGATAAGAAGCAAATGTCTAACACTAATTAGTTCCATACGCAGATTGCCGAATTAATTTTAATTATAATAATTAAATCAAGATTACGAGAACATGGCTCCGGTACATAAATTATAATGAATAAACTTAGGTGCGATCGATGATCGTGCTTCGTGTGTAGTCGGCTTAAAATATTTCACTTCAGAACTTATTAGAGTTTTGTAATTTAGACTTAACGGATTTAATTCATCATCAGCACGTTTGAAGCTGATCGACTCCACGCGTTGTTGGCCAAACTACATTATTGCAATATTAATCTTTGTAAAGCCTTAAGGTCTAATCTTAACAGGCGCAAATTCTTTACTTACAGTCAGTTGCAGAAAACTCTAGTTAATTTTAACATCCATTAAATTTAACGAAATTGTTATTTTGACGTTACTCAAAATATTGTTTTGGCTGAGCCGGTGGAATGACGTGTTAAAACTTGTAAAATGATGAAAAATCAATTTAGGAGTGATATGTGCAAACGGTTTAAATATATTTGCCGACCCGTATATTGTCCGACCCGGGTAGTACCTACCACCACTTTTCAGAATCAGCAGGTTCCAACTGGCTTGACATAGTGGATGCGACTGTTACTTAAAACTTATTACCTGTAGATGCAGTCGCCTCCACTCATGGACCGCATCAGCTTAACATCTGGCGGAGTTAAATTATTTTGACACGTCATAAGACCGGCAGTTAACTAAATGTCATTTGGTTCTAGGTATTGACATATTGTGCAATATAAATTTACCTACTTTGAGATGGTGTAGTTAGTTTATGAAGTGTCGTCAAAAATAACCAAACTTAAAACTCCTCTACAAACAGGTATTTGAGCAACCTAACTACCACAAAAAAGTTAACGCACTTTAGATGGGCATTGAACATGTTTTAAGTCAATTTAGTACATACTACGAAATGACTGTTTACAAATATTTAACTATTTTAAATATATTTTTTGTAGTTAAAGTTTTCTTGGGTAAATTATAATTATAAATACACCTAGGTTTAACATTTATTATTAAACAAACACATCCCATACCTAGTCATCAAGCAATCAGTCAAATTATCAAATGTCACCTCGAAATTCCCACAAGGATATGCAAAGAACGTCACTTTCCACGATTCGACATAACTTTCTTGCTTCCTTCACAGTTCACAATTCTATTCATACAGACTCTATGGTTATTATGGGCACTGCATAGGAATATGGAAAGAATGTGGAAATTCTTAAGTCTAAATTCTTTGGGCACTGCGAATAAAATGCATGTAAAACATAAATAACAAATTGCATTAAGTAATTGGAATTACTCGTGTTGATGGGTGAAATGTAGTTTTGCTTAGATTTTTTATTTAGGATCATCAAATTTTTATTGTGGATTCAAGTTGCATATCCGCTGATTAAAGGTGATGTCATCCGTTATAATATAATTAAATATCTTTCCTTATATTTTAGGACGATTTATTTATTTATTTATAAATTCTTTAATTCTTTATTGCACTTAAAAACCTAACAGTTATGTACAAGGGCAAAATTGATGCCTCTTGGCGTTTTATACCTACTAGCTAACCTTTGGGAGTGTATCAAAGAATTGCGGGTGCATTACAAACAAAATAAATACATAAACATATATAGGTAATAATAATTTACACAAACAAATAACAATACATATAAACTACTGTATTTACGGTAAACACATTTATGTACGAAATACATAATTGTATCGCCGTTATTGTGCCGGCGCACCTAAATCAGTAGTCTACCTAAAAAAGAGTAGTTTTTAAGTAGTCAGAGATTTTGAGAAGGGGAGCTTGCTTACCATGAAGCTAGTCGAAGTCAGATGTCGTCTCTTAATAAAAAAGATTTGTGAAAAGAAGATTGTCATATTAGAATTTATTATCTACTTATTTTTTCTATTTATTTGTTTATTTTTCTTGCATTATACCAAGCTTTTAAAATTGTATCATAAAAACAGGACGACATTGGTCCGGCAAGTAGTTTTAAAACCGGGGGCCCTTGGTTTTCAAGACCATTTATCTACCACTAGACTACGGTCGCTACTCGCTACTATCTATATGAATACCTAACTAGTCATGGCAAGGTTTAAATGAAACGTTGTAGGAATCACGTAATTTGTTTAACCGGCATTGTAAACTAAAAGAGAGTATGATTACATTAATATTACCTGGTGAGTCTGTGACAGATCTGTCCGAATCGGAGTCCCTGTGTGCGCTGAGATCTCTCGGCGCTGCATCAAGGATGTCCGTGATCATGAACCGCGTCCGTGGCGCGCGGGCACCATCCTCCCGCTGCACCGTCATCGCTACCGCTCCCGCCACCGCGCCCGCACCAGCACTCTCTACTGCATCCAGGGCGCCACCACCGCGCCACTCCACACTCCGTCGCAACCACTCTTGCGCACCCAGCTCGACGAAGGCACCGCTCGGCCCGCGCTCGCACACTCCGTACGCGATGTCACCGCCGACCGCGGCCGCCGGTCGCTCTTTGCACGCGGTCCGCACCGCTCTCGACTCGCGGCCGCCGCGCGAACGCAACCGTTCGCTGCTGCATCCGAACACTGGTTCCGCGGGGAAAGTAAACTAATGAGATTACTTAATGATCAAATGTAAAGCACTTTATGTAAGTTTGTCACGCGAGTGTCTTCCGTGCGCGCATCGCCGCACGCGCTGTGCCCGCCGTCTACTTCCGTGACGTTCCGTCGCACGTCAATAGGTAACCCACTTACTTAGTTAATCAGTTAATTAAATAAAGCACACCTGTCCACTCGACGAAACAATAATCTTCGATCAATTAATAAAGTCACAGATACGTTATAAATAATAATATTATTGCAGTCACTTTCACAAAGGTTCCGTAAACTGGTATCGTTAAATCACTTTGTTGGAATAAAGTTAATGTCGAAAAGTGTTGTGTCTCGATCGTGTCAAGTTGCACGGAGGAGCGCGCAGTACGACCGCGACGAATGTTGCAGGGCGACTGATTATGAAATGAGCTTAGCTTATGTGAGGTGGAGTGGCCAGCCAATGGCAGCCGTGCGGCGCTGGGCGGGCACTGGGCGGGGCGCGACGTGCTCGTGTGATACTCTTTTTTCCGCGCGTCGGGCGGCGGGAGAAAGCTCAGCGCGGATTTAAGCTTTTATACGTGAATAAAACGCTTTTATAGGAAAATAAACCGTTCTCGCAGCGGGATATTGCACTTTATGACAACATTTTACTGAAACTTGGCGACACTACACCCAATGCAATTGCTTTTACTAAATAATACTTCGGAGATGACGTTTTAATTATTTTACTTTAAAATAGTGATTTACATCTATTTCATTTATTTTATTAGGTTATTACCAACCTATATTTTTATTTTAGATCGATATATCTTCTGAGGAGCCAAGGTCCATGAATAGAGGCGATTCCTACTAATTAAATAGCAAGTGGCATCAAATAGCAAATTGAATCCGGCAACTTTCAAGCTAATCCCGAAATGCGACTGAGGTGTCGCCTGGCTGGAAAAATGACTACTAACCACCGACTGTCTGTCTACCACTGTACTACTTTATAGTTTTTATGTATTTTAAAACCACTTTAAATATTGAATTAAACAAAATTTATGCGGCTTACTATCGCGTTTATTGATTTTTGATTTTACAATATTTTATTATTCCGACGTTTCGAGAGCTTTGCAGCCATCGTGGTCACGGAGAGACTCATAATAATCAACTTTAAGAAAATACCACTTTAAATATCTTCTTATTTTTATTATTATTATTCGACATATGACAGCACCCGCCTGATGTTAAGCTGGAGTGCGGTCCTTGAACTGTATGTAGTAGTCACACCCACTATGCCGGGCTAGTTGAAACGAGCAACTTACAAGCTGATTTCAAAACGCGACTAAATCACTTCACTGGATCGGTAGACTGGGCACCGCTGCCTATCACTCTACAAATAACTAAATGTTGTCTAATCATTTATTAGGATAAGTAGGTATGCTTAAAACTCATCACTAAAATTCATTATCTAACGTTATTATTAGAGACTATATAAAAAATTAACATGGGTATTAAGAGTGTAGGAAGACAGAAGGTGGTATTTTTCGCTAGTCTGTTTCACGAGTCACTAGTCCATTATCACTACTTCTAAATGTACAGACCGCGAAGTGACTGAGTCGCATTTCGGAATCAGCTTGATAGTTTTCAGTTCTAACCAGGCTGTCATAGAATATAGAGGATCAATTCATGGACCACATTTCCGCTTAACCGCATGGAGGTGACAGTGCGGTCGTGAATAGTCATCTCTATTCATGGACCGTAGGTACTCCAGCTTAACATCAGGCTGACATATGTTGAGTCACAATAAAAACACATCACGTAGGGTGCTGGTTGTCATATGTCAATCAATCAATCAAATTAGTGATAAGCAAAGCAAGACCGAGACCAAGCCTCGAACAGTCTTGGTCTTGGTCATGCCTCTTTAGTCTTTGTCTTGCGTACTAAGTCTTGGTCTTGTTAATTTTACCTGATGCGTATTATTTTTTACTTTTTAAAATTTTCATAGTTTTAAATGATGAATAATTTCCAATCAATTATCAACTAGTAAAATACTTTATTTCATTTCATCAAACTATTTTGTTCTAGGAAAAGCATGGGTTGAGGCTGTTACATCTATTTTAAGTCATGTATGCTGTGGACGTAAAAATTTTCCGTTTAGTCTTGCGTATTTGGTCTTGGTCTTGCATATTCAGTCTTGGTATTGGTCTTGTTCTTGTTCATTCAGTTTTGGTCTTAGTCTTGCTAGTCTTAAGACGGTCTTGGTCTTGGGGAAAAGCATGACCAAGACCAAGACTGCAGACCAAGACCAATTTTGCTCATCACTTAATCAAATTTTCACGCCTTTTTCCCACAGGGATAGGCAGAGACGATGAGCGCCACTTGCAACGATCCTGACACAGCTTCCTCGCTTCCTTCACATTTACATTTTTCTTCTTACGAGCTCTAAGGTTATGGGTACTAGGCAACCTAGCTTTCTTACGGATGTTTCCCATTTGGCCTGCCTTGTTTAAGGTATCCATTGACATGAGATTTATAAATTATTTCATATGTCAAGCTACAATAAAAAAATACAATAGTACTTAAACATTTAATAGTGGTAGGCAAACAGTTAGTGGTTATTTTGCATTAGGATGACACTTTCAGATGTAGAGACTGAGAACTAGGCTAACATTAATTGACCGCACTCCAGCTTAACATCAGGGGGGATGCAGTCATATATCGTGCTACATTTAAGTCGGAAATACTAAATAAACAATATGTTAATATCTTTAAGAGTGGTAAGCAGTGGTACCCAGTCTGCCGATCCGGGGTAGTACCACCACTTACAAGTATACAGACCGTGAAGTAATTTGGTCACGTTATGGGATCAGCTTGTAAGTTTCCGGTTCCATCTAGGCCGGCATAGTGGATGTGATTGTTACTCACAGTTATTGAATTGTAGTGGCAGTGACATCCATTCATGGACCACACTTTGGCTTAACATCAAGCGGGGTGCTGTCAAATTTCGAGTCACAATAAAAAATATACAATTGGTAATTAATTAAGTGTAAAAAAAGTTTAATTTGTAATTAGTTTATGTCTAACTGCAAACTTGGTATTATTGAATTCTAAATAGTTCCGACTAATATTGTAAGTATTTATTGCTCGTAAAAGAGTTAGGCAGTCTTACACATTAGGATATTTATAACTGTATTTTTTTAAATTATTTATTTCTATACTAAGCTACTAAAGTGCTTGTATCATAGAAACAGTACAACCAAAGTACATATATCAAAGATACGTTGGTACTGTTGAGTGGTTTCGAACCCGTGCTACTCGGCTTACGTAGCCATTGCACTGCCACTACACCACGGTCGCCTTAAGACAAATATAAAACCAAAAAAAAAAAATTAAAAAAAAATTGTTCAATGAAATTGCTTGCTGCTCTACCTCTGTACCTTGGGTATTTTTGTTAATTGATGGCTGAATTTTACTACAATCTAGCTCTGTAAATATACACAATATCTATCGTGTTTTTTTATAGTGGCCTAAATACAGCCAGCCCACTGAGGCGAGATCTACTACAGTTAAATAACTACTATCAGTCACATCCACTATGCCAGCCTAAAATAAATTAGTGATAGCCGAACCAGCATAGTGGTTGGCATAGTGACGGCGACTGGCGCAACCGTGAAGACCCGGTTTATGCGGTCGTCGGCACTCTTGAACCTCCTCTTGCTTACCATCAGGAGAAACGAGATCAGATATCGAGTCACAAAAAGGCATTTTTTTAAGCTCGTCCCGATACGCCACTGAGTCACTACTACCCTGCAATCGGGGGAGTATCCGCATTTTGTCGACCGAATCGGCAGTCAAACTAAAAGGTTTGGTGCGTCGTTTGTTTGTAGAACAATCGACAAGTGGAATGCTTTATCAGTCCATGTGTTCTTTCCGCTATACCTTAGATCCTTCAAGCGATGCGTGAAGAAGCACCTTTAGCCGTCTACTTTTCCCAGTCTACTAGTCTACTAGAAAGACTGGAAAAATGACTACCAACTGTCTGCTTACCCGTCTTAAGTATCCAGACGATAGTGTATGCATGGGTTATAATGTATAAGCAAAAAATACACTAATGTGAGCAATAATTACTGTTAGGTCACACTACAACGATTTCACGTTTGTGCGCTGGGTTAATAATGAACAAGGAAACATTGTTAACTATTAAAGAATAAGTATTTTATTAGACTTTGCGCGAACATTGATTAATGAATTAAACAAATTTTATGCGGCTTACTATATCCTACACCTGGGATGTCATAATACACAAACTCAAGTCCCAAGCCCAGCAAACTGCCAAACCAGATGACACCGTCAGTTATTTTTGCGAAAATTTGAATTAAACCAGGAACAGAAAAACAAAATTTAACATCAAACATAGTAGTTTTGGAAACAATAACAGCATCAACCAATAGGGCGCTCAACACCTCAGTCTCTCCGTGACCACGATCGCTGCAAAGCCCCCGAAACGTCAGAATAATAAAAAGTTGTAAAATCAAAACCAAAATAAACGCGATAGTAAGCCGCATAACATTTGTTTAATTCATTATTAAAGAAATATTAATAAAATATATGCTATTTGCGCCTATGTTTAATCTCTTTTTTATTGTTCTCGAAATCTGACCTTCTACCCTCCCGATGGCAAGAGGAGGTCCAAGAGTGTCGCTGTGGTGCTATTGAATTACAATAAATAAACAAATACCTACAGATTTTAATTTCATAATTTAATCTCTATTAAAATAATCAATTAAACTCACCTTCTATAAACAAGGATGTTGATTAAAATATAAATTAAAATCATAAAATAAAACAGGTTCAGTTGACATGGAAACTATAAACGGTCTCTTCAAAGAACCATCGACCTTACAATTATCCCTTATTAAGGCCTTTTACTTCTGCATGATCATTTTAATTACAAGTCAACTATTAATATGGCAAATAGCTCTTTTATACGAGAACAATACAGCTGTCACAATTCAAAACCCAGTTAAGTGTAAATGAGCAAAATATACTGGTAAGTGATAAAACAATTAGAATCAATTAGAAATAATAATTGTAAAATAAAACAAATAGAAAGAATATAGAGACAACGGGGCACCACTTTCCACGATCCTGCCACAACTCACCCGCTTTATTCACACCCATAAAACTCTTCATACAAGCTCTATGGTTATGGGCACTGCGGACCTCTGTCTTTTTTAAAGAATGTTCTCCCCGATTCGAGATCGAAATAATAATTTCAAACAAATGTTAATATCATTTCATATACTTACATAGAAGTGTTATTGTAATTATAAGAGAATCTTGGAAAGCCAGAACAATAGATGGAGATAAAGGAGGCTAGAGATTTAGGAAAAGATCATCAAGGAAGCTGGGTTCCCTAGGCCCAAAATCGTAGAGCGTATATGAAGAGGATTGTGGATGTGAGGGAAGCGAGGGAGCTGTCAGGATCGTGGCAAGTTGCGCTTCATTGTCTCTGCCTATCCCTGAGGTAAAACAGCGTGACAATTTGATTGAGTGATCGGTAGCAAGAATATCACTGTTAATCAAGGAACAATCTGGGTCGTCTCCGTTTTATCTTCCTTTCACCTTGGGTCTCTATAAGTCTCATGTAAATCTTCTTTCAATATGCCTAAACTTGGAAAAAATATCCCTTTTTTAATACTCGTCAATAGGTTTCTGCGGTAGAGTAGCTGGCTGTGTGTGGGTGTGTTTTTGTTCTTAGTTAATGCCTGTACATCTTCTTTTAAATCAATTATAATTGTTTTATTATGAAGTGAAATAATGAGGAGATATGCTGACAAACGCGAAGATCTAATTTATGTAGTTCCCACGTAATCGATGTGCTTGCATGACATAATTGTGTCGCGCACTGAACACAACACACCTTAATATCTTGGGTGTGGTTAGCAATAAAATGCTATTAAAAATACACATGAAAAATGTATATCATATATAAAATCTATATAAATAAGAAATATAATTGAAAAAAAAACATATTATTTAGAAAACTACTTAACATATTAAAATAGGTATAAAGTTAGTATACATATAAGTAGTATATATCTAAGATAATGCACTTAAAAATACCTTAGATAAACATTTGTTATCAAGCGAATTAAAATATATTTGCGGTTCACTATTGCGTTTATTTTAATCCGACATTTCGAAAGCTTTGCAGCCATGGTGGTAATTTTTAAACAATATTTGCGTAATATCTCAGAAAATACTGAATATCTTTTCTAATCATTATCTTACCGTTTTAAAAGACAATATGCTGCAAACAATATTGGATTAAAAGCATAAATCTCTACCTATATGTACAAGATAAAGCCAATACCAATTGATGGTCAATAATATTTATTTTGGTAAATAAAAAAAAGGATTACTATTTTTAAAGCGAACTAAACTTAAGCAAAACAACAATAAGTAGATATTTAACATCAATCTAAACAATTAAATCATATTAAAACAACTTAATTTTGCATTAAATTAACTGTGAGCTATCTAGATTCTTAAACTACTGCTAATTAATTAAGCCTTATGAATATTATAATTTGCACAAAATTGTGTTCATTAGCGAGATAGTCACTTGTTATTCAAATAATGGTAGGACATTTTAATAAATCACTTTACGAACGGTTGAATTTAAAAAAGGAATTTATTTACTAGTGCCGTTAAAATGTTTGCGTTTAAGATTTGTGGCAATTTAGCAGTCATTGCCATTTTAAATGTAGGTTTTAGGAGAAATTAATTAAGCTTAAATAAAATTTACTATGATATTTATAAAATTAATTATTTAACATTTCAGGATAAAGCAGAATTTAAGAAATAACTGTCAAAAGTGAAATAATAAAAAGAAGAAAAAAATACATGTTATTTAAGGAATCACACTTTTCCTATAGCTTTTTAATTATTTTTATTAACATTTCTATACTAAGTTACTAAAGCGCTTGTATCATAGAAACAGGACAACCAAAATACAATCAGAGATAGATTGGTACAGGTGGGTGGTCTCGAACTCGTGCTCTTCGGTTTGCGTAACCATTGCACTGCCACTGCACCACGGTCACCTTAAAGTTGTTAGTTTTTATATAACTATCTATAAAATTGTTTATTATTATGATTTATTAAAATTAAAATCAATACGAGAGTTTCCATTGTTATAGTTTTCATTGCGGACCGTACAATAATTGCAATAATTACTTATTATCAGGAAGCGGGCGCTACACATTAATTTAACTGAGTTTTTACTTGAACCAGCTTAACAAATACTTAGTTAATTGCTCTTAGCTCTTTGTTTCCATCTAGATTATTAGGTAAGTGACGCAACCGTGGGTACATTCGCTTTTAAATTTGATCGTTGTGTAAGCAAACAATCTTACAGTAGGAATAAAAAGTGTTATTCTTTAGTGCGCATGCGAGCGAGAGTAACTCGCGTGCATCGATGTAATTATATTTAATATTATTTTCTTATGGCAATATTTACTGTAGTGAATAGATAGATTAATTATTAAAGTAACTAATAATTATATAAGTGAATTAGGTGTGTGAAATTGGAGCGTTTAATGCACATCTCATGGCTTATGCAACTTGTAATGGACGCTTCCTTATTGTTTGCAATATCATTGTTTATAATAACGGTTAATGCACTTGTACACGGCATAGTCTTTCTCTATGCGAACCAACAAACAACTAATACTATAAAATATATTGACTTGATAGAGCTATTCAGAGAGCCTTTGTTGTTTCTGAAACACTGAACGAGCGAAGTACGTTATACAAAATTACATTGTTACAGGCATATCGAATTGAATAGCCTAAGCTTTTGAACTTTGTATTTTTAGACCGAACGGCCAAATTTTGTTTGTTTAAAAGGTTACATTAGATGATCCAAATATTGAAAGGCTAAGATGAGTTTTTTTGACACAGAACGATTTTGTGTCGGGCCCGCAAGTTTTTGCGACTGGACGGCCGCGATAGATGATCGTCGATTTTATCTAAATAAATAAATAATTGTTTAATAATCATATATTTAGTCCACTTTAATCCATTCATTTAAAATGTATCACAATTGTTTTACAAATTCTTTATATAAGCGGTATAATACCGTAGAGGTTAGGGGCACTAGGCAACCTTCTTGAGAATGTTTTCGATTTGTTCGGAAAACACCATCCTGGGTCTGCCTCGTTTAACGCATCACACATCAGACTTTTAAATTCTCTTTATCTATTTTTATATATATATTCTATAAGTACAGTTAATTTTGATTTTACACCGTACCTCTCACATATCTACATAAAGGTTTGGCTGGTAGCAATGCCTTTGACATAAAGTCCGCCCTTGTAGCATTATGCCTAAATAAATTAAAAAGAAATTAAAAAGTAAAGGCTAAAACATAAAGGGCTAAAACAGATAAGTTTTACGACAATTTTTATTTCAAAAACTACGGTTCATAAAAATGAATGCACACACACACACACACACACACACACACACGGTGCAATGTAGTGAGGTTTCACCAAGCGTAAAGTTATAATGACAAGTGAACTTTATGATAGCACGAAATCAGAGTAATTGCTTTCATTTCTTCTATTGTACAAGACGTTTAGCCGTTTATTATTATATGTAACTATTAGCCTAATAAATTAACTAAGATTCCAGTTATTTATTTGTTTAAATATACTGCGTGGTCATCCTAAAGGTTTGACTAGTAGAGAAATTAGGTAGGTACTAGTAGCCTTTGGCAATAAGTCCACTATTGTACTAATGTTCATTGAGTTTTTAAATAGGGTAAATAAATAAAAATATATAGCTAAATTGCTTTAAACAAAATTTTTAATTTTGATGGTACAATTTTAAATATACATAGACATTAAAAACAATTAACAAATAATAATGATTTCAACCTTAATCTATATCTATTACGATTAAAACAAATTAAAACTAAAGAAGAACAAAAAAGGTTGAATTAGGTTATTAATTAAATTATATTATAATTTATAAATTAAAGATTTTATTTGACAATTAAAACTTTTTGATTTTAGTTATGGTCACTGAAATGATCGGGGAAAGCATGTTACACCTATTTTTATCCTCATATCTTTTAAATCAGTGAAAAATGTAGAAATCGTTTCACTTTGAGAGCAAAAACCTAAAACAAAAGATAAAACAAACAAAAGTAGCTATAATTAGAGTTAGGAAACAAAACTATAATTAAAGCAATTAAAATATCATTTAGCGATTTAAAATTCATTCCAAGTCGTAATTTTAAATCATCAAAACTAAAAAGAAAATTAATTAACTTTAGCCACATAAATGTGTTTTGAAAATGAGCTACGTTTTATAAAAGAATCCGAACAATCACATAACCATAAAATTGTTGTTTATCAGAAGAAACGGCGCGCGGTGCCGGAAACACACCGACTGTAGTACAAAGTTAACCAACAAAATAATGAACAAAAGTCATTATAAGTGGCAAGATTGTGCTGATAACACGACGGTTAGAGTAAACGCGCTTTTTTACGTTAATTAAACTAACGTCTGTAAACGATGACGGTCTTATTATCTACATTAACTTAAGCCGACTCTCAGACCTACCTACTGTTTTTTTACGCAACGGTGACCATCGGATGATGGATAGAACGCATCATTGTGACAAAAATTTTTCATTTCAACTTTATGAATACAATAAAAACATTTTTTCGAACACTTATCCTATTTGTAGGTAATTCTCGTCTTGAGAAATGTTTTGTTTGAGAGAAGAATATAAGAGTTACGAGTATAATATCATTATAACGAATTCAGATAATAGGAAGAAATAAATAATTGGTATGGTATTACAAAACCCATGTAATTTTGTTATGTTACATTCATCACAAACGTCTGTCGGGTTTCTCAACGGTTACCTAATAAAAAGCATTCAATGACGATTATTTTAGAAAATTGTCCCCAAAATGCCGTGAGTTGATTGGCGGACGCGGTTCGTGGTCGTGGCAATATACGAGTAACATAATAGCGGTGTTGTGGATGGATGGACGACAAAAAGCAGAGACTGATTATCCGCTCCTATGACAATTCACCTCCATTTATAATGCTATTAATAAAATAATGGGTCGCGACGACAAAAATAATTTAATTCCGCATCAAACGTACATTAAATGTCAATTTATCGGCAAAAAATTACCCGCTCCGATATTTGTTGCGTTTTTTAATGATGATATTTATTTTTACATTAGATATTTATGTTTTAGGTTTGGTGGGGACTTTGCAATTTAATGAACGCTCAGAATGTATTCATTATTTGTTAACGCAAAATCTAATTGAGTACAATTCAAATAGTTTAAATATATCCTGTAGATTAACGGTGTATATGTATTGTGTCGAAGTTTAATAGTATAGTTGACAATATTGGAATGATTTGCACCGATTTCCACTTGGGAATTGAGCAAGGATATTAGGTTGTTGAATGCAAGGGGATTGGCGAGGGTAAACATGAAATCTGGCTACTTATTACCGCTGTGTTAGTATGCATGAGTTGGGACTCGACCGACCCGTAGCTACAAGCCCTGCCCGCCGTCATATAGGTACCTACCTACAATTCAACCTGTTTACTTACAATTGCATTACATCGAGTACGTAAATACATAGTACATATCGAATACACGTTTAGCACATC
Organism: Tinea trinotella; assembly: GCA_905220615.1. Lineage (NCBI taxonomy): Eukaryota > Metazoa > Arthropoda > Insecta > Lepidoptera > Tineidae > Tinea > Tinea trinotella. The sequence continues at coordinate 10,462,038 of HG992312.1, forward strand.
AGTTTGTTACGCTTAAAGTCCCGGGTTTGATTCCCGGTTGTTTGACTTAGTTTGTAAAGTGACTTACTTGCGTTGTAGGATAAGCTTGTAAGTTGGCAACTAGGTCGGCATAGTGAATGTGACTTACAGTTATTAAATTGTAGTAGCAGTGACCTCCATACATGGACCGCACTCCAGCTTAACATCAGGCGGGTCACATGGTTATACTTATCTCGAGCCACATTTAAAAAAATCTAATAAACAAAAGTACCAATTTATATAATAAAAAATATCATAAACACGGTATTAAACAGCAATAAAATCGACTAACTAAACCTAATATTTTCCAAAATGGCCACTTCATTTGACCCTTTGATATAAAAAAACCCTAATAAAAAGATGACATTCGGAAATTTTCTCAGGGACAATTCTTAAAATTAGACTATTATTAGTTGCCGATCACGTTCCGGGATGCTTTTAATATTGAATTAGGGGAACCTGTAGTTAGTCGCCCTTAATCGCCCCCGCGGCTGCGCTGTTCAGTATTAACGTCGTCTATACTCTTGTAATGGTATAAGTAATAATAAAGCCCAAATGACACAAAATATTGTCAAATTATAGGCTCTGAAAGCATGAGCAACCACTTATACAAGCCGCTGTCTCCGGTACAGACAGCAATTCAACTCGTATAATTTTTATTATTTTTCTTACTATAATTTAGTTTGATTTTTTAGATAGAGATGAAATCTCTATGATATTTCTACCTATGAAATCGCAAAATCAGTCTCTCCGTGACCACAATGGCTGCAAAGCTCTTAAAACGTCGGAATAATAATAAAAATGTAAAATCAATAACGCGATTGTAAGCCGCATAAAATTTGTTTAATTTATTATATATATATTTTTAAACTAACCTACTTCCGAATTCAATATATTAATAAATTTTCGGTTTAGGAAAAGATTTTCATTTTTTAATGAGTCCTCGCATATTATGACAGCACCCCTCATGGTATTAAGATAAAGATCAATCCATGAATAAAGGCAATTGCTATGACAGTCAAAAAAGTGCAAATAGCATTCGCATCGACTATTTTGGCTAACTTTCAAGCTGTATCTGAAACGCTACTGAGTCACTTTTCGATCTGTATTTATTTCAGATAAAAAGTATCATAACCTATTATTTAAAGTAAATTTTGAATATAAATTAGAAACAATAAAGTAAATTAGATTGCAAATATAATTGCAATAGAAATGTATAATGTTAAGGAGCTTGTGCTGACAACCGTACCTCCTACAATAATTGCGTGGCTTTTTCAATAGTTTTTCCTTTTTGGGGATGGTGAAGATACAGAAAAAGGCTTTGTCATATTATTTTAGTGGCATTCGGCGCATTTCTAACAGCTGCAACGAGAAACGAAATCCTTAATTGTAGTATTTATGATCGATACCAATCGATTTATATCCATTCGTAAGCTAATAGCGAGCGATCTCGATATATTTTTCGGTTCTCTATCCAATGATTTAAAGAATACGTGTTGCGCTTACAAATACTATAAAAACGTTACAACACTATTGATTATACAATTAAATGATTCGTTTCGATCGTGAGTTTGGATTGTATTTCATAGTAATTGCAAAGTTGTAGTGGTTTTTTATTTAACTATCTACTTGCTAATATCTAAACCTATATTTTTACTTAACGATACATAGGTAAATAGAAATAACATATATATTAGAAACAATAAAATATATACGAGTAATTCAATATTTATTGGTCCACATACAAAAGGGGGCTCAATGCAGCTTGGAATTCTCTACCAGCCATGCCTTAGGAACGCTGATAAAATGTCGGGCTCGTGACAAGTGGCGCTCCATTGTCTCTGCCTATCCCTGTGGAAATAAGGCGTGACAGTTTGATTTCATAAATGTTGTTAAAAATGGGGGGCTGCAACAATAAATACATAAGTAAATATCAAATAAGGTACCTGGGTCGAATATGGCCAGGCGGAAAATATGGCCACATACCATTATTTCAAAGACAAAAATTTGTAATAACCTGAAGTCGAACATAAATTATCGCTAGGGTCACATATATCCGAACGGCGTACCTGTCATCCTTCCCGCGCGCCCTATGGTCGCTCAGTGTCCATTGAAGTGAAGTGTGCTGTTGTGGTTATAAAAACTTCAAGTAAGTATTCTCCTGTATTTAGTTATTTTTCAAATAAAAATCTTTATTAATTACACCACGATGTTGTGTGACGATTGTGATTTGATATTTTTTTGTTTAATTATCAAAGTAATAGTCGGTTTTTCATTCGTGAATATGAAAACGAAAAAATGCACAACTGCAAATATGGCCACCGTTTGGCCATATTTCCGGTACTAAATATTTTTCTTTTTTAACTTTTTTTTTATGTTTTAGACCATGGCACGCTATAAAACTAAAGGACTTCGAGGTAATTGGTCAGAAGCAGGTTAAACCTTCTCATCCTCCATATAACGACGAACTTATTTTTTACTTATTTTTCTAGTTTGTAATATCATTGTGATTTACCTATGAAGGATCTCAAATTTCTTTGTGATAATTTTGTTGATTTTTTATAAGTATGTGTAAGTATGTTTAAGTTTAAATTAAGAATAACTTTTAGTATCTCATTGTTGATTTTAATATCTTTAATATTACTTGTAAAGATAGTTCTTTATTTGTACAAATTGGCGCCCAAAGAATATCTTTTAAATAAATGCTCTATTAAAACAAATTATCCATTTTTATTTCAGTTTGTTCAGAAGTTTTTAAATAGTAAATTCATACAGTAAATATGGCTACATATATGGCCATATTTACCTCCTCCGTCGGAAATATGGCCAATTTGTATATATTTTTTAAACTGTTGAAAATACTATTTATTGTTTAATGTCTTTGTATTTTATTACCTTTGTTGTAAAATAAATAGCCACTCTTCATGAATTAGTGCTAAAACTTGTTTGTTTTAGCTTTATTATTATTTAAAAAGGGTAACAAACCTTAAGGTGGCCATATTCGACCCAGGTACCTTATATTACACTCATAATGTACATACATATTTTTACATTTCTATACTAAGCTACTAAATATGCTTGTATCATAGAAACTGAACGACCAAAGTGACGTGGACGTCAGCGACGACAGGCGTGGACGAACGGTTTAGCAATTGGTTTGTTGCGCCCAATGTCCCGGGTTAGATCCCCGGTCGAAGCAAATATTTGTTTCATAGCTTTTATTTGTAATATTTAATAATATTAAATATTGAAAATATTTGTTAATAAAAAAAGAGATGGATATTTGCTTCGGGTCTGGTTATCAAAGAGTGGTAGGCAGTGGTACCCAGTCTGCCGATCCAGGGTAGTGCCACCACTTACAAGTATACAGACCGTGAAGTGATTTGGTCACGTTTCGGGATCAGCTTGTAAGTTGCCGGTTCCATCTAGGCCGGCATAGTGGATGTGATTGCTACTCACAGTTATTGAATTGTAGTAGCATTGACATTCATTCATGGACCACACTTCGGCTTAACATCAAGCGGGGTGCTGTCATCGAGTCACAAGAAAAAAAAAACTACATTGATACGAACGAGTAATAAGTACATTGGTATTAATAATACAAGTACATAATTCTAAAAACATCAATTGTATCTACTAAATATTAAATAACATGTACTCGTATATCAAATTATTGGATTTATCAATTAGAATGACATGAGAGATGAATGCTAATTGGTTAATTAAAATCTTTATTATCCATTAAACAAATTAATGTGAGGTTGATCGTAAGCAACTAATCTTTCTGGCGCCTTTACATTCAAAAAAATATCATGTTCACATTCTAATACTTTAATTAGATACATTTAGAACTATAGTAGTCCGTTTTTTAATTATTTTTTAATCTACTTTTTTGTGGAGCTTGTCATGTTAAAAGCTATATTCCTGATGATAAATAAAGTAATTTTGTACAATAAATACAAATAAATAAAGTATATACAAATTATTTATTATAAGTAAAAAAGTACCTTGTATAGTATACTTAAATAAGTTAAATGGTAAAAATAATGAATAATTTATTTATTTATTTTATTTAAAAACTTTATTAAAATTTGTATGAAGGCGAACTTAATGCCGCTAGACATTATCTGTCAGTTAACCTTCGGGACAGTCGAAAAGTTAAATGGGAGTATTAGATATAAAACTGATAACTTAATATAACACAATATAACATAACACAATAAAATACAATATAATATAATATTGTATTGTATTGTACTATATTAATGTTAGTATTTTTGTTTATTAGCTTTGCCAGCCCATGTGTTCTCTCCATCCTATGACCTTGGATCCTTCAAGCGATGCGTGAAGAAGCACCTTTGGCCGGCATAGTGACGGCGGCTGAGGCAGCCGAGAACAAACTCGGTTTTCTCAGTCGTCGTCACTCTTGGACCTCCTCTTGCTTATCATCAAGCGGGACGAGGTCAAATGTCGTGTCACAATAAAAAAATATTATATATATATATATATTATAAATTGTACTGTTGGATTGGATAAATGGAAATAAATAAATAAATTTTACCTATTTCTGAAAAAACGAGGCTCTGCAAAATTGCAGGTGCTTCAGAATTTTATCTCCAATACATTGGCATCTCCTATAACTTGAACAGTTTGGCGCTGTAATGTATCCAGGGCATCATTTAGTACAATTCAGAAATATTTATTTATTTAAAATAGTATCTCAATAGTACAAAGGCAGACTTAATGTAAAAGGCTTTATTTTCCAATCAAACCTTCAGAATGTTATCCGACGATGTAGATAAAAAGTAGGGTGAAATAAAAGTACCTAATGTAAATATATAATATAATATATGTACATATGTAAAATACCTAGCAGAATATATATATTTTTATTAACATTTTACGTTTGGTGCGATTATTTAGGAAGTACTGTTTTATTTCTTAAGTGTATTAGATTTAAAACGGTGAGCTATATTCTAAAGCTTTTGTGTAGATGAGTTTGAACAAGTGTTGTTCCCATCCCATGGACCGGTCGAGGTGTGACACAATCGTGTGTCGCAGATAAGAGCCCAAAACCGTGATGCACCTAAGTGCTTAATGCCCCACCTGCCCCGATCACCTACAACGATCACATTTTGTTGTATATTAAATTAAACTTTAAAATATACTTAAAGCTGTCAAAATTTATATATTAAACTTTTCCGACGCGACATCTGACTTGCCTGATTGTAGGCAAAGAGAGGTCCCAAAGTACCGACGACTGAAAAAAACGTATTTAGTTTACGGTAGTCTGAGTCGCAATCACTATGTAGTCCAGAGATCATTATCACGCTTTGTGGATGTAAAGGAAGCGAGGGAGTTGTGACAGGATCGTGGCAAGTGGTGCTCCATTGCCTTTTCCTATCCCCGTGGGAAATAAGCGTAACAATTTGATTGATTAATTTTGATTTTTCAGTTGTCGGCGCTCTTGGACTTTCCCTTGCAAGTCGAGGTCAGACGTTAAAATGGAATCATGTATTTTGTCCATGCATTAAATTCTACGTCATATTAGAAAAATAAATTTAAACAAAAACAAACAAACATAGAGGCGCCGTTTTGTTTTATTTGGAAAAAAGTTCGAGAGTCACACTTTGATTAGAAATACCGCGTTTGAACGTTAAGGAATATAATGTGGACCTATGCAAATAAACGAAAAACCTTCCGAATTAACAGCAGCTATGACGAAAACAAACATACGTCCGTGTACTTAAATGACTTTATTTGTATTTTCATATTATGATGACACCCGCAAATAGTAGCGCAAGTGCATAAAACTACTTTACATATAAGGTTTTATACATTTTTTTATTGTAATTCGACATCTGACCTCGACCCGCCTGATAGTAAGCCAGAGGAGGTCCAAGAGTGCCGAAAACTGCTATGCCGGCCAAAGGTGTCACGCATCGCTACAAAGAAACAACGCACCAAACCTTTTAGTTCGACTGCCGATTTGGTCGACAAATTGCTATGTACTATAAGCCCACTAGGCTATAAAATAATTTAGTCATGCGGGTTAATAAGGTGCTTGAATTTATAAAAAAAATATATATTAAATAAACTATTTTGGTTTATTAAACATTTTTTTTTAACAAATTTTAAATTTTCACTTTAACACTATTCTTTTAGGCAGTTGACTTCACAAGTATAATGTAGGTGCTAATGTCAAAGGTGTTTACCCAAATACATCGTTATCCTAACAAAAGATCTATAAGATAATCTATTTAGTATCTTAAACTTGATAAATCTACCTACCCTTAATAATGTTTGATAAATAACATTAATTTGTTTTATTTTCCACAACCCTAAATGTTATTACAATACATTAAATTACATATTACAATAAATATAAAAAAAAATTGAATTTAAAAGTTGCTTTATTCATAATTTATTTAAATTTAAATGAATTTGAGGAAGCGAGGAAGTTGTGTCAGGATCGTGGTAAGTGGCGCTCCATTGTCTCTGCCTATCCCCATGGGAAAGAGGCGTGACAATTTGATTGATTGATTGAATTTATTAGCCCCACATTACAAACCCAAATAAATACTTTATTTTTATTATCAAAAATACATTCTCAAAACCGTCGAGGACATTAAACCTATTATTGTGACATGCCCAAATTAAATTAGCTTCCAATCAATGAACCGCAAACGATCAAAACAAATCCCACAGCCATTATAGTTTTTGTTGGGAGAATTCCAAACTAGAAAAAATCTTGAATGAATCCTAAATTGACATTTAATACCGGAAATGAACGCTCATTTTGACCAAATAAATCAAAACTGCACTCCTGCGCATAATCTGAGTCATTACGACGGTCACCTCGCTAGCTTTAAAGGGCCCGACACAGTTTAGGGTATCTATTAGGGAAATAACAAATGACCAAGGACCCCGAGATGAAGTAACTAATTGTGCTTAATTTTGCGGTCTCAGTTCCACTACGAATAATAGCCTCAGGCTAAAATAGAAATTTCATTCATAATTTTTCGGTGTTTGAGATTTAAAGATAGGGAAATAAGCTTATCTTATTGTTTATTTATATTTTCAATAAAAAAATAATATAAAAATATAATTTTTAAACGTTAGAATAAAAACATAATAAGCCTAACTACGTAAATATCAATCAAATTGTCACGCCTTTTTCCCACAGGGATAGGCAGAGACAATGGAGCGCCACTTGCCACGATCCTGACAAAACTCCTAATAACGTAAATAGCCTCTCTGAAAGAAAAATCACACGCGGTCAGTTGCGATCGGGAATCGAACTGAGGTCCACACTTATTTATATTAGTATATTATCACTTATTAATCAGGTAATAGCAGGCAAAACTATAAGTAGTAATTACTAGCATTAAAATATGGCTTAAATAAATAATAAATGAACTAATTTCCCGGTATAGTGTATGTCACTGCTACTTACAGTTATTTAACTATAAGTAGGAGTTACCTTTATTCATGGACAGCACTCCAGCTTAACATCAGGCGGGGTGCTGTCATTTGTTGAGTCACAAGAAACAAAAAAAATACTATTAATAAAATAATATCAACGAAATAAAACGCATTGTATAAAATGAAACTCGGAAATAATCAATTTAAAAATCCTTTAAGTTTAAAACATAGATACAATTCATCAAAATGTCATTAGAATTGAAACAAATGATTGCCTAATTTAGTGTTAATAAAAAATCATCTCTATCTTCCACAGACATCTAACAAATCTAATTAATTAAATAAGTATACGATGCGATGTCTAGACTAAAGGCATAATCAATTATTAGGACTGACATTCGCAGACTCCAAATTTAATATAATATGTAATCTATATATGCATATGAAATTACTAGATACCAAATATGGACTTTAGAATTTTTTTTAAATACATTCGTATACATATCATAGAAACAGGACAACTACAGTGCATTATCAAAGACACGATTGATACCGATTGATAGGCATAATTAATTATTAAGACTGACATTCGCAGACTCTAAATATAATATGTAACCATCTCTATATATGCATATGAAATTACTAGATATCAAATATAGAGATTAGATTTATTTTAACACATTTCTATCATAGAAACAGGACAACCACAGTGCATTTAAAGACACGATTGGTACCGGTAGGTGGTTTTGAACCCGTGCTTTCAGTTTGCGTAACTAATTTCACTAACATTAAACCACTGTCGCCTTAATTTAATTTGAATCTAAAACATATTATCCATACATTTTAGATCTATTTTCATTAATACAATTAAAAAAGGTAAACTAAGTATTCCAAAGGCCGGCATAGTCTCATTTGTGTGCCTCGACATTTGACAAGCACTCCGCTTGGTGTTAAGCTGGAGTGTGGTCCATGAATAGATGTCATCGCTACTACAATTCAATAACTGTAAGTAGTAGTCACATCCACTATGCCGGCCTAGTCCTAATTAAATGATTAATTAGGACTAGCATTAGAATATGGCAAAAAAAAATCCGTCGAGCCGTAGGAGTTCAGCCACATACACACGAACAGAAAATATATAAAGATACATATAATATACGTACATATAAAATATATACATATATTCGTGTATACATACATATAAGTATATGTCATTTAAAAACAACATCAATTATATTAGTCGCAACATGTTTGTGTTCGGACGCTTTCATTGATAAAATGCTAATGCGGTCCGGTTTTGTCGTAGTTTTTATTAGATTTATCGACGGAGCTGGTGAACTTTAACTTAGCACGCGTTTGCATAACGTTTACAAAATTAAATTAAACCCTGATTAATACTAAAGATAAGAGAACATTTTAAATTTTAAGTTAGTTTTAAATCGTTCTATGACAGCGTATGGGAACGGAAGTGATATTTATAACTAAACAATTTAATTCAATTTAAATTGTTACGCCTTTTTCCCGCAGGTATAGGCAGAGACAAAGGAGCGTCACTTGCCACGATCTTGACACAACTTCCTCGCTTCCCTCACATCCACAATACTCTTCATACAAGTTCTACGATGCTAAACAATGCTTTTAGATATTTTATTGTTTTTACATTTCTAAACTTAGCTATTAAACGTGCTTGTGTCTTAGACGCGACCAAAGTACATATTATATCAAAGATACATTGGTACCGGCAAATGGTTTTAAACTGGGGGCACAAAAAACAGGTCTGTGAAACCATTTTACTAGCACTAGACCAAGGTCTTTATAGACCAAGTTTATTCATATTAAGTTACTGTTTCAGGTAGGCTAAGATTGGTAGAGACATCGGAGCGTCATTTTCCACTATCCTGACACAACTCTCTTGCCTTATACACATCCATAATTCTCTTCCACAATGCTCTTTGACTCCTACTTTTTGGCTTTTGCGTCATCACCGTTTTATCTTTCCAATCGCAACTGTTCTTTTATTTTATATTAATTTATATTTCTAGACTAAGCTACTTGTATCATAGAAACAGGACAACCTAAACACATATATCAAAGATACATGGCCACCGGCAAGTGGTTTTGAACCCGTGCTCTCGGTTTGCGTAACCATTGCACTGCCAATACACCACGGTCGTCTTAAATCTTTATGAATATCTTTCGTTTAGCTCCTTTTATTTATTCAGATTAAACAAAAAGACGTGTTAAAAGGCTTTTATTTGTTAAACCTAATAATTATGACACTCAATAGTCTAGAAATGTTATTGAAACGGATATCGGCCCATGGGCCTGCAATAAAACGCTTACCGGCCAATAGTTTTATCAGGCTCACTTCCTACAGGGCGCTAATAACCAAAACAAACAACCACGACGGACATAAAGGCAAACCAAAAAAATCTATTTGGAAGTTACATTTTGAAGCCTGCGTCTCATAATATAGTATTAACAATTTTTCGATTTTTAAGCAGAGTTCATCGTTTACATATTGAGTCTATGTATCTTTTATTTCCTATATCACGGAGGATGTTCTGAGAAGCTCTTTAACTTTATTTCTACATCGTCTTTAAATTCCGCACAGGTCTGGGGATAGCATCCGCATTCTATCGACCAAATCGACAGTAGAACTAAACGGTTCGGCGGATCTTTTCATTGTCGAACAATCAACAAGCCATTTATCAGCCCATGTATTTTTCCCATCCTTAGATCCTTCAAGCAATGCGTGACGAAGTTTCGTGATACATAGTGACCTAGGCAGCGGTAAACTCTATTTTTTTTTAGTCGTTAACGCTCTTAGACACCCCTTGCCATCAGGCAAGTCGAGGCCAAATGTTGCTTTTCAATAAAATAAAAAAGCATTTACCAGTACCTCAAAATAAGTTAATCCTACTCCCACTTGCTATGTTCAGAGATTGAATATTTGTGCTATACAATATTATCCACAAAGGGTGTTGATTTATAAAAAAGTGTTGTACGAGTGAGTGTGAGGTCGAGACTGGGAATGTTGGCGCCTGTCTGAGTACGGATACCTGTTCAACTTTATCAATGGGCTGGGACAATAAGAGAAAAAAGGTTTAGGGTAAAAACGAATAAAAAAAAACATTATCAAAGCGTGACTCGATAGGGTTGTCCAATTAGATAAATGATTTATTTATTCAAAGTGCACTCTTATTTGCTAGACCAATGATATGGGCTAAACTTTATAAGATAGGCAGCCCTATTTAATTAAAATTGAAGAGGTACTACGACTTTTAGAAAATATATTTTTAAATTTACTTTCCTATCTATGGCGGCCGGCATAGTGACGGCGAATGAGGCATCCGTGAACAAACTCGGGTTTCTCAGTCGTCGTCACTCTTTACTTTTGGAACTCCCCTTTCTCATCATCAGGCAAAACGAGATCAGATGGCGCATCTTAATAAAAGATAAAAGAAGGCCAGTTTACAATAAATGTATAGTGCCCATAACCGTAGAGCTTGTATGAAGAGAATTGTAGGGAAGCGAGGGAGTTAAGTCAGGATCGTGGCAAGTGGCGCTCCATTGTCTCTGCCTATCCCTGTGGGAAAAGGGCGTGAAAATTTGATTTGTATTGATAATTATTTTGATTTAACAAAGCAACAGATGTTTGCAATAAGAGATACACTTGTAAAAGAAAATTAGGATAATAATTCAAAACAACTTTATGCGTTATAAAACATGTAAGTAGAAAATTAACATAACATAAATGAATATCTTTATAATTTATCTATGTACGAAGGTTTTGTGCTCAGATTAAATTACACCGCATGTTTATAACTATAACCTTTCCATTCTGATTCATTATTTTCTAAAAACCTTCGCCGACAATAATGTAGATACTTACAGCAAGTATTATGTTAAATTAACACGTAAAATACTTTCACAATTAATTTATTGTTATATATACTTACATTTTTATTAAGGGAAATGATCTCTATATTAGACGTGCAGTCGGCTGCACAAAAGGCCTGGTAAAACTTTAAATGTGGTTTAACAAGTTCGTTTTTTGACTGTTAGTTGACTAAAAAAGGTGATCGTGGTTTAGTGGTAATGAAATGGTCACGTAAACCAAGAGCCCCCTTTAAAGCACTAGCCAATAACAATCTTGGGTAGGTATATGCAATTTGGTCTGCCTAGTTTCTATCTTCAATCCGCTTCGCTACCTCCTGATTTCCTCAGTTAATCTACCTGTAGGTTAACTGAGTTAAAGTAGATTTATTATTATTAGTTACTATTATATTTTTTAAATTTCTATACTAAGCTACTAAAGTGCTTGTATCATAGAAACAGGACAACCAAAGTACATATATCAAAGATACATTGGTACCGGTGGGTGGTTTCGAACTCGTGCTCTCGGTTTGTGTAACCATTGCACCACTACACCACGGTCGCCTTTATTAATTGACGGAAGAAATTTACAAATCGGAGACATCCTCAAGAAAGCTGGGTTGTAATAGCTCATAATAGTAAAGCTTGTATAAAAATAATTGGGGATATGATGGAAGCAAGGAAGTTGTGTCCGGATCGTGGCAAGTGACGCTTCATGGTCTCTGCCTATCCCTGTAAGAAAAAGGCGTGACAATTTAATTGATTGAATGAATAAAAGCCGACTTTAAAGACAATCACTGTGAGGTGAATACATTTATGCATTTAGATAAATAAATTATTTATGTCAATAAAAAGCGAGAAGAAAACCATTATGATCAAGGTTGCAATGAAAGGATAAGATAACTCATACGTACACAAAAAAGCAGGGTCATACCACAAGCCTAACAAAATTTACAGAACACAATACAAAACTGATAAGAGCCCTCGGAATCGAACCTTAGACATCCCAATTTAATGCCTTTACCACAGATAACTAATACAGCTTTTAACTATTAGAAAAACGAATAAAATCTATTTTGGTATCACTTTTTACAATTGAGATATAAATTTTATGTTTTATAAATCGAAATTAGAGATTTTTTTTACATTATGTTTTAAAGTTATATTATTTGAGATAAAATTGAATTTTATAATTAGATAAGACTATGGCCTAGTGGTAGTGAAATGGCCACACAAACCAGGAGTCCCCAGTTCAAAATCATTTGCCGGTACCAACGTATCTTTAATATATGTAGGTACTTTGTTAAGCACGTTTAGTGGCTTAGTAAACAAATTTAAAAACACTACTTAACATTCTCACACACTTATTCCTTTTTTTATTTCATTGGGGCTGGACATATGGCAGCATTCCGCCTGATGTCAGGCTGGAGTGCGATCCATGAATGGTAGCAACTGTTAAATAACAACAAGTAGCAGTCGCATCTGTTATGTCGGCCTTGTTGAAACCGGCAACTTTCAAGCTGTTCCTAAAACGCAACTTAGCCACTTTACGATCTGTAGGAACACTTTAACGTTGTAGTTTAAGTGGACCTACGCATTTCAGCAGATGGGCGAATGATCACAACTTATTTGTCTTCCTTGCCAGTGAGTTCTTAGTATATAACTGATTCCATTTAATAGAAGATATTCGTTAAAACAGACTCGAGTTAATATGTACATTATTGATTTTTTTATTGGGACTCGACATCTGACGACTGTAAAAAATCAAGTCAGTTCACGGTTGCCCCAGTTGCCGTCACTATGAAGGATCCAAGTTTTTACATTATCAACATGCAACTTATAAGACCTAAATAAACTTTAAAAAAATATTATTCCACATTTAAATGACATGTCATCATTAATAACTAATTCCTAATAATTATTGAGCTATAAAATATATCAAGCTATAATAATGTTGGTATTGCTAAATCGTATATAACACCCACACACTTTTATGTGGTTATTAGTTAACTGTTATGCAAATAGTGAATGTCCATTCGCGAAAAGCAATAAAATGTTATTATTAACATCACAAAACACATTAGGTCAAATTGCCATAAAATTTAAGTTATCGCCAATTCAACTAACAATATTTATGTGCCTCGGCTGAGTAGAGTGATGGCGAGGTGCTGGCGGATGACGCCGACCTACACGAGGATCGAATATCCGTTTAACTAATTGAGCGAAAACGCAACAACGCCCCATTCAACGGCAAACTAATGAATGACCCTCCAAAAAGCCAATTTGTAGTTTTTTTAACACTTCAATTTGTGTCGTAAACCCCAAAAAGGCTCGACCAAAACCACAATCGAATTAGTGTCCCTTGTTCCGGAGATTACAGGACTGTCCGGCGCTTATCTCGGCCGTTCGTTATTTTATTAGCTTGTAGAGAATAAGTCGATAAACACGACGCATAATGGCCCATAATGAATCGTCTCCGCCAGAGTTTGACTAATCATAAAGCTTTTATGTGTGTTGGATTCCAAAATGTTTGGTTTGTGCACTTTATGACAGCATCATACTATTACCTATCAAACTAGTGACGTAAACAAACAATAAATATCTCATTTAAATTCGAGAACAATTTCATGGGTTATTTTGAAGGTGTCAAGCGTTAAATTGTTTATCAATATCTCTTTTGTCGATGTACCTATACTAATTGGTTAGCGATAACCCGCGAACTGGACATACATAGGTGGACGTGGACATAAGTATCTTGTGGCCAAACTCTAAGAAACATTATCATTTCATTTATTTATTGTGGTACGACATATGACAGCATCCCGCCTTATGTTAAGCTGGAGTGCGGTCTATGAGGGGAGGCGACTGCTACTACTCGCCTTTAAGTTGCCTATTTAAACCGGCAACTTTCAATGCAACTGCTACTTTACTTTGCATTTGAAATAAAGAAGGCTGGGTTGCTTAGTGTCCATAATAGTAGAGCTTGTATGAAAATAATTGTGGATGTGAGAGAAGCGAGGAAATTGTGTCAGGATCGTGGCAAGTGGTGCTCCATTGTCCCTGTCTATCCCTGTGGAAAAAGGCATAACAATTTGATTGATGTAAATGTGGCAGACTGGGAAAATAACTACCAACTGTGTTTTCCACTGACTATTAGTTCTTAAGTAGAATTTACCTGTATTTTTTTTTATTATTGTGATTCGACATATGACAGCACCCCGCTTGATGTAAAAGCTATGTTCCGACCGGGAATCGAACCCAGGACTTTACGCGCAACAAACTAATCGCTAACCATTTGTCCACGCCTGTCGTCAAAGATATGTTTTAGGCATTTGAAAAAATTATGCAATGGTGTTAAAGTAGGTAAATTATACAAGTATGAAGTTAAGTTATTAAGAAAAGACATTATGTTTCATAATGAGCGTTTTATTTGTGCGATTAAATAATGTTTATCTAATTAAAAAGAGGATTTAGTAATAAAGATATTATTAATGTTTATAAAATGTATGTTAGGACAATAGGCGAGTGGACACAGATCGCTTACGGCCTTCCCACTCACTGCTCACGGATAACAAGCTATAATATAATATTAATGAGTACAAAATAACGTACGAGCCGCGTAAAATGCTATTCATAAGTTGAATTAAAAGCATATTATGATTACTGTAATGTCAAATTGTGTATTATATTGTTAGTTCGGATTGAGACTTCCGTTGCTTCTATTTACACTAATATGGGAACTAACATACATTTGACATTGTAAGTGGTTTTTGAATTGTTTGTAATGGATTCAATTATAAAAAGCAATGGAGGTGACTGTTACTGTAACTATAAGTCACATCCACTATGCCGGCCAAATGGAACCGGCAACTCACAAGTTAGTTAGTACCACTCGTTGCCAATCTGACCCGGAGGTTTCTTGTTTATTTCTTTTTTACATTTTTATACTAAGCTACTAAAGTGCTTGTATCATAGAAACCAGGACAACCAATGTACATATATTAACGATACATTGGTACCAGTGGGTGGTTTCGAACTCGTGCTCTCAGTTTGTGTAACCATTGCACAGTCACTACACCACGGTCGCCTTTTATAAACCTCTATTTTTTATTTTTTATTTATTAATTGTGACTCGACATATGACAGCACCCCGTTTGATGTTAAGCCGAAGTGTGGTCCATGAATGAATGTCACTGCTACTACAATAACTATGAGAAGCAATCACATCCACTATGACGGCCTAGATGGAACCGGCAACTTACAAGCTGATCCCGAAACGGGACCAAATCACTTCACGGTCTGTATACTTGTAAGTGGTGGTACTACAACAATAACGGTAACGAACAGAATATCGGTGGATGCAACTGTCATCTTGTCGTTTAGAATGGCGTTCTAAGGGAGAGGCCTATGTTCCGCAGTGGACGTTATCAGGCTGATGATAATGGGTTAGGTAGTGTATTTTCAATGCTGTTTCTAATCCCGTGCCCACGAGGACTCTTCTTTGCAACAGGCCAAAGCATTAAGACCGATTTAACATTTTCTAATACTCCTCCATTCAATAACATAAATTGTTAAAAAAAACACATAAACTTGAATGGCCGACCACTTTAGCTTAAACATTTAAATGATCCCTCTTATCATATCTCTGGCTATTCAAACCTTTCACATTCCATTGTTTATTTAGTTAAGAACACAATATCTAAATTATATTAAAGTTAACGATGGCACCATTGATACAAATGGGATCTACGTGTTCTTACGCCCACACTGACACTAAACGCAGACGCGTTTTGGGGCCCGCGTCATTGTCACGGAGCGAACTGAAACTTGCAAAAGTATTCACTTTTATTTCATTTGAAATTATTACCTACGTGTTTATTAGCGACAATACAATTCACTCGGATATATAAGCAATTTCGAGTGAATTTCATTAATGATACAGTAGATGTTAGATGATACAGTGATATCTGTTTTAAACTGAATGAGGGCTAAGATTTCCAAAACTATTATACATATAGATAGACGTAACAGTAGAATAATAATAATCCTCCAATACACCTCACGGATATGGTCTCCAAAGTAGGCCTTTGTTTTCAACTTTAGTTTCAACTCTAATTGTTTTAACTCCAACTGTTTTGAGTTTAGTTTCAACTCTGAGTGCACTCGCTTTATCCACCTCTTACCCACGCTGAAATGTCCGCAATGGAATATAGCAATGCTCTCACAAAAATTTCGACGGACAGACAGATGGACGGACAGCTCAGTACCAATATACTTTTTAGTACAAAGTACTTTGTAGTAACATAAATAGGTATAGATACCAGCAGAAAAAAGTGCGCTGGCATTCAAGCTTGTATCTTGTTTTGTTACCTACTTACTTTTCGTTATTCGAATGTGTATAAATTTTAAAATTTTATTAATTATGAGCACGAATAGAATAGATACATGGACTTGCTCTTACCACAGTCATCCAGCACTTTTATTATTAGCTGAAACTCATGCTGCGCAGTTTAAGTCAGCGCTCTTTTTATCTGCCGGAATCTATATTAAAACTATATAATAAATGTCAGCCAATTATAATTTTATAATATTATTAATCAAAAACATATTAAAATGAAAAGGAAATAAACACCATTATCTCAAAGACATGAACCCAATTCATTTGTCTGAAAATGTAAAAACAACTAATATAACTTTAATTACATTTATTTCCGAAACATATTAAAGGAAACCAAAATAATTTGTTGTCATTGACACAAATTGTTGCTTGTTAGGGCTTATTTGTGAAATTATTGGTATAAGTGATGCGTAACCACTTGTTCACGTTTTGCCTAAGCATTGGCAGGGTGGGCCAAACCGCAAAACGATTATATTCATTGTTAAGTAAGAGCCGCAGTGACATGCAACAGACGTCCTTCAAAACCACCTTTTTTTAATATTCGCATATGTCGATTATTGTGAATTCTTCTGTTTAAGTCTTACCCACATAGGTAAGGGTGAGTTCCCATTAATCAAGAATTTATTTATTTATTTATTCATTACAGACTTACAGCTATATTACATTTTAAACGATAAATTACATAATTAATTTCTTAAGCCAAGTACAGTCGTTATATTTTTTCAGATTTTAATAAAATAATATTAAAAATAATAATACATTTATAATTATACTCGAGATTCATTTTTTTTGACCACACCCCATTAATTTTAGGCTGATGTGCATTGCGTGAACAAAGGCGACTGCTACTATAGTCAAATAACTCCAAGTATCAGTCGAATCCATTTTCAAAACAATTCCGAAACTTGAATAAGTCATTTTCCTCGACTCTAACGAACTGACAAATCTCTCGCATTCTCTACTTCAATAATTATCTTCATAGACACCCGTATCGTGGTGTAGTGGCTGTGCAATGGCTACGTAAGCCGAGTGGCGCGGGTTCGAAACCACCGGTATCAATGTATCTTTGATATATGTACTTTGGTTGTCTTGTTTCTATGATACAAGCACTTTAGTAGCTTAGTATAGAAATTTATAATTAAAAAAAATTACGGACTCTTGTTATTTTTTAAAAGAACGTCTTCGATTTGATCAAGTTACACCTTCTGCGTATCTTCGGTTATATCCATCCTCTTACCTAAATAAATAAATAAACCGTAAAAGTATTAGAGATTTATAGTTAAATTCCCCCGCATCTTGATGACAGACAGACCCTTTGAAATAATATTGCAAAAACAAGTGGAAAGGCGACCCAAGTCATAATTTATTTATGATTAATTCTAAAGTGGTTATCAGTAATTAAATGACATCGGTGACCTTTTTGTTGGCTTTATAGGAAACATATATAAAACATATGGCATCCGCGTCTGCAAATAGCATTTATCTTTTCTAGTAATTTTTAAATTACTTAATTGCGTGACAAGTGGTGTACCTACTATCAGTCTCCTTTAAAAACTTTTCTTATATATTCTACTCAAAGGTAATAGGTAAATGGAGTTTTTTTTTCTTAAAATATCATTAGATCTACTTTATGAATTGTTCAATCAATCAATCAAATTGTCACCCCTTTTTCCCACAGGGATAGGCAGAGACAATGGAGCGCCACTCGCCACGATCCTTACACATCTCCCTCGCTTCCTTCACACGGTTATGGGCACTAGGCAACCTAGCTTTCCTGAGGATGTCTCCGATTTGGTCGGCAAACACCCTTATACTCGTAGTTAATAGAAAAAGAATTAAAACTTTTTTGGCAAAAAGGTATTAGAGGTATATTTTATATTTATTTATTTTTTAATATTTTTATTTGAACATGAATACTTCAAAAAAGGATGACAGTACAATTATGCCGCTACTCTTTCTACCACGTGACTTTTAATTAAGCAGTATTAAAAGTCAACCACAATTACAAGTGGTTGTATTTGTAAAAAAGTAGTGTCAACCTTTGAAATAAAGGAATTGAATTACACGTAGCTATCTCTTTCAATCACACGTGGTATAAACATAATATAAATTAGTTCTTATTTTAGCACAGATTCTATTCTTTGCAAATTCTTTGGATAATACTATCTCCGGCAGTTGCTAGTGCGCTTGGTTTGGATGTATATATAATGTCGTAGCACTGTAAGTACTGGCATTGTTGGTCATTACAATCAGCAAAATAATTTAATTGAAAACGACACATTTTGTTACTTTTACAAGGTATCACCGCATTAGGTACTGCCAGGACCTTCTTACCTACTACCCCTAGTTTACAAAACCGAAGTAGTATCCACCACTTACGGATATACAGGCCGTAAAGTAACTTAGTTGCGTTTCGGAAACAGCTTACAAGTCGATTTCAACTAGGCCGGTATAATTCATAGAACACACTTTAGTTTAACAACAGGCGTCGTATGTCATAGCCATAATAAATAATAACTAAATTAAGTAATTTTCTGAATAATTTTTAAGTCCCAATTGAGTGGTGTTTTCTACATAGCTATATAATTTAAATATTAAATAAATTATAAGAAACACGAGCATTTCATTGTGCAAACTTAAGCCCTAGTATTTCTGCGACATTTGGCAAAGGCGTTACGTTCAGGCATTAAAGTAACAAAGGATGTATTACCACAATACAATATTACCGCACCTCACAATTGCATCAATTTAAAACAATAATTGTAGCTTTATAATAACAGTTTTAACCGCCGAACTGCACGTGACTAACTATTGTTTTTTTTTTATTGTGACTCGACATATACAAGCCGAAGTGTGGTCCATGAATGAATTTCACTGCTACTACAATTCAATAACTGTATGTAGCAATCACATCCACTATCCCGAAACTTGAAAAACGTGAAAAAAGCTGATCCCGAAACGTGACCAAATCACTTCACGGTCTGTATACTTGTAAGTGGTGGTACTACCCCGGATTGGCAGACTGGGTACCACTCTTAAATCTCACTATTGTTACTGTACCTAAGTATATTTATTCTCAAATGCAATATTATATAGGTCTGGAATACCAAAAAGTTTTAGAATCATCAGTTTTACATTTTGCAATATTGATCTAAGAAAACATGCACTAAAGGCAGAAGCGTAGCGTGCCTTGGCGGGGCTCCGTATAAAAGGAAGGGAAGGGTAAAGATTTCTCATAAAAGAAAAAAAATGTACACAAAATTAAAAGAAATATTTATTCATCATAAATATTTATCTCACTTTTATCAAAACTTTTACAAACAATTCAAATTAAATATGACACTCTTTTTGACTTTGTCATTTCTAAAATATATTTTTTTATTAATTTGTACTTACGCGCGTTGGGGGCCCCCGTGTCCCAGGGGCCCGTATAATCGATACGGCAGATACGACGGTAGATTACGCCCCTGACTACAGGCCGCTCGGCCACGGGGTTCGATTCCCGACGAAAGTGTGTTTCCTGAAACCATTTTTTTTTAAATTAATTAATGGTCTCCATAATATATAAATTACAATTTAGAATTCAGAATCTTTTTGTTATTATACACCTAATAAAATGTAACAATATTGCAAGGTCATTATGTGACCCTTGCTCTTTGCACTGCACACAGAACGTGGCAACTTTTAAGCTGAACGCTATATAGCATTTTCCCTATGAATAGCAAAATATAAGTAGTTAACTCGTACATAATCAAAGTTACCACTATATTTTTTAAATATTATTGACCATATCACAAATTTTGTTAAATTTCTGTAACCAAGACGAAACTAAATTACAGTAGAACTTATAAAAAGAGAATTGTGGATATGAAGGAAGCAAGGGAGGATTGTGGCATGATTGAAGCACATTGTCTCTGCCTAAAAAAGGGAAAAAGAGTGACAATTTGATTGATGAAATAAACTTTTCAATTATTATTTTTATAATGATTATACATTAAAATTATACATTTTAAATGTACTAGGGTATATCTCGAGCGCAATGCTAGTACATTTAAAATGTTAAAGTAAACAATCATAGAGCAATTGCAGTCAGTTTCTTCGCTTGATCACGTATCAAGTAAATGACGCGTGCTGTTGAAATAGATTGTATGTACGTGTCCACCCAATACCTACTATTACATGAAACCATCCACACATTGCTTGCATGGAACCTGACTTATTAAACATATAACTTAAATTACAATTAAAATAAATAATATTATTTATAAATAAAAACAGTAATAAATATATTATTTGAACTATACAAAATATTTTTTTTTACATAAAGGAATTATAAAAATAATAAAAAAAAATATATCATTATAATAAATTAAAACTGAAAATAATCATTAATATCTACACAAAATTCGACCCTTAATTGTGTAAAATGGCTAGCTATTTACAATGCGGTGCTTGTTCCTAGGTACTTAGATGCATGAAAGTGAATGCTGTGAATGGAAAAAGATGCATGAAAGTATGATTTCTATTATACGTTTCTATACTAAGCTACTAAAGTGCTTGTATCATAGAAACAGGACGACCAAAGTACATATATCAAAGATACATTGGTACCGGTAAGTAGTTTTTGAACCTGTGATCTCGGCTTGCGTGATCATTGCAATGCCACTTTACCACGGTCGCCTTGAAATGGAAGCATAAAACGGAGACGACGCAGAAGATTGTTCCTTAATCAAGTTAAGAGACTTTTTTTCAAAAACAGGAGTCCGCAATAGCCATAACCGTAGACCTTGCAAGAAGAGTGCGGTTTTGAAGTAAGTGAGAGAATTTTGTCTGAAACATAGAAGTTGCTGCTTTATTAAACTGACACACAAAAGATTTGTTAATTACAAGCTATTAATTTTAATATTTTACTTGTATGTAATTCATGTTTTGCTTTTAGTATGTAGTATATTTGCACCCTGCCCATAATTTCTCATCATCCCAAAGTTCCTAGAAAATCCCTAACAGGCATTAAACTCGCCTATGTAAGTTTACCTACGTTAAGTTTTAGCCCAATAAAATATTTTTTGATCCCATTTTAGCGTGAGTTAAATAGGAATCAACCCACATTCAGAAACATTTCATAAAATAGTAGATATTACCGTTCCAAGTAATGTGTGGATGCATGATAATTTTCTAAGCAATGTAATAATTTTTAAATAATATAGTAGATAGTGCAATGGTGATGCATACCAATAACCCCCGGTTCAAAACTGGTACCAATGTAACTTTGATATATTATATTATGTATTATATTACTTTGGTCGCCCTGTTTCTAAGATACTCTTATTAACTAACTGTTTTTTTAAGTATTCATTCTCATTCTCATAAATAAAAAAAGAGATGTTATTTTTTTTAATATAAACATTTATGCCTCAATTTCCACAAGGAGCGTCGTTTTACACCATCCTGACATACGAATAGTTTCACGATCCTCGCTTTCTTTCACATCCAAAATTATCTTCATACAAGTTTTAGAGCACAGCGGTCGATGTTTCTTTTTTTTAAGAATATCGCCCAATTTTTCAAGATCGTTCCCGTTATAGACTTCTCTATGATCGATCTCTTTCATCGATTTCCTTTGATCCATTCTTTTTTTTTAAATATAAATAGATAACTAAAGAAAAATGATGTTTACATTTTTCTACATAAATTAAAAACTATGACCACAATTAAAAGTATTATAGCATATAAATTTAACTATAAGTCGTATTGTCTTTGAAAAGCTTAACGACTGAAAACTCGATGTCGGATCACGAACTAACAACTTACATCCGTTCTTATCGTGTAATTAGTTTATCGTCCGTAGATCTGTAACTACGCGCAGTGGATTGGCGACTGCTCGACCAATCATCGAGCGGCCATCGAAAATTGTTAGATGTTCGATTCTTTTCCGTTATTACAATAATTCTAGCCGACACGATCGTCTCTAATTGCGCAGGATACATCGATCGTGGCCAACGAGCGGTCTCAGATGGCTCAACGCAATTCCAATTCATGTTATAATGCAACATTATAAAGACAAGAGGTCAAGCCTTGTTAAGTAAATTACACTTAGGAATTCTTATGTTGTATAATTCATTCTCATTTGTGATATAAATATTATATTCCGCGTATATCAAATTGTTCCTATTTATTCGAAAATTACATCTTAACAGCCTCTTGTGATCTAATCTTGATCTTACGCTGAACAATCTTATAAATACGTATACAAAACCATTTGCTCATTGCACTTACCTATGTTAGTTTACCGTACTGTTAAATGAACTTGTGATTAATACAAACCTATACTGATATGAATGAAACCATATTAAAAGTGATAGGCCGACAGTTGGTGCTCAGTTCCGTAGTACCACCTCATTCGTGAACCGCACTCCATTTAGCGAGATGCTATCATATGTCGAGCCACATTTTAAAATTTAATTTTTTTTTTTCAGATAATTTTATCAGTGCAATCAGTAGTTATTGGTCTATTTACCCATCATTTATGCTGCCCCAATTTTTATTATTAGGCATTAAGTAGTGTTGTACTTAGCAGTGCCGGATAGCCACGTAGCGAAGGTAGCAAATGCTACGGGCCCCGCGGATTTGGGGGCACTGCACTTCAACGCCTGTCTGACCATAATAAAAAAATATTAATTTGGATAGGAGCGTAAAATATCTTGCATGCCTTAAACGCGAAGCGCATAGGCTATGCTTCACTTCCACTTGAAAATTTAAGTCGATATTGAAAGTGCTATCTCTAAATTTGCCCATATTAAATCCAGAAAAGTTTATTTGTAACAGTTTTGTTATATTTAATACCCTAAACTTGAGAACCTAAAGCAAACCAAGGGCCTCTTGAAAGAATTTGCTACAGGCCCCTCGCTAGCCTAATCTGACACTGCTACTTAGGTCATAGTACATTATAAATTTTGTATAGGTCTAAATCAAATCAAAATCATTTATTTTCTTAGATTTTCCTTAATGATTAATGAATCAAACAAAGGACATAATTCATTTTAAGCTTTAATGTATTACTACTTTTGTAATGTCCAATGATAAAAAATATATAAATGGTTTAGAAAATAAGATATGGATTTTGTATCATCTTTCAATCACAAAGACACGCCATATTAACAGTTCTGCTTTAAACTGACATAATTATAGTTTGATAGTTATGCACACCTAAACTATGCAAAATAAAGGATATATTGCAATTACATTAAATTCGTACATCAAACTATTTTAAAATGTATATGCAACTGTTAATACAATTAAGCCCAAGTCCCCATACAAATTGAATGATGTCCTTTTATGCGGCTTAATATCGCGTTTATTTTTGGTTATAGATTTTACAATTTTTTATTATTCCGACATTTTGAGAGTAATCCGTATGAAATTTGTATTATTTAAAATGATTTATTGTAAACATAGGTATTAAATAAATAAAGATATATTAGGAAATGGAACTGCCTTTTCTTGTTGGTGGTTATTCTAAATTAAACCACAATATGCGTCCATAGTACGGATCATGAACTTATAAACAGGATGGCATATCGCTGCAGTTTGCTGGCGTCGCCTCACTGACAAAGTTTTAATTGCTATAAGCTAGGAGGATTCTGGCAAGTGGCGAGAGTTGCCAAACTCTATACTAGCGTTCCCTGAACACGACCTTCTCGACCAGAGAACTAGTTAAACACAGTATTATTTTAAGCAACCTATTGCAAACTACTTTTTTTATTGTGACTCCACATATGAAAGCACCCCGTTTTTTAGCTATTTAGCTGGAGTGCGGTCCATTAATGGAACCTCCTGCTACACTGCTGCTACAACTCATTACAATTCAATAGCAGTCACTATGCCGGCCTAGTTGGAACCAGCAACTTACAAGCTGATTCCGAAACGCGACTAGATCAATTGACACAAACTGGGTACCACTGAAACATAAACATAAAAAAAATAACAATATATTATGGCGAAACTACAAACCAGCATAGGCAATCTTTACCGCCATGGCTTACTTGTATATAGTGTAACGGAACATCTTGCAAAAACCAGTATGAAATCTAACAATAGACGTTAATATCAAGGCTAATTTGGCTACGGAAGCCGAAACACCGTGATATTTTGAGGTAGTGTTTTTACCGGCAGCGGGTACCCAGGCCGCGCCGGTAGACGAATTGAAATCGTCGCTCATAATCAAACCACATGCCGAGCTGTAATTGCCTCCGCATTCAACGTCCCGCTCACATCACGCCGTATAATGACAAAAATAATCCAAAAAAAACACCTCTCAGCGTATGAGATATTTTTTACGAAGTTCGCGCGCAGCTAAATTACGAAATAAAAGATTAAGTTAAAAGATCAATAAACTTAATAAATGATCTCAATAATTGTTGTATTACGGACACAATGGAGCGGCATCGTGAAACGTCATTAAGGCGCGAACATCATTAATTTTATTCGCGGCTTTTTGACGTGAAGGCAATGGCGTCTGTCAGATTTGAAAAGCCGCTGCGCTGCCACCTGTTGGTTGCGCACTGAATTAGGCATACAACCTGCATGCGTTACACATGCTCTCTTGGCTTTTACATGTGCATTTTAAAGTCCTATTTTTAAACAAAACGAGATACCCCTGTTCGAACCAACTTACCAAGGGATCTTTGATATAATATAATGTCCTTTTTCTATGATACAAGCACTATTAGTAGGTTTAGTATAGAAAAGTAAAATATATACATACATATATAAGATAACTAGAAGTATTTTTTCCAATAACTTAATTTATAAATATATAATCTACTAAATTTAAATTCCTAAATATTGTATCTGTCTATATAACCAGAAGACAACTTCATGTGCTATTAGATGATGAATATAAGGCGTAAAATGACAAAGCGGAACGCACCTCATAATGGCTGAGTAAAAAAGGCAGCGGCCGCCTTTCGTAGATTAGATTTCTTTTTGGTAGCTAATTGCGTTTTATCAAATTAAAGCAATTCTACCCGCAGCGGTGTCCGCGGTGTGATTGATTATGTTTGACGAGCGCCGCTTCCCACTGGTTTTACAAAATAAACTGTTTTGATTCGAAATAATCGTTGCCATTTGTCTCTAGAAACGTTTAGGATATTTCTAATTACGAGTTCATTACTACAAATTGAGTGTTTAAAATATAATTAATAATTTAGCTGACGGTTTAGCAAACTTAAGTCTTTACTCAATCAAATTATCACGCCTTTTTTCCACAGGGATAGGCAGAGACAATGGAGCGTCACTTGCCACGATCCTGACACAACTTCCTCGCCTCCTCCACATTCACAATTCTCTTCATAAGCTCTATGGTTATGTCTTTCCTTAAATAGTAAAACGTAGGTACAGAAAAATAGTTTTATTTTTTGTGATTCGATATCTGATCTCGACCCGTCTGATGCGAAGGAGGTCTAAGAGTGCCGAAAACTGAAAAAACTGAGTCAGTTCACGGCGCCGTCACTATGCCGGTCAAAAGTGGTTCTTCACGCATCGCTTGAAGGATCGAAGGTTATAGGATGCGAAGAACACATGGGTTGGTAAAATATTCTGACTTAGAAACTAGACTTAAGTAGTAACTAGATAAAACAATTAAATCCTATAATAATACACTAAAAAAATACTTTATTCCTTTATTTTTCATTCCTATAATAACTACTAAACGGGCTTATATCATAGAAACTGGGCGACGAAAGTACATATATCAAAGATACATTGTTTTTTAGACGTCGGCTCTTGAACCTCCCCTTGCAGTTAAAACATCAGGAAAGTTGAGGTATTTTTCAAACCGAAAGCTCTCGGTTTGCGAGACCACTATCCAAGAGACCACTTGACCGAGGTGTACCTACAACAATATTCGAATATCATGGTTAAAATGATATTCGAATATCATTCAACGATGGTGTAGTGTAGTGCAACGGTTACGCAAACCGAGAGCAGGGGTTCAAAACCACTCACCGGTATCAATGTTTTCCGACCAAATCGGAGACATCCTCAAGAAAGCTAGGTTGCCTAGTGCCCATAACCACAGAGCCTGTATGAAGAGAATTGTGGATGTAAAGGAAGCAAGGGAGTTGTGTAAGGATCGTGGTAAGTGGCGCTCCATTGTCTCTGCCTATACCTGTGGGAAAAAGGCATGACAATTTGATTGATTTTTGGTTGTCCTGTTTCTATGATACAAGCACTTTAGCTTAGTATAAAAATATATAAATTTATTAAACAAAAAATATGAGAGCCTTAATAGACATTCTAAGCGCACATTATTAGGTCCTACACATTACTCATTAACTTATAACTACTAGTTACTCAAAACATTACGGATGTCAAAACGACTAAAGATTTGTGCATGTCTTATATATAAGTAATCATAAGTAGGTAATAAATAAAACATCGCCTCAAGCTACAACACCAGACACAGCTACTGAATATTTTAAATTCTTGTTTACCAACTCTAATGATACAGATTTGACATTATCTACATAATGTACTATATAATAGTACCTACAATAATTATGTGCAGTTATTTTAAACAAAAAATAAGTTGTTTCATTGTGTCTCGACGTTAGGCTGTAGCATTGGCGTATCTAGGGTATGGCAGGTAGCAGGGCCGTCTTTACCCGGGGGTTCAAGGGGTGCGGTGCACCCGGGCGCAGAGTCCTAGGGGGCGCATGCCGACCGCCATAAATTTCGATAGGTACCTACTACACTGAGACCACGCGAGCGGAACCTTGACTTTTGCACCCCGGTGCTGAATATGCTTAAGACGGCCCTGGCAGGTAGGGCACGTGCCCTGGACGACATCCGAACGGGGCGCGATTTGCAAATAATGAAACTTAAAAATAATAATAAATCAAGGAAAAATCTGTTCTAGTCGAGTTTTTCTAAACATATCTGGAAGAAACCAAGAAACGGTAGAAGGACGGTGGTAGCGTTATTGAGAAATATCTAATATGTTTTATTAAGTGTAGGTTTATGTGTATTTTACATTTAAGTATCTTACGAAGGGGCGCATCCTCGATACATGCCGCCGTATCCGATCGGTACGCCACTGGGCTATAGTATACTCCAGATATATATGGGCTATACTGTACTACTGTATAGTGTACTATACAGCAGTCCAGAGGTGACTGCTACGACAGTTGAACAACTGCAAGTAGCAGTCGCTTCCACTATGCCGGCCTAGTTGGAACCAGCAACTTTCAAGTTGATTCCGTACTGAGTTGACGCTTGTGGTGGTTATTTTTGCAGGTCTTTTGTTATTGAGCGCGAGATCTTAGTTTGAATTGCTTGAAGGTAAGCAAGTGGAGGTCCAAGAACGCCGACGACTGAAAAAACTGTTTCTATTTGCAACTGCCTCAGTCGCCGTTACTAGTAGTATCTAAATATTAGGTACATATCTAACCGTACATTTTAATGTTCTAGTTCATTGAATGTCTATTAAAATGCAATTATTGTTTTTTTACATTTCAACGGTTGTCATAGATTGCTAGTTGCTGCTAACTTATTATCTTAGTTATTATATGGTACATATTATGGCAACTATGAGTAATTTTATATTATTGCGATATGTACACTAAATGCGTTTACAAATTATAATTTTGCAGAACGGCAGAACTTACAGTCGTTGAAATTTTGCGGGTTCCAAAATTTCCAAACTTAATTGGCAACGAGGCCTGGGCACAAATACGGTTGCTCATGGGACAATTCAATAATAATTAATATTAACAATAGTCGCACTCCACATTTGGGAAATATGGCAGATATGTGCCTATAACATACCTGTAGATCAACACGCAAACACCAAGATCTATCTGTAACTTATATTGGGCAAAAAAATCTATCATTTCAATGTGACAATTAAAGAAAACAATAGATAAGATAATGCAAAATCGTTCTCATTGCATCGCCATACATCTGCCCATCTCAATCATTAGGGGAATTCGTCGGCAAACTCAAAAGCTATGATTGATGCGCCCGTTTACTAGGTCGCAGTGGCACCCGGTTGTCACAAAATAAAACACATTAAAGGATTTTATAATAACTATAGTATTTTCTAAAGTTTTGCCCTAACCTTATAAATATTTATAACATAAATAGTCAAGAGTGGTAGAGTCTGTCTAAGCAGCAATGACGCGCCCCTCTACTGCAGTTCAGCACACGTGCGAATGTAAAATATGAATGCAACACACCAAAATTGCAATTGTAATTGGTCATTCAGTTGCTGCTGGCAAAAGGAGAAGCACGCTGATAAAGTATATAGTATAGTTAGTAATATTTATATTCACACATTTAAATAAACTAATTAAGTAGAGGTCGCGTCATTTATAGTTAGACAAGCTATAAGCAGTGGTGCCCAGTCTGCCGATCCGGGGTACTAACACCAATAGTACCACACAAGTATACAGACTGTAAAGTCAAGCATTTTGGGAACAGCTTGTAAGTTGCCGGTTTAACTAGGCCTGCATAGTAAAAGTGACTGCTACTTACAGTTATTTACGTGTAGTAGCAGTCACCTTTATTCATGGACCACACTCCAGCTTAATATCAAGCGGGGTGTTGTTATATGTTGAGTCACAATAAAAAAAGGCCCCTCTGCCGGGCTCTTTTACCTTTCCTTGCTTCAAGTTGCTTGCTTCAGGCAAGTCAAGCTCAGATGTCATAACCCAATAGATATAAAACATGTTCGGAGACATCCACAAGAAAGCTGAGTTTGCCTAGTGCCTATAACCGTAGAGCTTGTATGTAGAGAATTGTAGGGAGCGAGTTATTTGTGTCAGGTTCATGGCAAGTCTCATCTCAGGCGCTCTGTTTTCTCTACTTATCCCAGTGGTAAAAAAGCGTAACAATTTAGTTATTTTTTATTTTTTTTAAGGTTTTTATTATTAGCGCAATAAAGGTGTAATTAGTAAAGATTTATAGTGAAATAAATTGAATTGTATGTATATGCATGTATTGCATGTTTGCATGTATATTAGGGAAAAAAGGGTGTCTGTCTTTTTATTAAATGCAGCCAGTGGGCTCTGGTAAAAAAGTCTTTATTAACTCGTTTAGGCTTCGCCGCTCATTAGAATTATTAATCAAGCCGAGGCGTGGCGATAGCATGATGATGTATCGACCTTTGATTATATTAACGTAGAGTAGCGGTAATTAAAAGCACGCCGCGACTCCTGTGCCTCACAAACAGAATTGAAACTAAATACGACTAGATGATGAACAGTTCTGTAAAATTAAATTAAGCCTTTTTTTCATCATTATGAAAAAAAACTAACTCGGTTGTTTCAGTCGTCGTCACTCTTGGATTTCCTCTTGCTTATTATCAGGCGGGTCGAGCACGAATGTTGTGTCACAATAAAAGAAAATGGTGCGACATATGACCTTAAAACTTGCCTTTAAGGTAAGCATTTTGAGGTCTAAAAAAAGTACGGCAGTTTACGCCTGCCTCAGTCAGGTTAAAAATAAATGTTTGCAAGCAGCAATCTATCTAGTTAGCCTTGTTGAAACTGGTAAGCTGATCCCTAAATTATTTAGTCTGTGTACTTGAAAGTGATGGTACTACCCCGAATTGGCTGCAATCCGAATGTAGTCAGTCAATTGTCTACCTACTACTCTTGGAACTAATATAACATTATAGTCTGTTATCTGCATTTTGTCGACCAAATCGGCAGTCAAACTAAAAAGTTCAGTGCGTCTTTTCTTTGTAGAACAATCGACAAATGGAATGCTTTGCCAGCCCATGTGTTCTCCGTAGTGACGGCGACTGAGGCAGCCGTGAACTAACTCGGATGTTTCAGTCGTCGTCACTCTTGGATCTCCTCTTGCTTATCATAAGGCGGGGCGAGGTCAAATGTCGTGGCACAGTAAAAAAAGATATTTATTTATTTATTTTTATTAACATTTATATTTTCAGCTACGAAAGTTGTAGTTATTGTGTTTGAAACAGGACAATCATAGACATGGCAAGTGGTTTTGAACCCGTGCTTTTGCTTTCCGTGACCACTGCACGACCATTACACCATAACGCCTTTTATAGATTCATAAACAACTATCACGCACAAATCATGAAAACAGCTCAACTCAAGCACATAATTCTAATGCAACGTTATATGCAAACCTAAAATTTCTCCTTGTACTAAATAAGTAATACGTTTGCTACAAGAGTGAGGGCGCACGATCGCGATTGCGCATGCGCGGGCGTGAGGTGGGCTGCGAGATATGGATGCTGCCCTAATCTACTAGATAGCAGGGCAACATAAACTTGCAGAGATGGGCTCCGGCCGCGACGACAGAGGTGCTCAAGTTCAACAACAATTCATTTCATATACCTTTTTAAAACCCATAACCGTAGAGCTTGTATGAAGAGAATTGTGGATGGAAGGAAAGCAAGGGAGTTGTCAGGATGGTAGCAAGTGGCGCTGTATTGTCCCTGTGGTAAAAGGCATGACAATTGGATTGATTAATTAATTTTCAAAAATTGATTCATTTTATTAGATTTACTTATTCGTAACATAGTGAAAGTCACGTATAACCGGTAGATGCAGCTGGCATCTTGTCGTTCGAAATGCCGTTTTAAGGAGGAGGCCTATGTTCAGCAGTCGACGCCTTCTGGCTGATGATGATGATGACTCGTAACTTTAAATTGTTTTTTTATCTAGACGCGACATCTGACCTCGACTAGCCTGCTGGTGAACAAGAGGAGACCGACGAGTTTTACGAGGACATTACGGTTGCCTCAGTAGCCGTCACTATGCCGGCCATATATTGATTGAATTCACAAAAACCAAACACTTTAGTAAAGATGGGGAAATGCATTTATTAGTGAATATTTCCCCATCTTCACTTATTGTTAATAGCAAGGACGGCATAGTGATTGTGATTGTTGCTATATTTACTTATGGCAGCAGTTACCCACTGCTCATCGCGCTCCATCCTTACCAAGAGCACGGGTGATGGCGACAGTGTGTCGTAGTATTGGCAATGGTTACGCAAACCAAAAGCACTGGTTTAAAACCACTTGCCGCTACCAAAGTACCTACAGTGCGACCGTAGTGTAGTGGCAGTGCAGTGGTTACACAAACCGAGAGCACGAGTTCGAGACCACCCACCGGTACCATTGTATCCTTGATATATGTACTTTGGTTGTCCTGTTTCTATGGTACAAGCACTTTAGTAGCTTGGTATAGAAATGTAAATAGAAAATAAATAAATAAAAAATGTATCTTTTACCTTAGTCGTCCTGTTTTTAAGATCTAGCTTTTAGTAGCTGTAGCATAAAAAGCATTTAGTAGAAATGTGATATAATCAGGGCCGTCTTAAGCATATTCAGCGCCGGGGTGCGAAAGTCAAGGCTCCGCTCGCGTGGTCTTAGTGTAGTACCTATCGAAATTTATGACGGTCGGCATGCGCTCCCTAGGACTCTGCACCCGGGTGCACTGCACCCCTTGAACCCCCGGGTAAAGACGGCCCTGGATATAATAATAGTAAAAAACCATTAAGCTATGAGCGGTGATATGTATAACGAATCAATATTAATAAAACCGCATTATCCAAAAGTTGAGAACCCCTGCCCTTATCTAAGTTAAGGCTATATAATGTGATATTGGACGTGCGTGTGCGCATCCAACAATACCACACAAGCATACTGCCTAATAGCATATTTTATTATAAAAACTATCAATTCCTTTAATAAAAACTATTCTCTTTGTCTCTTCAAATCCTAAAATCTGAATATAAATTTTAGTTTATCTTTATCTATAAGTGTATTTTATCGACTATTGGCGTAAGTCTTTAATTTTGTATAATACGAAAATACTCGTAAATGTTTAAGTTTTGCAAGGAAGCACACGTCAGTTTTTAATTTTTTTCTAAAGTGTAAAAAATACATAATCGCTAATAAACTTATAATATCTTTTAAATGTAATTAGTCGTTTGAAATTAAGTAATTTATTTATTGATATATCAAAAATTTATATAAAAAAAACTACTACTATTGTCAATATTCATAGTCAAATCATACACGTACCTAATAGAAGGAAGGTGTAATATTAATGCATAGATTCTGACAGCAAATATAATCCAATTGGTTGTTCGTGCCGGAACCATTGCGCATTGGTAAGATAGGCAATCTCTATGTGAATAACTGTATGCAATTACGCGAATAAATTCATATTGTATTGATTGATTGTGGGGTTATTAAAACTGAGAAGCAAAGGTATGACATTCTAATTATTGTTATTTATATATTCTTGATAATATTTTAGGGCGGAAAACTGATCTTATTTATTGTTTTTTTTTTTATTTTTAAATTTGTTTGTGTTCGACCCGATAGGTAGCGCTGCAATCTTTGTTTACTTTTTTGTCAGGACAACGTCTGTCGGGTCTGCTAGTTACAAAACTTCTTTATATACCATTAAAGAAGTTATACACCTAGTTAGGTATATACCAGATAAATTCCATTAAATAACTTTTGTTTGTATTGTTTAGAGCGATCCAAATTCAACTAATCATTATATTTTGTTATCACGTTTATTTCGTAATCTTCCTTCACAATTTTATTATTATGATTACTACTAAAATTAAGTACACGATAGCTCACTTACCAGACAATCGCTTCAAAATTAGAGTTCATTTGTAAATCTTGCCATTTTTTAAATGTAACGCGACTTTCCTAATATTGAGCAAGAGTTAAAGATCGCCGACGATTGAGAATCGGTCTTTCAGTCGTTAAAGCTCATTGTCCTCCACTTGCATACAAAAAAATATTCTGAAACCAAAATTGAATATTTTGTATTTTTATATAATTTTCTACGTAAAGGCTGTACCATGACAGGTGTAACCATTTGCTAACCATAACAAAGGTCTATTAGGGTGGTATAGTAAGAGACGCACGCGCACCTAACCGCACAAACCCCATTGTTTTAACATTAAAAACAAAAATATACAGACAAAAATACACCTTAAAATACTACTTAACAAAAGTTAAATTTGTTTGAATATTTTGAACAGGATAGTCAGTAAATTTTTGCAATTTGATGCTAAAGTTAAATGAAAGGGACACGAGCAGTTTTAACCACAGGACGCGATTAAAGGACTACTTGTCCGTAATATAACACTTCTCAATAACTTCTTGGGTTACTTTGTTGACTACAACCACTCTTATCCTGCTTTAAGAGGAACTATATTTAACAAATTACATTGTATAGTAAAAATAATAAATATATTTGCTCTGGGTCTGGTTGTTTGCCAGTAACCAGACCCAGAGCAAATTATTATGTAAAGGACAGTTGCTGCGGGGTTAGGTTGGGCAAGTTAAACCGATTATCGTCTCTCGTCGACGATTGGCAAAATAATAAAAGTTAGGCTAATTCCACCAAAATGAGACTATTGATGATAATGATCTAACGTGTCTTCGCACAAACGATATTCGTCACAACGATTAATATTCTCGTTTTATGGGATTTAGGCTAGCTTTTATTATTTTGACAATCGCCGACGAGAGACGATAATCGTTTTAACTTGCCAACCGGGTTAGGCTGGTTATTTGCCTAATCTGCCGATCCGGGGTAGTACCTCCATTTTCAAGTGTACAGACCGTAAAGTCGCTTAGTCGTGTATTGGTATCTATTTAAAAGGTATCAGTATCTTTGATAAGTGTACGTTGGTTGTCCTGTTTCTATGATACAAGCACTTTAGTAGCTTAGTATAGAGAAGAATAATAATAAAATAAAATAAAAAAAATTAAAAAAAGTGGCGGATAAAAACTTCTAGTACATTATATTATATTATATTATATTATATTATATTATATTATATTATATTATATTATATTATATTATATTATATTATATTATATTATATTATATTATATTATATTATATTATATTATATTATATTATATTATATTATATTATATTATATTATATTATATTATATTATATTATAATTAAATATCGATACCTAATGAGTATACAATGAATGATATTAATGTACAGAAGGACAACACAAACAATAATCGTGCGGCAATATTAAACAGGGACAAAGTCAAATGACGTAAATGGACAATTAAAGTGTAATTTTGTTGTAGAGTGGCGAACCACTTTCATACAACCGGATGTATACAGGGTGGACGAATTTCACACAAAAGGTGTGAATGTAATGGCGTCTATACTTGTGATAGTACTATCAATTAAATTTTGTTAGTATTATATTTTTACATGTAATGTTTATATTAAAATTGCTATAATTGGTATTCGAAAAGTTTCTACAATTCACTTCATACAAGCTCAACGATTATGAGCACTAGGCAATTACTGATTTGGTCGGAAAACACTTTCCTGGTCTAAGTGGTTGGGTCGCCTTTGTCGCATTTTGCAGCATCTTATCTCGTCACATTTACCGCTCACGTAGGACACTGCTTATTTTCAAATTAATATATATGGTAAATAGAACATGATGAAGGCTCCACGTCGGTATTTTTGTCTTTTATAAATTAAATAACTTATGAGAATAAATGTTACGTTGTCCCATCGTGACTATCAATTTTGAAATATAAAAATATATATTAAAAGCTATGAAATAGAATTAAATATATTTTACGGCGTGTATGTCTGTTTATTCTTAATTTTTTTATTATTTACTACTTTTATAACATTTATAAAATTAAAATTAAAGCCTTTATTCTCAGACTACATTGACTCAATAAATTGTTAGTAATGCACACACTTATGAACTAAATTAGTAAACAAAAGAGAATATAAAAGAGTTACAACTACTTATTCTATTAATTATATTAATGCCTAATACATAAATAAAAATAGCGAAAAATTAGTAACAAAATACATCCTCCCTGTATTTTACATTTAACGATAAAATGCAACCCCTACCCCTAAGTACAAAACAACCCACTCAAATTAAGTGTGGGTGCTCGATCAACAATCATTTTCGGTTACAATTAACCACACATTTAAGTGAAAAGTCAACCACCCACTCCAATTGATTTATTGTATACGAGTGTTCCGCCATTTTTAGACAAGTTACGATTGTTTAACGCATTCGTTTTTATTCAAAGTTGTTGCACTGTTGGGTGTCTACTTTAACAAAAATATATACATGATACTTACTTCCTAGTTTTACTAGGTATATAATTTAATTTACGAGTATCAATCAATCATATTGTCACGCCTCTTTTTGTAGAGTTTGTATGAGAAGATTTGTGGAAGTGAGAAAAGCGAGGGAGTTGTATCAGAATCGTGGTAATGGCGCTCCATTGTCTCTGCTTATCCCTGTGTGAATAAATCGTGACAATTTAATTCACTAGCAGGTAATTCGCTGAGAAGTAGAGGTTTTATAGTCGCCATAACTGTCCCGAGAATTATTAATAAATAAAATATGACCTATTTAATTATATGAATAAATCTAAGATCATAAGTAAATCATCATAGATAAGTTTTAAGGCGACCGTGGTGTAGTGGCAGTGCACAGTGCAATGGTTAAACAAACGGAGAGCACGAGTTCGAAACCACCCACTGGTACCAATGTATCTTTGATATATGTACTTTGGTTTTCCTGTTTCTATGATGCTCAGTATAGAAATTTAAAAAAAAAAATTTTTTTTAATCCTGATCTATACAACATTATGCCACATTAGTTCCACAAGCGGGAAAAACGACATAATACAAAAAATTGTTCGTTTGTTCCGCCTAAGGATAAGTTGGATAGGCGACTAAAGAAAGAAATGATATAACTAATAAATGAATTACTAAATCAAAAGACAACTATTAAAATAGTCAATTAATAAATGTTAGAGCTTAAGGGCTGACAATGGACTGCAGTCACTACTATGAAGTATACTTGATTTATGAGGGGTGGGAAAGCGTTGCTCTTTCCGATTTAATTCTTTCCGCCGACAAATTACAAAATTGTTAAAATCATTTTATTAAATATAACATTTATTTAGCTATTACAATTAATTTAGATTACAATGTTACAATTAATTTAAAGAATGTCACATGTTCGTATCGTTTATTTGGTTATTAATTTAACCTTTTTTATTTATTTATAAGCCTAAATCACATCTAGACCAGTTTCTGTTTTGTTGTATAATACGTTAAAAAAACTTTTTTGTGGGAGATAATTTTATTAGCCCACATGTCCAACATAATATTTCTTCTTTACTGTGCAACATAAGGAATTTAGATTAAACTTAAGTACATTGCATTTAGTATAGGTAAGAACCAAATGGAGACCTTTGGGTGAAATCCTATAAGATTTTTTCGTTACAAGTTTTGAACCACGCTTTCACAGTGGCCGCAAAGGTTTAGAAACATGGTATTACCATAATCGTGGTATAAGTACATAAGGGCGTGTTAAATTCCACTGCACAGGAACAACACAGGTAACACAGGAGTCACTGCCGTATTTAAGCATAGACAACATAGGTATAATCGTGGTTAAGTACATAAGGGCGTGTTAAATTCCACTGCACAGGAACAACACAGGTAACACAGGAGTCACTGCCGTATTTAAGCATAGACAACATAGGCAGTTGCCTATGGGCCGCCACCACAAAACAAAACAAAAAAGTAAATCGTAGAAACAAAATTCGGTAATTCTGAGTAATAATTCGGTAATTATCTCACACAAATGGTGACAAATGGTACGGCTGAAAGATCTTTTTCAAAACTGAAGCTTACAAAAATTTAACTCCGAAGTTCCATGACCGAGGACAGATTAAACATCTTGGCTCTCCTTAGTTTAGAGAATGATGTTTTAAGGCAAACAGACTTTGTCAAAACATAATTGATGACCAAAAAAATAATTTAGCTTGTTTAATTTTAAATAAATTTTATGTTAGCCAACTTATTCAGTTGCTCTCTTCTTTACCTTGACCGTAAACGAAACTTTCAATAGTTAACCACAAACGATTTGAGAACCTCCACCACATGCTCTTCCTATGGGCTGCCGAAGTCTAAATCTGGCGCTGACAGGAGTTCATCATCATAGGCAGAGACATCGGAGAGCCACTATTCTAATACAACTTATTTGCTTCAGTCACATGCCGACATTTTGGCGAATTTTCTTACCTGATATTAAAAAAGCTAGGTTGCCTAGTGAGTCTAGTGACCATAACCATAGAGCTTGTATAAAGAGAATTGTTGATGTGAGGGAAGCGAGGGAGTGTGTCATGATCGTGGCATATGGCGCTTCATTGTCTCTGCCTATCCCTGTGGATAAAAGGCGTGACAATTTGAATGATTACCTTATAATAAACTGGAGTGTGGCTGCTACTATAGTTAACTAACTGAAATAATTAGTCGCATCTACTATATATACATATATAGTATATATAGTATACTATATATGTATATACTGAAATTTCAGTTTATGGATATACTTCTGGCAATATACAGCAACTCTCGAAACGCGACTAAGTTATTTTACGGTACTACCCCAGATCGGCTGGGCAATGACCACAACTGTCCGTCTACCACTCTTTATCGTTTACTAGTTTATTGTGTCATCCAAAACACGAGCGTAAAAAGGCATAATTTGTATTAATAATAAAATCAATAACGTATTCATAAATTTCTAATTCCATACTTAACACAAATTCTCGACAATTTTAAAATCATTATCGGAAAGCTTTTTTAAATTAAAACTTATTTTTCGGTCACGCCCTCTATACACCTAAACAGTTTGTAAGTTTTCAAAATTACAGGCTTTCATAGTTCTAATGTGGAACAATGTACACGAAACACAGTGATCGCGACTCACTGGACGGTTATTAAAAGTTCAAATTGAAATAACTGCTAAATAAAGTCCGATACAAATCAGGGACTTCATGAAATATGAAAGAAAGTGAGGTTGTTTAACATCAAAACATAGTATGTAATAACAAATATTTTTTAGGTCAAACTATTTTTTTTAAAATTATATCTGGACTTATGACAGCACCCTTTAAGCTGTTAAGCTGGAGTGCGTCCAAGAATGGAGGCATCTTCTACTATATTTATATAACTACAACTACAAGTAGTAATCGCATCACTAATAATAGTAATAATATGTACCTATACCAGATTATAGTGATGTTGGCCTCAGTGGCGTAGCGTGGGGCGGGGGGGGGGGGGGATATGGCGGACGGAAAAAATTTAAGAAAACTAAAATTAATCGTTGAAATTTGAACCTGAAATTCATATTTTTGTTGTACCCATGATTGAAACTCCAAAATAAGGGGGCGGCAAATTTTTTTTCCGCCCCGGGCGGCCGACTTCCACGCTACGCCACTGGTTGGCCTAGTTTGAGCCGACAACTTACAAGCTCATCCCCAACCGCAACTGTCTCGCTTTAAGTTCTGTACACTTAATTTAGCGTATTTTTATTATACTACTATTGTACCAAACACTGTCTAGATACACCTACGTTAAGTATTATGTACAATTGTACAGCTTCTCCTAAGTCGACACACGAGACAGACAGACTTAAAACAGGGTTAGATTAATTTCTATGTGTTAAACGGAGGCCGGTATGTATGTGTTTAATGGTACAAATTATATGTTCCTGTACCTTTTAAAGATAACATTAAAATGTTAATATAAAGAAAATATTTTTGTACATTAACCCGAAATCGTGGCAAAATTTACATTGTATATTTGCTACGATACGAATAGTCAAACTTTCAAGCCAAAAACTCATACAAGGAATTAGAGTTGATGGCTTTTTAGATTTCGTTATTCTGTTGCTAATTATGTTTTTATGATTATCGTTTCCTATAATAAGAAATAGAATACAGCTATTGATGCTCTCCTGTCCTGTGTTTAATTTTCCTACAGCCGGTGTAATTTTCGGCTACTCGCCGATGATATCGTTGGAAAAGTTTTTCAATTACGTGTCGACACGATGTAATTACCGTGGCCGTGTTCTTTGTGATTATATTTGAAGAGATTCGGCCATTACTAATGTGTATTTTATTACAACTTTATGACAAAAAAAAACATTTTCATTTATTTTCAATAATTTTTTTATATAGTTTTTATTGTGACTCGACATTTGACCAAGGACCGACATTGAAGCAAGGAGCAGGTCCAAGAGCCACCGTCACTATGCCGGTAAAGATGATTCTTATTTAATTATTCATTTACTGTGTGTTCAGATATATAAGAGTTTCTTGGTCAAATACGGATCAATTTAAGAGTCAAAGAGGCGACCGTTGCATAGTGGCAGTGCAATGGTTTCACAAACCGACAGCAATAAAACAAA
Organism: Tinea trinotella; assembly: GCA_905220615.1. Taxonomy (NCBI): domain Eukaryota; kingdom Metazoa; phylum Arthropoda; class Insecta; order Lepidoptera; family Tineidae; genus Tinea; species Tinea trinotella. The sequence continues at coordinate 10,502,056 of HG992312.1, forward strand.
ACCTCTATAAATAAAACAAATAATAATAACATAACCAATTTTGCTGATTTATATATAGTGAGCTACACAGCGCCTAGATAAGGAATCTAGCGCCTAAATTCTTCTACCCTATATGTACAGTGTAAATTTTATTTACCTGCTGAATCTACGTCACATATCTATAGTGCACAAAGTAATTTAAAATTTCCAAAATAAAATAATAAACAGTTAAAAACCTCAATTATGTAACCACACAACTTTTAAAGATTTTGACTTTTTGGTATAATGAACAAATACTTCACGCACCCACTATCACGAAGGGTGACTTTTACCCAGTGTGGGAACACACATATTGCCAATTAAATTAGACAACTGTTTAATTACACTATGTTTTGTAGCTACTAATTTATACTCTATGTTACCTGTCACTCGTAGTTTTAATTGGGTCTACTTAGCAAGCAATTATAATTTTTGATTTAATTTCTACGGTGAAACGTCGTCTAAAGTAGTTATTAAAAGTTACGTCGTTTGAAATAATTCATGTTAATTTAACTCATTATTTGTGTTAGTTAATTTAACTGGTGAATGTGAATTTCGATTGTTTAATTAATTTTACATGACAACTATAATTAAATTTAAGAGAAAGAAATTTTATTATGTTAGACAATAACTTGTGTTATGTGAGGAATTAATGAGATATTATTTTTTGTGCTTTTCCCATTTGTAAATCACGGGAGTAAAAGGAAAAAGTGGGATTTGATTGGGGAACATGTATTTCCGTGGTAAAGTCGACAAAACGCTCGCTGCACCACCTAAAGGGTTACAATGGTATGAACTACTCTCGCGCACGTAATACGCCCATTCTTGGCTGCTTCGACATTATCCTATTGAATGCGAGTATTTTTCTATAATCCATTTTTTTTGTTTTATGATCTGCAGGTAACACACCTTTTCTATTGTTTTTTTTTTTGTTACCAAAATATTGGCATTAGAAGCAAGTTATTTTTTGTTTGGTCTATTAGTTGAAGGTAAAAGGACAGGACAGGAGCATAAGGCGTGGCTTATGCTCCTGTCAGGCGCAAAGGAATATTTTGTTAAATGATGTTGCACAGATTTGGTGTATAGTACATGAAGTCCACTCCATGAATGGAGGTTTTTAATGTGACACGACACATCTGACTTTGACTTGCTTGGTGGTAAGCAGTGCGGCTATATTTATCTAACCTGCCTTTATCAAACATTTTTAAAAATGTCTTCGAATTATAATAGATCATATAAGTAATAGCCACACAAAAAGTTGAGTTTACCACTTGGGATGGACGGCGCAATGGTAAAATAAACGTTGCGAGACGCAGTTATTAGGTGTAAGTAAAACTAATTGAGCATGCATACAAGTCTGAAGCATCTGCAATTTTCCAGAGACATGTCAGCGTTATTTATTGCATGCATGTAGGTACCTACGTCTTTTTATTCCCGTGAAAGGTCGGAGGAAGCATCCGCGTTCTGTCATCCAAATCGGCAATCGAACTAAAATACTCGTGATTTTTTATATCCAATTTTTATTTGAAATTTATCAATCAATCTATAAATTGTCACTCCTTTGTAGACAAAGGATAGGCGGAAACAAAGAAGAGACACTTGCCAAATCCTGGTACAAATCCTCTCATCCACATTTTTTTTCATACAAGCTCTACGGTTAAAAATACAATGATAAAATAAATAAATAAAATAAATAACAGTTGTGCTTAACCTTCGAGGATTAAAACTTTCCAACGATTCAATCAAATACTCGTAGTTTAATTATGACACCAAATTATATTGCCTTTTATTGTTATACTCGTAATGGCGTTGGTAGTTTAAGGCGTGTACGGCACTTCTATTAGTATAACAGGTGAATTTAGATGCAGCTTTGTGTTTGAATCATTAAGGAGTTTTTTTGTTTACTCCCGACTTTAATTATCGTCTTTATTAAAATTTTAATTCCGATGTACTATCAAGACTTCTTTATCAAGGATGTTTTTCTTTTCTTAATTAGCTTTTTATAGTTTATTGAGAAAGGAGGGAAAGCAAAGAGAAGTCCAAGAGTGTTGACTATTGTTTATTGTACTTCAATTCCTTAGTGCTCCGCCGATTGTTCCGTATTTAAACAAAGTAGTATTCGCATTCGATGGCTACTCTCACACGTTTAATAGTAATCAGTTTTTTTTTTTTTTTTTTTTTGGATGAATGTACGGTTGTCCAAGCCTCGATTTCTTTAAGACATCATTCCGTATTTCGTGTGTGCTACCAGATGCACGCGTCTATCGGTTGTCCGCATTTTATTGTAAATTTTAGTGTAAATAATTATACAATCTTACTCTAAATGGGTAAAAGGCAACGAGAAGAAGCTGAAAACGAACAAGCAAATTGACAAATACCGTAGAAAATAAGATGGTTGGAGAAACGGAGCTCCACGAATACGACGCCATCACGGTCGCCCTCAACGTTTGTTCGTTTTACCTGCATGAACAAAACGATTCAGGTAAATACCGATACTGGATTTTTTTACATAAGTGGATTTGTTGCAACCAAAATGTTTTAATACTTCGTGAGACTATAACGTTCAATATTTATGAATTATTATTGTGATTGAGTGTAGTTTGAAAAACTGCAATGCCACAATTTATAATTACTGTTATTGATGGTAGTTTGAAAAACTATAATGTGACAACTAACTATAACTGTGCTTGAGTGTAGTTTGAAGAACTGCAACGTCACAATTTATTTTATTATTGTGCTTGAGTGTAGTTTGAAGAACTGCAACGTCGCAATTTATTTTATTATTGTGCTTGAATGTATTTCGAGGAATTACATCGTCACAATCCAATATTATTACCTCTTGAGCATGGGTGAACCTACGTCGTCCATATATTGATGTGTATGATTTTTATTAGAAAAATGTACTATATATAATGAGAATCCTAATTCAGGTTACAACATTTTTACCCAGGGTTTATGCTTTTAAGCACCAACTCAATAAAGATTCGAGGTCAATAAACTCTTGACCTTGTTTTATTAGTCACTCTAGACCAGTGTTTCCCAACCTTTAAAAAATGTTTTTTACCCTTAATAAATATAAATGATTACAATATTTAAAAAAAAAAAAAAAAATTGCCTTTTTTGATAAATTGGTCACCGATATCTAGCATTGCATATAAATAACCCAAAGCAGAAGGGTTGAAGTCGTGTCTAATCCATTTTGAAATTACCCTCCTTAACTATCGAATTGCCCTGTAAGGCGTGGGCCCCACTTTGGGAAACACTGCTCTAGGCCATACCAAAGAACGTGAGTGCCAGAACCAGCCATACACAACTAGAACCCACAGACCGTTGGTCAAAAAGTTAGTCTGGTGTAAAAAAAAAAAAAAAAAAAAGAGAGAGGGAAAATGTATTTAACACAATGGTTAACCCTTGCAAAATAAACCCTGAGGTCACATATGCAATCAATAAACCCTCTCTGAAGAGGGATAAAACAAAAAGTATTCACTATTTTGCCATGCCATGCAAATACAGTAAATCACAGTATTAAGAATAAAATTATACGGTGTTATATAGATATATCAATACCGCCATTTATTAATATAAAAATGTTCAGAATGTCAGAAAGATACTGAAAAACTTATTTCAATGAACTTCTCTTTAAGAAGGTTTTTAGCCTCAGGCTAGTTCAGGTGAAGTTGCCAGAGATGCAGCACAGGACTCAACTCCTGAAATATCCCTTTTTGAAGTCAACTTTGGACTTTTGGTGATAAAATGGGAAATAGTAAAGCCGCAGCAAGTTCGACCACTGATTTTTTAAATAAATAAAATCCTTTAAACTACTGGGGACTCCCTCGGAAGACTATGTGAGAAGGTGGTTGCTACCAATATGCTGTTACGAAAGGCAACAACAAACAGCGTCAACAGACGATTACAATATTTTTACAAGGTACCCTCTGACATATTTATTTATTTTTCATGGATCTGGGACACAATATTCCATTTAATATAATACCTGTATAAATCTAATACCTGTACAATAAGTCAGGTTCCAATTGGTCAGGTTGCCTAATTTCTAAGGAAGAAATTGCTGACTTTAATAGTTTAATAAATGAACTGTTATGTAAAGGTGCTATTTATCTTGAGCTCACCAGAGTCCAATTAATTTATATCCCCACTTTATTGTCTCCAAAATAATACATATAAAAAATAAAAGTTTTATTTTTAATCCTAAAAAATTAACATCTTTTAAAATTGAGGAAATACGTACTGCTCTTAAATTATTAATAACTGCTCTGGATTTTTTTACATGACCAATATTGATATTAAAGATGATTTTGACACCCATACATAAATATAATAAAAACAGGGATTATACTTCATTAGTATATTTAAATATTTAGATAAAGACATAATAATCATGTCTAATGGCCACAAAGGAGACTTATATATTGGTAAGTTTATATTTTATTATAAACACAACTAAAAGTAAATTAATTCCACAAGCATAATGAATGAGAATAGGTTCTGAAAACATGACAGTTGGAACAAAACACGTCCTATTCAAAGTTGGCCACTATTACAGGCATGCTATATGCAGAATGTCCAGGACTTCAGGTGTAACATAATATAGCTGATGCGCATACAAAACAACTTGAACTATGGAAATGCATTAAATAATAATAGATATAATAGCCAAGTACCAATATCACAAGGTGCCAATAATTAACTATCCTGTTGACAAAATAATTTGTTTCACTTTCATAAGAATCAATTAATCAGCCAAAATAAGTAATTTATGCAGATGCATTATTGTTAAATTGCGGTTATGTTGTACCACTAATAGGGTTCGGTAAGATTGATAAATAAATAAATGATCACAATAATTACCTAAATTTACTGGCTGTCTTTTTGCTTTAAAATCATTTACATGTAATAAAAGTAAGTAACTGCTTTATCATGTTAAGAATTAACAACACCACATCTTGATAGTCTAGCTAAACTAATTTAGCAGTGGTGTAAGCATGCAAGTATGTGCGTATAGACAGATTATATACCATCAAAAACAATACTGCTTCAAATAAAATCAGTTGACACTGCTTCAAGACAGTTTAACAATAGAACCTAGTGAAAAACGGCAAAATATGCCTTTTATACGATTATTTCAGGTTTTGGTATTTCTAAAAAAGATTTGTTTGCCTCTACACATAATCATAAGTGTAAGTTATATATTTGTTGGCGACCAGACCACTATGCCATCGCAAGAGATTCTTTCACAATCTCATGGACGTTTTCCATACAGGACTTTTTACAAATATCATTCGTTTTCCACCCTTTTCAATTATAATAAAGCTTTTCTAAATTTTGTAACAAGGCACCTAGGGTAATTATAGTTGGCTCATATTGACCATTGCAACCATTGCCTGTAAGTGCAGGTGCTTCATTGTCAATAACATTTTGAAGCAATGTAATACATACCTAATTGTAGATTATTGTAATAGTAAAAAAAAATAGTATCACAAATATACAGATACATTACACTTCACAGATAGATAAGATTTCTCTTATTTATTCTTATTTATTAACCTTTTTCTAATACTTCTAATAAAGGCTATAGTTATAATTCAGTAAATTGGTATATTCAGCAATAGCCCTCATTTACCAAATGAACTTACCACTGACATTTGTGTTAAAATACTATCTAAGAGATTTTTAGGTTTCGCCCACAAACTCGAAAATATGATTTAAGAACCCAATGTTTGTTAAGAATTATTATATAAATTATATCCAAATGAAAATATTTCACTTAATTTGTTATCCAATGTGATAACATTGTTAGCTCTTGTCACCGCTCATAAAGGATAATCCTCATCTTTAATTAAATATAATAATATGATTATTTAAAATATTGCAAGTTAAAATATAAATAATAAATTTCAATAAACCTAGGGCCAGGTCGTACACAACCAACTTTATTATTGCCTCTATTGTATAAATCCTAAAATATCTTTTGTAAAAGAGAGTTTATCTGCCCTGCACAAAACTCTTTCAGTTATATAAATAAAAAAAAAATAAAAAAATCTTGTTCGTTAACAAACTTTAAGCAATTAAAATAAAGATACACTTTATATCTTGATATCTATGACATACACTTGAAAATCATAGTAATGGTCATTTGTCAACATCTACTATTTAAACATTAGGAGAGAATATTGACACTATTCGTAGAACTGTTGGATGGTCCGAAAAATCCAACACTTTTGCAAAATTGATTTAAAAAAATATATATATTATATATATATTTATTACTTGTACTAGATCACTGTAATGACTTAGAGGACGCATAATTATATAAATTTAAGAAATAATTGTTATAGAACTAAGTTAATGTGATTGAGGAGTTCTGATCATCCAAATGTCTGGTAATACTTCCATTTCAGTCCACAAACCTTCAACCTTTAAATATCTACTTTGTTTAAATACGGAACAATCGGCGGAGCACTAAGGAATTGAAGTACAATTGAGAATCAAACGAACTTACCTGTAAGTGAAGTTCGATGATAATTGTACGAACTTCCTTAGTGCTCCGCCGATTGTGAAAGCCACACCCTCCCACCTCTACATGTAAATAGGTAGGTGAGTTTCAGGTTTGTAAGCACAGGAACACTATAAACAGAATGATGTCTTAAAGAAATCGAGGCTTGGACAACCGTACATTCATCCAAAAAAAAAAAAAAAAAAAAACTGATTACTATTAAACGTGTGAGAGTAGCCATCGAATGCGAATACTACTTTGTTTAAATACGGAACAATCGGCGGAGCACTAAGGAAGTTCGTACAATTATCATCGAACTTCACTTACAGGTAAGTTCGTTTGATTCTCAATTATTGTACTATTATTGTTTATGCTTCGCTTAAAGGATCAAAGGTTATTATAGGATAAGAATAACACGTGGACTTGAATGAAACTTCAGTTTTTGAATTAACGTTTTATTAATCCTGCGGGGTTAGGTTGGGCAAGTTAAAACGATAGTCGTCTCTCGTCGACGATTGGCAAAATAATAAAAGCTAGGCTAAATCCACCAAATTGATACTATTGATGATAATGATCAAACGTGTCGTCGCACAGACTATATTCGTCACAACGATTAATAGTCTCGTTTTATTGGATTGACCTAGCTTTTATTATTTTGACAATCGCCGACGAGAGACGATAATCGTTTTAACTTGCCCAACCTAACCCCGCAGGATCTTTTTTCACCGAACAACCTATCAAATTGTCACTCATCATTCTCACAGGGATTGGCAGAGCTCAATAAAACGCTAATTTCTACAATCCATACATACAATTTTGCTTTTAATTGCTATGCAATTGAGTTATTTGGAAAAATGGATTTTGCATCGTCTGCCAAACACAGAGACACGCCATATTAAAAGTTCTGCTTTGGACTGTCATAAGTATAGATTGATCATTTTGCACACCTAAACTACGCAAAATAAAGGATAGATTCCAATTACATTGTAATATTCGTATAATAAACTATTTTAATATGCATATTAAACTTTTAATACAAATAAGCCCAAATCCCCATACAAAATGAATTATGTCCTTTTATTATTTCTTTAAAAGCGTACCCTACTAAATAATAAAGGAAAAATATGTTATTGACCATCAAAGGTAAAACAACACTTTGTAGGAAAAACATAAAAATAAACGGCTCAAAATTTTGTGAAGAAAAGAGTGCTTGTTTTCGGAAACGTTTTCACGTTGTTAACATTTTTACAAGTTACATGCAATTTGATAATTAGCCACCGGACGTGGGGCTGGTTGAGGCACAACAAACTGTTCAGAAACGTTGAACATTTATTATGTGTAAAACAGTGTGTAAATAAGAGTACATTTCTTAAGACTAGGAAATTATTTAGATACTAAAATCACTAGAATGAATTGTGGATGTGAGTGAAGGAAGCGAGGTAGTTGTGTCAGGATTTGGCAAGTGGCGCTCCATTGTCTCTGCCTATCCTCATGGGAAAAAGGCAGGACAATTTGATTTATTGATTGATAAAATCACTAAGATTATTTTTATGATTATCAACAATTGTGGTGCCTCCATTCCTTCAGGGACAGGCAGAGATAAGTAAGATGCGATTGAGCTTTCGCCGCTCAGGTGTTTTCTATATCGACCAGTGATGCTTTTCAAAGGATCCAAGGTTGGATTCTAAAAAGAACAAATTGAGTGGCAAAGCATTCCAGTTGTAATCCTAAATATTGTAATCAATACAAATATTGTAACATTTTATTCACTAGCTATAAAAAAAAAACTATAGATATAATGTAAAAAATTCGCTAAGGGGTAAGTTCGCTCGCCCCTTTGATTTGCTTTACCGATCACGTTCGTTTGTTTGTTGGCAATAAAAACATTGAGGGTCCGTTTGCTAAGATTTTCTATAATAAATTGATCATGACGGCCCACCCGCCCTAGCTTTTAACTTGGTCAATACGAATTCCAGTGGGACACTTTGAATAAAGGTAGGAAATATTTAAGGAAAAACTTTCATCTATTTATTACATTTTACTCTTTACAACATTTCCTTAAGTTTAATATTACGTAGAGAACAAGTAGCGCCATCTAGCGAAAACTTACAAAACTATTTTTATTTTTTTGAAGCCTAAAATGTTTCTATTATTAGAGATCTTAAGAGATATACACGAATTAAAAGTAAATACATAGAAATATATTGCTTTCTTGTGACATTTGAACTCGACTTGCCTGATGGTAAAAGCAGGAGGTCCAAGCAAAACCGACTCGATTAACGGCTGTTTCAATTGCCGTCACTATGCCGGCCAAAGGCGCTTTTTCATGCTTCGCTTGAAGGATCCAAGGATGGGGAAGAAAAATAAAAAGGTTTTGTATTTGAATTATTATAGTATACCTACATGACCCAGGTACTACTTCCAGCGGGGTTAGGTTGGGCAAGTTAAAACGACTATCGTCTCTCGTCGATGATTGGCAATATAATAAAAGCTAGGCAAAATTTACTAAAATGAGACTATTGATGATAATTATAAAACATGCCGTCGCACAGACGATATTCATCACCACGATTAATTGTCTCGTTTTATTGGATTTAGCCTAGCTTTTATTATTTTGATAATCGCCGACGAAAGACGATAATCGTTTAAACTTGCCAACCTAACCCCGCAGGTGCAAAACGAAGTCAGAAAAGAAAATTAATATTGAAAAAAAACACATTGAAATTATACAAGAAAAAATCTCTTCGAATATTTTCATTCAACAGACATAAATAAAATATTTACCAAGTTGAGTCAATTATTATTATTATCATTTTATCCAAATATTTGTTTTAACTCTTACTCTAAGTACTTAACTTTTATTATCATGTTTTCGTAATAAAACCACTCACTTACATTATTATTGAAGAACTTTGATAGTTAACTATTACCAGGCAACCCTTTTAAGATATTTATGAAGTAATTTGTTGTGAATTATTGCGGTCAATTCAGACCAGAAGACATAAAACGATGTCGAGTTTCTCATGGCTTTTACTCGACGTAGCCCTTACGAAACCATAATAGTTGTAGAATCATTACCTATTATTAATAATAACATCTGATGTGGATAGATGCGTTGAACGATGCAGACGCAGGAGTTAGCTTTTCCCGCGATTTTACGTGCGTTTATAAACTGTGACTCGTAACGTGAGTACATGACAGGACCCCTTGCATCATCAGGTACTCCAGGTCTTCAATTCGAAAACAGCCCAGCTAAAAGCTCATACTAAAACAGATTTAGTGTCAAAGCAGATATATCTATGACAGAGTACCTATTATATACCTTACATTTTATTATTTTTTTATTTTATTGTGATACGACATCTGACCTCGTTCCGCCTGATGATAAGCAAGAGGAGGTCCAAGAGTGACGAGTACATATTCCGCTCTGATATCTTCTAAGACATATTTTTATGATATGTTGTAAAGGGAAATTTTGATCTACAACAAATGCACAATGTATCTAAGGTATTATAATATCATAATATAAGGTATCATAATTTAAAATATCATAAATAATCCATTATTTTACATATGTAAAAGAAAAAATGTTACTATTGGAGATAGACATATGTAGGTAAAAAGAGGTAAGAATCAAATAGGAATAATTAAAAGCCTCATTTATATTTTACATAAATTTATTACACGTGATTTAATAATATACACAAATTATAAACAAGTCCGTATTCTTATATATTATAATGTACAAATTAATAAATACAATGTTTTAGGCCAGACCTAATAGCGACGCCCACATATGAAATATGACAATACGTAATTTTTCATGTCGTTTTATAGCTGAGCGCCGTTTAATGAAATCGGGATTTAAAACAAATCAAAACATTTATAGTACCGGTTTATAAACATAAACATATTTAAACCAATACACGCAGGGACACTTTTTACAATTCTAACATAATTCTCTCGCTTCCTTTGCGGACTGTTTTTTAAAGATCGATTTGATAAAAAACGATTTTCCTGGCCGTCTCCATTTTATACAGCCACTGATTTACGAATCTCTTTCGTCAATATCCCTGATTTAATCCATGTTTAAATATTCGCCTATAAATGTTTTAAAATTAATAAATAACCTGGTTTTTGTGAACAACGACGAAGGAATGTATCTAGCTTATAATTAAAGGAAATTACATTACTTAGATAAAATAGTACATAAATATTAAAACATCCACACTAATCTATTACAAACAAAATTTAAACTAATGATTTCTCGTTGAATTTTATTATTAAAAAATATGACTAGGGATAAATACTCGGTTCTTTTAATTTCAAAGTAAAATTATCGGGTAATCGATGGTTAGCCACAATTTAGTATTTTATAATTTTATTGGGTAAGACCGAGTGTATTATCCACCGATCACCCAAAATAGGGCGCAAAATGTAAATACGAAGTTACAATCAGACAAAAAAATACATTATTTACATAAAATAAATTATTACAAAAAGAATACGTTTATATTTTTAAAGGAAAAATATTTGGTATTTTTTAAGTAATTATTACCTAATCATAAATATATAAAACTATATGGCATGTCATACATAAATATAAATAGAATGTCATATATAAATATAGCAAAATCAAAATTAGGAAAAAAAATGATATTAACTGTGGCAGGCAGTTGGTCATTAGCCCTGTCTGCCGATCCGGGATTGTATCACCAGTTTTACCAGTGTACAGACGGCGAAATGACTTAGTCGGGTTTTGGGATAAACTTAATAGTTGCCATCAAAACTTCTCAGGATATGGCCAACGTATTTTATATCAATGTAAGTCCAGTCAAAAACAAAAAATATATTAAAGCTGACCTAAAACGTGTTGCGATTTTAACGACAATTATGTTTATATCATAGTATAAACAGTCAGTTGCAGAAAACTCTAGTCTAGACCATTGTTTCCCAACCTTTTTAGGCCATGCCCCACTAACATTTCTAAAATTTTTATGCCCTTCATACATAACCTTTAAAAACTGTTTCGTTTCCTTAAGAAATATAAATGATTACAGCATTTTTTTAAGAATTTGCTTTTTTGTTAATTTGTCACCAATATCTAGCATTGCATTTAAATAACCCAAAGCGAAAGGGTTCAGGTCGTGTCGTGTCCATTTTTCAAATCAGTGTGTTTCCCTTAACTATCAAATTGCCCCCTGTGGGACGTGGCCCCACATCGGGAAACACTGCTCTAGACATTCATTAAATCTATCAAAATATTCTTTTGACAACTGTTGCACTTTTTTGTCTAAGTTAATATCTAAATGTCATTGGAGTGTAATATATTGCAATAGATATTAAATTTATTTCACATTTGGTTTAGTCATGAAGACCTGACAAAAAAATAGTCAAAGACCTTTATGCAACTGCTTGTAAGACGAGTTTAGGAAAATAGCAAAGTCGGCATAGTGCAGTCGACTAGAGCAACCGTCAACTCAATCAGATTTTTCAGTCTTCCTTGCTCTCGGATCTTCTAGTCGAGGTCAGATGACGAATTACGATACGTTTGGATCGTGACGTCACTCGACGGGATGACGTCATAGTGACGTAGCATTGTGGCCAATACCATCAGCAAAACAATTCCTTGAATACATCACGGATTGTTACTTTAAAAAGTTCCAGTGCATTAGCAATTGCTGGGAATAATAATAAATAAATCCAGAAAGACATAGAAATATCCATCGTAACAACGGAAAAATCACTGTAGTATACATATTGTAATGTAAAAACAAATATTTATTACAACTAGGAATAATAATTTAGCTGAGTAAAATAATACAAGCGAAGAAACTACTACAAACTAGTATTGTCGAGGGACGCTACAAATTAAGGCCCGTTTATATCTACAGACAAATAGTCTTTTATATAGTGGGTATGAACGCAGGCGCGGACAGACACAAGTCTGTATAGCTTGTCTAACTATAAATGACGCGCCCCTCCACTTTATTAGTTTATTTAAATGTGTGAATACAAATATTACTAACTATACTTTTATACTTTATTAACGCGCTCCTCCTTTTGTGTCTAACCAGCAACTGAATGACCTATTACAATTGCATTTTCGGTGTATTGCATTCATATTTTGTATTCGCACGTGTGCTTAAATGCAGTGGAGGGCGCGTCATTTCGGCTTAGACAGACTCTACGCCCATGCGGTCTGTACGTATACATTATTATTTATTTAATTTTCACAGTAGATTAAAATTGCTTATATTAATGTTCAGCTAGTTGTAGCTAGAGGTAGAACATAGAACATCGGGAACGAGCAGACATGTTTTTCTTTTGTTTAGAGTTTAGGAAATGGTTTTTGGCTGTCGGTCTATATGATGTGGCGGTGGTAGTAGGCAGTGGTGCCTAGTCTGTCGATCTCTGGTAGAACCACTATTTGCAAAACCGTGAAGTGAATTAGTCGCGTTTAGGGATCAGCTTGTAAAGCTGACTAGTTGACGGTTCCAACTAGGCCGGCATAGTGGATGTGACTGCTGCTACTTACATTTATTTAACTCTAGTAGCAGTCACTTCCACGTGTCTGGCACGCTCGATGTCTGTAAAACGGACCTTTATTAAACATTACATTATAATACATTTAAATAAGTATTTACATTTATAAACATAATTGGTTAGTCAATAACTGGAACCAGAAAACTGGGAAATCCTTGGACGACGAAATTTTTAATAGAGACTTCATCAGATTTCGACTTGCCTGATGGTAAGCAAGGGAAAATCCAAGAGCGTCGACGACTGAAAAACCAATTTTAATTTTCAGTCGCCGCCACTATGCCGTACAAATACACAAAAAACAAGTTCGTGTGAACAAGCTAACAGATGCTTCGAATCGAAGGTCCAGTTGGATACATGGGGCCAGTGTTTAATTACTATGACACATAAACTAATTGTAATAATTCTATTAGAATAAGAATAGGACGCGCTGTTAACTAACTTCACTTGACTGATTCAAAGGTGTCTTTTTCTTGAGGGTCCGCAAAGAAAAAGACACCATACTAAAGTGCAGTTGGTTGGAGAGTTAGATGTCACAAAATGGCGCCGATTCCGTCCTATTCTTATTTTAATCGCATTATACGTGAAAGGAAACTTTAGACATTTAAGTATATTTCTTTTACAATTTCAATCTAGAATGCAGAACAAAATTTACGACAGCAATTTCCGAATGTAGTAAATATTAAAATAAATATGGCGAACTATCGCCATATTTATATTTTTTATTATTATGGACATTAAAAATTTTATAGTGAAAAAATTAGGTCGGCTGCGACCGGGAATAGAGTATAGTAATAACACTTTTAAAAGTTACGCGAAACTGTCTTAGCCAATCATAACGCGACATATGCACGCACGATGCATGTCCGACTGCTATTGGTTTTTGCATAGGCGCCATCTTTGAAATCCACGTTTCTGCAGTCGGCAGTTGTATCAATCACTTTCGGTTTTAGTCGGGTGTTACGAATAATGCTACTTATATAAGTGTTTATACTATACATATGAGTCTAAATTATTCTACCCTATCTTTAATAGTGCAATTGCCAATTATTCATCAAATGTAGCTTAAAGCTATCGATAAAATTAGATTGAAATCGGCGTCAAAAATATCTAAGATTCCCCCACCACCCAACTTGCGTGAACAGATAAAATATTGGTAATAATTTGTCAAAATTAAAAATCCATTTGATAGCTTTGATGACCAATAATCACAATCCACTATTCATTAGCGTGCGTAACAAAATTAGCAGATCTTCACTTAATTAAAATGCAGCAAAATTAAGAAGTACACCTGTATCGAGATAAATATTTTTAACAAACTACATTTTACAATTGATTGGTTATTTTTCATTTAGTTAAGTACCTAATTACATTGAACTGGAAAGCGTAATCTTAATTCATCGGATACAAATGGTTATTTCGACAAATCGTGCCACCAAAGCAGTAATGAGCGAAGATAAGTAAAATCCACTTGAAAGTTATTAAAGTTCAGCGCGGCCACGATAGCGATCCAGTTGCTAATTACATACATTAATATTTTAGAGAAATCGCCTGCGCTCTCTGATGGCTCTCTATCTTAACATCAGGATCCCGATTCTCTTAATACACGACAGCGAAATGACTCCAAATACTTGCATTGATATTTGGCATTCTAGTATTAGGCATGGTAAGTGACCAATCAACGTAGTTAATGTGTATTTAGGAAATCAGGGCCTAGATGATGTGCGATCATATCCTTGTATGCTTTATTGACAGATTAAACAAATTTTATGCGGCTTACTATCGCATTTTTTATTTTACATTTTTTTTATTTTATTATTTCGACGTTTCGAGAGCTTTGCAGCCTCATGGTCACGAAGTCTCTGGTGAGCTAAGTAAGATGGCTGGTAAGCCGCATAAAATTTGTTTAATTCATTTATCAATGTTCGCGCAAAATCTAAGAAAATACTATGCTCTAATGACATTTAAAGATATGATCTTTCCTGTTGGTAAGCAGTGGGGAGGTCCAAAGGCGCCAACGACTGAGACAAACCGTCTCACGGTCACAATGTGCCTTATCACGCTTCTCTTATTTTCTGCTTTGGTGGCCGAGACATACATCGTTTATCCTTAAGATTAAATTGTGATATACAGCTTAAAAATTCATACTAGAAAGAACAATAATACTATTGAAGTCATAATTTCAGTTGAAATAGGTATACCGATCGAAAAACTTATTGACAAGTAGCGACGTGAGGAACGTGGGGAAAGTAGGTGCAACTGTCGTCAAAATTATTATTGCTTATTCTGACCGCTACCTTTTCCGCGCTGTTATATACTCAAGCAGTGGCAGACTGGCAGATAAAGCTTTTTCCGGGGGCAGGGTGGCGGCGATTGTGTATGAGGAGCGAGAGTCCGCTCAGACGCGGTCGCCCTGCCCTCGTGTCAAGGTCCATATTAATGTTTTGACCAATACTTGACAGTGGCAGAACAGAGTAAAACACACTTGATTAATGAATTAAACAAATTTTATGCTGCTTACTATCGCGTTTATTTTTTGTTATTGGAAGGAATAACAAAAAAAATAAAACCAATAACCAAAAATAAACGCGATTCATTACACTTGTGCCATTAATTAAAAGAAGAACCTTCCCCGCTTTTGCTCAAGTTGTTTGTCGGCTACTCCATAAATGTCACTTAATACCACAAATAATTTGCATCACATTAATGCTAAGCATTTGCTATTTTAAAGCGTATTTACTTGAGTTAATATACAGTTATATCACATAGTTTGCTGTGCTGGTGCTCAAAAGGGGCGGCCATTTTGTGGTCGTTCTGGAAGCTTCGGTGGTTGGTTCGGGCCTGGTCGGCTGTTGAAACAAAGCAAATATTAATACACCAATAATTATGAGTTTTACGTATGATTTCTCGAGCGATAATCAAAATGGCAATTAAAATTACTAATCTGTGATTGGTTAATATTTGAGATTCGCGCAGAAATCTTCCACACTTTTAAAAAATATATATATTTTTATATAAAATTGACAGGACTTAATAAATGATTTTTTTATATGGATTTTGATCTTTAACTTTCAATTAGCGTATAACTATATTTTACCCAATACTTATTTAGATCATCGCTCAAGAAACTGGATAGAAGAAGGATAGAAACTAGATGGATAGTGTATTATACAAATATATTCTTATCAGACCTTGACTTGCCTGATGGTAAGCAATGTGATAAACGCAATGAAACGATGACAGTATAAACGCAATAATTACCCCAGTCATCGTCGCTAGGTCACTCTTCAAAATAAAATAAAAAATGGTATTGTATTCTGATATAAATTGATACCATATTTTATTTTTGCATAGAGTAAACAAACCACATTATTAAGTAGACTAGACTTATTATCAAAATTGTTAAAACCTTTGATCATATTAACGGTAGATACACAATTGCCGTTCGAATAGCGGCGACATAAATGCAAGTCTTGCATTTGTTCTCGGTCCAAAATGATGTATGTGACAATTTGTGATAAGTTTATGCTTCAAAACAATGTGGTAAGGTTCAGTTTACAATTCACATTCAATTCACTCACACAGTTTGTTTCAGTGTAAGGTCGGGACTCCACCAAAGCGGAGACCAGTCGAACAGATAGGAGATGTTTTTTAAACAACCAATAGAATTGTGTTACTGACACATCTCCTCTCCGCTCAGCTTCAGTGGAGATCGCTGTGCGAAGATGTGTAATATTTGTACGGCGCGGTAGAAACGGAGATGTGAGCTGTGCGCGGACGACGCGCAGCGGAGACGAGAGATGTGAGCGGCGTGCAGTGAGCGATGTCACCCTCCCGCCCGCCAGCAACCCGCAGAGCCCCGTACTGAGCACTCAACGCCTCGCACACTCGCAAGGCTAGTCAGCACACATCTCCACTATACAGTACGCATTTCCGCACAGCTTCGGTGGATTCACACGAGCTGAAAAACATCCCTTCTCGCACAGAACACCGCACACATCTCCGCTTTGATGGAGTCCCGGCCTAAGTGAATTCTGACGCGCGGACACTTTTATGACTGTATGGGACTGTGTATCTATTAAAAATATATGATCGATGGGTAAAACATTAAGTGCAAGCTACAACGGACAGAAATCTAAAAGTGTACCCTCTATCTAAACTATTGTCTGTGTATCTATTCTTCAACATCTTAACTAAAGTAAAAAGATAAGTCAGAATAATCAAATATTTCTATGATTCTAAAAGGTATCTAACACTAATATTTTCTATATTCTAAAGACTAACAATACAAGCTTCTAAATATTAAGCTATAATTATTATAAATAGCTATATTTTACATAAATCATACAATAATTACTACCAAACTTCCTACTTCTAAAAAAATCCATGCAAAATCCATAACTAAGTAATGAAAATTGGATAGAAAAAGTTCACGCGAGCACATCGGTCGAATGCGACTGGGTTTCAAACCCGGGGGCCGACCGCGCAACTTCAATGGTAATGACAATGAAATTCATTCCCATTTGTCAAAAAGTTACACGGTCGCCGTTAGTGTCAAAAACAACTTTTATTCATACAATGAGCTTGAAATGTCAATGAAAATAAACATAGATTCTTAGTGTGTTGCGCGGTCACAATTTTAATTTTAAAGCTCATTAAGGAGTTTAACTGTGAAAACGGAGCCCATTGTCAAGGATTACGCGGTCGGCCCTCCGCTGTCCGTCACTCAATGTGCGACCACTAAGCTACACAGCGACTATGTGCTCGTGTCGAAATTCCTCTATCCTATCTTCTCATCATGCAATTCTTCTAACAGTTGCACCAAAAATTATTAATATAGTTTGTTTAATTGTTAGCTACCACCTTACATACAACTTTTGTTAGTAATCAACATGCACTAGTATTTTAGTAAGAAACACTGTGAATTATTATTATTATTATTATAGGCCATCTTATTTGTCGGCTGTAAGTTAATTAATTTTATAACTACAGTAAAATAAAAGTTTACTAAGCTATCAAAAGTCCTTGTACTATAAAAAAATTGGGCGAAGTTATTATATCACAGAAATATTGATAAGGGCTAGTAGTTTTAGTCGACCTCGTCTTCTTTGATATTTTTCTATATATTTTATAAACACAGATATATAAGTTATGTAGCAAATAAAAGTATTTCTTAATAAAACACTACAGTATAAAATCATCACAATTTCTTACCTAATATCCACACAAGTAAAGTTAGTTGTAAAGAAATGGTTTTAATAGAAGTAATCTAACTGAAATCAAAAACTTTTAATACACATATAGCCTTTAATTATACTATTTTTACAGCATTAGATTAACAATATTAAACTATATCAAATCCAACAATATCTGTCCTAAATACTTTTTTCTCTTTCGATGCTACTTTATTAACAAGATGAAGAAATCAAAAAGAATACATCCCAAAACTTAATATGTTTTAAAATATCACACCAAGTAATTTATACTAAACTGTTGTTTTTTTTTTGTTGACGGGATCTGACTTTGACTTATCTGTTGGTCTAAGAGTGCAGACGACTGAAGAACAGACTTAGTTGCCGTCACTATGCCTGTCAGAGAGAAATGCCCATACTAAATAATAGCGATGATACTTTGTGATTGAAAAACACATTCCCTATTTTAGTAGACTTGGGTTTCTGTTATAAGTCTTTTTAATTTTAGGCAATTTTTATTTATTAGAGAAGTTACGAATTGATCTTTAAATATTTTATTAGGATAAATTAATAATGACTAAAAAGGTACTTTAATTTATGAATTTTGGGATGTATCCTCTTCTTTTATGTATTTTATTAGCACATAGGAACTGTTATTATAAGACAGTATTAGAAGTGGAAAGATATTTGATATTTTAATTACATTTAATTCATAAACCATTATAATTATATCCATTAATACAATAATAACAACAATTTTACAAATCATCTCATAGAAGCCTCTAATAATTGACCAAAGATATTGCTAAAGCAATCGAAACACAGCTTTGGTCTTAGCCCTTTCGTACACCAAGCGCTATCGTCGTCGTGTTCTGTTAAATCTCATAGTCTTTTATTTTGTTTTAAATAAAATAATTTATTAGATATTTGTGTATTTAAAAATATTATTACATTCGTTGATACTAAAATCATATAATTTTGGGCGATTAAATCATTATATTTTCATACAATTTTAATCAATGTAGAAAAATCCTCTCAGGAAAACCACATAAAAACTAACAGGGTTATACTAAGGATATAACGCTGTCAACTTGAAGTGTCATTTTTATATTAAATGTCAAAATTATACCAATCAAAGTATAAGGGCTGTAGTGGCTATTTCTTACGTTATTGTATGTCTTTTAGGTTAAGCTGTTGTTTAAATCAGCCATTAAACGCCCAATATAGAAGACGATTTATTCGCCCTATGCACGAAAGGCCCTACACATAAGTACGATTAACATTACGAAGGAATATGTTATAATATTTTCAATCTATAAGGCCTAATGCATATGTTAACATTAACAGCCATAAACTCCCGTTTAACTCGAAAAGAGAACACGTATAAATTAAATTTGTGATTAAGTTCGCCTTTGTACAAAGTACATTAAATTAAACAAATTTTATGCGACTTACTATCGCGTTTACTTTGGTTATTGATTTTGCAATTTTTTATTATTCCGACGTTTCGAGAGCTTTGCAGCCATCGTGGTCACGGAGAGACTGACGTGTTGGTCGTCCTATTGGTTGATGCTGTTATTGTTTCCAATAACAGCATCAAAATCAATAACCAAAATAAACGCGATAGTAAGCCGCATAAAATTTGTACAATTCAATAATCAATGTTCGCGCAAAATTTAAGAAAATACAATGTACAATAAGTTTTAAAATTATACTCAAACATGCTGTATTAAAAGATCTATTCGCGTTAAATGGGAGTCAGCTATTACATAGTCATATATAATATAAAAATAGATATATATTATATGATAAGCATTGATATATTATTGAACAATCACGACAATAGAGATAAAAGATTTACTAAGGACATACAATGTCTCTGACTACGGAACCTATATTTATAATCGTGTTAAAATCGCCCCTAAAAGGCTCCTATTTGAATAACGATCCGCATTTATAAGCAGTGTACAGATTGCTTACAAATCATCAAGATATATTATTATAAATTATACAGATATCTGTTATAGCATAGATATAGAATTAGGAGAAACATTTAAAAAGTTAGACGGAGATACGCTATGATATGTGTTGGAAAGAGAAGCGACGAGCGACTTTAAAGAGTCGATATACAACCTATCTACTCGTAATTCTCAGTAACTAAAAAAACATTTTTTAAATTGTGACTCGATATAACAGCACCCCGTCTGATGTTAGAGTGCAATCCATGAATGGAGACGACTACTACTTACAGTTTGATAACTGTAAGTAGCAATCACATCTACTATGCCGGCCTAGTTGGAATCGGAAACTCACAACGTAATCCCGAAACGCGACTTAGTCACTTCTCGGGCTGTATACACAACGAACTTACATAATCAATGCGTTTTAAGTTTCTATTCAATATATCTATGCATTTAACAATTATAGTATTTCTGTATTGATTTGTTTAACATCTGTACACAACTTTGAATGGTCAAAACACCGCTATACCTAGAAATAACATCTACGACACAGAGAATCGCATGTTCAAAACCTATGAGGCTACGTAGTGTGAATAGAGGCTCGTGCACCAACATTTATAACCTTAAATATTTAACACATATACTAATAAACATGATATTCTTTAATAATTGTCACTGGTGTCCTCTAAAAAGCTAACGCAGATTAACAGTCTAGACTGCCATAAATCACACCCAAACGAACCACATACGAAAACCATAACCATTATTAAAACCTTGAAGTGTTTCATCTTCATCCACTGGAGACATTATAACTATTTTACGGAAGACTTGGATTTCCCAGAATGGGAGAATTGTACTAAAGAAAAATTACCGTGCACGATTCCGTCACGTTAACTTCACAAATGTAGCCTGCTACAGATGAATTTATACGGAATTGTAAAACAAATACAGAACTAAAAAAAGATTACTATATTTCAAAGTAGATATTTTCGTAAATTCATCAATAATTTATGCAGAATTATGTGATATGTGCACTAATTTTTAATAGTTTTTTCGAATAATAGTTTATAAAACATACATAGTTCATTAATATAGTCTAAAATAAAACAGTCTAGACTGTTTGCCGCGTTAGCTCTAAACGCATATCGTGACCGCAAAAAAACTACCTAATACTAACAAAAGAAACACATACAAAATTATAATATAACTGCAGAAATTATACATAATATACAATGTATAACAAATATACATTTTAAAATACAATACCGTCAATTATGGAAACTTTGACACGTAATTTCATTAAATTTTTCCAACATGTCAAAATCACCCAAATAGTCATTTACGACGTCATCATTAAAATGCTAATACTGTATTTAAAACATCATTTGGACCATAACTGTAGTGTTTATTTACATAATAATTTCGCAAAGAAACCCCTAAGTATAGATTAAATAAAATCTAAAAAGAAATTATTATTATTAGTGTGTTGTCTTCAAAGAAACAAATAGCTCGGTTAAGAAAGATTGAGGTTCGTGTTTTACTTGCGTTTATCCGTGCGGAAAACCGCTTGTAAACTGTAACTACTACATTGCATAAATTCACAATGTCTAACTTTCGAGAAATACAACGTAAGTGCAGTGTTAGTGTTGGCGGGAAACCGAACGGAGAATCGCCGTATAACACGACCAAAAGAAGTTGAGCATTGTTAAATATAAAATTAATATTTTATTTGGATTAATATAATTATTTAAATTTAGTATGATGGTAACATTTTATGGTTACAGATCACAAATAACACAAGCGTAAATAACATTAAGCCGAACGACACAACAAAACTGTTCCATACATTGTCACTATTTACAATAATATAAACAATTCAGATTATGTTCAAATTTAGATTTTATTACTATAGGAATAGAATTGAATACAAAACTAAGACAACTTGGTCAACTCTTTGTAAATATCAAGAAGTTATTTTCTCAGTAAGTAGTTATTAGGGTTGAAATATTACAGCACCCCGCCTGAAGTTAAGCTGGATTGAAGTCCATCAACGGAGGCGACTGCTACCATACTTAAATAACCACAAATAGTAGTCGCATTTACTATATTGCTGGCCTTGTTGGAACCAACAACGCGACCAAGTCAAATTACGGTCGCTTGACCGTAATTTGACCGTAAAATTAGTTCTTGAAAGAACTAGTAAATAGTGACAAAGTATATAGTTAAATAAAAATCGTGTCTTATTTTACTTGAATCTCGCGAACGCTGAGCTGAGTTCATTCATTGCCGCGTTGGTGACCGCTTGCCCGACAGCCTGGTTGACTTGGGCACGCATGTGTGGTGGCATCTGGTTCATGGCCGCTGCGGCAGTCCCGACGGCACCTCCCGGCCGCCTGGTTAGTCCGTCACCAAATTTATCAATCATTTATTGTAGACTTTATGTCTCATGCACAATTTTCGTTAGCGAGAAGCTAATAAATAAAGAACTCAAAGTAATGCCATTACAAACGTGCGAACTAAATCATAAATCACAGTGTCAAAGAGTTTGCACGCCTGTAATAACTGAGTCATAGTAACACTTAGTGCGTTTACAAACCAGGCGTATTTTCGGCGGGTATAAGCTTGTTTTCCAGCAAATCGTATGTATTACAAACGTGCACATCTCGTACTAGCGTTGAAACGCTGGACTGGACGACACTTATTGCCGACCCTCTCTGTCCACACCTAACCTAACCTAACCTCACGTTATCAACTCTTGACACAACGTAATTTTGTTTTTATTAGCAATGTCAAAAAAAAGCAGTCCAAGTTGCTACTGTCCAACCTGATACAGACGCTGACATATAAGATTGTAATAGACGCCTGTACGATTTTCCAGCAAGCACGCACGTAATTAAAACAAGGTTGAAAATGCGCCTGGTTTGTAAACGCGCTTAGAGGCCATGTATTCAGTATTAAGATTTTTAGTTCCAACTAACTTTAAATAAAGGTTCTTTAAATAAAAGACCTTCTTGATTTGAACATTATTATCCGTGCACGAGACTTATTTTTTATATATTAGGAAAGCTATGTAAAGAAATACAATGACACTCACAGTTACTCTGTGGGTAGTATTTAAAAGTTAGTACCTACAATGTAACTGCCATAATTTATTTATAATATTAACAAATGTTTAAAGTAGATACAAAATTCATCACTTTCTCTTATTTTACATACATTAATTATTTTTTTGTATCCAACAGAAAATAACTTTAAATTGTCCTGATATAATTGTGCTACTATTATTGAGTATCAATATTAGTATTATTAATTAAACGACAAATTAAAAAGCGATCCATGTTAAAGATTGCCACCATTGTGCTAAAGATCACATTTGGGTACAAATCTCCAAGTAAACGAACAAATTGAAACTATGTATACCCAAATAAAACTTAAACATTTAAAAATTATTAATTCAAAAATAGCTGAATCATAGCCAAACAATTTAAAGCTATACAATATACAAATCTTCAAAGGAATTGTGAACACCAAAACTACCCAATTACAATCAATTTTAAAATTATTTTAGTGACAATAAACTATAGTGCAAAACTAAATTTAGTGCATAGTCAATCACACTTTACAATTTATTAAAAAACAAATTAATTAAATCTTGGCCGACATAGGGGATGCGATTGCTACTTGCAGTTATTTCACTGTAGTAGCAGTCATCTCCGTGGACTGCACTCCAGCTTAAGATCAGATGGGTGTTGTCATGTGTCGTGCCTCGATTAAATACTATATTTTAAATTAAAACGCTAGAATTATAAAATATGAAAATAAATGTGATTGTCTATATAATTATGAAGACCACACACATAGTAAACGTCATGCTAATGTTATACCAAAGAAAATATTCAGAAGAACAATTCAAGTACATAATGAAAATCTTATTGCCAAAGAATCAACTTTTATTCTATATCAAAAATATATTACGAAAAATATAATAAAATATATTTAAAACTTTATCAAAAAATAATCAGATTTTTTATTCAGCACAAATAAGCGTATGTTAAAAATAAAAATATCAAAGTCTGTTATAAAAATTACATGCTCTTTTTTATTGTAGCTCGACATGTGACAGCTCTCCGCCTAGTATTAGCTGGAGCGTGGTCCATGAATGAAGACCACTACAATAACTGCAAGTAGCAGTCGCATCCACCATGTCGACCTCGTTGGTGCTGGTAATTTACTTTCAAGCTGTTCCCGAAACCCGACTGAGTCACTTTACGGTCTACAGTCTGCCTGGCACCCAGAGCAAATATTAGGTAATTTTAATTTAAAATATTTGTAATTCAAACAGTTTTTCTGTTACATGTTACACGAAATAAAAGTTACTCAGCTCTATCTGTAAAACATAACATAATATTTGAGCGTAAAAGGTTTGCCGATAGCGTCATGTCGTCACGCGTCCATGGTCAGTAGGGTTCTTGCTATAAATTAATTGTGTAATAAATAATTTTTATTTATTAGAAATACTTTTTAAATACAATTTTTGGGTGGCATTGTTATTTTTTAGGTTATTCATCCATTTATGGCTTACGTCCAACTGAGGACGAATAATAGCAGAGATCCATCGTAAGTGACATGATCACGTAACCAATTCTGCATGTGTTAAAAAACAAATAACTCACACAAAAACAATGCATTAATTCGAAGCGAAAACAATAAATAATACAAACATAAGTACACGATAGCTTTGCTATCGGTATTGACCAGACGACCGAGGGAGGTAGGTGGAAGTGGGAGGGGTAGTCATCGGCAAACCTGCACGCGCATAGTATATAAAATAATGCTCTTTATCTCGAAAGTAGAAGACAAATAGGCATACAATATTTTATCGTTGTTAATTATCGTTACTATTTTCTTCCTACCATAGCATTTATTTTTAAAATTGAGAATATGAATTAATTCATTTTCAAATTCTTTCTTTTAATATAGAGGAATAGTATTTTCATTACAAAATTACATTCCGTTTTACATAGTAATAAATAATTTGATTATTAATTTTACGAATAACGAGTTAATAAAGCAAAACATTTCATAAACATCATGCTATAAACTACATTAATATGGAAGCTAATATAATAATCTCTATCATAAGAATTGAAATGTTTTTAAAACGATTTTCTCCAGTTTCTTAAGCACTGATCAAAATAACCATTTAATATTATTTTTTTATTAAGACGCGTCTTCTGACTTTGTCTTGTCTGATGGTGCCAACGACTGAAAAAACTGACACAGTTAACGTTTGCCTCGATAACGAGGAAATGAGCATTTTCAAGCCTCGCTTTAAAGATCCAAGGTTATAGGATGGAAAGAACACAAAAAGACAAGCATTCCACTTGTCGATTGTTCTACAAAGAAACGACGAGCCGAACCTTTCAGTTCGACCGTCGATTCGGTCGTCAGAACTAATCAGATTCTGACCACCAATTACATACCTGGTTAGTATAATTTCAACTTGTGGTTATTTTAATCAACATTCGAGAAAGTGAAGATTTATAACATGTATAATAATTTCATTTATTTTAGAATTTGTTAACTTAATACGTTTTATATTTATAACAATCTGTGCCTTGATAAACACAATTAAGAAAACATATTAACAATAGAATACATTGTTAGAGATACATATAAATCAAAAATATATTATAACCATGATTTAAAAAGTAAATAAATATGAAGAGGCACAGTATATCGCTTATTTGGTGCAAAAATTACGTAATTAGATATATTTTTCATTTTGGCTGACATTCGCCCCATATCAAACTATAGTAAGGGCTTATGAAGGCAACTGCTTTTACAGTTAAATAATTGCGGGTACCATAAGAAAATTATGCTAATAGCTGTATATAATATGTAAATTACTTATTTCTTAAGTAATATCATACGCTTAATAAAAAATAACAATTTAAACATTAATTTATAATCTTCAATAACTTTAAGAACGAGCTTGTTTATTTATTAAAAAAACAAAAACATGTCTGTTACAACATCAAATAATGTTATTTAATTCATATTTATTATGAAACCTTGGCAGCCATTTTGGTAATAATTTACGTATTTTTTGCACCAATCAAGTGACAGTTAGGTTATTAAGTTAACAAGTGCTAGGTTAGTACCTCTTGGATATAAATTAATAATGTTATAGTTAGTTGCCGGCACCAGCACACCGCGACTTTAGCGCCGTCTGCGAACAATTAGACACTCAACCAAATTCCAATTTTATAACTACCAATATCTATTTTATTATTTATTAAAGAAAGAAAGTTATATAGAATAAATATAATACTTATATATGGTAAAATCATTTACAAAAGAAAGTTCAGTTCATTGTAATTATAAAATAAAAATAAACAACAAAAAAATCAAATAGATTAATCAATTAGGAACACTTTATAAAAATATTAACAATGTAAATTTTCTAATAAATAAAAAAAAACAATAAATAAATCAAATCAAATAAACGAAACCAAATTTTGTTTCAATAAAGTTAATATTAATTAAAAATAAATTATGGCTGTTACATAACCCACATAATTGTAAATACTTAAATAGCAGATTATAAAGCAAAGCTTCACACTGTATATTTAAATTGACAGTGTTATATCTGCACAATTTTATTAGCATTTTAATTTGCCTGCATTATATGTCTTTATTAAGCTTTCTTGACATTATTTTATAGATAAATAAAAATCATTTCAGAATAAAAGAACAAAGTGACACTGATACTGATATTTGTTATCTCTATCTTACAACATATAACAGTTGGTTTAATTGGAAGGCTAGAGTTGTGTGATCGATCATATGAATTATAACTTTTTTTTTTTTTTTTTTTTTTTTTATTGTGACTCGACATATGACAGCACCCCGCTTGATGTTAAGCCAAAGTGTGGTCCATGAATGAATGTCACTGCTACTACAATTCAATAACTGTGAGTAGCAATCACATCCACTATGCCGGCCTAGATGGAACCGGCAACTTACAAGCTGATCCCGAAACGTGACCAAATCACTTCACGGTCTGTATACTTGTAAGTGGTGGTACTACCCCGGATCGGCAGACTGGGTACCACTGCCTACCACTCTTTGAAAACCAGACCCGAAGCAAATATCCATCTCTTTTTTTTTTATTAACAAATATTTGCAATATTTAATACTATTAAATATTACAAATAAAAGCTATGAAACAAATATTTGCTCCGACCGGGGATCGAACCCGGGACTTTACGCGCAACAAACCAGTCGCTAAACCGTTCGTCCACGCCTGTCGTCAATACTGGATAAGTCCCTATTTTTTGTCTCATTTCAACATACTTTCTTGTACTTTGATGTTTGCCCCGTTCATGAAGTTTCCTATAAATTATTAGTTACGTTCAAAGGGAAAAAATGTTCTTTATAGTGATAAAGAATATCAATTTTACTCCTTCAAACGAAAAAATCTATACGAAACTACATAAGCGGGTCAAACGTCAAAACGGCCATCATAGCGTGCCGCTGGTATAATCGTTCTAAACTCTAAATGTTAGAGCGAGACAACATTATTTAATCAGCTACATGTCTCCACTCTATTCTTGTAATCTGAGATAGTTTCATATAATAAATACTCACGTGGGTATGAGCGGTGCTGGTAATCCTCCGGGGGCAGGACGGCCGCCAGGTGGCGCTGGTGCTGCACCGCCAGGTCGTGAAGGCAATGGTGGGGCCGGACGACCTGTGCCAGCTGCAGGCGGGGGTGGCGCACCACGTTGGCCCATAGACCCTGTTGTTATATAAGCTAATGATTGAATTGTTTAGCTTATTTATAATTTTATTTAGCATTCATTGCCTCAGAAAATGTCTATTTAAAACATTAATTCCCAAAGTGGTACAGGTGAACCCCTGGAGTCCACAGAAAAAACAACGGGTGTCCACGTTGGCGTGACAAAAAGAAAATTGCTGTTCACGATACATAAGTCTATAAAAGTCAATGTAGGCAGATAATATTTTAAGAAGCTAAGCGACTGTTGTTTGTAAAAACTTGCAAGTCCATATTCAGTACAACATATCGAGACATGCAAAGCGCCCCTACATTTTCATTAGATCTAATCTTCACATGTTTTGTTATGTTTTGGAAATATAGTGTAAATCGATTATATTATTAGTATTTTTAACTTTTAGCTATATAGACTAGACTAGTTACTTGCAATTTTTTTCGTCATATACCTTTCCGAAATCATGGTAGATTCTGACATTGAACAAAAACAAGAAGAGATTTTATTTTGATTAATTATAGTAAGTGTTTAAGACGTTTTCATTAACTTAATTAGAAAAAATAGTTCAGAGTAATTGGGATTATAAATACCTTGCTGCGTAGGCGTCGCTCGTCGTGGACCACCAGGAGATGGTGGCGACAGACGCGGGTTGGAATCGAGGCGATTCTCCAACCAATCGTTTTTGACTGGCGGCGGCACGGGTGTGCTAACAGTTGCCATGGAAACGTCCCCGATGATCCGAAGGGACTCCTTGCAGGCGTGATACATACGCAACATCTCCTCGCGCTTCTGTGCCTCCTCCGGCGCTTCTTCCATCATTTGAGACTGTAAAGACATTTTTATTGACAATGTATTTCTAGTATTAATATTTTCTTAAATTCTGCGCGATTAATGAATTGAACAAATTTTATGCGGCTTACTATCGCGTTTGTTTTTGGTTATTGATTTTAGACTTTTTATTATTCTGACGTTTCAAGAGCTTTGCAGCCACCGTGCTCACGAAGAGACTAAGGTGTGACCACGTTGGCTGCAAAGATCTCGAAATTTAAACGAATAACGGCGAAAGTAAGCCGCATTTTTTTTTAATTCATTATTTGTATTCTACTAACATATTACTTAACATAAAAAGGAATCATCTTGTAAGTTGCCGGTACCAACTAAGTCGGCATAGTGAATATTACTGCTACTTGCAGTTATTAAACTGTTAGTAGCAGTCGCCTTCATTCATGGACCACACTTTAGCTTAACATCAGGGTGCTGTCGAACTACAATATTTAAAAAAAAACTTTTATTATGCACCCAGCATCTACATTGTCGGACCAACATCCCGAAGGTTTGACTAGCATTAAATCCGCCTTCGTACCATTGTAAACTAAATATCTATTTTTTTATTGTGACTCGACATCTGACCTCGACTTACCTGATAGTTAACAAGGGGAGGTCTAAGACCGCCAACGACTGAAAACCGCCTCAGTTAACGGTTGCCTCAGTCGTCCTCAATATGACGGCCATTATTTTTCAATCAATCAATCAATCAAATTGTCACGCCTTTTTCCCACAGGGATAGGCAGAGACAATGGAGCGCCACGATCCTAACAAAACTCCCTCGCTTCCTTCACATTCACAATTCTCTTCATACGAGCTCTATGGTTATGGGCACTGGGCAACCTAGCTTTCTTGAGGATGTCTCCGATTATTAAATTAAATATAAAACAAAATAATCACCTGATCACCAGACGCATACAAATGAGCCAGAAGTTCCCCATTAATGAAGTCCTTGGCATTATTAATAATGAGCATCATGATGGTTTTGGGCACCAGATCGCGTGTTGTCTTTGTCACTATACGCATGTAGGAGTCAACCAGGTTACGAATGGTCTCCACCTGCCTCTCCAACTGGGGGTCCATGCTGCTGGTGTTTGAGCTGTCAGAACTCTGTAACATTGTTATAATCATAGTTAAAATCGTTTTTATTGTTAAATCGATTAAATAATTGTTTTATTGTAAAATCGATTTTATTAGGCAAGCCAATTTTATTGTAAAATCGATTTTATTAGGCAAATCAATTTTATTGTAAAATAGATATTTTATTAGGCAAATCAATTTTATTGTAAAATAGATTTTCTTAAGCAAATAAATTTTATTGTAAAATCAATTTTATTAGGCATTTAATAATGATTGTGACCGATTGTAAGACTGCCTAATGCAGAGGCAACGTCCTTTAAACTTTCTTTATATAATACATACTAAAGACCATAGTACATCAAAGATAAATTGGTACCGGCCGGTGGATTTCAACCGGCGGAGGCTCTTGGTTTTCGATCACTACGGTCACCTTGACTTATACTGATACATATTCAGATACCAGAAAGTCAGTTAGTAGCAAAAATGAAGAGAATTGTAGATATGGGGATGCGTGGGGGTTGTGTCAGGATCGTGGCAAGTGGCGCTCTATTGCCTCTGCCCTGTAGGGAAATGGCGTGACAATTTAATTGTTAAATCATAATACTAGTTGAAACCCAATTTCAAATGAGTCATAGGAAACTAAAACTAGCTAAACTTTGATCGGCATAGTGACGACGACTGAGGAAATCGTGAATTGAATCAGTTTTTTAGTTGTCTACACACTTGAAACTATTGTTGCTTACCAACAGACAAGTTAAGGGCTCAATAATAAAAATTGTACATGCATTATCTGTTTCTTAATATGGTTTATTGGTTCAGCCAATCTAAACACTACGTTAAGTTATTTCAATACCGAAAACAAATAATTAAATAAAACATGATAGTTTAATTTTAAATAAAACTCAATAATCAATACCCACCTTCATTCCTGTTAGATTCAATTAAACATAATATTTTAAAAATATGGTTAAAAAAAACAAAATAATTGGTTAGTGTATAAGCATTTTCAAGCAAAGTCCACGTATTTATAAATACTTTAAAAATATATATATTTTAAACCAGTAACATTTAGTAAAATAAAAAAATTGAATCATGTACATAAATAGTAAAATTTTAATAAATATAGGTGCTATTTATTAATGAACCAAAATATAAAGTTTATTTATTTATATTATTGTGACTCGACACCTGTCCTCAACTTGCCCGATAGTAAGCAAGGGGAGGTCCACTATGCCGGCCAGACGTTATTTTCCACGCTTCGCTTATGTACAAGCATTTCACTAACCCGCCTACAACAAGTAACAAAGGTAGGCTTTATCTAAATTGTATATACAACAGAAATACCTACCCACTATATATTCTAACCAAACTATAAACGAAACAAAAACAATTGAATCTGAAACTACTTATTTCAGATACAAAGACTGTGATATAATTTAGTCGCGTTTTGGTATCTGCTTAACCTATTACGGAGATTCTTCTTCGAATAATTACAGCTGAAATAGAAGGGTTAGACTTGTCCCAGAATGCGGTTCCATGTGTTTGAAACTAGCTTCCCTTTTTCACATGCAACTTATTTTAAATAAACCTTTTTATTTCGTTAAATAACTTTAGATAAAATATCCAACTCTAATCTCCAATGCCACAAAGTCAATAAACTTAACCAGCAAATCAAAATATCTCAAAAAATTCAAATATACAAATATATTTGTAAAATGCAATCAATGAAAGTGTGAAACTAATAAGACTTCAAACGCCACTCTGAATTCAGGAATCCTATGTAAAAAGAGAATATATAATATGTATGTAATTATGTAATCAAAAATATTCTAAAATGGAATACTGGATCAAAGAGGTAAAAAAGGTGTTGCCAAATTAAAAAAAAGTTTAGTGTGTAGGTATGTACTTGATCAAATAGTTCTAAAATTTATTTATTTATCAACTTAATTATAAAAAAGATACGTTTTCGAAATTAGTGTCCTCAATACAAATTTTGAGAATAGGGCACAATTGTATTCAAGTCCATATGATTTGAACAAACAAAGATATAATTTTAAAAAAGTACGCGTAACATAAAACCTTGCACACAGTTATCAGCCTTAAAGTAACGTAAAATACAACCCAGAAAAAAGATCTAAACTAAAGAAACGATAAATTAAATAAACATAAAAGACAAACAATTTTAAATAATTATAATTACATTATACATTTCTCGTTCATAAGAAAAGTCAAATATAAAGAGTAATTTAGTTACTAAATATGAATATTTGTATGGAAAATTAATTTAAAAAATAAACCAGTATTACGTCAAACATTTAACCTGGCAACATTCAAAGTGGAACCAGCAGTTAAAAGAATGAAGATCTAAAAAGGGCAATAAAATTCTGAATTGAGAGTAGCGTAGGAAGGCTTGAATCCATGCAACGTGACAACCTAAAATGACCTGATGAATCCTTCAGCACCCACAAAAAAATCAAAATCAAAAGTGTTGTATTATATAAAACTTACAAGAAAAAACGTAGCTTTATAAAACTGAGTTGTGGATTAGCGAAAAAACTTACTCTTTTAGTCTCACCCAACCCCAGTGTTGGAAATAACTAAAAATAGAAAAAGTTGAGAAAATAAAAAGGGAAGGATGTAGTTTAAAAGTTGGTAGGATATTTCAGGAACAAAAGTCAAGGTCACAGAGTACATTACCATGTTCGAAAAAATGTTTTATATGATGTATATAATAATTATTATTTAGTGTTAAAAATGTATTTTGACACTAAATCATATGTATGTATTTGAAAATATATTTATTTTATAAATGGCGTACAAGTCTTAAAATCAAAAATACCCCTACCAGTAGAAAGTATTTTTCATATATACCAATTTCGTTTAAAAGTAATAAATTATTTATTTATTAAACATGTAAAAAAATCTTAAATAACTTAAGTAATAGATGTTTGTAAATGTTGTAGTGCTTTAAATTGTAGGATAAGTTTAGTATGTACTTGTATGTTGTTCCTAATAGTCATAATTGTGTGAATGTGTGTTATCTTGTTATTACACAAATCAACTGGCATGTAAATACACACACAACAACACGAGCTGAGAAATGTAATCTTACAAAAAACCACAATGCATTATTTAAAAGAAAAAAAACGCCAATTCAAAAATTAGTTATATAAAAAACACAACATAAAAACTAACCGATTCAGACTTTAAAAGACAAACAATTTCATGCTGGTTTCAGAAATGATTAAATTTGGATACGTGGAATGGAACGCATCTAAATGATTGTGTGAGAAGCAACAACTAAACGCGTTTGACAACTACATTTTATAATCATTGTTAGCGGTCAACATTGACAAACCTCGTT
Source organism: Tinea trinotella (assembly GCA_905220615.1). Lineage (NCBI taxonomy): Eukaryota > Metazoa > Arthropoda > Insecta > Lepidoptera > Tineidae > Tinea > Tinea trinotella. Next base: position 10,535,349 of record HG992312.1, read on the forward strand.
TCCTTCGCCCTGAATAGCATGGTAAAATTTAATATATCACATAATTATATTCATATTAAAAAAATAATAAGGAAATGGATAAATAGGACAAACACAAAATTTACGCAAAAATAAATGAAGGCTGCATTCAAGAAAATTCTTAACTCTGTAAAATTTGCCGTTCATTTAGAGGTGCGATAGCTCGAAGTGCAAAAACAATACTCTTTAATTCTATACAAAAAATGTAGAGAATGGCCAAATGCTTCAATATACGTAATAGAAATTCCGTAAATAGTTACTTCTAGTTTTACTAGATTCTATTTGATGGCAACCCTATTTCAAGCGGAAATTTCTGTCAATTGTGGCCAACACTATGCCGTTGTTAGAGGTGAAGGTTACAAAAAAACGTTTCAAAATTTAGCTATTTATGAGCCAATTAAGCCAAGTAAGTCTTCCTCTTTTCTCTTGCTTAATTACTTTGACACCTATTCACTCTTAGTTTGTAATGCCATCTTGTGGTGTCTTTTGGAACTGTATTAACCATAATTTTATTTATTAACACACAAAAACATAAATTATGAAATTGGAAATCGTGTAATAATTAAGGCTTTTAATAGTACACCATAAATATAAGAAAAAAATAAGAAGAAGTATAATAAATATCAAAGGCACAGTAAAGCATACACACAATAAGCAGAATACAATTTAATTAATATAGATTTAAGGTATAAAATTGAAAATTTTATGTTACCTCGTCTCCGTTAGATGCTTCAGATGTCTTCTCTGGGTACACACCAGCGCGGAGGAATGACGCCTTCCAGGAATCTACGTCATCTTGGTTCTCGCAGGACAACTCCAGTTGTTTGTAATCCTAGTAAAGTAAATAAAGTAAGTAATCTAAGACTATAAGTGTGTGTTTTTTCCATTTACAATGGTATCCTGCGGGGTTAGGTTGGGCGCATAAAACGACAATCGTTTCGCGTCGACGATAGTAAAAGCTAGGTTGGAGCCACTAAAACGAGACGAACGTTCGTTCGGACGAGAGTCGTCGAAGGATGACAGCTGCGAACGTTATACTTCATATAAAACACATTTATTTGGTAGGTTGGCGCACAATCGTCTGTCGTCGGACGAGAGAAGAAATGTCAATTGTCGACGATAGTGAAATTTGCGTGTTTGTATTTGATAATATTTTTTATTTATCCTAATCTTAATTTGGCGCTAATATTTCAATATATTTTATGTGCCAAAGTTGTGTATGTATATTTATAGCAATTATAATTATAATTTTAAAGTTATATTTAATATAGTAATTTAAAGTTGTATTGTATTGTATATAAATTAAAATTTATATACAATCAATCAACCAATCAAAATGTCACGCCTTTTACCACAGGGATAGGCACAGACAATGGAGCGCCACTTTGCACGATTCTGACACAGCTCGCTCGCTTCCTTCACATTCACAATTCTCTTCATACAAGCTCTACGGTTATAGGCACTAGGCAACCTAGCTTTCTTAAGGATGTCTCCGATTTGATCGGGAACACCCTCCTTATTTTATTATTTATTTTCGTCACTCCACATACACTCCTTAACAACCGCATTTCTACAGCGTTAATTCTACTCACATGCTTATTCTGCCACACCCAACATTCACTTCCATACATTAATGTAGGAACAAGCACCGCATTATGAACAATAATAGTAACCATTTCATGTTACTCATACGCCTAAGATGCAAGGATTACTTGATCGTCGGCGTACAAGAGACATTTGATCACCAAGACATTCATTCTTAAACCATACTCCCTTTCGCGCAACTCTTTTAGACATTTATATACTAAGCTACTAAAGAGCTTGTATCATAGAAACAGGACAATCAAAGTACATATATCAAAGGTACCGGCAAGTGGTTAAGAACCCGTGCTCTCGGTTTGCGTAACCATTGGATTGTCGCCTTTCAATCTCGGGTTCGATTCCCAGTCAGAGCAAATATTTGTTTCATACTTTTATTTGTAATGGCCATTTTGGGCCATTAAGACCACCTCCCGCAAACTTGGCATCCTGAACAAGGTGCGGCGGTTCTTCGCGCCGGAGCTTCGCCTGCTATTATACAAGGCGCAGATTCGCTCTTGTGCGGAGTACTGTTCGCACCTCTGGGATGGCTCTGCCAAGTATCTTCTCAATGCCTTAGATTCATTGCAGCGCCGAGCTGTCCGAATTATAGGTGATGCAGAGGTCTCGCGAACTCTGGAGCCCCTGCAACTACGCAGAGACATGGCGGCTCTGTGCGTCCTCTATCGCCTATACCACGGGGAATGTTCCGAGGAGCTCTTTAACCTTGTTCCTACCTCATCTTTTCACTCCCGTAATACCCGCACAGGTCGGGGAAAGCATCCGCATTTTATCGACCGAATCGGCAGTCGAACTAAAAAGTTCGGTGCGTCTTTTCTTTGTAGATCAATCGACAAGTGGAATGCTTTGCCTGCCCATGTGTTCTCTCCATCCTATGACCTTGGATCCTTCAAGCGATGCGTGAAGAAGCATCTTAGGCCGGCATAGTGGCGGCGGCTGGGACAGCCGGGTACTGACTCGGTTGTCCCAGTCGTCGTCACTCTTGGACCTCCTCTTGCTTATCATCAGGCGGGTCGAGGTCAGATGTCGTGTCACAATAAAAAAAAAATATTGTGACTCGACATATGACAGCACCTCGCTTGATGTTAAGCTGGAGTGTGTTCCATGAATGGATGTCACTGCCACTACAATTCAATAACTGTGAGTAGCAATCACGTCCACTATGCCGGCCTAGTTGGAACCGTCAACTTACAATCCGATCCCAAAACGCGACCAAATCACTTCACGGTCTGTATACTTGTAAGTGGTGGTACTTACCCCGGATCAGTACACTGGGTACCACTGCCTACCACTCTTTGATAACCAGACCCGAAGCAAATATCCACCTCTTTTTTTATTAACAAATATTTGCAATATTTAATATAATTATTAAATATTTCAAACAAATATTTGCTCCGACCGGGAATCGAACCCGGGACTTTACGCGCAACAACCCAATCGCTAACCGTTCGTCCACGCCTGTCGTCAATATTTAGTTGTATATTGTTTCTTCCTTTTTTTGTTTATTGTGACATCTGTCGAAACCCGCCCCGCCTGATGATAAGGAAGAGGAGGTCCACGACTGCTGACGACTGAAAAAACCGAATCTTCATGCCGGCCAAAGATGCTTATTTACGCACGCATCACTCGAAGTAACCAAGGTTAGAGAATGGATAGAACACATGGACTGGTAAAGCATTCCACTTATCAATTGTCCTACAAAGAAAAGACGCACCAAACTTTTTAGTTCGACTGCCGTTTTGGTCGACAAAATGCGGATGCTTCCCTCGACCTATGCGGGTATAAAAAGACACAAAGGTATACACGATGCACAAAGCCGCCATGTCTCTACGAAGTTGTAGGGACTCCAGAGTTCGCATGACCTATAATTCGGACAGGTGCAATGAATCTAGAGCATTGAGAAGACACTTGGCAGAGCCGTCCTAAAGGAACAAACAGTACCCTGCGCAAGAGCGAATCTAAGTCTTGTAGCAGACGAATCCCTGGCGCGAAGAACTGCCGCACCTTGTTCAGGACGCCAAGATTCACTCAAGTCAGTTTTTTAGAATCAACTTGTAAGTTCCTCTAGGTGACTGCTACTTGCAGTTTTTTAGTAGCAGTCGCATCCATTTACGGACCGCACCAGCTTAACATCGAGCCTCAATAGAAATATATATAGACCAGGTTTTGTAATAAAAGCACATTGATTAATTCGTAATTCTATACAGTTTTTATTTGCTACACCATCCATGTTATTTTATTTGCATATCACAATTACTTGTATAATACTAGCTATTCTCTGCGTTTATTAACTGTGACTTGTAACTTTAGTACATTATAGGACCCCTTGTATTCCCATGTATGTAGGCATTGGGGAATATTCTCCTCATTTTCCCCCTCCATCTCTTTCTGATTATCTATCTGAAAAAAAAAACAATTTACATAATGTATAGGTTTATATATGCTGACTTTTCTTGCCTAAAAAAGTTTAGTAGAAGCGGTATAGATCCTGGCAGATGTTGGCAAAAAGGGTGCTGACTGTTGACTTACTCTTTGTATCAGCCGAGTGTAAGGATCGGCTCTGGATGACTGTGGTGGGGCAAGTCCGCTTATCTATAAAGACATCCACATAATTATTGATATAGTAAGAAGGTAACAAAAGAAGTTACTTTAATGGCAGCACTCTTTTTATCCGCAGGGACTATACCAGTATATCCATCTTCGACAAAATTTTCAACCTGGAACAATACTCAATTGTAATTGGCTAAAATTCTAATCAAACAAAATTGTTATGCCTCAATTCTCACAGAGATAGGCAGACACAACGGAGTGCTACAATTGTTTGACCAAGATTATTTTCATATAATTGTTATTCATATAAGATTATTAATTATATAATTGTTGAATATCATTGTTAAAATTAAATATTCAGTTATTAATGTAATGTAATTATATAATAAATATAATCATTATATTGTGATAACATATAATAACAGCATGCAACACATAAAAATGGCCAATATTATAATTAATAGTCCAAGAATTAAGTAACATCACAATCAAGCCTTATAATAGCAAATTTATCAATCTATCACACCTTAATGTTTACAGGTATATGCACACTGTCATTCTGTTACTCCATTAAATTTTATACTTTGAACTTTCAGGTGGGCATGTTACTATTAACATTTATTGGACATCAAAGTTAATTTATTTGTTGTTTTCTTACATTATAATTGCCAGCCTCTTGCACACTGCTTTCTCACCAATTATTAATTAAAATTGATTTTTTTATCTTCAACAATTCTGGGTGCCTCTTAAGAGTGCTACTATGTACCATCGATGCTATGTACCAATTGGAGTGACCTCATACGGTACTTTGTGCAATATTTAATATCACTCCAAATCTTGTTACGATTCCTTTAAAAAGATGATATAATTAATATTAAATACCTTGCCATTTTAAACCTATTTTTCATCGCCCCAGCACGCGTTGCAGACAATTGTACAGCAAGTTCCTTCCACAGTTTATTTCCATCGATGTTAATATTTCTCCTTAATTCACCTTGAGGTTGCGGTGTCCTTAATATTGCTTATATCACCATGCCTTAAAAAATATTTTAAATTGTAAAATTATAACAGTATGCCGAAACTAGCTATAATGTTTAAGCGATTATAAATTATTTTTAAGGATATTCTTCACATGTTGTTTATTCACATAAAACAATTAAGTAAATTTAAATAATTTTAGAACAATGTTAATGTTAACTTACTTCTGCATAAACTCCACGATGAATCTCATCTGCTACTATGTAGTTATTGTATGTTTTCTTTCTCCAAACCAAACAAATCTTATATTAGGTTATAAACAACCGTTTAATATTTTATGTTGAGCTGAAGTTTGACAATAATGACAGGATTTGCTTCGTCTGCCATAGACAAAATTAAGTATAAAAACGTTGGTAATTGACATTTGGGCGATGGACGAGAGTGCTGTACCAACCTAGCTACTATCGTTCGCGCGAGAGAAGCTATCGTCTGGACGAGAGTGCTAAACGATAGTGCTTCAACCTAACCCCCCTGAAATTTTTTATCATTATTTTTGTATTCAATTTTTTTTTTTTTACCAATTGTAATTATTGTTTACCTAATGTTTATAAAGTTTTTGACGTGTAAAAGTGCTTCTTTGGAGCCTAATTACTTAATAAATAAACTAACTAACTAAACTAACTAACTAATGACTTTTTTTTCATATCTATATTAAGCTACGAAACGTGCTAGTATCATAGAAACAGGACGATTAAAGTACATACTATTACAAGTATACAGACCGTGAAGTGATTTGGTCCCGTTTCGTGATCAGCTTGTAAGTAGCCGGATCCAACTTGGACGGCTTAGTGGATGTGATTGCTACTCACATTTATGGAATTGTAGTAGCAGTGACATTCATTCATGGACCTCACTTTGGCTTAACAACAAGCGGGGTGCTGTCATATGTCGAGTCACAAAAAAAAATTAAAGACACATTAGTGTCGTATTGACACGTAAGTGGTTTTGAACCCATGCTCTTGGTTTACGAGTCCATTCCAAAACCACTACATCACAGTTGACATTTTTAATTTTAATCGAGCAGTATATAGAATTCAATATATTGTGCATGTTTCAGTCGTTTCATTTGTGCTCTTCAATTTTTACATTAGCTCAATATATTTATGAATAATAAAATGTTTGACTGTCTATTACCGTAGTTGGGTTAATGCCATTTGATCACGCCAGCAATTAGGCCGTGGTCAAAAGTTGGATGGGTGACCGCAAGTAAATGAATACTAATAAAAGCCTAATACAAATTTTATCCGGAAAACCACGATTCGGACAGGGGAATGTACTTAGGCAATTGATCGTATATACACATAGGATGTTAATTATGATGAATTAACATTTAGTAAATTTTATTTAGTGTAGTATAAAAGAAAAATCAACCTACCTTGTACACATTCCTTCCCTCTGGATTAAACAACGCAAACATGAGTCGCCGCGACATAAATCCTTGCTCAAGATCCCTCAACTTCAGTCCATCCAGGGGCAACATGTACTTCTTCTCGCGTTCCTCTTCATCTTTGAACCAGGAGATACTCTCAGATGTCAACACGAACCAGTAGTCTCGCGAACCTCCTTAGCAAATTAAGTTCTATTTAAACACTGACAATTCTATGAGAGTGTATAGATAGATGATCAATGTGAATAGAAAGAGATATTGTGTTCCTTGTCTAACTCTTTAATTAGCTAGTTTGTAAGAAAGGGATACAGATATATTCACTTAATTGTTTTTATTTAAACTTTCCTAGAGGGAACCTTTATATTGTTTTCTTTGTTTACTGTCTGGAAGACAAATGTGTTAAAAAGAGAAAGCGTATGTAAATGCAATAACAAGAAGCGATTGAGCAAATCTTTTCCATAACCCATCGCAATGAATTTAAGCAAAAGTATACTTTATTACACAAATATAAAATACAAATATAAATAAACCAATACCAGACAATACAGTGTTTCCTTGTGAATAATGAAACATAAAGCCCAACCCACGGCCTAATAATAAACGTGATTGCGGTCCATGAGGGATGCCTTCTACCACAGTTTAGTCTACAAGAAGCAGTCGAATCCCATATGCTAGCTTATGAATGCTTCTGATCTAAGCTATCGTGGACACGGCAATAATATACAAATTATATCCTTTTATATCCAAATTATATAGCTGAAGGCATTTACAATAAATAGACAAGGCAATACCAGAATGAAAGAAAGCATTTATGATTTTCGTGTAAATAAAAGAATATTTACCCTTCATGATGCCTAAATTATGTATACACATATAGCCCTTCCTTATGACTTGATTGCCGAGTGCACGGTGACCAGATTTGGTAGAATTTTCAGACTGATTTTGAGCACTAAAATTATTAAAAAATAAAGTTAATATAAAAGTTATTATTAAAGTCGTTCTAATTAATATTATTGACATCTCACTTGTCCCGTGTCCCGTGGTCCAGCCGGCAGTAAAAATAATATAATCAAAAAATCAAGTTAACCTTAATAAATACAGACTAAAAATTCAGTCTAATAAAATGTCTGTAAAATATGATATGATTTTTTAAATCAAACTGAACGGCCGAATGAATAAATAATATTTTTTTTTAATTTAATATGTTATAAATGTAATTTTTTACTGCCAATTATACAACATATATATCAAGTAAATTTATAATTTGGAAAGTAAGTTATTCATATTTTCATTATTAATTTTTAATTTCATAAAAACAATTTAGTTGAGAACATACTTGGCAAATCCGATGAAATCCTCATGGTTGGTGTTCATGTAGGCGAGTTCGCAGTCAATGAGCAGGACGAGTTGGTCCTTGCACTGTTGCTCCCGGGAACGAACATGTGACATGATGATGCGCTCCGTCTCCTCACGCAAACGCGGGTAACGGGACATCTACAATCATAGCCGACGAGTACAAACATTTATCATTTGTATTATTATAAAAAGACAATTGCAAGAGAATTGTAAGAGAAACATGTTGTCGTTCCTCTTGCTTAACATCAAGCGGGTGCTGTCATATGTTGAGACACAAAAAAAGAAGAAAAAAAACTATTATTATAATAAAATGCAACTTTCAAGAAAATAAAATCAAAAGAGCACCATGTCAGTTTTTGCGTAGTCGATACGAAATAGAATCTATTTAAAAGATCAACTTTTTTATTTCTAGTTTTAATTAGTTTAATTACAAACGGCAAGTGAGAACGAGGTGACAATTATTCGTTCGAGATGGTTTCAAATTTCAATTAAACGGTTTCAAAATTTGACAGCTAAAGGGCCAATGAAAGTTAATGACATTTATTTCCAATAAGTTTGCAATCCCATATTGTAATAGTTTTTTAACTGTCTGAAAACTGCTTAATTTAAAAACAAAACGCAAGAGGACATAGAAACGAAAACCCTTACTTACCCTTTCCGTGCAAAATCGCACAACATTAGAAAGCTCCTGAACTACGAGATCCACACACTTGAGACTTGGCTCCTTCAAGCGGGCAATCTGCTTCTTTACGATCGCCTCGAAAGCCATGTCGGGCGTGAATAGACCCACCTAAAAACATTCATTACTTACTATTACTCGGACAGATTTTTGTATCGAGACGCGATAGTAACCTCGACTTGCTTGAAGGTAAGCAAGAGAAAGTCTCATAGCGCCGACGACTGAAAAAACCATTTCAATATACAGTCGCTTCAGTCGCCGTCACTATGCCGGATAAAGGTGTTTTTTCTACATTTTGATCGAACCATCGAGGATTATAGGATAGGGAGAATACATGGACCAGTAAAGAAACAGTCGATCCGGTCGACAGAATGCAGATGCTTTCCTCGACTATTGCGGAGTAATAAGGTTTCCATAACTAATTATAAAAATGATTATATTTTATAATTTTTATTATCAATTAACCAAACTGTTACGCCTATTTTCTATAGAGATAGGCAGAGACAATGAAGCGCCACTTGCTACGATCCTGACACAACTTCCTCGATTCCTTCACATCCACAATTCTCTTCATACAAGCTTTATGGTGCATGTATGAAGAGAGCAAGTGAAAGTGCTCTACCAACTATTTATATAATATTATGTTCTAAACAAACACCTACCCTAATACCATGAATATTTCTAATGGCGAATGCAATCTCCCGCCGCAATTCCTTTTCATCAAACTCCATTTTGACAATCTCGAAGGGGAATCGCTCGTGGAACAGCCGGTTGATCTTCGCACCACCTGACAGCTCATTGGTGTTGATCTGAGCTGATCCAGAACCTTCTATCGTACGCTCGAAGTCCGTTTGCAGTTGCTGGATCATTCTACAAGAATATATGACTTCGTATTAAAAATATATAATTGCCACAAGCAGCAGTCGATTCCACTATGCCGGCCTAGATGAACCTCGACAACTTTTACGTTAATCAAGAAACGTGACTGGGTAACTTCACGGTCTTTACACCTGAAACATAGTCACTTCAGTTCCGAATTTTTATTTATTACATCTAACCTCGACTTGCTTAATGGTAAGCAATGGGATGTCTAAAAACGCTGACGACTGAATATCCATCCATCTAAATTAAAGTTGACTCAGTCGCCGTCGCTATGCCGGATAAATTTTAAACGTAAAAAATCCTAACTGCAACATCTGACCTCGACTTGCCTGGTGGTAAGCAATGGGAGGTCCAAGAGTGCCGACGACTGAAAAATCCTTCACTTCTTTCAGTTGCCTCAGTCGCTGACACTATACCAGAGATTTTTTTATTATAAAAAAAAATACTAACTGCAACATAGCCTTGGTCTTGATAGATGGATCATCGGGTCTGAAATGCTTGTATTGGTCCACATCCTTCTCCAGGGCCAACAATTGCTTCTGCAACTTATCTCGGAGACCAGGGAGAGTATCACGAATATGGTTGGTGAGCTGTTGGTTGAGGACTCGCTGCAAGTATGGGGTCCCGAGCCGGTCTGCGATGTGGCGGTAAGATGGATGACTGAAATTAGGAATATTGTTATAGAAATAAACTCGACGACACGATCGCCTAATGTAAAGCTGGAGTGTGGTCCATAAAAGACTGCTACTACAGTTAAAAAACTTTAAGTAGCAGTTGTATTAATTAGAAGTCGTAGTCATGCTAGTTGGAACCGGCAACTTTCAAGCTGATACCAAAACGCGACTTAGTCACGACACGGTTTGTACATTTGAAAGTGATGGTATTAACCCCGGATGAATTCCTTAGGATACTAAGGAAATCACAGGGTTGCTGCCAACTCACACTTCTATTTCTGGCAGCACTGTGTTTTAGCTTAACATCAGGCGGAGTGCTGTTATGTGAAGATCTTTAATTTTTTGTGACTCAACATTGGACAGCACCCCGCCTGATGTTAAGCTGGAGTGTGGTCCATCAATAGTGGTCAATGCTACTACAGTAACTGTAATAAGAATTCACATCCACTATGCCGGCCTGATGATCCCGAAACGCGACTTAGTCACTTCACGGTCTGTATACAATATAAAAAAATGTATAATATAAAAACAACAAATACCTAAGAAAGAACTTCCTTTCAGCGGCCATAGCTGCCCCTATATCTTTACGGCCGTCAATGTCCTTCTGCGACCGGTTGACCACACCAATGTAACCACGTCGCAATGGTAACAATTTATTTTCGAGTACATCCCGTGCGTCAGTACCCTCGTCCATCAAATCCAACTTTGTAATAACACCGATCGTTCTAAGACCTAAAGAACATAAAACATACGTCATCAATCAATCAATCAAATTCTATGCGCTTCTAGTATTCTAGTACTATACGCAAGTACGAGTGTATTTATACTACTTATAATTTTTAACACTTTGATACTAAGCTACTAAAAGAAAATCATAGAAACTAGACGACCAAAGTACATTTATTGAAGATACTTTGGTACCGGCAAGTGGTTTTGAACCCGTGCTCTCGGTTCGCGTGACCATTGCACTACAACAAATTCATTTATTCTATAAATGAATTTATGTAATACAATAAATGTATAAAGAAATTCAAATAAATATATTGTGAAAATAAAAATACATTAAATCTCTTGGCATTGTTATTATCAATCAATCAAATTGTCACGCCTCTTTCCCACAGGGATAGGCAGAGACAATGGAGCGCCACTTGCCACGATCCTGACACAACTCCCTCGCTTCCTTCACATTCACAATTCCCTTCATACAAGCTCTATGGGTTCGTGCACTAGGCAACCTAGCTTTCTAGAGGATGTCTCCGACTTGGTCGGCAAACACCCTCCTGTGCCTGCTTCGTTTAACGTATCCATCAACATCAGATTTATAAATTCCTTTCGTCAATCTACTTTCACTCATCCTTTCCATGTGCCCAAACCATCGAAGCATCGCTTTATCAATCCTTGTCACTACATCCTCTTTCAAACCACATCTATCGCGCACTGTGCTATTCATACGTCATAGCCTGGTTATGAAGAAGAAAGGAAGTCTACGCTTATAATAGAAATTCTGTTTCAAAGACAAAGGTCATAAGCACGGGAGACGCATTGAGCTGCCCGTTGTCATGACTCTATGGCAGTTACTCCGGAAACAGAGGGAGGGCGCTTAACAGAGTCTATAAGAGAGTGCAACATGCTCGGATACCATCTCGGGCTCTTAATACGATATACGAGTATATAAATATGTATTGCACTCTATACGCAAGTACTATTGTTTTTTTTATATCAATCAAATTGTCACGCCTTTTCCCACAGGCAGAGACAATGGAGCGCCACTTACCACGATCCTTACACAACTCCCTTGCTTCCTTCACATCCTAAATTCTCTTCATACAGGCTCTATGGTTGTGGGCACTAGGCGACCTAGCTTTCTTAAGGATGTTGTTGGTCACCGTTTTGTTTATACTGCTTGCAATATACACTTTGATACTAAGCTATTAAAAGAAAATCATAGAACCTAGACGACCAAAGTACATATATCGAAGACACTTTGGTACCGGCAAGTGGTTTTGAACCTGTGCTCTCGGTTCGCATGACCAATTGCACTGCTACACCGTCTTTTAGTTTCACTCACCTTGAGGATCGACTTCTTTGGCAAGTTTCAGAGCGTCACTATTAGCCAAATCGGTGTTTGCTGGAGTGACGGCTAAGATGAGGCATGATTCCCGTTTAATGAATTGGAAAATCATGTTTTTGATCTGAGCTTCGATGTCTACTGGCTGGTCACCGATGGGCACCTTCGTTAGACCAGGCAAATCGATCAATGTCAAATTGAGTACTGTAATAGAGAAACAAAGTTAATTATACATACAAAGACCTCTGAACATATAGGACCCCCGTAAATCTGTATTGCATTTCTGTCTCATGGTACTTTATGTGCTTGTATCATGAAAACAGGATGACACTTTAAAGTAAATTTAATATAGACTTAAAAAAAACATAAATAACTACACATATGACAACACCTGAAATAAAGCAGGACGGTAGGCAGTCTAACAGGGTCTTAATAACGTCTTTAGAGAGTGCAACAAGAAATGCCATCTCATAGTCTTGTTAGTATTATATACTTCTATATATTACAATATAGGAGTATATAATATGTATTTATATACTTTTATGGCGAGTTACAGTGTATTTAACTAATTACTTTATTTTCTATACTAAGCTACTAAAAGTGCTTGTATCGTAGAAACTAGACGACCAAAATACATATATCGAAGATACATTGATACCGGTAAGTCGTTTTGAACTAGTGCTCTGGGTTTGCGTAATCATTGGCACTACCACTACACCACGGTCGCCTAAATATCAATAATTAATAATCAGTAGGTAAGTATAATCTATCAAAAAGCCTTTTAATATGTAACAGTAAATATTATCGTATAATTTCCCTACATGACGTCACGTATCTATGAATAACTCAAGCACTATCATATTGATTTTACCCTTTTCAATTATTTCACCTATTAATTATCTATATCTAACGTTCATGAATGGTTAGTACACCAGTTTGTTACGCATAGATTCCGGGGCATATATTTTTTTCATAGCTTTTATTTGTAATATTTACTTTGGAGGCGTTCGAGTATTGCGTAGGCTTTTGAATGACGATTTATCATCTATAGCCAGAAGGCTGAACATAGGCCTCCCCTTAGAACTGTATTCCGAACGACAAGATGCCAGTTGCATCCAACGGTTATTAGTGACTCTTATTATGTCGTCAGTCCACCTAGTGGGAGGCCTACCTACCCTGCGTCTTTCGATTCGTGGTCTCCACTCAAGAAACTTTCTTCCCCATCGGTTGTCAGTTGTTCAAGCGATGTGAATGACGATTTACGATTAAATCAACAGGTAAACACGAGTGTATCTGATTTATTAAAAAGCAACTTTTTTTATACATTTATTTATAGAAGTTTGACATCTGCCCTCGACTTGCCTGGTGGTAATCAAGGGGAGGTCTAAGAGCACGAACGACTGAAAAAACTGTTTCATCTCAATCGCCGCCACCAAAAAATAATTTTTCAATTTTTACGTAAACCAATAATTTCAATTAACACATAACTATACCATAATAAAAAAACACAATAATGGTAACACATTTCCTAATGATAGTATTACTCAAGTATTGCGTGTCAAACAATGTTGAAGTTGTAGACTATGTTACGTTCCATGGAGATTACATAATAAACAATAACATCGACCTTTCTTCTGTACAGCTGTTGTTTATTAATTACAGCTACTTAGTATGTAATAAACGCCAGAGGATAATCACTACCTTAATAAATAATTTGAAATGAAAATAAATACAACCAAAGCCTAATAAAACAAAAGAAAATATACTTTAACATTTGATTCCAAAGTCATATAATTAAAAAATAAATATTCCGTATCTGTCAAACGAATTCAAACATGGAACACTAAACCGGATGTTTGACGGAAAATACTTGACCTAGACAACATTATAATTATAATTTACACGAGTATCACATTTTAATTCAAATTCTGTTTTAGTTGCATTAATTTAAGATTATTATCGTGCGGTGAGTAAGTAACCGCTTATGCAATGCAACCTATATGATGTAAAGGAGCATTAACGCATCACATGGTTTATTTTCGGTTGTGGTTTTTATTACTCCAACAAGTTTTTTAAAGAAATTAGAAACAACATTAAAGAGTTGTAGGTAGCACCACAACTTAAAGTATACCGCACCACTTAAAGTATGCAGGGGCTCCAGAGTTCGCGTGACCTCTGTCTGCATCACCTATAAAGTCTACATCAGTGTTTCCCTACGTGGGGCCCACGCCCCACAGGGGGGCAATTTAAAAATGGACTCGACACGACTCTAATCCTCTCGCTTTGGGTAATTTAAATGCAATGCTAGATATCGATGACAAATTTAACAAAAAAGGCAAATTCTTAAAAAAAATGCTGTATTTTTAGTGGTTAAAAATTTTGTATGGGGGGCATAAAATTTTGGAAATGTTAAGGTGGGGCATGGCCCAAAAAAGGTAGGGAAACACTAGTCTACATAGTTTTAAAAATCAATACTCATTACATACCATTGGGAGAATATACTCGAAGATTGATTGGTATTGGTGATATGCCTTTATTACTGCCTGTAGCACGGTCCGTCTCCGCTTCAATCTCGGCGCGTACCTCAGCGAAGTCGGTGAACTTCTTCCCCTTGCAATGGAGGAACTCCGCGAATTCTATATTTATACATAAAAATATTACAAATAATATTCAATAACTTAAGACTAGATAAAGATCTTGTTTTATGACTATACTATTTACTCCATCCATCCAATTTACTCCCTTTCAATTTAATCAAATCTGCTTTAACAATAAATCAAATTGTCACGCCCTTTGCCCACAGGGATAGGCACAGAAAATGCAGCGCCACTTGCCTCGATCCTGACAAAACTCCCTCGCTTCCCTCACATCCACAATTCTCTTAATACAAGCTCTACGGTTATGGACACTAGGCAAGCTTTCTAGAGGATGTCTACGATTTATTCGGAAAACACCTTCCTGGGTCTACCTCGTTTAACGCATCTATTAACATCAGATTTAAAAATTCCTTTTGTTAATCTACTATATCTAATTTAATATTCAGGATCGTGGAAAGTGGTGGCTTGACTATTTGATTGATTGTTTGTTTGTTGTATCATATTTAATACAATTATGTGTATTTGTGTATATGTAATGTGTATGTAATTTATATATTATATACCCATTTTATTTTTCATATTCAAAATATATTGATATTTGATTATATCTTCCTGTACTGAAGAAATAACGGGATACATCTCCCAAAGGTTAAATGGTAGAAAATATCTCAGGGCTATAAGTTTACCAGTCAGTCAGGCTATTATTATGTGCAATAAAGAATTATATTATTAATAATAATTTTATCAATCCAGTGCATAATTCACAGTAACTAAAAAACAGTTAAAATAGTAAAATAGGCTGGTAGCACTGTAAATGTATTCGTAGAACGTAATTGTAACCCAAATAATGAAACATAACTAGTGCTAATTGTGAAAGAGAGGAAACACTAAACATTTAACGAGAAATAATAATAATAATAATAATAATAATAAAACTTTATTTACACAAGCGGTTTGGCGGTTTCTGTTTCAATATGCCCAAATGGTAACTCGCCTCATGGTAAGCAAGGGGACAGTGGTAGGCAGAGATGCCCAGTCTGCCGATCCAGGGTAGAAACACAAGAAAAACAATTTCCAAATATTGAGACCGTTGTCAGTTGCACTTTAGGATCAGCTTGTAAGTTGACGGTTTCAATTAGGCCGGCATAGTGGATATGCAGTTAGTAGTAGTTACCTCCATTCATTGTCTGCACTCCAGCTTAACAACAAATGTCGAGCCATATTTTTTTAAATAACCTAAAAAGCCAACGACTAAAAAACCCTAGGGCGTCACTATGCTGGCCGGAGGTTCTTTTTTGCGTCAGAAGGATCTTATACTATAGGATGGTACTAACTAAAAATTCCAACAGACACCCGGGCCCGATTCTTAATACTCAACAGCGAAATGAATTGTCCACGAACTTCCAATCCTTTATTAACGTAACTTGTATACTATCAATCAAATTGTCACGCCTTTTTCCCATAGACAATGGAGCGCTACTTGCTATGATCCTGACACAACAGCCTCGCTTCCCTCTGATCCACAATTTTCTTTATACAATCTCTACGATTATGGGCACTAAGCAACCCAGATTTCTTGAGGATGTCTCCGATTTTGTCGGAAAACACAGTTTGAAGCCTGCATCTATCTACATCAGATTTATAATATCGAAGCATCTGTTTGTCAATCCTTGTCAGTACATCTTCTTTCAAACCACATCTATCACAATACATTTGCTCTTCGTTCTATCCGCTATCGTCACTCCACATACACTCCCTAACGACTGCATTTCTACAGTGTTAATTCTACTCTCATGCTTACTCTATTACTTTTATACTAAACTAAATAATAATATATTACCCGTTGATTGGTTGCCTACGAGAATCAACGCAATATCACTGACTTTCCGTCGCCATACATATTATTATTTAGTTAGAGCAATACCGATCAGCAAAAACGATACTTTGACAAAGCAGTGGCAGCTCGTTGACAAGTCATTTTACTATATATGGAGCCTTTGGCACATCTCCCGCAATCTGTACGTTAAAGGTACTGGGGGCATAATAGAATTCCCATCACACACACGAATTTGACCGTCCTAAATCATTGTATAAATCGTTCGTTACAAGAAGCCGAAGGTCAATTGAGAAACGCGCTATGAAATATTAAAAGCATTCCACGTTCCCCGATCGTGTGATTACAGTACTAACAACGCCCATTTTTTATGTTATAAATAAATGTATTGAATTTAAAAAACCCTAGATACTATACTGTGTTTTTTCTTACTTGGAAGAAGTAGTAAACAACCATGAAAATCACCATTTCCCATGCCCTTTATCACCTTATTTACTACTGTTTTATTCTATACATTCTATAGAATAAACATACACAATGTAACAAATGCACAAAAATGATTAAAATCACACACATCCATACATTATTTATATCAAAAACCATTTATATGAAAACGGTAAATTTACAAATGACAAATGTTGTGCCCCAACCATTTTTACAGTAATTGATAGATATTTTTATATATTCGTAGTAATTCTTTTTTATCGTTGACAGTCATTATGGCGACTGAAAAAAACGAGTCAGTTAGAGGTCTCCCCGGTCGCCGTCACTATGCCGGCCAAGGTGCTTCTTCACCGCTTATTTGTTTATGAAAAATATACACACCTGTGTTTCCATTGATAAGCTGCAAAATTAATGGACGTCGCGTCACTATGCCGGACCCACGGGGCAAGAAATCCCTGGAATAAAATCGCTCATTTAATAATTGCTACAATAATGTGAATAATAAACATTAATAACTATTGTGCCCGATAGTGGCTAAAGCGCTGGGACTTTGTCAAAGTAAGAAAACGTGAGGTATTTAGGGTATTGTTTTACTGATCGTATTAGCCAATGCCTGGGCTCTAAAACACACAGCAGAAGCGGATCTACGATTTTTTCGAATTACTTAAAAACTCACAAATATATAAAATCCATTTGTTGTATGGCGCGTTTTCCTTACAAGTCAACTGTGAGCCAACCATGCTTCCGTATGCTAGGCCCTTTGTAGAGCATATTATATTATGATTTAGGCGCCTCGTGAAACTGTTGCCCAGGGCTGGTGCCCCGGTTTGACCCCCCTAGATTCGGGCTAGACACACAGTGAAATGGCAGTGTCCAAATATACAATAAAGTTATATTATGATTTTAAAATAATGTACGGTATATGTATATTAGTTCAGAGGGTTCGTTCTTTAAATACCTGTCCGGTGTTTATAGGACGAATACGGGTACGCGACCTCAGACACCTCGAGCTACCATTTACTATATCCTTTTCCTTCTATAGTAATGGTATCCAAATCCACCTACACCTACCCAATCCCCAAATTCCTATCTTCTAGATCCCATGCCAATCCGTGGTCTGCCGTGCCCAAGGATGCGTGGCTAGGGGCGAGCCTAGTCTCAAGCGTGCCGTCCCGATGAGTGGCGCCCATCGGGCACTAATTAATTGCCCCACTCCGGCAAGTCGTGACAATTTGATTGATTGATTGATATACGGTCATCGAGCAACATATAATAGAAGGTATGTGGACTCGTGCTCTGCCAGGCTTATGGGACAGGAGAAATAAAATTAAGCGAAACATGATCTCTATGAATCATCCCAATACAGATGATTTCATTTATTTATTTATCGCAACTAATAGAATATAAGTCAAGTGTCCACTTCATTGATAACACTATCAAAATTCGAACGTTTAAAAGAGATTGAAGTGACGATACCTTAAAAAATTGTTCATAAAAAGAAAATACAACAAAACTCATTAAATAGCCTAAAAAATGGCCTGGAGAACGAATGGTAATATTCTTCATATTATAAGATTTAGTATGAAGCTTCCTCTGACCTCGACTTCCCTAATGGCATGGTAAGCAAAAGGAGTTCTTTAAACGCCAAAGACTAACAAAAATCGACTTAAAAGTATTAAGACGTATTAAATATCGGAGACATCCTCAAGAAAGCTAAGTTAAGTTTCCTGGTGCCCAAAACTATACAGCTTGTATGAAGAGAATTGTGAATGTGAAGGAAGCGAGGGAGTTGTGCCAGGATCGTGGCAAGTAGCGCTCCATTATCTCTGCTTATGGGAAAAGGGCGAGACAATTCGATTGATTGATATGATATTTAAAAAAATATACACAATTAAAAAAACAAAAAAATATGCTTCGCCGCTTTAATGCCAGCGCTCTATTTATTTTCCGGAATCTATACCAATGTAATATTTACTTTGAACTTATTGTTTCTAAGGCACACAATGACGCTTAGTAGGGTTGTATAAAAATGTAAAAAAATCTTATTGATACAGTCGTTGGCACTCTTGGACCTCCACTATGCTTACCATCAGGCAGATCGAGGTCAGATGTCGAGTCACAATAAATAAAATAATTTAAGAACATAACCAAGAGAAAGTGTCTAATGCTGTTGACCTAAATAAACTTTCATCGATTTACAAACCATACAATGTGGAACACGTACAATACTGAATAGGCTAAAAAAAACATTTTTTATTATTATACGTCTCTATACTAAGCTACTAAAGTGCTTGTGTCATAGAAACAGGACAACCAAAGTACATATATCAAAGATACATTGGTACCGGTGAGTGGTTTCGAACCCGTGCCACTCGGCTTACGTAGCCATTGCACTGCCACTACACCACGGTCGCCTCACAAACAATTTTATTATTGTGGCTTGACATATAAGCCCGCCTTTAGCAGACTGAAGACTACAGTCGCCGACGGAATCACACCTTGATGTTAGGCTGGAGTGCGGTCCGAGAATGGAGGACTGCTATTACATAATAGTAGATAATTGCAGTCGCATCCACCATGACGGCCTAAATAAATAAACTTATTTTAAAATTTTATGCAACAAAATTAGCAACCGTGGCAGTGCAATGGTAAGCCGAGTGGCACGGGTTCGAAACCACTCACCGGTACCAATGTATCTTTGATATATGTACCTTGGTTGTCCTATTGCTATGATACAAGCACTTTAGTAGCTTAGTATAGAAATGTATAATAATAAAAATAATAAAAAAATCCACTGTATACACTTTTTCTAGAATCAGAAAAACAATATATATCCCGTTGCGAATAACTTAATTAACGAAGCCGATTACTTACAAGCTATTAAGATTGCAATACGATAAAGAGGTTTGCCCTGTGTGTTGCATATGGGCATAGTAAACAAGATTCTTTGTTACAATTACTGAGAAAGATGTGTTTTTATGTGAGAATTATACGTATCATTAATATCACAGTGATATTAATGATTAATACAGACCGTGAAGTGACTTGGACGCTTTTCGGGAACAGATTGTAAGTTGCCGGTTCCAAATAGGCCGGGATAGTGGATGCGACTGCTACTCAAAGTTATTTAATCTTTAATCAGAAATTTATTATAATAAAATAAAAAGATAACATTATATATATTTTTTTATTATTTTCATTTCTATACTAAGCTACTAAAGTGCTTGTATCATAGAAACAGGACAACCAAAGTACACATATAAAAGAAGTGGGTGTCACACCGATACATTGGTACATTATTGACCCATTATGGTTAATAATAAGAGAGTAGAGAGGGAGGAGGAAATTTTCATCTCCAACAACATTGAAGCGATTAGTTAATGTCCAAAAATAATGGGACAACATTCCGTTGAAAACTATTCAGAGGCTCTACGAATCTACGATTCTATTCCTAGAATAGGTCACTATTTGTTATTTTGATAAAGTTCTATCTAACATATAGGGTAACACATGAGTCAATTTAATCACACCGAAGTGAAATAGTCGTTATTGTGTAACCAAACAAAAAAAATGATGATACATTTATATAAACAATAAACAAGGCTGCCAAAACAATGTCGGAATCTCCTTTGTATGAATAAATATAACTTTCTGTAACAATTAAACTTTTCATAAGCGTTATATCTTCTCGTCAAACAAGCCACAGTGCCGGAAGACAAGTGTCTTTAACTAGTGTGTGTTGCCAGTGATGACAAATGTTGGCCTGTTGGAAAATCTCAGAGTCGTTCAGCGGGCAATGGAGAGAGCTATGCTTGGTGTGTCTCTGCGCGATAGAATCCGGAACGAGGATATTCGCCAAAAAACCGGAGTTACCGACATAGCTCGTAGGATTTGCGAGCTGAAGTGGCAATGGGCTGGCCACATCGCTTGAAGAATCGATGGGGAAGAAAGGTTCTAGAGTGGAGACCACGAACCTGAAGACTCAGACTATCCCTGTGGGAAAAAGGCGTGACAATTTGATTAATTGATTGATTGATTGATTGACGTCTTTACCCAGCCCCCCCTAGCACGGCAATTCAAGAAGCAAGGATTATTATTGTAACTCATTTTTAATAACGTATTAGGCCGGCACAACAAAATGTTTAAAAATAAATTTTAAAAAGTTTTCAACGTTGCTTTGTGTAAAGTTTTATAGAACGTTTAAATATCTTTTTTGATGCACTGTTCTAGTAAGTCATTTAAAATGAGTTGGAATGATATTCTTTGCAAGTCCTTATCTTGCTTCTTGGATTGCCGTGCTAGGGGGCAGTAGTATTTAAATTTTAAAAGCATCTGTAGTCAATCAGAATTAAGATTTTAAAGTTAAATACAATTCATCCTTGAACCCTGCTCGATTGGAGTCAGAAAAATTACTCGACGGTAAAATAATGACGCGTTCGTGCGAATGACTCATGTAATACACTCTATGTAAGTTGCCTTGACGCCTTTGGTGGGCTTAAAAAAAGATAAGAATATAAATAAATGAGATACCAATATCACAAACATTGCGTATTAGCAAAAACATTGTTTAAAAAATTAAGCACGCATTAGAAACTAAGTTAGCGATCCTACTATTTAAAACACAACATTTAAATTTACTTTTTAACGGTAATTTCATTTAGGCGACCGTGGTGTAGTGGCAGTGCAATGGTTACACAAACCGAGAGCACGAGTTCGAAACCACTCACCGGTACCAATGTATCTAAAGTCCGACGACTGAAAAAGCCGTTTCAGTTTACGGCTACCACGGTCGCCGTCACTACGCCGATCCTTCGATCGATTATAGGATGGTGAAAGCACAGTGTGATTCGGTCGCGTTTCAGAATCAAATTGAAAGTTGCTAAAATATTCATCAATAAAAAACCAACACAACCAAGCGGTGTTTGGTCATATGTCGTGTCACAATAAATAAGAAGACTTAAGAATACTCGTATATAATATTATACATTTAAGATTAGATTCAAATGCAATCATTCAAATAATGTAGCCTTAATCAACGCAGAATAGAACCTATTTTATTCAACCATCACGTATAGCGTGGGATATATTTATAAGGCAAAATAAAAAAATGGTCCTGGACCATTTTTTATTTTATTTTTTATTGTAAAGGCACAATAAAAAAATGGTCCAGGACCATATGACAACACCCCGCCTGATGTTAAGCTGGAGTGCGGTCCATGAATGAAGTTGACAGCTACCACAGTTAAATAGCTGCAAGTAGCAGTCATATCCACTTTGCCGCCCATGTTTAAACCGGCTGATCCCAAAACGCGACTAAGTCACTTCACAATCTGTTTACTTGTAAGTGGTGGTACTATCCCGGATCGGAATACGGTTGATTCTTTTTGGATATCTCACTGTTTACTATAGTCTTTTTGTCTCCCTTGATAGGCAAACCGCTCAAATTTAAATAATGTCAAATGTTTAGCAAATCAAATATATGATGTTAAACCGGCTCCAATTGTGTTTTAAACCATCTAGGAACCCATTGAAATACACTCACAAAATTTCATCCAAATCAGCCCATCCGTTTAGGAGAAGTTAGGTGACAAACACACGTACAGAAAAATTACATATATGTATTAAGATAAATAGAAGGCGAGTGGAAAGACGAAATGGAGACGACCCAGAAGATCGCTATAAAATCGGGAATACTTAAAAAAAATCAGGGGGACCCAATTAATCGTAGTATATATGAAGAGTATTATAATAAACGTCCTCGACTCGATAAATACCTTGAATAATGCAAAGATAAGGGCCCTAATCAATATAATTAACAACAGGTAAACGTTCATGTAATACTAAAATACTATATGTTATGTTACAAGTATACAGACCGTAAAGTGACTTAGTCGCGTTTTAGATCAACTTGTAAGTTGCTGGTTCCAAGTAGGCCGACATAGTAGATGTGTCTACTACTTGCAGTTTCTTTGACAGCACCCAGCTTGATGTTAAGCTGAAGTGTGATCCATGAATGGATGTCACTGCTACTACAATTCAACATCTGTAAGTAGCAGTCACATCCACTATGCCGGCCTAGTTGGAACCGTAGTAGCAGTCGTCTCAATTCGTAGACCCAACTCCAGCGTTACATCAGACGTAG
The DNA here is from genome assembly GCA_905220615.1 of Tinea trinotella. Lineage (NCBI taxonomy): Eukaryota > Metazoa > Arthropoda > Insecta > Lepidoptera > Tineidae > Tinea > Tinea trinotella. Next base: position 10,558,617 of record HG992312.1, read on the forward strand.
GGGGTGCTGGGGCAGCCGGGAACTGACTCGGTTATTCCAGTCGTCGTCACTCTTGGACCTCCTCTTGCTTATCATCAGGCGAGTCGAGGTCAAATGTCGTGTCACAATAAAAAAAAAGTACGTCGAGCAACAATAAAATATGTTGTATTTCTACCAAATTTAATAACGTTATTTCACCTGGCAACAATCCAAATATTTTGTAATTATAAACAGCATTCTTTAAATTGAAGGAAAACGAGTGCACAACACGAGGAAATACAACTCCTATAAGAGCTTAGTTAGAGTATAAGGACCTTGAGCGTGTGAAAATGCATCGCTCATACTAGAGATGATGACGGTTATAAACACAATCATTTCTTTGTTTTTTATTCATTTGGCGACAGGCGTGACGCATTGGTTGGCACATTAATTCAATCAATCAATCAAATTGTCACGCTTTTTCCCACAGTGATAGGCAGAGACAAAGGAAAATTGATTGACAAAAGGAATTTATAAATATGATGTAGATCAAAAATCAAATCAAATCAAATTGTCACGCCTTTTTCCCACAGCGATAGCCAGAGACAATGGAGCGCCACTTGCCACGATCCTGACACAACTCCCTCGCTTCCTTCACATTCACAATTCTCTCCATACAAGATCTATGGTTATGTGCACTAGGCAACCTAGCTTTCTTGAGGATTTCTCCGAATTGGTCGGCGAACACACTCCTGGGCCTGCCTTATTCATTCACATTCATTCAAATGAGATTTATAAATTCCTTTCGTCAATCTACTTTCACTCATCCTTTCCTAATTTGGATGGATGCGTTAAACAAGGCAGGCTCAGAGGGGTGCTATCCGACCAAATTTAAAGCTAAGGAAAGCTTGCTTGCCTAGTGCCCATAACCGTAAAGCTTGTATAAAGAAAATTGTGGATGTAAGGGAAGCGAAGTAGTTGTGGCAGGATCGTGGTATTTTAATAAATTAATCGTATTGCCTGGGTTCAATTCCGTAAATATTTGATTCATAGCTTATATTATGTAATATTTAATAAATAGAATATTTTAAACACATATTTTCTAATAAAAAGTGGCGTCTTTTTGCTGCGGGTCTGGTTGAGAAAAAGTGGTATGCAGTGGTACCCAGATTTGTCTATACTATAGTACACAATTCAAATATTTTATTTCTAATTAATATTAAATCTCAAGTAGGTAGAGGAAAGCTATGACAGAAGGAGACGGAGTCTTCCTTTATTACAGTATAGTTTAGATACATGAAGTTTTCACGGAAAGGAAATAGAAGTGTCAAGCTGCTTGTTACAACAACTTTCAGAGTAGGAATTTATGTTTGCAAATACGTTATTTACTTTGACTTTAAAAAAAAGGTTTTAAAGTCATCGAAATCAATTGTGACGCCTTAATTCCAAGAGGAATAGGCAAAGACTACGGAGCGACAATTTAACACAACTCTCTTGCCTCCTTTAAAGTTTTAAATTCATTTATTCAATTAAATTGTCACGCCTTTTTTCCACAGGGTAGGGCACAGACAATGGGGCGCTTGCCACAATCCTGACACAACTCCACAAATCCCTTCATACAAGGGAATACAACTTCATACAACCCTATGGTTATGTGGGCACTAGGCAACCTAGCTTTTTTGAAGATGAAAACACCCTCCTGGGCCTGCCTTGTTTAACATTTATATTTAAATACGGGCGTAAACTGTTATTATCATAACAAAGTTTTAAACCTACAAAGATTATTACACTTACTTTCAAGTATCAATCAAAAATAATAAATAAATAAACTGATAAAAATATGACATTAAATCATCATAGTTAGATTATATGCTGGCTTAATGCACATAATTATGATATTAGCTTCACCATTAAAAAAATATTATTAATTAAACTGTAATAATTAATGAGAAATTAAATGATTTTTTGCACTCTATAAAATCATCTTGATCATCTAATAAAGTGAGCAGTTTTTTTTTAATTCCACTCGACATCTGTCATTAACTTGCCTCATGGTAATCAACGCCGACGACTGACAAAACAGTTTCATTTTAACCATTGCACTACCACTACACCACGGTAAGGCGACCGTGGTGTAGTGGTAGTGCAATGGTTACGCAAACCGAGAGCACGGGTTCGAAACCACTTTGATATATGTAATTTGGTTGTCCTGATTCTATGATACAAGCACTTTAGGCCATTGACACCCTAACCAATAAAACCAATATATATTTAAGATACGTCTCCAATACCACCCAGAAAAAGCAGTAACAAAAGACCGCCACTTGACATTCAATGACAATTACATGGACCAACAAAAGTATCAAAATAAAGAATAGAGGATAGGTATATAGACAAAAAAAGCCTAATAAAAACAAATAATAACTAAACATATATATAAAATCATTAGAAATGGAATTATTAAAATTAATAAAACATCTGATTGAAATTAATATAAAATCATATTTGCAATTGGCAATCGATGAGTAATTTAATTTGGATGTATGTAAATATTTGATTGATTATTCATTATACAAATGTTATACATAGGAATGATAACAATTAAATAATAATAACAAAACAATATTAACTGCCAATGACAACTCCATTCAAATATTGTTATACCAAAATATGAATGCAATCAATGACTCAATTTAAGTCAGTTAAGTATTTATATTTATCAACTATAAATTATATTTCTATTGAATGCAAAGGTCCGCAGTGACCAATCAAAACCATAAGTCTTACAAGGGGACAGTACGGCAGTCGGATTTTTGTAATTTTTCGTACTCATGGTACGCGAAGTTCAGAGCTTAAATATTAATATCCCAAAGCAGTTCGACGCCATATTCAAAAATTTTAGAGAAAATTGATTTTTAAGTTTTCGAGCGCACTCTTATCCCACATCTTGCAACGATATTCGAACCGGGCTCGTGGCGTACCCGGTAGCGCTCGAGTCTAGTAATCGCGGGGTCGCTCTGGTTAGATTATGTTATGTTACAAAGGTTTGTTTATTGTGACTTAACAACTGACCTCGACTTGTGTGATGGTAAGCAAGGAAAGCTTCGGATAATAAGACAAAACTGCTAAAAGGTAAAAAACAGAAAAGTCACAAAAATACTATAAAAAAATTGGTATAAAAAAATATCTGTAAAAAATCTTTTTTTAATATTACAAAGGACATTATTCATTTTGGGCTTCTATGTACTAAATACTTTTGTAATGTCCGATGATGAAAAAATATATAAATGGTAGTTTCGATACTTGTATTGATAAAACTAATAACATTTTTGCTTTAAATTGCTGTGCAATTGAGTTGTTTGAGCAATTGAGATCGTGGCAAACAACGCCACATTTGTTCTGCTTTAAACGGTCATAATTATAGATTGATGATTTTGCACGCCTTAACTATGCAAAATAAAGGATATATTCCAATTACATTAGAATATTCGTACATCAAACTAATTTAAAATGTATATTTAAATTTAGGAAATGCAACTGTTAATACTATTAAGCCCAAGTCCCGATACAAAATGAATGAAGTCCTAGAGAGGGGTAGGGAAATCATATATTCCAATGATATTACTATTAAACTAAATAATATTTAATATTGCATAGAAAAATTCACGCGTGAGCATCGGTTAGCTGCGACCGGAGATCGAACAGCGTGTCTGTCGCTTAACGTGCGTAATAATGAGGCATCAGCTGTAAATCATTTATACTCTCAGCAATATTTTAGGAAACAAAATTCTATGTAATATAATTTGATTTAATTAGAACCTACATTGTGATTAATGCAATGTGTAATCAATGAGTTCATAATATTTTCTTAGATTTTGCGCGAACATTGATTAATGAATTAAACAAATTTTATGCGGCTTACTATCGCGTTTATTTTGGTTTTGATTTTACAATTTTATTTTATTACTCCGACGTTTCGAGAGCTTCGCGGCCATCGTGGCCACGGAGAGACTGAGGTGTTGGTCGTCTTATTGGTTGATGCTGTTATTGTTTCCAAAACTACCGTGTGATGTTTTGATTTTGTTTTTCTGTTCCCGGTTTAATTCAAATTTTTCCAAAAATAACTGACCGTCTGGTATGGCAGTTTTAGGACTTGAGTTTGTGGATGTGAAGGAAGCAAGGGAGTTGTGTAAGGATCGTGGTAAGTGGCGCTCCATTGTCTCTGCCTATCCCTGTGGGAAAAAGGCGTGACAATTTGATTGATTGAGTTTGTGTATTATGGGGTCCCAGGTGTTAATCGATAATCGCCAACCACCTTCTCTATTGAAATTAGGATGTTTTTTAATCTCAATAGCCTCGCGTACCATCCTGGGTATCAGTGGACTTTCTTTTGCGAGGATATTCGGTTTGTCGAGACGGATGTAGTGGTTGGCGCCGTCCTGTTGATGCTCACAAACTGCAGACTTTCCACTACGTTGGTGTTTTATATCCGCGATATGTTCCCCCGTACACATGTGCATATTTGTTTTTGTCTGTTCTATATACGAAAGTCCACAGTCACATTCTAACTGGTACACTCCTGCATCTTGTAAATATATAACGTCAAAATATAATAAAATAAAATTGTAAAATCAAAACCAAAATAAACGCGATAGTAAGCCGCATAAAATTTGTTTAATACAATGACTTCATATTGCATTTTTTATATGTCTATACTAAGCTACTAAATATACTTGTATCATAGAAAGAGGATGACCAAATCACATACAAAGATACAATGGTGCTGGCAAATGGTTCTGAAACAGAGGCTCCTGGTTTATGTGATCATTTCTTTACCAATGCACCAAGGTCACATTTTTATTTATTTATTGTGACTTGACGTATGACAGCACTCCGCCCGATGCAGATGACATTACATTGACAACTTCGAGACAACATTTATTATTACACAAGGCGGAAAAACATTGAAACATGGAGCAGTGCAGGCGATGTGGATATGTGGATGAAAACACACCTAACCTGCACCACTCACTACCACAAGAAGCTCAGCAGTTAGGCATTAGTAGTATATTTAGTATTACTTAAAAATAATGAAGAGGATGCCAACTGAAAGGGATATGCACTTGATAAAAGTTGTGATAAATTTATTCAGGGCAAACAACTGAATGATAACAAAATCCATTATATTTTAGTAGATATAATAAATTGTGATGTATACAATGTTTATTTAACATTAATGGTAACCTCTTCAGCATAATGGCATATTAATATTCACTCGGCAGAACAAAAATCCCACCACCAAAAAATTGGAAAAACATTGGATCGGAACACCCCGTATATAAAATACAACAATTAAAAGAAAAAACCATTTGTATTGTTGAAGGTACTTTTTATTGCTTAAACTGTCCACCTGTGGTCTTTTGGATCTTTATCTAGCGAATGACTTTATTTTACATCGATTTTACCTCATTAGATCCAACAATGGACCTTTATTACTAGGTTAATTAGAACCTTTATTAGTAGGTTTTACCAAAAATAGTGGTAACTTTAATAAGTAATTTCAGGAACAGCCCCTTAATCCTTTCTAATGACATTCCTAATTAATTTCATTGATAAATTTAACAACTAACATTGTATTTTTTATTTACACCAACATCTTAATACATAATGTATTAGGTAATGGCCAGGTGGGTTTTTATTAATTAGTACTTAATAATAATTAATAAAATGTGTTAGTGTTTCAAAAAAATAATTAGTTTTATCTTAAATAAATAAACATAAACATTAAGTTCAGATATACACCATTTATTAAAATGACATTTAAAATCTCTTGATTTATATACATGTGTATATACAATTTGAAATACTTTTTGGGTGGTGTATTAACAATAAACTGTTTAAAATAAATATAAAATATGCCTAATATGTTTTCCATTGATTCTTTAATTACTTAAAAAATAATATAGCATTATTTAGTAAAATAGATTGGCTTACAAAGGGAGGCAAGTTGCAAAGAGCTTTGAGTGTTGAATAATGGGGAGGGAGGCCTTTGCATTGGGTTAGTAGTAACTAATATAAAGTAATACTGGGGATTTCACATTTTAAAATAAACAACTAGTACAAAAACAATAACAATTTGCAATCATTAAACTATAAAAATTAAGTTTTCCTTTTCTTTGGTAAAGTTGCAATCAGTCCATGAAGTATAAGCTTGATTGGAGTCATGGCTTGTAATATGAATGTAAATACAAAGACATTTATTCCCAAAACAACATAGTAATTTTAAATAGTTATAATAACTGATATTATAACTATTACAATTATTTTTACCATTATTTTAACTATCTCTTTAGGACCATCTTTTTTTTCATTTTACATTCCCAAATACAATTTCTAATAAAATGTTATCTCAACACTGTTAAAACATTATAATAATAGTGTGCAGATAAAGTAGATAATGACTAATAAGTCCTGTGTGTAATTACACAAACTCTAACAAGAAATCATTATTAAAAATACTTCAAAGAAGTAAACAAAACAACTATTGTCCACTCTCCATCAGTACTGAGGTTTATAGAACCAAATAGCGCTATTTACAACTATCTGCAGTTCAATACAAATGTTATTTAATTTAGTAAACTCACCTGCCGACAAAGTTTTCTAATACAGAACTTTTTCCAGCAGATTGACCACCCACAACAGCGATTTGCGGCAGATCTAAGGACATATGCACTCCCATTTGCACGAAGGCATCTTGTAATTTATTTACTACCGGGATCAATTGTTGCATTCCATAATTTCCAGACATTTTTCCCGAAATGCATTAAAAAATCTACGTTTGAATCACCACAAGAACAACTTGTTCACCATCATCGATAAACTAATTTCAATATGGTGGTGGTTACGTTACAGCTGTCATAATTTAATCGGTTCCTCACAAAACTCGTCATATCTCTTTCTAATCAATGAAATTCCTAATGTAAAATGAAATAGCAATATATATATTATTTTTTTAATTTTAATATAAACTATACACGACGAAAAATATTTGTATTTAAAAGTACAAAAATATTGTCTATAGTTTCTATGCAACTTCCTCAAGTTAGGTAAAGTTTTGAGAATACTTGGACCTAATTTATTAAACAATTAAGATTTTAAATAACGAATGCTGTTATTTATTAAAAGTAAGACAGCAATTTAAATAGTAATTCAAATAACTTTTAATACTAATGTTTTATCTAAAAATAAAAGAATGGACATCATTCACACCTTATTTTCGAATGGGGTGTCAGTACATGACATTACCACTTGGAATAGCTTGTTATACAAATAATCTACTATTCCGTCAAATTTTAGGATAATGTTTTAGATGAAAATAGGTTTAAAATCAAGAATTAAAAGTAATTCTAAGGAGTTACGATGCTGTATTTCTTCAATGGATCTCATACCTTAGATCAATATCGTCAGACATGCGTAGTAGAAAACTAGGGCACTGGATAAAATGAAAATAAATAAATAGCATTTTTTGTGCGTAATTGTAATTATAGATTTAAATTGTGTAACCACAAAACCTAAATAATAGCCTAAATAGATATTTGTTACACAAATTCACTTTTCCCACTACATAATAAAATATTCCCACTATTAACAGAACATATTCTGTATTAAAAAAATGTAAATAGCAATGTTTTATTACTATTATACGATATAATTTTGTAAAAGAAAAGTGGTAATTATAGTATACCTTCCCACGAAATTCTCCAAAACGGAGCTCTTTCCAGCCGATTGTCCGCCCACCACGGCAATTTGAGGTAAGTCCAACTGCATATGTACACCCAACTGGGTGAATGCATCTTGGAGCTTATTAACAATTGGGATCAATTGTTCCATCCCTATATTGCCCGACATGGCTGCCGGTTTTGTAGGACACTTCACGTATTATAAGCTTCTCCGCAGATCTTAGCTCACTGATTGTACTTCCATCAATATCGCAAGTAGAAGTAAACCGCGCAGGCGTAATGGAATGAAACAGAACATCCCTCTACCTACAAAAATAACCGAGCTCGTAAACTCGTAATCCACAGCAAAATTCGAGTGAAAATTCCTTAATATTCTATAATTTAAAAATATAAATATAATGCTGAAACGTTTTTGTAAAATACCATTTTCGGAGCAAAATCATTCGTAAGATTAGTAATAAATTAATATTGCATTCGGGAAGTTTCGGGTTTTAAAGGTTAAAGGGCACCGTTATAAATTGTCTCATGCATATAGTTATTATACCCACATTAACAGACAGGGTGTATGAAATCTATAAATGCGCAAAGAAAGTTAATATTAATTATTATTTGTGAAATTAAACGAAAGTTACATTTAATAAATAGCCCCTTTAATTGAGATACATTTTTGATACATTCGTTTATTTTTTATTTGATTGATTGATTTCTGTTGATTTTCGATTTAAGTATCTTGTAGTAAGCTCAGAAATGTATATTTTTCCTATACACTTGTGTACTAGTTAATTTGTTAATATTATTCATATTAACAAATTAACTATTTTAACCTATTTTAAAGATAGGTTGATGAATGAATGCATAAAAAAAATGCTAGAAAAATAAAAGCTTTCCTCGTAACTCGTTAGTGTCCGTCGTTTAACGTGCGACCTTTCTGTCTGATCACTAATCTACACAGTGCCTGCCTACGGCTATTTTGCTAGTAAGGTCAGATAACGGTTTGATTCCCAAATCAAATCAAAATTATATTGTCACGACTTTTTCCCACAGGGATAGACAATGGAGCGCTATAGCTACGATCCTGAGACATTCCCAGTCGCGGTTAACCGATGTGCACGCGTTAATATTTTTTATCCAATTTTTATTGGTAATATATATAATGCCTTTTAATTAGTTTCGAATAATTGACTTGGGTCTAAGTTATTTTTTTCTTTTGTTAAATATATTTCTTTTAAAGCGAACGTATCTTTTTAAGGAACGCAGCTGTAATTACTGTCATTTCTATCATAGACAAGATAACTTACTTTTTTTCATACGAAACATTTATAATTTTATTTATTTTTTCTAATTTCTAAGAATAACTACAAAAACATCATTTTATCATAAAGATATTTAATTATATTTCATACAAAAAATCTAAAATTCATATTTTACAAGTGAAACTTTTTTGTGTTTCCTGATTTTCCCTTTAGAGGGCGCATCGCATCGCGTCTTTGTGACGTCACATTATTGATCCAAAGAAAATCGTCTTTTGGAGACGCCATCTTAAAATAAAGTGATATAAGTTTTGGTAGAGTAGAATATAGTGAAAATCCAAAGTAATCATATTTTAGAAGTTATTATTCGAGCTTAGGAATTTTTAATTATTACTATAGAGTGTAACGGACCAAGGTAGTTATTATATTTTTTTAATCAGATTTCGTAAAGAGAGAGAAATTACTTTGTTATTACTACTAGCCTTAGAATCCAAGGATCAATTTTGTGCTATTGCTCTGAGATTAATTAAATGATTCGTTAAGTCTTTGTGTATTTAAACGGTGTATTTTAGTTAAAGAAATAATAGTGATTGTTTTCTCGACATAGAAAAGTTACACGTCAATATTGGGCTAACAGAGGGCTGGGTTCTAACTTACGGTACTGTGAAAGTTGTATAATTATTTACTTCTGTGCCTTTCTCAGTGAAGTGAAACTACAAATCTACTTTAGCACATCGCACTTTAAATTGAAGTTGATTTGATTGAGCTCGTTTATATTTGTGGTCTAAAAATGAAATGTTAAGTTGTTAGTGATTTTTTTTGAGTGAGTGTTGTGTTGATTGCAGTTGGTGGTCAGCTAGAGGGTAACCTCCTGATGGTGTGTACATCGCAGCATGTCTGCACTCTCAACGCCGGGCGGCGGTGGCACTACGGCGCAGAGCAAGCCGACGTCCGGCAAGCAAAAGTATCAGAAATTGGACATCAATAGCTTGTACTGCGCCAACAGGGTACGTGAATGTAACTGTAAAATTACATTTTCCTTTGTTAAGTATGCTATTATAATATATAGTCACGCCCACAGCACAACAAAAAAAAGTGCTTTCTATTGATCTAAATTGATCACACAAAAAGTTTTATATTTTATTTTAGTGTATATTTCCTAATGTTTCATGCTTAAGTGGCGTGACCTTGCTGTGCCAAGCATTAGGCATGCAACCTTGCTTTAACACTCACTATTGCATGGAGGAAGTTGTATAAGACATGCTATTAAATGGAATTTTGCATTGTGTGTTGATAAATGTAAGATAATTACTTGGTAGTATTATTATCTTTGCTTATCAATTTTTACGAATGTAGGTGATTCCCTGTTATTCATAATCAGATAGATTATTATAGATATTGCTCATTTCTTTCTGATAAAGATTTGCAAGCAGTGTGTTCTTATGTTACTTTAAAATCTTAGTTGTAATTTTAGTTTTAAATTATACAATATGAAGGCAAAATATTATGTAAGTGGAGTGTTAGTCCATTATATTATTATTATTATTATAAGTCATTATTATATGCTTGCTAGATAATCTTGATTATCATAAGCATACATTCATTTTATTCAATTATTTATACTTATCTCAATCAAATCAAATTGTTACCATTTTTATACTATCTACATATATAAAACGGAATTGTTTCCCGCTTAGATCTTTTAAACTACACCACAGAATTTAATGCAGTTTTTATCAATAGATAGAGTGATTCAAAAGAAATGTTTGTCTATAATACATGCTTATTATAGTAGAGAAATTCAAAGATTTATAATGTGATGTCATAAAATACTGACTTTTTGTGGTTCCTGAAGACGGTTGCCATTTTTTAAGTTTATTACAAAAATGGTTTGGTTAAGGTCATTGATACATTTCATATCATTCATTGACTTCACTCCTAGTTATTTTATCTATCTTAAAGTGTAAAAACAAGAGTGTTTATATATATTTTATTACATTAATAATATATGAAAAGTAAATACAAGGAAAAGTGTAAGGTCATGACCTTATATTTGCAGATAATTTAAAGTAGGTAATTCAATTAAGACAACCGTGGTATAGTGGCAGTGCAATGGTTACACAAACCGAGATCATGGGTTCAAAACCACTTGCCAGTACCAATGTATCTTTGATATATGTACTTTGGTTGTCCTGTTTCTATGATATAAGCACTTTGGTAGCTTAGTATAGAAATGTAAAAAAAAAAGTATATTTTTAGTCTTTTATTGAGCTAATGTAAAAGACACATTGTTGTTATGGGATGTGACTCAAGTTAGGCATGATTGCAATAGACTTTCTATCCATTTAAAATTTTACTAATTTATACAATCATTTAAAACTTTACAGCACCTCTGGCCGGCTTAGTGACTGTGACTTAGGCAATCGTGAACTAAGTCGTTTTTTCTGTCATCAGCACTCTTTAACCTCCCCTTGCTTACTATCAGGCAAGGTGAGGTCAGATGTAGAGTCGCAATTAATAATACTTGTTTTGTCACTTCATAAGACTGGTTGTTAAATTAGATTATAATATTTTTTTTTGACTAAATGACCTTATATGTAATATATCATAGTTTTTTTCTTTATTGTATTTCTAGAACGAAAATTCCGAGCCATCCTCTGTGAAATCTCAATTAAGCCGCAAACATGGAATGCAAAGCCTTGGTAAAGTTCCTTCTGCTAGAAGACCACCAGCCAATTTACCTTCTTTAAAAACTGAGTCTGGACAAGACACTAACGCTAAGTAAGTTTTTATTATGCATATTGAGTTCAAGTCACTACTAATTTCAAATTTTTTTCTTCGGGACCTTGGGTTATCTACTCCATAAAGGGTCTATAAAACATATTAACAATTGAAATACAAAAAATACTTTAAAATGAAGAACTTACATTAATGTGACTGAAAAAAATACTGTCTGCTTATTTTTTTTTTTGCTTTATAATATTTTAATCATTGTTTGAATGTATCTACAGTTCTTTTGGACATAAAATTCTACAGTACTGTCTTCTACAGAGTGAAAATCTATATTTTTTTAAAATTTCAACACAGTTTTTATATAATTATGTTTATATCTTTTAATAAAAAATATTGTTATTTATATATTAATGTACAATATGATAAACCTAATACAACAAGTGGTGAAAAACCTTTGTGACCTACACTGTCTGGGCGTTGAACCTGTCTGGCCGAAGTGTAAGGTGCTATGAACCATCTCTATGCTAGTATTTTGAAGAAGATAATTTAATCTGTTTTTATTTAACTTATTTTAATAGAGTTGATATAACTAGTTAGTTTTTGTTTAATATTAAAATGGGAATGGCCCAGAAGATTGTTCCTTGATCAAATCATGGACATTGATAAAAAAGCAGGGCTCTTAACTAGAGTCTATATGAAGACAGATCCTTGAAGCACCTTTGGCCAGCATAGTGGCTTTTTTTAGTCGTCAGCACTCTTGGTCCTCCATGCTTACCAGCAGGTTGAGGTCAGATGTCCAGTCACAATAAAAAATTTAATAACTATTGTCAATTGCTAGAGTAGTTAATCTTAAAAGTAAAAAAAAGTAGAGTCCGTTTGCCATTTTTTAATAACAAATGTTTGTAATATTTAATCTAATAAAATTACGAATAAATGCTATGAAACAAATCTTCTTTGTCTGGGAATCGAACCTGGGATTTGACGCATATCAGACTGGTGTGTTACCAAATGCGCCATGCGTGTCGTCAATATTAAAGATTTCGTGTTATTATTTTTTAAACTTATTTTATTAATTTAATTAATAGGTTGTGTTTATTGCTTTAGCTCCATTGTTCTTTTAAATATAATTTGAAACAATAACTGTTTATAAACATTCAAATGTTGATGTTCACATAAGCATTCTGAATGACCTATTGGGATAGGTTGCATTTATCATTTTTAGGTTTTATATTTATTCAACAATTTATAACAATATTTACTATACCAGCAGCAACCATATGATAGTCGTTTTAATATTTCAACCGTTCATGAAGTATTATATAAATTAATAATTACGTTTGAAGAAGCAAAATTGCTGTTCTTTATTGTCACTATAAAAAACAGTAATTTGCTCCTTCAAACCTTATTGTTAATTTGTTATAATTATAATTTAAACTTTACGAACGATTAAACTTAAAAACGGCCTTCATAGCATGCTGCTGGTATAATTTAGGAGTTTGCCTAGAGATAGTAGTTTTTAGCGGGCTCGTTTCTGCATTTGAAGTCCTCTTCGGTATCTTTGTGTATAGTTTGCCTAGATCTAGAGTAGTACCACCAGTTACAGTTATGTGCGGGCTCGTTTCCGCACTTAGTCCTTTTTGGTTTCTTTGTGTGGGTTAAAATAGTACCACTACATTCAACTGTAAAGCAACTCAGGCGCGTTTTAGATAAGTTTCAAAGTTTCCGGTTCCGATCACGCATAGGTAATGGATACAGGTCTGGTTGTCAAAGAGTGGTAGTCTTCCGATCTGGGGTAGTAATAGGTATACAGACCACGAAGTGACTGCTTTCATCAACTTGTAAGTTGCTGATTCCAACTAGGCGAACATAATGGATGTGACTGCCACTTACAGTCATTTAAGTGTAAGTGAAAGTCACCTCTATTCATCGACCACACTCCAGCTCAAGTGGGGTGCTGTCATATGTCAAGTCACAATAAATAAAAAACAAAATCTATAATATGAAATATTTCATAATTTCAGTTGTATCTCAAGCACAGCCACTGTAACAAGTACTCCTCCAGTATGCACCACACAGACTATGGTAAATATTGTGTTTTTATCAACCATACAATTATTTAAGAGTGGTAGGGAGTGGTATCTAGTCTGCCAATTCGGGGTAGTACCACCACTTATGCAGTATGCAAGTATGCAGACCGTGAAGTGGATTTAGTCACGTTTCGGGATCAACTTGCAAGTTGCCGATTCTAGATAGGCTGGCATAGTGGATGTGACTGCTACTCACAGTTATTGAATTGTAGTAGCAGTGACTTCCAGTCATGGACCACACTCCAGCTTAACATCAAGCGGGGTGCGGTCATATGTCGAGTCACAATTTTTAAATAAATCAACACATTCCATTATGTTAAAATATTGCACATGAATAAACGCGCTTTGGACAAGCATTAAACACTGTTAAAAATATTTTGTTTTGTGTTCAGAGTGTATCGTCGAGCAGCAATGCGGGTGCGGGCGGCTGGGTGTCTCTTCCGCCGCCAGCATCGCCGCACTTTCGCACAGAGTTTCCCTCCCTGGAGGCTTCAGCTGTTCCCTCGCACCGCACTGCAGATCAACAACCAACACAATTGAGACCACAAAGTATGTATTGTGCCTGTATTACTAACTTATTTGCACCCACCATTGAATTTGTATGATAATATAATAATTTATTTTAATATTAATCCAAAGCGGGTGGTACAATCGCAACAGAAGGCAGCTGGACGTGCGGTGGATCAGTGGTCACACGGCAAGAGACCGCAGCCCCGCAACAGACACAACAGACACCAGCCCTACGTGCCATACTGCCACCATTCGTAAGTATAGCCGTCTAGAATATGTAGCATAAAATGAATTTGTTTTGTTCAGCACTCGCCTGATGTTAAGTTATACTTGTAGATGTTATTAAATATTACAAATAAAAGCTATGAAACAAATTTTCGCTCCGACCGGGGATTGAACCTGGTACTTTACGCGTAAATTTGTATCGCAACATGTATCATGACACTACTTGTAAACGATGGTTTCAATGGGATATGTCAATTTTAAAGTATATGATATAGCAGTACGGTTTTACTCACTAGTGTGAGAGGGCGACGCGGTATCATTGAAACTGAAACATGTTTCAACATTACATGCGCGTTCGCAAGTAACGCATCCAGTGTATGACACACTCATAGAGTTTCATACATTACAACCGGATGCGTGTGCACGCCACGCACATGCACCCGGTCTAACCTGGGCTTAAATGTTGAGGCCAGTTATCAATAGAAGCATGCATTCTTTACTTGGGAAAATTCTTCACTGCCAATCGTATGGATTGTTTATCATGGCATTTAGAGCAACACCCTTACTTTAAAATAACCATAAATCATATGGTTGTATCCCTGCTTATGGATTACGAAAGATTATATGAACAAACAACTAAGAGGTATGCTAGGAGTATCTCAGATGTGTTAGCCATATCCGTGATGCCGAAAGTCTTGATTTTGTGTCGTGAGACATAAATCAACATGTTGTATGGATGGTAAAACTGATACTAATCTCAGATACCATGTCTGATCCAAATCTCTGCTTAAAACTCGTGTGCAAACCTGTAGTCAAGATAATCCATACTAATTGTGTGTTTATTTCAGTTAATGAAAGGTAGCGCTGGTGGCGGCGGCGCGGGAAACATGGGTGGATTGAGCGGCACAGCAGGCCCCGGACTGAGCGCACTGAGCCGCGAAAGTCGCCGTCCACCACCCCGCGGACCGCCGCCCTCACAGCGGACCCAAGAGGTCATCACCTCGCGCCCTATTTTGCGCGCTGACCAGATACACAGCCTTGACGATATCGCTAGAGATGCCGGCTGGGCGCAACATGACGATATTGATTATGAGTAAGTCTACTATTCTAAATGTAATAAAAACTTTTTGAACAATACGAATTTAGTCTAATTTCTTAAAATCTCTTTTATTTTACAGTCAAAAATTGGATTTTTCGGATGGAGAAACTTCTGGACCCGTATCGACGGCTAGAGGAAACAAATCCAATAATAATCGCAGTAACATTGAAAGTGACAGGATAGATTCCAAACTACAGGATCCTGGTGATGAGGAACAAATTTGGGCGGAACGTAGACAGAAACAAAATAATGAAGTTGCGCAAGCTGTTGCAAGAGCACGTCAGAGAAAAGAAGAGGAACAGCGGAGACAAATGAGAGAGTCGTTGGGACCCTCTGCGTCCGGGCAAGGCAGTAATGATAGGGATCGCAATGACAACAGAGAAAAGGACTATGACTCGCGGGACAAAGAGCGCAATGACGTACGAGACCGTGACAGTCGCAATGACAATAGAGATAGGGATTCACGAGCGGATATGAAAGAAAGAGATCTACGCGCTGATAATAGAGAAAGAGATTCTCGCTCTGATCCCAGAGATAGAGAAATGCGTCTTGATAATAAGGACAGGGATTTACGCCAAGATACAAAGGATAGGGATTCACGCACAGATACAAGGGATAGAGAAAAGGATCGAATGGATAGGGATCGATATGATAACCGAGATCGCGATCGTACGGACAATAATCGAGATCGTACAGACAATAATCGAGATCGTACAGACAATAATCGAGATCGTACGGACAACAATCGCGATAGAATGGATCGCATGCAGAGCGATAATCGACCTCGTGGTGGTGATAGAGATAGGACTGACAATCTGGATAAGGATAGGGATAATCGTGACCGGGATCGTAACGATAATCGGGACAGATATGATCGTGATCGAGACTTTCGTGATAGGGATCGGGATAGGGACCGAGACCGTGACTACGGACGTGATCGCGATCAAAATAGTTACACAAAAAATTTTCAAACCAATATTCCGCCTAGGTTTTTGAAGCAACAACAAAGTCGTCAACAAGACGACAAAGGGTGGTCTTTTAATGCCAAAGCTGTTCCGGCGAGGAGGGCAGATCCTCCGCAAAACTATCCGCCCAGGCATGCTCCGCATAATGGTCGACGCTCTTATTCAAGGGAAGAGGAGTTCAAAAGAGAAAGAGAAGGTGGTCAGCAGTGGAGATCAGAAATGCAAGATTATGATCGTTCTGGTCGCGACATAGATAGACAAAATTCCAGAGATTATGATTATAAAGAAAAACGAAGTGAAAATGACCGGAAGTCCGCTGAAAGACAATTGGAGGGAAGTAGTCGTACTTCTGCTGCAGACAAACTCACCGAGGTATTTGAAAGGAAAAGCGTAGGTTTAGTTGAACCATTCGCTAATATTGCTGCACCACAAAATGATTCTTTGGAAAGAAGAGAAACTCCATCCTCTAATACATCACATAGAGAGTCTTCTGAAAGGGATTTCTCACAAACCTCTTGGGCTGAAGCATCACAAGATCCCAATGACAGCAAGGAACATCCTTCATATGCTTTGATCACACCTTCATTTGTAAAGAATGCTCCAAAGTCGGAAATTACTGACAATCACAACAGGATAAATGATAATGTTAAAGATCTACAAAGAAACGACAAAGAAGATCCTAACAAACGCATGAATGCAAATACAAGTCAACCAGCACATCAACAGTCATTGGCAACTAACATTCCCTCCCACCTAACTCACAGCTCACAAACACAAATGCACAAATTCCATAATGCTCCTCAGCATGCTAGTGTGAGCTATGCACACAACCAGAGCAATGTTGCAACAGTACAGCCTATGTCGGCAAACAATCAATCCGTATTTGCCGACAATCTATCATCATCCAGACCATTAAACCACTCGTCTAAATGTACGGATTCTCAATTACAAAGCGTTACTGTACCGGAAAAAAATACGCCACACAATGTTGTCAAACCTGTATTCATGCAGCAGAAGCATGAAAAAGATTTAGCTGAATCAAGCGCTTTAAAGTCTAGTACTGATCCTACTGGAATGTGTCTCAATAAAAATAATGAATCACAGTCTACAGAATCTCTTCCAATTTGTTCTGATCCCCAGAAAAGAAGTAATGTAATTGATGATAAACGTCCTGATCGATTTAATAATGAACAACACAGCAAACTGCAAAATAAAGATCCAGTAGAGAGAAAGTCGAGTGGTTCGGGATCTGAAAAGAAGGGCAGAGGATATGGAGGTTATGCAGTATATGGTAGAGGTTGGGGGGCTAATAGGGAATCTCGGGGAAGACGTTCGAATAGAAGCTCTAGATCTAACAATAGAGCAAGTGAATCCGATGGTTCTACAGACGGTGCCCCCAACACTGAACGTAAGGAACGTCGTAGGGCACCTAGAAGCCCGCGCGGTAAAAAACCTGAAGAACAGTTGCGCACCGGCACTTCAGACACTGTTCCATCCCAGATAGATGCTATGGAAAATCAGGAACCCTTTGCTCCCAGAGGTCAGCCATCCCGCAGAGGACGTGGTGGTTTTCATGGTTCTCAACGTCCACCTGCACCAGCTAAGCGAGTGACGGGGTATGGACCACCTAATACTAAAAGTCCTTTCAGCCAAGCAAATAGAGCAGTGAAAGAAAACGAAAAGGATGTTAAAGATAACTTAAATGTTGATGATAAAAACAAACCTAGGAATGGATCATCGACGAGACGCCCTGAAGGCGCTCGGGGTCGCGATCGTAAACCCAAGGGAACTGGACACGTAAGCGGTGAGGATGAAAACTGGGAAACCACGTCTGAACATTCCGAAGGGGGTCAGGGTCGGCGAAGACCCTCTCAGCCGAAAGGTCAGGGTGGACGTAGTCAACAACCTCCGGGGCGCCAAAATAATAATGCACGCCAACTCGGCAAAAAAGAAACAAATGATGTCACTGAGGCTATGTCTGATCTTAAATTAACAAATAAAAACCAAGACGAGGTGCAAGATGATGGATTTCAGGAAGTTAGAAATAAACGTAATTCAAAAGATGCTAGAGGAGGAGGCCCTTCATCAAAAGATGATTTGCTTAATTCTCCAAAACTTCAACAAAGATCTCACTCTAACCAAAGTGGAAATCGTAATGGGTCATCAACACGTAACAACAATGAAAAGCCTCCAGGACGTGGTTCGGCGCCCGTATCTGGCAAACCAGTAGCCCAATACGAACGACAACGGCATCCGAACCTAGCTCCAAGATTTGTTAAGCAAAGACAGAAACAGCAGTTAGGATTAGTACCTGGATTTGCACAAGATCCAGGTGCGGCCCCGCCGCCGCCTCCAGTAAATGCATGGGATAAACCATTGCGAGCTAATATTGATGAAGCTATTGACCCACAGGCTGATATTAAATCAGGGCATTCCAGTCAACGCAGCACTCCTGGCGATATGCAGTCCGAATCAAAGGTCATTTTGAGCTCTTTGTCTCCTGATAAAACCGGTGTGTTAGACGGTGCGACGCCTCCTGTGGAAACTATTATTTTTGAAAATACAAATTATAAGAGTGCACCACCTGCCGAAGCTTTAAAGCCAAAGTATCAACCGGCTGCCGCTGCAATTAAACCTCAAACTGAAGAGGTAACCTGTGAAGTCGAACCGTGCACTCTTACATTCAACGGCGATGTCCGTCAACCACCTAGGTCGATACAAGAATTTATTGCTGAAAACGGCAGGCCTACTACCGATAGTGAAAATTCTTTAACTATGCAGATTTCATTTGAGCCCAGCCAGAAAACGGAAGATTCATCTGATATGAAATTAGATTTTGCTTTCGACTCGGATCTCGGTCAGCTCACGGAAGACAAAACAGCGAAAAACAGTCTCGTCTTACCGCGCGCTGCGCACAGTATTGGAGGATCCAATACCATTTCGCCACTGGCAGCTGATCTTAATTTGAAAATCGCTAGCGTCAAAAAAGTGTGGGAAATGCCTGCGGTGGCGGAGACGGGCGAAGAACTGCAGTTCTCTGCTTTTGAGGAGAGTGTGGTGGAAACGGGCGCGCCTCCCAACGTATGTAAGGTGAAGCCTACACAGCAGCTGCAATCCCCACCGCCGCAACACTATAACCACGTTGGATACCAAGGATATGGGGGCCTATCGGTGCCATCGCCACCAGCAGTAATGTTCAATTCGTCTCAACAATTGCTGGGCTCCTCGCAACAGATGCCTCAGCAGGGTGGTCTTTATGGTGCTTTCCTTGAGCAAAATCGCGGTCAATACGGCGGTTTTCCTCCGACGCCATACGGTGCAGGATCTGCAGCACCATACAACTACCAGCCACCACCAGATATGTTCCAAAGTCTGCCTAATCAATACAGAATGGTAATTATTTCATTAATAAAGTCCTTTAATACTTGTTAAACAGACAATATAAACAATTTGTTATGTATGAACCAGGCGGCGGCTGCAGCAGGCGGTGGTGCTGCCTTTGGTCAATCTGCACAAATGGCTAATAATCCAAGCACTGTGCTTATCTCCAGCTCATCCAATTCTCTAATGTCTGCCACTGGAAAACCGTCGCAACAAATAGGAGCTATTGGTAAATATTATCTATTCATAATTTTAATACATTTTTGTAATACCACTGATTAAGAGATTTCCCAGAGGTTACGGATTACTCATTCACTTCTGAGACTTGGTTACCATGTATCTTTTTATGTTGAGAAAATAAACTTACAGTTATGTGCGGGCTCATTACCGTACTTAAGTCCTCTGCGGCTTTTTTGTGCGGTTCCCTCTTAGTGGAGCCACCCGATCTCCTCCAGGAAAGTCAGGAGACCCTTCTCGTTTCTGCAGACCTCCGGAAGCGTCCTCGGGTTGCTAAGAACATCTGTCTCGCTTCGGCTACGCTACTGCAACACGAGAGCAAAGATTTTAAAGTCGTCCGGTCAAGCGTTTATCTATACGAGGAAGAACTTCCTGGGACCATATTTATACTTCATAATTTGTTATTGTAGGTAGCAAAGGCGCCGGAGTGGGTGCGGTGGGTGCCGTCGGCGGCGTCGGTGGTGTGGGCACATATCAAACTCAACAGTATCTCGGCTATTCTGGGCCAGTGAATGAGTCGCCGTACTCTCTACCAGGCCTAATGCCTAGACCGGCACCACCTGGGAACTCGTACTATTCACAATACCAGCACCCGAATGCACCGGCACCTACTTTTCCACTTCAATTCACTCAGCCGGCGCAGTCAGGCGCGTTCGGCTCGCAGTACCTGTCGTCACAACTGCAAGTCGCCGCGACTCAGATCGCCGTTCAGCAGATGCAGGTTTGTTAATGTTTTTTTAAAAGGTTAGCATTTATTTAATATTTAAAACTAATTGATATTAATTGCACCTTGTCCAATATTGCAGCAACAATATCGGGCACCGATGCAGCAACAATACGCACCACCCCGGCCGCCTCCGCAGCTGAAGAGCCCACTTCATGATCACCCCAACGGATTCGCGCCGTTATGCGACGCGTCCTCTCCAAAACCTGCGCCAGTGAAACCACAGAAACCGCATTCGCCGCCGCACAAGTACCATCACGCCCACCACGTGCCGCCGCAGGTAGGTAATGCGACATTTATAATTATGTTTAACATCATTCATTTAATAGCCTCAACTACTTTCATCAATATAGCTCTACCTAATATTATGATACTAATTATTTCAGTATCAGATTGTAAGTTGCTGGTTCCAACTAGACTGGCATAGTATGCGAGTAGTCGCGACCGTACTCCACAGCTTAACATCAGGCCGAGTGCTCTCGAGCCACAATAAAAATAAATAAGATGACTGTAATATTTTATTAACACTTTTATTGTTGCACATATTAATCTTTTTTTAATAGTATTTTTTAACAAATTATCTTCATCTGAGAATGTCAGTGGTGCATTAAATGAAGAGTGATGGTCGATAGTGAATGTGTCGCTTGTGTGTGTGCAGATGGTGGGCGTGGCTAACTCCGGTCGAGCAGCGGGCGGCGGTCGCAACATGGGTCCTGCACCGCGCTACCCCTCACCTATCCAGCGGCCGCCCGCACCTGCGCCCGCGCAGCAGCTCGTGTACCGCACCGCGCCGCCGCCGCGCCCGCATCAGCGCCCGCCCGCCTACTACCAGCAACAGCGCAGTCAGTATTACTTTATACTTTGACCTCCGACTTGCGAGACTTTCGCGGGAATAACACTCGTGTGTGTGGCAGGCGGCGCTGGCACGGGCGCGGAGGCGGATGCGACGCCAGCTGAGGAGCCAGCAGACTCGACGGTGACGGACGCCGCCCCCAAGGACGCGAAGCCCGAGTGAGCCGCGACCTGACTCCGCCGGAACCGCGCACCCGTGGACCTATGACACGCACGCGGGCTCCGCGCGAATAATTAGTTAATTTTATTTGTATTGATTGTTTGGATCAATGCAATCTTTTTGGTTTGTATGGATGGATTGAAGTGGCGTTGAGAGTTCGCCTTGTATTATCGGAAGTGGCCGTGGTGAAGTATTCGCTGTGACTGATCGGTAAGGTCTGTGCGATACGTCTCACGATGTTCATTCCAATCGCGACGAGGCGGTCCGTTTGTTGTATGTAAATATTGACAGAAATCCCCTGTCCAATTGACTGTTATATTTTAAGTATAGACGCAAACGGTCGGCGGCCTCGCCATAGTTAAAAAATAGAGTATCGCGAGTCGATACGCGGAATTATTTAATGCTGCCTTAAGTCCTCTCTCATTAGTGAATAATAGCTTGGGATTTATAGAAAAAATGTCAATGCAATATAAATGAATTTAATCGGAGTATTAGTAATTATGTATTTAGTGTTCAGCGTCTGCTGGCGGCCGATGCGAGTTCAGCTCCCATGTATCATAATCAATTATTATATGCGAATTAAAAATATTATGACCGAATATGTTGTTTTTACTTCCTTCCTCTATCTACTAAATATCTCAACCTACCGTCAATTTAAGCTTATCATAATCTTTTGAGGCTCGACAAATGTCACTTGTTTGTGGTAAGCATAGAAAGGTCTGAGAGCCGAAAAAAGCGATTCAGTTTACATTTGCCGAAATCGCCGTCTCTATGCCGGCCAAATGTGCTTTTTTACCCTTTGTTTGAAAGACAAGGTTATAGGAGGTGCAGACTGCATACCCTATTAGAGCATTTCACTCATCAATTGTTTTAAAAAAGAAACTGCGGCGCCGTGCTTAACGTTTTGGTTCGACTGAGGATTTGGTCGATAGATTGCGGATGCTTTCCAGTACTTGTGCCGGACGAGACGAGTTACGAACGAGGTTTAAGAGTTCTTCGGTACCTTCTCGATATAGACGACAAAGACCGCCATTGTCTGCTAAATTGCTGGGACTCAGGAACTGTGCATCTCAGCGCTGCAATGAATCTAGAGCATTAAAAAAAAACTCCGCCAAGAGTGAATTTGAGCCTTTATAGTAACAGGCAAATCTCTTGCGCGATAAACAGCCGCACCCTGTTCAGGGTACAACGTCTAATGTGGTCTTCCAACTACCACCACCCTACCCCAGGGCAATAAAACTAACGCTCAAGATAAAACTGCAATAAAATCTAATTACAGACATGATATATTATGCAGTATTCCGCCTGATGTTAAGGTAGTGTGTTCTATGAATCGCAGCATGTACGCAGACGTATCCACTGTGTCGGGCTAGTTAAAACCGCCAACTTACTAGCTGGTTCCAAAACGGCACACTAGGTCACTTGTTAGTGGTACTATTCTGGATTGGCATAAATTACCATTTATGACTATACGCCTTAGCATATAGTCATAAACATTCTAATGGTCAGATATAATTCAATTCAAACAGCATTTCTGGACTTAGCTGAAAGTTGTTGCTCAATTCTTCATTGTTCCTCTTGACTGGAGAATGTAATGGTCAATGCTTTCCCATCATCATTTTACCATGAACAGTGGTAACATTTCCATCATGTTTATTTATTCACTGTTCGCACTGAACAGTGCAAATTTCTTGAAAAGAAATGGACTGCTAACACTCCTGTCCTGATTAAATCTTTGAATGAAACAATATCGTATAATTCAATAAAGTTTTATTAATAAAGGTTAACATCTACACAAGTTGGAAAATTTAGGACATAGGTTTGTTAAATTACATATAGGTGATAAATCTTAAAGATTATATAATTATACTTTATAACTGCTACTGCCATTTTAGTTTACTAAGGGGTAGGGTAACTCATTAGTATTGGTATGCATTAGGGGCAGGTGTGTAGCCAGGGAAGTGATTTGGTGTTGCCGCTGAATCCAAAAAGTATAGTGGAACAAAACCATCCAGGACTCCATAGGGCTCAGTGAATTCAATATGTACTTCAATATTATAATTCATGCTGATAAAGTTTCTTATATCCCTTGCATCTCGTGTAGTCCCCGATGCATTTGGAAGGGGAAATATAACCTCATGTAAATTAAAGTGATTAACTTCGTTAACAAGTGTTCCAAGCTTTCTCTTATAGGTTTGATCAATCACCATCTCCATGAATGAGCTTGTTATTCTCCTCACATACTTCTGCTTCGCATTTGTAATCTCATAAATGACTTTGAATTGTATTTGTCCGGGCAATACGTGACATGGCACATGGGCAACTATGTCTACTTGCTCATTAAGGCTCAAGGGTTTCTTCAGTATATAAAATCGAACTGGTTTCCATGCACTCGCTGATATTGGTACAACAACATTCTCCTTAGGTATCACCCACATTGGTTCGCATGTTGTCATGGATGTTGGCGACGTCAATTCCTTTCGAAGAATCCGAGGAGCCCCATCATCGATCTGCACGCATTTCATGGCAAATATTATCATGCCGTCCATGCTATATAAATAAACATCTCGCTGTGGGATGTATTTAACATCAAAGTCATAACGTCTTCCTTCTCCATTCTCGTCCAGTTGGGGCCGGCGGACATTGCATATATACGTGTTGTAGGGAAAAAAACTCTCGGTGGGCAAGGCAGGCATTTTCTTGCAGTATGTGGAAACTCTCACGTCCTGTTTACCCACTAGGGTAATAGCGTTCTGTTGCTCACAATGCCTTAAGCGTCTCGGGACCTAATGGCGTACAACGGAAACGGGCGGTTCAATATCGCACGCCTGCGCTCATGCAGTGTAGCAAAAACAAAGAACTCTGACTCGGCAATATACAACAGACAGTAATGTTGGTATGCTGTACTCTCATTAATTTTTGCTTATGGACTTACTTAACACGCATTATAGGTGTTTATGTTAGGGACTATTATAAAAAAACCCGCAGCACATTAGAATTAACATTAAATTATTCGTACTCTTACAAGAGTGTAACATAAATAGAATGTAAATATTTCCTTAGTAATAAAATTATTCCTCAGAAACCAGAGACAACAAATCCTGTAAATGCCACAGACTACTAGAGACACAGATTATTTTTCTTTCTTCTTGTTTATGGCTTTAGAATTTAACTTGCCAGTGTCAAAGTAAAAATATATGGTTCAATGTTAAAACATTGTCAAGTAAAGATAAAGATGAACCACGCGAGTGATTCATCAAATGATGATGATGATAGTGAGGTTGATGATGATAGTGAGGTTGATGATGATCGTTTTAGTAAAGCGGCGGAAAGCCTTTACTAAAACTTCAGAAGGAGTCTTGGAGGGAACATGAAGAAACACGTTCACAACTTTAAATTACTTGTTTATACTTGATCAACTTAAAAATGATTACTAGATAACAGTTCCACCATTATTACACATTAATATTTATAAAAAACACAAGCTTTTCAAATAATTCAAAATTGCGCGTCCTGTCAGTTACAGTTGCCCGCCAAAACTCAGACATAGATTATATAGTCTTATGCATGACCAACGCCACCCCAGCCGGTGAAATTTTAGATTCTTTATAAATATCTATAACTGATCGATAGGTAAAATTTACCACTTTAAGTATTAATAATAGAACATTTTTCCACTCTTGTATTTTTCGAGTTGTTAAACAAAATATATTTTTGGATTATGTTCATATTCCGTGAAGCCCTTACTAATAAAATATACAATGTTTTTACATTACTTCTTACGAATAACTTAACACTTACAGCCGCGAAAATAACACTATGAAAAATTTAAGTTTCTAAGTTATTAACATTGTTTATTAAGACCAACGCCACCCCAGCCGGTGAAATTTTAGATTCTCTATAAATATCTATAACCGATCGATAGGTAAAATTTACCACTTTAAGTATTATTAATAAAAAAAATTGCCACTCTTTTATTTATCGAGTTGTTAAACAAAATATATTTTTAGGTTATGTTCATATTTCGTGAAGCCCATACTAATAAAATATACAATGTTTTTACATTACTTCTTACGAATAATTTACCACTTACGGCCGCTAAAAAAACACTATGATTAAATTTAAGTTTCTAAGTTATTAACGTTGTTTAATTTTTTTTATTGTGACTCGACATATGAGAGCACCCCGCTTGATGTAAAGCCGAAGTGTGGTCCATGAATGAATGTCACTGCTACTACAATTCAAAACTGTGAGTAGCAATCACATCCACTATGCAGGCCTAGATGGAACCGGCAACTTACAAGCTGATCCCGCAACGTGACCAAATCACTTCACGGTCTGTAAACTTGTAATAATTTGTTATTAATAGTTTATTAGCATAACGCCTGAAATAGATCTTATTTTGAATCTATGATTTATTGAATTGTCACGCCTTTTTCCTACAGGGATAGACAGAGACGATGGACCGCCACTTGCCACGATCCTAATCCTAATATAAGCTCTACGGTTATGGGCACTAAGCAACCCCAGCTTTCGTCAATCTACTTTGACTCATCGTGCCCAAGCCCTTGTGACAGGGTCTGGCACAAGGCCCTTCTTTCCAAACTCGAAACATACGGTTTACCTGACCGTTTTTACCAGACGACCAGACGACAACACGGTGCACGAACGCTACACTGCCCGCTCCGCAGCTGAAAAACAATAGATAGCTGATATAAGAGAATCTGTTGTAGCGGAGCTAAACCGGGTTCTTGGATGTATTTCCCACTGGAGCGACGAGAACCTCGTTAAGTTCAACGCAGACAAGACTCAGGTGTATGCGTCCTCTGTCGCCTATATCACGGAGAATGTTCCGAGGAGTTCTTTGACCTTGTACTTACCTCTTCTTTTCACACCCGTAATACCAGCACAGGTCGGGGGAAGCATCCGCATTGTGAACTAAAAGGTTCGATGCGTCGTTTCTTTGTAGGACAATCGGCAAGTAGAATACTTTAACAGCCCATGTGTTCTCTCCATCCTGTAACCTTCACCAAACGATTCGTGAAGTAGCACCTTTGGCCGGCATAGGGATGGCGACTGGGGCAGCCGTGAGTACTCGGTTTTTGCATTCGTCGGCACTCTTGGAACTCATGTTGCTTGCCATCACGGGGGTCGAGGTCAGGTGTAGAGTCACAATAAAACATATTTCAGTTTTCTTTTAATTTGGTAATTTATTTATTACAATATTTAGATTTTAAAATGCTTGTTAGTGACATCTATCATACGATTAAACTATTTCCTGCCACGATGGCTTCAAAGCTCTTGAAACATCGGAAAAAAAAAATTGTAAAATCAAAAACCAATATGAACGTGTTAGCCGCATAAAATTCGTTTAATTCATTAACCAATTTTCGGGCGAAATCTAAGAAAATACTAATAATCCTAGTCAAAATAACGGTATAAAAATAATGTTTTGTCATCACATATTTTCATATTATTTAGACGTCTGGAAGTATGTAAAAATTTGTTACATACATACAAGTCAAGCTATTAAAAGCCAGTTAATTAAAAAGAAAGACCGAGTCTTCAGAGAGCAAAGGACCTTCAATAGAACACGCAAAGAAGCGAGTAATAATTTTTATTTTATTTTATTGTGCCCCAACATATGACTGCACCCTGCCTGATGTTAAGCTGTAGTGCGGTCTATGAATGGAGGTAACTGTTCCTACAGGTAAATAACGTAGCAGTCACATCTACTATGCCGGCCTAGTTGAAACCGAAAACTTACAAGCTGATTCCGAAACGCGACTAATTCACTTCACGGTCTGTATACTTGTAAGTGGTGGTAGTACCCCGGATCGGCAGGCTGGGCACCACTGCATACTACTTTTTGATAATCAGACCCTTTGACTCTTTAATACTTTTAATAATTAATTAAATTAAATATAAAATAAAAGCTATGAAACAAATATTATAGGTCTGTGGGCTAAATGTTTAGTTTACGTATCAGGCGTGGTACATTGGGTCTGCAGACCAGTTTGTTATGCGTAAAGCCCCGGGTTCAATTCCCGGTCGGAGCAAATACTTGTTTGGTAGCTTTTATTCGTAAGATTTAATCGAATTAAAAATTAAAGAGTTGGAGATTTGCTCCGGGTCTGATTATTAAAAAGTAGTTGGCAATGGTGCCCAGTTTGCCGAACCGGGACAGACTTATACCACCACTTACAAGTATATAAACCGTGAACTGACTCAGTCGCGTTTTGGGATCAGATTGTAAGTTTCCGGTTTAAATTAGGCCGACATAGTGGATGTGACTGTTATTTAACTGTAGTAGCAGTCACCTCCATTCATGGACAGCACTCCAGATAAACATCACATGCTGTCATATGTCGAGTCACAATAAAAAAAGCCCCGTTCATAATTTTAACAGGGGATAAAATCGGTCAGGCTTATTAGGAATTTTAAAAAGTTAACAAAGCCCTAAGTAATTAATGTGTATTTACTTTGTAAATGTAACACAAACAGCTCAAGTAAATAAGCAGCGCCATTGCGCACGACTATTATCTTCATCTTCCGTAATAGATAACTCTCTGTAACTCTATACAAAAACTTGTTCTCCTTGAAATACAAGTTTAAAAGGATGTCATTAGGTTTTGCTTAGGCGCCAAACACAATTTGCCCTACATCTAAACACGGTAGTGGTCTAGATATGTTTACCAGTAAGCCAAACATTCTATGACATCACCCCGCCTGATGTTAAGCTGGAGTGCGGTCCATGAATAGAGGCGACTGCTACTACAGTTTAAATAAGTAACTGCAAA
Source organism: Tinea trinotella (assembly GCA_905220615.1). NCBI lineage: Eukaryota > Metazoa > Arthropoda > Insecta > Lepidoptera > Tineidae > Tinea > Tinea trinotella. The sequence goes on from HG992312.1 coordinate 10,587,337, forward strand.
TAACCGGCAACTTACAAGTTACTTCATCATCATCATCATCAGCCAGAATGCGTCCACTGCTGAACATAGGCCTCCCCCTTAGAACGCCATTTCGAACGACAAGATGCCAGTTGCATCCACTGGTTATTCGTGACTTTCACTATGTCGTCAGTCCACCTAGTGGGAGGCCTACCTACGCTGCGTCTTCCAGTTCGTGGTCTCCACTCTAGAACCTTTCTTCCCCATCGGTTGTCGGTTCTTCGAGCGATGTGGCCGGCCCATTGCCACTTCAGCTCACAAATCTTTCGAGCTATGTCGGTAATTCCGGTTCTTTGGCGAATATACTCGTTCCGGATTCTATCGCGCAGAGACACACCAAGCATAGCTCTCTCCATTGCCCGCTGAGTGACTCTGAGCTTTTCCAACAGGCCAAGTTACTTAGTCGTCCCGAAACATGACTAAGTCACTATGCGGTCTGTACACTAGTAAGTGGTGGTAGGTTCAGTGGACTGGGCACTACTGCCTACCACTCTTAGACAACCAGACCTGGAGTAAATATCCACCTCTTTTTTACTAACATTTTTTTGTAATATTTAATCTAATTATAGCATGTGACAAATAAAAACTATGAAACAATTTTTGCTTTAACCGGGAATCGAACCTGGAACTTTACGCGTTACAAATTGATGTGCTAACGAATGCCCGCCGTACTTTTAATTTTCGGATGTCACTGCTACTACAATTCAATAATTGTAAGTAGCAATCGCATTCACTATGCCGGCCTAGTTGGAACCGGCAACTTACAAACTGAAACTAGGGTTCAAAGCACTTGTATCGAAGATATATTGGTACCACTGGTTAATATTTTTGAACCGGGACTTCTTGGTTTACGTGACCGTTTCACTACCATTGGATCACGGTTATTATATTTATTAAGGTATTACTGAAACCGACCATGAAGTCCAGAGTTCGATTACCGGTCGGAACAAATGTTTGTTTTATAGATTTTATTTGTAATCTCTAACAATTAGATTATACATTACAAATATTTGTTATTAAAAAAAAGAAGTGAACATTTAAAGTTATTTAAATCTAGTAGAACCTCTTTTTTGAACCACACTTCAGCGAGGTACAATAAAAAAAGGGAAAACAATTGCCGATACCCATGTACTTTTAATATATGAACTTTGGTCTGGTTGTTATGGTTTCAAGCACTTTTAGTAGCTTAGTATAGAAGTATTATAATATTTTAAAAAACACCTAAGTGATCTCTAAATTGATGCATTATTATTTATCGGTATTACACCGATTAAAAAGGTTATATCCAATTCAGGTATTAACGTTTTATTGTTCGCTTATTAATTCGATAAACTGATAAGACTTACATTTTATTACTTTATGTTTCGATGAGCTCTTTAAACTATTGCAGGCCATGGGTACATTAGGATAATGGGACCCTCCTATGTGCTTGACAGAGCACAATTTTGTTAAATCAAGGTTCTATTATTTTTTCTTTACAATCACATTAAATGAATAGATAATATAATATAATCTACTTTTGTGAATTTTTTAGCATTGTTAATGCAGGTTGAACTAATTATATATTTTTGTTTAATAATTCAAAAAACAAAAAGTACAAACTTTTACAATTTTCAATTTTTACAAATTAATATGTTGATGGAAAAATAGAAAAAGGCGTGACAATTTGAATAATAATAATAAATATAGGTTATTATGAACTAGGAGTTTCCTGTCCATCGCGGGGCCCTGAGCAAGTTCCCAGAGTGCCCGGTGGGAAAGAGGGGCTAGGTTCCGACGAGCCTTTATTCTTGTTCCTACAACGTGATACGGTTAGGGGTCGGCGGAATCAGCACATCAACTAAAAGCTTCGGCGCGTCGCTTCTTCATAAAAGAATCGACATGTAAAATGCATTACCAGCCCATGTGTTTCCCACACCCTATAATCTTGGATCCTGCGTGAAAAAGCTTTTATATATGTTTATGCAGGCATATTATGGAGTATTGTTACAAATCTACGTACATATTGCAACCCATGTTCACATCTGTTTCACTATAATAAGTTTGGTTTAGGGATGTTATGAAGGCTCTGTAACCGTAACCGAAACTATAGGATATCCTATTAAAAAATTAACCGAATCTGTTATGAAAGTTTCGGATAATTTCGGGTTACAGGCTTTTACTCTTAAAATTCCCTAAAAGTCTAATATCCGTAACCGAAACTATCGGATGTTCCGAAATAACTACATATCGGTAACCGTATTTGAAACCGGTATAATATTATTCCTATGGATCCGTATATAAAATATCATATCCATAACATCCCCAGTTTGGTTACCTGGAAAAGATCGCTTTTTTGTGATAAGTCTGTCAATTGTATGTATATCATTCTTTTTTTTGCAATCTTTCTATGTTAAGTATAGTGTACTTTTTCTGTCAACGTGATCACGACACTATTCTCTATATATACACGTAAGTATATAGATAGAAACATGTATATATATACCTATACTTACCTTATAGCTTTATCATATAATTAAATAGTACGTACATACCTACACACTTATTGTTATATCGTCATTGTATACAAATGTGTTTTGTAATCCCATTATCAGATAACAATGTATAGTTAGGTGGTAGTTGGGGGATTCCATACCTATTCTATTGTAAAATGCTTACACCTTTTTCCGTGTGAACAATTTTTACTGTTAATATAATATTTACATGCAATTAGAGATGTAACGACCCGACTTTTCAACCCGGGTTAAACCGAGTTGAGGCCTAAACCGAGTTGGATCGGTTAACATCTACAATAAACCGGTTTGATCTATTATTTTTAGATCAGACTAAATTAGATCAAACTATTTATGTTTAGATCAGACCCCAAATTTATTTAGTTATACATACACATCCCTAATTCTATAGCAAACCATACTGTGTATTAAACCGCGTTCTCACGAGGCGATTTGAGTTAATCAACTGCGAAATCGTTCGAGATTTGAACCGTCTGAATAGACTTTCAACCAAATTTAAAGCAATTAATATATATAAATTTTTGTTAAACGACAAATATTGATCAACTGGAATCGCCTTGTGAGAACGCCCCATTAGGCAATTAGATTGTCGGACCGAATTGTCAACTCGGTTGTGCCATTGGAGGCACAACCGAGTTGAAGAGGTAGTAACCATTTCTTCTACGGACAACAAAAAGGAACAGTCTTTAATCTATTGATCGGTTGTGGATTTTTATTAAAACTCCTTATATTTCACGGGCTGCGGTCACGTTGATATAAGGAGGTAGGTATTGTAGTCATTATTGATTTTTACATTTTCAGGACTAAATATTGATTATCGTTTGATGATCTGGCAGGAACTAGGGGGCTTTTATCTATCGCGGGGTCCTGGGCACGTGCTCAAAGTGCTAAATGGAAAAGATGCGCCAGCCAATAAACGAAGTTTACCTATTGATTTATTATTCGGTGATTGGTTATGAAAATGTCAAATATCAGTCAGAAGCGTATAAAAATTTGTTCGGGGCCCTTAGAATGGGTAGATTTCTCACAGAAGAAAAAACATCTTTCTTATTATTTTTGATTAAGCAAGTTGCAAGCTACGCTTCTGGCTAAGCTGAAGTGCGGTTCATGACTGAGGGTGACCGCTACTTACAGGTAAATAATGTAAGTAGCTACGATTATAACGCGTTATTCAATATAACTTTTTTTGTTTTATACAAGAACATGTATAAATTAGTAATGGAACCATGAACCGTAAAACAAAAACCGGGTTCAATACTCGGTTTCTATTGCACGCGTGATTTTTTTAATTCATTTTTTATTAATAATTTAGCATAATTATAGTAATAGTACTAGCTCTGAATATGCCAAAAAATATTAAGAAAAATAACCTAGAAAGTAAAATGTTTTAAGTGCTAGACCTTTTTGTTTTTTTTTTGTGACTCGACATATATCACCCCGCTTGATGTTAAGCTGGAGTGTCGTACATGAATAGATATCACTGCTACTACAATTAAATAACTGTAAGTAGCAGTCACATCCACTATGCCGGTCTAGTTGGAACCAGCAACTTACAAGCTGATCCCCAAACGCGACTAAATCACTTCACGGTCTGTATATTTGTAAGGTACGTCGTAAATGGATAAATGAACTAGACAGGGTCAGTAACCAGACAGCAAATCCCTTTGTCCGTTGCAAGTGCATTTACCTCAGTTTCTAGGTACCTTATATTTATTTCTTACTTGCCGTGCTGCGGTATTGTGGGCCAGCTTACCTTCAGGACCATAAAAGCGAGTCGAGAATATGAACGAACAACGTACATACATAAAAACACACAAATAAGTATATATGTATATATTTTTATTGTAACTCGACATCTGACAGCACCCCGCTTGATGTTAGGCTGGAGTGTAGTCCATGAATAGATGTTACACTGATGACTACACTCCAGACTAACATCAAGCGGGGTGCTGATGTTAGGCTATATAGGTAATTTTTACTCTGAGTACAATTCAATAACTGTGAGTAGCAATTACATCCACTATGCCGGCCTAGTCGGAACCAGCAACTTACAAGCTGATCCCGAAACGCGACCAAATCACTTAACGGTCAGTATACTTGTAGATGGTGGTACTACCCCGGATCGGCAGACTGGGTACCACTGCCTACCACTTTTGAAATATTTTTTAAAAGACCTCTCACATGACTGAGGCAGCCGTGAACTGAGTCGGTTGTTTAAGTCATCAGCAATCTTAGACCTCTTCTTGCTCACCAGCAGGCAGGTGAAGGTTAGATGTTGAATCACAATAAATATAATCAATCATTCAAGAAAATCAAACTGTCACGCCTTCCTCTCACAGGGACAGGCAGAGACAATGGAGTGCCGCTTGCCACGATCCCTCGATTCCTTCACATTCACAATTCTCTTCATACAAGCTCTATGGTAATGGGCACTAGGCAACCCAGCTTTCTTGATGATGTCTCCGATTTGGTCGGCGAACACCCTCCTGGGCCAAATATAACCACTTCAAATGTTTTGTAAGTTACGTGTTTACAAACAAGGAAACCATAAATTGGGCAGCAGACATTGAGTCTAGACATCACTCTCCCCTAATATTGGCATTTTGCCATTATTAAATACGAGTACTTTCTTTTCACAATAGTATTGTTTGTATTAAGTTTATAATCAAGTTAGTTTATTCTTAATTATGCTTTCACCACGTTTCAAGAGGTTTGCAGCCGTCGTGGCATTCTTGGACCTCCTCTTGCTTACCTTTTATTAAAGAACACCATTCATTTTGTATGGGAACATGGGCTTAATTGTATTAACAGTTGCATATACATTTTAAAATAGATTGATGTACGAAGATTACAATGTAGTTGGAATATATCCTTTATTTTGCATAGTTTAGGTGTGCGAAATCATCAAACTATAATTATGACAGTACAAATCAGAACAAATGTGGCGTTCATTGACAGATGATACAAAATCCATCTTATTTTCCAAATAACTCAATTGTACAGCAATTTAAAGCAAACTTGTTATAGTTTTATTAATACAAGTATCGAAACTACCATTTATATATTTTTTCATCATTGAATATTACAAAAGTAGTAGGTACATAAAAGCCCAAAATGAATGATGTCCTTTATAGTTCATATTATCATATCGGCGTTTTTTTTATAACCTATTTTTTAAGTTTAATCATTGATTTGATTATGATCCGATTGTATTAGTGCATTATTACATTATAACATTAACAAAATAAATAAGAGTGGATTTTAATTTTTAACTGTTATTTCTTAATGTAGCAGTTTTACTAAACAATTATTTTAATAAATATAAAATTAGAAATACTTATGCTATTTTATTTAAAAAGAAAACACATTTTTTTAAAATTAATGCGAACTTCGACTTGGCTATAACAATGTTAAGCAAGAGCTGAAAAACAATGCAGTTGAACGGTTGTTTCAGTAGCCGTCACTATGCTGGCCAAAGGAATATCACAGAAACAATTCAAAACAAGTTCTATAATCTATTATTATTAGGACTACAAAATATTTTATTATTTATACATAATAATAAAATGAAGTATTATTTTGTTGATCGCTTAATGTTAAGCTGGAGTGCGATCTATGAACAAAGGCGTCTGTTATCAAATAAGTTGGTTTCCAGCCTCCACAACACGATCACTGAATTGAATTCAATTTACTGAGCCAGTCGGTGGACGAACGCCAACGGGCAGTGACGTGCGCCGCGCTTACAATTTATTTATAAACACCGATTACTTTGTTTATATCGCGAAAGACATTTCGTGAATAGAAAAGCAATTAATTTTAAATTAAATAGACATTTGTGTTAACCGTTGTTATAAACTATAACGTGTGTTTAATAACTAATGTGATTTAAAAGTGAAATTTGTTCACTTGTATCGTACTGGTGTTTTGTAAGCAATTGTAAAATAGAAAATGTCGTTGACCGGATGCTAGGGTTAATGGTGTTGAAATATAGATCAGTTTTTTCTTAATAACTGTTATCGTACTACCTTCTCTCTAAGATTTTAGTATGGGTAAAGATTATGGTTAGTATGAACTCTTTATTTTTATAATTTTCCTTATTTTTTAGAATAGAATAAAACGGGTCCTAATGTGTTATTTATTATATTTACGTCGACGATATTGATTTTGTTCTATTTCAATTACGAATTTAAATGTAAGTTTAAAACAATCTAGCTACTTTATTATTGCTAGATCAAGGAACATCATACTCTAGGTGCTAACTAGTTACCATTTTGTTAGCAAAGGAGGTGACGGATTTTTTGTAAATGGTTCGATTGTAGTATTGAATTTAGAGTAAACGTAATTTTTATTTGAGACATCCTTAAGAAAGCTAGGTTGCCTAGTGCCCATAACCACAGAGCCTGTATGACAGAATTGTGAATGTGAAGGAAGCAAGGGAGCTGTGTAAGGATCGTGGTAAGTGGCGCTCCATCGTCTCTGCCTATCCCTGTGGGAAAAAGGCGTGACAATTTGATTTGATTAATTGATATTTTTATTTTATTAATTTCTATACTACGCTACTAACCGTGCTTGTATCACAGAAACAGGACGACCAAAGTGCACAAAGAAAACATCAAAAATGGTTTCAATGGTATTGAACCGGTGCATGACTGTTTGCGTGATCAATGCACCACGGCCGTATTTAATTTTAAAATTGCTTTGTGTAGTGTAGATGTACTTTTGTGCATAAGTATACAATGTATAATATACCTATATATAATACGTGTATACAATACAAAAATACAGTATGTATTAAGTAAGTATTAAGAATTTTTTTTTTATTGTAACATTTGACATCGACCTGCCTGATGATATGCAAGAGGAGATCCAAAAGTGCCGACGACTGAAACAACCGAGTTAGGACACGGCTGTCTCAGCCGCCGTCACTATGCCGGCCAAAGGGGCTTCTTCACGCATCGCTTGAAGGATCCAAGGTTATAGGATGGAGAGAACACATGGGCTGGCAAAGCATTCCACTTGTCGATTGTTCTACAAAGAAAAGATGCACCGAACTTTTTAGTTCGACTACCGATTCTGTCGACAAAATGTGAATGCATCCCCCGACAATCATATTGTCACGCAGTTATTCTTACATAGATAGACAGACGTAGACTACGGAGTGTCACTTTATTTAATCCTGATACAAAAGTTTTAAGTCCACAAAGAAAGAATATTTAATAACTACTTAGTTATCAATTTTCTCTGATAAAGACTTATTTGTATTGCTATAAAAAAATTATCTTTATTTACGGTTCTACGTAAAGGTTGAGATTAGTGGAAGGAAAAAATACAGCTTTCTTTTGGCACAAAAAATAATAAAAGAAACTTCTTGCTTAAACATATTGTATTGTACTTTGGATATCTACCTATTTGATGTTTTTGTGTACTTGGTATCTATAATCCCGGCAAATAAAAAGAGCGCTGGCATTAAAGCTGCGAAAATTAAGTTTTGAACCTACTTACTTTTCGTTTTACGAATTTGTATAAAGGGCATCATTAATTTTGGGCTTTTATTGTACTATTTTTGTAATGTGATATGATGAAAAAATATATAAATGGTAGTTTTGATACTGGTATTGATAATGCTAATAGAAATTTTGCTTTTAATTGCTGTGCAATGGAGTTATTTGGAAAATAAAAATGATTATTTTTAGTTTCTAAACCACGCGAAAAAGCAATCTCATCGCAATCTGTCCGGCAAAAAAGTCTCTTTTTTTGCCGGTATGTATACCTACAGTGACTGAGCTGTAAATAATAGTAGGTGAAAAGTTTATTCACTCCGAAAAGGGCGAGCGTATATAATGGTTTAGCCAACTTTATATGTAGTTTATAGCTAGGTACATATAGTGTGTATAAAGTCTAGACTAGACTGTAATACTCACTTTAAATTATATTACTTTTAGCAGTTTTAGGTCCTTTCTTAAATTTTGCGCGAACATTGATTATTGAATTATACAAATTTTATTCAGACTCTCCGTGACCACGATGGCTGCAAAGCTCTCGAAACGTCAATATAATAAAAAAATATAATATATAAAATCAAAATTAAAATTTGAAAGGAACCCCCGAAACGCCTGGAACCACTTTGGTCATATCATCAGCTTTATAGTAATAAACAACATTAGTCATGGCTCAATAGTTATATCCCTTTAATATCCCTTGGATCCTTATGGTGCATCATCAGATAACTACTCCAGGTCTTCAATTTAATAATGGCCCAGCTAATGGCTCATAGAGAGTAACAATTTTAGTTAAAGCACTATGATATTATCTGTTATTGATTTGGTGATCTGAGAGGATTCATGATCAGATACTCCCGATCTTCAATTTGATAACGGCCCAGCTAAAGGCTTAGTTAAAGCACTACAGTTCTATCTCTTTTTTTTGCTGATCAATTGATATCAATTTACTGATCTGAGAGGATTCATAATGGTGCATTATCAGATTGCCCGGTCTTCAATTTGATGACGGTCCAGCTAAATGCTCTTAGTGAGTAACAATTTTAGTTAAAGCACTATAGTTCTATCTCTTGTTGATTTGCTGATCTGAGAGGATTAATGATGGTGCCTCATCAGATACTCTCGGTCTTTAATTTGATAACGGTCCAGCTAATGGCTCATAGTGAGTAACAATTTTGGTTAAAGCACTATAGGTCCATTTCTTGTTGATTTGCTGATCTGAGAGGATCCATGATCAGATTTTTTAGATCCGGAATGTTTTATTTTATCGCACAAACTTTTCTACACTTAGGAAACCTTCAAGACAAATCTAATAAGTCCAAACTTAGTATACCAAAAAAAAGTTTGAACACATCCAGGATTTCGTCTCGTACCTTCGAGTTCCATCATCAGAGTAGCTTAGTGGTACCAGTTAAAACACACATGTATTTGTATACGTTTTTATTTCAAATGTTAAGTCACAGATATGTTTAAAAGTAAAGTAAATACCTATAAGGCTGGGAATACAAGTCTGATTTTCCTCTCCGATAGTCCGATCCGATTGTCTGATCAGACAATCGGAAAGCACTCGTGCCATACATTTGTTTGAATACTTAATACACGTCAGATCCGATAGTCGGATCGGATGTCAGAATCGGAAACAACGCCAAGGCGCTTACGATTTTATGGCCGATCCGATTGTCTGAAGGTACAGTTTTCATACAGAATACAGAAACAAAATAGACGTCCGATTCCTACTTCCGATTTGTAAATAATTTGCTCAGCAATATCGGACGTGTATTCCCAGCCTTATGCATGTTTAGAACGACAACCCTTGTACGTCGCTATGCGACGAAGATTGTTATTTTATGTCAAATAAATATGCCATTGTTAAAACACGTAAAAAATGTTATAATTTTTCCCCTAAAATATACAATCAAGGTAATCGATCTAAACTGCAAACCAACCTCGCCATATGAATATTTTAAGGGAAAAATTATAACATTTTTTACGTGTATTTACATTACGTACAAGGGTTGTCATCCTAAACAGCGCGTCTAAGATCGCTACCGCAGCTAACAAATCGAGCTGATGACCTTGAAACCCCTGATCAGATCTTCATCAATTGTAGCTAAGAACCATCTCGATCACGTCAGCTTTCAAATGAAACAAACCGCATCGTAATCAGTCCATTCGTTTAGGAGCTACGATGCCACAGACAGACACACAGATACACAGATACACAGACAAGTCAAACTTATAACACCCCTCTTTTTTGGTCGGGGGTTAAAAATCAAAACCAAAATAAACGCGATAGTACTTAAGCCACATAAAATTTGTTTAATTCAGTTTTAGGTCTGTTGCACTTTGGTCTAATAATGTTTTAAGGTAATTAAACTTTCCGATTTTTTTACTGTGGCTCGACCTGCCTAATGGTTAGCACGATGGAGGTCCAAAAGTGCCGACGACTGAAAAAATCGAGTCAGTTCACGGTTGACACAGTCGCCGTCACTATGCCAGTCTAATATTTAAATATAATGTTTATTGTTGACATATATTTGAAAGGTCTTCAAAATTTAAAAACCTCATTAGAGTCGAAATACATTTAGTTAAATGAGCCAAATGAATGCAATCAATCAATATACTATTATTAATGTTGATTATTAATCATCCGCATTCTATCAACCGAATCGGCAGTCGAACTAAAAAGTTCAGAGAGTCATTTCTTTGTAGAACAATCGACAAGTGGACTGCTTTGCCCTGCATCCTGCAACCTTGGATTCTTTAGGCGATGCGTTATATAGTTACGGAGACTGAGGCAGCCGTGGACTGATATTTTGAATTATTTTTTTATTATACATTTTTATACTTAGCTACTAAAGTGCTTGTATCATAGAAACAGGACAACCAAAGTACATATATCAAAGATACATTGGTACCGGTGAGTGGTTTCGAACCCGTGCCATTCGTCTTACGTAAATATTTTTATTGTGACTCGACATATGACAACACCCCGCTTGATTATAAGCTGGAGTGTGGTCCATTATTGGATGTCACTGCTACTACAATTCAACAACTGTAAGTAGCAACCACATCCACTATGCCGGGCTTGTTGGAACCGGCAACTTACAAGCTGATCCCGAAACGCAACCAAATCGGTCTGTATACTTATCTAAACCGAATCGGCAGATTCGAACTGGGTACCTCTGCCTTCCACTCTTTGATAACCAAAGGCAAATATCCACCTTATTTTTATTTTTTTTAGGCTAAAACCACCACAACGAGACTATTATTCGTTGTGACGAATATCGTCAGCGCGACGACTCGATTGATTATTATCATAAATAGTTTTGTTTTGGTGGGTTAAGCGTAGTAGCCTTGTATTATTTTGACAATCGCCCACGTACGTGTGAATTTTAAACGTGCACATGGATCCACTTGTATGCGCTTTGGATATGCACGTACGCGCGTGTACGTACGTATAATTACAACCGCATTATTATCGTAGCATTACAACAAAACAAACAAGCTTATACGCACCGAAAATATGCCTGTTTGTAAACGCAGAGTATAAAGATTCGCGAAGGCCGTTGTCTCTAACCGGAAAGTGTACCTCCGACAATAAAAATGACCTCGGCACAGATATTATAACTCAATTTTATTTCGCTCCACATTAACAATTCTATCTAAGTTTGCTTACGATGACTTCTGACTTACGAGTCATAGAATTAAACAATCCAATCGTTTTCACGCAATGTTATCGACTACGTGCAATTTGTCATGATCGGGGACATTGAATTCATACGTACGAACTGGAAATACCCAGATTTTGCGGAGGCATCCTTCACATCGGCCCAATATTTATGTGACTATGTTTTAAATTGTATTATCTAATGACATAAGACCACAAAGAACCACAGATAAAATGTCCGCTTGTGTCTCAGCCACTACCAGAAGTGCAGTGGGGCAATCACGATCGATGATAATTTCAACGTCGAATATCAAAATAATACCTAAAAAATCATAGAAATATTTGTTTAGGAATAACTAGTAATACTTTTATAGTAAAAAATAAAACAAAAAAGAGCCCAGTGAACACATTCTGTTTCTCTTACATACGAGTTAAATTGTCAAAAATAAAAGATTTCTTTGTCATATTTCTAAGAATTCGTACTTTATTCGCACAAGGACAACGGATTGCCACTTTCCACGATCGAGACAGTTAACTCTTTTATCATCATTATTTACATTTCTATCATTATTAAGCTACTAAAGTGCCTGTATCATAGTAACAGGACGACCAAAGTACATATATCAAAGATACATTGGTAACGGCAAGTGGTTTAAAAAATCAAAATCCTTGCACTCGGTTTGCCACTGCGACCACTGCACAACACTGACATCCACAATTCTCTTTAAACATGCTCTATGGTTAGTAGCGGCAGTGGCGGACCCTAGTTTTTTAAAAGATGGTCCCCAATTTGAACAAGGAACCATTCTTCCGTTTTATCATTCCACTCGCTCCCAATTTATTAATTATCCTCGCTTATTGATCTCCATGCTATAATGCGGATAAGCTTGTCGTGCCTGATATGCGTGGGATGGAACCAAAGCCTCCTGGAAGTCATATCTGCGTTACCAACTAGCTAGACAAAGAATATATGCAGACATATATCATCCATGATCTACCCACGCCACGGTCTTTGAGTCAGATAATCGGGACATCAGTGTAATACATACTCGTTTCTTTGTAAAACAATCGTCAAGTAGAATGCTTTATTCACCCATGTGTTCTTCCCGTCATATTATAATCTGGATTCTTACAAGTGCTGTGGAGTATAGTCAGAATAGTGAGCGTAAATTGCTTTTATTCAGTTGTTCTTTACCTACCATCGTTGTGTCTAGAATGATAGGCAATGCTGATCCGTCAAGTTAAAAAAATGTAAATCCGAGGTCGATGTCGAGTCACTATTAAAAAAATATAATTGCAATTATCGATCTAGGTCGCATATTCTATGAGTATCTAAAAGATAAAGCAAAGTAAGGAAAAACAATATTATGACTGTTAAGTATCACAAGTAACAATATACTTTTTAATTAAAATTAGTCATTAAGGAAAATAATAATATTAATATTTTATTGTAATTCGACATATGACAGGACCCCGCCCGATTAGCTTACTAATTTAACTGCTACAACAGTTTAATAACTGTAAGTAGCAGTCGCATCCACTATGCCGACCTAGTTGGTACCGGCAACTTATAAACAGACTTGATACCACTGCCACTGCCTACCACTCTTTGACAACAAGACCCGCAGCAAATATCCGCTTTTTTTACCAATACCAATCTAAATATTGCAATTAAAAAATACAAATAAAAGCTATAAAACTTATATTCGCCCTGGCCGGGAATCGAACACGGGACTTTATGCGTAACGAACTTGTGTACTAATCACTGCGCCACGCCTATCGTTTAAACATGGCGTTACAATTTATTCCATTTAAATATGATCGAATTTATTGTTCCAATAACTCAATCGAGTTGTAAATATAGTCTGTGAAGTTACATAATAAATAATATACATAATATTTGAAGTCACGTGTGCATCAGGATGGCTGGTGTATTGTAACGGATACACATGCAGTTAGTTTAAAAGCAATGTACCTAGAGTTAAATTCATTGTAACGCTAATGGACAACTCATTTGTGTACCCTGCGACCGTACATTTAAATCTAAAATTGGTTTTGCAAGTCACATAACAGCGCATTATAGTACTGACTAAGAAGTCGCTGTTGCCGGACAAGCCAGGATATCATCATCTCTTTTGCATCATAGTTATCACCAAAAGTAAGTTAGCCGCCATTTTAATATTAGAATGGCGGGTGACATAGAAATCTGAACAATAAGGCAATAACTTCGTGTGAATTAACTGTCACACCAATATACCTAAACATAATTACAAGGGAATAAATTGGAAGGAGTTTTTTTCTATTTAGCGCCTACTATTTTTTTAAAGCAATTTCACAGTATTCGTAAATAATTTGCCATTATTACTTACCATTATTGCTATTTGCTATTTATTTTTTGCTACATTACTGTTAAATTGGTATGACAGTTAATTCAAACAAAGTTAATGCGTTATTTGGTCAGATTTAGATGTCAGTGTCACCCGCCATTCTGATTCATTCAGATATCAGAATGACGGGTGACACTGACATCTAAATCTGACCAAATAACACTATCTCTTTCTTACTTACTTTTGGTGACAACTAACATTTTAAAGAAGTACAATGAATTTAATTCTAGGTACATTAGGTATTTGTTATAATATACCCACCATCCTGATGTACACTGAGTCACGAGTCATAAATATAAATTGGAAAACGATGAAATGTTACGATGTGTATGTATGTATGTAGTATATGTGTGTATGCATGTATGTATGTATGTGTATGCATGTATGAGTATGTATGTCACATTTTTATCGCCTATTTGGCTTACTGCCATTACACTAATGCATGTAAATTATTTTTGTTAGATACCGAATGTTACAATCCCACATATTTATAAACATTATTATGTGGCCGCAAGTGAAGTGATGGCATAGTGACGACGACTAATCGTAAACTAGATCAGTTTTTTCAGTCGTTGGCGCTCTTGTCATCAGGCGAGCCAAGAGCAGGTGTTTTGCAGAGTAGGTATAGGAATGTGTACACTCTAAGCTAAATACAGTGCTGTTGCTAAGGTTAATAAATTTATCATTTTAAATTTTAAGTAAAATAATAAGTAATTTATTTGGCCACAAAAAAATGTGGTTTTGATAAAACGAAATTAAAATTTAATTTAAGTGGAAAACTAAATATTTTTTCTAGTACCGATGTATCTTAAATTTATGTACTTAATAATAAATAAGTAATAAATAAGTACTAAATATTTTTAATGAGATTTCTTATACTAATCTTATTAATATTGTTTTTGTAACGATTCCACAAATAATTTTGGTAATTGTGCAAAAACTGTTTCAAGGTTATGATGATGTGTGCATTCGCCATGGCAACACTATATATAGTGTTTTACATATATTAGGTCTATTATATAAATGTATTAATTTAATTAACTAAATAAATATTACGTGTGCCGGATTGCAAGAGTGGTAGCAGTGGCGTAGCGTGGCGGGGCGGAGGGGGCGGCAAAATTTAAAAAAACTAAAATAAATCAATAAAATTTGAACCCAAAATTCATATTTTTGTTGTACCTATGATTGAAATTCCTAAATAAGGGGGTGGCAATTTTTTTCCCGGCCATTTAATAACCCCAGCATGTAATAATAATTTACAGCATGTTGTACTAATTTTTGTACATTTCTATACTAAACGTTAATCAATCAATCAAATTGTCACGCCTTTTTTCCACAGGGATAGATAGAGACACTTGTGCCGAGTGCCACTTGCCACGATGCTGACACAACTCCCTCGCCTTCTTCACATTCACAATTGTCTTCATACAAGTTCTACTAAACTTAAATCAGAGAGAATAATCAAAGTATGTGCATTGGTACTGGCAAGTGGTTCTTAATTTGTTGCGCTTGGTTTGGTTTGAGCACCCTGCCTGATGTTAAGTGCCTGATGTTAAGTTGAAGTTAACTCGATGAATGGAGGTGACTGATTTACAGTTAAATAACCGTAAGCAGCAGTCACATCCGATATGCTGGCCTAGTTGTAGTTGAAACCGGAAACTTACAAGTGACTTATTCCCGAACGCGAATAAGTCACTTCACGGTCTGTATACTTGTAAGTGGTGGTACTGTACGTGTACAGTACTACCCCGGATTGTACTAGTGTGTAGGCACCACTGCCGACCACACTTATCGATCTCAAGATAATATCATCATCATCATCAGCCAGAAAAACGTCCACTGCTGAACATAGGGAGAGGCCCTTAGAACGCCATTACGAACGACAAGATGCCAGTTGCATCCACCGTTTATTAGTGACTTTCACTATGTCGTCAGTCCACCTAGCGCGAGGCCTACCCACGCTGCGTATCTATACATATAAATAAAATTGGAGTGTCTGTTTGTAATATTGAAATAACCGTTTTTTACTACATGTATTATATATGAATATATATACGGTACATACACCAAAATATTTTTTTACAATTTTTATCTGTCTGTCTGTTTGTTCGAGCTAATCTCTGAAATGGCTGGACCGATTTTGACGGGACTTTTATTGACAGGTAGCTGATGTAATAAGGAGTAACTTAGGCTACGTTTATTTCAGAAAAAAACTTTTATTACAAATAAAAGTTATGAAATAAATATTATCGCTAACCGTTCGTCTATCTGGGTTGATATGATATTAAAAACCATGAATACCTGATGATGGACCATGAGGACCTCTTTCCTGTCATGTACTCACATTGCGATTACAGTTTATAAACGCGGGTGAAACCGCGGGGAACAGCTAGTAATAAAATAAAATTATAAAATCAAAAATAAACGCGATAGTAAGCCGCATAAAATTTGTTTAATTCATTAATTAAAATCTACAAAAAAGTTTAATGTATTTATTTGATTAAATAAATAAATATTACGTGTGCCGGATTGTAAGGGTAGGCAGTGGTACTCAGTCTGCCGATCATAAGTAGTACTACCACTTACAAGTGGTCATCATGATCAGCCAGAAAAACGTCCACTGATGAACATAAGGGGAGGCCTTTAGAATGCCATTCTGAACGACATCCAGTTGCATCCACCGTTTATTAGTGACTTTCACTATGTCGTCAGTCCACCTAGCGGGAAGCCTACCTACGCTCCGTATTTTAATATATTTTGCATAGTGTATAGTAGTGTATAGTTGCCTTTATGCAAGTAAACGTTAATCTGTGAGGCCAGCGTATTACATAGTGAGCTATTTGTGAGTGAATTTGTTTACCTATGACACCATAATGCGGTAGCACACCATGACAACATCGTGTTAGTATCCAGTCTGTAGTTGTAGATCACAACATATCGACGCGGGCGGATTTGTAGTGATGTCCCGCGGCTGATAGTGTTTGTTTACGTAAAATATTTTTATTAAATAAAATAATCAGTAGATTTATGGTTTTTGAACAATTGTTTATTAAGTGTAATGTGTGATTGTGTTCTCATTGAAAGTTGTTTATTTTTGCTTTTGTTGATAAACAACAGTTTATTAAGTTGACTTATTAATGAGTATAACAGGATCCATTTATTTTACTTTTATTTGTAAATATTAAAATATCTAATATAATCTCACAGTTTTAGTGTAATTGTATTAAAAACTCGTTAGTCGTCCAATGATTTAACGAAATTTTCTTTGGCCGGCATAGTGACGGCGATTGAGGCAGCCGTGAGCAAACTCGGTTTTCTCAGTCGTCGTCACTCTTGGACCTCCTCTTGTTTATCATCAGGCGAGACGAGGTCAAATGTCGTGTCCCAATAAAAATAAAAGAAATTGATGTCGCGTTTTTTTTAATTTATTTTTATAAAAATATCTTTTGTAGTTACTAGATGCTCTTAATAATAATTAGACCTTTAATATTTTGCTAATAGCGGCCGGCATCGGTAACCTTAAACCGAGTCAAGTGCAATGAAGTGAAGGTCAGGTCAAATGCCGCATTAAAATAATATTAATTGAATTCAATCCAATTAAATATCATAACAAAATAATAGTGCCTAACTTATAAATAAAAATATTTTATTATTGAAAAATATTTTTATTATTTTATTTATCACAGTTATTTTGTTATCAGCTGCCACGTGTTGTTAATAGAGATTGCATGCGATTCGTATTACACACACAGATCGTGGTATAAATTAATTTGACTATCAAATGTCAAAGGCACAAAATAATAGGTATATGAAACTATCATATACCTATGTATATTTGTTGTATATGTTTTATTCTTATTTATATATCTATAGTGTACATTATACCAGCGGCACGCTTTAATGGCCGTTTTGACTTTTGACCCGCTCATGAAGTTTTTTTTATGAATTAATATTAACGTTTGAAGGAACAATTTCTGTTCTTTAAAAATAGCACCTTATAAAGCATTCTGTTCTATATAAATAAATCTTTATTAAAAAACATAATTAACACGTAATTCAAACATAATTGTTAATTTATACAAAACTTCATGAGCGTGTTGCACTCCATGGAAATCGGTTTTCACCCATTATCAATTTCGCTACCTTAAGGTTGGTTTGGTTGCCTGATTGAGATCGCTTTTGAGTGAGGCCGCCTGTTGTTCATCATCCTTTTTTATGTTATACTCGTATGTACACCTTTCTATGTATTCAGTTGTATGCGATCACCTGGATTTTTTTCGTGTATTCTGTTTTGTGCTATCTTATAAAGAAAGCCTTTCTGTATATTTGTAACATGAGGACAGAGATGGAAGTCTTGTTAAATAACATATCCCACTACTAAAGGACATCAGTCATTTTGGGCTTCTATGTACTACTTTTGTAATGTCCAATGATGAAAAAATATATAAATGGTAGTTTCGATACTTGTATTAAAAAAACTAATAACAATTTTGCTCAATAACTCAATTGCTGTGTAATTGAGTTATTTAGAAAATAAGCTATGGATTTTGTATTATCTGTCAATCAACGCTATATTTGTTCTGCTAACTATTTGTTATTTGTGCTGCTATAATAACTGTCATAATTATAGTTTGATTATTTTGCACACCTAAATTATGCAAAATAAAGGATAAATTCCAATTGTATTGTAATCTTCGTACATTAAACTATTTTAAAATGCATATTAAACTGTTAATACAATTAAGCCCAAGTCCCCATACAAAATGAATGTCCTTTGTTATTTTTTTGGCTGGCATAGTGACGGCGAATGAGACAACTGTAAGCTTCGTTTGTTTAAGCTGTCGGCTCTCTCCTTGCTTACCAATAGGCAATTCAGTCAGCTGATCCAATTTGTAAATCGATTGAGAATCCACTGACCATGTATCAATTCCCATACAATGTCACTTTGACATTAGCTCGATCAAACTCTTATAAGCGTATCCTTAATCAACGTTGTCACTTTATTAGATCGGTAGACGACGCGGTACAATAAAAACGAAACTATCAATTAATACAAGTAGGTCAAAAAATTTGATAAAGAAATTCCCTGATTCCTGTACATTATCTTATTATAGAATGATAATTTCATTATATATTCCAAATAATAGTCTCAATAAAAAATTGCATATTTTAAACGCTAAAGCATGGTAACGCTCGTAGTTGCAGCCACAATGCCGACCTAGTTGGAGCCGTAAACTTTTAAAGCGTCTAAGTTACTTCACGGTCTAAAGCTGAACACTTGTAAATGGTCGTACGTCCAAATTGGGACCTAGTACGATCATAATTTTTAACGAACACTGTTAAAAATGATGATATATTAATATTAACTTTGTGTTATATTTCTTGGGAAATATTTATTTTATTTATTATATTAGCATTATATTTATTAGTGTACTTTTCATTGTTTTTTTTAGCACGCATGTTGCAACTTGGTGTTAGCTAATGAATGACCTTACTCGTATATATGTGTTTAATTGGAGTTAATCAGCTAACGAACGACTAAGTATAACAAAGAAACCAACATATTCAATACCTCTCTACTTTATAATTTGTTTTATTCTTATTGATGTTTTAAAGGCCAGTGGTGGGTTTAAAGGCAGTCATTTAAACCCACCAACCGCCTGCCCTGAACTGACTCGCTTTGTTCAGTCGTCGCACTTTTGTTCATGCTTACCACCAATCAGAATCGTAGCGTGCCTTGGGGGGCGCCGTATAACAAAATGTTTGGGGGCCCTTAGGACGGGTAAATTTCACACAAAAAAATTATAAATTTTTGCTTACGCATATTAGGGGCCCCCGTGGCCCGGAGGCCCCGTATAATTGATACGGCAGATACGGCGATCTACGCCCCTACATGCCACCAGGCAAATCGGTGGTAAACAGATGGTCAAGTCACAATAATATAAAAGAGTGACTTAGTCTCGTTTCGGGATCAGCTTGTAAGTTGCCGGTTCAACTAGGCCGGCATAGTGGATGTGACTGCTACTTACAGTTATTTGACTGTAGTATTTATTTATTTATTTTACCTAAGTCACCTCACAGTCTGTACATTTTGAAAGTAATTTGCCTAGTCTGCTCTGGATCGGCAACTAACTAACTATTTGCTTACCACTCTCAAACAACCAGACCTGGAGCACATATATGGTGGGAACGCATACAGGAAACCGCCCACAATACATCAATTTGAACAATTTACTTTGGCCGTCTCTCTAATTGATACAAGCCGTGCTCCTTTTTAATCCCAATTATCCCGAGTTTAGTTTGTTTTGAGCGTCTATTAGGAGTTAAATGCTGCGTTTAGATATAACCATACAAATAATTAAAATTGTTTACTTATTAGTATTTTCTTAAATTTTGCGCGAACATTGATTATTGAATTAAACAAATTTTATGCGGCTTACTATAGCGTTTATTTTGGTTGTTGATTTTACATTTTTTTATTATTCCGACGTTTCGAGAGCTTTGCAGCCATCGTGGTCACGATAACCAACAATAACCAAAATAAACTCAATAGTAAGCCGCATAAAATTCGTTTAATTCAATACTTACTTATTGTTAATCTAAGAGATAAATTCAGTCCATATGATATACTGGCCACAGCTTCTCAACATATTTATGAATATATTTATGGCGTACTATCGCGTTTATTTTTGGGTATTAGTTTGTACTCTGATTATTTAATTTTTATGTATAATATTTTTATGTTAGCTATACAAATTGTACAAATATTTAAATACGACATTTTGAACTACTTTACACGCTTATAATTCCTATTAATATTATGATTAACTAGTTATTTTTTCTATTTCAATATATGCAATAGATCCTTATAATACCGGGTACTGGTATTATCAGGATTAATAAATACTGAATGCTTACGAATTGGCAAAGTCATCAATGTTATCGTTAATTAAATAAGAATACTATGTATTTTTACAATAATAAGATACATATCATTAGACGACAGGCGTGGACGAACGGTTTAGCGACTGGTTTGTTGCGCGTAAAGTCCTGGGTTCGATCCCCGGTCGGAGCAAATATTTGTTTCATAGCTTTTATTTGTAATATTTAATAGTATTAAATATTGCAAATATCTGTTAATAAAAAAAAAGAGATGGATATTTGCTTCGGGTCTGGTTATCTAAGAGTGGTAGGCAGTGGTACCCAGTCTGCCGATCCGGGGTAGTACCACCACTTACATGTATACAGACCGTGAAGTGATTTGGTCACGTTTCGGGATCAGCTTGTAAGTTGCCGGTTCCATCTAGGCCGGCATAGTGAATATGATTGCTACTCACAGTTATTAAATTGTAGTAGCAGTGACATTCATTCATGGACCACACTTCGGCTTAACATCAAGCGGGGTGCTGTCATATGTCGAGTCACAATAAAAATAAAAACATATGTATTTTAATACCATAAAATATATTTTTTTCGAAATAATGGATTAGGTCATTGCATTAATAAGTACTCGTTAATTAAATAACTAAAGGACATCACTCGATACCTACGAATATGTAAAACAAACTTTTCAATGAGGTCACGATTTACACACTTTTATACAAAAGACATTTTACTTTGAAATTGTGTATTTATTATTACAGTTATATTGTAATAACTTAATTTAAAATACACCACTGCGGCTGTCCAAGTTCAAAATACAGTATCTTAACGAATTTATAATCATGTTGATTTTAGTTCTGAAATTAATGTGTATTACAAGAAATAATTATCTTTTAACATAATAGAATAGAAATAAAGACCGTAAGTTCTAATGCTTATTTGTAAAGTTGGCATGCCTTTAAATATTATGATACATTTTTACGTAATTGTCCTAGAATATTTTACGATATGCCGATATACCAGGCATATCGGAGTAATTATTGCATTCGATAATTAAATGGGAGTATAATTGTATAGCCTCTGAATAGTTTCTGAAATCTAGTAGCTATAATTCAGGGGTTATTAACATATTACCTTTAATATTACCTTAATGTCTGAATTGATGGACTATCCTGGCTGGATGCCTAGACTCAGGATGCTTATTAAATTACCACTTATAGTTCTATGCAGAGCATCGTCCTACAACATGGAATCCATTAACTTTTAATATCTCCGAAAGCTGTACGTCTTTGGTTTGTATTGGATTGGATTGTAACGTCACATTATGGGATGTCGTCATAGTGACAAAGCACTACACTGATGTGTTTTGTTACTTTGATAGGGTTCTGGCGCATTAGCAATTGCCGGAGAATCCCAAAGGCATCCACCTGTAATATTTATTAGTGTAGCTTACTGTATTTTGCATTTTGACAGCCGTATTGATATTTAAATAGCTTATCGTTCCATAGCGCTGATATCACTTCTTACTAAAAGATAAAGTGAATATTTACAGAAATAAAATAATACAACGTGTTTCTGTGTACAAAGATTTAGTTCGTGTTTATTCAATTTATTAAATTCTCGTAATGAAATTGCGTCGCCATGGGTTGCTGTTATGGATCTCCTGATGAATACAGTAAGTTAAGTATGATATATAACTAACAAATTAAATTGAAGCTGTGATTTCGCCGTCAACTGCAATTTAAAAAAAAAAGTTGGGTTTATTTAAGTGAGATTTAAGTAAAACGAGTTATAGTACTTATATCATAGTTAAGGCGACCGTGGTATACCGATAGCACGGGTTCGAAACCACTTGCCGGTACCAATGTAGCTTTTATATTAATATGTACTTTGGTCGTTCTGTTTCTGTGATACAAGCACTTTAGTAGCTTACTATATAAATGTTAATAAAAAATGTGGTTTATTGTTTTATACATTGTCTAGCTTACCTACCTTTTTTATTGTTATGCTTACTTTTATACGTTATTTTATATCATCGAAATTAAATATCATATATTTTATATCATTTGTTATTTCATTTAGAAGCTCTGAAATACATTTAGGTACTGCTTAGAATATAAATTTATAAATTCTAAATAAAACAACAAGCTTATTGTGTTCTACCCATTGTACAACCGAACCTTCATACGAAGCTTGAAAAAGCACTTTCAGGCTGATATTTTCAGCTGTTGACAGTCATTGGCAAGCTGAGGTCAGATATAGCGTCACAATAAAACAATCCAAAGACACACCTATCGTGTACATAAAATTCAATTCACAAATAGTATAGATGCCGGCAGAAAAAAGAACGCTGGAATTCAATTCAACTTGTTTTGTTACCTACTCTTTTCTAGGTACTTACTTTTCGTTTTTTTAATGTTATACACATGTTTTATTATTTCTTAATTCAATTTAATTTTTATTATTGCGTTCGTGGTGTAGTGGCAGTGCAATGTACACGCAAACCGGTAGCACGAGTTCGAAACCACCCAACCACCCAATGTATCTTTGATATATGTACTTTGGTTGTCCTATTTCTATGATACAAGCACTTTAGTAGCATAGTGTAGAAATGTAAATAGAAATATATTTTTTTAAATAATTTTAGTATTTCATCAATTATGAGCACGACAGAATAGGTGCGCAGAGTTGCTCCTATCAGCCGATCCTTATGCTGCTCAGCGCTCTTTTTATCTGCCGGGATCTATACTAGGGTACACATTAGGGATTCATTTAGTTAAAAGGCAGTTAACTAATTGTACCAGCCATAGAAATGTAATTGAATTTTTATGATCAATTACTATGTTGACGTCGTATGCATAATGACTTTGGCCATTTTTGTGTGGACGATTATATTAAGTTTTAGGTATGCCCCTATTCTCTCATACGAGAAATTAAGGGCCCCCCTTAGAACGTCATTACGAACAACAAGATGCCAGTTGCATCCACCTATTATTCGTGACTTTCACTATGTCGTCAGTCCACCTAGAACCTTACTTCCCCATCGGTTGTCGGTTTTTTAAGCGATGTGGCCTGGATCTTAATCTGGACTGCGGTCCATGAATGGGGACGAGTACCACAGACAAATAACTGCAAGTAGCAGTCGCACCCACTATGCTGGCCTAATTGGAATTGGCATCTTTTAAGCTGATTTCAAAACGCGACTAAATAGAAACACTACGCGGTTCGTATATTTGTAGCACCTATTTGAAAGTGTAGGGATCGGCAGACTGAAAAAATAACCGCCAATTGTCTGCCTTCTACCTGGCACAAATATCTGCTTAATTTTTTGGAACTGCATCCAGCGGTTTCTTGCCACTTTTAGCAAGTCCTTAGCCCATTCCCATACTTTAATTTCTAGTGCAGGAAAGGACATCATTCATTATGGGATATTTTTGTACTACTTTTGTAATGCCCAATGATAAAAAGATGTACCTAATAATTATAGTTTCGACACTTGTATTGATAATACCTAATAAAACTAATAACAATTTTGCTTTAAATTCCTGTGCAATTAGGTTATTTGAAAAAGAAAATATGAATTTTGTATAGTTTCTCAATCACGAAGACACGCCATATTAATTAATAGTTCTGCTTTTAACTGTCATAATTAAAATTTGTTCATTTTGCTCACCTAAACTATGCAAAATAAAGAATATAATATACCAATTACAATCTTCGTACATTTTACTATTTTAAAATGTATATGTAACTGTTAATACAATTGAGCCCATGTGCCCATACAAGATGAATGATGTCTCATGTGATTATTAAATATTATTATTTTTTTGTTATAAATTTCTATACTAAGCTAATAAAGATAGAAACAAGATAACCAAAGTACATATATCGAAGTTACATTGTATTGGTACCGGTGAGCGGTTTCGAACCCGTGCCACTCGGTTTACGTAACCATTGCACTGCCACTTCACCACAGTTGCCTTTATAAGAATAAATCGTCGTCGTGGAGGTCAATAGGTCTAACTGACAAATTATTGAAATCGAGTTAAGTACACAAAATGTCTTTAAAAAGGCCAAAGAACACACGGATTTATATGACTTATTAAAGCGTGTGCTTTAAATAACCACAATATTATATATTGAATATATTATATTCAAAAAATACTATTATTTCAAGCACTCAACAACTTCAAACGCATTTTACGCAGAATATAGAAAATGTGGAATAGCTCTATTGACTTCTACGGCGACGAAATATTACAAATAAATGCCGTAAAGAATTGGAATGGCAACCGTGGTGCAGAGTTGGTAAATGATCACGTAAATCAAAAGTCCCAAAACCACAAGTCCCTACGTTCAAAACCACTTGCCGGTACTAATGTATCTTTAATACTTATACGTACTTTGATTGTCCTGTTTCTATGATACAAACACTTTATTAGCTTAGTGTTTAAATGTATCAAAAACAGTATATGTAAATGTATCTGCTCGTTCAAAATCTATGATACAAGCACTTTTAGTAGCTTAGTGTACAAATGTATAAAAATAAACGTTTAATATAATATCTACATTAGAATAATATTTTGTTTGCAGGAGAGCCGATTCGATATGACCCACAGTTCAGTGGGCCAGTTCACCGCCGTTCCTGTACAGACATCCTGTGGCTGATCATCTTCATCCTGTTCCTGGGAGTATGGGTCTATGTTGGTTATTATAGTAAGTATATCTTGTATTATGTAATTATCAAATCAATTTTTCACGCCTTTTTCCCACAGGGAGACATAGACAATGGAGCGCCACTTGCCACGATCCTGACACAACTCCCACGCTTCCATCACATCGACAATTCTCTACATATAAGCTCTATGGTTATGGACTCTAGGCAACCTAGCTTTCTTGAAGATGTCTCCGATTTGGTCGGAAAAGCCCTGGGTGTGCCTCGTTTAACGTACATTATAGAAGTAGATTTCATTACGTACGTTCACATCAGATTTATGAATAGTTTTTTTGATACTCGACATTACTTATTTGCCTGATGATAAGCAAGGGGAGGTTCAAGAGCGCCGGCAACGAAACATCGATTCAGTTCACGGTTGCCTTACACGATTTATTTTTATTTACTTTTTTTATTTACATTTCTATACTAAGCTACTAAAGTGCTCGTATCATAGAAACAGGACAACCAAAATACATATCTAAAAGATACATTGGAACCGGTGGTATCCAACTCGTGTTCTCGGTTTGCCTTATTGCACTGTCACTACACCACGGTCGCCTATTTGATTCGACGTTTCGGCTATGTTGCAAAAGCCGTGGTCACGTGGTCAGATGTAGTGGGCCGAATGCAGTTGCGTGACATGGACATAAGTAATAAAAATGCGATGCTCGCCTATGCTATTAATAGTTATTATTATAAGCCCATTTTTGACGGCAGGCGTGGCGTATTGGTTACGAAAAGTCCCGGGTTCGATTTCCGGCCGGAGCAAATATTTGTTTCATAGCTTTTATTTGTAATATTTACAAATATTTGCTAATCAATAACAGGTGGATATTTGCTTTGAGTCTGGTGGTTTTAAGAGTGGCAGGCAGAGGTACAAGTATACAGACCGTGAAGTGAATTAGTGGCGCTTCTGGATCAACTTGTAAGTTGCCAGTACGAACTAGACCGGCAATAGTGACAGCTGCTTGTTTAACTGTAGTAGCAGTCACTTTCCTTCATGGCCCGCACTCCAGGCGGGGTGCTGTCATATGTCGCATCACAATAAAAAAATTAAAAAATGTCCCACTATTTATTTTTCCTCTTTTTTTCCATGACTCATGACCAATTCGCGTGGCGATTAATTTAACCAGATCTCAGTTAACAATACTGCGTTTCGCTTCAATGTCAGGTCATTAGCACATTTGTTTGGATAAACAGCGATGAGTCAACTTCGTAGAATTATGGAATAAATGATCTCCTTAATCGTAATTAATAATGCATTTGATAAATTACATTTAGTAATGAAAATTGCATTTTCTTATAATAGATTTTGCGCGAACATTGATTAAAAAATAAACAAATTATATGCGTTTATTTTTATTATTCCGACGTTTCGGGAGCTTTGCAGCCATCGTGGTCACGGAGAGACTGAGGTGTTGGTCGTCCTATTGGTTGATGCTGTTATTGTTTCCAAAACTACCCTGTTTAATGTTTAGATTTTGTTTTTCCGTTCCCGGTTTATTTCAATTTTTTGCAAAAATAACTGACGGTGTCATCTGGTTTGGCAGTTTGCTGGACTTGGGACTTATGTTTGTGTATCATGGGGTCCCAGGAGTTGGATCAGGATCGAGGCAAGTGGCGCTCCATTGTCTCTGCCTATCTCCGTGGGAAAAAGGCGAGAAAATTTGATTGATTGAGATAGACAAATGTCATATTTGATCCGGGTCTGGTTGTCAAAGAGTAACGTAAAGTCCCGGGTTGGATCTCCGGTCGATGCAAATATTTGTTTCATAGCTTTTATTTATAATATTTATTATAAATAAATAATAATAAATAATGCAAATATTAGTTAATAAAAAAAGAGGTGGATATTTGCTTCGAGTCTGGTTATCAAAGAGTGGTAGGCAGACCACTGCCAATGGATCGGCAGACTGGGTACCAACCCAGTCTGCCGATCCGGGGTAGTACCACCACTTACAAGTATACAGACCGTGAAGTAATTTGGTTACGTTTCGGGATCAGCTTGTAAGTTGCCGGTTCCATCTAGGCCGGCATAGTGGATTTGATTGCTACTCACTGTGATTAAATTGTAGTAGCAGTGACATTTATTCATGGACTGCACTCTAGCTAAACATCAGCGAGGCGCTGTCACATGTCGTGCTAATACCGCGTTCTCACAGGGCGATTTTAGTTGATCAATATTTGTCGTTTAACGAAAAATTGAAAGTAAATATTGACTGTAGCGTTCTCACGGTTCAATAATAATCGACTCAATATAACACGTGTTATTACACTATCTGTCCATTTTAGCATTTTTCTCGTGGATGTGGACGCCACAATTCACATTTTATTTTACAAACAAACAAAATACTGGTGATAGAGGAACGCAATATACAGTACATAGGTACTCAATCGCGCTGATTGACTGACTGATTGGACTGATTATTCAATGCAAGTTGAACGAACAAGTTCAGACGAGTCGATTCGCTGTCAGCTGTCAAATGAATCAACAAAAGTCGAAAGGTCTTTAACTTTTGTTGAATAGATATTTATTGCTTCAACTTGATTGAAAGTCTGTTCAGACGGTTCAAATCACGAACGATTTCGCAGTTGATCAACTAAAATCGCCCCGTGAGAACGCCCCATTAAATAAAATAACAGGGGAAGGCAGAATTGTAAATGATAAGGAAGCGAGAGAGTTATATCAGGAAAATGGAAACGTTGTCTCTGCTTCTCCCTGTGAGAATTATGGCGTGACAAAATGATTGATTTATAATTGTTTTTTGGTATTTTTTAATACTTTAATTCACTAAGGAAATATATACAAACTTAAAATACGCAAAAATATACAGTTCCCAAAGGATTATAGTGCATGCAAGAGATATTAACTTAGCCATAGTATTTTTAATGAAGAAGATTTTTAGACATGTGACCTCTATTAGCCTGACAGTAAGCAAGATCACGGGTTCAAAATTAACCGGTACCAATGTATCTTTGATCGTTCTGTTTCTATGACACAAGCACTTACCACTTAGGTAAGTAGCTTAGTATAGAAATGTAAATGTGCTAGTCGCTATCATTAATAAAATATTTAATTTTATATTGTGTACGCATAGTTATAAAACAAAATATTTGTTTAATGTTGACTTACAGATATGGCCACGTCAGTCACGAGATGCGTAAACGACATGTCTTAAGCCTACTTAATTTTTGAAGGTATTGTTATCTTTACAAATTTCTTAGAAAGGAATTAAAACTTTTCCGCATTCCGCAAAAAGTGACGGAGAATACTTTATTAGAAATAACCGTAAACTGAACTGGTTTTTCAGTCGTCTGAGCTCTTGGACTTTCGTTTGAAGCAAGTTGAGGACAAATGCCGCGTTTAAAAAGAATATTATAACAAACTCTCTAACTCTAAAAAATAATACAGGCAATACCGTCTTTACTATAAGGGCACACGAGGCCCTGAAAGGCCGACGTACACGAAAAAGGGAAAATAAATCAATCAATATAATTATCACGCCTTTTTTCCACAGGTATAGGCAGAAACAATGAAGCCCCACTTGCAAAGATCCTGACACAACTCTTTCGCTTTATTCACATCCACAATTCTCTTTATACAAGCTCTATGATTATGGGCAGTAGCTTTCTTGAGGATGTCACCGATTTGGTCGGAAAATACCCTCCTGGGCCTGCCTTGTTTAACGTTGCCATCCACATCAGATTTTATACCTTTCGTTCATCTACTAAAAGGGTAAAAATATAAAAAATATAACACATTTTTTTACTACGAGGCGCTAAATTCGTTTGTACCTTAAGACGGTATTGAATATTAAGCAGTCTCTTTTTGTGATATTTTCTTCACATAAATAATAATAAAAGAACAAAAAAGTAGGTAAAATTAGTCATTAATATTTTCACTTTTAAATATAACAAAGTATAAGTAATCTTTTGTTCTCTGTTCTGTGGTTACAAAACGTTAAACATTTCGCAACGCATGATTACTCATTGATGTTCACGCTAAGGTTAGATTAATGTTTCATGATTCAAATAACATTCCAAACAGGACGGCACAGTGGATACGACTTGCTACTTACAGTTGTGTAAACTATCGGTAGATGTCCCCAGGCGACCGTGGTGTAGTGGCTGTGCAATGGTTACATAAACTGGAGAGCACGAGTTCGAGACCACCCACCGGTACCAATGTATCTTTGATATATGTACTTTGGTTGTCCCGTTTCTATGATACAAGCACTTTAGTAGCTTAGTATAGAAATGTAAATAATAATTTTAAAAATTATATATGAACTTTGGTTGTCCTGTTTCTATAATACAAGCACTTTAGTAGCTTAGTATAGAAATACCACCATGTATACAGACCGTGAAGTGATTTGGTCACGTTTCGGGATCAGCTTGTAAGTTGCCGGTTCCAACTAGGCCGGCATAGTGGATGTGATTGCTACTCACAGTAATTGAATTGTTGTAGCAGTGACATTCATTCATGTACCACACTTCGGCTTAACATCAAGCGGGGTGCTGTCATATGTCGAGTCACAATAAAAAAAATTTAGAATAATAATAACTGTAGCTTAACATCAGGGTGCTGTCATATGTCGAGACATAATACAAAAATATATTTACGTCACGCATTTATAAGCAAATTCTACAATCCTTTGTATACTCATATTTATGGAATGCTTTTTCTGGAATATAAATTCTCTCACAAACTCCGCACATCGAGCGGGGACTGTTTCGTTGGTTCAATATCTTATAATTTTAGTTGGCGCCAGCTTTCCCATTCGTCTGCGTACTCAATTACAACCCCCACTTCATATAGGTATAGATACATGTATGTATACATAATCTTACAAAACATACTTGATTGTATAAACATGTTTATAGAGGCACCCCGCCTGATGTTAACCTGCAATGTGCCGTTCATGAATGAAAGCAACTGCTACTTACAGTTATTTCGTTTTAGTAGCAGTCATATTAGGCAGGGAGTACTGGCATATGGCGATCTACAAAAAAAATATCAATCGATCAATTAAAATTGTCACGTCTTCCTCCCACAGGGATAGGCAGAGACAATGGAGCCCTTCCTTCACATCCACAATTCTCTTCAAACGAGCTCAATGTTTTTTTAATTTTATTTATTTACATTTCTACATTAAGCTACTAATGTGCTTTTATTATAGAAACAGGACAACCAAAGTACATTATATCAAAGATACATTGGTACTGATGGGTGGTCTCGAACTCGTGCTCTCGGTTTGCGTAACCAGGGCCGTCTTTACCCGGGGGTTCAAGGGGTGCAGTGCACCCGGGCGCAAAGTCCTAGGGGGCGCATGCCGACCGTCATAAATTTCGATAGGTACCTACTACACTGAGACCAGGCGAGCGGAGCCTTGACTTTCGCACCCCGGCGCTGAATATGCTTAAGACGGCCCTGTGCGTAACCATTGCACTGCTACTACACCACGGTCGCCTAACCCCGAGGCACCAGGGTTAGGGCACCAGGCAACCCAGCTTTTTTAAGGATGTCTCCGATTTGGTATATTTGTATAACTTATCCAATTATTTTTAATTTCAGGTATACATCATGGCAATGTGGAGCGTCTGCTGGCTCCTATGGACTCCAAGGGTCGTCGCTGTGGCTTAGATTCCGAAGTAGCCAACAAGAAGTATTTAGTGTTCTTTGATATTACACGATGTTTGTCACCTGGAGCACCTATCACTGGATGTCCCACACCCCAGGTAACTTTACTTAAAACTCTTTTGAACAGTGATTTTATATAAGCTCTATGGTTATTGGGCAATTATTGGTTCTCTGTTTTTTTAAGAATATCCTTTTTTTGGTCTTTATCATCATCATCAGCCAGAAGGCGAACTGCTGAACATAGGCCTTCTCCTTAGAAGACCATTTCGAACAACAAGATGCCAGTTGCATCAGTGGATAGTGAAGTTCACCTATGTCGTCAGTCCACCTAGTGAAAGGCCTACCTACGCTGGGTCTTACCCAATGATATTAAGTAAAATGAGGCAGATACGTCACCTACTCGGGTTTTAGTGTCGCAAATGACACGAGTTTGAACGATCCCACTGGAGCATTCCTTTGTCAATCCTCATATCTTTAAACAGGCTTATAAGTTAAAATATTGCCAATAATTGATTTTATTAAGCCCGATTTATAAATTGTACATTTTCAAGTAGGTAGGCCTTGTTAACCGTTTTGGTAAACTCGTAAATTAAACAAGTAAAAAAAAGACAGATAAGATAATGAAAACTAAACATTATGAGTAACAATAATAATGTGAGTTTATTGTTTAATTTTAAATTTAAACATTTCTTATTGGAGTAGGGTTTGACGTCAGACATGTAAAATGTCTGTGTAAGACTAGATATTACAGTGCGCGATAAATGTTCTTTGAAATAAATTGTAGTAACTAGGATTGACAAAGAAATAAAATACTCCGATGGTTTAAGCGCGTGGAAAGGATGAATAAATGTAGATTCAAATCAAAATTATCATATTGTTACGCCTTTCCCATGGGGATCCTGACACAACTCCCTCGCTTTTTTTTATTGTGACACGACATTTGACCTCGTCCCGCCTGATGATAAGCAAGAGGAGGTCCAAGAGTGACGACGACTGAGAAAACCGCGTTTGTTCTCGGCTGCCTCAGCCGCCGTCACTATGCCAGCCAAAGAAATTCACATTCCATTCTTTGCTTCCTTCACATCCACAATTCTCTTCATACAAGCTCTAAGGTTATGGGCAATAGGCAACCTAGCTTATTTTATGGATGTCACCGATTTGACCGGAAAACCCCCTCCTGGGCCTGCCTTATTTAACGCTTCCATCCACATCAGATTTATAAATTGCTTTCGTCAATAATATAGATTCACGAAAGGAATTTATAAATCTAAACGGTTAAATGGGGGGTGTTTTTTGACTAAATCGGAGACATCCTTAAGAAGCTGGGCCTAATGCCTATAACCGTAGAGCTTTTGTATAAAGGGAATTGTCGATGTGAGGGAAGCGAGGGAGTTGTGTCAGGATCGTGGCAAGTAGCGCTCCATTGTATCTGCCTATCCCTGTGGGAAAAAGGCGTGACAATAATGATTGATAATAATAATCAAGATTTAATATATGAAAGTAATGTATTTTTCTGCTCTTTTTAAGGTGTGTGTGGAAAAATGTCCAACAGAAAGTATATTCTTTACACAAAAGCCCTCAAGTTCATGGGCGCAAATAAAGGACAGCATGGTATGCCAGGATGATGTGGACATCAACAGCCTCAGCTATAGCCAAGCTATGACACTTATTGATAGTGGAAAATGTGCTAATTATGTATTGGAAAGTCAGCCAGGTGCGTATAAACAACATGGAATATTTTCTTAGAAATTGAAGACTGTGTAATTGAATCTTTCACGATTCCAGCTAACCGATTACGATACACGAAAATATTATCTAATTTACCGCCTACTATGTAAGTTTTCCGAATTCTGATTATAATCAATATCTTTCGAACCTTTTGACCTACAGTTTATAATTTCAATGTCACCCTACTTTTAATATTGGAATTTATTTTGTCGAGATCTCTACACTTCTAAAAGTGGAAGGAATATGCCAGACAGAAGCGTAGCGTGCCTTGGCGGAGCCCCGTATAAAAATTTGTTTGGAGGCCCTTAGGAAGGGTGAAGAGAAAAAGAAAAAAAATGTTTGCAAAAAATTTAAAGAAATAATTGTTTATCTACGTATATCCGTTCTCCGGGGGCCCCCTATACGCCACTGATGCCAGAAGAAAATTGACGTAAGACTCGTCAATTTTCAACAATCTCAAATGCAAAGTAAATCTTGCATTTGGTTTTAACCCGAGAATATATTGACGTACACAACTTAGCTTATTGGGCTACATTGTTTACATTGAAGTAATATTACTAGCGGTTTAATATTAATATTAGCGTTAGTAATATTAATTCAGTGGTTGTGTATCATATTGTTAACACGTCGATATTCTGAGCGGTCGCGCATTTAATAATCGACGCCATTTATTTCGTGAATTAATCTATTTTACAATAATTACATAGTCGACAATTTCTAAAAATCTATGAGTAACGTAAATATATACATATTATTTTATTGAATAAGTTTAAATCTTGACTATATATGTATGTAATACATCTACTTTTATTCTCTATGTAAATATCTAACTCTTTTATTTGGTTACAAGATGACGATGGGAACAGTTAAGTCGAATTTTCTTAGCTTACAATGTCTTACGCAGTCATAATAATATCTATATGCCTACAAGTATCCTATCCTTATACTAAATCCATCCATGTATTTGCTATGTACCAACCGAGCAATTTAACCAATATTGCTCCGTGGGGCACTCTTGGTCACGACGCTTGCTGCAGTTGAGAAATGGCGTGCACTACGACCTCGCATAGCGCTCGCGGCCATTCAACTTACACATGATAGACGGGCGAAATGTTACGCGGGTGCATTGCGTCTTCATAAAAATAAATTACAAAAATCTTTGATAGAAACTTGAATTAACGTTTCAGTACTAGTAAAGTCACGTGTGTGACCAACTAGGCCGGCATAGTAGATGTGATTGCTACTTACAGTTATTAAAATGTAGTAGCAGTGACATCCATTCATGGACAACACTTCAGTTTAATATCAAGCGGGTGCTGTCATGCAGTCACAAAAAAACACCTGGTATATCTGTTTGCCTACGAGTATACTGTATAGCTTCTATATAGATATTATTATGATTGTATGGTCACAGTTAAGCTTACAAAATATTTTAGTAGTAGACAAAGGTTTTATTTTGACCATGAATTTGAGTTCAACACAAAAAACACCGCTTCTTGCTTTAAAATTTGTGAATTTACCTAATTATAAATATTGTTTTAATTGTAACTTTCTCAGATAGCATTAGCTTTTTAAGCATATAATTTGTAGCATTGTATATTTAAGTCTTGTGGCTTTAGTTTTGTATCGCTGCATCGGCGACCTCAGCAAACTTTCGTGCAAGGGTGACACAGGCAGTGGAAACCAAAACAGTCCCTTCGTCAGATCGTTCCCGTCTGGGGACACATGTGTGAGGAATCCCAAAGAGGCGCAGTCAACTCTCATGACGAGGGCCACGGCTTTAGAGAGTTACTTGGGCATGATAGTTGCAAGCGCCGTGTCTTTCTTCACGAGGGACGAACGCGATCCACAAGTCGTATGTACCTTTGTGTATAATGTCTAACTAGTACACGCAATCTATACCAACGCATGCTTTCATCTAGTAGTAAGAACTAATGCATCCTTACCTATAACATTAATTTATTATCTAACTCCGTGGTCAATGGTGGCGTAGTGCTGGGTCGGTGCTTTATTAACGTCGCAAACGCGTATGAACACATCAAGGAAACGATTCAGATGGATGAAGAGGAATTCCTTCGAGAGTTCAGCAATCTAATAAGGTTTCAAGAGGTAATTGTAATAGAACGTTTAATATTTAACAATAAGTGAATTATGGCAAAATCATATTCTAATTAAACTAACATAATAACAATTTATTTTATTGTGAATTAATTATTATGTTTTGGTATTATAACATTAGTATTTAAACAGCTTAGCAACGATTGAGGTAAAAACAACATTTTTCTTTCATTTGGCTGGAATGGTTCTTGCATTATGCATGCTTCTTTTTACGAATGATGCATGATCCTTTTTAATAATGGTTGCCCATGGTTGAAATGTACATATCTTATTCCGTAATTTTAGTGTTACTTGTGAAAAACTAGTGTGATGTTTTACGATCTATCACCATATTCTTATTTATAGAATAGTACAATGGTGCATTTAAAATATTTCTCCCTCCTAAAGGTTTGTTAACAATTACTTACCTCATAATATTTAAATTTGTAAGAGTGTGCCGTGCAATACCGTAATCAAATAAAATAACAAAATTAAATATTAATTTGTTTTGATGGTGTGCTATAATTTTTTTTATCCTAATTATATTTAATAGAGAAATAGATAAATGCATTTAGAATAGGTTCGATCCTATTCTCCCACATAGTTAAGAACCACGTGACCGTTCTTACTTTTTTTTAAATCCATAGTTCAGAGAATCAAGTTTTGTAAAAGTTCACTCAACTTTTTATTAATTCTCTTTAAAGTCTACCCTTATCTGTATCTCATGACAAATACGGTCTGATGTCAAATAAATTTATTTTTTGGTTTATTTCCTTAATATTTACAGAGCTGCAACTAGCTTTAATAACTGAAATAAAATAAATATTTTTATATATTTTTTTAGCTATCATCGCAAATTGTTGAAGATCTCGTCCAGTCT
Source organism: Tinea trinotella (assembly GCA_905220615.1). Taxonomy (NCBI): domain Eukaryota; kingdom Metazoa; phylum Arthropoda; class Insecta; order Lepidoptera; family Tineidae; genus Tinea; species Tinea trinotella. Next base: position 10,623,368 of record HG992312.1, read on the forward strand.
CGTTGGTACATGGTTGGTGCAATTGTGATTGTGGTGTTAATATGTTTTATTTATATTATGTTACTGAGATGGGTTGTTGCACCTGTCGTATGGATATCAATTGGTGCTCTTATTGGACTTCTTGGATTTTGTAAGTTTTATTTAGCATATTTTCTCCGTATAACTATGCCGCCCAGGTTATAATAGGTGTTATTTATGCTTTTATATTTTGTAGTTATTTTTAATAGTCTAGCTAGGAAGTCTGCCGGTCCCCCGGTTCCACCACTATACAGACAGAACAGTGTACAGACAGAAAGTTGCTGGGTCTAACTAAGCCGCCACGAAGGTGGAACTGCAACTGGCAGTTATTTAACTGTAATAGCAGTTTAACCTCTATTCTTGGACCGCACTCCAGCTTAACATCAGGGGGGGGGTGGGGTGTACTGACTAAGTTTTTCAAATTTTTTATTTACATTTCTATACTAAGCTACTAAGATAAATTGGTACCGGTGGGTGGTTTAGAATCCACCGCGCTCTCGGTTTGTGTAACCACTACACCACGGTCGCCTAATTGTTCATTTATAATTTATATATAGATGAATTCCTTAATTATTTAATAATTTGATATTTTAATTGCAGTATTATATTTATGCTACAAAAACTACGCATATTACCGAGCGAACCCTGTAACCCTGATTCAAACTACAAATGTTAAGGGCTATGTAGAATCAATATTTACTAAATATGAAACCTGGCTTGTTTTTATGATAATTTTAGCAATAATTCTGGTGATTTTAGTCCTTATAGTCATATTCTTAAGGAGCAGAATTGTAATTGCGATCGCACTTATAAAAGAAGGAAGCAAGTGAGTATATATATATTTGTTTTATAGACATAAAGCAATCCCTTCCAACCAGTGCCGGATTAGCCACGTAGCAAGAGTAGCAAGCTACGGGCCAAGCAACGCCTGTCTGACCGTAATAAAAAAAATTTAGATAAGAGCGTAATATATCTTGGATGCCTTAAACGCGATGCACTTATGGCATGCCTCACTTCCACTTGAAAATCTAAAACTCGATTTCATCACGTTAAATCGTAGAAATAAGTAGGTATTTTACGAACATTTTACCGTTAATGTTCTAATTTTTAATCATATTATTTAGACTATCATCTATACCACATTTCTACGATTCAAGCGGCCACTTTTTTAATGTAGGTTTACATTTATTTTGCGATTTGACGTAGTCAAGATTGTACTTTTTAATCGATTTTAATATAATATCAATTATAAGTATTTCGAGAAAACAGGCGAACTATTTAACAGCCCTTGTAAGGGCCCCTTGACAGAATTTGCTACAGGCCCCGCGCTGGCTTAATCCATCACTGCTTCCAACACGTGTTACAACTACTACAATCGAGGCTGTTACAAACGTGCGAACTTTTTGCATTGTAATTTAACACTAGAGTGCACGCGTGGGCTACATATGTAGCCCAGCGTGTCATACTGCCGTGTCTCTCATAAACACTTCGCGCCACAATGCTGCCCTTCCATGTATTCCTCGAGTATGAATCCCCGCTCCCTTCAGTAGCTTGCCGATTTCCCTTGCACTTGTATTAATTGAGTAAATTGCCAGTAAAGTTGCTGGGCTACGCATGTAGCCCGCGCGAGCGTTCTAGACATTTTTTGTAGAAGTGATTTCACAGCGTTTATTTACGTTTATTGGTAAATATATTAATATTCTTGTTATATTCACATCCGTAGTTTGTTTTATAGTGTGTTGTATATTATTTTTTCATTATTTCAGTGCGTATTGGTACAATATTTAGATTTTTACAGAAAATTATAGCAGAACATCAAATACAGGAATGGTTGATAGAAGAGGACGAAGACAGCAAAATTTCCAGTGACAATGAGGTAGAAGAGGAAGATCTTGTTAAACCAAATCAGTCTCCACACGACTCAAGATGTGGAGCGAGATGTTTTATAGGAGAATGAAGAGCAAAAAGAGTCCATGGAGGAGGATGACTTACCTCTGTCAGCTATTGCCAGTTATCGGTCTCGTAATGAAACAAAATTTGGTCCATTACGAGCCTATATTAAGAGTATAAACGGTCTAGTAATATATTAAATAAATAACCACGAGATAAAAATTATTCGCTGCATTACTTGCGAAAAGTCGGATTTGAACTCGCACCCTGTATAGAACGTCGTATGAACATGAAAAATAACCCCAGAAACATAAAATTAAAGGGCAGATAACTTCTAGGATTGACAGAGCAACCTTTACAGCCTAATATGCCAATTAGGGGTGGAGTGGGTCGCTGTGCTTTTTATAGCAGAGCTAGAGACCGAAGCACTTGAGAACAATGTAGCAAAATTACGAAGCGCATTTGTAGTGACCAACAGGTGATTGTGTGTCCTCAGTGCATAGAAAACGAATAAACATCCATATACATTTTAATTGACTGATGGATATAGAAAAAGAAAACTGATTCACATATTGTATTACAATTGCATATCGAAAATTAAGACTAATTGATCTCAAACAGTCCAAATGATGTTGATTTTGTCGAAGTTTACAAATTATGAGAAATTACGAAAACGAATGTTAAATTTAGTAAAAAAATGCAATTTATAAATAAAAATAAAGTTAATTATTCAAGTTATTAGGTTTTTTATTTTCCCTTTCACCATTTACATAAAAAAACAACACATAAAAGTGGGCTACACATGTAACCCACGCGAGCGTTCAAGGAGTACTTTAGGGCGCGTGCACTCTAGTGTTAACAGCACTCTGCCTGACACGCGTGTAACATAGCGTAAGTTGAATGACCGCGAACGCTATGTGAGGTCGATACGCTTGCCGGACGGCCATAGGTATCAGGGTATAACCATTGTATTTGCATTGATTGTTTTGTGTTTTTGAACAAATAATGCAGTAAAATATCGGAATAATAAAATGACATCAAAATATATTTGCTTCTAGAGTCTAGAGCAGTGTTTCCCAACCTTTTTTAGGCCATGTCCCACCTTAAAATTTTCTAAAAATTTTATGCCCCCCTTAAAATACATAATTTTTAAGCATTAAAAATTGTTTTCTTCTTTAAAAAAATATAAATGATTACAGCATTTATACTTCTTAAGGGAGAAAACAAAATTTTCTAGCATTGCATTTAAATAACCCAAAGCGAAAGGGTGGGTAAAAGTCGTGTCGATTCCTTTTTTAAATTGCCCCCTGTGGGGCGTGGCCCCCACGTTGGTAAACACTGGTCTAGAGCATCATACATTTGTTGAGGTGTCCAAGTCAAATGTTTTAGGCCAGATGTTTTCACACGAGCGTCTGCGTTTAAATAACGTATACTTACACTTTGAGTTTTTAAACGTTGCGTGGAATTGGTTGCACTTATTTTTGCGCATTACTTTTGATCTCCTTGTTAAGCGAAATGAGCGGAAACAACAGCGTACTTATACACAAGCGTTCTTAGAACATCCACTTTGATAGAACATTTACAATAAAGCCATTTTAATTTACTGCGAACAGTTACGAACTGCGAGCCCCTTAGTGTGACTCCCTGAACACAAATATATTTTCATAATATTTTGCAGGGCTGTAAGCGATATCAAATCCACAGTAGTATTTCCAATATTGCCGTGGATTTTGCAATGTGGTGCTCTAGCTGCCGGAGTGATTATATTTATGTTTTTGTTGTCAATTGGCGATTCTTCATTCAAAGTTGTCAATATGGCCAATGACACTACGTGCCAATGCAGTGATCCTATGATAAAGGTGGGTACTTGTGTATTAGCTGGTAATGTTCTTTTTCTATTATTGTGATTTGACACCAGACCCCGACCTGCCTTATGGTAAGCAAAAGCCAGTCAGGTCACGGTTGCCCCAGTCGCCGTCGCAATGCCGGCCTAAATGTGCTGGAACCCTGTCAAATTAACAAAATACCATGACCACAATGTAATTTGTAACGTTTTGCCCAATAACTGTCTGCTTACCACTCTTAATAATTTGTTTATTCTATCCAATTTTCACTTTTTTTTATGCTCGACATATGACAGCACTCTGCCTGATGTTAGGTTTCGATCCATAAATGGGGGTGACCGCTACTACACTTACATAACTGTAATTAGCAATCACATCCATTATGCCGGCCTAGGTAAAACTGGTAACTTACTCTTCACTTCACGGTCTGATACTTATAAGTGGTGGTACTACCCCGGATCGGCAGATTAGTTATTAGATTATTTTATAAAATTTGATTAGATTTTGCGCGTACATTAATTATTGAAATAATAAAAAAATTGCGCCTTACTATCAAGTTTATTTTTAATACAATATACCGACGTTTGGAGAGCTTTTCGCCTTCGTGGTAGATGGAGCCCTCGAAACGTCGGAATAATAAAAAAATGTTAACCAAAACTAAATGATATAGTAAGCCGCGATAGTAAAATAATTAATTCAATAAATTAATTATTTTAATAAATAATTAATATTTAATAATATCTTTTCCAGGACTTCGAGCCATGTAATCCAATACAATTCCCCCTATCCTGTCACGAGCAAGGCACAAACAGGCCGTGCGTTCTGGCCTCCTGTCATTTTGTTGGCATCGACAATCCACATTACGTTGGCTATCTGCATCTGGTGAATCTCGTTGGTTTCTTCTGGCTGATGTTCTTCATACAAGGCGTCTCTGATATGATGTTGGCAAGCACGTTCTCAACGTGGTATTGGACTTTTAATAAGAAGAATTTACCTTTCTTTACACTCACTGCTGGTATTTATAGGACGATAAGGTAAATCATTAAGTATCTATATCATTATAACCACGAACCGGAAGACACAGCATAGGTAGGCCTCCCACTATGTGGACTGACGACATAGTGAAAGTCACAAATAACCGGTGGAAGCAACTGGCATCTTGTCGTTCAAAATGGCGTTCAAAGGGGGAGGCCTATGTTTAGCAGTGGACGCCTTCTGGCTGATGATAATGATTAGAAGTAGCTTTGTTTTTTTATTGTGACTCGACACCTAACCTCGACCTACCTGCTGGTAAGCATGATGGAAGTCCAAAAGCGCCGACGACTGAAAAATAACCGTCACATTTCGCAGCTACCTCAGTCGCCGCATCTATGCAAATATTATATTAATAACGCAAACGACTGAAAACGACCATCGAGGTCAAATGTCGAGTCAGAATAAAAATAAATATTACAAAACAATATTATTTTAAAGAGTGATACAAATAGGCAGTAGTGCCAAGTCTGCCGATCCGGGGTAGTACCACCACTTACCTACAGGTAAACAGATCGTGAAATGACTTAGTCGCGTTTCAGGATCTGTTTGTAAGTTGCCGGTTCCAACTAGGCCGATATAGTGGATGTGACTGCTACTTACAGTTATTTAATTGTAGTATCGGTCATCTCTATTTATGGACCGCACACCAGCTTAAGATCAGGCGCCTGTAAAATATTTCTAGTCCTAATAATAATGTACTACTCACGGAACATATAAACTCATATTGTATTTATGAGTTCTGTGGTACTACCCATAATTTGTTTTATGGGTAGTACCACAAAAATAATATGTTTAATATTATTTTCCCTTTGGTTGCGTGAAAGAGATCGCTACGTTGGAGCGATAAAGCCGCCATTTGGAGTTGCATCTACTTATGTACAATTTAAAGCTATAAGCACAATCTAGAATCTAGAGTATATCTATCAAGCATAAAGATGTCATAAGTCAAACAACAAAAAACAAGTTAAAATAGCTAAAAAAAATAGTAAACATTTTTAATTTTCAGATACCATCTAGGAACAGTCGCACTGGGCTCCTTAATAATAACAATAGTTCGTGTAATTCGTGTTATACTCGAATACATCGATCATAAGCTAAAGAAGTTCGACAATGCATTCACACGATGCGTGCTCTGCTGTTGTAAATGTTTCTTCTATTGCTTGGAGAATTTCCTTAAATTCATTAATAAAAATGCTTACATAATGTGTGCTGTGCATGGAGGCGGCTTTTGTAAGAGCGCAAGGGACGCGTTCTCTTTGCTCATGAGGAATATTATACGAGTTGTGGTTCTTGATAAGGTAAGTCATTTAAAATATCAATCAATCAAATGGAGACAATGGAGAGCCACTTGCCACGACCCTGACACAACTCCCTCAATTCCACAATTTTCTAAATACAAGCTCGTTTATGGGCACTAGGCAAACCAGATTCTTGAGGGTGTCTCCGATTTAGTCGAAAAACATCCTTCTGGGTCTGCCTCGGTTAACACATCCATCCACATAGATTTATAGATTCGTTTCACTCATCCTTTCTATGTGCCCAAGCTATCAAAGCTTTCCTTTGTCAATCCTTTTTATTACTAAATCTTCTTTCAAACCACATCTATCGCGCACTGTGCTATTCCTCATTCTATCCATCCCCACGACTTTAATGTTAGTAGAGTGTATTTATTTGTATATTATTTATGTATTTTAGGTAAGTATATGTTAGCTGGCATAGTGCCGGCGACTAAGGCAACCGTGAACTGACGGACTGAACTGTTTTTCCAGCACATTTTTTTACATAATATATTATTTGAACCTTAATCTGTTGGGAATTATCGTCATATTTGCGTCATATCGTCATTTAATACAACATAAAGTAATCTGTGGTAAACTGTGTTGAATGTGCATATACATAAGGTTTTTTGTTAAATAAGTTTATTTTAGTAATTGATTTGTACATTTGTTTGTTTACCCTAAAATAAATAAATAAACGAAACCTAACTTTAGCCGGCTTTTTTAGGTAACTGACTTCCTGTTCTTCCTCTCAAAATTGCTGATCTCATTGGGCGTCGCCGTGTCGGTCTACTATGTTCAACAATGGAGTTACATCTATGAGATCACACGTGGGGAGCGTCTCCATCACCACTACGTGCCCGCAGTCATACTTGGTGTGGCTACGTATCTCATAACGACAATATTCTTTAACGTTTACTCTATGTCTGTTGATACGCTCTTCCTATGCTTCTGTGAGTATTTTTTTTAAATTGTGACTACATCTGACCTTGACTTGCCTGATGGTATTCAAGGAAAGGTTAAAGAGTGCCGATGAGAACCCAAGCTATAGGGTAATCACGAAAATCTTTTCGCGTTTCGACATATGACAACACCCCGCCTGATGTTAAGCTGGAATTTAGACGACTGCTGGTACAATTAAATAAATACAGTAGCAGTCGCATCCACTTTGTCGACCTAGCTGGAACCAGCTATTTGCAAACTGAATCTGAAAAGCGACTAAGTCACTTTCCACAGTCTGTACACTTGAAAGTAGTGAATACCCCAGATCGCCATATTGGGCAAATCACTGTCTGCCTACCACTTCTAAACAACCAGTCCCAGAGCAGTATATGCACTCATTTTAATAAAAAAATATTTGTATTATCCAATTTAATAATAAAATATTAAAAATAAAAACTTGTGCTCCAATCGCGACTTAAACCCAGGACATACGCGTCCTTTCCTAATTTTTTTTACCTAATTTTAATTTGTTAACTAATTTCTCTTTCAGTGGAAGACGTCGAAAGAAACGACGGATCACCCGAGAAGCCTTATTTTATGTCAAAGAACCTTATGAAAATTCTTGGCAAAAAGAATAAAATGGCTAAGATTGATTAAGTCAACTTTTGTGCCAATAACCGTGCCAAAATTGTTTCTTTTTATTGCTCTGTGCCACCGGACCAAACCAAATCCAGACCAAACTGAAGAATATGTACTATCCCCGCCAGTTAATAATGAGCTTGTAGCGTGACGTCACACGACAGGGCCCCGATCCTCTAAATACACAACAGCGAAATGACGTATCCACGAGATGCCACTGCTTTGACTTTAATACCAAATGGTATTGCTTTAAATAATAATATTTTTGGCGATAGAAATTCAGTGATATTGCGGTGATATTTGTCATTTTCGTAGGTTAAACCAATCAACAAGTTATACGGCGTTCTCACGAGGCGAATTTATTTGTTCAATATTATCGTCGTACAGTGGGGTGAATCACATTCGAGGTAAATGCGACTATAGAAAAATTGCTTACCGTTCGATCGATTCCGAGAATAGTTCTAGTTTAATAGAACAGATGGCTTGCATTACTAAAGATGTCGAGACTTGCAATGCCTATATATAAGTTTATATATAGTAAGTTTGGTCTATGGATAGATATTAATTTGTTATTGAGACCGTGAAGTTACTTATTAGCATTTCGGATTCAACTTGAAAGTTGAATAGTGGATGCAACTGCAGTTATTTAACTGTAGTAGTAGTCGTCAATATTCATGCTTAACAACAAGCGGAGTGCTTTCAATGTCAAGCCGCAATAAAATAAAGGTAAAGCTAGCTGTTTTAGGCGGTGTCGCAATCACCCTATTGTACCCTATGGCATTGTTATATATATTTTTATCAGTGCCGGATTAAGCCAGCGCGGGGCCTATAGCAAATTCTGTCGAAGGGCCCTTGGTTTACTTTAGTTTCTAAAGTTTAGTTCAATATCGACTTTTTACAATATCGAAAATGTTCCACTTTTCCTATTATATGTAATATATTTTTTATAATCGCCTATAATTTAGGATTTGTATAAATGCTTTTATATTTTGACTCCTTACGGATGAAAAGTGATAAATGTTAAATAATGCAAAATAGAATTAGTGAAAAGATTTTTTTTGTTCTTTTCCGTAAGATATGATGAAATAATTAATTAATTAATAATTTAAATACAATTTGTGCTATTATTTATTTTAAGAGTAGGCAGCTAATTTGTGGCCATTCGCCAGCCATCTGACCCGGAGTAGTACAGACTGCATTTCGGGATCAGCTTCTTCAACGTTGGTGGTTTTAAGTAAGCCTGCATAGTGGATGCCACTGCAACTTGCAGTTACTTAACTGTAGTGTCGCAGTCGTTTTCATTCATAAACCGCACTCTAACTTTACATTAGAAGGGGTAATATATCGAGTCACAATAATAAAAATACAATAGCTAAAATTAGTATAGTGTACAGTCAGTCTCAATTGATATTGGTAAATCTCGGCGCTAGAGGATTTATTCCTAATTTTACTTATCTAAGTCTTCTACAGGGCTAAGGGTGGATTTCAGTAATTTTTGGTCAATTCCGTGGTAATTGATAGACAAATATAGACACTGGCGAATATTTTTGACGATTTCCTCGCTGTTTTCAAGCGCTATAAGCCAGCCATAACCCATAACATTAAAAAAGCAACGTACAAAAAATGTCAAATGAGAGACTGTACTCAAAACAACAACCAAATATATTCTTATTTTTCTAATATTATTATTACATATTTAGGATTAAAATAATAATAAAATATTTTGCCTAATAATGGGTGCATCCATTTTTGTAGAATTTTACTATATTGCTATTTAATTGTGATAATTTTATATTATAATTATTGTTGTAAAATGTCTTTGTTTTATTTTAAAACCATTTTGATACCCCAAAATATAGAGAAACATTTTATAATAACGTTTGGGCCGGTATAGTGACGGCGACTGAGGCAACCCTCGGACTTTCCTTTCCTTAACATCAAGTAAGTCGAGGTTAGATGTCGAGTCAAAACAAAGAAATTTTCCAAATCTGATAGGTACATATTAATTTTGGATATAATTTACAAAATATACGGTCACCCAGTTTCTGTGATACAAACCCGTTTAGTAGCTTAGGATAGAATTGAACAAAAAAGTAGAGGAGTAAAGTAAAACTCGGAAATATGCTAGTAATGATTTTTATTGTTTATTATTTAATCTATGTTGAGTTAAAAATGCTACATCAAGCATTGCCTCTGGATCAAGGAGATCCTTCACAGCACTATACTTTGAACTCTCTTCAAATGCAAACATAATTGATTTATTATCAAGCATCATTTTCGCAGCAACCAGAGCTGATATACAATTCTTTATCCGAGTCATATTTGTCATCAATCTTTTGTGCTGAAAAAAAATAATATATATATATAGTTAATCATTGACATAAAAGGCATGTTGCCAACGGTAGACACAACTAAAGCTGCAGCAGATCTTTTTTGTTTTATTGTGACTCAACATATGACAGCACCCCACCTAATTATAAGCTGCAGTGCGGTCCATAAATAGATATCACTGCTACTACAATTCAATAACTCTACGAAGCAGTCACATCCACCTTGCTGGCCTAGTTAAAACTGGCAACTTACAAATCACTTTACGGTCTGTATACTTATAGGTGGTGGTACCCCGGTCGGCAGACTGCCTACCAGTGGCGTAGCGTGGGGGGGGGGGGGGCGGAGGGGGCGGCACATTTAAGGGGCGGCAAAATTTATAAAAACTGAAATAAATCGTTAAAATTTGAACCTGAAATTCATATTTTTGTTGTACCTATGATTGAAACTCCTAAATGAGGGAACGGCAAATTTTTTCTCCGCCCCGGGCGGCTGATTTCCACGCTACGCCACTGCTGCCTACCACTCTGATAACCAGACCGAAAGCAAATATCCACCTCTTTTTTTTATTAACAATTGTTTGCAATATTTAATATAATTATTGAATATTGCAAACAAAAGCTATGAAACAAATATTGTCTGACCAGGAATCGACCCCGGGACTTTACGCATCCAGTTATGCTAACCAATTGGACACGCCTGTTGTCAAATGCTAACGTGTCGACGGTTGCTGCCGACGAACGCTTCTGCGGTAGTACTAAAAGTGATAGTACTACCCTGGGTTGATAGACCCAGCAAATAATCACCAACTATCTGTACCATTTTAAATGTCATTTGTTTTTTTATTATGATGGCACATGTTTTTTTACTCACAAAGCCCCAAGGGAGTCAAGTGCGGAAACGAATCTGTACCAATGAATATTAAAATACACATGTACTTTGGTCATCCTGTTTCTATGATACAAGCACTTTAGTAGATTTATAAGAAATCATATCTGACCTTAACTTGCGTGATGTAAGCAAGGCGAGGTTTCAGAACACAGACAACTAAAACCAACTGAAATAGAGTTTACTTTCAAAGACTAAAATAATTATCACATTTAGTTTGCCAGCCGATGTCATTGGGGCGGAGACAGTTAACCAATTAAAAAATAGACTCGACAAGCACATGACTTCTAAGTAAACCCCAAGTGTTAATAATAGACGCATCAGCAAAAACTGCTAGTCTATCTAATAATAATAATAATCTTTTCTATTTACCTCTTTGGTATTTTCTTCTCCTTCATTGTCTACATATGTATCAGATTTTGTTGTTATCCATATAAAACCATTGTTGCCTAATATTAATGACACACCACAGGACAAATCATGGAAATGATTCTTTTGTCTCCTTATTAGAGATGGAAACACTTTCACCATCATACCATCAGCTAACTGAAAAGAGAACATTTTATTAATCAAACTGTTATACTTTAGTTCCTGGAGTAGCGAGTTCAATAATCTTTAATCATTAATTGTCATTCATAACAGTTGCCAGTGTCAAGTTAAACTTAAATATTTGTTTCATAGCTTTTATTTGTAATATTTAATGGTATTAAATATTGCAAATATTTGTTAATAATAATAAAAAAAAGAGATGGATATTTGCTTCGGGTCTGGTTATCAAAGAGTGGTAGGCAGTGGTACCCAGTCTGCCGATCCGGGGTAGTACCACCACTTACAAGTATACAGACCGTGAAGTGATTTGATCACGTTTCGGGATCAGCTTGTAAGTTGCCGGTTGCATCTAGGCCGGCATAGTGGATGTGATTGCTACTCACAGTTATTGAATTGTAGTAGCAGTGACATTCATTCATGGACCACACTTTGGCTTAACATCAAGCGGGGTGCTGTCATATGTCGAGTCACAATAAAAATAAAAAATAAAAAAAATAGTATTTTTGCACATACTTGACACTGGCATAGTGATAATGTTGTATTGTATCAGTACAAATAGCACAGATGCCAATAATTAAAAAAAGATCATTCATACATTCAAATATTTTTTAATAATAAAACATGACCCAGCCCCCCTAGCATGGCAATCCAAGAAGCAAGATAAAGACCTGAAAAGAACATCATTGCAACTCATTTTAAATAACTTAACAGAACAGAATGTCCAAAAATATATTTAAAGATTCAATAAAACTTCACACAAAACAATGTAAAAAATATTAATCATTTAACTTTAAACATTTTGATGTACCAGCCTATTTAGTTATTTAAAATGAGTTACAATAATATTCCTTGCAGGTCTTTATCTGAATTGCCATGCTAGGGGGACTGATGTGGGTAGGTTTACAAAAGCCACACAAAAACACTTACAAGTCAACATGTTTTTCATATTAAACACAAACATATTATCTTCTATAGAATAATAAATAAGGCGACCATGATGTAGTGGTATTGCAATGATTATGCAAACCAAAAGAACAGGTTCAAATATGTGATATGTACTTTGTTTGTCCTGTTTCTATGATACAAGCACTTTAGTAGCTTAGTATAGAAATGTATTTCCTACAGCTGGTAACTTAGCAAATTGTTGTCTTACCTTGCCATATTTTAAACTTCTTGTGTGTAATGATAATGCTCCATCTGAAAACACATTCTGTACTTCTGCACTAATTAGATCACCTTCTCGTAATAATTCCCTCATCATCTGTTCATCTTCAGCTGATCTTCGTCTCTATAAAGTTCTTATTTTTAATAGTGGTACTGTTAAGGTTAAGAGTACCAGTCCTCCATCCTAGAGTGGTACCAGATGCAAAGTGATCCAGCTATATGGAATAGTAAAGTATACCTAATTTTGTTAGGCAGAAAGTACATGGTCATTTTCCCAGGAACTGCAATTGTGTAGGACCATGGAATGGTCTTTCAGATATGTCTTGCAAGTTGTCACATAGGTGGACTTAGTGGATGCAAGTGCTATTTAATTGTAGTAGCAGTCACTTTCATTCATGGTCAATGTAATTTAGCCAAAATAAACAGAAAAAAGCTACCTATAGTCTCTATCTACCCATGAGGAACTGCCAGCTTAAATATAAAATAAAAAATAACTAACCAATTCTCCGCCAGGTAGATTAATAGATGATAACATTAATATTGAATGTAATCTTGAATTGGTTTCAATTTTCCACCTTTTCTGTTGCACTTCTAAAACTCTACCCACAACAACATCACCAATTTCCCCCACATATCTACTTTTTAATGGCCGAACACATATTAGTTTATTTACTTTCTCTATTACACCAGCCACTGATGCTTTTAAACAATCATCCTCTGTGTATGTACCATGACCCCTGTGGAAAAATATTATTAAATCAACTCATTTTTTCAATAATCTCAACAAATACGTATTAATGATAATAGGACATAAACATAGAGCTTGTATGACGATCGTAGCAAGTAGCGCTTTATTTTCTCTGCCTATCCCCGTGGAAAATAAGGTTAAACATCAAAAAACTTAGTTTTTCTTACCGCATGAAATCTTGCATTCCAGTTACAACTTCACCAGGTGTATAAAATCGCGGGGCTTCATTATTTGCGGCTATTGAATGATTAACTCTCTCAGAAGCTAATCTTATATTCACTTTTCCTTTGTCATTCATTTCGAAATGACTGTAAAAAATAAAACACAAACAAACACAATCGCCCAACTTTTAAAGGTTATTTTGACAACTTAAGTTTCGTTCAAAAACAGAAATTTTCAGCGTTACATTTCCTTCAAAAATAATAACAGCAGAACTACAGTAATGAATTTCTTATTAATTATTAATATTAATGTTATTTTTGTAGTTCACAACACTTTTATAGGCTGTGTAAACAAACATTTTTAATTTTTATTTTGTGGTTAATACACTGACATTTGAATTTTGTGTTATTGGGTTTGATTGGATTGGGAATTTTTGGTTATCTGACTCGTCGTGAAATAATCTGATTATGTACTGAGTTTGGTAGAATAATAAACAGAAATATGTCGGGCATTAATACAGGGGCTCCTATGACCGCTACAGACAGTTTGTCACAAGCTGTTAAGGCTAATATCATTCCAAATCAAGAATATTTACTGCAGGTTAGTTTAGAATATTGTTTATTATTGCTATTCTCTAAATAAAAGATCCTAAAAATTATTGTGTTGAGTATATATTTCTTTAAATAAAAAATACTGTGATAATTGCAATACCAGGGATCAGTCTTGGATTCTGCTGTTGAGGTGCTTTTACATCGTTTGAGAGGATTATGTGACAATGTTGATGCTGGACCAGAGACTTTTGATGATCAAGAAGTATGCTTCAGCTTACGTGACCCAGCTCAACAAGTAAGTTAAATTTTAACAAACAATAGTAGTATTTTTTTTATATTTTTGTGTTGCAACTCAATATATGATAGCACCCTGTTTGATGAAAAAGCTGGAAAGTGGTTTATAAATGGAAGCGACGGCTACTACAGTTAAATAACTAGTAGCAGTCACATCCACTATGCCAGCCTAGTTAAAATTGGTAACTTATAAGTTGATCTTAAAATGCTACTTAGTTACTTCACGGTCTGTATAGTGGTACTACCCCTGATCAGCAAACTGGACACTACTGCCTACCACTATTTAAATCTGTCCATACTATTATCTATAAGAAATTAAAACTATATATTATTTCAACAGGCTGCACCTCTTATGCTGCGTGTTAGGAAGGCCTTAGATGCTCGGGAGATGCCTTATCAACTTAGATACATTGGACAGCCAGACATAGGTAACAAATATATTATTTAGCTACTAGAATAAATAAAGATTTATATTGTTTATCCGACAATTTGATTGATTGTTTATTTTAGTATTGTCAAACATTTTTTCTATTGACACTCAATATCTGATCTCAAGTTGCTTAATGATTAAGTAAGGGGATGTCCAAAAGCTCCGATAGCTGACAAAATATTTAATTTTGGTTTGCCTCAGTCAAAGTAACTATGCCGGCAAAAACATTTTTCAGTCCACGTTTCTTTATACTACTTATTGTATTTTGCAGGTGATAAAAGTCGACCTACATTAGTGAGGTCCAGTCTTGATATAGCTTGCCATGGAATGCTCATTGATTTCTTGACTGAGCTTGGATGCAGAATTGAATTTGAATATAGTGTTAAAGGTATGAAATAAACCAGAATAGTAGGTAGTGGTGGTACATCCCAATCTGTTTTGTGCCTAATCTAAGATTTTGAAGGGTGCCTATGGAGGGTTGAATAAAAATTGTTCAAATAGATTATTCTTAACTTTCAGATAGACCTTTACGTCTATCTGAAAGTTAAGAATAATCTGTTTTTTCTATAGAGCCAAAAAGAAAAGAGATTCATTTATTTTACATTTCTAAACTGTGCTTGTATCATAGAAACAGGACAACTAAAGTATATATATCAATAGTACATTGGTACGGGTAAGTGGTTTTGAACCCATGCTCTCAGTTTGTTTAACCATTGAACTACCATCGCCTTATTGGTATCGGCAAGCAGGCAAACGTCTAGACCACTATCCTTAACACATTCAGTCCCACGACATCTATCAGAGTCCCATGAGTCTATACTCAGAGACCCTATACTCAGAAGTAGCAGTTGCATCCACTATGCCGGCTTAGTTTGAACCGGCGTCTTTAGAGCTGATCCCAAAACGTCTTCCCAAATCCCAAAGTGTCTTTACGGTCTAAACATGTCTATAAATGTAGGCGACTGCTACTACAGTTACATGATCACTAGTTGGCTGCCTACCACCCTTAAAGGACCAGACCGTGATGATAATAGATCTTGTTTTTTGTATATAAACTTTGTTTATTTCATTTATATATAATATGTAGTTCATAAAACCCATTATACTTTACCTCCATGTATATAAAAAATTTAAATGTAATTTTTGGCTTTTTTTTGGATAGGTTGTTTATTTGTCATAAATCCATGTGAAAACGATTTTCATATTTTCTAAGTTCATCAAAATAAAAGCAATACTAATACCCTGCGTGAATACTAACTCATAGGGGTCGTGGGACTGTGAACGTATAAAATTTTAACAGTGACTTATAAAAACTTGTTCCTTGTAAGAGGCCGTCCAAGAGTGACGACGACTGAAAAAAAAAACGAGTACATATGCTTTACCTGACCTGTGCGGGTATTAAGGGTGTTCTCCTCTGTGTTATTCATATACTAATCCGCTGTAAACATGTTCTAAATTTAAAACTACCCGTTTCAGGTTATATGTTCAGGAAGGGTCGTATGAAGATCACTGTTGCTAAAGTATTCAAATTGTCACAGAACACTATGCCACCAGAACCAATATCACAGAGTTACCTACTTGAATTATCTGTAAGTTTTTTTATTTTACATTTCTATACTGAGCTACTAAAGTGCTTGTATCATAGAAACAGGACAACCAAAGTACATAATATATCAAAGATACATTGGTACCGACAAGTGGTTTGATGGTTTGGGCACATGGAAAGGATGAGTGAAAAAGGAAGATTGACAAAAGGAATTTATAAATCTGATGTGAATGGATGCGTCAAACAAGGCAGGCCCAGAAGGGTGTTCGCTAACCAAATTGGAGACATCCTCAGGAATGCTAGGTTGCCTAGTGCCCCTAACCATAGAGCTTGTATAAAGAGAATTGTGAATGTGAAGGAAGCGAGAGAGTTGTGTCAGGATCGTGGCAAGTGGCGCCCCATTGTCTCTGCCTATCTCTGTGTGGAAAAGGCGTGACAATTTGATTGATTGCTTTCGGTTTGCGTAACCATTGCACCGCCACTACACCATTGTTGCCTTATATAATTCATAAGATTATATAAGTTGTCTTCTATAATCTTCTTTTCTTTATATATTGATGGATTGAATGACCTGCCTGATGTTAAGCTGGATTATTGTTCCATTATTGACAGGCGACTGCTACAGTACAGTTAAGTAACTGCAAAGCAATGCGTGAAGAAGAAGCACCTTTGGCCGGCATAGTGACGGCGAATGGGACAGCCGAGAACTAACTCGTTTTTTTCAGTCGTCGTCACTTTTAGACCTCCTCTTATTTATCATCAGGCGGGGCGTGGTAAAAAAAATAGCAGTCACATCTACTATGGCGGCATAGTTGGTGTTACGGCCTGTTCCCAAGGCAGGATTTCCTATCCAGACTAAGTCACTTCACCGTCTGTATACTTGTAAGTGGTGGTACTTCCTTGGATCGCCAGACTGAGCATCACTGCTAACCAATAAGGCTACTCTTTGTTCTTATATAAATAATTATTATTTTGCAGGTTTTAGCTCCAACAGGCCAGGATGCCATTGCAGAAGAAATGCGAGCATTCGCGGATCAATTAAGACCACTTGTGCAACTCGAGAAAATTGACTATAAACGACTTAGTCATATGACATAAAGATTTATTGGTGTATTTGAACTTTTGTATTTACTATTTTACAGCCGTTCGTACCAAAAATTATAATTTACAAATTTGTAAAAAGTATCATATAAGTAAAATAAAAAAATAAAAATGGGTTGCACCATATTTTACATTTACATTTAACGGATATTTTATACAGAGCTAAAGGACATCATTCATTTTGGGTTCCTATGTACTACTTTTGTTATTTCTAATGATAAAAACATATATAAATGGTAGTTCCGATATAAAATTAATAACAACCCAATTCACGATTTCCTAATACTTAACATAATAGATAGTCCCCAGTACAACGAACAACACCTTTTTTGATACATACAAACGTAAAACTTTGTGAGTGCCTTTTTTGTGACGAGTCCGACAAACTTTTTAATGCGACAACTTTCGACGCTGCTGCGTTTTCGTATGCCTGAGTCCCGGAATTGTCGATATGACGTCACTATGACTCTCCATACATACAAGTTTGATTTTTTGAGAATTGTTTAATAAAGTAAGTTTAAAAGTAGTGGTCAACTTGTCCGACAAAAATCAAGCTGCGTATGGCGTGTCCACCACCCTGAAAATGTCGATATAACGTCACTATGACTCTCCATACATACAAGTGTGATTTTTTGAGAATTGTTTAATAAAAATAGTTTAAAAATAGTGGTCAACTTGTCCGACAAAAATCATGCTGCTTATGGCGTGTCCACCACCCTGAAAATGTCAATATAACGTCACTATGTCTCTCCATACATACATGTCGGACAAAAATAACAATGATATATAATAGTATTTTAAATGCAAATATCGACTTGTCCGACAAATATATTCAGTTAAATAATCAGTCCGACAAAAAAAACATTACTAGTGGTAAACTTCTTTTGGTCAATTTCTGACTGAATAAACTTAAATATTCACGTATATTATTTAAATATATTAAATTACCATGTAATTTGTGGTATGAAATTACAATTATAAAATAATTTTAATTAAAAAATCTGAAAATTTAAAAAAAAATTTAAAAAAAAAATCTTGATTGTAATAATAGTACGGGAGGTAGCGTCAAATTTGACCGGAGCTTTTTGGCATGGCTTTTCTTTTTTTGTATTAATAATAAAAGAGGTGTCAGCTGGCCCAAGACCGGGGCATAAGATGAGAAAATGCCAGGAAACTTGATAGTAAAAAAATATTCTTGGAAAAGATGAAAAAGTATTAATGATTAATTTATGAATGGTGGATCTAAAAAAAGTGTCAGTTGCATCATGTACTTGACATAACATCTGTCAAAAAAAAAACAGAAAAAATTTAAAGTATTAGTTATAATCATAATAATTTATTTATGTCAGCTAATTTTCTTTTTCATTTTTCAACAACTTTTATGTTTGTTAGCAACTTCTGTAAAACTATGCTAAACTACACATTAATTAATTAAAATAATAATGTATGTTATAATTAGTTGGAAAAAACACAGTAGAAAATATAAGGTATATCAGATTTTTTTTTTAATATTATATATGTATTATATCATCATCATCGGCCAGAAGGCGTCCACTGCTGAACATGGCCTATCAGCATTCCCCTCAGAACGTCATTTCGAACGACAAGGTGCCAGTTGCATTCACTGGTTATTCGTGACTTTCACTATGTCGTCAGTCCACCTAGGGGAAAACCCTACCCTTCAGGCACTGTGGGATGTTTGACGAGAAGATATAACACAATTTCCTGAACGCCGCCCATCCGAGTTGGATTCTTCGAGCGAACTCTTATTCAAAGTCGGACCTACCTAACTCGGGAGGTTGGAAGTCCTCAAACCTGCGTTTGAGACGGTTCGTAATGACTCTCGAAAACAACTTCTACACATAACCGAGATTCGAGATTCACATCAAAAAAGTTTTATAATTGCATATGTGGCAAACGAATTCTTCTAAAGTCTCAGCGTAAGTCTCTTCCAATTTTTTAGGTGTATTGCTAGAGATATTAATCAAAGCTTGATTAAATTTACAATGTTATCTCAATAACTCAAACGGTTTCTTCTTTCCTTTTCTGTAAAATGCTGGATTATAATCACAGCCAGTCAAAGCATAAAAAGCTGGAAGAGCAAGACACAATTTTTAGAGTCGGAATATGAGTCGGCCGCACTGTAATTTGAAAGTCCAGCTAACAGCTTTTGACTCGTTAAAATTCCAGCTGACATGAATTATTATGATTAATAAATTATAATTTTCAGCTTTGCCAAAATAATACGAGTTTTTATGATTTAAAAAAAAATGTTCACTTGATCAGCTAACATGTTTGTCACGTACATGATGCAGCTGACACTTTATTTAAGATCTGCAATTCATAAATTATTTATTAATACTTTTCATCTTTGCCAAAATATCCACAAATTTTTTTTTTCATTTTCTTTGATATTTTCCCTAGACCAAAAGCCCCAGAGTCGCGCCAGCTGACATCAATTTTAGTTCTCATACAAGTACTAACCATCAAAATAAGTTCATAGAGTCCGTGCCAAAATCACCGTAAAAATTTGACGCTATCTCCCGGACTATACTAATAGGTAAAAAAATACGTATTTTTACGGAAAATTTATAGTATATCTGATTAGGATATCCAGAAATAAGTTTGTTAAACCACTACAATTTCAGCGTGTATTTGACGGACATATATTTTTTTACAATTAGTACTCTATTTTAAATCGATAAAAATTAAATTTAAAGTTGTATGTACGGAGAGACATAATGACGTCATATCGACACTTTCTGAGTGGTAGAAACTCCATACGCAGCATGATTTTTGTCGGACAAGTTAACCACTATTTTCAAAATAATTTTATTAAACAATTCTCAAAAAATCAAACTTGTATGTATGGAGAGTCATAGTGACGTTATATCGACATTTTTAGGGTGGTGGACACGCCATACGCAGCATGATTTTTGTCGGACAAGTTGACCACTATTTTTAAAATTACTTTATTAAACAATTCTCAAAAAATCAAACTTGTATGTATGGAGAGTCATAGTGACGTTATATCGACATTTTCAGGGTAGTGGACACGCCATACGCAGCATGATTTTTGTCGGACAAGTTGACCACGACTTTTCAACTTAGTTTATTAAACAATTCTCAAAAAATCAAACTTGTATGTATGGAGAGTCATAGTGACGTCATATCGACAATTTCGGGAATCAGGCATACGAAAACGCAGCAGCGTCGAAAGTTGTCGCATTAAAAAGTTTGTCGGACTCGTCACAAAAAAGGCACTCACAAAGTTTTACGTTTGTATGTATCAAAAAAGGTGTTGTTCGTTGTACTGGGGACTAAGAGTAAGTATAAAGTAAAACTAAATTCTTAAGTTGAAACTTTTTTGGTACACCCGGCTGTTAGATTGGTATTTCTGATATGTGTTAGTAAAAACATTTCATAATATTGTTTGTAGTATATTATGAAATAATCTAATTTTTACATATTTTCAAATCAATTTAAAAGTTGTAATAAGCATAAAGAACATTTTATTATTCTCAAAACTAATATTTGTCTTATAACGTCAGTCTTACGTTCTCTTTGCGTGCTTATACAGACGCGAGAGGACTATAAAAGCACTAAGTACATATGTAATTTATAAAATAAAATATTAATGCGAACAAAAGTTTTATTTTACAAAATCAGGATTCTTGTAATGATAATTAGGATATTCTCCATCCCTGTGACCATGGACGTAAGCGAAGTTGCCGAAGAACAAACATTTGTCATAACTGTGCATTGGGAAGTATTCTGCAAAGGATAGTTAATAAAATTTACTAATTTCTACGCCGGTATATAGGTTATTTTCGCGCGTTTACCTATAGCCGGGTTCAATCACCGGTCGCAGCTAACCGATTTGGAACTGTAGTTTTTTCTATTCAATCTTCACTACTAATTTACTAAACAGTAATAGTTCTAGCATTGAATATGCGTGTAAAAAAACATTAAGTTCATGCCTGCCGATATTTACGCCAACTTTCAAGCCAATCTCGAAATGCGACTAAGTCACTTTAGGTTTGTTACATCTTTAATCAGTGGTACCGACCCAGGTTGGCCGGCTCTAATGTCTTCTATACTGTGTTTTTTCTTTCTTGGCATAAGTAGTAAACAAACATGAATATCACCATTTTCCATGCCCTTTATCTAAGGAAACTACTGTTTTTTTCTATAGATTAAACATTTAAAATGCACAAAAGTTATTTTTTACAAAAACCATTTATATGGAAACGGAAAATTTACAAATAAGAAATGTTGTGCCCCAATAATAATAAACCATTTTCACACTAATACACAAATATTTTTATAAATTCGTATTGATTCACGTCAGTATACTTTGTAAAATGTAGCTTGGGTCCTGTGACACGTGAGAAATTTTCGGACGACTTAACATTGTAGCAGCGTCTCTCTTCGATCGTTAATTTCAAAGTTATTTTTTTTCGTAGTTACAACTATAGCTTACCAATAATATTTATCATACAATAGTAACACAATATTTTTTAAACCAAACAACAATAAATCATGTAACAAAAAGAAATCTTGCCGCTCCGTCAAACAAAAATACTTACTTAAATACTAAAAATAACATAAACCTGTTAACAAAAATACCAGTACTATAATAGTGATAGGACTAGTAAAGTCATTTTGTCATCTGTCATAGGACCCAAGCTAAATTTTACAAACCTTAGTGATTGTTTTTTTATCGTTAATCCGTCATTATGCCGTAAGTTTGTTTACTACTTTTGTCAAGTAAGGAAAAATGTACTATGCAATTTTTTTATTACACCGCAACTCGCCAGCTTAACATCAAGCGGGGTGCTGTCATGTTTTTTTTTATTGTGACTCGACATATGACAGCATAGCATATGAGCATTTACGCCGAAGTGTGGTCCATGAATGAATGTCACTGCTACTACAATTCAATAACTGTGAGTAGCAACATCCACTATGCCGGCCTAGATGGAACCGACAACTTACACGCTGATCCCGAAACGTGACCAAATCACTTCACGGTCGTTTTCTTGTAAGTGGTGGTACTACCCCGGATCGGCAGACTGAGTACCACTGCCTACCACTCTTTGAGAAAAGCCCTAATAAAAAAATCTACCTAATTATTACACTATTAAAAATAGAGCATACCTGTTCCGCTCAAACAATTGTACAGGTCCATTACACAGTGATTGTCAAATATATACGTGCTATTCGTTCTGGTATTAAATGCACACACTCGCTGTAAATAAGTCGGGCACATGCCGCATCTATATTTAAAAAAAAAATAAGAAAGGACATTATTTTGTATGGGGACTTGTATTAACAGTTGTATATTCATTATAAAATCGTTTAAAGTACGAAGATTACAATATAGTTTTTATTTTTACATTTTTATACTAAGCTCCTAAAGGGCTTGTATCATAGAAACAGGACATCCAAAGTACATATATCAAAATTACATTGGTACCGGTGGGTGCTTTCGAACTCGTGTTTTTGGTTTGTGTAACCATTGCACTGCCACTACACCACGGTCGCCTTAATTGGTAAATATATTTTATTTTGCATAGTTGTTAATATGGCGTGTCTTCGTCAAAACGAAAACGAAGATTACCACGGACAATGTACTGAAGAACTGTTTCTACAATGTTCTGAAACACGTTGGTTTTAAGCGACCGTGTGGTGTAGTGGCAGTGCAATCAATAGTCACGCAAACCGAGAGCACAGGTTCAAAATCACAGAAATTAAGAAAAAATAAAGAAATGTATAATAGAGTTTTTTTTCCTTATTGCTGCAAGTGTTGAGCTTAAAAAACAAACAGTAGTAGGACTTCGAAGCGTGTTTTAAGGCGCTCGGTTTATTCGCGTCGTTTCTTTGTCGAACAATCGACAAGTGGAATGCGTCGCCAGCCCATTAGGGTCTTTGCCCAATCCCCATTGGCTTTGCGATCGGGACAACGATCAGACCTTCAGTTTAACGTGTCATGTGAACGTGTGGGTTCGACATTAATTTCGCTGACGTTCACCCATCCAACTATTGCCTGCGCAAATCATTGATCCAGTCAATTTAAGGCGACCGCGGTGCAGTGGTAGTGCAATGGTTACGCAAACCGGGAGCACGAGTTCGAAACCACCCACCGGTACCAATGTATCTTTGATATATGTACTTTGGTTGTCTCGTTTCTATTATACAAGGACTTTAGTAGCTTAGTATAGAGATGTAAATAAATAAAAATTTAGATGTAAAAACACTTATACCTGTGTCCGTCAGGTGCTGGATCAATTTGGAATTCTCTCCCATTGACAAATTCTGTGACATTTAAAAATAAATATAAAATAATAAAAGTAATATAGAGGTTCTTACGAAGCCGGTATAGTGACGGCGACTGAGACTAAAATAGTTTTTTCAGTCGCCCTTGGTGAGCAAGGGAGGAAACTCTTGCTTACTATCAGGAAAATGTCTGAGTCCGAAAAGAATCTGGCAAATTCGTCACGGTGATTTTGTTTTTTTAATATTAATATAAGGAGTAATCGCACAACCGGAACCTTTTAACCTTATACTGAAACGTGACTATGTCACTCCACAGTCACCTGTAAGTGTCACCTCCACTACACCTGTAAGTGGTCCTACTATCCCGGATCGGCAGATTGGGCAACTAACTGCCGGCCTACTACTCCTAAACAACCAGACCCGGAGCAAATATCTGCTAAATTTTATTTTGTTAACAAATATTTGTAATTAAAATAAATGCTATGAAACAAATTTTGTTTCGACCGGGAATTGAACCCGGGCCAAATTTCATAAATAAGTTCTATTCATACCTGAAATTGTAACTACAACACACAAAAACACTCTTAAATTCATTTCAGAACGGAACAATAAAATCAAATCGTAGTGGGTTTTTAATTATTTTATGATTAATTTTTTAATACGTACTTATTATTTTAACTTATTGTGTACTAGACGCAAGTATTACCATATCTTATCGGTTAAAGTTAAAAAGTTATTTGTTGAATTTGCAATGTAATGAAATGAAAATAATTTATTAGCATGGCCATGTTCTCAGCATGCATTTGTTCATCGTCAGATTCTACCATGACTTCGGAAAGATATATGACAAAAAGAAGGCCACAAAAAACTTGTCAATTGTATTTTTTATTGTGACACATCATCTGACCTCGACCCGCCTGATGATAAGCAAGAGGTCCAAGAGTGACGACTGAGAGAGCCGAGCTTGTTCACAGCTGCCTCAGTCGCCGTCATTATGCCGGCCAAATGTGGTTTTAGTTCGACTGCTGATTCGGTAGATAGAATGCGGATGCTTTTCCCGACCTGTGCGGGTATTACGGGTGTAGACGAGGTGGGAACAAGGTTTAAGAGCTCCTCGGAACATTCCCCCGTGGTATAGGCGATAAAGGACGCACAAAGCTTAGTATGTATTTACTTTATTATATTATATATATAAAAAAATAAATACATAATACTATCCATGAATTATGGAACACTAAAACAAACATACAGTAGATATATTAAACCCATGCTACAACCACTCTGTACCATGGTACACGTAACCAGGGCCGTCTTAGCATATTCAGCGCCGGAGTGCGAAAGTCAAGGCTCCGCTCGCGTGGTCTCAGTATAGTATCTATCGAAATTTATGGCGGTCGGCATGCGCCCCCTAGGACTCTGCGCCCGGGTGCACAGCACCCCTTGAACCCCCGGGTAAAGACGGCCCTGCACGTAACATAAAAACAGAAATATAAACTAGGCAGGCGAGAAGCATGGGCTTTAATTAACGCCATCATCCCCCTTGTCAACCATATTTTAGAGAGTGGGGCAACGCGAACGAACGCCACCACGCTTTGGTAACCAGACTTGAAGCAAATATCAACTAGGATAAAAGTGAGCCGCTTACCACCTCTTGTTTACCATTTGTTCACTTTTTAGTTCACATACGCGTGTTTTTATATATTTCAACTATAGTTTTTTTTTCTTTGGTCCCAGCCAGTAGAGGTCACCCTAATACCAGGATAACATGCGGTTTTTATCAGCGAATTACCAGTACGGTAACTCGTGATTTGATATAGATTCATATATAATTGGGTGACTCATGAAAGGTTGAATGCAGGTTAATTATGCCGCATCAGGATCCGTAATAGTTATCTACGAGTATAGTTGAGGAAATAAAAGACTTCGCCACTATGCTGGCCTGAAGACAAGGTACTTCGACCAGTGTATGTTGCCAGTGATGACATATGGCACTGAGCCGTGGCCCTTAAATCATGGCGTGTTAGAAAAGCTCAGAGTCGCTCAGCGGGCAATGGAGAGAGCTATGCTTGGAGAAGAGAAGCACCTTAGGCCGGTGGCGGCGGCTGGGGCAGCCGGGAACTGACTCGGTTATTCCAGTCGTCGTCACTCTTGGACCTCCTCTTGCTTATCATCAGGCGAGTCGAGGTCAGATGTCGTGTCACAATAAAAAAATTAAAAAAAGTCCCAAGCACACTGGCATCATTTCCCCTTTGTATAGCAAGGCTAATAAATACAATGTAATAATGACCAATTTATTATTTCTTTGATAGTACTTTAAATATAATGAGATGTACACCCTTGACTTTTGAACGATGATAACCCTCCGTAACGGAGTCCTTTAATTACTAAACTATTTAAAACCGATGACATATGTTGTTATGAGCAAATAATATTATTAATTGCCAAGCGAAAAACATTCCTAAGACGTTCGTATTAAAGTTATTTTAATTTTCAGATTCAAATTGTGACGCCTCTTTTCCACGGAGATAGGTAGAGACAACGAAGTGCCACTTGCCACGATCCTGACACAACTCCCTCCCCTCCCTCTTCCACGACTCTCCTTATTTTCAATATATATATATATACATATATATAATGCTACAGCCACACTATGCTCTTCTCGCTGCTCCTCGTGCTGCCGTGAATATTGCCCTAACAGCCACATACTCCCCTACTTGCGATGTTCATCGCGTTGCTCCGATGAATGACGACATTGTAACTTAGACTCGCGCTAAAAAAACAACAAAAAATAGATCGCCGGGCATGACGAGCTGCAGGACGAATAACGCAGCCACACTATGTCTCTGCCCATTTCCCTCGCCACTCGTCGAGTGTGTGGCTGTAGTAGGGTATGGATTTTATTAGGGCTTTACGTATGACAGTACCCCGCTTGATGATAAGATGGAGTGCGGAACAAAATGGTGGTGACTGCTTAGTAGCAGTTATATAAATGCTAGTAGCAGTCACATCCATTATGGTTGCCTAGTTGGAACAGGCAACTTATAACCTGGTCCTGAAACGCGTGGTGCATTTGTTAGACACCGTCCCGTTAGAGTTAAGTTCCACGTTTGACTACCGATCGGAGTATAGATTTGTTTCATAGCTTTTATTTGCAATATTTTATAATAACTAATATTTGTTAATAAAAAAGAGGCGGATATTTGCTTCTGGCCTAATGGTCGAATAGTGTACCACCCACCACTTACCAAGTTCACCAGTTATGAAGTTACCAGTGACTTAGTCGCATTTCGAGATCAGATTAATAAAATCCTAATAAAATTAATTTCAAGAAAGCTGAGTTGCCTAGTGGCCAAAACCGTAGAGAATTGTGGATGTGAGGGAAGCGAGAGAAAGGATCGTGGCACATGGTAGTGCCTATCCCTGTGGAAAAAAGCGTGACAAATTGAATTGAATCTTATTATTATTAAAATATATTAATAACAATTCACATATAAATGATCAGTTTAATAATAAATTATACGTGAATTGTGGTGAATAGTTAGAATGAGTGGTTAAGCCGCAGTAGACTCGCCGGCGCTGCCAGCGGTTCACCTTGACAGGGATAAGGAGTTGTTTTTGTGCACATATCGATCACCACTATTATTATTATTAATCTGATTTTTTTACATCTCTATACTATGCTTATCAAAGAAAACAAGCGACTTTACATAATCAAAGATACATTGGTAGTTTCGAACCGGGTCTCTTGGTTTATGAGACGAAGCTTACCAAATAAAATTAAAAGGCAAAGAGAAAAGAACGATTAACATGATCCTTAGCAATAACAATAGATATTCATTGCAAAGAATTTTGTGTAAAGTTACTGATCTCATTTTACATTAAAATGGTCATTTTGTAAGTGCAAAAAGTATTAATATTAAGTATTAGAAAAGTAACGCGAAACCTATCTTAGTATTTTATTCTATGTTAGGAAGGCTATTTAATAAGTTGTCCAAAAAAATTTGGCCCAGCTGGATTCCAGCTAACAATCATCGTGTCAATCATTAGTCGTCTACTGTTGGACGTAGATCTTTCCCATCGATCTTCCATAAGCGTCCAGCGGTTTCCTGCTATCTTTAGCGGTTTGTCAATCCATCTTGTAGGTGGATTCCCTACGCTACAAAATAGCATATTGCACGAAAATTATAATTAAGCAATAATATATTTCATCGATATTTTCTAACTGGTTACATCCCTAAAAATGGTTACGTGGGTAATATAGAGCCACATCAACGATGCGTCACGTGAATATGGAATTACAATGATTGATATCATTATCCCTATCACGCACACACACACACACACACACACACACACACACACACACACACACACTCTCTCACACACACACACACACACACACACACACAAACATATATTGCATTAAATAATACATATTACACAGACATTCTGATGTGTGCGTCCATACAAAGGCATTCAAACGGATTTTCAACATGGCAAACGTAACCTCAAAGATAATTCTGGTGTGCTCACATTAATCAAATAGCAGAGGTCAGATGTCGCGTCACAATAAAAAAATGCTATCGGTTTTTTTTTTAAATACACTAAATTGAAACAATTAATAAAAAAACCCATAAACATAGAGCTTGTATAAAGAGAATTGTGAATGTGAAGGAAGCGAGGGAGATGTGTCAGGATCGTGGCAAGTGGCGCTCCATTGTCTCTGCCTATCCCTGTAGGAAGAAGGCGTGACAATTTAATTGATTGAATAAAAAACATTTTTTTTGTAATTTTTATTGTGGCTCGACATAATATTTGATTTGACAGCACCCCGCCTAATTTTCGGCTGGAGTGCGGTCCATGAATAGGCAACTACGACTACTACAATTAAACAGCTGCAAGTAACAGTCACATCCACTATGCTGGCCTAGTTGGAACCGGCAACTTACAAGCTGAAACGCGAATAAGTCACTTTACGGTTTGTACACTGTAATCTGGTACCCCAGATCGTTATTTTTATTTTAAGAGTAGAAAATTTTAAAATAAAAAGAAATGAAATGACACAATAAATTCGATATATTAAATCTAATTTGGTTCCAAGAACCAATAAAAGATGGTGAAGAAAGGTTTTTAAAGAGTTGGAGAACACAAACCGGAAGACGCAGCATATAGGTAGGCCTCCCACTAGGTGGACTGACGTCACAAATAACCGGTGGATTTAACTGGCATATTGTCGTTTGGAATGGCGTTCAAAAGGAGGAGGCCTATGTTCAACAGTGGAGCTGATGACGGTGAAATCTAATTTTGCATTGTAATTGCAGACTAGCAGATTATATTCATATCTGTTGGCATTGATTAAGGACAGAAGAAAACTTGGCAAGCATTATTTGCTCCTTAAATTTTCTCGAGGCGTGAACCTAAGGGTTTATAGAAGGCTGGCAAAATGCCTAATTCCTGGGCACTTCGGTTTATTATAGTTTTTTTTTTATTGTGACTTTTCATCTCCACGACCTGTATAATATGCGTTCTGTGAAAGAAGACCGCTTAAAATTCATATTATTTTCATTAATTACGATAAAATCTAAATATTAGCATATTTTTAATTACCTAGTTTCTTTAACATATGACTTTGTAACAGACCGTTTTCACCTTCTGCATGGGGTCCCGGGATTCATAGCTGTTTTTATAAATCTCACTAAGACCGCGTTCTCACGAGGCGATTTGAGTTGATCAACTGCGAAATCGTTCGAGATTTGAACCGTCTGAACAGACTTTCAACCAAATTGAAGCAATTAATATATATAATTTGAAATCGCCCGGTGAGAACGCGGTATTAATGTCACAATGGACCTAGTACTCAATCGATTCTAGGTCTATTAATGTAACGTATAATTCTAAAACTCGGATATTTTTGTATGGAGAAGTTCCTACGTTTGAAGGTCGACGTGTTTACGATCTATTTTCAGCCTAATAACAACCAAAAATTTGTAAATTTCGACAACATGTATTTTTATAGGGCTCTTGGTCGAAGTAGTTAATTATTTAAAATTATCAACTAAATCAAATAATAATGTAATATAGTTCAAAACCACTTGCTGGTATCAATGTATCTTTAATATTATGTACTTTCTATGATACAAGCTTTCTTAGTAGCTGAATATAGAAATGTAAAAAAAAATAAGTAATGAAAATTAGATGTAAAAAAAATACGAGTACATCGGTCAGCCATGATCGGACCCTGCAATGATAAGATAATATAAGATAGATGAATTTCAAAGTAGGCGCTGTGTTGCTAAGTTTGAGTAGGTTATGCCCCGATAGCAACCAACCGTTGGAGCCGAGTGTGAATTTTTCTAATTCTTGTTACCAATTCATATACTAATATTATGGTATTATGCTACTAGCGCCTAACTGAGTAGGTTCCTGTAGTAGTGGAGCGGTGCGGAAGGGGGTGTTTTCGTTCACATTTCACCGCTACCGCACAGTTCCACTACCTCAGAAACCTACTCTAAGTTAAGCGCTAAGCCTGTAGTATTGCAATATGCCAAAGTTTTAAAAACAGAACGAAACAACTTCTTATAAGCGTTTAAAATAAGAATAGGACGGAATCGACGTCATTTTGTGACGTCTAACTCTCCAACCAACTTCACTTAAGTATGGTGTCTTTTTCTTTCGCGTCAAGAAAAAGACGCCTTTGAATCAGTCAAGTGAAGTTAGTCAACAGGCCGTCCTATTCTTATTCTAAATAAGAATAGGACGGACGGACGGAGAATCCATGAATGGTCTATGCAATAGCAGCCCGTCCCATCTAGAATAAGAATAGGACGGGCTGCTATTGCATAGTACCATTCATGGATTCTCCGTGCGGGTGCCAGGTCCATCGCTTGGCAGGCGGCAGACCACAACATCAAGTCCAATAATCATAATATTTATTGGACTTGGAATGTTTGTTTACCAAGGAACAGTGGATAGTTTTGGTGATGATAGTTTTTAAGTGTCTCTTAGACAAAGACGTAAATGTTCATAATCAAATATGCCATTAATAGATGCTATTTTTAACAACATCATTAAATGGTGATCGATCATAGCATAGCAAATAGATTTGAACCTGGGGCTTTTGGATCGTGCACCACTAAACCAGCGTTTCCCAACGTGGGGCCCACGCCCCACAGGGGGGCAATTTAATAGTTGAAGGGGGGCAATTTAAAAACGAACTCGACACGACCTTAACCCTTTCGCTTTGGTTTATTTTAATGCAATGCTAGATATCGGTGACAAATTAAAAAAGGCATTTTTTTAAGGGAACAAAACAATTTTTAAAGGTTTAAAGTTATATATTATTAAAGTTATTATTAAAGTTATTATCGGGGGGCATAAACATTTTAGAAATGTTAAATGGGGCATGGCTTAAAAAGGTTGGGAAACACTGCACTAAACGGTCCTCTTTATTTTGTAATTCTTAATATAAAATCAAATTAAATTGTCACGCTTTTCCCCACAGGATTAGGCAGAGACAATGGAGCGTCACTTGGCACGATCCTGACACAACTCCTTCGTTTCCTACACATCCACAATCCTCTTCATCTTCTACGGTTATGGGCACTAGGCAACCCAGCGTCCTTGAGGTTAATATAATACTCATTAGTTAGATAATTTAAATTAGAATTTATTAGAATAGAATAGAGAATCCTTACTTATATTATAAACGCAAAAGTTTGTGAGTATGGATGGATGGATGTTTGTTACTCTTTCACGCAAAAACTACTGAATGGATTTTAATGAAACTTTACAATAATATAGCTTATACATCAGAATAACACATAGGCTATAATTTATAATAGATAGGTACTCGTAGATTAGAATCTTAGAGAAAATTATACCAAAGAGGACAATGGCGAATATTTAAAATCCTCATTATTAATAGTTACCCCTGTGGGAATTCACTTTCCACGATCCTGACACAACCCTTTTCTTTTCATACAAACTCTATAGTTATAGACACAGCAGACCTTTTTTAAAATGTCACCGATATATAAATAAAAAACGATATAATTGTTTCTCCAGAAATTGTAATTAGAACGAGGTAGTGCAGAGTTGTTCTGATTTCAAAGAGAAACTCGGACTACTTGATAATGCCTTCTTTACTGAATTAGACAAGTATCCATATAAAGCTCGGCGAACACGCACCGGCCAAGCGGCGCTGCCCGATAAATTATCCTCACTCACACACAAACACACACACACACACATGTGTATAATACGAGCTGTAGCTATATACATACATACGATTGTATTAACAGTGCCTCTATCACAGGTTTATAACTCCTACGATAGTTAATACTGTTGCAGAAATAATTGATGTTTATTTTTTTGAAATTTACATTTCTACACTTAGCTACGAAAGTGCTTTTATCATAGAAACAGGACAACCAGCAGCACGCTGATAGCTATACTCTATCAGCGTGCTCCTACTTTTGTGTCTAACCAGCAAGTGAATGACCAATTACAATTGCATTTTCGGTATGTTGCATCCATGTTTTATATTTGCTCGTGTGCGTAAATGCTGTGGAGGGGCGCGTCATTTCGGCTTAGACAGACTCTACATATATCAAAGATACATTGATACCGGTGGGTGGTCGCGAACTCGTGCTCGTTTTGCGTAACCATTGCACTGCCACTACACCACGTTTATATTTTATATTGATTTGACTTTTTAAAATCAGTTGCGACGATTGACCTCGACTTGCCTGATAGTAAGTAGACGCCGACAATTATAATTATATTTCAATGATATCAAAATATTGATTATATTGATCTTTTCCCGAGATACAGGTCGAGGAAATCACCCGTAGACCGCGAATTAAAATAGTCGGTGCGTCATGTAAACGTGTCTTTGTATCGACAATCGACACGTGGAATACTTTGTCAGCCCATGCGTTCTCCCCATCTTATATCCTTGAAGCCTTCCAGTGATGCATAAAGGGCCACTTGCAACGATCCCGACACAACTCCCTCGCTTCTCTCACATCCTCAATTCTCTTTTAACCCAACCCAGCTTTTTTGCGCATGTTTAATATCTTATTAGATATAAAAATGTGGACTGGATCGACTGCGTTCGGTTATTTAACTATAGTAAAAGTCGTCTTCCGCTTAACAGCAGGCGGTTGTCATCGGTTTCCTTTTTGCCCAAAGGTTGCCTGTAAGAGATTGCTGCTTAGTAAGAAGGTCACCTTTTATGTCACTGTGCTTCTATAGTGCACAGTGACATGAAAGGCGTTTAAAGAACATCATTAATTTTGGGTTTATTGTACTTTTGTAATGTCCAATGATGAAAAAATATATAATTGGCAGGTTCGATGCTTGTATTAATAAAACTAGTAACAATTTTGATTTGATTGCTGTGCAAATTGAGTAATTTGGAAAAAAAGGTATGGATTTTGTATCGTCTGTCAATCACAAAAACACGCCATATTAACAGTTCTGCTTTGAACTGTCATAATTATAGTTTTGCACACCTAAACCATGCATAATAAATAATATATTCCAATTACATTGTAATATTCGTACATGAACTATTTTAAAATGTATATTAAACTGTTAATACAATTTAGCCCAAGTCCCCATACAAAATGAATGATATCCTTTACGATGTTGCTCAATAAATGTTAAAATGAATAAATAATTCATAATAGACGTATGCAGTTATGTTGTACAGTGGAGCCACGCATAATAAAAGTATGCGAGTGCAATTTAAGTCAATCACGCACCTGAATGTGCCTTACTGCGATGTATTGAATGTGTGTGCTGTGCATGCCGTGCAGTTGAATTATTGAACACATTGGCATTCGTGATATTGCTGCCAATCAATTGGACACGGCAAACGCAATTATGGGCGCCATCTGTGCATTGTTTAGTATACGCTATATTTTTTATTATTAAGAGCCGCCTTGCCTTAAAGAGTGGTAGGACTGCCGATTCGGAGTAGTACCACCACTTACAAGTATACAGACCATGGAGTGATTTGGTCACGTTTCAGGATTAGCTTCTTAGTTGCCGGTTTCAATTAGCATAGTGGATGTGATTGCTACTCACAGTTATTGAATTGTAGTAGCAGTGACATTCATTCATGGACCACACTTTGGCTTAACATCAAGCAGGTGCTGTCATATGTCGAGTCACAATAATAATAAAAAAAGTGAAACGATCCAATTTACAGTTACACCAGTGCCGTTACTATGCCGGCCAAAGGTGCTTTTCACGCTTCGCTGGAACGATCCAAGTTTATAGGAAGGGGCAGTGCCGTCTTTGATCTATTGAAGGTCCTGTACACCTTAAGGTAATTCAGCCTTAATATCCATCGATCAGTTATTGCGTTTTGTTATAATACTATTATAACAAAACGCTTGTTATAATGCTGGGGTGACGTCGGAATAAGTAGGTATTGCTTATACCAAGTTAGTCATTATCGTCATTTATTGCGGTATAAAATAAGTTTACGTTTGATGATCTGGCAGGAACTAGGGGGCCCTGAGCACTACCCAGTGGGAAAGAGGAGCTAGGGGGAATACGTATGCTAGTAAAATTATTCCATTTATACAGTGTTCTACAAAAAAATCACAATTCTCATCATACAAGCTCTATGGTTTTGGGTACTAGGCAACTCCCTCGCTTCCTTCACATTGGTAACGAAGGAGTTGTGTCAAGATCGTGGCAAGTGGCACTCTATTGTCTCTTCCTATCCCTGGCGTGACAATTTGATTAATTGATTCTACAAAACATATTCGTTTCTGTTCCTACTTTTCGGCCAGGAGAATAAAGGTCGAATTTCAAAATCAAATCGTTTTATGATCGATAATTTCCGTTTCTGTTTGGTAGAAAAAATAAAGTGATTTTATTTCAAAGTAGACCAATATTAAAAAAATAAGCTGCGATAGTGATAACGACCGATAACGCGACCACTGACTGGCGCCTACCTACCTAACTCGTGAAATTAATAACAATATTTTGCCTACCTATTGTTTTTTAATATTTACGTCAGTTTAAGATACTTTTAGCTAGATATAGTGACTTAGTATAGTGACGGCGACTGAGACGATTTTTCAGTCATCGACGTCAGATTTCCCTTGCTTATAGGCAAGTCGAGATCTGTTTTTTTATTGTGACGCGACATCTGAATACTCTGGTGATAAGCAAGAGGAGGTTTAAGAATGACGACGACTGAAAAAACCGATTTAGTTCACGGCTGCCTCAGTTGCCGTCACTATGCCGCCCAAAGATATCGATATATAATTTGTAGAGATACCGAGCCTCTATATAAAAATAAATATATTCTGACTAAATGGTCCTGCAGGGTTAGGTTGGGTATAATGATACAACGTGCCGTCGCACTGACGATATTCGTCACAACGATTAATTGTCTCGTTTTATTGGATTTAGCCTTGCTTTTATTATTTTGACAATCGCCGACGAGAGACGATAATCGTTTTAACTTGCCAACCTAACTCCGCTGAATAAGATCTCCAAAGTGTTGTTGGTTAATAAAAGGTCAGATCAAAACTTCTGGATCAACTTGGCTGTTATAAATGCTTGGCTAATGTCAAAGTGATATTAGCTAAATCGACTTCCATACGTCATTAGATTTAAAGATTCGTTCGTAGTAGGTATGTATGTGTGTGATATGTCTATCGAATGATCCCCGAGATCTATTGAATGTGCGATTTTCTCTAATGAATTGATAGCTAATATTTTATCTTTTATATTATTCTAGACTAGATGATGTATAAATACCTAAAATATACAAAACATAATATTAAATGTCAAACGTCATCTAGTCACGTAGGCTATCATTAATCTAGAAAAATACTTGGTAAATATTTACACAAACATATTGTCTAATAGACAATTTAATTAGATAGTCAATTTTGCATATTCCAACGTTTATGAGTTTTCCTCAACGGCTTTGAATTGCGTGAGTGAAGACACGAACACATGCTCTTTAATTGTAAGTGTGTGTGTGTGTGTGTGTGTGTGTGTGTGTGTGTGTTTGTGTGTGTATCGCTATCGCTTTTTGACATGCGCACGCGCATTATCGAGGGGGCCGCTGTGGAGCTGCAGGCGCCGCGCGTCGGGCCTGCCAGACAAGTTGTCGCTGCCCTTCCCTTGCACCCGCGCCCACCGCCGCTCCCACTGGCAAATTACTTAGTGCACCCAACTGGTTAATAGCTACTATTGCTTTCGGCCTACACATAAATACTAAATGAATGTATAATTAGAAATAACTATTACAAACACAGTGAACGAAGTAAATAGGTATTTGACTTATTACGCAACCGATGCAATATTTTAATTATATATTAAGGTAGGTACTTACATATTTATTGTGCAAATTATATGCACAACACTAAAATGGCTGTCTTATCACCAATATGACGATCTATCTCTTGTAGGCAACCTTAGAAGATAATTATTTAAATAATTTTGGTTAGTGCAATAAAAATTTAATATACTAAAATATATACATACATTCATGTATAATCAATTATATATAAACTGTATATATCAAATTAGATATAGCATAAATGGATGCGTTTCAAGACAGATCCAGGAGGGTGTTTTCCAACCAAATTGGAGACATCTTCAAGAAACCTAGTGCCCATAACCGAAGAGCTTGTATGAAGAGAGTTGTAGATGTAAGGGAAGCGAGGGAGTTGTGTCAGGTGGCAAGTAGCGCTAGTCTCTGCCTATATACCTTTGGAAGAAGGGTGTGGTAATCTAATTGATTGATATAACAGATTAGATTAAGATAAAAGGAAGAGATGTGTTTTTTAATAATTACTTAGAAGACGTGCAGCGGTTAAGATTTACTAATATGCAAAGGTATGGAATACCATAGGTGAGCAGCATAAACGAAGAAAGATTTGCAACAAGCGGGCAGGGGTATTGTTGGAAAAGAAGAGTTATGGTCAATAAGATTAGAGAGTAACAAGATTAGGTTTGTAGGAAGTTAATAAAGAATCGAAACATGATTTCTTATAATTTATTCACCGACATAGAAACAGAACAATCAAAGTACATATTATATCAAAGATACATTGGTACCGGAAAGTGATTTTGAACCTGTGATCTCGGTTTGCGTTACCATTGCACTGCCACTACACCACGGTCGTCTTAAAGAATTATACTAAGATGGGCAATTGCTTAAATAAAGCTTACTCATAAAGTTAGCGACACAGAAATTAGTCACTAAAAAGTATGGTTATGAAATAAAACTAGATGATTTACACCAAAGTTAACATGAGTCACTCTTTGTTTCATAAAAGTGGGTCGTTGCTCGAAACACGGATTCGCTATTATTGATAAGGAATAACAATTTCGTAATATTAGTCGAGTTATTGCAACAAGAAGTCTTTGTACTGCACACGCGATAGCCAGGGAATACACCCACTGGCTGCTTTGTACGATGGACGAGTACAGCATACCATATTTCATATTTTAATAAATAATTAGCGACATAATTATAAGTCGTTGAGTAAATATAGCAGAATGGACATCTTTCATTTTGTATGGGGACTTGGGCTTAATTGTATTAACAGTTGCATGTACATTATAAAATAGTTTAATGTACGAAGATATTTTTTTATTGTGACACGACATCTGACCTCAAACCGCCTGATGATAAGCAAGAGGAGGTCCAAGAGTGACGACGACTGGAAAAACCGAGTCAGTTGCCGGCTGCCCCAGCCGCCGTCACCATGCCGGCCTAAGGTGTTTCTTCACGCATCGCTTGAAGGATCCAAGGTCACAGGATGGAGAGAACACATGGGCTGGCAAAGCATTCCACTTGTTAATTGTTCTACAAAGAAAAGACGCACCGAAGTTCGACTGCCGATTCGGTCGATAAAATGCGGATGCTTTCCCCGACCTGAGCGGGTATTTCGGGTTAAAGAGCTCTTCGGAACATTCTCGGTAGTACGAGTATAGGCCATAGAGGACGCACAAAGCCGCCATGTCTTTGCGTAGTTGCACCTATTTTTAAGTTTATTTTGGTGCAATAAAAGATTTAAATTAAATAAAATTTGCTGTGGAATTTTTTATCTTATTCGCTGTGCCACCATGAACAAGGAATATTGACATGCTGACTATGTTGACATTGGAGAATATTGATAGTGAACTTACACGAGTCATAGATAAGGTCTATGAGTTAAATTAAAACAAAGACCATGCAAAACTAACCTTTATCAATCAATCAATCAAATTAAGGCGACAGTGGTGTAGTGGCAGTGCACGCCTACGTAAGCCGAGTGTTCGAGGGTTCGAAACCACTCACCGGTATCAATGATGATCAATGTACTTTGGTTGTCCTGTTTCTATGATACAAGCACTTCAGTAGCTTAGTATAGAAATGTATTATAAAAAAATTGACAAATTGTCATAATCAATCAAATTGTCACGCCGTTTTCCCACAGGGATAGGCAGAGACAATGGAGCGCCAATTGCCACCTGACACAACTCCCTCGCTTCCTTCACATTCTCAATTCTCTTCATACAAACTCTATGGTAAACAAGGCACGAGGGTGTTCCTCAACCAAATTGGAGACATCCTCAAGAAAGCTAGGTTGCCTAGTGCGTGCCCATAACTATAGAGCTTTTAACTAACCTTTAAAGTCCCAATAACTAATGTTAAGTAAACTTCAGAGTTACCTTAGATTCTTAAGATTAATTGAGAAAATTTACGTTATTTTAGGGACTTCAAACGAGATCGACTGAATTCTGAATATTCAATAAATTACCAAATTATCCAATGCTATCCTTAGCAAGATTTTTCTCAATGACCGCCAAAAGATAGAAAACAATCAATCCATCAATCAAAATTAAATTGTCACGCTTTTTCCTGAGACAATGGAGCGCCACTTGCCACAATTCTGACACAACTTTACGGTTATGGGCACTTGGCAACCTAGCTTTCTTGAGGATGTCTCCGATTTGTTCGGAAAACACCCTCCTGGGCCTGCCTTGTTTAACGCATCCATCCACATCAGAAAAACAACCCTGATGGCTTTTTATAGTGGCTCGACATATGACAGCTTACATCAGGGCACCGCACTTCCTAAGCTGGAGCTCGGTCCATGAATAAAGGCGACTATTAGTATGGTTAAACAAATGCAAGTGGCAGTCGCTACCACCATGCCTGCCTACTTGGAAGCGACAACTTACAAGCTGATCCTGAAGCACAGCTAAGTCGCTCTGTCTGTACACTTGAGAGTGGTGGTGCTACCCCGGACGGGCAGACATGCAAATGGCGTCTGACTGTCTGCCTATCACGTACCATACTTAAAAGGGCACCGATCGAGGCACGGGTTCAAAATCACTTGCCAGTACAAATGTATCTTTGATGTATGTACTTTGGTTGTCCTGTTTCTATGACACAAACACTTCAGTAGCTTAGTCATCATCATACTTAGCCAGAAGGCGTCCATTGCTGAACATAGGCCTTCCCCTTAGAACGCCATTTCGAACGACAAGATGCCAGTTGCATACACTAGTTATTCGTGACTTTCACTATGTCGTCAGTCCACCTAGTGGGAGGCCTACCTACGCTGCGTCTTCCGGTTCGTAGTCTCCCCTCTAGAACCTTTCTGCCCCATCGGTTGTCGGTTCTTCGAGCGATGTGAAAAACCGAGTATCGAAATGTAAATAAGTTTAAAAAAACTTGAGAGGTGTCAAGGGACACCCGGATGGAACGAAGTTCCTTTCTATTAATTAGTGAAGGAATTGCAAAATATTTTTTTAAATTATATATATTTTTTAATATTAACAAATATAATGTAATATAAACTAAATCATTAGGCTCATTTTAGTAACAATTGGCTTGTGGTAACTGAAGTAGGAAACATATGTTTGGGATTCTATTTTATTTAAATATCTTGAAAAAACTGCATCGATGGTTTAGCTCTTATAGTTTCGGAAAAAAGTGGCTGTGACATACAGACGGACGGACAAAAGAACGGACAGACAGACAGACAGACATGACGAATCTAAAAAGTGTCGTTAAAACTTTTGGTCTTAATTTTTTTCGTCTTCGCAACGCGCGATAGGGATCTTCGTACCAAAACTTAATACTTCTGTATATAGCAAATGAGATGATTTATACTCTCAGACGCCACTAGCATGTTTTATTGCTTAGTGCCAAGTCTACAGCTCAAACAAAAATAGATTAAAGTCTCTAAAAAGTTCTAATTCAATTTAATACGGGCTTAGCCGGTGGTCTCATTGTAAGATTATGAAATTAATGTGATCCGTGCGTAAACACTTATCATCGGCCGTTGGCTTATCACTAGCTTACTGCGTCATACCTCGACATAGATATTTACGACACTGGCTTACATGAATTCTCTCAGGTGGCCATATTGGTGGTGTCAAGTACAATAAGAACCCTATTATTATGTTTTTATTGTGACTCAACATATGACAGCTCCCCGCCTGATGTTGTGCGGTCCATGATTGGATGTCAATAATAAACATGATTTTTTTTTTTTTTTTTTTGATTGGATGTTTATTATTGTGAATGCCATCAATGGAGGCGACTGCTAGTATAGTAAAATAACTGTAAGTAGCAGTCGCATCCACTATGTTAAAACCGACAACTTACAAGCTAATCCCGAAACACTTCACGGTATGTACACTTGTAATTTGGGGTAATTCGGCAGACTGGGCACCATAAACAGTATATACCATAAT
This sequence comes from Tinea trinotella, assembly GCA_905220615.1. Classification (NCBI taxonomy): domain Eukaryota; kingdom Metazoa; phylum Arthropoda; class Insecta; order Lepidoptera; family Tineidae; genus Tinea; species Tinea trinotella. The sequence continues at coordinate 10,663,790 of HG992312.1, forward strand.
ATACTCTCATTTCAATATCCGATTAATTTATTTTTGCCTTAAAGAATGCTATAATTTCTACCTCAACTCATCTTTAAAAATTTTTTTTTCACATCTCTAACTATTGACTATCAGGAAATGTGACCGAGATAACACACACAGCGAGCTCACCAGATTTTCTTGGAATTAAGAAGCCACGTGGCGGCTTAACGGAGACCGCATTTTTTCTAATAAAACAAATATGAGATCGTTTATATATCATCTATCTATTCATAATACATTTTACAAAATAGATCATTAAAGGACATCATTCATTTTGGGCTTTTATGTACTACTTTTGTAATGTCCAATGATGATAAAATTCATAAATGGTTAATAAAACTAAGATCAATTTTACTTTTAGTTAATTTGAAAAATTAACTATGGATTTTGTATTGTTTCTCAATCACGAAGACACGCCATATTAACAGTACTGCTTTGAACTGTCATAATTATAGTTTGATTATTTTGCACATCTAAACTATGCAAAATAAAGGATATTCCAATTTCCAATTACATTGTAATCTTCGTTCATTAAACTATTTTAAAATGTATATATGCAACTGTTAATACAATTAAGCCCAAGTCCCCATACAAAATGAATGGGGACCTTTTACGAAATAATATATTAGTTGAAAAAAAATCATTCCAAAATCGCATATGTTATGAAGTAGAACACACACGTAGTTTTTAGTTGTAAATTTCGAAGAAGTAAAATGTAGGTTACAAACAACGGCTTATTTATATATTTAGTCATGCTTCCTTATTGTCCACTCTATAAACATGGACCATAAAACCTTAATGTATTTAAACCGCTTTTAGCCTTCTCACCAGCAACCGTTGAATGCAACTGGCATCTTGTCGTTCGGTATGGCGTTCTAAGAGAGAGGCCTATGATGATGGTAGTGGTTATTTGCCCAGTATGCCAATCCGGGGTAGTACCACTACTTTCAAGTCTGTCTTACTGTGTGAGTCTAAAGTAACCAAGGTGCGTATCTGGATAAACTTGAAAATTGCCGGTTCCTATTAGGTCGGCATAGTATATGCGGCTAATACCTATTAGCTGATTTATTTAACTGTAGTTGAAAAGGCGCGGTGCGGGATAATAGGAGCGGGATAAGAAGTGGACTGTAACTTAGGAATTAAAGGAAGGATTATGCGCACTTACTTGATTTCGCTTCTGTGAATCTCAACCTCGACGAAGAGCCACGGATCACTGGTCACAAAGTTCATGCACACAACCTTATAAGTTTAATAAATTATTTATTTTAATATAATTATGCGGTTTTATTAATTTTATTCTCAGATTAACTGGGCGGCGCGGTTTAATTAAATTTGTGTTTTTATTCACAATTACATTTCTTCATTTTCATAAACTTCAAAACTTCCGACAAAAAAACTCTTCTGTTTTTTGTCGAGGCGAGTAAGCTATATTTTGGTGCGCATAAGAAAGGGATGGAAAGGAATGTTTTTAAATACAATGACAGCGAAATGATTTATTTTTTAATTTATGTTATGGCGTAAACATTCCCCCCGCCTTAAAGGGTCGCCTTTAATAGATAAATATAACTTTGCGGTGACAAACATAATAAGATATGTGAACTTAATGCGGTCGGCTCTGAAGGATCTGCATTGAGAACCGTCAGAGGGCGGGACTTCAAGACACATTCTATCTGAATTAAAATTACTAATTCTTCATTTGATAAGATCTGCTGTACAATAGAGCGAAACAAGTGAGTCTTTACAACTATCACCATAGACTCCCAGCAGCCACCAAAATGAGGCGATGCGGTAGGAATAAACTTCCAATTAATGCGGCTTTCAGATAGATGTTCTTGAAAACGTGAGCGGTAATTAATATTTATAAAATTATATAATAAGGAGTATTTAATTTTAATTTTTAGCGAGGTGACCTAAACGGCCTCCAACACGTATGGCGCCTAAGTCTTTGTCAACAAAAGTTGATAATTTTAATAAAGAAATTGAAACATTTTTATTTTCCTTTAGTTTACAAAATTCTTCACTAAAATGCCTGTGTTGAACATCTAGTAATAATGTCAACTTGGCGAATACAAAATTTTCTGCTGTAATTTTATCTCTACGCGAGAGTTTTATTGACCATGATGATGTGCGTTGAGCTAAAAGCTGAAGCACTGATTCCCTATTAGAAATTACGGGATGTGCTAAAGGCTCTTGCAATTTTTGTTTAGGAATATTTGCATTATCTTCGGAATCATTTAATTTATTTGTTGGGCACTCTGGAGAATCTAACTTCATCCAAGAAGGCCCGTGTAGCCACAAAGTAAGGCAGCGGTCCAATAATTTAGCGGGTGTTAGACCACGAGATAAACAGTCTGCGGGGTTTTCCCTACCAACAATGTGATAGAAGTAATCATATGGAATGTTTTCTATAGTTCTAACAACGCGGTTGGCAACAAATGTCTGCCAGCGATATGGCGAGAAACGAAGCCAGCAGAGTTTTACTCTGGATTCGATAAATGCATAAATTGCTGAAATATTATAGCGCGGATTATAAGTGTTTCGAACGCGACGTAGCGTCTGCGATAGTAACTCGGCTGCGCACAGCTCAAGAGTTGCGATTGACATTGATTTGTGAAATTTAATTTGATTAGAAATAACATGTGAAGCGGGTAATTTACTTAAAACAGCTTGTGAGTTAATAGTCCATTTGACTAGATCGAATTGCCCTCGCTTGAACAAGTTGATAAAGTCACGTGACGTCTGCGCAGCTTGCGATTCAGAACTAGCACTGAACTTTATAACATGCATGTATAAAAATTTAGAAGCGATTTCACGAGCGTTGGGAAGTAACCCACCATCGTCTTCAACTAACTGACGTACAGTGCGTAACGCATGGTAAGGGCTAGATCTTAGTACGAAGCAAACTCTAGTAAACTGGTAAGTTGTTAACGTAGCATGTATATTAAATCTAGAAATAATACGTTGGAAACTACGATCGCATGCATCTATTTGCATAAACATTTGTTTGCAGTCGGCGGAACATACGACGGCGATTAAACGAAAGTTTAAGATTATTGTATGTGGATCACCCTGTAAATTAGGGCCAGTATAAAGTATATCATTAGGCGATACACCTGTCCTGGTTTTACAGCTCGCATCCAAAACGGAGCGAACTTTTGCAGTAGTTTTATCTAAGCGAATGACTGCGTGGTGCGGAATAATATAAGCGGTAATATCATTTAATTGAGATTGTGGAACAAGAGTTAGATAGCCTTTAAAAATATAATCATTAATAATATGATTATAAGCGGAGCGGAAAGCGGGTGAAGCTTCTAACTTCTTTTCCAGACACATGTAACGCCTGCGAGCGTTGTCATAGGATTCGCCTAGAGAAAACTTATCTGCGCGAAATGGTAACGCAACAGTATAACGACCACTATCCTTATCACGATCAGTGGTCTCGCGGTAATAATGTTCACATTTCAACTCCTCGAGGGAGTGTTCATGTGACGCGGAAACTGGAGACTCATCTATCTGCCAGAATCTTTCGAGCATTGTATCAACAGATTCCATTGACACGTCAGCTTCAGTTGCACAACAATGGGTCAGTGTCGTTCCACCACGCAAATGGAGAACGGGAACAGAACCCATGATAACATAACCTAAAACGGTTTGTATCGCGGGAGGCGAACATTTATTATTATTTATAATACCAGGAAGTAATAAATGCGGAAATAATGAAGCTCCAATTAGAACATCAATCTGACCAGGTCTATCAAACCTATAGTCGGCGAGCGGTATCCCTTGTAAGAAGGGCATAGCAGAAATATCAATAATAGCGGTTGGTAAATCTTCAGTAATTTTATCTACTATGAGCGAAGAAATATTGTATTTTATTTGCGGGTTAAAACGCGAAGAAAACTGAAAAGCTACAGAGCCTTTAACAGACTTTTCTGTACCACCAATACCTTTTACTTTTAAGTTATGATTAGAATCAATATCTCTATTGAGTTCCAATCGTAAACAGCACTCAGATGTTATAAAATTCCCCTGAGATGCACTATCCAAAAGACAACGTATTTCGTGGTCCTTGCCGTTCGAATCTTGAATTATGACAACTGCCGTAGCTAATAAAACAGTGACGGGCGCATTACATTGCGGCTCGCGCATAATTGAACGATTGGCGTCCGCACTTGGGCGCGCAATGGACGTTGCACAAAAAGATATGTTATTAGCGGCCAGCGCGGTGGTGACGGCCGCGTCCTGCGTAGCACGAGAGTGAGACGGCTGCGATATCTCGGGAGTGGGAAAGAGAGAAGACGATGCTGTGAGCGAAGTAGTTACGGTGGCTGCGTTGACAGCGTTTAGATTTCGAGACACATAGTTCGAACCTTGTTGCTGATTATCGAAATGTAGCAACGTGTGATGTTTGCGTTTACATATTCTACAAACTACATTAGAATGGCAATTGAAAGTTTTATGTTTAATACTTAAACAATTTATACAACCATTAAGATCTTTAACATTTTTAAAGCGAATATTTGCATTCAAATTATTAAATGCAGGACATTTATATAAGTGATCATGTACAATATTGTCACATAAGCATTTATCAGAATTAGAAACAGCAACAAAAGTTTGTTGATGCGGAATCTTAATTGGTCTATTATTAAAGGATGTATGAGTATTTTTCTTTACTACATTATTTTGAAAGCTCAAACCAGTATTTTGCAAAATTCTCATTTGATCTTTTACAAATTGAACTAAATTATTAAATGATGGAATTTCAACATTACTTTGACTCATTTCAAAGGAGCGGATAATATCACAATCTAACAACTTAAGAGCAATATTAAAAAACATAAAGTCTGCAAGGTCATTCAACTTTAGGTTCTTTAAAGCATTTACAGATGCTACATAATTATTAAGAAATAATTCGTAGTTAGTAATGGATGCTGAAGTGAAAGACTTGTGGTTAAATATTTGATTCAAGTAAGACGATGCAAGCATTCGCTTGTCCTCATATTTATCAATTAAACTTTTTATTATTAAATTATAGTTTTCACCACAAGGGGTGGTGCCAGCAAATGCAGACTGGGCTTTAATGGATAACTTTCCCATTAAATAATATAATTTCTCTGAATCTGAGAGCAATGAATTGTCATGAACCGTGGCCTTAAAACTTGCAAAGAACATGGGCCATGACTTTATATCTCCATCAAATGACATCAACTCGATGGGGGGTAGACGGGTGTGTTGTCTAGGAACAGCAGGAACTTTCTCAGACTTCACCACATTTGTGCATTTAGAATTGTACCTATGCTTAGTCCTGCAGTACAGATCCTCAAAGGCTGTGAAGGATTGCTCATCAATACAAGATTCAGGGTTTAATTTTAAAGTTAACATGTTTAATTTTTCTACAGTATCATGGAATTCAGCACGTAGATTGTCTAAGTTGACACATGATGCTATGAATAATTCCACGTCTGCGGCGTTTGAACAATCATAGATTGTTTGTAGGCGGGCAAATAATGAATTGCGCCTAGATAAGTAAATTTGATGTTTTATATCATCATCAGATATAGATCTAGATGAAGCCATATTTATTATGGAAATCAAGGCTAATTATATTTATACCAAGGCGGGCGCGGGTTAGATATGTATTATGAAATAATATACATACATAAATAAAGTAAGGAAAGGATTAGGAATTATAATATAATAAGTATAATAATCCGGATCGTATCGAGACCAAATATGAAAAGGCGCGGTGCGGGATAATAGGAGCGGGATAAGAAGTGGACTGTAACTTAGGAATTAAAGGAAGGATTATGCGCACTTACTTGATTTCGCTTCTGTGAATCTCAACCTCGACGAAGAGCCACGGATCACTGGTCACAAAGTTCATGCACACAACCTTATAAGTTTAATAAATTATTTATTTTAATATAATTATGCGGTTTTATTAATTTTATTCTCAGATTAACTGGGCGGCGCGGTTTAATTAAATTTGTGTTTTTATTCACAATTACATTTCTTCATTTTCATAAACTTCAAAACTTCCGACAAAAAAACTCTTCTGTTTTTTGTCGAGGCGAGTAAGCTATATTTTGGTGCGCATAAGAAAGGGATGGAAAGGAATGTTTTTAAATACAATGACAGCGAAATGATTTATTTTTTAATTTATGTTATGGCGTAAACAGTAGTAGTGTCTTCATTTTTGCACATATCAGGCGGGGTACTGTCCTATGTACAGCCACAAAATTTATACTTACATAAATTAAAAAGCGACAATGTGTTTAATTTAAATTTCTCATCTAAAATTGTTACCTGTTCAAAAGACAAAATATTATGTAAAATATATTCATAGATGTAAAAAGTATCTTGTTTTGGCACCGGTCACGGTTTACGTCACGGCCGGTCGTCGTTCCTGAAATATGTAAAAATGTCTCCAACTGCCGCATCATTGACCCTGCCACTGCCCGCCAAGGTTAATGAGAACCCAGGGCTATGGAATATTTTCACTAAATTACTCACCCCGACTGAAAGATCGCCGGACGTCATCGCGGGAGAGATGAAAACTGTTTTTTTTTACGGGTAACTGCAAGTGACAACGCGCGCAATTTTGAATTATTTGAAAAGCTTGTGTTTTTCATAAAAAATATTGTATAATAATGGTGTAATTGTTATCCAGTAATCATTTTTAAGTTGATCGAGTATTTTAAGTATATTAAAATTTGACCAAGTAATTTAAAGCTGTGAAAAGTGTTTCTTCGTATTCCCTCCAAGACTCCTTCCGAAGTTTTAGTAAAGGCTTTCCGCCGCTTTACTAAAACGATGATCATCAACCTTACTATCATCGTCATCTTGTGATTCATCTTCATCTTCATATTTACTTGACAATGTTTTAACATTGAACCATATATTTTTACTTTGACACTGGCAAGTTAAATACTAAAGCCATAAACAAGAAGAAAGAAAGAGATGTTGCTAGATGTTACCAAGCAAAATCTAGAACGCACAAAGCAGACAAAGAACTTATCAAGTTTCACTTAAATAAATGTAAGTGGCCGGAGCGCTATCAGCTATCGCAGTAGGCGTTATCAGCCGGCGAGGTCAGAGGTTGCAGGCGCATCGATTGCGAGGAATGTTCGTCATGTTTACAGAATACGGCTTCAATCACGCCGACAACGTTTTGTGATGTTCGCCGAGTGACGGCTGATGTCACCTTAAATAACAATTTAATTGCTCGTTTCAACTCTTCAAAGCGTTTTCTAAAACCGGTCTCTAACATTTATATTTCATAAGCAAAAAACGATTTTTTCAATTTAATTAAAATGTATTAAGTATTTATTTTTCTCTGTTGCACATATCCAAGGAAGCGCATCGTTATTGGATGCAGGGTGATGAGCGACCTGAGCTCAGAGCAAATACATAATTAGCTGAAACAGATCTGAGTAATGACTTCGGAAATAACACGGGGTAGGCGCCAAGCGTGAGCCCATCAGCGAGCCAGCCGCGCCGACATGTCTGTCTTGTGACTCTGAGCTATTTTAATGCGTTACAGAATGACGCCAAGTTGATTTGTTAGTCGTGCAGCTCTTTCTTAGAACTCGCTAAAATTGCACTCGGCTGCTGCAGAACCTAGATATTTGGCAACAGCTGTACAACATTTAATGTTTCTAGAAATTGACGTATTATATTTAATTTTAAATTATATTAGGCAAGTAGTTTGGCCTGAGAGTAGGTAGGTAGATATTGTAAAATTTATCATTATACTTCTGTATAGCAGAGTAGATATCACCTATTTTTAAATATAAATCTGTTTATTAACGGCCTATTTCAACTTCGCATTGTTTTCAACTCAATTTTGACCTCAGATAATATTCAAGTCGTAAAACTTGTTATTTCGTGAATAATTGGGTTTTTGTGTGAATTAACAACAGAATAAACGCTTTTTTTTCTTTTTTTTTAATAATTAAAAACTTTAACGTTTTGATGTTTATTTGAAAAATAAGATATGGATTTTGTATCGACTGTCAGTCACAAAGACACGCCATATTAAAAGTTCTGCTTTGAACTGTCATAATTATAGATTGATCATTTTGCATACCTAAACTATGCAAAATAAAGGCTATATTCCAATTACATTAAATTCGTACATCAAACTGTTTTAAAATGTATATGCAACTGTTAATACAATTAAGTCCCCATACAAAATGAATGAGGAGTAAGTAGTGTAGATGGTACTTGTATGTAATAATGAACCAATAGAGAGTGGAATCAGGATCTTACACATTTTAAAACGTATGAACCGTTCAATGCATAAAATCGTAGTTAATGTATTGAATCCTTACGAATTAACCTTCCATGTGAATATAAGATATATGGTATCGTCATTGTAACAGCATTGCTAAGGCTACACTAGTTACGTTCGCCCTCTGCAGTAGAATTATCGTAAACATGTTATTTTAATCTCGGGGTAATTATCGAAATGAATCATTAGTAATGCAATGTCTTGTTCGTGTTGTGCAATTAGTAAGTACCTAAAGCAAAATAAATGAAGTAATTTAATTTGACTGTAAGTGAAATAACAGATAAAATATAAATAAATGGTCTCCAACTAAGAGCTGTCGGTTCAAAAACCACTTGCCACAAAAACCACCAATGTATCTTTGATATATTATGCACTTTGGTCGTCCTGTCTCTATAATACAACGTTTTGTACAAACTTAGTTAGTATTGAAATTTAAAAACAAGGCAATCGTGCTTCATATTCCCATTTTGGGAGATGAAAGCGGATATTGGGATGCACAATGTCGAATGTTTAACAAATAAATATTTTATGTTTTAAATAAATACGGACATTAAAAAAAACATAGTTGTGCCTGTGATATGAGGTGGTAGAGACCTGAATATGGACCAATATTTATGTAGAGTCTGTCTAAGCCAAGCTATACTAGATCATTGTCACAGATCAATTAAGCAATATTTAGGAAGTTATTCAAAAGCCAGAGTCTATATGGAATGAAGAGAAAAATGTAGATGTTAGGGAAGCGAGAGAGTTGCGTGGTGTTAGGCAAATATTTTTTTCATATAAACCGGAAGTTTCACAACAAGACAAAATTATTCATTGAAGTACAATAAGTACTGTGAAAAGCCGATAGAGCCACGCCATCGCACCGCATCTAATTACAAGCATTGACTATTATTTGAATAAACTGTTTCAGAAAATTTCTTTTTATCCCCGGTTCTTTTTATCAGGTAGGATGGGCGGGTACATGTTTCCTAGAACTCCCGGCGCCTTACCTTTGTTTGTCGGTTTACGATCAAACACACTTTGTTCTTCAACCGTTTCTTGCATTATCGGTAACTAAACAAACGAAAGAATAGAATTATTTATACATCCTTTTTATAAGGAATAAAAAACACATTAAAATTGTTATTAAGTTTGCCGGCATTCTTTCTTGGAATTGTACATAATTAACGCTACTCGTTTCAATCGAGACGAGCCGATATTCATGAGTTAATAATACCATTTAATGTTTGTTGTCTTAGCCAAAGAGAGTGTGAGTTAGCATGCGGTTTATGGTCTGTCACGAACGACACAGTGAATGACGCCCTGCGACGGAAATAACACATAACCACAAGAAACAACTATACCAGCAGTACGATATGGCGGCTGTTTTGACGTTTGATCTGCTCATGAAGATTCGAATAAATTAAGAATAACGTTTAAAGGAGTAATTGTTGTTATTTATAGTGACAATAAAGGACAGCAATTTGCTCCTTCAAAAGCAAGTCTGGTTGTCTAATTGTAAGAGTGGTAGGCAGTGGTGCCCAGTCTGCCGATCTGGAAGACCTTGAAAGAGTCGCGTTTTAGGATTAGCTTAATAGTTGACGGTTCCAACCAAGCCGGAATAGTGAACACCACTGCTACTTGCAGTTATTTACCTGTAGTGGCAGTCGTGTGCCTTTATGGATAGCACTCCAGTTTAACATCAGGCGGAGTGCTGTCATATGTCGAGCCACGATAAAAATAAAGACGAGTAGCTTGTGAGAAATTTTAATAGGAAATGCCTAAACAAACAAGCCGGTTGTACCAAAAATTATAATACACGAATTTGTAAAAAGTATCGTATAAGTAAAAGAAATAAAGAAAAATGGGTTGCACCACTCTTTAACTTCACATTTTACATTTACGTTTAACGGATATTTTATACAGAGCTAAAGGACATCATTCATTTTGGGTTTCTATGTACTACTTTTGTTATTTCTAATGATAAAAACATATATAAATGGTAGTTTCGATATAAAATTATTAACAACCCAATTCACGATTTCGTCATAGTAAACGTAATAGAATAAGTATAAAGTAAAACTAAATTCGTAAATAGAAACTTTTTTGGTACAACCGGCTGATAATGTGGACAGATGTGACAATATGCAGTGGTGATAAACGAGGCGTGGCGTAGACGACGAGCGCTCGCAGACTGCTTGTCGCCATTCTAACCCCTGGCTTTGCACTGTTGCACTTTTATTGCTTACAATTGGGTTTTTTGTACTAGCCACAAAATGCAATTTAGATTATTCATTTTTACAAGTGCAAAGTTAAGTCATGAAAAGCACTTTTATTAAAGCTTTGTTACCTCCATCTACTATGGTAACATACCAAATTATTATTTATTTATAATGAATAAATAAGGACTAATAAGGACCATAATAAAGCCTAAATAGTATAAATTAATAAGAAAATCCTAGACAACTCCTCAACATAAAAATAAAAAACAAAATAACGAATAAACAGAGTAATAAAAAAATAAAAAACACAATAGTAAACAACAACATAATTAAAACAATATTTTCAGAGTAGTGATAGGATAGTGATACTGAGAAGTGACTTACCTAGTCGTGTTACGGGATTAGCTTGAAGGTTCCTGGTTTAGGCCGGCATAGTGGATGTGACGGATACATGCAGTTATTAACTGTAGTAGCAGTTACCTCCATTCAAGGACCGCACTCCAGCTTAATATCAGGATAGGTCGAGTCGAGTATGATTTGTTATCGCGTATATTTATTATGGGCTTCTTGACAAGTTTCTTGTAATTTCTTCTTGTTTTATGCCATGCCTTTCCGATTACTTGGTAGAGTCCGAAAATCTGCAAAAACCGGAATGCCTTGACGATTTTTTGTGAGAGCGTTTCAGACATTTCAGCATGGGTACGATATGGATTCCCCATGAAGCAGATGATCCATGAGAAAATTAAAGTAGAAACTAAAGTCGAGAATTTACTTACGTACATACCTATGCTATGGTTGGGGTTGAGCATCGATGAGTTGAGAGGGTACCCGGTAGTATAAAGTTGTACCTAGGCAGGTACACGTTTTTGTTAAGTTGTTTGCACTATTTACAATTTGTACTTAAATTGTACAACTTGTAATTGGCTTATTATTAAAGGGTCAGGCTTTTTTGTGAATGGTTAGGAAAAAGTTTTATGATGTTTTCTTAGTACATGTGTTGTCATTTTGTTGAAAATCGTAGCTGAATGATCCTAATATTATATTGTTACTACTTTTTCTGTGAGATTATTATGAACGCGGAATTTTTATATAATTTAACAAGAGGTTCACTTTAGGTACTTCGCGAAATGCATACTTAAATCTAACTTTTTAAACAAAAATTAGAGGTTCGGCGAGCAACTACATCTGACAGGTTATAAGATTCCTTAGCCTAAATAGCGCATTTTGTGCCAATATGCATCAAACTCAACTTGATCTATACCTCAAGGCCATTGCTGTCTATCCACTAGAAAAAATAATATATATATTTTTTTTAATACCCATCAATTGGCTTATTAGGACAGCAAAGTATTTGGCACTGGTCTTAATATCCCTGATAGTACTTTGTATTATTGTCCAACTCGAGTGAGCGCTGTGCGTCCGAGCAATTACATCGAATTGATAAAGAAAAGAATGTGGGTCGGTGCGTGGACATGAAAGGGTGGACGGCTCCGGGGCACTATGCGAGACAGGCAGGCGCGGGGGGCACGAGGCGCCGGCGCTACCTGCGACACGGCCTCTCAAATAGATCAGGTAAGTGTGCGAACAAATGAAACGACCATTTAATATTATTAAACAACTCTTATTTATTAATATAATAATAATAACCATAATAAGTATTCTCTATATAATATGTACGAATCATAAACTTTCATTATAAAAATACATTCATAAAGGTAGCACAAAAATAGAGCGCCGTCCACGCGGACGAGGCGTAATGCACTGCGGCGGTGTATATTATAATTTATATAAGGCACGACGATGCGGAGCTAGGCCCCAGGAGGCGCCAGCGGGCCAGCGGCGACTAGATCACAGTATGTACGGGGACCAGCCCCAGGGGCGGCGTTTCACCTCAGAGGCGCGGGGAACGCAGGCACCGGTGACATCCAACAGGGCGTTGAGCACGCTGCGAACGCACAGCCCAGCGCGCCCACAGGGGAGAAAGCTGACACTCGGGTCATGTGGGAGCTCTCCATTTGGTCATCATCATCGAGGAGATATGGGCGGAACAGTTTCACTGGTTTCCGTTCAGGCGCAGGCGTAGCCATTGGTGGCGGTGATGTCCGGCGCAGCGAAAGGTCGATGGGCTCGGAGGTGATGATGGGCAGAGGCGCGGGCGCAGGTGGCGGCGGCGTCGGTTGGCGAGCGCTCTCCGGCGAGCAGGCGACGTACGGCGGCGGCGAAGGCGCGGGTTGCGGCGCTCGCCTCAACAGAGCGGCGCGTAGTGCGGGCTCAGCTTGTAACCATTTTTGTATCTGTCGTCGGTGGATGCCGAACTTTCTGGCAGTGGCGCGCTGGTTTCCGCGGCACTGAGTGTCACGTCTGTAAGCTTCTAGAACTTGGAGCTTGAACTGCGGTGGGAAGATGCGTCTTGAACCCGCGCGGCCTTCTGGCTTGCGGTCAGCGGGGAGTGGATGAACGCTGTTGGCGGCTGCCATGGCGCTTAACTTAATACACGTGCTCGCGTGTTGAGTGTCGGCGCCGGACTGACTGCCGGCGGATGTCGACGGCGTGCGGTGCGTTCGTAGCTCATCGCGTCAGTGTGTGAGTACAAAGCGCTGTCTACAGTGGATAACAAAATTATAAATTTAATTTTATTGCAAAGAACTGTAAATAAAAATTTTGTGTAATTGTAGGTACTCTATGGTTCAGATTAAATATCACTATGAAAAATGATGTTCTGCCCCCCTAGCACGGCAATCCAAGAAGCAAGATAAAGACTTGCATATAATATCATTCCAACTCATTTTAAATAATTTACTAGAACAGTGTATCAAAAAAGATATTTAAACGTTCTTATAAAACCTCACACAAAACAATGTTAAAAACTTTAATAAATATTTTTTTAGCATTTTGATGTGCCAGCCTAATAAGTTTATTAAAATAAGTTACAATAATATTCCTTGCAGTTCTTTATCTTGCTTCTTGGATTGCCGTGCTAGGGGGGCTAGGTAATTTGGTGATGAAGTCTTTAAAACTTAGATATTTTATATAATACGTTTTGTGACTTGGTCGCGTTTCGGAATCAGCTTGTAAGTTGCCGGTTTCAACTAGGCTCGTATAATGTGACTACTACTTACAGGTATTGTACTATAGTAGCAGTCACCTCCATTTATGGAGCGCACTCCAGCTTAACATCAAGCGGAAGCTGTTATAATATAACAGCTTATTATAATATAATATTATATTATATTATAATATAATATAATATAATATAATATAATATAATATAATATAATATAATATAATATAATATAATATAATATAATATAATATAATATAATATAATATAATATAATATAATATAATATAATATAATATAATATTATAATATAACGACATATTATGTCGAGTCATAATAAAAATATTTTTCCTTGAATATCAATAATTACAGTCTATAATCTTTTAGTTTAAAAGGTGTATAATTCAAGATTACTGTGAACATAGCCTAAGAGCAGTAATCTCGCCTCATTCTAGGCGAGAAAAAATGCCGCAAGTGGGAGCCGATAGCATGTAGCGCCACCATTTCTATCTCAGTTGTTTATCGCATTATTGCCTCGTGCGAAAGAGACGGCAAGATCACTGCTCGGCCGCTGCCACATCCGTTTACGAAACAAGTTTGGATGCTACGTTGCCGCTGCGACGGCGCGGGAGGGCGTGCGGGCGGCCAGGAATGCGCACGGAGCGGCAACGTGGCTGGCTCGGCAGACAGGGTGTCGCCGGCAAGCCGATGCAGACAGGCCGTCGCTCGCTCCACGGCGCTAGCGAGCACCCTCTCTACCCGCGCGGCCCGCGGCGCTCATCAACAAGTTATTTCGGCCCGCTTTGGGCGCACTACAAAAGATCGCAGGCCCATATATTCTTTGTGGCGCATACGCCTCTTTCGTATTACAACAACTCTTAGCGCCATTGCCGTTTCGAGGAAAGTTGTTTTTTTGTTGTTGTACGATGCCCGCCTGCCGCGCTTGCTTCGCGTCCGCGCTGGTCGACTTGTGACCATGAAAATATAATACAAAAAATACGCCTCAAAAGTTGTTCAATGTGTTTGATTTTGAACTAGTAAAATAAAAAACATTAAAACGAGAGTTATGTCAGGATCGTGGAAAGTGGCGCACTGATGTTCTGCTTATCTCTGTGGGAATTAAGGCGTGACAATTTGGTTGAATGTGATACAAACACATTGCTAATCTGACCGGTTTCAAAATTTCAAACTAAACAGCAATAACATCAACTGAAAATACAAAAAGATCTTTGTACGACAAATCAAAAAATTAGTCCACAAGACGGACCTAGGAGGATCCAACTAGGAAATGGATACCTAAAGAGTAACAGTTGGTATTCGTAATCCACGTGGGAATTCATAATTCTTGCCACGTACGCATTTGTTTGATCTAGATAAGCCTTGGGTACGTGACGTTGGCACCGCAAGGGCAGGATCTCGCGTGGTTGAGGAACATCAAGGTGTTACCGCGGTCACACCTTGCTTATCTAAAGACACTTCGGAATTCCTCACTAGCATTACAACACAACATTTAACAAATAATTGATTTTTTACATTTTTAAGCATTATTTGGCTTGATAATTGATAAAAATACTCAGATTTTGATAATTATTGATAACAAATTAATGTCTGCCAATTATGTGTAACTGCATACTAATTTATATATGTAAACTCGTAATACATATTTAATTTTTAAAATTTCATGCAATATGTACAAAAACGTAATGCTGCTAAGCATTTCTGTCAGTAAACTTTAGAGATCAAAAGAAAATATAAAATTAAGGATCAATTGCATATAATAAAATCATAATACAAATAAATACACTAATAAATGTACCTAAAATACATTATAAAATACATACCATAAATAAATAGCAGATAAATTTTAATATATATAATAATACATGAATAAATATTAACTAGGTATTGTTCTTTACAAAAGTGAGCATACACAAGCTTCTATTCTAACTAAATGATTACTCTCTTTTTAATGCTTGTCGAGGAGAGAGGAAGACTGTTCCCGAGAGAGAGATATCAGTTATCAGACTTTTAATAAAACATTATATTTATTCTATCGTTTCCATAACAACGACTCCTAATTAGGTACCATTAAAGAGCAATTAAAGTCATAGGTACATAGTAACAACGCTGTCATAATCGCTCAGTAACATTAGTTGTTCGTGCAAGGTCAATTCAGTAATTTTATCCGCCATGATGTCATGGCGTCGTTAACATCAAAGTCCCGAAGAGCAAAATTTTCCACGGACCACGCTCAACTTTTTGCACCTCATAGCAACTGCGAGCACCATAGATGTGCCACAAAAAATTGCTAGCTCATTTATATGGGCGATACAAAAAAATATTTGATGTTTAGACGGCCCGCGTGAAGCATAGGTTAATACCAAAACGCTAATCGTTAGTCTCGGGTTTGATTCTCGGTTGGAGCAAACGCTTGTTTTATAGCGTCTATTTATAATAATAGTTAATTATTAGATTAGATATTACAATTATTTGTATTATAGAAAAAGTTTTTTGCTTTGGATCAATTAACTGACTGCAACTGCCAGTGTACAAACCATCAAGTGGCGATTTAATCGCGTTTCGGGATCAGCTTGGAATAGTGGACAGCTACTAGCAATCGCTCTATTCATGGACCGCATTACAGGTTAATCTTCACACATCGATGATCTTCACCTACAAAAATGGATTATGTATCATTATTTAATACAGGAAAAGTAAACATTTGAAGAAAAGTTCTTTCACGTATTGTTTTATCAAACGTAGTTAATATTTCTAAACATGCAGGTTTTGTTGAAACAGATCATGAACGAATTTCAATTTCTTAACTCTATTTGAGAAGGAAAAGGAATTTTGATATGATGAGTGTTATAAAGTTTCTGTGTGGTGTTTGGTTTCTGTGCTTAGATATTTATCTCTTGTGGTATGAACAGACTTGCGGCCGCCGTTGGTACCATAATAAATGAGCTAATCAGCCTCACAGACACATGGACGCCGCCCGCCTCGGTTACTGCCTGCGCGCCATACTAATCGATCATTCAGATACAAAACAGCGCAAACACCAAACTATTTCAAAGAAATGTCAACCGTAACTCCACGCAACAAATGTTTATTTTAATTTTTCTACAGTGCATCATAGCATCTTTACTCAATAGTTTAAAATGTATAACTGAATTATCTTATGAGATCTAACGTTGATATGGATTTGAACTCTTTTGCCGTTGTATAAGGTTCATTTTGTGAATGTTTGTTATAGCAATTATTGCAGTGAACCGATCGCGGACACACGTGCGTTTCCAAGCGTCACCCAAATGGGTACCAGTTTGAGTTCTACCTACGCTGTATCTCCAGAGATCGTAACGTTGATAACTGTATCAATAGACCGCTGTGTCGGCTCGTAATGGCCCGTTCGATGTTTCGTTAAGAGCTCGATTGTGTGAGAACATCAAAGTGATTCTGCCTTCAATGCTCCACCATCTTTGGTCAACCCACGCATAAACAGATTCATATTAAACCCGTTCACATCCATGAGTAGAGAACTAATACTCTTTGGATGGTGAGAAACTGTCTTTGCGCCGCCATAGAGAATGCGACTAATACTTGCAGCGATTTAACAGTAGTAGCAGTCGAAGTTTTTTATGGACATTTATGGACCGCACTCCAGATGATCAGGCGAGTTGCTGTCATTGTCGAGTCTCAATTATAATAATTCAAATATGTATATCGAGGTTGTATGAAGAGAATTGTAGATGAGAGGGAAGCGAGGGAGTTTTGCCAGGATGGTGGAAAGTGGCGCTCCATTGTCTCTGCTTATCCCTTACAAAATCAATCAATCAATAAATCAAATTGTCACGTCTTCTTCAACAGGGATAGGCAGAGACAATAGAGCGCCACTTGCCACGATCCAGACACTACTCTCTCGCTTCTCTCAAATCTACAATTGTTAATAAACAAAAACATTGGCAAAATATCGACGCAAATTTATTTCTAGAACATATCTCATACATAATTAAATAATATGCAAATTAGTGACCGGTTGGTCGAGTTACATAGTCGCAGTTCATAACTTGTGCCTAGCTGGTGGAATAGTACCAACTCACGCCTTGCCTTGCTAAATGTATTTAGAAATTTAGATTTATCTTTGTCATTTAAACATTTTCTAACTCAAATAACTCGTTTTGTGTACTTAATTTAAATTGATTATGCTTATAATTTGTTTATTTATTAATTGCTGTACTATGGTGCACGCAGGCGGACTTAATGCTAGTCAGCATTATCTACCAGTCAACCTTTGGAACAATAGAAGCAAGTCCAAAATGTGAGCAAAAGGAAGAAGGTCATTAAGAGAAAAGAGATAAATAGATAAACGCATACATACACATTCACTCATACTTTCCACGTGTCTAAACCATCTTAGCATTCCTTTGTCAATCCTCTTTACTACTCGTACATCTTCATTCAAACCACATCAATCGCAAACTGTGCCATCCCTTATTCTATCCGCTGTCGTCTCTCCACATACTATTGAAGACAAGATCATTGTTAATTTTTTTTTATTGTGATTCGACATATGACAGCACCCCGCTTGATGTCAAGACAAAGTGTGGTCCATGAATGAATGTCACTGCTACTACAATTCAATAACTGTGAGTATCAATCACCGGCCACTATGCCGGCCTAGATGGAACCGGCAACTTACAAGCTGATCCCGAAATGTGACCAAATCACTTCACGGTCTGTATACTTGTAAGTGATGGTACTACCCCGGATCGGCAGACTGGGTACCACTGCCTACCACTTTTAGTACTTACCTGCTATGAAATTACTATAGAGATAATTTAATGAATTAAACAAATTTTATGCGGTTTACTATCGCGTTCATTTTGGTTTTGATTTTACATTTTTTTATTATTCCGACGTTTCGAGAGCTTTGCAGCCATCGTGGTCACAGAGAGAATCAATGTTTGTGTAAAATCTAAGTAATTACTATAGAGATAATCTCACAAAACTTAACATTAGCTAACATTAGTTATATTTTTTCTTTCAAATTATGAGGCCTATAAGTTAATGATACTAACAGACTGGCGCACGAGTTCGTCTGTTTGTTCTACAAATTAGAACCAATAAGCAACATGCTCCTACACATAACATCGCTAATTACAAGCGATAATGATATTTTCAATAGGAAAGACTTTATTTTCTATTTGTTTATGACCTTATATGAACAACACAATTCGTTTTCTTGTTTGAGATTCATTAAACGGATTTTTACTGTACCCATTGGATTGTCTTAATTCTGTTCATTTTTATCTTTATAATAAACTACCAAAAGAAACTGCACACGCAAATTCTGATATAGAATTTAAATCCAAGTTAAAAATACCTATTCAATGAATCAATCAAATTGTCACGCCTTTTTTCTACGGGGATAGGCAGAGACAATGGATATATAATCAGCGGATGGATAAATGGATGGATGGATAAATCAGCGGGCCTTGGGGTATAAAAATTTGTTTGGGGGCCCGAGGAAGTGTAGATTTCCCACAAAAGAAAAAAAATGTTATTAATTTTTGCGCACGTGGCCCGGGGCCCCAATAATTGATACGGCAGATACGGCGGTAGCTACGCCCCTGTAATAAATACTTATTACATTGGATATCTTTTGTGATTAATAAAATTTTGTAATATATTTTTCTATTGTGACTCGACATCTAACCTCGACTTGCCTGACTGAAAACGGTTGACTGAAGGCACTTAACGGTTGCCTCTGTCGCCGTCACTATGTCGGTTAAAGCTATGTCTTTAAGCTTTATATTAATATTAGAGAGAATCTGTATTTTGTACACTATTTATGATAAGATGATGAAATTACATTTATTATGAGTGGCCGCCGACTTCATTTGATTCGTAATATCGCATTTATAAAATAGTTTTGTCACTGAATCCATCTGAATCATGTTTTTTTATATTATTTAAATTGTATAGAATGTATTTCTTTATGCAGTTTATACTTATGCAATAATTTGTGTGTGTGAGTAAATCAATATAAAGTATAAGTTCCAATATCCATCAAATGTTCAAAGAGACAAAGGAGCACCATTTGCTAAGATCCTGACACAACTCCCTCGCTTCCCTCACATCCACAATTTTCTTCATACAAGCTCTACGGATATGGCCACTAAGCAACCCAGCCTTCTTGAGGATTTCTATGTATCTTTTGTACGTATGTGTACTTTTGTCATCTGTTTCTATGTCATTTTTTCCAAGTATCGTTGTAGACTGTGGTCACTTGGTTAAGGTAACTTTATTTTGTTTTTTTTATATTTATTGCAGTTTTTCTTGCTAACTCCACGTTCACAATAATACTTACAGGGTTTATTTGGATGATAGATAAAGTCCGCCTTGTGTTTTATGGTACAATAAAGGTTTATAAATAAATAAATAAAAAGTTAAGTGATTTTAGTATCAAATAACTTAAGCTTTCCAAAAGGAAATGACTAATCTACGATATTGATAAATGTAAAGGTTTACAATGAAGGAAATATTATACACTCGTAGGTGTTTGGTTTGCTGAGTGTGGACGTGATCAACATTTTGATGTGACCGAGTATCCGTCGGTCGCACCGAGACGTTCGGCCGCCACCAACCGGTTTCTGACCAAATTCATTATGCCACTGATCACGAGCATCGATGTTTTTTACTTACTTTAGATTTTTAGAACTTTAATCCTGGCTCATTGGAGGAATTTTAAAAGGATAAGGCAGAAGTTTCAAGGAATAAGTAATATAGAGTATATATATTACAAGTTATAACTTTCTATTTTTAATTTATTTTATTTACATATTATATCTATACTAAACTACCAAAATAAAAGAAAGAATTTATTAAAGAAACAAGACAACCATAGTAAATATATCAAAGATACATTGGTACGGATACGGTTTGCGTAACTATGGCACTGCCACTACACCACGGTTGCTTTAAATATATATAATATACCCTATATAGAGTATAGACGCCAATAAATAAAGTAAAGTAACTACGTCGCGTTCCATAATCAGCTAGAAACTTTGAACTGTAACTGTCATATTACGAAGCACAATAAAAATAACCTTATCAACAATATAAAAATACACCTTGATTTTGTTTATTTCTGATAAATATATTGATAAATATAATATATATTGTATTTCGCATATTATATAATGACGGCGACTGATTCACCTGTAAAATGAAACCGGTTTTTCAGTCGTCGACGCTCTTGGACATTCTTTTGATTAACGTCGGAAAAGTCGTAGTCGGATAATGCATCGCATCTCCATTCCATCTTAGGTCAATAAGAAAATATTCACCCACCCTTCACTTTACCCTATTATTTCTCCCTGAAAAATAGTCGAACTTTTCATCCCGGTGTGAAAATAAAAGTTTTATCTTTGTGGTCTAAATCATTAGCAAAATGTACATAAAGGACATCATTCATTTTGGGCTTTTATGTACTACTTTTATAATGTCCAATGATGAAAAAATATATAAATGGTACTTTAGATACTTGTATTGATAAAACTAATAACAATTTTGCTTTTAATTGCTGTACAATTAAGTTATATGGAATATAAAACATAGATTTTGTATTGTTTCTCAATCCCAAAGACATGCCATATTGACAGTTCTGCTTTAAACAGTCATAATTATAGTTTGATTATTTTGCACACCTAAACTATGCAAAATATTTAATATTCGTGCATTAAACTATATTAAAATGTACATGCAACTGTTAATACAATTTTTCCCAATACAAAAAGAATGATGTTCTTTGAGGAATATTTAAGTTATCGCAAGTTACGAATATTTACTTAGTAATAATGTGTCATTAACCGAACATTGGCATCAACTGTAGAAATATATTGCATCATGTTTTTTTTATATTGTGACTCGACATATGACAGCCACCCCGCTTGATGTTAAGCCGAAGTGTGGTCCATGAATGAATGTCACTGCTATTACAATTTAATAACTGTGAGTAGCAATCACATCCACTATGCCGGCATAGATGGAACCGGCAACTTACAAGCTGATCCCGAAACGTGACCAAATCAGTTCACCGTATGTATACTTGTAAGTGGTGGCACTACCTCGGATCGGCAGACTGGGTACCACTGAGCAATCCGACCCGAAGCAAATATCCATCTTTTTTTTTTATTAACAAATATTTGCTCCGACCAGGAATCGAACCCGGGACTTTACGCGCAACAAACCAATCTCTAAACCGTTCGTCCACGCCTGTCGTCAGAATACTCATATAGTGACGACAATTTTTTTTATTGTGACTCGACACCTGACTTCGACTTGCCTAATAGTAAGCAAGGGGCGAACGACTGAAAAACCGACTTAGTTCATAGTTCTACCAGTCGCCGTCTATATGCCAAAAGGTAAAAGTTTATACTAAACTACTAAAAGTGCTTGTATGATAGAAACAGGACGAATAAAGTACAAGTATCAAAGACACATTGGTAATCAGCATAGAACTCATAAATATAATATTCATAATATGTTCCGTGGCTACCAGTAAGTGGTTTTGAACTCTCGGTTTGCGTGACCATTTTTTACCACAATTACCACAATATCTAATTAACTAACTCGAGTTTGTCATTACAGTTATCGCAAACAACTTATGCATAATCAATGATTTAATCAAAACGCAACGCCTCAATTCCCACAGAGATAGACAGAGATAACGGAACACCACTTCCAGCGAAACACTTTTTTTAGTAATTATTTTATGTTCAGGCTATGATTGATGAGTTTGTCGTCATATCTTTTCTGAAGCCATGGTAGAATCTGACGATGCTAAGCCTGCGGGCCGACCGCGCAACTTAATGACAATTTTCGTTTTGACAGTTGAACTCCAATAATGAGCTTTAAAATTAAAATTGCGATCGCGCGACACACTAAGAATCGATGTTTATTTTCATTAACAGTTCAAGCTCTTAGCTCATTAAAGCTCATTGTCCGAACAAATAAAAGTTGTGTTTGACACTAACGGCCACCGCGTAACTTTTTGACAAATGGGAACCAATTTCATTGTCATTATAATTGAAGTTGCGCGGTCGGCCCCGCCGCGCATCTTCAATGATTATTATTTTTAACAGTCACATTAAATGAATACATAATATAATATAATCCACAAAACTCTTGGCATTCACAGCTTAAAACTAATTATATATTTTTGTTTAACAATTCGAAAAACAAAAATAACATACTTTTATAATTTTCAATATTTCTAAACTAATATGATGATAATGGCAAAAGGCTAGAAAATTTGATTGATAATAATAAATATCGGTCATCTTGTGTTGATTTGGCAGGAACTAGGGGGCCCCTGTCGATCGCGGGGCCTTGGGCAAGTGCCCAGAGTGCCCAGTGGGAAAGAGGGGCTAGCTATCGACTTCAATGTACCATCATCATCATCATCAGCCAGAACGCGTCCACTGCTGAACATAGGCCTCCCCCTTGGAATGCCATTTCGAACGACAAGATGCCAGTTGCATCCACCAGTCATTCGTGACTTTCACTATGTCGTCAGTCCACCTAGTGGGAGGCCTACCTACGCTGCGTCTTTCGGTTCGTGGACTCCACTCTAGAACCTTTCTTCCCCATCGGTTGTCGGTTCTTCGAGTGATGTGGCCACTTTAGTTCGCAAATCCTTCGAGCTATGTCCGTAACTACTGTTCTTTGACGAAAATCCTCGTTCCGGATTCTATCGCGCAGAGACACACCAAGCATAGCTCTCTCCATTGCCCGCTGAGCGACTCTGAGATTTTTTAACAGGCCAACATTTAGGGGCCACGTCTCAGTGCCATATATCATCACTGGCAACACACACTGGTTGAAGACCCTTGTCTTCAGGCACTGTGGATGTACCAACCATTCAATTGAAACTCTGTCGTTTGATAATTCCGTAGAAACAGCCACACCGCAAAGTACTTTATTTGTCACACCTACTTGTTAGTCATGAACGTAAATACACCTATCTATAAATGTACGTAGGTACGTATGCGTGAATGAGTTCGCGGCTTTAGGCACGTAGGCGCCTATGTTATCAGCTTAGCCGTCTTATTTACTACTTCGATTTTTGCACTTAATATTTATCGCAAATTCAAATATAAATATTATTTTAGATTTAATAGCAAGACGCTCATCGTGTCATAAAATTTCCCAATGAAGCAAATTTAGGCGACAGCCGATAAGAAAATTCCATATTTTCAGACCGACTGAGTTTATCGATAACAAAATCATCGAGTTGTGTCAGGGTCGTGGCAAGTGGCGCTTCTTTGTCTCTGTCTATCCCTGTGGGGTAAAGGCGTGACAATTTGGTTTAATTTTAAAAATTATAAATGTTTAAACCTTTTTCATTTATTATATATTTTTTGTTATTATTTATATTTCTTTATTAAGCTACAACTAATGTTTGTATCATAGGAACATGGCGACTGATGTATCAAAGATACATTAATACCGGCAAGTGGACCATCACCACTACACCTCGGGCGCCTTTAACACATTTCTTTTAATTTTATTTCTTTCAATCTTAATTTGCTATTTGCACTGTTAATACTACAATACTAGAGTTACGAGTAGTGGCTACATTAGTTCTAGAGCACTTAAAATGGAGTTCACATGTATTTGTGAATTATTAATGGCCAGTCCTTATTTATATATGGTCTATGCTAAAAAAGCAAAAAGTTTCTTTATTAAAATTGTATAAGGACATAACTAACAGTGTCGCAAGCATTGATGCCATATTTGGTCAATTTCCAACAAGAAACAATGCTGTCTGTATACTTAGTCAGTTTTAGCTATTTTGTCTTTTGTTGTTACTACTCATTTCCTTAATATAGCTGATGCTTAAAATGGTTATTCATAAATACAAATGTAAACAAAATGGCGTACGTATAGAAAAATGTTGAAAGAAATCAATTTGAGATAGATAACAAATATTTTTTTGATGGTTGCAAATTAACATTAACGTTGATATCGGTTTAAATCGTAGATTAATGATTGGGTTTGCTGACCAATTATTAATTTAATGGACTAAAATATTAAGAAATGTGAGTACTTATAATATAATTTATAAAAAATAAGACTATGACGATGGGCCCTTGGGGACCTTCAGCTTAGCGCCTGGCCAAGGAGTTGTTCAGGCGGCTGACGAAGAAGTCTGGAGACAGGAAGGCTGGCAATTATTTCTGCCAACGTATTAGCCTTGCTATACAAAGGGGAAACGTTGCCAGTCTCCTTGGGACTATCTCTGATGCGACGTCATTAGATGATATTTTTTATTTATAGTTTAATTAATTAATTATAGTTAATATACGTTTAATTTTATCATAATAATAAATAATAAGACTATAGTTTAAAATAACAACAAAACAAAAAAACAAAAAAAAACAAGCTTGTATGACAATGTGAACTAAAAAGAGAATCATAATTTTTAAATTATGATTCAGACTTAGTTTAAGAGCGATATTAAATTATCTCTCCATTGATTAATTGTGTTTATTTTCAATAAGCTAATAAGATTAAATTTATTGACAAAAAACATTTGAGGAAAGTGTGAGGTGCCTAATACTAATTGTTCTAAATTGTTTTTCATTGTTACCTAAAGGTTGGGTTATTGCTTATTGCAAACGTGTAAAAAGCACCCCACGCTTTGTTTTCCTTTAGTTTTTGTCAATTACTTTAATCTTATTTTAAGCTTGGTAAAAAAAACACATTAAATCAATAGAGAGAATTTACTATCGCTCTTACAATAAATAACTCGCCCATGTTAAGTATACAGCAGACCGTGAAGTGATTTGGTCACGTTTCGGGATTAGCTTGTGTAAGTTACCGGTTCCAACTAGGCCGGTATAGTGGATGTTACTGCTACTTACAGATGTTAAATTGTAGTAGCAGTGACTTTCATTCATGGACCACACTTCAGCTTAGCATCAAGCTGGGTCACAATAATAAAAGTAAAACACAAAAGTGTGCAGTCTATGAAATGACCCCGTTTCTAGATCAGCTTGGTTTATGAGTTGCTAGTTCTGACTAGGCGGCATAGTGGATGCGACTGCAGATTATGAATGGAGGCGACCGTAGTTGCAGTCGGCTCCATTTATAGTCCGCAGTTTAGCTATAAATTAGGCGGTGCTATGTCGAGACACAATAAAAAAAATCGTATCCAATTTATGTGCATTGTGGTTGTAGCTGCCAATGACACGTCACACAAGGTCTTGAAACACTATTCACCAGCCCACTTATAATTATTGTAGTGTTCAGCAATATCTAGCTGTAAAGCTTAGCACACACTGCGATTAAATGCGAGCGGTTTAAAACCGCCAAATATGTAACATAATGTGCCTTTCTATAGAAGTGCATACGTATTATAGCGGTTTTTAAAGGCGCGTTTTTTGTGTGCCATGGTTATTATGTATTAAAGTATATTTATGCATGTATAAATTGTTTTAATTAGTTTCCATATATTTAGTTAATATTGTTTTGCCTCTCTATATCGTCGAACCAACACATTGATAGAGAATACCTTTGGCATTAAGTTCGCCTTGTACTATCGTGCGTTAAGTGTTTACAATATCTTCGACGATATCTTATTTTGAGGTACTGTTGACGATCAAATTCTTCTTGAAATTTTATTAACTCTTAAAATATATATATGTAAAGAATAAAAAACACATTCGAACAGAATTTACAAATACTTAGTGCGTGAAATAACTCGGTTGTTTCAGTCGTCGGCACTTTTGGATCTCCTCTTGCTTATCATCAGGCAGGTCGATGTCAAATGTCGTGTCACAATAAAAAACAAATTACGCGGTTTATGACAAAAATAGTTTTTGATTTCCAAGTTCTTGGTTTTTAAGCGACAACTATTAGATTTTTTTTCTAAATAGAATAGTTAATTACTAAATTGGACACTTAATTGGCCTGATATTTAATTTAGTACAAGGTTTTCTGAAAATTAACAAAATGTTGTTATAAAAGGTAAATTATTCGCACGAAAAACATCTCACGCTCAAGAGTGATTTGCAAATCTCAACCTGATATATGATCTTGGATAATATAGCATGTCGTTGTACATTTTTCAAAAGTAACCAAATCTAAAAGCAAATTGTCATGCCTTTTTCCCACAGAGATAGGCAGAGACAATAGAGCGCCACTTGCCACGATCCTGACACAACTCCCTTGCTTCTCTCATATCCACAATTCTTTTTATACAAGCTCTATGGGCACTAGGCAACCCAACTTTCTTGAGGATGTCCGATTTGATCGGATAACATGCTCCTGGGTCTGCCTCTTTTAACGCATCCATCCACATCAGATTAATAAATTCCTTTTGTCAATCTATTTTCACTTTTCAAATGTCATTGATCTGTTTGTGAATAAACCCAGTACATATGGCGGAGCACGTTAACTATGTTTAAAAAAATATTTATTTATTTGAAAACTAAAGCCACAACACAAGCTTTTTGTCAATAATCTACAGTGGCTCTGAAATAAAATTAGGCAAAACGACAGTCGCAGTGAAACTTTGTACGCGGTTTTGCGTAGCTATTCCAAAACCGGTCGCGTTTAACTGCAGTGTGTTCTTAGCCTTAATTCTTGATCTAACCGTTGTGCAATGCATTGGCGTGAAGAGGTGGCGCCTCGCCAGCGGTGCGCGGCATCTTGCGCGACCATCAAACCCGTCACGCAACTATAGCTCTGCAATTGAAACTTTTCTAATGATATTCATCTATTTACACAACTGACTTACAAAATTTTGATGTACTTTCATGATTTCAACTCTATTTGAAGGATAAACGATAAAGAATATAAGACTGCTATTTTAGGTTCTGCTTCAAAACGTTTATTTTTATTATGGCTCATATGACAGTACACCGATGTTGCATGCGGTCCATGCCTGCTACTTACAGTTATTTAACTGTAAATAGCATTCACATCCACTTCACCGGTCTAGTTGAAACCGGCAACTTATAAGCTGATCCTGAAACGCGACTAAGTGATGTTGACTTCATAAGACCGCAATCCTCTTTATATTAATATAATATGCTCTCTATAATGTGCAATTCAAGAATGGATATTTAGTTTTGACCCGCTATTCAATACAGGTTACTTTTAGATTGATCCCCGAAAAGTGACTGAATCACTTTAAGGTCTTTCACACCTTAGCTTAGACAGCTTAGCTTTCAGAAACTACTTAGATATAATATAAAATAAAGTTATTTTAGCTAAAATCATGCCCATTTCTTTGACGTAAATAAAAGGAAGTAAATGACGATAACAACTCTAATATTTCCTTCAACAATTACCTACAATCGTCGAAAAGGAATATCTAAAGTTGACCTCTAAATATTTTCAGATAAAATACAAATAAATACTTAAAGATATGGATTAAACAAGTTATTTTGAAATGTTATCCGTTTTCACCTTGTTCAAATATTATCTAATCATTAAAATTAATGTTTATTTTTCATTTTTATACCATCTATTTGAAAATGTGACAATTAGTAGTTTAATCAAACTGTCATGCTTCTGCCAACTGGAATAGGCAGAGACAATAGTGCACCACTACAATACTACTAACCTTACCTAACTAACTTAACTCTCTCGCTTTTCACATCCAAAAAATCTCGTTTTACTATGACCGATGCTTAAGAATGTCACTGAATGTATTTGATCTAGCTAGAAACAATCGTCTAGTCTAAGTCATCCGTGTTTTATCCTTGAACTCACATCTCTATACCTTATTACTCTATACCTAGTATACGGACCGGAAAGGGATTTAGTCGCGTTACGGGATCAGCTTGTAAGTTGCCGGTTCCAACAAGGCCGGCAAGACTGCTACTTACAGTTATTGAATTGTAGTAGCAGTGACATCCATTCATGGACCACGCTCCAGCTTAACATCAAGCGAGGTGCTGTCATATGTCGAGTCACAATAAAAAAATGTATGTCAATTCTTTACGATTGTATCAGCTTCCACCCCTTTTTTTGTTAAGACGCGACTGACTCCGACTGGCCTGATGGTAAGCAGAGGAAAGTCCAAGAGCACCGACACGAGGATAACAAGAACTCGTCGCTCCACTCTCCACTCAACTACGCTATCAAATCTTTGAGAGATATGCCGAACACACCGCCACTCTTTCTTGCCGGTTACCTTTGATCTCTATCGAATCACATTGTTTCGCTTCTGATACCGAACAAAGCTCTTTCCAGCAAATGGAGTACGAGTGCATTGTGGTAGGTTAAATCTTTGTAATCTGTTATCATCTCTAATGCCCGTATCCTATATCTGACAAACGGATTGTTTTTTATACGAACAGATAAATTATCTACCAGCCGTAAGTCAAAACCGTTTCTATAAAACACGCCTCGTAAGTCAAGTTACCGACAATTATTAGCATAATGTATAAAAAAGTGTAAAACTGATTTTTTAAATATTATTTTACAAACGTCAGTGAATTTGATTGTATTTAATAATTATATTAAATATTGCAAATATTTGTTAATAAAAAATGAGATGGATATGGGATAAGGCAGTGGTACCCAGTCTGCCGATCCGGGGTAGTAACACCACTTACAAGTATACAGACCGGGAAGTGATTTAGTCGCATTTCGGGATTGTAAGTTACCGGTTCCAACTAGGCCGGCATAGTGGAACTGCTACTTACAGTTATTGAATTGTAGTAGCAGTGACATCCATTCATGGACCACACTCCAGCTAATCATCAAGCGAGGTGCTGTCAAAATATGTCGAGTCACAATATTTAAAAAAAAAACAACAAATAGTTACTGTTACCGATGACGGATACTTAATAGGAGCCGGGCATTATTAAAATAAATAAATTACGACTTTTAATAAAATTGATTAATAAAATGTACTTCCACCTATGTAAAACATATAACTTTATTGGCCACAAAAAAATCCTAGGTACACAAACATGTCCCCAGAACTAGTCGCATTCTCTATTTCGCTCTCGTCACAATTTTACAATAATTGGATTTGTTTTTATAATTAATTAATAATTTTAGCTAGGTTGCCTAGTGACCATAGCTGTAGATCTTTGTGGATCTGAGGGAAGCGAGGGAGTTGTGTCAGGATCGTGGCAGGTGGCGATCTTTCCTACTATGTCTCTCTGGCCTCTGCCTATCCCTGTGGGAAAAAAGCAATTTGATCAAATCACTAAGCACTAAATATGAATGTAAAATAAATATATTTATTGCATTTGATTACCTACTGAGTGATAAAATTAGTGTAGTATTTTACTATTATTGTGTCAGCTATTATAATTGCTGGCAGGCAGGTAGATACTGCGTATCCATGAATATACCGAACTTGTTAGATGACCAGAGGAGGTGAGAGGAAACCAGTTTAGTAATACGTAGGCGTCTCTCAACCGCCGCGCCTCTCATGTCTCAAAGCACAACACATTCTGTTGTTTTTTGTTATTTAACTCCCAACACAACGATAGATAATCTCACCGAGACTTCCTCTCGGTCAGTTCTTGTGAAGACGCGTTTCCGAAAACGGAGATTACTCAGAAACATTAATAGCCAGATAAAAGGGGCAGTTAAACAAAACTCATTGAATTCAATACGAGCGCAGAGAATCGTGGTCGGCGTCGAAACAGGTTGATATTTTGCGTTGAAAGGCCCCATTTTAAAAGGTGGCCACAAAAAATAAGGTGCCAATAAAAGGACGGAAACCCATTGTCCGTATGTCATTCTGGTATCGGGAATTCCAACAAAAAACACTGACTGAAGATTCTAAGGGTCTCTTTTATAATGGCGGTCGGCTCGGAGCACAATGAGGCCTTTGTGTGTAGATGCGCGCAGGCGCCGAACGGTCTGGCGAGACTCGGGCGTTTCGGTCGCCGCCGAGTCTGGCTGGCTGCTCGGCTCGCATTGTCAAGCTCCCAACATGGCGGCAGGCATGCGCCCGCGCATCTCCATACAATGCGCGACGTGTGTCCCTCGCAAAGCCGAGCACGACGACGACGCTTATAAAATTAATCCTTTGACAATGATTCCTCGCAGCTACCGGTTTCCCGGCGGCCCTTTTATAACAGATTACACTTACCCAACACACCACAATGCCTACATTTGATTAGGTAAAATAAATTGATCAAGTTAAGTTAGTTCGCGTGCGAGATTGTCTAATTATTATAAATCGGAAATACATTATTTAAATCGGAGGCTTCCTCAAAAAGCTGGGTTGCCTAGTGCCCATAATCGTAGCTTGTATGAAGAGAATCGTAGCTTGTATGAAGAGAATTGTGGATGTGAGGAAAGCGAGGGAGTTCGTGGTCTCCACTCAAGAAGGATTTTTTCATCCCGATCGGTTGTCAGCCAGCCCATTGCTTCTTCAACTTGCAAACCCTACGAGCTATGTCGGTAAATAGTTGCCATACAATAACACGTAATAATTACGATAAAATATTTACAAAGCATTTGTAATCACTGAATGGAAAGAACCTCGCCAATACTAGTTACCAATTCACATAAAAGACACCCTTTATTAATGGAAACAGCTCATTTACTTGGAAATTAGTCAAGTGTTGTGTATGTTGTCTCACGAAGTCACGCCATATTGTTATCGTAAACCTGTGGTGAGTCAGCCTGAATACCGCAGCTGCGCATTAATGGAGTTACAATGTACTTACTCAAGTTCTAATTAGTGATTAAAATGGCATTGTTCGCGCTCGCATTTTATGTATGCTAATGGTTGCAAGTTGCAAGAACAGTTTGAAACAAAAGACGGCACGCGTGGAGTATTCGTTTCCATGCCTACAGTATACGCGTAGTTTTGGACAGAATTAGTGACAGCGACTGAGGCAACTGTGAACTGACTCGTTTTTTTCACTTAGACCACCATCGAGGTCAGATGTCGAGTCACAATTAACATAAAATATAAAAGTTCCGGGTCCGATTTCCCGGTCAGAGAAAATATTTGTTTCAGATCTTTTATTTTTGGATTACAATTATTATAAAATGTTTGTTAATGTTAATTAAAATAGAGGCGAATATTTGCTTCGGGTCTGGTTGTCTAGGAGTAAGAGGAAGTGGCGCCCAGTCTGCCGTTCCGAGGTGGTACCGGAACGGCAGACTTACAAGTGAACAGGCCCTGAAGTGACTTAGTCGTATTTCGGAATCAGCTTGTTATGTTACCGGTTTCAACTAGGCCAGCATAGTGGGTGGAACTGCTACTTTAAGTTTTTAACTATGGCAGCAGTAATCTCTATTCATGGACCGCACTTTAGCTTAAAAACAGGCGAATGATGTCTTATGTCGACAATAAAAGAATTTTTTGTTAGAATTTTCTTAGATTTCGCGCAAACATTGATTAATGAATTAAACAAATTTTATGCGGCTTACTATCGCGTTTATTTGTTGATTTTACATCTTTTTATTATTTCGGCGTTTCAAGAGCTCTGCAGCCATCGTGGTCACGGTAAGTAAAAAAAGGTAAAATCATTAACTAAAACTAAACGCAATAAGTAAACAGCATAATTTTTTTTTAATTCGTTACAATCTCGTTTTTTATTTTTTGTATAAAATTACTTTGGTGTTTAAATTACTTAGGCTATACTCGTATTGTTGTGGAGACTGATTCCAACAATTGTTAGTTTAATGATCTCCCCAAACTACATTCCATTCCATTCCCCTTGACCTCCTCTATCATTATCCGCCCTTTAAAATTGCCTTTTCTTAGAAATCGGCAGCCAACACAGATGGATAGTCATAGCTATAATTAATACTTCATAAAAAGATCCTAATACAGAATTTTTGTATTTTATTATAATGATTTGTTTCACCCTCAAGATAATTGTGGATATGAGGTTATGTCAGGATCATGGCAAGTGGTGATCCATTGTAAAAAGGGGTAACAATAAGATTGATTTGTTTTAGTATAGAAAGGAGAATGAGGTAATATTCATAAGCAGGGGTCCACACTGGTTACGGGTACCGTCCAAGGTACCCGTAATTGTAGAATTGTAGATGTAAAGGAAGTGAGAGAGATGTGTCTAAATCGTGGATAATGTAACTCAATGGTCTCTTCCTATATACCTAGGTATCCCTTTGGGAGTTTAGGTGTCATTGATTGATTAAGGTACTTACAAAAGTATTTATTTTATTGTTACTTAACATCTGACCTCGACCCTGAAGGTAAGCAAGAAGAGGTCCAGGAGTGCCTATATGATATAACTAAGGAATAATATATAGTAGATTTTATATTGCAACATGATATTTCTTCAAAAATACGTATTTCAATTAAGACTTTATATACATATCCATAAGAATCAAATTTACATAGGCCACCAAAATATAGTACTCTATCTACTCTGCAAGTAAAAACACACCTAATTAGTAAATCTTAATTTTAAACTATCGTTTGGAGAGACGCTTGTTACTAATTGACGGATGTTAAATCATTTCCGCCGATAACTTCACGAATCTGTGTTCTTCGGCTTTTTCACACGTGCTTCTTGGTTCTTGCACATTTGTACAAATTCGGTTGCGCTCTAACGGAATGCCGCTTGGGGCCAAAATTAGATGCAACAAGAACTTGTAACTAAAAGGACAGCAAGTGGTAGAGTATACTAGTTATTGGCCCAATTAGATCCTATACGAAACAGTTAGGAAAAGTGTATATTTTATTTGTTTTAAAACTTTATTCCATTCTATCATAAGGAAAAAATCTATTTATATAGCAAAGCTTTAACCGTAGAACAGAGAAAGATATGTTTCTCTGTTCTGAGGCTTTAACGTCGATAACAAAGCTTTAACGTGTATAAAACTATAAACGCCGACTAAGGCTAACGTAAAATGAAACCGTTTATTCCGTCGTCGGCGCTCTTGGGCCTCCCCTTGCTTACCATCAGGCAAGTCGATATCAGATGTCGAGTTTTAATAAAGTTGAGTATGGTGACATCAAGTTTTAATGACAGTTTTTTTGACGACAGGCGTGGACGAACGGTTTAGCGATTGGTTTGTTGCGCGTAAAGTCCCGGGTTCGATCCCCGGTCGCAGCAAATATTTGTTTCATAGCTTTTATTTGTAATATTTAATAGTATTAAATATTGCAAATATTTGTTAATAAAAAAAAGAGATCGATATTTGCTTCGGGTCTGGTTATGGTTAGGTCGGGTCGGGTCGGCGTAGTGGATGTGATTGCTACTCAAAGTTATTAAATTGTATTAGCAGTGACATTCATTCATAGACCACACTTCGGCTTAACATCAAGCGGGGTGCTGTCAAAAAAATCAAAAATATAATACGTTTTAAGACGAAAAGATCTATGTATGTTAGTAAGGTAAAACTTTACCATGTAGTCTGACCCGAGCTTTAACATCAATTCACGCCTTAATTCTCACCGGGGTAGGCAGACAACGGGGCGCTACTTTTAACGATCCTGACAACTACCTATATATACCAGCAGTTTATCTGCCGAAATAAGTCTCTAACAAGCAGTCACAGATTTTTAAACGTCTGGTAGAGGTTTCAGTCCCGTTTCAGCTTGAAAGTTGCTGGTTCCAACTAGGCCAGGGATACGACTCCAGTCATGGACTACATCAGCCATCAGCCACAATAAAATAAATGCGAATAGGTAAGTGAGCTATCAAAGCAAATAAACGATTAATAGATTACTTTAATAATTTACTTACTTTTAATAATTTAACTAGACCATGTTACTAGACATTTAAAGACATTTAAACTAGACATTTAAAGAGTGGTAGGCAGTGGTACCCAGTCTGCCGATCCGGGGTAGTACCACCACTTACAAGAAAACAGACTGTGAAGTGATTTGGTCACGTTTCGGGATCAGCTTGTAAGTTACCGGTTCCATCTAGGCCGGCATAGTGGATGTGATTGCTACTCACAGTTATTGAATTGTATTAGCAGTGACATTCATTCATGGACCACACTTTGGCTTAACATCAAGCGGGGTGCTGTCATATGTCGAGTCACAAAAAAAAAAAAAAAAAAAAAAAAAAAAAAAAAATGTATGCAAACATAATTGAATTGAGTAATGGTACATAGATTTTGTTACTTTTACGATATGAATACCTTTTCTTAGTGATGATCTTTTAGTGTTAAAATACCTATTTTTATCATTGGCTTATCCAACAAAAAAAAGTAAAAACACATTTTGATAAGATTGTTTTTATTTATCAACAAACTTAGAATAATCCATACTTTAGTAGCACCACCTAGCGTTTATATAAGTAACTAACAATTCATAAAATCACCAATAGATGGCAACAGAGAAACACTTTTGATCATAACTCAAAGAAGTTTGATTTTGTGCGTGACGAAAATTAAATCAACTTTTATAATACCTACTAACTACTATATAAAAAGTAAACTCTTTATTGTGATTTGTTACCTATTGCCAGGAATCACTTATTCCTTACTACAATTAATTATGCTCTTCGTTTATATATAAATACCCAACTGCCATGGGGAATTTATATATTTAAATCCAAATCAAATAGTATGGTTAACCAAAAAATATTACATTAATCTTAAAATTACCTAAATGTTAATTTTGGCACCTACTTGCATATTTTATACACGCCATTGAACCATAATACAAATAGTAATAATGTCTTGAGCGGATAGTGACTGCCACAGTACGCCACATCCATATTTAAAACGCACACAGTGAGCCGAGCACAAAAATGGATTTAGTTTATTAGGCTCCAAGAGAGCACTCTTACACATCAAAACAATACAAACATAATAACAATCAAACAAATAAACAATTATGATACACAGCGCCGGATTTAGCCAGCCCATAGACAGAGCATGTGGTGGAGACCCTCAAATCGTTTGTGGTTAACTATTGAAAGTTTCGTTTACGGTCAAGGTAAAGAAGAGAGCAACTGAATAAGTTGGCTAACATAAAATTAAACTTAGGTACTTACAAGCTAAATTGTTTTTCGTCTATTTGTAATAAAACTCAATATTTTTTTGTTTCTACTGAGCCTTTATCGATTTAATTTTTTTTTGTGGTGTGGTGGCGGCCCATAGGCTACTGCCTATGTTGCCTATGCCCTAATCCGGCACTAATTATACACTTAAATATTAAGTATTATACAAAAGTATGGAAAAAAAATTGAAATAAAAAGCAGGATACCATTGTTAAGGTAATGGAAATATACACCCAAGTTTTAATTGGTACTATATGTACATAAAGCAACATTGCATTATCTGCTGTGAGATAACATTGACAAATATTAGAACTATATCATATATCAAAGATACATTGGTACCGGCAAGTGGTTGTAACCTGTTGTCTCGGTTTGCGTGACCATTGCACTGCCACAACACTACGGTCGCCTTAATTTACACTACATCCCACACTTCTTCGAATGCTGAGCATAACTTGGCACAAGTCAATGCAGCAGATAAGGGATAATTACTGATAGATATAACATCTTCTGAATAATCAACTTCTACTTTCCCATGAGCCATAGCACCTACTATAATAACTATAGGGGTTTCATCTTTAGGTACCAATACTCTGCAGTTTTTGACAGTTTTGGAACTGAATGACATCGTTATCTTCCTAACACCAACTGGTAGATGTTGTTCGACTGGATTTTTTATAACTTTCAATAGTTTCATCGGTCCATCAGAAGCTCTTATTGTAAATTTGTGGAGTAATTGAACTGAAAATGAAAAATTTGTTGTATAATGGGATAAAATATAAATATACTTATATAAATATAAACATATGGTTGATTTGCTATTGTCTTGACATGAGTTTTTACTTTGCTATTTATATGTAGGGTAGCCCTTTACATTTAGGGTTCCTCAATTTAAAGTGAGTTGACATCTGACCTCAACACTCCTGATGATAAGCAAGAAGAGATCAAAGAGCGCTAACGACTGCAATAACCTAGTCTTCACAGCTGACCAATCGCCGTCACTATCCAAGGCTATTATAGAATAGAGAGAACATATGGACTGGTTAAGCATTCCACTTGTCATTTGTTCTATATGTTAATTATTTTATTCCAAACCAGATACCAATGTTTGTTAGAGTGGTGCTCTCACCTCCCTATTTGTAATCTTATCAATTTGTTTTATATGCGAAATCTGACTTCGACTTGCCTGATGTTAAGCAAAGGAAGGCCCTAGAGCACTGACAACTGAGAACTGTTCAATTTACAGTTGCCTCAGTTGCTGCCTCTGTGCCATTTCATACTTCGCTTTAAGGGTCCATGCTGGCAAAGCATTCCACTTGTTGATTGTTTCACAAAGATGTGAGTGAAACAAAATCCAGATGCTTTCTCCAACCTGTACAGGTATTACAGGAGTAAAAAGGTTAAAGAGCTCTTCGAAACTCTTTGCGGTTGAACATTCCCTGTGGTACGAAGTATAAACATGAAGAGCAGCGTAATTGGGGAGGCTCTTGTAACTATACTTGCAACCTCCTACTTCTCATTTAACCTTAGTATTGCATTGATTAGGAAGTTGTTCTGTTAAACTTCTCACTATTAAATCCAGGGTCCTCTCATCATTGCCTAACCATCCATCCTAATTAAGAATTAAAGAACAGACAACTCTAAAATCCATCAAAATAAAAAGAGACTTACCCATTAACCCAGCAAATCGTTTGAAAGTCCTAGGTATTCTAGTTTGTGGATTGACTTCAATAAGTACATTTTTCTCTGTATGAATGAACACTTGTAATAAACCAGCCCTATTGAGTGGAGAATCCATCAGCATAAGGAGTGCTTGATGTGTTATATCAGGACGACACGAGCCGGGATCTCTATCATTTTTACGTAAAATATTCGCGTGGTCATCACAATTTAACAGCTCGAAGCTATTTCCAACCTAAAATGCAAATATCAATATAACCTAATAATTTTTTGCGGTAGTCGGTTTTCCTTACTATATTGGGAGTGTTCCTTACCTTAACACTTTCCAGTTGAGCCTTTTCTAATATTACAATTAAACGTTTATCTTGTCTGGGCTTGCCTTTTTTAATCTTGTTCAAAGTTTGTTTTAGTGCAGGATCGTAATCGTCTTCGTCAAATCCTATATTCTTTCTTTTACTCATTGTGAATATGTTATCACTCGCACCGCTAATTACCAGACCTTAATTAAATACAATGTTTTTCACTATAATATGCAACACGCGCCAAAACACGCGCTATTATCCTTCCCTTCATCCGACACGCCGGCTATGTCATTTTGTAATGTCAATTGTCAATCGGTGACCGATTATCGGTATTTTATTCGATGACATCTATGGCGTTCATTCTTTACTTCATGTATTTATGATTCGTTTGGTAGTAAAATCTGATTAAAAATGCTGAAAAGTGTATAGCTGCATCATTCATTTTCTGAAAACACAAAAAAATCGACGATTAGGCTGTATGGACTATGTTTCCTTTGCCTTCTCAGAATGCATGAACGAAACAAAACAAAAAAACATTATATTTATTGAGTTTATTTATTGTCTGTGTTGTGTTTTTGTATCAATACCTTCAGGAATAATTAATAATTTACATGCACCAGTCATCAGAATAAGCGTTTATTTACTATTACCATGGCAAATGATAGAGAACTCTTGCGGGAAATATGGGATGGAAAACTTCCAGTATGCTTCCAATTGGATCAGGAAGAAATTACGGATGTTCAGCAACCGGACCCATTCTATTCTTTGGTGCCTAGATTGAGTTACTTTCCACTAGTTACAGATAAGGTACAATTTACAGCAATCGCATTTTTCCGTTTATTAGCCTAAAATGGTTTTTCTTAAAAGTACTTTATTTTCAGATGAAAAGGCACTTCTTACGCTATATTTCTCAAGAAAATGCTGATAATGAGATGTGGTTAGATTATAATGGCCAACCATTAAAATGGCATTATCCTATTGGGTTTCTTTTCGACCTTCTCTGCGGCCAAGATCCAGTGTTTCCATGGAATTTAACAGTTCACTTCACAAAATTTCCCGAAGATGTCCTGTTGCATTGTCCTAATAAGTAAGTGGAATTGGCTTTAATGTTTACAGAAGTTGACGAAGAAAATTATGGATTAAGAAGAAAAGATTGACAAAAGGAATTTATAAATCTTATGTGTTCGTTTAACAAGGTGTGTTTTCCAAACAAATCTAAAACATCCTCAAGAAAGTTAGGTTGCCTAGTGCCCATAACCATAGAGCTTGTATGAAGAGAATTGCGAATGTGAAGGAAGCGAGGGAGTTGTGTCAGGATTGTGGCGGTCCATTGTCTCTGCCTATCCTGTGGGAAAAAGCCATGACAATTTGATTGATTAATAATTTAGAATGTTTCGGTTCTTCACATCTACTATTTATGAATTATTGATTATTGTTTGCAGTGTGCAATCAAGATCAATGTTAGAAAATTTTTCTTGTTAAGTTCCAATATAAATAATCTATCAAATTGTCACGTCTTTTTCCGACAGCGGTAGGCGGAAACAAAAATAAATAAACATATTTGTCCTGTTTCAGGGAAGTAGTAGAAGCACATTATTTATCAACAGTAAAGGAAGCAGATGTATTAAAACACAGAGGCCAAGTGATGTCTACTATGCAGAAGAAAGACCATAATCAATTATGGTTAGGATTGCAAAATGGTAAAGTAAATAATAGTTTTGCCTGTCTCTCCTGATAAAATAAAAGGCAAGGCATAAAATCATAAAACATTTCCTTCATGCATGAAACCATCAGTTTTAAATCGTCATGGAGCTATTATTTATTAAAATTAAACAAAGATTTAAGTATAATGAATTTTTGATTAACAACTAAAACCAAAGCCATTCAATGTAGAAGTATAAAAGCATGTTCGTGGTTGTTTCTGACTTGATAACAATCTTTTTCTACATTAATTTTAAAACATTGATTGTACAACACTATTGTATCCAAATTGTCAGTGAAAAATTACTAAAATTTAAAAGTGTTAGTTCGGAGAAATCTTGGAATATAATTGTGCCCCAAACGACGCTTTCCTAAAACAGGACTGACAAGAGTTCCTTCCCTATATCATGATTAATTTAATTTTCAGATAAATTTGAATTATTCTGGGCTGTGAACAGAAGACTAATGGAGTACCATGGTGATCAAGATAGCTTTAAAAATATACCATTGAGGATATATTCTGAAGATGGCACATACTCACAAAGACTAGTCAATCCAAAGAATGATGACGGAAGTCGAAAAACTCTACAACAAATGATTACAGAGTTATATGCTGATAAATGTGGTAAGTATTTTAACTCTATTACCCCTGCAGTTTCGCAGAGCATGGTAACTTTCTTTTTTATTATTATACATTTCTATACTAATCTTTTAAAGTGCTTGTATCATAGAAACAGGACAACCAAAGTACATATATCAAAGATACATTGGTACCGGTGAGTAGTTTTACGAGCTTGCGTAACCATTGTATTGCCACACCACAGTCGGCTTTATGTGTGCTCTTTCGATTATTTAATGAAGAAAGTTTTGAAGATCTTTTTGACCTTCTCTTTTTATCTCTTAAGTATCTGCATTCTGTTGGCCGAAACGCCAGTTGAACTAAAAGGTTTAGCTCGTTATTTCTTCTAACAAGTATAATGCTTTACCAGTGGTATTACCCTATCCCTTAACCTTGGATCCTTGAAGCGAAGCGTGTTTTTGACCTGAAGACTGAAGTACCCGAAATCGACGGCGCTCTTGGACTTTCCCTTGCGTACTATAAGGCAAGTCGATGTCAGGTGTTGAGTCTCAAAAAAAGGCTCGCTTTAAACAGAGTTTTTGTTCAAACGATTTCGCTAATCTAATATATAAAAATAAGATTTTGCGCGAACATTGATCGTGGTCATCTCACCGTGACCACGATGGCTGCAAAGGTCTCGAAATGTCGGAATACAAAATTGTAAAATCAATAATCAAAATAAACGCGATAGTAAGCCGCATAAAATTTGTTTAATTAATTAATGCATAATGAGTAAAAATTGTGATGGGATCATCATCCATTATCATTATCAGTTCGGAGAATATTTTTTTTTTGTAATAAGGGCTTTTTATTTATTTGTGTGTGTGTGTTCATTTTTATGCGCTGCTATAGGTCGTCGAGCCTCCTTTTCCAGTTTTTTTTACATTTCATACTAAACCACTAAACATGCTTGTATTATAAAAACAAAACGACTTTTCTTTTGCCTGTAAAATAGCGGGTATAAACTGACAGTTAATTATTATACTTATATATTATTTATTTAT
Organism: Tinea trinotella; assembly: GCA_905220615.1. Taxonomy (NCBI): domain Eukaryota; kingdom Metazoa; phylum Arthropoda; class Insecta; order Lepidoptera; family Tineidae; genus Tinea; species Tinea trinotella. The sequence goes on from HG992312.1 coordinate 10,704,667, forward strand.
GGTTTCAGTAAAATTGAAAACGCATGGTGTGACCCTGCCCCTTGGAGTACCATTGCAATGGCTGTCCGAACACATGAGTTACCCAGACAACTTCCTGCACTTATGTTTGTGCTAAAAACATTATTAATTTTAAATGTTACAATCAATAATATAAAATATACACATTATTAATTTAGTTTTTGTATTATTTTGGTTTTTGTCTTGACATAAGTATGGTCTTAAGTTCAGCATCTTTGGTCTTAGGATTAATTTTGACCAATAAAATATACTTATTCATAAAATACATTTTTACTAGAAACAATTCTTGAAGATTGATTTGGCCGCTAAGCTAGATACAATTTGTATCTCAGGTGCCAGATTCATTCATCATTAACAAAATCATTCAATCAAATTGTCACACCTTATTCCCACAGGGATGGCAGAGACTATGAAGCGCCATCTGCCACAACTCCCTCGCTTCCCTTACATCCGCAATTATCTTCATATAAGCTCTATGGTTATAGGCACTAGGCAACCCAGCTTTCTTGAGGATGTCTCCGATTTGGTAGAAAAAAAATACTCCTGGGTCTGCCTTAACGTAAAATCCGTTAAATTAACTCGATTTTGAATAGTTCATTACGAAACTAGGCCAGAAATGGCGGATGTTATGCGAGGCTTTGATATATTATCCGCCAGGGCATCCAGCTTTCTGCCTGGGGAATGTATACTATCTTTCTTGTTCCCCAGCCGAAAGTGCGGTAGTTACTTTACAACAGCTTTAAATAAATTGACAAGCGTAATTAGCTCTGACGTATGCGATACTGGGACGTATGGCGCAGTACTGCGGGGGGCCACAAAAATGGGTTACCAAACTTTATTACTCATAGACCACCTTAAAAATTTTGCTAGTTCCGGTGGACCCCGAACATCTACATTTCTACCATGTTCCCAAAACTCAACACAAACCGCCTTTGTAAGTCTTGACACGTCGTACTGAATATGGAATATGCAAGTTTTTACAAGTAACAGTCGCTGAGCTTCTTAAAATAATATCTGCCTACATTAATAGGTGAAGTCAAGCTAACATTTTAGTTCTTTACTATCGAAACCAAATAAATCTTGTGGACGATTTGTAAACCTCTCGGTTTTTTGTCACTCCAACGATTGATTCCCAAGAATCTCTCGTGTCTTGGGAATCAATGCCAAAGACTGTACCTTCGGCTTGGGGAGTAAGAAAACCCATTTTTAATGTATTTCATTTATAAAAAACACCGTCTTTAATGAAGAGGATATACTGTAGATATAGAAATAAAATGCAATTGTTAAAATAAACGATTTAATGTACACTTAAAAACACATTAACAACAGAAATCTTGTAAATATACACAAATAGGAGTTATCAAATAAGAAAAAAAATGGCGGACTTTATGAAACAATGACTAGGGATGAAAAATGTTATTTATGGAATGTGGTAGGATAAAAAATAATGACAAAGGACATCATTCATTTTGTATGGGGACTTGGGCTTAATTATATCAACAGTTGCATATACATTTTAAAATAATTATGTATAGATTACACTTGTAATTGGAAAATATCCTTTATTCAACTATAATTATGACAGTTCAAAGCAGAACTGTTAATATGGCGTGTCTTTGTGATTGACAGACGATGAAAAGTCCATATCTTATTTTCCAAATAATTCAATTGCACAGCAATTGAAAGCAAAATTGTTATTAGTTTTATCAACACAAGTATTGAAACTACCCTTTATATATGTTTTCATCATTGGACATTACAAAAGTAGTACATAAAAGCCCAAAATGAATGATGTCCTTTTTCGTCAAGACATTAAAAGTTAGGCAGAGGCATGTATTTCGACTGCTACTACAGCGTGCAGACATCTGTAGTTGCAGTCGCAATTGCTCATAGATGCATTGCAATCCAGCTTAACGTCAGGTGGTTGCCAGTATATACAAGGTATGTCGCAGGGAAATCAGGGATTACGTGAAATCCCTAGAGATACTATTAAATTAAGGAGAAGTCATACTCTCATTCGTTACCTACCTGTTCTAACTGAAAACATCCAGAACTTTCATAAAGTCACCAGATAAACATATATCAATCAATCAATCAAATTGTCACGCCTTTTTCCCACAGGGATAGGCAAAGACAATCGAGCGCCACTTACCACGATCCTGACACAGCTCCCTTGCTTCTTTCACATCCATAAAAAAATGATATTGATATAATTACAGTGATACAATTTCACTTGACAAATTTTAGTAAATAAGTACTAGAAAACTTGACATTTTCCTTAATTTCATGGTATCCTTATTTCTTTGCGACATTATTGACATGACGGTTTTTTTTAAATCTGTTTAGAATATATTCTTAGTACAAATTCCAGGGAAAACATCTCATAGACACTGAATTTTATTAATAAGCTTTAAGCCCATCTTAATTATATCACATTAAAAATAAATATTATGACGCAACATAATTTTTTATTGAGATCCTACATGTCATATCTCAATAAAAACCAAGTACTGGGATCTCCCGTATGTATTCTAGCCAATGATTTTCCAATTAAATAATAAAATTGATTTAATTAATCATAAAGTTAGAGATTCCATAATTTCAAATTTAAAATGCATAGATGGGTTAACCCTAATTTTCTACTCTACTCTTTACTCAACACATTTTTCAATATTTTTGTTAAGATCGTAACTTTGCTGAACTAGGCCATTTATAAGCATTGTTGACATTGGGGATCGAACCTGCGTCCTCTTTACAAACACAAAGATGACCATGGCATTGCACAAAATAATTTTAAAATTCACCTAACATCTAGCCAAAAAAATGTATCCATCAATCAAATTGTCTGGCCTCAATTCCCAAATGTGATAAAAAGGTAAACAAATTTTTGTCTATCAAAACTTTGCGTTCCGATTTACGCAGTTACAATAATAAATTACAAAGCAGTGCCCTTTATAATAAAATATTAAACTTCAATTCAAGGTTAGATATCATTTTCTTAGTGCTTACTACATTACTACAATTTCCAAAACAAATAGAATTAGAAATAATAAAAACAGTTGGACAGATTATAAAAGTTCGCATTAAATTTGTGCCACATCAGTTTTCGCAACGTATCGGTTTTTTCAGTTGTCTTCACTTTTGGACCTTCTCTTGCTTATCATCAGGCAGGTCGAGGTCAGATGTCGTGTCACAATAAAAATAAATTATATTTCATTAATTTTGCCGTTAATTATATTGACAATTACAGCTGAAGAATAAAGCAATGTTGTAAACAATGTATGAATTGAAGGGAAGTGTTTAATTTTAAGCAATTAAATATTGCAAATATTTGTTAATAAAAAAAGAGGTGGATATTTGCTTCGGGTCTGGTTATCAAAGAGTGGTAGGTAGTGGTACCCAGTCTGCCGATCCGGGGTAGTACCACCACTTACAAGTATACAGACCGTGAAGTGATTTGGTCACGTTTCGGGATCAGCGTGTAAGTTGCCGGTTCCAACTAGGCCGGTATAGTGGATGTGATTGCTACTCACATTTATTGAATTGTACACTTTATTGAATGAGATGCACACCCTTTTTTATTATTATGGCTCGACATATGACAGCACCCCTGATGTTAAGCTAAAGTGCGGCACTGCTACTGCTACTAAAGTTAAATAACTGTAAGTAGCAATCGCATGCACTATGCCGGCCTAGTTGAAACGGGCGATCCCCAAACGCAACTGAGTCACTCAACACTCTCTTTCAAGTGTGCAGAATCAGTAGAGAACTAGAGAGAGAATCAGTCGCCAAGATGAAAGCAGTTGCTGGTTCTAACTAGGCAGGTATAGTGGATGCGATTGCTACTGCTACCTGTAGTAGACTTTCACTGATTGTCTGCACTCCAGATTAACATCAGCCAGGGTGCCATCATAATTCGCGCCCCATTGAATAATAAAGTTAATGGTTTTATTTACATTTACTGTCTTATGTATACTATTATAATAAGAATAGGACGGGCTGTTGACTAATTTCACTTGACTGATACAAAGGTCTTCTTGACGGACCGCAAAGAAAAAGACACCATACTAAAGTGAAGTTGGTTGGAGAGTTAGACGTCACAAAAGGGCGCCGATTCCGTCCTATTCTTATTTTAATCGCATTATAGGTGGGGAACGAGCTAAATGTCTTCGCTGGCTGAGGTGTAGCAGGGCGTTAAACAACCCCCGCCCGTATTTTAGCGACGCACATAGGTCGGCGGTGTCACTTAGTATCGATAAAAAACGTAACCTTATTTTCTTTGTTTGTTTGTTTATTGAAAAAATAGTGAGTTAATTGAAAAAAAAAGAGAGTCGTCATCCGTAGTTGGGCTAGAAACGTGATTAAAATGTGTAAAAAGGAGAAAAAATACGTTATCACAGAAAGAGGACAACCAAAGGACATATATCAAAAATACATTGGTACCGGTGGGTGGTTTTGAACCCGTGCTCACGGTATGCGTAACCATTGCACTGCCACTGCACCACGGTTGCCCTAAATTAATATATAATTCATCAAAAAATGTTGCTGTCTAATGTTTATATTACACGTTTATAATTTTTAATAACTCAATTGAATTGCGTTTCTATTCGTGTCTATTCATAATAGACACGTGACCATGACGTCACAATTGCATTCCTAGCGCGGTCATTTAGCTTGTTCCCTTACGGTAGTTAGATCAACAACATCAATTATCACGTCTGAATTCCCACAGGGATAAGCAGAGACATCGGAATGGAAAGTGTCTTTCCACGATCCTGACACAACTCAACTGATGCTGCTTACACTTAACTATAACTCTAGTTTTCGTTTATATTTCTGTATAATGTATGGTATGTGCCTTGTGAATCGTTTGCAGCCATTGTTTGCAAATATAGGTTGCTCCTCAGATGGTCCATATGTGACTATTGTTAATGCCTCACTGAAAATTTGAAAACACTTTAATGTAGTAGGCAGTAGTGTCCAGCCTGCCGCTCTGGGGTAGTACCACCAATTACAAGTGTACAGACCGTGAAGTGATTTGGTTGGTTTTCAGTTCAGCTTGTAAGTTGCCGGTTCCAATTAAACCTGCATGGTAAATGAAACTGCTACTTTTTTATTTTTTTTATTTTTTTTATTGTGACTCGACATATGACAGCACCCCGCTTGATGTTAAGCCAAAGTGTCCATGAATGAATGTCACTGCTACTACAATTCAATAACTGTGAGTAGCAATCACATCCACTATGCCGGCCTAGATGGAACCGGCAACTTACAAGCTGATCCCGAAACGTGACCAAATCACTTCACGGTCTGTATACTTGTAAGTGGTGGTACTACCCCGGATCGGCAGACTGGGTACCACTGCCTACCACTCTTTGATAACCAGACCCGAAGCAAATACCCATCTCTTTTTTTTATTATTAACAAATATTTGCAATATTCAATACTATTAAATATTACAAATAAAAGCTATGAAACAAATATTTGCTCCGACCGGGGATCGAACCCGGGACTTTACGCGCAACAAACCAGTCGCTAAACCGTTCGTCCACGCCTGTCGTCAGTTATTCAACTACAGTAGCAGTCGCCTCTATTCATGGACCGTACTCCAGCTCAACAACAGGCGGGGTGGTAATGCATTTTTAGTGTGTTTTATCCATATTTTATATTTGCTCATGTGCGTAAATGCAGTGGAGGGGCGCGTCATTTCGGCTTAGACAGACTATAATTGATAGTAAGTAACGGAAAGCATAGAGCGCTTAGGATTTAGTTTACGGTTGGGTCAGTCGTTGTCACTATGCCGGCAAGAGGTTATTTTTTTTGAAAGATCCAAGATTATATGATGAGAAGGCTGGTAGAGCATTACCGATTGTTTTACAATGAAACGACGCGCTGAACCATTTAGAGTTCGACTGCCGATTTGTTTGACAGAGTTTGAAAGCTTTCCCCAACCTGTGTGGGTATTAAAAGAGTATAGATTCCGGCACAAAGAAACCGAAGATGACTTCAAGTGCGGAAACGAGCCCGCAAATAACTGTAATTGTAGATTCCGGCAAAAATAGTGCTGTGTACTTGTTTTGTAAGTAACAAACTTGATTTGTTATCTATTTCAATCAATCAATTAAATTGTCACGCCTTTTTCCCACAGGAATAGGCAGAGACAATGGAGCGCCACTTACTACGATCCTTACATACCTACTTACTTTCCATTTAACAAATATGTCTAGATTTTAATTTTGCGTGGACTTGCTCTAACCGTAATCGCCAGCGATCGTAATTTGCCGATCCTTGTACTGAGCAGATCAAAACTCACCACTCTTTTTATCTGCCGGGACGTATAAAGACTATTACAAACTTACGCCATCATTGCTTCCGTTGGCTCGAACACATTATGCAGCCTAAACTCAGCACGGGCACACATCTCAACATGTTGCTGCTCCAATGGCAGAAATGGTATGTAATGATCAATCAAATGCTGCGCTATTGTTGCTGATTTCTCGAATCCACCTACAAATATATGTCCTAATATATATAATACTTCTGTAAGAGTGTTTGTCACCTAGCTCCTCCTAAACGGCTGAACCGATTTGGATGAAATTTTGTGTGTTTATTTCAATGGGGTTTAGAATGGTTTGAAAACACATTTGGACTTGGTGCTGCAATCAGTACGTCACCTAATTTGCTGAACATGGAATCAAGGTCGCCAATGTACTGTAAATAGCGCAATAAAGATTATTTTTAAAGAGTGGTACCCAGTCTGCCGATCCGGGGTAGTACCACCACTTACAAGTATACAGACTGAAAAGTGATTTTGTCACGTTTCGGGATCAGCTTGTAAGTTGCCAGTTCCATCTAGGCCGGCATAGTGGATGTGATTGCTACTTACGGTTATTGAATTCTAGTAGCAGTGACATTCATTCATGGACCACACTTCGGCTTAACATCGCCATGCTCGCCATTACTGTTTAGGCCTACTGCAATATCTTCACAGTCTGGGCTCCACTCAGAAGCGGACTTTGTCCAGACCAGCCCAGTTTTGCTTAATCCCCACAAGTATAGACAAAAACTGTATAAAAATACGGAACCCTAAAAAGTAATAATAATACAAACCTGTATAATAAGCAGTCCTCCTAATCATAGGTTCAAAATGATGAAATTGCACATCATTCCTTTTTAAGCCATCACCATAGAGCTCTAGTAGATTTGTTGCAATTTCTTGTCCACCAATGTTTGAAATAAAAATAAATATGGAATCCCTTAAAAATAATTCAAATTATCTAATAGAATTTATTATAATCTACTTGTGTCAGGATCGTGGCAAGTGGTGCTCCTTTGTCTCTGCCTATCCCTGTGAAAATATTATTAACACACAATAACACCATGTGTCAACAAAACAACAGGAGCTCTAGGGTTGTGCCAAAGGTGGAAAGTGGTTCCTAGATCCCCACATAACTGGTTTTAGACTTCAACCAGCCTGATCCAGAGAGGTCCAAGAAGACTGGAAAAACTGACTGTTGCCATCACATAACTGTAAGTACCCACATCCATTTTATGTAATATATTTGGAGTGTTATTTTACCTATAATCAACGCCATCAACGGACTGATGATGGTCCAGCATAGGTTTAATAGCATCCAGAACAGTAGGGCACATGTCATGGATCTCATCAAATATTATTAAGGACCTTGGACAATTCTTCACAATTGCATCAATCTTCTTTCGTAATAATATCTGAAATAGTGAGATTGCATACTTAAAAAACATAACAAAACTTTTATTTTTTTGGAATTGAACAATATAATATGTTTTTATTTGTGTTAAAATTAATTATAAATGTTTATAACACATTAATATCATATATTATATACTATGTAGTGTGTACTATATACATAACAAATATCCCTTCATTATATCATTCATCATCAGCCAGAAGACTTTTACTGGTGAACATTAGGTTGCCTAGTGCCCATAACCATAGTGCCATAAGAGAATTGTAGATGTGAAGGAATTAGTAGGCAGTGGTACAGTCAGCAGCAGATATATCTGAGCACGCAATGAGATCAAAAGTATCAATACATTCAGGCTGATCATAAATTTTTTTTTTAATTATTTTTGACGCATTAAATGCTTACATTAATATGACAACTAATGGTGTGTAGATGCTTATGATAACACTGAATGTGTAGATACTTTTGATCACATTGCGTGCTTAGATATATCTGCTGCTGACTGTACCCAGTTTGCAGTACCGGGGTAGTACCACCACTTACAAGTATACAGACCATGAAGTGATTTAGTCGCGTTTCGGGATCAGCTTGTAAGTTGCCGGTTCGAACTAGGCCGGCATAGTGGTTGTGACTGCTACAGTTATAAAATAGTAGTAGTAGTGACATCCATTCATGGACCACACTCTCCAGCTTAGCATCAAGCAGGGTACTGTCATATGTCAAGTAACAATAAAAATTTTAAAAAGTGAGGGTGTTGTGTCAAGATCCTGGCAAGTGGTGCTCTATTGTCTCTGCCTATGGCATTAAAAGGCGTGACAATTTGTTTGGTTGATTGATATTGTGTGTACTAATATCCCTTTATTATATCATTCATCATCATCATCAGCCAGAAGGCGTCCACTGCTGAAAATAGGCCTCCCCTTAGATCGCCATTTTAAATGACAAGATGCTAGTTGCATCCATTGGAGATTCGTGACTTACTATGTCGCCAGTCCACCTAGTGGAAGACCTACCTACTCTATGTCTTCCTGTTTGTGGTCTCTTTGAGCAACTACATTAGATTAAGGTCACCTTTTGGTCACAGCATATATTGCAGGTTCATTTGAGTTTATTTTTTATTGTGACACAACATCTGACCTCGTTCCGCCTGATGATAAGCAAGAGGAGGTCCAAGACTGACGACTGAGAAAACCGAGTTTGCTCACGGCTGCCTCAGTCACCATCACTATGTCGGCCAAATATAGTCAAAATTAAATAAATCAGTAAAATAAACCATTTCTGTTGAATATACTAGCAACTTTTACATGGTTACTATATAAAAAATAAACTAAACAATTTCCCACAATGAATCTACTTAAAATAAAATACACGCAAATAATTCTTACCTTACTTATATATATATCAGAACAATCAAAATCCTTTTTTCCCATGAACAACATCACATATTTACTTTCCAAACCCTTTTTGTACAATGACTCCGCTATTATTGTTGATGCATAATTTTTACCAACACCAGACCAACCATGGAGGCTTATTACCAAGGCTTTCTTATTTTGTTTATTCTTATTAAATACAGACTCCTTATGAGCAGCAATAATATTAACTAATTCATTTACTAATGGCTGGCCAAACATTTTTTCTGCCAGGTTTTCTTTTAATCCTAAAAAATAACAATGATTAAAGACTTAGCTGGAGTGAAAACAACCTTGAAGCTATGCATTTGATAAAGATAACTCACTGTCCAAATCATAGGGTATGTATTCATTGTTGCAACATTCAGTAAATTTACAATATGAATTATCTTTTAATATATCGTACCAACTATCACCTATGTTAGATTCAACATAAGATAATTGTAAATAAAGAATAAACAATGCAAAAAACATAGTAAGAGGCATAACTAAGAAACACTTATCACATTAAATATATATTTTAAGAGTAATAATGGAAATCATTTATAATTTATTAAAAATTACATATATAAGAAACTCGCGGGCAAAATAGATTATTTACAGATGTTTTCGGGAACCCCGTGCCCGCAAATTCCAATTGAGTTTGACAATTTACTTTTTTATTTTTTGCTTTAGACTGCGTCTAAAGGACTATGATCCAAGCTATGATTTAGTTAAAAAAAAGCTGCAAAGTCAAACTTATTTTCTCTATGGTTGCCGCTTGTTGTCTCTGTTTTGCATTACTCTATTGCTGATTTTTAAAATACATAATAGGAAGATGTTACAATTAGATGAATTATTACTATATTCGTGATACTAACAATGTAAAAACAGTGCGATATTAAAACAAAACAATACATTAGTATAATAAGTCTCAAACAAGCCACAACATGGAAGAATATGAAGACGATAGTTGGAGTTATCTAGTTTACTGCTGCGAACCTACTTTGTACGAGGGTTTGAAATTTGCAAAGGATTTGATAATAGCAAACGTATTTCTCAGATTACTAATACAGTACACAAGCATTTCTCAGAATCTCAGACACTGTTTATCACTTATAATCGGATCATTACTTCTATATATTAATGTTGGTAAATCATGTGTATGGACTATGGGACTTGCTGTTGGCACATACATCTTAATTATACTATTATCAGTTATAACAAAAAAGAAACGAGGTATTTGTGTATCACTGTCATTGATAACATTTCTAGTATCATGTGAGATGTATATTGTTAATCCTAAAATGTGGCAACAAATAAGAGGCATTCAAATGATTGCAGCAATGAAGATTATATCTGTGGCAATTGATTTGGATAGAGGACTGTTTAAGAAAATTTTAAACCCACTAGAATTTGTTGGTTACATTGTATGCCCTGCCAACTGCATATTGGGGCCATGGGTATCATTCCATATGTATGATCAGTATTTAGAAGTGAAGTACTTAACGAGAAGATGGCTGTACATATTAGTTGGTAGTTTAACTCGATCAATGTTATATTTATTATTTTCAAATTGTGTTGTGCCTTGGTATATAAGTGAAGAAATGCCAAAATGGTTTGTTGTATATAGAGATGCACAGGCATTCCGAATGTCACATTACTTTATATCTAGTATGTCGATAGTTACTATGATAAGTGCAGGCTTTGGTCTCACAAATGATTGCCGCTCAGAGATACACATCACAAAGCCACAACACATAGAAATTCCAAGATCTCTAGTCCAAGTTGTAGTTTACTGGAACATGCCAATGCATCAATGGTTAAAGAATTATGTGTTTAAATCATGTCGTCCTTACGGTTTATTTATATCTATTTTAATTACTTATATTGTGTCTGCTCTGCTGCATGGAATGAATCTGCAACTTTGGGCTGTTCTTTTAAGTATAGGCACCTTTTCTTATGTTGAATATAATTTGCGAACTGCAATTGCATCTGTCTTAGAAGTGTGTTGTTTAGTAAATCCATGCAAACAATGCGATCATAAATATAAGAAGAATACTTTATTAGCTGTGATGCTAAATGGGTTTTTCTCAGTAATTGCTGTAGTACATTTAGCTTATTTGGGTGTTATGTTTGAAGCATCCTTTTCAGTACAAGAGACTGGTTATTCATACCTCCACACTCTCAGTAAATGGAGTGATCTAGATTACTTTAGCCACAGATTAGTTGGTTTCATGTATGTGACATATCTTTTACTGTAAGGTTGATTAAAAATGGAGTGTTCCAATGTGTTGAACAATTATGTCAGTGATCTCTTATTTAGATAATTTGTGAATAATACTTGCCTTGCATTTATAAATATGAATCTCAATATTTTATTGCTATTTAGCTATTTTTTAAAGACTAAGGCTACAGATTGACATATTTTATCTGTATGAACTTGGGCCTATTATTATTTAAGCTAATGTGATTATTTATTAGAGTATTAGGGTAATAAGCTGCTGTTTAAGATTAAGTTACTAAGTAGTAAGTACCAACAAGTATTAACCCAATAGTCCCCATTAATGTGGATTATTTGGAAAGAGCTTTTTTGCCTACCTTATCCCATTGTAGTGTATAATAGGAAAAAATTTGGAAATATAAAAGAAATATATCTATTTATTATTTGCCAATTATATATCGAAATATGTGGAAAAAATCATTACACTCGAAATATTATTGTTATTTCCTGCAATTGAGTGGTGTATGGTATAAATAATAACATAGAACTAGTTTTTATAGTTGTATACTTAATTTCTTAAACATATTTTGATAATTAATAAAAAATGCAGGGTGTTTTAATAATAAAGGGAAGCATATTTTGTTTTTCCTTTGTGTTCAACACTTTTAAAAATACAACTGTTTTCAATTCAGTTGTGGTAAATAAAATGAAATTAAAGTAAAGAATTTATCTACAAATCTCAACAAATAATTGGTAGTTAAGACATGACTTTAAAATGCAATAAATCCGATTAGGATTTCTGTGATAAAAACGCAAATATGTCTACAATCAAAGATTTAAACCTTTATCTACAATGGGGAAGTGGGCAAAAAATATTACAAGTAATCCCCATCAATGGGGATAATTGTATCTTACAATATTAATTGATAGCTAATTTTAATTATAAGAATTCAATAATAAAACTCTGTTCATAACCTATTATTTTATTAATCTACAATCCATTCAATTAAAGAATTATTTATTGTGAAATACTTCACATCAAGTGAATTATGAGATTGTTTTATGACTTCATAACTTATGCCGTTGTCATTGCAGTTTTTACTTATATTCAATCTATGTGTAATGTAATCAAATGTTGCATCTAATCTTTTCGTAATATCATGTCTTGATCCAAAGTATAAAGGTCTGGTATAAATAATAGGCAGTTTTTGTTCCTGTGTAGATTTTTGAATACTTTTTAAATATGACTTAAGATATAGGTCCATTTTGGTTAATTTAAATTGTTGCTCTGACCAATAAAATGCTGTTAATGTATCAAGTGCTATCAATGATATGACTGGGTTATCAGCCAATATATTTTCTAAATTTTCTATTGTAGTTTGGAATTGTTCAGAGTCAAAAATATTCAGTAAGTATAATTTACTCAATGCTTTTTCTATTATATCAGACATATTGTTTACATCGCCGGAAGTGTTTCTAATCTTCTCTCTTAGAGTACAAACAACAGTTTTAAAACAAATGTTACCATCAATATTAAATAGTAGAATTCCAGTATTGAGTCCTCCAAAATCTTTCGGTAGTATAGTTTGGCTAATCAATTCAATCAATAATAATGATTTGCAACAATCCACATCGCCATTAAGCTCCACAATGTCGTTGGGTTTTAAGCCGCCCTCAAATAGAACAGGATAAAATTTAGAAAAATCAAATGTTTTAGTTAATCTCGCAAATAACTGTAGTCCAGATTCTATTTTCAAGTCTGTAGTCATTGGAACTTCATAAAGTGATGCTAACAAATTCTAAATTAATACCTTTATTACACGTTATTACACTACACGTTATTATCTGGCAATTATTTATCTGTTTACATTTATCGAACATCCATATCCAGAATAAAAAATTAAACTACCATTACCGCCGATATATTTCCCACATATTTCCAACCGGTGCCGATAACTGTCAGTTAATAAAGTTGCGATAAAGAGTTTTGGCGGGCAGCTGCAAGTGACAGGACGCGCGATTTTGAATTATTTGAAAAGCTTGTGTTTTTCATAAATATTAATGTGTAATAATGGTGGAATTGTTATCCAGTAATAGTTTTTAAGTTGATTAAGTATACATAAGTAATTTAAAGTTGTGAAACGTGTTTCTTCATGTTCCCTCCAAGACTTCTTATGAAGTTTTAGTAAAGGCTTTCCGCCGCTTTACTAAAACGATCATCATCAACCTCATTCTCATCATCATCATTTGATGAATCACTCGCGTGGTTCATCTTCATCTTTACTTGACAATGTTTTAACATTGAACCATATATTTTTACTTTGACACTGGCAAGTTAAATACTAAAGCCACAAACAAGAAGAAAGAAAAGAAAAGAAGTTGCGATAATAGTACATAAGTGTTAAAATACCAACGAATACTACTCTGGTTGAACCTTTTTATTTTTTTAGTAAATAGGTAGCTACAAGACTTAATAAATTAAAAAATAATTCATTCATTTCAATCTACACATTAATAATTTTAATTAATATTTCAAATTAGATTATCAATCGGTTGGAGGCACTAGCTCAACCCTACACAATCGGCTTTTGCATATAGAGTTTTGTCAAGTTTTGTTGTCTTTGGTCTTTTGCTTTGGTCGGCGTTACGTATTTATTTATAGAAATATAACAATTTTGTATGTAAATTTTCCAATTTTTCTAATGAAATAATATAATGTACGTTTAATATTTATTTGTGAAGTGTACTGTGTTAGCTATACTGTGTCCAGTGTTATGAAAATCGTGTAAAATAACTCGGCAAGATGGCTAGTCCATCTCCTCAAAGTAGTCCTATGCCGCCGCCGCAGGCTCCGAGTCCCATGGGGCCGCCGACACAGAGTCCTGCGCCGCCTCAATCTCCTCATAGCCCATATAACCCGCAACATGTGAATGGTCCTCCTCCAAATCATGCGCCAACAGGAGGCCAAGTACCAATGCCAAATCATTTGTCACAAGGAGGTCCACCTCCGCACTCTAATGGGCCTCCAGGTATGCCACAGCAACATCCTTCCATGCCTCCCGGTGGGCATCAAATGCCACCTCATATGGGACCACATATAGGTGGACCACCAGGCATGCCTATGGGACATCCCGGCCCTAATGGACACCCATCTATGCCGGGATCTCAACATCCGAATATGTCTCCACAAGGGCCACATGGATACATGCCACATCAAATGGGTCACATCCCACCTGGACAGGTAAGTGTTACCAGTTAAATAATGAACATAATAATATATATTTACATGTACTTATTTGAATATTTACATTTAATATAACATTACAAACACTGTTAAAACACTGTTAATGTAAATGATATGCTGATGTTTATTGCAGCCATTAAATATAGGTAGATATAATTCTTTGCCAATAACTTGTATTCTACTGAGCATATTTTCAAATTGTTCAGTTAATGTTGTAATATTCTCCTGAAAGCTGAATGCATTTGATGATAAGTGAGTCATTCTCATTGTGTACACAAGTGGAATGTGATGATGGTATTTCATCCAATCTGCAATTCCTCCTGAGTATCGATCTGAAAGTAAAATGTGCATTACTTATAAGACACTTAGTCTGAGGGTGTTATTGGAATATAAGAATTGAGATTTATAAAGTTATTTGCCAATACAGTGTAAACTCTATTTAATGTCTCTCTAAAATGCAGAACTAGTTAGCCAATGCTGCTCAATTGCAGACCTACTCCATAAAACATCGAAAGAACATCATTCATTTTGTATGGGCTAAATTACATATACATTTTAAAATAGTTTAATGTACAAAGATTACGATTTAATTGGAAATTATCCCTTATTTTGCGTAGTTTAGGCGTGCAAAATGAACAAACTATAATTATGACAGTTCAAAGCGAAACTGATGTTTCTTTGTGATTGAGAGATCCTTGTGATCCATATCTTATTTTCCAAATAACTTAATTGCACAACAATTAAAAGCAAAATTGTTATTAGTTTTAACAATACAAGTATCAAAACTACCATTTATATATTTTTCATCATTGGGCATTGCAAAAGTAGTGCATAAATAGGCCAAAATGAATGATGGCTTTTAGTTGGTTTACCTTATCCATGTTTGTGTATCATCACCCTCTAGTCATTAGGCAATAAAAAATACTTTTTAAGTTGCTGATATTAATAAGAACTGCTGTTGCATTCATGTGTGTGTGTGTGTTTCTAAAAGACGCACTATTGTAAAGGGTACATAGTGGTCAGGCGTCAGTCGTTTACCAACCATTAAAGAAGTTAAAGCCAATACATTATTTTATTATGTGTTCCTATCTAATAGATAAAAGTTTCGTTGCTTTATTATCTAGCTTGTGTTTACCTTTACTGTTGCCATTATACATAACAAAGATTAGAAATTATATTTTCTTTAGTAGAGATCCAACTAGGCCGGCATAGTGGATGTGATTGCTACTTACAGTTATTGAATTGTACTGGCAGTGACATCCATTCATGGACCACACTCCAGCTTAACATCAAGCGGGGTGCTGTCATATGTCGAGTCACAATAAAATAAAAAAACCTCGGCTTCAATGTTTATATTCATTATCATATTTCCAGTTGCTCACAAACTTTCAAACTATGAAATTGAAACAATACACAATAAGCGTTGTTATTTGTATCAATATTAATATTTGTTGTTTATTCAGTATTAGTAAATGTATAGTTTATTTTTCTTGGATCCTTCAAGCAATGCATGAAGAAGCAACTTAGGCCGGCATAGTGGGCAGCCGGGAACTGACTCGGTTTTTCCAGTCGTCGTCACTCTTGGACCTCATCTTGCTTATCATCAGGCGGGTCGAGATCAAAAGTCGAGTCACAATAAAAAAAAGTGCCTAAATAATAATTAAAAAAAAGAAAGAAAGGGGCCTAAAACCAAAGGAGTTAAGGGGTAATTTCATGCCAACTCTCAATGCTAGAGAATGTATATTCTCTTTAGTGTTGTGCTATTAGAGTTTACACTGTATGTATTAACTAGTTATATTTTTTTAGAATTTTTGCATTTATTTATGCTTTAAACAATTAAACACTTACAATAAACAGATGCTGTATTTCCATATACATAATATTCTTTAAAATTTTGTCTCACACTAGCGGTCGCTATTTTCAGTATTTCCAACTGCCAACAATTTTTTTTTTACATTTCTATACTAAGCTACTTGTGTAATGTACTTGTATCATAGAAACAGGACAACCAAAGTACATTTATCAAACTAATTCCGGCAAGTGGTTTTGATCCCATGCTCTCGGTTTGCGTAACCATTGCACTGCCACTACACCACGGTCGCCTTACAATGCAAATAAGTCTAAATGCATAAAATGTAATTCAATGCCAAGAGCTAGGGTTCGCTTAGGCGCGGTCAACCTCGCCCTGCCCCTGGATGAAGGTTCATTTGAAATTGGTAACACAAAAGTTTCAAATTAGTGTTCGGTCTTTTGCCTTTTACTTGACATTTGTCATTGGCAGAATAGTATTGTACTTATAATAATACAAGCAACAGGTTAACAAATGCGCTCTTCTTAAAAAAAAAAGAACTTCTTCATTAAAAGAAAACAGTTCTTTATATTATTATTTTTTAAATTCATTTCCATTATATACTGAGCTACTAAAGTGCTTGTATCATAGGAACGGGACAACCAAAGTACATATATGTTACCAATGTGTGGTTTTGTACCTGTGCTTTCGGTTTACATGACAGTTTCACTCCCACTACACCAAGGTCGCCTTAAAATTATTTGACTCAATAGATGACAGTACCCCACTGTATGTTAAGCTGAAAAGCGGGCCAAGAATGGAGGCGACCGCCATCACAGTTAAACAACTGCATGTATCTATCTATAACATTGGATCCTTTAAGCCAGTGTTTCCCAACGTGGAGCCTACGCCCCACAGGGGGTCCATTTGATAATCAAGGGGGGCAATTTAAAAATTGAATGCATGTCTAGATATCTTTTGATAACAATTTCATAGTAATTTCTTCCTAAAACTTATCTTAAGGGATAAAACAATTTTTAAAAGTTAAAAATTATGTATGGGCATACTAATTTTAAAAATGTTAAAATGGTGCATGGCCTAAAAAAGGTTGGGAAACTTAGGCGATGCTTGAAGAAGTACCTTTGGCCGGCATAGTAACGGCGACTGAGGCAGCCGTGAACTAACTCGGTTTTTTCAGTCGTCACTCTTGCTTATCATCAGGCGGGTCGAGGTCAAATGTCGTGTCACAATAATAAAAAAGGTATCAGTCGCATCTACTATGTTGGCCTAGTTAAAATTTGCAACTTACAAGTTGATTCTGAAATGCGACAACCTTGGATCGGCAGACTGGGCACCAATGTTTTAGAAAAATAATACTTACTGCAATTGCATAATCAGGTGCAATAAACTCATTGTCAGAGTAAGGTGTTGTTATAGCTCTACCAAAGCCTTTTAGATTTATAAACAAAATAATTTTTTTTACAATTCTATTTACAAATTTTGCCAAAGCATTTGTTTCTGCCTCTGAGAGAGGGTATGGGCCTTTATAGATTCCAGTTGAAGGATTTACTGTAATATAAGATTTAATTATAATTAAGGCGACCATGGTGTAGTGAAAGTGCAATAGTTACGCAAGCCGAGAGCATGGGTTCGAAACTACTTGCCGGTACCAATGTATCTTTGATACATGTACTTTGGTTGTCCCGTTTCTATGATACAAGCACTTTAGTAACTTAGTATAGAAATATAAAAAAAGTAGTAACTCTATATTTCTATTTTTACCCATAGAGTTTGTATAAGGTGAATTTTGGATGTAAAGGAATTGTTTTAAAGAGTTGTACCAGGATCGTCGAAAGTGGAACTTTGTTGTCTCTGCCTATCCCTAAGAGGCGTAACAGTTTATGATGATCATTATGAAATCTGATAATTATCCTATTTGTCATGTAATTATTAAATAGTGAAACAATTTATTTTTGATGTTAAGCTGGAGTGTGGTCCATGAATGGATGACATTGCTACTACATTTTAATAACTGTGATTAGCAACCACATCTACTATGCCGGCCTAGTTGGAACCGGCAACTTACAAGGTGATCTCGAAATCATCAGTTCACGGTTGTATTACTTGTGGTTGTACTACCCCGGACTGATAACCAGACTGTGACTGCTTCGATTTGTTTCATATATTTTTAATATTTAATAAGTTAATTTAGAGTGCAACTGCCATAATTTTTTTTATCATTATTTTATTTACATTTCTATACTAAGGTGCTTGTATCATAGAAATATTTCTCACCATCCCAAAAGTTAGTTGTTAGAAAATGCCCAATAGGCATTAAACTCCCTTTGTACCTATTTTTAAGTTTATTTTGGTGCAATAAAGAATTAGGAAACACATAAATTAATTTGAAACTCATTGTTAATAAAAGTGTAAGTCACTAGGTTCACTAGGTTTCAACTAGCCTGGCATAGTAATGTGACTGCTATTTATAGTTATTTAACTGTAGTTATTTGTCTCTGCCTATCCCTGTGGGAAAAAGGTGTGACAATTTGATTGATTGATCTGTAGTAGCAGTTGTCTTCATTCATAGACCGCACTCCAGCAGTTAAGCTTAACATCAGGCGGGGTGCTGTAATATGTCGAGTCATAATAATACCGGGTGTAAAAATCATAGATCAATCCAGTGAACCAGGGGATAGCTATGTGTCTATTTATACCCGGTATAGGGTAAAATAAAACGAACATACAGTCTGGTTTTATATTCCAGTTCCTATCCAAATTGACACCTAATTCATCAACATCGTTGTCAAACGTTCCTCCACAGTTTCTTCTATTTCTTGTCCAAAATAAATCCTAAACAAATTAATCATGTTTAAACTTTTGTATTAGGTATCTGCGGTTATTGAAATGCCAGTAAATATGACTTCTTACCAATTTATTTATGTGTTCCCCCATTCTATAACACAGGACCCTCTGGTCTTTTCAGTCGTCTATGTTCTTTGACTTCCTTTTTTTTCACATTTCTATGCTAAGCTACTAAAGTGATTGTATCATAGAAACAAGACAACTAAAGTACATATATCAAAGATACATTGGTACCGGTGGGTGGTCTCGGTTTGCGTAACTATTGCACTGCCTCTACACCACGTCCTTGCTTATATGATAGAACTCCTGATGTTAAGCTGAAGTGCTTAACATCAGGAATGCAAGCAAATGCTACTACAGTGACATCCTCTACTAGGCAAATTAAACTTTCAAGCTAACCCAACCTGATTAGACCGTCAGCTTGTAGTTTAAAGTATGAATGTTTTTTTTCCACTTCTATACTAAGCTACTAAACGTGCTTGTATCATAGAAACAGGACGATAAAAGTACATATATCAAATATATATTGGTACTGACATTGGTGCTACCACTACACCATGGTCGCCTTTCAAGCAAATCAAAAATAGTTTTTTTTATATATATTTTTTATTTTAATTTATTTTAGTTACTTGTATACCTACCTGGGTTGTGCTATAATTATAACCATCGGGATTCATAAATGGTATGAAGTACATATCATACCAATTTAACATGTGTGTAACTTCTGAATAACCCAGTACTATTCTAAAAATAAGTTTCAATATCATGTCGGATGATGTCCAGTCTCTGGCTACTTCACCTCCTATTATCAGAGTTGCCATTTTCCGTTCACCAGTTGATAGTTTGTAATAGTAAATTTCCCTCTTTTCAATGGTCTCTCCGATTATAACTTTTTTCAATAATTTAGGATATTTTTTTAAGAAAGAATCTATTATTGGTTTCAAACTTCTATTTCTATGCTGGTTCATGATGGACTGTTTGATACTAACAAACAGAAAAAGAATTATAGGTATATTGTCAATCAATCGATCAATCAAATTGTCACGCCTTTTTCCCACATGGATAGGCAGAGATAATGGAGCGCCACTTGCCACGATCCTAACACAACTCCCTCGTTTCCCTCACATCCACAATTTCTATGTTTATTGTATGTACAATACACTTCATGACGACCATGGCGTGATGGTAGTGACATGTTTACGCAGACTGAAAGTTCTCGGTTCATAATCAATCAATAATTGTCACGTCTTTTTCCCACAGGGATAGGCAGAGACAATGGAGCGCCACATGGTTATGGGCACTAGGCGATCTAGCTTTCTTGAGGATGTCTGACATCCTCCTTACAGTTATTTCAATGAATCGCAGTCACCTCAATTCATTGAAAGCACTACAGCTTAACATTAATCGGGGTTCTGCCATATGTCGAGTGGCAAATGATCACCAACTGACTGACTACCACTCTTAAAAATACATACTTGTACTTTACACTTACCAGTCTTGTTTTTGTGGGATATATGAAAATTCAACTCTACTGGTATTGAGTCTTATTTCAAACATATCCCACAAGTCAGACTTTACCAACACATGCATAGGTATAGAAGCTCTGTTGGTCACTTCATTTAGAAATATTATAGACCTCTCACTGAACTGAATATTTTGTAACAAATGTCTTTTCCGGTTTTCATAGGCCATTATTTTATACATTCGGTACTTAGTACAAATTTCAGCTGTTATTCCATTCTGCACCAATACGTTTAAAAATATTACAAAAAAATATGTAAAAAGCATTTTATTTTTGTATTATATACCCTACATTAATTGAATCTAGTTGGCTGCTTTCAAATAGTAAATATATTTTATAGGGCCCACCTATGGGTGGAGGACCACCGCCGCCAGGTGGTCCACAAGGACAGGGTCCCCCTGGAATGCCGATGTCGGGACCACCACCGCACGGCGCCATACACCCGCAAGGTATGCCACCTGGAGGTCCCGGACACATGCCGCCGCATCACATGATGCCAGGCCAGGGACCGCCGATGCAAGGTCCACCGGGACACGGACCTCCGCCGGGACATCCTGGTCATGTGCCTCCGTCCTCTACACCAGGGGCTGCGTCGGCTCCTCCGAATTCGGCACAGTCTCAAGCCGGAGCACCGGGCCAGCCTCCGCCGTCCGGACAGACGCCTCCACATGGACAGGGGCCGCCACCTGCGAATGCATCTAATGGGCCTCCGCAATCGTCTTCACCAATGCAGGGTTCATTACCTGCACCAGGCGCTGACAACTTGAATGCACTGCAGAGAGCTATTGATTCTATGGAAGAGAAAGGATTACAAGAAGATCCCCGATATTCTCAACTTCTAGCCATTCGCGCCAGAAATAACTCACAGGATCCAAATAAGCAGGGAATGTTGAATAACATACAACTCAGCCAATTAAAGTGAGTATACATAGGAACTATTGCAATCAGAATCTGTAATATTATATTAAACTATTTATTATTCTCTTGCATAGAGCACAAATAGCAGCGTACAGAAGTTTGGCGCGCAACCAGCCGTTATCTCCACAAATATCACTGATGGCATCTGGCAAACGTACTGGCGATGTACCACCTGAGTGCCCCACACCGCCAGCACAGCCCCCATCGCCATACAACCAAGCGCAGGGTCCTCCGCCGACATGTTCAGCCGGTGGTGGTAAACCTAGCCCTGGAGGAGATCCAGCCCGGGGTGGGGGAGGAGCACCGCCAACACCATTGCCAATGACAGGACAAATGGCACCTCCAACACTGCCTACTCCACCATTGGTCAATCCCGTAAGTGTTTATATTTATGTATTTTTATTGTGACAACATCTCATCTCGACCCGCCTGATGGTAAGCAAGAGGAGGTCTAAGAGTGCCTACGACTGAAAAATCGAGTTTTCACGGGTGCCCCAGTCCCTGTCATTAAGCCTGCCAAAGAATATCTTCTTATAAAATTAAAAATTTAGATTTTTTTGCATACTACAGGCGTGGCGTACCAGGCCCTTAAGCGAAAAGTCGCGGGTTTGATTTCCGGCCTGAGCACATATTATATCCAAGGGTATCAAATGAAGTGGGTAGATTTGTCAGTAATTTATGTATTTTGTTATTCTCAGCCGATGGGCGGTGGCCCTCCTATTCGTGGACCTTCCCCTGCGGGAGTGCGGCCAACTGGACCAGGTCAACCTGGAACTCCACCAACACAACAACCGGTAAGGAAAATATTCATATTTGTCTTGTCTTATTCATATAAATCTTGTTTCTTAATTTTTATTTTATTTTAGGGCATACCAACACCAGGTGGGAAACAAAATCGTGTCACAACAATGCCTAAACCAGTTGGGATTGATCCCCTTCAAATATTGAATGAAAGAGAAAATAGGTAAGCTTGTTTGTATGTAAATTACCTCATCATTCTGTTAGAAGCAATAAATGCAAAAAAATAGTTACCTTTTCGGCCACTCTCGCCTTCACTCTTTGGAAATGAACGTTTTAAATTCTGTTCTATTTCTAAAATTTTCATTATGATTATTATTTTATATTGTGACCGCATTCCGCCTGATAATAAGCTAGAGCGCGATCCATGATTACCATGGAACGGTAATCATGGTCGGATGGTTCCCCCGAATTGTCCGGGTATCACGGGAATAAAAATGCGACACGTAGCTGTCTGAATTATAGGAGATGCTGAGGTCACAAAAACTTTTTAACTTTTTTAATATTTTTTTTATTGTGACTTGACATATGACAGCACCCAGCTTGTTATTGGCCCATGATTGGATGTCACTGCTACTACAATTCTATATCTGTGAGTAGCAGTCACATTCACTATGCCGGCCTAGTTCGAACCGGCAACTTACAAACTAATCCCCAAACGTGACTAAATCACTTCACGGTGAGTATACTTGTAAGTGGTGGTACTTCCAACTCCTGCATCTCCGCAGAGACATGGCGGTTCTCAATCAAACTCTTTAAAGAGTGGTAGGCAGTGGTACCCAGTCTGCCGATCCGGGGTAGTACCACCACTTACAAGTATACAGACTGTGAAGTGATTTGGTCACGTTTCGGGATCAGCTTGTAAGTTGCCGGTTCCATCTAGGCCGGCATAGTGGATGTGATTGCTACTCACAGTTATTGAATTGTAGTAGCAGTGACATTCATTCATGGACCACACTTTGGCTTAACATCAAGTGGGGTGCTGTCATATGTCGAGTCACAATAAAAAAAATCAATTAAATTTTCACGCCTTTTCCCACAGGGATAGGCAGAGATAATGAAGCGCCATTTGCCACGATCCTCGCACAACTCCCTCACTTTCCTCACATCCATTATTATTTTTATACAAGCTCTACGGTTGTAGGCACTAGGTAACCCAACTTGCGGATGTCTCCGATTTGGTCGGAAAATACTCTTCTGCGCCTCTATGCGTCCTTTATCGCCTATACCATGGAGAATGGTATGAAGAGTATTTAACCTTGTTTTTACCTCATCCCTTCACACCTGTGGATACCCGTCATCCACAGAATCATCCACATTCAGTCGAACTATAAGATCCATAGCTTCGTTTCTTTGTAGAACAATCTACTAGTGGAATGCTCTATCAGCCAATGTGTTCTTCCCATACCCTAAATTCTTAGATCCTAAGCAAAGCGTAAAAAAGTTCGTTAGGCCGGCTAGTGACGGCGACTGAGGCATCCGTAAGATGAAACAGTTTTTTCAGTCGTCGACGCTCTTTGACCTCTCCTTGCTTATTTACCATCAGGTAAGTTGTCTGATGGTAAGAGTATTTTCTTGGATTTTACGCGAATATTGATTAATGAATTAAACAAATTTTATGCGGCTTACTATCGCGTTTATTTTTTGCAGTTTATCCGACTGCAAAACTCTCGAAACTTCGTGATAAAAAAATTATAACAAAAAAATAAACGCGATAGTAAGCCGCATAAAATTTGTTTAATTCATTGATGGTAAGTGGAAAGTCACAGGTAACCAGTGGACACAACTGGTATCTTGTCGTTCGGAATGGCGTTCTAAGGGGGAGGCCTATGTTCAGCAGTGGACGCCTTCTGGCTGATGATGATGAAGAGATCAGAATATGTCTTACCTTAATAATAATTGTGTAATTGCAGGATCGCATCACGTATCGCTCATCGTATGGAAATGTTATCCAATTTACCTGTCTCTATGTCTGATGATTTGCGTCTCCAGGCACAGATTGAATTACGCGCTTTAAGAGTACTTAATTTCCAAAAGCAATTGCGTGCTGAGGTAATATAATATTTATCTATTATGTGTTAAACAGTGGTAGGCAGTGGTACCCAGTCTGCCGAGTAGTATTTTTTAGTATATTTTTTTATTGTGACTCCACATATAACAGCACCCCGCTTGATGATAAGCCGAAGTGTGGCCCATGAATGAATGTCACTGCTACTACAATTCAATAACTGTGAGTAGCAATCACATCCTCTATGCCGGCCTAGTTGGAACCGGCAACTTACAAGTTGATCCCGAAACGTAACCAAATCACTTTGGTCACGGATCGGCGGACTGGGTACTACTGCCTACCACTCTTTGTAAAATGCGTTTAATATAAGAATGGGACGGAATCGGCGCCATTTTGTGACGTCTAACTCTCCAACCAACTTCACTTTAGTATGGTGTCTTTTTCTTTGTGGTCCGTCAAGAAAAAGACACATTTGAATTAGTCAAGTGAAGTTAGTCAACAGCCCGTCCTATTTGTATTCTAATAGCGTACGTCCACCATGGAGTAGTCACTTCAAACTGTGAGAGCCATATTCGCGTTTTGGGATCAGCTTGTAAGTTGCCGGTTTCAACTAGGCCGACATGGAGGTGACTGCTACTATATTTATTTAACTGTAGTAGCAGTCACCTTTATTCATAGACGCACTCCAGCTTGACATCAGGCGGGGTATATGTCGAGTCACAAACAAAATACATTTCTCTATCCTTATGTATATTTTATACATGTCTCAGCCTATCTTTGGTGCAGCTAAAGCTTGATATTTTTGTTTGGTTACGTATAATTTAGTTTTTTACCATGGGTTGTAAATTAGAGAATTGTGGTTCAAGAAGCAAGGGATCGTGTCAGGATCGTGACAAGTGGCTTTCCATTGTCTTTGCCTCTCCCTGTGGAAAAGAGGCATGACAATTTGATTGATTGATTTGACATCTGACCTTAACTTTCCTGATGGTTAGCAAGATCTAAAAGCGCCATTGACTGTAAAACCGACTCAGTTCACAGTTGCCCTAGTCACCATCACAATGCTGGCCCATTTTATTTTATATCCCGTTTTCCCTCACATTGATCTCATTGTTGATTATTTAAAATAAATTTTCTACCAGATATTAGGCCAAACTCGACGTGATACAACCTTGGAGACGGCCGTGAACATTAAGGCGTACAAACGCACAAAACGCCAAGGTCTTCGAGAAGCACGCGCCACTGAGAAGTTAGAAAAACAACAGAAATTGGAAGCGGAAAGAAAACGTAGACAGAAACACCAAGAATTCCTTCAAACTGTTTTACAACACGGTACTTTTATTTATTTATTTTTATTGTGACTAGCCATATGTCACCCCAGTCTTTGTAGGCTTTAGCGGGCTCGTTTCCGCACTTGAAGTCCTCTTCGGTATCTTTGTGCGTTCTTCAACGGTTCTCCTTCAGTGGAGCCACCCGATCTCCTCCAGGAAGGCCAGGAGAAGGCCCCCCAACTGGGCCTTGATTTTCTTATACATTATGGCGAATAAAAAACAGTAAAATTGCGCAGCGGTCGCAAGTGACCAATCAACGTAGTTTTACCTATTGATTTGTTATTAGCTGTTTGGTTAAGAAAACTCCTCAGTTAATGCAGGGGCTCGATCACCGTCACTATGCAAGTCAAAGGTGCTTTTTCACACTTCGCTTGAAAGACTAAAGTTATAGGATGAGGAGAACACATAAGCTTGGAGAGTCTGTCCAAGCTGAAATGACGCGCCCCTCCGCTGCATTTAAGCACACGTGCGACTATAAAATATGAATGAAACACCGAAAATGCAATTGTAATTGGTTATTTAGTTGCTGGTTAGACACAAAAAGAGGAGCACGATGATAAAGTATATAATATTTGTATTCACACATTTAAATAAACTAATAAAGTGGAGGGGCGCGTCATTTATAGTTAGACAAGCTATACAGCATTTCATAACTCAATTGTTCTACAAAGAAACGATGCGCCGAATCTTTTGGTTTAACTACCGATTCGATGGACAGAATGCGTGTGCTTCTTTCCCTAATCTATACGAGTAGAGATACCGGCAGATAATAAAAGAGCTGGATCTCAAGCTGCACAGTAACTTGTTTTGGTAACTACTAACTTTTAGTTTTTCGAAGGACTATAAATTTTAAATAATAATAGTTCACGACTATAAACAATATGCGAATTTGCTCCTACCACAGTCGTCCTACCACACTCTTCTTATCTGCCTATTCTTATACTGCGCAGCTCAGAAGTCAGCACTGTTTTTATCTGCCGATAGTATAAAGCCTCTATGCTCTGCAAAGTTGTAGGGGCTTCAAAATCCTTTTTCACACTTCCTAGTGTGAAAACTAGGCAGGCTCAGGAGGGTGTTTGCCGACCAGTCAAGAAAGCTAGGTGCCCATAACCATAGAGCTTGTATGAAAAGAATTGTGAATGTGAAGGAAGCGAGGGAGTTGTGTCAGGATCGTGGCAAGTGGCGCTCCATTGTCTCTGCCTATCCCTGTGGGGAAAGGGCGTGATTGAATGAAACTTTTTTTTTTTAATTTATTTTTATGATTTGACATCTGATCACGACCCGCCTGATGGCAAGCAAGAAGAGGTCCAAGAGTGCCGACGACTGCAATAACCGAGTCCTCACGGCCGCTCCAGTCGCCGTCACTATGCCGGCCAAATGTTTATAGTTTGTATTAACAATATGATTTGTTTGTAGCCAAGGACTTCAAGGAGTACCATCGCAACAATGTGGCTAAACTGGCGCGTATCAATAAGTCTATAATGAATCATCATGCGAATGCTGAGCGCGAACAAAAGAAGGAACAAGAGCGCATTGAAAAAGAGAGAATGCGAAGGTAACAACATAAAAATAATAATCTTATCTATACTAAGACGACATACGTAAGTCCCGGTTTTGATTTCTGGTCGTACCAAAGATTTATTTCATGAAGATTTGTAAAATGAAATGAATCTCAATGCTCTCTACATTCATTGCAGCGCTAGCTAAACTTCGCAGAGACATGGCGGCTCTGTGCGTTCTCTATCGCTTATACCACGGAGAATGTTCAGAGGAGCTTTTTAACTTGTTCAAAAAAAAATTTAAAAAAAAAATTCAAAACTTTATTTCTTAGTATTGTGTTAGTATGATATAACTAAATAAGTTTATGACGACAATACTTACTCTTTCGAGTATAGAAATATTAGTAGGGAATACATCATTATTTAAATATAAATAATGTTTTATATTTAAAGGTTCCTACCTCGTATTTTCAGACCCGTAATTACAGGTCGAGAGAAGCATCCGAATTTTTTTGATTCGACTAAAAGGTTTGGTGCGTTGTTTCTTTGTAGAACAATCGATGCTTTACCAGCTGATTTGTTCTCTCCATCCATCCTATAACCTTGGATCCTTCAAGCGATGCCTGAAGAAGCACCTTTGGCCGGCCTAGTGACCACGACTAGGGCAACCGTGAAGACTTGGTCTTTGCAGTCGTCGGCACTTTTGGACCTCCTCTTGCTTACCAGGGTGGAGGTCAGATGTCGAGTTACAATTAAAAAAAAACTTGTGTATGCTAAGACGACATGCGTAAGTCTCGGTTTCGATTCCTGGTCGGACCAAAGGTTTGTTTCATAACATTTGGTCGACATAGTGACTGACGGAACAGTAAAATGAAACTGATTTTTCAGTCTTTGGCGCTCTTACCATCAGGCAAGCAAGGGATCATCAGAAGTCAGATGTCGCGTCTCAATAAAAAAAACTGTTCATTACCATTCAATTTTTTTATGTTCTACTAAATTAAAGGAATTTACAGAATTTATAAAGCGTAGAGAGCGTAAAGTGACTTAGTCGCGTTTCGGGATCAGCCTAAAAGTTTCTGGTTTTTTCTATTGTGAATGCAACTTCTACTAGGCCGGCATAGTGGCGGCGGCTGGGGAAGCCGGGAATTGACTCGGTTATTCCAGTCGTCGTCATAAAAAAAACTTCCATTAGTTAACTGTACTAGCAGTTGCTTCACGGACCGCAATTCAGCTTAACATCAGGCGATGTTCTGTCATATGTCTAGTCACAATAAATAAAAAATAAGCTGTGACAATTTCATTGATTGATTATTAATATCGCCTTAGTACGTACCTTTCTAGACGAAGAGTTAACGTGTGTATTTAATTTCCACACAGGCTGATGGCAGAGGATGAAGAGGGTTACAGAAAACTTATCGACCAGAAGAAAGATAAACGTCTAGCATTCCTATTGTCGCAAACCGATGAGTATATCGCGAGCCTCACTGAAATGGTCAAGCAACACAAACAAGAGCAGAGGAAGAAGCAAGTTGAGGAGGAAAAAAGGAAGAGGGTAAATATTTTGACGACAGCCGTGGCGCATTGGTACCATAGACCAAATCTGTGCAACATCATTTAACATAATATTCCCTTGCGCCTGGCAGGAGCATAAGCCACGCCTCTTTTACCTTCAACTAATAGACTAAACAAAAAATTCTTCTAATATCAATGTTTTGGTAACAAAAAAATCTAAACAGATCATAAAACAAAAAAAAAATAGAAAAATACTCGCCTTCAATAGGCTAACGTCAATGCAGCCAACAATGGGCGTATTACGTGCGCAACAGTAGTTCATACCATTGTATCCCTTAAGGTGGAGCAGCGAGCGTTTTGTCAATATTACATTGGTGCACATCGTTACGCTTTAAGTCCCGGGTTCGATTTCCGGTTGAGGCAATTATTTATTTCATAGCTTTTATTTTATTCGGGTGTTTTCCGACCAAATCGGAGACATCCTCAAGAAAGCTAGGTTGCCTAGTGCCCATAACCACAGAGCCTTTATGAAGAAAATTTTGGATGTGAAGGAAGCAAGGGAGTTGTGTAAGGATCGTGGTAAGTGGAGCTCCATTGTCTTTGCCTATTCCTGTGGTAAAAAAGCGTGACATTTTGATTTGATTATTTGAATTTTTATAATTATAATCATAAAACGTGCAGATGTTTGCTCCGGGTTGTCAAAGAATGGTAGGCAGTGGTGCCCTGTCTGCCGACTCGGGGTAGTACCACCACTTTAAGTATACGGACCGTGAAGAAGTCGTGTTTCGGGTGTAAAAGAAACCTGCAGTAATTTCTTACAAGTTAAAGGTGTCTTTTTGTATTGAGACTCGACTTGCTTGCTGATTGGTAAGCAAGGGCATATCTAACTGATTGAAATATATAGTTTATGGTTGCCTACTATTTTTATTTAAACATTGCATATTAATATTTATATCGCGCCGTAGTAAGGCCGGAGTCATTTTCGGGTCGCCGTCGAATTAACGCAGGCGCCTTTTTATTTATTTATTATTTTTCCAGCTTTTATTTATAATTTGACGACAGGCGTGGACAAACGGTTTAGCGATTGGTTTGTTGCGCGTTAAGTCCTGGGTTCGATTTCCGGTCGGAGCAAATATTTGTTTCATAGCTTTTATTTGTTATATTTAATAACATTAAATATTTCAAATATTTGTTAATAATAAAAAAAGAGATGGATATTTGCTTCGGGTCTGGTTATCAAAGAGTGGTTGGCAGTGGTACCCAGTCTGCTGATCCGGGGTAGTACCACCACTTACAAGTATACAGACTGTGAAGTGATTTGGTCACGTTTCGGGATCAGCTTGTAAGTTGCCGGTTCCATCTAGGCCGGCATAGTGGATGTGATTGCTATCATAGTTATTGAATTGTAGTAGCAGTGACATTCATTCATGGACCACACTTCGGCTTAACATCAAGCGGGGTGCTGACATATGTCGAGTCACAATAAAAAATATAATATATATATATATATAAATATAATAATTTTAAAAAAATATTTATAATTATAGTTTGTTGCCCACGGATAATCAATACAAACGAACGAATATAGAATTATCATAGACATTCATTCTGACTTAGCTAATGCGTTTATTTTTTTTTTGTAGAAATCTCGTAAGAAGAAGTTGTTGGAAGGGGCTGAAATTGATGCTATGGATGACAGTTCACAGTCATCTGACACTCGAGTTAGCGTGGTGGATTCTAAAACTGGAGAGGTAATGTTTTTTTTATATTTTTATTATGACTCGACATATGACAGCACCCCGCTTAATGTTAAGCTGGAGTGTGGTCCATGAATGGATGTCACTGCTACTACAATTCAATAACTGTAAGTGGCAATCACATCCACTATGCCCGCCTAGTTCTCCTATAGTTTTATTATTATTTCGGCAGCATTCTGCTTGGAGTGCAGTCCATAAATGGAGGTGACCGCTACTACAGTTAAATAACTGCAAGTAGCAGTCACATCCACTATGCCGGCCTAGTTGGAACCAGCAACTTATCCAACAGTCAGGTTAATGCTCATTCAATTGTAAGGCAATGTTTGTTTTGTCTTTAACCAGGGTTGGCAAATTGTTTTGATGTTTTGTAAAAAAAGTCTAGAAATGGGTATAGTATGTCTAAGCCGAAATGACGCGCCCCTCCATATAAAATATGGATAAAACACACCGAAAATGCATTTGTAATTGATCATTCAGTTGCTGGTTAGACACAAAAGGAGGAGCACGATGATAACGTATAGTAATATTTGCATTCAAACATTTCAATAAACTTTAATAGTGAAGGGACCCGTCATTTATATTTAGACAAGCTATAGTTTGAATCGGCCTATAACCTTAGAACTTGGATAAAGAGAATAGGTGTATGTATATTATTATAATATTATGTATTTATATTTTGTTTGTATATAAATACAAAATATTATATGACGGTATGTATGTATAGCTTGTCTAACTATAAATGACGCGCCCCTCTACTCTATTAATTTATTTAAATTGTGAAAAATTACTAACTGTACTACTATACTTGATCAGCGTGCTCCTCCTTTTGTGTCTAACCAGCAACTGAATAACCAATTTTTAAATGCATTTTCGGTGTGTTGCATCTATATTTTATATGCCACGATACTGACACAACTCCCTCGCTTCCTTCTCATTCACAATTTGTAATTATAATCAATTTTATAATAATTACAATTCACAGATTATTAAAGGCGAGGAGGCTCCATTATTATCACAACTAAAAGATTGGATGGAGAGTCACCCTGGGTGGGAGGTGCTCTCTGATTCTGAAGATTCTGGAGATGACAGCCAAGATGATGATGGTATAAAAAACGTGCCACTATGGGAATACTTTTCATTTACTGTTACATGACATCTGACCTTGACCTACCTGATGGAAAATATAAAGGGAAACTAATAAAAAAAGGGCGAATATATGCAAACTCAACATATTTTTAATTATTTTACCTCATACTACGACGACAGGCGATTTGTTTGTTGCGCGTAATAAGTAGTCCGGGTTCGATTCCCGGTCAGAGCAAATATTTGTTTCAGCTTTTATTTGTAATATTTAATAATTACATATATTAATTATTTTCAAATATTTGTTAATAAAAAAAAGAGGTGGATATTTGCTTCGGGTCTGGTTATTAAAGAGTTGTTGTCAATGGTACCCAGTCTGCCGATCCGGGGTATTACCACCACTTACAAGTATACAGACCGTAAAGTGATTTGGTCGCGTTTCAGGATCAGCTTGTAAGTTGCCGGTTCTAACTAGGACGGCATAGTGGATGTGATTGCTATTTACAGTTATTGAATTGTAGTAGCAGTGACATCCATTCATGGACCACACTTCAGCTTAACATCAAGCAGGGTGCTGTCATATGTCGAGTCACAATAAATAATTCTCATTTTGCATTTATGACGACCGTGATCGACCAGTGGTAGTGGAATATTCTCGCAAACAAAGAAAAGCTCTGTACAGAACAACTTGCTAGTACCAATATATCTTTTATATGTGTACTTTGGTCGCCCAGTTTCTATGATACAAGCACCTTTAGTAGCGTAGTTTAGAAAGATAAAATAACGCCGTGTTACACAATTTCATATAATGAATGTTTCACAAGATGGCTGCTCTAGTTCCGCTTTTGGCCACATCCATTACTATCGCTCTGTATTGTATTATTTTAAATAATCTGTAAAATAAATATTTATTTTGTAGATAAGCACAAAAAAGAGGAGAAGAGAGAGAAAACGGAAGAGGAGAAAGCCCGCGAAATTCTTAAGAAAGCCAAAGTTGAAGATGATGAATATAAAACTGAAGAACAAACTTATTACAGGTAAAAGAATTATGAAGTCTATTAAGGCTATGGGTAATAATATATTTTATACTTTTTATGAGATTGTTATGACGTTCCGATGGGTTAGAAACGATACAACCAAATGCCAATATCGTTAAAGGGGCACTACACAATCCAAATATCGTATCGTAAATCTTTCTGTCCAAACCTAAGTCCTTTTTTCCCAATCACAGCGTTTTCGCAGTTTTGCTGTCCCCCCGTGATCCATGAGAGAATGGAATTTAATCTAAAGTCGAGTGAAGCCCAACTTTGGAGTCAATGAATCTGAGGTGTTTGTGTGGGGGGGGGGGAACTTAGAACTTAATTTAAAGTGGGTGGGCGATTTGCGAATGGCCCTGTGTGGTGCCAGCCGCGTTGGCTTATGTGTGAACTTCCAGTAAATTCTATTTGGCAGAACAGTTCTTTAACAAAGAGATTTCCAGTTCCTTTGATCTTGTTCCGCAGACGATATTCTTCCGAGCCCTTTGTTGGAAAAACGATTGAAGAAACCGATTTAGTTTATTACTAATGATAATTAATTTTACAGTATTGCTCACACAGTACACGAATCTGTGACAGAACAAGCAAGCATTCTGGTCAATGGAAACCTTAAGGAATATCAAATTAAGGTAAAGTATTTTTTAATTTTTTATTGTATTATACATTTCTAAACATTTCTAAGCGACTAAAGTGCTTGTATCATAGAAAAAGGACAACCAAAGTACATATCAAACATACATTGGTACTGGTGGATGGTTTCGTGCTCTCTGTTTGTGTAACCATTGCACTGCCCCTACACCACGGTCGGTTTCTAATTTGTTCTATAATATAACTTATAATTGCAGGGTCTCGAGTGGCTTGTATCCTTATTCAATAACAATTTAAATGGTATTCTGGCTGATGAGATGGGTCTTGGTAAAACAATCCAGACAATTGGTTTGGTCACTTATTTGATGGAAAAGAAGAAAGTTAACGGACCATTCCTTATTATTGTTCCTCTCAGGTGAGTTTGTTTTTTCATTGTAATGCGACATCTAACATCGATTTGCCCAATGGTAAACAAGGTGAGGATTGAGGATAGAAAATACCGACTTAGTCGTCGTCACTATGCCGGTCAGAAGTGTTTTACATACTTGGCTTGGAAGATCCAAGGTAATCCAACCACTTGTTGAGAATTGTGGATGAGAAGGGAGCAAGGGGGTTGCTGTCAGGCGCTCCATTGTCTCTGCCTAGTAGGAAAAAGGCGTGACAATTTAATTAATTGATGTAACTGATAATGCTATATGCTTACCTAGTAACAACAGCACTACTAACTCCGAGGTAGTCACAGAATATTATGCAGTTACTTAACTGTAGTTGCAGTCCGCTCCATTCATATACCGCACTCCTGCTTAACATCAGGTGGGGTGCTATAAATTTTCGAGCCACAATGAAAAAAAAACACAGCCTTTTAAGTTCTTTTAGTCTAGTAATACGGCGTTCTCACGAGGCGAATTAAGTTGTTCAGTATTTATCGTTCACAAAAAAAATGAAAGCTTATTGTTTTGAAAGTTTATTGAGTTTTTTATTGAAGTTTATTGAAACGATCTCACGGTTCAATAATAATCGACTCAATATTACACATGTCAATTATCATTTTAGCATTAATCTCGTGGATGCGGACGCCATAATTTATATATTGTTTTACATATACAATATACAATACATAGGTACTCAATCGCGCTGATTGACTGGCTGATTACTCAATGTTAGTTGAACGAACAAGTTCAGACGGGTCGATTCGCTGTCAGCTGTCAAATGAATCAACAAAAGTCGAAAGGTCTTTAACTTTTGTTAAATAGATATTTATTGCTTCAACTTGATTGAAAATCTGTTCAGACGGTTCAAATCACGAACGATTTTACAGTTGATCTACTAAATTCGCCTCGTGTAAACGCCGTATAATATTAATTTCTTCACAGTACACTTTCCAATTGGGTACTCGAGTTTGAGAAATGGGCGCCAGTGGTGATGGTCGTGTCGTACAAAGGCTCGCCACAGTCGCGGCGGCTTGTTCAAACGCAAATGAGATCCGCGAAATTCAATGTGCTGCTTACTACTTACGAATATGTCATCAAGGATAAAGCTGTTTTGGCTAAGGTACGATTATCAACTTTGTATGTTTGTTTGTTCGAAATCTAACGTGTAGAATCCTCTTAGATTTTGCGCGAACATTGATTAATGAATTAAACAAATTTTATGCGACTTATTTTATTTTGGTTATTGATTTTACAAATTTTTATTATTCCGACGTTTCGAGAGCTTTGCAGCCATCGTGGTCACGGAGATGTAAACGCGATAGTAAGCCGCATAACATTTGTTTAATTGATAAATGTAATGTATGTTTTTTTGGTTGGCATAGACCCGTGAAGTGATTTGGTCGCGTTTCGGGATCAACTTGTAAGTTGCCACTAGGCCGGCAAAGTGGATGTGATTGCTAAGCACAACTATTGAATTGTATTAATAGACCACACTCCAGCTTAACATCAAGCGGGGTGCTGTCATAAGTCGAGTCACAATAAAAAAAAAACGTGTCGCAAAAACATTAAACCTACTATCCGGTCGCATGCCACTATGCCAGTCAAATAACTTGATCTAAGTTTAACAAACTTGCTATTTTAATCGCAGGTCCATTGGAAATACATGATAATTGACGAAGGTCACCGCATGAAGAATCACCACTGCAAATTGACCCAAGTATTAAACACCTATTACATTGCGCCACATCGGCTACTCCTCACTGGTACACCATTGCAGAACAAATTGCCTGAACTGTGGGCCCTACTCAACTTCCTACTACCATCCATATTTAAGAGTTGCTCCACTTTTGAGCAATGGTTCAATGCGCCTTTCGCTACTACTGGAGAAAAGGTATGGCAATTTTTTTTAAGACGCTACATGTAAACTAACCCTGCTACTTGAACTAAATTTTAAAATGCTTTGCCATAACCTTAGAGCTTGTATGAGGAGAATTGTGGATGTGAAGGAAGCGAGGGAGTTGTGTCAGGATCGTGGCAAGTGGCGCTTTATTGTCTCTGCCACGGGAAAAAGGCGTGGCAATTTGATTCATTAATTTTTATTTATTCACGTTTCGATACTAAGCTACAAAAGTGCTTGTATCATAAAAACAGGACATCCTAAGTATATCAAAGATACATTGGTACTGGCAAGTGGTTTTGAACCCAGTACTCTCGGTTTGCGTAACCATTGCACTACCACTACTCCGCAGTCGCCTTGAAATAATATCTGTGAAATAATATCTTATCATGCTGTCATAGTACATACGACTGGTATCAGCTCAGACTTCTGACAGTCGCAGCAGCCTTCTTTACTCAAAGACCACGCACTAGCTTAACATCAGGCGGGTCGTTGTCATATGCATGAAATACAGGCGGATTGACCAGGAAGCTTTATTAGAGGCTCTAGAATTGCCATATGGTTACAATAGTGACTGTGGCTGAGGCGGCCGTGAGCAGAATAGTTTTTTTTCAGTCATCTACGCTCTTGGACTTTCCCTTGCTTACCGTCAGGCCATATGTCAGGTGTTATTAATTTAAAAAATCTGTTTAATTCATGGTCGGCATAGTGAATTGAATCAGATTTTTCAGTCGTCGGCGCTCTTGGCTATGCTTTGCTTCATTGTTATATTTGTTTAGGTGGAACTGAATGAAGAAGAAACCATTTTGATTATTCGTCGTCTCCACAAAGTGTTGCGTCCGTTCTTGTTGCGGCGTCTTAAGAAAGAGGTGGAGAGTCAATTGCCTGACAAAGTGGAATACATCATCAAGT
This sequence comes from Tinea trinotella, assembly GCA_905220615.1. Classification (NCBI taxonomy): domain Eukaryota; kingdom Metazoa; phylum Arthropoda; class Insecta; order Lepidoptera; family Tineidae; genus Tinea; species Tinea trinotella. The sequence goes on from HG992312.1 coordinate 10,741,215, forward strand.
GTGAAATGAGTGGCTTACAACGGGTGTTGTATAAGTAAGACCTTCTTTATTATTTTTACTCTTATGGCGACGAAAAAGCAGTGAAATTGCGTCGCGGTCGCAAGTGACCAATCAACGTAGTTGGTAAAGAGTGGTGACCAGTCAACCGATCTGGGGTAGTACCACCACTTACAAGTATACAGACTGTGAAGTGACTTAGTCGTGTTTTGAGGTCAGCTTGTAAGTTGCTGGTTTCAACTAAGCCATCATAGTGGATGTGTCTGCTACTTACAGTTACTTAACTGTAGTAGCAGTTACGTCTATTCATAGACCGTATATCAGCTTATCATCATGTGGGCTGCTGTCATATGTCGAGTCGCAATAAAATAAAGTTTACTTATTGATTTGTCATTTCGCTGTCGTGTATTAAGAGAATCAGCGCCCAGGTTAAGGTTCCTTAAGCGCCAGGTTACTCAGTTTAAAGAGTGGTAGGCAGTGGTACCCAGTCTGCCGATCCGGGGTAGTCCCACCACTTACAAGTATACAGACTGTGAAGTGATTTGGTCACGTTTCGGGATCAGCTGGTAAGTTGCCGGTTCCGTCTAGGCCGGCATGATGGATGTGATTAGCAATTTACAGTTATTGAATTATAGTAGCAGTGACATTCATTCACGGACCACACTTCGGCTTAACATCAAGTGGGGTGCTGTCATATGTCGAGTCACAATAAAAAAAAAAGTATAGCTACTGTTACTGAGTAGGATTCTACAATAGTAGTGTTGCAGAAGGGGTGATATGTGATCGAAACACACCCTTTGTGCACCGCTCTACTATCGCATGAACCTCCTCAGTTAAGCGTCTGATGTTAGGCTGGACTATTTATCAACTATCAGTAGCAGTAACATCCACTATCCCGCCATAGTTAGAACAAATTAGGCATAGTTAGTTAGGCAACTTACAAGTTGATTCCGAAACGCGTCTAAGTCACTCATGATCTGCATACTTGTAAGTGGTGGTACTACCCCGGATCGGCAGACTGGGCACAACAGCCTACTAATCTTTTATTTTCTAAATATATTCTGATTATGAATTTAAATCGCTTCAGTTTAAAGCAATCCTTTGGCTAAAAGTCACGCGATTAATTTTTAATTAAGTTCTAAATAACTCATGTAAATTATTTTACAGGCACATGCAGTCGAAGGGTGTGCTACTAACAGATGGCTCTGAAAAGGGCAACAAGGGAAAGGGTGGTGCAAAGGCGCTCATGAACACAATTGTACAACTGAGGAAACTCTGCAATCATCCATTCATGTTCCAGCACATTGAAGAAAAATTCTGTGACCACCTCGGAATTAGTGGTACTGTCGTTACTGGGTAAGCCCATGTGTTCTCTCCATCCTATGACCTTGGATCCTTCAAGCGATGCGTGAAGAAGCACCTTTGGCCGGCATAGTGACGGCGACCGAAGCAGCCGTGACAGCTCTTGGACCTCCTCTTGCTCATCAGGCGGGTCGAGGTCAGATATCGTGTCACAATAAAAAATAAAAAAAAGCATATAGCATGATCAGTTTTTCGACAAAGCTTTTCATTATAAAACTCTACCAGTAAGAAATGCGAACTGTGTCGCCAGATATTCTTTGCCAGGATTAACTGATCAAGTGAAAGCATAATAAAGGATATCATCATCAGCCAGAAGGCGTCCACTGCTGAACATAGGCCTCCCCCTTAAAACGCCATTTCGAACGACAAGATGCCAGTTGCATCCACCGGTTATTCGTGACTTTCACTATGTCGTCAGTCTACCTAGTGGGAGGCCTACCTACGCTGCGTCTTCCGGTTCGTGGTCTCCACTCTAGAACCTTTCTTCCATGGGGAAGAAAGGTTCTAGAGATATGTTGTCGGATATGTTGAAAAAATATATACGGCGGTTGGAAATGAATGCTGAGCGGGCCAGAAGAAGTAGGCCAGAATGCGGTCATTAAGGCGTGTATGTGACGATAGCGGATAGAATAAGGAATAGCACAATTCGCAATAGGTGTGGTTTAAAAGAAGATGTAGTGACCAGGATTGATGTTGGATTGCTTCAATGGGTCAATTGCTTTGGGCACATGGTAAGGATAAGTGAAGGATTGACGAAGGTAATTTATAAATCGGATGTGGATGGATGCGTCAAACAAGGCAGACCCAGGAGGGTGTTTTCTGACCATCCTTAAGAGTGTTGCGTATGCCTAGTGCCCATAATCGTAGAGCTTGTATGTAGAGAATTCTGGATGTGTGAGAAGCAAGGGAGTTGTGTCAAGATCGTAGCAAGTGGCTCTCCGTTGTCTCTACCTATCCCTCTAGGAAAAAGGCGTGACAATTTGATTGATTGATTTTAAGCAAGTTTAGTAGACAAGCACCAAAACTTTATATTCTCCTACAGGCCAGACCTATACCGAAGTTCAGGAAAGTTTGAATTGCTGGACCGCATCTTGCCTAAACTGAATAGGACCGGACATCGTGTACTTATTTTCTGTCAAATGACACAATGCATGACCATCATCGAAGATTACTTGTCATGGAGGACCTTCCAGTATTTAAGGTGAAATTTCTTTTTACTCTATTGATATGATAAGTAAATTAAAATAATATTTTATTTATTTTAATTTTTTATTATTGATATCTATACCAAGCTACTAAAGTGCTTGTACCATAGAGTACATATATCAAAGATACATTGGTACCGGTGAATGGTTTCGAACCCGTGCTCTCGGCTTGCGTAACCGTCGCACGGCCACTACACCACGGTCGCGTTAACATTGTGACATACACACACATTAAATGACTTATTATTATTTGCCCATTTAATTGATTCTTCTTCAGTTAAATTAATAATGGAAAGGCGAAGGAAACTTAGTCCATACAGCCTAGTATTCCGTTATAATGTCTTTACTGGATGAAGATGAAACAGTTCAGTGTTTCATCCATTACATGAGGGTGAAGATGATGGTGATGAAGTTGAATCTTTACTAAAACTCTTCAGATGGATTCTTGAAGGAAACACGAAGGGCAGGGCCGTCTTTACCCGGAGGTTCAAGGGGTGCAGTGCACCCGGGCGCAGAGTCCTAGGGGGCGCATGCCGACCGCCATAAATTTCGATAGGTACCTACTACACTGAGACCACGCAAGCGGAGCCTTGACTTTCGCACCCCGGCGCTGAATATGCTTAAGACGGCCCTGACGAAGAGACAAGTTAAACAGCTTTAATTCAATTCTATACTCTATCAACTTAAAAATTCCACTATTACACATTAATATTAAAGAAACACAAGCTTTACAAATAAATTAAAATTGCACGACCTGTCGCTTGCATTTTATTTACATTTCTATTTTACGCTAACGATAGAAACAGGACGACCAAAGTACATATATATATCAAAGATACATTGGTATCGGTGAATGGTGTTCTCGTTTTGTGTGACCACCACACCATGGTCGCCTTAAAACTATAACTAGTTTATATTTTAAAGTCGGTGATGTTTACTGAGTTGTATCTTTAGACTTGACATGGTAAATCTAGTCAATATTGACCATAGACCTAATTTTATTAACACAGATTGGATGGTATGACAAAGGCTGAGGATCGTGGAGAGTTACTGAAGAAATTCAACGACCCCAAATCTGAGTACTTCATATTTTTGCTGTCAACAAGGGCTGGTGGTCTTGGTCTCAACTTGCAGAGTGCAGATACTGTCATCATCTTTGACTCTGATTGGAATCCTCATCAGGTAAAATCAGCTAGGCTCTTAAAGCATTGGATTACAAAACACGGCTGATACATTTTTACGGCTGATAATTACTTTCTCTTTGTGATATGGCCATACTTTCCCATATGGCAATTCTATGCTTTTGGGCCGAAAAGTTTTTGAATTGATATTTTTACTTATATTTTTTTTTATTTAAAAATAGCTGACCCGGCGAACTGCGTACCGTCTAACAGTCAATGAATGTCGTGTTACAGAAGTTGTTGTGAATTGAGAAAATTTATATAATCGTTTCTCTTTATAAATAATACAACATAGGTTTTTAAGTATTATAATTTTACTGATATGCCAAAATTGTAATTTTTTTTAATTTTCAACATCAAGTAGCTTGATATTATAATATAATTCTTAGTTTACATAAAATACATATCTGATCTCAATATTTCCTTAACAACAAATACAAAACCATGAAAATCGGTCCAGCCGTTCTCGAGTTATAAGTGTTCTAACAAACCCGGCTTTGTTTTATATATTATTATATAAGATAACAACATAGAGTGTTCTCCGACCAAATCGGAGACATCCTCAAGAAAGCTAGGTTGCCTAGTGCCCATAACCACAGAGCCTGTATGAAGAGAATTGTGGATGTGAAGGAAGCAAGGGAGTTGTGTAAGGATCGTGGTAAGTGGCGCTTCATTGTCTCTGTCTATCCCTGTGGGAAAAAGGCGTGACAATTTGATTAATTGATTGATAACAACATATATTTTTAAATTCAGGATCTCCAAGCTCAAGATCGTGCTCATCGTATTGGACAACGTAACGAGGTTAGAGTGTTGCGTTTGATGACTGTTAACTCGGTGGAGGAAAGAATTTTAGCTGCTGCCAGGTAATTAATACATACAAATGTTGATAATAAATTCTGTTATTAATTTAACGCTACTTGATTGTGATTGTGGCTTGATTGTAAATAAATACATACATACACTGAATATGGCCATATTGAACTGATATTAGACAGTGTTGCCAGTATACAATAATATTTTTTATATATTTTTATTGTGACTTGACATATGACAGCACCCCCCTTGATGTTAAGCCGAAGTGTGGTCCATGAATGAATGTCAATGCTACAACAATTCAATAACTGTGAGTAGCTATCACATCCACTATGCCGGCCTAGTTGGAACCGGCAACTTACAAGCTGATCCCGAAACGTGACCAAATCACTTCACGGTCTGTATACTTGTAAGTGGTGGTGCTACCCCGGATCGGCAGACTGGGTACCACTGCCTACCACACTTTGATAACCAGACCCGAAGCAAATATCCACCTCTTTTTTTTATTAACAAATTTTTGCAATATTTTATTATAATTATTAAATATTACAAATAAAAGCTATGAAACAAATATTTGCTCCGACCGGGAATCGCACCACTCGCACCAATCGTTCGTCCACGCCTATCGTCAAAATTAAAATTTAATTTAATTTAATAAATTAAACAAATTTTATGCGGCTTACTATCGCATAAATTGTCGGAGAGTCTCTCTGTGACCACGGTGGCTGCAAAGCTCTCAAAACGTCGGAATAATAAAAAATGTAAAATTATTAAACCAAAATATAAAAGCGATGATAAAATTTGTTTAATTTATAATAATAATTTATTTGTTTAATGTAGATATATTATATAATTAATATTAATCATTTATCTATATTCATTTAAAATAATTCATTCGTTTATTTTGAGTGTTTTTATTGGTTGAATATATTGTTAATGACACAAGTATGACTGTGACTTTCACAATAGGTCAAGCCTGTATCGTGAAAGTCAAATAATTATTAGATTTAGATTATTATTATAGATTCAGATCGCGCAAAATCTAAGATAAATTTAATAGTTTTAATCTTGGCCTAGCAGGAACACTAGTAAGTCTTAGTTTTGGGCAAAATTATGTTCGTTAATTAAGATAAGTTGTGCTGTTTGTGTTTGTGCCATAATAAAAAATCTTTGACACAACAAAGTTGTCTTAAAAGTATTCTATATCACGACGTGCGTGAAAACAACTGAGCAAATGAATTTTAAAGTTATTAATTAACAAATTGTTTAATGTTTATCATATTTTTGTATGTCTACACAGATACAAGTTAAACATGGACGAGAAAGTAATTCAAGCTGGTATGTTCGATCAGAAATCAACTGGCTCTGAGCGGCAACAATTCCTGCAGACTATTCTGCATCAGGATGGGGATGATGAAGAGGTAAGTTAGGTGTATAATATCAGGATCGTGAGAAGTAGCGTTCCATTGACTCTCCTTTGAGAATCGAGATGAAGTGTATGAAAAGACTCAGTCTCTATTCGGGATTAGCTTGGTCGGCAAGTAAATGCAATTGCTACTTTCAGTTATCAAACTGTAGTAGCAGTCGTCTCCATATATGGACAGCACTCCAGGTTAACATCAGGCGGGGTGCTGTCAGATGTCGGGTTACAATTTATTTTAAATCTGACTTTTAACCTCCATTAATAGACAGCGCTCTAGGTTAATATCAGCAGGAGTGCCGTTTGTCTTTTACTTTATTTCGTGATCTTTTTGTTATTTTTTTTTATTGTAGGAAGAAAACGAAGTACCTGACGATGACTTGATCAATGAAATGATTGCTCGTTCTGAAGAGGAGCTGGAATTATTCAAAGTGATCGATGCTGAGCGTAAGAAGACTGAGACACGCTCGCGGCTCATGGAAGAATCTGAATTACCTGATTGGCTTGTCAAAAATGATGATGAAGTTGTATGTAATAGGGTAAAATACGCGATTTAATTATGTAGTGAAAAATGGATAGTTTGTCCATATGTTATCCTTCTATTATTATTTATGTGAGTTTGTTTGTTACGTTTTCACGCAACAAATACGTAACCGATCATCATGAAACTTTGTACACATATTTTTGGAGGTACTAGAAGTAACATAGGATATTTTTAATTTAAAAAAAGTATATATTTTTTACTATAGTTTCTATTTGACTATAGTTTCTATTGATTCAGCTGTTTTGGAATTTTTCTATATATTTTTTTAATTTCCGTCTGTCATTTTTATATGAGTTATTGAGTCATAAATACAAAAAAAAGGGATATACAGTCGAAATGAGAAGTTCCTTTTTTATGACAGTGTTATGAACCTAATTTTACGCGGGTGAAACCGCGGGCACAGCTAGTGTTATATAGAAATGATGTACGGTATAGTGGATGCGACTGCTATTCACAGTTATTAAACTGAAGTAGCTGTTAAATAACTGTATCGTGTGCTTTTTTAAATAAGAAATATTCCTTTTGCGTTTCCGGATCAGCTAGAAAGTTTCTAGAGTTCACTAAGGAGTCTATTTGTGGACGTAATAAAGAGGAGCTGTGGCATTGAGGCAGTGACATAGAATAAAACATTCTGTCAGTCCTCGGCTGTCTTGCCCTCTTACCACCAGGAAAGAGGGCACGGAATTTAGAATTCAGATGTCAATAAAAAGAAAACAATTTATTGATTAAAAGATTTTTTTATTCTTTTAATAATTACTTGCAATTTAATCTAAATATGTATACTTTATTTTATAGAATCAAGGCTGGAATTACCTTGATGAGGAAGAAACTCTTGGACGTGGATCGCGTCAACGAAAAGAGGTGGATTACACAGATTCATACACTGAAAAGGAATGGTTGAAGGCATTGGACGATGATGAAGATTTGGAGGAGGAGGAAGAGGAAGACGAGGATGATAGAAGGAAGAGAAGGGGAAAGAAACGACGGTAAGACAATTTGTTATATCCTTAATTTGAAAGTAAACTAGAGGAGAAGCAACATCTACTGAAGAACTAACCAGTTTGTGACACGTTAAGTCCCGGGTTCAATTCCCAGTCGGAGCAAATATTTATTAAGGTAGATTTTGGATAAAAGAGGTAGATATTTGCTCCGGTTTTGCGTCGTATTTTCTTAAAAGATTTTTATGCAATTTATCATTATTAAACCGCACTGCACCGCCTAACATCGTGCCAGTCTCATATTTTAGTATAATGACCGCTTTGTTTTAAGGCATTAAGTCGTCACAAATGTATGTCACTTACTTACAAATACATAATCAAAGACAGTCATAAATAAATAAATAAAAAGTGATCGATTATCTCATTATGAAGAAAGTATCTTATTAAATTGTCTAATTACAGTCGTCAGGATGAATCTGATGAGGAAGAAATGCCATGTTCATCAAAGAAGAAAAACAAAACAGAAGTGGCATTGCTCAAGAAACAACTTAAGAGTGTCATGAAGAAAGTTATTAATTACACTGATGAGTATGTTTATTATCATTATTTATTTGACTAGTGATATTAATAATTACCCAGATACACAAAATGTTTTTTTAATAGTGGCATCAATGTTATCAAGTGTTCGCAATAGCACGAGTTTAAACGATTACCCACTAGGCATACAAACAAGTGGAAGAATGACGGAATGATAGTTATTGAGAGCGAAAAAGAGACAAATATATGTTGCTCTGCATTGCGACACTAAGTTCAGGTTTGCTTATTAGCATAGTTTAAATGTGTCTCGTTTTGATCGCGTATAACATATCTATGTCTCTTCTTAAAATATCATTGGGCGGGATAGTCAATCAATCAAATTGTTACGCCTTTTTCCCACAGGGATAGGCGGGATAGTGACATTGTAAAAGGGTTATGTCCAGCAGCGGATAACTAAGAACTGATGATTATACTAAACGTGCTCATATCATAGAAACTAGGCGACCAAAGTACATATAAAAGATATATTGGTGGCAAATAGATTTTGAACCAGGATTCTTGGTTTGCGAGACTATTTCACTATTACTATAATACTAAGCTATATTAAGCTACGCATGTGCTTGTATCATAGAAACAGTACATAGTACAACCAAAGTACATATATTAAAAATACATCGGCAAGTGGTTTTGAACCTGTGTTCTCGTTTTGAGTAACCATTGCACTACCACGGTAGGCCAAACCATTTATATAATTTGTTTGTTGACAGTACTGGTCGGATGCTGTCAGAGCCATTCATGAAGTTGCCATCGCGCAAAGAGCTGCCAGAATATTATGTTGTCATCAAGAAACCGCTCGACATAAAGAAGATCATGACTAGAATTGAAGAGGGCAAGGTGAATGAAGCTTATTATTGTTATTATAGCTTGATATGAGTGCGGTCCATGAATGAAAGTGACCGCTATACTTACAGTTAAAGACCTATAGCGGTCACGTGCACTATGCCAACCTAGTTGAAACCGGTAACTTACAAGCGGGTCCCAAAACGCGACTAAGTCACTTCTGTATATTTGTAAGTGGCTGATAGCAATACACTACCGCCCTTTGACAACTAGCCCTGAAACAAACAGCTGGAGTAAGAAGGTAACAAAACAAGTTACTGCGCAGCTTGCTTTGATGCTAGCTTTTTTTTTTCTGCCGGGTTCTATAACTTTAAAGCTGATCCCGAAAGGGTATGACTATTTCTTAAATTTTGCGCGAACATTGAATAATGAATTAAACAAATTTTATGCGCCTTACTATCTTTCCGTGACCACGATGGCTGCAAAGCACTCTAAACGTCGGAATAATAATAAAAAAGTGTAAATTAAAAACCAAAATAACCACTATAGTAAGCCACATAAAATTAGTTTAATTCAGTGCGTATGATACCTACTGTACATGTACCTAATATATGTATAATTTTGTTCGCAGTACAACGAAATGGTTGACTTGGAGCGTGACTTCTTCACATTGTGCGCGAACGCACAGACATACAACGAGGAGCAATCACTCATTTATGAGGATTCCGTTCGGCTGAGGAATGTGTTTATAGAGTTGCGGCGCAAATATGAAAATGGCAACCACTCCGATGACTCTGATGATACCAATGGTAAATGATTTATATTTGTAAGTTACACTACGGTTTAAGGCGGTCGTGGTACAGTGGTAGTGCATAACCACTTGCCGGTACCAATGTACATATATGAACTTTTCTCGTCCTGTTTCGTGTAGCTTGATATAAAAATGTAAATTTTAAAATCATACTGGGGGTTGGTTTGTACAAATAATAACTATATCATCTCTCGATAGAGATTAAGAAAATCATTGAAAGCTAGGTTAAAATTAACGAGATAATCAAACGTTTCGTTGCACTGACGATATTCGTCACAACGATTAATAGTCTTCTTTTGGTAATTTCGGCCTAGTTTATTATTTTGACAACCGTTGACGAGAGACGATATCGTTCTTATTGTCCAAATGTACCCCACTGTGGTTGTATCATAGACACCGAGTGACCAATTATTATTATAATTTATTGTGTCGTGACATCTGACCTCGACTTTATCATCATCATTAGCCAGAACACGAATAACGCCTTTTGTGACGAAATAGGCTGATTTGGTCAAAATTCATAGAAAGTAAAAACAAAGTCGCTAAAAAACATGATGTTAGAAGGGATTAAAAGTATAATAACGCATAATAAAACATGATAAATAAATTTAGTTATATGTGTAAGGAATATTGGGAAATATAGATAGATGCCAGAGCATAGATAGCTCTTTCCATTGCCCGCTCTTTTAAATTATAGAAATATAATTTTTCAGTAACATTAGATATTTTTTTCTATACATTCATATATTTTTTACAGTAATGGAAGAAGATGAATCTGACGATGAGTCGAGTCGCTCAATGAAAATGAAGATTAAATTAAAAGGCAAAGCGAAGGCTGGTGGAACACCAGCTAAGAAACGCAGACAACGCAAATACATTTCAGACGATGAAGACTATGAGGAGGATTAAGAGGCACGCTTATACCCATGGGTGTTATCATACAAAAATTCAAATATACATTAAGTCATTTTACCTAGCCCCCCTAGCACGGCAATCCAAGAAGCAAGATAAAGACGTGTAAGGAATTTCATTGCAACTCATTTTGAATAACTTACTGTAACAGTGTATCAAAAAAGATATTTAAACGTTCTATAAAACTTTACACAAAACAATATTATTATTTTTTAAAAACATTTTGATGTGCCGGTCTACTAAGTTATTTAAAATGAGTTGCAATGAAAGAATGAAGAATGCTTTGCAGGTCTTTATCTTGCTTCTTGGATTGCCGTGCTAGGGGGGCAGGCTAGTAATCTGACACCACCCTGAAGTGACTTAGTCACGTAGTTTACCCAGATTAGTATAGCTATTTAGTATCTGAGTTGCCTAGTGCCCATAACCATAGAGTTCGTATGAAGATAATTGTGTATGTGAAGGAAGCGAGGCAGTTGTGTCAGGACCGTGGCAAGCGGCGCTCCATTGTCTCTGCCTATCCCTGTGGACATTTTAATAAATTGATTGATTGATAGTATAGTGGATGCGACCGCTGCTGCCGTCTCTGATAGTAGTAGCTTCGTACTTAGATCCCATTTCAGCTTAATATGTTAGGTTACTATTTTTGTTTTGCGTACTTTTGTTCAAACTTAATGGCGGCTCTAAAGCAACTCGATGCGTAATACATAAAGTACGGTAAAGCGGGAATCGAAGTAGGTGAGAGAGTTTTTTTTTATATATTTAAGAATGGTGGGCAGTGGTGCCCAGTCTGCAAATCTAGGGTGGTACCACCACTTACAAATATACAGACAGTGAAGTGATTTGATCGTGTTTCGGGTTCAGCTTGTAAGTTTCCGTTTCTAACTAGGCCGGCATAATGGACTCACAAGTAAAAAAACGTTTAATATTCTGGTTGACTCTATCGCCGCCGAGGTTGACTGTGAGCCTCGGAGACGCCATAAAGTTTGGACGCACAGGGATCTCAATTATGAAAACGGGCCGAATTTATGTCAAATTATGTATGACGTTAATTCGGCGTATTTTAACTAAGTCTTTCAATTCTGCGAAAAATGTACTTACACTTAAATTGTCCTCACTTTCTCCTTTACCTATACCTATTATTATACCTAATAAATATTTAAATATTAGGTATAATAATTAACAAATCGTTAACAATAGTTCTTAAATACAGATAAACCAAGTAATGAATTAAAAAAAAATTTATGCGGCTTACTATCGCTCTTATTATGTTGGTTTTGATTTTACATTCTTTTATTATTCCGACATTTTGAGAGTTTTGCAGCCATGACAGCTTTGCAGGTCACGGAGAGTCAACTTCGCGATAGCAAGCCGCATAAAAATTTGTTCAATTCATTAATCAATGATCGCGGAAAATCTAAGAAAACCAAGTAAATATATGATCAGAGCTGGTATATCTGTCTGTTTGATATTTGGTTTACATTCTTTGTACCTAGAGATATGATTTTAATATAGTATGACTTTATTCCATATAAAACAATAATTGGGTTAGGAAGAATCGACAGGAGAGATTTGGCCGGCTTAGTGACAACGACTGAGGCAACCGTGAATTTAGTTGGTTTTTCAGTCGATGCCACTTTGGGACCTCCCCTTGCTTTCCATCAGACAAGTCGAGGTTAAATGTTGAGTCACAATAAAAAAATATAAGAGTTAATATTAAATAAAAAAATATTTAACAATATAATATTATGACTCAACATATAGACAGCCTGCCTGATGTTAAACTGGAGTGTGGTCCATGAGTGGAGGCGACTGCTACTACAGCCTAACTGGGGAGATTCCTTTGGTATTGGAGGTCACTACCAATTGGTAGTGGAGAGACACTAAAGGAATCTCCTAGTTAAGCGCTAGTTAAATACAGTTATTTATTTTATTTGCTTTGTAGGGTTGTGCAACTACAGTTTAATTTTAATCCTAAGAATGATAATTGATAGTTTTTTTGTTTACTTTTGACATGCACTTAAAAAGTATTTAATTTAGGTTTGAAGCAGTATTTGCTTTAGTTTTAAGAAATCAATTTATTATTTAAATATTATTCACTATGACTACCTTTTAAAATCTCGATATTAAGTTTAACACAGTTTCTTTTAGTAATGATTATAGTAGTTTTGACGACAAGCGTGGCGCATTGGTTAGTAACTCACAGTTCGTTACGGGTAGCCCCGTTTTCGATTCCCGGTCGGAGCAAAGATTCGTATCATCGCTTTTATTTTTGAATATTAAAAATATTTATTAATAAAGAGGCAGATATTTGCACCGGGTCTGGTTGTCTAAGAGTGGTAGGCAGTGGTGCCCAGTCTGCTGATCGGGGGTACTGCTATCACTTTTAAGTATTATACAGACCGTAAAGTGACTTAATCGCGTTTCGGGATCAGCTTGTAAGTTGCCGGTTCCAACTAGGCCGGCATGGTAAATGTGATTACTACTTACAACCAGGGCCGGAGTTTCCTAATTATTTTACCTAATAAAATAATTCTCGGTCACGTGGTAACGTCAAATTGGAGTGGCGCTACGTTGTCTCTGCCCATTCCTGTGGAAATAAATGCGCGATTTTATGGCCGGCATTCGTCGACTGAGCCGTGGACTGACTCGGTTTTTTCTGATGTCGTCACTCTTGGACCTCCTCTTGCTTATCATCAGGCAGGTCAAAAAAACTGTGAAACTTTATTTTATTATTAGATTTTTTGTTCTTAGGTGTACCACTAAAATTTGTAATCTCTATGTATAAGTTTAAAATAGTATATAATAGGTTTGATACTTTATGGTGTTTTCGAAGTAAGCAGCGCGCGCGACTTCGCGTAGACGCATTCACAATAGCTCTCTCACCTACTCCGAGTCCCGCTATACCGTATGTATTGCGCATCAACTTCGGCTTACTTCAGAGACGCAATGGAGTTTGGAACTAGCTATACTATTCGACGATGAGATCCAATGTTTCCTATCTAACAAAACCTAATTTATTGAACTTTAAATCTATAGCCAATAATATGTAAAAATGTTTAGATGGAGATCCCGGCAGTTGTTTTGTTTCCTACTTCTCGTTTTGTTAATGTGTATAAAATTTAAATATATTATTGGCCAAGGAGTTTTCCAAGCGGCTGACGGAGAAGTCTGGAGACAGGAAGACTGGCAATTATTTCTGCCAACGTATATACAAAGGGGAAACGTTGCCAGTCTCCTTGGGACTACTCTGATGCGACGTCATTAGTTGATATTTTTTATTTATAGTTTAATTATAGTTAATTTACTTATTGCAATGTATTATTGATTATGTGCACAACTGTATAGATAGGCGGACTTGCTTCCACCGCAGTCGTCCAGAGCTTCTATCTGCCGATACTCTTATACTGCGCATCTTAAAAGCCCTTTTTATCTGCCGGGAACTATAATTGCTACTTTATCGTCGATTATGTATAGTTGTAGTAAAAATGAAATTTATTAATTTGCATGCTATTTAGAATTATTTGCAAGAGTATCGTACAAAGTAAATTTTATGCGAAATTGACATATAATTTTGAATGTTTTTTTATTTTATTGTAAGACCGTCTATCACGTGATTCCAATAGCAATGACAGATGCTCATTTAACGAATGATTTACGTGATAGCTGATCCTGAAGTATTTTGTTGATTTGTGTGTGTAATATTTTGTTCCATAAATTCATAATTAAGTTAATGCTTTTAATACCCATTAAATTATAGAATTTCTATGCAATATAGTATCCAATTTTATATGTCTTGATAATTATAATATTCAATAGTAAATCAAGAGTTTTATTTCTTAGTACCTGTAATGTAAACGCATGAACCCTGATTTTCCTCGCAATACGAGGGACCATTTTCAAAATGAAGCAGATATTTGCACTGGGTCTGCACGGCAATCCAAGAAACAAGATTTAGAACTGCAAATAAAGTTATTGTAACTTATTTTAAATAACGTATTAGGCTGGCACATCAGAATCTTTAAAAAAATATATTTATTAAAGGTTTCAACGATGTTTGATGCGCTGTTCTAGTAAGTTATTTATAATGAGTTGCAATGATATTCCTTGCAGGTCTTTATCTTGCTTCTTGGATTGCTGTGCCAGGGGGGCTGGGTTAATGGTTATTTGGCCATTCTGCAGACTGAGTATTACAAACACCACAATCAAGAGGTATATACCGTGAAGTAATTCAGTCTGGTTTCGGGATCAGTTTGAAAGTTGCCAGCATAGTGGATATGACTGTTACCTGCAGTTATTTAGCGGTGCCTCCATACATTTTGACGACAGGCGTGGACGAATTGACGACAGGCATGGACGAATGGTTTAGCGACTGGTTTGTTGCGCGTAAAGTCCCGGGTTCGATCCCCGGTCGGAGCAAATATTTGTTTCATAGCTTTTATTTGTAATATTTAATAGTATTAAATATTGCAAATATTTGTTAATAAAAAAAAAAGAGATGGATATTTGCTTCGGGTCTGGTTATCAAAGAGTAGTAGGCAGTGGTACCCAGTCTGCCGATCCGGGGTAGTACCACCACTTACAAGTATACAGACCGTGAAGTGATTTGGTCACGTTTCGGGATCAGCTTGTAAGTTGCCGGTTCCATCTAGGCCGGCATAGTGGATGTGATTGCTACTCACAGTTATTGAATTGTAGTAGCAGTGACATTCATTCATGGACCACATTTTGGCTTAACATCAAGCGGGGTGCTGTCATATGTCGAGTCACAATAAAAAATAAAAAAAATACATGATCACAAAAAAACAAATTACCTGAACCACCTGGTGGTCATAGTTACTATATGCAACACTTGCCTTTTTTATTGTAACTCGACCTGCCTAATGGTAAGCATGTCGGAGGTCCAATAGTGCAGACGACTGAAAAAAACGTCTCAGTTGCCGTTACTGTGTGCTTCTTCACGCATCGCTTGAAAGGTCCAAGGTTATAGAATGGGGAGAACACATGGACAAGGAACGATGCACCGAACTTTTTAGTTCGACTGCAGATTTGGTCTACTAATGCGATGTATTAACCCGTGCGGAAAAATGTTAAAATGAGCTCTGAACGCATAAAACCGCTATGTCTCTGCGTGGTTGCACGGTCTCTGGAGTATCAAACTGACAATGGAGCGCCGCTTGCCACGATCCTGACATAACCCATTCACAACCACAATTCTTTTCATACAAGCTCTATGATTATGGGCACTAGGCAACCCAGCTTTCATGTCTCATTTTCCATTGATTGGCAGAGGCCACAGAGTGCCACGATCCTGACAACTCTTGCATCTATTATATCCACAATTATCTATACCAGAGTATTGAAATTAAAACACTAATTTTATATTGAAATATTTTATTAGACAATATATTTTTTTTTCCTGGGCTGTCCTTGCACTGTTATTCCCCAGTCATAGGGTCTAAAGCTTAACTCAGTTACAGGCACTTGAAGTCCTCTTCGTTTTCTTTGTGCTTTCTTCAACGATTCTCCTTCAATGGAGCTACCCGATCTCCTCCAGAAAAGCCAGGAGACCCTTCTCGTTCCTGCAGACCTGGGTCTAAACTCTAATGGATATCAGTTCTTAATGATTCATTTCCACGCAAGTCTATTTCTACATGAGAGATTACTTTAACTGATGACCTGTCTACTTCATCATTCCATAAATAGTGTGACCTATGTACATTGCGCACATGTTTATTGACACTAGTGCTGTGCTTGAATTTTTGTTCACAAACTGGGCAGGCGTAATGTTTTACATGACTGTGCTTCCGTTTGTGCCGCAGAAGATCACCAGGTGAGAAAAAAGAAAATTCACATATGTCACAATGATGTGTTCTTTCACCAGTATGTCTGTAAATGTAGAATTAATTAGTTTCTTGTTTCATCATTCTTAAATCATGTTTTTGTTAGCATTGTCACTATTAACAAAAGAAATATCAATTAAGATTTATGCAAATACTAGACAATAGTTGTGCCAGTTTGATTGACTTTACTAAATTAAAACTAAATACATACTAGCTGAGCGAATTTTAAGATGCTATTTTATTTTGTAAATACTTTAAGTGTAGATAACAGTAGATTAAATACATCACAAGTTTAAGTGACTATGAGGTTGGCATAAGCAGAAATAAAAATATACATTTAATTTCATACCTCTGTATATGAGCAACCAGCAATTTCTTCAGATGTGTCTTATAATCACACAGATTACATTCAAATGTCCGCAGTCTTGCATGTTTCTTTCTATGATTAATAAGTTCCGCTGATGTGACAAAAGTGTTTCCACATTCTTCACAACTATAATTTTTTATGTTATAATGTCTTTGCATATGAGCTTTTAATGTGTCATTAGATTTAAGTATTTTATTACACACATTACATACAAATGTGCCTTCCTCATGTACCCTTTGATGGTTCCGGAATGAATGCATATATTTAAACTGTTTGCCACATTTGGGACATGTATGAAATGTGTCGGTGCTATGTGTCTTCTTGTGTGCTGCCAAACTAGCTGGCTGTGCAAATCTACTTCCACACTCACACGCATATGGCTTTTCCCCTGTATGTGTTCTCATGTGATACATTAAACTCTGACCTCTCTTTGTTGTGTATGAACATTTTGAACAATGGTGGAGCCTATTGCTGCCATGGCCGGTTACTTTGCCAACTAATTTCTTGTTATGGTGCATTGATTTCTTATGTTTACATAGAGAGGTGTATGTCTTTAGTATTTTCCCACATATGTCACATTCATTAATTTCAGTTTTATTTTCTACATACTTAATATTTGGTTCATCTTTTATGTTTACCTTTACCTCTAATTTATCAACATCATCATCCAATAATTTCGTGTCTTCACTTTGAAAGTCACTAGCCATTATATCATTTTCGCTATTCGTCATAAGTTCTCTATATTTTAAAAAGGTATCTTGTGAAACTAAACATTTTAAACGGAATGTATTCGCCAATTCTAGGTCTTGTAGACATAACTTACATATTTTCTTTGGTAAGTAATTATCGTCAGTTAATGGTATTTGCGTGCACATATAAATTGTCTGTAATATTTCTTTGGAATACGTATTTTTTGCAAATATATCTACCATTTCGTTAGCTGGCGAACTTTCCAACATACATATTCTACAAGTTACAAGAATTTTGCTAGGTGTTTGTTCACTAATGTCCACCATCTCTTTAGCTACAAATTTTAGCAGGTAAATTTTGACTATTTTAAAAGTAAATAAACAGATATAAGGAAAGCAAAACCAAGATCAAAAACTTTTGTTTGTATGTTTTTTTACGTTTCTTTCTTCTTATTTATGGCTTTAGTATTTAACTTGCCAGTGTCAAAGTAAAAATATATGGTTCAATGTTAAAACATTGTCAAGTAAAGATGAAGATGAACCACGCGAGTGATTCATCAAATGATGATGATGAGAGTGAGGTTAATGATGATCGTTTTAGTAAAGCGGCGGAAAGCCTTTCCTAAAACTTCAGAAGGAGTCTTGGAGGGAACATGAAGAAACACGTTTCACAACTTTAAATTACTTGTTTATACTTGATCAACTTAAAAATTATTACTGGATAACAATTCCACCATTATTACACATTAATATTTATGAAAAACACAAGCTTTTCAAATAATTCAAAATTGCGCGTCCTGTCAGTTGCAGTTGCCCGCCAGAACTCTCTTTTTTTACGTTGTTATTAAAATAAAATAAAGGCAAAGAAATTAAGGTCATACTTCCTACGCCTAAAATTCAATATTTTGTCATGTGTTCAGTGAATGATTGATGAAGATGAAAATCCTGTTTTTCATCCATTACCTTAGTAAGGTCCATATCATATAGCGACGGAATAATTTTACTAAAATCAATCAAATTGCCACGCCTTTTCCCCACAGGATAGGCAGAGACAATGGAGCGCCACTTGCCACGATCCTGACACAACTCCCTCGCTTCCTTCACATTGACAATTCTCTTCATACAAGCTTAATGGTTATGGGCACTAGGCAACCTAGCTTTTTTTAGGATGTCTTCGATTTGGCCGGCAAACACCCTCCTGGGCCTGGCTCGTTTAACGCATCCATTCACGAGATTTATTCTTTTCGTCAATCTACTTTCACTCATCCTTTCCATGTGCCCATCGAAGCATTCCTTTGTCAATCCTTGTTACTACATCCTCTTTCAAACCACATCTATCGCGCACTGTGCTATTCCTTATTCTATCCGCTATCGTCACTCTACATACACTCCTTAACGACCGCATTTCTACAGCGTTAACTCTACTCTCATGATTCTTCTGCCACACCCAACATTCACTTCCATACATTAATGTAGGAACAAGCACCGCATTGTGAACAGCCATCCGTGATTTTTGGGACACTATTTGGCTGTTTATTATACTATGGGTGGCACCGTTCACTACGTTACCCTTTTGAACTCTTCTCTCAATATCTTAATTACACTTCCCATACCTTGTAAACAAATTGTTTGACTTGTTCCACTTTTTTTCCGTCTATCATTATCTCACATTCTATCATTTCATCCTCTCTCTCCAAAAGCATTAATTTAGTTTTACTTACATTCACTTTCATACCTTTGTTTTCTAATTCCGCATTCATAATAGTAACCATTTCCTGTAATTCATACGCCGAAGATGCAAGAATAACTTGATCGTCTGCATACAAGAGACAATTAATCACTATATATGTCAATGTCTACTATAACTTTTTACAAATTACCCAGTGCCCATAACCGTAGGAGCTTGTATGAGGAGAATTGTAGATGTGAAGGAAGCGAGGGAGTTGTGTCAGGATTGTGGCAAGTGGCGCTCCGTTGTCTCTGCCTATCCCCGCGGGAAAGAGGCATGACCATGGAATGTTGACCTAGCGGGGCGTGACAATTTGATTGATCCGCCAAAACTTTGCGCTCGATCTGGCGAGGTTAAGGGCATTAGCCAATCCATATCCAGGTTTAAAACTATGTTTGCAATCTGAAATAAGTACTGAATTCAAAAAGGGATGAACTGAGGCATAAGCAGGTGGTGGCTTTATTTCAGAACAATCGAATACATTATTATTTCACATAAAATAGTCGCAATCTAATTGTCACACCTTGAATCCAGATAACGAAGCGCCATTTTTGACGTTCAATGAAATTCATACAGCGTTCCATTTTTGGCCAAGAACTACAATTTGTTTGATGTGTCCATTGTGCATGGATTTAAGGATAAAATAAATATAGGAAATAAAACAGATAATAAAAAACACATTTCAGTTAACAGGCATTAGCTTTATTCATAAGTTATGCCTCAGCCTGAGCTTGAAGTTTCTTGATGTAAGAATCTTTCTTCTGCTGGATTCTGTTCTTTCTTTCAGCCAGTGTGAGCTTACGTTTGTTCCAGCGTTTCTGCTTAATAAGGACCCTCTTTACATCCTTCTTTTCGTGGGTCGGGTCTGAACGGATGGATTCATGGGCCTTCTTGTAAATTGTTTCAATCTGCAAATAATTGAATATTTTAAGAATGGTAAGCACAGAGTTGATGGTCATTCTCTCAGACTGCCGATCCATGGTGATACTACACTTGCAAGTAGTACTCAGTAGCGCTTTGGAATTAGCTTGAAAGTTGCTGGTTCCAATTAGGTAGGCAGAGTGGATAGGACTGCTATATAGTTATTTAATTGTAGAAGCAGTTGCCTCCATTTATGGATTCCATTCCAACTCAACATCAGGCAGGGTACTGTCATAATATCGTAAGCACATTAAAATGCATAAAAATTTGGCCCCTTATATGAATGAGTAGTTTCAAATTGTAAATTTATTAATGTAGCAATATGAGAAAGAAGCCTTTTGATACATGACTTGTAAAAGAAGTTTATTTATATTGCAAATAATTTTGTCCAACTTCGACACTGTCCGTAAATAAATTGCCAACAGTAATTTGTTTGGACGTGGTGTTTGTTAAACATTTGAGGTACATAATTAAAATACATACAGAATCGGCCTTTACTCCAAGTTTGATGTATTTGCCAAATTGTCTCTTGAATGAATCTTCATCCTCTTGTTCTAGGGTACGCATATATTCAGCAACATGAAGCCCAAAGATGTGATCTCTGTTAAAACAAAAATAAATTTGTTAGGAATTTAAAAAAAAACACCTTAAACTTTTTACCTGACACTTTTTAATTTTTTGTGTCTGCAAGAACGGTTTAAAATTGTGTAAATCACCACAATTTGCGACAACCAAAATCCTTGCAACTTAGTGTTGCTCCAATAGGGCTGTCCGAATAATAAAAGATCTATTATCGGGGGATGAATGGAGCAATTATTAGACATTTAATATTAAACTTACCTATGGACAGTTGCATTGAATTTCTTGGATTCTGCGTCATAACCAGGGAATCTCTTGGTGGAATGTGGTACATTGAGGCCACCATCAACGGCGCCTTTCATTGCGCCAAAAACTCTGGCACCAGTTGTTGTGCGTGCCAGACCAACATCCAAGTAACATCTGTAAAAAAAAATATTAAATTAAGTTTTGTCTAAAAGTATTATAAATTTTTCTTTTACATTTATCTCTAGTCAGAAACATACAAACAACATAGTAAATGCATACGTCCTATGCATTCAGACCGCCCGTATGATTGTCATCCTTCAACTAAAATAGAATATTTTTTTAGTTTCATAGCATACTTTTGTAATAAAAACAATCTATCAATTTAAAAACATATTTAATCCTCCCACTGCCTAAATTCATAATAGTATTATATATTCATTAAAGAAATAAAAGATTTTATTTCATTGATATAAAATACAACAAAAAAAAAACATTCATGATAAAAGCTAATAATATTTAAAATATCCTCACCTGAATGCTCCTGGTCCATGGTCAACAGGCTCTACATTGAATTCATCCCCAGTGACATCAGTTTGCCCTGCATACAGGGTGTCCAAGCCCAGCTTGTTGAGGAGACGGCGGGCCAACAATAGTCCTGTGCAGTAAGCTGCTGCATAATTTGTCAGACCAACCTGAATACCATTTCATCTCCATGTAATTATACTAAATAATGCACAGCAATAAAATGTAGTATAAGTTATATTAATCAGTGAATGAACATATTACAACAGTGTTTTAGCGTTTGTACGACGCTTCAGACCGCCCGTTCAACATCATCATTTAGAATTTTGAAGTTAATTTATCCAGTCTTACAATTACAGAGATCTTTTAGATTATCTCAGCCTCCCAATGTTAACCATAAGTTCTTGATTAGAAAATGTCAAAGGCATTAGTGTGGCAGTGGAGGTGAGAGTTGACATGCAAACACTCCCTTTACTTTCTGGATGAACCTGACACAATAATAAGGAAATTGACTCATTTTGATACTAAAAAACTATGTAAGTAAAATTACAATATATTATTATACCTTGACACCATATTTGGGTAATTCATGCGAGTATGCAGCACACACAATGTGGTCACCCTCAATACGTGAATATGCAACTTGGCAGGTGACATCCTTGTTGGAGAGACGCACAATCAGGCGATATTTGGGCGTGTTGTACTTGTTCTTGTCCTAAAAATAATATTAATATTTGTTAATCAGATTTAGTTCTAGTTTACAAGTAGTTCCAGTCACTAACAGTGGAGCCCTCTACACCCTACCATTAATCTGATTTTTAAATTAAATTTGAGGTCTATTCTGCATTAACTTATTCATCCCATCACCCTTTCACCCAGCAAATGAAAGAATAATTTTAACATACTTATTGGGATTTAAGGCAAAAGATTCTCCCAACTTTTGACAAACTGAATAAGTCAATTGCAACATAAGCCAACAAATTGAAACATTCTGCAATTGTCCTGTTTATTTTGCCAACCAGGTTTGCATGTCAATCCTTCATTGTCACTTCTTCTCTAATTCAAACCATAGAACTTCTTAAACAAAATATTACAGAAATAAAAACGAATTCGAAATAATAAACATATTATAAAGGTTCATACAAAGCTCGTACCCACTTCACAAAATAAAATACAAAGAACCATGTGTTTAAAAATATGTTTATGTTTGCATATTTACCTGAATGACAAGGCGTTTGCGCGCATAATAATCAGTTTTTCCTTCACGACGCCTCTTGAACTTAACTTGGTACCTTTTAAAGTACTGCTTATTCTTCACAACTTTCACAAAACCCTGAAATCATTACTTATGTTAAGTGGTGCCAGATCGACAAGAATTTCTGAATTAGTGGTAAAGTTATCTCAGAGACACTTAATAATCACAAAGGTTGTTGTTAAGAAATGAATAGGAATGAGAGTACGCATAGAACATGGTACAATATTCTTCTACATCTCCGCTCAACAGCATCAGATGACGCGCATGTGTCGGTATTTCATCATTGAGGTTACAATTA
Source organism: Tinea trinotella (assembly GCA_905220615.1). Classification (NCBI taxonomy): domain Eukaryota; kingdom Metazoa; phylum Arthropoda; class Insecta; order Lepidoptera; family Tineidae; genus Tinea; species Tinea trinotella. The sequence goes on from HG992312.1 coordinate 10,764,221, forward strand.
TTGTAAACCTATTTGCATACATTGCACTGCAGTATTTTTATACAATTTAATTCCTCACAAGTTAACAGATATTATTGATAGACTTTCGTTTAACAATAAAGCACAATAGAATATTTTAGAACAGAGCACTAAAATGACATGTCGATGTCATTTTTCAATCGAAAAAATTCACAATAATCACAATTATATACCAATGTTTTTAATAAACTATTAAATAACCATCACAAAAACTAATAGAAATAAGAGATATTTTGCCTAACAACATAGTATTTCTCTCACCATTTTAAAAAATATCAAACACTATGGGGCATCCACTCCACGGACACCACCGGAAAAAGAGGGTTTTCTTTGGCGATGACACCTCATTGTTACCAGTAAAAATCCATATATTTGACAGATAGTTTTGGGTGAAATATTACCAAATTCCTATAGCTAAATAAACTATTTTTATACAGAAAATGCTTAGTATGTATATATATATACTTAAGACTAAAAAAAATGTGTAAAACACTATAAGAACCATAAGAAATAGACTATAAATTTCTTAATAAATGCTTGTAACACAGAGATCGGAAGTGTCAATTCGCTATGGCTTCCTTTTATTCGTATCCGGAGATATTTTTGGCGGGTTTTATATTTGCTTTACCATTTTTGTATGAAAAAAGTAATGTTTTTCGTTACTATTTCAAGTTTGCTTTGTATTATGCTTATGTTTTAATTACTTGTACATTACTTTTGCCTGTTGTTCTAATATATCCGCGGGATGTTACTAACTTAGTGTAAGAATATTGATTTTTCGTGTATTTGTCGTCATAATGTGTTTTCATTGGTTCAAATATGCCGCATGCTGAAATTTTAATTGGATTTCAGTGTCGCATCAAGGTTTTGCCGCTACGCTTCCCGGATTGTAGGTATAGAATGGGATCTTCAAGGATTGGAACACTGGGACACAGAACAATGTTATATTGTGATTTCAAATCACCAAAGTTCTTTAGATATATTAGGTAAAATAAATATTTATACGTATGTGAGGTACAATAAAATTACTCAATTCTCTGTTATATAATATTTATATATCTGGTATGCAGGAATGTTTGAGATGTGGCCCAGGATGAAAAGATGTACAGTTGTTGCCAAAAGACCTCTTATGTATGCTGGATCATTTGGCTTTGGGGCATGGCTCTCTGGGCTTGTGTTTATTGATAGGCTTAGGACAGAACGGGCCAGAATACTTATGAGAGAAGCAGCTGATAGAGTTATAGAGGAAAAAGTATGTACTAAATTATAATTAATAACATGGCTATACTAGCATTTTTTTTAAAATAATAATGTGTAAGGTGAAAATACAGAATCGAAGCATGCCTTGGCGGGGCCTCGTATAATTGATACGGCGGTAGCTAAGTTCCTTCGATAATATAAAACTGCATATTGAAACATACATGATCAAAAGTTTGTTGTGTTTATCTATATATAGATGAGATTTTAATAAAGTGCATGTTTTCAGACCAAGCTCTGGATATTTCCTGAAGGAACGAGATACAATAAAGGTTGTATACAGAAATTCAAAAAGGGTGCTTTTTATTTAGCCATTGATGCACAGATACCAATCATGCCAGTTGTTTTCAGCCAGTATTACTTCCTTGATGATGAAACAAAAACATTTGAACCTGGTAAATATATTTATATAATTTCAATATAAATTGCTTGTAACACTATGAAGAAGAATCATGAATAAATATCATTACATAATTTAAAAAAAGTTTTGTTTGTGGGTTACATATGCCAGCTGCCTGATGTTAAAATGGAGTGTGGTCTATGAATAGAGGCGAATACTACTTTAGTTAAAATAAATAGCAGTCACATCCACTGTGGAACCAGCAACTTTTAAGCTGATCCAGTATTGCTACTTCACAATCTCATCATGCATCAATTATGCTGCCATTCAATGTTTAAGGTTCCACATTTATAATCATATTTAATTATTTTTTTCTTCAGGTAAGGTAGTTATAACAACACTTCCACCTATACCAACAAAGGGGATGACCCGCGACAATATTGAAGAGCTATCAGAATTGGCTCATCAACAGATGACTCAAGTATTTAATAATACATCAATAGATCTTGTATCACAAAAAAAAGTATATGTTTAGTTTTAAGTAATATGTAGATATAGTTTGATCTCAATTTTAAATATCACGAATGTAGGTTAAGTGCAAAATATATATAGTTAATAGAGGTAGGTAGTGTCATAAAAATAATTATGTATGGATGTAGTTACACAAAAAGGATCCACAAGACATTATTTTTTAATTATTCCAACATTAATGATTTATCTTTAACTAATAATGAAATATTAAATGCAAAAATATAAAACTTGCAATTTAACTAAAAAACAACAACTGTAGAAGCAGGGCATTAACTAAAGTTAAATATAGGTATTAAGTATCTCAAAAGTAACTGTGGAATGCAGGGCCGTCTTTACCCGGGGGTTCAAGGGGTGCGGTGCACCCGGGCGCAGAGTCCATGGGGGCGCATGCCGACCGCGATAAACTTCGATAGGTACCTACTACACTGAGACCATGCGAGCGGAGCCTTGACTTTCGCACTTTCGCACCCCGGCGCTGAATATGCTTAAGACGACCCTGGTGGAATGAATCTTTTTTGTTTAATTATATCATAGCTTCTTAATGTGGCATCCTTGTTGACTTTAAGCCTTACAGGGGGCAGTAAAGGACTCAGTAATTAATTTAAAAAAATGTGGGGAGGGGTCCAACAAAAATATATTCTCATGGGTGGTGGGCAAAATAAGGTTGAGAACCTATGAATTAGATCATATGCGGTCTATAAATGGAGGTGCTGACCTATTACAGTTAACTAAAGTAACAGACGCATGTCCAGTTAAGCTGATCAACGCGACTAAGTCGCTCACGGTGTATACACTTTAAATTGGTATCCTTGACTGCAAACTGTGTGCCTACCACTGTAAGGTTTATAATTACTTAATAATGAAGAGGCTCGCAAATACGTATTTGGTATTTAAATGCTCATAAAAAGCATGCTCTAGAATGTGCTAGCTAAAAGCCTTCTAGTTACTGCTCACACGTGCTCAAAGCTCGCCCTCTTCACGCACTGCAGGTAGCATGCTTAAAAATCAAACAGCAGCAGTCGATTTTAGCATGCTTATTTTCAGCAAAGTATGTACACACATGCATGCTTTCGTGCTACTAAGAGCATGTGTATCCATATCTTAAGGAAATAGTGTAATTTACCCATACAATATTTAAGATTTTAGTTTAAATCGAATGAAAACTAATATTTTAACAGTAAGCAATTATAGAAATAGCTTTAAAAATGTACCTGATTTAAGTTAAAAGTATTATACAAGTACCTAGTCATGGTTTTATTAAATGTAAGTATATCATCAATAAACTTGGGAATTAATTGAAGGAAGTAAAAAAAGAGTTTAGTTTTTTAAAATATAATGCAATTATCTTAATTGAAGGTATTATCTAGTCTTATGTATTTAAAATACAGTAAATAATGGCTGTGCTGATAATTAAAAAAAACATGGAATGTAATAAGCAATTAGAAATATCTCAATTGTAAATCTCTATCTCCTTTAATTTTATTTAATATAATACTTAAACGCTACGTAGACCAGTATCTATAACAGATTTTCGCGCACGGTATTGCTTTTGCGATACACACAATATGCCTGACGCTCAATGACGCAGAAGAAAAACTGTACGCGAAAATGTGTTGGGCCTTATGCCCAGTTTTGAGCATTGTTTAAAAAACTATTGGTTACAATTTACTAAACAAATATGCAAATGGTTGACATAGGCTAGGTATATAATTCTGAGAATGTCGCGGCTATATTTCGTATAGCTATCTCTATAGCGCGAGTTTAAGGCATAGTCGCCACCATCGCGATCATATGTGTTTAGTCTATAAACCGCGACACGGTCAAAACTATGTACCTAGCGCCTAAGTATTGTTTATAACATGGCTTGCAGAATTAGTTAAATTTAACTGGTATTTTAATGATTATCAAGAAACCTTCCACATTCTAGCTTCTTCCAAGTTTAAATAAATTATCTTAAGCTTAAAAAGCAATTAAAATTCTTTTTAGAATCACTCTTTGGGAGCAGTTTATTACACTCACTTTATGTATATTCTTTATTCACCTAAAAACCTTTATATGCAATAAATAAATATAAATAATAATAATGATTTTCATTAACTCTATTTTTGTACAAAAACATATTACATATATATACAATTACGTAACATTTGTGCTAAATACTTCTTCTACATAATTTCTACAACATAACACTAATTCCAATTTTCATCTCCCCAGTCTCCAATTTCATCTGTTGTGGCATCTGGTACAAAATTTAATTTATTACTTAATTCATTAGACAAATAAGTTGTACTTGCGACCACATTTACTGTCGGTTTCTCAATTACAGGTGTCATGTCGGCGAAGAAATCAATCTCATCTGGAGAATCTGGTTTAGTACTATCCACCTTTTTAGTTTTAATATCCAGTTCACTTATATCTACTATATTTTTCTTTGCTTGCATAGATGCTTCGTGCATTATTGTGGACTTTGTAGGTGTTACAGTTGAAATGCTTCGTTTATCCAATTCAGGAATGGTGGAACCATCATTGTTGAATTCATTTGTACAGACTGTAAAATCATCTGTCATAACTAACTGTCTGTTTGCATTATCCCAATCGTCCCAATCATCTTCACTACATTCTTTATCATTAATTTCTCTATTAACAATTTTCAAGTTTAAAGTATTTTCTTCATCAATATCTTCACCACCAACAGGCGAAGGTCTTTCGTCTAATATTAGAGCTTTATCAAAATTAACTGCTTCAAATTTATGAGCTAATATTTCTTCTGAACAAGATAAGTCTTTTAGTGATTTTGGTGGTATGAATGCATGTCTATTGTCATTTGGAGATATGTTTGTTGAGGTTGGTCGTCCATCTGTAAATAATTTGGACCTCTTTCCACCAATTACTGTATCTGCCCCTAAGATATGAACAAGTTCACTTAAACATACAAGTGTTGTTGATACTAAACCATCATCTGTATCCTTAATTCCAAGAAGTAGCTGTAAAAGAATTAGTTTTGTTATTATTTTAAAGATTACTGGAATTCTACAATTTATTTCAGTGCAAAATATTTTTATTAAGTTAGCTACATATTAAATTTGCTTACCTCAGGTAAGATATTCTGTGATAGTTCATCATGGCTGAATACATGAACAAATTTTGAAAAATGTAATAGTAACATCATTCTTATTTGCGTATCTCTGACACCAAATAATTGTAATAATCTAGGTTTTATGTGTTCTTTAAATACACTTAAACTAAAAAATCCAGACTCTCCTTCACTTTCACTGCGTTCTGTAAAATTGGATAAAATTAATTAATCATTATAGATTTCATTATAGATATAGATTTGAAAGACGATGAAGTGATAAAGATTGAAAAAGGTTATATAATTGATATAATCGAAAATTTTAATAAGAATGGGAAAATCTGTTTTTTTTCAGTCGTCGGTTCTCTTGGACCTTCTCTTGTTTACTAATAGGTGAGATGTCAGGTCACAATTTAAAAAAAATGGTTTCATTTATGTAAGCCAATCATTTCAGGCAGGTTATGGCTGAATATAAAGACAAAATATAATTACCATTTCTAGGCTCAAATAAATAGGGAATAACATCCTTTCTTGCTGTATTATCCAGCATAGCAAGTCTTGAAAGAAACAACCCACTAAATTGTTTAGCCACAGTATCTTCATCAAAGCATCTTAAATTGTCCAAAATGTTTGAAAAAAATTGATGTCTTTCCTCTTCACTCTTTAATGGTAAATAATTAAGGAACTTGTATATGGTTACAAAGTTGTGGTTAAAGAAATCATGCTTTAATACTTGAGAAAGGTTCGGACGGTTTTCTGGACTACTATGTTGGAGATAATCACGACAATATTTCCGGAATTCATGTAAGTGCGGCACTTTGTCTGTGAAATACAAAGATAAGTATTGTAACGAAGATGTAACTATCATGTAATATTTTTATTACCTTTTAAAGCTTAGCGAACACACACATACTTTACACACTACATTAATAATTATAAAAAAACTCTAACAGGAGAAAGGTGAGTCTTCAGAAACTAATTTATTAAAAATAACTAATTAGCATAAAGTTTTGTGTTCACTTTGCTCACTTTAGACTCTACAATGGCTTTGGGAAGACCACAAGAAACTTGAGATGTTATTACTATTAATTGTCTTTAATGGCGACCGTGGTATAGTGGCAGTGCAATGGTTACACAAACTGAGAGTACGAGTTTGAGACCACCCACCGGTACCAATGTATCATTGATATATGTACTTTGGTTCTCCTGTTTCTATGATACAAGCACTTTAGTATAGAAGTGTAAATAAAATAAAAAATTACCACCATCTTTTCTATCTTTGTATAAATCTTCAACAAATGCTGCAAATGCATATTGATCTACTTTTGTTGTTGTCTCATATGAAGCCTCATTTGGATCAACTGATTTATCATACCTGAAACATGATATTATGAGCTTGAGGATGTGAAGAAACCAAGAGATTTGTGTTAGGATCATGAAAAGTGGCACTCCATTGTCTTTGGAAATAGAGTGACAAATTGATTGGTTGAAACATACTTTCTATTAATGAATTCAGATTCTTTAATTTTTGTTGATTATTTTTAAATGTACAAGAATTGTATAATAAAGCTAAGAAAGAAAAAGTTTTATAACAAAACTAATGTTAATTGTATTTGAAATTTTTTTGACTAAACTATTTTTGTGACTAAAGCTAAAGATGTTAATTACATAATTAGTCGAAGAAAACATTAGATATGAATAAACTGTTGCTGTTGTGGAAAAAAATTATTGCAGATAAGCTTACCATCAGGCAGATAGAGCTCAGATGTTGAGTTACAATAAATAATAATAAAAAAATCTTACCTATGTATTCTAGCATGTTTCAAGTAAGCAGAAGTGAGTTCTTTGAATGGACACAAGTACTGTAGTCCCCCGAGTTTCCATTGACCATCTCCAGTTATGTATACGGCTGATATACTTACATTGTTATGTGATACACCAGCCTGCAATTATTTAGAACTAATTATTATTATAACAGGTACAGTCCCACTACCTATAGAGGTCACAAAACATCAATTCCATTAAAATGCTGGTCATCAATGGAGGTAGATGGGTAGTGTCGGACTTGCATGGACCTAAAATCCTCAGGGGGTGTTTGAGGAGCACAAATACCTCTCTCGCAAGAACCAGTAACCGCCGACGATGGCCTTTTCTCTTACAAATGGCACTATCAGTATAGCAAATCTGGATAGCACAATGCTGGAGACTCTTGCAATAGGAAATTAGCCCAAGAGTCATAGTCAGACCATTTGTCACATATGGTTCTCTGGTGTGGTTGCCCAGAACAACACTAAGAATTATCAAGAATACAATACAGAGGTTTCAATGGAGTCCACGCCTGAAAATCTCCATATGTATGTCTACAACACAACCAAACAATACCGAGCATGGTTCACAAGCAAAGATAACTACTACAGACAGAGGTCTAAAAAGGCAGAAGCCAAGTCTACTATGTCAGCCAGGTGAGAACTATGAAAATAAGTGTCTGGAAAGGATGTTATATTTTTTAAAAGCTCGAATCTAGGTTCTCATGGTAAGCTGGTGCAACTTTAAATAAATATTTATTGAAATAAGTAAAATAATTATAAAAAGTCAAGTAAATAAGTTAAACTTAAAGAGAATGAGTGATATAATTAATATAACATTCACCCACTAGCTGTTGAGCTATATAAAAAAAAAAATTCAATATCCAGACTCAAACAAGGACAGATTCTATAGCTGGGAAGATGGCGCACTGGCCCATCCCCAACACAACTTAACCACCTTACAACTCATATGCTGATAGGCAGCCGCCTGATTGCAATTAAAAATAGATAAAAAACCTGTTCATGTAGAAATACAAGTGCTTCCAATATATTGTTAAGGCCAATACAAATTTGTAATGGTGTCTGTGTTGCTAACGCTTGTGAAAGGGGTACCACATATTCTGTTGCCAAATGTAATGTAGATCTCTGTTGCCATGCTGATATATAACGTAAAATACATGGATGACGATATTTTAGGAGGTTCTGAAATTGAAAAAAGGTTTTTTTTGTTATATATTACGCGAACTAGTGTTGGTGGTGGTTTTAAACTATTTATCAAAAGAATATAAATGTTCTTTCAAAATACAGTCAACTTACGTTTGAACATTTCTCAAGAGGAGTAGACACGGACCATAATGGGCCCAGCACGGCTTCACCCTTAAATATGGAAACAGAACCATCTCCTTTCAAGCTAAAGTATCTACATCTATCTCGAACAGTTGCTTGATGATGTGCCCAAAAATCAGTCACGTCCGTAGCTTTTTCCTCTATCTCTAAACCGTTGAGTTGAGACGCTTCATTACCCATAGTTAAATTTTAACACATGGGAGTTTAAACTACTCATTAATAATTAATATTTGCAATAACAATTTACGAATAAATTGACCCTGTATTAAATATATTGAAAATATTGAAACTTTAGAACATGAAAGTGACAGCTCGATGTCTGACACATTTTTTTGGTTCAGTTCTTTTACATTCCATTCCATTCAGGTAAAGGATACTTATTTCATAGAGTCCATACAACGTATTAGTCTTCGGTAAAATAAATATTAGACCTTCAATAGATGAATGATAAAGACGAAGCACTTCACTGTTTTATCCATTACACATTATCATCAAGATAATGGTGATGGTTTTAGTAAAGCAATGGGAAAACTTTACAAGTCTTCTTACTGGGCGGATCGTGAATTCGTAGCCAGTGCCGTTTGTAAAAACTATTTTAAGAAAATAAATGTCAGTCCTGATTCGGTCGATTTTCTATCTCAATTTTCAGGGCATTGTTTAATTATCTTACAAAATGGCTTTAGCTTTACTAAAGAGAGCGCTTTTACCGAATGCTGCAATTTTCCGCAATTCAAAAATCCTGGCAATATCGGGAGTAAGAAACCGTATGTATCTTTAGTTTAGTTGTTATTTTGATACAATTATGGTGTTATGTCACAGTGTTTTTGCAGATATGAACACTGCCCATAAACCTGGACCATACCCTAGAACCGAGGCTGAACGAGCGGCTGCAGCCAAAAAGTATGGCCTGTCAGTAGAAGAATATGAACCTTACCCAGAAGACTTGGGTTATGGTGACTATCCCAAAATACAAGAAATTGGAATTGAATCCAAAGACCCCTACTATCCTTACGATAATCCAGAATTCAAAAGGAATTTCAATGAACTGGTATGTCATCTGTGTTACAAATTTAATATAGAAATTATTTGTTCAATACTCCATAATATGAATATTTGTTTTAGTTTACCGCAAGAGCAGAAATCATGGGTGAAGATCGCTACAATATGAATTACAGGCACAGGTTTAGTGAAATAAGACAAATTATCTGGTTTGTTGGTGTTATGACTGGATTTATTACACTATACTATATTTTGGAAGATTTTAAGATGGGAAGACCCGTTACTCGCAAGCAATATCCACGTGAAGGGCCTCATTATACCTTTGATGAGGAATGTTAATTCAACATTAATACAGAATAATATTAGTAGCATAATATAATAAACTAATCAATCTAAAAATTGTTTTAATCAACCCAGGGGACAATGATAGTTGCCACGTTCCAGAAAGGAACTGTACTTATGCCTGAGTAACACAATTAAATTATTAGGGTTCCTGCTTTGCAACCGATTTTTATTTTGACACAACATCTGACATAAAATAAATATCTATAAATTAAATTTACTTTTTTACCTAATCACCTCATAATAATAGTTTCTGCATACCAGTCTCAAATAACTAATAGGAGAGATAGATAGAGCTCATGTCCTCCACCTTTGTTTTTTTCATTTTACATTTCTACACTAAGCTATTAAAGTGCTTGTATCATAGAAACAGGATAACCAAATTACATATGACGAAGATACATTGGTACCAGCAAGTGGTTTTTTAAACTCATACTCTCATATTTTCTTAGATTCTCCACAAACATTGATTAATGAATTAAACAAATTTTATGCGGCCTACTATTGTGTTTATTTTGGTTTTGATTTTACGATATTATTTTATTCCGACGTTTCGAGAGCTTTGCAGCAATCATGGTCACGGAAACATAAAAAAATTGGTCAACCCATTCTCTCAGTTTGCACAAACATTGCACTGCTACTACACCATCGCCTTAAGTGGATTACTGATTTTAGTGATAGATTACTGTCTGTACTCATATAGTGCAATGATGAATTAGGAAAATTGCATTGTATAATGATAAATATGAAAAACAAGAACTCTAAACAAAGTCTTTATTTATTTAAAGAGATTATCCTTAATATAATTTAAAAGTATAAATTTATATAAATTAAAATGTCAGAAGGAAAGAAGAGTTTCAATCATAAAATATAATTTTGCACTATGGATGCTGTACAACAAAGTCAAGCGGATTATATGCAATTATTTGTAAATGCTCGTAAAATATTCATCTTCCAAGTCATATAAGTCTGCTGCAATATCATCTCTGAGTGACATAAGTTTCTGGTCACATTCCTGTTGTTTTGTTCTGAATAACTTTGAGTTTTGCGTTATAGCTTCATTGACTGATGGGAAATCATTTAAGATTAAATATTGCTTTATATCTGATACTAACTTCATTAAAGATTCACCAGCTCTGACTGCAACAAAAAGTCTAATATATATCTTATAAAAATTATGTTTGTAATAAAGAGAGTTGTCATGTTAAAATAATTGTAAAGAATTACAATTATTAAAAAATTAAAACTTATAGGATATGAAGGAATTGTATCAGGATTACAGTAAGTGGTGGTCTTTACTTATCCTCCTGTAAAAAGGATATGCAGCTTTAACTATAAGGGAATTTGATAATTACATTTTTAGACATCCTATAATATAATAATATTATATTGAGTTCATTGACCAAATCAGGGACATTCATAAAAAACGCAGAGGTTCATAAGGTACAAAAAAACAAAAACCATGTATGAAGCAAATTGTAGATGCGTAGAAATCAAGATAGTTGTAGCAGGTTCGTGAAAATTAGTGCTCATTGTTTGCTTAATAAAGAGTATAAATAATAAGACAAAAAATATAGTACGGATTAATTTAACTGTGTATATACAGTAAAAACTGTGTAAGGAAGTGAATGTAATATAATTACCTATATTGGCAGCTCTGACTTGCATTTCGAATGTATCTTGTTCAATTTGCGTCATTCTGTTCAACTGCGATTCATTTTCACCTTTAGCTAGTTTAATTATTTCTGTAATTAATAAAGAATATTATTACTTTATAATTACATTAATGCTAAATATGTTGCAATAATCTTTGTAAAGGACTTGGATATGCGGACTTGGGCTAAATTGTATTAACAGTTACAAATACATTTTAAAATAGTTTAATGTATGAAGATTACAATGTAATTGGAATATATCTTTTATATTGCATACTTTAGGTGTGCAAAATGATCAAACCATAATTATGACAGTTTAAAGCAGAACTGTTAATTAATATGGCGTGTCTTGATTGAGAGAAGATACAAAATCCATATCTTATTTTACAAATAACTCAATTGCACAGCACTTAAAAGCAAAATTTTTATTAGTTTTATCAATATATATACAAGTATATATATTTTTTCATCATTGGGCATTACAAAAGTAGTACAAAATAGCCCAAATGTCCTTTTAATTGTCATCAGTGTGTGCATAGTCCTGGATTACAGTCAAGTTCACTGTATTAAGCAGTATCTTTCATACTGATCGTATTCTGTTTTGTACTTCAATAAATAAAATAAAACTTTTTTAAACAGTATACCTTCAAAGTTTTCAAGCATGCTCTTTACATCTTCTTTTAAGCGTGTTGTATATGATTTTAATAAAGCTTCTTTATTCTGCGGTAAACTTCTGTGCATTTTTAGGAAACAGTTAGTACTGTATAGTGTTAAAAGTTATAAAAACACGTAGAACGATCCAAAAACCTGCACCACCAACAAACAAAATTTCACTATATTATGACATTAGTTTTTTTAAACCCTTGTTGACATGGTACGTAGTAGTGGTAGGATTCATGTACAGCACACTGATTCAGTCACTCACAAGATACTACACACCCATTGATTACAGTGACCATTTCTGCAGTTTCGGACAAAACAGACATGGAGACGCTTAATTGTTATGACAAACCGTAGAAATACCGTACCGTAGAAAAAAAACTTTGTTGACTCCATGTTAGACGAACACATACTCCTTCAAACATTCTTTGCATGCGAATTACAGAAGGGACATTTTCGAATATGTTTTCAAATCTCTCTGAGCATGAAAAGTTTTAAAATTACTTTCGCATGTCTAAGGCAACTTTCGGAGAGTCAATTGAGCGGCTAAGAATTAGTATAGAGCCTATATTTCCATCAGAAATTAGCTGTTAAATGGACAGTTAGCTGTAACTTTTTTAATTTTCTTTTTATTGTGAGTCGACATATTGTGAGCGACATCAGCACCTCGCTTGATGCCGAAGTGTGGTCTATGAATGAATGTCACTGCTACTACAATTCAATAGTTGTGAGTACCAATCACATCCACTATGCCGGCCTAGATGGAACCGGCAACTTACAAGCTGATCCCGAAACGTGACCAAATCACTTCACGGTCTGTATACTTGTAAGTGGTGGTACTACCCCGGATCGCAGACTGGGTACCACTGCCTACCACTCTTTCACATTAATGGACCGCACTCATATTAAGCTGAAGTGCGGTCCATGAATGGAGGTGACTGCTACTACAATTCAATAACGGTAAGTAGCAGTCCCATCCAAAATGCCGGCCTACTTAAAGCCGAAAACTTGCGTGTTGCAAGTTAACCGAAACGCGACTAAGTTACTTTACGGTCTGAATACTTTTAAGTAGTGGAACTATCCTAGCTCGGCACCACTGTCTACTCTTTAAAAACCGGACCCGGAGCAGATATCCGCCTCTTTATAAACCCCCGACTCAAAAAGAGGGGTGTTATAAGTTTGACTTGTCTGTGTATCTGTGACTCTGTGTATCTGTGTGTCTGTCTGTGGCATCGTAGCTCCTAAACGAATGGACCGATTACGATGAGGTTTTTTTCGTTCGAAAGCTGACGTGATCGAGATGGTTCTTAGCTACAATTGATGAAGATCTGATCAGGGGTTTCAAGGTCATCAGCTCGATTTGTTAGCTGCGGTAGCGATCTTAGACGCGCTGTTTAGGACGGCAACCTTTGTACGTCATATGGCGAGGTTGGTTTGCAGTTTAGATCGATTACCTTGATTGAATATTTTAGGGGAAAAATTATAACATTTTTTACGTGTTTTTACATTGGCATATTTATTTGACATAAAATAACAATCTTCGTCGCAAGAGTTGCCGTCCTAAACACGCTGGGAATACAAGTCCGATATTGTTGAGCAAATTATTTACAAATCGGAAGTAAGAATCGGACGTCTATTTTGTTTCGGTATTCTGTATGAAAACTGCATCTTCAGACAATCGGATCGGCTATAAAATCGTAAGCGCCTTGGCGTTGTTTCCGATTCTGACATCCGATCCGACTATCGGATCGGACGTGTATTAAGTATTCAAACAAATGTATGGCACGAGTGCCTTCCGATTGTCTGATCAGACAATCGGATCCGACTATCGGAGATGAAAATCGGACTTGTATTCCCAGCCTTAAAGATATTTACTTTACTTTTGAACATATCTGTGACTTAACATTTGAAATAAAAACGTATACAAATACATGTGTGTTTTAACTGGTACCACTGAGCTACTCTGATGATGGAACTCGAAGGTAGGAGACGAAATCCTGGATGGGTTTAAACTTTTTTTTTGGTATACTAAGTTTTGACTCATTAGATTGGTCTTGAATGTAGGAAACTACGTGTAGAAAAGTTAGTGCGATAAAATAAAACATTCTGGATCTAAAAAAACTGATCATGGATCCTCTCAGATCAGCAAATCCACAGTGACATCAATCAAATAGACCTATAGTGCTTTACCTAAAATTGTTACTCACTATGAGCCATTAGCTGGACCGTTATCAAATTAAAGACCGAGAGTATCTGATGAGGCACCATCATGACTCCTCTCAAATCAGCAAATCAACAAGAGATAGAACTAAGAGCATTTAGCTGGACCGTCATCAAATTGAAGACCGGGCAATCTGATGATGCACCATTATGAATCCTCTCAGATCAGCAAATCAATAACAGATAATATCATAGATAATATCTTTAACTAAAATTGTTACTCTCTATGAGCCATTAGCTGGGCCGTTATCAAATTGAAGACCTGGAGTAGTTATCTGATGATGCACCAAAAGGATCCAAGGGATATTAAAGGGATATAACTATTGAGCCATGACTAATGTTGTTTATTACTATAAAGCTGATGATATGACCAAAGTGGTTCCAGGCGTTTCGGGGATTCCTTTAAAATTTTAATTTTGATTTTTTTAACATATATTTGCAATATTTAGTAAAATTATTTTATTATTTATCTTTACCTATCCCTGTAGGAAAAAGGCGTGACAATTAAAATTTTCTGATTTGATACTTGTAATATTTACAAAAGCTCGTTCGGTGTTTCCTGAAACCTTTTTTATGGCCATTTTTCTGAAGAACCTTTTTTACATTTATCAACTTTTGTACAACATGTTTACTATGGTCGATCTTATTGGCATTTAGTGTGCATGTTAGGGCCTACAAAACACACATTCTTTTAAAATTTTAGGTCCTGAATTAAACCCGAGCTCTGAAGTACCGGAAGAATGTGTTTTTTTACAATTTCCTCAAAAGTTACTAAACCGATCGGGGCCCAACAAAGCGCAGTCGACTCGTCTTTTTACTCCACATTCTGTCAAAATATGCAGTCGTTTTTTTTGGAGACGCGCAGTACTGTTTTTGTAAACATTTTGACCGATTTCCTGATGATTCCGAAACATGGTTAAAATGCTATTTGTGGCATTATTTGACAAAAAATACATGAAACCCGAGTTTCAAAATCGGCTAATTCTATCGGGCTATGAAGAGAATACAACTAAACGATAAAGGTACCTATTCAAATTAAAAGAAACTCCGAAATCAAGCCTGATACTTTATTTTATTCTTTAAGTAATAAATTACAATTTGTTTTCTTTGGAGAAACGTGCATACTCTTTTAAACGCAACGCGTTGATATTAATAAAGCCGGTGCTGTCTTCTGGGGAGAATCCACCTTGGACGTCCATGGACACTAATTCTTTGTTGTACAAACTTGTATTACTTTTCCGTGCTAGTATTACCACTAAAAAAAGAAAATATTTTGTAAGTATGAGTAGGGACTTATCAGCGATCCACAATGTGTTTTCATTTTAGCCGCGAACTAACTCGGATGTTTTAGTCGTCGTCACTCTTGGATCTCCTCTTGCTTATCATCAGGCGGGTCGAAGTCAAATGTCGTGTCACAATAAAAAATTTTTTTTTTGCCGATCTGTGGTTATATTACCATTTTTAATTGATAGACCCATAAGTGACTCAGTTACTTTACAGGATCTGCTTGACAGTTGCTAGATCCAACCAGGCCGACATATTGGATGCGACTGCTACTTTTATTGACGACAGGCGTGGCGCGTCACGTACTTAGTTATTCAACTGTAGTAGCAGTCGACTTAATTCATAAACAGCACTCTAAAAATAAATACGTTACCATTGCCTTTAAAAAGTTGCAGAGTAACGGTTCCATTTACATTTTCTTGTGACATTTGCAAACATTTTGTTGTGTACGTAGCCTCAGGGGAGAACCAAAATCCATTATAGATGAAATCAGCCATTTTGTCTTGGAGATACTTCTTCAGCCTGTGCGAAGAACATAGATATTGTTTATACATAAAATTTCCAGTAAAATACATTAAACTTTTACATCAGTTTTATACGAGTATTATGTCTGACGACAGGCGTAGACGAACGGTGTAGCGATTGGTTTGTTGCGCGTAAAGTGCCGGGTTCGATCCCCGGTCGGAGCAAATATTTGTTTCATAGCTTTTATTTGTAATATTTAATATTATTAAATATTGCAAATATTTGTTAATAAAAAAAAGAGATAGATATTTGCTTCGGGTCTAGTAATCAAAGAGTGGTAGGCAGTGGTACCCAGTCTGCCGATCCGGGGCAGTACCACCACTTACAAGTATACAGACCGTGAAGTGATTTGGTTGGTTACGTTTCGGGATCAGCTTGTAAGTTGCCGGTTCCATCTAGGCCGGCATAGTGGATGTGATTGCTACTCTCAGTTATTAAATTGTAGTAGCAGTGACATTCATTAATGGACCTCACTTCAGCTTAAGATCAAGCGGGGTGTTGTCAAAAGCCGAGTCACGATAAAAAAAAATACGTTTACTGATATTATATGTAATGTATGATGAACTCTGAACTCATACAAGGCAGAGCGCCTGTCTTATTGGACCAAACAAAAATATTTTCATACATCTGAGTTAGACACACATATAATTACAAATAATGAAAACTTATTGACTTAGAACACTGGTCAATAACCGAAAATAAACGCGATAATAAGCCGCGTATTGTTTAATACATTAATAGGTTCTGTATTATTACTTTTTTCAATGCATGCCGTTAGTTGATGGAATAGATTGAAAAGAGCTGTTCGTCTTCAAACTGCTGAAAAGACATGTTTAAAAAATATTCTTTAAATATAATCTTATATATTTTTTTAATAAATATTCTATATCATTGCTATGGTTAATCCTCTGATTATGTATACCTCAATACTTCTTTATCAAGCGCGTAAGCTTCCAGATCAAGATGTGCTGCGTACAGTATTGTTCCAGCGGGAGTTTCATAGAGACCTCGTGACTGTAAACAACAAATATTTTATTTAAGCTGGAGTACAATCCATGACTAGGTGGCTATTTTTTATTTTATTGTTAATGATGCAACATATGAACTCAACTCGTCTGATAATAAGGCGACCATGGTGTAGTGGTACTGCAATGGTTACGCAAACGAGTTCAGAACCACTTGCCATCCTCGGAGACATCCTCAAGAAAGCTGGTTTGCCTATTGCCCATAACCGTAGAGCTTGTATGAAGTTAATGTGACATCGACTTGTCTGACGAGAGACGATCGCACGTCTGCTTCAGGCGTCGTACTATGCCAGAGAGATCTGAGTGTGTATATATTTTCAATTATACATACCTTTAGTCCAAGGAATCTATTTTCCACGATATCAATTCGACCAATACCGTGTTGACCGCCCAGCTTGTTAAGAGTCTCAACCAGGGCTAAGGGATCCGTGATGAGCAGAGACTTCTCGTGACCACTTGGAATGCGGACAGAGACAGGCAGACCTGCAAAATAATAATTATTAACAAGCAATTGATAATTCTGATGTAAATGGATGCGATAAACGAGACAGATCCAGAAGAGTGTTTTCCGACCAAATCAGAGACATCCTCAAGAAAGTTGGTTTGCCTAGTGCCCATAACCGTAAAGCTTGTATGAAAAGGGAAGCGAGCGAGTTGTGTCAACGTCAATTTCATCAGATCGCGTAATTGCTCTCTACCTTCTGCCTTGCGCGTTAAGTACTTCGTCGCTCCATCTAGCCGGAGGGCGTCACAAAGTACGCGGTTTTTACTCAAAAACTCGTCTACTGCCCCACCACCTTGTGTATGTTACCTATGTTATCTGGCTTGCATAGTGATGAAGAGTAAGACGCCCGTGAACTAAGTCGATTTTTTCAGCTGTTAAGCCTTCCCTTGCATGCCATCAGGCAAGTCGAGGTCAGATGTCGAGTCACATAAAACATTCTCTATACATTGCATAGAGATCGGTCTTATAACGCATAGAAATTGCAGGCGTAAGTATTTTTAGCATGTGGATCAGCCAGGCTCATCGTCGGTATCCACGATTTGTCAATTAAACAATAAAAAATATAAAAATAAATAAAAATAGTTGATTTCAAATAATGTACATTTCAAAGTTGGTGGATTTATGAGCACTGCACTAGTCAACAAATGACTGTAATGCAGTTATAAATTTCTCCCACTAATACAGTTCATTTTCTTTAAACAATGGTTTTATTGTTAGTAGTGGGGTGAATATGCTATGTGTGAGCGTATGCGTGTGTGTGTGTGTGTGTGTGTGTGTGTGTGTGTGTGTGTGTGCGTGTGTTGGTGGGTGTGTTATCTGATATTATTACTTTTAGGAGTATAAATACTTATAAATACGAATCGATTTGAAATGAAAAAGAATAAACGGAATTGAAGTATACCTTTTTGGAAATTAATATCTATGGTGCTTGGGAAATCCTCGGTATTTTGAAGGTCTCTTGTCATTTTGTATATGCCACTTACTGGAACGGCAGCTGGGTCCTCCAGGACTCCAGATTCGTAGCTATGGACAATAAATATGAAAAATAAACTGTTGATAGCCAGCTGAATAGTCTCTGGATTATTTAAATTACATATTTAAAACGTACGCGTTACGCATAGCCACCTGTAGGTATAGCTTGTATTAAAGCTTCGAAACTTGGACCAGAGGGCGTACCACCATCTCTTCTAGAGGAATATTATAATCTCACTGTAGTGTATGTGCAACAAAGACATACACCCATTGTCTCGTACTCGTGTGCGTGAGAGTTACCTCACCTGCGGGCGGGGACGGACGTGTACTCAGTGGCGCGCGGGCTGCCGAGCCAGTGATCCTTGTAAGGAAGGGCAGACACTACAAATGGCGACGAGGATAAAGTTATATTTTATACTTACTAAAGGAAATAAGGAGGGATGATGCGGTGTTATAACGGCTTAAAGCAGTTTAGGTTATAAATTATTCGCCTTTTGGATACATAAAGGATTGAATTATTAAATTAAAAAGTTAATACTATGTCTGGCGCTATTATATTAAGGTTACATAGTGGCTTCCGTCGAAGCAAATAGTGGACAATAATGAGTGAAAGAATCACGAAGTGTTTGTAAAGTTTTGCAAGCACCTACAGACTGCGGCGGCCCATTGTCGCCGGCGCTGGTTGGTCGTATTACAGACACTACCAGAGTATGCTGGAGCCTTATTTGTGCTGGGCGCCGTGCATCATACTGATGGCTGGTACAAAGGTCAAGGATGCGCAGTTTGACGGGTTCTCGAGGGTACCTTTATTATAAGGTTAGTAGTTGCTATTGTAAATGGTAAATTGAACAGAAATAATTACATGGGATTGTTAATCGGAATGCCTCACAGGTTTCCAAGTGAATCGGAAAAATATGCCTCTTTTTAACCCTTGACTTAAAAGGAGGGGTGTTGTGGGTTTGACGTGATCGAGATGGTTCTTGGCTGAAATTAGTCTGATCAGGAGTTTCAAGGTCATCAGCTCGTTTGTTGGCTGCGGTAGCGATCTTGGACGCATGATCGGTGTTTGCTTTGCTTTTGAACATATCTGTGACTTAACATGTGAAACACAGACGTATATGCATGCATGGGTGTCTTGTTTGGTGCCGCTGAGCTGCTCTGATGACGGAGCTCGGGGGCAGGAGACGAAATCCTGGAGGGGTTTAGGCTTGATGAGTTTGCTGGGCTTGGGCTCATTGGATTCGTCTTGACTGTGGGAAGCTAAGTGTAGGAAGGTTGGTGAGATGGAGGAGAGCTGATCATGGATCCTCTCGGATCGGCAATTCAACGGGGGATGAAACTGTGGTGCTTTGACTAGAGTTGTTACTCACTGTGAGCCATTGGCTGGACCGTTGTTGGACGGAAGACCTGGAGTGTCTGATGATGCACCGTGGGGATGCAGGGGATGTTGAAGGGATGTAGCTAGGGAGCCATGACTGATGTTGTTTGTTACTGTAAGACTGGTGATGTGTCTAAGTTGTATAGAGTAATAATAATAATTAAAAAGGTAAAATGGTGTTAATTATATACCTACTATTAAATTTCAGTCACAGGTACTATTTTAAGCTTAATGCCCTTATAGCAGTGAAAGTGCAGTAGGTGCCCGACAGAAAGGATATTTCGTTGAAGGAGGACATTCTGGACCTGAAGAAGCTGATGGTGGAGTGGTGGGCAGAGGTGCCCAGGCTACCGATCCGGGGTGGTGTACTGCAGGTGTACGGACCGTGAGGTGTTTTGGTCGCGTTTCGGGATCAGCTTGTGAGTTGCCGTACCCAGCTGGGCCGGCATAGTGGATGTGGTTGCTGTTTGCAGTTGTTGAATTGAAGTGGCAGTGGCATCCATTCGTAGACCACACTCCGGCTTAACATCGGGCGTGGTGCTGTCTTATGTCGAGTCACAATATAAAAATAAAAAATCCTCTCAGATTTCACAGGAGCCACAGGAGAGGGAGCTTTGACTAGAATTGTTTCGTACTACGTTAACAAATGGGTCTGGTGAAGCATTGTCGGTTGGTCAACAGAGGAAAGACGCACGTATGTGACAGAGGGAGGCCTGGGTTCATAACAGTCGGTTCACCCAGAAAAAAAAAATGATGAAACAAAATTGGATTGAAATTAAACTGGAAGTTTTTTGGTAGTGTGCTATTTTATTAAAATATGTCGTGAACTACCTCCATTAAATTCGAAATTGGTAAACTACCTTTATTAAATTCAAAATTGGAAAAGCTACCACCATTAAGTTGGGAACAGTTGGAAAGGTAAAGCTACCACCATTAAGTTGGGAACAGCTGGAAAGGTAAAGCTACCACCATTAAGTTGGGAACAGCTGGAAAGGTAAAGCTACCACCGTTAAGTCGGGAACAGCTGGAACGGTAAAGCTACCACCATTAAGTTGGGAACAGCTGGAAAGGTAAAGCTACCACCGTTAAGTCGGGAACAGCTGGAAAGGTAAAGCTACCACCGTTAAGTCGGGAACAGCTGGAAAGGTAAAGCTACCACCATTGAGTTGGGAACAGCTGGAAAGGTAAAGCTACCACCATTAAGTTGGGAACAGCTGGAAAGGTAAAGCTACCACCGTTAAGTCGGGAACAGCTGGAAAGGTAAAGCTACCACCGTTAAGTCGGGAACAACTGGAAAGGTAAAGCTACCACCGTTAAGTCGGGAACAGCTGGAAAGGTAAAGCTACCACCATTAAGATGGGAACAGCTGGAAAGGTAAAGCTACCACCGTTAAGTCGGGAACAGCTGGAAAGGTAAAGCTACCACCATTAAGTTGGGAACAGCTGGAAAGGTAAAGCTAGACCACCATTAAGTTGGGAACAGCTAAAACTACCACCATTAAATTGGGAAGAGCTAAAATGTGGTAAAACTACCGCCATTAAATTGAGAAGAGCTGGAATTTGGTAAAACTACTTCCATTCAATTAGGATGAGCTGGAATTTGGTAAAACTACTACCATTAAATTAAGAACTGCTGGAATTTGGTAAAACTACCTCCATCCAATTGGGAACAACTAAAGTTTGGTTAAACAACCACTCTTCAATTAGGAATAGCTACAAAAAGGAAGATAGACGTGAAAGAACGAGCAGATAACAACGGTTCAGAAGGAAACAAAAAGAAGAGAATAGATTGGAGTATTTAATATCGATGATGATACAGCGAAGCTAAAGTAGGAAACAAGATCCAAGAGCTGCTAGATCGTTATATCATTGAATAGGTGCGTGGTCATTCAAGATGGGTGATCTATACCCTGGTAGTATCTATACTAAAAGAGACTAACGTCTGTGTGTCTATATGTGGCGAGCTAATACTGCCACATGCGAGAAAATTCCTTATCTTGTATGGACGAACTATTGCCGAGTATTGGACGGAAGTGGAACCAGAAATTGGGGTCCTTCCAAAGAGTCCTACTTTAATCTGATTTTATGATGTCCTAGATGTTTGTAATAAATCCTCTTTAGTTCTGAATCTGTTGGTGATTTGTAAATAAAGGAGGGATGTAGTGTATGTGCAACATGTAGTGTAAGACATACACCCATTGTCTCGTACTCGTGTGCGTGAGAGTTGAAGCGTCAGAGTTACCTCACCTGCGGGCGGGGACGGACGTGTACTCAGTGGCGCGCGGGCTGCCGAGCCAGTGATCCTTGTAAGGAAGGGCAGACACTACACTCACCATGCCTTACACATGCATAGCCTCACCTCGTACCTTTTTTTATACTTAATAAGCTTATTTTAAATAATGTCTTTTTCTCAAAGTTGGTGGGCAAGGTTAACTTTAAATTGAAATTTACTTTCGTAAAGCTAGTTAGTGTTAAAACAATCAATCAATCAAATTGTCACGCCTTTTTCCTACAGGGATAGGCAGAAACAATGGAGCGCCACTTGCCACGATCCTGACATAACTCCCTCGCTTCCTTCACATTCACAATTCTCTTCATACAAGTTCTATGGTTATGGGCACTAGGCAGCCTAGCTTTCCTGAGGTTGTCTCCAATTTGGTCGGCGAACACGCTCCTGTGCCTGCCTTGTTTAACGTATCCACATGAGATTTATAAATTCCGTTCGTGAATCTACTTTCACTCATTTTTTCCATGTGCCCAAACCATCAAAGCATTCCTTCGATTTAAAACAATGATTTGTAAATAAACTTCAGTCTTTAGGTACAAATTGTAGTGTAGATACCTAATGTGCATAATATTTTCATCAGTAGACCATGGTTCTTTTGGTGTAGCAGACACAGGAATATTTTCTTTCTTGGCATATTCAATTAGATCTTTGCGCCCTGGGAAACGTTCGAAGAACTCTGGCATCCTCCATGGTGCAATTACCTATGAAAAAAATATTTTTTTAAACACACTAATGTGATGCGCTTTAAAACAGGAATAAGTTAACCTATATCCGTTAACGCTATTAAAGTAAGTAACTTTTCTTTATTTTTCACTTTAGGAAAATAATTTATATAACAATATTTATTAAGTACTACTTATAAGGCAAAAAAACATGTATATATTTCAGTGGCGTAGCGTGGCGGGGGCGGAAGGGGCGGCACATTAAAACAAAATTAAAAACAAAAACGTTAAAATTTAAACGTGAAATTATATTTTTGTTGTACCTATGATTGAAATTCCTAAATAAGGGGGCGGCAAATTTATTTCCGCCTCGGGCTACTGACTCTCACGCTACGCCACTGATATATTATTACCTTTATATATATTTACTATTTACCTAATATTATACATAGTAAAAATAATTAGGTTATACTATTATTTTTACTTAATAAGATGAAATAGTTATGCATTACCTTTCCTTCCGGCCATAGTGAATAAACACATAGTTCAAATCTGACTTGGTCATTCCCTTTTCCAGTAGCTCCATGGGAAATGTATCTACATAAAAAGAATACTTTTAAGGTTTTATCTTTTTTTAGTGTGAAATAGTCGAATGTTAAATATTGAACATAGTAAATGCGACTTATATATCTGCAAACCGTTTTTCAAGTCGTCATCACTCTTGGAGTGGACGACTTAAAACGCCGAGTGAGGTCAGATGTCGCCTTTTAAAAAATAATACTCAGTAATGTATGCCCAAACGGAGATGGTGATATTAGACAGACTGCTTAACAGCTATGAAACAAATATTTGCTCGGAGCTAGAATCGAACCCAGGACTTTACAGGTATGCTAACCAATGCGCCATACCTCTAGTTACTAAAATATTGTATTAATCAATCAATAAATCAAATTGTCACGCCTTTTTCCCACAGGGATAGGCAGAGACGATGGAGCGCCACTTGCTACGATCCTGACACAACTCCCTCGCTTCCTTCACATTCACAATTCTATTCATACAAGCTTTACGGTTATGGGCACTAGGCAACCTAGCTTTCTTGAGGATGTCTCCGTTTGCAATTTGGTCGGAAAACACCCATTACCCATTGTATTAAACAGGCTAATAATCTTACTTAGCTTTAAGTTTAATAGCTGCTCTGACAATTCCAACAGAGATGCAAGGACGTGCAAGCGATGTACCCAATAAATATCTACTCTCATAAATGAGACCCATCTGTATTGATGGTAACATGTAGTTTGTTACAAACTCTTTGCGTAGATCCTCCACGATAACCTGTCAACAGTTTTTTATAATAATAGAATTCTTTATTGCACATAAATACAAAAGTTTACAAGAGGCGAACTTCATGGCTTAAGGCATTTTCTAGATGTTTCTAGACATTTCCTTTAGGAGATGTGTCCGGTGATTTCTTCATTGCAGGAAGAGAAAGAAAAGATAAATAATTTTGAATTAAAAAATAAAGTATTATATACAAATACACACTATACCTACATTCATAATTTAATGTGTAATTGGTATTATAAATGAATTAATAAGTTAAGTAATTAATTAGAAGAGTAATTGATTAATAAGAAGAGTATAGTGCTCAGTCTGCCGATTCGGGTTAGTACTTCCACTTACATACCGTGAAGTGACTTAGTCGCGTTTCCCTTGTAAGTTGCCGGTTCTAACTAGGCTGACATTGTGGAAGCGACTGCTACCTGCAGTTTTTATTAAACTATAGTAACAGACGCCTTCATTCTGGACCGCGCTTCAGTTTAACTCAGGTGGGGTACTGTTTTATGTCGAGTCACACTACAATTTTCTAAAGCAGAAGAGGAGGTAGGCAGGGCATATAGCAAGACGCACAGATAAAAGGTGGACACTAGAGATGGGAGGGACCATCAGGAAAAAGGAGAAGGCGTCCGCCCTAGGAAAAGGTGGATAGAAGACATACAAGCATCACCTGGAAGCGAATGGAGAAAGAAAGCAATAGACAGAGAAGCTTGGAACAAGCTGGAGGCCTATACCCAAACAGGGGTTCCGATCAACGGTGTAAATAACTATAATTTTAATGCATGTTATTTTATATTGGAAATAAATGGCTTATTTATTTTTAGTCACACCACAATTCTCATTTTTAATTCTAATCACATGTGTAAAATATTAACTACTTACATCTTTGGCACCAATATTCTTAGCTTTTTGCACAGCCTTTTCAAAATCTTCGTTTTGGCCCACGTCTGCCATATAGCACACGACATCGTATTTTTTTTGGATCAACCTAAGTCATACATTTACAATTACTCTCAAGACTGTGAAGGCAGTGGCGTATGGTGGAAGTCAGCCGCCCGGGGCGGAAAAAAAATTGCCGCCCCCTTATTTAGGAGTTTCAATCATAAGTACAACAAAAATATGAATTTAAGGTTCAAATATTGACGATTTATTTTAGTTTTTATAAATTTTGCCGCCCCGCCACGCTACTGTGTGAAGGTACGCTCTCGCGTTTGGGGATAAGCTAGAAAATTGCCGGTTACAATCAGGCCAGCATAGTGGAAGCGAATTACTACTAGTCGCCTCCATTTATAGACTGCATTCCAGCTTTTCATTAGGCGATCAAAGAGATGCCAAAGCAATATAAAAATATTTCCTCTTAGAGGGTTTTCGTAACTAAAAAAATTAATATATGTATTCACTATCAAAACTTAATGCGTGTAAAATTCATACCATTTCAAGATACAGCTGGTATCCAAACCGCCAGAATAAGCGAGAATAACCAATTCCTTGCCCATAATTAACTCTCCTTTTTAATCTAGACACAAGACTGTTTATCAAAACGGTTGATAACCAACTGTTTGTGTGAAGTAATCGTAAGAGAACAACACATTAAGTAATAATATGATAACCTTTAGCACAGTTATATTTAAAAAGATAGAGGTGGGAGATGTAAAAATAATAAACGTTATTTTCCATTAAGAATTTATTAAAATCTTCAACACTTGAATACTGATACTAGAACAGAGATACCAAACGGGTGCGACAACCGACGACTGAGTACAATCCCGGCAGT
Organism: Tinea trinotella; assembly: GCA_905220615.1. Classification (NCBI taxonomy): domain Eukaryota; kingdom Metazoa; phylum Arthropoda; class Insecta; order Lepidoptera; family Tineidae; genus Tinea; species Tinea trinotella. The sequence goes on from HG992312.1 coordinate 10,790,214, forward strand.
TGAGCTTGGTTTGTGACGTTACACGACGGGTTGACTTCATAGTGACGCAGTATAGTGCTGGCATTGGCCAATACCATCAGCAAAACAATCATTGGAATGGCGTCACGTTTTGTTATTTTGACAACGTTTCAGCGTATTAACCACCGCCGGAGATAACATGGTATGCAACGCAACTCAAGCGCTATGGACAAGGGGTATAGGGGGGGGGACAGAGCGGTTTTTATCGACCGCTCAGACTGTCAAAATTGCAGTGACGACGCAAACCACCCGTGTAACATCTCTGACTTAGGCTACGTCCGTACGAGAGGTCTTAAAAGCAGCGTTTTAAACGCGTTGTGTACAGTTTAAAAGCGACAAAACCGCTCGTGCGATCGTGGCCCTCAAACAACTAGACGAATCTACATAATTGCACAAACATGGTCAGCTATTAGATGAATATTATAATTGAACATAGTTTATATACTAATTATACGATAAAATGGTAAATATTAAAATTATTGCAGTTTAAGCTTTATATACATACTACTAAGAAACAATGCTAAAAACAACTTTTAAGATGAATTTACATTACAAAAAAAGCATGTGGTCTTGCGAGATGTTAGACTAGATTACATTCTAAAAGCGAGGAGCATCAGTACGACATGGTATGAAACCGGATACTTTAAATGCCCGTATTCAGGAGACATATGAGTTTAGATTTAGACCCTGCTATTTAAGTATCATGACTTTACTTTTATTTGCAACCTGTTATTTAGAATGATCATCTCTTTCATATTCTCACTTTTGTAATGTACTATGCTATTAGAATAAGAATAGGACGGGCTGTTGACCAACTTCACTTGAATGATTCAAAAGTGTCCGCAATGACGGTGCGCAAAGTAAATGACACCATACTAAAGTGAAGTTGGTTGGAGGGTTAGACGTCGCAAAATGGCGCCGATTCCGTCCCATTCTTATTTTAATCGCATTATAAGCCGGTCTACATACTCTCTTATAAAAGGCAAACAACAAAACAGTTCTACAGCGTCTATACAATACTTTTAAAATGAGATAAGAGAGTAATGATAAAAACGATTTGAAATACACTGAAATTATGAAGATGGAATTACACTAGTTTTTTTTATTATTGTTAAATATTTGGAATGTAAAGAAATGTTTAAATATAATAAATCTAAATTGATTATATATACTAAACGGTGTTAAGATATTAGTAGTCATAATAAAGCATATTTTTCTAGAGATAAGATAATTATTTTGTATAATAAAAGTTATGATTGTTTTTTTTTTCAAACCATACCCAAGTTACTAACGCGCTTTAAAAATAACAGTTAGTAACCAAATTAAAAAGGCCGGGGTAACATTTAGCTTGCGTTTGAAATGCGATTCCCAGCTTTTTTATATATATTACCAGCTTTTTTAATGACAGACTCGACTTGACTGATGCTAAGCAAGGGGAAGCAAAAACACTTGTCTCAGTCGCAGTCACCATGACGGTCAAAGGTCCTTTTTAAGCTTCGCTTGAAGGATCCAAGGTTATGGGGAAAACACGAGCTGGTAAAGCATTCGACCGGTCGATTGTTCTACAAAGAATCAACGCGCTAATTTATCAGTTCGTTGTTGATTCGGTCATCAGAATGCGGTCGCTTCCCCGATTTGTGCGGTTATCCTTGGAGTAAAAAGACGACTTGGGAACAAGGTAAAAAAACAAAAATACTAATTCAAACCAAAAAAATTCGACTCACAAAAAAGTAACAAGTCCAAAGGTGTGATTCTGATGGCGACCGCATTACTGGTTTGTATATGTGAGAAATTGACTGTGTGCAAGGCGACACTGCGGCCGCAAGATACAGATTCATACAAACCAGTAGTGCGGTCTGCAGTCTGTGTGTACCATCGGAAAAATACTTTTAAGAATGTTCCCGCTCGCATAGTCATTGCTAAACAGTCCCCCAGCTTATGGTCTCAGTGAAAAATGTACTTTATATTACTATCTATATTCATGTAAAGATCATCTGAACACCGTTTAAAGTTAAGTTAAAAGCATGCAAATACATCTAGCGAAGAAAGAACACCTAATTCTATTATCCAAAAGTTATAGTAAAATTGTAAACGTTTTGTGATAGCAAACTTGGATTATTAGAATACATTAATAAATATACAAATAACATGGTAACAATAGTTTGCCAGCAGTTTCTTGAGAGATAATCAAAATACCAATATCGGTTGAAACCCTAAGAGCGTCGATGACTGAAAAAACCGTTTCAGTCGCCGTCACTATGGCCAAATTATTATAATCCAACAAACTAGGCTCCTCGTAAATACCAGAGTAGGACAAAATTAAAATGATGGTATTTTACACCTTATCAGTCGCATTGCCTGATAAGTAACCTGTGATCATCAATCAAGAAACTGGAAGTCAAATACACGAACATATATTAATTGAATTTGATAAAAGTGTTTATTATTGTTATTAGCCTATTTACTTGTCCTACTGCTGGGCAAAGGCCACTCTTTTTCCATGAGTCACGACATTTGGCTATCTCTCGCCACGATCTATTGTAGGAGTCTATCTCACCTCGCCATCTCCGCTTGGGCCAGCCGCTATGTCTTCTGCAATTCACTCAGTAGTGGACTTTGCCCATAATGCATCAGACATGACCTGCCCAGTTATATTATTTAAATAATAATATATGTCAGTGTGTTAATAAAACTTTTCGAGGTTACCTGAATGATTTCAGTCTATACTAAATAAATATCTAACAAAATTAGCAATAAGAAAAATAATTATTCAACAATTTAAATAAAATAATATAAATATTAACTTAAAATATTTTTTACTTAAAACTTAATTAAATATCACACAATACATTTCTTTCCCAAGTTTTTAAAACTAAAAGTGCAATTTTGGGAATATTTATTTAAAATAACATTTCTTAATTTTTAACCATCGATTGATTTAAAGTCAAAGCAACCTCCACGAGAAGATAGAAATTGTGTAACCAAACATTTAGGCATTCACAACATTTGAATAAAAATAGAAATAACAAGCAACTTGAAAATTGCGAACTAAACATCACGTCCAAAACGACAGCGCTTTAATCGCTAAAATATCAATCAATCAAATTGTCACGCCTTATTCCCACAGAAATAGGCAGAGCCAATGGAACGCCATTTGCCACGATCCTGACACAACTCCCTCGCTTCTCTTACATCCAAAATTCTCTTCATACAGCGGGGTTAGGTTGGGCAAGTTATAGTCTCTCGTCGGCGAGTTAGGCTAAATCCAATAAAACGAGACTATTAACCGTTGTGACGAATATCGCCTGTGCGACGACACGTTTAATCATTATCCTCAGTAGTCTCATTTTGGTGGATTTAGCCTAACTTTTATTATATAGCAAATCGTCGACGAGAGACGATTATCGTTTTAATTTGCCCAACCTAACCTAACCTAAGGCAATTAAGCTCTTGTTATAATCCGACTAATTAAAATAGCTCATTGGTTATGTATCAACCGTATATTATGTTAATTTAAGTTAATTCGATTTAATTAATTAACTCGTGTTATTCGCTAAATGATAAACATAATGTCTAGCTTCTCGTGGCGGAGACTTTAGTGACAAATACAATCGATATAAACCGGCAGATTTATCGAGACGCCGTAAATCCCAAATATCAAATCGCATATCGTTTCGCAATACGCTTCATGTTAGTTAGGACTAAACTTTACACACTAAAAAACTCTTTATTGGAACTATCTGCTCACGGCATTATAATAAACATAACTAATTGATCAATCAATCAATCAAATTGTCACACCTTTTCCCACAACTAATTTATAAATATGTTTTTCATGATATATCATCAAAAAAATACTCAGTTTTTATTATTATACATTTATATAATAAGCTACTAAAGTTCTTGTATCATAGAAACAGGACAACCAAAGTTCATCAAAGATACATACATACATACAGTTGTTTCTTTAATTTCCGATAATTTTAAAAAGTTCAGTTAAAAACAAAAATCTGACATAAAACGTATTGCAACATGAACGACGATATATTGAGTTGTCGTTGTAATAGACATCCTTGGATTTCACATAATTTCGCTTATTAAAGCTATAAATACAAATGATTAATTTTAATATTTAAATACCGATAAATGATCATGTAACCAAATTTGGTGGTTCACTTGCTTGGACATAGGCCTCCCCTAGCGATCTCCACAGTGGCCTACATCCAGCAGTTTCCTGCTTAGCATGCCATCAATCCACCTAGTGAATGTTTATTTTTAGATTTTAGCAGCCCATAATAACATAAATGCAATATTATGCAACGCTTTGGCATTATAAATTGAGACTGGAAACAAAAACAGGAATCAGGGTGTGGTACCCTTTTTTGGTGTTTTGAATTTAAAGTTTAGGGTCTTAGGCCAAAAGTATAAATAACTAAAAAAGATTATCATTGGGACTTTAGCTCATTTAATTTTAAGGCAGAGACATTTAAATTTTGCTTACACTATCGTTGAGAACCTATAAGATGCCTAAGGTGATAAAAAGAGTGCTGGCATTCAGTACCTTATTTTGTTACTAACATAATTTCCGTTTTACGAATGTGTATAAATCAATCATGTGCACGATTGCATAGATGCACAGACTTTCTCCCACCGCAGTCGTCCAGCGCTCTTTTATTCTGCTGATCCTTATTAGGTATATTACCATACCTATGCAGATGCATTGGCGATTCTCACCACGACCATAATAATTGTAAGTACATTTCTATGCAACAAATATCTGCGCCAATAGACCCTAAAACCCTATTTCGCTCAAGCGGTTTTTAAAAGCTAACTATTTTTAAAAATTGTGGTCTGACATAAGATGTTGCTTGAGAAAAGTCACTTTGCGGTCTGTACAGTAAAATGTGATGGTACCACCCTGGGTCGGCAAACTGGGCGATTTTTTTTTATTGTGACTCGACATCTGACTTCGACCAGTCTGATGGTAATCAAGAGGAGGACCAAGAGTCCCGACGACTGCAAAAACCGAGTCTTCACGGTTGCCCAATTCGCCGTCACTATGCCGTCCAAAGGTCTCAATATGTCCGCCTACACTCGTTGTAGATTGGCAATAGTAGCGACCTCTACAGTAAAAACTAGCAACTGTTCAACTATGTTGTGTTCTATTTAAAGTGATAAAACAGTATGAAAACCCGCTCAGGCGAAAAGGGTAAAAACTTAAGACGTTGCAAGAAAACAAAATAAGCTTAGGCCGTGAGAGAGCTGAGGTCAGAGAGGAATGTATCAGGAGTAAGGATATGTGAAGATCCAATGATGACCTCCCAATTCTTGACGGCGTTTGTCACCTCGTATGCGCTGCGGATCTCGGAGAAACTGACACCTGCAGACAATGTTCATTACTTTATTATTATTTCTGAAAGGATGAAATGACAGAATGTGAGATTATGATACACGGAAAGAAAGTGGAACAAGTCAACCAATTTGTTTACTTGGGAAGTATGTTTACAAGGGATGGGAAGTGTGATTAAGATATTGAGTGCAAAAAGGTAACGTAGTGAACGGTCCCATCCATAGTATAATGAACAGCCAAATAATGTCTTAAAAGTCAGGGATGGCTGTTGCAGTACGCCGGCCAAAAGTGCCTTTTCAAGCATCGCATAAACGATCCAAGGCTATAGGATGGAGAGAACACATGGGCTGGGAAAGCATTCCACTTGTCGATTGTTCGCACTCTAGCTTAACAACAGGGACGCTGTCATATTCGATAAAAAAATTAATGTTGTCTTCATTAGTTTTCTTATTTACCTCCAACAATAAAGACGATCAAACGCGGCACATTCTTCACGGTCTGCTGAGCCTTGTCCTTATGCCAATGGCCGTAACGCACACTGAAATGAAACAAAACTTATTATGACATCACAAAACTACCACGCCTTTTCGGCCGGCATAGTGACATACAAACGTAAACAGACATTCATTGGCGCTCATGAACTTAACAGTTGCTTTCCTTTAGGCCAGTTGAGATATAGAACATTTGACTTCTGTAACTCTTTAACAGTTTGACGTAGGTTTTATCTATTTTCAATATGCATATTTACAGCCGGTTGTACAGTCAGCAGCAGATATATCTGAGCACGCAATGTGATCAAAAGTATCTATACATTTAGGATGATCATAAATATCTACACACCATTAGTTGTCATAATAATGTAAGCATTCAATGCGTCAAAAATATCTACACACTCACTTGTCAAAAATATGTCAACAAACAAATTGATGCATTCAGTAAATTTGTTTTAAAAAATACATATTATATTTTTGACAAATAAGTGTGTAGATATTTTTGACTAACTGAATGTATAGATATTTTTGACGCCTTGAATGCTCACATTATTATGACAACTAATGGTGTGCAGATATTTATGACCACTCTGAATGTATAGATACTTTTGATCACATTGCGTGCTCAGATATGCTGACTGTACCAAATAGAAAGCCAAAATAAATAATGTCCTTTAGCTCTGTATAAAATATCCGTTAAACGTAAATATAAAATGTAAAGTTAAATAGTGGTGCAACTCATTTTTCTTTTACTTATACGATACTTTTTACAAATTCGTAAATTATAATTTTTGGTACAACCAGCTAAATTTATTTTACTAGGGGAGCCTGGACGAAGTAATGGTCAGACCGATTTAGTTTACATTTGCCTCAGTCGCCGTAACTACGCCGGTCAAAAAAATATGATGTTCTAAAATAAATAATAGTAATGAAAATTTTTAAGAAAAAAAAACCTAATTACTAATTAGGTAGGTTACCTAGTCGGCGCCTGATATCCAGAAGTCTGGGCGCGTCCAGCGAGGAATGGGAAATGACGCTGGTCCAATTTGTCCTCAATAGAGTCCTCCATTATGTCCTAATGAAAAGAAAAGTAAATTAATTAGTTCAATAAGTGAAAATATTTAATGAATAAAGGAGTGACAAATATAAAAATATATTACTCTTTTTGAACTCTGAAGAAATAAGCGACAGAATTTTGTCAGAATCAGGATGTATGGAATTGTCTCTGCCTATCCTTGTGAGAATTCAGGCGTATCAATTAGAGCGAATGAATTCTGTATTCAATCAATCAAGTTGTCACGCCTTTTTCCCACAGGGATAGGCAGCGACAATGGTGCGCCACTTGCCACGATCCTGACACAACTCCCTCGCTTCCTTCACATTCACAATTCTCTTCATACAAGCTCTATTCATTTTTGAATTTTTATTTTATATTGACTCGACATCTGTCGAGGTCAGATGTCGAGTCAATATAAAATAAAAATGGTAAGCGTGATGGAGGTCCCAGAATGCCGACCACTGCAACCCGTTTTAGTTCACGGCTATCTGTCGTGAACTACTGCCTCAGTTACTAAAATTTTATGGCAACCGTTGTAATCCAGGAGCTGATGTATCAAAATTGATTTTGATATAAACAAAAATGATTATATCAAAAATTGTTGATATAATTACTTTAATCCCTCTGACCAAATTGGAGACATCCTCAAGAAAGCTAGGTTGCCTAGTGCCCATAACCATAGAGAATGTATGAAGAGAATTGTGAATGTGAAGGAAGCAAGGGAGTTGTGTCTGTCTATTCCTGTGGGAAAAAGCATGACAATTTGATTGATTGGTCCCTCTCGGCTCATAATGTCACGTCGTGGCGCGTGGGCTCAAAGTGACACTACCACTTGCAAAAAGTCGCATTCGTAAAATGTCACATTCACAAGATGTCTCTACGACATCAGATTATGTGTGGGCACTTTTTTTTTTGTAAATTGTGAATTGACATACAACAGCAACCCGCTTGATGTTGAGCTGGAGTGTGGTCCATGAATGGATGTCACTGCTACTACAATTCAATAACTGAGTAGCTATCACATCCACTATGACAGAACCTGCAACTTACAAGCTAATTCCGAAACGCAACCAAATCACTTCACTGTCTGTATACTTGTAAGTGGTGGTCCTACCTCGGATCGGCAGACCACTGCCTCCCACTCCTAAAAAAAATTCTAACTTGACATAATGAGACAAGAGGCCCTGGTCGTCCTGTTTCTATGATACCAGCACGTTTAGCAGCTTAGTATAGAAATGTGAAAAAAAAAAGATAATCCAGGCAACAAAATGAAATTCTATATTACCTTGACAACTGGTGTCCATCTGGACATCTGGTAAGTCTGCTCAGTGATGCGCTCCTTGCGTGGAACTTGGTATTGCTTCTTACGATTGCCCTGAAATGTTATTTTGGTTTTTAAAGCAATCCATCTTTCTCCATAGCCACTAATGTTAATATAGGTAAAAGACCGGCATCCTTTCTCACCTCTATTTGAGGCCATAAGACCCAATGATCACTGCAGTGCCGGATTTAAGCATAGGCAAAATAGGCAGTTGGCTTACCACATAAAAAAAACGAAGACTCGAAAAACTTATACGAAAATATAAAACGAAAAACTTATTTTTTTCTTTGAGCGAGAAAAGTTAACATTAAAAATTAACCACAAACGATTGAAGGGCCTCCACCACATGCTCTGCCTATGGGCCGCCGAAGTCTATATTCGGCGCTGGGTCACTGTGCACCCCTGACTATATGTCTATACAGTATACATGCGCAAAACGCTTCCATCAAATGATACGGAGTGATATGTATATTTTTCCATCGGAACTAGTTCACTCATCTAGTTCACTAGTTCATTTAGTTCAAGGAAGCGCATTCGGTTAGTTCATTCGGTAAAGAAAAGCTGCAGTTGTTCTGAGAAATCAAGATATCCTTTCTATAGAATTATTTTAGATCATACACTTCACAAATGTACACAGAAAGTATAATAAACAATAATTATAATCACAATTACCAATTCGCATAATTTAAAACTGCAAATATTCGTTAGAAAAATACGTTATAAAAAGACGACGAGTTGCTGCTCTCTTCAACATACTTTCATACCATTACTCGTAATGCACGCGGTGTAAATATTTTCTTGTGCACGCGGAGAGCAATGGATATATAAAATATAATTTCACGGTATTACGCGAAAATACTAGGTACGAGTAACGAACGAGGTACGATTTCGTACGAATGTACGATGTGTTTATATCTCGTTCCATCATAGGAGTGGTGAGTGAGTGGATATGCGATGCATGACTCGGAACTAAAGGAACTAGAGACACGTTTGAATTTGCAGTGAACTAGTGAGTGGTGTAGTACCAGGATCGGAAGTATATCATTTTAGTGACTCGTTCCGGAACTACCCAAGTCTACTATACAGGTAGAGAGTGTGTTTTGTTGTCTATTCAAAGACCTCGTCTACATGAGCTCATTGACGTTGAAAAACTCATCTGAACTGCCAACCACTTTTTTTACCAATCGTTTTTTTTTTCAATGCATTAGCGCACTAGGACATCCCCTTGCTTATCATCAGGCAAATCTAGGTCAGATTTTATATATTTTTTATTGTGACATCTGACCCCGCCTGATGGTAAGCAAGAGGAGGTCCAAGAGTGACGACGACTGCAAAAACCGAGTCTTCACGGCAGCCCCAGTCGCCTTCACTATGCCGGCTTCAACGTGCTTTTTTACGCATAGCTTGAAGGATCCAAGGCTATAGGATGGAGAGAACACATGGGCTGGTAAAGCATTCCACTTGTCGCGTAATGATATCTTACCAGCCTGGATGTCGCACACGTTCTTCGTCTGTCCGTCGGCCTTGCATGTTCCGGATTGAAACTTCAACGCACTCAAAATGACCGGACTTGGAGGAGCCAGTATAATAACAGTTCTCCGTAATAACATCCAGGGCATCATGAACCAGACCGTTGACCAAATCCTCTCCTAGCCACGTCGCGCCTACTAACTACCCCGCAGATGGAGACTCCTCGTGCCCCCACTGACGTCAGTAAATAGAAAATATTTCTTCGGCGAACTAGGTCCCTTCTAGTAGCCACGCCTCAGATGACGCAGTAAAAGCCTTTTGGCCAACTGCTCTATCACATCCAGAACAACAACCACAACCTGGGTGTCCCTGAATATTAATAAACAAATTATCTCGCCTTTTACCCACAGGGATAGGCAGAGACAATTGAGCGCCACTTGCCACGATCCTGACACAACTCCCTCGCTTCCTTAATAATGCAAACGTAACATACCTCAGTAACGACGTTCAGGCCCAGGTTGGCAAGGTTGAGGAGTGTCTGCTTGTCACTATGCTCCAATTGGGCGTGAGTGACCAACTTATTGAGGTTCTCATCAGAGATGCCATTCTTAGACATGATGTACAGCGCAATGATACGCATCTTGTTGTAGTTGGCTACAGCCTAGAAGACAAATCATCTATTATATTATTTCGCTCTATAGAAAGATTTATGTAGGATCAAGAATTATTTCTTTGTATAGGTTCTCTGGTGTTTTTTATTGTGGCTTAAAATATGACAGCACCGGCCTAGTGGGAACCGACAACTTTCAAGCCAATACGCGCCTAAGTCACTTCATTGTCTATACTGATGGAAGTGGTGGTACTACCCTGGATCGGCAGACTGGGCAGACCACCAACTGTCTGCCTACCAAACAACAAAATACGCAGCAATCATCCTTTTGTTTTTTATTAACAAATATTTGTAATACTCAATTCTCAATTATCAAATCTTTGCTTTTACCGGAAATCGAAACGTTTTCCTACTTGTTTGTATGAAATTAATTTCATGGCAGTGGCATGATTGGCACGTGATTTAGTGGCAGTGCAATGAGCACGCAAACCGAGAGCGGTAAAAATAAACTCACCGGTACCAATATATCTTTGATATATGTACTTCGGTCGTCCTGTTTCTATGATACAAGCACTTTAGCAGCGTAGTATAGATATGTAAACAAACACCTAATTTCAAACTCAATTAAACTTATCTGAATGTATTATAATATTATAAGAGATTTACCTGATCCAAGAGAACAGGCACAATGCTTCTCATGTGATCCTTGATCTTCTCACCTTCAGCGTCAGTTCCCATAGCCAGGTCCTAAACAAAGAAATACATTATTTTACATACAGCTTTTTTTACATAGAATTACAGAACAGGTATTATATTTTAGAATTCTATAACCACAGATAAACTGAAAAATAGTATGTTTTTAAATAGAAATTGTTATATTATTTTATCAAATTGATTCATCAACCAGAAGGCGTCCACTGCCGAACATCGCCCCCTTAAATCGTCATTTCAAACGTCAAGATGCCAGTTGCATTCACGGGTTATTCGTGACTTTCACTATGTCGTCAGTCCACCTAGTGGAAGGCCTACCTACGCTGCGTCTTCCGGTTCGTGGTCTTCACTCTAGAATCTTTATTCCCCATTGGTTGTCGATTCCTCGAGCAATGTGGGAATCAAGGCTTGGTGCCTTTATAACCCCGCGGCCACACACTCGAGGAGCGGCCATCAGTCGTTTCAGATAGGTGCGACTGAAGTACCAGTACCTACCTCGTCGTCAATCCATCTTATTGGTCAAGTCAAGTCAAATTGTCACACCTTTCTCCGACAGGGATAGGCAGAGACAATGGAGCGCCAATTGCCACAACTGCCTCGCTTCCCTCACATTCACAATTCTCTTCATATGTTAGATTGTATTTGCACACATTAATTAGGTGCTAATAAAACGCCCTTCCATATAATTATAAATAACTAGCTGTTCCCTGCGGTTTCACACGCATTTAACCAGCTTATATTAACTCAGAAATAAGCTGATAAAATGTAGAAAAGTAGTATATAGATATACTTTCAATCCTAATGATCCATCTTCAGGTACTAAGAAACAATTTTAGTTTCTTAGTACTTAGTAGTAGTAAAAAATAATTTCATTTTCCAACACAATAGAGAATAGGCACCGCCCCATACATTCGGCAATCGATTTTATTCATATTTTTGCTTGGTCTTCAAGAAGACCAAGATTATTCGAGAATTAGTACTGCTACTTTTAGGAGAGGTATTAGGAGAACCCTAGAACTTCCAGAGAATTAGGAACCCTAATATTTTTGAAAATCCAATATAGCCTATGTTACTCACGAAGAATGTAGCTTTCTAATGGTGAAAGAATTTTAAAAATCGGCCCTGTAGTTTCTGAGCCTATTCATTACAAACAAACTTATAAATATTTCTTTTTTATATATTATTATAGACAAAAATCTAATTACTATTTTCTACTTTAATGGGAGGTATACCTGTTCAACTTTGCAAAGCTTGTCAACATCACCCTGGTAACACTTCATGCAGTCCTCAGCCAGGCGGAGGTGGGTTGCATACTTGGACAGCTCCTTCTGGTACTGAGGCATCTTCTTGATCATTTGTGAGAGATCGCGCATTGACTGCTTGTCGCCTATGTACGTAAAACTAAATATTATGATTGGGCGAAAAAAGGACGTGTCCCGACTTATGGTTTTGTGTCGGTATGGGGTATTTATGCTACATCTTTGACAAATATTTTATAAGAGCATTTTATAAAAATATTGTAAAGCCAGCTAGTTGCTGCTTATGGGAACATACTTTGGAAGTAATCGAGTTTAACATTAAAAAAAAGGAAATCGATATATGTATGACAGCACCCTGCCTGATGTTAAGTGGAGTGCGGTCCATGAATGGAAGTCACTGCTACTATATTTAAATAATTGTAAGTAGCAGTCACATCACATCGGCCTAGTTGGAACCGGCATATTACAACCTGAACCCGAAATGTCATTAAACACTTCACAATCTGTACCCAGATTGTGAACCCAGTCTGCCGATACCCGGCTCGGCAGACTGGGTACCACTCTTAAAACATCTAGGAAATATGTATTTACAAACTTATAAATGGAAGCCAGAGAGAAAAGCTTTAGTCCATTGTCTCTTCCTATCCCTGCGGGAAGGCAAGACAATTTAATTGATGATCACAGGCGAAAGTGATAAATTTTATAAGGTCTGGTTACATCCTAGTAATCAAATAAATTGTCACTCCTTAATAACCATAGGACAGGCAGAGCGCCGCCTTTCATCATAGATGTTAAGGAAGCTAGAGACTTGTGTCAAGATCATGGGAGACTCTCTTAGTAAGTGTAGTATTTGCATAGCACCTCATGCAGTAGTAACACTGATAACTAAGGATTACTGTAATCACAAGCTCGCCAACGTATTATGCCACGCGTCTACCCTCGTCAAGGGGCAGTCGTTTACTGCCGATACGCACGAGACTGTGTCACGTACAATTAGTAATAGTACCTATATATATATGTGTGTGTGTTTCTCTCATACACTACAGTATGTATGAACTGGAATTAATTAGAGAAAATGTACCTCCACCCATGCGTTTGTCATCAGAGAACTCCTTCACCTTCTTGGTGACCGTTGTTGAAACGACAGCAATATGCTGATGACGTAACTCGACCCATAAGTCATCATTCTCGTCCAACAAAACCTCCTTTGTCACCCCCTGAGATGCCTCATATCTGACACAAATAATAAGATAAGCTAAGTCGAAACCTCCGAGAGGAGAAATTTAAGCGCAAATTGAAAAGCAAAAAACCGATATGTTTTTAAATTTATCATTACGGCTCGACATCTGAGCTTGACCCGCCTGATGGCAAACAAGAGGACGTCCAAGAGTGTTGACGACTGAAAAAGCAATTTTTATTCTTTAAAATGACAATTATGACCATAATTGAATTACCTGTAGACATCATTCTCGATGGGAATCAAGTCGTATGCCATGGCTTGCAGTGTGAGCTCATGAAGCAGAGGTGACACGCAATCGAAGCCACGATCCAACACCAACAACTGCGAGCGAGCCTTCTCTGGACCTTCACCCATTGTTGGTTCATCGGCCTGTGGTTAAATAAATCTTAATTACTGCAAAATGCTGAAGTCTTCGCTTGCACTAGCCCGAGGCGCCGATTCCTCTATACTTTTTAGAGGTCAGCTGAATTTTGGAATGAGATTTTTTAAAAACCATGTGAGTTATATGAACATCTATGTATAACCAAGCACCAAATCGTGACTAGTTCTCGGGATAATCTAATTGCATCTCTTCTAAAAGATCCATTGGCTTTAAAGATGGAACCGAGATTTCAATTTCACAAATATTTTATGGTGGATCCGGCACCCACATGGAGAAACCATGGATGCTAAGAAAAATGTCTATGGAATATTTCTATTGCTGCTATATCTTTATGAGCAACCACTACATGTAAAATAATAATATTACCTTGTAGGCATCCAATTTTTGTTGAATAAGCTGAGCGAGCTCAACGTTGCGTTCCCAGTCACTAAAAAAAAATGAAAAGGATATTAAATATGTCGCAGTGGTCACAGTGTCCATAAACATATTGTGAGGATCAGCTTGTTAAGGAAATTATGTCAAGATTGTGAAAAATGTCATTTCTAAGCCTATCCCTGTAAGCGTGACAAATTCGTGATGATGATGAAATATGTGTTCATCATAATTCTATAACTAATGTTACATGTTATTAATTTGACAGTTCATCATATTTTTAATTTGTTTTTATTAAGACCGGTCATCTAACCTCGACTTGCTTAATGGTAAGAAAAGAAAAATCCAAGGAAGCCGACGACTGAAAAACAGATTTAGTTTACGGTTGCCTTAGTCGTCGTCACCAAGCCGGGCGAATAATACTGTTAATAGATAAAAATTATACTGAAAAACATTGATATTAAGTAAATTGGGGTAGATACGTCTCCTACATGAGTTTTAGTGTTTGCAAATGGCAGGAGTTTAAACGATTAGCCACGAATAGGCATACAAACAAGTGGAAGGAAACGGAACAATAGTTATATCGAAAAAGAGACAAATATATGTTGCTCTGCATTGCGACACTGAGTTCAGGTTATTAGTTCAAGTTTATTATTAAGAATCTTAGACGACAGGCGTTTGACGAACGGCTTAGCGACTGGTTTGTTGTGCGTAAAGTCCCGGGTTCGATCCCCGGTCGGAGCAAATATTTGTTTCATAGCTTTTATTTGTAATATTTAATAATATTAAATATTGCAAATATTTGTTAATAAAAAAAGAGATGGATATTTGCTTTGGGTCTGGTTATCTAAGAGTGGTAGGCAGTGGTACCCAGTCTGCCGATCGGGGGGTGGTGGTCACTTACAAGTATACAGACTGTTTCGGAATCAGCTTGTAAGTTGCCGGTTCCATCTAGGCCGGCATAGTGGATGTGATTGCTACTCACAGTTATTGAATTGTATTAGCAGTGACATTCATTCATGGGCCACACTTTGGCTTAACATCAAGCGGGGGCTGTTATATGTCGAGTCACAATTTAAAAATAAATCTTCCAAATTTTAAAATTACATGATTTCGTACCTGCGGTATCTAACGGATGGATACTCTCCGAGAGTAGCGCAGAGGGTAGCGATTTGTTCAGCGATACGCTCCATGTTAGCGTTGCGTGTTTGCGTCAAAGCTGGGTTATACATGCATTGGAATGTATCAGGCGAATCCAGGGAGAATACCTGTATAACATAATATTTTATTAATTAAACAACATTTAAAAAAAAGGTAAATAAAGTTTCAAACTTTAAGTTAACTGCGAAAACAACTTCGCGCAGGTACTGTCACAATAATAAGCTCTCTCAACTACATCGAGTTAACACATTTTGTACCGCGAACTTGAATAGTTTATGTGTAATAATCCCATTAAATTTGTTAACTAATTCTAGTTTTATCAATTAATTATTATAAATGTAATCAATTATTATTAAATTAATTATAATTGATTCTTTTTAGGAATAATTAGCCGATTCCAATCAGGCCGTCATAGAGGATGCGACTACCACTTGCAGCAATTTAACTATACAATAGTTGCATCTATCCATGGACTGCATACCAGCTTAATTACATCAGCCGAGATACCTACTGACATTATGTTGTATGAAATTTTGTATTCGAATAATAAAATTTAACCTATATAATGCGATTAAAATAAAAATAGGACGGAATCAGCGCCTTTTGTGACGTCTAACTCTCCAAACAACTTCACTTTAGTATGGTGACACTTTCTTTGCGGACAGTCAAGAAAAAGACACCTTTGAATCAGTCAAGTGAAGTTAGTCAACAGCCTGTCCTATTCTTATTCTAATAGCATGGTATCTTACCTGACTCTCGTAAGGTAGAAAAGCGATATTGATCTCCTTGAGAGTTTTAATTTTCCTTGCAGCTGTTGACTTGCACAACTCATTGAACAACTCTTCCGGGCATACTAATCCAATGCAGCATTAACAATAATATTTATAACTTAAAAACTTATTCCTATTACAACTACACTTTATTACTACTGCCTATTACACCAAACTTATAGGTATTAACATTGCATATATTTTTTTAAATTTAGGCCAAAATATTGGCTTCATCCGAATTATAGTTGGATTTATTTAATTTTGAATCAATCAAATTGAAAAGAGGAGTCACTTAATCATATTGTCACGGCTTTACCCCACAGGGATAGGCATAGACAATGGAGCACTACCTGCCACAACTTCCTCGCTTCACTCACAGCCACAATTCTCTTCAAATTAGCTTTCCCAACTTTCTTGACAAGCAGCAGCTTTTTTGAGGATGACCAAAGAGATTTGGTCGGAAAACACTTTCCTGGGTGTGCCTAGTCCAACATCAGATTTTTTAATTCCTTTTGTCAAGCCATCAAAGCCTTCCTTTATCAATCCTTGTCACTACATATTCTTCCAAAACACATCTATCGCACACTATGCTATTTCTCATTCTAACCGCTATCGCCACTCTACATACACTCCTTAATGACCGCATTACTACAGCAATACTTCTACTCTCTTATAAAACGAATACTTTTCATAACCAGTACAAATAAATATATTTTGTATTCATAACAGTGTTTCCTATGAAAAGAACGGTATGGAAAAACAGTTATGAATTCCAAACAGTCAAATGACCACACCTTATTGCGTCGATATAATTATGGCAAGATAGATATATTTCCACATATTTTAAGACTTAAAAAGTTTGGTGAAATCGGCCATTGGTCTTATATTAATAGAAGAAGTAAGCTTTATTTTATTTATTAATATATTTAGATGTCTCCTGCAGAATTAGAACATCTGTATCAATTAGAAGTTATTAGGTTAAATGGTATTACGAACGTATTAATCAAATAAAACTTATCACTTCTAGAAAATAATAATTGAAAATGTACAAATAACAAACCTGCCCTTCATAAGGTACAAAAGCAATGTTGATTTCCTTTAATGTTTTTATATATTTAGCTGCTCTACTATGTGATAATGCATCAAAAAGGTCATCACGACATGCTGTGAAATTGAAATTATTATGAAGCAAAAAATAAATAAAATAACAAAACAATGATTGGATGTATAAAATGGATTTTAATGACAAAGTAAATACTTTTCAGCTCTATTCAATGAAGCCAAGAAAACACTGACCTCATGCAACAAAGCCAAAACATCGAGAAATAAAATTTGCTTAAGAAACCATTAAGACCCATTTTAACTAATTCGTGTATGTAGTTTAAAAGAAATAATAACATAAAATAATACTAATAAGAATAAGCAACATAAAATGAAATACTAAAAAAATATAAACTAATATTTTTTAAATAAAATTAGCCTGTGTAACCTTTCCACTGCTGGGCTTTTATAGAGATATGTAACCTCGACCTGCCCAATGGTAAGTTGGGAAAAGTCCAAGAGCTTTGACGACTGAAAAAACAATTCAGTTTACAGTTGCCTCAGTCGCAGTCACTAAACCAGCCCTCCCCCTTTTTTACTACAGCATTAAAATAAAGACTAACCTTCTGTGAAGAAGACATGTGCAGCCTTGTACATGATTCTGTTTCCAACAGAGAAATCGTTGATGAGCGCATGTACTGACTTCTCACACGGTGTGATGAGGTAAATGCCATCCATGGTGCAGAGGGGCTCCCGTTTCTTGTGGATGTCTTCCACCACTGTTAATCAGAATAGAACAAAAAATTAATTGTTGCTTGACACCCTAATTTCAATTCAAGTGCAGTTCATAAATATAACACATCCACTATGCCGGCCTAGTTGAAACCAGTAACTTTAAAGCTGATCCTGAAACGCGACTAAGTCACTTCATGATCTGGACACCTGAATTGTTTAGTAAATATGTCAACACTCTGCATAAAGTTGGTCTAATAATTATTTTTAAAAGAAAATTAATTAATGAATTGTAGATGTGAGAGAAGCGAGGGAGTTGTATTAGGATCGTGGAAATGGTACGCTATTGTCTCTGCCTATTCTTGTGGGAAAAAGGCGTGACAATTTGATTGATTGATAATGATTTCATTACAATCGAATTTATTTTTATTACAGCATTTCTTTTTATAGTGACACATCATCACTAGCCTGCTTGATGGTAAGGACAGTTTGAGGTTGATTTAGTCACCATCACTATGCCGGCTAAATAAATTAGTTAATATATACAATATTCATTGTTGAAAGTATACAACTTTATATTTAAGATGAAAGAATGATAGTAAATTACTTTATACATTTAAAATAAACCAATATAATTTAATAAATTTGAGTTATATTAATTTATTAATTTTATAATAAAGTGCATTTACTGTTATACTCTAAATTGTGTTACAGTTATGAACATTCAATAGCAAATATTTTTACAACTCTTAGTATTGATTATGCTCTAATTATAGTAATCATGTTGGGTTATTGAACCCAATGTAGCAGGTGGAAATTATTGCAAATGAAAATAGATAGTCTCAATATGAATTTACAACATTCCTATGTTGCTAATTCAGCACCACCTGCCACGATCCTGACATAACTCCCTCGCTTCCTTCACAATCACAATTCTCTTTATACAAGCTTTATTGTTTTGGGCACTAGGCAACTTAGCTTTCTTGAGGATGCCTCAATTGCAAACACCCTCCTGGGCCTGCCTTGTTTAACTTATAATTTAGCAAGTTTTATTAAATTAAAGTTAAAATCAAATTTCACTCTCATTCACATTTTATATCTATTTATTGTTTCTGCATTCAGCAATTCACTATATTTATTCAAGACAAAGTTATACTGGTCATTTTAAGCCAGTTTAACTTGGAGAGCAAAGTAAAAGATTAGAAATTGAATACATACAAGTAATGCCTTCAGCAGAGATGTCGTGCATCTTGCAGCAAGCAGACACCATCCGCATGGAGAGCTGGTCCACAATGAGAATGCGCCAATCTACGCGCATTGTCTCCTTGCCCTTGGGACCGCGATAGCGGATCACCTCATTCATAATCTCTGTAATAAATATGCATAAAATTGTAAATAGATATCAAAGATACATTGGTACCGGTAAGTGTTAATGCACACTCTCGGTTTGCATGACCATTGCACTGCTACTACACCACGGTTGCCTACTTATAGCTATGAGATATACAAATGCCATGAAAATACACATGCTATTATTTTTGTTCACATAAAGATATTCTAAAATAATTTAAGTAATGATGGAATTCAGTTAAATGTGATTACTGTGCTTTGTACAAATTGGTCCTATAGAGTTGGTACTTCACTATTGAATATTGTAAAATATAAAGAACCTACTATTTACAATAAAGTTTATTATTAACTACTCTTAGACACATGTTGATTCAATAAAGTATTTATTTTAGTTATTTTTTATTTATTTACTTTTCTATACTAAGCTACTAAAGTGCTTGTATCATAGAAACAGGACAACCACAGTACACATATTGACACATGGTACCGGTGGGTAGTCTCGAACTCGGGCTCTCCGGTTTGTGTAACCATTGCACTGCCACTAGACCATGGTTGTGTATAGTACAGCATTATGGGTATTTTTTTCATTATTATGGCACAACATATGACAGCATCCCACCTGATTCTAAGCAGGAATGCAGTTCATGAATGGAAGAGACTGCTACTACTGCAAGTCGCATTTACTATATCGGCGTAATTTAATCCGGCAACTTGCAAGCTGATTCCGAAACGTAACTGAGTACTCTGGCTTGGTGGACTGGTCAAATGACCACCAAATATCTGCCTACCACCCTTAACATATGATGTTACGCCCATTATTATCTTATTAATAATGTTCGTATTAGAATCTGAATGGAAATATCTAGTCACTATCATAACACATAACATTATTGCATTCGATGTTCGCCCACTTTTTAATTTCAACATAATAAATTGAAGAAATCATTTCTAAAGAATAGAAAACCTGCCCAAGGTGTCCATTTATGCTAAATATTAAGTATTTATAAACATTTTCAGTGTTAATTCCAGGAAAACGCTATAAATATGTATAAAAATATAATATCTTAGTCATCGCATTATTGATCAGCATCAATTATGTACCCCCATAGACTTATATATATGAAAATTATGTTATTTCAGTAACTATAAGTGAGACAAAGAGTTATTAGTCGCTGAAATTCATAGTAAAAGCTTAAAAAATATATAAAATACGACTTACTTTGACCGACCAAAGCTTTGAGCGCCATCTTGGATCAAAGACTAGATAAATTATCAACTGTCAAACCTTTGTTAGATATTCTTTCAATGTTTGTTTTAACAACATATAAAATTAGGTTTTTGTTGTGAACTTTTGGAAAATCTTATAATTTTCCTAAAAATTTAAATTCTTCAATTATAATTCCTTCATACTATAAAATATTACCAAAGGGTTTATAAAATCACTTTAAGCTTTGTCTATGGTTATAGATATTTTGTAAATCGAATTAAATTTAAATCTTGGTAAATCCTAACATAATAAATATTATAATATAATCAATTATTGTTTTCATATTAGGCTAACGATACTAAAATATTAACACATATAAAAAACTTGGTTTGAATGCGCGCGCAGCTGATAAGCTGATAAGATTCCAGTCAATAAATAAAGAAAAGGGATGCCAATATATTGTTGTCTTTATTATGCAGCATCAAACAAGCGCAAAGTTGTCACCGCACTTGTCAGTTTTTTTTCTGAAGTGATTGCGGTGGGGTGTCGCTAAATCCAGTGATGTTGATTTTACGTGTGTAATAATGTTTATAAAAGAAAACCCCGAATTTTATCGTAATAAATAATTGGTTTAGGTAAGTCATTTATACTTTGTATTATTTAGCTCGCTCAACTATATTTATTAATTTTATTTCAAGACCGGTCAGTAATTTTAATTATTTATATGTGTTTATTATTGTTTAAATTTATTTTTAACGTTTTAGTGTCTCTAATATAAATCACAGGAACTACTAAGTGATGTAAACTAATTTTCAAACTCATGAAAGATTTTTTTCCTCTATGCAGATACTTTAAGTTCATTTATTTCCGTTATTTTAAAATATTCATATTTGATGTCGTTATATCATATTCTAGACTTTGTTTATAGTAGATTTTACACATACAAATGCTAGATACGTACATACAAATAAGATGTATTGTTTACAATTATTGTTCATTAATTTTTTTCTTGTTATGTTTATTTATATTGTTTGTTGCAACGAAACTTTCTTTGTTAGAACTTCATTATTATTTTAGAAAATCATTACTTCTATTTGTTTTTCTATTCCAATTTGTTCAGTCATTATCATAGTCTTTTTTATTGGCAGTTGGTGAAAGTCTCGTTCGCCGGTCGACGTGACCGAGGCTCGGCGTAAATAACACCAGAGTGACCTGTTCAGTGAAGTGCTATGAAAAATATATTATTAATATTTTAAACTTTGTGTGTTTTTCTATGTTTACTATAATCAGTGAGTGTATAATGAGTGTTCCTAACGACACTAAGTTTGTTATTCCATATCCGTGCAGGGCTGAGGGATGGATCCACAGATGCGGTAAGAGATATTGATTAAGAGACTATGTTTATGTTTTAATTATTTGTTTACATTAAAAGAGCTTAAAACATAATTATTACCAAATTAAAAACATTTTAAGAATATTATTTTAGTATGTATTCTGCATAAAGCGCAATATTTTAGAGGTAAAACACACTGATAAAACACTCTAAAACACGTAGCTGAAAAAGGCGCCGAACTAAAGTGGAACTGAAAAGGTAATCTCTGCCGCGTATCTGATAGATTATGAGCAAATCCTACCGAGTGGAAACCAGATTGCTAAATCCATCGCAGTACGCCCAATTGAAGATGGCGAGTTAGATAGATTTCTACAATAGTTCATGGCGATTGACCGCAGTGTCGTAGGTCATGGGCCTTTTCCCACCAATCGAAATATTTGGGTTTAATAATATTAAAAAAGTTATTCACTCTAAAAACGTTAGATTCATCATGACTGGTGCAGCAGTTATAGTTATCGCAAAAACAAAGGACATCACTCATTTTGTATGGGAACTTGGGCTTAATTGTATATACAGTTATATAAAAATACATTTTAAAATCGTTTAATGTACCAAGATTACAATGTAGTTGGATTATATCATTTATTTTGCATAGTTTAGGTGTGCAAAATGATCAAACTATAATGATGACAGTTAAAAGCAGAACTGTAAATATGGCGTGTCTTTGTGATTGACAGACGATACAAAATTAATATTTTATTTTTCAAATAACTCAATTGCACAGCAATTAAAAGCAAAGTTGTTATTAGTTTTATCAATACAAGTATCGAAATATAAAAATGGTAATATTTTTTCATCACTGGACATTACAAAAGTAGTACATAAAAGCCCAAAATAAATAACATCCTTTAAAGCACTAAGCTAACCCTTAATACCTATGAGATTTACCGTTTTACAATGCTAGGCAATAAAATTAGAAATGTGAATCCTGACAATAATTAAACGACTGACAATTGACAACAATGTTTATTTGCAGACAATAAGCTCTCGTTATTGCACTAAATACTTGGCAAAATATCTAGTTTAAATGAATAGAAATATATTTTATTTATTCTCATACATTGTGGCCGAAACACAAGTGCATCGGCTATAGGTGAGTGTATTTATACTGAGTTATTTGGAGCTCTTTACGTAAGTGTTACAATGAATTTGTAAGCGTTGAAGTAGGTTTAAAGGTTAAATTCTTTCGTTGTGTCAGGTAACGATCACATGAATGACTGTCAGCTACAAAATTACAGATTCTTAAAAGCTCTGACTAAACACTATACTGTTCCCTTTTTCTGAATTGAAGAACATAAAATTACAAAAAAAGAAAACCGACTCAAAATTCAAATGAAAATTTTATGTATTATTTTTTTTAAATTGAGTCGCGACATATGACTTCAACTTGGCTAAGCAAAGGGAGGTCCAAGAGCGCTGACGACTGAAAAGACCGTTTCAGTATTCAGTTGCCTAATTTTCCGTCACTATGCCGGCCCCTACTTTTCAATTAAATCCTTTAATTATTATCTTGAAAATATACCAACAGAAAATAATCACTAAAATAGTTATATTACGTATTTAATATATTGGGTCGGTATACTTAGAAATCGAGTTTAGCAATCCTCAAATCATTAGCGCTTATATATCTTTGCCGAGTTCAATGTCTGTTAAGTCTGTAAAATTACAAATCTATATAAGAATCAGTAAAAGTAAAATAAAACTTTACAATATTCTAATATCGATCTATCGAAGTACTCATTACCATTACCACCTCATCTCAACTCGTGTATAAAAATATATTTAAACCACAAGTTTACTTTAGATTAAAGAAAATAAACCCGTTAAAATTTATCGTAATGGGAGATAAATTTAGAGTAACTTTCACAAGAATAGTTTTTAAAAAATGATTCTTATTGCTATCGACTTAGTTTGAAATTTGGCAACGTAAGTAGATTTTTTAACAACTCATAAGGCACCTTTAGCCAGCATAGTGACAGCGACTGAGGCAACTGTGAGACGGTTCTTTCAGTTGTCGGCGCTCTTGGTCTTCTTCTTGCTTACCACCAGGAAAATCGAGGTTAAAATAGTTGTATTTAGGTATTCCTGGTAGGTATATATATTATACATACTTCTATATTACCTTTCTATACTAAGCTACTAAAGTGCATGTATCATAGAAACAGGTCAACCAAAGTACATTATCATTGGTGCCAAGTGGTTTTGAACCCGTGCTCTTGGTTTGTATAACCATTGCACTGCCACCACACCACGGTCGCCTATTTAGCGACCTATATTCTATATGTAGTATGTACATATTTATTTAGCGAATTGATTTTGATTTGTGGCCTACATGACGTGATTGTGTTTAATTGTTCCATTGCACAACAGCGGGTGACCGCCGCCAGTTTTACACAGCGGGTTATCGAGGCGGGCTCAACTATTATAATTATTGACGGCTGTTTCGACTAATTGGTTTAGATCTTAATTGGTGGCCAACGACATCTTTTGTCTACGATTATACAATTGGTATAATAGTAATTATGACGACAAGCGTGAACGAACCGTTTAGCGATTAGTTTGTTGCGCGTAAAGTCCCGGGTTCGATTCCCGGTCGGAGCAAATATTTGTTTCATAACTTTTATTTGTATCTAATATTTAATAACATTAAATATTACAAATATTTGTTAATAAAAAAAAGAGATGGATATTTGCTTGGTGGCAAGAGTGGTAGGCAGTGGTACCCAGTCTGCCGATCGGGGGGTGGTGGTCGCTTACAAGTATACAGACCGTGAAGTGATTTCGTCACGTTTTAGGATCAGCTTGTAAGTTGCCGGTTCCAACTAGGCCGGCATAGTGGATGTGATTGATACTCACAGTTATTGAACTGTAGTAGAAGTGATATTCATTCATGGACCACACTTCGGCTTAACATCAAGCGGGGTGCTGGCATATGTCAAGTCACAATAAAAATAATATGGCGTTATGGTAAATTTAAGACGACTCGGAAGATTGTTCCTTGATATATTAGAATTTTCTTAGATTTTGCGCGAACATTGATTAATGAATTAAAAAAAATTTTATGCGGCTTACTATCGCGTTTATTTTGGCTTTGATTTTACAATTTTATTTTTTTATTCCGACGTTTCGAGAGCTTTGCAGTCATCGTGGTCACGGAGAAACTGAATAAAATAAAATTGTAAAATCAAAGACAAAATAAACACGATAGTAAGCCGCATAAAATTTGTTTAATTCCTTGATATATTGTTAAAAAACAGCGTTTCTCAGTGCCTCTTAACCAAAAAGCATCTATGAAGAAAGATGTGCAAGGAAGGAAGAGAGTTGGTTCAGAATTTAATGCCTGCCTATCTCTGTGGAAATTAAGGCGTGATAATTGATGATGATGGTAATCAACTCTATTGCAATATGATAGAGTTCATTATCTTAAGGAGCAAACACTACAGAAATTACAGTATTTTTATGGAATCCGGTCGCTCTTTAAGTGGCCTAGTTTTAAGTTTTCTACATTATTATTAAATTATATCGAACACTGCCCTTATCAGTATTAGAGAGCAGGTCGGCTTACGTACGGCCCACTTGCGGTGAAAACTGTAGCTACTTAACATCTAGATTTTCCTTTAACTTTCATTAAGGCTGTGGTTTAATTAATTATTATTCATTTTATTTTATTGTGGGTCCACATATGACAGCATCCCGCCTGATGGTAAGCTGGAGTGCAGTCCATGAATGTAAAGACTGCTACTAAAGTTAACTAGTTTTAGCAGATTTTTTAATATTTACATTTATATACTAAGCTACTAAAGTGCTTGTAAAATAGCAACAGCATAACCACAAAGTACATAATATGTACAAAGTATTATGTACTTTGTAGTTATGCTGTACCAATGTATCTTTGATATATTATATATTATATCAAAGATACCATTGCACTATCGTTTTAACAATGTAATAAATAAGAAATAAATTAATGTAAGTAATAAAATAAGAAAAATGTTGTTTCAATTACTTAAAGTGCCAGTTACATGTAACTTTATAATTAAAACCAATTAAACATGATGGGGTGTCTGTAGTCATTATGTTTTCGCATCTCAGCAGAAGCACATTGTTTAGCATACTTAAAGTCAGTTGCACAATTAAAATTTTAAAGGAAGTGCAATTGGAACTATTTAATTTATGACAAGTTTTTATATCAATCAATCAATCAAATTGACACGCCTTTTCTTATAGTGATAGGCTGAATCAATAGAGCGCCACCTGCCACGATTCTGACACAATTCCCTCGCTTCCCTCACATCCACAATTCTCTTCATTCAAGCTCTATAAATCTGTTGTGGATGGATGCCTTAAACGAGGTCTTTATAATTACCTGTTTTTTTCAGTAAGACTTGACATCCTTCCTCGACTTATTTGATGGTAAGCAAGGGAAGTCCAATAGCGCTGACGACTGAAAATTCCGATTCAGTTTGCGGTTGCCCCAGTTGCCGTCACTATCCCGGCCAAATATTAAATAAACCAAAATTGCGTTGTCGAATGAGATTTAAACTAACTGCAGCGGCACGCTATTTTGATGTTTTGCCCGTTCATGATGTTTCGTATAATTTAATAATTACGTTTGTTTTTATTGTCACTATGAAGAACAACAATTGTTCCTTCAAACATAATTATTAAATTATACGAAACTTCATGAGCAGATTAAACGCCAAAACAGCCATCATAGCGTACAGCTGATATACGAGTAGTCAATTGAACCAAGACAAATTAACGTTTCCTGCAACTAACTGAAAATGTTTTCAATTATAATGCGTATTCTCACAATGTACCTACTTACTACATATGTATTTTTATGTTATTGTTATTACCAGTTTATCAATAATGTGGGCCAATGCGTAATATCCGACGAAGCGAGTAATTATTGCATATTCAATGTAATTTTTGCATATTTCTTTCGTGTTGATAAAATCTGTTTAGAATTTTTATTTACCACGCCTCAATGATGAGCGCAAAAACTATTCGCATGTAAATAATGAACTTGAAGTAAAATTTACATACATACCATATTATGTTAACAAAAAAGAAATCAAAGTACATAAATCTTGGATTTACGTCATTTTTTTTTCATTTTTATTGTGATCTTAAATTAGAGTACGTGAATCTTGGATTTACGTCTTTTTTTTAATTTTTTATTGTGACTACACCTGACCTCGACTCGCCTGATGGTAAGCAAGAAAACGTCCAAACTCTTGCAGAAAACTGCCGACGACTGTAAAAACCGAGTCGTCACTATACCAGCCAAAGGTGCTTCTTTACGCATCGATTGAAGGATCTAAGGTTATAGAATGGAGAGAACTCATGGGCTTGTCGATTGTTTTACAAAGAAACAACGAACCGACGTTTTTAGTTTTAGTTACGCAAGCCTTAAAATTTCTAGTTTTATCTATATCCATAATGACCTAAGGTGCGGTTCGACACCTGCCCATTCACCTAGTTCCGCAGTGCGTTGCTTTCTATTAACCAAGTGAATGAACATTGCTCATCAACCGACGCAGCTCACCAATATTTATAAAAGGTAGGCACCAATAAGCTGTAAAACAAGCTGTCAGTTATCAGTGCCTGACGGTTCACCAGGCCTATCTGTTTCTTGCTTTATTAACAATTAACGATTGCCGGTATTCAGTTATCGATATACAGATAGCATTTCTTGTTTGCGTACTTTACTATAATTACATTTGATTGACGGATGTATGCTATTCTATTACCGCGAATTATTGTACACTTGTCAATTCTATTCTATTTAATCATAAGATAAATGGTCTTACAAACAAAGACCACTTGCCTGTAATGTATCTTTGATATTATATGTACTTTGATCCCTTTTCTATAATACAAGCACGTTTAGTTATTATAGAAATGTAAAGAATATTAAAATGCCTCAATTTAGAACAACTGGAGACCAAGAAAGTGTGACAAAATTTAAACCAATTTGGATTGTTCGGATGTCTGTTGAAGCAAAATAATTTGCGTGTCGTGTTTAATCTGTTAGAAGTAATCATTCTAACAGTATTCAGAATGGTGGCAATCAACATCATGCTCTCGCGAATGTCGTGCTGTATTTTGTCAATTTGAAACCGAAAAATTATAATAATGATAATTCAATACGCACTGTATAGCTAATTTACAACTGTGGCAAAGAGAAAAGGAGTACAAACAAATACAAAGCATCGTGACATGATGTCATTTCTCTTGGAGCTTGTTTTTCACTTTGTGATTCAATTTTAAAATGTACGTTTTGTTAAGAGAAGAAATCGGATACGTTACGGTTTATTTGTATGCAGGTTCTCCCCCATGACGCAAACTCTCGGGGCGCGAGTTGAATCAATAAAAAGATTTAGATGTCTCCGGTGATGGAAATACGATTCAAGGGACACGTGGAAGGAAGGATGTATTTATTTTTGGCTCGATTCTGCAATTAAAATACAAACAGTAGGTTATAACCGCTGCGTTTTATTTTTATCATAAAACTCCCGAGTCTTTGATATTACTAATGTATAGTTTTTTTAGGCTGAGTTTAGCTTTGTTAATAATCTGTTCTTTTAGTCATTGGTAAACTTGTAGCATATGAAATCCTAACTGGCCGTTGTTTACAACGTGAGCCGCTTTTTAAGTGGTCACAACAGGTAGAAAGTAAACGCCTTCTAGCCTCATGTGATGCAAAACCGTGATGCTGACTACTGACGTAGGCATTTTTAAATTGGGACTCTACATAATATGGCATCATTCCGCTTGATGTTAAGCTGGAGTGCGATCTAATACAGTTAAATTTACTGCATTTACAGTTAAATAACTGCAGTTAGCTTATCCTGAAAGCGATGAAGTCACTTCACGGCCTGTACTTACTATTTGTAAGTGGTGATTGGTACTATAATGCAATTAAAATAAGAATAGGACGGAATGGGCGCAATTTTGTAACGTCTAACTCTCCAACCAATTTCACTTTAGTATGGTGTCTTTTTCTTTGCGGACCGTCAAAAAGAAGACTTCTTTGAATCAGTCAAGTGAAGTTAGTCAACAGCCCGTCCTATTCTTATTCTAATAGCATAGTACACCTGAACTGCCTACGGTTCCTAAATGTATGTTTGAAAGTAAGCTTTTTAAACTTATGTAAATATCTTTTCTGCAAATCAGTATTAAGTAACTGTGGAAAGTTATATGGCAGATTTGTGATAATTTTGATTATTAATTTAATTTTTTTCA
The DNA here is from genome assembly GCA_905220615.1 of Tinea trinotella. Classification (NCBI taxonomy): domain Eukaryota; kingdom Metazoa; phylum Arthropoda; class Insecta; order Lepidoptera; family Tineidae; genus Tinea; species Tinea trinotella. The sequence continues at coordinate 10,819,400 of HG992312.1, forward strand.
CATAGCTCCAGTTCCCACGGGTTACGTTATTTATTTCATGTTCGTTGACACTTGACTTCATCTGTGGAATAATTTAGAAAGTTTCTTATTACAACCAACATTTTGTAACTATATACGATATTACTGTATTAAATTAGTAATGAGAATTTAATAGAATATTTTTTTACACGTGCACATTGGTTAATCGCTACCAGGTACCGAACCCGTCTGTCTGTGTCTCTCTCTTAACACCATAACTTTAAATCGAAATAGCTCTATTCTATATTTTCATCGTGCAGTTCTTCCAACTGTAAGCAGTATCACGTCTCGTATTGCCAGGTTAATATTAATCAAATTGTCACGCCATTTTCCCACAGGGATAGGCAGAGACAGTGGAGCGCCACTTGCCATGATCCTGACACAACTCCCTCGCTTCCCTCACGTATACGGTTATGGGCACTAGACAACCCAGCTTTCTTGATAAATACGTGCAAGCTCAACATAGCATGTGTGGATATGAAGGAAGCGAGTGGCGCTTCATTGTCTCTGCATATCCCTGTGGGAAAGAGGCGTGACAATTTGATTGATTGATTGATAAACTTTGCAGTATAGCTCGTTGCAAATTAACTCTTTATTGCTAATCCCCGTTGACCGATGTGCACGCTTAGAATAACTATTCTATCCGGTTTTCATTACTAATTTAGACAGTCATAGTGAAAATAACCGATTGGAGCGCCACCTACTGGGTCTAAATGTGAATCGAAATGAGCCAGAAACCCATTTAAATACTGGATCAATTTTCATTAAAATCGGTCCAGCCGTTTAGAACTGAATAGTCGTATATAAACGGACAGAAGAAATATAATGTTAAACTCCTTATTTTCTCTAATAAAAAAATGCGTGTGTTTTAGTAGCTAGGGAGCTAGTTAGTTTATATTTATATAGTTTATATTCACAATTGAACCCAGTAGGTGGCGCTGCATTTTAAAATTCATTTTTTTATTTACATTTCTACACTAAGCTACTAAAGTGCTTGTATCATAGAAACAGGACATCCAAAGTACATATATCAAAGATACATTGGTATCGGTGGGTGGTCTCGAACTCGTGCTCTCGGTTTGCGTAACCATTGCACTACCACTATGCCACGGTCGCCTAAATAAAAATACATTTTGTATAATATAATCATCTTTATTTTTTCTTGAAAACTTTTACAATATATGTGATGGTACTCCTTTTAAGTCCATAGGGACCTGTGCTAGGAGTTCCACGCTCTTTCCTTAACATAATTTAAGTAAAGTAATTCAGTATTATAACCATTGTACATACATACTATATTGCAATAGGACAACGTCGCGTCTATCGTGTCCGCTAGTATGATATATAAAATTAGGAATTAAATCATTATTGAACAAGTTTTCTTATTTTGGGGCGAGGGTTGTAGGGGATGCATGTTCGCACTCGACGTAGGTGTCCGGCTATTTTGGCCCCCAATCTGCAATCTAGGATAATTATACGCCTCCCGTGGTGGCATTTGAAGGGGTCGCAGAGGTGCTATAAATCAGACTAACTAACATGTCGCGTATAATCCAGATATCTCTATCCTTGGGCTGAAATTAATTATTGTTTGGATGGAATGCCAAAAATGTAGTATAACGTAAACACGGCCTTTTTTCTTCTTCTAATTTATGTGTGGCTTTTACACCTTTGAAAAACGTAGTGGCAAATATTGATGATTGGGCACATTGAAAGAATTGCTGAAAAGAGTTTGACGAAAGAGATATACAAGTATGAATCGGCGGCAAGTGAAAAGATTAAAATGGGACGAAACAGAAGATTGTGTGCCGAACTTTTCAATTTCGCACTAACTTTTATAACAAATCATTTTCATTGAAAAAAGCATTGTAATTTTAACACATTTTTGTTTTTATTCTATTTATGTTAAATAAAACAGCCTTGAGCGTTTCATTTATCACGTAATTGACCACGTAGCGTCTAAATTGTTTCATGATAAAATCGGTGATATTCTTAACAACACACGGGTCCGCAGTAAAGGAAGCAAGAGACTAGGAAAGGAATGAGAAAGAAACAAAGGAGTTGTGTCGGATCATAAAAAGTGGCGCTTCGTTGTCTCTGACTATCCTTGTTTGAGGCTTTAATTTTATGTATTCATTGATCATTTCAACTGGATACCAAATTGAATTTCGTTGTTGCAGCACATTAGACTATTTTTGTAGATTTCCTAGCCATTATAAATAGCTGTGGGTCGGTATTCAATATTTAATGAAATGTAATAAAAACTAACTACTTAAGCCAACAGTTCTGTGGCCTAAAAAGAAATTTAACGCAATTGCACAACACCAGCTTTAAGAGTCAAACTGAACAAACAGTAAATAGTTTTGTTATAGTACCCAATACCCATGCGTGCAGTTAGGTCACCACGTGCAAAGTATTCGTTAATTTTATGATACAATTGCTGCCAAAATGTACTCGTAAATTATAACATAGGCTTTGTAGTTCCAATTTTAAACCAGGCATTAGTAATCTTGCATCACACAAATTCAATGCATTAGCTTTTAAAAATATTGTTATTACTGTTGTAGAATTTCTATATCTTGTTCAGTGTTGCTTCTACTTCCAAATCAATCAATCAAATTAGCATGTCTTTATCTCTCATGGATAGACAGAGAAAATGAAGCGCCACTCGCCATGATCCTGACACAACTTCCTCGCGTCTCTCACATCCACAATTCTCTTCATATAAGCTCTACGGCACTAGACAACTCAGCTTTCGTGAGGATGTCTCCGAATTGGTCCCTAAAAATCCTTTATAAATTTATGTACTCGTATTTAAAAACTATTTTTAAATATGTTGGTTTGTTTTAAATGCAAACTTTTTAGATGGGTACACTTTTGCCACTTTACAGAATCTATCGCACTTTCTCCTCTACAACCGACAGTGGAAATTTCTTTAAATAGTAAGAAATTACCTTAAGCTGACATTTATGAATCTCAAAGAATTTCTCTTAAGTTATTTTGTTAGTTAAAATTAAGTAGGGTTCCCTGCAACAAATATAAGTACACATAAATACAAGTATATAATTATTTGTAGAATAAATTTAAACCGTTTATTGCATATATTTTTTGCCTCGAATGTTTAGGCCCTTTGAATAAATATTAAATCCCTAAAATACTCATCATCAAAACCATCTACTTACCTGTATATTTACCACAAATATAACAAATCAAGCTATACGTTCGTGAGCTGACGCTGTTATCAAAATGGTAATTGAATTGTAGAGCTCCTGCAGTTTTATAGGTACTAATATTTTCAACTTGTTCGCATTTTTCACCCTCAAACAAGGGTCATTGGTACTAATGGCTCTGGGGTTCTATGGGGAGTGGACGATAAATTGCATACTCCTGATAAAGCCAGATTGACTCAGCTTAACCCTGATCTAGTAGCGCTCTATCTCATAAGCTTATAATTAATTAGATAAGGTGAATATTATTCTCTTTAATAACTTAATGTTTTATCTTAACGTGATTGTTCAAAGCATTGTTGAAATAATAATAAACTTTAACAGAAATACACAATTTATTCAATCATTAACTCTCCTGTTGGGCGCACTACACGAATTCCTTAAATAAGACGCGATGTATTTGACAAGCTCAATTTTAATAATTAGCCATTAAGTTATATAAATAAATATTACGATGAAGTGTAATGTAATAAATTAGTATATATTTTAAATGTAATTTTGACGAATAACAAAACGATCATAATCATAACTAAAAAAAGTAATAATAATAATATCTCAGTATTGTAATAAATCAGTATTGTTTTTGTTCTTGTGATATAAGCTGCGCCCAACTGAGGGTGTTGGCACAGTAGCAAGTTCTGATTTTTATTTATTTCATTAGGTACTTTAGTTATACAGTAAATATGATTTCATCAATTAGAACTTAATAGTGTACAAGGTCGTTTTAGGACTATCGCCCACTAAGTTTGATTTATCAACAAAATAGAGTAGGTCACCGTCTCAGCTGTAACGACTACGCGTTGGCGACAATCAACATCACAACACGTACTTTTGATATATTACTCTATTATGTTTCATTTATAAGCAATTCTTCATTGTTAACACAAATTAAAAACTTGATGATTTCTGCGAATACGCTAAAGTGAAAGCGAGAACGACGTTATTTCTTTCATCAATAAACAGTGCAAAAATAACTTTCAATTGTAAAACATTATTCTTTTAGTGGTGCCTCTTCAACTAGTCATCTCCGAATAGGTTTAATTTTAGCATATTCCTTGGATAATATACTGTATAAATTAGTATTAAAAATTTGATAGAAATCTTCTATTGTTTAATTGTGACCGGGCAATTCATCCAAAAGGGGGTTCAGAGGTGCAACTGTTAGGCGAGCATAGTACATTTCCGGATATAAGCCGCAGCAAAGATTTACCCTTACGATTGATTTTACATTTTTAAATACATGTTTTAGAATCTGTAGCTTTGTAGAAGCTAATAGCTTTGTACTAAAGATTATAATAGATTTGCGGAAACTTATTTTTTTTTTAAATATGCCGTATTATTATTGTACAGCTAAGTATAGATAACCGTTAATGCGTAATCATCCGTTAAAATCTTGTACGGCTTATGTATGATCCTTTCTCTTACGTATGCTATCGTTCTATTGGCACAAAAAGCTTGTTAAAGAGTAATAAAATTGAATTGTATCACAATTGCATAATGTGTAGTTTTATAATTACTCCAAATTACTTTTACCGGATTGCTCATGTAAGAGACATGTTGTTTGGCCATTATCAGGGGCAACGTTTGCCAAACATTTCGTAACTATTACCATGCCCACGTACTTGCCTTCGAAAATATATGAGAGATAAAATTGAACGGAATCATTGTTCAAAGTGTTAGAAATTTTATTAGCCTGCATATGTAATTTTTAATATTACATTTTTATAAAAATAAAGAAAAATAGCTTAACAAAATCTAAATGTGAATATGTGATTTATGTGAACACAATTACAGCCTAGATTTACCAGTAATAACAAAAATAAATACATTTGATAATAAATCAAAAATGTAAATGGTTCTATTTGTATCTGATTATGAATAATCATTTTTAGTTTTTGTAAATAAAATAATAATGAAAAGGACAGTTTATTATTTTTATGAATTTATTTATAATTTTTATTTATAACATCGATCGAGAGATCAATAACGATCTTCGAATTTAATTATCTACTTGCAGTAAGTTTTTATAAATTTCGATACCAAAAATTATTTCTTAATTTATCTTTATCATTTCATTACTATTTTTTTAAGACCAAATCGGAGACATCCTTAAGAAAGCTAAATTGCCTAGTGCCCATAACCACAGGGCCTGTATGAGGAGAATTGTGGATGTGAAGGAAGCAAGGGAGTTGTGTAAGGATCGTGGTAAGTGGCGCTCCATTGTCTCTGCCTATCCCTGTGGGAAAAAGGCGTGACAATTTGATTGATTGATTGATTGATTTATTTAAAATTATAAAGGGATACTTTTATTCATGTAAGTCAAATTTCATGAATAAATGTACTAATATCAGACAGACATACATGTTTTGACAACACATCAAAACAAAAAAGTTACTAAATTAAACAAATATAATTATTATTTAAATGAGAGTTTAGTTTGGGATATATATTAAAAAAAAGATAATTTATTTTGAAGTAATTTTGTTTGTTATTGCCGTAGCTAGTAAACCAATTGTTGCGGTGAGAGTCGTTAAACCAGTCATCTCATCAACAGGTACAACTACTTCACGTCTCATCTTACCATGGGAATATTATAATTTCACTATGAAATGTATAACTTGCAGTTACCAACTCACAATTACGGGTACAAAGTACATCTCTGAGGTCAAAATACCGTCATCCGACTGTTGAGGTTGTTTACCCAAAAAGTTGAAAGAATCGCAAAAAATGACAAAACTGTACATTTGTTTCTATCGCTATGATTAATTAAGGCTTCGTTAAAACTGCACTTGACAGTCAATCTCGACTTAACACTGTACTTAATGTTTTTTTTAATTAAGTGATAATTTCATTGAGTGTTATTATTAAATATTGTGCATAAAAGTAAAGCTTGTATGAAAAGAATTGTGGATGTGAGGGAAGTGAGGAAGTAGTGTCAGGATCGTGGCAAGTGGCGCTTCATAGTCTCTGCCTATCCTTGTGGGAGAAAGCCGTTTTGATTGATTGTGCTTCTTTGCCTAGAAGAGATCGATGTTGTTAATAAGGTCACTTGTGTATTGTACCTATTTATGTAGGAATAGTTTTTACACTACAATGTTGTGCACATATATAAAAATATTTAATCTATTTTAATTGTTTTTTTTTACTTGACAACAACACCCCACCTGATTTTAGGCAGGAGTGTGGTCCATGAATATAGGCGACTGCTGGTTTTGAAGTAGTTTTGAACCCGTGCTCTCAGTTTGCGTAACCATTGCACTACCACTACACCATGGTCGCCTTAATCTTACATACAATATACCTTTTTCTTAAAATATCATTACATAGTAAACAATTTTCTATAACCACATATACATATATCTTATATAATCTATAAGCAAAACAATTTTCTACTCTCTTCATATGAAAGCTCACATAATACAACTTACGTTATAGAGATGCTTTCTCTCTGGCGACCCTCCTCGTTGCATTGTCGAAGCGTTGCACGGAGGGCAGGGTCCGCACTCTGCAATGTGTACCCCCGTTGCCATGGCAACGCCTCTTTGCCGCGAAAATTATTGACAGACTCAAAGCCAGACGAACTAGGGTGAGAAGCAACCCTCTCATGGGTGCTGGGGCAGCATTGCCAGATATTTTTCGGACAATACGGGATTTTAAAATTATTTGACAGAAAAGCGAGATTTTTTCGTCGATAGCGAAATATAGTTTCCTAATACCTATCCTTTTACTTGGGTTTCAAATTGAGTTCACATGATGATGGATAGCCAAAATCTCCATCCTATGACCTTGGATCCTTCAAGCGATGCGTAAAGAAGCACCTTTGGCCGGCATAGTGACGGCGACTTAGGCAGCCGTGAACTACTCGGTTTTTTTAGTCGTCGTCACTCTTGGACCTCCTCTTGCTGATCATCAGGCGAGGTCAGCGGTCGTCCCTCAGTAAAAAAAGAAATTGTATTTTAATGAAATATGTTAATTAACTATACTAATAATATAACTGTTTGGTTTACACTGCAGTAAGGCAGTTAAGTCTTTAGTTAGAGAAATATAATTATATTCCTCTGACTGCCCCAGTCGCCGTCACTATGCCGGCCAAAGGCGCTTTTTCACACATCGTTTAAAGGATCCAAGGTTATAAGATGGAGAGAACACATTAATTATCACTTTATGATTTAACTTCTTTAAAGTTTATTTTTTCCTAATATAGACTAACTCTGCAGAGGATAGCTTTACATTAAATTAAAGGAGTTTTCCTCAAAAAGCTAAGGGACTAAGCTAGTTCTAGACGGGCATTTTTTTTTATTATATTTTTTTCTGTACTAAGCTACTAAAGTGCTTGTATCATAGAAACAGGACAACCAAAGTACATATATCAAAGATGCATTGGTACTGGTGGGTGGTCTCGAACTCGTGCTCTTCGGTTTGCGTAACTATTGCACTCCCACTACACCACGGTCGCCTTAAATTAGTTTGGGGGAATCGGGAGTTCCGCCAGAATGGGGTCGTCTGGCAACACTAGTGCTGGAATAGAATCGGCGCGTGCGTGTAATGATATATTTTTGCAAGAATTAAAGCAATACTATAACGACTTGTTCATTATAGATAAGGAGTCATATCCATTGTGTGATTTGTGGAGGGGCTTTTATTATTGTGTTAATAGCTTTTGTTGCAATTACACCATCAGATTTAAAGCCCACATTCACCGACATTATTGTGCAATAACTTTTTACGATAGCAAACTTTAGATTGTACGTATGCTGTAGATAATAGACGTTGAATGAAATGCTCTCTGAGTCTGACCACAGCTAGTCAACACAGCTAGCGTCGTTTTAAGAGTGGTAGGCAGTGGTACCCAGTCTGCCGATCCGGGGTAGTACCACCACTTACAAGTATACAGACCGTGAAGTGATTTGGTCACGTTTCGGGATTAGCTTGTAAGTTGCCGGTTCCATCTAGGCCGGCATAGTGGATGTGATTGCTACTCACAGTTATTGAATTGTATTAGCAGTGACATTCATTCATGGACCACACTTTGGCTTAACATCAAGCGGGGTGCTGTCATATGTCGAGTCACAATAAAAAAAAAAACCTCTATCCTATTTTCCACCGTGCAATTATTTTTATTATATTTTATATTATATGTTTTTTTTTATATTTCTATACCTAACTACTAAACGTGCTTGTATTATAGAAACAGAACGACTAAAGTATATACTATTTCAAAGCGGATTTTAAAACAGCGGTTTTCGGTTTGCGTGACTATACCAACTATACCACCACTACCACTATACCACTTTCTTTTATTGTGACTCATTCAGCCTGATGGTAAGCATGATGGAAGTCCAAGAGTGCCGACGACTGAAAAAACCTAATCAATCTAGTCACCAATTTAAAGTGTCAGACCGTGAAGTGACTCAGTCACGTTTCGGGATCACTTTGAAAGTTGCCAGTTCCAACTAGGTCGGCATAGTGGATGCGACTGCTACATCCAGTTATTTAACTGTAGTAGCAGTCGCCTCCACCTTAACATCATATTTCAAACCACAAAAAAGAATACTTGCAACTTTACTTTGCAGTTGTGACCGTTGCAAATTAATGTGCCTCATTAGGCTACTTATAAATTTACATATTCCATCCTCGTAATAAAATTTACGTCACATCCTTAAGTTCTAAGAAACGAAATAGAGGATAATGTGTTACCTGAATTCATATTACTTGTTTTGTTTAGAAACAAGACACAAGCGAAGCGCTCCGTTCAGCGCATTGTTTCTTTCTCAAACATCGTCCATGTGTTCTCCCCATCTTATAACCTTGGGTCCTTCCAGCGAGATGTGAAAATGCACCTTTGGTTGGCATATTTTTCGCCCTATCGTTGGTCAAGTCGAGGTCAGATGTCACGATAAATCAATCAATCAATCAAATTGTCACACCCTTTTCCCACATAGATAAGCAGAGACAATGAAGCGCCACTTGCCACGGTCCTAACACAACTCCTTTGCTTCCTTCACATCTACAATAATATAAAAGAAAATTGACGAAAGGAATCTGATATACATGGATGCGTTATACAAGGCAGACCCAGGAGGGTTTTTTTCCGGCCAAATCGGAGATATTCTCAAGAAAGCTGGGTTAGCTAGTGCCCATAACCGTAGAGCTTGTATGAAAAGAAATCATAATTTTGAGGGTAATGCTAATTTGCGTGGGTGGTTTAGTTAGTTTAATTTAGTTCTTTATATAGGTACATTAATATGCTTTTATCGCAATTGAAGCAGAGCTATTAAATGTTTACACATTTTATTTTGTAAAATTGTCTCACAAAGTTATTTAAATCAAGCATACAAATCGAGTCAGAGATATCATGTTGCGTTTAAACATAAAAACCCTTTTGGAAATAAAGTATTTTTATTTCATTTTTATTTTATTGTGGTTTCACGTTCTAGTTTATAAAATAAAATGTTAACAATTTAATCTAAATATATTTTATTGATCTTGTTGTTCGGAATGGCGTTCTAAGAGGGAGGCCTATGTTCAGCAGTGGACGTCTTCTAGCTGATGATGATGATGATAAAATAATAAAATCATAAAATCCTTTTTTATTATTGTGACTCACACCTCGATTTGCGTAAGAGTAAGCAAGGAGAGACCTAAAATTGCCAACAACTGAAAAAAAAAACGATTTAGTTCACGGCTACTTCAGTCGCCGTCCTATGCCGGCCATAGTCTGCTATGCTATTATTAGTACTAAATTGCCAATTCGAGTGTTCTACTAGTACCTACACTTAGCGCCTGAACAAGGTTATAAGACCATATAAAGTGTACACATGGTTTTATAAAGTTAAGTGTCCTCAACCATACCAGACTGACTTTGAGACTTCATAAAATAAGTGTCAAGGCAATAATTACGATATTAAAATGCATCTTTTATAACTCGAAAGAGAGAAAACATTATACCTAAAAAAGGAGTGGTACGCAGAGAGTTGATTATCATTTACCCAGTCTGGGAAGTACCACCACTTTCAAGTGTATACCGTGAAGTACCTACAACCGTGAATCGTGTACAAGTAGATCGTAAAGTGATTTAGTCGCGTTTCCGGTTCAGTTTTAAAGTTGTCGGTTCCAACTAGGCAGACAAAACGGATGCTGCTACTTAAAAGGCGGGGTTCGATTAATAAATGGATTTTTCATTGTGTTAGAAGTATATACTTTATGGTTTTGTTTGTGTGATAATAAAACAGGCAAAGAGAAATCCTTGACATATCGATTGCAGTATTAAATTAGAAGCTATATTAACTTTTAATATTAATAATAAACTAAGGGTTATCTATGAAAAACAAAAGTATAGTAAATGCTTTTTTAGTATAGTAAATATCAATTAACATTATCTGTTCTTGAATAAAAACAGAATATTTATTCCAAAATTGTTGAAAAGATACAAAAGGCACTATTAAAGCCTATCAACTTTCTCCGCCAGGCAACCAAGAGAGAAAAGTGCAAAAGATCGCATAGTAGGCTTCAATGAATACAGAATAAGAAAGGAATAATATAACTATTGCTTCAATAGTAAATACATATTTATTTATTTACTATTGATACAATATACGAGTAACTTATGATACAATAGAAACACAATAACTTATTATTAAAAACAAAATAAAATAGTTGTAGATATAGAATGTAGCTTGAAATAAATTAGACAACCATACGTAAATAAATATTCAGTAAATAAAATAGACGAAACAGAAAAATATTTTAATCCGGCGTTTTGAAGGCTTTGAAACCATCATGGTCGCGGAAAAATGAAGGCTTATAATATTAAATGTTAGATTGCAATAATCAAAATAAACGCAATATTAGGTAAGCTTCAAACACCGTTTTCGCGAAAATTCATGAACAATTTTTGCGCAAAAGATCAAAAAATACTATAAAAACAGTATCCGCTTAAAATAGGTATTGAGAGTATATTCTATAGCTAAAGTTATATTTAATAGAAATAGCTTTATGTTGGTAGCGCTGCATTCAATAATCCCTGACGCAGACATTGCCATTTCCCGGCTCGGATGAAATGTACGCTTTAGTGATTTCCCGCCTGTGACGTCATCGACCCCTATCCGAGGGGCACCCACGCCGATATACTGAAATTACCAATCTGTAAGCTGGTTCTATACATTTCTCATTATTTATATCAAATTCTTAAGGATTATTCGTCATTTAAGGATTTTATTCGGTGTAGTTTAATTTATTTTACGGTACGCTATGAAATTCGGTTTACAGTTTGACTGAATGTAAGTCCAAATTTATTAAAATTTTGAGATTAAGGGATTATAAAATTTATCTGAAGATCACTTTCCACGAACCTGAAAAAACTCTCTAGTCTTCCTCATATACCCAATTCTCTTTATACATGCTCTATTGCACTGCTGACCTCAGAAGATCAGACAAATCTTCCGAGTCGTCCGGCTTTTAACCTCTGATTTAAACATGAAAGGAGGAACTCATTGCATAGGTACCTTTACTTTGTATTTCCCTCCAATAATTTATTTTACTTATTGAGTATCATTTTTTATTTTCTAAGCTCTACATTCTATCCCGACAATATAGACAATCCACTATTTTTTACATTTCTATACTACCAAAGTAACATACATGTGGTGTAGGTACTATAAACTAGTCATAGTATGAACATCATCATTGAGGATGTCGAGGTATTCATTCGCAGTAATCCAGCCAGTGATGTGAATAATAGGACCAGCTGAATGCATAGCCGCCCAAATCATGCAAAAAGTTGCACTATATTATTTAGTCTATCCTCTGTATATCAATGCTTTTACTTGACTATTTCACTACCACAGGACCACTGTACGTCTTGTACAGTGGAACGTCTTAAGTAACGTTCGCAACTTGTATGTATTTTATTATGGTTATCAAATTGCAAATTATAAGCAACCCAGTGTGCGCGGCAGACGCATTCGTCAAAGGATATCGGCCTACCTGCCTTTTGTATTTGAATATGATTTGCGTATTCATGGAGTATTATTATTGCGTGACCCCTTTTATGGACATCATGGCCGTTCATTATAATTACCTATGTAGTTTTTTGTTATAAAATTTCTGAAGGACGTTACGCGGGTTGGTCTGTAAAAGTTTGGCTCCGTGCGTGTCGTGTTATGCTTCCGGTCACTTCCGGTGTTAATTTGTGAAAGGTTTTCTCTATCCAATATTACGCATCGCTTATAAATACATGCACCACTCAAAATTTTCTTTAATTTTTGAAATATTATTCTTCTCCAGTTGCCTAGATGGAAAAAATTGCCACATTAAAATCAAGCCGCCATTTGTGTATAATTTTCAGGCTAAAATTTGTACAATAAAGGGTATAATTAATGTATAAAATATATTAAATATTGTACACAAAAAAAATTATTAAAACTAAAAATATATATTCACTGAAGCTACTATTGAGCTTACGAGTACGTAGTAAAGCTAAAATAAATCAAAGTGCCGATTTGCGTATATTGAAAATTGACATTAATATTGAAGACATGAATTGCAGACAAGTACCCAAAAAGGCACGGTCACGATGTGCAAATAAGTCCACACATTTAACGGTAACCTCGGCACAAAACGTAGCTTCGGACGAACGAGTTTTCGCTATTTATACTATCAAATTTTAGAATAGCATTATGCGCTCACAATCTGAGAAAAATAAACATATTAATGTTGTTTTCTACATAGTTCTACAAATGTGCAAAAATATGGTTTAAATATTCTATAAATATCTCCAACGTTTTCCAGAAAATTGTAAATTAGATACAATGACATTCTAAGCAGGCGTCGATTTTGCTTTTTGAATGCCATACCAGGGGGCAAGACTGATTGGCGACAATAAATCTTGTTATGAACTATAAACTAATATCTCTTTAATACCCCTAAAAACTATTTACAATAATCTCTTTATAAAAATAAGCTCAGAACTATTTAAAAGTTAGTTTAACAAATGCAGAACTTACACCGGATGAACAGCGGAAGGAAAGGACACACCTTATCCTGATTTGCACCACACCGACTGGCTCGTAACCTCCTTTGAACCTTACCTCACACATAGCTTTATCTCAGAACTCCCCAATGACTTTATTGTTAGTATTTTTTTTATAAATATTTCTTGTCATTAGGCAATAGCTTACTTGTGTGCGACACGAAAAAGTCGAGCCTTTTCAACCGCTGCACAATCGTGTCACCGTACGATGCTCGCAAAACTGAAGATTCACAAGTCGCCGTATTGTTTAAGAGCTAATTTGAAGTATTTTTTATACAAATTTTATACTATTTAAACATTATGTTATTATGTACAATCGTATTTAAATGGGATTACCTTAATGTATTTAAATGGGTTTTGACTAGTGTTATTATAAAAGAGGATGAGAAGTACGGAACAATTTAATATTGTTAAGTTGATGGTCGTTGATGATTGTTGATGATATCATTGGGCTATGTTATGACGAATGTTTTATGTTAAGCTTACGCACAGAAAATCAGACAACATACACTTTAATAGTTAGACGTCGTTGCTGCCTGCATGACCAGTTTAAGCACCTGGAGGCTCCTAGACAGTGGAAATTGGGGCCCCTACTCCCTTAGATTTTTACACCTTCACTACTTTACAACTTACTACTTAGATAGGGGCACTTGTATTTATTTTTGTTAAAGGTCTCTCTGTGGACAGACTGGAACAGGCTGCATAAGAGCGTCCTTTTACTGAAAATTTGATCAGTTATCTTAATTGAAAGATTTTCTCAGGATTCTAAAATCCTGGATTCTATCAACCTGGATCCTTAAAAGAAACTGATATTTATTTTACATTGAGCTAATAACGCTGAGTCTAATAGTGTTTTGTCTGTGAGTTTACGTGATATTAAAGCTTAATGAATTGAATATTCTGCCCGAAGGCTTCATCAGTCACGGACCTAACTTGTTTTAAAGGTGAGAAATCTTGGCCCACATCTCATACTACGGTTTATGACTCAAACATGGGGTAAAGGTCGAAATCAAAATCACAAAAACGGATAAGTTAACAAAGTATAACTTATATAATAATTATTTCTATTTAATTATAAAATAGAATAAAAGTTTTATCTGTAGAGGAACAACATTTTTTATTATGAGCTAATCGACAATTTAAAGTTAAATACAACGCCATCTGTTGCAAAGACCTGACAACATAAAAATGTCGAGCGCCATCTGTCTTAGAATAGTGGAAACATTACATGAGATAAAAATTGTTACTATCACATAATAGATGGCGCTGCGGTACTTTTGACTACAGTTCCTATAAATCTTTAACGTCTTCTTTATTATTGTATTTACTGGAGCAAGATTAAATTTATTCGAAATCAAATCCAAGACATAACTTTTAATAAAAAGATCAAACTTTCAACATGGTTTAGGAAAATTACGCAAATAAAGAGTAATTTGTCATTAAAAATGTGTTAAAAACAGTCTCATTACCAGCGAAAATACTATGAACTTTTATTATAATTCTTAAATTCCACTAAGCCATTATCTAAACGTTTATTCGTGACTTTAATGACTCCTGAGGCCTGGCACTTACTCGAAAAATGACTGTACCAAATTGCTTATTTTTTGTGCGGGCTTTATTTATATAAATTTTCGTGTCATTAAACTTGGGTAGGTATGTAATCGCAGATGTATGAATTCTATCCTGAATGTGGGCGTCATTGTTCTTAGCAGGATTGGCAGTTGCTCTTTATACAGTATACTAGGTATTTTCTAGTTATATAAACATAGTCTGCCTAGTGCCCATAACCACAGAGCTTGTATGGTTATGGGGAAGCAAGAGAGTTGTGTCAGGATCGTGGCAAGTGGCGCTCCATTGTCTCTGCCTGGTTCAGTTCAACGCAGACAAGACTCAGGTGTGCGCGTTTTCGACGAAAAAATCCCCGTTTATCCCCCTTCCTTCTCGTGGTAACATCTCCCTTAGTGCTTCGGACAGACTGGACATCTTAGGGATATTAAGACCACCTTCACCTCAAACTTGGAATCCTGAACAAGGTGCGGCGGTTCTTCGCGCCAGAGCTTCGCCTGCTTTTATACAAGGCTCAAGGCTCAAATCGACAAGTGGAATGCTTTGCCTGCCCATGTGTTCTCTCCATCCTATAACCTTGGATTCATCAAGCGATGGGTGAAAAAGCACCTTTGGCCGGTATAGTGACGGCGACTGGGACAGCCGTGAACTGACTCGGTTTTTTCGGTCGTCGTCACTCTGGGACCACCTCTTGCTTATCATCAGGCGGGTCGTGGTCATACGTCGTGTCACAATAAAAAAATAAAAACATCGGGGTGCTGTCATATTATGTCGTGGACTTGTAGTAGTGGAATTCCCCAGTGTTTTAGGATCGAAAACATTTTAAGGGTTTGTCTTACAACTATGTGAAGAAATATGCAAAGAATATCATGGGTTATATTAAAGTAAAAATTGCGTAGGTGGTTTAATGGTTGCGTGGGTTGACCCATTGTGCGGACATATTTACAATGCACACACAAGTTCAATATTTATTGTCATCTACACACCAAGCACTATGGTTGTACTTTTTTTAGTCAACAAACGAGCTTTTGAAACTTTTTTCTTGTAAACAGAGAGGATTTTTTCTTAGACGTTGCAATTTGTTTAATATTACAAATATCAATCAATCAATGAATAAAAAAAAAATTGCGGCTTACTATCGCGTTTATTTTGGTTCTGATATTTCCATGACCAGGATGGCTGCAAAGCTCGGGAAACGTCGGAATAATTTAAAAATGTAAAATCAAAACCAATATAAACGCGATAGTAATCCGCATAAAATTTGTTTAATTTATTATTCGATGTTCGCGCAAAATCTAAGAAAAAACTATCAATCAATCAATCAAATTATCACGCCTTTTTCTCACAGGGATAGGCAGGCAGAGACAATGAAGCTCCACTTGCCACGATCCTGACACAACTCCCTCGCCTACCTCACATCCACAATAAAATTATTCTCTTCATACAAGCTCTACGGCACTAGGCAACCCAGCTTTTTTTAGGAAGTCTCCGATTTGGTCGGGTCAGAGAACACATAACTCCATTACAAATAAAAGTTATAAAATAAATATTTGCTCCGGCCGAGAATCGAACCCGATCATATTGCTTTTTTGAGATAGTTTCCTTAGCCTTTCCAAAATGGATGAATGAAACTTTTAAAAGTAAGTTGAAGATTTGAAGACTCACTATTTTAAAATGATCTATGTTTGTTGACTATGAAATTATTAAGTTCACTGGACAGATAATATGGGTTGTAATAGGGAAAACGTGGGCGTGATGCCGTGGGATCATTTAAGTCCAAGCAACAATATCGGATATCCGAAATGTAAAACGTTTAAGAAAGAGTTAAGTATAAATTCACATGTTTTGTAACTGTTTTTAAGTTTTTTTACGATGCAAAATATAAGATTAAAGAAATATATTTATTAAATTATCAATCAAATTGTCACGTCTTTTTTTTATAGACAGAGACAACGGAGCGCCACTTACAACGATCCTGACACAATTCTCTCGCTTCTTTCACATTCACAATTCTCTTCATACAAGCTCTATGGTTATGGACACTAGGCAACCTAGCTTTTTTGAGGATGTCTCTGATTTGGTCGGCAAACACCCTTCTTGGCCTGCCTTGTTTAACGTACCCATGAGATTTATAAATTCCTTTCGTCAATCTACTTCACTCATTAATTAATTTAAATTTTACAAATTCAAATCTGACCGGTATAGTAACAATGACTGAGGCAACCGTAAAGTAAGTTCCTGTTTTTTTTTCAGTCGTCGGTCGGGGGATGACCACCATGGTCATTCCCTTGGTTACCGTCGGGCAAGTTGTAGTCAGATGTCAATCCACATGTAATGTATATTTTTTGCCAGCATAGTGACGGCGACTGAGGCACTATTGCTTACTTTCAGGCATGTCGAAGTCAGATGTCAAGTCACAATATGTTATAGTATATATTTTCTTTTTATTATGACTCGACATATGGCAACATCCTGCCTGATGTTAAGATGTAGTGCGGTCCTTGAATGGAGGTCATTGCTACTACAATTCAATAGCAGTCACATTCACTATGCCGGCCTAGTTGGGACCGGCAACTTACAAGCTAATCCCGAAACTCGACTAAATCACAAGTACGGTCTGTATTCTTGTAAGTTGTGGTACTACCCCAACTTCTACCATACTTTTAGAAGAATAAATTAAAAAAAGAGCTTAGACCTTGTATGGAGAGAATTGTGAATTTGATGGAAGCGAGGAAGTTGTGTCAGGATCGTGGCAAGTGGAGCTCCATTGTCTGTGCCTATCCCAATCGAATAAGGACGTGACAATTTAAAAAAGTATGTGTGTATTATTATTTAAAAAATAAGTCAAGTCTTAACCAAAATAAATATGATTTGTTTACATGTTATGACGGGGACATTTGCCCCTGTTGGTTGACAGTAAACAATGACTTCCCGTGTGAAACCTCTTTTAGGATAGGCAGTAGTAATCCTACTATGGACCATATTAACTGTTTCTTCCGTTTGCGACACAGATAGGGTTATCTTAGATTTATCTTATAGAAAAATACTTTGATGCTAGTATAAACATAGATAAAATTATGTATGAAGATAAAATTATTTATATTATTATTTTCATTGTGATGTCCATTCAATAACTGTAGCAATCACATCCACTATGCCGGCCTAGATGGAACCGGCAACTTACAAGCTGATCTCGAAACGTGACCAAATCACTTCACGGTCTGTATACTTGTAAGTGGTGGTACTGCCCCGGATCGGCAGACTGGGTACCACTGCGTACCACTCTTTAAAAGATGTAGTAAAATTGAATGGATTGATTATCAACTCTAAACACAACAGAAAAAACCCTAGCTATAAGTTTTGCTGGATCAGGACTAGATTTTAAAAACTTGTGTAACCGGTTGTCGAATGTCCTATTAACATATTTATCTACATAACTAAACAAAGACAGGAAAGTTAAAAATTTAGTAATGATAATACTATTTACATTAAAGATTCCCGCCATTGCGAAACGATCCTTTATGTAGGTCATAGTGTCTGTAAAACGAATCGTTTATGGAATTCCTATTATCCCACGGGATATCAGACAATTAAAGATTAATAGCTTCTGGCAAATATCCAATTTCTCGTAAAAGACGTTATTATTAACAGTTATTAAATTCTTTTTGATGTATCATTTTAAAATTTTCAATTATAAAAGCACTAAATATTAAATGGAATGGCATTCTTTTATAGGACACGTGATGGAGTTTTTTAATAGCCTATGAAGTCATTTAGAACCAAGAACATTTTATAGTTGATATTCTATACAGCGTAATTATAATTTTATTAAAAACCCTATTATTTTAATAATTAAAATATCAATCAATCAATCAAATTGTCACGCCTTTTTCCCACAGGGATAGGCAGAGACAATGGAGCGCCACTTACCACGATCCTTACACAGCTCCCTTGCTTCCTTCACATCCACAATTCTCTTCATACAGGCTCTGTAGTTATGGGCACTAGGCAACCTAGCTTTCTTGAGGATATCTCCGATTTGGTCGGAAAACGCTCTCCTGGGCCTGCCTTGTTTAACGCATCCATACACATCAGATTTATAAATTCCTTTCGTCAATCTACTTTCACTCATAAGAGCACGGGTTCAAAATCATTTGCTGGTACCAATGTTATTTCTTATGTACTTTGTATAGTAGTTTAATATAGATATGAACACAAATAAAATGTAAATTCAAATATATAAATTATATAATATTATTAGATATATTTTATAAATAAATTATAAATTAAATTAATAAAATAATTATTATTAATAAATTATTATTCATTGAAAAAAATAATGTTCATTTGCATTAAGCGGTTAAATATTAAAAGAGTTATAATTGTTTATTTGCTCAGTGTATGTAACCGTATGTTTTAACAAATGAAACAGATGTTCCACTAAATTAAACCGCAGCGCGCTGGGCAGATGATACTGGTGACAGTGATATCATCACCCCATTTAAACATAATAAAAGCATTAGCCCCCTCGGTTGTGAATTACGGCGTGCTTTATCCTTTATCCAACCCGTTCATCTAGGTTCTTAAACTGGTTCCTATAAAATGGTGTCGACAATCTATTTTTGAATGTAATTGGTCACCCATTTAAATTCAGGGCCTTGTTCTTACTATTATTCTTTTGTGTCGAAATTGGTTTATGAATATAAAGTAGGATTTAGTTTTGACTTTTGGTGTTGGGAGTCCCATGCGAGCATAATAACGGGCCACAGCTGCAGACAGATAGTGATGACTCTGCGAGCCCTGCCCTCAGTTGAGTGCTCGCACGCAGTTGAGTGGCGTTCGCGACCAACTATACGCGTCTCTATGCCCGGTTAGTGACGCAACGTGCGCCGACAACGATTTCAATACATCGAACGACGATTTTATCTGTTTCAATAATTAAATATGCTATTAATAAAAAAATGTAGTGACATAATGTTCTAATAGTGTAAAAATATATTTTGTGAGTTAAAAAGTTTAAAATAAATCCGTTTGAAAACTTGAAATGGAAATACCATTCGACTTTATCCAGTACGTGAGAGCTTTGCAATGATTTGAATAAATATATTTTCGTTGTACCAAAAAATCGATTGAAGAAATGTTATTACTTTATTACAAAGTGTTTCGCTCGTATTTACAGAGATAGCTATTTCGCGGTACTTTAAGCCACTTGCATTCATGTGGGGAGCATGCCCTTAAGGAGTAGACTGTTATTTTTAGCTTCGATTCCATTTACTTTTATTACGATAACAGAGAATTGTTGAGTGTTAGTGATTTTACACATTTTATTTTAGTGCTTATATTCATCATATGTTATAAGTATTTGGGTTATTTTCAATCATTCGAATTACGCGATCTAATCTTGCAATTAAAGTAAAAGCTAAGGTTGGTAATGGTCTATGTTTATTTTGGCCTTTTTTATATTTCTGTACTAAGCTAATAAAGTGCTTTTATTATAGAAACAGGACAACTAAAGTACAGTATATTAAAGATACATTGGTACCGGCAAGTGGTTTTGAACCCGTGCTCTTAGTTTGCACTACCACTACACCACGGTCGCCTTATGTTAAATTCCTTGCACCTTGTAGCAACGCTCACACATTTAGTGCAAGTGCATTACAAATATGCTAAATAGCATATTTACTTAGCCATCAAACGAGTCACTTGGGACCGTTCAATACTTTCCATACTTCGTTCCAAAACATTATGCAAATAAAGTAAGCGTTGAATTTCAAACGTTTCAAAGAGTGGTAGGCAGTGGTACCCAGTCAGTACCACCACTTACAAGTATACAGACCGTGAAGTGATTTGGTCGCGTTTCGGGATCAGCTTGTAAGTTGCCGGCCGGCACAGTGGATGTGATTGCTACTCACAGTTATTAAATTGTAGTAGCAGAGACATTCATTTATGGACCACACTCCAGCTTAACATCAAGCGGGGTGCTGTCATATGTCGAGTCACAATTAAAAAATAAAAAATTCAAGACATTTCTATGTGGTATTTATGCTTACTGAGTGATAAATAAAACCTCAGATTAACCTATTAGGACTCATTAAATAAGGTAATAATAAGACTCGTTAAATAAGGTAGTTTAAAAAAACTAAATTACTTTTCTTAGTCATTAAAATCGTGTCAATCAATGACTAAATTGTCAAAGGCCTTAATTAATTTTTTTAAAATTATTCATTGCACATAAAATTGTTGTAAATAGACTTAAGGTCTTATGCATTTTCAACAAGCGAATCTTTGCGTTTGTTGTTATGCAGAAAATGGGTAAAAGATTAGCCAATTCAAAGGTTCCAGTCTAACAAGTGTACAGACCGTAAATTTAATAAGTCACTTTTCGGAATTAGCTTGTAAGTTGCCAGTTCTAACTGGCAGTTCTAAAAGGCGACCGTGGTGTAGTAGCAGTGCAATGGCTATGTAAGCCGAGTAGCCCGGGTTCGATACCACTCACCGGTATCAATGTATCTTTGATATACGTACTTTGGTTGTCCTGTTTCTATGATACAAGCTACTCTTTTGTAGCTTAGTATAGAAATGTATAATAAAATAAAAAAAATTAAAATTGCAGTTGTTAAACTGTTGTATATACAGTATACTACAGTTTAACAATATGGGTCAATTTAGTAATAAAAGGACAATCCTAATTGATCAAAACTATGTTATTGTATGAGACATCAAACCCGTATCGTATCGTAATTGAATTATTTCCTCGTGTAGTTAATGTAAGGCGACCATGGTACTATAGTGGTAGTGCAAAGCAAACTAAGATCACTTATATGTGCACTTTGTCGTTAAGTGTCTGTTATATAAGTTCGTTTAGTGGTATAGAAATGTACTAAAATGTAATCAAATATAATTTCTATGATACAATCACTTTAGTAGCTTAGTATAGAAATTTAATTTAAAAAAAAGTGGTAGAAATAATAAAACTTTTGTGGAGAAATACTCGAAATTAAAACATAGCAGTGAAAATAATGTAGCGTATTACAGCAATACAGGTTTGCTGTTTTATACAATTTTTATTGCACGTTTCGCAATATAAAAAAAAAACCTTAACTGTAATTATGTATTTTTAAATTAAACAGATTAATTTCAAGGGATGAAGTAATTTTATTCTGTTAACAAAATAAAACGTCAATGACCTCACGTCGCGTTTAAAAAACAATTGCTGTCGAGAAAATTGTAATAGCGGTTCATGTAATAGCTAGTTTGACTCGTGACCGCTTCAAAATTCAATACGATTTTTTTGGGAATTTATTGCTTTCTTTACTTTACACCGAAATAAATTAACAATCACATCGTTGCAATAATTGCGGAGCTCTTCGTACTGACCTATATTATTTTTATTTAAACAGGTGCAAATGTTAACAATGTTGAATAAAAGTGTGTGAATTTGGGGTGACTTCATTCAACACAAAATATCTTGGTGTAGTGATTAAAATGACAACTAATATTGTCAAATTATTTAGCTGCTTTAAGGATTAGTGATGTAGCATGAAATTCGCAATGCCGGATTGGCGATACAACGTGTTGTCGACGAGTGAGGCGTATATAGAGGCACTAAACCGGGATCGCTTAAACCAGAATGAGACAGCCGCAATCCGTGACCCACTCGCAGCCAGCTATCCTCGACGTGCTGACCGTACACGCACTGTACCCACGTGCCCCTACACAACAATATTTGTAGGCCCTCGTACAACTTCCGCATCGTATAGAGTGCCTGCAAAAAGCGACCCGATCGATATCTATACTGATGCTTTTTCTGTAGACCGTTCCTCAAACCTAACCGACACTTCTAGTTTTGCCCGCTATGAAGACCATCGCTTACTAGATCCAGTAACAACGGACAGTGACGACTGTACACTCAATCTACAAAATGATGGGGAAGTCACATTGCAAGTACAAAAAGTGCCATATACTTCGAGTGTTTTCTATGTTTCTGCTAAGAATGAAGTAATACGAGAAGAAGTTACTACTGGTTCCGATGTTTATGTGGTAGAGGGTGATTCTGATGCTGTATCATCTTGTACATGCGATAGTTTTGAGCGCTGCGAGTTTGATTGCAGAGACTTTGAACCCTTCTCCGATACGTGTTGTTGTGATCCATTAGATAACGATGTTTGCACACGAAGTCCTAAAGATGTGGACTCCCCAGATAATTTCTGCGAAAGGCATGTGGATGACGATGGTGTGTCGGCTAGGAGTGATATGGACGGTCTGGATTTGACATTATTCGAACCTGCTTCTGGCGATTCTCAACGCGACGATTCGGTAAATCGATGCCGTGTAGAAGCGCCTGCTGCTGCTAACCTTTGTGGTGTACTGTATTCACTACCGGATGCTAACAACGGTAAGTTTCATAATATAATTCTTCTAGACATGTTGGGAATCCAGGAACTATCATTATGACATTACTCAATTATAGCGATTAGGCGCACGATGAACGTAGACGTTGCTCGTTGGCCTCTGTGTGGTCTATTGCAGCGAGAACTGTATTGGACACAACCAACGGTCTACAACAAATTACTATCCCATTATTTGTAGAACCGTCATTGTCGTGCTACAAGTATATTATCAAAGAGACCTATTTCTTTTACAAATTGTGTCAACTTTGACTAAGATCGTGTCTAACAATGATATACCGTTGCTGATAAATCCGCTTAGATGTTAATTCGTTGTTTGATTTGACATTTAACAGTAAGTAAACATAAGTTGGCATTAGAAAAGTAATAAGTGACAACTGTTAGTCACATAGTAGTAGCGGTAGCGTTGTAAATCGAAAGGTAGATACCGTTATCAACTCGCACGTTTCTAATTATCAGACGAGATATAGACGATTGTTAGAGAACATGCAAATCCGATAGATACACTTGATAGTGCTGAACTCGTATCTTGAGATTTGCGGCTATTATGCTAATCAACTTTAGATTTAAACCCGTCCTAACGGTTTGCGTTAGCCGTTTCCGTTGCAAAAAGATGTGGAATTTATTATACTTTATTATAGAAATTGGATTTTATTGAGCCTACTTGATTTGTCTAATGAAATGCATCGTATGTAGGTATGCTGTTTATCTCTATTTCATAACGGTCGTGTGTCTGATTTATTAGGCATAATTTAGAGCACTTAAATGTTATCAGTTGAATAATAATGAAGACTCCTTCAATGCAGAGAGGACAGTGACCCTATTCAACGTTTACTTCTTGCAAGCAAATCAATATGAAGCATTTATTGATTTTGTCATGTATGAAATGACGTAATGCTAAAGCCAATGGCTGTTTAAAATTTGTTATAATAAAACAAATATAACAGAACGTGCCCGATTAAATAACAAAGTATGCGTAAAAGGAACCAATAGAAGGTATGCGTCATTTACTTCTCACATTGCAAGCAGTCGTTCAAACAATTGCTGTACTTATTTTAAAGTCTTGTTTTACATTAATGCCTTTACTTAGTATTAGCCGTTTGATAGATGTAGCTTTACGTATTACAATTTACGATTGTGGTGTATTGACAGTGAAATGGATGGACCAGGAGTCCATGGTTTAAGGAATGTTATTAACTAAAAAAAATGTGTAAAGAAGAAATGCTCAATAAAACACCTAATCAAACTGAATTTACAAATACTTAATATTATTTAAGAAAAAAATTATGCCACTCCGAAATTAACACAATGTTAGAAAAGGTAAATTAATCGTACCACAAACATCATACGCTCAAAATTGATTTGCGAATCTCAACCTTATTTCGCCTAAAACACGTTTTGTTTATAACGCAGAGATTCCTCGCCTTAAGAATCAACTTGCCTGAATCGTGCATGAGATATACGTGTGTACTTTGGTCATCCAGTTTCTATGATACAAGAACGTTTAGTAGCTTAGTATATAAAAACTATATTAACACAAAGAAAAATATACATTTTCAGCTTGGTGTATCTCTGTCTCTTCTACTAGGATAAGGATAAGTCAGTTCCTTCCTAAAATTCTAGTTAACTTCTAAACATACTGAATGAAAAGTACATTAGAGGAAGTAAGTAAATCTATTTGTTAGATTATTTTCTCGTCTGACTGGTATCGTGTTCCAACTAGACTGACATCCGCAGTAATCATGATGCAAGCACCTGCTTCGACTCTATAATGGAGTTGTCCTTCCTGCACACATCGAAGGCAGTAAATTTTACCAATACGTCAGATTCATTAACGTTTGTTAACGGAATTTCAAGGTGTAAGTAAAATTGCGTGTTACTATCAAATTACCGCAAAGAAATCATTACCTTTGGATTTGTAACAAATTTCGATACATTCTTGCGTTTGTAATTGTTTAATGAATGCTTTAAAAGGATATTAGGAAATGATTATTAACGAAAAGTATTGTAATGAATACTTTTAATGACTGTATAAAAGCATTAAATTTTATGACGAATTTTTTAAATTTTTGACTTAATTTCTGACCTAATGGTAAGTAAGGGGGGGGGGGAAGGTTCAGGAGTGCCACGACTACAAAATCCGATGAATTTATGCCGAACATCGCTTGAAGGATCTAAGGTTATAAGATGCTAAGAATGCTTGTATGATTAAAACAGGACGACCAAAGTAAATGACGATAGTCGTGGACGAACGGTTAGAGATTGGTTTGTTGCGCGTAAAGTCCCGGGTTCGATTCCCGGTCGGAGCAAATATTTGTTTCATAGTTTTTATTTGTAATATTTAATAAAAATATATTAAATATTGCAAATACTTGAAAATGAAAATAAGATGTGGATATTTGTTTCGGGTCTGGTTATTAAAGAGTGGTAGGCAGTAGTATTCAGTCTGCCGATCCAGTGAAGATTTGGTCGCGTTTCGGGATCAGCTTGTAAGTTGCCGGTTCCAACTAGGCATAGTGGATGTGATTGCTACTTACAGTTATTGAATTGTAGTAGCAGTGACATCCATTTATGGACCACACTCCAGCTTAACATCAAGTCAATATGTCGAGTCACAATCAAATTAAATAAAAAATATATATATCAAATATACATTGATACCGGCAAGAGGTTTTGAACCGGACGCTCTTGGTTTGTGTGACTATTTTACCACCACGGTCGTCTTATTAATGCAAAATCCTTTGAGTTATTGAACTTTGTGGTTTGCTATAGTTTAGTACCTACAACGCGAAGTCCAAGCCGATGTCATACACCAACGTTATCATGCCAAGTGCCAATAGGATTCCTTATTACTTATGACAATATCTCCATACTAAGTCGTTATAGTAAAATATTAGTGCTATTACATTTTACGAGTATAACGCTATATAAATGGATATATTATATTGTTGAGATATATGAGGTCAACTTTGTAGTTGGCTAGTTGGTTAGAAAATACTGCTCAGAGCACTGCCCTAAGAATTTTCTTATTTTTCTTCTTCGTCGTATTATAGCAATTCTGTTAATCCATCTTTCACCTTAATAAAAAAATAATAAAGAAAACCTACTAAATCACTTTTAAAAAGTGGTATGCAGATCCGGGGTAGTTACACTTCAAGTGAGTTTTAGTGAGTTTGTTGCGTTTTGGGATCGCCTTGTAACTTGACGGTTCCAACTAGGCAAAGTAACTACTACTTGCAGTTATGTACTGTAGTAGCAGTCCTCTCCAATTATCGACTGCACTTTACCTTACCATCATTATGACGACGGCGTGGACATACGGTCAGCGATTAATTTGTTGCGCGTTCCGGGGTTCGATTCCCGGTCGGAGCAAATATTTTTTCATAGCTTTTATTTGTAATATCTAATAATTATAATAAATATTGCAAATATTTGTTAATAAAAAAAGAGATAGATATTTGCTTCGGGTCTAGTTATCAAAGAGTGGTAGGCACTGGTACCCAGTCTGCCGATCCGCTTACAACCACCACTTACAAGCATACAAACCGTGAAATGATTTAGTCACGTTTTGGGATCAGCTTGTAAGTTTCTAATTCCAACTAGGCCGGCATAGTGGATGCGACTGCTACTCACAGTTATTGAATTGAAGTAGCAGTGACATCCATTAATGGACCACACTTCAGCTTAACATTAAGCGGGGTGCTGTCATATGTCGAGTCACAATAAATAGAAAGAGTACAGTAATGTCTCGAAGATGTTTGAACTCACGAACTATCGAGCGTTCTCCAGGTTAGAAGTGCGAATTCAACTAATGATGTTGTAATAAAGTAAGCTCGTGTTAATCTTATCTTACTACAGAACACGTTTTTAATAGAGATAAACAGTAAAAGAAAATTGTTGAGAAATTTATAATTAAACTTGATGACTGTTAGAATCCATTTCACAGGCTTTTACTGGTAATTCTTGTGGCAAAGGTGACCGCTAGGTGGTGAAGCCTGAAGTTAGATGACATGTATATGAACATTGGTTTACTGTATTCAAAATGTAGGCCTGTGGATTACAACTTATTGAATAGTTTGTAACAGTATATTGAGTTTACAACTTATTTAAATTTATAATAATTTGCTTGTCTAACTTTGTTACTGTTAGACAAGATTAGTGTCAAGCCCGCACCGATTTCAGGCTCGTAACTGTCCTAGAATATAATAATGTATGACTAAATCACTTTTGAAACTCACTTTGAAATGTTATTTTTTTATAAATGAATAAAGTTGTCTTGCTAACATTGCATTGGTTTCATCTTCATATTTATTGTCTCCAAAGTTTGGTTTCACTCGACTTTAGTTTCTAAATTATATTATTCCAATCACTGAGGATCCACCTCTTACCTACGCTGATATGTTCGCAAGAAAGACAGCAAAACTCTCGCATTAGTACTTGAACGACTGCTACCTGCAGTTATTTATCTGTAGTAGCAGTCGCATTCATTCAGGGACCGCACATCAGCTTAATATCAGGCGAAGTGCTGTCATAAATGTCAAGCTAAAATTTAAAAATATTATTACGTCTTTTTAATTTCATAGAACATGTGTTTTCGCATCCCGCATGTGTGCTTGCGAACAGTGCTGTAGTTGCCGCATTCCTAGGAAATCACTCCACAATGACGGCCATTATTGTTGCCTTGACTCACTAGGAAACGGTTATGGTCACACATTTTACTGACATTATAAACTTACTCTCTGATTCCTACTCGTTTACATTTACGGGTTATATCATTTACAATATATTATTGAGGAGAAACGACTTCTTATATCCTAAAAGTATGCCTGAATGTATATGGAGTGTATGTGGAGTGACGATAGCGGATAGAATAAGGAATAGCACAGTGCACGATAGATGTGGTTTGAAAGAAAATGTAGTGACTAGGATTGACAAAGGAATGCTTTTATGGTTTGGGCACATGGAAAGGATGAGTGAAACGGAAGGAAGGAAGGAATTTATAAATCTGATGTGGATGAATGCGTTAAGCAAGGGTGTTTTCCGACCAAATCGGAGACGTCCTCAAGAAAGCTAGTTTGCCTAGTGCTCATAACCATAAAGCATGTATGAAAAGAATTGTATACTGTAAGGATGTAAAGGAAGCGAGGGAGATGTGTCGCCACTTGCCACGATCCTGATAATGGTTTTTACTTGGTAAGAACCATTATTGTATCATTAATACTCGATCTTAACAAATTTAATTGTTAAAGCAATAAAAAAATAGAAACGGTAAATTATCAAGTTTAATGGTTAAAATGGTAATGGTGGAAATGGTATTAACGTAGAAATAACAGAATTTAAGTTTTGTTTAAAATCTTTTCTCTTTCATTTAAGAACTATATAAGTGTGTTTTGTAAGATCTATGTAGTCTGATATTAACTATTAAATTGTACATTATCATTTCTGCTTATCATTTGACCACCAGACAAACGGACTGTAAACTTTTTGAAACAATAATCAAACAAAAATTAGTAATTTCATACGAGGAAAATATATATTTTGCTTTGCCTCCGATAAAATATAAACTTGCAAACTTGCAAACCAACCACGTCAGCTCTGCTTAGATTATACGTTATCGAACTTACTGGTAAATATTAATGTGACTAAATCAATATTTTAAAATAGATAATTCTGATCCCTGTCGCGTGGGTTGTTTGTACATTAAAACATTTGGCGCCTTGGAGGTGAATTTAGGATTTTAATTTGTTAAATAGATCACGTGTCAATTTAGTAGCCATGTCACGCATGTTGTAATGTAACTTTTATGTTTAATGTACAATGTAACTCCTATAAAACAATGCATCGAGTTCGAGTTTTATTTCTATATAACACACACACACAGACACACGCACATATATATATATATATATATATTAAGCTGGGGTGGGGTCCATGAATGTTACTGCTACTACAATTCAATAACTGTAAGTAGCAATCACATCCACTCGGCTAGTTGGAACCGGCAACTTACAAGCTGATCCTGAAACGCGACTAAATTACTTCACGGTCTGTATACTTGTAAGTGATGGTACTACCCCGGATCGGCAGATTGGGTACCACTGCCCACCATTCTTTGTTTACATATCTCATGTTTTATGTTATTTATGTAAGGTATTAGAAGACCTTAATTTTTAATGTGCTTGTTCTCTACAGGCAAATTACACAGAACAACATTCCCCAAAAACAATCCTCATAAAGACACAGTACATAGAACAAAATAGTAAGCTATAAGAATTGGAAGCATATAAGAAACAAAATATATGTCGTAAAATTATCATTGTTCTTAGTTTAAGCACAAGAACGTGACGTATTATTTCGAAATGTTGCAGATAAACTATGATCACAATTTGTCATTTGCACGCACTTACCTCATCTGACCCTCACGGATCGTATATTTACATACAACCATTAGTTAACTCTTCAATTGTGCAAGTTATCTACATATAATTATGTATACACACGGAAATAAATATTGTATAACGGCTTAAATTTTTTAGACCATATTAGGGCCCAAAATTTTTAACTTCTATTGAAATACAAAATAATATCCAGATTAAATTAAGGCAATGTTTGTAAAGAAGAACATATTAGTCCACTGGGCCGGCATAGTGGGTGTGCGGACATGCTGTTACGAGTATTTAACTGTAGTATCAGTTACGTCTATTGAAGTACCGTACTCCAGTTTGACATCAGGCAGTGTCACAATCAGAAAAGTGTTTACTTAGTAATTGACTCTCCAAAATAAATTCTATACACACATATACATTTTTTCTTTGACGAAAATATAAGTTGATATAATATTTTTACAAATGATGCAAAACAACTAGTGAAAATATTATTATATGTATATTATAAAAAAATGTAAATTTACCTTGAATATTTTTTTTTATAAATGCTCAACTATGTGTCTGCCGTCACCGGTTTGCTGGCGACTACAGAAGATTGCGGTTACGTTAAGTATGTTCTTTTTAGCGTACAAAATCTATGTGTGCGGAAACCAGGACCGTCACCTCGAATAAAAGTACATTTCTGTAGTTCGGCTATTAACACACTATAAAAATATAATTCCGATAAATTATGTAAGTTGCACTTGCATTTAATATGTATAACCGATGATTTGCCTGATTTTCATAGAACTCAGCCGAATGGGTCAGATTTTTGAGTTACCAAATTCTTTTAGGTGTTTCGAAACTAATCCGAATGTGCTATTAATGTTTCGACTGTTCCCACAATCCACAGCTTTGTACTCCATTTTAAACTCGTATAAGAAAATGATAAAATGTTTTTTGCTTCTTTTCTATATTAACTAACTAAAATATAAATACAAAGGGTAAAGAAATGCTAACATATCGGAGGCACTTATTTATCTTAGTAGACTGTATTTGTAATTGTTCATTTTGAGGCACGGGTTCGTTTCTTAGCGTATTATTCATCTTAGTATGGTTAGTACCTACAAATAATGTGAAAAAATTAATAATAATGTTTTTTTTTTATCGTGGCTTGACATCTGACCTCGACCTGCCTGATGGCAAGAGGCAAGAGGCGGCCCTAGAGTGCCGACGATGTCACCGTCAATATGCCGGCTAAAGGTACTTCTTCACGCATCGCTTGAATGATCTAATGTGTTTGTTTAATAAAAGAAACGCGGTTTAGTTTTAATTTAGCCTTCAGTTAACAAGTGAAATGAATTTACAACGTTATGTTTCAATGCTTAATGCGAACAGACGCAGTCTTAGTTGTTACTTTATTGTTGAATTTTCAACTTTGTTGCAAGTACTTAAGACTGTTTATTTTGTTTTAGTTGTTTATTTTAATTCGTGGTTTCTATACAAAGGGTTAACGAGTGTACGTAAATCATTGGCATGTCTGTAGCTTAAGTCGAATGCACAGACCTCTTACTAATAGACGGCACGTAGAAAGCCTAAAGTTTCAGACAACATTGGGATCCTAATGAAGCCATAAAATGCTATCAAATATACTAAAAAGCCAGGTTTTCAATGATTATTACTTGCTAGAACATGGTTTACGTTTTCGTTTCGTTTAAACCATGGAATGAGTATTTCAATTAGCCATGGAATGTGTATTTCAAGCTAACTTTATTCTCTCTTGTTCTACTGATTATGAATCAGGGTCTAGGTTTAGTAGTCTGTGGACGAACGTCTTGATCTTGTCTTGTCTCGTGGGAATGGCATGTTAACTGCGATGCAATGTTTTGACAATTTATCGTTAAAACAATTTACGATTTTCGTCCCGATAAGGTTGTCGGTAATCGAATATTTATTTTATTCAGTTTTCAATTTCGAATGATTGGGTTTTAATTGGATGAACAATTTTATGTTTAATTTCCCACTGGCCATAACTATATAGCTTGTATGTATGCCCATATTTATAGAGCTTGTAATTGTGAATGAGAAGGAAGCAAAGAGTTATTTTTAATTTTATTGTATTTCGACATCTGAGCCCGACCTGCCTCTTGGTAAGAAAGGACCAACAAGTAATCGCCGTTGCTTTGCCGGCCAAAGAACGGGTCTATTTGTTAGGAGCGTGACGCTCTATATTTTGCCTATCCCTGTGCAAATTGAGATGTAAGAAGTTGATTGATTTGATTGATATAAAGAGTTTAGATTACAACTAATGTATCGATAAGTACCAATGTATATTTGTTAACTTAAAAAATGTCCTAATGATCATAATATGACTACAAGCACGTTAAGTAGAATAGAAAAGGAATATATAAATAAAATTACTAGTTATGTTGGCCTTAAAAAGTAGCTTATTCAACTTTTAGGAATTTTGCTGATGTGTTAATAAATTAAAACTAAAAATAGGCAAATGGTGTTAAAAAGACAAGTGAAGGCTTGGCCGTTGCGCACGCGCCGTCGAATTCGCGGTCGGCGCACCTGTGCCACACCGGTCCTTGCCTCGACTGGTCCACCAATCACCATCTCTTTCTTACCAAGCCCTTTGCAATTATGATGTCATATTTTAAAACAATGTTGTTCATGTTTTTTAATGTTCAATTCAAAAATTGTGCTCTTTGTTATTGCCTTACCCTGTGGGTACAGAGGCGAAAGTTTAGTAACCTTTTTTTTTTATTGTGACTCAACATATGACAGCACCCCGCTTGATGCTAAGCTGAAGTGTGGTCCCTGAGTGGATATCACTGCTACTACAATTCAATAACTGTAAGTAGCAATACAGTTGGAAACGGCAACTTACAAGCTGATCCCGAAAAGCGACCAAATCACTTCCGGTTCCGACCGGTTCCGATTCCGATCACAGTCCGATACTTGTAAGTGGTGGTACTACCCCGGGTCGGCAGACTGGGTTGGTACCACTGCCTACCACTCTTTGATATCCACCTCTTTTTTATTTTCTAATAACAAATATTTGCTATATTTATTATTAAATATATAATATTAAATATTACAAATAAAAGGTATGAAACAAATATTTGCTCCGACCGGGAATCGAACCCGGGACTTTACGCGCAACAAACAAGTCGCTGCCCGTTCGTCCACGCAAAAAATAATAAATATACTTTTCTACTAAAACGTGTAACGGAAAATATGTCTCAATTTACAGAAAATAATGATTTGATAATCTATTTATTTATTTTGAAAATTAATAACTTATTCTAAAAAAATATATAAGTCATGTTGTAAACATAAAGTATTTTTTATCCTTATTGTTGTATCCAAACAATAAATTTTCATAAATAAGTAATAAATAACTATTATAACAAACACTTCTAATAGGTCTATAGTAACCTGAAATAAAGTTGCCTGGAACACAATTTTTCCATTTGCATCTGCATAGTGATGGCGACTGAGGGAACCGTAAGTTAATATCGCTGACCTCCCATCGCTTACCATGAGACATGCCGAATTTAAAGTCGCATCTCAAAAAAAATTAAACCCTACTAAATTTTTTTTGTGTGTTAATTTATTAATATTTTTATAAATATCATCATCATCGTCGTCATCAGCCAGAAGGCGTCCACTGCTGAACATAGGCCTCCCCCTTAGAACGCCATTTAGAACCATGGCCAGTTGCATCCACAGGTTATTCGCGACTTTTACTATGTCGTCAGTCCACCTAGTTATAAATATATGTTTTGCTAATTAATTAAATAAATAAAAATAGACCGTGTTAGCACAAAAAAATTAGACACTATTTAGACAGACGTTAAACATGTTTTAAGTCTATTTAGTACTACAAAATGACGTTTGACTGCATACAAATATTTAAACACTGTTCTAAATATTTTTTTAGTGAGCCCGAGTGTTTCATTAAAATGAGAATATTGAATTTAATTTGCCTATTGCCTACTTTTCCATTTAAAAATGCCAATAAAACCAGTATATTTTCCGCATCCGAATTCATGTTTATTTAATATGACACATAAATTATTACGAATAAGTTATTAATCAAAAGTTACCTACATATTACTTTTACCACAGAACACTTATCACCAGACTCCACTTCATTAAGCATTGAAAATATATCAATCGCGAAAGCATACTCGTACATTAGGACTGCCTACTAATGGTGCAGTAAAATCATATAGAAATGCATTAAGTTTTTTTAACGCGTTTTTTTAACCTTCTAAACGCGATTTGCCTGTTGGTAAATAAGAGGAAGTCCAGGTGCGCTAAGTACTAAAACAACCTAACTTACAGTGCCCCAATTGCCGTCATTACGCCAGCCAGAGTTTATTGTAGGATGGAAAAAACCCCAGGTGCATGCAATTTCACTAATATCAATGTCTTGAATGGCACCAAATTAAACTTAAGTCCATTTAAATTTATAATATATTTTTAAGAGTGAAAGTCAAAGCTAGTCTGACAATCCGGGGTAGACCGTAAAGAACTCAGTCGAATTACGGTACCATTTTAAATTTCCTCAAGTTTCCAGGCCAGCATAGCGCATACTATTTGCAGTGTTTTAAAACCGGAGCACATCGTGTTCTTTTCCAACTCATTGATTGGAAACAGCGACAATTCGAAATGACAATAAAATGTATAAGATTTGACTTTATGATTTGACAGCGTTAGGGATCATTAGGTTTTTTACACAAGATATTGCCTTCTGCAACCTCTATTAATATGTGATCTGTGACACCGACAAAGTATACATATGCAAATTTCATGAGTAGGTTAAAGCCATTGGAACTTGTGAAAGCATCGATAGTAATATTTTAATCGGATAAGATCGTAACGCATCACGTAGGTTGGTTTGTTTAATCGAATGGCGTTATTACATGGTCACGTTTCATAATATGGAATACAATTTAAATTAAAAGATTTCCTGAATAAAAAAGTCATGTATAGAATTAAAGCGAGCATGGTCTAGTGATAATGCAATGATCACGCAAACCGAGATCCCCTGGTTGAAAACCACTTAACGGTATCTTTAATATTAGGTACTTTTGTCGTCCTGTTTCTATTATACAAACACATTTAGTAGATTAGTAAAGAAATATAAAAAAATGGTGAAAATACTGTGAGGCTTGCAAGTATTGCATGTGGTACTAACCCGGCAATGTGCGGAGTGGATCCAGCAGTTGAAAGAACTGCACAATGAGAAAAGAGAAGAATTTCGACGCTAGTTGGCGCTGTGTAGTTCGTAGTAAAGCAAGTGAAGGTCAAAGAGCGACGTCGACTGAAAATACGGTTGACTCAGTCGCCGTTACCAAATATGCTTTTTCACGCTTCACAAGTGTGTATAGGATGGAGAGAACAATTGAACAATTGGCTGGTAAATCTTTCCACTTTCGTTAGAATAATTTTCTAATGCGAAATTTTTTTCACATTTCTATACAAAGCTAAAAGTATATTTGTCAAGTACATATTAAGTAATATATCAATAATACATTGGTACAGGTAAGTGGTTTTTGAACCAGGGCGTTCAAAAACTTTTGCTTTTGCCACTTTTCTCGGTTTGTGTGACGAGTGCACTACCACAACACCACGATCGTCTTCATTGTTAAAGTTATTACATAAAGTTTTCAATTTACTATTTTTCAAGCTACATAAACATTATCTGTAATAAACCGTTTATTATGCCCGTCGTAAATAAGTCGTTAGATATATATTTATAACTGTTCTATAGAAAGTATATGAAGCTCTACAAGTGTCCATTATAAAGATTAATAAATTCTGCCTATAAAAAATATAGGCCACTTTTTCTACTACACAGTACTTTGTACTGAGAAACATTACATTTAGGTATTAAGGTCGGTATTACTCATCAGACCGACTAGCTCTTTGTCCTCTTGTCAACGGGTATACGACGCGATGGTATCGCGCGTGCTTAACAGATTATTGGGCCGATATGGTGGATGCGAATACTGTAGCCTCCATTCATGGACCGCACTTCAGTTTAACATCAAGCGGTGTGCTGGCGTATGAAGAGCCACGATAAAAAAGAAAACCTATACATACATACGTATATATACTTTTGTATATATATATCTACAAAAGCACTGTTCGCAAAATTCACAAACCTCTTCCTTTTTCTAAAATCAACTTTTTAATAGTAAACTACAAAAAGTTGCACCTAATAGCAAAACTCTTAAAAAGGTTACAATTAACATAGGAAAATTAAAGAACACCTAACTGCAGACAAGCCTTTGAAACTTGATAAAGCTTTTAATACCTTCTGTAAAATTTTGTTAAATGTCAGCCGATGATATATTGAGATAATATACTTACTTTTATATCTATCTAAAAAGAGTACATATGAGGTATCATGTTCATTGCCAATTAACTAAAGCTGTCTTATTAATTCAATTGAAATAAATTAGCAATAAAGCATTGTATCGAATAAACAAAAATATGTAATGTAAGTAATTTGTGTGGAGGTCGTAGGGTTTCCGGTGTGAACAATCGTCTAATGTTATCCAACACCGCATCACATATTGTGGGAACTGTATTGCTCTTTTATAACAACGCTTTGTTCAGAATTATTTGCTGAATAGCTTACTGTTTTTTTTCCTTAATTGTCATAATTTATTTTTAAGGGGCACACCTGCATTTGTTTATATTTAAAAATACTGCTATAGGTGGCAGACAGTTGAAATATAGGTCGTTATATCATTCAATCATTTATTGATGGCGGCCGTGGTGTAATGATGGTGTAGTGGTCACCGATAGCTACCTGCCGGTACCAATGTAGCTTTGATATATGTAATTTGGTCCTGTTTCTATGATACAACCAGCTTAGAAGTTAGAATTATAATAAAGTATTTACTAATATTGTAAGTATTGTCATAAACAAATTTAATCTATGTCATTGAGCATGTATTTCCTATTATTTTGATTTATATTTATTTATTATGTAATTAGGCTCAATAATAATTAATATAATATAATAATACAATAAATATTTACGAGAGCTGCAGATACCATTGACAAGTTAATATACTTAAGCTTTATTAGTAATATTATACACATATATGGTACATAGCCTAACAGCAATATTGCGTAAGCTGCTGTGAGATAGCATTGTCATATTTTATAATATTAAAAAATAAATGTCAAATATGCGTAACTTTACATAATCTATAAACTGTATTTATGCTATTTATTCGTAATATATTTTCTACGTATATTTATTAGTACTATGCGTTCCGTAGTACCAATATGAATATGATGTCAATATGAATGTCCCACATTTCTGATCTAATAATTTTATATCCTTTAATGTCCCATGTCTTATTCCTTTCCCATTCAGTATTATTCTTGCAATGTAACATAAGCTACAAAGACATTTATCTTTAATAATAAGTATTAATTGTAGTGGTTATAAGTTTGTTTATTTACTCGTATACAAACAGTTCTTTTTCTGAAAGCGAAACAAATATTTCATTGTCTATTTACGAGTAGCAGCTTATGTAATAACCGACCGAAGTGAGTCAGTCAGTCAGTATGCATGAATAGTCGGATGTTGCCATTCAAAGTAGCAGACTAATTGAAGCGTTAATTCTGCCAATCAAGCAGTGGGCCCAACACTAACTTTCACCATTTGCAGGGCTGACGGGAAGCTCCTACGCAATTTGTAAATTATGACACTTTATTGTTAGTGTCTTGTCGCAGCTATTAACGTCAATTTATAGTACACTGTTTAATAGGAAGTCAACGACCGTTGTAAAGCTTTTCGTGTTGAGAACAATAACCCCACGTGTTGCTTTCAGGAGAACAAATCAATAGATAAACCACGTTGACGAAATTTTACTGTTTTTTTTCTTGCCACGTTGTATTAAGAGAATCGGGGCTTAGTGAGACCGACTAAGGCAGCCGTGCACTAAGCTGTTTTTTCAGCTGTCAGTACTCTTAAACCTTTCCTTAACATCAGGCAAATCAAGTCACAATAACAAAAAAGGGGAGGCAAGCAAGACTAAAAAATCATGACGTCCAATGGATTGACATGTTTAATCAGCTGTAAAGGGCTTAATTAATTTGTAGGCATGTTTTGATTTAATTTCTCACGCAGCAAAATATTTTCTGCGTGTTTAGATGTAGTTGCAATGGCCGTGAATGTAATTAGAGACTTGGCATGTAAGTGTAATTGCGCCAACAGGCCGTCGCCCTTTCGTGTGGGGTCGACAAGTAACCTTTTACTTAGCCTACCTATGACCAACGCGTTATACTAGAACTTATTTCTTAAGGTTTCATACAGTGTAATTAATTCACCCCCTTGCTCATTGACCTTTTTATATTGAAGCTTAATATATGACAGCACCCGTCTGATGTTAAGCTGGGCTGTGATTCTCTTAATACATCATGGCGACGAATAAGCAGTGAAATTGTGTCGCGGCTGCAAGGGACCAATCAGTGAGTAACAAATCAATAGGTTAACTACGTTGATTGGTCACTTGCGACTGCGACCATTTTTTGTCGCCATAATGTAATAAGAGAATTGAGGCCCTGGAGTGCGGTCCATAATTGGAAGCGACTGCTACTTTTATTTATTTTATTATTTTATATTCTAACTTGTATCTGACTTCGACTTGCCTAGTCAAACGACTGAAAAAAACCGACTCAGTCGCCGTCCCGGTACTTCTTCACGCTTAAAGGATTCAAGAGGTTAATATAGGGAGAACACATACACTACTTACTAGGTGAAACCGGCATCTTACAAGTTACAAACTGATATTGAAAATCCACTACGGTCTATACACTAGAAATTGGTGGTACTACCCCAGATCGGCAGACTTGGCAAATCAACTGTCTGCCTACCACTCTTAAAATTTCTTTAGGTTTCTTACAATATGCATAATAGGGTATATGCATGTATTTTTTTTATGTGTTTAATTCACTTATTACATCGTTATAACATAATAAAAAATATAAATATTGTTGGAAAAGTTCTTATTATTTTTAAAAAATATATTTAAAACTTCGATTAAATTTGACACATTTGAACGCCATCATCTAGCGCGGGCTTTTGATGACGTCACACGTCACGACCAGTATTTGTTTACTACAAGTGTTACTGTTATTTATGTGGATTTTAAAGTTGTACTAGCTAAACAAAAACACTGCATAAACACAAAGAACAGCTATTTTTTTCTCTTAAACACTACGCGCACAATATGAGCATCAACCCCGAACGTGTCATGTGACGTCACGTTTCATTCGGCGTTTCTCTCATTTGAATTTCACTTGCTTGTTTTTCACTTTTTGCTTAATCTTTTATGCAATATATACAAAGAAAATTAAAAATATAATCATTTTAGCATGATGTTAGTACAATAAAGAATTGGGGGAAAAATTTGCAGCAATATTTAAACCACATGCATATACCCTATTAATTCACCCTCTTGTATATTGACTTTATCGATTACAGTAATTTTATATAGACATTTACATTTAATTATTATTTCAATGGATATCTTGTTCGTGTAAGGAGAAAGGCTCACAAATTATATGTAGAAAAGAGAATACAATATCTTAATTATATGTTTATGTGTAGTTTGTATTTTAAGTGTGTGAAAAATTTATAATGGCTAAGTAAATATTGAAAGGCACCGTGGTGTAGTGGTAGTGCAACAGTCAGGCAAACCGAGAACCTCTGCTTTAAAACCACGTGCCGCTACAATATGTATCATTGATATATTGTGTACTTTGATCGTCTTGTTTCTAGTATACAATTAATAAATAAAATTATTATGCTTTTTTCCTGCATAGATAGGCATAGATAGGCAGAGATAATAAAGCGCCGCTTGCCACGCCTGACACATCTTCCTCGCTTTTCTCACATCCACAATTCTCTTCATATAAGCTCTAAGGTTATGGGCATTGGGCAGCTTTCTCGAGGATGTATCCGATTTGGTCGGAGAACACCTTTCTGGGTCTGCCTCGATTAACGCATCCATCCACATCAGATTTAATAATTTATTTCATCAATCAATCTACTTTTACTTATCCTTTCCATGTGCCCAAACCATACAAGTACGTTCATTAGCTTAGTATAGTTTTTTTTTAAGTTGTAGCCGTGCATTTTAGTAGACTCAATTTTTATTTCACGCCTCTATTCCTACAGAGATAGGCAGAGACAACGGTGCGCCTTTTATCACAATCCTTGCTTTCTTCACATCCACAATTCTCTTGTTTAATAGGGCCCCTTTTTAAAGAATGTCTCTGATTTAATTAATTTGTATTATTGTTTAAACATAATGAGTTGGTGCCACACTTGACTTTCAAGGGTAACAGCAGTTTAGATATTATAATAGATATTAAATATCATAATCTGGTAATGAAATCTTGAACGTGGGAAAATGGTTGTTTAGTAAACGGAAATATTAAACAAATAACTTTTTAAAAGTCAATACGGATTGAATTACCGACTTTTTTCAACAACATCTTGCAGTATTTTTTTGTTGTGTTTTTTTTATTTTTTTTATTGTGACTCGACATATGACAGCACCCCGCTTGATGTTAGGCCGAAGTGTGGTCCATGAATGAATGTCACTGCTACTACAATTCAATAACTGTGAGTAGAGTAGCAATTACATCCACTACGCCGGCCTAGATGGAACCGGCAACTTACAAGTTGATCCCGAAACGTGACCAAATCACTTCACGGTCTGTATACTTGTAAGTGGTGTGTTTGACATATGACAGCACCTCGCTTGATGTTAAGCTTGAATGTGGTCGATAAATGGTAAATACCACCACTTAAGTGTACAGACCGTGAAGTGACTTAGTCGCGTTTCGGAGTCAACTT
Source organism: Tinea trinotella (assembly GCA_905220615.1). Classification (NCBI taxonomy): domain Eukaryota; kingdom Metazoa; phylum Arthropoda; class Insecta; order Lepidoptera; family Tineidae; genus Tinea; species Tinea trinotella. The sequence continues at coordinate 10,859,917 of HG992312.1, forward strand.
GTAAGTTGCTGGTTCCAACTAGGCCGGTATTGTTTTATTCTTGCAATAAATAGTCAGTTTAGGCATTGTGGATGTGACTGCTATTTTTTTTTATTATGACTCGACATATGACAGCACCCCGCTTGATGTTAAACTTAAATTCAATAACTGTGAGTAGCAATCATATCCACTATGACGGCCTTCCAACTGAGCCGGCAATTTACAAGCTGATTCCGAAACGCGACCAAATCACTTCACGGTGGAGCCTCCATAAAAAATAAAGTCAACAAGTTATTAGATTTTTTAATCAATAATTAAGGTCTCTTTGTTTTATTTAATGTGTAAGTATAAGGATTGTTTTATTTAATGTGCATTACATTGTTAGATGTGATTTTGTATCCATTAATGGCATCTTAATGTGAACGCTCGTGTGTTCATGAACAGTTAAAGATAAACCGGCCCTCGCAGACCAGTTTGATGTTACAGCCACGGCAGATGAACATGGTGTGCAGTTATTCCCAAAGTTGCAATGGAAAATTATGTGCGTCCGTGGTGTAGTGGTAGTGCAATGGTTACGCAAATCGAGAGCACGGATTTAAAACCACTTGGTACCAATGTATCTTTGTATTGTCTCGTTTCTATGTCCTTTGGTTGTCCTGTTTCTATACAAGCAGTTCAGAACGAGCTATAGCTTAGTATAGAATAGTATAAAAATGTTAATATATCATTTTTTATTATTATATTATTCTTTAATTATTTCTTTATTCTTTATCGAACAATGCAGTACTCGCCCGTGCCTTCTCCTCATCCTATAACCATGTAACTTTCTAGAGAAACTTGAAAATGCCTCTCTAGCCGGTATAGTGACAGCAACCAAAGCAACCGTAAACTGAGTTGCTGTTTTCAGCCTTTGGCTTCTGGCAGATGACTCTTGCATTGTAAGTCGACGTAAGATGCCAAGCCACAATGAAATAAAAAGTATGCAGACCTTATATAAGGCGACCGTGGTCTAGTGGTAATAAAATAGCTACAGTAGCCTTAAAGTCATACATCAAATTGTCACGCATTAATTTCTACAGGGGCAGGCAAAGCTAACACAACCATAATCCTGACAAAACTATATTTATTTAAGCTCTGTGGTAAATAAATAAAATTGATTTTAAGGCTTATTCTACTGCTTCAAAGCTCTCACCAATAAAGTTTGAAGACCTGTGATGTAGTTGATGCCTGGGGCCCTAGCCACCCTGCCTGCCTACTAAGTGTATCCCATCACGAGCTCTAACCACTAATGCCGCATAGTTTATGATTACCCCAAGAGGGAAAGCCATCCAACTAAGCGGCTAAGCTTTATTTTACTACGCATAAACTAAGGTTTATGTTGAAATGAATTGAATAAAGTTGAAAATGAATTGCTTGTTGTCATCTTGAGTTTTAAATATTTTTTATGACTGTAAAAACCATTTAGTCTACGCATGCCTCAGTCGCTGTCACTATGTCCTGTTTTTATGGATATATGATAGTACCCCCCTAATCTTAAGCTAAAGTATATATATATATCTGCAAGTAGCTGTCACATCCACTATGCTAGAACCGGCAACTTTCAAGCTGATTTCGAAATGCGAATAAGTCACTTTACGGTCTGTATACATGTAAGTTGTGGTGGTAATACCACCACAGATCGGCAGAATAGACTTCACTGCATACCACTCTTCGGTGATGAAAGATAATAAGTAAAACTTGTAATCATCATCATCAGTCAGAACGCGTCCACTCCTGAACATAGGCCTCCCCCTTAGAACGCCATTCCGAACGACAAGATGCCAGTTGCATCCACCGGTTATTCGTGACTTTCACTATGTCGTCAGTCCACCTAGTGGGAGGCCTACCTACGCTGCGTCGTCCGGTTCGTAGTGTCCACTCTAGAACCTTTCTTCCCCATCGGTTGTCGGTTCTTCGAGCGATGTGGCCAGCCCATTGCCACTTCAGCTCGCAAATCCTTCGAGATATGTCGGTAATTCCGGTTCTTTGGCGAATATACTCGTTCCGGATTCTATCGCTCAGAGACACACCAAGCATAGCTCTCTCCATTGCCCGTTGAGTGACCCAACAGGCCAACATTTAGGGGCCACGTCTCAGTGCCATATGTCATCACTGACAACACACACTGGTTGAAGACCCTTGTCTTCAGGCACTGTGGGATGTTTGACGAGAAGATATAACGCAAACGCAAAACTTGTAATATAAAAAGTAAACTTGTGGTGAGGCTAAATTTTGAATGTACGCTTTAATGTACGTAAACTTTGTTGGTTTTAATATAAAGTAGGATTTTAAACATGAAGGTATTAAAGCTATAAAATGTATTTGTATCTTCTCCCATTTGTGTTTATCGCGTTACTTTGTAGTCAAGTATAATAGCGTGCGTGACCAAGTAGGAGATAGTGGGTTCGATCGCTGGAGGCGATTTTCGAAGCACGACAAGCTTGACTTTACGTAGGCTGTGTCGAGCTTTTATATTCATTATTGCCACATTATCTTTAGACACTAGAATCGTGGAGGACATAAATCGAATATCGATAATCGCAATTGATTTCGAAATTGTTTTTTTGTTTACAATTGGTTTGATTTTGTTAAATTTGAGCGTTATAGAAGATTCAGTTGTGATAAAGCTGATTAATTTTAATTGTTATTGGGGTTTGATATTATGCCAGCACACCGCTTTATGTTAGGCTGGAGTGCGGTCCATAAATGGAGGCGAATGGAGAGTACTACTTTTAAATGTAAAGACAACCAGAAGTTTGTTTCTTGCTCAAATAAGGGACAAATAGACTTCCTCGACACATAGGGAACATCGGAAATCCGCAGTGCCCATTACCGAAGAGATTATTTGAAGAGAGATGTGGATGTGAAGGAAGCAAGAGAGTTGTGTGAGGATCGTAGAAAGTGGCGTTCCGATGTCTCTGCCTATCACTGTGGGAATTACGATGAAATTTATGATGAACTATGCTATCATAGTTTATCAATTTGGTTTAGAAGTTTTAGGCTAATGTAAACTTATACGTCGATTGTGAAATATTAGATATGTATTGTTAAAATAATATACGAGAACTGATAATAATATTAAGCGAGACAGTTAGATAAAACAATGCGATTTATATACGATTTGATAACGGAAAGTAGGCCAGTTTTTATCAAGTTAGTCAGCTGCAGTTTATCATTTCAATTGTACTAGGCGGCGTCTTACAATAATTCTAAATTTATGTTAAAGTGAGATGAGTCACAATTATATCTATAGACTTCATTTGAACCGACAAGTCCTTAGCTGCGTACGCAGTGGCAATATCAAGGCTGAAAAAGTCTTTATTGTGAATAAAATAAGGGTGACTTTTGTATGAAATTGGTCGGATACTTAACCATGAATGAACCGATCAATTCATATAAAATTCTTTTTTTCTAGAGATATAAAACAGGAATAACCCAGAGTTCTTTTTTAATTCTTTTTAAATTTGAGAACATTTATAGTGACTTTTCCGGTTGCCGACCACCCGGCATCGACCCCGGCAACCGAAAAACAGCACTTAGGAAAGTAGAGCATGTATAAAGTGAATTGTTGGTGCTAGGAAAGCGAAAGAGTTGTCTCAGGATCGTGAAAGATGTCGGTCCTTTATAAAAGTATCAAGATAAAATACAAAATATACCAATCCAGGTCATTATTTATATTTTTAAATCTATTCAAAAACATCGCGTTACGTTGTCTATGCGAGTATTATATAATATCATAAGTAATTTAATATGTCTTTTTAATAATCAATATTAGTAATACACGAATGTTGTTATGTCATGATTTGATTATAAATTCAATCTAATAATAGAGAGAACATTCTATAGATAAATTCTTTCATTGTGGTAAATTAAAAAGGAGCCCATTAATCTAAGAAATGGGGCGGCCCGTGGCGTTCGTGCTGTACTGATGGACTGCTATTGCTAGTAAAGTGTTCCAATTATAGCCTATTGTACTTTGTCTACAACATCAAATTAAGCAATGTTTCTTTGAAAGAATATGTGTACTATATGTACACGATAATGCCATAGTATTTGTATTAATATCAAACCTTATTCTTTACATGTTTGCTACACTATACTTTTCTGATAGTTTATAAAAAGGGCTTATATTTAGTAGTTCTTAATTTTTTTGATTAAAGAACTACAAAATAATAAAATAAAATTATGTTAAGGGCCGAGAATTAACTGTAGAAAAAGTCGCCTATATTAAATCCATAATATGAAAATTGTGGATGTGAGCGAATCAAAAGAGTTGTGTCAGGATCGTGTAAAGTGACGCTCTATTGTCTGGGTGAATTGAAACAAATTGTTTGATAGCAATCCTGACTAAAATGATGTAAAAATACTTTTTCTGCTTAAAGATCCAAACATTTATCATTTAAAATTAAATCTTGCAATAGTATGGTATTAAAATGCAGTATGGTATTTCATTTGCATCCAAACTAACTTAAGATTTAGCATAAATAGAGTTAGTTATATAATTCTGGTAGATGTTGCCTGACTGGTAGATAAAGCGATGCGACTCTATAGTTATAAGTCCGCCTTTATGTTTTTTTTATTAAAATACGATTTCAATCTCGGCTTGCCTGGTGGTAAACAAGGAAATGTCCAAGAGCGCCGACGACTAAAAAACCGAGTCCGTCCTTAGCTGACACCAGAAGTGCTTTGACATTTCGCTGCCTGGTAGAACATTTTACATGTCGATTGTTCGACAAATAGTAGGGGAGCCTAAGAGGCTAATCGGGGATTTACTCGAGCGTCGTAGGGACCTATTAAACATTAAAGTTTAGGTGATAAAAAAAATTAAATGTTATGTGGGTTTTTGGTTTTAGCGGTGGGGGAAGGGTGTAGGGATTTTCAAAATTGTAAAAAAAAAACAATTAAAAAAATATACTCGAGCGCGTCAGATTTTAATATTGTATATACTCCACGTGTCCATAATACTGTAGGTATGTTAATCTGACGGTTTGCATGGTGGGGGTGGCAGTACGGAAAGTTAGAAAAACAAAAAAAAAATTGCTCTAGCGCGTCAGACATTCAGAGGGGATGTTAAATAAGCCCCACAGAAGCTCCCATTCAAAAGACTGACCATTCCGACATGACGCAAGTTCGTGGCGGAGTTTTGAAAATGTAAGAAAAAAATGGTTAATTTGAAATACTCGAGCGCGTCAGTCTTTTATACAGAAGGTTCAGTAAGATGACCCAATTGTACTGACCATTAATCTGACAATTATCTGGAGGGATTTCATTAATGCAGTATTTACAAAGATTTATTTGTGGTCAGTAAAATATTACGAGTTGTCCACAACTAATCTTATCAGTAAACACTATCCGTTTACCACACAAAAATTAACCGCGCTTTAGACAGGACTTAAATGTGTTTTAGGTCAACTTAGTACAAAATGACAAAATATTGTTTTAATTTTTTTTTAATAGTGAATGTGTGGCAAGTGGCTATCCATTGTTTCTATTCCATAATGTAGTCCATTTGGTATGGACCTGTGGGGAAAAGGCATGAACTATGGAAGAGGTTGAGGAGGCACTCGGTGGGTGACTTCTTTTCCTATGGGTTTTCCTGTTGGGGGAGATCTTAGTGTGGGTGTCTGTTGGTTTACCTTCCAATGCTAAAATTGACAAAAATGAAAAAAAAAACACACGACCTGATTTTCATTAAGTGATTAGGTAAATAAAAAGTGAGTAAATGTTAGAAATGTCGTTTTGTTTATAAACTTAATTCCCGTGTACACGCGAATGGGCGAATGGGCGAATCATGTTCCTCCATAATAAACAACTTAAGTAGATGACACGTGTTATCTAATATTTGAGATGTCATCTTGTGTAATACTATTATTAAAGACAAAACACTTTCTAAGATTCAAAATAACAAGATTATTATAGATTAATAAAAAATGAAGACTATGTAATCTCCATATTGCGATAGGCGTGATTAGCATACCAGTTTGTTACGCGTATTGTTCCCGGGTTCGATTCCCGGTCGGAGGAAAGATTTATTTTATAGCTTTGCCTAGTGCCCATAACCATAGAACTTGTATGAAGAGATATATATATTTAATAATATTAAATATTACAAATATTTGTTAATAAAAAAAAAGAGATGGATATTTGCTTCGGGTCTGGTTATCAAAGAGTGGTAGGCAGTGGTACCCAGTCTGCCGATCCGGGGTAGTACCACCACTTACAAGTATACAGACCGTGAAGTGATTTGGTCACGTTTCGGGATTAGCTTGTAAGTTGCCGATTCCATCTAGGTCAGCATGGTGGATGTGATATCTACTCACAGTTATTGAATTGTAGTAGCAGTGACATTCATGCATGGACCACACTTTGGCTTAACATCAAGCGGGGTGCTGTCATATGTCGAGTCATAATAATAAAAAAAAATACATACTAGGATTCTAACATACATTTGCTACTAGGATTCTAAGATACATTTGCTATTAGGAGGAACGACCGTTCGCTTTGGATTATGTTAGTATGTTATAAATAATTACAATTTAAATTCTCACAGGATGACTAATGCTCCAAGATAAAGTTATTTGTACATTCTATTATAAATAAATGTCAACTATTTCCATTATTTATTATAAAAGGAAGTCAATTTAGTAATTATATTGACTCTGACAATGCGTTTTTAACCTTTAAATGGTGCCTTTAAATGCATTCCTTACCCAGATTTATGTATCGATCGGATATTAATGAAAGAAAAACAAAAGTAAATGGTATTTAATGGTATAACCTTGTAATAAATTGAATTTATTAATGTAGCAATATTTGCCTTTCGCTTTTAATATTCTGTATCAACTAAATGGTAATGGTGACATAAACATTATTAATTATTGAATATTATAATCGTAGAGGTTGTGTGAAGAGAATTGTGGATGTGAGGGAAGTAAGGATGTTGTGTCAGGACCCTAATGCCAAGGGCTAATGACCCGACGATAACCCGAGATGAGATAGGGTCTACCAATTTGGAGAGTCATCCTTTAAAATGCTGGGTTGCCTAGTGCCCATAACTGTAGAGCTTGTATAAAGAGAATTGTGGATCTGAGGGAAGCGAGGGAGTTGTGTCAAAACCGTGGCAAGTGGCGATACATAATACAAAGGCATACCTAATGCCAAGGGCTCTTTACCAGTCAAACCTTCAAGATAATGACCCGACGATAACCCGAGATAAGATAGGGTCTACCAATTTGGTGAGACATCCTTTAAAATGCTGGGTTGCCTAGTGCCCATAACCGTAGAGCTTGCATAAAGAGAATTGTGGAACTGAGGGAAGCGAGGAAGTTGTGTCAAAACCGTGGCAAGTGGCGCTTTATTATTTCTGCCTATCTCTGCCTATTTCATTGATTGATTGATATTTTTTGCATCAAATAACTTTTTTATTTTTTATTGTGACTCGACATTTGACAGCACCCTGCTTGATCTTAAGCTGGAGTGTGGTCCATGAATGGATGTCACTGCTACTACAATTCAACAACTGTAAGTAGCAACCACATCCACTATGCCGGCCTAGTTGAAACCGGCAACTTATAAGCTGATCCCGAGACATATTATATTACATATTATATTAAATATGTTATTATTCTTTATAGATGGTGCGCCGAGTGCTAATAGTGGTGCTGTGATTGGCATTCCACCGTCATGGGAACCTTTCTATTGTGTGCTGCAACAAGACAGACGCATCCTCACAGCTTATACCAGTGAAGAGCTTGCTGTAAGTTACATAATTAGATATTAGCATTCAGTTATTATATAGCATTAAGAAACGTCGGAATGAAAAAATAATTACTAACTAAAAATAAACACGATAGTAAGCCGCACAAAATTTGTTTAATTAAGTAAGTTATAAGCACAGAACTGAGAATGAAACTATATCTTTTTCTGTTCTCTGCTTACCCAAATTTTGTGCGGCTTACTATCGCTTCCGACGTTTTTTTAGTTAAGTAATAATATTTTTTTAAATCTATTCATGGATTAAAGCGGTAGTTAGACTTGATTTGCCTAGTCTACTGATCCTACTGATGTGACTCGACATATGACAGCACCCCGCTTGATGTTAAGCTTCAGTGCGGTCCATGATTAAATGCTACTGCTACAATTCAATAACTGTAAGCAGCAGTCACATCCACTATGCCGGCCTAGTTGGAAACGGCAACTTACAAGCTTATCCCGAAACGTGACTAAATCACTTTATGATTTGTATACGGTTGAATACTTGTGGTACTACCCGGGATCGGCAGACTGGGTACCACTGCCTACCACTCTTTGAATAATGCTTGTTGTCAGTTATTAGGCAACTAAAATGGAAACTAAAAGTATAAACAAAGGATGTCCTAATCATGTAAAAAAATTATAATAACGCTGTATTAGTACAAATTATTATATATTTTTATTCGTAACATAGAAAATCATTCTCTATATAATTGTTATATCGAAACGTGTTTTGGCAAAATAGTCCAAAAAGCGGATGTGACTTAGTGCTATTGAAGCACGCGCCCGTGACCGTGACATGCGGTCAATTTTCACGGAACGCTTAAAAGCAATTTTCCAGTACAATCACTATTATTCTAGTTATTTTTGTTTCGCTCAATTTTGAAACATAAACATTTTATTAGTCCCTTCATAAGTATATTTTATTGTTTTCTAATGAAATTCTCTAAAAAAAATATGAAGGAGAATTTTGGTTCGAGGGTTAAGAGTGGTAGGCAGACAATTGATAGTCATTTGCTAAGTAGTACAGTTTCAAGTGATTCAGTCGCGTTTTATGGATTGCAGTCTCTTTAGACAAACTGCTATTATGGGCATGTAAGAATGGGGCGTGTGAGAATTTGATTATATGTATTTTTGTATAGCTGAACAAACCATAATCAGAGCTTATGTACAACTTCACTACGCTAAAAAAAATAGACTCAAATGCTTCGTAGATTTATACGAGTAAACTTACACGGAAGTTGACAAATGCAATTCGCTATAAAACAAGAAATAATAAATGACTATTCCAAGTCGACTATTCGTAAGCTTCCACCAAATTCGTTTCGAGTATATTCATGTATAACAGTATCATGTATTCAAGTATATTTTTTAATAAACACAATTTTAGGATTCATAAGGTTCAATTCGAAAGGTTAAACTTGGCAGGTCTTTGGTGTGGGATGCGACTTGTGTAGACACATTAGCCCCATCTCACATCCAAGCGACTTCGTTAAGCGCGGGAAGTGCGGCGATTTCTGCTGAGAACCTCAAGTTGCGCAAATACGCTAACCTCGGTATTGGTTACGATTTTGCGCCGTTTGGGGTCGAGACGATGGGCCCTTGGGGACCATCAGCTAAGCGCCTGGCCAAGGAGTTGTCCAGGCGGCTGACGGAGAAGTCTGGAGACAAGAAGGCTGGCAATTATTTCTGCCAACGTATTAGCCTTGCTATACAAAGGGGAAATGTTGCCAGTCTCCTTGGGACTATCTCTGATGCGACGTCATTAGATGATATTTTTTATTTATAGTTTAATTATAATTATTACTTAAAAAAAAGGTTAAATATGTAATAGAAATATGTAAAACAGAAGTGTTATATCATAAACTTGCATAGCATTACGTAATATCTATAAACATAGTTTTTGTTGTCACGTCTTTCCTGTCAAATATCGAAAGATGTATCATCATAAAACGTAGCTAGAACTTCCTAATGTCGAAAGGAAGAGATTTATTATTATTCGTAAAGGAACTAATAAACATGTTATACACATTTTTCATATTGCACAATACATATCGTACAGACCGCACAGGTCGGAGGAAGCATCTACATTCTGTCGACCGAAGCAGGCAAACTAAAAAGTTTGGCGCGGCGTTTCTTTGTAGAACAATCGAGGCTTCTTCTTCAAGACGACTGAGACACCAGTAAACTGAAGTGGATGCCTTATTAATCGGCGCTTTTAGGTTCCCTTTACGTAGGTAAAGGGAGGTATTGGAAAGTCGAGATCTTGAAAAATAAATAGACATAAAGACTAATTTCCTATGATTATATCGAATTAGTAAAGACTCGGTGAAAGTGGCAATTTGACATTACATATACGAGTATATGAGTCCATTAACTTCACATCAAAATACAACATATTACGCAAAAGTAACATTTGTAAAATGATTTTCCGGCACTAAGCATCATTACAGCGAGATTGCTTCCTATATTTTCATACTATAATCAGAAATCGATCACGTTTTTGTAATTCATTTTACTCGTACATTATTAACTCTATTTTAAGTTGAGTATTTCGTGTTTCTAATAGTACGCAGCATAGGATATGATAGCAGATGAACTGACCGATTTAGGCAGGTTTAAGAAGTCCACGGTATACTCGTATGTGGATATCACTGGGATAGGTCTATGTTCAGCAGTAAGCAACCAATGGTTGACTTTATGATAATTATGATTTGTTGTTTTTTTTAAATGAAAATCTGGAAAATCTTTTAAATAGGATACATGTTATCAATCAGATATTTACACATTTATTTTGAGTTTTGCAGATTAAAATGTCTAAATCTTAATATAATATTATTGCCACGTCTTCAATATAATAATTCCCACAAAGATATGGATAGACAAAGCATCACTTTTTGTTTATTGTGACACGACATCTGACCTCGTCCCGCCTGATGTCTTTCCACCTTTTAGACATTCTCCCGTTTCAAATGACTTAATATAATCAGTCAATCAATCCAATTGTCACCCTTTTCTCCACAGGGATAGGCAGAGACAATAAACTAAATATAATATTATGATAAACTAAAAACAATATAAATTATAATAAAAAATAAATAAAAATTACAATAAACTAAATCCAAACCATCAAAAAAAATCTGCTTATATGAAATCAATGTCAAAAAAATACGTGATCCTTTAACATAGTTATTTGATAAAGTAGGGCGCCTTGTTTCCTTCTCATCCTACGACCTTGGATCTTTCAAGCAAGGCTTGAAGAAATAACCTGCCTAAAATGCCTGAAAATAAATGGCCTGTATAATTACGAGAGTTGTGGACTAGATGGCATTTTTTTTCGTTGTCAGCATTTGTGGATCTCTCCTTGCTTACTACAGGTCGAGGTCATATGTCGAGTCACAATAAAGAAATGAACTTTAAAAAGATTAAATGATCCTTTATCATATAATAGCGGGGCAATGTAACGAACGTACTATGGTCGCGTGCCGCTCCTTGTCGGATGTGCGTGGGTGCTTCATGACCAGTGTAAATCAAAATTAAACTCTACTCTCGTATTTTGTACTTACATATACATAGTTCAAGGAAGATACAATATGTAGCCTTTACAACTGAGTCATGTTTAGTTTGTTAAACAAAACATTTCATTATTTTATTTATTATTGAGACTCGACATTAATCAATCAATCAAACTGTCACGCCTCTTTCCCACGGGGATAGGCAGAGACAATGGAGCGCCACTTGCCACGATCCTGACACAACTTCCTCGCTTCCTTCACATCCACAATTCAACAACAATAGCTTACTCAAGGATGTCTCCGATTTGATTGGAAAACACTCTCACTCTGATTCGATTTACCTGATAGTAACTCTAAGAGCTCCGACGACTGATACAACTAACTCAGTTTACGATTGCCTCACTGGACGTCACTATGTTATTGTATAAGGAGAACGAATGGTCTGAAAAATCATTTAACTTTCGAAGAAATTTCGTTAGAATCGAAAAATTGCTTAAGATAGTAACCACCGAACTGTTTCTTTTAACTAATGCCGATTTGGTTGACAGAATTCGGAATTTTCCCCCAACCTGTGCGGCGGGTAAAACAAGAGTAAAAATACGATGTAGGAGCCTGTGTATCATTAAGTATATAGCATTTTTTATTTATTTAATTTTTTATACTTACAAGTATACAGATCGTGAAGTTATTTGGTCACGTTTCGGGATCAGCTTACAGTTGCCGGTTCCACAGTTATTGAAATGTAGTAGCAGTGACATCCATGGACCACACTCCGGCTTAACATCAAGCGAGGTGCTGCCGAGCGTGGCAATCTCTACTAGCCTTAAGAATATCGTGAATGTTATTATTTTTTATTTTATTGTGACACGACATTTGACCTCGTCCCGCCTGATGATAAGCAAGAGGAGATCCAAGAGTGACGACGACTGAAATATCCGACTTAGTTCGCAGCTGCCTCAGTCGCCGTCACTATGCCGGCCGTCGAGGGCTTCATGAGCTCCATTAATAAAATAAAAAACAATACATATAATTATTATAATAAATATATGAATAAAGCTAACATAACAATTTCTACAGCTAATTTTACTGTAAAAATGATAAAGTTTTAATCAGTCATGTATGTGTCATTTTTTGCAAATTGATAACATGTCTATAAAATTTAATATTTGATGGCTGATTGGCACAACTATCTAAGCATTTAAGTTAAAAATAGTTAAAAAATAACCACTAATATCCCAATAACGTAGGTACGCTATTAAAAAAAAGTGTATATGCAAAAGTAGTTGACAGGAAACAAATGCTTAAAGTATCGTGTAGAGTTTAACGATTACATGAACACGTTTTCCTGGAAATTTGTCTTTAAGCACATCTGTTTGAGATCGTCAAATCCACGAGAACATTGCTTCGTATAGTAGGAAACAATACTAACGGAAACCAGACCATTTAGTTCCGCTTCTCACGCGGAGGAAGCTTTCGTCAGATTGTCGTCTAATTGAATTATGATGTTGGAAAATATATAATTTGACGATTCATAACATTTTCTTGCTTTAAATTAATTTACTTTTAATATTGTCTGTAGAAGATTTAAATTAGCCATTTTAAACTATACTTACTAAAATATTTTTATAGAAGATTATCACGAAGAATCTTTTATTAAAGGTGCAAATAATAATCTCTCGTGATACAGGTAAGAGGAAACATCCGCATTTGTCGACCGAATAGACGACAGTCGAACCAAGACAGTCGTTTTTTGTCCACAAGCGACAAGTGGAATAGTTTATTATCCCTTATCTTCTCCCTATACTATAACATTGGATTATTCAAACGAAGCTTAAAAAAGCGCCTTTGGCTGGCATAGTAAATCGTAGACTAAGTCTGTGTTTTCGAAAGTCAGCGCTCTTGGACCTCCCCTAGCTTACCATCAGGCAAGTAGAGGTCAGATGTTGCGTCACAATAAGAAAAGTAGAAAAAACCTCTAGTCGATTAGAACGTTGATTGATCTTACCATTCAAAACAAATGTTAATTGCAAATGTTTAATAATGAAGTTAGAATGAATATTACGAATTCTTACTGTTAATTAGACCTCCGTGCAATTGTGATTACATAAACGTGATATAAAAGTTACATAAAACTGGAACAACATGACTGGCATTGGATATTTTGAGGTCAACCTATCTACGGTTATTGATGGTTGTTGGATATTGTTATACTACTTTTAAATAACATGGATTTTTTTGTTTATTTATAAAAGTAAAAGTAGACCAATTCTACGAGTATAAATACTTTTTTAAACTTGTTGATTTAGATTGTATTTCCATATGTTCGGTTATAAGTTATTAGAATTAACAATTTAATTTCTAAACTTAATGCACTATAAAATGTTCCCTGCAAGTTAAGTTATGGGTAAAAAATTTGGGAAAGATTAAAATAAATGATAATAATGAGAAGAAAATAATAGAAAGCTATCAATCAATTAATCAAATGTTCACGCCTTTTCCCACAGGGATAGGCAAAGACAACGATACGCCACTTGCCACTTGACAATTTATTTACTATATTTATAATTGTAATATAATTTAATTTGTCATTCTTTATAGGTTACACACCGTGTACTTTAATTTTAGATGATTTTACTACAACTTATAGGAATCGGTTCTTTTAGTGATTTATACAATAATTTTTGCTGAAAATTAACTGAAAAAGCTCTGAAATTGTTGTCGTGTATCTATTTTACATAACTCATTTATTTTTAAATGAGAAGTTGTTAATGTATGAATCAGATATGTTTTTAATTTTTAATAATGATTAGATTTAATTATTAATTTATCTAATAAAAATATTATTTTGCACGCTGCTGGATAGTGTTTTACGGGATTCTACTTAGAACGAAAGGTAAGATTTGTGTGCGTGTTTCTTGTGGTGTTTATTATTTTAATAAATGTTCGGTATTGTTTATTGTTGCACTTAGTTTGTATTTGTTTGCACATCTGCAATAAAATAATAAATAATGGGTTGCTTCCCATAATATGGGAATATTTACCTAGAAATAAATTTTAAGAGTAGTAGGCAGCGGTGCCCAGTCTGCTGATGCGGCATAGTGCCACCACTTACAAGTATACAGACCGTAAAATGACTTAGTCGCGTTTCGGAATCAGCTTGCAAGTTATTGAACTATAATAGTAGTCGCCTCCATTCAAACTGAGGTGCTTAACATCAGATGGCTGCTGTCATATGTCGAGTCACAATAAAAAAAATGAAAACGGGGAACTCCTAGAAGATTGTTTCTTGGTCAAATAGAGAACTTTATTAAAAAGAATGGGTCTGCGATGCCTGTAATCATAGATCTTGTATAAAGAGAATTGTGGATTCGAAGGTAGTAGCATTCAATTCCATTCATTAACCGCACTCCACGTTAATATCAGGCGGGATGCTGTCATATCTCGAGTCACAACGAAAAAACAAAGATTGCTGTAGGTCGGCCAGACAGACCATGTTCGGAGTTCGATCGTCTACATATAAATATAGCGTTATATTTACTCACCTCGTAAAATACCATTCCCACTGACAAGTTGATCAATAAAATCATTGCTTTTATGTCTTATTTTATTAGGATCTAACTGTGTTTTTTAAGTAATAAATTATTACTCTGTTGATGTGTTATTTCAATCAATCAAATTGTCACGTCTTTTTCCCATAGGGATAGGCAGAGACAATGGAGCGCCACTTGCCACGATCCTGACACGACTACCTTGCTTCCCTCATATCCACAATTCTTTCTACAAGTTCTATGGTAATGGGTAATAGGCAACCCAGCTTTCTCCGAGATGCCTAAGTCAGAAAGGCATATTGACAGAAACTGAGGCAATCGTGAACTGAGTCCGCTTTTTTCAGTCGTTGGCGCTTACCATTTCCTTGCTTCCCATTAGTTGACAAGGTAATATTATGTCAAATCATAATTTTAAAACTCTAAGCTGCTCTTGGTAGGCAAATGCAGAAAAGGGAGTGGACTGTAGTTAATCCTATTCACGAAGCCCTGAGACAAAATGTAAACAAACCACTTTTAATACTGACAAATAAAGATGTAACGCTGTGTAACCATTTTACGTAGGAATATATTGTTTTACTTTTTAGCAAAGTTTATCCGCCATCAATCTTAATCTTCTTGTTAATATGACGCGAGTGCGATTTTCTTTATGCAATTTTGGGCTCTTGTTAAAATCGTTTTTTTTTGTTTTGTTTTAAGATTTTACTGTTGATTTGTTTTTGTAATATTTAACTTTTTTCATATAAAAACGCGCGAACCTATAATGCATACATAGCCGCAAGAAAAGCCGCAGGCAAAAGTTGTAAAAAAGTTTGGGAACCACTGGTATCTTTGTTTACATTTTTTTCTCATGGTTCGATTAATAGAGTATATGTGACGGATCGGCAGATTGGAAACTTTAAGAGTTAGACAACTAGACCTGAAGCAATTATCCTCCTCTTTTATTTTAACATTTTTTTGTAATATTCAATCTAACTATTAAATATCAATCAATCAATCAAACTGCCACAGGGATAGGCAGAGACAACGGAGCGCCACATGCCACGACCCTGAGACAACTCCCTCGCTTCCTTCACATTCACAATTCTCTTCATACAGGCTCTATGGTTATGGGCACTAGGCAACCTAGCTTTCTTGAGGATGTCTCCGAAATAAAATCTATGAAACAATTCTTTGTTCCGACCTGGAATCGAACTTTAACCGATGTGCCACGTCTGTCACACTGCAAAATGTAAAAAATACAATATATACATAATTATGAATCAATTTCAGGAATGTGTTCGTTTATAAAATCACGTTACACAATAGATGTTTCATTATTGTTGCAGCTACATATTCTGCTAACACATTGTTTACTTGTTAATATTCCATTGTGTACAGAAATTATTTTAAAGTCACAATAATTAAGGCACCGTGGTGTCCGCCTGATGATAAGCAAGAGTAGGTCCAAGGGTGATGACGACTCAAAAAAACTAAAATGTTCGGCGCGTCTTTTCTTTGTTGAACAATCGACAAGTGGAATACTCTGCTAGCTCAATTGAACTCATGTCTCTTCATCCTATGACCTAAGGTCCTTCAAGCGATGCGTGAAGAAGCACCTTTGGCAAACTTAGCGACGGCGACTGAGGCAGCCGTGAATTGGCGGGTCGAGGTCAAATGTCGGGTCACAATAAAAATAAAAACCTTGAAACGGGTTGCAACCCTTAACACCTACCCGTTTTAATCTATTCTAACTACAAATGACAAAAAAATATCACAAATGCTATTTATAAAAAAGTTATTCTTCATAAAATCATTATTATTAGTATTGCCCAGGGGAGCCACATTTGAACTCTCCAATTTACAAACGCGAAGCCATAATTGCATATACCAGACACAAAGCTACGGGTATTCTTGTACAAATGAATAAAGTTATTTATGTCATTATGTAACTAAATATGGAATAGTATTATTGAATTTCTGTAATTCTAGAGTAGTCATCAACGTCGTCATGCATCAAGTATTTCGCCTCGTAAAATAACTCTATTCACGAGAAATCTATTAAGGAGGCAATGTTTTATACTCATCCTTTCAATGTGCCCAAACCATCGAAGCATTCCTTTGTCAATCCTTGTCACTACATCTTCTTTCAAACCACATCTATCACGCAGTGTGCTATTCCTTATTCTATCCGCTATCGTCACTCCACATACACTCCTTAACGACCGCATTTCTACAGCGTTAATTCTACTCTCATGCCTCTTCTGCCATACCCAACCTTCACTTCCATACATTAATGTAGGAACAAGCACCGCATTATGAACAGCCATCCGTGACTTTTGGGACATTATTTGGCTGTTCATTATACTATGAATGGCACCGTTCATTACCCTTTTGCACTCTTCTCTCAATATCTTCATCACACTTTCCATCCCTAGTAAACATACTTCCCAAGTAAACAAATTGTTTGACTTGTTCCACTTTCTTACCGTCTATCATTATCTCACATTCTGTTATTTCATCCTCTCTCTCCAAAACCATTACTTTGGTTTTACTTACATTCACTTTCATACCCTTCTTTTCTAATTCCGCATTCATTATAGTAACCATTTCCTGTAACTCATACGCCGAAGATGCAAGGATAACTTGATCGTCGGCGTACAAGAGACATTTGATGACCAAGTCATTCATTCTTAAACCATACTTCCTTTCACGCAACTCTTTCAGACAAAAAAAATTATAAATCTGATGTGGATGGATGCGTTAAACAAGGCAGGCCCAGGAGAGTGTTTTCCGACCAAATCGGAGACATCCTCAAGAAAGCCAGGTTGCCTAGTGCCCATAACCACAGAGCTTGTATGAAGAGAATTGTGGATGTGAAGGAAGCAAGGGAGTTGTGTAAGGATCGTGGTAAGTGGCGCTCCATTGTCTCTGCCTATCCCTGTGGGAAAAAGGCGTGACATTTTGATTGATTGATTGATTGATTGTTTTATAGTGAATAATATGTCGTTCATAGATATATTTTTTATTGTGATTCAACATCAGACCTCAACTTGCCTGAAGCATACATACACACCTGCAAGGAATATCATTGTCATCATCATCAGCCAGAAGGCGTCCACTGCTGAACATAGGCCTCCCCCTTAGAATGCCATTTCGAACAACAAGATGCCAGAACAACAAGATTGCATCCACTGGTTATTCGTGACTTTTACTATGTCGTCAATCCACCTAGTGAGAGGCCTTCCTACGCTACGTCTGAGGGTTCGTGGTCTCTACCCTAGAACCTTTTTTTCCATCGAGCGCTGTGGCCAGCCCATTACTACTTCAGCCATTAATCCTACGATCCTATGAGTTATGTCGGTAACTCTGGTTCTTTAGCTAATATCCTAGTTCGGGATTCTGTCGCACAGCGATACTCCAAGCATAGCTCTCTCTATGCCCGCTGAGCGACTCTGAGCTTTTCCAACAGGCCAACATATCATTGTAAACCATTTTAATTGTTTTTGTATATTTATTTGCGCTGTACTAGTAAGTTATTTAACATGTAGGGCTATAATAATAAGAATACATCATACAGTATTAAAATCTGATTTCAAAGCAGCATAAAAACTAAACATATATTTCTTAATCATTATTAATTAAAATTTAAACATATAAGTGCTATACAGGTGAAACTAATCATGTTCTTTCATGACACAAGCCATTAGATTTGTGGTTGTCAAGTTTATTTTTAACTTCCCTTTGTTCAATGTAAAAACGTATAGTGAAACCAGACTTTAATTAACCCATTTCAAAGGTTATTTTATTTATTTTTGAAGAAATATTTATACTACTTTCTCTTAACTGGTAGGTTCCTGCGACAGTACGTGCGCTTTCGTTCACATGTCACCTCTTCTGCACCTCTCCACTGTTAACCAACTCAGTCAAGCGCTATCTATCTATGTAGTAATGAAGTCACTTGTGATTGTAAGGGACAAACAATGATATTTAATTAATATTGAATATTATATCGATCATGAAGTACCAACCAATACAGCCTAACAAACATTTTAAACAAATTTTTCATTATTGTCTTTAAACTGATATTTTAAGGAAAGATGTAGATAGATATGTTGATACGCGCTCCGAACGAGGTACGTTAAAACTATGCTAATAAGCAAACCTGAACTTAGTGTCGCGATGTAGAGCAACATATAATTGTCTCTTTTTCGCTTTCGATAACTTTTATTCCGTCCTACTTCAACTTGTCTGTATGCCTAGTCGTGGTTAAGCGTTTAAACTTATGCTATTGGCGAACACTAAAACTGGTTTATATAACGTATCTAGCCCATTTTACCTAATATCATTCATCCCCTTCAAGTTTTTCCTTAAAGTTTAAAATTTATGGTTTCTTAGAAAGAAGATTCACGCATTTCATCGTTAATATATGAGTCTAATCCGAACAAAGAAACCCTTATTGGATCTTTGGTAAAACTCAAGGAATGTAAATATTCACAATCTTCAATGAAATCTTGTAATGTGCATGTCCACGTGGAATCCAAATAGTACATAAATTATTTGGGTTGTTGTTAGCTCTTCTGTAAGTCAATGTAATGTAATAAAAACTTAAAGAACTCAGAATATAGCCTCGAATCACCCAATTTTCGGAGGCAAAGACCGCACAGATTGAACTGATTGTTTACGCTTTGTTACTTTAACTAACAATTTTATGGTTCATTAAAAAATGTATAGAATATTTTGATTGGTGCTTACTTACGTTGAGATCTTTGATTCGTGATTGATGGTTGTTCACTTATTAAATAAATTTAGTTACCGTTTTTGTGTTAAAAGCATGGCCCTATAGTGAAAAAGTGAAAGATTTTATAATCAACAAAGAGTGGTAGGCAGTGATGCCCAGTCTTCCGACCAGAGACTGGGCATCAGTGCCCAGCACAGGCCCAGGCATAGTACCACAACTTACAAGGTATACAAACCTTGAAGTGACATAATCGCGCTTCGGGATCAGCTTGTAAGTTGCCGGTTCCAACTAGGCCGGCATAATGGATGTAATTGCCACTTATGTGATCCATAAACTGCTAGTACAATTAACTGCGAGTAAGGGTCGTATTCACTATAACGGCCTAGTTGGAACAAGCAACTACCGGACTAGAACTAAGCTAATACCGGAACGCGACTAAGTCACTTCACCTTCTGAGCACATAACTAATAAATTGATTTTTATTTTTAGGTAAACAGCAACAATGAAGTGTATAGCACAAAGAGTTTACCAAGAGTTCGGTTGGATGGTGGAACTCCTAACGGTAACCCTGGGGTACGGTTGAGGTGTTGGGCTGCACCGCCCTCTATCACTGAGGAAGAAGCAGAAGAAGACCCAGAGGATGAAGACGCCACCTCATTAAGAGCTGTACCAACTCATGGTGAGTAATTTTTAACTATAAGTTAAGTGCCATCTAGTGGCAGACAAGGAAGTTATTTTAAAATGTGGTATTTAAAATAAATACATTTTACTCTTATATATATCTACTCTAGAACTTAAAACCAAAATAATTATATGCTCTTGAATGCGAGACTGTAGAAATTAAGTGTTTTTCTACTATTCATGAATTATGTAAAATGTACTCAGCGCCATCTCGTAGTGAATAGTGAAACGACTATCAATTCTATGTTGCTATAAGTTTTAAAATTGCTCTTGAATTCCTTTAGATGTCGCTTGTATATTTTTAACCTGAAAAGAGAATAAAAATATTTAAATAAATACTTTAAATGTTTGTTTTGGTCATATTTGTTCTTGTGTTATGTAGTATATGTTATAGGTACATAATTTTATTTTGGACCTAAATATTATAGTTTCTGTTAAAATTACTAAATGTGAACATGGCGATACCTACGACAACTTTAATTGATATTTTACCAGCGTAGCTCATAAATCAAATAATTCTAAAGATATTGTACTCATTATTATGTAGTTTAAGAGCAAAATTTGTGTTGCCAAAACTTAAATAATATCCAAACCTAAGATATAATATATAACCTAAGATATATAAATTGATTTAGGTCATACTTAATGGGTAAAGATTTAACTACTTATACTCTTTAATTAATCTTTTTATTGTTAGGAAAATACTTATTATTGGTAATAAATGTTTGCATACCAATAATAAGTATTTTCCCAACGCCTAGGAAAATACTATTTTTTAGACTGTCGCGCCGGAGCAGTGCAGTTCTATCTAGAGCAGGCACTGTTAGGCAACCTTTCTATGAAAAAACCCAAATTCTACGCCAAGGTTTCGTATTAACCGTTCTTTAATTTAGTTTATACCCATTGACCGATGATTAGTGACAGGGCATGCACCGTGACGATGCGCCCGCGCGCACCCATCCGGCACCAATCGATTAATGCTGTTTCATGCCCCGGCTGACTACTTGAGCTTAAATGTTATGTTTTAGAATTTCAAGGAGGACGTCGCCTCCTAGATAAGGACGCTTTATCACTATAGGCATTTAAAACAAGAAAAAAGAATGATTACTTGAAATCGACTATTCTATAGCTTCCACCAAACTCGATTAGTTTCGAAGTTAGTTCTTTAATTTTAGAAATTTTATATCGATGACAATACTCATTTCAAATCTTTTATTTTTGTCATTGAGACCCGACTTCTGTGACCTCGACTTGCCTTCTGGTTGGAAATGGAAGGTACTAGAACGTCGACAATTGAAAGAAACGTTTTGTGATTATGTAAAATACAAGTGGCGCTCCATTGTCTCTGTCTTTTCCTGTGGGATAAAGGCGTGACAATTTAATTAATTCATAAAACACCCAATTTATAATTTTACTTAACTATTAATTTATAGTTACGTCTCAAATTGCCAATCCACGGAGATAGAAATTATTTTTAATTATTTCATTGAATTAGTTTCAATGATACAAGTACATGTAAAAATGTATTATAATGTAAAGTACAAAATGTAGAACAGCCAAGTTGATGACTCAATAATAAAGATGGGGGTGTATGATTCACAGTGAATCACCCCTCATTATTTAATTCAATATTTGTCAGAGAAATGCCTTACTAGACATTAGGAACTCTAGGCAGGTAGGTAATACGGTATGGTGGTTTAAGGAATGTCCGACAGGCACTTGGTGTAGTGGCAGTGCCAATGGTTACACAAGCCGAGAGCACGGATTTAAAACCACTCACCGGTACCAATGTATCTTTGATTATACTTTGGTTGTCCTGTTTCTATGATAAAAGCACTTTACTAGCTTAGTATAGAAATGTATAATTAAAAAAACTAGCCATTGCCCCATTCATGAACCACACTCCAAGTTAACAACAGGTCGAGCCACAACAGTAATTCATACTTACGAGATAATAATGTTATGTTCCTTTTTTTGTATCTTTGTATCCTATGTATCCTTGTTTTTTGTTATTTAATTAAATAGATATATAAGTATAGTGGTACTAATTGAGGAAAATTCAATTTACAAATTACTTTGCGCTGTTTACGTGGATTGTTGGTCGCAAACTTTTATTGTTCGGCTCTACCCATAGGTGTTGACTTAAGTATAAAGACAGTAAGCTCTGGAGACCGGGATTACATTGACCCATTAAGACCACCTCCCTTGGATCCTTTAAGCGATGCGTAAAGAAGCACCTTTGGCCGGCATTGTGACGGCGACTGAGGCAGCTGTAAACAAACTCGGTTTTCTCAGTCGTCGTCACTTTTGACCTCCTCTTGCTTATCATCAGGCGGGTCGAGTTCAGATGTCGTGTCACATTAAAAATTAAAAAAAAGACTCTAACTTGGAACCCTAAACAAGGTGCAGCGGTTCTTCGTGCCGAAGCATCGCCTGTTACCATAGAAGGATCTAATTCGCTCTTGCGTTACTGTTCGCACTTATGGAACGGCTCTGTCAAGTATCCTCTCGATGCCCTGGATTTATTGCAGCTCCGAGCTCTCCGAGTTATATGAGATGCAGAGGTAAAGCGAACTCTGGAGCTCTTGCAACTTAGCAAAGACATAGCGGCTTTATACGTACTTTATCGCCTATACCACGGAGAATGTTCTAAGAAGATCTTTAACGTTGTTCCCACAATCCAACCCTGTCTCTTCAGTCGCCACAATCGAAAATTGGAATGCGTTACCAGCCCATGTGTTCAACCCATCCTGTAGCTCAGTCAGTATATTTTGATGATGGACAGCATCGACATACAAATAATGGAAGTAATGTATACAATTCTATCAACAATAAAGATCGAATTGAATTGGTACTATTAAAGCGTTATACAAGTTACACAATGTCCAAACTTCGTATTATTATATTCTAGCAATTCGATCAATCAATCTGTCACGTCGTTTTCCCCATAGGGATAGGTAAAGACAATGGAGCGCCAATTGCCACGATCCTGACACAACTACTTCGATTGCCTCACATTCACAATTCCTTATATACAAGCTCTACGTTATGGGCACTAGGCAACTCACTTTCTTGCAAACATTATTCTTAAGTAATATTTACATTAAACAAACTAAATATTTTATTGTACCAAAAGATAACATTAGTTTAAATAACATGCTTTATTTTGGGAACATGCAAAACAAACCTTTCTACGATGTCTAGAAATCATTCGACAAGCATTTGCCGGAATAGTGGTCACAGAAACCTAGGCCCAAGAATGTATAACCTTATGAGGTATTAAACTAAGTAGGTAGATATAAATAAATAAATAACATATATGATGAATACATTTGTATTAAAATAATATGAATATTCTAATTACATTACAAACAATAAATGAAAACAACGCATTACATATTCTCGTATAATATATTATGATATAACATATGCACAATCCCAATAAACAATACTATAATTGTACAATAAACAATAATATTGATTGATAATAATAAACAAGCCATCGGACATCTCTAAAGAAGCGTTTGACATGGTCTGGCACAAGGCTCTTCTTTCTAATCTAAAAGCATACGTTTTACCTAATCGTCTACGTGGCTGGATATAGGACTTCCTGCGTGAGCGCACCATACGCGATTTAGTAGATGGTAGCCCATCGCGCAGGATGTTAGTGAATGGTATTCATCTTTCAAGGCTCGGTGCTGTCGCCGACTTTGTTCCTTCTCTATATAAATAAGATTCTGGACGTTGGTTCCGGCATTCATTGCTATACAGACATCGACGCTACATTGCCCGCCTTAATGGGGCCGTAAAAATCTCACTCTTTGTAACACCTCCCTTGGTACCTCAAACAGACTAGATATCCAAGGAAGTCCCTTTGCATCGATTTGAACCACAGGAATCGAAAGTGCCATTAAGACCACCTGCCACAAACTCTGCTACTACCGCCAATATAAGGCACAAATTCGCTCTTGCGCGGAGTACTGTTCCCACCTTGGACAGCTCTGCCAAGTATCTTAGCTGGTAAAAAATGTCATTAAGCTCATGTCATAGGACATGTGTTTTATTTACTGTGCAATAAAGAATTTATCTATCTATCTATGGATTTAGTACAATATATGGCAATGTTTGGTAATATCAGCTATTCATTGTTTCTGTTTATCCCTGTGGGAATGGAAGCGTGAAAATCTTAGTTAAGTTAGCTAATGCGTTATAAAAGCGTGAAATATGTTTAAAAGTGTTCTTTATTTATACGCAGGAATTTGACACTGTCCCATCGCAATGTCAATTAAAATCGGCCGAGCCCTAATTGTTCGAGTTAGGTCGATTGCGCCAGACGAGCTCCGGGGCCAGTAAATGTTTACAGTTCATTTACACTGGCAAGAGACAATCAGCTATCTTGATTTTATACTATATGCATGCATACCTCGGTTTTTACGCAAAGGGCCTTTCAGTAACGATAAAAAGGTAATAGGAATTAGTTATGAATTAGGATAAATTAAACTATGCGGCTTTCTATCGCGTTTATTTTTGGTTATTTTTGTTTTATTATTGTGACACGATATCTGACCTCGTCCCGCCTGATAAAAATCAAGAGGAGGTCCTAGAGTGACGATGACTGAGAAAACGCGTTTGTTCACGGCTGCCTCAGTCGCCGTCACTATGCCGGCCAAAGAGATTATTGTTTTATTAGTCCGACGTTTTAAGATCGTGGCAGGATTGAAATTTATTTAACTAATTAATCAATGTTTGCGCAAAATTTAAAAAATGAATTAGTTTTTTTTATGAAGGTGTTATTGTAGTGGAAATAGCCATTTGAATGTTTACCAGTTGCGTTATATAATCATTAACAACGTAGAAGTATAAAAAATTGATTATAGATTATGTACGCTAATTCTTTTTACGATTAAAACTCCGATGTGCTTAAGAAAGGATTACAAAAACATTCGTTTCGTATGTCACGGCTCGTATTCATCATAAAAATGAAGTTAGCAGGAACTTTGTTGGAGATGGCTTGGGGTCGATTGACGCACCAAAAATAACGACCAATGTAGCTGTCACAAAATTTCTAATTTAGAACACATACTTTTATTTTATTTTTATTTTCCACGGTTACTTTTGTCATATTCTTGTGGTT
Organism: Tinea trinotella; assembly: GCA_905220615.1. NCBI lineage: Eukaryota > Metazoa > Arthropoda > Insecta > Lepidoptera > Tineidae > Tinea > Tinea trinotella. The sequence continues at coordinate 10,885,282 of HG992312.1, forward strand.
TGTTAACGGGGACGATGTCTTTGATAATGTCCGTGCACATAAAAACTATGCGTCATAAATGTCGTGGACTAATAGGGAAGTTCAGACATTTTGTATTGTCACTGTTTTCCTGTGAAGACACGAGCCGAATTATAATTAAGACAACGATATTTTATAAAAAATAATTTAATCTCAGTAGCTAGTCATTCGTCAACAGATGTCTCATTGAAAGAGATACATGGTTGGGACCATGATTAATTTTACAGTTAAATTCACTTTAATTTTATAAAACTGATGAAAATTTAACGCACAATTTCCTTATTTTTATTATTTATTTCTTTATCTGGGGGCACGGCCGTGCCCCGACCAAGTCGAGCAAAGCGTCACGGCCGTACCATCCTTTTCTCGAAGCAATTCAGACCATTTTCGACCCCCTGTATCAAATTTCATTCAATTTTAACCAGTATTTTAAGAATTATAACGGGTCAAATTTCTTAAATTTTGTCACTCACTGACTCACCGATCATCAAAACTCTAAGGCACTTGTAGCAGACCTAGAAGCTTCAAATTTGGAATATAAGTAGTGTTTGGTGTATGAATCAAGGAAAAACTAAAAAATCTAGAAAAGACCAAAAAATTATTATTTTTTTATTATTAGCAAAAAAAATTAAGCCCATACAGCCCAAGTCTTCAGTTAAATTTTTCAATATTGGCTTTATTCGTAACGATGTTTTAAGATTTTATTTATTTTACGGCAATTATTATTATTGCTAGCGCGAGGGCGCGGGGCGGGGACAGTGGCGGGGCGCGCGGAAAGGTTAATGTCGCCGAGCGAGCAGCAGCCGCGCTCATACGCGCGAGCGACCCAATGCTGTTCGGATGTGCCCAGAATTCTTACCTATAAGTTTGCGATTTTCATTGATAATTTCGATTGCTATATTAGTTTGACGACTAAAGGCTACTCTCATTGGTTTACTGATATTATTTGCTTACAATTTGGACGTTGTTCGGATAAATAATTTAAATTAAATATTGATACTTTAAGTACCTAAGTATTTATAAATTTCTTATTACCTAATCGTATTTCTGCATAAAAATAACTTTGCAATCTAACTTGTAGGTAGTCTCAATGGATTCAGTAATACTGTATGTGAATGATCAGCCTTGTCCACACTGGGTTATTCCTATACCTGGTGATGGTTCGTGTTTATTTCATTCTTTGTCATTCTCTATGTATAATAATATTGAGTCGTCGTATGATATTAGACTTGCTATAATCGAGTATGTGGTAGCGCATTGGGATGAGTTACAAGTGTATACTTGTGACGAGCATGGAGACACGTAGAAGGTACCGAAAAGGAAAAAAGTAGAACTGTCTACAAAATACAAAAAGAAATGAGATCCCATTAAAAAAATACTTGTCAAAAAAAAACAAGTCTCGCAACTCAGTTGTTCTGCGGTAAAAAGTTGTGAGATCTTTGTAATACCAAGTCGGTTATTAATTTATTCAGTCTCTACTTAAGCAACTTTCTGTCTTAATACGTCCAGTCCAGTCTCCAGCCTGAAAACACATGTAAATTCAATTATTTAGTGCGATGGCCAAGTCTCAATATATTTATATAAAACATTAAAGAATTTTAATATTGATATGCGTCACTATAAGATGCTGTTAATTATTACGTAACATAACAATTATTAGTCCATAACAATTGATTTTCAATTGTTATGGACCACGATCGTGGTCTTGGAGACTGGACGTATTAAGACAGAAAGTTGCTTAAGTAGAGACTGAATAAATTAATAACCGACTTGGTATTACAAAGATCTCACAACTTTTTACCGCAGAACAACTGAGTTGCGAGACTTGGTTTTTTTTGACAAGTATTGTTTTTGATGGGATTGTAAATTATACACGGACTTAAAACTATTATTAACGGTATTTAATATCGGTTTTAAAATTAGATTTTTTCGACGTTTAACACGGATAAGTGAGTGTTCATCTTAAAAGCTATCTATCTCTTTAGAGGCTTTCTCTACGAGTTTGTAAACCTTTGGGTTCTGTAAAGAGCAAGAGATACATAAAATGTTAGTATTTTCTTAGATTTTGCGCGAACATTGATTAATGAATTAAACGAATTTTATGCGGCTTACTATCGCGTTTATTTTGGTTTTGATTTTACATTTTTTTATTATTCCGACGTTTCCAGAGCTTTGAAGCCACCATTTTATGTAATGAATTAACCAAAATTTGTTTAATTTATTACATAAAATGTTTTTCGGATCCATCTAGGTAAACAACACGGGGATAGACAGAAACAACGATCCTCGTAAAACTTCTTTTGGTGAGAGCAATTACTTTACATCCACAATTCTCTTCATACAGGCTCTAAGGCTCTATGAGCATCGTGAAACTCTGTTTTTTAACTATGTCTTTAATTTAATATTCTGGGTTGTCCGCGTTTTATCCCTTTACTCGTTTCATTTATAAATCTCTTTTGTTATTCTCCGTTTATCCTTCCATAATAAATAAAGTTTAATATTAATAATCAAACACGTTTGTAACAAGTTAATTACAAGTACCTACCTACAAATAAAATGTTTGACCGAGGGCAAAAACCTATCGACCCTGAGTTCTGATGGCCTGAGGCTAATAGATCCATGGAATACTTATTAGGCACCTACTTCTGTTACACAATGTTACGGCAAGACCTTCATCAAGTAAATTATCTTTTGTAAATAGATATTGAATTACATAATATTGAATTAAAAAAAAAACAATAAATATTCTCTGCAATTTTAAATGATTTATTTAAGTAGGACCCATAACTAGATTGCATAAATATAATTGTGGATGTGAGGGAAGCTAGAAGTTTGTGTCAACATCGTGAAAAAACCTCTGTGGAGTGAAGGTTTATGTCGTGACAATTTGATTTTTTGTTTATAAAGATCATTTTAATGTCAACTAAACTATTTTCCTAAAACCAGCATGTATTTATTTATAAAAATATAATTAAATTAGCACTAAAATATTAGTTTCCGATATATCCACACATAAATGAAAACAGACATCCAAATTTTTCAGTTAAAAAGTTTAGCTGCAAAAATGGCTTCGTGGTAGACATATGACAGTAATTTATCCTGAAAGCAGTCCGCTGTTGTTAGTCTGGCAGTCTAGACTAGACTATCCATTACTTCTCTATCGATTGTTTCCATATTGAACTTACATCAAGATGTTTTTTTAAACATTTCTACACTAAGCTAAAGCACTTTTGATAGCTTAGTATAGAAATGTAAAAGTAAATTAAAATAGAAACGGGATTTTTACAATCTATATTACCAATAATTAATCGCATAGTGATGGCGACTGAAGCATTTTCTCGTTTTTTTCAGTCGTCACTCTTGCTTATCATCAGGCGGGTCGAGGTTAAATGTTATGTCACAATAAAAAAAACTGTAATAGATTATTTTCCATCCCCTGTCTTTTTCTCATCCTTATAACCTTGGATCCTTCAAGCGAAGCGTGAAGAAGCACCTCTGGCTCTGGCCAGCACACTGACGACGATTAAGGCAACTGAGAAGTGAATTGTTTGTTTCAGTCTCGACGCCTCGGGACTTCCCCTTGGTTACCATTAGGCAAGTCGATGTCAAACTTCTAAGATAATATTTTTAAGTTACAAGTAAATAGCAAAACACTTTGTTATGATTATTTATAAATACTCGTAATATGAAAGATATTACAGCGTGTTTAAATTAAATAACACTACTTTAATAATAATATTGACAAATCGGTGAAATTCTTTGAATGGATATCTCGTTAGATAATAGACAAATACTATTGTTTAAATTCTATTGTTTAATGATTGATAAATACCACGTTAAAATAAATTTGATTTGATAGAGTTCATGTGACTATAGAGTTAGCGTAAACAAGAAGGGGCCGGCATGGTTAATAAGACAGGCAACCGTGGACTAAGTCGGTTTTTGCAGTCGTCGTTCAAGCAAGTCGAGGTCAGATATCGAATCACTATAAAAACAAACAATAAAATAATGATATTTGAATGATTTCAAATATCATACTACTGAAAAATACTCGGATATTCGTGGACGTTACCAATTCTCAAAATTAAAATTCAAAGTTTTTATTATGAAATTTGACAGCACCCCGCCTGATGATAAGTTGGATTGCGGTTCATGAATGGCCATTCATGTCACATCGTTCAATCTGTTCCCGAAACATGACTACGACACTTCACGGTCTTTACATTTATTTGAAGGTGTTGACACTACCCCGGATCGGCAGTCTGGGAAAAGATCACTCACTGTCTACCTACCACTCTTATATTCTAAAATGTAATAAATATTTAACTGTAAATACTATATTTAAGAACTTCCATTTTATTAGAAAATCGTTCATTGCATTGCATTGCGTTCAATCAATTGCATCTTATTAAATTCTAATCGTCCGACAAGTGTAAAATAAGTTTCATTGTTACATATAATAAACGCGATAGTACGTCTTAAAAATCTTTTATTCCATAGTAAAAAAAATACTTCTATTTCACTTTATAGGTTTTACGTTTTTCGTAAGTTTTTACGGCGATGGTTTTAACTCTATTGGTAAGTTTACTACGATTTTCATTTTATAAGTATATTTTATCTATTTTAATCTATGTTAAGTTCTTCGGCCATTTTATCTGCACCTATAGTTGCTTAATAGTTGCATAAAATAGTGCTGCATAATGTATAAATATATTTTCTAATTCCCTAAGTTATAAAAATCAAAATTAAAATTTTAAAGGAACCCCCGAAACGCCTGGAACCACTTTGGTCATATCATCAGCTTTATAGTAATAAACAACATTAGTCATGGCTCAATAGTTATATCCCTTTAATATCCCTTGGATCCTTATGGTGCATCATCAGATAACTACTCCAGGTCTTCAATTTGATAATGGCCCAGCTAATGGCTCATAGAGAGTAACAATTTTAGTTAAAGCACTATGATATTATCTGTTATTGATTTGCTGATCTGAGAGGATTCATAATCAGATACTCCCGATCTTCAATTTGATGACGGTCCAGCTAAATGCTCTTAGTGAGTAACAAATTTAGTGAAAGCACTATAGTTCTATCTCTTGTTGATTTGCTGATCTGAGAGGATTCATGATGGTGCCTCATCAGATACTCTCGGTCTTTAATTTGATAACGGTCCAGCTAATGGCTCATAGTGAGTAACAATTTTAGTTAAAGCACTACAGGTCCATTTCTTGTTGATTTGCTGATCTGAGAGGATCCATGATCAGATTTTTTAGATCCGGAATGTTTTATTTTATCGCACTAACTTTTCTACACTTAGTTTCCTACCTTCAAGACAAATCTAATAAGTCCAAACTTAGTATACCAAAAAAAAGTTTGAACACATCCAGGATTTCGTCTCCTACCTTCGAGTTCCATCATCAGAGTAACTCAGTGGTACCAGTTAAAACACACATGTATTTGTATACGTTTTTATTTCAAATGTTAAGTCACAGATATGTTTAAAAGTAAATACCTATAAGGCTGGGAATACAAGTCCGATTTTCCTCTCCGATAGTCCGATCCGATAGTCACTCGTGCCATACATTTGTTTGAATACTTAATACATGTCAGATCCGATAGTCGGATCGGATGTCAGAATCGGAAACAACGCCAAGGCGCTTACGATTTTATGGCCGATCCGATTGTCTGAAGGTGCAGTTTTCATACAAAATACAGAAACAACATAGACGTCCGATTCCTACTTCCGATTTGTAAATAATTTGCTCAGCCATATCGGACGTGTATTCCCAGCCTTATGCGTGTTTAGAACGGGCAACCCTTGTACGTCGCTATGCGACGAAGATTGTTATTTTATGTCAAATAAATATGCCATTGTTAAAACACGTAAAAAATGTTATAATTTTTCCCCTAAAATATTCAATCAAGGTAATCGATCTAAACTGCAAACCAACCTCGCCATATGAATATTTTAAGGGAAAAATTATAACATTTTTTACGTGTATTTACATTGGCATATTTATTTGACATAAAATAACAATCTTCGTCGCATAGCGACGTACAAGGGTTGCCATCCTAAACAGCGCGTCTAACATCGCTACCGCAGCTAACAAATCGAGCTGATGACCTTGAAACCCCTGATCAGATCAATTGTAGCTAAGAACCATCTCGATCACGTCAGCTTTCAAATGAAACAAACCGCATCGTAATCGGTCCATTCGTTTAGGAGCTACGATGCCACAGACAGACACACAGATACACAGATACACAGATACACAGAGCCACAGATACACAGATACACAGATACACAGACAAGTCAAACTTATAACACCCCTCTTTTTTGGTCGGGGGTTAATAAAATAAGCTACATTGCGCTACTTTCCCTGTTCCTGGCACGACTATTTTGATTCAATCATACATTTATCAAATTGTCACGCTTTTTCCCCACATGGATAGGCTGAGACAATAGAACGCCACTTGCCACGATCCTGACACAATTCTCTTCTTACAAGCTCTTCGGTTATGGGCGCTTTCTTGAGAATGTCTCCGATTTGATTTCTTCATGTAAACGATTCTCTTTTTACATACTCTATTGTAATGGGGGTCCTCGAAAAAATAAGCCAAAAATATTGATTTTATTAACAAGTTTTCATGTTTTTGTTGTGCAATATTACTAAGCAATAATTTATGCAATCATAACAGTGACATTGTTATTAATATTCACATTGCAATATTCATTTTAGTTCACGCGCTGGATATAAACACTGAATATAATACTACCCTAAGAAGGCGTGAACAATACAATCAATCAAGGCAACCATGGTGTAGTGGCAGTGCAATGGTTACGCAAGCCGAGAGCACGGATTCGAAACCACTCACCGGTACCAATGTATATTTGATATATTGTATGTACTTTGGTTGTCCTGTTTCTCTGATACAAGCGCTTTAGTAGCTTAGTGTAAAAATGTATAATAAATAAAAAACAAATTGTCACGTCTTTTTCCCACAGGGATAGGCTAAGACAATAGAGCGCTACTTGCCACGATCTTAACTCAACTCTCTTGCTTCCTTCACATTCACAATTCTATTGTGAATGCTCTCTTTATGGTTATGGACACTAGGTAACCTGCTTTCTTGAGGATGTCTCCGATTTGGTCGGAAAACACCCGCCTTGTTTAACGCATTCATCAATATGAGATTTATAAATAAGACCTTTCGTCAATCTAATTGAACAATACAATTTTTAACAATCTACGAGCAGTATTTTTTTGTTAATTACCATAAAAACACAATAAAATTTAATTAATTATTTTATTGTGATGCCCCTACCTACCAGCCAGCGTTTATTATCTGTGAGTCAGGGCAAGTGACACGCGGGCCGGAGAACCGCGACGTTGATACGAAACATACCGTCACTAGTCAGTATACTACGATTCTTCCTTCCCGGCGCACATGCTCTTGAAATGAAACTCCGATAAGCGTCGGATCGTAATTCGAATTTTTCGCGCGTTACAATAATCAACTTGGAATTTTCACGCACACGTTGCTTTTCAACAAAAAAGTAAAAGTGAAGTGCGTTTTTATCTCGAATTTTTATTATAGTTTCGACTGCAGTTGTGTTTGTGTTTTGTGTTGTGTGAAAGTTTATTGGTAAATATTCGTATTTAATAATAATGACGATTTGTGTTACTTTTATAATTTATTTTATCGTAAATAGGTGGCTGTGAATTTTACTATTTACTATAGGTTTTATTATTCTTAAATTAACATCAATTAGATTAAATTAGTAATGTTTTAATTACCTATTTTCTCTATATTAAATAATTATGATTACCATTAATATAATTATATTCTGTGAACTAATTAATATGATTAAAACGTTAGAATAAGTTCCCTTTCAATTCATTGAATGCGTCGAAACCATTTTAGTTAGTTTTTGAGGTTCCGCGAATGTTTAAAACTTTGACGATAAATCATACTGTTGAATAAGTTTGTCGATATCACCAAATTTTCCATACCTTTAAACGTAAGTAAATAGTAAAGATTTAGGTAAATAATTTAGTTTGGTGAATCGGGGCTTTAGTGAATTTGTTAAAAGATTAAAGTTCTTATTATTATTTTATTATAGATTTCTATACTAAGCTCCTAAAGTGCTTGTATCATTGAAACAGGACAACCAAAGTACATATATCAAAGATGCATTGGTACCGATGAGTGGTTTCGAACCCGTGCCACTCAGCTTACGTAGCCATTGCACTGCCACTAAACCACTAGAGTTTCTATACTAAAGGCTGTACCTACTATTTAAATATAATTTATCACTGTCAATAGAACATGTTAGTGTAGGAGTGTTGAAGACCCTCAGTAAGGTGACTTTGAAGACATTCATTGACAATTTAAACTTACTTATTATAAGGTGTTAACCTCTAAAATAGGTATTGGATTACTTGTTTAAATTATAAGATTCACACGAATAATGACCCTAATTACACATTTTCTCGGCGTGAAGCGCCTGAAACGGATGCACATTCTATTCCGAATAGTTCTCCTAACTTGGCAGAAATTAACTAAATATACTCACTTAAATTATAATTTCGATCCGCAAACAACTCTCTTGATTCCTTCACAGCCACAAATCTGCATACAATTCTTGTGAAATCTACACACTGTGGTTCTGAGCCTTATTTGAGAATGTGTATTTAATTGTACGTCTTATTCTTATTTTTTATTTATTCACCTTTTACTTTTTAAATGAAGAAAACATGAAATTAAAATAGTTATTATTGCGTTTGACGTTTGTAACTTTTCGTATGCTAGATGTAACATTTTTTTTTAAATTTTTTTTTGTTAAAAATTACGTGTGCTCATTTTCTTTTAACAATAACAAAAGATAATCGGCTTTATTATCATACTTGACATAGATTTGTTGTATTAATCTTTTATTACTGTTTTTGTGCTATATCTTGACCGCAAGATGTACTATATACTGTACTGTTTTATCTCAGTTTTTTGTGGGTTGTAATCTAGTTTAGATTACATGAATCCATTTCACGTAACCTCTGCGATCATCATACACACTTACCTACAAATACCCTAGGTGTTTTCTTGATATTTGTATAACATGTGACCGCACATCGCCTGGAGAACACTCCAGCTGTGTTTAGTCTTCCCACTCCGGTAGTCCATTTTGAGGTTAAATGGACAATGAGAGTGGTAGGCAGTGGTACCCAGTCTGCCGATCCGGGCACCACCACCACCACCACTTACAAGTATACAGACCGTAAAGTGATTTGGTCGCGTTACGGGATCAGCTTGTAAGTTGCCGGATGCAACTAGGCCGGCATAGTGGATGTGATTGCCACACTCCATGGACCACACTCCAGCTTAACATTAAGCGGGGTGCTGTCATATGTCGAGTCACAATAAAAAAATGAAAGTCAAGTTAGGGATTAGCTTAAAAGTTGTCATCTAAACGGAAGCGTCTCATGTTTGCAGAAAATTATTTGCGGTAACATTAACATCAGTTTTTTATTGAGACTCGACATGCCTGTTGATAAGCAATGGGAAGTCCAAGAGCGCCGACGACTGTTAAAAAGTCTCATTTTACAGTTGCCTCAGTCGCGGTCACTATGCCGGCCAATATAAAAGTAGGAAGTGATATAAGAGTATAGGGTATTTGTTCCGAATCATTAATAGTTACATCTCTGAGTAAAATCGTAACAATTTCTATTTGCGGGCATCTTGGCAATTATTGATCACGCGAGTAACAACTTGTGTCCACTTTCATGTTTGTAACATATAGTCTTTATTATCGGAAATAGATTGCATTCTAATGAATGGTGTTGTGCGGACATACTTTCAATACTAAATGATTGTATGTGTGACTTACTATCGTATGAAAAAAGTATTTGTAATTAATCCAATATATTTATATTTACACATTCACATTTCTATATTAAACTACCAAATAGATACCTATACGAAATAGATACCTGCTATCATAGATACCCGACGATCAAAGTAAATATATTAGAAATAGCCAGAGATGGTACCTACTGGCTAGTAGTTTTGAATCCGTGGACTCGATTTACTTCGTACTTGTATTTAATTGTGTTTATTTTTGTATACTAACTTTGTTTACTCTAATTAATCTATTTTGTTCCTAAGTATGCACCTCAATATTCGCTCCCATCTAGCCCTTGAGTAGCATCAAGCTCGTCAATGTACCTACTGTTAATTGTTTATTACAATGTTTTGAAAGCCTATTATAAAAAGTCGCAATGGTCTTGGAGATGTTATTTATTTATTCTTTATCACCATATTCATAGAGTCTGTAAGAAAATAAAGGAATCGAGAGAGTTGCATCAGCACTTTCATTGTCTCCGTCTCCGTCCGTTAATGATGACATTTTTTTATCACATTTTTGTAAATCGTATCATAATATGATCTATCTGATATATGACAAATCATAATTGGTAAAGCTAGGTTGCCTAGTGCCCATAACCATAGAGCTTGTATGAAGGAAGTGAGGGAGTTGACTGATAATTGGTAAAATTGATGTTGTAAATATTGAAACATAAAAGCGGCTTACTTTGTGTTTCTTCTGATTTAAAACGTCATAAACAACATTCGCGCAAGTAATTATAATAATAAATTTTACTTACAAACGTAATATACAATAACTTTCATCGTCTATCAACAATGGAGACTCAGTGGTTTTCAATCAATAGCCATGTTAATTCAAAGCAGATGCAGTCTATATCAGATTTACTGTCTTTATGAATAGTCTTTCATTATAACATTCAGTATAACTTTAGTTTATTAATATATTTTGTTCCTTTTATATTTACATTTCAATACTAAGCTACTTAACGCTTTTATTATATAAAGAGTACGACCAGAGTACATAATATATCAAAGGCGGTAACGATAAGTGATTTTGAATCAGGGGTTCTAGGTTCGCGTGACCATTACACTACCACTACACCACGATGCCTTATGTTTCTTCTGTACGTTTGTAATTTGTAATTTGTAACCTAAATTGTACTAGAACATTTTCCTCATGAACAATAAGTAATACAAAAACCAATGACGTTTATTAATTTCATAGTAATCTTTATTCATTATAAAATAAATATTTAAGGCGACCGTGGTGTACTGGCAGTGCAATGGTTACGCAAACTGAGAGCACGGAATCAAAACCACTTGCAGGTACCAATGTATCTTTGATATATACTTCAGTCGTCCTGTTTCTATGATACAAGTAATTTAGTGGTAGGCAGTGTTACCCAGTCTGCCGATCCGGGGTTGTACCACCACTTACAAGTATATGGGCCGTGAAGTGATTTAGCCGCGTTTCGGGATCAGCTTGTAAGTTTCCGGTTTCAACTAGGCCGTCATAATGGATGTGACTGCTACTTACAGTTATTAAATTGTAGTAGCAGTGACATCAATGAATTATTAACAAATATTTATGGACCGCACTCCAGCTTAATATCAAGCGGGGTGCTGTTATATGTCGAGTCACAATAAAATAAAAAACACATAATGGTCTGTAATGTAATTTCAAACGATTGCAACATATATTTCTAATATATTTCTAATATATTTCTTTTTAAAATTACTTAAAAAAATATATTTAAAATTATAGTTGACGTGACGAACAGTTCGGCGTGTGAGACGTCGTTTTCTTTTGCCAATAAATTGCATCACGTCTTGTAACGTAAGACATTTTAATGCAATTTAAAAAAAATTATAATCCTACAGACACGTAATGCCTGCACACTTGTACGATTTTATTCGTAATCTATGTCATAATAAAATATATTATTTATTTGTATATAAATAGCTCGTAATAGCTATCCATTTCTATTGCTAAAACAAGTTTAATCACACAGTTGATGGATATTTGCACTTTCACGGCGCAGACTGTAAAGTGACTCAATTGCGTCTTGGGATTAGCTTCAAAGTTGCCTGTAACTAGGCCGATAGGCTTATCACACACATTTTCAATTAAATTTCCTGTATCATAGAAACTGGACGACCAAAGTACATATATAAAAAAAAACCATTGGTTAGTGGTCGGCTGTAAACAGATTAAACAGAAAAAACAATTTAAACGAATTTATATTACAACTTATCTTGTCTTATACTTATGCGTGTCTGCTTATACCACGCGTCACCCGACCAGACCTATCCACTGGTTATCGTTGTTTTCTCGCTAAAAACTTGTAGAAGAAGTGACCTTTATTGATACTAAAGAATATAATCTCACCAGTATTATGTAAATGTTTCAATTTTAATTACAAGTTAAGTTTTACCTTTTTTTACCTTACTATACAATCGATGATACAAAGCTATTAAACGTGATTGTATCATAGAAACAGTACCTAAAGTAATTAAGATAAATGGGTACCGGCAAGTGATTTTTGAATCAGTAGACTACGGTTGTCTCTGCCTATCCCTGTGGGGAAAAGGCCTGACAATTTGATTGATTAATTAATAGACAACGGTCGTCTTATGTTAACACAAAATAAATAAATTAAATATTTTTTATTTATGGCATTAAGCCGCTAACGCTATTAATAAAACGCTATTGGCCGTAAAAAAGTGTTTCATTTAATTAAACAATGTTCGTACATAATCTAAAACATTACCTAAAAACGATATTGTTTGCAAATTCTCGAACGTCTAGCGCATAATTGAGCAGTTATTAAGTTGGGAGTTTTCCACGTAGAGAAACTGAGATTTCTTATAAGCGAAAGTTGCAGCTGATCTGCAGTTACGATACGAGCGAGTTATGGAAATTGCATGATCAACAACATTCAAGAACGAGCCCTCATCAACCATGCTCTTATGCAATTGGTCATTAACATTCAAAATATCATATATCGCGAAATCAATTGATCATATGTGTCTTACATATATATGAATATTTATTTTTTATGTAACTTTGCATTGTAAAAATATCCTCTCTTTTTCTCTCTGCAGTTGTTTTCTCTAAATCAAATGTCTACTTGCGTTGATCGTCTCATGTAAGAATGTATAAGGGCTGTAGACTACTTGGATATTTCGGCTTTCCGAACTCACGGATAGAGAAGCCTTCTTAGATTTTCCCCATCCATTGAATCCCTATTCGTTCATTTTCAAAATAACCCAAAAAATTGATATAACATTCTGAAACATATGATTAGTGAAGTTTTAATGTATTTATTTAAATCATTACAAAACGAACTTAAAAACAAAAATCTTTCATTCTAACTTTTAGAATGGTATTGATACTGAAAATATAATTATTTCTTAATATGTACAACTAACCGCTACTTCTTGCGGGGATGGTCTTTGCCACGACGTGGCTAAGTTAGTTTTGTTTAGTTAAACATTATTAAACCTTAAGTAAATATACGATATTATCAAAGTTACCTCCATAAGGAAACTAAACAAGAAATATCCTTAAACAAGTTTGACAGAATCGGGAAAACACGGCAAAAACATTTCTGAAATCGAATCGTTGTCCTTCTTCCTTAGAAAAATATTTCAGACAGTCCCTAATGTCCTTAGGGAGTATGATTATAAGGGACACTTGATAAATGATAGCTGAAAATGGGTCCACGTTCATGGTAACGTAGGCCACTCTTAAATTGATTATAACTTTTCGTTTGCTTAGAGTTGTTTAGACAAGAAATGTAACTTTTTCTATTCAGTCTTGTTGTAGATACTATTATTTATTTAATTTATATATATCTTAATTGTTCTATGCACAAAATGCCTATATTGTCTAGCACCCAAACCTTAAGAACAGTGCGAATTTTGATCGCATTACTTTTCACGCGATTTTTTTGTAAAAATAAACATGATTGGTTATAGTTGTGCACGGATGTTTGGCTCGTGACGGACGGACATTCGTCAATATTTTAGTGTAGAATATCTAGGCATCAGCCTATACTTTATCGTATAAATATCAATAAAACTTAACTTGGACTTTTTCGTTGGATAAAATAATATTTTTATATATGGACTTGGGTCAAGAGTTAAAGGTGTTAAGTTTATCGAACGTTTTTAATTTTTTTTTTTTGGTACACTCCAATGTCTCGTATTATAACTTAAAACCAGTACTTAATGCAAATTGAATAGACGCGTGCACATCGGTCAACTGCGAACATTTATAGACACATATTATGTTTATTTTATTTGTTATTAGTAAAAGTTTTTGAAAAATATTTTTTCAAAAGTAACTATTTACTTTTCATTGTACGAACGGTGGTTTCAATGTAGTAAAAAGTAACGATAACACTGTTTTATTTAACACTGAGTTAGGTCTGGACATGTCTATAAAATGCAATTGGAAAGTCACTTTCCGTCGTATGTCTCTGTTATTATTATTATTTTATTACACTAAGTAGTATTTTCTATCTATAATTTATACTTTTATTTATGTATAAGTTCAAGTATATATATTTATTAACAACGGATTTTCTAACTGGTTGTCGCAAGATAAACTTCATTAATTTTAATGCTAAAGCTTTAAGGAAATTATTTTAAAGCTAACGAGTTGTCGCAGGATGCAATTATGTGGTCGTTTGCACCTATAAAGTTGTGTAAATTGCCTTATTTAATTAGTCAATAGTTATTAGAAATTTTTACATAACATGTTTTTTGCGTTGACAAGGAGAAAGTGACAACACAGTGTTGATTTGCACTTAAGTATTATATCAATATTGTAAATAATAGTTTGTAGTAAAAAAACGTGATAAAATAATTTCATGATTATAAGTTTACACTGTAATAAAATCCATTAGTTTTTAATTTAATAGTAGTTTTAATTTGATATATAATATTATTTTTAATCTTTTTTCTTTTTGTCTTTTTTCTAAATAATAATATCAGAAAAGGCCCTAGTGGCCCTAAAAGATTACGCCAAAAATTCGGAGGGAGATTACAAAAAGCTTTTTTCTTTTAATTCGACATAGGTTCAGCGTTATTTCGATAGGAATTTTGTGGGAATTTTTATTAGGCGGTCATCATTACGATTGCTTCTTGAATTTTGTGGGCATGTAAAGTCTGTTAATTATAAGAATTTGTGGCTAAATTCTGTATCCGATTAACAATGTATGCCAATATGATAACAAATACCCAAATTCTATTGTTTGACTCAAGAAAAGTCTAGGTCATTAATTTTGTAAGCGGAAATTTTTAAAAACATATCTACTTAACTGCTCAATGTATTATTTAAATACATACGTTATGCAACATATTAACACAATAATAATAATAGCGATAAGTATGCGACAGTAAGAATATAATGATGTCAAGGTTGTATCGTGTTCTGAGAGCTTCTGCCATATAAAGGCTGATATACAAAGTTTGAACAAGTGGTTCTGCATCTTTTCAATGTTTGGCTTTATTCATGGTTGAGGTCGTTTACTTACTCTTTTATGTTACCTTCTTACTATATAAGGCTTCTAGTTATTTATAAAATGGTATTTAAACATAAGAACTCTACCTATTACTGTAAGCTACAAATCGGAGAAATAATAAAAAAAATAGAATTGTCTTAAGTATTAAAAGTATTTTTTTGGATTATTTGATCGTTTTTTAGTTTATTTATTCAAATTGTCACACTTACTTCACAGGGATGGGCAGAGACAATGAAGCGCCATTTGCCACGATCCTGGCACAACTCCCTCGCTTCCTTTACATTCCTAATCTCTTCATACAACCTTTTGTTTTTCCTATATTATTAATTCGTTAACATGGTTCCCAAAATAAATAAAGAATATATGCTACATTATATTAATATCTTCATCACGAAAAATATAAAACTTTCAAAGAAATAGAACTTTAAAAATAAAATATCAAATAGATTGTCTATCTTATCAAAATGTCCATTTCAATATATTGAATAGAAATCATATCTGACTGATAACAATGTTGTCATTATTTATTTCGATTATTCAATGAATTTTATCCCAAATACGTTTAAATTATGTTGTTTGAGCCTTGAGGTATTTATGGCTAAAATACGTTACGCCCGGAGTACTAACTGTGAGAGTAATGGACAATTTAGCCCTGACGTCACCGCCACACGTGTTTTAAATGCTGATGCCCATGGAAGTAACGCGTTGATATTTTTAATTAATTAATCATGAGAAAAAATTACAATAAAAACTTCTTATAAAGTATTTTTCAACCTCTTGTCTAATAATGTATTCAAACTTGGCAAGTTATGTCAATAAATTACAAATATGAATATTTTGTTAAAGATTTTTATTTATTGTTGTGACACGACATTTGACCTCGACTCGCCTGTGACAAGCAAGAGGAGTTCCAAGAGTGACGACGACTGAAAAAACCGAGTTAGTTTCCGGCTATCTCAGTCGCCTTCATTATGCCGGCCTAAGGTGCTTCTTCACGCATCGCTTGAAGGATCCAAGGTCATAGGATGGAGAGAACACATGGGCTGGCAAATTGTTGTAATGTTGATCTTACAACAATCTTATAACAATTTTAAGCTGCGAAACATCAAATAGTTTGAGAACGTGAGAGAAACACTGTAAAATCTATTTGTAAAGTAACTAGTTTCTCACTGTATCAATACTAAGGAGTCGTATTTGTATGGAAATTAATTTGCTGTTGTGCTTATGAAGTAACTCTAGATCAATACTAGAGAGTCGTTGGCAAAGGATGCGATGGCAAAATTCCAGCTTCCAAGTAATTTGTCTATTTATCTCGTTGCAGATCCGGTTAGTTTCGCAACCCGCGGGACAGTAAAAGTTTTTTTACGCCTTTCCTCCGCTTAAAGTAAACAGTTTAAACATGCGCTCGCTTTACGATATTCTGGTCTTTATTTCTGGAAACGTGATTTAATTATCGTTTTTTTCTGCAAACTATTAAGTTGGCAGGAGTCCATCTTGTCATCAACTAATAATAAATCATAGTTTTAGTTTGTGACATGCTGAAATTCTTTAATGTTTTAACTATTGCTTAATACATGTAATAAAATGACAAATTTATGCTTTGTATAGTATTTTCTTAGGTTTTGCGCGAACATTGATTAATAAATTAAACTAATATTATGCGGCTTACTATCACGTTTATTTTGGTTTCTATTTTACATTTTTTTATTATTCCGATCTTTCGAGAGCTTTCCAACCATCATGGTCATCAGAGACGATGGCTGCAAAGCTCTCGAAATAAAAAAAAATGTAAAATCGAAATTTGTTTAATTCATTACGTATTGTATAGTCTATTAATTGTCTTAATAGATAATTGTTGATGTTAAGGAAGCAAAGAAGTGGTGTCAGGATAGTGGAAAGTGGCGCTTGGTTGTCGTGATTATCCTTGGGATCTATATTATATGGAAATTGAAAATTGATTATGTTTTGTGGATTATTGTGATGATCTTATGCATTATCTAATAATATTCATACCGTGGGTGTAGCACCTACGTGTTTTAGCAGTTTTCGGATGAGTCATAGTTTAAGTTATTCGTACTTTACAATTACGATATTAAGTACGTTGCGAATAATATAGGTATTTCAAGAATATTATAAGAGAGGTTACAAAGGATAAAATGGCGACGATTTAGAGGATTGTTCCTTAATCAAATCGGGGACTTTATTAAAAAAAATGGCGAAAGGGAAAGGGAGTTGGTTCAGGATCGTGAAATCGTGCACTCCATAGTCTCTGTATCAAGCCTTGACAATATGAAGCTTTGATGACGTAATTGTTTTGTTTCTC
This sequence comes from Tinea trinotella, assembly GCA_905220615.1. Taxonomy (NCBI): domain Eukaryota; kingdom Metazoa; phylum Arthropoda; class Insecta; order Lepidoptera; family Tineidae; genus Tinea; species Tinea trinotella. The sequence continues at coordinate 10,903,036 of HG992312.1, forward strand.
AATTAGATAATTACTATAGCAAGGTCCATATCCCTCTATTCTCTAATTTGATTCCAGCAATTAACGTTTTAAATTACGCAGGTACTTTAATTCGGGAAAAACAGTTTAATCTCCAATGCCTACATTCATCGTAGTCTTCTTTAACTCTTCTTAAAACTTCATTATTTAACAGCATTGCCTGTTTCATAAATGGAAATGACTGCTACTACAAGTCAATAAATGAAAGTAGCAGTCATATCCACTATGCCGGCCTAGTTAAAACCGGCGTAAGTTGCTGATTCCAAAACACGACCGAGTCACTTCGCATTTTGTATAATTTTATTTAGAGAAAACTCCTTATATTATACTGCCAGCGTTTACAGCTGTTTACCTTCCTAAAATGTAATTAGAGTTTACCTTCCTTACTCTGGCCGGCATAGTGGCGGCGACTAAGACAACCGTGAACTGAATCGGATTTTTAGTCGTTGACACTCTTTAACCTTACTTTGAGGCAAACTAAGGTCATATTTAAGACGATCGTGGTTTAGTGGTAGTGCAATGGTTACGCTAACCGAAACGGGTTCAAAACTACTTGCCGGTGCCAATGTATCTTTTATATATGTACTTTGATTGACCTGTTTCTATGATACAAGCACTTTAGTAGCTTAGTATAGATTTTAAAAGAAAAATATAAATAAAATAAAATATGTCGAGGCACAAATAAAAAGAGTGATTAATATGAGACCACATACGCCACTTGCCTTATGTAGTTTAAATAATATTACCGTTGATTACCAGCCACACCATTGTATGCAAAATTAAGTTTTGGTGCGATGTGATGTTAAACACATTTGGCCACTGCAGGCTTGCTGTCGACGGTCTTTGAACAAAAACAATAGCAGCCAGACAATGCATGTTGATATTGCGCAGATTTTTGATAACACTGCCTTCATTAATGCTCTTTTGTTTGATTGTAAAGTGAACGGTCTTTGTAGGGTTAATTTTGTTTTCTCCGCTCCTAACTGCCTTTTCATGTATTAGAACCACAGAAAAATGGGTAGCGAGGAAGTTGTGATCGTGACATGTGGTGCTCAATTGTCAACTTGTGTATACATTTATATATCCCCATTATCATAAACAAGTCATGGTAGAATTCCATTTACGCGATGGTGCTAAACAGACAATAACCTAAACTTCATTGACAATGACTTTTCTTAATTCATATTTATTTTGAATTGTCAATGACTTGATCTCGATCATATATTTACAAAATTAGTTCTACATTGAACATCTACCTGACCTACAATTGGAAGGACGAAATTATTCAATGACGGACGTTCACTAACCGTACTTCTCAGTATAGTGTATTATCAATCAATCAAATTGTCACGCCTTTTTTCCACTGAAATAGGCTGACCCCAATTTGAGCGCCATTTGCCACAATCCTGACACAACTCCCTCGCTTCCCCTACATTCACAATTCTCTTCATACAAGCTCTACGGTTATGTGCAGTAGGCATATTTAATGTGTAATGTGTAAATACATAAAATAGTATATATAATATCTAACTGTATAATAATACATTTTAAAGTTATTTCCCAGTTATAAATTGCAGTTTTTTATTATTATATTCATTACAAGGTAAATATACAATTATTACATTTTACTGCGCCATTATCGAATTCACACTATTGTATTCATAATTTAAAATCTCTGTTTTAAAACAATAATTAATGTTTTAAAACTTTATATGTATTTTTATCTATTCTTTTACGTAATTAGCTTATTGTTTTTTTTATGTATTATTTAAGATGTTAAAAAAATTGCTCTGGTTTGTGTGTCTATAGATAAACAGTATATTGTTTTACTTTATAGTAATTTAGCTAGGAGTTGTTAAAAGCGGACCCGGAATTAAGAATTGACAAGTACTATTATTACACTTTACTATAAGGTATACAAAAACACAGACGGTTCAATTCTTTCGGAATAAATTATTTAGGAATAAATGATTTGATGATCATTATCTTCATACAAGTTTTATCCTTATGTTATAGGTTTTAAATCATGCGGATTTATGTTTTTTAAGTAATGTCGCCGATTTGATCAAAGAACACTAACTGAAATGCTCTAATCTAAATTGTCCCTAAGGTAGGCTAGTAATAGTGCCTAGCGGATTTAAATCCGCCTTTGTGCATAGTGCATTAAGTTTTTAAATAAATATTTAATATTAAATTGTACATTTAATATTAAAGGGCCGTTATCTTATGTATTAGTGTAGTGTGACAAAAAACAGTTATACAACCTGATTTTCTTTACTCACGTGCCATGTGACTTACTTATGATTATGACGTGTCTTATTAAATTAATATTTATGCATTTAATTCCAATTTAATAACTATTAATGGTTTTGTAAATCATTGTGAAATGAATAATCTAGGTAATTGTGTAATATTTGTTTAGTTTACTCGTAAATGAGTTACGATATTTGATAGTTCTTTAACTTAACTAAATGTCTAATAATGCAAATTTCCGTTGCAACATTTAGGTAACTAAGCTTTGTAATACGTTAGAGTTTTTCATCATTAGTCTCTAGTCTTTTCCTGCTGGAAATCCTGTTTCAGACCGCGCATTTTTTTATTTATTTATTGTGGCACGACATTTGACCTTGACCCGCCTAATAATAAGCAAGAGATGGTCCAAGAGTGACGACGACTGAAAAAACCGAGTTAGTTAACGGCTGCCTCAGTCGCATTCACTATACCGGCGATTCACCTTGTCTTTCTATTTTACCCATCTAGGGATGTCCAGTCACTCTGTGAATGTCGCTTCACCAAAGGGTGTCCCTAATGCCTATATACCTAAAATAATATATAAAGAAAATATTGGAATTGAATGAAGCGAGAGAGTTGTGTCAAGGCCGTGGAAAGTGACGCTCTGTTGTTTTTGCCCATCCCTGTATGAAATGAGGCGTGAAATCGATGATGATGACTAATACGTACCTGGACTGCAGTTATATCTGAGTTACCTGTTTTATCATATTAGTCTTATATTCTGTGGTAACTGTAAGGTTTATATTTTCATCATTCATATGTGTATTGTGTGTTTCAATCGTATTGCGAAAGATAAAGTGAGCTATTATTAGTGTTTCCCTACGATCGATTGCAGACTGCAGCCAGTTGCAACTGTCGCGTCGTATTGTTACTGTAATCACTGCCATATTTTGCCGTTAAATGTACAACTAATATTAGAATCTAATATGTTATGATACGGTTTAAAATTGAAGAGCTAAGATCGTGAAGTTAATGTTCAAACACCGGATATATGCTCGCTTGTCCGCCTATATTTTCAATCATTACTTATAATCAAATTGTCACGCGTTGATTACCCCAAGAATATAGTGGCAGAATATAGGCAGAAGCAATACTTTCAAACCTGGCCCTATTCTCTCACCATCCTCACATCCACATTTCTCCCCATAAAAGCTTTCTAAAGTTTGGATTAAAATATTTAAAATAAACGCAATAGCAGGCCGCAAAAATCTAGAATTGTTTTAAAAATTGATACATCTTATTAATTTATTATTGAAATATTTTAACGTGTTCATTTTCTTTATATCAATCAATTATGGTAATTATGGGTAATAGGCAACACAGCTTTCTTGAGGATGTCTTTAATTTGGTCGGAAAATACCCTCCTGGGTCTGCCTCGTTTAACGCATCTATCCACATCAGATTTATGAATAGATTTATAGATTTAAAAAAAATGTAAATATTATTTTATGTATATGTTATTTGGGATTTAAGCCCGGCCATATACGAGTACACATGGCTAAGATCGCTATATAATTAATTTTTATTTTTCTATACTGAAGAAAATTATTAAATAAATTACTATTAAATAAATTGTCTTTAAAAATAGGTCAATGAATTAGTAAGTTAATGGGGGCATTATAATTTGTCACTATTTCGCATTAATTGTTTATATTTCTTATTACAAATTACTAGAATCCGCAATTTTTATTAATAATTCGCCTCGTCATTGCTGTCCGTTAACCTCTATGCTAAGAATATTGACACGATTCAATATTATTTCTAGTAATCCTTTTACATTTTTTAATAATAAGTTCATAAAGAAAACAAATTTTAGATTATTACACAAATTACAGTTTATTTACCCATGTAGGCTTTTTTCGACCAAATCGGAGAGTCCTCAAGAAACATCCTTAAGATAATAGTAGAGCTTGTATAAAGAAAATTGTGGATGTGAGGGAATCAGGATTATGGCAAGTGGCGCTCCATTGTCTCTGCCTATCCATGTGGGAGTAAGGCGTGACAATTTGATTGATAATTAACTTTTTAGTTATAAATGCCTAACAATATACATTATTTTTTGTGTACATTAGTACCAAGTGGTCGTCCATCTAATCGTATAATACGAGTACAAGTACGTTTAAGTAAATGTGAAGGAGGGCCCCTATGTCGTTCGCTATTCCTATCTAGTTGTTGCACCATCTCATTGATTCTGATTTATTCAACAATTGCGGGTCATCAGCTCGATTAACACTCGACCCCACTAACCGGAACTACTTAAATTGTTTTTATATTGACATCTTACGCCTAATTTAAGCGTATACGTATAGAGTGTATGGAAAAACCGCTTTAGTAAAGATTTTAAATTCATAGCTATCTATTTATATTGATTTTGAATTTTTTGTTAGAGTAGTCATATTAAGCTACACTAAAAGATTCGAATTAAACAGTAATGTGTAAAAAGTGATCAGTGTAAAGTGATTAGAAATAATGTGAATGTAGATATAAATACTTTTTGAAAAAGAAAATATCGAGGATAAGGATGTGGAAAGCTTTGATGCACAGAAAGAGGAAGTATAGTGAGGTGCAGATTCCATGTGATCGCGAATCATACGCGGCTCTTGCGGCACTCGAAGGAGGAAACTCAGCTACGCTACCGCCATCTTTGGATGCATTGAGAGCATGTGAGTATAGTTTAGCAGTTCCGCTATTCAACACTAGGTGGCGCTAGTCGTTTAAGTATGTTATTCTTTCACTAGATGGCGCGGTATTATTTTAGTTTTGATTATGAATTATGTTTAATATTCTTTGTTTTGGAGTTTGTCAAGCAAGATAATAATTTTGTTATTTAAATATTTACTTGTAATTATATTATCTTTTAAATAATCTTTTAAGATTATTTAATTAAGTACAAAAATTTTTGCGGTTGGAATTGCGTTATGGTAGGTAGAACAATGCAAGCCTTTGTTGGTAGAGACAAAGCAGATTTTTTAAAAGGCTTGCCTGTCCTGTGAAATACTTCACCATTCATCACTGTTTAACAAACAGCGAGACTTGTTATTGTAGGCAACTAATTCTTAGAAAAAAATCTTCAGACTTTATGTTTTTAACAGTGGTCAAGTTTGTTCCTGTACATTTATGCAAGCACCTAAGCAAGATTACATAGGTATATATTTTAATGAATGACTAGTCTCTAATCAAATGAGTAAGAAAATTAATAGAATTTTCTAAGATTTTGCGCGCACATTGAATAATGAATTAAACTAATTTTATGAGGCTTACTAAAATTGTAAAAATTGTAAACGTAAAAAACGTACACTGACTCTTGGACCTCCCCTTACTTGCAATCAGACGAGTCGAGGTTAGAGCCCGCGTCACAATGTAAAAATTCTTGTTTAAGCCGTACTATACATTCTTACTAACGTTTCCACCACGACATATGACACGACCCCGCCTGATGTTAGGCGATTTCTGCTTCATACACTACCCATCTGTGCGGGACCGGGTCGACTAAATCGAACCTCCGCAGAACTTGGAAACGCGGCCGTCGAAAGACGAGCTCAGCCGTGACGACGAAAGTCGATCTACGGGTTTCCAATTCTACGGCAGGCTGACTCCCGCGCTCACCAGTGGTCTCTCCAGAGGACCAACGTACGTTAGCCTAGAGCTGGAGAGTACCGGTGAGTTTGGGCTTGCCGACGAACGGTCCGATGCACCGAAGAAATGCCGGGGTGCACGATGGGTGGTGATGCGATGAAATGAAACACCAGATCTTGAGAGTTCAGGCTTCGTTCCTCTTCTATAGTCCCCAGTCTTGGTCGGATGGCGGTGAGGTGGCGTGTGCGGCGGTGGTGATCTTCGAACTGATTTTTGCGTGCTAGGCCGCCTATATTTATTCGCCACCTCTCCCGGCGCTCGGTGACTCTCGCATGCCGCGACGCGAGAGCCAATGAGCGTCGAGTATTCGCCGATCAACCAAGAATGGGGATAAGAAAATTGTACGAAAATACTATTTATTTATATTTACAATTCTCTTATACTATTAACAATTATTATTATATCTATATTAATCTATAAACTATTGGAATTTACATAAATCTAATAAGAAACCATTCTTCTATACTATAACTATTCTAAGTGACTATTCTAAGCTCTAAGTGGTGCTAACTAACTAAGTGCTTATAACTATACAAAGAGCTTAAATCTATCCTATTCCTATTTACAATGTCTATAAACTCTATTCCTAGCCTTAAATCGCGTCCGAATAATCCTATATGCTTAAGTAGCTCTATACACTTTACATTGGTTACTTTTACCAATTTAACTATCTATAAGTGTAGTAGAAGCTATAATCTATCTAAATACTAAGACCTAAAGTAGAAAAGTTAATACTTAAACTCTATAATTAGGTCCGAACATTCTAGTATGCCTAATGCTGACTAGGTTTTAATATTACCTCTTATTTAAGTGTCTTTACATAAAATGAGATATCGTCTATCATTCTATATTAGAACTATCCAATTCCACATAAAATAATAGGTATCACTATAAAACTATTAGCACTGCAATGGCAAGGATTCAAGTCTATTGCGCCGACCAATGGCAGCGCTTACATTATCAGCTAATGGCGTGAAAGCAGCGCGCCGTTATTGCACCTTGGCTTGGTATTTTCCTATTGACTATTCCTGTTGGAAAATACCAAGCTGTACTAGAAAAGGCCATTGCAGGTTTTCCTGATCTATAAACATAATTACATGATCAAAATCACATATCTATTCTATGCTATACGATAACGTGATTTGATAAATTATGTTACCAAATCACACATCTATGTGATTTGGTACGTATATCGACCCTGTAGTGGTAGATAAACTATTTGTTCTTTTAAAGAACCGAACTTAATAATTTAAGCCCTAACTATTATATTTCCCTGAAGCAGGCGAAATCTATCTTACGAACATTTAGTGTTTGTGGCGGGCTAAATTATTATCTATTGATACGTTATGCTAGTCTATATACGTAATAATAGATTCGTATTCTCGAATGTGCTAATTATGTGTGATTAAAAACTAAGCTAAACGTGACGCGACTTAAGACTAGACGTCTACTTATAACTATGTGCGATACGTCTTATTAACTATACTTTTTTAACGGCTTATAACTAAACGAGTTATATCTAAAGCGCCTACCTATGCCTATAAGACGACTCATATCTAGAACGCCTACCTATTACCTAACGGCTTATGTCTAGAACGCCTACCTATTACCTAACGGCTTATGTCTAGAACGCCTACCTATTACCTAACGGCTTATATCTAGAACGCCTACCTATTACCTAACAGCTTATATCTAGAACGCCTACCTATTATTGTAAGACGACTTATATCTAGAACGCCTACCTATGACATTGCGACTATCTATCTACATTGACGATCAGAGCAGAGAAACTTGTAGTGACGTCAAGAGCAGAAACCGAGGAAATGCGCCGTCCGGTCGATAGCTCTGAAAAGAGCTGTTTTAGCACCCGTATAACACGTAGTAGCTCTGAAAAGAGCTGTTTGTGAGAGAGGAGTGCTGTGCCCAGTTTCTTTCTTGACGCGACGTGAAGTCTTCAAGATATCCTTCAAGGGTCCTTTGTTCTTCTATGGCGTGGGCGTAGCGACGATGGGCACAGCGATGACGTCCTCTCTCTACGGGTGCGGGCGGCGCATTGAGCGGCTGCGCTCTGTGCGCCCTATTTATAAGCGCGCCGTGAGACAGGAATTTCGTCGACGTGGGAACATTCGCGAACAATAGCATTCCAACGGTACGCCTACATGCGAAACTATTTGACTATTCGGTTGAATACCTATCTATATACAAAATGCAATGTCGTATTAATTAATAAACTATATTTACATGTGAGGCGTCGTGCACATACTCCCGCCGTGCAGTGACGTAGGCTGCTGTTGGTTGACTATGGCGCTGCATCCTCTGCTACCGGTGTCACGACGTCTGGCTTGTAGTCGGTTGGCAGGACGATGAGCTTCTTTGTGGGGCGCCTTAGAACTCCACCCTTTGTTTGCACGTCCACGGCTCGTACAATGTTGTCCTTGCCCGGATATGTTGCCACTACCTTACCCCTTGGCCATGTATTGCGGGGCAAGGTATTATCGCAGATCAGGATGACGTCTCCTAATTTTAACGCCATTCCCTTGCTCCTTGGCTCCCGCCGATTTTGCAGGTCGGGCAGATATTCTCTGAGCCATCGCGACCAGAAATGATTGGCGAGTTGCTGAGCCCGGCGATAGTGTGATTTATGGTTCAGATCTCGCTCGTCGAAGGTTCCTGGCGTTTGCACTTGAATAATGTGCTTCGCCTGGACTGTTATAGGCGAAACTAGGCCCAGTGGGTCGAATACCGACATGATTGTCTTTAAAGCTTCCCTCTTTGTTGGGACCTTTAAGTCATCGGTGATCTCCTTGGGTACCCTAGCAAAGTTCAGGTTAAACCCTAAGGTATCCAATTTAGGCCGCCATATAAGGCCTAATATTTTCTCTATTCTATTTCCGTCTTCTAGATGACGATCTGTTATTTGGCTTTCTGTAACTTCTTGAAACTCCGCTACAACTTCGTCGCTATTAGAGGTCCAACCTCTTAAGTTGAAATTCGCCTCGCTATGTATTTTCTTTACTTGTTTAGATATTTCGATGGCTTCGCCAACGCTTCTAAAACTGTGTAGATAATCATCCATGTAGTGGTTGGATATTATTGCTTCTACAGCTAGCGGGTACTCTTCTCTATATTTTTCAGCGTGCGTGTTTTTTATGTATAGTGCGATGCTGGGGGAACACGCCGCACCGAAGATAACTGACCGCATTCTATATTCGTTGGGTGGGCCCTCCCGCCGGTCAGCGCGCCAAAGGAATCTAAGGACGTCTCTGTCGGTCTCTTTTATTCCAATTCTCAGAAACATTTCTTCTATGTCGGCGGCTACAGCTATCTTATGTTGTCTGAATCTCATTAGAACTCCAGGTAACGATTGCAATAAATCAGGGCCAGTAAGGAGGTGCTCATTAAGGGTCGTCCCTCCTGTGCGTGCGGCCGCGTCGAATACAACACGTACTTTTCCTGGCTTTGCTGGGTGAGTAACCGCGAAGTGAGGCAGGTACCATGTCTTTCCCGGTGTAGGAACAGCGGTGGCGGGTTCGGCGTAACCCTTTGCTAACAGGTTTTCTATTTGTTTGTTGTATTCGATCTTCATGTTGGGTTCTTTGTCTAATTTCTTCTCTATCGTGTAAAGACGTTTTAGAGAATTGTCGAAGTTGTTCGGCAGTCGAGACTCCTTTTCTTTCCATAATAGCGAAGTTTCGTAGCAACCTGACGGTAACCTCACGGTCTCTTTGTTCAGCAACTCTATAGCGCGTTTCTCGGGATCCGCGCGTGTTTGGCGGGCCGTTATCCCCAATCCGTCTATGGCGAAATACTTTTTTATCTCTTCGTTGATATCTTCATCTGAGTTCTGAGTGTATACTCTTTCGACCACGTAATTTAATCTATGTCCCAGCTGTCGAGTCGTTGCTCCGTGCAGAACCCAACCCAGTTCTGTTAAGGAGGCTACGGGTTGGTTAAGCGGTCCTGTCTTCGTCTGCTGGGCCATTAACAGGTGCCAATTATCTTGGCCTATCAGCAACGTAGGCGTTGCTTTCCCATGGTGCAAGTAACTCTCCACTTCTTTAAGATGACGACATCCTCTTATATCTTCAAGTTTTATTGTTTGCGGCGACAGCTTGAGTCCCTGGATCGTGCGAGCCTTCAACTCGAAACTCTTCTTTTGACCGCTAATATTGATAGAGACTCGTCGAGAGCGCGTCGCCTTTGTTTGTTTCCCGGCGACGGCTTCTATATTTAAGGGGTCGATTGGTCCCTTTGCGCCGATACGCTGAGCTATGCGTTCATCTATGAGGGTGACCGTTGATCCATCGTCAAGCAGTGCAAAGGTGTCGACGGATCCTTTGGGTCCCGTTAACTTGATCGGAACTATTTTCAAATATGTGTATGTTCGGGAATAAGTAGAAGCCACTACTTCGTTCTTCTCTGTGCTAGGTGGGTCGAAATGTAGAAGAAAATGATGAGTTCTGAGACACCCGTCTTTCTCGCACCTCTTCTTGGGACAAGTGTGCTTGGCTGCTTTATATTGTAGGCAGCGATAACACATTCTATTCTTCCTTGCCAATTCCCACCTTGTCTTTGAGTCCGCTTTCTTAAATATCTCGCAGTCGTGTTCTGCGTGGTTTTGTTTCTTGCAAAGAAAACAGCTCGATGCCTTTATGGGTCCTCTATGCCTATTGTTGTCGCAACTCTCAACTTTCTTTTGTTGTTTCACAGTAGTCTGTTCTTCGATGTAATTCGACCGCTGAAACCTTCTATTTGATATAAGAGTTTCGTCTGTTATGACTTCTGGTGGGGCGAATCTTCCACACATTTTCGCTTCCCTTTTGATAAATTCTTCGAATTGAACAAGGTCTGGCTCGTCTTCGGCTCTATTACTTGAAAAATCGATCCAGCGGTATCGTAGAGCAGGCGTCAATTTGTCCACTATGTCTTGAATTATCTCCGGGTTATACAGGTAGCGCGATTTCTTTAATATTTTAAGTGTAGCTACGCTGTTTCTAATCTTGCTTGCGAAAAGACATATATCTCTGGGTGAGTCCGTAGTTCTCCCAATGCCACGTAGTTTAGCCATCTCCGCCTTTGCGATGGCGTCTGCACGTCCGAAACTCTCTTCTAATTCTATCATGATTTCTCGAGCGTCGGCATTCGCTATTAATAGGGGCTGCACTGTTTCCTTCGCTCTTCCTCTCAGGGCTCTTCTTAAACGGGCCGTGTTCTCGACCTTTGACAAGTGCTCGACTGACTCATCGAATGCTGCTTTAAACGTCAACCATTGTGTATATGAACCGTTGAATGGTGGGAGGTCCATTGTATATCTTGTGACATTTTGCGTGGGTTGACTGATACGGCAAGCTTGAGTGATTGCCATAGCTAAGTCTGTGAGTCCTTGCGAAGATCCGTGAGGGTTCGTAGGAGGTTGTCCGGTCGACTTCAGCTCTTCCGACTTCGGTTGCGATGCCTTATATTTGCATTTGTCCCTTTCTTCCTTAATAAGCGATTTCACTTCTTTTCGTGAGTGTGAGGTGCTTCTTCTATTTGCTTCTGCCGTGACTCTGTCATCCGACCAAGACTTGTTGACAGAGTGTTGAGAGATATCGTCTTCTTGCTGTGACTCGTTGGAGCTATATTCTTCTGACTCGGAGGCCTCGAGTTGTAATCTATGTGCTCGGAGTTCGCACAGCTTGAGTTGAGCTAGAGCTATATCTTCTAGCGCTTGGGCGAGTCGGCGATTTTCGTCTCGTCCCTCTTTTGATGATCTCTTTTTTCTATGTTGCGGCGCGGCCATGTCATAAGTTGAGGCTAACGGCGCAGGTATTGAGGCGGTCGGCGTAGATGCGTAGTATTCAAACGACGTAGGTGCGACACGTAGCTCGTGTTGAGATGTGATTTCGTGTCTTGAAACATGTGGCGTCGGTGAGCTTGTACGTATCGTAGGCGAGGTTGTGCGCAGCTCTGGCGAGGTTGTGCGCAGCTCTGGCGAGTTCGTGCGCGGCGCGGGCGAGATCTTGTGCGACGCTGGCGAGGCCTTGCGCGGCGCTGACGAGGTCTTGCGCGGCGCTGACGAGGTTGCTTGTGGCATCGGCGACGTAGCGCGCGGCGCGAGCGGTGCAGGGGTCATCGGTGGCGTGCGTCTGACAGGGCGATAGTCTCGCGACGACGGGATGTCGAATGACTCTGCGTGTGAAGCCTCGCCTTGGTCCCTCCCCCTCTTCGATCTGGTGATCGGCATCGTGCACGGATCCGGCTCGAAGGACCAAAATGTGCGGGACCGGGTCGACTAAATCGAACCTCCGCAGAACTTGGAAACGCGGCCGTCGAAAGACGAGCTCAGCCGTGACGACGAAAGTCGATCTACGGGTTTCCAATTCTACGGCAGGCTGACTCCCGCGCTCACCAGTGGTCTCTCCAGAGGACCAACGTACGTTAGCCTAGAGCTGGAGAGTACCGGTGAGTTTGGGCTTGCCGACGAACGGTCCGATGCACCGAAGAAATGCCGGGGTGCACGATGGGTGGTGATGCGATGAAATGAAACACCAGATCTTGAGAGTTCAGGCTTCGTTCCTCTTCTATAGTCCCCAGTCTTGGTCGGATGGCGGTGAGGTGGCGTGTGCGGCGGTGGTGATCTTCGAACTGATTTTTGCGTGCTAGGCCGCCTATATTTATTCGCCACCTCTCCCGGCGCTCGGTGACTCTCGCATGCCGCGACGCGAGAGCCAATGAGCGTCGAGTATTCGCCGATCAACCAAGAATGGGGATAAGAAAATTGTACGAAAATACTATTTATTTATATTTACAATTCTCTTATACTATTAACAATTATTATTATATCTATATTAATCTATAAACTATTGGAATTTACATAAATCTAATAAGAAACCATTCTTCTATACTATAACTATTCTAAGTGACTATTCTAAGCTCTAAGTGGTGCTAACTAACTAAGTGCTTATAACTATACAAAGAGCTTAAATCTATCCTATTCCTATTTACAATGTCTATAAACTCTATTCCTAGCCTTAAATCGCGTCCGAATAATCCTATATGCTTAAGTAGCTCTATACACTTTACATTGGTTACTTTTACCAATTTAACTATCTATAAGTGTAGTAGAAGCTATAATCTATCTAAATACTAAGACCTAAAGTAGAAAAGTTAATACTTAAACTCTATAATTAGGTCCGAACATTCTAGTATGCCTAATGCTGACTAGGTTTTAATATTACCTCTTATTTAAGTGTCTTTACATAAAATGAGATATCGTCTATCATTCTATATTAGAACTATCCAATTCCACATAAAATAATAGGTATCACTATAAAACTATTAGCACTGCAATGGCAAGGATTCAAGTCTATTGCGCCGACCAATGGCAGCGCTTACATTATCAGCTAATGGCGTGAAAGCAGCGCGCCGTTATTGCACCTTGGCTTGGTATTTTCCTATTGACTATTCCTGTTGGAAAATACCAAGCTGTACTAGAAAAGGCCATTGCAGGTTTTCCTGATCTATAAACATAATTACATGATCAAAATCACATATCTATTCTATGCTATACGATAACGTGATTTGATAAATTATGTTACCAAATCACACATCTATGTGATTTGGTACGTATATCGACCCTGTAGTGGTAGATAAACTATTTGTTCTTTTAAAGAACCGAACTTAATAATTTAAGCCCTAACTATTATATTTCCCTGAAGCAGGCGAAATCTATCTTACGAACATTTAGTGTTTGTGGCGGGCTAAATTATTATCTATTGATACGTTATGCTAGTCTATATACGTAATAATAGATTCGTATTCTCGAATGTGCTAATTATGTGTGATTAAAAACTAAGCTAAACGTGACGCGACTTAAGACTAGACGTCTACTTATAACTATGTGCGATACGTCTTATTAACTATACTTTTTTAACGGCTTATAACTAAACGAGTTATATCTAAAGCGCCTACCTATGCCTATAAGACGACTCATATCTAGAACGCCTACCTATTACCTAACGGCTTATGTCTAGAACGCCTACCTATTACCTAACGGCTTATGTCTAGAACGCCTACCTATTACCTAACGGCTTATATCTAGAACGCCTACCTATTACCTAACAGCTTATATCTAGAACGCCTACCTATTATTGTAAGACGACTTATATCTAGAACGCCTACCTATGACATTGCGACTATCTATCTACATTGACGATCAGAGCAGAGAAACTTGTAGTGACGTCAAGAGCAGAAACCGAGGAAATGCGCCGTCCGGTCGATAGCTCTGAAAAGAGCTGTTTTAGCACCCGTATAACACGTAGTAGCTCTGAAAAGAGCTGTTTGTGAGAGAGGAGTGCTGTGCCCAGTTTCTTTCTTGACGCGACGTGAAGTCTTCAAGATATCCTTCAAGGGTCCTTTGTTCTTCTATGGCGTGGGCGTAGCGACGATGGGCACAGCGATGACGTCCTCTCTCTACGGGTGCGGGCGGCGCATTGAGCGGCTGCGCTCTGTGCGCCCTATTTATAAGCGCGCCGTGAGACAGGAATTTCGTCGACGTGGGAACATTCGCGAACAATAGCATTCCAACGGTACGCCTACATGCGAAACTATTTGACTATTCGGTTGAATACCTATCTATATACAAAATGCAATGTCGTATTAATTAATAAACTATATTTACATGTGAGGCGTCGTGCACACCATCCTTGTTTGTTAATTTTAAATTATACCTCTATATTTATGAACCTGCGGGTAAAAGTTTAGAATTAAATGACGCACGTAAATAAAACAATGAACCAAAACATACATACGCGTAGACATAACAAAGTCCTTCAAACATAATAACAAAATGAATGATTCACAATAATTTTAATAAAGAATAATGAAAGGTTTATTATACGCAGGGTCTTAATCCTATTTGACGTAAGTAAGTGCCAATATAATAAGTAAGGCAGACCCAGGGGTATGGTCCAATAATGCTCATTAAGAAATCCCCATTGATCCCTCATTATTAGATAAGTGATACGTTTTAGCCCAATTTTCCCCATTCAAGAGAATTGTAGATGTGAAGAGAGCAAGGGAATTGTGTCAGGATCGTGGCAAGTGGCGCTCCATTATCCCTGCCTATTCCCATGGGTAAAAGGCGTGATAATTTGATTGATTGATTGATCCCCATTGAAGTGTCTCAAATTAGATTGTTCTTTCGTTATAGCGTTTTTTCTTCCAAAAATCCCCTTGAATATTTAATCATAAAATATGTTTTATTGTGCTTTCCAATCAAATCGGAGACATTTTCAAGAAAGCTGGGTTGCCTAGTGCCCATAACCGTAGAGCTTGTATGAAGAGAGTTGTGGATGTGAGCGGAGCGAGAGAGTTGTGGCAAGTGGCGCTCCATTGTTTCTGCCTATCCCTGTGGGGAAAAGGCGTGAGTTTTTTTATTATTATTGTGACTCGACATCTGAACTCGACTTGCCTGATGGTAGGAGTTCTAAGAGTGCCGACGACTGAAAAGCCGTATCAATTCATGGTTGTCTTAAATGTATATATTTTTCAATTAAAGAAAACAAAAAAATTTCTTAATTGTTAAGGTAAAAAATATTATTTTATTTTTATTATTATTCCTTCAAACTTTACTCTCCCATGAAGTTAACTTTATCGCGCTTATGTCAAATAGCCTTCCAACCGATACACAATTGAGTGTACATTGTAAAACAATATGACTCCCACGGCACAGTTTCCAGGACTTCGCGCATATCCACAAATTATTACTTATTTGCACATAATGACGGATTTCTTCATTTTAACAGGAAGCCTTTGACTCGGAGACTTTCAAAGTTGAGTAAGATTACATACGGTTTTTGGAAATTTTATTATAAAATAATTTATGTTAGGATTAATGCTTACAAATACATCTATTTTAAAAGCGGTAGGCAGTGGTGCCCAGTCTGCCGATCCGGGGTAGTACCACTACTTACCACAATATAGACCGTGAAGTGATTTGGTCGCGTTTCGCGATCAGCCTATAAATTGCCGATTTCAACTCGGCCGTCATATGAGTATGCGACTGCTACTTGCAGTTGTTTACCTGTACCATAAAGTCACTTCCATTCATGGACCGCACATCAGCCTGACATCAGACGAGGTACTTTCAAGAATGTTAAAATTAATTAGAGTTTCCTGCAACTGACTAAAAGCTAAATAAGCTATAACATATATTTACACAAGAAACTAACCTGCTAAATATAACACCTATCATTATGTTAATACTTGAAAGTTTTAAATACAATACATTTGAATATTTATGTTTTAACACAACTAATTAATAAGTTTATGATAATTGCATACGGTAAATAAATAAAATAATACCGGACATCATTTCTACAATAGTAGAAAATCTCGACAATTCTAATAGGTATTTAAATATACTTATAAAAATTTGTTGACAACTTCATTATTATTATGTTTTTTATTGTTGCTAGACACGTGACAGGTCTCGTCCAAGAATGGAGGCTACTGCAACTATAGTTAGGCATTTATTGAAAAACGGATAAAATTAAAATTATATTATGTCCGTATGCGGCCTAATTAAAACCTGGTAACCTCAAGCTTATTCCGAAACGCGACTGAATCACAGTTTGTACACTTGAAAGTGCTGGTACCCCAGATCGTCATTCTGGATAGGTCGAGACAATGAAGCGCAACTTGCCGAGATCCTGACACAACTCCCTCGCTTTCCTCACACCCTTTTCAATTTATTTATTTAATTCTCTTCATACTCCTACAGTAATGGACACTAAGCAACCCAGCTTTCTTGAGGACGTCTCCGATTTGGTCCTGGAGAGCATGGGTCTGCCTCGTTTTACTGACTGATATCCACATCAGATTTATAAATCCATCTACTGCTTTACTACTGCAGTACTACGCTAATAGTATAACCCGAACTTTGCAGTTGAAGTGTGCGAACGGCTTAAGAATTGCATGTAGATAATAAACGGCTATTGTCAGCCATAATGTTCCTGTAACTTTGTACCTATTTATGAATGAATATAAAGTATGGTCCGACAAAAAAAAAATACAATTTCCTAACACGCAACAAAATTCTTTACTATGGATAATTTGTTATACCTACGGTTTTTTTCATTGTCTAAATATGTTCAGGGTCGTTTTTGATGTTAACGAAATAACTGTTTTTATTGAAACACGATATTAGACCTTAATTTACCTGATGTTAAGCAAGGCGAGGTCCAAGACCGCAACGATTAACAAAATCGTTTCATTTTACGGGTGCATCAGTCGCCGTCACTGACAATGTTTTTTTGTGCTTTTCTTAAAGGATCTAAAATTTGCATTTAGAAAATCAATCAATCAAATTGTCACGGCTTTTTTTAATGGAGATAGGCAGAGACAATGGAGCGCCACTTGCCACGATCCTGACACAATCCCTCGCTTCCTTAACATCCACAATTCTCTTCATACAAGCTCTAAGGTTGTGGGCACTAGGCAACTTAGCTTTCTTAAGGATGATTTGATTGCCATAGAAAATGTAATTAGAAATTTAAACTTATCCCAAATACCAACACGAAAGAATTTCCAAAATGAAGATCAGTAGGTTTACGATGAGTTATTCTGAATTTTAATACCTAATGTTCTATTTATCATAACACTTTTTTATTAGTCTGAAGTTTAGAAATGTGAAACAAAACAGAGTGTGCTTTGACCTATTTACTGTAAATGGACGACGACACTATTTGCAGTCTCCCTTTAACGCCATACAACACCTTTGGGGATTTCATTAAAATGTTATTTAAAAGGGAGGTGAATATTTTTTTATTGTAACTCGACATATGACAGCACCCTGCTTGATGTTAAGCTGGAGTGTGGTCCATGAATGGATGTTACTGCTACTACAATTCAATAACAATACAATATTCATTAGGAACATTGTATAACATTGTAATAATAGTTGATTTTGTACTTAATTTGTATAAAAGTCGTTGATCTTTTTAAGATAAACAATTATTATAATAAAATCAATCAATCCAATTTTACACGCCTTTTTTCCACAGGGATAGGCAGAGATAATGGATCGTCATCACATTCACAATTCTCTTTATACAAGCTCTATAGTTTTGGGCACTGGGCAACTTAGCTTTCTTGAGGATGTCTCCGATTTGGTCGGAAAACACCCACCTGGGCCTGTATTGTTTAACGCACCCATCCACATCAAATTTATAACTTCCTTTCGTCAAACTACTTTTACTCTTTCTTTCCATGTGCCCAAACCATCGAAGCATTCCTTTGTCAATCCTTGTCACTACATCTTCTTTCAAACCATATCTATATTTTTTTATTAATTAATAAAATATGAACATTTTTATATTTGCTATATTTCACATTTTGTCAAAGTAATTTTTACAATTAATAAAACAGAGTTAAATAATTATATTAAATAACAAATAATAGAAGTGAAGTTATCATAATTTATTCTGAGATTTGTAGTAGAGACACTCTTAAAATGAGAGCAATGAACGATGAGTCTTTCATCTTTCCGGATGATAATCAACGTTTTATTGCTTTCAATTGTTGCCAAATTAACTGCTCCAAGAATAGTTTGAGCTCATTTCTTAGTAGTTGCCTAATAGAAAGTTTTACTACGCTCACAATACTACATAATCTACATATTTAGCGAGGCCGGCATAGCGAGTGTAACCGGGTGTCCGCAGCCTCTATTTTTTGTTATATCGATTTGTGGTTGTATGTCGTGCTTTTTTGAGTGAGGCAACCGTATAGTAAAAGATTTTTTCAGTCGTCGTCGCTCTTGGAGCTCCTTTTGCTTACCATCAGGCAAGTTGAAGTCACATGTCACGTTTTAGTAATAAAAAAATAGTGTCTATTTCAATATCACCTTCGCGTCTTGCAGTTTCGTATCAAGTGATGTACTTGTATTATAAAGTGTGTCTGTGGCAAAACAATGAATCAGCTCTCTGCTCATTATTCCATGACTCATAAGCAGAAAGATCAAAGTTGCTTGCTAAATAATTGTTTAACTTCATGCAACGTGATCTTAAGTCGCTGGCGAATTGTATAGCAAAGTTTTTGGCATGACTAAGTAATGACCTTTTTATAGAGGCCAGTTCCGTAGTTTGTTCTTTGACATTGGAGATTTGACGTTTCATAAAACGTATTAGGGATTGATTAAGATATAACACGCCATAAAATTAATCTTTTTAATTAAATAATTGTTCTTATTTTTTGTTTCAGGTAAGTAATCCTATACTTCTACAGGAAATAAGGTTACCATTTCATTGTGCTAACAAATTTGGTGCCGTGATTAGCGTAAGTAGATTAAGCTCGTATGTTTCAGAATATAAATGGTGTTTTTGTGTTAATTTTTGTGCATAAAATGCAAATTTATCTTCTGTGATATGAATCTTAATTGTCGTCTTATTTTGTTGTGCCCTGTTACTCTTGTTCTGGATAGCGGATGTTGGGATTAATGGGCGATGGCGGGTAAATACGATAGCCACCGTTATATCTGGCAACTGCATCCGTTTGTACCCGATCCTGTATTAACTAAGATCCAAGTTCATCACAAACGATAATGAGCTCTGTGTTTATCGCAACAAAACCGAATTCATATTGTTTGAAAGCTTAGTCAAATTCTTGTCCGCACGTAAATAATATTGTTTATGAAGTTATTTTCAAATCCTAACAAACTTCAGGAAACCTTTAATAATCATGTTTTTTATATTACTCCGAATTGAAAGGTTCCTGTCAAGAATTTTAACTAAATACAATTTAATCATAGTTACATAATGTGTGCATATTAAAACGGGTACGAAAACGTAATAAAAACAATGCCGGTTCCTAAACTATTCCTTGCCATTAGTTTAATATTGAGGTCACGTAGTCCCACGTGAGTGGTGATATCCTTCCTTCTTCCATCAACAAAATATCAATTTCTAAGAAATGTTTTCTAAAGTTAAGGTCTGGGTTAGTCGTCGGCTCCTTTGACATTTTATGAGTAATGTTATTTCTCCTAACTTTAATGTAGTTTTTAAAGTTATCATGAATCTATGTATATGTAAGTATACTAAACTTGCTTCCAACCTTAGATGTTTCGGAACTGAGAACCTTTATGCTTGCTTACAATTAGCTTGTGTAATTTCTCAATAGGCGTGTAAAACAGCAGCCAATAACAGCAATACCGAGGTCGTATTGTAAAATAGAGGATAAATCAAAACAGTTAATTTCTCTGTTAGGGCTTGGCCTAATTTTAACGCATTTGTGCCAAAAATATCGCCGCATTCAACGGCAATGCAGATGTACCTCTTCACGCATACAAATTGGGGACACATGTAGGAAATGCCCTATATTCATTAAAAAAGCTATTACTAGTGAAAATATACTTGGGCGATTATTGGAAATAAATCTTAACTGCTAATAGTAAGTGAGTGAATTATTTGTGTTACTAAAGCTTTGCATCATATCTTTCTATTTCTATCTTATCAATTTCGCCTACGTATCACCGTGGGACTAAGCGTTTTTCTCCGTGAGTCATAATTATTACGAAATGAAGAACGAAATGAAGTCGGGTTTCCAGTTGGACATCATAAAGAATAATAATATTAGCAGTTAAAACTCCAGTTAACATTTCATTTTAAATATAAATGTTTTATGTTTTCACGGGCGGCGATACGAATTTGTCTTCATAGTTTATGTTTGTTGATATTTGTTTAGTGTAAGTTAATTATAGAAAAGGAGAAAGGTTTTGTTTATATTATACTTCCGCTAAACTCCGTATGTAAATCACGCCGTGTTAACAATTCAGAGGATTTATTGAATTTAAAATATTTACAATTTACCACGGCGACCTTTATTTATGTAGAATGAACAGTTGCCTAATTTTCATCAACTGGTTTGCAAATGCTTTCATATTATATGTCCACACAGAATAATTGGTCCGTTTTTATGTATATATAGGATATAGGTCTTTATAATTAATAAAACTAAAAATTGCCTTATTAAGAAAAAATGCAAAAGATATGCCTTTTTTAATCATCTGTACCTATACTTTTTTTATTGTGACGCGTTTAATCTGATTGTGTTTTATTACCTTATGTAGGTACCTACTTATGCAAATATATTAAAATATATTCTTTTATACAATCAATCAATCAAATTGTCACGCCTCTTTTCCACAGGGATAGGCAAAGAATGGAGCGCCACTTGCTACGATCCTGACACTACTCTCTTACTTCAATCACATTCACAATTCTCTTCATTCACAACCACACAAACGAAAACACATACACACATTTTATGATATTTGTAGTTAGTCGTTCAACTAATGCAGGGGTCATAGTTTTAAAATATAATAAATATATTGAATTAAACAAATTTTATGCGGCTTACTATCGCGTTTATTTGATTTTACAATTTTAAAACGTCAGAATTATTTAAAAAAATGTAAAATCAAAACCAAAATAAACGCGATAGTAAGCCGCATAAAATTTGTTTAATTTATTAATCAATGTTTTCGCAAAATCTAAGAAAATACTTCTTGAAATAAGGTGATAGGTATATATTTAAATCTAGTTTTCTTGTGTGAAGTGAGAAATATAATACAAATTACAATATAAAAAACAGGCATATTTATACGATACCGGTCTCTTATCTCAATTGCCCTATTATTCTTTTCATATCAGCTGCCGCTTTTGTAATTACGTTATGTCGCTACTAGTATTTAAATTGTGACATTAAAAACTTATTCTCTCTCTTTAGTCTTTCTCTTCACCATTCTCTTTCACTTCACCATATATCTTCCGCCTCTTAAGATGCCTCATCTGAGGTGGTATTTTGGCTGTGGACTACTTGGTCCGCTCTGGTGCACTTGGCGTTTTTACAATTCTGTCTTTCTAGATTTTTCAAATTTCTTCTCGAGATGCAGCCGTAGCACACGGTGGACAGACGTAGTCGTTATTCGATCACTAAGCATATCACCCCTTAAATAAAACTTATTAATAGATTTTTTGTTTTTTCAATTTTGCCATATTTTAAATTACTTTTAAAATAATCAAACACCAAATATTAAAAAGTTCACATGTCGCTGCGACCAGGAATCTAACCTGGGGTCTATCGCTTAACCCGGTGTTATATGAAGTGGACGCATTTAAAAGAACTCCACGATGATAGGATAGAGTTTCGACGCATTAAGCGTTAACTGACAGACGTCGGGTTCGATTCCCGATTCCACGCGTGAATTTTTCTATCCATTTGTTGTTAATAATTTATAAGGCGTTAATGGTTATAATATTTAATCAATTCTAGATAAAATGTTTATTTTGCTACATTATCTTTAATTGTGTTAATAAATAAATTATAACTAATCCATAGTTATAATCTTCAGTGTATGGGCATTGTTTATACAATAATCGAATTTAATGCCCCTGCCAATTTAATGGAGACAAGAGAGAAATGTTGCAACCTACGAAAATATAACGTTTATTAAAAAAAACGATAGTTTCCTATGCACTTTTATTTACATCACTATATGTACGTACATATTATATCACTAACAAATACATACATATCTACGTGGTGCAGTATGTTTCTGATAAAGTTCTTATCTAGTTTCGAAGGTCCGTAGTAAAAATGTTGAAGAGAACCTTTTACAAATACCACATTTTAAAAGATCAAATTAAAATGTATCTTATTAATTTTATTATCCTATTTTAACGATAATATAATTAATTAAAATAACAATTAGATGGCTTATTCACGAACCTTATTAGTAAAAAAGGCAAAGCATGACCGACATTTGCCCGTTGTTCAAATAATCGTAGTGTATTTTCATCGGTGTGGTGGGCGCGTTGCCTCGGTGCGGTGTGATGGCACACAGGCCGGCAGTATTCGTTCGACTTGCGTTCGTATTGCAACCCGGTGTATGTGTCACCAGGGCTCGCTTACCAAACACAATGTCCAGGAACTCCGCTGTTCTGCCTCACAGGCAATCGGAACAATTTTGTGCATTCACCATGTGTGTTTAGTGTTATTGTTCGATAAATTATTTATTTCCGAGTTTTGGTAATAATTGTGGTTTTATATTTGAAGTAATTATTGCTGTGTTATTAAAAACAGGATGCGTCTTTAGTATAAATAAAAACAGTTTAACAATCCAAGCTATTGTAAACATAAAGGCGTTGTTTGTAAACAAGTTTCTTCTTCCATCGTAGCTGTAGATATAAAAAGCTGTTAATTATCTTTCATACTTTATTATGGAGAAACATGATATTCATCTGGTGCCTTATATGGTACAGCTATATTATAATAATCCTCGAACATATTTGTATACAAAATATCATCGATTGATGAATAATGAAATTCCCAGAATGAAAACAAAGTGCGAATTCCGAATATAATTAGTTAGGTTTGAAGATTATTCACATTAAGCAATTATTTGGCGAAAATATTGGCAATGGCTTTTATGTGCAGTGTCTCGTGTTAATAATCTGATTATCGATTGGCTCCAGTGGCCCATCAGACAACACATCACTGCTTCATCGTCCTAAATATAGAATATGAAGCGCCCCTTGTTTTGTATTTAACACAGTTTTATTAGATCACCAATCGTAAAGTTTCTCTCATTCGACATTCATAAGACTTCAAAATTGAAGCCACACCGTGACCAAGTGACCAATACTTCGCGCTCGAATTGTCACAGAATGAAAATGCCCAATGATTTGAAACGCACGAATAGGCAATGCTACTAAATAAGGAGTTATACACATTGTCCATTTTTTGTTAAAATTTGCCACTGGGTGGTTTAAAACGTTTGCAAATTAATAAACTTCACAAACTCTACAGATGTTTATATAAAAAAATGCGAGTGTCAGGAGCATCTGTGGTGTAATCAGGGCATATGTCGATTTGTAAGAGCATGTTGAAGGCGTATAAGAACCCGCATCCCGCTACCTGCTCCCTAGAGCTCTTGTTTCACTTGGACTATTGTTCCCTAAAGCGGCAGAGGATGACGCGTGTGATTACAATAGGACCTGTGCTTGTGATCCTGTATTGTCCTTACTTCTAGATGACTATTTAAACAATGAAAAAGTATCCTTTACAAACCATAAATATATGGAGACAATTTATTTGGTCTTCTCTTAAGCGTAAATGAGAGGAACGGAATAGTAAATGTTGTTATTAACAAATTATTGTTTACATCACTCACGCCTACACTCGCACTAACGAATCGAATGATGGAGAATATTGAGTTAAATACACAATAATGCATATATTAACTGACTATTTGAATATAGTTGTTTGTAAATATTTCCCATATTACGCAGGTAGATCACATACAATAGTCCGTTCCCAACTATTTGATAATCTGCTCGTGTCTTTTAAACAGCCGCCATGCATCGTTTGCTGAATGTGAGACGCATTCGATAATATGCATTCCTATAGCGTAGGAATTTTAATCTACGTGTCGACCGAAAACTTTGTAAAAATATTTATTTAACATTGTGTTTCTTACGGCTCATACAACCTTTACTTACACAGTTGACTTTGTCGTTATGTTAGTCTATCTCTTCACTACATAAAAACTTTGTTATTTTGATAATCTTTTCTTATAGTAGTTCGACATATGACAGCAACGCACTTGATGTTAAGCAGGAGTGCAGTTCATAAATAGAGGCGACTGCTACTACAATTAAATTACTGCAAGCAACATTCGCATGTACTATAGCGACCTAGTTAGAACCGGAAACTTTTAATTTGATCCCGATCGAGAAAAAGTGGTACCCTAGACCGCTAGGGCATTTTCGACAATTAACATGGTGCCTACCACTCTTATTTATTTTATTTATGCATGCTCAAAAGACTCATTTTATTTTACACTGCATTTTGTTAGTTATTTTATTGCATTCTGTAAGATTTGCCTTAATCTCAGCAGCAATAAATCGAGGTCACAACCTATCGTCGGCAGATAATGTGTGGTTATCGTCAGCCCGAATTCCCCGAGCGTTGTAGTCGATAACGAGTCGTGAGAACATGCATTAGGGGTTTAAGGGGATTTTCTGACGCCCTTTATCTAAAACTGAAGTGTACGAGGCTTTAAACATAAAAGAATTTAAACATGGCATCTATTTTTTATAGAAACAAGTGTATTGACTTAGATATAAGGGAGGTATGTTCGTCCTGGTACAGGCTGTAATGTCTACCACACTTTAATGACACTTAAGATAAAACTTTTTTTTATTGTGACTCGACATATGACAGCACCCCGCTTGATGTTAAGCCGAAGTGTGGTCCATGAATGAATGTCACTGCTACTACAATTCAATAACTGTGAGTACCAATCACATCCACTATGCCGGCCTAGATGGAACCGGCAACTTACAATCTGATCCCGAAACGTGACCAAATCACTTCACGGTCTGTATACTTGTAAGTGGTGGTACTACCCCGGATCGGCAGACTGGGTACCACTGCCTATCACTCTTAAAAAATTATTAACAGTGGTAGGCAGTTTAACAATAAAGAGATAGTTCATGGTATTTTTCACAGAGTGGTAGTCAGACGTTTGGTGGGGTATTGCCAGTGTCCTAATCCGGAGTAATGCCAGTGACGCGTTTCGGGATTGAAAGTAGACGGTTTCGACTAGGCCGACATATAGGCGATGCTACTTGCAGTAATTTAACTGTAGTGGCAGTCGCTTCCTTTAATGGAGCGCACTCTAGCTTAAGATTAGGCGAATTGTTGTCATATGTCGAGCCATAATAACAATAAAAACACAATATGGCAGATTGACGCAACTTGCTGTTCGCACACACTTATTCAACATGTTTTGGTTAAGTAACCGAAGAAATCGACCGAAATTCAACACTACAACCTCCATGGCCACCTTGGTGAGGTGTTGACCTGATTTTTGACCAATGATTTACGCTTAAATTTTTTAATGGTTTTTCGTTAATTGCTTACTGGTTCATTATTGTATTCAGTTATAAAATATGAAGAAGTTTGTTATTTTTTTTTTTCATTTCTATCCTAAGCTCCAAAACGTGCTTGTATCTAGGTAGGTATTGTAGGTATAAAAAAAATGTTACCGGCAAGTAGTTTAATACCGGGTTTTGCGAGACGATTTTACTACCATTAGACCACGGTCGCCTTATTAAAGTATTAGTGTAGTTGTCTTAAAAACATCATGTTCAATTTCTCTTCAATAATACTCGTAAAGTTTATTTTTAGTTGTTTGTACTTTTAGAAGTCATCTCTCGTCACAGTCACTGAATGTTACAAATAATATGACAATTTTAGCAATGTATTGTTAACTACATATTCTACAATTGTCAGTTCGGTCATTCGCCCCAAGTTCCGGTGTCACAGCAAAACCGTAATGGTGGTGGGCGGAAATTGGCGCGCGATTACAACTCCACCAATTTGATGCGATACAATCGGAAAATACGCTGAGTGGATATCCATGATCCTAAAGATCTGATATAGCTCTTAA
This sequence comes from Tinea trinotella, assembly GCA_905220615.1. Classification (NCBI taxonomy): domain Eukaryota; kingdom Metazoa; phylum Arthropoda; class Insecta; order Lepidoptera; family Tineidae; genus Tinea; species Tinea trinotella. The sequence goes on from HG992312.1 coordinate 10,929,476, forward strand.
TGTTTATTGATTTTACGTAACAACATAAAATAAATAGTATCGCGTCGTAAAATGAAATAAGTATTTCATTTTAATGTTATCGACTAACTAAATGAGCAACAGAGATTTACCGTTTCTTAAATTTCACAAATTGTTTTGTAAACGTATCGTTATGATAGAATATAACGTGTAAGATGACCGTAAATAAATTTTAACGAGAGCTATTAGAGAATTGAATTTGATATTTAAAACCTCGGTTCACATTCGTGATCTACAATTGACCGTTTTAAACGAAAGGGCATTATAGGTTTTGCAATATCGAAATACGATCGCTACAAATGGACAAACGTGATGTAATTTCGCGCTCTACGATATTATACTCACGTTTTCATGTAAAATATTAAATCGTCCCCTTAGTGTAGTCATATACATAAATACAGTATAAATACATGAAGTATTTCCTTAGGCCGTGCACTGCGGATTCTTGTCAGCGCTCTTGTGTATTCACAGAGCGAAACACTTATATCAATTGTCATAGTACAAATGTAGTTGGATTTGTTTTGTAACGTAATAGGCCGGCATAGTGGAAGTTGGTTGCAACTACTTACAGTTATTGTACTGTAGTAGTGGTCACCTTCATTCATAGACCGCACTCCAGCTTAACATTAGGCGGGTGCTGTCATATGTCGAGTCACAATAAAAAATATAAAGAAATATGCTATATAAAAAATATATTTATAAAAAAATAAATATGTTTTTGCCTCAAACTATGGCGTTTATTTTGTTTATTTAATAATTTTTCAGAAGCTTCGCGACCATCGTGGTTTATATGTCGTCTTATAATAATCTACGTCGGATTATAATAATCGAAATGTAGGCGATAGTTAACAGCAAAATGTTTTTTCTATTTTCCGCGCTAATGCTCAGATATGTACTACTAAAATAAAATTGTTTATTTTCAGACAAACTATTGTAGATTAATTTAACATGATAGAGACAGAAATCTCATTTCATTTTTACGTTTGATTTAATTAAATCAAATTTAATGTCATAAATATTATAATTAATTTAATAGAGAATAAAAAATTAATTTATGTTCAAATAAAAAAATTGGTAACACATTTTTATTTCTTAATACCAGTCCAGTCACTCTATTGTGCAATCAATTAGTGAAACTGATAATTGAAACGATCTGAATTAATTAACAATAAATAAAAACTTTCATAAATTATATAAAATTTCAAATTACTTAATTAAGTGTTTGATGTCTTTTAGTCAAAGATCATTTAATGCACGATCATTTCTTTAGCCGGCATAGTGACAGCGGCTGATACAAATGAAATGAAACGCTTTATATAGTTGACTGCGCTCTTGAATCTCTTGAGGCAAATCGAGGTAAAATAAAATAAAATTAATAATACTTCTCACTATCATCATCACTTAAGAGTGGTAGATAGTGGTACCCCCAGTCTGCCGATCCGGGCTAATACCACCACTTACAAGTATACAGACCGTGAAGTGATTTGGTCGCGTTTTGGGAGCAGCTTGCAAGTTGCCAGTTCCCACAAGGCCGGCATAGTGGCTGTGATTGCTACTCACAATTATTGAATTGTAGTAGCAGTGGCATCCATTAATGGACCACACTCCAGCTTAACATCAAGCGGGGTGCTGTCATATGTCGAGTCACAATAAAATATATATATATATATATATATATATATATATATATATATATTTTATTTCTAAGGCATATTTGCAATTCATTTCCTATACTCAAAACCTTTTCCCCTTGTAGTTAACAGCGCCTTTGTCAATTTAGTGGACTCATTGGTAGTGCTTACAAAGTGCCTTTTTTTTATTGCTAAGAGAAATCTCAGCTCTTGTGGTTTACTAAGAATTTCCTGCAACCTCACATCAATGTTGTACTTTATTACTATGAAGAACCAGGTGAGCCAGTTACCAAGCAACAAGCAACTCGTTTACGGAGAAATCTGTCTACCATACTCTCTAATGTGGCATTTGTCGCATTAAATTAAGAAAATTGTGATTTATTAGGTATCAAATCTAGACATAATCTGCTAGCTAACCTTTTCGTCCAACACGAAGATCAAAATAATAGGTATAATAGCACTGTCGTCATCCTGTTTCTATGATACAAGCACATTTAGTAGCTTAATATAGATAATAAAAATAGCGAAATATTTTAGAAAATACACATATACGAGTATATAAAAGGCAAAAAATATAGTATTAGATATTTAAACGGATTTGCACTGAATATATCAGCCGACTGTTAAAATGCACTCGTGATTTTATCCAATTTTCTCCATTAAATAAATCCAATAAAATTAAATATGTCATGATCATTTCCCATATTTTTGTATTAATTATTTTATCACCACCAACTTCTTAGTAACATGTCATAACTTTGCAAGCAGACGTTCGTTCTTTGTTGTTCTTCACAAACATAGTTGTTAAGACGTAAACTCGTAAAATGTACTAAATATTTTGTTTAGTCTATGTCAACTAGACAACATAGTGTAAGTCGTAGGGGCGACCTGTAGTACTCGATTGTTTGGCGCGTGTCCAAACATAAGTTTATAGCTGACACTGTTTACCAAGTTGGCTCGTGTCTTCGAAATAATGTTCACTGTTGTTCTAACTAGGTATCTATCTATACACGTTTTTGTCTTATTTGTGCTCGTGTTACCCGATGCGGAAACCGTGAATGGTGAATCGATGGGGAGTTTTGAAATGCCAATAGAGATATTTACCTTTTTTGCAAAGACATTTCTCGTTAAAGCTTCCGTAGCTGCATTAATAAATTCACGAATCGTGGCTATGAAAAAAGTTATGATATTTATGTTTTTGTGCTTTGAAGCATCTTTTTCGTTTAAGCAGAGGAGACAGATCATAATATACATTACTTGCTATTGTATATTTTTAATTTCTTTTATATTTACACAAATTCGTATTATTAGGTACCTTGTAAGAGGTGTCAGAGATACCTTTTCAATCGATTGCACATAGAAATGCAATCTCTCCTAAATTTTGACGCTATTAAAAAGAACTTTTTAATTAACTAAATGGAATATCAACAAGTAAAGTTTTAGTTTCACAAAATGTCACTAAAGCCCAATGACATTTGGTTAACTGTGGCAAAATCTAGATTTTATTATAATTAAATTTGATAAAACTTTCCTGCAATCAACTGTATGCGTAGTCATTAATTTTCTTAAAACGTGTATAGATGTAGATTTTGTAGGCATATTTAATAGGTAATAAAGTAGGTATTCTCTTTAGAGTTTATGTTTAGAGGCATCTGTTCATATTTCAGGTCACCTAGGTCGTAACACAAAACATAACGCGTCTGTGTCATATGCGAATGTATGTCAACCAGTCTTGTGCATACGTTTAAGAACAACAAAATGCAATATTCGTTTTTCAAATGCAAAATAGAGTTTTGAAATTTTGTAAATTACAAAAGTACAGATATAAGAGAATTATTTTTAACATTATTTAACAAACGTAAAAGAATCCACAATTGTTATGACCACTTTTTTATAGAATTTCCCCGATTTGATCGAGGAACAAATTCCTAGGTCATCCCAGTTTGATCCTTCCACTTACCTCTGATATATAAATCTCTTTTCATCGAAACCATGTGCCCGCAGCATACTCATAATATTTGTCACTGCATTTTCTTTCTAATCTTTTGCCCATTCTTTTTACTTCTACAAATCGCGTGACGCTTCCAAAATACGAATTGTTCCCAATTATAACATTAAGTAATGATATCGGTACTTTAATGATGATGAAAATTGCCGTTATACATTAGAATTTTTACTTCTGTCGGTAATACGAAATGAATTATAGTAGGTAAACAATATTTTTTGCTATATTGTGTTGGTATTGTGCTGAACGTTGATTTGTTGCATGTTGTGCAAATGTGTGTCAGCTTCTATGTATGTTTATGTGTCTACTTTAACGGATTTAGTTGCCTAGTTACAGCATGCCCTTAATCTTTTGCAACATAGTTAATTGACCTCCGCTAGTGTAGTGTAGGCTTTCCAACCCCGAGACATGGATTTTTAATTTTAGCGCCTTAATTGTGATTTACAGCTTTATTATATTTCAAATAAATAAACATGGTCATTAAAAAGTATAAGTGGGGTAACGATTGCGAATAGAGTTAAAAATATAATTTTGCTTGATAAATGTGATTTAAAAGAAGATGTAGCAACAAAGATTGAGAAAATTTTGCGTATAAATAAAACAATGGATAAGTGAGTTTTATTAATCGGAGGCGAGTGAGTAGATTCAACGGGAACGATCCAGAAGATTTTTTTAATCAAATCTCATAAAAACAGTGCCCTTAACCAAAGAGCGAGTAAGTATGAAGGAGATATTTATGAATGTAAAAGGGTTGTGTCAGGATCGTGAAAGTAGTGTAAAGGCCTATCCCTGTGGGAATCAGGGCGTGAAATTGTGGGTGATAATGACATGATTTGTGCGTGTTATATATGACTAGTATTTTTATGTACAGAATTATTTACAATTTAATCTTTAAAACTCAAATAAAGCAAATAAATCAATAAAGCATCTTTAAAATTTACAAGTACAAAGGCGACCGTGGTCACCCCGGTTCGAAACCACTTGTCGGTATCAATGTATCAAAGACATGCAGCACGTTTAGTAGCTTATTATACATAAAAAAGTAATAATATCAAAACGATTGCTTTTATCACAGTTACAAAATAATAGCTGTTATACTGATACATATGACGAGCGCTTACTTTTGTGATTGTTTTAAGTGTCCGATAAATTAACCAATACTGACGATAATTGTTATTGCACCAATCAGTTTCACTAACTAATACATTAATAATTAATAAATGCAGTTATTCGTCACATTTTTAACGTCACGCACGCGAACGCACGCATTTGATTGACTTACTTTAACGAAAGTCTAATTCTTATTTCAAATGTTTTTCGCTTTCTATCTAGTTCGTTTTGTTGTTGCATTTGGTTTAGTTTGATTAATCGATTTTGTTGTGTACCAACTACTTGCATTGCATTTTAATTAAATGTAGCAATCAAGTTTATTTCTAATTAATTCTTAATCGGTAATCGACGAGTCGTTTTTGTTGATGGTACAGTCCATTGTGGTTGTATGTTGAATTGATAGAATGTAGGCGTGTAACTGTTAAAGGATTATTAATTGTACTTTAAATAAATATGTACCTACACATTTATCTCCACCGCTTTTGTAAAAGTACAATAGCAGAGCAGCTTTCGACATTCGAAGCAATTCAATAATAATTCATTAACCAAAACCATGATTAGTGATCTTAAGATTTAATTCCATTTTGACTTATATTTTACGGACCTTTTACATTAATATATATTCATACTTATTCATTTAAATAAGTACCTAATTGAGAATTGATCATTAAACAATGTCATAAGGGCTTAACAATAAATTGCGTAACTTTCCACTATTTGCCTCCCACAACGACGCCTAACTTGCACCTACATACAAATATCCAATAGCTTTACTATCAAAGAACATAATAACCTTGGCTTTTTCTACACAAGCGTAGTCTACGCTTCTATTACTCATTCCTTCGTGTCCTACGCCACCCATATTATGTTTTCTTTCAAACATACTCGTACATGCATAATGAACGTCTATATTAACCATCACGTGTTCTTCAACTTCATGATTTAAATATAATTATTATTAAAACATACAGTCTCTCGATAAGTTTCGACGCAGACGAATAAATATTGTAAATACAGATTTAATAATGTCAGTATCAAACAATTTGTTGTTAGACCACGGGTAAATCGTATCTTACTTTTCTCTACTATTCTTATTTGCTATTTTTGTTACTTTTAAGTGCATAAAAGGTTTTGACCGAAAAAAGCCCCTCCTCTGACGTTCCATTATAAAATAGAACAACCTTTCAAAACACGTCTTTCCCCTGTCGTTTAATACTGGATCCTTCAAGCGCAGTGTAATAGAGCCAGTTCAGACTTGTTCACCACGGACTGTCGTCTTCACTGATGGACTCTTTAGCTTAATATTAGGCGAAGCAATGACATATAACAAGTAAAATTATATAATTAAAGAATTTGAATGGGCTAGCGCTTTCGATTTAATAATCAAATCTAAAGCAGTATTAAAAATAAACAAATATTATCTTGATCACTAACGAACTGTCGTTAGTGATTCTTAGCACCAATTGAACCGCTGATAGTTGGTATTTCAAGTAGTCCATCTGCTACATAAGGAAAGGGGCTACGTCATTTTTATTGTTGCATATAAAGGAAATAAGTACCATACTCGAAAATAATATAGTGCATAACGTTTTCTTCACATGTAAAAAACATATCGACGGTTTCCGGGCTATTTGTTTTAAGCGACATTTTTAAAACTTTACAGGAGAGCGATTTAAAGTTTTGATTTCCAGAAAAAAATTCATACCTTTTTGAAACCAGGTTTATTTTCAAAAAAGTAAAATTTATCTATTTTCTTATTATATTCCCCATAATTTGATTAAGATACTTCTTTTAAAAAGGCGCTATTAGCAGATATGATTGTCGCTTAATACAAAACGCCCATACTTAATTAATTTGTAGATGCAGGCTAAATGATTTAAGCACCAAATGTTGCACGTAATAGATTCAAGCAAAACGCTTTAAGTATAACTTTTGTATTTTTTTAGAGTAAGGCTAATTGTATTAATTACAACGTGATGAATAAAACAGAAAAAGGCAAATTAGTTTATACGACTAGTAAAACACAGCTGAGGTACAGGATAAATGACTAAAGAGGCGAATAGTATTTAAAAAGTAATTGTTTGAAATGACAATAAATTAGTAAATTTCAAAAAAAAAGTCGGTTAAAACATAATAATACTTTGGTTAAAAGGGAAATAACTCTTTGTTGTTTCAATAATAAAATTAAAACTAATAAAACAAAACTATTAATAATTACCATTTTTTATTTATTAACATAATGTTATTCAAATATTGTATTGTACTCAAAAATAATCACTTTGGCATATAATGTGTCCCAAAATTCAGCGATAAAACTGCAACAGAGGGTAGCCCTGGTCATGACTAGTCAAGAACAAAAAAATTTAAAATTATCCATTGTTTTTTTTTAGTTACGAAAAAAATTTAATTTTTTCAAAAACTTACATCTCATCTGACATTTTTAACTACCATGAAAACAGTTTTTTAAATATTTTTGATTTATTTTTTGTATCAGTAAGCTGAATATATCTGCTATTTATTACAATCCTTGAAATCCACAGAAAACATATAGTTTTTACATAAAAATGATTTATATTACATTTTTTGCTAAAAATGTTGAAAGATTTTTACTTTCAGTATTTCACTCATCGTGGTGTAAAAAAAGTATGAATACTACTATGGCAAGTTTTATCAAAAAATGACGCAACTAATCAAGATTCTAAAATGGTATAATATTCTAGGAAATCTAGCCACATAAAAAAATACGAGTGGTATTTCTAAACAAGAACCAAATTTCATAAAATTGTTGTTTAAATTAATTACTTTTACTATGGGATCAAAATAGGTTTTTGATAGTCAATATCATTTTAAAAGTTGAGAGAGAAAGATTTTGCGTTAGAGCGAGAAAGACAGATGTTAATTTTTGAATATTATTGTAATTTTGTATCCAAAATGGATTTATGGATATAAAATGAAATAAAACAACTAGTTTAAACAATAAAACATTTAATTTTTTACTGAATTTAATTACAATAAATGTTCGAATTGTTTGCCACCAGCATTAATACAAGCACGACATCGCCTTAAAAATGATCGTTTTATTCGTCTTGCATAACTTCCAGCATTTATGTGATCCGCAGCCTGAGTGATTTTTTGGCGAAGTTCGTCCAATGTTGTAATGGGTTTTGAGTAGACCCTGTCTTTGAGACAACCCCAATAGAAGAAATCCAGGGGGTATAGGTCGGGTGAACGGGGTGGCCATGAGATAGGACCAAGTCGCCCGATCCAACGCCCTGGAAACTCATTGTTCAAGTAATCTCGCACAGGACGGGCATAGTGAGCCATACCATAAGTATCGTAAATCACTAAGAGGCACGTCTTCTAATAATTCTGACATGTTATTTTGTAAGAAGTTTAAATAACTATTACCATCTAAGTTTCCGTGTAACTCAAAAGGCCCAATCACTTTTCCATTTAATATGCCCGTCCAAAGGTTAAGGTTGAATTGGTATTGGGATTTATCTTGTCTCACCAGGTGTGGATTTTCATATTTCCAGCTATGTAGATTGTGAAGATTTAAATAGCCATCTTTCTTGCAGGTTGATTCATTCGACCATAAAACTTTATCTAAGAATTGAGTATCTTCTCTGTGCTTTTGTAGCATTACACGGCAAAATGTGACCTGAAGTGGATAGTCCCGCGGTAATAGCGTCTGCACACGTCTGTAATTATATGGGCAAAGCCAGTGATATTTTAAAATACGATGAGCAGAACTTCTTGGTATTCCCGTAGCTGCTTCTATGGCACGTACCGAGGTAGTTGAATCCATTTCTATTTCATGCAGAACTTCTACATCTCGATCCGATCTTGGTCTTCCAGCGTTTCTCCTATTAGATGGTAAACGATCCTCAGAAAACGCTTGATGTAGATTTATAAATACTCTAAAATCTTCGAGCATTTGGGTACCTTTCCCGATACAATCTGCTAGCAGAGTTTGCATTGCTTCGGCATTTACCATAAATTAAGTGCATATTAGCGTATTCAAATGGCGTGTATGGTAGAGGCATGATAAAAACAAAACAGTCCTCTAGGTCAAAAGTCCAACTCACAATCACAGTCCAAAATAATGCCAGGTCAGTCCAGTTTGCAGATCACTTAATCGAGTCCAAAAGCCAATCCAAAAGTCAGTACGAAAGCCAATTTAATGCGGAACGGTGCACAGTAAACAAAGGAACAGAGCATACTGACTGATAACAGCAACTTCTCTACTTGCCCCATTGTTATATTCAAAAATTAACATCTGTCTATCTCGCTCTAACGTAAAATCTCTCTTTCTCTACTTTTAAAATGATATTGACTTACAAAAACCTGTTTTGACCCCATAGTAAGTAAAAGTGATTAATTTAAACAACAATTTTATGAAATTTGGTTCTTGTTTAGAAATATCACTCGTATTTTTTTATGTGGCTAGTTTTCCTAGAGTATTATACCATTTTAGAATCTTGATTAGTTGCGTCATTTTTTTAATAAAACTTGCCATAGTAGTATTCATACTTTTTTTTTACACCACGATGAGTGAAAATCTCCTAAAATTTTTTTTTAACATTTCAAGCAAAAAATGTAATATAAATCATTTTTATGTAAAAACTGTATGTTTTCTGGGGTTTTCAAGGATTGTGTTTAATAGCAGATATATTCAGCTTACTGATACAAAAAATAAATCAAAAATATTTAAAAAATATATATTAAAAATATTAAAAAATGTTCATGGTAGTTAAAAATGAGATGTAAATTTTTGAAAAAATTACATGTTTTTCGTAACTTAAAAAAAAACAATGGGTATTTTTGAATTTTTTTCTCGTCTAGTCATGACCAGGGCCACCCTCTGTTGCAGTTTTATCGTTGAATTTTGGGACACATTGTATATGGCACGATATGGTGTAGACTGAAGCGCCCGTTCGGGGGGGTATAGTATAAAAACTTGCTTGTTTTATGGACGCGAGCGGCGAAAATGTTCTGTTTTAACCGACATTTGGTACAACGATTCATACAAAATATGCAGTGTCTGAATGTTAAGTTTTCGATGTAATCGGTATAGGAAAAATGAATGAAGTACTAGTACTTGTAGATTTAATTTGTTTGAAGCGACCAATCAAAAATTAACCGATTTAGGAATAAAGGTTTATTTGCCATTTAAATTCTGTTTCAACTACAGGGCAAAATGTTTTAATAGCCTTTTTTTACTAAAAACAGATGCAAGCGAAATGAATTAAGCGACATTGCATACCAATTTGGGATTCAGGCTAAATGTTTTAAGAGACATGACTATATCTTTTTTGAGGAAGGTGTAATGATTTAACAAACATCACCTATAAAATGTAACTTCAGGAAAAACGCTTTAAATGACACGTTTGGATGATTTGTGTGTGAGGCAAAAACGCTTAAGTAAATAAGCAATAAAAACTTTTGTGGCTCAAGTACACTTTCTATATAAAAGGACATATTTCGCGTCGGTTCATACAATGAAATTTCGGATCGTCCCAAAAAATGGCATTGTTTGAAGCGCCAAAAAAGTGCTCTGATCGTCACCAAAGTCGACTCAGTCGACGCAAAAAAAATCGCTGATTCCGAATATGTATATAAGTCAATATCGGTCAAAATGTCGCTTAAAACAAATAGCCCGGAAACCGTCGATATTGTTACGATTTGAAATGTTACTATGGAGGAGGGAGAAATACTGGAGCACAGTGCGAGTATGGTACTTATTTTCTGATATTTAATCTACGAGTAAAATATTTAGTGTTAACTATCTTTATATTATACATATGAATTAATACGGTTTCATGTTTTGTGATGCCCGTTATTAAAGTTGCAATTTCAAGGCTAGCTACTCCATGCGAAGTTATAGTATACTAGATATAAATAATAAACTACATATTTTATCAGCTTTAAACACGCTCATAAACATTTAAAGAATCTTAACGAGTAATTAAATATTAATTGTATTATGTATTTATAATTTCTTACTATTATTAACGTGCGAGAAACTTGTGTTCATAGTTAAAGAACAAAATAGTTTAAGAAATTAAATATTATTATAAAAATACTGTAAACAAGCGAGCCATAAACAGGACGTTAAATTCCTATGAGTCTGTTTGCTTGTTGTTCCCGGTCTAGCGTCGTCGAGCTTAAAATAATTACACAAGTGCACCGGGCGCCTGCCTTTGTGGCCAATCCTTCGGAGTTCGTTGCGCCTGCGCTTCCCCTCGATTCATTTATAGTACCTGGCATTGCCTGACATTTACATTCACCTTTTCGAGAGTAAAAGTTGTTGCCAAGTAAATTTAAGTTTTATTATGCATGCATCCTATATTGATACTGGTAACGGACACTTTCACTTATGACTTCATAATCACAAATCTTTCGGATTATTTACAAACAAACAATTATGTAAATACGTATAAAAATCGTTTAAATATGCATCAAATAATATCTTTAGCTTTTAATAATATTATAGTACAGTTATATTAACTTGTTTTATCTTATCTCATTTCGTCCAGTCTTTATGTTCAGCGCACCATGAAGCATTGAGAATTTACCCGCACCATGTTGATTATTAGAGCACGTTTAAAAATTTAAACTGTGTATAGTAAATAAACGGTTCGTCATCAAGCGAAGGCGCGAGGTGCGCGTGCGCATGGGCTGCCGATAGTTGGCTGGCAGTCTGTTACCAACGTTGAATGGAAGCGGTTGCGTGCCCTTCTGTCCTAAATCGCGATACAAACGTGGTTTCATAACATTCTCAGGTTATCATCTCATCTAAAATAGCATCAAGTGGTTTTGTGTTAAATTCGGTGAAAAGTAAACGCATTTTGATTATGTTTTAGTGCATATATAATGACGTGTTGGTTTATTTTTAATGTTGATTTTAGTGTTAAAAGTAGTAGTGATGTTGGAGTAAATGTTATAAAATTATTTGTTTTTGTGTAAACGAAAATAACTTTTATGTTTGTGTCTCTAACTAAATGTCAAATATACAGTATAAATAACATAAATCTATGTTATAACCTTGGTGTTAATTAAACGCTCACGAGACGACAAACTTTGAGGACAAATTTTATATTATTTAAATTAAAAAACACATGTTATTTCCAGTTATGTGTAATTGTTGTTTGTTGTTTACCTTAAACTTGGAATGAGAATAGTTTAAATTTCTATTTATCTACCTTGAGTAATTAGTCTTTCTCTATACTGTGTATCGCTCTACTTCACTCAATAGCCATATCCATCGCAAATTGTACGCTTCCTTTAAGACAATCTTCGTGTGTATAACTTCGCTATTATGATCATGATTTATACCTGCTACGTCATTAGTTTCCATGTCAGCAATTGGCTCACTAAACGGATGTGTTTTATCTTCTTTAACTGCCTGCACATTGTCTGTTTGGAATAAATATAATTCTTATGGATTCAGTCCAAGGATAGCAGATAGAACAATCGGCGTATAAACAGGGGCTTGTCACAATTGTAAAAGAAACTCGTTATTCTTAGGTCAACAAAAGGACATCCTTGAAACATATATTACGATAATTAAATTTAATAAACGAAATTATCGCTAATTTCTCATTAAGTGGCGTGACTGAAGTTATTAAGGAGGTCGGCGATCAAGGTCTACTAAACCCATTGCGACTCCTTTATCTTAGAATATCTTGGTCACGTGATGGTAAGTGTTAGGGGTTTGGCTGCGTGCCAGGTTTTGCTTTGAGGTCAGTTTGCTTTTCGCGGCCAAGTCATCTATAACACCAAAAAAACATTAATATATTTTTTCTGCATTAGGTTACTTAAACAGTTCTGTTTAATTTTTAATTTAATAAGTTTGTTGTGACAGCGTTATAGTAATAGTTTAGCAGAGCTTAGTAGAACGATTAAAAACCTATTTTCTATTAAATTGACTTGTAATAGTTGAATTAATAATAATTAATAATTCAACTATTAAGGACGTAAGAAGTTCCTAATTTAATTATTTTTTACTAACGCGGTAAAGGGCATTCATGCCATTCATTATCTTTTATTTTTCTTCCCACTCTTCAGCGCACATTGCTGTGTTTTACTATTATCATCAGTAACGGGAACATCTTCATTATGTTGATAGGTTCATTGCGTACGTATTCCGCAATTTTCTCTTTTACCCTTTCCATTCACGACGCGTCCCGCTCCCACACTGAACTTTCCAACAAAGACAATGGCTCATTCAGATTTCACTCTTTTTGTCAAATGCGTCAACAAAGTGCACTTCTGTGTTAATTAAGCATTAATGTGCCATTATAATTGTCTTCCTTATGTTTTATATGTTCAACAAAGTTATAATGGTACATATGATGTGCTAGATATTTTCACCAGATCTTGCGTAATTGTGTATGGAAGGTTTTGTGATAGAAAGTATTTATTACGTATTGACGCTTACGTTTCCGCATTTATCTTCATGTGGAGTATTGTATATTCAGGAATATAATTTACTACAAACTTTAACAAATTAATTAATCATTAATAGAGAGATTGTCTACGCTTATTTAAGCACAGTGGTCATGCTCAATGATTGCAGAACTACTAAATTGCGCTGTCTTTTTAATTGTTGTTTACGGCACTTTTATTTTATAGTATTGCCAATTCAATTTCACGATCGCCTCGGTTGGCTAAACCTCACTTCTTATCTTTGATTTTAAGCAGGGCTATTACAATAAGATTCAAGTGACGTATTCCTTTATTTGTACAAAATGGAACAGCAGAGAGATGCATCTCCAGTCTTTTGTTCGATGGCTATTCATCAGTACGCGCTGTCACAATCAAAGTACTTCTCGAGTTCGTTGACATCCCTGTGGACGTGACGCTCATTTTTCCGAATATTTCCCGATGCGAGTTATTGCTGAACGTGTTTTACGGGTTATATTAACAATACAAGTTGACGTTTTTGGTACTCCAGAACGTTGGTTCGTTGAGGCAACTTGATGGCGTCGAGACACGAATTACTTTCGTGACCATTGTATTAATACTTTTTACTTCAAGAGAATTCTCTGGTAAAAATGATTCTTTTACTTTATGGTTCAAAGATCTTGTAAGTTTTTCTTTGTTAAGGAAAAAGAAGTATTTGGAGTAAGGTACATAAATAGTACAACGCATTTATTATAAATACTAACAACTAGTTCGCCTACATGAGTTACCCGGTTATGTTAAGCAATTACTACATCCGATGTAACCTGTTTCAGCATTAAATGCACTTAATCTATAATCCTTCTCCAAAATACTTTTATATAAGTCTCTAGCCTTTTAGTATGTTTTGTAATATCCAAATATACGTACAACGATGAGAGTGTGAAATTGCAGTTCTTTACTTCCTCTAAGTTTTGTGTTAATTACTTTAATGTTCAATGATTCGAGACTAGATCTTACGATTCCTTAACATGTTTTTTATATTGCGTAACTCTAAATATAATAGTTTTTTAATGATCTAACATGTTTACGTACGATGTCGTATTATTATTAAACTTATATTTATACGACAATTAAAAGCTTTAATTGTTCCTTTATTGTTCGTTATGTTTTGTTTAAATATAAAACCACTTATATAACCTAAATAAAAGATTCAATAGCTAAGTTAGGCAATCTCTTTATTACAGAATTCGAATAACTGTCGATAAGATAAAACCGTTTAAAATAAGAAAGACTAACAATAAACAGTCTATAGTGAAATTATAATCTAAGTGATAAGTGTAAAAAGTGAAAAAATAATAATCGAAGTCTCGTTAGTGCATTTGTATGAGGATATGTGTGAAAATGAGTACGGAACGTCGCTTATCTCGGAGTTTCCACTCCTGCCTGAAGGGTTCCTCTACGGAGGAAGGAGCTGATGAGGAAGAGAGCTGCTACCACTCTTTGGGAGGTCGACATTCACTAAGCCGACAACCACAAGTATACGTTGAAGACCTAACAAACGTTTCACTTGCTGATTTTGATGAGAGCACAGCTACAGATGACAATAAAGGTTTGTATAATTTGATTTCTTGTTTGCGATTCCTTTCATTTAGGAACAAAGGGATTCTTTTAAACTGAATTTCAAAAGGTTATCATGTTTATGAGTATGTAATTTTAATAATTTATATAAATTAGGTTATTACTCTATATTAAATATTGTAATTTCTAAACAGATTTCTATTAAACATACGTTTTTATTATTGGCTTCTTGTACAATCAGATGAAATACGAGTAGTATGCGATAAATAATAAGCCCTTTCAGATAAAGAATAAGTTAACAAATCGAAGGAAGCCAGAGAGGAGTGTCAAAATTATGGTTACTTATAGTTACGAATCGTGGTTACTGCAATTCTTATAGTTTTAAACGATTATTACCTACTAAAGGAATTCTAGTTAGTATATAGAAAGAACCAAAAAATTCAATAGATACATAAAAATATATCTATTGCATAAAATATAGCAAAAATGGAATAGAACTGAAAATTGAGTCTTTTCAGTCGTCGGCTCACTATTGGACCTACCCTTGCTTTTTCAAGTCGAGATCATATTTCTTAGTACAAAAAGTAATGTTTTGTTCAGTCAGATGATTTCTTTCTTAATCCAATCAATGAGAGACTGCTTAGATTTTCACATTTAAACTTCTTACTGGTATAAACGACTATAGAAATGTAATTGTGAAATGGTATGATGCGTTGACGATGCGTGTGTTGTCAGTTCTTATAATAGCTGCAACGATCTGTATATTGACACCGCAACGCAGTAACTGTCATCTGGCCACAACTTTACCGCATTAAAGCAAAACTATAACGTACATTACATTAAGTAGTTATCGTCATTACTTCCCGTACTATTTATGCTCATGTTTATAGTTTATAACTTTAATATACTTGTGATATTAACTATAAACTATTGTTCTGAACTTGACTTTTCTGGTGGAAATACCAATTCAGTTTACGGCTGCCTTAGTCGCATCGTCATTAGGTATGTCGGCTTTTTTACGCCTTGTTTGTAGCATCCTGTTGTTTGACGACAGGCGTGGACAAACGGTTTAGCGATTAGTTTGTTGCGCATAAAGTCCCAACCTCTTTTTACCTCTTTTACCGTCTTACAACGGTAAAAGAGTTGCCTCTTGCTTACCGTCTTGCAACGAGGCAAGTCGAGGTCAGATCTTAATAAAAAATATTATTATAAAATAAATTAAACAAACATGAAATCTAAACGAAATTTAATGTAGATTGACAAAAGAAATGTATAAATCTGATGTGAAAGGATGCGGTAATCAAGGCAGACCCAGGATAGTGTTCTCACTGTTCTCCGACCAAATCAGAGAAATCCTTAAGAAAACTGAACTGACTAGTGCCCATAACCATAGTATGAAGAGAATTGTGGATGTGTCAGGACCGTAGCAAGTGGCGCTCCATTGTCTATTCCTATCTCGGTGGGAAAATGGCGTAACAATTTGATTGATTGAAACCTTACTATAACTTTATTTATTACATGTTATATAACCGAAAAAAAGCAACAAAAAACGAGATCTCTCGCTAATTAAACAAGGCAAGTTTTTATCTCAAGTTAATATTTTGTAATGTTTATTTTTAACTTTCCATGTAAATCATTTAGACATGCCACCTGTATTGTCAATATACTGCGTATACGCAACCGCTGACATCCGTTTCCTGTACTTTATCTCATTCTACACCAACCCTTCCTAGCTTTTTTCTGGTTCACGGGAACTGCTTCCGTTCCAATTCGTATAGCAATATTTTTTTTTATCACAATTCCCTTTGATTACCGTTTGTGTTGTGTATTAATTAATATAATTATTTTTTATATGTATTTGTATTAAAAAAAAACTATTAAATATTACCTTGTATTACGTATTTTTTTTATTTTTATTGTGACTCGACATATGACAGCACCCCGCTTGATGTTAAGCCGAAGTGTGGTCCATGAATGAATGTCACTGATGATACCATTCAATAACTGTGAGTAGCAATCACATCCACTATACCGGCCTAGATGGAACCGGCAACTTACAAGCTGATCCCGAAACGTGACTAAATCACTTCACGGTCTGTATACTTGGTGTATAAGTGGTGGTACTTCCCCGGATCGGCAGACTGCCTACTACTCTTTTATAACCAGACCCAAAGCAAATATTTATCTCTTTTTTTTATTAACAAATATTTGCAATATTTTAATATAATTATTTAATATTACAAATAAAAGCTATGAAACAAATATTTGCTCCGACCGGGAATCGAACCCGGGACTTTACGCGCAACAAAAAATCTAAAATCTAATCTTCATATATCTAATACTTTATTCTGCAGTTAAATTGCATTTTTATTGATATTTAACACAATTGTACATCTTCTCCGCACCTTGGATCCTTCAAGCGTTGCGTGATGCATATTTGGCTGGTATAGTGACGGCGACTGCGGCAACTGTGATATGACTGTTTTTTCAGTCGTCGGCACTCTTAGACCTTTTTCTGCTTATCAGAAAGATCGAGATCAGATGTCGAGTCACAATAAAGAAAATGTTAATCCAAGGAACAATTGAAACAAGGACCTAAAATGAATTTCGCAACCAAATAGTTATAAAAGGTCTATTACTATATTATTACTATACAAGTCTATCTGTTTTATATAGGTATATATATATAAATAATAAATTGGTCTGATATATACATATATATCTAGGTACATTAATTACTTTATTTACTAATTTTGATCTTTGTGATCCAAGTGATTATATCTAAATTTGAATTGTCCCTTTTGTTCAAATTACCTATGATTCCTACCGGCAAGTAGAATATAGGCATGTTATACCGGTCTATGTGCATCGATGACTAGATATCCCCCATGCCGGTCTTAGTTGCTTTTTCTTTTACATGTGATTAAAGAGTTCCATCAAATAGAGAAGTTATTTTCATATTCACAATATGTGTCTTTGATAGATCATAAACATGTTATGATATTCATGTTTAATTGCCTTATCCTGTCTGCAAGAATACCCCTTACTCGTATTATTAAGAAGCCGGTTGAGGTGGGAATAAACCGAGGTATGCGATCTCATACAAATAGTGTTGCCAGATGTAAATTTGGTAAGATAGAATTATTTAATTAATGTAAATTATAATTTAAAAGAAATTATAGGAATTTTGTGAAGTAATAAGAAAACATGTATAAATACATTAGGACCTAGACATTTGACCTCCACGTGCCTGGTGGTAAGCAAGGGGAGGTCTAAGAGCGCCGACGACTGAAAAAACTGACCCAGATTACGGTTGCCTCAGTCGCCGTATTTAATAAGAGTGGGAAATCATATTATATCGTTTATATAAAATTGACGACAGGCGTGGCGCATTAGTTAGCAGCCAGTCTCTGGTGCAACTCCTGGTCTATTTGTTTCATAGCTTTTATTTGTAATATTAGATAATAAATTCATATTATAATAATTAATTATCTATTTGCGTCGGGTTTGGTAGTGCCGAAGTGTAATAGTACAGACCGTGAAGTTACTTGTCGCGTTTTGAGATCAGCTTGTAAATTACCGGTTCCTACTAGGAATTATTCAACTTTACTAGCAGACACTTCCATTTATAGACTGCACTCTAGCTTAACATCATCGATAATAATTCATAAATCGTGAAAAAGAAAGGCATTACAAAGAGGTTCACGACATTTTTAATACTACTGGTATCCCTACATTAGAGGAGCTGGTTTTTGTGTACAACTTCCATTATGGGCGGAAGGCGGACTCGCTCAGTACATATTTGGGATCTTTGTATTGAAGATTGAATGAGTTTTTTCGGCTAAGGGCCAGGAAGTATGCCACACGTGGTAATTGCTTAGGCAAATATTTAACCAAATTCAAAGATTTTCGGACGGATTATCAGTATTAACGCGTCTTGCTTAGGTAGCTTAGGTAGCTTAGGTTAATTTATCACCGATTATGCTTCATAGTTACTTAACTATGAATTTTATACTTAAAGTATAAACTTATTAACATTTATACTTAAGTATACTTTAAGTATAAACTAAACATTTATACTTAAAGTATAAACTTTTATAATATACAAGTCTAGTTACTTTGCACAAATACCTGATAGAAGCTTTTAAAAGTACATTAAAAAGATTTTGAAGATACAAAAACTTTTCAAACAATTTAAAAATAAATAAATAGAAAATAATAGAATAGATAGATAGATATTAGATAAAAAGATAGATGGAAAATTAGAAAAACAACAGAAGTACAATAACATACAACATGCTATAATAAATAAATGTTTAATAATAAGTAAATAGTAATAAATAAATAGAACAGTATTATATAATTAAGTTGTTAAGTTTAAGTAGTTGTTAATATTTTTTATGTTATATTCGTTCAAATATAGATAACCGTTTAAATATTCATTTTCTTTATTAATTTGTGCAATAATATACTTATATGTTACTGTTCTTGGCTCCACGAATGTTAAATTGTCTAATTATCAATCAACAAATTTTCACGCCCTTTTCCCACAGGGATAGGCAGAGACAATGGAGCGCCACTTGCCACGATCCTTACATACTCGTAAATTATTAGATTAATTAATAAACATAAAAGACATTAATCACTTACGGTCAGTTCTGAACTCTACTTAATTATTTGAAAGTTTAGGATCTGCACCACTTTTACTTACAGGCGTGACAATTTGATATTATACACTACGTTACAGTTTGATATATTTTTTTAAAATTTTATTTACATTTCTATACTAAGCTACTAAAGTGCTTGTATCATAGAAACTGGACAACCAAAGTGCATATATCAAAGATACATTGGTACCGGTGGTGGTCTCGAACTCGTGCTCTCCGGCTTGTGTAACCATTGCACTGCCACTACACCACAGTCGCCTTATGTATATAAACACCACAGCTTAGTTTAAATGTGGGTTGTGTTAACAATTGCCGGCTCGCATTAGCTGATAAACAGTATAATAACATGTATTTCCTACTGCAATGTAATTACTGAGTAAATAGTTCGTTTCAATTAAAACACATCGCCATGCTAGGATGCGCCTGCGCTACTCTAATGAACACTCCACTGTGAGATCACGTATGACCTCATTATTATTAAGAATGCTATTTGCTATTTGTTATGACCGAGTTGAATTGCATTAACTTATGTCATTATCATAATATTTTTATTGTTGTCCGACGAGTGACAGCACCCCGACTGATTTTAAGCTGGAGTGAGGTTCTAGACAACGGTCCATTCTAGGTAATGGACAACAGACAACAGTTACCTAATTGTAAGTAGCATTCACTATAGACCATGAAACGAGCTATTTTAAAGCTGATCCCGAAACGTGATCTAGTCAACCAAGTGACCCACGGTCTATACACTTAAAAGTTGTGGTCTACCAACTAATCTTGAATAACTAGGTCCGGAGCAAATATCTAACCTTATCTTATTTTCTAAGGATTTGCGCGAAAAGTTTGTTGCTTTTACTATCGCGTTTATTTTGATATTTGATGATATAACGTTTTAAAAGCTTTGCGACCACGGTGTCACCTGGTCGTTCACAAACCGTCTCAATGATGACTGCAAAACTTTCGAAAAGTCGATTTAATTGATCCAAATGATGGCGATAGTAAACCTTAAAATTCTTCTAAAGTTTGAGTCAATAAATTCCAAGTAAAATTCGAGTGGATGGAATGTACTCGTATATAAGTTTCAATAGCATTTGTGGAAGCACTTTGAGTGTTGACAGGTTTACTCACTATTTCGATAGGGGACCGTTTGAGCAACAACAACCTCGTCAATTACTTTAATAATAGTCTTTAGCTTTGGAGTGTCAGTCGGCCCTTAAAGTCTATATTTTTATGAGTCATTAATCTAATGACTTAAAATACTTATACTTATTTAATTAGAATGTTTATATTATTTATAGTATTTTAAATAATTTTATTACTAAATGAATTTAACATCATCATCATCAGCCAGAAGGCGTCCACTGCTGAACATAGGCCTCCCCCTTAGAACGCCATTTCGAACGACAAGATGCCAGTTGCATCCACCGGTTAAATGAATTTATCAATCAATCAAATTGTCGCGTCTCAATTCCCACCTTTTATACCCACATGGATCATACGTATTGACAATAAAACGTCACTTTTTACGATCTTGACACAATTCTCTCATTGCCTTCATATCCACAATCCTCTTCATACAAGATTTTATCTATCTAATGTATAATATATGGACAGCAATTACTGGTCACTTTTTGGGGTGAAGTCCTTCGTTGCGTTATCCTGTATATAAATCAATCAATCAAATAAATTCTAGACAGAGACAACGGAGCGCCAGTTGACACGATCCTGACACAACTCCCTGGCCTCCCTCCCTGGACATCCACAAATCTCTTTATATAAGCGGTACGTCGTGGCCACTAGGTACCCCAGCTTTCTTTGGAATGTCTCTGTTTTGGTCGGAAAACACCCTCCAGGGTCTGCCTCGTTTAACATCAGGTTTATAAATTCCTTTCGTCAATCTACTTCACTCATCCTTTATTCTTCTTTGTATAGATAGGAATGTTTTGAAAATATGTTTAATATTATTGTACTGATTAGTTTATTTCACAGCGTAATAAACTATTCACAAAGTATGTAAAAACGACCGTAACAACAAATGTTATCAATTGAAGAAAGTATGCCGCCTGCAGGAAGTATACATTTACACATACATAAACCTAGATATGAAACGCAATACAACCTGTAATGTTTATTTGTATCATTATTTTAAATTTCATGGAAATTTTCACTTCCTTCGTAGCCATTCCGGTTGCATGTCTATACAGGGTTCTTTAATCTATTCAGAGACAACTTTGAGCTAATACACAAGGGTTCTCCCTATCCTTAAACCACGGATCCTTCAAGCGATGGTTTGGTGTTTTTAGTTTTTGGCACTCTTCGATCTCCCTTTGCTTACTATCTCAGGCGACTTGGGGTCACGTAGTCACATTAAAAAAATACACTTTTAAATACCGCTCAAGATTAAGTAATTGTTTCAATAATTCGATCGTGATAAGTTAATCACCTCTGTTTTAGTTTTTATAGAATTTAGTGTGTTTTTAATATTATGTTTTGCGTTATGATTATATAGAAATAATTCACTGACGACATAGTGAAAGTCGCGAATAATCGGTGGATGCAACTGGCATCTTGTCGTTCGAAATTGCGTTCTAAGGGGGAGGCCTATGTTCACCAGTGGACGGATCCTGGCTGATGATGCTGTATTTATGTAGTTTATACTTATGCAAATTAAATTATTGCACAATCAATGTTTTTTAAACTTATATTAGTATATCTAATCTTTATTGCATATTTTCTCGCTTTATTGCACACCGATTTAAAGCCTTCTAAAGTTAACCTTAAACATGCAGTTGTCCTTGTGTATTTTTTTATTATTTTTTTTTATAATACATTTCTGTACTAAGCTACTAAAATAAGCTACTAAAGTGCCTTGTATCACAGAAACAGGACAACCAAAGTACATATATCAAAGATACATTGGTACCGGTGAGTGGTTTCGAACGCGTGCCACTCGGCTTACGTAGTCATTGCACTGCCACTACACCACGGTCGCCTAATATAACATTGTTAACATCGTATTTTGAGATGCGTGGTAAACAGAAAGTTAGTGGTCATTTGTCCAGTCTGCGGATCCACCTCTTTTAAATGTACAGACCGTGACGTGACTCAGTCGCACGAGGAAAAACAAAGGTGCTGTCATATATCGAGACTTATACGTGAGATAAAAAAAAAAGTTACCTTGCATCAACTTAGCAGTTATTAAATATCATATAATTAATTAATCAACTAATTAGGATGACTAGTGCTCGTTACTTTACAATAAACATTTTATTAAATGCAAGAAAGTTTTTGGTTTATATATTTTTATTTTATATTTTTTTCCTAGTTTTTAACTTTGCGAATATCTAGGAATTTTAATTAATAAATGTGTCATATTAAGTATACAACGATAATTAGGTGATTGTACAACAGGTTACAAACATAAATTATTAAAAATGTATGTTTGTTGTGTTGGTTGGGTTGTGATGTATTATTAATGAGAATCGACATCTGACGACATGCGACATGGTGGTGAGCAAGGGAAAATTAAATAGTGCCGGCTAAAGCTGCTTTTTACATACTTTTTATACTTTAAACATTGCATGGATTTTATTCAATATTAAATGTGAATGTGAACTTTATAAGTGTTATTATTGTGTAATTTAAATAAAATACATAAAACCGTTTCGGTTAGTTTAGTTGTTGATAAAAATATACTAAAAATCAATATTTTTTGTTTCAGGTAAGTTGCCCGCAATATGGACTGTACGCGTCAGGTCATAAAGGTTATTCTATATATTGTAGAAGGTTAATGCAAGTGTTACGTATTAGGTAATAATAGTGGTGATTGCATCTTTGTCAATGTTTTGAATGAACAGCGCCATCTGTTACAATTTAATCAACCTTCTAGTGTTGCTACTCACCGATAGATGGCGGTACTTGCCTGATATGTATGGTATACTTTAAACTTTTTATTTAAAATTTTAGTACTGTTTTAAAGTTCAGTTTATTAAAATATTGTATATAAAATTATGTACCTAAAAATAATATATACATTATATTGGTTAATTGTGGCGAAAGAAGCTTTATGTAACGGTTATCAAAGTAATCATTTCCTAATATTTAATGGATGGTAATGGTTAAAATTAACTTGATTTTTAATAGTATATTAACATAACTGTTAATTGTTGTCATTATTAATACAAAATACATTATTATTAAAAATAATAGTAAAGGAATAAAGCCCATGATCACGAATAACGACTTAATTATTATTTGAAAATACACAATAATATACAAGAGATATACAGTCAAAGCACTCTTTGTCCGATATTAATAATATCAGGGTGGGGGCCGTCAAAACAAATCGTTTCAACTATTGAACTCAATGATTTTAAAGAAAATATAAAATGTCTTTTTTTTCCTAAAACATATTGATTGAACTAAAATTATTAACGCTAGCAATGTTAATTCAGTGATTTTAATATACATATAATAATGTATAATTATTAATTGCACGAATATAGACACAAGCCGAGGACAGATTTTTCGTCTCAATAAATATTTAAAATATTTTTATTTCTGTAAAAGACCATAGGATTCTCCAAATCGGGGACATCCTCAAGATAGCTGGGTTCTGGGTTGCATAGTGTATTTTGCATAGGTTTGGTCGCTCAATGTGTAATACAAAAACATTTAGAAGCTACTATTTATAAGATTAAATTATATTGTACATCCATTATTTACGACTGAACAAAAATCTTTATAGCGACGGCGACTGAAGTACTTGTAAACTGAATAGGGTTTTCAGTCGTCGGCGCTCTTGGACTTCTCTATACTTATCATAAAGCAAGCCGAGTTCTATAATAAAAAAAAACACCACGGTCGCTAGTGCAATAGTCACGCAACCTTAGAGCTCCGGTTCAAAACCAATTACCGGCACCAATATATCATTGACAAGTACTTTGGTCGCCCTGTTTCTTTGATACGAGCAAGCACCTTTAGTAGCTTAATATAGAAATGTAATAAATTCAATTATGCAAAAATCACAACAATAAACATGCGATCAAAATTATTAGTAATACGCGTGTTACTCGAATCCTGTCTTTCTTTAAGAACAATAGTAAGGTACAATAACCAGTTTAGTTGGTTAATGACCGAGGCGTACTCCGCCTGAGGACTTCACATAATGTTGGGCCTCTCAGTCGTGATTTATTTATGCATTAATGCCCTCCGGCACCAAATGCTCGCAAACTATGTATACGAATGGATAATCATCTTTGAGAACTATTACTATGCTGTGCCATTATAAAATAGACAATTGGTTATTTTTTTAAATTGTGATGCGACATAAATGACAGCGGCATTAGTGGAGGCGACTGCTACTACAGTTGTATAACTTCAAGTAGCAGTCGCAACTATTATGCCGGCCTAGTTGAAACTGGCAATTTTCGGTCTGACTTTACGGTCTCACTTGGTCGGTTCACGGTACATGAAAAGACTGACGATCCGTGGTAGACAGGGCAAATGACCACTAAATGTCTGCCCAGCAGTTTTCTTTTATTTTATCTCTTCATCTACTATTTTTTTATGTTATCCAGATTTTTAATTGATCAAAAAATAATAATTTTCGGTGTAAATTTCTAATTTGTAGCGAAACGATTCGAACAAATTTCTATGCGGATTTTATCATGTTTATTTGTAACTATAAAATAAATTGGTCCGCATAAAGTTTAATAAATTTATTTTTGTTACTTGGCTGAAAATAATTTACACAATTGAGAAGTGCAACTTATTAGAAAGAGATAAAAATATTATCTTGCCGGCGTGCGACGGAAATTATCGAAGTGAGTAAATATGGCCGACGAGAACACGCTTGTCGGGTTGTGGAGGCGATAGTCAACAACAAAGTTGAGTCGCCTGCACTCAGGGACGGTCGCGCGCGCTGCTTTGAAATTTTACTTTGACACCGTACTTTCAGAAACGAACTTTTAACCGCGAAATTGTGTGAAATTCGTCAGTGGTCGATTGTGAAAGTGTAATAAAATAGTTATGCTAAATATTTGTGTTGTTTGGTTTGTGTTTTACGTTTCTGATTCAATGAATTTTTATTTTATATATTGGAGCAGTTACCTTAAACTGTTATTAATAAATATTTTAATATTTACACGAGTATTTAATCAGGTGTTTTCTTCGAAAAATTAATGTTCTTTATGGATTTGTTGGCGTTTGTTAATTTTGCGGTTCACATTATTAGTTAGTCTAATAATAAATGGCTGAATTTCTTTTATTTCTCTAAGAATACTTCCATTGCACATTTCATATTAATGACCACAGACTAAATTGTAAATGAATATATTATTTAATATGTTATTATTATTTCTAGCATTTTGTAAGAATTTTTTCGCTCTATATGTTATTCACAACTTTCTTGTAATAGTAACTTCCTCGTGTGTACAAATTACAAACTATCTGACTTATTAGCATACTGGTTATTAAATGAACCCGCTTGGTCGTGACCGAAGCTGGTCGTGAGGGTGAAACGTTAAAAAGGCATTAAAATGCATGAGAACCCCCCGTACGGCGCACGTGCCTTCTTCAAAAAACATTACAATAGTCACCATTAACAATACTTCACTCATTGTTAAACATAGTTGTGAAAACTATTGATAAAATATCAGCATATAAGCCATTGACAAGATTACTTATATCTATACTATCTTAGATTATATCAGGCTAAAATGTAACACCCTTAAACCTTTGAATACCTTTTTCTCAATGTTTAGTTAGCCCTATACTAATACCACAATTTTATCTACTGACATCTAAGTCGTTCGCAAATCCACCCCCAAGGAGGTATCCTGGTGTGGGAATGTAGAAAATGAACAAGCGTTTTCCAAATAATATGTTCTCTGCTGAACTTACTCATATGTTTAGTGATTCCAGTCTCGTGTTAGATATTACTTGTATTTAGTTCAGTAAATCGTCTTCCAATTGGATTTATCTTATGAATAAATTAATTTACCACGATGTTACGTCTTAAATTACCATTGACAGTGTAATTTGAACGCTCAATTTCTTTTATAATCCAGATATTTAATTCATGACATTCTTTAAAAGAATTATTTAAATATGAATTATATTACATGTACTTTCAAATGGAAAGTATCTTTAACTCTACTAAATTTATTAGTCCTAACGATGTAAACCAAGTGTCGATTCTAAATTATCGTTATAAATTAACATTGAGGCGTAGGCGAGAGTCTAGTCCTGTTTAATAATGCACCCACGCAGACTCACACATTACTTTCTAAATGGCAGGATCGGAGGAGACTAATGCTTTGTCGGCCGGACAGTTATTAAAAAAAGCCTCTAGTTCTTGTGAGTCACTGATTCGAGTCCCCATCGCGGTCTGGGTCACATTCCAGGCTTGCGCGCTGTGCTGCCAAACCGGACCCCTCTACAACTTGCTTTGCTTTTTTTTTCATTTTTATCTTGCTCTCTGTTTACTACTTCCTCACATACAAGTACATGTTTAATTAAAGATTATAAATTACCTTGTTTAAATGGTAAATCAATATTCTTGTATACTTAGTATCTCCATACATTTGTAAATGTGCTACTTGAAACACAAATGCCTAGATCACGCCATCCCCCCAAAAAGTTATTGACTATGAACATTGGTCATAACATTTTTTAAAGTTAAATAAATCTTTTACCTTAGAAAATAAAGTGTTGTTCCCAAGCGCCCTGTTGACGAAAGAGGGGCGAACCGTTGTTTTTTTTGTTCACCATCTGTCGAACAGCAGGTGTCTCTTTACATACTAAGCAGGTGATTTGAATTCGCCTTACTCTTAACTTCTTTGATTTAATATGAAGAAACTACCAGTCGGAAATAATATATTTGTGGTCCACCCGCATGAACACATCCGCTGTCACATATAAAAAATCAACACGATTACGAAGGTTCTCATTATAAAATTATGTAGTAGTCAACATCCTGCACTATATTGCATTCATTATTATGAATGCCTATTTCTGTTATCCCTATCTTCAACCTTGGACTCTTTATGCGAGAAGAAGCGCTTCTTTGGCAGAAGCAACTGAGTCGGTTTTTACAGTTGTTGCCACTCTTGGACCTCCACCAGATATCGAGTCACAATAAAAGAAAATGCTGTTGTCTCTAAAGATATTACACAATGATTATGTAAGCTAACCACGTATTTAGCACATAAATATGTAACATATTGCACTCAGACACGAATGCACTCGTGAAAGATGTGCTAAATCAACCACAATAAGTTTAAAGTTACCACTTTATAACACGTGGCCATTCGAGCTAGATCAAATCTAAGGAGAATAAATAAAAATATATTTTGAAAGCATTTAGTGCCCTACCTACATTTGATTATCCGCCTAATCAGGGAAGATTAATGGAACATATTAATTTAATGGCTATTTCAGTCGCTTCTTGACCTATTTCATTTAGGTAATTGTTGAAAATTGTCATATTTTAGAGTATTGTATGATGGTGATTATTTATATTATCACGGAATTGTTCACAGGAAATCGGGTTATCTCAATGTCAAATGTGCCGCTTGTGATGTTCTAATAGAACTCTAATTTTCATGAGTTATTATACCAAGAATCAATCAAACATTCTAATTATCATCACTAATACTCATAGGGTCAGGTAAAGAAAACTTTCTACGATCTTGACATATTATCTCGCTTCCTTCACATCTACAGTTCTTAATACTATGGTTATGGGCACTTCAGAACCTTCTTTTAAAAATGTCCTCGATTTCATCCCCGTTTTATCCTTATCCTCTAATTTATAAATCTGCTCTTTTCTCTCCACCTTTTCAATGTACCTAAGCCAACTCAACATACCGTTCTCAATCTTTGTCACTACATCTTCTATTAAATAAAATTAATCTCGTACAATCTTCACTCTATCTCCAAAAATCAGTCATACATAAAATAAAATTCACCACCAAAAGAGAATCTTTGTTTGTAAATATTCAATGTTTATCTAACATTTACGATTCCATAATAATTTGTAATTTAATTTATAAATATTGAAAAATCGTTAAGAAAATTGATACTACAATGTTTTTCTGATATAATAGGACTAATTAAAGTGGTGACTTCAATAACTATTACCTAATGAATTGGGCGGTTCCGTAATTATGTTAGATGTAGACACTGAGTCATTCACTCGATCTAAATGTACAAATGTATTAGAATATCGATGTGCTTCGCTGATCATCAGTGAATCACATGTAGAGGTGCAAACCGTTTTGGAAATTAATTTCTAATTGTTTATTCGTTTATTACAAATCAAGGTTTGTGTTTTTTCCGCGTTTGTTTTTTATTTAGCAATTATATTTTAATCTGTAGTATTTATTTCTTATATTCGTTTATTATTCCGGTTGTTGTCCGAACCAGTTTAAAATGCCAATTCTTTGTATCACCAGCTTAGTTGCTTTGTTTCTAAGTTTTCTGACCTTCAGCTCCAGTGAACGTTGAGTAAAATTAGACAAATCTGCATACGGTGACGTTATTTTATGTAACATTGTATGTAGCTTTAATTTGATTTATTTTTAATAATATTTTGAATATTTTTTTTTATTAGCGTTTATAAATAATGAAGGGAAATGTATCATCTAGAATTTTCCTTCTTACATTAAATTCCATATAAAATTTGGAAACTTAATAGTTTTCTAAATGTATAATTTCGTTAACTTGAGCAATTTACTAATAAACCTACATGATTACTACAAAAGTCTTAGTATTATTGCTTACTATTGGACATGTTTATTGGATACTACTAATAAACACGTCCATGCCCAAACCTAATATATGATCATTACCAATCAAGTAACACAATACTACATTGTACATAGTTTGAAACAACCCCAGCCATGAGATTAAAGTATTTTAATCAAGGGTGACTACGAAATAGTTTGCCAAAATGGAGCACATATCTTCAAAGCTGTTGTGCACGTAGTTTAAGCTAAGTCACGTACTTGTCCTCATTTCTTCTGTTGGGCATGTTGTCGGATAACTAAGGGCTTTTACAGTGACCCCTGACAACATTGTGTCCTACATTCACGACTTTGCATTCCATTTTACAAACCTAAAATATAAAGCTACTCATATTACCCGCTTTTTCTTAGATTTTTAAGTTCAAACAATAATATTACAAACCAAAACAAATTAACAAAACAAAACAAACCACGATATTGATTTTACCTCATATTAAATCGCAGTACAAGATTAGAGGTTACTGGCTAATAAGACTAATTTATTAGACAACTATTTATGTAAAAGTGTATTAATATATCATTATAATATTATCATTTGTAAAAAGGTTTCTTTAGTTACACCTCAACTTCAAAAAAATATTCTCATCTGTATAACAATATAAAATTGAGATAAAAAATATACATATATAAAAACGTAACCAAAAAGTAGTATTTAGCGTTAAGGGGTAAAACAAAAGGTGAGGTGTTAAGATCATTTACGGATAATCTGGGTCATCGAGGTGTTACTTCTTGCCCTTTCCAGCAAGATGTTACTTCCAACAGTACTTAACTATGGACATTGACGAATTTAATATGTTATTTATTTGATACACTCGTATATGATAGACCATAATATCAAACAGTAAATACATTTAAATAAACACGTAGCTAATACAATTTGAATTTGGTTTGTGTAATCCTAGTTAATCTTTGAAGAAGTTTTAGACCTTTTCAAGAACCAAATCACGAACCTTTTACTTCAGACGCAAAAGTCTCGAGAATGTTGTTATCCCAAAAAGATTTAGAACTTGTAAAGTTTTACATTAGACCGTACTTATGTTATTTTAAAGACCTATCGTATAGTATCGCATAGTAAATTCTAAAACTGAAACTTAAATGAACAACATTTAATTTGGTATGCTTATTAAGTCTAAATTAATCTTTGGATCTTACCATTTCTTCGTCTTGTCAGTTAAAGAAAGACTTGAAATACTCGTACGTCTTAGCTGAACATTTAATCTTCCTGTACGTTTTCTGTCAAGTTTGATAAAAATCGTCTTCGTTAAGCTCTTTTGTGAGATACTAATATGTGTTTTACTAATTCTTACGTCAACGGATACTTCACCGGAATACGTAGAAGATTATTGCAAATAATAAAATATCCTATAGAAATGCATTGTGTTATGTTTTTAATCATACATAATTATTTATTACTATACTCGTATAACAAACAGAAAACTTTCTATGTCAGAAAAATATTTAATAAGCATTTATTAAACGTTTATTGCTTCGAGAGTTGTACACATCACAGTAGCAACGTAGTACAGCTATCGTTCAGAAATGTAAATAAGTTGGAATGAAAACTTGTTCTCCAAGTTACGCTGGTGCATGCTTTCTCGTCTCTATCGTACATCGCTCGAAGCAATGCACTATGCCAATACAAATAAACATTCGTCTGCTAAGGAAAGATATTTCCATTGTATACTTAAGTGCTGTTTGGACCTAAGCCTCTAGTCTCTCTTCGTCATTTTATAATTCTGCAATATTTTCTAATATTTGTTGCGCCTATTTAATATGGCTACTTACGATACATTTTAAATTAATGTAATTTGTATGGTATCTATTATTAGCTTTGAAGGATGAAAGCATTTATTACTCTACATTTGAATCAGGTCTTTAACGAATCACAATGAGGAATAGTCGATATCAATTTTAATTATTATTTGTTATATTGTTTTTGACTAAATATTACCAGTTAATGTAAGTGATTGTACTCTGCGGTCGTTGATCGCAAAGTTGTTTAATATTATTAAATATCGTGTCATATCACTTCCTACACCAGTTTTTATACTAACACAAACATGATTAATTATTTGGATAGTGGTATCTTCGTCCGCTTCATACAATAAAAATATTTTTAATTTTGCATAAAACATAATAAAAATAAATGTTTCAAAATCCATCATACGGAAATTCACTTAGATTATAATTCCGTTGTCGATCTTGTCCAAACTTTATAGCTAGTTTCACAAGAGCTCGTGGTTTGGTTTAGAGAGTAGGCAACCACACAACTTTGGTCACCGGCATATACGTTAGAACTTACTCAAGCGTTTCACAATTCCTACGTAGATCTATATCTATGTTGTTCACTGTTTACTATAACAGTTTTCAATTTCATTACATTTACGTTGAAACAATAATAAAATTATTTAAACGACAATAAAATAAAGCGTTCAGATAACTTACTTTTAAGTTTTGTTTTTAATATTGAACACATTGAAAGCGCACATGTGGCAAAACTTGCCATGAATAGCATCTGTAATATACTTATACATACTTGTCTTTAATATTTATTGTTTTCTTAGTTTTTACACAAACGTTTACTGTGGCTAATGCTTGATTACTGTGGCTAAAGCTAAACATAATAAATGTCAATTTCGCGACCACGATGGCCGTGCAAAAGCTTCCGAAACGCCGGATTATAATTGATTATAATAATAAAAAATAAATGCCATAGTAAGGCGCGAAAAGTATTTTATTCAGTCCTATGTTTTTCTACTTGTTCCGTTGTTGCTGTTAAAATCTTTTTAAACGCTCGAACATGAACTGCAAGCTTGACCGCCAGCCTTGAATCGTGATTCTATCCGCGTCAACCACGTTAGTCACGCCTTCTACTTGCCTCTTCGTTGCACTTGCGACTTTAAGGGTCTGTCTCATATTTCAAACTTCCTTTATATTTTTTGCTTTAAACATGCCTGTACGTGTTACATTTAATACATGAATAAACGCTGTCAGTGTGATGTCTAAAGTAATATCTTCTGAACATTTTGGTTTATTTTTAGTTAAAAAAGTAGCAAAATGTTTTAATATAATTTATTGTTAAAAATCACGATATCTAGGTAAAAGGTGTGGTGGTGGCCATGCTTAGCTTGACATACATGGCGTACATTCGTTAATTAAATTACTCGTTCCTCGACTCCTCGCGAGCTAATTGCGGCGCATGAATATTCGCGGAGAGAGCCACTCGTCTCTAAATAAATCCACTCAACACTAATACCATTTATCTACGGAAATATCTTATACATTTGTATTTGTATTAGATTAGTAGCGGCTAACTTTATTTTCAAACCTAATATAGATGTAATTTTAAAAATATGAACAAATTTTAAAGTTTTACTTTTATAATTATGCATTGGTACTTTTAATAAAATCAAGCAATTTCTTGGTTTACTGATTAGTATTTTGTGTTGGTTTTTTCGCTACAGATTGAATGTATAATCTTATCGTAACACGATAAAGCAACGCAATGATGTTAATATTAACAAAGTCGGTCGATAAACATATTTGAGTAACCTATAATTCGTTTACAATAATTGTGTTTATAATTTTACAATAATAATCATATTTGCTGTTTATAAAGCACAGTTTAAATAAATGTCTCTCCAAATAAATAGAACGGCGTGGTTTGCAAAACAATTTTAATTAGCAAAGTGTACGGATGAGTGCAATCGTGAGAGAACATAATTATTTTAATTCGAACACATCTCTGAGCTCATAGAGGTTCCTTGAAATAAATGTTAGCCTTCCTTAATTAAATGAAGTATTTGTCTTTATTTTAAATTCTTGTATGCTCCAATATATTTTTTGTAACAGAAATGTAAAACACAGTGTTTATGTATTCCCTTTGTATTAGGCTTTGTTTTATGAAAAAATCATAAAATTGTTCTCTCGATAAATATTTTAAAAGTGAAACGAATGGACCATACGATAACTAATGAAGCGAAAAGAAGTCTCGTCGTTTAAGCGGCGGCGGCACTAATAAAGCATGTATCCGCCATCTTTGACATGATCACAATGTCGAGAGCTCTTTCACCTGCTTCCTTCGTAACCGCCAACGTAGGCGAGGATGAGAGTCGACGACGATCTGTATTCTATGTGCCATTGTTTGAAAGCTTCGATAACTATTTGCCGCTTACTCCTGAAGAAAAAGATGCACTAATATCAGGGTTGGATATTGGAAATGAAACGATTAATAGTAAGAGAAAAATTCATCCTAAACCACGAAAATTGTTATCGCCAAAACAAGGCGATTCTTCACTTACTGAGAGCGAGAGTGAAATAAGTATTTTTAGTCCAGAAAGACGGTTTCATCGACCATTATCTTCAGCCGTGAGTTCTAATGAAGCGTTGTCACGAACAGCAAATCGAGAATTGACAAGTCCACGACTTGTTGCAGAATCAGGTCGAACGAGAAGTAAGCAAAGACTTCGCTCAACAACATCAGCTGAACCAAGATATGATAGAATTTATTCCCCATTGAGTAATTCTATATCTTCAAATAAACTAAATGATTCATGTGCAAGTATTGGGCCGACATCACCGGGTAAAAGATCTATTCTAAACTCTAATTTGTCCTTGATTCCTGATTCACCAAATCTCCGAACTCCTGCCAATGAAAAATCGAAGACGCTTCCACAAAATGTCAATTTAACATCACCTATTAGAGGTAGTTGCAGTTCAACATCAATATTTAGAACACCGAAAATAACCATAACACCAGATAGTCCAAACAAAAGCCCCGGGCGTCTTTCAGGGCTTAATTTCATTAGACGATCTCGAAGTACAAAATTATCTAGGAGCAATTCTTTACTGCGTAGTATTGCGGCTAAACATATTGAAGAAGGATTAGAAGATCAAAGTGCCGTTGTGACTAATTTGACAGTGGATTATGATAGATTTGTAGATGACAATGGTGGTGAGGGGGAAGTTTTAGGAGCTTTGATAAGAAAGCATGAAGAAGAAGTGGCTAACAGTCCTTTAAGTATCCGCAGAGGGTATTTAGAAGTTGACGATGATGTTGCCATACATTCAGGTAAAAATACTATGACTATACTATACTAAGCACTTTGTTTATTATATTGATAACGAATTTGTAATGATTTTCCGCAAGTGGTTTGTATTACGCATAATACTTTTATCTATGCAAGGTCATTGTAATGACAAAATGCACCAAAAATATAATATATTGTGTAATTTTGTCTAAATCGTAATTACCAGAGTTACAAAACTTAAGATTAAGGAAATCCTCCAGAAGCATTGTTATAAAATGACTTGTTAGTTTCCATTGTGTACAAATGTTTGCTTTTAGAATATGAGCACACTAATTACATGAAAATGCTATGTCATTAAGACCCTTGGAAACTAAAGTGCTTGTCTTGAGTTATGTAAATCTCTAAACCGCGGTAACGTTTAATCTTCGTTACAAAAAAGAGAAAAACAGAAAAAAGCTTCAGAGCTATTTTATCCAAAATCAAATGATTTATTTAATTGTGAACATTTTTATTTGGGCTCTTTTACATTGTCAGAAATTATTCGTTTAGCTAAAACTGTAGTTTTTCTTAAGACAAACCAATATCACATTCGTCAATTGACGTCCTACTAATTAGTACAAAGTTTACAAAGCTTCTTAGTTTGACAACAACGTATATCAATCAACAACGGAGAAATAAATAATACCTATTCATAGATAATGTTTTAATTGCAGCTATGTGTGGGCATGTAATGAATGAAGATATGATTTAATTATTGTTATTTATTAATTAACTTTATTAATGTTTAACGATCGCATTTTGTTATCATTTGTTTTTAAGTTGGTGTAGTGAATTACACTTCCCCCTAGCCTGATAAGGTTGTTATCGCAAAATGCTTTGTTGACGCAAAATGCATACCCATACATACCCATACCTATAACGGTGATAGTTAACCTAGAAAATAGCCTGAAAGTAGTTTGGCCTAAACCGTATTGCATTTCATTGAAAAAGGCAAATATTTGCTCCGGGTCTGATTGTTTAAAAGTAGTAATGACAATTGGTGGTCAAGTAACTTAATCACGTTTCGGGATCAGCTTGTAAGTTGTCGGTTCCACTGGGTGAACATAGTGGATGCGATTGCTACTCGTAGATATTTAACTGTAGTAGTAGTCACCTCCATTTATGGACCACACTCCGAGCGAGGTGCTGTTATAAATTAACCTCGGTTAGTTGTTAGAGAATGCATAATAGGCATTAAATTCACCTATGTACCTATTTTTAAGTTTATTTTGGTGCAATAAAGGATTTAAATAAATAAATAAAATTTCAATGAAAAAATTTTGGAGACTATAAGTGATAAACTGATAAGCCTAAACAGCCTAGGTAATATTGCCAATATAACTTGTAAAATTTATAACAATTAGATTAGGTATGTACTCATATGTATTAGTCAAATTAAACAATATTCAAAATAAATATAAAATCATTAACTGTTTTTTGCTCAAGTTTATATAAATCTTGATGGATATTACCGTAATGTTCGGTGGCGTATTGAACTTCATCTGTTTGTTCACACGGTGTTCACAGTTGGTCGTTAACACCGCACATCACCCCAGTCTAGAAACTGCACGCATGAATCATACAAAACATAATCAATACTTTCGACACTTATTATCTTTGTATAGTATTTATTGATCGTATTCTTAGGTGGCCTTTAATTATCAAGTACAAGGTTTTGTATTGTATGATTTTGATATAGATAAGTATTATACGACAAGCCCGGACGCCAATGAAGCGGTCACGGGCTGCGTGTGCGCGACTTCCGCCGGATGCGACCACCATATACAAGTTGCGATCATATGCCAACTCATGTGAATTTTATATGTATTTCATTATCTATATTTGTATTTAAAATTATATAAAAGTTATCATTGTTGCCATTATTATTATGCCTAAAGCGTTTTACAAACTAATTTTATAGGAGTGTTCGTACGTTTAGATCTTATTATATTTAACTAACATTGTATTAATATTTGTTACAGACACTTCATACGAAAAGGCATGTCGGCGTGGTTCAGCCCCGAGTACGCCCGTGCCTGGTGCACCAACACAACACAGTCCATCGAGGCTGGCGTCGTTTTTCTTTTCAAAAAGATCCTTCAGAAGCAACCCCCTCAAAAGAACAAAGTCTGCTACAAAGTTGGAAAGGGAGAGGGCGCTCGCAGCGGTCTCAACGCACCCCGCAACACATGCTTTGCGAACGTCAAGGTTGGTTGATTTTGGTTTACAATTGTGTTATTATTCATAAAGGAGGTACGAAAAATGAATCACCCAACATACGAACGGTTTTTCAATATCTTAACTTAAATTAGTTAAAAAAATATAATTTCTTCTTTTCTCATAATGTCCTAGCCTTTCGAACGTTGCCATTCACTAGGCTAGTTTATTTTTTAACGCCGTGTCTGCCCGACTTTTCTCACCTTGTTGATTTAATTTAAGTATTACCAAAGCTTTATATCTTTAAATTTATCAAAGACATTAACTATAACGTCTAATTAAGCTTTAATTGGATAACTTTTAAGGGTTTACTTAACTGATTCAGTGTAGCATAATTTAGTTTCTAAGTTTTAATAAGATTAACCAAAGTTTGTAAATGACATTTCATTCATTAACTGTGAATGAAAGTTGCGTAGTTTGAATTTATAAAGTTTTACAACTTATATATTATTTTTTTTATTGTTTATTATAAAATAGATTTAAATTAAAAGCAATCTATATAAGTAGAAAAATCTAATCCTTTTAGTAGATGCTTATAAATGGATGGATCATCAGTAAATAATATTATAATAAAATTAAAAGTATATTAACTATAATTAAAAAATTAAACTCAAATAAAAAAAATAATTATTAATTTATATAGTTTCAATGTATTAGTTACTATAATATACTGTTTAACGATGGACTGTTTATAATTAGAATATAACATTTACAAGATTTATAGATGGTGCTTTATAATTAAATAAACTAAAATATGTCCAATAGATAGCTAATTTTTGTTACACAAAAATAAAATAAGTTTTTTGGTAAATAACCATTTGGTTAGATTTATGTTCAAATTAACCGCTGCTACTAACTGATCTATAGCTCAATTTGCTATTAATATAATATTTTTAATTTACTTTCAATTTTTCCCATAATATCACGAAGACATAAAACAAACATGTCGTGTCTAGAGCACGTTACAAGTAGTGTTATTTTATATCCTAGGAGCGTTCTACGGCCCCACCCCGTCTGCGACACGTCATTTGCTATACCAATTTAATTATCCACTTCCCCTGGAACTTTGATAAAGAATTAAATGCTTTATTTCAAATTCCAAAGTAATTCACTATCCTTTATTAATTGTTTTTAAAACTAATTACTGTATGTATAAATTGTTTTACTCGTAAAATTACGCTATTTAAATTCATAATTAGAATAGCTTAAAGCTAGTTTTAACGCGTTATTAAACACACATGACGTTGAAACGGCGCTTAGTAAGTTGTACAAATAGCTGTAAAAAATTACATCAATAAAATGTCAGCCATAAGTCGTCCACTGTCTTCAGCAATCTCTACAGTGACCTGCTAGAGACGGCTTGCATCTAGATGCTTTCGGCTACCTCTAGCAGGTCACTAGTTCATCAGTGTGGCTGGACGGATGTCCTACGCTGCTTTAAAATGTTAAGTGTGATTCCGAAGGCAACTGCAGACTGCAGTAATGTACTGGTTTGTATGAATCTGCGGCTGCACGGTATTAATCTCATACAGATACAAACCAGTAGTGCGGTCTGCAGTCGCAGTATTCAGTTTGCGGTGGCCATCGGAATTACACCTTTAAAGGGAATTAAATTTTGCCCATTTCTCTATTTGACTTATATTTTATAATTATTAAGGCAAATTTTAGGTGCACAAAGTGTCAACTTTTAGTTAACTAAGCCAAAAAAGTGCGATATCCAACGGTTCTCAAAATAACTATTACGGTAGATTTATGGGATGTTAAAATTAACTAGAGTTTCCTGCA
Source organism: Tinea trinotella (assembly GCA_905220615.1). Lineage (NCBI taxonomy): Eukaryota > Metazoa > Arthropoda > Insecta > Lepidoptera > Tineidae > Tinea > Tinea trinotella. Next base: position 10,967,774 of record HG992312.1, read on the forward strand.
TCTAACTGTTTGACCAGTTTTAAGCTATTCTAATTACTAGTATGTATAAAATGACCGCCTTTGTTTTTAGAGGTTTCTTATCTCACTAAATGTGACTAATTTGACACCATGTCATTGGGAATATGAGGACGTAAATAATAATGCTAGCTAGATATAAATTTACATAAGATATAACAGAAAAGGGTATAAAAATCACAATGTTTCTATTGTCTCAAATAACAACTGCATATTTATAGATAAGAATTGTGTAGTGCGAAATGATGAGTCAAGCAATTCGCTCCGGTTCTAGAAACCCTGACTCGTCTCTTTCCTTTTATTTTTATTTCATGCAGCACTCTTTCTTTAGCTGATTTTACTTATATCTTTTATTTATGTAATAATAAAATATATGTGCTATAATGAATTAAACAAATTTTATGCGGCTTACTATCGCGTTTATTTTGGTTTTGATTTTACATTTTTTTATTATTCCGACGTTTCGAGAGCTTTGTAGCCATCGTGGTCACGGAGAGATTTTATGCGGTTTACTATCGCGTTTATTTTGGTTTTGATTTTACAATTTTATTTTATTATTCCGTCGTTTCAAGAGCTTTGCAGCCATCGTGATCACGGAGAGACGGACGATGGCTGCAAAGCTCTCGAAACGTCGGAATAATAAAATAAAATTGTAAAATCAAAAAGAAAATAAACGCGATAAATTTTGTAAGCCGCATAAAATTTGTTTAATTCATTAATCAATGTTCACACAAAATCTAAATATTACATAGTAACTTCCTCTACTTTACTATCGAGCAGCGGACATTTGTATTGTTTTAAATTTTGTTATCACCAATATACATAGGGCTATGTCTTTTTATGTTGTATAGGATTATACGAGTATAAAGTATATCTATCTACTATACAGTTTTATTTTCTTTTCAGATCTCATGAAAGCCTATTATCGGCGCAATCACCGGCAGTTTCCACAATGGATTTAGGCCCACCAAATCAAGTGAGTGTATTAGAGATTTATGTTATACTTATATTAAACAAGAGTGGTAGGTAGGCAGTAGTGGCCAGTCAGCCGATCCGGGGTTGTACCACCCCTTACAAGTATACAGACCGTGAAGTGACTTATTTTAACTGTAGTAGCAGTTACCTCCATTCATAGACCGTAATATCTATACAAATAAATGCTATGAATAAATTAAAAATAAATTGTATAAAATATTTTTTTTTTAAGGCAAACTACAGTCAACACTTAAATCCCGAATTATAAACGAAACTTGTTTATTTTTTCACATTTCTATGCTAGACTACTAAAGTGCTTGTATCATAAAAACAGCACAACCAAAATACATATATCAAAGCTACATTGGTACTGGCAAGTTTACACGATTTTGAACCCGTACTCTCGGCTTGCGTAACCATTGCATTACAACTACACCAAGGTCACCCTTTATAAAACAAAAACTCTTTCTATGCAATTCAAATGTGTTTTTAATTATAATCAGATTCCTATTTGAAACGTGTTATATTAATCCCTTGTTAACGGTGATTTCAGGTGGAGATACGGGCGTTGCACTCTTCAGTGTTGGGCCGACCTCATTGCTTTGCTCTGAGCGCAGAGAATCGAGTGCCGCGTTACTTCGCGTGTGCATCCAGGAAGGAGCGAGATCGATGGATATACAGGTAAAGAAACACATACACACAGCTACGTTTAATTGGACAAACGGGTATTTATAATGAGTTTGTCGTATTAATTTGTGTTTCAGTGTCTATACGTTTTATAAATTTGTGGCTATAATTCATAAATATAAAAGAAATTGTTTCTTTGTTTATAGAAGTAATTGTTTAAGGCGACCGTGGCGTAGTGGTAGTCCAATAGTTATGCAAACCGAGGGCATTGGTTTGAAAGGACGTGCCGGTACCAATGTGTCTTTGATATATGTACTTTGGTTGTCCTGTTTCTATGATACAAGGCACTTTAGTAGCTTGGTATAGAAATGTAAATAAAAGAAAATTATGTTTCATTTTAAAAAAGTAAGGTCCGCAGTGCCATTCCCCATATATTTTTAGGAAGAAAATTGTAGATGTGAAGGAAGCGAGAGAGTTGTGTCAGGATCATGGAAAGTGAAGCGAAACAATTGATGATGTAATGATGCTGATACCAGTGTATCTTTGATATGTACTTAGTCGCCCTGTTTCTATGATACAAGATACTTTTAGTATATTATTATAGAAAAATGTTTAAAAAATATTTGAATTGTCTATATATTTATTTTATTCCAGTCTGCGACAAGCTGCAAGACCCGATGAAATCCGCACGCGTCGCAGCGAGAGATCTGTCAAACTGTGGCTCCTGGAAGCTAAAGCCATTCCACCAAAGAAACGATACTATTGCGAAATACTACTCGATGATGCTTTATATGCTAGGTATGTGAATTATTTATGTATCATAAATCTATTCTCTAAGTTTACCTGTCAAATAATTGACCGGTAATGATGGTCGTCAAATGATGGTCGTTTGCCTGGTCTACTGACCTGACGTTGTACTGTGCCCTTATTTTCTGACGTAAAGATCAGCTTTTAGACCGAAAACTTTAGATCCTAATACGGTAATAAAAAAAGATTTTTGCGTTTATTTTTATTATGACACGATATGTGACTTGCCTGGTAGTAACCTGAAGGAGGTCCAAGAGCTCCGACAACCAAAAAACTGATACAGTTTACAAAACATTCCACTTGTCGATTCTTATAAATAAAATCATATTATATCGGTTTCCTTTTTTACCCAGAGGTTGCCTGGAAGAGATTGCTGTTTAAAAATAAGGTCGCCTTACGTGTCACTAGTTCGTTTTGTTACACAATAAAGTATTAAATAAATAAACTAATTAATAATGAATTAAACAAATTTTATGCGGCTTACTATCGCATTTATTTTAGTTTTAATTTTACAATTTTTCATTATTCCGTCGTTTTGAGAGCTTTGCAGCGTTTTACATTTTAGTAAGCCGCATAAAATTTGTTTAATTCATTAATCAATGTTCGTGCAAAATCTAAGAAAAAACTAATTAATAATTTTGATCCGCAGATCGTCATCAAAACTGAAGACTGAGTTGTGCTTTTGGGGCGAAGTGTATGAGTTTAGCGGATTGCCCACCGTTGGCACAATAATTGTGAATGTGTACCGGGAGCCAGAGAGGAGAGCGAGGAAACGTGACAAACATGCACTAGTCGGTAAGTCAATTTATTAACTAATAAATAATCTTTTTAAAGAGTAGTAGGTATATCTCCAGATCCGTGGTAGTACTACCACTTAACAGTATACAGACCTTGAAGTGACTTAGTCGCGTTTCGGAATCAGATTGTACGTTGCCGGTTCCAAATAGGCCTACATAATAGACGTAATTTTCATTCATGGACCGCACTTTAGCTTAACACCAGGCAGGGTGCTGTCATACAAGGTCTGATCAAATTTGACCCAGACTGGTACATTTAACTGCGCATGCAAATAGAATCGTTTTTTTTTTTTAAATTAGTTAAGAGTTTATTTCTTTGGGAACTAAGATGTGACGTCTTCGTCTAAATTATGATAATGGTATACCCCCTTTAAATTTATACACTGCATGCTTTATGCCGTAGAAATGGCCATTAAGTTTTGTTCATGAAGTTTATTTTTATTAATTTTTAACATACCTTTCTTATAGGATCAGTCCGTATACCAGTCGACGACGTATCGTCTAGATACCTCAACGAGCGCTGGTATCCATTGACCGGTGGTGATAAACCCCAGTCGCCTGGTGGTAGGAATGCACCAGCGCCCCCTGCACCAGCTCTGAGAATCAAATGCAGATACCAATGTGTGGACGTTCTACCACTGGACCATTATGCAAGGTTCTTGGATTATTTGAAGAGGAATTATAAGAGGCTCTGCGAATATCTTGAACCTGTTATTGGTGAGTTGTAAATGTTTTTATTAAAAAGGCAACCGTAGTTTAGTGGCAGTGCAATGGTTACTCAAACCAAGAGCACGGGTTCAAAACCACTTGCCGGTACCAATGTATATTGGTCTTTCTGTTTCTTGATATTAGTAGCTTAGTATAGAAATGTAAATATATATAATTATATGATAGATCCGTCAGCGTGAAAAGCACTTTTGGCTGGCATAGCACTCGGTAGGCAGTATTGCCCAGTCTGCCGATCTGGGATAGTACCACCATTACAAGTATATAGACTGTTAAGTAACTAAGTCGCATTTCAGGATTAGCTTGTAAATTGCCGGAATTCAACTGCTACTGGCTGGATATTTAACTGTAATAACTGTCAGCTTCATTCATGGACCGCACTCGAACTTAACATCAGGCGGCGACTGGGTTACCGTAAACTACTTTTTTTCACTGCCAATATTATTTTATCAATCAATCAAATTGTCACGCCTTTTTCCTACTGGCATAGGCAGAGACAATGAAGCGCCACTTGCCACGATCCCGACACAACTCCCTCGCTTCCAAGCTCTATGGTTATGGGCACTAGGCAACCTTAGTTTATAAATAAAATTAATCATTTAACAACAAATATATTTTTAATGTTTTAGGTGTAAAAGCAAAGGAAGATATCGGTTGTGCATTAGTGCTGTGTATGGCTGGTGCTGGCTTGGCTCCCAGATATTTGGCTGATGTGGTCGCCTTGGATGTTCGGCGCACTGGTGATCATTCGCTCACGTTCAGGGGCAATTCATTGGCCACTAAGAGCATGGAGGCTTATTTGAAGTTAGTTGGAGATCAATATTTACAAGTAAGTCTGTTTGCATACATTTTGCCAGAATAGTGACCGCGACTGGGGCAATTGTGACCTGAGTCTGTTTTTTCAGTCGTTAGTACTTTTAAACCTCCTTTTGCTTACCATCAAACATATTGAGGTCAGATATTGACCTCAATATGAGGTTAGATGTTGAGGTATTATACCACCAAATAACAAATATCATTTGTTAAAAGGACACATTGGGAGAGGCAGTAGCAGCCGCAGCAGGTCCTGGAGCAGCTGAATGTGAAGTGGACCCACTAAGAGCTGGCAGCGGAGCAGCGTTAAGAAGACAACAGTCTGCTTTAAGAGATGCCGTCACATTGGCCTGGAGAGCTATCTCCTCATCAGCCCCAAGGTTCCCGCCACCATTAAGGGATTGTTTCGCTACGTTCCGTGAAAGGTATGAATTTGTTGTATAAGTTTTACAGTCGGTTGGATGAAAATCTATTTAATCTTTTAAATCTAACTTTGGCATAGTAAAAGCGACTGAGACAACCGTAAGCTGAATCGTTCTTTCTATCTTGAAGATCCTCTTGTTTGTCATTAGGCTAGTTCAGGTCATGCGTGGAATCAAAAAACAAATACTTTTTTGACAACCGTTACACAAAAAACTTTTTTGCCTTTTTACTAAGTGTTATGTCAAAATTGCCGGTAAAAATGACATGACATTTATGCTCTGATTAAAAAACTTCTTTCTGGGTTTCACTACTTGATAATACTGTTTGTTACTTTTTGTTAGAAATCGCATTTATATGGCCAAATATACGCTTGACCTGGGGATTTAACACGGTTCAATACATTAAATCCCTTAAAACATTTCCTTTGAAACAAAACGAAATAATTACTCTTCTTTTAAATTTTAGCAGACCTTTGTGAAACCTACTGTTAGAGCAAACATATTTTTAGTAGAATAGAATTTCTAATTTAAATATTTCTTAAAATGTATATTGTTACAGATTAACATCAATGGGACGTGAAGATATTTCTGATAATTTGATCAGCGCATCTATCTTTTTGAGATTCTTATGTCCAGCTATACTTTCACCTAGCCTATTTGGCATTACCCATGGTGAGTAAAATACATTTAATATTTTCAATACTATATATTTATGTTAACCACACAGCTTTTCAAGCAATTTTCGTAGGTTATCATAATAAATATTGTTGAAAATAATAAACTATTTCAGCAATTACATGGATTTTACTCGAAGAATTTTTAGACAATAACAAAATATAAATGTTAAAAAGAAATGTCAAAAGAACTTTCAAATATAGTAAAAAATATTATAAAACGAGGTCTTCCTCAACATGCCCCCCGGCGTTGGACTGGTGTCCAACAGTCTTTGAGATAGGTAAGGTATTTACTTCAATGGGTAGAGGACATATCTTGGAGAAACACCTACGTCTATTGCCATGTGCAGTCTCTATGTCTGCCACTCGTGTTATTCCGTCCTTTCCGGGATATACTTTTTTTATTCTCCCCAAACACCATTTTAATGGGGGTAAATTATCTTCTTTTATAACCACCATCATATCTTTTTCCAAATTTCTATTCTGGACATTCCACTTTGTTCTTTTTTGCAACTCCGAAATATATTCTTGCGACCATCTTTGCCAAAAATGTTGACGGAGTTGCAAAATTCTGGAATACCGGTTCAGACGATGCACAGGTATCTCCACTAAATTGGGTTCAGGAATGGAAGTAAATGGCCGTCCAATTAAAAAGTGGCCAGGAGTTAATGGTAGAAGTTGTTCAGGATCCGAAGTTAATGGTGACAATGGGCGGGAATTTAAAATAGCCTCAATTTGTGTTAATACGGTGTACAACTCCTCAAATGTTAATCTTGCGTTTAGTAAGATTCTCCTTAAATGATGTTTAACAGATTTCACACCCGCTTCCCAAAGTCCTCCGAAGTGAGGGGAATATGCCGGAATAAAATGAAATTTAATGGAGTCATGAGCCATACTATCCTGTACACTTTGAGTATTATGTTTTAAAAATTTTCTCAACTCATTATCCGCCCCAACAAACGCTGTTCCATTATCGGAAAAAATGTCAGTAGGCTTGCCACGACGACTGATAAAACGTCGCAATGCCATCAAAAACGCGCTCGTTGTTAGGTCGCTTACTAACTCTAAGTGTATGCATTTAGTTGTGAAACATATAAAAATAGCTATATACACTTTTATATTGTGACCGCCTCTACCTTTCTTATTTACACCTATTATCGAACCTGCATAATCCATGCCTGTACATTGAAATGGAAAACTAACAGTGACCCGTTCTTTCGGTAAATTTCCCATAAGGGGAATAATCGGTTGCGCTTTGAATCTATAACATAATAAACAATCATGCACTACCCTTTTAGCCAAGGTTCTACCTCTTACAGGCCAAAATCGATCACGTATCGAATATAACAATAATTGTGATCCACAATGCATAAGTCTTTTATGTTCATGCTTAAAGAGTAGTACAGTTAAACGATGTTTAGCATTAATAATAATAGGATGCTTTTTGTCGTAAAGAAAGTTAGACAATTCTAATCTTCCTCCTACTCTCAACAATCCGTCATCGCCTAAAAATGGGCATAAACTACTTAAATAACCCTTTTTAATGTTATCATTTTTCTTTAAAGAATCTATTTCCATTTGAAAAGATTCAAGTTGAGCTAATTTAAATAGTATTATAAATGACCTATTTAATTCATCAGTATCTAAAGCGTCAATGCTTGTAGTCATTTTCCTAATTTTAGCCTTACAATTATATACAAATCTTAATACATAAGCGAAACTTCTTAACAGTCCATTATAATTAGAGAATCGTTCAAAATCTAAAACGTTTGGTGAATCACATGCTATATTACATTGAGTCGTAGTTACCTTTAATTCGGGCAATACATTAATATGTGTATTAAATTTGGATAACGGCCACTCACTTTCAGGGGAACATAGAAAAGTGGACCCTTTCCACCATAAATCATTATTCTTTAATGATTCTGCATTAATGCCCCGTGAGAGTAAATCGGCAGGATTATCCTTAGTACCTATGTGACGCCAACGACTATTCTTAGATGTTTCAAGTATTTCTGCTACCCTATTCTTTACAAAAGGTTTCAGTTTGTATGGCTGAGTTTGTAACCACCCTAATACAATAGAAGAATCGGTCCAAAATGTACAACTTTGTACCTTTGCCCCTTAAGATTTTAAAAATTTATCTGCTAATCTTACAGCAATAACAGCGCCACATAATTCTAGACGCGGTATGGTAGTTGGCTTTAAGGGAGCTACCCTAGATTTAGCAATTAACAAAGATGCATTAATATTTGTAGCATTCATAGACCTAACATATAAACACGCTCCATACGCATCTTGAGAAGCATCACAAAATACATGAACTTCTATTATTTCAGCATTATCTACAATTACGAATCTTGGAATAACTAATTGGTTTAGCACAGTCAGCTGCGACTGAAAAGCAAACCACATCTTATTTACTTCCTCTGGTAAAACATCATCCCAGGAAACCCTGAGAAGCCATAACTTCTGCAAAATAATCTTTGACCTGATTATAATGCAACTTAACAAACCCAAAGGATCGAATATTTTCGCTATCGATCTCAAAATTATTCTTTTAGTACTATGCGCAGTAACATCATCTGTCAAAATATTAAAATATAAACAATCCAAACTAGAGTTCCAACCTAGTCCTAAAGTATTGGCGCATTCCATATTACTCAAATCTAAATCTAAAGTATCATTAACACTTTCGTTAACAAATGTCTCATTTGACCTCCATTTTCTTAAATTAAAACCCCTAGACAATAAAGTTTTGTGTAATTGTCTTTTAATAAATTTTAATTCATCTAATTCATTTGAACCAGTAAGAACATCATCTACATAAAAATCATTACATATTATATCAGAAATTAATTTATTATTATTTTTAAGACCTACCTCGTATAAAGAACGAATAGCTAAAAAAGGTGCCGAAGCTGTCCCGTAAGTAACAGTATTTAATTTGTAAGCTTTAATTGGTTGGTCAGGATCAGGTCGCCAAAGAATCTGCTGTAACCTGCGCTGACTATTTTCTATAAATATTTGCCTATACATCTTTTCAATGTCGGCTGTTACAACATATTTATAAGTACGAAACCTTAATAAAATGGATACCAGATCATTTTGAATGGTAGGTCCAACCATTTGTAGGTTGTTAAATGACAAACCTGAAGAAGTGGGTGAGCTGGCGTTAAAAACCACTCTTAGTTTGGTAGTAGTGCTATGTTCTCTTATCACGCCATGGTGTGGGAGAAAATAATTGACTACTGAATTGTCTATTTCTGCTTCTGTCATATGACCTAATTGTTCATACTCTTTCAAGAAATCTACATACCTAGTCTTTAGCTCAGGCTGTCTAATAAACCTCCTTTCCAGCGACAATAAACATTGCTTTGCACGCCGGTAAGAGTCGCCTAATTCAGTATCAGCTCTTTTCAATGGTATAGAAACACTAAAATGACCATTCTGTTCTACGGTTAAATGATCAACGAAATGAGCCTCACATGCTTTCTCCTCATCAGTATATAATTTAATTGACTCGCTTACTTCTTCAAGTTTCCAAAATTTAGTTAATTGTTCATTAATATCGTCTTCATTTATTGCAAAGTTACATCGTATTTCTTTGCTCATTACATCCCTAATAATAGGCATAGGGCCTGACAATATATACCCTAACTTTGTATTCTGTAAAATTGGGCTGTTTTGTCCCAACTTAAAACGACCATCACACAATAATTCCCAGAATAAATCGGCTCCTATTAAAAGCTCTATATCCTTAGGATTATAAAACTGAGGATCGGCAAGGATAATATTGTCTGGAATTGTCAATTTTCTTAAATCTGTACTATTATCATATTTAATAGCTGCAATATTCGGCAAAACTAAACAATTAAAACTTTTGTAATATAAATTTATCCTAGATATCATAGTAACATGCGTACTTTTATTTATTTTCGTAATGACATTATTGACACCTGTCACACGAGATTCAATATTATCTATATTTAACTTAAGGCGCTGTACCAAAGACTCTGTGATAAATGAAGCCTGACTACCAGAGTCCAAGACGCCACGGACCTCTCGAAACTGTCCATTACCATCTTTAATATTAACTAAGACAGTGGATAATATTACTTGACTTGTATTAGTCTTAGCATTAATTTTATTAATTGACAATGAAGTCGTCGGCTCCGACGTAGTCACAACAGCCGCTACTTCGATATCATTTGACAATTGACTGTCATTATTTGTATCGCAATCTTGATGCAATAATGTGTTATGCCTACGTTTGCATTTACGGCATCCGTAAAATTTGCAATTAATATTTTTATGTCCAGGTTTTAAACATACAAGACATAAATGATTTTTTCTAATAAATGTTACCCTTTTGTCAATGGGTAAAGCTATAAACATTTCACAATTGAAGATCTTATGCTCGCCTTTACATAAAATACATAAAACATCTTTTTTACCATTAATGTTAATCAGGGCCTTAACATTATTATTACTATGTTGTTTCATGCTATTATATTTACAATTATTATTCATTTGATAATTGGGTTTATTCAACACCAATGTTTCTAGTAAATCCGCACGATTTTTGATAAATTTAATCAAATGAGCCAGTGTGACATTTTCTAGCCTACACTTCTCTTCTTCCCATGCCCGAGAAGTACTAAAATCTAATTTACTAGAGAATATAAATATCAATAATGTATCCCAGTTTATAACGGGTTCACCTAACATTTCCAAGGCTCTTAAATTTTTAGAAATCGTGTCTATCAATTGACGTAACAATATTGCAGATTCGCGTCTGATAGGATCTATTGAAAATAACGCCTTTACGTGATTTTGAATCAGAAGCCTGGAATTGTCAAACCTTTCGCATAATATCTGCCAAGCTACTTTATAATTATTACTAGAAAATTCTAGTGAACGGATAACTTCTGCAGCATTTCCTTGCAATGCAGATCGCAAATAATGGAATTTATGCACGTCCGTAATAGTTTTATTGTTATGAATTAAATTTAAAAATGTGTCATGAAATTCAAGCCAATTTTCATAATCACCACTAAATGTAGGCATTGATATTGTAGGTAATTTAATGCCACTAATCGCATTATTGGTACTAGCATTATCCTCACAATTCTCGTCTTGAATATGCGAGGAGCCTGGCTTTGGGCCATTATATTTGGCAAGCAGCTCTTCTGCTTTAGATAATAATTCAAAATATATATCATCAAATTCGCAACGGTAGGCGATTTCAATTTCGGAGTCTGGGCGAGCAGCCTCGATGATGCATTGAACATCGTCAAATGCATCATAAACTGATGATATTTTTTGTGTTCTCAGTTTTAACTCCAGTATTTGAATATTGCTCAATATACTAGGTAAATTATTAAAATAAGACCTAAATAAGGTTAAGCGACCTTTATACGAACCGCGCTTTCGAATGGCATCGCGAACACTATCATCGTCCGACTTACCTGCCAACATTTCCATGTCGTCCATCTCTCTTTACCAAATCACACCGGACACGAACCTCTTCTATAATGACTGCCCACCCTCTTTGGGCGCCGAGGATTCGGTACTTGACAGTGGATTCTGTAATATTTAATACATACAACCAGCGGGGAATCACTTACAAACCTGCCCTCCCAAGTTGAGACGGATTACCTGCTCAGGCCGACTCCCGTAGACATCTAGTTCGTATTTTCGAACGACAATTTTTTCTTTATTGTTGATTGTCTAATATGTTTTATCCATTTAAGCGCTGTTTATTTGCTCATTATCCGGCTCGAAGGACCAAAATGTTGAAAATAATAAACTATTTCAGCAATTACATGGATTTTACTCGAAGAATTTTTAGACAATAACAAAATATAAATGTTAAAAAGAAATGTCAAAAGAACTTTCAAATATAGTAAAAAATATTATAAAACGAGGTCTTCCTCAACAAATATTATTTAGATACTTATTTTATTACTTAAATTGAATTAGAAGTTAGAATTAACTAAATGTATTGAACTTATCAAGCAATCATTTATTTAAAAAAAATGTATACAAGACTGTAACAAATCATTGATATCCAATAAAATAAAGGCGAAAAAAATTTATCCAAGTAGTCTTTTAACTTTATAAATGAATTCCACAGAGTATCCGAACGAACGCTCAGCGCGTAATTTGACACTGGTAGCTAAAACACTGCAAACATTGGCCAACTTTACGAGGTTCCAAGGAAAGGAGGCGTTCATGGAGTTTTTGAACGATTTCCTAGAAGCAGAAGCATCTAACATGAAGGCATTCTTAAGAAATATTTCTGTAAGTATTACAATATAAAATTATTATACATTTTGTATGTCATCATCAAATTAGCGCCTTAATTTACACAAGGATAGGCAGATACATTGGAGCGCTCATATTCTCAATTGTCGCTCTATATATGACAGCACTCCGCCTGATGTTGAACTGGAGTGCGGTCCATGAATAGAGGCGTCTGCTAATGCAGTTGAATATGACCGTTTAGAAATTGACAATGTTGGAGGCTTCATGAAATAGGTGCTATACTCAATAACTAAGACGATAACGCATAGATTAGTATTCATTGATATTCTAATAATATATCTCTTAAGACGATCTTTAGGGTTTTTTTTAACTTGTAAGAGAAGACTAACTTGTATTTTATAATTTTAGACCCGACCAGCAGATCATCAGCATCAAAACCAAGATGTCAGCAACCGTAACTCGTCAGCGTCTCAAACTTCAGTGACTGGGTCGGATGGATCCAGGGAAAATGGCTTGTCTATAGAAGCTGACCCAGAATGGGCACCGCATGTGGACCTGGGAAAACAGCTGGCAACTTTACATGGATTATTGGTTGATAGTTTGCCTAAATTGCCTAATGGAAGGATGCAGGTGAGATATTTGACTTTATATATACAAGTACTTCAACCCTTGGCTTCGGAATTTGGAACTACTAAGGTCTCAATCAAGAATTCGCAACATTTTTATATATAAAAAATATTTTGTTCCAGGAATTGGACCCGCTTAATGATATTTTGGATGAACTAAGCAAGAGGTTAATTGACAACGGACCTGTGGCACAAGCTTCGGATAATATCTTTAGGTAAATACATACTAGGCTTTAAAGTCTTTTCTATTCCGCATATCTTCATTGTTACCTTAAAATATATTCTTAAAAAAAGTTAAAAGATAACAACTATTAATCTAATTAGTTGCAACCATATTTCTATTAAAATCGTAAAGACAACATTATCCAGGATCCTGCGGTTCTCCTTCTTCCTTTACATCCACAATTATCGTCTTATTAGGCCACTAATTTATATATTTTTTTCAGATTTAACGATCCAACATGCACAACACCACCAAAAACAAACGAATCTACAACAAGTATCAACATGAGCAACAATTTCGCACACAGCTCTCCTATCATGAACAAAAATGGTGTCCAATTCAACATAAGTCCTTCTAAATCTAACGCCGAAGATAAATACAAAGGAACTTATGCCTCTATTGCGAAATCTCCAAGCTTCAATCTCCGTTCAGCCACATTACCAAGAAACGGCTATGGCGCTAACCAAGTTAATGCAAACGTGAATCCAGACAGATACAGCTCTCAATATAATAATCAAGAACATTGCGTTAATCTCAAAGTCGTCCAAATAGGATTCGATCAATATCCAAAAGGAGTTAATAATGGTGTAAACGAAAGCTTGGAAAGACGATTCCAGGAGCGTTATAAAGGCAATAATTTTAACCAACAAAATCATTTCCACAACTCCAACTACAATGGTGCTGAAAGATCACCAAGTAGTGACAGCATAAACCACAACTATTGCTCCACTGAAATGCAGAACCTTATTAGGGAGACTGCAACTCTAGATGAGCTCTCTGATCTGTTAAAATACGCTGACGACTCTGATATGGTCGACGAAAAACTATTGAATAAGAAAAACTTGCAGCAATCTCAAGCCAATAACAATGTTGTTAATGGCAACAAAAACAACGCCTATACGAATAATGGATCAAATGTATCCATCAGTGGTCTCTCTAATGTCGCTAGTTCAGGTTACCAAAGCATCGCCACATATAGCCAAAGTTCTAGTCCAATAGAAACTACCACTAATCACCATCCATTCGAAAATGGACAACCTCTTAGTCGGTACTCACAACTTAATTACCAAAAACAAAGAGACAAGCAATATTATGACAACAAAAATGAAAAGTTTTATCCAAAGAGCCCAGTACAACAGAAGATTGAATATGATTTACAGAAGTATGGTATACAGAATTTCACTACAGATAATGGACAAAGTAATGGCAATGTTAATTCAAAGGTAGCAGCTCCATTAGTCTTCACAAATCCTGTTTACAATATGGAAGATAATAAGCAATGTCCTGATAAGAAAAAACACAAGGAGAACAGAAACTCTCGATGTGCCTGTGGATCATCCAGTTCGTCCATTGACGAGGAGGGAATGAGCACTGATAATGTCGAAACAAATTCTGAGGAGGGAGCTAATTTTAGTGAAAGAACTTTTGATCAACAAAATCATAACAAAGTTCACAGAAAACTTACGCGTGAAAATTGTAATTATGAAGATCCATATCAAAGGAGTAATCACAGTAACTCACCTCGTATAAGAGACGAAGAAACATCCAGTAACTCTCCCAGTTTACGGAAAGGCAATAAGACAAGAATGCCTAGAACAAATCCAATGCTCTCTTACTCAACTAATCCCAATCAATTAAATCTTAAACATTTCGGCCAACGTGGTGAAACCTTATACGAGAGTAAACCACATCACATTTCAACAGATTCTGGTTACCCAATGAGCAGATCTGATTCAAATGTTGAAGAAGTAAACAAAGAAATGTACAGATTACAAATATCACGTAGCCAAAAGGCGTTATATAATATGGAAAACTCGAAGAATTCGCCCGAAAAATATTCTATACCAGAAAACACTATTCCAGAAACCAATTATCCTTTAGACAGGACTTATTCTGGAGCTAAAATGTCTGGAACAAGATTGAACGAAGACATTGAGAGGCATCAAGATTTCTATGCTATTAGAGATCGTAGGGAGAGGGATTCTCCTTCACATGCTGCCTTTGGTCGTGAATCACAGTCCAGCGAAGCAAGTGAACGTGCTGCTGAACGAAGTGTGAGAAGTGAAAGGAATGAAGTAACTGGTAGGGAGAAGTTACAGCGACGGCTTAGCTTAGAATCAGCGCGGGAACTCACAGACAGCTCTGATGAAATGGAAGACACGTTGTACAGTACTACTGGACGCAGACGGATTTCTAAACATCACAGAACTATTGAACAGGTAAATTACTATGTGGGTAGTTAGTTTTCTATTTTTTTTTTAAACAGTGGATTTTATGGATGTGAATCTGGAGTGCGGTCCGTGAATGTAGGTGCTGCTACTACAATTAAATAACTGCAAGCTAATAAATAACTTCAAGGTATATTTGTAAGTAGTGGTACTACCCCGGATCGGCAGACTGGGCACCACTACAACTCTTAACTTGGAATTTTTAATCTAAAAACTTGTGTTAATTTCAGTACGAGCGTGAAATTGAGAGGCTAAAATGTTCCGTGGAATTATTAAGAGGGCGCCTAGGTCCAACAGATTCTGGTCAAGACCACACTGATGCTAAGATGAAAGCTATTATATCAAGGTAAATAAATAAAAAAATATGCTTAATCATTTCTAACCATACAGAGATTAAATTTCAAAAAATCGATTAATACAGGTAAAAATACCATGTTTATTTATGTAACTAAATACTCGAAATTTTAATTCACAGATTGATTTGCGTAGAAGAAGAGTTACGCCGCGAACAGCGCAAAATGGCCGCCGCGCTCTCTCACAAACAACGCGTGATTGAGGCTCAGGAGCATCGCATTGCTGCTTTAGATGAAGCCAATACCAGGCTATTATCAGCCTTAGTCCATTTACAGCAACGTCCACAACACACCGCCTCACATTCAACTACGCAACATTCACACCAAGAACTACAAATATAACCCGACTAATTTAAATTGCTTGTTTCTGTCAAGAGGTATAATTTATAACCGTTTTGAATAGAATAGTCATTCTTGTGTAGAGTTGTGACCTTCTTGGTGATAGATATAAAGACTTGAATTGTGGTCGGGCCAGTGTGGTACCAATGTACAAAGCGTTTGTATTCTTATGTAAACATAGATGCTTTTATATGTTTAAATGTATTAATTAACCCACCTGTGTAATCCCGAATATACAAAGATATCACGTGTGCAACCATTTCAAAGAAGTTATTTATATTTCCCACCAATAACTTTTTAATATATTTTTGTAGAGTCCAGTGAGCATATTCTATTAGGGTATGTTTAGACATTATAAGCGGTATTCTTTGCCGCTGCATGTAGATTCAGAATAAATACCTGGAACAGTTATAATATCGTTTTAGTATAGTGTACTGTAAAAATAGATACCGTTCATATCTAAACATACCCTTATGGTCTATTGTAGATATAGTAACTTGAGTATTTGCAGTTTTAGCCTTTGTACTCAAGTTTATGACCAAATATTCCTTATTAGATTTCTATTTGCTTTATTAAATAATTAATTATTATCTTCAATATGGGTATATATTATATATACCTACAATTTTATCTACATTGTAATAAGTTATGGGCACAAAATCTGTTGTGACGTATTTTTCGAATAAATATATTGATTGTATTATTTGTAATCAAATAACTGAACTTAGCACGCAAATTTTATTATTGTTTACACACAAAAGCGTCTTTATTGACAAAGCCATGTGGGCTATTTTTGATTGTTAAGAGTATTTGAGAGTTAGAACAAGATAGTTCGCCATGTTTTTATTAGGCTTGTTATTTTCTCTATGCTTTCAGAATTCTAAATACTAAACTAGAATTGATCAGTAAATTACCCCTTATGGATCAAAATTATAATAGGTTTCAGAACGTGTTCTAAAATCACTTAAAATTTAGAATTCTGATTTAAGAGTAAGATAAGCTATTATAATATTATAA
The DNA here is from genome assembly GCA_905220615.1 of Tinea trinotella. NCBI lineage: Eukaryota > Metazoa > Arthropoda > Insecta > Lepidoptera > Tineidae > Tinea > Tinea trinotella. The sequence continues at coordinate 10,984,686 of HG992312.1, forward strand.
TTTAGTTTTATATAAAAAAGATGCTTTAAGTGACATTAATTTTATCATCAGTATTCAACAAAAAAATATGTTATGATAAAAACATCATAATCAAGACGTTGAAATGTAGAACTATCACTGAACTGGCCAATAGGATGTTAAATTATTTACTTATATAAATATAGATAAAATTGGAAGAGCAGCGCCCTCTCTGAAGTATATTTTTAAACTTCTTTATGATTTTTATTTTTTAATAATTTATACCTCAAGTGCCCAAGTATAATGTGTAATTTATAACTTATTTTCTCAAGAATAATGTATAGATTTTTTAGTATGAAGAGAGCTAGTTTCCCAATTTCCTTATTGGAAAACTATTTAAAGTGTTTGGTCAGTTAGCGTTAGTTATTCGTCGTCTTAATTATCGTTGTTTTTATTATTCTTGATTGTGTGTTAAGTAATTGATACCAAAGATGATGGATAACCCGTACTAGAGTTGTAGTGTTTCTGATATATTTATTATTATATTGTTGTCACTACAATTTTTAGCAATAGTATTTTATCATAGAACGGAAATTAATTGTCCTTTTTTATCATACCATTTAATGAGGCGTTTATAGAAGTAATTTTCGTGTAGTTTTGATATGCTCTTAAATGACAAAAAAAATATAAAGAAAATCAAGTGAGTGCGGTCTTGAGGCTTTATCAATTCCACATTTTAGTCCTCGCCTTAATTTGCCTTAATAGTAAAATCGGTATAAAATTAGATTAATCCACAAATTAAATAAACTTTATGCGCCTTATTTTTGGTAAATAATTGTACAATTTTTTATTTCGATGTTTCGAGAGCTTTGCAGCTATCGTGTTTACAGAGAGACTATATTTTGGTCAATACAACTGACAGAAATGCTAGAAATAGTGGTTTTATAGATTTTATTAACTATTTGTTTACCTCCAGAAAAAATGAGAAATTGACTATTTTCATTAATTACTATGTAAAGTGATATGATAAAAAAGGAAGTTAATCGTAATATAGGATTTGTATATTTCTACATCTAGTTATTTTAGTATGGGTAGGGTAGAGTTTATGAGAGAATATATTTAATACATTTTGTATTATCTAACAAATTGATGGCCGATTGTTTTAACGTTATTCAAATAAGAACTTATTGTGTTTTTTTCTCTTTCGTTTACTGTGTGAATGAAGGGGATAACACATAATAAACGTTTTGACTTTAGGCTGTAAGGTTATATCGTAATTCATACCGTAACTAGCTCTTACAATTATTGCAAGACATTTTAATTAAATTTTAAATTCTTATTGTATGAGCTGTTTACGGTACGTGTTGGTAATGTAATCAAAAAGAGGCATGTTATTTTGTACCTTATCGAGTGTATTATTGTTTTTTTTTTAACAGAAATTATATTTTAGAAATTATTAATTCTAATTAATTATCCAGCAACTTAGTTGTTTTGCAGTGAATCGTATTTTAGGCCATAGCTTTATGTATAATGTATGTGTTACAATTATTACTTTTTAATTATAAAATTCTGAAATAATTTATGTTTTGTTTTATTTTACTACTGAGAATTTTTAGCAACCCATCCATTCATTTCAATTTGTCAAGCGTTTTCCCACAGGGATAGACAGAGACAATGGAGCAACACTTGCCACGGTCCTGACACAACTCCCTCGCTTCCCTTACATCCACAATTCTCTTCATACACAATTCTATTCAATTATCTTATGATAAATTCGTATAAGTTGTATAAATTCTTTGGTACCATTTTTGCCTGAATTAAAAAAAGTATTTGTGTTTGTATAGATCCGGTATTAAAGAAGAGGGCTGAACGATTTAATGATGAGCAAGTCCAAAATTGTGTTGTTGCAGTTGTGAACATAATTAATACATTCGATAACATAACTTTTTCATTCGAAAAACGAATGATAAGTAGGTAACAAAACAAGTTACTGCGCAGCAAGGAACATTGTACTCAAGAGCTTGATTGCTAGCGATTGAATATTTTTTATTACAGCGCCATCTAGTAGTAGTTCTATTAACTATTACAAGAAATTGTTGATTTTAATAGTTCAGCTATTCAATAATAGTTGTTACATTGTTGCGTTTTTTTAAATTATAAATAACGGATAGGCAGAGGTAAGCGCTCTTAGTTTTGTAGGTATCAATTTTGTTGTAGTTTGCTTTGCTTCGTAGTAACATGACAATGATAAGTTTGTAGTAACAATGACTAGGTAACGGAAAACATTCGAAAACATATATTTGACCTCGCCGACAGTAGGGTACGACGGCAGTAAACAGATGATGTAGAATTATGGTTCTTAGGACAATCTCCGTGAATAGGCCACAAACGTTTTTAAATAAGCCAATTTATCTCTAAGAACCCACATGATCATTATACTCGTAGTTTACTTTTTGAGATTATGATAATTTATATTTTATTATACATTTCTATACTAAGCTACTAAAGTGCTTGTATCATAGAAACAGGACAACCAAAGTTATTGATATAAGCACATTGGTACCGGTGAGTGGTTTTGAACCCGCTTGCGTAACCATTGCAATGCCACTACACCACGGTTGCCTTATAATGAATCCATAAAAAATCTGCACGAGAACCTAACTTTATTTCTTACAAATTGTTGTTTGTTATAAAAGAGAAATCATCGCCTTATAAAGTTAAAGGGAAACTTAAATTAATCACTAAAATGTTAGCAAACTTTAGGAGTAATTTGTGCTTCTACGTTCTACTTTTACAACAATATGTGATTAGGGTTGATCCTATTCGTTACTTTGCTAACACCAAGTGGTATTCTGCACACCTATCAAGTAAATTCAATTAATCAATCAATCAAATTTTCCCACAGGACAATGGAACGATCCTGACACAACTCCCTCGCTTCGCAGGCCCAGGAGAGTGTTTGCTGACCAAATCGGAGACATTCTTAAGAAAGCTAAGTTTCCTAGTGCACAAAACCATAAAGCTTGTATGAAGAGAATTGTGAATGTGAAGGAAGCGAGGGAGTAAATTGAATACTTTGATTAAAGAGTGGTAGGCAGTGGTACCCAGTCTGCCGATTCAGGATAGTACCACTACTTACAAGTATACAGACCGTGAAGTAATTTAGTCGGGTTTCAAGATCAGCTTGTAAGTTGTTGGGTCCAACTAGGCCGGCATAGTGAATGTGACTGCTACGTACAGTTATTGAATTGTAGTACTAGTGACATCCATTCATAAACCGCACTGCAGCTTATGTTAAGCGAGCGGGGTGCTGTCATAAATCGAGTCACAATAAAAAAAATAGGGAAAATAATTGTTTAAATAGGTCGGTATAGTGGATGTGACTGCTACTTACAGTTAAATATATGTATCCTACAAGCTGTACCCGAAACGCGACTAAGTCACTTGACGGTCTGTATACTTGTACATAGAGGTACTATCACGGATCGGCAAACTGAGTACCACTTCCTACTTTTCTTTAAAAACCCGATCCGGAGCAAACATCCGCCCTCTTTTTTACTGTTACTATATAAATTATATATATATATATATATATATATACATAACTTTGTAAATTGATTGTCATGAGTTACCAATAAATATAGACGTTAGATTTTCGTAGAGTTTTCTTTTCGCATCAATTTAATCCTCTAACAAAATTAAAGTAAATTACTGCAGGAATAGCCCCTTAAGTTGCGAAACCATTAGACTTATAAAAGTGTCAAGTAATAGGGGTCGTGTAGGCTCAAATTGGTTCTAGCATTCTATTGTGTACATAGGATCAGCTGTCGGTCGGGAAACTCGGCCGGTCGACGACACCCGTTGGTTCGGGAGCAAGGGTGAACGCCCAGCCGCTGAATATCATCAATCACCTGAATAATTCCATTCGCACCTCATTCATACGCACAAAGGAATCAATTTCAATACCTAACAGGAACACATTAAGTCTTAAACCGCAGCCATCAATCATAGTACTGAATAATTTAATAAATTTTACATTTTATACATTTTTAGATATTCTTAAGGAAAATCTGTGCTTACTTATACATTTATTTATATTTGGAATTTTTATTATATCAATTTTTAGCATAGTGACAACGAGGGATTTAATTATTAAATAAAAATTAGTAAATTGAGTCGGCATTGGATCTCTCTTGGATCTCTCCTTGCTTACCATTAGGCAAGTCAAGGTCAGATGTCGAGTCACAATAAAAAAAATAGATATGAACCAAGAATAGAGGTGACTGCTACTACAGATTACAGTTAATAGTAGCTAGAAGCAGTTTCACGCTTCGAAAACTTTCAAGCTGATCTCGAAACGCGATTAAGGCATTACACGGCCTGTATATTTGTATGTGGTGGTACTACCCCGAATCGACAGACTGGGCACCACTGCCTACGTCTACGCCTGCTGCCTGCAGAGTTTGTGCTGGTGCAAAAATAAAATAAAGCTTTAGTAATAAACAATTTATGTTTAATTTTACAACCTGTACTTTCTAACCAGAACAATCAACATTTTAAAAGATTACCTGGAGAAAATAATAGAATATTTTTTTGAAGATGATTAGGGGCTTAGGTTTTCAAATTCGGCCAAAGAACCCTTTCAAATAAATTCGACTGAATTTTGCAGAAATATATTTTTCTTAAGCGGATCTGTTTATATTTCGTTGACCCACTCAGTATAACAAATACGAACAATAAAACTCACCCAAATGAAACCAAAATAGTAATTAGAATCGATAGTTACGTTAGGTAAGGTACAAAGTAATCCTACATACAAAGTGGCTGCTCTTGACTGAGTCGTGACGAATGCCGCTTTCCTAATACAAGGAAGTATTCGCATCTACTTTCACTCCATTCAAGATCTGCACCGTTCCGCCTGCAGGCTGTATATGTATTCTAGACAATAACACAACTATATACGAGTAATGAATTAAAACAAATTTTATGCGGCTTACTATTGCGTTTATTTTGGTTTAGATCCCGTGACCACGATGGCTGCAAAGCTCTCGAAACGTCGGAATAATAAAACATTGTTAAATCTTAACCAAAATAAACGCGATAGTAATGTTCGCGCAAAATCTAAGAAAATACTATATACGAGTACTTACTATACTTGTATATTATAATTAAAATGTATGCGTTTAATTGATTTTTTAAATTATAGCTCGATATACTTAGTATATTGACATAAATGGCAACTTTAAAACTGATCCTGAAACGCAAGTGAATCGCTTCTCGATCTACACTTCAAAGTCTTTACTACCCAGGATCGGCGGAGGCAATTTTAAATGTTAGTTATTTTCGTTTTTGGAATTTTGCATTTTGGTGGCGATTATTTATCACCATCCTTTTAACATTTCATTTTTTTTCTTTTAATATTTGATTTATTAAAAAAAAAACATAACAGCTCTGGATAAAGATAAGAAAATGTAGTCACAAGGTTTCTACAAGGTATTTTTTCAAAGATATTTTCCACATTAAAAGGATGTTTGAAGAGGATAGATGAAAGGGATCTAAAACCAGAGGTGAGTGGAAAATAAAACGGGGACCTGAAAGATTGTTGGACCTAGAAAACATGTTTAAAAACAATGGCCTGACTCTCCATGATCTTAGTGCTTGTATGAAGAGAATTGTGTATGTGAAGGAAGGGAGACAGTTATGTGAGGATCGTGAAAAATGGCCTATCCGTTGTCTCTGCCAAATACTGTGGAAATGAGCCACATTTAAATTGTTTATTAATAGGTAATTAATTCAACTACAAACAATGACATTCTAAAATAAAGAATAGAATAGAACATCGATGACTATTAAATGCAAATAAAACAGTCATATTAGTAGGAAATAAAAACGTTTAACGAAATCGGTGACGTAGTTAAATAATTTAAATGTAAGATTCAAAATATTTATTGATGAAGTGGGCGTATCTCATGAAATTTAATTTGTATGATTCGGTCTCTGAATAGTTTTGACGGCACGCTTGGTGCATTGGCTAGTACACCAGCCCGTTACGCGTAAAGTCCCGAGTTCGATTCCCGATCGGAACAAAGATTTGTTGTTGATGAAGCTTTAATATGTGAAATTTTTGATATGTTTTTTATTTTATTATTATTATTATACATCTCTATACTAAGCTACTAAAGGGCTTGTATCATAGAAACAGGACAACTAAAGTATATACATTGTATAAGTATATACAAAGTATATCAAAGATATATACATTGGTACCGATGAGTGGTTTCGAACCCGTGCCACTCGGCTTACGTAGCCACTGCACTGCCACTAAATAAACCAAGGGCGCCTTTAAATTGAATATTACAAATATTTGTTAAATAAAATAAGAAGAATATATGTTCCGGATCTAGTTGCTAGTTGCTTAAGAGTAGACAGTGCGGCTGATTCGGAGTAGTACTACCACTGTGAAGTAACTTAGTCGCCTTTCGGGATCAGCATGTAACTGCTACTTGCAGTCGTACTGTACAAGCAGTCGCCTCCATTCATGGACCGCACTCCAGCTTAACATTAGGATAGGTAATGTCAAGACCCCATGAAATAAATTTTGTTCTTAAGCTGGTTGATCGGAGAAATTTCATTTAGCATTTCTCCAGTTGGGGGTTAACGACCGTGAGGTTATCTCTGTATCACGTGTGTGCGTAGTTGTGTACGCATTACAATCACGTTATAAATTCACACGTTTATGCAATATTTAGAAGAATTGTTTATTAAAAAACATTCCTAATAAAGCAGAGTTGCCTAGTGCCCATAACTGTAGAGCTTTTATGAAGAGAATTGTGGATATGAGAAAATGAGGGAGTTGTGTCAGGATCGTGGCAAGTGGCACTCCTTTGTCTCTGTCAATTCCTGGGGCGTGACAATATGATTGATTAATTGATTGAATAATAATTTAGAATGTTGTTTTTTATTAGAGGCGTTTTTGGGGTATTTGCCTGTGTGGAGTTTCTAGAGTGGTAGGTAGTGATGCTCAGTCAGCCGAGAAGTACCATCATTTATTTACAAGTGTACAGATGTTCTTTTCAAATAAGGAAAATATTTTTCTGACTCTGACCATGTTACCACAATAAATTAAACGCACTTTATTCAAGAACTCCGAACTCATGCACTCAAACTTAACATCAGGTAGTGCTAGTAGCATAATACGTCGAGCCACTATAAAAAAACTGTCATTTTAAATAAAAGTTAACTATATAACACAAACTAGAATAATTAGACATTAGGTTCTATACTAAAAAAATATGAAGACCTTAAAAAAATGTATAAAAGTACTGGTAGCGGATTTGCGCCGTTTGGGGTCGAGACGATGGACCCTTGGGGACCTTCAGCTAAGCGCCTGGCCAAGGAGTTGTCCAAGCGGCTGACGGAGAAGTCTTGAGACAGAAAGGCTGGCAATTATTTCTGCTAACGTATTAGCCTTGCTATACAAAGGGGAAATGTTACTATCTCTGATGCGCCGTCATTAGATGATATTTTTTTATTTATAGTTAATATATGTACTTTTAATTTTATCTGTTTCATAAACAGATGTATATAAAAATATATTTTAATTGTTGAAAAACGAAAGAAACAACCGTGAATGTGATAAACATTTCAATAAAGGGCTTCCTTTAGTGAAAACTTAAAAAGCCATCCAAGCCACAAACCTTTTGATCTTTAAACTGTAACATACAGTTGGTAGTCCACTTAGTTTTACTGTTAATTCTACCAATAGAACTATCAGATTTTTTAGATTTTGCGCGAACGATGATTAATGAATTAAACAAATTTTATGCGGCCCACGCGTTTATTTTTGGGTAATGATTTTACATATTTTTATTATTCCGACGTTTGTAAAGCTTTGCAGCCATCGTGGTCACGAAAGGACTCAATTGTAAAATGATCAACAAAAAAAAACGCGATACTCATCCGCATAAAGGTAATATATAATTATTATTATTACATAAAGGTAATATATAATCATTAGAATTACCAATTTTTTTGATACAGATATTACCTTTACTAATTTTTACTTTCCACGATCCTAACTTTCTAACACAACTCTTTAATCGAAAATAGTCCTCATATAAATTATTTCTGTTTTGTAAGAATGTCCCCGATTTTATCGTTTAAATTTGTCGTTTACAAAAATAGTGCAAAACTTATTTACCACTTATTTTACTTACAAAATATCATCGTTTGAATAGAACCGCATTGTAGTAAAATTGGTGAACTCTTAGTTATTTTTTCAAAGCGTCACTTTCCACGATCCTGTGACAACTCTCTCGCATTCTTTACATCAAACGACTTAGAAGGTTAGTAGTAAAGAAAAGTAGCCTGCAGTAATCATGACCATACAGTCTGAATAAAGAGAGAATCGATATTATTTTATTTTAGCGGCTAGCTATTGCGTTTATTTGGAGAAATTTAATCCGACGTTTTCTCACCCAATCTGCCGAGCTGGGGTAGTACCACCACTAACAAGTATACAGACCGTGAAGTGACTTAGTGACTCGGGATTAACTTGTAAGTTGCCGGATTTGATTGAGCCGGAATGGTGGATGCAACTGCTACATACAGTTATTTAACTGTAAAGAGCAGTTACCTCCATTCTTGGACCGCACTCCAGCTTAACATCAGGGTGCTGTCATATTATGTCAAATCACAACTTAAAATTTAATTTTGATTAATTTGTAGTTCTATTAGCTGAGGGAGTAGAACTAATAGCAGAACTTAATGGAACATTTAATACATATCTATTTCTACAACTCATAGGTACGTATGGTAAAAATAAAATGTCTCCTAGCAGGGCATTAAAAGGTTATTCACCCACAAATTTTGGGCATCGCCCTCCCTTTAGATACAGGATCATTTGTCACAAGATACATCTCGTAATACCTAAGTAGGTCTTAGTGCGCTTACACACCAGGCGAAATTTCGGCGCGCAAAGCTCATTTTGATGCGGTTGTAATTATTGGCTCCGTTGGCAGTCTCAGAGTGCGACTGTTACTAATTGCAGTTATTTAACTGTAGTAGAAGTCGCCTTCATTCGTGGACGGCACTCCAGCTTAACATCTGACGAAGTGTTGTCATATGTCGAGCCACAGTAAATAAAAGATCACAGTTTGTACACTTGGTGGTAATACCCCAGATCGTCAGATTGGGCAAATAACGCCCAACACTCTGTCCACCACTTTTAAACTGGCGAAAATCATAACATATTTGATGTATCTCATAATAAAAGATTATTTGTTATTAATCAAATATTATGTTGTCGATAATAAAGGATGAAATTTGTACGAGTTAAAGGGTGCGTTACTCCCACTAAGGTTCATTGCTGGCGGCCAAGTTCAAAGGTCGATGAGTTCACGGTCTGAACTGCCGAATGAGGTAAAAATATCCACTGAAATTCTATATTTGTATTTTTTGTCTTCAAAAGAAAAATCTCTATTCGATGTCATTTACTAAATGTATTATATAAAGATTTGTTTCTTAACTTTTATTTTAAATATTTACGAGTAATAACCACAGAGCCTGTATGAAGAGAATTGTGGATGTGAAGGAAGCAAGGGAGTTGTGGAAGGATGGGAAAAAGGCGTGACAATTTTATCGATTGAATAATTTTTTGATTATCTTTGACGACATGCGTGGCGTATTGGTTGGTACACCAGTCCATTACGCGGAATGTCCCGGGTTCGACACCCGGTCTAAGCAAATATTGGTTTCATAAATTTTATTTGTAATGTTTTATAATCAAATTACATTTACAAAAAATTTACAATGAAACAAAAGAGACGGATATTTGCTTGGGTGTGGTTGTCAAAGAGTGGTAGGCAGTGGTGCCCAGACTGCCGATCCGCGTTAGTACCACCACAAGTGTACAGAACTTAAAGTGATTAAGTCGTGTTTTGGGATGAGCTTATAAATTGACGGTTCCAGCTAAGCCGGCATAGTGGATGTAGCGGTTGCTTACAGTTATTTAACTGTACTGTCACATAAAAAAGAGATATATAGAATATTTATATTTTTGCCTAATTAAACGAGTATTTTAAATAAGACCCAGGACAGATTTATCTTAAATCAGGGACATAATTAAAAAGTAGGAGTCCACGATGCCCCTAACCAAAGATCATGTATGAAGAGAATTGTGGATGTGAAAGAAGCATGAAAGTTGTATTCGGATTCAGTAAATGGCGTTCCGTTTTCTTTGCCTATCCCTGTGGGAATTCAGTCGACGGCACTCTTGGGGCCTTCATCATGCCTCCATCATACGGGTAAAGGTCATACAATATAAAAAAAAATGAGGCGTGAAATTGATTATAATGACAATTAAGAATACGTTTTTAAAATTCTTATCATTTGTAACACATTTTTATTCATTGTTTTCTAAATATCTTTTATGAACCAATTGCCGTATTTGTTCGGTCGCTCTCGTTCGTAGGCATACAAAATTATATTTATTTTAATAGTTTACATTTTAAAATACATTATAAGGCGATTTTTTTTTAATATATATTTAAACAATCAATCAATCAAATTGGTAGAGACACTTTCCACGATCCTGACACAACTCCCTCGCTTCCCTTACATCGATACTCTACGGTTATGGGCACTGAAATACTGGATATACTTGCTTTAAGTTTTTAGCAAGGAAGGCGTTCCGAAGTGATACGATTTTATCTGTAGGAGTATGGCCTCCACTTATGGATCGCACTCCAGCCTAACAATTTGGTGTGCGGTCAAAGTACGTCGAGATTTAATATCTGTTTATACGAAAGTAATGCAGTAACGATGCAAGTAGCAGTGACATCCACTATGCCGGCCTAGTTAGAAAAAATGCAAATATCGGTTTCACATCTTTATTCAAACAAGCTGAGTATGTTTTATTAAATATCTGTTTATACGAAAGTAATGCAGTAACGATGCATATGTGCAAGAACGCGTGTAGGATCAAATTACAGCTGAAAGTTTGTACTCTGCCGAAAAGCGAGGTCGACGACCCGCTCAGGACCGATTCTATAATATATCTCGCCGAAAAGATCTTCATACTTTATTCTATAATTTTTCTATTACTTCTTTTATTAAATTTGTTTTTGTTTTGAATTTCAGTAAAGTCCACTTTGGTAAAATTAATACAATGCGGTCGTACTATCTGTATTTTGCAAAAAAATAAATTGCAATAATAAAATAAATAAATAGGAATCACTAATTTTTGATACTTAAAATAAATAAATTAATAAATTACATATTAAATTTAATAAACATAACCTATACTTATAATAAATTCTTCTTCTTTTAAGTGTTGTAGTTATGGAATGGCGTCAAAACCAAGCCACTTGCCGGTACTAATGTATCTTTGAAATAAGCTTAGTATAGAAAATAAATGTTTTATAACTGCATTCAAAGGTATTTATTAACAGATTTATTATTATATATTATAATATAATTTTATGTATTCATTTAAGAAATTATATAATGTATTTTTATCCATATCAATAACAATATATGTCATCATCATCAACCAGAAGGCGTCCACTGCTGAACATAGTCCTCCCCCTTAGAACGCCATTTCGAACGAAAAGATGCCAGTTGCATCCACCGACTTTCACCATGTCGTCAAAATATATAAGTAGTAAATAATATTAAATATCTCAACTATTATTAAGAAGCCCCTTTGGTCAGAATAGTAACGGCGACTGAGGCAACCGTGAACTGACTCGTTTTTTCAGTCGTCGGCGCTCTTGAACCTCCAACATGCTTACCATCAGGCAGGTCGTAGTCTAATGACGATTCACGATAAAAAGTAATATCTTTACATTTTTGTAAATGGAATTCGGCCCTTTTCGTTCGTAGTACACTTAAACGGTGATATAAATTTGGTGACATTGAACCGCGTCCATTGCCATCGACCTCGGTGGCGCTCCTCGGGAAGCTCGCGTTCACTTGCGTAATCGTTCCCTTTACAAACAATCTATTTAATGCTATATCGAAGTATTGAACTCTCGGCGGTTTGATATAGATTTGAATTTAGGAAAATATTGCTGGTTGTTAAACTGTTTATATTTAGAATTTTCTTAGATTTTGCGAGAACATTGATTAATGAATTAAACAAATTTTATGCGGCTTACTATGGCCTTTCATTTTGGTTTTGATTTTACATTTTTTTATTATTCCGACGTTTCTAGAACTTTATTTTATTTTATTTTTATTTCTTTAAGATTACCACCGATAATAATATAGCTTAATATAGCGATAATATAGCTTTGCAGCCATAGTGGTCACGGAACTTTTATTTACCCAAATCAGTCAATATACATAGGAAATCAAGAGCTTTCCTTGATTTCCATGAGATCCCCTTATAAGATTCAGATTTATAAGGGTTATTAGGTTTGTATAATTGTTTTCACTTTATTTTTAGTAGGGATAACTCAAAAACTACTGGTCAGATCTTGATCAAAATTAAATGGGACCACATGGAAAGCACGACCTTTAAAATAAAAAAAGAATCATCAAAATCGGTTCACCCAGAAAAACGGTTATGGTTATGAGGTACATAAAAAAAACATACCGTCAAATTGTATATACGAGTACCTCCTCCTTTTTGTGAAGTCGGTCAAAAATTAGGATTATTCACGAACTTTTGATAAAATGACTCAGCGTAAGGATTGAACCTTTTTGTAGAAGTCATTGGAAATTTATATTACTCACTACTGATTTTTTTATTGTGGCTCGACATGTGACTGCACCCTGTCTTATGTTAAGCTGTGCCTTATGAATGCTGTCCATGAATAAAGCCAGGGCCGGACTGTGAGTTTAGGGGGCCCTGGGCTAATACTACTTAGGGGCCCACCTAATTACTCAAAGTATAAGAAAAAAATAAATCAATTCAAGGTACCAACACCTGAACGTAGACTTGAAATAAATAAATTAAATAGGTTTGATTAATCGCAGGATTTGCAGGGCTGCAAACTTTACGATCTTTTTAATTTTATAAAATTATGGATTTTTTCGCCCTAACGTCTATTTTTTACTTTGACTTGACTTAGCTGGGGGCCCCTTGAATCCACAGGGCTATGGGCTGAAGCCCAAAAAGCCGATTGCTACTACAGTTGTTTTTTTTTGTTTTTTCAGTTGTCGTCACTTTTGGCCCTTCTCTTGCTTATCATCGGGCGGGTCGAGGTCAGATGTCGAATCACAATAAAAAAAAGTTAAATAACTGCAAGTAGCAATCGCATCCACTTTTCCGGCCGGCAATGGTGGGAACCGGCAAATTACAAATAGATTCCAAAACACGACTTAGTCAATTCAAGGTATGTACACTGGTAAGTACTACCCTGGATCGGCAAGCTTGGCACCACTGCCTACCACTCTTTGACAACCAGACCCAGAGCAAATGACCGCCTCTTTTTTTATAAACTTATTTCAAATTATAGTTAATTTATTAAAATATCAGGAATCTGAATTTACGTTGTGTGTTTTGTCGGTTTATGAAAATGCGGTTGAGTGAACTGCGGCGGCCCGGAAATTGAACTGCAAAGTAATTCGGAATCGAAAACAAAAATGTCCATGAAAATAATAAATTCAATCAATTCAGGGATAGACTGAGACAGTGGAGCGCCACTTACCACGATCCGTACACAAAAAATTCATTTGATAAAAATAAATAAAAATATCTTAGAAAACTCATTATCAAAAATAGGTTAAAAAATATTATTATTTTAAAGGTTTTGCGCGAACATTTGCTTGTTATCGCCCTACTGTCGTGTTATATTATTTCTTTTAATAAAAAAAATAATCGCGACAGCAAGCCAAAAATATTTTTTTAATAATAAATAATCAATCAAAACCAAACTTATATTTATTAATTATTATTATTATTTTATTATTATACATTTCTATACTAATCTACTAAAGTGCTTGTATAATAGAAACAGGATAACCAAAGTACATATATCAAAGATACATTGGTACCGGTTAGTGGTACCGGTTAGTGGTGGATATACAGCACATCGCCTGATGTTAAGCTGGTGTGCGATCACCTTAAAGTACTTTGGTTGTCATGTTTCTATGATACAAGGCACTTTAGTAGCTTAGTATAGAAATGTAAAAGAAAAAAAAATACAGTTAAATACCCTCGAGTAGCATTTGCATCCACTATACCGGCCACTATGTAATAAAAAAACAATAATATTTATAACAAATGTTATAATTTATAATGATGGTGCTTGTTTCAAGGTCTCATACACTCAGCCGCCCACCGCGAATCCGAACCTAGACAAACCACTTTCACTATCCATTTTATGCACAGTGAAACATACCTACCCAACGGTAAATTATATTAAACAAAAATAAATATATCCCTTTCTCTATGTAAAGATGTATACATATACGGTATTTATTGTGGCTTGACATGAGACAGCACTCCGCCAGATGTTAGGCTGAAGTGCACTAATGAATGAAGGCGACTGCTACTATAGTTAAATAATAGCAAGTAGCACTAGCATCCACTATGCCGGCCTATTTGAAACAGGCAACTTTAAAGCTTATCCCGAAATAGTTTTTTTCTTACTGTGACACGACATTTGACCTCGACCCGCCTGATGATAAGCAAGAGGAGATCCAAGAGTGACGACGCTGAAACAACCGAGTTAGTTCACGGCTGCCTCAGTCGCCGTAGTAGTACCATACTCATAATCGAATTGGCAGTCTAGGAAAATTACTACTAAAGTACTAACTGCGAGTATTTAGCCTACCACTTTAAAACAACCAGACTCAAAGCAATTAGCTACCACCTTTTTAATAAAAAAAATGTCTTATAATACAATCCAATTATAAAATATTACAAATAGAAATTCAATGATACAACTGTCCGCTTCGACCGGGAGCGAACCTGGCACTTTACGTGGATTTGTATAAAACCAATGCGCCAGTCGTGTCGTCAAAATATGACATGCGAATTGGAGAGCATTTTCCAATTTTCTAAATTTACGATCTTACAATAAATTGGAAATAGTTCAATAATACGAGTCTAATAGAAATAATAAAATGACACCTCAAGCTAATTAAAGCAATTTCGTCATGGATACTTGAACTTGAACGATAAGACCATTATCTCTGTGCGGTCATTGACACACGGCGACGGAGGCGGAGTAAAGAAACATTTTGCAATCTAAAATATTGTTTATATCTATAGATAAGACGTGTTATGTGATTGTCTCATGCTCAGGGAGAAAATATGGAGGGTTGAGTTAATTCCCTATACAATGTGTGGATAGCGGAAGGGTCCCACAGGATAGATCCGCGGGCGCGCGCGGCACTGGGCCGGTCAGTCACCGCTTGGCTGGCGAACTGTGCGCGCGCTCGACGTTGGATTCGTTAGAGACAGCGAGTGAGGCAGCGCGTAGCTGTTGTTCCTTCGTAGTGACATCGTCGGGAACGGCTTCCCTGTTTACTTCTTACCTCTTAGTACTTTCTTAAAGCTTCTTGTGCTGTGGTCTTTGAGTTTTCCCGACTATTTACTTTTAGTGTTTACGTTTTAGTGGATTGTTGATCATACAAGTGAATGAATGATAGTGAATGACTTCGTGAAGGATTGACAGGCTGCTTGCTATCTTGACGTTATCAGAGAAACAATTCACAGGTTAATTATTTTAAATATTATAATAATTAAATTAAGGTTAAAATTTAAATGAATATCAACTGAGTCAAATTTTTGTTAATAATCCCTATACAAATTAAATTTTATACAATTAATTATTAGCCGAGAGAGTTATTAGCAATTAAGTATTCGTTAAAACATAAAATTGCATATTCATAACAGACGGAAATGTCAAATTCGTATTTTAAAATGCAGTCTTACTTAAAATATACTGACGGAAATATGGCCGCTTATATCCGTCGTTCAAAGAAGGTGCTGATGAAAAACTTATCAACACATTGTGACTCACAAATATTGAAACATGTCACGTTTAATAATATCAAATACATTTGAAAAATTCAAGAGATCGCGTTAGTTACTTGCAGTTCCACAAAAAGTAGTCTCGAAATAAGGATATGTCTTGAAACGTTTTCTTAGGCTAACCCTGTGATAATGAAATGACACCTCAACACCTTAGATTGCTTGATACCCATAGATCATAGAGCTTGTATAAAGAGTTGCGTCAGGATCGTGGAATACAATTGTGTTTAAAAGAATTTAATGATTATTTCTAACTTTGTTAATATTATATTATTAGGCCTTTTTAAAATCATGGTAGACTATATAAATGATATCACGTTCCTATCCTGCTGTGGGACAGGAACGTAAAAGTTTGTTTATTTAAAGAGCTCAACAAAATTTCATTATCATTATTATGGAACTTTTGCAGCTGACAGTTTTTATTCTCATGCGTATTTTTTGTTTATAAATAAGAATATAAAATTATTTCCATTTATAGAATGAAATGTTTAATGTAACTTCATTGTAAACAACGCCAAATGTCTCTATATTCATGCTTCTAATCCTAGAGATGCAGTTCTCTATGACTTAAGGTGTGATTCCGGTGGCGACCGCAGCTGCAGACTTCACTACTGCTTTGTATGAATCAAAATGACTGCAGTGTCGCCTTGCACGGAATCAATCTCATACAGATTCATACACATCAGGAGTGCAGTCTGCAGTTTGCGGTCGCCATGAGAATACACCTTTACTTTGCACTTCATTTCATATTCTTATGATGTATCCGACGCAAAAAAATTGAACCCTATTTGCTACGAATGTTTTTACTTTTCTATGCGTAGCTCATAAACGTGCTTGTATAATAGAAACTATACGACCAAAGCTGAATCGCAGCGTGCCTTGGCAGGGCCCCGTATAAAAAGTTGTTTGGGGGCCCTTAGGAAGGGTAGATTTCTCACAAAAGAAAAATGTTTCTTAATAATTTTTACTTAAGCACGTTGGGGGCCCTCGTGGCCCGGAGGCCCCGTATAATTGATACGGCAGTTACGGCGGTAGCTACGCCCCTGGACCAAATTAATGTGTACTCATGGAAACATTGGTACCAACAAGTGGTTTTGAACCGGGTACTCTCCGTTAACTGCACCACGGTTGCCGTGAACCTTACTTTACTATGAAATTCAACATTCTTTCTTACTAAAAATCATGAAATGAGTCTCAACTCTCGAATGGTTAGAGAGAGCCAACAGGTAGTTCATCATCATCATCATCATCATCATGCCCAACAGACTTTAGTTATAGGTATTAATTTTAATGTTTTGTCCTGGGTTCTTTTCCTGGTCGGAGCAAATGTTGTATAGCTTTTATTTGTAATATTTAATAATTTAAAGAAAAAAAGGCAGATATTTGCTCCAGGTCTGAGTGTTAAAAAGTGGTAGGCATTGGTCCGACCCAGGTTAGTACCTTAAAAGTATACAGTTACTTAGTCACGTTTCGGGATCAGCTTGTAAGTTGCCGGTTCCAACTAGGCCGAAATAACTGTAGTAGCAGACACCTCTATTTGTAGTCCGTACCTCAATTTTTTATTTTATTGTGTCACGACATCTGACCTCTTCCCGCCTGATGATAAGCAAAAGGATGTCCAAGAGTGACGACAGAGTCACAATAAAACAATAAAACTGACGTTAGCGATATTATTAAAAGTTACTGGTAGAAAATTGGGCATTTATTTCGCCTTTTGTCAATGAAATAACACACTAATATTACTAGTATACAATGGCTTTTTAGCAAAGATAGCTTGCGAGGAAATTCCTCGTTCGCCGCGGCATTGACTGCGAGACATTTTTTTATTTTTTTATTAGGCATACAGTTATTTCGTCGTCATTTCACATCTCAATAAATTTAAATCCTAAACTTGTATACATTTTTTTTAATTTAAGCTAAACATCTGATTGTCAAAGCCAAAGCAAGCCTGGTAAGCAAGAGGAAGTCAATGGAGCGTCGACAACTAAAACATTTAATAATTAAGTTAGCAAAGTCTGAATTCCATTTTTTCGTAAACCAGCACGTAATCGTATTTTTTAAATTTATATCCTTCTTTGCAGACGTGTTGCCGTTCTTCTCCTCATCTTATGTAGAAATGAAGGAAAAGGGCTGAACTGGTAGGGATACGTGGCCAACAAATAAAAATGTAAGTATAACTAACTATTTAAAAAATAACTATTTTTCAAACCGCTAGGAAAATTTATATAATAATCACTCTATTGTGGATGGTAATCAAATTAATCACACGTTTTAAAAAAATATAAAACCGTTTAGATCTTATAAATAATATGTGTATGTATGCCTTTATTTATTTACATAGATGTGTTTTTTTTGTTTATCCAATTTCTCCAATTAACCTTTATTTTTAATCCAAATAACCTTATTCCTCTTGTTAACATTTTATGACTTGCTTCTATTATTCATCCTCAAGAAAGCTAAGTTGCCTAGTGCTTAGAGCTTGTATGAAGAGAATTGTAGATGGGAAGGAAGTGAGGGAGTTGTGTCAGGATCGTGGCAAGTGGCGCTAAGGCGTGACAGTTTGATTGATAGCTTTCAATTTAATGCAAGTTAGGAAAATAGGTACTAAATAGCAATAAGTCCGCCTGCGTGCATGGTGCACGGCAAGTTATATAATTTATAAATTTATTTATATTATAAATAAATTCATAATGAAATAATTATTAAAATTGTCACGGTATTTTCCCACAGGGATAGGCAGAGACAACTCCCTCGCTTTCCTCTTATCCACAATTCTCTTTATACAAGCTCTCAGATTATGGGCACTAGGTAACCCAGGATTCTTGAGGATGTCACCGATTTGGTCGAAAAATACCTACCTGGATCTGCCTCCTTTAACGCATCCATCCACTTCAGATTTATATATTTTTTTATAAATTTCAATAAATATGTGTCGAAAATAAAATAAAGTAATAATACCCGCTTTAAATTTTAACAGGGCCATTGTGCACCCGACTGTTAAATAGACATTTTAAGCTTAGATCGTTTTTAAAATAGTCTAGTTCCGCTACGCCTCCGTGTTCCGAATATGTCCGGCCATTTACCTAACATTGGCAAAGCAATACATTTCCGAATCTCATCTCACGGATCTTGAAAAGCTTTTGGATTTCTTATATGAATCACCACCATAGCGGGAAGTGTAGTTCTAGTAAAACAATAACATGCTTCTACGTTAAATTTAGTTTCACGGAATCCTTCAACTTCATAATATACTCGTATCCTACATACATACGTACATATATATAGTAAAAACACATGACAGCAAACTACCTGGAATAAACTAGAGTGCGATCCATCAACAGAGAATACTACAAATAATTGTCTACAAGTAGTAGCGCAACTGTTATCTGCTTTAAAGTTCTTAAAAACCAGCAATCTTCATACCGGATTCTGTTTGCCCCACTGAAATAACTCCGAAGAGCATATTTTGTATTTTTTTTTTGCTTAGAATGCCGGATTGCACCCGCCGATGTACACGCGTTATATTTTCTATCCAACTTTATAAAGTATAATTTTGGTCTGGAAATGTATTTTTATAATTGTACTATGTAAAAATAGAGATGCTTACGGAAATTAAATCTTGACAATCACCTTTCACAGAATAGAAATGAGGATGTGTTATTTTATAATCAAACAAACATCTTGACTTACAGCAGTCAAACAAAACTATAAATTACTTCCTTGCAATTCCGTGAACCACATAAATATTAACTTTACACATACAGGATTTTCTAGTCTATTAAATGTAGTTTTAAGGTCTATATTCGTGTGGTTAATTTTATGTGGTATTGTTGCACAAATAGTGTACAAGCGGTAATAGTTTACGAGGTCTTTCACCGCGCTATATAGGTCAGTTAGATTAGCGACGCGTTCGTCTCCACCCTTTTCATTACGGCCTATACCTTTTAGGTTTTATGCCGCTTTAACATGTACTTACTGGAACGGTAATGCGGGAAAAACTATGTGCTAACAAATCAAATATACAGTAAACTACTTTTAAGACGTATTTAAGACGCTACTTAAAATATATGGGATTCTATTAGTGGATGTGTTTTAGTTTTACTATTTATTATTAAAAGTTGCTGGAGTTCAGTAAAGCCAGGCCAGCATTGTGGATGTGACTGTTGCTTGAAAACGTTTATTCGTCATAGCAGTCCCACTCATGGATCGCAGTTTTACTTGTCATTGCATATGAATATAACAAACCTGCGGGGTTAGGTTGGCTAGTTAAAACGATTGTCTTTCTCGTCGGCGATTGTCAAAATAATAAAATCTAGCCTAAATCCAATAAAACGAGACTATTAATCGTTGTGACGAATACTCGTATCGTCTGTGCGACGACACGTTTTATCATTATCATCAATAGTCTCATTTTGGTTAGCCTAGCTTTTATTATTTTGCCAATCGTCGATGAGAGACGATAATCGTTTTAACTTGCCCAACCTAACCCCGCTGAAAACAATGTATTGATATTCATTATTAAAAAATTATGGCAGAATTAAATTGAAATGGCTCTCAGAATTAAATTAAAATTGCCTTAATTGATGGCAGAATTAAATTGAAATGTATTTATAAAATACAACATTATTTGAAAACAAGCTTAATTTATTGTTTAATTATTTTTAATATAAATTCAACATTGTAGTGTTTTGTGCATTAAACAGCTTAGGTTTATAATTATTGTTAACAGTAATAAAGAATAATGTAGGCAATACAACCTGCTTGCCCTCAATAATATGGTCGTTTGGATTTCTTATCGTTATAAGTTTATAACGAACAGTGAAAAACACATATAATTTTATATGTCGTCGTGTATGTTACTGTACTCATTATTACAACATTCTTAACTACCTACCATTGATTGGTTTCCTTAAGCGAGACCTAGTTTTTAGCACGAAGTCTCTCGTAAGTGTATGTATGTAAAATCGATTTTGTGCTTTTATTAGCTTGTTGTGTTTTCTGTTTTTATGACTCTATCGTTAATAATATTTGCAAACTTCATATCCTTCTTTCTGATAACAATATAATGAAAGAAAATTGTTTAACCAAAATAGCTCCTATTTAACAGATTACAAATGAAGCTACGTCACGACGCTGATTTACAGTAACAACAAAAACAGGAAATCAACATAACAAAATAAAATAAAATAATAATTATACTAAAACAGCTTCCATTATTTTACATAATTGTTTAACTAGAAATAATAAAAGTAAATTATGGACTACTTATTATATCGGGTCAATAGCAATGTATAGAGAAAATAAAAAAATAAATATAATAAAAAAATATGCCATAATATAGAATTAAAAATATTTCTTTCAATAATAAATGATTATAATTCATACTAATTTAAGTATGAGGATAAAATACAATAGGAAAATGTTTACCGTCGAAGTTGGCAAAAAATGCCAGTTTGTCTGGCGCGGCACATTTTCGGTCAGGTCACCGCCCTGTCGTGAACTCCGCAAAAATCGCCTATTTCTAGTGAAGTCGTTTCAGGAAAAAAGGAATCACTTTCTGACTGTGACGACATTTTTATAGCCTGTTAGGAATTCAAATTATCCTTAATTCAATATCGTTTAATATTTAGTTGTAAAATACAAATAAACTACTTAATAATAAATGTGATTTAACGAAATAGAAGATAAAATGTTGAATCATAAATGCATTCGAATGTTGCATAAGATAATTAAGTAAATCTTGGCAACGGAGATTTGGCAATCACCCCGTAGCCTATAGCTCGCGTCTACGGTTCTTCCTGAGGTCAATGTCCGTGCTCGATATATAGGTCACTTGAAGGCGCCATTCCGTCACTTTTATGTTGCCTTGGTACACGGCAACTTTGAGCTACATTGTGTCAACCCTATTTCTAACTTCCAATAAAGTAAAAAGGGGTTTTCAACAAAAGACATTTGCGTGAATCGTTTTAATTTCAATAACAAGTTTTACGCTTATTATTTTGTCAAACACACGTCATAGTATGTTATCTTGCTAATAATTATTTTAAAAGCAAAGAGTAATTGATTAACAGTGCTATGATCAATTTATTGCTTGATCACTTAACCTCTTTAGAAGGCGCTGCGTTTAATAGTGCTATTTCGAAATGCAACGTCAAGTGCCAGCAATTCTAATACTTAATGCTTTCGCAGATGTGTCGGGTTATAATGTTAGTGGCTGCTGTGTACAGGCAAAAGGGAAAGTACGAGTAAGTGCTCTATTGCTTCCTGCTTGCACACGGAAGCGTTTGGTTACGAGCACCGACTGCATTTTGCGAAGCTACTCTGCGCATATAGCAGAGCGAATGTTGTGTAACGCTTAAGACATAAAATTTAGTATACAGGTTAGGAAGTCGTGTCAAATTATGTAAAGTTTAATTAGAGGAAAAATGTTTATTAATTTTTATTATGACACGACATATGACAGCATTTCGCCTTATGTTAGGCTGGAGGGCGGTCCATGAATGGAGATGACTGCTACTACAGTTAAATACTGTAAGTAAGGAGTCACATCCACTATGCCCGCCTAATTGAAACCGGTAACTTATAAGCAGGTTCAGAAACGCGATAAAGACACTTATCGGTAGTACCATCACTTGTACTACCGCGGATTGGCAGACTGGGCACTACTGCCTATACTCATTTTACTGGCTGCGTACCACTGTTATTAGTTTTGTTCACGTATTACTTTGATCATTGTAATTTTCGTAAAAATGAGTTTGTTTATTAATGGTCATGGTCAACGGTCACGTCTTAACAACTACCTAGTCCGGTGGTCACGGTACAACGCGAGCGGCGGCGCCGGCGCAGACAGACGATCATCTTCCACGGTTTCACTTTCATCGAGCAACGGCACGAACGGCATTATTTTACTGTAATAGTAGATTTATGACGTGCGCGTGACGTCACGAAGAAAGTAATATTTTATATTATGGTGTTACGTCTCTAGCTTTCCTATTTATAAAACTACCTATATTATAAAGAGCAGAGGGGTACTTTGATTTTTAATTATTTGATTAAAATATTATCATTGAACAAAAATATACTCGTACTTGTCGACTTGAGAGAGGGTTGAGACATCCAGGTGTGTTTTAAATCGGAGGGTCCCATTTTGAATACGAAATGGATATTTAATGTGGAAAAAACGAGTGAGAGTTTCACGTTTAAAATATTATATCACGTTTTTGCATATAGTTGTTGCGAATTATTGAGAACTGCGATAGATATAAGTATATCAGTAGGCGAGTCGCGGCGGATGACGGCTGCGCGGACGCGGGTGAAAGTGCCGGCGCATGCGGAAGCGAGCGGCACGGCGGCGGCGTTGATGCAACGGTACACGCGATGAATTGCCAATCTAGTTATTTGTACTCATCTTTTGTTCACTTTATCTTTGTTTCTATCTTAAAAGGTAAAAAAGAATGTTGATCTTAATAGTTTATTTTTTGTCGGATCGTAAGATCGTATGCTTTTAATCAGGTTAAGTAACTATTTTCTTTGTCTATAAAATATAATCAGTTTTAAATGCTTTATCGTAATCAACGTAAACATATCTAAAGAGATTTAATTTATATAATAGAATTTGCTTCTGCCATTTCTTTTAGTAGTTTATTACAGACCCAGTCCCTCGAAAAGCATACTAGATTTTCCATAGTTTGTTTTTGAATGACTTGTAAACTTAATTGCTTTAAACTTTTTGTTTTATATTTTATGCATTCACAATTTTCATCTATAACCTTGGATCCTTCAAGCGATGCGTGAGGAAGCACATTAGGCCGGCACAGTGACTGCGACTGTTGCATCCGTGAACTGAATCGGTTTTTTAGTCGTCGGCACTGTTGGACCTCCATCATGCATAGGCCATTAGGCAGGCAGAGGTCAGATGTAAAAATAGTCATAATATTTATTATTGTAGTCTAGTCTGTCTATATCATGTCTTCTTAAATGATAAAGTGTTTGATCTATTACATGAGAGTGATGATGACGAATGACAACTATTCTAACGCAATCTTAGAGGGAACACGAAATAACATCATTGACAGTACTTCAAAGTACTTGACTATACTTAAGTAGGTACATACACTACTAAGGCATAATTGATTTAATTATTAATAAGTTGCCGTACCATAATGCACGCAGTTAGTTAAGCAAGCAAGAGGAGGTCCAAGAGTACCGACGACTATAAAAACCGAGTCTTCACGGTTGCCCCAGTCGCCGTCACTATGCCGGCCAAAGATCTTCTTAGATGTGTCTTAGATGTAGTTCATTAACGAATTTCTGATTATTTTTCATAGTTAGTAATTGAAAATAACGGTCCTTTTGTGAAATTTATTCCAGTAAAGTACGCTGTGATCATATATATATCTTTAGTGTCGGGGATTTAGATGGATTTACAGGGATTTGGTCGGCAAATAGCTTTCATGAATCCGGTATTTGTAATGTGCGGGTATTGTGATGGATTTACTTTTTAGTCAAGTTCATTGCTTCTTTTAGTTAATTCCTTTAAAATGTTTTATTGTAAATAATAACAATCACTGACAGGTCGTATTTTACAATTACGCCAAATATTAAAAACATCAACAAATGACAGTCGTTCATATTTAAATACTTAATATTTTTTAAACCCAAAACAGTTATTACAAAAACCTCTCCATATTTATTTAATAACACGGATCATACAATCTGCCATAAATGACAATGTACGAAAATAATGCTCCATTTTGCACTCGCAAATATTTATGACACTTTCACAAATGACCAAAATGCGACCGCTGTGAATGGACATATTTTAGTAGGATGCGAATGAGTTTAGCGTGACGTGTAGACGGGCGCGAGACAGTGACGTCACGGGAGCGCCGTCCTAACGCGAGAGTTCAACGGCTGACCGAACCCAACCGAATCGGTCACCAGGTGCGTACACGCGCGCTATTTGCGGAACTTTTTTATACACCCCTCAATTACTAATTTACTTTTTTTATATAAGGTGGGAGTTTTCTATTGTACGTATGATATAAGTAAATTTTGTAAATTTTAATGACAGTGCGTGCAGTCAATAAACTCTCTGACCATCTGGTTTAACTGTTAAACTCGTCGAGAGCCGGTAGTTATTGTACTTTCCTGATGGTGATATATCCTTTATTTATTACACACAAGTATACAAACCGTGAAGTGACTTATTCGCGTTTCGATATTATATTGTACGTTGCCGGTTTTAGCATAGTAGATGTACTGCTACTTTTAGTTAACTATAGTCGCAGCCTAACATCGGGATACCTTCATATGGATGTCGAGATGAGCCAAAAATGAATAAAAAGTTACATTTCAAAGTCTAATATGAAACGTTTTATTATTGCATGTCACGAAGCTGTAGTAATGCTAATTAATTAAGCATTCCCACAAGAGTTGGTTATATACAAATTATAATAGATAACAAAAAAATAAACATGACATTAACATAGGAAGCATTACTAAGCAGCTACTGTAAAAAAAACAAAGTCGATCAAAATAGTAACTAAAGTCAATGAATTTGAATAATGGCATAGAAAACGGATCTCTACCGTTGTTTGGATGCGGTTTGCGCGAGCGGGATGGCTATAGGTTTGTGTGTTCAGCGGCGTCTGTTGTAAGGACGGTCGTTGGCCCCGAGGCGCCCGATCGTGAACTCCGAAATAATCGTACGTATTTTATTTATACCTATTTGTTCCGTTCGCGCGGTGCTTGTGTGACTCGCCCCATACACAATTTATTCAATCGGACAGTTGTCTTATTCAATAAGAGTGTGATTGATGCTGCTTTAACAGAGCTGTCGCGGATGTCGGAAGTTTTTAAGGTAGTGTTCATTTTTTAAATGTTTATTTCTAAACACGGATGTATGAATGTACCAAACGTAATATAATTGTATTACTAATTTTACAATCGATCAAATTCTCATGCTTTCACAAGGATAGGCAGAGATTACAGCCACTTTTTACGATCCTGATAAAACTCTTACTTGATCCACATTTCTCCGCGGCGCATAGAACCGCCGGCGACTGAGGCAATCGTGAGCTCACTCTTGGATCTTCCTTTGCTTGCCATCAGGTCAAAAGTCAGAATGACTATGTAATGAATGAATGACAGTACTTGCTGTTATTTACCTGCAGTACCAGTCATTACGTACCATTTATAAAACGCACTTCAATCTAGGCCGGCATAGTGAAAGTGACTGCTGCTTAAAGTTATTTAACTGTAAGTAGCAGTACCTTCATTCATGGACCGCACTCCCTTAACATCAGATGGGGTGCTGTCATATGTCGAGTCATAATAATAATAAAAACTTAACATCAGGCTTGTCGATGTGACAGCACGTTAGTAAAAATACTAGCATCTAAGTATAGTGAATCAAATGTATACGAAGGTCAACATCCTAGAATTCTTTATACTAACGAAAACAAACACATTCTGTCTAATGAAGTTCTAAACTATTATTATTTTTTTCTTCTGAAATCTCATTACATATTGTATAGTTATTTTTTATTGTGACTCGACATATGACAGAACCCCACCTGCGTCTTTTCTTTGTAGAACAATCGACAAGTGGAGTGCTTTGCCTGCCTATGTGTTCTCTCCATCCCATGACCTTGGATCCTTCAAGCGATGCGTGAAGAAGCACCTTTGGCCGGCATAGTGACGGCGCATTCGCATTAGCAGCTGTATAAAAACTCGGTTTTCTCAATCGTCGTCACTCTTGGACCTCCTCTTGCTTATCATCAGGCGGGTCGAGGTCTGGTGGCGTGTCACAATAATAAAAGTGAAGTAGGCGACTGCAACTTAAAAAAAACAGTAGGTAGGTGGCAATCGCATCTATTATATAGTTGATCCCGAAATGCGACTAAGTCACTTCACGGTTTGTACACTTGTAAGTGGTGGTACTACCCAGGATGCCATGCCTACTTTACTTTACATGATTCCCTTTGTAAATTAAATAAACGACTACAACTCCCTTCTGTAATAATATCACGACTTTACGAGTACTAGCACTCCACGCTATCTATCTTGAATCCAAGGGCCGATCAGTCAACAGTCACTTGACAATCAAAGTATTACTTTTTTTTTTCATTTTTTATTATGACTCGACATATAACAGCACCCTACTTGATGTTAAGCTGGAGTGTGGTCCATGAATGGATGTCACTGCTACTAGAATTCAGTAACTGTAAGTATCAATGACATCCACTATGCCGGTCTAGTTGGAACTGGCAACTTTCAAGCTGATCCCGAAACGCAACCAAATCACTTCACAGTGGAAGTGGCTCGCAACCAAATCTGTATACTTGTATGTGGTGGAACTACCCCGGATCGGCAGGCTGGGTGCAACTGCCTACCACTCTGAAAAAATATATGTTTTTTATAATATACTATCCCTAAGTAATACTAGGCTTGATACACCCCACCTGTTTATAAACTAAGTAGCAGTCGATACACCCTGACTGCTACCCCAGTTAAATAACCGCAAGTAACATTCACTAGAGCATCCCAAGCAGCAGTTCACTAGTAGAAGTCATAATATGTCGTGATCAATAAATTAGATTTGAAAAATTAACATCTATTTAAATGGGCTAGATAAAACAATATTTTACTATTTAAATAAAGGCTTTTACTTCATAGTTAACATTGGCTGGCATAGCTAACTGAGTCAGTTTTTTCAGTTGTCGGCCATCTTGGACCTCCCCTTGCTGACCATGATGTAAATCAAGGTTAGATGTAGATTAAAATAAAGATAGGTTTTCATTAGGACTCGACATCTGACCTCAACCTGCCTAATGGTAAGTATGATGGAAGTCCAGGAGTGCCGACGACTGAAAAAAACTTAGTCAGTTCACGACTGCCTTAGTCGCCGTCACTATGCTGGCCAAAGGAAAATTAAATTATCAGACTTACCTAAGTGAGCATTGAATAACCAGCCTCAAGCAATCAGAATTATGCTCAACGTGAAATTATTGTATGAGCTATTTGGATGCAGGACACGTTAAAGCTAAAACTTATATTAAATACAAATACCGGTAAAATGTAACCGTTAATTATTCATTCAATACACAGTCAGTTAAGTAAATATCTACTTGGAAATCTCTTTTTTTTACCAATGTCAATTTCATTTGTTCGTATTTTATATTATGTTTTTATTTTACTTGACTTCAACTTTTCTAATGGTTAGCAAGGAGAGATCCAGAGTGGTAGGCAATGGTACCCAGTCTGCCGATCCGGGGTAGTAGCACTAAGAAATATACAGACCGTAAAGTGAGTTGGTCGCGTTTCGGGATCAGTTTGTTAGTTGCCGGTTCCAACTAGGCCGGCATTGTGGATGTGATTGCTACTCACAGTTATTGAATTGTACTAGCTGTGACATGAAAAAATGACTGTGAAAAAATAATAAGGCCTACGACTGAAAAAACTGTTTCAGTTTACGTATGCCTCAGTCGTAATTACTATGTCAGCCAAAGTTGCTTATTCCCGCTTCACTTAAACGATCCAAGATTATAGGATTGACAAAACACCATGAACTGATAAGCATTCTACTTGTCGATAGTTCTACAACGCGCGGAATATTTTCATTCAACAGCCGATTCGCTCGACAATCGGTTTTAAATTAAAGGTCATTAACTTTTAACAGACAGAAAATAATAACAATTATTCCTTGGTCAATGTCCATGTTGTTTATTAAATCTCCAAAATAACTTTCAGTACTATTTAGTTAAACAATTCAAACATTATATTAACAATAGCTTCATAATATAATGCATACACCAATAAAATAAACATTTGACATTTGAACAGAATACAATACCATTCTGTTGGGTTAATTAATTAATTCTTTATAATATTATTAAACGATTGGACGGAGGCATTGACATGTTCCTCGTGGCTATCTGTATGCATTATTGTTCATGTTATATTTACATTTCTTATCAATATAATAGTAAAGATTTATTCCATTAAAAGAGATATAGCGAGAAATATAACTTTTAAACTATAAAAAGGAGACCGTAGTAGGTAGTGGATTGGTCACGCAAATCAAGATCAAGGGTTTAAAACAACTTGCCGCTACAATGTATTTATTGAATTGGGTTTTATTTAATTAACAAATAATTAAAAATAAAATTTAACCTAGAGTTATTAACCAGAATTCAAAGCGGAAGTAATAATTTATGTATCTTCTCATCAAAAGAAAGAAATCATCAAAAGAAAATATAACATGTTTTTCTTATTCTAGAAATTTCGGACACTAAAAATAATTCTAAAATGAAATCCTTATAATTAGAGATGACGTGAGTGGCATGATAAGTGATGATGTTTATTATTCTATTTGCATAGCCAAGAGAGGACGACGGCACTATTCCGGCGGGTTCAAGTTCGGCGACAATGAACTTGAGCGGTCATGACTCATGCATGCCATTGATATTACGAAAACTATAAACATTATGCATCTGTACGAATTGTCGTGCAATAATACAAGACATGCGCCCATTGTCAACGATCGATCACAATCGAATACCTGTTGCGATTCTTTGGAATTATAATTAAAGGGTTAATAACTTGTTTATGGCGTATATAGGATTACCTTTGACTTAAAAAAAATTAAATAAAAATTTAAAAACTGTAGGAACAGTTAGAGACCTGAGCCAGCAACATCATATCGACTGTGCCGGCTTGGTGATTTTGGTTAAAAATTAAAATTAAGGAAGAACTAGTGGCTCTCTAAAGGAGAGGCCTATGTTTAGCTGTGGACGTCTTCCGGCTGATGATAATGATAAACTAAAAATAATAATAATAAAAAATGTTATCATTTTATTGTGACACGAAATCTATCCTCGACCCGCTTGATGATAAGCAAGAGGAGATCCAAGAATGACGACGACTGAAACAACCGAGTTAGTTCACGGCTGCTTCATTCGCCGTCACTATGCCGGCTAAAGGTGCTTCTTCATGCATCGCTTGAAGGATCTAATGTCCTAAAGGTATGGCTGTCAGAGAATGTCTGACGGCTTAAGTCCGCCTTTGTACATTGTATTGTGCAATTAAGTTTAAAATAAATAAACAATCTTTACCTATTTTATTTTAAAAAATGCGAGTGTATTATGTCAGGATTATGAAATGTGTCGCTTTTTATGGGAAATGATCCAATGAGTTCAAATTTTCAATTAGCTTGGATCATTTCATAAAGATCTCAAAACCCTATTCCGATCCAGGGTAGTACGCCACCACTTACGAGTGTACATGCAGTGAAGCTTAAAAGTTGCCTCTATTCATGGACCACACTCCAGCTTCACATCAGACAGAGTATTGTTATAAGAAAAAGTATTTCTTGATGTAAGCATTACACGATTTATCTAAGTGCTGAAACGAAATATGAGCGTACGTAAACGTATTTGTTTGCAGCAACAACTGAGCCCTTACGATTTTACACGAGGAGATGACAACCGCGTGCTTTTCATGCATAGAGCACGTACACTAGACTCCAAATAGAACTGCGCCTCGATTCTCACAGCGAAATGACGAACGTGCACTGATATTTGACATGTTTGTAATCAATCAGCGAATAACAAATTAAGTGATTTTATGGATTGCACTCCAGCTTAACATCAGGCGGGGTGCTGATGTCGATTCACAAAGAAAAATAGTTAAAAATTTTTCGCCGCACACAGGGCCTACCACCAGTCTACGGTCTTGTTAAAAAGTATCTTTGACCTGCTACTGAAGCAACCGTAAGCTGAAGTGATTTTTTCAGTCACCAGAGCTCCTTGTATTCCCTATATCAGGCAAGTCTATGACCTCAACTTGCCTGATATCGGCTTCGAATAACTCTTAATAATTAATTAAAAAATTCAAATAATTCTCAAATTAGTGAGTTAGTTTAGTCAGTTAGAAGTTAGTTAGTTAGTTAGAAAGTTACTAGATAGTCAGGCCTACCTGCACCCTCTAATAGTTTGCAGTCTGTGTTTCCATGGAACGCGGAAAACGTTGGCCTGCACATGTTGAAAATACGTTGGGCATTGACCCCGACCGCGTGGGCCCGCTGATTCCACAGCTGTTCCTGAATCTAGCTCGACGCATCTTGTGATGCGTTATTTACGTACATCATCGTAGTGCACTCAAACAAATATATATAAGTACTAGTTATGTTTTTAATAGGTGTATTTAATGAAGATGTAGATTCTCGGTGGATTTCATTGATTAAAGGCGACCGTGGTCTGGTGGTAGTGAAACCACTATTATTGGTTTATACCTCGATTTAAAATCACTCGCGGGTACCAAAATATTTTTGGTACGCGATACACGAGTGTTCTTTGGTTTCGTTTTCATTAATCACGTTTTAATTTTTTAGATATAAAAAACTTTTTGTTTTAAGTTCGATTTATAAATCTCGTTTGTCAATCTCGTTATTATTAAATAGTTTAAAAAATATATAAATATATTTTCATTAACACGCTTTTTATTAGCTTGGCTTGTATGTATGTAACTATGTAATAGAATAGTTCGTATTAATTTTTATCCACTTCTAGAAGTCTGAATAATTTAAAAATTTGCACATGTAATAAAAACCGATGACAATACAATAATTTATTAAAATACTTTTTTTGGCCGGCATAGTGACGTCGAATGAGGCAACTGTGAACTGACTCAGTTTATTCTGTCGTCGGCATTCTTGGATCTCCTCTTGCTTACAGTCAGGCAAGTCAAGGTCAGGTGTCGAGTCACAATTAAAAAGTACACTCTAGTTCACATTATTCACATAAGCGTGTTATTTTAGTTTTTTTTTAACTATAGCTTTATTATTTTAAATAAAGTATATAATAAATCTATTACATAACAATAATTGCACTAAATAAGTACGAATGTTGCTATCATATTACAAATCCGCCGGTTGAGAACTTGAGAATTGCGAAGATATAATCGAATGCGGAAGACCGGATGCGGAGATATCTTACTTTGTGGATGCAACGAGACTAGATATATCGATCCTCGTAAAATTGATTATCTTTGTTCACTAAACTCTACATTTTATAACTATTTACTTAATAAAGATACAATTCAACTGATAATATATTTAAAGTACAGAAGACTGTATATATATATATATATATGGATGGGGAAACAATTGCAAATAGAACGAAGAATAAAAGTTTACTAAGGCGACCGTGGTGTTGTGGCAGTGCAATGTTTACGCAAACCGAGAGCACGGGTTCAAAACCACATGCCGGTACTAATGTATTTTTGATATACCTTTGGTTGATATACTTTGGTTGTCCTGTTTCTATGATAAAAGCTTTTTAGTAGCTTAGTATAGAAATGTTAATAAGAAGAGAAAGAATAGTTGTGCGTGAAAAGTGTGATTTGAAAGATGTGTTGACAAAGATTCAAATATGTTGCTTTGGTTTAGAAACACAAAAGGAATGATCTTTCATTGAATGAAATTACCAAAAGAGATTTATAAATCAGAAATAATACAGGGGTCTAAAATCGGGCACATTCTTAAAAACAGGGGTCGGTCTATAACCATGATTGTGAAATGAGGGATGCGATAAAGTTCTGTCAAGAGTGCACTCCGTTGCCTCGGCCTACCCCTGTGGGAATTGAGGTGTGGCGATTTGATGTATTGATTGATTAAATACGCCTTTAGTTGTATTAAGATAATAATATTTTGGCCGGCATAGTGACGGCGACTGAAAACCATGAAGTCTCAGTTTTTACAGACGTCGGCACGCTTGGACCTTCTCTTGCTTACCATCATTGTCAGATGTCGAGTCACAATAAAAAAAACACTACCATCCTATTATTTATACTTTTATGCTTATAATGAGATGGACGAAGTATATAATAAATTAGTGAATTTTCATAGTATGTGATGAGTGATGATTTTTTTTATTAATTGAAACGTTACATCTGAACTTGACTCGCCTGATCGTAAAGAGAGGAGCTGACAACTAAGAAAAAAAAAACTAATAAGTTTCCGGAGAATTAAACCTGCATTTAATCTGCTCCGAAAATATTTAAAATTTAGTAAACACATGACTAACACATTTTTATTGCAATTTAATCACTTAATTTCTCTTACTCGTTTCTATTTTTCGACTGCTACTTATCGCAGTGCGCCGCGACATTATCCGTCGTAATCGTGTCTGGGATAAGATTTATCGTTCAAGATTTAAAGTCAATTAAAGTTTACGAAGCTTTAAACAAGACAGGCGTGTGCCGGCACTCTTGACAAATATATTTACCGCGACGGACATAAAAAGTAAAAGTTAATATTCCCGGTGAATAAAAAGTAATATCCGTGTATAGCGTGTTTACAGCTTTAATCCTTTTTTATTCGACAATTACGCACAATAATAAACTAACAGTCAGTTGCAGGAAACTCTATCAATTTAAATCCATTAAATCTAAGGAAATAAAACTAAAGTTATTTTGCCAACCTTATGTCATTTGTTTTAGGTTATTATAAAGATTTGCTTTACAAAAAATGGTTAAAAAACAAAATAGGGTAAAATTTACTGATGTTTATAATAATATTAAATCAGAATATACATTTTACTCGGTCGGCATAGTGGATGTGGTTGCTACTTACAGTTATTGAATTGTAATAGCAGTGACATCCATTCATGGACCACACTCCAGCATACAAGCGGGGTGCGGTCATATGTCGAGTCACAATAAAAAAATATTGAATTTGTACATGTATATTGTTTAATTTAAAAGTCGTATTTTATTTTGTACATTAAAAAAGTTGTAAAAAGTATTGTTTTTCTTATTTAATGTATGTTTTAATATTATTTTCGTCGAAAAGCCTCATCCCTCGTTAAGGAAACATTAAAAATAATTTCAAATTAAAAAGATGCGTAATCGCTTCCCACATATTACTTAGTCACTACGTTTAATTTCGGGAATGCCAACTTTAACTTCAGACTTTTTATTCAAATCCGGCTGCATTTTGGTGGTCTCGTTTCAGTGCTAATGCGTTTGAATGCAGAATGATTTATATTTTGTTTCGATTTGCTAAATTATTTTCGGTTCTGTAATTGACGTTCTAATTAAATATATAAAAGAAGCAACCTTTAAATGAATGTATTTGTTACCAGAAAAATACTTTTTTTATTTTATTCTATTGTGACACGGCATTTGACCACGACCCGCCTAATGATAAGCAAGAGGAGCTCCAAGAGTGACAACGACTGAAAAAACCGAGTTAATTCACGGCTGCCCCAGTCGCAATCACTATGCCGGCCAAAAATTATCTTAAAACACATATTAATAACGCTGCTTTTCAGCAGTTTGCAGCGGGCTTTTCTTTAGCCGGTTTAATGACGGCAACTATTACTTATCCGAGTCGAGGTGAGATTTTGGGTGTCAATTCTCAATAAGAAGTCGCCTAAAAATTTAGTCAGGATCGTGGAATATATTTTTAGTTATACCTATTTTGTTGTAGAAGACTTTATTTTACGACCTGCCGTTGTTGACGTATCGCAGATGTCACGTAGAGCATTTAGTGATTTTTCAATATTTGAAAAATGCATACAACAATAGTAGATGTTAGCTACGTTCAAAGTAAAGAAGGAATTTATTGTTAAACAATATCAAACAGCTAGCTACAATGCGCCGCGCTGTTTATTGTCATTGATACTAAGAGCCTGTGCTTGAAAACAATGTTGATAACAGTGACACTGAACCATTAGCCGCCGTGAATATTTACTATTGGAAAGCAACTTTATTCGCCATTCAGCCATATTGATATAAATACTATATCAACACAAAACGCTCCACCTATTAATGGCTCCGCAAATGCTTTTATAATATTATATCACTATCATTCTTACTGTTGATTTAAAGTATGTATCGAAAACGGAAATTTACCAATAGTTCATTGAACTCTGCAGTCAATGTCAGCCCAGGATTCGGAAAGAACAGGGGTGTGTACAGGCTCAGAGGGTAGCAGGCAGGGTGCAACAGTCGCGGGGTAACGACCGCCCGGGGGTCGACGCCCGGCGCCACGCGGCAAACGACACAACCATCCGATTGATCGGAGTGGGACGACGCTACTTCCACCCTTATGATTTAACTACCCCCGGCGTATTAAGGAAAACGTCACTTTGTTCTCCAAGAGATAAGGTGTGATTCTCCTTGCTTATTTAATCAGGATTGATCATTTCATCTCTAGGCATTGGATGTGCGAGTGTAGATTCGCACAGAGGTGTGTGTGTGTACGGAAGTAGTTTTGCTCAAAATATTGATTTTTCCGGGGGTTGGCTCGCTTTTGTGTGCGTGAAGCCGCTTGTGTGGGTGCCGTCTATTTTCATCGAAACACGTGGTCGTGGTTGCTTCTTGTTGACGCGCCTTTTTATTTTTATGAGGCACGATGGTTTAATTGCATTACATCAGTTGTAATCGCCACGCATAAAGATTCTCTTAACTTCCGTTTCATTTGCATCGTCTTTACGCACGAGGTTAAAGTCATGGAATGCGATATAGCTTTCTCTTGATATATTATATATTTACTACTAAGGTTCATAGAGATTTGGCAATAATTCAGTTTTAATTAAAGAAATGATCAAAGAAAATAGACATAGGTACACCTACCTATTTATTCGCTTTTATTTGGTAAAACATTTACTGATATTGTAATAAATTACTTAAGTCTACTCTTCAATAATTACATATCATAGTTTTTTTTAAATTATAAGTATTTTAATTTGCTTAATAAATAAGCTTCTATCTGCACATTTTATTCACTTTACACTCGTGTACGGATATCCACATCGAAACAGAACACACACGCGCAAGTAAAATACATTTATACACGCACACAGATGCGGAATGTTACCCTTGATTTTGCCAAGCTCAAGGTCTCTACCCTCTGTTAGTACTCTCTCGCTCTTTAGTAATGTTACGTAATGTCCTCTCTGTCTAATGGCCGGGTTATGCCGAATTTCCTCGACAGGACCTCAGGTCAATGGCCTCTTCCGATATACGAATTGGTAAATAAACATTGGAGTTCATAGTTACGTAAGTTACCTTACGGTGATTTTGATTTATGGTTTGATGCAATATTTTTTAATGTGCTCAATTCGTGATTTATCCTTTTATTTTTAAAAATTGTTTTTGATAATTATTATTTTAAACTATTTAACCTTACAAGTTGATGTGGGAATTTACCGACCTGCCTAATGGTAAGCAACAGGAGGTCCAAGAGTGCCGACGACAAAAAAAAACGAGCCTCAGTCGCCGTCACTATGTCGGCCGAATGTGCTTTTTTACGCATTGCTTTAAGTATACAACTGGTAAAACTTTCCACTTGTCGACTTGACGCACTGAACCTTATAGTTCGACTCCCGATCGACAAAAATCTCTGTTATATCTAATTATTCATTTATTAGGCATATTTACAGTTAACATATTTTATATTAACAATAATAGCATAATGAATTAAATAAATTTTATGCGGCTTACAGCCGTTTGTACAAATAAAGTTTCAATTTACGAATTTAGTTTTACTTTATACTTATTCTATTACGTTTACTATTACGAAATCGTGAATTGGGTTGGTAATAATTTTATACTGAAACTACTATTTATATATGTTTTTATCATTAGAAATAACAAAAGTAGTATATAGAAATATCCGTTAAACCTAATGTAAAATGTGAAGTTAAGAGTGGTGCAACCCATTTTTCTTTTACTTATTTATACGATACTTTTTACAAATTCGTAAATTATAATTTTTGGTGCTTTTGATTAAAAAAAAATCAAACTGGGAACAGAAAAACATAATCAAAACATCAAACGAATATGTTGGAACAATAACAGCATCAACCAATAGGACGACCAACACCTCAGTCTCTCCGTGACCACGATGGCTGCAAAGCTCTCGAAACGTCAGAATAATAAAAAAATGTAAAATCAACCCGATAGTTAGCCGCATAAAATTTGTTTTATTTTTTAATACTAAATAATAGCGTATTTACGTTCTTTTGCTAATATGCAACCAAATACAATTACATACGAAATCAAACTAGGTATTTAAATCACAATAAACTATAGATTTTTTTTATATAAATTCATTTGTCAAACACTCATGTAAGATTTTAAACATACAGGTTTAAACCCTTATTTATGTGCTTGAAGTGCATCAGTAATTTAAAGTAATGGAAATGATTTACATGATAAAGAATTGCAACGACTCTTACTCATACGGTTTTTTTACTTTTATATTCACCAAACTTTTTTAATCAATTGAGTTGGACTTTTTGGTTGATATCAAATGTTTTTTTTATTACAGTTGATGAGATTTTTATAAGCCACATAAATTGACAGAATTTAGGCCGGTATAGTGGATGCGACCCCACTAATGGATACACTCTAGCTTAACATTAGATGGTGTGCGATCACATGTCGTGGCATTGTATAAAAAAGATAATCTTATTATTCCAGATAAATATATAAAGGAAATGAAAAGCTAATAAATGAAATAATATACCCAAAAGCTAATAAAAATACGGTTTTATTAGCTTGACTTGTATTTATGTAACTATATAACGAATTCTTTCAAATTAATTTGCACCCACTTAAGTCTGTAATAATTTAAAAAATTACGTATTAAAAATGGATGACAATACAATAATTTCAATTTTTTTTGTGGCCGGCATAGTGACGGCGACTGAGGCAACCGTGAACTGTGAATCGACTCGGTGTTTTCAGTTTTCGACAGTCTTAAACCTCTTCTTGCTTACAATTTATTCACTTTTTAGTCACATTGTCATATTAGTTGTACATCATTTGTATAAAATGATATAAAACTATATAGGAAAGTAAAACTAGAAAAAGAGGTAAATTATAATTTGTAAACCTAAATTGTTTTCTTTAATAACATAATAGAAAACACAGTGTCCTCAGTCTAAAAGCAGCAACACAATTAAAACTAAACCCATTTGCAAGCAGCACACGAAGGAATTTCATAAAAGTGAATAAAACCCATGAGATTTCAGATACGCGTCCATTTGATTGCACATACTGATTACTTTTGCTCATACATAAATATATATTATATAAGGAATTAAACAAATTTTATGCGGCTTACTATAGCGTTTATTTTGATTTTGATTTTACATTTTTATTTTATTTTATTATTCCGACGTTTCGAGAGCTTTGCAGCCATCATGGTCACGGTGAGACCAAAATAAACGCGAAAGTAAGCTGCATAAAATTTGTTTAATTCATTAATCAATGTTCGCGCAAAATCTAAGAATTATAATATTGAAAGGAATTTATAAATCTTATGTGAAGTGATACGTTAAACAAGGCAGGCCTAAAAGGGTGCTTTCCGATCAAATCGGAGACATCCTCAAGAAAGCTAGGTTGCCTGGTGCCCATAACCATAGAGCTTGTATGAAAAGAATTGTGAATGTAAAGGAAGCGAGGGAGTTGTGTCAGGATCTTAGCAAGTGGTGCTGTATTGTCTTCGCGTTTCAGGATCAGTTTATAAGTTGCCGGTTCTAACTAAGCCGGCATAGTGGATGCGATTGCTACTTTTTATTAGGAAGCTCTAGTAGCCATCACTATTCCGGCAGTTGTATAAAGGTAGTAGCCGTTTTTTTATTTTTTGTACGTATTCCAGTCTAACGTGCTGCCTTTTATTGTTATTCCACAATAAAAATAAACTTTAATTAATTAAACAATTTTAAAGTTGAATTAGTTAATTGATTTAAAACATACATACTTTAAATATCATCATAAAAATCATTTTAATGATACGCATTAATTAAATTGATTTGTCCACATATACGCGTGGAGGGGGTGTGCCTATTAGTGAATGCAGGGGGGTTGTAAGCTCGCTCCCGACCTACCCCCACGACCTACGCCAACGTTGCAGCGATGCACGCCCGATGTCTAGATACCTAGATGTCTACGCCATGTCTGGCTTCACACAAACTAACAAGCAGCATCGTACGAGAGAGCGTTCGCATGTGTGAGACAATTCAATGTTTGATGCTCTGAGATATATTTTAACTCCTTGTTTGTGTATTATACATATTATATTGTAAATTAATTGAAATTAAGTAGATTGGCAGGCCCAGGAGAGTGTTTTCCGATCGGAGATATTCTCAAGAAAGATGTGGGGTTAAGTTGGGCCAGTCAAAACGATAATCATCTCTCGTCGACGATTGGCAAAATAATAAAAGTTTGGTTGTCTAAGTCTTGTTTTAGTCTTAAATAGTCTTGTTTTAATGGATTTAGCCTAGCTTTTATCGTTTAACTTAACCAACCTAACCCCGCTGGGTTGCCTAGTGGCTATAACCGTAGAGCTTGTATGAAGAGAATTGTGGACGTAAGGGAAGCGAGGGAGTTGTGCCGGGATCGTGGCAAGTGGCGCTCCTTTGCCTATCCCTGTGGGAAAAAGGCGTGATAATTTGATTAATTGATTGATTAAATGAAACTATCACGCGTACATTTCTACATGCAAGGTTAGGCAGAAACATTAAAATCTTACTTTATACACGTTTGTACGACGAAACGAGCACACCAGCTCGTTAGGGTAAAAGTCTCAGTAAAAAAAATGGATATTACCTTCAGGTCTAGTTGTAAAAACTGGTACCTCGAGTATACAAACCGTGAAGTTACTTCGTCGCTTTTGGGATTATCTAGTAAGTTGTCGGTTCCAACTAGGCCAGCATAGAGGATGTGCACATCACAAGTGTAAACCGGGCACTGCGTATTTCGCCGTGTTAAAAAATGTCTCTTATTATATTGTAACTAGCAAAAGTAAGGTGACCGTGGCGTAGTGGTAGTGTAATAGTTGGGCAAACCGAGAGCACGGATTCAGAACCACTTTCCGGTACCAATGTAACACATCATTCAATAAGTTCCGGGACTAACTATGAAAACAACATTTTATCCGCAAAATTCTTTATTATTCATCAACATAAATCTCCCTCAGGTGTAATACAATCATTCCAATGCCATGTTTGTAGAACGATTTGTCTTTTGACTCAAAATGAGCCTCAGTAGCAGCGATCACCTCCTCATTCGAGCCAAATCTATTTTGAGATCCACAAAGAGCCAGTAGTCGCTGGGGGCCAGATCCGGCGAGTGAGTGAAGCAGTTGGAAGCCCAATTCGTTGAATTTGGTCATCGTTTTGGTTGTGTGGTTTGACTTGTGGCACGGTGCGTTGTCTTGATGAAATATGACTTTCTTCTTCTTCACGTGTGCTATCTTTATCGCCAAGAGTATAAGTTAGTACCTACTTGTCTTAATGTCTGTGATCGGTGAACTACCAATTTGTTGTTAATCATCTACAGTGAATGATTTTATATTTATTAACAAACCTAACAAGTTTATAAATAACATTATTCTCATTATGAATCATAATTATTATTAAAAACATTAGCGTGGGAGAGGATTCAAACATTGTAAATTGATCTCACCCAATTCAGAGAACTCTTAGCACTTCAGACATCAGTATTCATAGTCTTACTATTAGCCATTTAAAATTACAATATAAGAACCAATCAAAACGAAATAGGGCTTATAACCAGGGGGGTTAGGTTGGGTAAGTCAAAACGATGATCCTCTCTCATCGACGATTGGCGACATCGTCGCCCAACCTAACACCACAGGGTTGACGTCTCCATCCCCGGTGGGGTTTATAATCGGAAAGCTTTATCAATTCTTTATACGTTACGATAATCCATCACACATACAGACACATTCGGATTTATTCTTAACGCTTTTTCAATGCAACAACACAAATTCTTAAAACTCACTGTCTTTCAAGAAGTTTTTTTATTAAACATTTCTATACTAAGCTACAAAGTGCTTCTATCAAAGAAACAGGTACCGGTGAGTGGTTTTGAACCCGCGCTCTCGGTTTGCGTAACCATTGCCACTGCCACCACACTACGGTGGCCTTTCATTATATCAACTATTCATCATACTAATTTACTTTAAAAGTTTTTAAGTGAAACGCAATTTAAAACGGGAAAGCATCCGCATTATATCGACCAAATCGGCAGTCGAACTAAAGAGTTCGGTGCGTCTTTTCTTAGTAGAACAATTGACAATTGGAATGCTCTGCCAGCCCTTGTGTTCTCTCCATCCTATGACCTTGGATCCTTCAAGCGATGCGTGAAGAAGCACCTTAGGCCGGCATAATGACGGCGACTGAGGCAGCCGGGAATGAACTCGGTTTTTTCAGTCGTCGTCACTCTTGGACCTCCTCTTGCTTATCATCAGGCGGGTCGAGGTCAGATGTGTCACAATAAAAAAAACGTTAGAAGAGAAGCTAAATATCCAAAAATCCGTTTTTTTCGTTTTTGCGAAATATTATATTTTCCTGGGCTTGTATGAGGAGAATTGTGGATATGAGGGAAGCGAGGTAGTTGTGTCAGGATAGTGGCAAGTGGCGCTCCATTGTCTCTGCCTATCCCCGTGGGATAAAAGCGTGACAATTTGATTGATTGATTGATTATTGACATTCGTTGTGGTTTTTATAATAAATTATGTGATTTTTATTGTTGTTGGTAATGATTACAAGTAATGAAAATTGTATAGAAAAATGTAAGCGCCCATTATAAATTATTAATCAGACATCTAGGGCTCCTCATATAAACGTAGGTCACCTTAGTAAGTACAACCCATGTACCTAATAATGCTATTTCTATTTTAGTGATTTCAAGTATCTATTTCGCTTCATAACAAAATTGAATTCTATTCGTTATTCTTGAAGGTAATACAACCTCTAAATAATTAATTACTTATTAATAGATTTTCGGTTCCAACTATGTCAGTGGATGTGACTGCTATTTGCAGTTATTTAACTGTAAGTAGCGATCGCCTCCATGTATGGACCGCACTCCAGCTTAACCACACCTGTAATATGTCGAGACCTGATAATAAACAATCTCCTAAACTAAAATAAATTG
Source organism: Tinea trinotella (assembly GCA_905220615.1). Taxonomy (NCBI): domain Eukaryota; kingdom Metazoa; phylum Arthropoda; class Insecta; order Lepidoptera; family Tineidae; genus Tinea; species Tinea trinotella. The sequence continues at coordinate 11,026,612 of HG992312.1, forward strand.
AAATATTTTCACTAAATTATAAAAGTCGACATTTTCGTCTTTTTTTTAATTATAATATTTATTCGATTTTCGGTATCAGCTTGTAAATTGCCGGTTCCAACTAGGCCGGCATAGTAGATGTGATTACTATCAATGGATAGCACTCTAGCCTAACATCAGGCGGGGTACTGTCATTATGTCGATCTACAATGAAAAAAAAAACTACAAAGCTTATTTCGAAACGAGACTGAGTTACTTGACGATCTTTACCTTATAGTGGTATTACCACGACCTGAACTAACGACTGTTGGTGGTCGCCTTCCTATCATTCAAAAACAAGCAGACTTTTATGTTGTAAACTGTTGCTTATATTTTAAGTGCATATACTTTTATGAACGAGGTAGGCCGAGAAGAGTGTTTGCCGACCAAATCGGAGACATCCCCAAGAAAACTAGGTTGCCTAGTGCGTATAACCATAGAGCTTGCAAAAAGAGAATTGTGAATGTGAAGGAAGCGAGGGAGTTGTGTCAGGATCGTAGTAAGTCGCGCTACCTGTGGGAAAAAGGCGTAACAATTTGATTGATTGATACTTATACGAGTAGATAGGTGTAGTGGTAGTGCAATAGCCACGCAAACCGAGGGCACGGGATTAAAACCACTTACCCGTACCAATGTATGTTAATAATAAAATGTAAAAATGTGTATTTATTATTTTCTTAAATTTTGCGCGATCATTGATTAATGAATTTAAAAAAATATATGCGGCTTTCTATCGCGTTTATTTTATTTGTACTATCGCGAGTTCCTCCGTGAACACGATGGCTTCAAAGCTCTCGAAACGTTTTGATTTAAAATTGAAAAAAATAAAATCAATAACCAAAATAAACGCGATAGTAAGCCGCATAAAATTTGTTTAATTCATTAAATGTCTATTTAATTTTGTATAGTTGATTTGTAATTTTGTAACCGAAGATACAGTTCCCCAACTATTTTCGGTACAGAGACAAATGTTGTACATAGGTTAAATTACTTAAATAAAACTAATTATTACTATGTACTTAGGTCGTTCTGTTTCTATGATACCAGCACTTGAGTAGCTTAATATAGAATAATATAAAATATATAAGATAAGTCGTGTATAGGTATAAGAAGTGCATCGACACGCGTGGGGGCACCCAAACGTTGAGTTTTACACAAATTGCTGTAGTAGGGGTGGAAAATAGAAAAGCATTTTGCATTTCTATAGCTATCTATATAGTTTATGTTTTGATTGGCTGTCTGACGCAGAAGTAGGTGGGTTATTTTAAATATTATTTAGTATGTTTCGTTTTGGATTTGGATTTCATTTATCATATATTTCTTCGGCCGGCATAGTGAAATAACTCGGTAACTGGGAGGAGTATGTTTTATTAACACGACACAGTTGAGCGCTAGTTGACAGCCTTCTTGTCTCCAGACTTCTTTGTCAGCCGCTTGGCCAACTTCTTGGCCAGGCGCTTAGCTGAAGGTCCCCAAAGGCCCATCGTCTCGACCCCTAACGGCGTGAATTCGTAACCAGTACCGAGGATTTTTTTTATTGAATTTGATCCTTCAAACATAAGTATAAAAAACGGAATTTTATTAACAGTGCAAACGTCAAAACAGCCATCATAGTGTACCGCTGGTATAAGAGACGAGGCCGTAAAGGAACACGAATATGCATGGGGTGCCTGAGGATGCAGTCTGACAGGCGTCATGGCAGGTGGCATCAATGTCAGACGCAGGGTTCAAGCGCTCGCGTGGTAACTAGATAGATGGATCAATTGAATTTAAAGCGGCTGAGGTTTGAGGAGTGATACTGACAGGCAACCTTAGTTCTTAGTTTACATCAGATTTAAGGCATCCGTGGTGTAGCAGTAGTGAAATGGTCACACAAACCTAGAGTCCCCGGTTTAAAACTGCTTACCCGTATCAATATTTAATATATGTACTCGTACTTCGGATATGACGGCCTCTCGCATATGATAGCACCCCGCTTGATGTTAAGCTGGAGTGTGGTCCACGAATGGAGGTGACTGCAACTTGAATCTTATCCCATAACACAATTTGCAGACCCAAAATTTCATTGGCTATGAAAAGAACATTGATTATTGAATTAAACAAATTTTATGCGGCTTACTATCACGTTTATTTTGGTTTTGATTTTTTATTTTATTATTCCGATGTTTCGAGAGCTTTGCAGCCATCGTGGTCACGGCGAGACTCAGTCAACTTATCATTTTTTTTTTGTGGATCACCATATGGAAAGCACCTGATGTTCATCTGAATCTGAAGTGCGGTCCATGAATTGAGACGATTGCTACTATATTTTAACTATGCCGCTCTTGTTGGAACCGCCCACTTTCGCGACTGAGTCTTCACGGTCTGTACACTTGGTGTGTGCTCCGGCAGACTGGGCAAATGACCACCAGCTGTACCAGTAGGACCATAAGTACCATGAATCTACAACGGCTCTTACTAAATACAATTGCTTTTCTATATAATATTCTCTATATTTCTATAGTTATTAATTATTTTTCCCAAGACTTTTGAATTTTGTACGTAAAAAAAAATGATTTGTAGCATTTATAAAGAAATTGTACTTGCGCTACGAAGCGACGTTCGTAGACAACCTGCTACGACTATGAAAAATACATAAATATACTCTATTTAATTTTAAATATATAAATTATATCCAAATTATATTTTATCAAAAAATACAGTAATGTTATTGTAAAAAAATAAATAATTGTAAATTCAAGAGTTTTTGCAGCGCCATCTATTATGTAGTAGCATAACTTTAGTTTCCCAATATTTATATAGATGGCGTTACTAGAAATTTTAAGTGGTGATAATTTTATGTAATAACTTCAATTTATTTTTCTTATATTGGAACACTTAATATAAAACTTAATGTAAAATCGGCTAAATTACATGTTGTAATATATAAATTTACTAATTTTTAAAGATTATTAAGTAAAGATTTTTAAAGATTTTAAAGTAGTGCGTGAAGAAGCCAATATTTCTTCAAACATAATATACGTGAAGTGAAATTTTCTTATCGAATTTTACATGTAAAAACGTCGGCTAATCTATCAAGATAACCCATTTATCAGAAAGAAATATAAAACGAAAGACATGGCGCCAATAAAATGAAATTACTATAAATTGACATTATATCGTAATCTATATTTTATATTTAAAATTCTATTAAAAACATAAATAATAAAGGATAATTTAGAGTCAACTATTCAAAATACTATGTAATAGTTACAATAGATGACGCTGTACCTACTTTCAGTCTAGATTTTCAGTTCTTTCATCATCATCATCAGCCAGAAGACGTCCACTGCTGAACATAGGCCTTCACCTTGAACGCCATTACAAACGACAAGATGCCAGTTGCATCCACTGTTTTTCAATTCTTTATTATAATTTAAACAATGAATTTTATTTACTAAATGGCTTCTAAAAATAAATTTAAGATAAAAGTGAAGCGGGTCTTTATCTCTGCCTATCCTTGTGAATTTTGTCTTAAAAAAATCGGTTGTCACATTAAATTCGAACTTGACTAACTTTATAACTTTTAATTGTTATTTTATTTTATTTATTATTAAAAAGCCGCTAAACTGAAGTGGGCCTGGGCAGGTCATCTCTGTCGCATGTCCGATGCATTATGGGCCAAGTCCACTACTGAGTGGACTCCAGATTGCAGAATACTTCGCGGCAGGCCCAAACGGAGATGGCGAGATGAGATGGACTCCTACAATAGTTCGTGGCGAGAAATCGCCAAATGTCGTGAGTCATGAAAAAAAAGAGAGGGAGGCCCTTGCCCATAAATGGGCTATTAATAAAAATAATAACTTGACCTGTTATTTTAAATCACCATTTAAATAACTATGAGTTAGCCCTATAATAAAAACTATACATATATAATGAAAATATTTTTATTAAAATGTATATAGTGGAGTGAAGTGTTTAATTTCGTTTTGTGCGCAATAACGTTGATATGAGATGATTCGAGGTTACGGAATTGAGGGTACTCGGGTTCGCAGCGGGTTCTAGGACACACTGTCGCAACTAACAAGTTCGGTCGCGGACGACTCTTATCATTTGCTATCTATATAAAACTATGCATGAAATTAGGGAGACCATCATTTCCATTATATTAATTAATTTGTTATTTTTATAACAATTGCTTTACATAGAGCATCATTATAATACGTATCTGGGTCCGTTCGTCAGTCCATCCATAGACAATTCATTCCTTCGACTTCTAGGTTTCTGTTTAGATTTAAACATATTTTTCTAAGCTCATGAGCGTTCTCTGATAGGTCAATTTGATCTAAATTTCAAAGATAAAGGTCAATAATGTTTAAAATATTGTCATAGACATTAAGCTTGATTGTAGACTAGGCTGGCATAGTGAGCGCTACTGAGGCAACCTTGCAATGAGTCAGTTTATTCAATCGTTGGGGCAATTGACCTTGCATACCATCAGGCAAGTAAAGACAGATGTCGAGTCACAATAAAAATTATCCCTCTAACATCTTGCCCGTGTAGCAGCATTGGTCACATTGGAATTTAAATATACGGCAGATTCGGTCTATATGTCAATTTATTACACAGTGCAATGTTATTGGCTAACCAGTAGCTCTTCTACAGCAGTTGGTACTCCTGATTCTCTGTGCCCATAAAAGCATCCAGCACTATAAAATATATTAAGAAAGACATTTTGATGACTGTTAAAAAATACAGGTTTATACATCGTGCATATTGGGTAATGAACGATGTGATAATTACTAGCATAAAATAAATAATAATTACAAAAAATAGCTTAAAGTAATACATGGCCTAGTAGTATCGCTTGCCGGTATCTACCCATAAATCTTTGATATATGTACATTGGTCGCCCTGTGTCTATTATACAAGCTTTTCGATTAATTAATTATTAATTTCTAAACTAATCTATTAAAGTGCTTGTATCTTAGAAACCGGACGACTAAAGTACCATATATCAAAAATGCATTGGTACTGATAAGTGGTTTCGAACTCGTGCTATCGGTTTGCCTGACCATAGCACTGCCACTACACCACGGTCGCCTTAATCAAACCAAAGAAATGTAAACGATACAATAATAAAATCTCCAGAATACAATATAAAATAAATACAATATAAGAAATAATTTGTTTTAATTTCATCACAAAATATATGGCCACCATACACACACCAATAGCTGAATAACAATATATGATAGTCTGTAACCTGCTTACGTATTTAAGTATAATAATCAAATACTTTTCCTACATAAATATACCCATATAATTATTATCAATTCATTTATCTGTTTGGGCCGACCTTTATTTGCGATTACCTACATTTTGTCTAGAATATCGTCGGCACAACTGCAATTTGACGTAAACGGATATATGACAACTTTCTAAAGAGCGCTTTAAAGTTTTGTATGAAAAAAACATCCACGTGAAGTGACTATCGTTTCAGGATAACAATACAAGTTAAGCTAGTTTGTGATATATCTTGAGTGCTTCAAATACTTGCCAGGACTGCATAGCGGATGTCATGTTTTTTAAAAAGACCGCTGGTTAAAATTATTTTTTGTATCAGTTAATCTAATCCCAATTTACAGTAGGTAAGTTAAAGAATTTTTGTGTCAGAAGTTTGATTTCTATGATACAAACCAAAGTACATTTTTTTTATTGTGACACGACATCTGACCTCAACCCGCCTGATCACAAAGCAAGAGAAGGTCCAAGAGTAACGACGACTAAATAAAACAAGTTTTCTTTTCCGGCTGCCTCAGTCGCCGTCACTTTGCCGGCCAAAGAAGGTACATTGGTATCGGCAAGTGGTTTTAAACGTATTTTTCAAGTAAAGTTTTTTAATATGAAGAGCTGATTTTCGTGTTTATACCCAAATTAGTTTTAACCAACGTTTTAGTTATATAACTATTATATTATAATAATATTAGTTTTTGTTTAAATTATAAATCAATCATTTATAATTAACCGTTATTAAACTAATCATTACATTTATATTAATTATTAGTTTATTTTAATGCATTGTTTTGCGTGTTTTATATTATTGTTATTTTAATAAATTAAATTTAATTTGCACATTAAATTTTACCCAAGATTTTAGCTTGTATCATAGAAACTTAGCCAACAAAGTATATCATTTTATAGAATGATATAGGTCCGCATACTGCTGGGGCTGGAGTGTAGTGTTGTTTTTTTATTATGTTTATATAGTGACTCGACATCTGACCTCGACTTGCCTGATGATAAGATTATGTCCAAGAGCTCCAACGACTGAAATAAAAACGACTTAGTTCACGGTTTGCTCAGTCAATTATATAAAATAGCCAATTAATCTAAGTGAATACAAAATTACGAAGAGTAAAAACATTAGGCGTAGTTTTGGAAAACTTGTTAATGAACTAAAATGTTGCAGAAAATATGTCACCGCCACTACAGTGGCGCTTTCAAAACATCGAAATAAAATAATCCAAATAAAGGCTATACTACTTCCGAGAATGGTAGGCAGTGGTGCCCAGACTGAAGACCCGTAGTCGACCGTGGTACCACCACTTATAAGTATACAAACCTTGAAGTGACTTAGTCTTGTTTCGGGATCAGCTTGTAAGTTGTCGGTTCCAACTAGGCCGGCATAGTGGATGCGACTACAGTTATCTACAGTTTACCCCACTCCAGTTTAACATCAGGTCGCCATATTTTAGGCTACAACCAAAAAATCTTTTATTTTATACACTAAGTATGTAATTATGTTATATATTTAAAGCGTAACCTTTGCTTCATAGTTCCGATAAGTAGCAGCTCATAGGTTAGGTCTATTAGAAATAGAAAATAGTTCATGTGTGCGTGTATTGCACTAGTAGTGGTGTTGTATGTGCAACAAATACTTTATACATCCATCTCTTTCCCTCTCGACATTTCACTGTAGCTATGGCCTTGTCTAGTCGCATCTAATGCTGGCATTAGCATATTTACATTGGCAACATTACTTGCACAAGTCCACTTGAATCAAATCAAATTCAAATACAGAATATTTTTGACATACTTTTTTTTAATTAATGTAAACTAAATAGGCTTAGTACGTCATATATTTGAGCCTGTATTGGTTTTAATTATTCAAGTGTTTTTTTTAATTATGGCCGGAGCGTGAAATTTGTGTTATGGTTACACATGTGTTTTAATAGTATTTTGTTTCTTTTTTCAGGTAAGGATTCAGATCAATTTTTGGGTATGAACAGGAAGTTTATAAAGTTTGTATTTTATAGGAACTCTTTAAAAGGTTTTTTCAACAGTTTAATTAAACTCCGAAATTATCTATAAATCTTTCCTAAAAGATTCCACATGTGAAAATTAGTAGGAAAATTTATTTGATAATTAAAATTATTTAAGGTGTAGTGGTAGTGCAAACCAAAAGCACGGGTTGGAAACTTGCCGGTACCTATTGTATTTTTAATATATGTACTTTGGTTGTCTTCTTTACAAGCACTTGAGTAGCTAAGTATAATAATGTAACTAAAAAAATTGGTCTATTCAAGTATACTAGATCACTGTAAACGGCTCAGATGTCCCTGTAGCGAGTGTTGACTGAGTCGGAGTGATGACCGGTATGTAGGTTACACGGCACGAACTGGCGAGCTATTCCCCCCACACACCACTGCCTCTCCCCCACCCCTCGCTGCTACCATCCGTGCACTTTTCATGACAAATGTCAAACTACTTGGAAAATGGATTGAAAATATACATTTTTCCAATCAACTTAGACTTACAAAACTTTCAGTTGAAAGGCCGGCATAATGGATGTGATTTCGACTTGCAGTTAGTTATTTATCTGTACTGTAGTAGCAGTCGCTTAAATTCAAGTATATGGATTCACTTGGCATTTTTCCTTAACTATTGAGGGACCAGTCTGTATTATACCAGTCTAAATACTTCTTCAGATACTTGTTAGGATTTTTATTATTTTTTCCTATATGAAGTGATGAAAATTACCCAAATTGTATGTTAATTTTAGACCTAATTTTAACTCGAAGAATGGTAACTCAAAATATAACATAATAATTATGCCATTGAATATGTTAGGTGTTAGGTTAATTAAAAGCTATGATAAACCTATTGATTATAAATTGTATATGGAACGATGACATAGTGCGGTTGACCCTGAAATTGCAAGTCATACTGCAATCACATAAGGATAAACCTCCTTTAGGCATTGAATGAGGAATATAGCCATAGCAAAATGATTTACGACAACTGATAAGTTTAGCAAATATGTATAATAACTCAAATGCAAAATGAAACTAATTACTCAATTAATATATACCTACTATTTATTTTAAAAAGGTCGCAATTTTATTATGATAAAGCTCTATATACGACGTGAATCCAACAGTTTTGAAAAAAGTGCACGATATAAAGATAACTTCTATAGGTGCTGCGTAGCTCAGTGGTCATACGCCGGGTTGGATTCCCAAAACTAACTGACCGATATGCAATTTTTATTTTTTATTTGTAGTTTATTTCATTTATTTTTTATATTTTTTATTTATGTAAATTTCTATATTAAGCTAAAGTGCTTGTATTATAGAAACAGGACAATATCAAAGATACATTGGTACCGGTGAGTGGTTTCGAACCCGTGCTTTCGGTTTGCGTAACCGTTGCACTGCCACTACACCACGGTCTTCTAAGTTCTACATCGGATTTTTTATGTATTCCCAATGTGCTTAATTTTACGGAAACAGTGCGGTGCAAGTTTGATTAACGACGAAGTGAAAATTTATAAAATCATTCGGAGTGAGAGTATGATATAAAACTTTATAGAGATAAATAAATCAAAATGTATGATATAACAAAAAGTAGCAGTCTCATCTACTATATCGGTCTAGTTGGAACTTGCTACTTACAAGCTTCCTACCACTATTAAAAGTTCCATAAACGTGTCTTATATGCAATAAAGAATAAACCCAGTATCTATTTGTATGAAATGTTTCATCATGAATTTCGAGTGCATCTAATTTAGTGACACAGGTCAGTCGCATTTAAACTTTTGATTCTAGAAGAGTCTTGACAACAGGCGGCAATGTGCCACAACGAATGCTATTAATGTGACTGGTTGTAATTTAGCCAACATTTTATATTTAAACCTTTGACAAACCTCATTGGACGGTCACTGGGACAAGTTCGCTCTCTTCACTAAACTCGCAATAAAAAAATCGGACAAGTTCGAGTTCTAGACCGTGGCCGAGTCACAATATTTAGTTTGAACGCGTTGCTATAAAACCACATGTAACCTAATTTCTTTTATCTGTGTGTACATTGTACTAGGAAACCACGTTTTCAGATCACCTAGAATCACACTTGGCAGATATTTTATGTGTAAACTTCCTGGTTAAACATGGGGCCTTACATTTAAGTGTCATTACGCACTAATTTAATGTATCTACTAAATAAAATATTATTTCATTTCAATAAAAGTGTTTCCCGGGAGTCTTCGTAGGCGTAGGGAGTCTTAAGACAATGGCTAGAACCAGTGTTTCCCAACGTGGGGCCTACGCCCCACAGGGGGGCAATTTGATAGTTAAGGGGGGCAATTTAAAAATGGACTCTACACGACTTTAATCGGTGACCATTAATTTTATCGGTGACAAATTTAACAAAAAAGGCAAAAACTTAAAAAAAATATATAATCATTTATTATATATTTCTTTAGGGAACAAAGCAATCTTTAAAGGTTACAAATTATATATGGAGGGCATAAAAATTTAAGAAATGTTAAGGTGGTGCATGGCCTAAATAAGGTTGGGAAACACTGGCTGGAACGATTACGATGAAATATAATTATTTTAATATTAAAGTTTAAAAAAACTAACTGCATTTCGTTTTAAATTCATGTGTTTTAAAACATGATGTTCTCTTACTATGTTAGAATGGGAATAGATTATTGTTGGGCAGTTTTATAATGCTTGGAATCAATATTCATTACAAAATCACTTAAATGCTAAACTAACTTGTTTAAAAAGAAAACCTAGGTCATTTGGCTGTTCGCCAGTATTGACGAGACGACATGCGTCGGTCAAACAATTTACAAAGCATCGTACAATGATCTCTCCTCATTACTATAAATTACAGTGAAAACAAAAACTCACTTTCACATACTAAACTAAGTGTACTGTTACAATGCAAAAGTGATGAACACACAGATCATAGATCAACCATGCGTGTGAATAGAAGCGGATGTGCCGCACCGCCATCATATAGCATGGCCACATGTTGGTCTCTATGATGAGCAAACAATATAAATTTAAGAGTGGTAGGCAAGTGGTACCCAGTCTGCCGATTCGGGGTAGTACCACCACTTACAAGTATACAGAACGTGAAGTCATTTGGTCGTGTTTCGGGATCAGCTTGTAACTTGCCGGTTAAAACTAGGCCGGCATACACCACAGTTATTGAATTGTAGTAGCAGTGACATCCATCCATTGACCACATTCCAGCCTAACATTAAGCTGTCATATGTCGGGTCACAATAAAAAATCAACTATCACACAACCATCTATGCTTATTAAAAAGTCTAAAAGATCAATCAATCAATCAGTCAATTTTTTACCACAGGCTCACCTTCCTGGGTCTGCCTCGTTTAACGCATCCATCCACATCAGATTATAAATTCCTTCCGTCAATTTACTTTCAGATTATTTCTATATATATATATATATATATATTGATAGCAAGTTTAATAAATATTCATTAATTATTTATTTACATATTTACATTAAACTTTAATATATATATTGATTAAAAAAATAAAAAATAAAAATAACAATAACTAAAATACATTATTAAAAGGAGTCCCTTTAGGCAAGGTTCCGAAGATACTGGCAGCGTTCCCCCTTTGAATAGCTAGACTATATATATTATGTTTATAAGAATTAAAATTAACATTGGAATAATGTCGCATCCTGTCTCTATGAGTAGATATCCCTCCTGCTGAATGCCCGGTTAGGTCAGGTCGTTGCGCTACGTTGAGGCTATTGGCTAAATTGACATAACTAGTCTCTGATTGGTAGTTTGGAGGTCGTCTCTATGTGCGCGGGCGCAGTTTTCATTGCGCTGTAAGGCCACGATACCGCGCGGATGAGGTCAGGTCGCAGACCTCACTGTATATTGCAATCAAACAACTCGGCACATCACAAGTTTTACATTGCACTATTCGAATTATGCAAAAGGACATCATTCATTTTGGGCTTTTATGTACTACTTTTTTAATGTTCAATGATAAAAAAATATATAAATAGTAGTTTCGATTTTTTCGATTTCGTTCATTGATAACTAATGAACATTTTGCTTTTAATTGTTGTGCAATTAAGTTATTTGGAAAATAAGATATGGATTTTGTATCATCTGTCAATCAACTCCATATTTGTTCTGCTTTGAACTGTCATAATTATAGTTTAATCATTTTGCACACCTAAACTATGCAAAATAAAAATGTATATGCAACTGTTAATACAATTAAGCCTAAGTTCCCATACAAAATGAATGATATACTTTACACCTAAATGAGAAATAATTCAATAATTAAATAAATAGAGAATTTGTATCGAAATTAATTCAAAGAATGATTCAACATATAAATATTCCGTTTTGTATTTAATTTACATATTATTGTATAAAATTTATATTACATTACAATAGTTTAACGAATGCATGCTCTCGTTTCCTACGATTGTTTTCCTGTAACATTTTCAGTGACATAGTTTTATGTAAGTAGTTGATATTTACACCACTACTGGCCGACATAGATCTTGAAATGTTCGGAGAAATAATTTTTGTATTGGCATTGTGCGCGTCCGGACTCATCGTTTGGTTTGGTACAATCTATGAGTGACAGCGGACTTTCACTTTTTTACATACATAAGTCACGCCTTTATTGTCTGAAGGAGTAGGCAGCAGTACTTGCAACATCCGTAGACACGTTAATAGTAGAAATGAACCCCTAAGTCAATTCACATTGACGCACCTCTCCAATACAATATAGTATTTTCTTAAATTTTGCGCGAACATTGATTATTAAATTAAACAAATTTTATGTGGCTTACTATCGCGTTTATTTTGGTTATTGATTTTATATTTATTTATTCGAAAGCCATAGTGGTCAATAGGACGACAATAACTGCATCAATCAATAGGACGACCAACACCTCAGTCTCTCCGTGACCACGATGGTTGCAAAGCTTTCGAAACGTCGGAATAACAAAAAATTGTAAAATCAATAACCAAAATAAACGCGATAGTAAGCCGCATAAAATTTGTTTAATTCAATATCCTACTATTATTATAAATGTGAATGTAAGTTTGTTTGTTACGTTTTCACGCAATAACTACTTAACCTATCATCATGAAACTTTGTACACATATTTTTAGGTACTAGAAGTAACATATTATACTTTTAAATAAAAAATAATAACAAATTTTAATATATTTTCCAATTTACTATACTTTTAGCTATTTGGAATTTTTTTTTGTTTATTTTTATTTCTGTGTGTAATTTTTATTTATATGAGTTATCAAGTTATAAATACTAAAAAGGGATATACAGTCGAATTGATAACATCCTTTTTTATGACCGTGTTATAAACCCAATTTTACGCGGGTAAAACCGCGGGCACAGCTAGTTTATAACAAATAAAGATATAACCACTAACAGCGGTCTTAACTTAAAAGTCTTTTATTCCTTAGAAAGAATAAAGACAAAAGACAATCAATCAAATTGTCACGTCTGTTTTTCACAGGGATAGGCAAAGACAATGCAGCGCTATTTGACTCGATCCTAACACAACTCCCTCGCTTCCCTCACATCCAACACAACACCATTACAACATTTTTCTATATTATGTACAAAGTATCAGTTGGTTCAACGTTTTTTTAATCATTGTCGCTTTTTGACATCGTCTTACTTACCATAAGGCTAATTAAAATTACCTCGTCTCATAACTTTGTAAAGCCTGAAAAAGCTCCTTCATCAAATTTGACTTCTTCTTGCTTCTCCTTACTTTCCTAAAGTCAGTTGTCACATATAAAAAATATACATACATATGTACCTAGTGCATAAAATTTAAAAAAATTAATAAAGAAAAAATATTAATGTAAATTTTTATCAATAATCGGCGCCGCGTGCACCATTTTGAGTTCAACACTTGTGACATACAAAAAGTACAATGAATATTAAATCCACATATTGTTGTTAGGCATATTTTTTATATGAAGTTAAATATTTGTTATGTGTGTTATCTTGTCAAGTCTGTCACTCGTTATAGATAAGCTTAACTTTTAAATTTACTATTCGATCGAGAGTTCACCTGTTTCGTTACAAAAAAAAGCAAAAAAGTATTTTATTATTAGCTGATTTTCAACAAAAATAAATAAAATATGACTATATAAATATAATTCTTGTCTGCAAGCATTACTTGCATACACTAACTACTAAATAACTAACAATCTTTACATTTAAATGTCTATTTAATTATTTACGATAATAAAATCGTTATTTAACTTTTAGTGTTGTTATTTTTTTTGTACATTTATATACTATACTTGTAGCATAGGAACTGGGATTAAGAAAACCGATTCGATCTACAAATAATGTTTAGGGTCGATACTGCTTTATCGTTTCACTCATCTCTGTTTTTTTACTACTTTATTTTGTTTACACATCTCTGTCGTCAATATCCTTTTATTCATCCTTCCTTAATATTAAATAATAGCAATATTCATAAACAAACAGAATCGCATTAAATCATATGAACAGCGATAATACATATAAAGATAAATAGGTTAAAGGCGAAGGTACGTTTTTGCAGTAAAGTTATTCAAACATCGCTTATCGCTTTTGTTTAGAATTGTGGCATACATTTTGCCTCGGTCGGCGGCCGGCCTACTTTTGCGCTAGGAATAGGCTCGCCTCCACACAGAAGGCGCACCGCTGCCCTTACATTAAAGGACAATGAATTCAAATGTGTATTGAAAATTATTGCACTTTGCTCTCGTTTTTAAAGGCTTTTGCACAAATAGTATTTAACTGTATTGTGGCTGTACATATGACCACACCCAGCTAGATGTTAAGCTGGACTGCTTTCCATAAATAATTGTAAAACCTATTAGTAGAGTTGGTTGATAAAAATATTCAAATTTTACAATAAGTGTAATTAACTTTCGTAATTCTCTGCAGCCCTCGTCTGCAATATCTTTTCAACATTTTATTTTTAATATTCTAAAATAGTATGGCCTGTTTATGCCTTTCAGCAAAGCTTTCAGTTAAAATTAAAAGCAGTTGAGTATTTTTATTCAAATAAATAGTTTATTAATAAGTGAACTACGAAAGACTACGATTTTTTGTCACATCTTTATTGAATTACTTTTATTTTGCATACTTATTTTTATTGAGACGCGATAAATACTTTCGACTTGTCTGATAGGAAGCGAGAGGAAGTCCAGAACGTCGACTACTGAAAAACCGATTCAGCTTACGGTTGCTTCAGTAGTCATTTCATTGACGCTTAATTCCTAATTAAACAAGAATACAAATTAATCAATCAAATTGTCACGCCTTTTTCCCACAGGACCACTCCCTCGCTTCCTTCACAATACAAGAATACAACCTTGCTTATTAGATAAACTATAGAATAAGCTTTGAAAATTCTAGACTTCATGCAATGACCGCTAGATGTCGCACCAACATAAAGCTGAAATATAAATACAGGTCGGTTGATACTTTGCACGTAAAATACATATAATCATTAGTTTTGCAACACATGCATACATTTGAAAACAAATTTACATTCCAATAGCTAATGACGGCCATTGCAGACAGCTCTAACTGCATAGATACTGCGAAAGTACGAACTGTGTGACATACACGATAAGCTTACAAACGAAAATGCACCGTACAATTAGATTTTAAAGTTTAAAATTGTTTGGAATATATTTTTATGTAATAGGCACACACTTAATGCAATATACTGCAGTCCTTCGATGGAACGCACACATGTAAATCTAAATAAAAGCATATATGTGTGAGTAGATTGTTAAGTTGATATAATGCGACATAGGCTTAGAAATGTTACTATTTTATTAACTAAATATACCTACAAGCTAGTATATTTAGTTTTGCCTTTTAGTCTCAT
This sequence comes from Tinea trinotella, assembly GCA_905220615.1. Classification (NCBI taxonomy): domain Eukaryota; kingdom Metazoa; phylum Arthropoda; class Insecta; order Lepidoptera; family Tineidae; genus Tinea; species Tinea trinotella. Next base: position 11,041,845 of record HG992312.1, read on the forward strand.
TGTGGGTGAAAAATATTTATTTTGAAATGGGTATTGTAGGATACTTATACCTATACTTATAAAGATATTTTTTATTAATATATTGTTTTTTTTTTAAATACGTATATAAAATATACGTATACGTATATTTTATTAAATTAAAGTTATATAGATTTTTTATATAAATGTAATATCTAATGAAAATTTATGGATACATTTAAAGTTGTATTTAAAATGCTGTAAATAACTACTTGTCCAAATATGTACTTTGTAAAAATTAAATCATATTTCAAATGTCTGCAAGTATATGTCTGCTTGGCTAAGCTGAAATTCGGCAACATTCAAGCTTATTCCGAAACCCGACAGAATCACTTATCAGTCATATTACGTAAAAATAATATTAGACGATGTATTATAACATATTACGAGTATAATTTTTAGGGTTCTATATTAAAACAATTAATAAGTTAATGTAAATTTTGTAAAAAAAAAAGAATTAAAGGATTAATACACAGAAATATTTAACTTTTTAGACAACAAAGCTAACGTGATTGATTACCTCTTGACACCGATTCATCATAAAATCCATAATAAATCTCAGAGACTATAAATGAATATTATTTTCCTATTAATAAATAATTGATATCTGATTCATTATATTTCATTGTTACCTAATGTTTATTAACGTTTATCTCTAATAAATATTTGTAAACAAGGTCAAAATCATCGAATACATTGGTATTTTCTTATCCTAATCAATTAAAATTACACCATAGATAAACAAATGATGATGGAAAACCATAAACAAGCGGACGTGACTTTTCTCAGAGCGACATAAATATTTTTTCCGGTTGACCCCAGACCTAGTTTTCTTACCATATAAAATTAACCCAGGATCAATACTATAACAAGTAAAGCAACGTCTATATGTTTATGTAGGGTTATATTTTGGACTCGTGTAGCGTGAACTTCGACCTAGGCTTTGGAGGTCATTAACATTTGGGCGGTCGGAAGTAGGTCACTGCGCTGGGGTGTCTGCATGGTCGTCATGGCAACCAACATACTGGCTTCAGCCGACGCCAACGTGGCGCTCCTGTATAATTACTGTAATAGGTTTTTTGCATGCATTTGTGGCGATTTTCACTTTACTTTAACAACTACTATTTCCTAGGGTGCAATTATAATCCTATTTCATGTTATATTTTTAATAATTAAGTTGTAATCTTAATTATTTTGTATACGCAAACTTTATTGTTTACATATCTTTTTCAGTTGTTTTATTATTATATGCCCGTATAACCCGTAGCCCGTAGAGATTGCTTGTAAAGGCGAGAAGCCTTTACAAGAGTTATGTTAGAATCGTGAAAAGTGCTTATCCCTGTGGGAAAAAGGCGTGAGAATTTGATTGATTGATTAATTTATTAATAACGATTATTATGTGAGGATGCATATATTTTTGATTCAATGACTTATTATAACTTTGTTTTAAGCTTATAAAGAGATTTTAAAACTTACTAATAAAAATATACCGTTATAAGTTATTTAATAATGTAATTTAATCTAATCAACAAATAAATATCTCGCTTAATTTCTAATAAAATGTTCTTATAATAGTTGAAACTGGCATTATAATGCAAGTACAATAAATAGATTTTAATACAAAAATCAATATCTCACAAATACTATAAATGAAAACTTCTATCTATAATATATAATCTATAAATAATCATCCTGAAATAGCGCAGTAATTTTCCAAACAATATGTAATCAAGGAGGGCCAAAGTCAAGCGTGGCTAGCAATAAAACAGGGGTTACACGCGTTAAAGGCGCGACCCACGAATCCAATTCAAGGGGCCTGAAAATAGGTCAAAATGGGGTCGGACCCAAAGCAACAGCCACTGTCACTGTCACTGGATAGCTCATGTTGTACATATAGATTGTGGCACGTGGAAGCCGGTGTGACCTTCGAAAATTCGAGAATGCCCACCTATATTACCTACTTACTTACTTAAAATAATGACAATGCTGTTTTCTTTAAACATTTCTCTTTATTATGATGCAAGTTCAATGCCAGTCAATGTGTTTTATTATTATTATTGATGCGTATTAACAATTAAGATAAATCTGCATTATTTTGTGGGTTAATTCTTTGATTATTAATTACTTTTATATCCTGTTTAATTAATTAAACGCGCAATTAATTGTTGTAAATAATAATAATGTATCCTAAAATATTAAGGCGATTGTGCTGTAGTGGCTGTGCAATGGTTACGCAAACTGAGAGCACGGGTTAAAACCACTTGCCGGTACCAGAGTATCTTTGATATATGTACTTTGGTTGTCCTGTTTCTATGATACAAGCACTTCAGTTGCTTAGTATGAAATCGTGAAAAAACTTTTATTTATAATAATAAATATTTTTATTTGCTTGTTTTAAAAAAAATGTAGCTATTTAAAACAATTAATTTTTTTTAAACAATTTAACCACGAATCAATTGTAAAAAATACTTCTATATTATTTTAAGTAATTTTATTTGTATTTAAACTTGTATTTATACTTAGTTTGTATTTTAATATACAAATAAGTACGTGTAAATAACAAGTATTTTTTTAACATCCAAATGCATCAGCTGAAAAATCAGCGCAGCGTGACCTTGTCGCTTGTCGTCTTAGTTATTTTTTTTGTAATTAAGTATTTATTTATTGTGATTCTACTCTTTTAACGACTGAAAAAACGACTCAGTTTAGTCGCCGTCATTATGCCGGCCCGAGAAATTCATAGGTCAAATGTGGCACATGAAAATATTCCTTTTTCTTGAACTAAGAGGATGATGTATTTATTTTTAAACTGTAAGACAATGAATTGCATCTTACGCGACTTTATAATACACGGATAAAGCCTTTCTTTGTTAGTTAATTGTTAACGTCAAATAAGACTAATATTTGTAGGGCCCCTGACATTGAAATATGGCCTTAGTACGCCTTTTGGCACTCGCCTTGGCATTGCAACGAGCACCGCATTCTACAAGCCACTCGTTCATTAAATTAATGTAAACTAATTAATGCACAACAAAATATCTTTTAGTTGATTTTAAATAACATTGTTGCAAATGTTTGTTAACGAGAAATATCTGTCTCTTGGATTTAATAGTACAACATTGTTCCATGTTGCTGACGTCTTTTATTTTTGCGCCTTTTTTTCTTTAACTCTTTCTTCATATACCCCCTTTTTGCTCTAGTATTTGTGTGCGTGTGTTTTTATAAGATATAGTTTATTAGATTTTTTTAGATTTCTATACTACTACAGTGCTTGTATCATAGAAACAGGACAACCAAAGTACACATATCAAAGATACATTGGTACTGGTGGGTGGTTTCGAACTTGTTGCTCTTGGTTTGTGTAACCATTCCACTGCCACTACACCACGGTTTTAGAATAATACTAAGTATTTGATTTTATAGACACTAACTATTTGAGAGAAAACGTTACACACTTAATAGAAAACAATTAGACATTAAATGAGTGAGTGCAATTTGAAAATATAAAGAATGTCAAGCCTTAAGTCCCTCTCGTTAAGTGATACTTATGCCTACTTACCGTTAAAGATAATACATTTTAGAGGACATTAGGTAAAATTTGCAATTCAATTTAGTGGCAGGCTTGCCACGGCGGATGCACCGTGCGAACGATGAAAAGCGCGTGCGCGGCGTCCCAGTTCTAACCGCCCCGAGGCCGAGAGTTCAATCCCCGACTTTTATTGATCGTCCCCAACTAGGCCGGAAGTGGGGACCTGGTGCAGTGGGCATTGAAACTACGGAAATACCGTTAGCGTTGCTTAATTGCAACGAAAAAAAAAGTTCACGATTTTAAGCACTTACAATGTTTATTTGTCTACCATCAACGTTTCTAATGAACTAGAGTAGAGAAAATCAAGTGAAAAACTATCAATGTTACTTATTTACTTACCCCGCCTGACGTAGCTAAAGTGCGGTCCACGAATGGAGGCATTGACTACGGCGGCCTACTTATCAAATATTTTATCTTATAATTAATAATACTTTATAATTAATACCGGTATAGTAACTATGGATGAGGGTGCTGGAAACTGAGTTTAATTTTTCAGTCGTTGGCACTCTTCGACCTCCCCTTGCTTACCTTTGGGCCAGTCAAGTTTCTTTTTTTATTGTGACACGACATTTGATCTCGACCCGCCTGATGATAAGCAAGAGGAGATCCAAGAGTGACGACGACTGAAAACCCGAGCCGGTTCACGGCTGCCTCAGTCGCTGTCACTATGTCGGCCAAAAGTGCTGCTTCACGCATCGCTTGAAAATGCGTGACATTTTTTATTATTATTTATTTTATTATACATTTCTATACTAAGCTACTAAAGTGCTTGTATCATAGAAACAGGACAACTAAAGTACATATATCAAAGATACATTGGTACCTTATAGGAAGGTTATAGGATGGAAAGAACACATGGGCTGGCAAAGCATTCCACATGTCGATTGTTCTGCAAAGAAAAGACGCGCCGAAATTTTTATTCGACTGCCGATTCGGTCAACAAAATACGAATGCTTCCCCCGACCAGTGCGGGTATTACGGATGTGAAAAGAAGAGGTAGGAAGAGATTAAAGAGCTCCTTGGAACATTATTTGTGGTATAGGCGATAGAGGACGCACAACGCTGCCATGTCTCTGCGTAGTTGCAGGGTGTCCAAAGTTCGTGTAACCTCTACATCACCTATAATTCGGACAGCTCGGCGCTGTTTAGATGTCGAGTCACAATAAAAAAATAATTAAAACCACTATTCTTATTCCGTTGTACTGACACGGATTTGTAATATACATGACAATATTGACGCAAATAATAATAGCTATACATAAGATTTGTGACCTTCTCTGCATGTTTTATTAAGATAATAATATAACCTTGTAATTTACTTACTGGACCTTATAATGAGTAGTTAAATGGCGATTAATAATTCTATTGATAGAAGCAATAAACACATTTAATTTGTATTAGGAAATTATTTAATAATATGTGTTCTAGTCCTTTGGCCGGTATAGTGACAGCGACTGAGACAGACATAAAGTGAATCAAAAAGTCGAGGTCTGAAGCCTGATTTTCTTATTATGCAACAGTGAATTGACTTGTCAACGAACTTGCACTGGTTTATCATCGTGAATTTTATACTAACCTAAATAGGAAATAATTATGGCGACGGAATTTCAGTGATGTGCGATGACATTTTCCATTCTAGATGGTTACCAATTAACGTACTAACCCATTGATTTGTTATTAGTTGATTAGTTCCCTACGAGAATGTCAAATATCATCGCAAAATCACTGACTTTCCGTCGCCATAAATATTATTATCTAAATTAGTAAATAAAACGAATTGTATGCGGCATACTATCGCGTTTATTTTGGTTTTGATTTAACTTTTTTTTTATTATTCCGACGTTTCGAGAGCTTTGCAGCCATGGTGGTCACGGAGAGATGCGATAGAAAGTCGCATAAAATTTGTTTTATTCATTCATCGATGCTCGCGCGAAATCTAGAAAAATACTATCCAAATTAGTTTTAAAGTCACATTGTTAAAACAGTGGAATTTCGTGGACTAATCATTTTGCTGTTGTGTATTCAGCCCTGATCTTGCGTCACAATAAAAATAACATTTATACCTATCAATATATAGTTATATTTATCATTTTAATCTTATCAGTTTAAATCGAGGAACCAATAATAAAAGTTTAAGATCTACTTATAGTATGAGTACGCAACTATCTATATTTACTACATACAAGTATTATCTATTTAAAAACATGTTAAAAATCAACTTGTTTATGAATAACGTTACTACAGACTATGTTGTATAATATCAAGCTTTTCATAATAACTCGTTATCTCGGAGTGGTTGTTTTGTTATCGGCTCTGTGAGACAGAGAGGGGTGATAGGTAGGGTTTCCACATATTTGACTTACTTCGGGAGATATATTAAATACAAATATAATCATGACTTTGTTTCGACAATTTACTGAAACTACATTTAAACTGTATTTTTTAAATTATATTTTATATTTCATTTTTATTAACTTTTTATATATTTTTTTATTTTTTACATTTCTATACTAAGTTACTAAAAGTGCTTGTATCATGAAAACATGACAACAAAGTATATACTATTACGGACACATTGGTACCGGAAAGTGGTTTAGAACCGGTTTGCGAGTCCATTTCACTATCACTTGTTTTGATACTATAAAGATAAATTTAAGAAGGTATCAATATTCAATGTGATCACGTCAATAGAAAACTCTTATAATGTGGCGTAAAGTTCTAAAATGCATTAGATACAGGACGATTCACGTACATTGTTTAAATTAAAATCAGTGACTTATTGACAAATGCTTTTTATAGTATCAATGAGCCCTCAAAATAAATTTATAGTTAGAAAGTTAAAATATCTGCTTATTTTAAAATGAATAAATATTACAAATAAAAGTTATGAAACAAATATTAGCTCTGACTGGGAATCGAACCCCTGTCGGACTGGTGCACTACTCCACGCCTGTCGTTACACTTTATAAATAAATTAGCCTAACATCAGTAGCGATCCTGGCGTATAGTCCCATTATCTACTTACATAAAATACTCTTTTTTAATTGTAACTATAAATTATTAGTTATTACTAAAATTATGATAAAATTAAATTTTTAGGAGTCTCACTGAAACACGAGAAATGTGTCACCCCTAGTGATAGCTGCTCTATATTGGCTGGTACCTCTGGGCCGCGCCGTAGGTGGGTCAATAACGTTCATTCACCCGCTGCACGTAGCACGTGTCGACTTTTCCACAGCATCGTCTTATCCTCAATGACGAACCGTTGCTAACTCAACCTAATCAATTATGTTACGTTGCATCATGCATTCTACAAGTACATACGTATGAAGGTAAATTAGTACTGAGGGGTGTTTGAGGAGACCGTAGTGTAGTGGTAGTGCAATGGTTACGCACGAGTTCAAAACCATTTGCCGGTACCAATGTACTATATCTTTGGTACATGTACTTTGGTTGTCCTGTTTCTATGATACAAGCACTTTGGTAGCTTAGTATAGAAATGTAAATAATAAATATAAATGTATGGCCTTCTCATATCTTGAAATGATTTTTAAGGACTTTTTGCTAAGTTTCTACTCAGTTTTGGAGTCAAATTGCCTAGTTTTTCTCTTTGAGCTGATGATACGTAAGCTTTTTTTGTATAATTGGAACCTCAAGATAAATAAAAAAGCACTAATATCAATCAATCAATCAAATTGCCAGAGGAACCTGACATAACTCTTTCACTTCCCTCACAATCTTCTTCATATACGCTCTATAAGGCAACCCAGCTATCTTGATGTTGATTCCGATTTAGTAAAAAAAAACCTGGGTCTTCCTCAATTGACGCATCTATCCACATCAGATTTATAAATTCTCTGCGTCAATCTATTATTTATCAATTAATAGACATATTCAACCAAATAGGGACCTACATCTGAAGGCTAGGAGTAACGTTTCTAGAATATTGATCGATCCCGCTCTTTTAGACTTGTTATTCATATTTAATAATAATAAACAGAGTGGTAGGCAGACTGACAGTATGTCCAGTCTGCAGATCCAGGGTAGTACACTACTTTCAAGTGTACAGACCGTGAAGCAACTCAGTCGCGTCTCGGGATAACAAGCTTAGTTTAAAATGTTGCCGGTTTCATAGCCTAGTTGGATGTGACTGTTATTTACAATTATTTACCTTAATTAGCAGTCTCTTCCTTTCATAGACCGCACTCCAGCTTAACTAACACCAGGCGGGGTGCTGTCATACTCGTATGTCGAGCCACAATAAATAAACAAAAAATATTTTATAAAAACTGAAAACAAAATCCCAAAAAATTATCTTAATCAAATCAATTAATCAAATTGTTACGCCTTTTTCCCACAATTATAGGCAGAGACAATGGAGCGCCACTTGCCACGATCCTGACACAAGTCCCTCGCTTCCTTCAATAAGATAATTTTAAATCATCATTAGCCAAAAGACGTCAATTGCTGAACATAGGCCTTCGCCTTAGAACGCCATTAAAAAATATATATTGTGACACGACATCTGGCCTGGACCCGCCTGATAATAAGTAAGAGGAAGTCCAAGAGTGACGACGACTAAAAAAACCGATTTAGTTCACTGCTGCCGTCACTATGGCGGCCAAATAATAACTTCGTTAGAGGAAAATAGACCTACCCCTATATATTCTACCTGATAGCATCAGAGAGTTATGAAATAGTAATTATTTGCGCTATGTGACCTCGACTGCACTGGTGGGCGTAACGAGGGTGGGTGGTGTTCCAGTGCGCAGGTTCTGGGGTGTCACCTAGATCGGTCAATGACGTTCATTCACTTACTTAAGCTTGCATACATATTGGTCGCCTTCGTACCTACCTATTCACTACCTATAATGTCCTTCAAGAGCAGATTCATATTTAATTAACCTGTATATTTTTTATTCACGTTTCTATTTTAAGCTACGAAAGTGCTATTATAGAGCAGAAACATGACGACCAAAGTATATCAAAGATACCGGCAATTGATACCGGCAAGTGGTTTTAAACCATTCGTTTTCTCGGATTGTGTGACCATTGCATTACCACCACACCAGTCCGTTACGCATAAAGTTCTGGGTTCGATTCCTGGTCTGAGTAAAGATTTGTTTCGTAGCTTTTATTTGTAATATTTAATAAATTGATTTAATATAAGAAGTGGTTATTAATAAAAAAAGAAGTAGGTATTTGCTCTGAGGCTGGTTGTCAGAGAGTGGTAGACAGTTATGCCTACGTTGCCGATCCGGGGTAGTACCATAACTTAACTTGCAATCGGTCGGTCGATAGAATGCGAATGCGTCTTCTATCTGTTTGGGGCGGGTATCACGAGAGTAAAAAGACGACATATGAACAAAGTTGAAAAGTAGTTAGAAGCTATACTCGTATGTTCCTGCTTTTAGTTCGTCTGTCCATAATTTATTTCTAGACAGGATTTTAATTAAAGTATCATTTAAAGTTGGACAGAGAGAGATAATGCACATATTTCCACCATCCTGAAATAAATGTCTTCTCATGTTCACATCCACTATACATTGTCCGCGTGGTTGATAAGTGGTTTTGTTATTTGTAATAACATTTTATTTTGTTATTCAATTTTGTTAATTTACAACAAATTGAATCTTTTTTCTTCTTGTAAGTTCGTTATATGCTAAAATTGACAAGTCACTTGTGATTGTGAGTCACTTTTCGTCATAAGCCTTTCCGAAATCATGGTAGAGTCTGACACTGCGCAAGAGCCACAAGGGTCTTTGCAAAATAAAAGATTTTATTTTGATTTAATATTAATTTAACATTAATTGAAAATAACTTAGTAGTATAAAACATTATCCAGCGTTCACGTTTATTTTGACCTCGAGAACAACAGCCGCCCGGGGGGGTGCGAGCGCACGGCGCATGCACTATCTAGTTGGGTCAATGGCGTTCATTGACTCCTCACTTATAACTCTATATTGGCCCTCGCAATATTGATCCAGGCACAAACCCCCTCTTATATGCAATTACGAAGCTCAACTCTAAGCACTAATTGAGACCTTCGCAATTTACATAAGGCTGGCAAAATTGTATTTTCGTTTACAAAGTTGCAATGTTTTTATTTTTATTATTGTGACTCGACATAAGACAGCACCCCGCTTGATTTTAAGCTGGAGTGTGGTCCATGAATGGATGCCACTGCTACTACAATTCAATAACTGTAAGTAGTAATCACATCCACTATTAACGGATTTATTATTAAGAGTGATAGGCAGAAAGTTGGTGGTTATTTGTTCAGTCTGTCGATCCAGGGTAGTGCCACTTCTGAACAGATCGTGAAGTGACTAAGTCGTGATTCAGGATCAGCTTGCAAGTTGTAACCAGGCCAGTATAGTGGATGCAATTTGTTAACTACTACTTGCATTTTGTTCACTAAAGTCGCCGCCGTTAATGGATCGCACTCCAGCTTGACATATTTCGAGACACAATAAAAGAGAAAATGTGTACATATAAAATATATTATTAGTGGAAAGGACTGCTCCTGAAAATAACTATTTGCAAACAGTAGACTGCAGACTGCACTAATGGTATGTGTGAAGTTGATTCCGTGCAAGGCGACACTATTGTGACAATCAGAATTTTGATATGTCATAGATTATAATTATGACGTTTGAAAACAATAATAATGCGGCAGCGCAGACTAGTGTCGCCTTGCACAGAATTAATTTCATACAAACAAGTAGTGCAGTCTGCAGTATGCAGTCGCCGGCGGGATCACATCTTAATACCTGACTAGCTAAATTCAGGCGATTGACGCATTTCATGGCGTTTAAAGTGTTATTCCCCTATTTTAATCGATCTCGGTTCAGCAATGTACCGGGCAAATGATACCTTCAATGCTGCAGTTCTTTTAATTGCAGACTTTTCTTAGAGAATACTAAGCCTAACTTAGTATTTTCTTCGTAAGATCCTTGTAAGTTTGACGCATAATGTTACAATATCCGGACGAATGTGTGTCAGTGCTCGTCTAATTGATGAGTCAATTTTTACCTGGGAACGGCTTTTGCTCGCTTGTAAATATGATAGTTGGTATCGATTGTTAATATATCATGCTTACGTTTTTTCTTAAAACATTCTAGTCGCGACTCTACTCTGGTTCGCAAGGATTTAGTTTACGGTTGCTATAGTCGTCGTCACTATGTTGGTCGAAGGTGCCTTAGGATAGGGAGAACACAATTGTGGAAGTCAAAAGGGACGATCTTAAGGAATGTTCCAGGGTCGTTCTCAAGAGAGCAGGGGTCTGGGGTGGCCACAATTGCCAAAAGAGAATTGTGGATGTTTAGGATGCTATAGAGTTGTGTTAGGATTGTGAAAATGGCGCTCTTTTGTCCCTGTCTATTATTGTAGGATCAATTCTATGTGAATTGTACAATTTTAATTACAATAATGCTCATTTTAGTGTAAAAAATATGTAAAATTTTATAATTTTAAAGTACAAAAATATTGTTAAAGTACTTTTGTAAATATTAGAAAGTTTTTTATTTTAAATTCAATATACAACGAACGCTCAAAAACTTATTTTATACAAAACAACTTTGGTCACATTCAGTAAAATATGAATGAATATTCTTTTTTTTTTTTAATGTTTTCATATATCTTTTTAGAACATGTTTGCAGTCTATTTATAAAACTTTACAAAGAGAAGGGTTTTATTTTTTGTAAATACAATTTTATTTTATATTGTGATTTAACCTCTACTTGCCTAATATTAACGGAGAGTTATTAACGGAGTTAACGGCTGTCTCAGCATCAGCCTGTTTCGCAAGTCTCAGGGCCCTCTAGGAAATAATAAATTATTTTTATGGCTAAAAATAAGGAATTTCAGGATAACCAATTAACGCTAGAACGTATAACACCAATATATAAACCCTTGTCAATAAGAATAAAATCAGTATAGACAAGCTACGCGCGACCCCACAAATATAAATCGAGCCACAATCATAATATTTATCGTAAAAATTACTGGAATTAAAAGTAATGTAAGTATATAGTATATGAAAGGACCCATTTGAAACATCAATTTCAGTTTGTTGGAGCACATTTGATGTCGCTGTTGCATGCACAACGCCGGCAATTGGATTGACCTTCCAGCTACAATCTAGGATCTCGTGTGTCCTCTAGCTTTTATGAAGATTCTAAATATAATTCTTACATTTTTGCTGAACTTAATAAAGTTTCTTACGTTTGTATTTCTAATAATTCGTATACATTCCAATCATACGTATACGGATTAAACAAATTTTATGCGGCTTACTATCGCGTTTTTTTTTAGGTTTTGATTTTACATTTTTTTATTATTCCAATGTTAGCCCCTCCGTGACAACGATGGCTGCAAAGCTCTCGAAACGTCGGGATAGTAAAAAAATGTAAAATCAAAACCAAAATAAACGCGATAGTAAGTCGCATATAATTTGTTTAATTAATTAATCAATGTTCGCGCAAAATCTAAGAAAATACTAATATTCATATAAAATATATATAGTTAAATATTTAATCAATTATAGTTTATATAATAAACAGTTTCATAGTGTCTATAATCATAGAATTTATATTTTTTTATACAAAGAGAATGGTTAAGGATGCAAAAGAGTTAGAACCGTGGAAAGTGGCGATCCCTTGTACTATACTTACTATTAAAACTTTGTTTATTATTTAAAAATAAATGTATTTAAAATCAAAGTACTTATATTTTATATTCATAATATACAGTTTAATTTCGAAGAGTATTTTTCATTATTACATGCGATTACCTTCATAAACTTTTTCTATTTATCATTAAAAAACGCTAAATAAATTTAAATAAAGTACATTTTTATATTAAATGCGAGAGGTTAAGGAAAATGTGGGGAACGGCGGTTGAAGGAAAATGGAATACAGGTTGCAAGAGTAGGTACGTCTTGTGGGTCAATGACGTTCATTGACTCCAGCTACAAATGATTTTGCGCACCCCAAAACTAGGGCGACTCGGTTATATAAGACTATTTCATAATATTGATAGAGTGTTTACGATGTGCTCGATTGTTTTCTTATTGGCGATGAGTATTGTGATTGCATGCGACATGCGCCGCTGTTCAATACGAATATTGCGTAATACGAGTAGTCTACATGTTTTATTGTTATTCACTACACCACGATCGCTTTGATCTTATGGTAACGCCAACTTCTTAATTTTGCGCCAACTTAATAAAAGTGTAGTAAATGTGTTTAAGGTGGCCTTTGTTTACTGGTCTCGCAAACAGAGAACCTCCCCCGTTACAAACTTGCTGATACCAATGTTGTTGATATATGTAGTTTGGTAGTCTAGAATAAAATATTTAGTAACTCTTTTATTGAATAATTTTAATAAAAAATACTTTAATATTGTGTTTTGTAATGATAGAAATTCCAAGCGTGTATATCGGTCAACTGCAATCGGAGATCAAACCCGGTGTCTGAGGGTTAACGCTAATATTACATAGCGTCATATGACGGTTGATAGTCATTCGAAATTTACTAAAGACTGCTAACAAACTCAGCCGTTTTAGGATCAGCTTAAAAGCTGCTAAAATCCGGCTCGTCTGACCTAATGAATGAAACTTGCAGTCATTTATATGTGGCAGCAATACATCTTTACCACAATAAGTAAGTAAAGTTATTTATTTACTTAATTATACTTAGTAACCTACATTTACATTAAGGAATATAATTCGAATCACCTACCAATTTATCGTCCATACGTTCATTTTCGTGCTAATATAAGGAAATAAATAAAAATATTTTATTGTGACTCGTCATCTGACTTCGACCCGGTAAGCAAGAAGAGGTCCAAGAGTGCCGACAACTGCGAAAACTGAGTCTTCACGGCTGCCCCAGTCGTCGTCACTGTGCCGGCCAAAGGTGCTTCTTCACGCATCGCTTAAAGGATCTAAGCATATAGGATGGAGAAAACACATAGCCTGGTTAGGCATTCCATTTGTCGATTGTTTTATAAAGAAATGACGTTTCAAACTTTTTAAAAGTGCTGTATTATATTATTATATATAAAACATACTCCAATAACAAAATATCAAATGCACGTTTGAAGCTAAAAATAAACGTTACACATAAATACGTATTTAGTGATGTATAAACTATAAACAAATTATGCAACGAAATTCCCCGTACTGTTACAGGATGATAAATTATAAAAAAATTATGCGGCTTACTATCGCGTTTATTTTGGTTTTGACACAATGTCCATCTAGGACGAAGAATGAATATAAATTTTCCACAGATTTTCCAATCTTCTAACTAACAGATTTAAATTTTCTAACAGATTTTCCCTCTTATCCTTTATTCAATGGTGGATTTTTATTCATCTCATGTTGCATTTAAGTTATATTGTGACAATATTATTAAACATACTTTATAATTTAGTAAAAAATATAACCTGCTGCTTTATGTGTCTACTTCACGCCTGTACTTAATGCCTTAAAAACTGAGTATATGCAACAAGCTATGCTAATATAAGCTAATATAATATAAGGCGACCGACGTGTAGTGGCAGTGCAATGGCTACGTAAGCCGAGTGGCACAGGTTCGAAACCACTCACCAGTACCAATGTATCTTTGATATATGACTTTGGTTGTCCTGTTTCTATGATACAAGTACTTTAGTAGCTTAGTATAGTAAGGATAATAAAAAAAATAAAAAATATGCCCTCAAATATCGGCCGAATCGGCAGACTGGGTACCACTGCCTACCATTATTTGATAGTTGGTTACATGTGTACGAAAACACACCCCTCCCGCACTGCTGCACTAGCACAGGAAGCTCTTCAGTTATAAGCTAATAGTATAATTAAAATTATTTCATTTAATGAATTTGAGGTACTCTTTAACTTAACAGCTATTTTTAAGGGGACTGTGGTGTAGTGGTTGTGGGATGACCTCGCAAAACAAGAGGCTCCAGTTGAAAACCACTTGCTGATACCAATGTAACTTTGACATATGTACATTGGTTGTCCTGTTTCTATGATACAAGCCCGTTTAATAGCTTAGTATATTCTAAAATTACAAAAAATAAACAAACGAAACATTTCTGAAATATTTAGTTTTCTATTATAAATTAACAACATAATTGATTTAAAGGGCAATTAATGGCGCACCATTGTCTCTGCCTATCCCTGTGGGTAAAGGCGTAACAATTTGATAGATTGATTGATTAATTTAAAGGTACTATAATAATAATAAATACAATATATACTTACAGGCCGTAAAGTGATTTACTCGTTTTTCGGGATCAGCTTGTAAGTTGCCGGTTTCAACTAGGTCGGCATAGTGGATGTAACTCTCCACGATCCTGACACAAATGAAAATGATATTTGTGTCAGGATCGTGGAGAATTAATTAAATATAACTTGCATTAAATATTGATTGAATTTAATTAACTTTCCTTCTTAATTTGCTATAATAAAGTTTATCTGTGATAAAAATTTAAAAAAGATTGCAGTATATAATATAATAGCTTGTTGCATATAGATACTTACCAATATCTAAGTACTAAAGAGTAGAGCCTTCGTTCATGTAAAAGTAGATAGAATGTCTAAGTCAGCTAGGCCAGTAGAAGCCAAGGCTAGGTTAGGTGAACACACAAGCAAATACAACCTTTACTCGCATCGCAATAAAACAAGTTTTCCCTCGCTGCGAAGCCTCAATGACGTTCGTTGACTCGAGCGGTCGATGCCGGTGCAGTGGTGTTTTCCTTCTTAGTTTTCATGCATTGAAACTATGTATTTATGTTTTAGAAATACTATTCGTACATACTTTTATATAGATTTATTATATATTAGCAACTTTTCAAGACAGGCGTAGCGTAGTGGCGTGCTACCAGCTCGTTACGCGGGTGTCCCGGGTTCGATTCCCGGTCAGAGCAAAAATTTGTTTCATAGGTTTTATTTGTAATATTTATTAGTAAGATTAAATTTACAAATATTTAATAATAAAAAAAGAATCAGATATTTGCTCCGAGTCTGTAGAGAGTGGCAGGCAGTAGTGCCCGGTGGTGCAGTAGTGCCGGTCCGGGGTAGTACCACCACTTACAAGTATACAGACCGTGAAGTGATTTGGTCGCATTTCGGGATCAGTTTCCGGTTTAAACTAGGCCGGCATTCATGGACCGCACTCCAACTTAACATCAGGCGGGTGCTGTCAATTGTGCTGTAAAGTCACAATAAAAAAAAATGGCTCTTAGAAAGAAACAATTTTAAGTAAAGCATTACAGTTCTAACTATTAAAGATTTCTTGGTTCTCATAGATGCTCATCATCAGGTCCTCTAGGTATTTAATGAAAGGTAGCCTCATTATGTCTCAATACCCTGCCTGATGTAAGGCTGGAGTGCGGTCTATTAATGGAGGTGACTGCTAATACAATTGAATAACAGCAAGTAGCAGTCGCATGCACTATGCCATATTTAATCAGGTAATTATTATTTTATATTTATATTTAATTATTATTACAATAATTTATTAAATATAATTATTATTACAATAATTTATTAAATATAATTATTTTTAAAGCGACTGTGGTAGAGTGGTAGTACAATAGTCACGATAGAGCGTTCATAACCACTTGCCGGTTTCAATGTTTCGTGGATATACATGTACATTGGTCGTCTTGTTTCTATTATATAACACGAGCACTTAGTAGCTTGTTATAGAAAAGTAAATAAATAATTATTTGTATTACGAACATTTAATTAAGTTTACATCGGCAATAAATTAATACTATCTGATAATAACCGGATTATGAGATAGCTGGCATTATAAAGCAATATTTTAAAGTGCACTGGGTTCATGCTATAGTTCGCATATGACGCAGTACTCGTGACCTAATTTCGCAGGTGGTGGTTTCAGGAGTGAGGGGCAGGGGCGTCAGGGAGGAGGGGATCGTGTCAATGCCGTTCGTTGACTCGAGGCAGCGGTGCCGCGGCGGCCTCTGTCTTACATAATTGTCGACAATAGACAACCAAGTTGCTGCGGAGGTCTCTGACTTTTATTTTGGCTGCCTTGAGCCACATCTTTAAATATTTCTATTTATTATTATTTTCATAAGAATTACATACACCTATACATTATGTATACACGTACGTGGATTGATGCTATAGGTGTACTCGTATATAAATGTGAGTTATTTATATTTATCCTTGCGTTGTTGAAATGATGAATATTGCATGAAAAATTGAATTTATGAAAACAATAACTTAGCAATCCCTCAAAGTTGGAATATAAAATTGTTTGTTTACATTTACAAAGATTCGTTTACCAAACATAATTTAACGTTTTTATAAAAATAAATATTTAGATTTGTTAAATTTATTATGACAATACTAAAAGATATGTAAAATAAACGCACTTCATAGACTGATGCCTATAGGGGTGTTTCAGTAAGGACTATACAACACATGATAGGTTTAAAGTGCGTTTATTCATGCGTTTACCTTGCATTGGTAACTCAATGAGCCGAGGTGTTAGGGCGGGCGCTTCAGCGAGGGCAACAATTGCCAGGATAGGGCGGCCGGCGCAACATCAATCCAAAAGTGAAAGATGCGCGGAAGCGGGGTGTTGCGGGGGCCGCGGACGAGCGCAGCCGCGCTTTAAACACAAGCGAGTAGAGTGCACCGCGTCGCAGCCTCACGCAAACAAAACTTTAGTTACTAACCTACTTCCGTGCGAGCGCGACTCACTCTCGCTTCTGTCGCACCTCGCGATAGGTCGCCGGTGTGCGCGCCTTTACCCGCCATTTGATGCTAGTGATGAACTAATTGTTTCAGCCTGAATGGACTCTCTAATTAAAATAACAGGGGACCCAGGCCAATTGAAAATGATATATGGTGAGATATGATTTATGTGTACAATTTTTTTTTCACGATATGGCATGCACTGTTTGGAGATTTTTCATTCATTCAAGATTATTTTCGGCCACGCACACACCGCACGCAAATACATTCGTGATTGTACATTGTCTCTCGATGTTTAGAAAAAATAAAATTAATTTTATTTTACAAAAATATTTATTATTTTTTAGGGTTGTTAATGTGACTGTTAAGCACGCCATATTTATAATTGAATAAACCAATCTATTTTTAGCATTTTGTTCTTTTATATATTTAGTATGTTTTCTTTTATTATTAGATATCTATCCATTGATCGGCCATATTACATTCGTCATTACAGGCTTAAAACAATATCGATAGTATTACTTCAACACATTTTATTTGTTGTCTGTGTTTTTTAATATTAAGTTTATAATAAATTAATAGGAAAATAATGTTAAAGGCAATCGTTGACATCTTTCTTATGTCAAGCAACACCAAAGGTATTTTATAGGAAATGTAATATCAATGTTAACGCCATATTTGCAACTTCCTGTATTTCTCCATGCGGCTTTCAAATGCAATTAAAAAGTCCTCGTGTTTTATTTTTAAACAAACTAATGGTTTAATTATTTGTGTTAAACTCATTTGATGATCTCACAGTTATAATATTAACCAACGCATTAGGGATGTTATGAAGCTTTGTAACCGAAACTATCGGATATCCGAAATAAAAATCCGTAACCGAATCCGTTATAAAAGTTTCGGATAGGGGCAGAGCCCTAATAACAGGCTTTTACTCTTAAACTTCCTTAAAAATCTAATATCCGTAACCGTATCTGAAACCGGTATAATATTATTCCTATACAAAATAATACATCATCAAAGACCCAGGTTAAACACTGCAGAAACACCAAGTAACAGCAGCTATTGCTATACTACACAGAAAACTTTTTTTTATTTTTTTTATTGTGACTCGACATATGACAGCACCCCGCTTGATGTTAAGCCAAAGTGTGGTCCATGAATGAATGTCTGCTAATACAATTCAATAACTGTGAGTAGCAATCACATCTACTATGCCGGCCTAGATGGAACCGGCAACTTACAAGTTGATCCCGAAACGTGACCAAATCACTTCACGGTCTGTATAACTACTAGTATTATAAAAATAAATAAAAACTTTAAAAATACCAAACTTGAACTGAATATCCGTATTCGAAATTTCATATTCATAACATCCCTACAATACAACGCATCCACAGTTACTATCCAACTAAAACGCACACACTAGTAACTAATGTGTTATTTTCGTGTACGTATTGCGATTAGATGTTTATGAGACACACTTAAACGATAAACGTATTAGTGTGAATTCGATGTGAATTTTTGTCGAAAGCGCACGCATGAGTGTGTTCTATAAAACTAGGTCGGTTCACTGACCCATATGTTTATCTAATGATTATGAGCAGTGCGTCCCCGCGAGTACTCGCCACTCGCAGCTATTCGCCACGTAGCGCCCGCGCCGATGTGTGTTATCATCGGCTTTGAACGCGTTATCTCTACGACAACCTGCAGATAGCTGCGTCTAACATATTTTATTTTTACTGTGGCTCGACATATGAAAACACCCCGCCTGATGGTAAACTGGAGTGCGGTCCATGATAGAGGCGACTGCTAATACAGTTAAATAACTGCAACCGGCAACTTACAAGCTGATTTTAAAACGCAACTAAGTCACTTTACGGTCTATCTAATCTATATCAAAATTTATCACGATTAGTTCTGCATACTTGTGAGGTGGTACTAACGCGGGTCGGCAGACAAATATTACAAATAAAACATATGACAGGGAATCGAACCCGGGACTTTACGCCTAACGAACTGGTGTACCAACCAATGCGCCACACCTCTATAAATACAAAAATGTACAAATGTATGTGTATAATATACAAAAACCGTATATATGCATTCAATATTTTTCATATAACCCTTTTCGGTGTGTTCAAACAGCGACTTTCCCTGCAATTTAAACGGATACCGTTCATAAAAATAACAATGAATGCTCATTGTGGAGTACACGTGTAATATAATAAGCAGGCAGTTAGCATTCACTCTCGCGTGCATATTGCTCACCAAGGACGGTGAAAGTTGAGAGAAAGGATGTGTTGTATGACGTCATCTGCGTAAGCGCATAATGGACGCAACACCTTAAAAGTGCTATTAGTATCTTTTTTATTATAATTGGGGCTCGAAATCAGCCCCCTTTGATGTGGCCCATTAATGACGGCAACTGCTACTACAGTTAAATCAATTCGAGCTGATCTTGAAACGCAACTAAGTAACTTCGTGGTCTGTACACTCGAAATAACCACTAGTTGCTCCGGGTTATTTTTTTACATTTATTTACTTAGCCACTAAAGTGCTTGTATCATATAAACAGGACAACCTAAGTACAGATATCAAAAATAGATTGGTACCGGCAAGCATCAGTTTTAAACCAGTGTTCTCGGTTTGCGTAACCATTGCACTGCCACTACACCAGCGGGGTTAGGTTGGGCAAATTAAAACTATTATCGTCTCTCGTCGGCGATTGTCAAAATAAAAAAGCTCAATATCAGCTAAAGTATCAATATGGTCGATTTAGCCTAACTTTTATTGTTTTGCCAATCGTCGACGAGATACGATTATCGTTTTAACTTGCCCAAAACCTAACCCCGCAGGGTCGCCTTTGGCGTAGTTAGTGGTCGATTACCTAGTCTGCCGATCCGTGGTAGTGGAAAATTCAAATGAGTTCAGCTAGGAACATGAATCGCGCTCCAGTTTAACTTCAGACAATGTAAATTGCGTGGCAATGTAAAAAATATATCTAATACCAATCTGCCGTCTTCTAAAAGTTTCTTAACTGTACTTCTTATTAATGCTAAATTTAGATGACCATTAACATATCTATCCATTTGATGCCCTTCTTTTTCGTTAGCGCCTCACTTTGCCTTCAGTACTTCTAAAAGAGTACCTAGGTCCGTAACGGATATACACTATTGAGTGTTTATTTAAACAAAAATGCAACTTTCCATCATTGTAATAAGGTTTAAAACGGCATTGTAGTAAATTGGCAGTGTCAGTATAACCCGAGTGTCTAATACGCGTTGCTATAAAGGCTTGGAGGTCGCTTAGACAAAACACGTAGCTGGCGTCAATGCACGCGCACAAGGTAACTCTATGATGAGCCAAGCGAGGTTTGTTTCATGCGTTAGATGCTATTTCGTGGACGTACCTACTTTAGAGGGAATTGGACATAACCTCGAAGCCAATCTGTATATTTAAGACTTCTTCAATGCATCTCAAACTGTAAACAATAATTATTTCTATCATATTAAATTGTCACAGGAATAGGCGAAGACAATGGAGGGACACTATCCACGGCTTCTCGCTTCCCTTCTGTTCACGATTTAGATTCCTGATTTATTAATGAATTTCCCCCGATTTGATCACGGATTAAACTTCTAGGTCATCCCCGTTTTATTCTTACACTCACCTCTGATTTACGAATTCCTTTCATTTTTTCTTTTATTCATATTTTCAATATTCTCAAATTAACACAAGAATTATTATTCAATCTTTGTAGTTTTTTAATAGAATGCCAATGTTTATTTAAAAATATTATTCATAATCTTGATAGGCGACCGTGGTGTAGTGGCAGTGCAATGGTTACACAAAGTGGAGGGCACGAGTTCGAGACCACCCACCAGTACCAATGTATCTTTGATATATGTACTTTGGTTGTCCTTTTTCTATGATACAAGCACTTTACTAGCTTAGTATAGAAATATAAAACATTTTTTTTAAATATAGGGGTTGTGACACATCATATGCCTGCTATTTCCAGACCCGGAGTAAATATCTGCCTCATTTTTAATTATTAACAAAAATTTGTAAAATCCAATCAAATGTTTAATTCAATACCTATTACAAACAAATGCTATAAAAAAATATTTGATCCGATCGGGAATCGAACCAGGGACCGGTCTCTTGCTTACCATTAGACAACTCCTGGTCATATGTCGTGGAGTAACACTAAAAAAAGTTATAATAGACACTAAGCGACCATATGGGACCTATATCAAAAATACAAATGTCCTATAATCTATGTTTTTTTTTAAATTGGAGCTCGATATATGACAGCCCCCTTCCTGTCGGTTCATAAAACGACTCCTACTACAGTATAATAACTGCGTTCACTATGCCGTCTTAGTTAGCACCGGAAACTTACAAGCTGATCTCGTAACGCGAGTCACTTTACTTCTTTACAATATAGGAACTAGCAAGTGTATTTGCAACCAATCTCATGATTCACGAAACATAGACAATACTCGACACGCTTTAGTTTTTAATATCATGTTTTTTTATAGCTTGTAATCTATCCGGCCTTAAAATATTATCGAAAAATTGACATTGTAGGTCAAACCACTTTAGCGGTCATTGCCTCAATATATCAAATGTATAATAACTAGGTCAGTATATAATATACTGAAATATGTTTTCAGACTTTGTAACGTATTTTTTCACCTCCCACATATTCTCATTAATTGGGTAAAAAAATTAATTATAGGTAACATTTTACGTAAATCTTTGTTTCCTGGTCCTATTTTTATCACACACACATATCAATCTATCAAGCAGTCACATCTCAATACACAAAGGAATAGGCAGAGAAATGTTTCGTTTTTTTTAAATTGAAACACGACTTTCTGACCTACACTTGCCTGATGTTTGATATTGATATGAGGGTTTTGATTTTGAAAAATGGATTGATTTTTAAAAACCGTTTCATTTTACGGTTGCCCCAGTCGCCGTCACTATGTCGGTCTGCAATTCCCTTACATCATCACGTGACTGCAGTGATTATCATAATGTGTTCCATTTTGACATTTAAACGGCAATAAACAACCTCATTGGTTGATTCCGTGCAACGTAGTACAAAGATAGCCAATCAAATACTTTCGTTGTGTAAAACGCATGAATGTGGTAGGAAGGCAGTTGGTGCAAATGCACAGCAGTCCGCCGATCCAGAGTAGTTCAACCTCTTCAAAGTGCACAGCCTGTGAAGTGACATAGCCGCGTTTTAAGATCAGCTTGAAAGTTGGCGGCATGCGACTGCTACTTGTTGAATTATAGTTATGAACTTGTTGAAACTAGGCCGGAACATAATCGCACCCATTTACGACCCATCGAATACTTCATTGTCATATTTGTTAAGTTTTCGAATATGAAAAGAATTAAGGCGACCGTGGTGTAGTAGCAGTGCAATGGCTACGTGAGCCGAGTGGCACGGGTTCGAAACCACTCACCGGTACCAATGTATCTTTGATATATGTACTTTGGTCGTCCTGTTTCTATGATAAAAATATATATCATAGCAACTAGTACGCCTTCATTCCTGGATCGCATTCTAGCTTAATATCAGGCGGGGTGCTGCCTTATGTCAAACCAAAATATAAACAAGCTCATATTGGTCAATTTCCTCATGTGAAATTTAATAATTATATATATATTTTTCTTATTATACATTTCTATACTAAGCTACTAAAGTGCTTGTATCATAGAAACAGGACGACCAAAGTACATATATCAAAGATACATTGGTACCGGTGAGTGGTTTCGAACCCGTGCCACTCGGCTTACGTAGCCATTGCACTGCCACTACACCACGGTCGCCTTAATTCTTTTCATAATTGAAAACTTAACAAATATGACAATGAAGTATTCGATGGGTCGTAAATGGGTGCGATTATGTTCCGGCCTAGTTTCAACAACCATAAAAAACAATTTCAATTTTACGACTATTTAAATTACTGTTAAGAATTTTGAACTGTATCGCGCATTACATAAAGTTCAATTTCATATGTTATTTGTTTGTGTGTTTATTTATAATAATTGATGTTTCTGAGAATGGTACAACAAATAGTTGCCGCCAACCAGCTTGTGACATCGTGTCTACGGCTTGTATTACGATCTATCTTTATTTCAATGATCTATGACGTCATATATAATAAACCTTTTTAGGTTTTATATGCTATGGACTTTTTATGTCTGGACATCTGACCTAGACTTGCCTGATTATAAGCAAAGGGCAAGTCGTTTAACAAAACCGACTCAGTTCGCAGTTTACTCAATCGTCTGTCACTATACGGGCTAAAGGTATACGCATCGCTTGAGCTGTTTGGAATTTTTCTATATTTATTTTTATTTCCGTCTGACATGTTTATATGAGTTATCGAGTTATAAATACAAAAAAAAAGAGATATACAGTCGAATTAACAACCTCTTCCTTTTTATGACTGTGTTCTAAACCTATTTTTATGCGGCTAAAACCGCGGGCACAGCTAGTAATGGTCTAAGGTATGAAAGATGCATTTTAAGTGGTGACAGTTGGTAGTCTGCCAAACCAGAGTGGTACTATCTATTTCAACAACGCCTTCGCATCGTGAATAGTGTATTCATATAAAATCTATGCTGGAGTGCGGTCCACGCAAGGTAGTGACTGCTACTTATAGGTCAATAAGTATTTACAGTTAAATAACTATAAGTGGGAAAAGCAGCATGAGAGTAGAATTAACGCTGTAGTAATGCGGTCGTTAAGGAGTGTATGTGGAGTGACGATAGCGGATAGAATATGTAATAGCACAGTGCGCAATAGATGTGGTTTGAAAGAGGATGTAGTGGCAAGGATTGACAAAGGAACGCTTCGATGGTTTGGGCACATGGAAAGGATGAGTGAAAATAGAATAACGAAAAGAATTTATAAATCTCATGTGAATTGATGCGTTGGTGTTTGCCGACCAAATCAGAGACATCCTCAAGAAAGCTAGGTTGCCTAGTGCCCATAACCATAGAGCTTGTATGAAGAGAATTGTGAATGTGAAGGAAGCGAGGGAATTGTGTCAGGATCGTTACAAGTGGCGCTCTATTGTCTCTGTCTATCCCAGTGGGAAAAAGACGTGACAATTTGATTGATTGATTGATTGATAGCAGTCACTTTCACCATGTAGTCCTATTTGGAACCGGCAACTTACAAACTGATACCGAAACTCGCCTCATCAGTTTACGGTCTTGTAAGTGGAAGGACCTACTACTCCAGATTGGCTCTATTAAAATATTTATTAAAAGGTATTTTGCAAAAGTTTGTACAATGTAATATCGACCTAACTTTTATATATAAAGTATTAAATGTCCGTTCTGAGTAATTTATTATAGTTTTGTTTAAATAGGCTTCACGATGTTCTTTGTAATAATTTGTAGTTATATTGATTTATTTTAATTATTCACGTATATCATTTACTTAATTGAGACTTTAGTTTTAAACCTACGCCTTCGACTCAAATACTGTTAACCTTTTGAATAATTTTATTTTAATATGAATAAATAATATAAGTATTAAATTTGTTATAATTAATATTAATAATAATATTAATTCTTGTCTTTGTCTCTCTGTGCGTTTTAGACAGAGGCACATATTATCTATATAATATATTATTTATCTGTATGGGTATAAATATTAAATAACTAGAAATGTTGATTTCACATTAATCTTTTAAAAACAGAAACATTCACATTAATCAGAAACAAAACAAAATTAAAAACAAAAAACTAAATAAAAATAATAATAACACTATTTATAAAAAAAATAAAAATTTATACACATAGGATAAGCTGCTTATTCGGAAAATATAGTGATATCGACTAAATTTCGAGCGAAGTAATATTATCTCATAAGCAGTATTACTTTTTAAAACCTGAGCAAGAAGCTCACATTTGCTGCATGAACTAGATTCAATGGTTATACCTAAAATATTAAAATAGACTATGAGCCATGTGTGACAGACAGAGTACATCTACCAATAGACGGCGCATATCTCCAAACTATGTTTAACACAACAGAGCCTAGACATCTTTAGCCATAATTCATTTTTACCTCTAGGGCGTAAAATGAATGGTGCCTTTTCATTTCACGCCGCATTTGCAGGATCTAAGGTTATAGGACGGAAGAACAGATGATAAGCCATTCAAATTATCTTTTATTTGATAAAGAAACGACGCGTCTAACTGTATAGTTCAACTCCCGATTTGTTCGTATTATCAAAATTGGGTCTAACCAGAGTTAGTTTGTAGTCTGTGGTGACAATACAACGAATAGCGAGTCGACGTTTGTCTAAAATTAAGGTCACTGATGATAAATTTGTATAATAATTGTTTGACCGAGGAGAGATGTTGGTCTGTTTAAAATGAATATACCGCTAGTTATAAAAAATGATTTTAACTAAGCCGGCATAGTAGAAGCGACTACTGCTTGTGCTTGTAGTTATATAACTGTAGTCAGTTGCCTCTATTCATGGACCGCACTCTAGCTTACCATTAGGTGAGGTACTGTCATGATTATGTCGAGCCACATTAAATTGTAAATAAGACTTCTATATAAATTATAATTTAACATTTTTTTACAAAAAGTTAAATTTTGTTATTTAAATGCTTAGAATCGCATAAATAAGAATTGGTAACATTATTCTATAAAAATATTTTTAAGGTTATCTTTATTAATTTAAAAATATTATTAGTCTCCAGGATCGAGACAATGGAGCTCCATTTGCCACGATCCTGACACAACTCCCTCACTTTCGCCCATTATCATACAAGCTTTACGATTTTTTTAAATAATGATATTATATAAAATCATACCCCTTCTATAAATATTCAGCTATAAAAACATTTTTTATTGGTGATATGTTAAAAATAATCATATTTAAAACAGTTTATATTTCTAAATTAGAATAACGACTACTCATAGATAGACGAAACTTTTTATAAATATATATACCACACGCAAAGATTCAGTTATTTGTATGAGTCAAACGACAAATTTTATTCTGGATTATATATTTACGACTCATAAGAATCATAGGTGGAAAAAACTTTATTAATAAATTATCGACTTACCTTTGAATGGAGTTGCAGGACTTCTTAAATACCCTATGTTCTCCCCATCCTGTAACGTTAGGTCTGAAAAAGTAAGGTAATTTTAAGCAAGTTATTTTTAGTCAAGGTATGAAAATATAAAAAAAAGCGACTGTAAAAGCGACTGCTATTACAGTCGCAGCGAGAAAGTTGCTGGTTACTAATTGCAACCAGCAACTTACAAGCTGATTCCGAAACGCGACTAAGTCACTCCAATTTATAAATTTTTAACTTAGGACCTAATCATGATGACAAGATAGATAATTAAAGGATTGCCAACTAGTATTATGTCGCAACGGATGTAGTAGGCGAACGCCCACTGCTTGTAACTAGGACTTCACTCATGGAGCAATCAAATCACACGATTAGGCACTCAAATTACGCACTATAATTTCCGTGATTGTTTGAGGTAGTAAAAGTAAACAAACTTTTAAAATTGCCTTTCAACCCCCACAACTTTGTTCCTTAATAAGATGATCTATAGTCTATAAAATAATTATCGTGGACCGTGATTCATAAGTAGACATTGGTGTCAATTCTCTTGGCACACGATTATCCTAAAATCCTCCTAAAAATAATTTAGACCTGTCAAAGGACTTTCGCTATTCTGTGTGTCCCATATTAGTCTTAATTTAGAGCTGTCAATGCTTTGACAGGCCTAAAAGTTAGTTTAGTTACTTAACTTAGAATTTTAGGCTGTTTTCCTATTCTGTTGTACCAATTTTAGGTGTCAAATTAGAAACGTCAAACTAAATTTGTTTAAGATTAGACGACACCATTTTAGGTCCCGCTTAACCTAAAAAAATTAATTCTTAATAAGTAATATGAGTAATTATGTGATTAATGCTCTAACTGAAAATGCCGAAAGGTAAAATAAGGTGATTTGTGTATTTTTATTTATAGTAGCTCGCCATACGACATCATTCAATCTGATATTAAACTGGAGTGCGATCTATGAATGAGGGTGACTGCTACTACTTTTAAATAACTGAAAGTAGTAGTCGAATCCTCTATGCTGGCCTAGTTGGAACCGGTAACTTAAATTATTTCGATTTTAAAGTTTATCTGAAGAAGTCTGGGAGGGAACATAAAAAAACACGTATCACAGGATTAGATTACTTGTCATTATACTATATAACATTTACTTAATAACTATTTCACCATCATTATACAAATAAATTCATGAAACACAAGTATTACAAATAATTAAAATCTGTCTCCTGTAATTACCGCCAAAACTCATCTATCCAACAAGATGCGTTCGGAAATTAATTGTGTTACGTTTACAAAAGTACAAAGTTTTTTCTATTTTTATTAACGTGAAATAAAGTATTTATTTACTCAAATCATTATAACATTCAATATGGTACATTATTACTTACTTATTAATAATAATTATATAACTTTCTTCTTATTTCATATTATTTTTTAAATATATAAATTTTACGTTGGCAATAATTTAGGCATGTCATCTTAAAATTGACATTTGCGTAAATTAGGTTCGAAATAGACATAGAACAACAAGAGAATTGCGTTTACGCTAAAATTACTTATAATTAAAAAGTTAAAAATTTAGGATAAGTTAGTGAATGTGCCAAGAGAATCGACACCAATGCCCTTATACAGCAGCTAACTTTTGCAGTTTGTGCATTATGAACAGTTCAGACTCGACATTTACGTATCTTTCAATATTATTAAAGATGACAATGCTATCTCACAGCAGCTCACGCAATATTGTTATTAGTATTAACTTGACAATGGTACTCGTACCTGCTGCTGTCGTAAATATTTATTTTATTGTAATTATTGTTATATTAATTATTATTATATAATTTTGACGTGTAAAAGTGCTCCTTTGGAGCCTAATTACTTAATAAATAAATCTAAATCTAATCTACTACTTGTTTTGTTTATGTAATAAAATATTTTAGCGGCTTACGATTGCGTTCATAAGACTTTGATATATTTGTAAATGAATTCCAGACAGAATTAGCTATCTCATTGCTTGATATTATATACTTGGCAATATCCTCATATTTCCCTTTGTATATCTGTTCTTCATTCAACATTGTCGATGTTCCTAAAAAGTCTGCCACGACTTTTATAAACACATAAATAGGTTTCGATCTTTTTAGGTTTAGACCACATTAAAATGTTGTTAAAAAATCAAATTGTCACGCCTTTTCTCTAAAGGGATAGCCATAGACAATGCGCTCTATGCACGATCCTGACAAAACTCCCCCGCTTCCCTCACATCCACAATTCTTTTTATACTAGCCCTACTATTATGGGCATTAGCAACCCAGCTTTATTGAGTTGTGTTTCTATATAATTTACCAAACGCATTTATGTTAGTATTACTTTATTACCATGATATAAGGTTTTCCCACCATCTAATGCGCTGTCCTTAGAGTGGTGACCTTCAAATCCGAACGTTTGCGTGAGCGCATATGACAATGGTTCTACTAGGTTCATAGATCTATTGTAACCTTCCAAGTCTTGGCCGATTATTTATTGACTCTGTTACTTTACAATGTATAATGCTAATTAAATTTTATCGTTTATTAGTACTTTAGATCCTTTACCATAAAAGCTATTTGTCATTTATGTTTTGATAGGATATAAATTTAGAAGACATAACCTTCTGTAAAATATAAATAAACAACTCGAAAATGACTAAGATATTGGTAGTTTTGAAAACTTTTATAAAAATTACATAGAAAACGTCTAACACATTAGTCCCCGCAACCTAGACGACCGCAAAGTCTTCGGAATAAAATAATTAAAATTAACGCGATACTAAGTCGCAAAAAATGTTATTTGTACTGTAACAATTAAAAATATCTTCAAATATATTTCGTATATACGAGTACTTACCCAATGGTCAACTAAGAATAAACAAATCTAAGTATTATGGACCACACTACTAATATTTTTCCTATAAAATGTATAATAACTAAAGATACTTCAATAATTTTAAGAATTTCACTATCAAGTCTAAAAATCTTCTTATAAGTTCATACTATGAATGTTGAGTATGTTATAATATAAAATTTATAATGCGACTTATTATGCGATTCGAGCTTGTACTCTATTTCCCAACACAACGTATAAAATATAGAATTGTAGACAATACTGCAATACTATGAATTATCTAGAAGGCCAAGGGTCTAGATCTTCGCTTACAACGACTTTCAACTGCTTTCCATCAGACCAGACTGATCTACAAGCGCAAGTCGACATAAAATTACTCGCTCAAACTTTTTTTTTTAAATATATTTAATTTTTCCCTTAAAAGGGGGTTTTAGCAACAAGACAACGATAGGGCGTCCGTGGTCTAGTGATAAAAAAATGGTTTCACAAACTATGAAACTAACAAGTTTAGAAGCTTAGTACATAATTCCAAGATCAATAACATTTATAAGTATCTATTAAGGATTCAAAGCGTGTAAGGAAAGTGAACGCTGTTTTTTTGTCTATACATAAAGAGTGACCTTTCGTTTCGGATGCGTCAGACGTGCTAACGTTATGTAACTCACTCACACATAGAAAGTGGAATAACACTTGCACTGGAAATATTACGTTTTGTATAAGTAGGAGTGCAAGCACGATCAGCGGCCATCGAAAGAGAAAGTGGTTGATGTTTCAATGGGAGTCCGGTCGGTTCTCAGTGTTGGGGTAGCATGTCGATATTATGGTATCGATAGTTACTTTTTGTATTAATATTTGAAACATTTTAAAATCCGATTTGAGAGCTTCAAGTCTATGTCAATTAATGTTATTGTATAATACATATGTTTAATGATTAAATAATTGATTTTTTACCTTTTTATACTAAGCTTGTATCTTAAAAACTGGTCGACCAAAATACATACAGACTTTTAGAATGGGAGCTCTTGATTAACCACTAGCCCACTAGTTTTTTTTACATAATATACCTATTAAGTAAAAAAGGATATCGACAAAATAACACTACTGATAACTCATTGTTTATTCTAGGTATACACAATAACACATATTTTCAGGGCAAAAATATCATACATAGTAAATATAACTTTGATATAAAAACAAATACTAAGCTACCAATAAATACAAAAAAATCCATCTCACTATACCCATCTTTAACAAACCTCACAAAGTTACTTTTTAACGAAATAAACTAGCAAATATTGCTCCTTATCTATGTTTATTACAATTACTTTTGCACCTTATGCCCATATCTATTTCACATAACGAATGTTGTCTGTAAACTCGAAAAAAATATATTAAAATATCTTTATCGATGACTGAATATGAATAAGCGTTCACATCACTAAAACACGTCGCGCATAGTCGTTAAGACCGTTCCACTACTAGAGGTTCTACGGGAAGTACCGTAACTCACGTTTACAACCGACACCGTTGGTTCACTAGCAACTCGACTAAACGCTTCATACGCTCTGGGTTTCTAGTTCAATACTTTTTCCACAATTATTTTTACGTTAAATAATATAATTACTCTAAAATAATGAATTAAACAAATTTTATGCGACTTACTATCTCGTTTATTTTGGTTTTGATTTTACAATTTTATTTTATTATTCCGACGTTTCTAGAGCTTTGCAGCCATCGTGGTTTCTCCGTATAAAATTTGTTTAATTCATTAATCAATGTTCGCGCAAAACCTAAGAAAATATTACTTTAGAATAAAATTTCACGCTTTTAAATTATATTTAGGCATTGTATAAATTTCTAATAAAACTGCGACCGGGAATCGAATCTCATCGTTTCGTTGTGCAGTTTTTTCAACAGTTGTATCCACATCTCCAGCTTAATACTACTTGCAAGCTCTACTTTGCGGT
The DNA here is from genome assembly GCA_905220615.1 of Tinea trinotella. Lineage (NCBI taxonomy): Eukaryota > Metazoa > Arthropoda > Insecta > Lepidoptera > Tineidae > Tinea > Tinea trinotella. The sequence goes on from HG992312.1 coordinate 11,073,182, forward strand.
CGAGGTCGTCATCATTAACGTGCGTCATCATTAGTATTATTTTATGATGGGCCCGCTTGTATTTTTTCTACATATTTAATTTTCATCACTAATTTATACAGTAATAGTACTGGTACTTAATAGTAATTATTCATTTTGACATGACATATGACAAAACTTTGCCTTACGTTAGGCTAGAGTGCAGTATATAAACGAAGGTGACTACTACTACAGTTAAATAACAGTAAGAATCGGAAGGCTGATCCCGAAACGCGACTAAGTCACTTAACGATCTGTATATTTGTAAGTGGTACTACCCCCTGACGGCAGACTAGTCTCCACTGACCATCACTCTTTTAGTTAGCCAATAGAATTAGCCAATGTTTTTTTTTTAATTCAATGCATTTTTTAATTGTATCTCAACTCTTAGGCTTGCTTAGTGTTAGATGATGGACTGCTACAGCTTGTTTGACACAGTGCGCGGTCATATGCTAATTTAAAAGGATAATAATATTTAAATTATATTAGGTAATTCTTAAAATAATTTTATATATTTATATTTCTATATTAAGTTACTAAAGTGCTTGTATTTTAGATATAGGATAACCAAAGTACATATATCATAGATACATTGGTACAGGCAAGTGGTTTTGAAACCGTGCTATTGGTTTGTGTAACCATTGCACTACCGCAACACCACGGTTGCCAAAATAAACAAGTTAGTTTAGATACGAGTACAAGTAATTATATAACATAATGATGTATAGATGTTCTATTTGAATGTGTTTATAGAATGATACCAACCGTGGCGACCGTGGTGTAGTGGTTGGTAGTGCGATTGACTCGCAAACCAAGAGCACGGGTTTAAAACCACTTGCCTGTACCAATGTATCTGTGATATATGTACTTTGGTTATCCGGTTTCTAAAATTTAGCCTTTTAGTAGCTTAATATAGAAATATAAATAAATAAAATCAATTTAAGCATTTATTTAATTATGAATTAAATATTTTTTTTAGTACCCATAATGTGTTTTTAACCCCCGACTCATAAAGAGGAATGTTATATAATTAAATAAACGCGATAGTAAGCCGCATAAAATTTGTTTAATTCATTAATCAATGTTCGCGCAAAATCTAAGAAAAATTATTTAATTATATTTCTTAATATAATTTAAATTTTATTATTCTTTTAAATGTATCTGTGACATATGTACTTTGGTTGTCCTGTTTCTTTGATACAAACAAGTCCTATTTCTATGATAATAGCTTAATATAGAAATGTAAAAATAAAATCTTTTCCAAACCTTGACCACGGTTGCTGACATTAAACCATGCTCCTTTCACGGTTGTTTGTCAGGTGGACGTTGTATAACGAACTTTCCATTTCTTCGCGACTCGAATTTAACTGTTGCGAAATTGACGAACCGATGCGAGTTAAGGTCGACTAATATGTGGCAATTTTCCCATTTCAAAGTATTTACCTTGACCTAGGAGTTAAGACGCATTTCGTCATGAGGATTATTACTTGTAGTAATATTGCAATTTCAAATAACATGTTCTACAGTATTAAAAACACATTATGGGTACTAGTACCACGAAACTGGGCCGACTTTTTGTAAACAAGTTGTCAGTAATACAAGTAAGAGTGGTAGGCAGTGGTGCCCAGTCTACTGATCCGGAGTAGTACCACCACTTACAAGTGTACATAACGTGAAGTGGCTTAGTCTCCTAACGTAGTTGACTAGTGGGTGACTGCTACTACAGTGTGATAACTACGAAAAGCAGTCACATCAACCTCAGGCCTTTATTATTATTTTTTATTATGACCCGACATTTGACAGCACCCCGCTTGATGTTAAACTGGTGTGTGGTCCAGAATGGATGTCACTACTACTACAATTCAATAACTGTAAGTAGCAATCACATCCACTATGCCGGCCCAGTTAGAACCGGAAACTTACAATCTGATCCCGAAACGCAACTACTGCCTACTACTCTTATATATAAATACTATATACGAGTAAATGAGTTAATAATGTAAAATATATAAACTAAACAAACAGGAGTATTGTAAAACAAATATTGCTGGAATGTCAGAAATAACTATCTTAAACGCCCGTGTGCCAGTTTCCGTGCAAAGCAGTAGATGGCTCCTTACCATAGCAAGGTGTGCAGCGGTGGGGCAAAGTGTTGCGCCACTCCGTTCGCTTTACGCAACGCGGCCGTTCACCCCGGAAGGCGTTTTCCTCGGAGTTTCTTTAACAGTGTGTTACTGTGGCGATGTATCGCGTGACTCGCTCGCGTGTATGCTGGCGCCCTCTGTCGGCCGGATCCGTACCACTCAGCACTGCACAATACTCGCAATAATGCACAGACCCAATTTTCTTATCGCCTTGCATGAGATACTTGCGTTACCTACTCTTATATCGAGTAGTGATTGTCGTTACCTCAGATGTAATGAGGTGACTTTTTTATTTTAGTTTCACTATATGACCGTAATCCGCTTGATGTTAAGCTTTATAATCTTCATTTTTTATATTTAATTAATCACAGCACGGTGCATGGACGCTACACTGCCCGTCCCGCAGCCGGAAAATAGGAGATAGCCGATATGAGAGAGTATGTTGTAGTGGAGCTGAACCGGGTTCTTGATTGTTTTACCCATTGGGGCGACGAGAACCTGGTTCAGTTCAACGCAGACAAGACTCAGGTGTGCGCGTTCTCGACGAAAAAATCCCCGTTTATCCACCTTCCTTGTCTTTGTAACATCTCCCTTGGTACTTCGGACAGACTGGACATCTTAGGGATGTCCCTTCGCAGCGACCTGAATCACAGGGACCACATTGACCGGGCTATTAAGACCTCCTACTGCAAACTTGGCATCCTGAACAAGGTGCGGCTGTTCTTCGCGCCGGAGCTTCGCCTGCTTTTATACAATACTGTTCGCATCTTTGGGACGGCTCTGCCAAGTATCTCCTTAATGCCCTGGATTCATTGCAGCGCTGAGCTATCCGAATTATAGGAGATGCAGAGGTTACACGAACTCTGGAGCCCCTGCAACTACGCAGAGACGTGGCGGCTCTGTTGGTCCTCTATCGCCTATACCACGGAGAATGTTCCGAGGAGCCTTGTTTCTACGTTGTCTTTTCACACCCGTAATACCCGCCGCACTGGTTGGGGAAAGCGTCCGTATTTTGTCGACCGAATCGGCAGTCGAACTAAAAAGTGCTTGTATTATAGAAACAGGACAACCAAAGTACATATATCAAAGATACATTGGTACCGGTGGATGGTCTCGAACTCGTGCTTTCGGTTTGCGTAACCATTGCACTGCCACTACACCAGCGGTCGTCTTAATTCTCTTCATACAACCTTTGTTTAGGGAGATAATACACTGCTCGCATATTTGTTTAAACTCGAATAGCTTGTAGTAATTTGTAAGTGGCCTTGTTTTAATAACAATTTCAATACAACTGATAGATAGCATCGAGCTATAAAAATAGCTGCGGTTACGAAATATTGTTATTTGCTCTTGAATGTTGCAAAGATGTACAAAATAAAACAACTATGCACATTGTTGCATAACTTACTATTTGTTCCAGACTTTACTTTCACACGTTCATTTTGTGTCAAGGCGAAATAATAGACAGTGGTAGGCAGTGGTGCCCAGTTTGCCGATCCGGAGTACTTACAGTACGTACAGTGTGCAGACTGTAAAATGACTTAGTTGCGTTTTGTAAGGTTGTAAGTTGCTGGTTCCAACTATGCCGGCATAGAGGATGTGACTGCTACTTATGTCGTAGTTATTTATTTACAGACCGCACTTGAGCTTAACATCAATGGAGCCGCAATAAAAAAAAAACGGAAATTGACAAAAATACATTTTTTTTTATTTTTTTATTGTGACTCGACATATGACAGCACCCCGCTTGATGTTAAGCCAAAGTGTGGTCCATGAATGAATGTTACTGCTACTACAATTCAATAACTGTGAGTAGCAATCACATCCACTATGCCAGCCTAGATGGAACCGGCAACTTACAAGCTGATCCCGAAACGTGACCAAATCACTTCACGGTCTGTATACTTGTAAGTGGTGGTACTATCAGTGGCAGACTGGGTACCACTGCCTACCACTCTTTGATAACCAGACCCGAAGCAAATATTCATCTCTTTTTTTTTTATTAACAAATATTTGCAATATTTAATATTATTCAATATTACAAATAAAAGCTATGAAACAAATATTTGCTCCGACCGGGGATCGAACCCGGGACTTTACGCGCAACAAACCAGTCGCTAAACCGTTCGTCCACGCCTGTCGTAATAATAATTATTACTTTTTACGATTCAGACACAACTTTCTTGCTTCCTTCATTTTTGTTCACATCTTTATATAAGATCTATAATTATAGGATTACAAGTATACAGACCGTGAAGTGATTTGGTCGCGTTTCGGGATTAGCTTGTAAGTTGCCGGCTCCAACTGGACTAGCATAGTGGATTTGATTTCTACTTACAGTTATTGAATTGTAGTAGCAGTGACATCCATTTATGGATCCCACTCTAGCTTAACATCAAGCGGGGTGCTGTCATATGTAGAGTCACAATAAAAAAAAATTGTTAGTTGCGGCCAGGCAGCGCAGGCGCCTAGTTTCGCAACACCCGCTCGCCGTTTTCACTTTTTCGCTGTCAAGAACGCGCGCGAATCGTAAACAACATAACATTGCGGCCCTCACTGCCAAATACTACAAGTACAATTTAAAAATAACATAACACCTCATATTATGTCATTCAAAAATGAACTTAAATACTATTGTTTATAAGTTGAATTTTAATTCAACATACTTCTTGACTTACATTCAAAATCGTAGAACGTTTTTTGGTTGACTATTAACAAAGAGTATCTATGTAACAGTTGTTGGAATTTAATTTTGTATCTTATAACCATTGAGTTAAAGTTGTTATTTGAATCATAAATACAGTGTAGTTAGTATTATTGGTGCTAGTGAGTAGTAGTAGAAACGTCGAGGCTGTTCGTTGACCTTTTTTTCGGCACATATTCACATTAGTAAGGCAGACGATAGTGAAGTAAAACAAAATAAAAATATGTATAAAAAAAGTGTTTTTCATTTAGAACTGCGTTAAATAATATCCCTAAGCATGCTCCGTAGCAAAGTCGTAGATCAACTTCGTAGCTATCGTAGTCCGTTCGTAGCTATGTATTTGCTAGTACATTAAAAACTAATTCTGATATTAACTTTATTTGACAGAATTAACAAATCACAAAAAAACTAATTAAAAACTAAAAATTAATAAATAAAATTACGACTATTCGATGGGCGTAGTGTGCCGAGGACACTCGCTGCGTTCCCCCGTTGAACAGCGAGGCTGACCCTTTGAACGAGATATTCTCTACTCAAAGGGTCGCCCGTCGCCAAGTAGAGTTTCTCGCCAAGCTCGCGGGAGAACACAAGAGCATCCTCGGACCACGGGCCCATCGTTTCAACTGCAAATGGAATAAAATGGTGATTGATGATGATCTCCGCGTACTTGTTGCGCTTAAGGCGTGCGGCTGATTCTGCAGCGGCCCCAGGTTTCTTATGGCTGGATGTCACATGTGACTGGCAGAGTGTGTCAACACATGTGGCATCCCAAACCAGTGCGCGGCCTCTAGTATATGGAATTAATGACATCCCGTCCGGACGCCTACCATCATTTCTAACTATCCCCGATGGTTCTAGGATGCAGGGGATGTTAGCAGTTGTAAGCGCCCTTGACAGGATGTCATTAATAGCATGATGTCTTGAGATTCTGCCGGCACTTTTTTGGCAGCATAAGGCATGGCGACCTAGTTAAATTCTGATTAATTTATTATTTATAATATTTAATATGACTTTTTGAACAGATATAAATTTGTACCTTTTGTATATTTATAAGTGCATAAAAAACAAAGATTTATTTATTTTATTTACATTTCTATACTAAGCTACTAAAGTGCTTGTATCATAGAAACAGGACAACCAAAGTACATATATCAAAGATACATTGGTACCGGTGGGTGGTTTCGAACTCGTGCTTACGGTTTGTGTAACCATTGCATTGCCACTACACCACGGTCGAATAATTGAAAATAAAATACAATACAAAGTTAATATTGATAGTAAGTTGATATAATATATATAACTTATTTATTATAATATATATATAATAAAGTGAATTATTGCCTTAAACGTATGGAGTTGAAGGTATGTAATGCATATACATACATCGGTGTGGCGAACTACACCGATTGCAAAAGCGCTGACATTGCTGCTCACATTGAGTGGTGGACACGTAATCAGCGTATTATGTAAAAGGTTATTCACCCCCTCTTTATTTGGGACGCATTCATTAAAATATTGCATTTATCAACACTTTTTTTATTGTGACTCGACATATGACAGCACCCCGCTTTATGTTAAGCTGGAGTGTGACAAGTCCATAAATGGATGTCACTGCTACTACAATTCAATAACTGTAAGTAGCAGTCACATCTACTAGTTGAAACCGACAACTTACAAGCTGTAAGTTGCGACTAAATCACTTCACGGTCTGTATACTTGTAAGTGGTGGTACTACCCTGGATCGGCAGGCTGGGTACCACTGCCTACCACTCTTTGATAGCCAGATCCGAAACAAATATCCGCCTCTTTTTTTATTAACAAATATTCACAATAAAAAATAAAATAATAATAAAAATTCAGAAAGCGGTACTCCTGGACACGGCGCGTATTGTTAGGAGATTCCTTTCTCAGGAGCCCTGACCACCAGTGGCTTGGACCCTGTTCCCTAAGCCGGTGGACAACTATTTTTTAAATTTTTAAATTATTTTTATTTTAAAAATATAAAAAATAAGAAATATATAAAATAAATAAAATAAAATAAATCGTTATAATAACTGATTACTCTAGTTATGAAGAATATTTTCTTTGTGGATCCTAAATACTAAAATAAAATCTACACTAAAACATTAACAGCCGGTTGTACAAAAAAATATTATTCACGAATTTGTAAAAAGTATCGTATAAGTAAAAGAAAAAAGAAAAATGGGTTGCACCACTCTTTAACTTCACATTTTACATTTACGTTTAACGGATATTTTATACAGAGCTAAAGGACATCATTCATTTTGGGTTTCTATGTACTACTTTTGTTATTTCTAATGATTAAAACATACATATATAAATGATAGTTTCAATATAAAATTATTAACAACCCAATTTACGATTTCGTAATAGTATATAAACATAATAGAATAAGTATAAAGTAAAACTGATTTCGTAAATTAAAACTTTTTTGGTACAACCGGCTGTAACTGTCGACCAAAAGACACTATAACAGTAAAATAATAATAAAAAACGTATAATTCCACGTTAATTGCATAATAAGAGTTACAATCTCATAGATATTAAGTTGTTTGTTTTACTTGTTAATGCAATTTCCTATAAGAATTTATATAATTGTTGATGTAATAATTATCATGTATATAGTTTCTTCACTGTCAACAAAATGTATTTACTTAACGCTTTAATGTTGAGGCGACCACGGTGTAGTGGCAGTGCAATGGTTACGCAAACCGAGAGCACAGGTTCCAAACCACCTACCTGTACCAATGTATCTTTGATACTTTGGTTGTCCTGTTTCTATGATACAAACACATAAGTAGCTTAGTATAGAAATGTATAATAATTACAACAAAATAAAAATAAATATTGGAAAATATTTTATTTTTGACATTTTTACTAGTATGTCACGCCTCAGTCCTCATAGGAATAAGCAGACAGCTTGTAATTGAATCAGAATGTATTTGGAATAAATCCTATAATTTTGTACTTTTTTATCAAAAAAAAGCTCCTTAATTATTCTTATTAAAAATTACTTTAAGCTAATATGACGCCATCTTTTCTTATAACTCCCCAGTTCGCGTTCCTCTAATTCTATTGTTGTCGTTTCATATACGGACGTATCCATTAATACCAAAGTATATGTTTATTCAGTTACCTTCTTTCTACAATATAGCTTCCACTTGTCGAAAGTTGCACAAAGAAATCATGCGACTGTTAGTGTAATTTATATATGACTTACTAGTAATAAAATTATTCAATGTAAAAATTAAAAAGTACTAATTACACCTCTATTCTGCTAATACTAAAAACCTTAATATATATATATATATATTAAGACTGCTTGATGTTAAGCCAAAGTGTGGTCCATGAATGAATGTCACTGCTACTACAATTCAATAACTGTGAGTAGCAATCACATCCAATATTCTAGGTGGAACCGGCAACTTACAAGCTGATCCCGACACGTGACCAAATCACTTCACGGTCTGTATACTTGTAAGTGGTGGTACTACCCCGGAACCAGACCCGAATCAAATATCCATGTCTTTTATAAAAAAAAAAAAACTAAAATACATTATTAAAAAGAGTCCCTTATGCAAGGTTTTTGTATTACAATTGTATAAAGTTTATTACCGTGATTCATAATTATATTCAAAAACAATTGTCATAATGTAATTAATAATATTTGATTTATTCTCTTTTTATCAAATTCGGAACTCGTCAAAATAACAAAAATAATTCATAATTCAGTATTTGTCCCTACATTAATGTATATGAGGTAATGCAGCGTGTGGCAGAAAAAGCATGAGAGTAGCTGTAGAAATGTGGTTACTAAGGAGTGTATGTGGAGTGACGATAACGTATAGAATAAGAAATAGCACAGTCCGCGATCTGGTTTGTCTGTTGCGCCTGTTGCTTTATTGAAGCAATTTTTATTATTACTTTTATCATTATACATATCTACACTAAACCACTAAAGCGCTTGTATCATAAAAACAGAACAACCAAAGTACATATATCAAAGATACATTGGTACCGGTAAGTGGTTTCGTACCCGTGCTCTCGGCTTGCCTAACCATTCATTGCACTGCCACTACACCACGCTCGTTTTACTCCTGTATCATTGTTAACCTCTACATAAAACTATATTCTTTATCGACGTCCTAACTGAACTTAGTAAATAAAGTCTCATATATGGTAGATATTTTGGCGAAACACGAATATGACTTAACAAAAAAAAGCGACTTAGCCAAAAAGATATGCATCAATATAATTTGGTTGCGTTCTCATTATTAGTGATGTACCAAACCTTAATAATGGCATTGTATATCGACAATACTAATGTCAATGACTCGATTAACTATTGTTTTATTGTTACGATTGTTAGTATTCGATATAGCGTACTTATCGTCGACTTTCTTGAATAATTTGATTATAATTGTCACTTTATTAAATTTAATTAGTATCATTTTGCGTCACCTGTGGTCAGTATATATATATACATATATATATATGTAGAGGCGACTGCTACATATATATGTTAGTCTCTTGCTTTCCTAACATCAACAAATCATTTCATACAAGCTCTACTGTTATGGGCATCCTGCCGATCTCTGCCGATCCCCGTGCGTAAGAGGCGTGACAATTTCATTGATTGATTGATTGATATATTATTATTATAAACTATATTTTGTATATTTTCGTGTTGTGGACGAGGCCATTCACACTGTTATCTGGAGTGGGCAAAAATTTAAACTGTCGATGGTTAAAAGGTGCGGTTGAGAATGACTATAGTTTTAAACATTGTTTAAAATGTTAATCCTATAGTTTGCTTATAGTCAATAAGGAATAAAAGTGTCCACATATCTTTTACAAATAATGACTCATTAGTTATTAATTTTCCTTGATAAATATTTAAAACTTTCTATACTTTTATACGGGTTCCTTTTCTTTGAAATCTAACAGCCCTAGCGGCGCCGCTTCTTCAGGTTTTTAAACCTTTGTAAGAGGTTTGGGGAAGGACACATTTACAGAATATTAGGATGCGCCCAGTTTGTCACTTGCTAATTAATTTTTATTTGGTGACACATATACAGTCTACAAAGAAGTTATTACAGTAAAATGTTACAGTGAAGTAAAGTAAAGTACCTTCCATATATTTAAAAAAAGGTAAATTGTTACTAGACCTATATATATATATATATATCTAGTAACAAATAATGAAAAACAAAAATGATATATATATATATATATTTAGAGCAAAAAACATTTTTTTAAGTTTGATTTATCTTTTTTATTGTAACTCGACATCTGACCTCGGCTTGCCTTCCACTATCCTAACCGAAACATCCACATAAGAGTTCTATTGTTATGGGCACCAGACCGATGCTCTTCAAGAATGTTTTTATCTTATTGTGACTCGACATATAACAGCACCCCGCTTAATGTTAAGCCGAAGTGTGGTCCATGAATGAATGTCACTGCTACAACAATTTAACCAAATCTTTTCACGGTCTGTATACTTGTCCCCAATATATTGCAAAACATTAAATTAATTGGAAACTGAGACAAGCGTATACTTATCTTGATAAGGTAGTGGGGCCAACACTTATTAAGCTTTTGGTAAGCACCGGAAGAGTGAAAGTCACGGGTAACCAGTGGACGCTACTGGCATTATATCGTTCCGAAAGGCGTTCAAAGGGGAGGCCTATGTTCAGCAGTAGACGCCTTCTGGCTGATGATGATGATGACGAAGCAAGCAAAGATCACTTGCTTAACATCAGGCAAGTCGATGTTAAATGTCTTTAACTATTAACAAAAGTAATATACGTCATACCTATGATTTACCGTGAGAATTTTATTCATTATCGATATAAGAAATTGTCACTTGTCGAGCAATGATAAAGGAGAGATTTCAAGACAAAATATACTTGAAGAAAAAAATTGTGAAATGTAATAATATTAAAAAATACTTGTCAAAGATATGCTATATTAATCTTGCTTTTCGAAAGATAGTTGAAGATGTGTAGGAGAGGAAGAGATGTTAGAATCGTGGAAATTGCACTCCTTTGATTATTATTTAGTTGTGCAAGGATCGTGGTATGTGGCGCTCTATTGTCTCTGCCTATCCCCGTGGGAAAAAGGCGTGACAATTTGATTTATTGATTGATTGATTATTGTTGTAGAAACAGAGGCGCGTGACATATTTAAAAATATGTATAAACTATGGATTTGTTTTCAAAAAGTTTGGGTATTTATCATTTAACCATAACTTTGGTCGGCATAGTGACGACGACTAAGGCAGCCGTGAAATAAGTCGTTTTTTTAGTCGTCGTCTTGCTTGTCATCAGGCGGGTCGAGGTCAGATATCGTGTAACAATGAAAAAATCTTTGTAATAATAAAATAGATTGTCCAGAGCTGCTGTCATCTACTTTACAACTCTGGGTTCCTGGTAGGCGAAGTAGACACACATCTATATTTTACATCCCACATGTCCACACTAACTACGCTGCAAATTCCGTCTGTATACGAATACGCAAACAACATAATAAAATATTTGCAGACTTAGACCTCTTTTCTTTAACAAGGACTGTTTTTAAGAAATCAATCCGTTCAACCCTGGACAAAATGTGAATAATATAGGATTACCCATGCATGCACACACAAGCACGCACGCACGCAAACACACACACACACACACACACACACACACACACACACACACACATTCTTGTTTCATTCTTTATCATGTTATTATAATGTATTATTTTTAAGTATTATTCATGTCTTAGATATAAAATATTAAGTCAAACTGGCTCATGTTAAGACCTAATTTATAAGAGTTTATACAAGGAATATGAGCTGTGATTTTATAAAATTAAATAAATAAATAAATAAATAAATCTTAATAAAAAAAACTAAGTTAACTAAGAGAGTCAGAGTAGTAGTACCACGGTGTCTTACAAATTTACTTACATACAGACCGTGAAGTAACTTAGTTGCGTTTCGGGATCAGCTTGTAAGCTGCCGGTTCTAACTAGGCCGGCATAGTGCATGTGAGCAGCTTGCATTTATCTAACTGTAGTAGCAGTCGCCTCCATTTACGGACCGCACTCCAGCCTAACATCAAGATGGGTGCTGTCACATGTCGAGTCACAATAACAAAAATATCTAAATGAGTAGGTACTTGTCCGCGTATATTTATACCAATTGGAACCAAGCACAGGGTATTGTGTTGCATCAATATTTCTAGTATGCCGCCCGTATTTTTCTACCGGCGAATAGTTAACCCAGTTTCTTTGGGCCGAGTTTCTGAGCTAAATTTAAAACTGCGACACCTGACTGTGCGCACACGCATCCCATTCTGAGAATTGAAGTTAAAGGTTTAAGATTGGTATTTATTTAGAAATTTACTTATAAGGTAACGTGTCTTTACAAGAATTTAGCTTATTTATATAAAATCTTAAGAATTAAATGCTTTAAACCACGATGGCTGCAAAATTCTCGAATCAATCAATTATTTAAATTTTCACGCCTTTTCCCACAGGGATAAGCAGAGACAAATGAAGCGTCGAAACGTCGAAATAATAAAAAAATGGAAAGTCAATAACTAAAATAAAAGCGATAGTAAGCCGCATAATTTTTTTTAATTTAATAATCAATGTTCGAGCGAAATCGAAGAAAATCGGAGACATCCTCAAGAAAAATAGGTTGCCTAGTGCCCTTAACCATAGAGCTTGTTTGAAGAGAATTGTAAATGTGAAGGAAGCCACGATTGTGCCAGAATCGTGGCAAGTGGCGCTCCATTGTCTCTGACTATCCCTGTGGGAAAAAGACGTGACAATTTGATTTGATTACTCAGCATTTTTTTCTATAATACATTGATTACCAAATTGGTGTGAAATTAGGGTAAGCTAAAGTAAATTACTTGACGTATGAATAGTGACCAAAGCGAATGAACCCTCGTTTGTAACCCAACACCAAAGTATGCCACCGACCTCATACAGTGAAAATGGATAACCAACCGTCCAATTTGATATAAAAAACTTCTAGGTTAGGCTGTTTGGTCAATCAATCAATCAAATTAATGAATTAAACAAATTTTATGCAGCTTACTATCGCGTTTATTTTGGTGTAGATTTTTTTATTATTATTCCGACGTTTAATTCAATAATCAATGCTCGCGCAAAATCTAACAAAATACAATCAATCAAATTGTCACGCAGAGACAATGGAGCGATACTTGCCACGATCCTTGCACAATTCCCTCGCTTTCTTTACTTCCACAATTCTTATCAGAGCTCTATGGTTATAGGCACTAGGCAAACCTTCTTGAGGATATCTCCAATTTGGTCGGAAAACCCTGGGCCTGTCTCGTTTAACGCATCCATCCACATCAGATTTATAAATTCCTTTCGTCAATCTACTACATTATCTGTTTGGTATGAGCGATATATCTAAGTATAGACACAGTGTGGTTAGTTGAAGACATATGCGTGCGCGTGCGGATGACCCAGTTTAACGCAACGAGTTGCTCCGTTCGGGATCAAAGCACACGCAGTTCTTGCCACGAATCCGTCTCTTGGGTAACGTCGCCATCTTATCAGACCACAATCAACCCAACTGCTGAAACACACTATCAATTTTTCTTTACAAAACCCATTCCGAGAGTCCATTGACCCCGCTATCGAAATCGCACACTCACACGCGCGTCCTCGAGTGCTGTATACAGGTTGAGTAGATAAAAAAAACGAGACAGAAGACTTGGCATATCAATGTAACAACGAACGAGCGAGAGAGACAGAGCTACATTTGGGCAGTTCGCTCGCGGAGTGTAAGGTCGAATACGAAAAACAGTGAGGCAATTTTTACGGCGTACGTAATTGAGCGTCGTCGAAATCAGCGGTGTGTGCGTGCGCGCAGAGAGCGACGCCCGACTCCGCCGAAACAGAGGCGGAATATTTAGGTGAAAGTGTTTCGAATTTCGGCATGACGACATTCGCGCCAGTCGTTATCGTGACTTTGCCGAATATACAAGTTCGGTGAGCCGGTGCCCGAGTGATCGGAACTCATCCTACTTCAACGTTTATCGCAGGAAGTGCGTCCGACTCGCTCTCGACGTGCAGTGTTGACAAACTATGCTGGATAATAGTGTTCGTGAATTAAAAACGTGATTGTTCTCGGGACTGGGCTAAGGTGTGTGATGCTGAAGAGGCAGGTACTGCAGAGGTAGAACAAGCTGTCGGAGAGCGACAAGCTGGGGCCCACCGAGGCGCGAGACGCCTCCACACACGCGCACAATCTACAGACGATGACATCTACAATGGGTAATGAATTTATTTCAATAATTTACATGTCATTTAATTCATATAAAAAAATATATTTAATTGTTTAATTTATCTTCTTAAATTTTGTGCGAACATTGATTATTGAATTAAACAAATTTTATGCGGCTTACTATATTGTACTTACTATACTATATCAAAACGAAAATAAACGCTATAGTAAGCCGCATAAAATTTGTTTAATTTATGTTAATAAAATTTATTAATAACTTAAATAATAAAAAAAGTAAATTAAATTGTGCTACGACGAATTGTGCTCGTAGTGTCGTTCGTAGCCACTACGCGCGACTACGACTTGAACACAGTACTGGCACAACATGCGATGTAGTGTTTAATTTTGTATTCATTTATTTAAATTATTATGTAACGATTCTTTACTTAATATTGAAATAAATCTTTTATTATAATTTAAAGATACTTTCTTAAATAAATAAAGTTATTAAGAATTGTGTAAGGATCGTGGTAAGTGGCGCTTCATTGTCTCTGCCTATCCCTGTGAGAAAAAGGCGTGACAATTTGATTGATTGATTAATTTTCCTAATTTTTAATCATTATATTTTATAATTATTATCATAGTTTAGTAACTATGACATGAACATAGTTTACAAATACATTCTTGACTAGTGTCAAGAATGTATTTGTAAATTACATGATTTTATAATTAACATAATAAGCAAGCCTTTAATAAACAAGGCGGGGTCGAAGAGCGATGACTGAAAAAACCGACTCAGTTTACGGTTGCCTCAGTCGTCGTCACTTTTTCAGTATGAAATCCTAACTGTAGTCCTAAGTTTGTATCTATATAGATGTAGAAAAATATCTATTAATTTAATATATTAAAAATATATATACATACCTATATTAAATTCATATTGGTCATACATTGGTTGTTTTATCCACAATTGTTTTACGACTCAATACAAAAGCATCGATGTACAACACAAATATTATATCTCATATTTTATTCATAATTTCTAAATGGATTTAAATATTATTTAATGTAATAACTAAACAATATTACCCATTAAATATAATTAAATAATTGTCAATCAATCAATTAAATTGTAACGCCTTTTATTGATTAATTGAAATAATTAATAAGTTTATATCAATTATCAAATATTACACCTATAGAGATAAACAACAGAAGTAAAGTTGAAGATCCTAACTCTTGCTTCCTTCACATCTACAACTTCCTTCACACATGACTTTGTCCGGCAGAGTGGCGGCGACTTTTTAGTCGTCGACGATCTTGGACCTTCTCTTGTTTACTATCAGACAAATTGTCAGATATAATAAAATAAAACAAAATTCCATAATTATGAGCAATTTAGATAGATCGTTTAAAAAATATCCCCAAATAAAAATTATATTGATATTTTTATTAGATAATGAATTAAACCAATTTTATGCAGCTTACTATCGCGTTTATTTTGGTTTAATTTTTTTAAATTATTATTATTCCGACGTTTCGAGAGCTTTGCAGCCATCGTGGTCACGGAGAGACGATGGCTGCAAAGCTCTCGAAACGTCGTAATAATAAAAAATTGAAAAATCTAAACCAAAATAAACACGATAGTAAGCCCCATAAAATTTGTTTAATTCATTAATCAATGTTCGCGCGAAATCTAAGATTTTTTTTATTAGATATTAAATGTAGCAAAAGCCAAGATTTGATCATCAAATATGAATTGCACAACAAATAATTTGAAGCCATTTCAGCTGTAACCATGACATTCCCAAATCATCTCGTGAATCATTTTCGTGACTGTATAATAACCGCTGTCTATGACCAAATACCAACTTTTACTTTCGTTACAATATGGCCGCCCTTTGTCTATGGTCTATGACTCGTGGGGGTCGACGACCTGCAGTATACCGTTGCCGAAATAAGTTTTTTTTACGCTCACTTTCCAATGTGGTGAAAGCGAAAAGGTACTAAATGTCACTGCTTTCTTTCAATTCATTGTAGTGGGCGGATCATGTTTTTAAATAATAATAGGACTAGTAGATGCTTTAATGCAAATCACATTGTTCAAAACATTGAATACATAGAACATTGTACTATAACTGTTTTGTATATTATTGTACTTATTGTGCCGCCATTTTATGTTCCCACAAAACAATCAAAAGCTTTATTACGCTCTATTAATAAAGTTATTTTCCAAATCTATTACAAGTCCATTGGCATTGAATTTAATAACTAATACTTATTTACATACATTGTAAATAGGAAGTTAACATTTCGGAAGTGGTAAAAGATTAAAAGCGGAACATTTGATCAGTTTGATGCAGCGCTCACGCAGACTCAATGCCGTCGGGAAATGTCAAGGCGTATGCTTAGTGAAGGTCGCTGTAGACCCACAAATTGCGCCCAAATTCAACTCACGAGAGGAGATTGCAAAGAAACAAATCGTGATATCTCGTAAAGTGCACTGTTTTTACGTGGCTCGACATTTGACAGAACACTGCTTGAGGTTTTTTATTGTGACTCGACATATGACAGCACCCTGCTCGATATTAAGCTGAAGAGTAGTCCATAAATGAATGATATTGCTACTACAATCCAATAACTGTGAGTAGCAATCACATCCACTATGCCGGCCTAGTTGAAACCGGGAACTTACAACTGATCCCGAAAACGCGACCAAACTGCCTACTACTCTTTTAAGTAAAAATTAGCTATAGGTTAAGCTGGAGTGGGGAAAATAACTATGCCGGCCTAGTTGGAACTTGTTGGCAATTTTTAAGCTGATGCCGAAACGCGACTGCCTACCACTCTCCGCACCGTTATTAAAAGCAAACATGAATCATTAATCGACCATTAAGGCGACCGTGATGTAGTGGTGCATTGGTTACACAAACCGAGAGCATGAGTTCGAGACCACTCACCGGTATCAATGTATCTTTGATATAAGTACTTTGGTTGTCCTGTTTCTATGATACAAGCACTTTAGTAGCTTAGTATAGAAATGTAAATAAAAATATATAAATAAATTGTTGCGTATTTAAAAGTCTAAAAAATACTTCTCGTGAGAAAAAAAACCTAACATATTTCATATTATTAATTTAAATTAGTCTTATTATGAAATTTAAAACCAGATATACGAGAAACGATAACATATACAAAACTAACATAACAAATCTGAAATCGATGATCGCAAAATCACATTATAAGTTTTTATATTGTATAATAATGACATTTCCGTGTTTCTCATTAGGTGACTAAAAATATATATCCGGATAAACAACACTAGGTGTGAATTGACTATTTACAAAATAAATAACAAGTTTTCGGGATTTAGCTAGGCAGGCATGTTATTCTTTAATTTGTTTTATTATTCCGTTTCTAAGCTAGAATAGTAATACTAAGCTACTAAAGTCCTTCTTGTATCATAGAAACAGGACAACCAAAGTAAATATTGTATATCAAGCGACTATTGCTTGCAACGCTCATATTCAGACGCCACTTCAGGCGAAGGAGCGATAATATGTCGATCCCAATATAAATATATAAAAAGACATTAATTATGAAGGAAGCGATAGAGTTTCGTCACGATCGTAAAGAGCAATGCTCCAAAATATATCAATTAGATTAAAAATTGAATAAGAAAATGTATTAATAAGTACTGAAAATTGGGTAGAAGCTACAGAGAATCGCACACGGAGCCCGTCCCTTAACGTGCGATTGTGACTTAGTCAACTAATTCATACAATAATTATCCTAGTTTTAAAATATGTCAAAAAAAAATTAAAATAAATGCTTCTAACTTCAAAATCATAAACACTGTAGGGACAACTATACTCTTCCTTACTCGTATTCAGTCAGTATGATTCAAGAACGCTTTAATCTTTTATTATAACTAATATTAAATGTTAGTATGCTTGTCGGCGTAATAAATGCTTAGGGAACCAAAGAAGAATATGGTGTGCAGCAAGCAACAGTTACAATATTCTCTATATCTTCTCTTACTCTCAGTCCATTCTGAACATAATGCAACATTATGTCTTTCACGGTATTAACTATATTTAGGTGTACTCGTAAAAGTGAGGTGTTTCAGTCGCGTTTCCATTTTAAAGTCGCAAAAATTCAGCTAGGCAGGCATAGTGGATAAGATGATCTATGACAGCATTCATCTTTAAACATAGATCGCACTGCAGCTCGTAGATGAGGCGTGTTGCCGTCATATGTCAACCATGTCAACCAACTCCATTTTTGCCTACCACGTATTTGTTTACGGTTTTACTATAATTTATTTTTATTTATCTAGTTCGCCATTTACGGATCTATAAAAATTGCCTAAACGTTACTTAGATAGATATACTAGATAGATTTACTTTGTATTGTGCTTAACATTTAAAAAGCTAACTACAACAAAAAATGCTAATTCAGAAAACATTTTACAAAATATTCATAGAACATCATTTTTAAATTGTAATAAATGTTAATTATCCTTGTTGTTAAAATAAAATAAAGATTTGTTTTTAAGAATATATTATTATGATTAAAATTAGCGATGAATCTTATTTTGTTTTGATATTTTTTTCTTTTAGAATAAATCTAAATATAGACTTCATAAGTAGTTGTAGATATTTGAATGCAATTCGTCAACGTTAGGTTGTTCTTAAATGTAGGGAGGGCGACCTCGTGAGATCAACTCGACACTGACATTGGTCGCTCAATAACCGGACACCAACATACAGCTTGCTTGACAAGGAAATACTTCCTGTTTTATTGTAATATTAATATCATGTGTGAATATCAATTTATTAATAAATTTTGCAAAAGACAAAATCATTTTGGAAATCATCTTATTGTTAGAAATCAATTTTAATAAATTATTCATTTTATAGCCAATAAAATTTAATTATTACGTGTTATTTATTATAATATTTATTTATTTTTTCAATCAAATTGTTACGCCTTTTTCCCACAGAAATAGGCAGAGACAATAGAGCGCCACTTGCCACGATGCTGACACAACTCCCTCGCTTCCTTCACTTTTTTTTCTGTTTAATAATAAAATGTTTGCTAACATGTTTTGCAGTTGACTGTACAATATTGAAATGTAAGTTTAAAAATGGAAAATTTGATCACGTTTGAGTAAAAATTTCAACATTTCGACGTTACTTCCGTACAAACTTCCTTCTCGTTCTATATTTGCGATGGAAATATTTTTTTTTGATATAATATTATCTAAACAACCTTAATTATAATACATAACTCACTTCTAAATTAAAGAATTAAGGCCGATATTCGTTCGAAGTTTCAGGAAGTCAACATTCAATTTTGAATTGTAAATGTTTTAAAAATACATAAGTACATACATTTGGAAGTATCTATTATCCTTCACCTTCAAGTTTCATCAGCCAAAATATATATTAAAAATAATATTTTATTTAATGCGCGTTATAATTTCCTTAATGCATTTTAAGGTAAAAAAAATTGTTTGTTTTCAATAACGTGTTCAGTGACCCTGATAAGGTTGAGACGCTCGTTTCCGTACATCTATTGAATGCCTTTCTACAAAACATATGAAAACTTTTTATACACCGGCCCTTGCCTATTGGGTTATATTCAGATATAAATATTATATATATTTTTTATTGTAACACAACATCTGGTCTCGACCCGTCTGATGATAAGCAAGAGGAGATCCAAAAGTGACGACGACTGAGAAAACCTAATCAGTC
Source organism: Tinea trinotella (assembly GCA_905220615.1). Lineage (NCBI taxonomy): Eukaryota > Metazoa > Arthropoda > Insecta > Lepidoptera > Tineidae > Tinea > Tinea trinotella. The sequence continues at coordinate 11,093,090 of HG992312.1, forward strand.
GCCGTCACTATACCGGCCAAAGGTGCTTCTCCACGCATCGCTTAAAAGATCCAAGGTCATAGGATGGAGAGAACACATGGGCAGGCAGAGCATTCCAATTGTTCTACAAAGAAAAGACGCACTGAACTTTTTAGTTCGACTGCCGATTCGGTCGATAGAATGCGGATGCTTTTCCCGACCTGTGCGGGTATTATTATAGACAATAACAATAGGAACATCCTCAGAACAGAAAATCATATCTTTCTCTGTTCTGTGGGAACAGCAAACACGCTTTATAAGCATTAAAGACGATCATTACACTTCACCTAAGTAAATAAATGTATGTGCTTAGTTGGATGAACTAAATAGTGATCGATTTGTCATATAAAGTCGTAGATAAACCCGGAAGCGGTTGCTGACCTCTAACATGGGAGCTACGAACCATCACATCGGGAAAATACTCGCCTGCGTCACGTCTCGCCGCAACATTCGCGAATTATTTTGTACAAGTTATTTATATGCCATTATCAAGGTCTTTGACTCACGCATTTATTGTGTCTCGCTTCTTGTGTTTGGCAATTATCACAAAATAGGTTTTTATTGTAAAAAATACAAACTTTAGTATGATTGTTGCTTTCGTTCGAGCCGGGCAACACCGCCCGGTGACTCATTTTAGTATGTTATCAATATAAACAATGAAACTGTACGTAATTGAATTCCGCTTATTCCTACGTCAGTGAATTTTATTTATTTTACTATCGATAACAAAATGCGCAATCAAACTTCACTTTTCTATATGTACCTAGGTTTGGGTGTAACAGGTTTGCCCGAAAAATTCTGCTCTACGTCAATTTTTACGTCAATAAAGTTTTATTATTTGTATGATTTTTTATATTAACAATTATATTACTAAGGATTTATATTCTCATTAACTTCCTTAACTACGTATATGAACAATGTAAATACATTATGGATAACTATATAGGTTCCCATAATTTCTCATCATCCCAAAGGTTAGTTGCTAGAAAATGCCTAATAGGCATTAAACTCGCCTATTTAACTATTATTAAGTTTATTTTGGTGCAATAAAGGATTTAAATAAATAAATAAATAGACACTAAAGAGCCAAATACTGTATAAGTCACTGACTCCACCTAAAAGTTCAAAAGACATGGGAAATTTATTGCTTCCTATGTACACAAGATCTTCGACTGATAGCGTTATCTAGTGATTCTGTGATTTGCAATTCTCTTATCGGATATTTGAGAATTATTATTAATCACACATGGAGGGCAACGACGCCAAATTAGGTGTCAATGGCTTGGGTATGATTTACTAGACAGACTACATCAAGTTCAGTTTATAAGTGCTAACTAGTGAAGACGGAATCCAATGCTAGAGACATTTTTTTCTGTGCCCATAACATAGTTTTTTTATGTGATTTAATTGTTTATGTAAGTCGCCTATTGTCACATAATACATTTCATAGTTATTTTTAATTTATTTCTCGTACACGTCACAAATGAAATGTAACTACGTGTTTGAATGAAAGTAGCGTAACGTTGATTCTAATATAAAATAATGCACCGTAGGATTTATCGTATTACGCGTATATAAGGCATACGGCAGCCACCTTGAACTTGATTAATATTTTATGCTTATTTATTTAAGAATGCTAGAAATGGCGTTCATTAGTGAAAGAAATTGTATTTTTTTAAAAAGATATTCTAGCTGTAGTGAGTTCTTTTTATAATCTAAATTAAGGACTATTATCGCTTTATTATAAAAAATCTATTATTTGTTTTTATATTCTAACATTCTGTTTCCTTTGTCTGCAGGAATAATGACACTCAGCCGTGGCCCGTGTGACCTGGACAACATGAGTCTGTTCCAAGACCTCAAACTAAAGAGGCGGAAAGTCGACTCGAGATGCAGCAGCGATGGTGAGTTACTTATAATTGCTTTAATAATAAAACAATATTAATTGAGCAGATAATTGTTTTAGTAATAAGAAAAGAAACAAAAATATATATAATAATAATTAGGCGCAAAAGGAAAAGAGCTTTTTATCGTTTCATCATAGGAATGTGTTCATGGCAATGCGATAGTTCATTTATGGACCACACTCCAACATGATGAATGAAAGTAGACTGATGAAAGGAATTTATAAATCTGATGTGGATGGATGGGTTAAACAAGGCAGACCCAGGAGAGTGTTTTCCGACCAAATCGGAGACATCCTCAAGAAATCTAGGTTGCCTAGTGCCCATAACCACAGAGCCTGTATGAAGAGAATTGTGGATGTGAAGGAAGCAAGCGAGTTGTGTAAGGATCGTGGTAAGTGGCGCTCCATTTTCTCTGCGTATCCCTGTAGGAAAAAAGGCGTGACAATTTTTTGATTCACTCTAACATCCTCCAAAAAGTATACCAAAACCTATTATGATTTTATTATTTCCACATTAATGAATTTTCAAAACGTGACCGAATAATATACAAATAAGTAGTGCATATGTTTTTAGAATTCAATGATGATTGAAAAAGAACATTAAGAACGTACTTGAAAGTAACAAAATTTGAGTATCTCACGTGCAAAAGAAAACTGTTAAAATAGCAAATAAGATCACGTAATTCAAGTTCACTTAAAAATAGGAATAAATTGTTGTTCTTGAAGTGAAGTTGCATTCATTCGTTAGTTTAGTCACGGATCGACACAAATTGTTACTTTCAATGTTTAACGAAAGTGAAGCCGTTTTAGAATGGACTTTAAGATGAATGCAAGCGACAAAGCTTTTCATCGTATTTTGTCGTCAAACTCACATTACGTTTTCATGTTTTTTTATTGTGGCTCGACATTAACATAAATGAAGACGACTGATAATACAGTTAAATAACTGCAGTAGCCGTCGCGTCCACTATGCCGGCCTATAAAGCTGACGCGAATGAGTCACTCACAATCAATTTTCAACGATGTAGACTTGTACATTCGTATAATGTCGTCAAACTTATACTTTTTCCATTTATGTCTGAAATTTGCAGAAAAAAGTTTTAAGTTGGTAATTAATTACTTAATTAATTAATTTAATTAATTATTTAATTAAATTAATACAAAACTAAAAGAGGTTTAGAAATAAATTATCATTCTTGTTTAATTTTGTATATACCTATATATGTCACATATCATAATCTTACTAATTGAATTTAACATAATATAAACAACAGTTAAAGATATAAAATAATAGTCCATTTAAATGTACTTAAATTGTACATAAATAAAAAGTACAAATTTAGCAATTAGCACTGTCTCTCATACGTTTAAAGTTATATTTAACAAATGATTCGTAATATTACGCAACGGAAAGTGTAAACAAAATGAAGTAATAAAAGTCATCTAATTGAATAACCCATCACGGTCACAACATAATCAACAGCATAACAGACGTGAGAGCAGACAACAGGTTTTGCTGCACGCTTGAAACTTTCACTTGAAACACAATCATTTTAAAAGAGGAACCTGTTTTACTAGTTGTACGATTTGGTTACGGGACTTTTATTTTTGGGAGAACCCTTTTGATAAATGGATACAATAAAAGTTTCAACATGTACAAGTTTCATATTGATTTACTTTCCACGACTTATATTTATTTTACAATATGTAATTATTTTAATAAACTAAAAAGTATGACAGAATTAATTTTATTTATTTATTAATATTAAATATTGTGAATTCTAGTAAAATTTTTTTTAGATTTTGCGCGAACATTGATTAATGAATTAATTAAATTTTAAACGGCTTACTATCGCGTTTATTTTGGTTTTGATTTTACAATTTATAAAATAAACGCGATAGTAAACCGCATAAAATTTGTTTAATTCATGATTTCTATTTTTAATTCTCTTTTTTACATTTCTATACCAAAAAAACATTGGCACCGGCAATAGGTTTTGAACCAGAGGCACTGATTTGCGTGTCCATTAATTGCACTACCACTAGACCACGGTCGCCTTAATTTTGTACTTACCAAAAAAATATTCATAAAACGGCAATCCAATTTTCCGAATCGTAAATTTATTTTTTCTGATGTTACGCTTTATGACGCAATGACTACGCGGCGATAAAACTCGTCATATTCGTAGTACCTGTGACGTTGTGGTGAATTCGCGCTCTCATGCTACTTGGCACGGTTCACTCGCAATACTAATTAAATAATATGGATATGTAATTGTGAAATTAGTCATCGAATCAAAAAATAGGCATTGTATTTAAATTGTGTTGACTACTCGTATTACGTTATTGTTATTATGAAGCTATTATTATTATGTCCTATGGCCGGCATAGTGACGGCGACTGGGGCAGCCGTGAACTAACTCGTTTTTTTCAGTCGTCGTCACTCTTGGACCTCCTCTTGCTTATCATTGGGTTGTGGTCAGATGTCGTGTCACAATAAAAAAAATGTATTATTATTATTGTGGATAGATGCGTTAAACAAGGTAGGCCCAGGAGGGTGTTTTCCGATCAAATCGGAGTCATCCTCAAGTAGGCTAGGTTGCCTAGTGCCCATAACCTTAGAGCTTGTATGAGGAGAATTGTGGATGTGAAGAAAGCGAGGGAGTTGTGTCAGTGTTGTGGCAAGTGGCGTTCCATTATCTCTGCCTATCCTCATGGGGAAAAGGCGTGACAATTTGATTATTATGTATTTGTTGTTTTTTGTTACAAACCATTAATACTGTCTTAATGTTCTAAAAGTTTGGCTGTCAGGGAATGTCTAACGGCATTAAGTCTGCCTTTGTACATTAGGGTTTGAAATAAATAAAAATATTTGTGGATGTGAGGGAAACGAGGGAGTTTTGTCAGGATCGTGGCAAGTGGCCATCCTATCCCTGTGGAAAAAAGGCGTGATATTTTAATTTGATTTGTTTTTAAATTTGTCAAATTATAAATAGTTGTAAATTGGAAAATCCACGCTGACCGATGTACAATTTTTTATCAAATTTTCATTTTATTTTTATCAATATTTAATACGTAGTCTTGTTGTTTAGATAAATAAATGAATTGTTTACTATAATTGAATAGCATATAAATGGCAATAAAATATAAATATAGAGTTGTGTTATTGAATTAGGAGGTAAAGTAAATGCAAATTAGTTTCTAGAAATCGTTTACCGAGTTCGATGGAACCTCTGAAGGTTTTAGCGATAACGACCTATGTCATCATTGTGAAGCTTTACATAATAGGTAAAATTATTTAAACCTATTGTGTACGTTGTAAATAATTGATTTGTTGACGATGAATGCGGTATGATATTTCGAAATGTGCCATATGACTGGATACGGTTCGTTATGGATCATAATGTTAACCTGGAGTGCAAACCATGAATAGAGGGGATGTAACTTCTTTGGTATTCATTGGGGAGATAACTATCACGTGGTTAGGCTACAGATAAATTTACTGTGATCGCATCCACTTCGCGCCGGCTAAGGTCGCAAACCTTTTTTTCTCAAACATAATTTTTGATATACTGCGTTTTTTATTACTTGGCACAAGTAGTAAACAAACGTGAAAATTACCATTTCTCATGCCTTAATCTAAGGAAACTGTTTACTACTGTTTTATTTTATAGAATAAATATACACAATGTAACAAATGCACAAAAGTTATTAAAATCACACACATATATGCATTATTTTTATCAAAAACCGTTTATACGAAAACGATAAATTCACAAATGACAAATCCATTTAACATCAGCTGCAGCTACTTCAGCTTAATAAAATATAAAATAAATAAATTCATATTTCTAGTTATAAATAATAATAGGTTTTCGGGGCTTACGAAAACGGATCAAATAAGCACTATGGTAAACCGGAAATATCTGCTCCTGGAGTGCAGTCCTTTAATGGAAGTAATTGCTGCTACAGTTAAATAACTCCAAGTAGCAGTCTCTACCACTATGCTGGCCTAGTGGACGTGGCCGGCATATTCGTCGTAATATATAGTCTCTGCCTATCTCTGTGGGTAAAAGGCGTGACAATATGAATTGAACAATAATAAATATGGTTATAGTGGTGGAAGTCACGAATTGTCGTTCGTGTCGTTCCCCTTCTAAGGAGAAAGCCTATGTTCAGGGGAAGGCCTTCAGGCTTATGATGATGATGATGATAAAATATTGTTAATTATAGTGATTAAAATGTGTTAAGATTTTTAAAAAAATGGATATTTGCTTCGGGTCTGGTTATCAAAAGAGTGGTAGGCAGTGGCACCCAGTCTGCCACCACTTACAAGTATACATACCGTGAAGTGATTTGGTCACGTTTCGGGATCTGATTGTAAATTGCCGGTTTCATCTAGGCCGGCATAGTGGATGTGATTGCTACTCACAGTTACTGAATTGTAGTTGCAGTGACATTCATTCATAGACCACACTTCGGCTTAACATCAAGCGGGGTGCTGTCATATGTTGAGTCACAATAAAAAAATATATATATAAAAAATCTGTGGTGTGGGGGCAACGTGATTGAATAAGGGGCGGTGGCTAAAAGAAGGGTAGTGGGTGGCAGGTTGACCCACTTTCCCGGGTCGATGATCGCACTCGACCTTCGGCTATATGGAGGTGCATCTATATAACACGATAGTGCGATCATAATATATGCTACTTATGACGCAACTTCATCGATATTTATCAACTAAAATATCTTTATTGAAATTATAATAATATAAACGTTTATTACAAAATGTAATTTTAGAATTTACTTAGTATTAATGAGTGGTTAACTATGTTAGTACATAATAACTATTTATTTATTTGTTACAATCAATAACTGTGTTTTTGGATCGGACAGTTAAACCTTAGCGAAATAAATGGTAATCAAATCAATCAAATTGTCACGTCTTTTTCCCACAAAGATAGCAGTGACAAAGGAGCGCCACTTGCCACGACCCTGATACAACTCCCTCGCTTTCCTCACATCCACAATTCCCTTCATACAATCTCTATGGTTATGGGCACTAGGCTACCCAGCTTTCTTAAGAATGTCTCCGATTTGGTCGGAAAACACTCTCCTGGGCCTGCCTTGTTTAACGCATCCATCTACATCAGATTTATAAATTCCTTTCGTCAATCTATTTTCACTTATTCTTTCCATGTGCCCATACCATCGGAGCATTCCTTTGTCAATCCTTGTCACTACATATTTTGTGAAATAAATGTACCTAAACGAAATATATCGTTCTGAAAGAAAGCAACCATAGTATTAAATATGCATTTCCTAGTGTGCCTTATTGATTGCGCTCGGCTACGCCAGTCAATGACTTATTGCCGAGTGTTATATAAATGATAGAGTACCTAAGTTGCGGTAGGTAGTAAGTTAGAGCGATGCACAAAAGCAGGTCAAAGTGAAGCAAGCGTACCTAGAACTAACATGATCCAAGCAGCAATTGCATCACGCGGCTAGAAAGATCAGTCCCCTCCAGTGATGTGGCAAAGGACGCCAAGTGAAATAGAGATTGTCCTCGAGGCGAGAGTGGTGAACGTGCTGCACCAGTCATTGTGCGGTTGCACTTCGCACGCACGACCGTTTGAGTGACCTAATAGTGGCTGGAGGGAGGGACCGGGAAGCGGGAGGCAGGCGGGCGCGGGGCAGCGCGCGTGCGGTAGGTCGGGCTCACTGAGCGCACCCGACGTCGGTCGCGCCGCCCGCCGTGGAAAACTTTCTTCGCGACTTTTCCTAGCGCAAATTTGTGCGCGCGCGTCTACTAGTGAACGAACCAACCGATAGGTACAAAAACATTGCAAGAGTTTAAAATAATAAAGCACAATCATTGTAATTTAATTAATATCATTTCGGCGATAATGTGATCATAACCTAAAAGTTTACCGTTGTATTGACTATTGATCAACAAAAGTGTGATGTAACAACAGTCCACGTGTGAGGGTAATACTCCTATGGATTTAGTAATAAAAAGTCGGTAATGTTTATGCATTTATCTACAAATTACGATGTAAAATTGCAGTGAAAATTTTAAATTTATTCTTATATTTAAAGAAAAGTGTAAATCAAATATATCGATCGATACATTAAAATCTGTGTTAATATTAATGGTATACGTAACTTACTAGGTCTTATAATAAATAAATGTATTTTAGTTATGTTTCAAATTATAGAAATCATAATAATAATGGAGTATGTATTGTAAATAACAATAGAATTGAAAATAAGAGTGGCGGGGAGTGGTGTGTGCCGCCGGCGCAACATTTCCGGGCTCTTCTCATCTGCACCGCACTTTCACTTTCACCTTGTTAGCTGAGTCGCATCTCACGCCCGTCGACGACCCCGCTGACTCTAAGAATCGCTTCCTTGTTTTGTTTATTTGCATTCATAAAACTATTTTACGTCTATCTGCTTAAATATTATCTACAGCAAGTTCATTTAATTCTTGTATTTTAACTAAGTATACTTGTACATATAGTTCACTGCGAACTAGATTCGCAAAGGTTTCAAATAATTTCATATAATAATTATATTTAATAAGTGAATACCAACATAGACATAGGAGTGTGACGCAACGAGCTAATCTAGTCGGCGTCGGGAAGTGCAGTGTCGCGTCCCCGCGTCGCACCGCCTCGGCGCAGAAAGTACGACCACGCCGCACGGCCATTGACATTTCACCTAGTTTCTATTTCTTGCCTCTTAAAAGACGGTATGGCTCTATTCCTTTAGCGCGTCCCAGGGAGACACGTCTCTGCTCTCACGGTAAACTAACAGTGATTATATTTGACAGGCGAATCTGCAGCGGACACAAGCACGTCGTCGCCGGACCCGGGCCCTCCGTCACCGCGCATGGCGGACGCAGGTTGCACCACACCGCCACAGCCGCCGCCCGTGTTTGACGGTGGCGGATCTCCGTCACCTTCGCCGGCGGCGTGTCATCCCACCGTCATCCGTTCTGCGCCGCCTTACTCTGTCATCAAGTTCGAAGGTGCCCAGGCACAAGTCAAACATGAAAATCCTCCACCGACTCAATCTTCATCTAATGTTAAACTAGAAGGCGCTCTGTTAGATCCACCGCAACCTTACAGACCTAGAGCGCCGGCTCCTCCACCTCCAAATCACCCAAATTTATCACCTGGATCGTGGCCACCAGCTGCTTGTCTTAATGGAGTAAAACCTGAGCTAATTGGTGGACATTTTCCACCACAAGCATTAGAAAATAAAGGCGGTGCTAGAGGACCGGCACAATGGCGTGGCGCTCCTGCTGTAATTATGGGGGAATCGGGAGGAGTAAGAACGATGTTCTGGACATTACCAGCAGTGAATCCCGGTAGTGAACCAGCAGCGGGGGCATCGCATGCTCCGACACCGCCGGCGCCTGAGCCAACACCTTGTACTGAAGAATCTGCCGCAAGATTATTGTTAAATTTAGGAGGAGAATTAAGAAGACAGCGAGGTCCTCCCCTTAACATGGAATTATTATGGGCTGGTGATGTTTCTCAACTTCCGGCGCATCAACAATTGCATGCATTAAATTTAAGTGCTGCAGCTGCTAGTAGCCTCCAGGGTATGCCGAGTCCAGGCAGTGCCAGTAGTCTCGCATTACCTAGGCCGGAATTGCGCGCCTATGCCCCGGAGGCTGAGCGGGAAGAGGATGAACAACCCATGATTTGTATGATTTGTGAAGATAAAGCAACTGGATTGCATTACGGAATCATCACATGTGAAGGCTGTAAGGGTTTCTTTAAGCGAACTGTTCAGAACAGACGTGTATACACTTGTGTCGCAGACGGCAGTTGTGAAATAACCAAAGCGCAGCGAAACAGATGTCAATATTGCCGGTTCAAGAAATGTATCGAGCAAGGCATGGTATTGCAAGGTAATACATTTTTTTATTATGGCTTGACATATGACATAATCCTGCCTGCTGTTAAGCTGGAGTGTGGTCTATGAATGGAGGCGACTAATTCATTGACCGGTGATGGTCCTACCCCGAATCGGAAGACTGGGCAAATATACCTACCAACTGTCTGCCTACAGCTCTTAAACACCTAGGTCCGGAGCAGAAATCTGGCACGATTTATTTGTTATCAGATATTTCCAATCAAATTATTAAATATTACAAATAAATGCGATGAAACAAATCTATGCTCCGACGGGGAAACGAACCCGGAACATACGGTGTATTTTTACTTTGTACACCAATGCGCCACGGGGGTCTACAAAATTATTATTATTTTAAATACGTACTCTATTATTATAAATACGTACTCCAAATTATTTTTATATTTAATAGTTTAAATTTTCTTTGTAGCTGTTCGTGAAGACAGAATGCCAGGTGGACGTAACAGCGGAGCAGTGTACAATCTGTACAAAGTGAAGTACAAGAAACACAAAAAGGCAAACAAAGCCGCGACAACGACGAGCCGGTCGTCACCTCCTGAAAAACCAAAAGAACTACTCCCACCCTTACCACCGCATTTAGTTAATGGAACCATACTCAAAACAGCTCTCACAAATCCTAGTGAAGTAAGTTGATTCGTTTATCGAAATTAGATAGAAAAAATCATACGAGCACATAGATCAACTGCTATCGGGATCAAACCCAGTGTCCGTCAATTGACTCTCACATGTAAAGTTCTTATTTTTCACGTGGTAATATTGACGCGCTGTGTAGCTTGGTGGTCAAAGCGGTCGCGTGTCAAGCTACAGACACCAGGTTCGATTCCCGGTACAATTTTTTTTACAGAAATATTAGGCATTAAATTTTCTAAATGGGTATTATAAATTGTATTTTATAAACTTCCTAGGAGTATTAGAGATGTTCTAAATTTTATATTATCTAAAAAGGAGTCTTTTGGCAATTTTGTTCATGAAAATGGTAAATTGCATATTTAAATATTTAATCATCTTTCTGCAGGTCGTACATTTAAGGGCGAGGCTAGAGAGCGCAGTATCATCATCGCGGGATCGTTCAGTACCTCTTGAAAGATCATTACACATGATCCGAGCCTTGATAGACTGTGACGCAATGGAAGACATTGCTACGGTTCGGCACCTTCCTGATCTCCTTCATGACACCTCCGAGATTGGAGACAAACTATGCAAAATTGGCGACTCAATAGTGCACAAAATGGTTGCGTGGACCAAAAAATTGCCGTTCATAATGGAAATTCCAATGGAGATCCATTCTAAGTTGTTGATGGAGAAGTGGCATGAGATCTCTGTGCTGACGACAGCGGCGTATCAAGCCATGCATGGGAAACAACCTGCGCCAGAACATGAGCAAGATTTCATGCAAGAGGTGAGTGACTCTTTGTACATCTAAGCCACACAATTGTATGATAATTCTCCGCATCTCATTAAACATTTACATAAGCAAATAATTTCTAAAATACATTCAAATATCTATTAAGACATTTTGTAAGCGGTCATTAACATTAATTGCATTTGAAAAGTAAAATTTGACAACACTCGTATATCTCGGGTTTGATTCTCGGTCGGAGCAAAAATATGTTGTATAGCATTTCTTTGTAGTATTTATTAATTATATTAGATATTACAAATATTTGCAAATAATTTTCCTAGACTGCCGATCCGAGGTAGTTTTTAGACAACAGCTTAAAACAAACCGCTTTCAACTAGGCTGGCATAGTGGATTTATTTCAGTTATTTAAGTATAGTAGCATTTTTATACCGAACTACAAAACAACAGTATTTCTGAATTATTAAATATAGATAGGTATGTATTAGTTGTTGCACCGGGAAGTGCAAGTTGTGCATCTACGTATATCTAGGTGCATATATCTCAGACTAGCGTGTTCAAGTCCTGTTTGCGCCTGCACACTGCGAGTCGCTTTCTCTGCAGAGACTTCCGGAGCACTCCGTTGCAGTTACGTGATCAGCATCGCCAGGCTTATGCAACTACCCGATAGAAAGTTATCGCCTTAGTTCACACTTGTACCTTATTTATTATCGGTTTAATAAATCATTTTACCTTTCTCCTATAATTACTCGTAAATATTTTGTGTTAACAATCTCATGTTATATACTTGGCGAATCATCATTTTAATTCCCACATGAATAGATACAGCTGGAGTGCGATCTATTAATGGAGGTGACTGCTAATTCAGTTAAATAACTGCAAGTGGCAGCCGCATCCACTATGCCGGCCTAGTGGAACCGGCAACTTACAATATGTTCCCGGAACACGATTAAGTCACTTCACGTAACTACCCCGAATCGGCAGACTGGGCACCACTGCCTACTACTCTTAGACAACCAGACCTGGAACAAATATTCGCCTTATTATAAAATATTACTAATAAAAGCTATGAAATAAATCTTGAATCTGACCGGAAATCAAACTTGGGATTTTGCGCGTAACGGACTGGTGTACTAACCAATGCTCCAATTTATTAATTATAATAAATATTGATAATAATAAATATCACATAATAATAGTTAATTTAGTAAACTAATAATTTGCGAAGATGTACACGTAACCAGTGCTTAATTTTCTATTAGGAAATTAATAGTTGACTAGTTTGATCATAGTGAAATAATGGATGAAAGGAGATTGATAAAACAGATTCAATCAAACAAACTGTCACACCTTCTTCCCACAGGGATAGGCAGAGACAATGGAGCGCCACTTGCCACGATCCTGACTCAACTGCCCCGCCTCCTTCACATTCACAATTATCTTCATACAAGCTCTATGGTTATGGGCACTAGCTAGCTTCCCCCAAAACAGATTCCCCTGGGTAAAACGGGGTGAACTTAGAAGAAAGTTTCTTTATCAAAACGGAAACATTAAAAAAAATGTTTGCCTTAGAGCCTGGTTACACAAACTGGGAACACCTCGTTCAAAACCACCAGAACCAATGTATCTTTAATATTGTATTTTGATCGCCCTGTTTCAATTAAACAAGCACTTTAAGTAGCTTAATATAGAAATTAAAAAAAGTAAGTGTTGTGTTAGGACCTCGGTAAATGGCGCTGCTTTGTCTCTGCCTATCCCTGTGGATATTAGGGCGTGACAGTTTGATTGATTGATTGATTAAAATTAGTGTTGCATTTGTAGCCTATCACTTTACATTGAACATGATGTTCGCTGATGCATAAATCTACTGCCTTACATAAACCAAGTTACGAAAGCATGTTACATACACAAATACGAACAATACTAATTTCAGTGTCTAGTGCAATTTCTTGTTAGTTAATCAGAACATGCAATTAACGCCATTTGTACCAACATTTTTCCTTATACATTATTTTGAAAATAATAAGTTTTTTTTTGTGGCTCGACATATGACAGCACCCCGCTTGGTGTTAAGCTAAAGTGTGGTCCATAAATGAATGTCACTGCTACTACAATTCAATAACTGTGAGTAGCAATCACACCCACTATGCCGGCCTAGATGGAACCGACAACTTACAAGCTGATCCCGAAACGTGACTAAATCACTTCACTGTATACTGTATACTTGTATGAATAACTGTATTGTTTAAATACTACATAATAAGTATATAATCACCGGGCGTAGTTGACCGATGTTTACTAATGATTTTTGTTCTATCCAATTTCTTTGTTTATTGTGACTCGACATATAACAGCACTTCGCCTGATTTTAAGCTGGAGTGCGGTCTATGAATAGAGGTGACTGCTAAAACCTCCATTCGCCAACAAAAAGCGAGATTAAAAAATACACCTTGTCTGCACCAATTTATCTTTGATTCACTATACTTTGATTGCCGTCTGTAGCATCGGTAAGCAAGGGTTACCATCAGGCAAGTCAGGATTTCAAGATTCAGTCAGGATTTCAAGATTCAGTCAAGGCTTCCTCAGTCGCCGTCACCATGGCGGACAAAAGATTAATGATATAAAAAACAACAGATTTTTATTTCCAAACATCTTCAAATTCATAGTTGAATTCAAATTACCATTATATAGGAGTCTAGACTTCGAGTATGATTTCGTCTCATTCGGTGTCGAGAGCCTTGGTCCGTGGGGTCCTAGCGCTATAAGGCTTTTTAAGGAAATAGCAAAAAAGGTTAGTCGACATCACAGGAGACCGAAGAGTTGGCACCTACGTCGGACAAAGAATTAGTCTAGCTATTCAAAGAGGAACGCTGCTAGTATCTTGGGAACCTTGCCTAAAGGGACTACTTTTAATTATGTATTTTAGTTAATTTTATATATATTTATTATTAAGGTTTTTAGTTTTATCTAAATAATAAAATTACAATTTTATTTGGAAAATTTAAATTTAAATAACAATTAATTACCATTGTCCACAGGTGAACGCGAATTTAAGGACACTGCAAAACTGTTTGACATCACTGATGGGGCGACCAATAACACTGGAGCAGTTGCGGTTAGACGTAGGGCTTGTTGTTGAGAAAATGACACAGATCACGTGTGTGTTTCGGCGCATACAACTACGTATGGAAGAATACGTGTGCCTCAAAGTCTACATACTTCTAAATCAAGGTAGGTGGTGTTATAAATCATTTATTAATATAGATGTACATATAGGCAAACTATGTGGTAGTGGTAGTGAAATGGACTCCTAAACCAAGAATCCCTGGTTCAAAATCAATTGTCGGTACCAATGTGCCGTGCCTATCTTCGGTTTCTTGGTTCTCGTACAAGCATGCTTAGTAGCTTAGTATAGGAGTGTCTATGGACAAATATATAAAATTCAAGAAATATAGATGCCGCAACTGGCCGTGGTTTTGGTATTTAGTTTTCATTATTAATTATTGCTAGGTTTTGAGGTAAAAACCCAATTGTTATCTCAAATTAAATAGGTTGTAAGTAATAACTTTAAAAAGCTGTAATTGATAGAATTATCAAGAATAAAGAATGGATGTGAAGATTGTGAGAAGTGACATAAATTTTGTACAATATTTGTTAAGGCGACCGTGGTTAGTGGCCGTGCAATGGCTACGTAAGCCGAGTGGCACGGGTTTGAAACCACTCACCGGTACCAATGAAACATTGATATATGTACTTTGGTTGTCCTGTTTCTATGATACAAGCACTTTGGTAGCTTAGTATAGAAATGTATAATAAGAAAAAATAAAAATATAATATTCTTTTTGTATTTGAAAAATATAAATTTTTCGGCACCCAAAACTAAAATATAAAAACGTATTTACATTTGAAATTGAAAAATTCTCTCTTTGTTAGAGTCCAGTTCAAACTAGAGTGTGCTTTATCGATAAGTTCAAACAGTCGAAAACGGGGACAGACTATAAATATCTAAAACAATGTATCGTAATAAAACATTAAACATGTGACACTTATTGATAACACTTTTTATATCGAGACTGGACATATGAAAGCATCTGATGTTAAACTAGAGTGCGCTCCATAAATGAAGGCTACTACTACTTAAGTTAGAAAACTGCTAGTAGTAGTCGCATCCACTATGCCGGCCTTGTTTGAACCGGTAAGTTACCAACTGATCCCGAAACGCGACTAAGTCACTTCACAGTCTGTATACTTTTAAGTGGTGGTACTATCCCGGATCGTTGACTGACGGGGAACCACTGCCTACCTCTTTTGCTCTTCATTATATTTAAATTAATTAAAAATTGTACATTGTTTCGATTCATGAATAATTTTTCGCTCGTCAAAGAGGTCAAAGAATTGTTGTAAATTAAAAAAAAACTGTGCTAAATATTGTCAGATAACCTTTCACCTTTTTTCGTGATATAAAGGCCATTGTTATTTAGGCTATGTAAACAATTCTGTGCGATGAAATAAAGCTCACCCTTTTGGTGATATTAAACAAATAAAACATATAAGCACCATCATAATGAAAACCTATATAAATAAAATTTAATGTTGGTGTGTCTGTCCTCTATGCGTTCCTAAACCATTGATCAAATTGTGATTAAACTTTGGCAGTGTCTTCGGAAGATCCCTTGTGGGCGGTTTCTCAATCAATCAATCAAATTGTCACGCCTTTTTCCCACAGGGATAGGCAGAGACAATGGAGCGCCACTTACCACGATCCTTATACAGCTCCCTTGCTTCCTTCACATCCACAATTCTCCTCATACAGGCTCTGTGGTTATGGGCACTAGGCAACCTAGCTTTCTTGAGGATGTCTCCGATTTGGTCGGAAAACACCCTCCTGGGCCTGCCTTGTTTAACGCATCCATCCACATTAGTTTTATAAATTCTCTTCGTCAATCTACTTTCAGTAATCCTTTCCATGTGCCCAAACCATCGAAGCATTCCTTTGTCAATCCTTGTCACTACATCTGGGCGGTTTCTGTTCCAAAAAATCAATATAAATTAATAAAAAATGTTTCTATGTAATACCCTTTGTGATGAAACTAATTAGTTTATTTATTATTTATTTTATTAATGTTTAGGTGGCATTGCAACGCATAAGCTAGTATATAATAAAAAGCTGAATGTGACTATATACAGTTATTATAGGGTTACATACGAGTAGAATTAAAAATACCACTTACTACGAATAAAAGGATTTTTTCGGCTTACTATTACGAAGGCTGCAAAGCCTAAAAGCCATCGTGGTATTCGAAAAATGTTTTAAAATAGTCAAAATAAACCGCAATAATCTTCTTTTTCATAAACAACGTCTGCGAAAAACTTACTAATTATTTTATTTAAAAAATATATTTGTTAACATATTTTACTAACCTCACCTAACCTAACCTAACAGGTAACTTTAGCGCCAAAATCCAATAAAAAGAAACGTAAGTATGAAACAAAAAAAAACAGCTATTAAAAACGTGATAAAACCCAACCTACTTTCCCCGGTATCCTGTTATGCATCCCATTGATTTGAAAAGAATGTCGAGTAGCGCTCTAGGGTGTTTCATCCACAAGAAAAACTCGTACACCAACTGAAGAGACATTGCTGGCTATTTTTTAAAGCTAATCTGTATTTATAAAGGTTTTTTTTTTCAAAAAAGCCACCAATCTCCTGCAATTTGTTATTTGTGGACGAACGCCCTAAGTCCTCGACTGATGTATCTATGAGTATTGAGTAGGTCAGTACCGCTAACGTAGGCAACCTAAGTTCCTAACACTATGTAACAGATTTTCTGTCATGCAATATTATTTCTTACTGCTATATTCTTAGGGTCTTAAGTTGTTTGTAATAGAAATATATGATTGTAGCATTTATAGCGGGCAATTGGCATATTAATATTAGTGGCTCACGCGACAGTTGCTTCGTTGATTTCGTTGCGTCATAAGATAGGTTTAGAGATATCGTGTTCGTTACTGAATATTTCTTATACATATCTATTAATAGAATAAAAAAAAACACAAATTAGTAATGAATATCTACCCGTATAAATTGTATAACATTTAGAGGAAATCAATAAAAATAACTAAGCCTAAATTGTCTTAAAATGCAAATTAAAAATCGACCTTGGACTTTATTATAATAAATATAGGGATTAAATTTGCATAACCATTTGAAGTGTTGAACCGAGGACAGGAAAACTATGACATCCTGCGCCTTATCGCTCCTAGTAAGTGGGTCGCGCGCATTATTTTCTCCGTTTGTTCTAGCTCTTATCGAAATATTCAATTTGCTACTATTTTATTATTTTAAAATAAAAAATGTTACTCAAA
The DNA here is from genome assembly GCA_905220615.1 of Tinea trinotella. NCBI lineage: Eukaryota > Metazoa > Arthropoda > Insecta > Lepidoptera > Tineidae > Tinea > Tinea trinotella. The sequence continues at coordinate 11,110,687 of HG992312.1, forward strand.
AGCTTTGATAACAATAAGAAAACAAGCGCATATATTTACTACTACTAACACTGTGACCATGGTGTAGTGGCAGTGCACACAAACCAAGAACTTGCGGTTCAAAACCACGTGCCAGTACCAATAAATCCTATACACGTGTATGTACAGAACAGGACGACCAAAGTACCTCACTTTGGTCGTCCTGTCCTGTTTCTATAATATAACCACATATAGCGTGAACCGCACTGCACTCCAGAGGGTGCTGCAAAATGTCGAGGCATATTAAACATAATTATTTTATAAATAATGGAATCTCTACTTTTTCAAACCTAAAATCTATCTACTTTTTAACTTATGATATATTTTTCATATAGTCAATCAACAAATTGTTACGCCTTTTTCCCAAAGAGATAGAACATAGAGCGCCACTTGCCACGATCCTTACACAACTTCCTTGCTTCCTTCACATTCACAATACTCTTCATACAGTCTCTGTGGTTATGGGCACTAGGCAACCTAGCTTTCTTTAGGATGTCTCCGCATGGCCTGCCTTGTTTAACGCATCCATTCACATCAGATTTATAAATTCTTTTCTTCGATCTACTTTCACTCATCCTTTCCATGTGTCCAAACCTTCGATGGTTTGGTTTTGGTTATGGTTATTCCTTTGTCAATCCTTGTCACTACAACTTCTTTCAAACCACATCTATCGCGCACTGTATATAGTTAAACTATAATAAAACTATATTTCATCTAATGACGTAAAAGAAAGAATTTGAATGTGTATAGAAATATTTCTATGTAGTACTATTTGTCTACAAGTACCTACTTACAATCTAACAGCGGTGAAATGGAAAGCGTTTGCGCAACAACCCGCACACATTGACATTGCATAGGTATACGTAGTATGTAGATAATTTCGTTTGTGTATGTGTGTGTATAGATTATGCAACTGATAGGTTATGATTGCTTGTTACCGAAAAAGAAATTTATGACAACTTTAATTATTTCTGTTCTATTAATAATATACTTAATAGAAATATTACTATGTAGTATTTTCTTAGATTTTGAGTGAACATTAAAACAAAGACAGCTTCTACTAATAGGACGCCCAACACCTCAGTCTCTCCGTGACCAAGATGGCTGCAAAGTTCTCGAAACGTCGGAATAATAAAAATTGTAAAATGAATAACCAAAAATAAACGCGATAGTACGCCGCATAAAATTTGTTTAACTCAATATTACTTTATTTTACAAATTTTATGCGGCGTACTATCGCGTTTATTTTTGGTTACTCATTTTTCATTTTTTTTTTATTATACCGACATTTCGAAATCTTTGCAGTCATCGTGGAGAGCTCTGTCTCTCCGTGACCACCAAACATAAACATAAGTAAGTTAGTACTACTAGATGTAGTGTAAAGAAAATCATATTATTTCTCCATTCGCTACCTATTACCAGAACTGTGTAATAACAAATAAAACTACATTATCTGTAGATAAAATAATAAATGATAAATAACTAATATAATAGAAATAGAATACTGTTACGTCAAAGCGCATGTAACAGGACAACAGCATTTCACTCTCGGAGCGGAAAGCGCAACGCGGAAGGCATGCACTTTCTCTTTGCAATGCTCATTGCAAAAAGTTACAGATTATATAGAAGTGCGGAGGACGGGGAACCGCCCGCCTCGCTCACGTAACACATACAATATCATACGAACTTACTTATAGAAAACTAGCTGTGCCCGCGGTTTCACCCGCGTAAAATTAGGTTTATAACACAGTCATAAAAAGGGAGGAGGTTCTCAATTCGACTGTATATCCTTTTTTTGTTTTTATAACTCATATAAAAATGACAGACGGGAAACTATTGTAAGAAATATATATATATTTTTAAAAAGAATCCTATGTTACTTCTAGTACCTCCAAAAATATGTGTACAAAGTTTCATGATGATTGGTTAAGTAGTTGTTGCGTGAAAACGTAGCAAACAAACTCACATTCACATTTATAATAATAGTAGGATTACTTTTTTTTATTGTGACTTGACATATTTGACACTTGACAGCCACCCGCCTGATGTTAGGCAGCAGAGCGGTCCATGAATGAAGGCGACTAGTAATATAACAGCAAGTAGCAGTCAAGTCTACTATTCCGCCCTACGGTGCTCGTATCATAGAAACAGGACGACCAAAGTATCATTATAAATCAATTGGTACCGGCAAGTTGTTTTGAACCCGTGGTCCCGGTTTGCGTAACCATTGCACTGCCACTACACCACGGTCGCTTTTAAATATTTATGTAATATTTATGTCATTAATTTGTAAATAATTGTGTAAACTAGTCTATACATAAAATAAAAACAAGAATCGATCGTAAATAACTATTTTTAGCTTTATACATATTATATACAAGTTTGTTATCTATCATTAAAAAATAAGAACAAACCGAAAAAATGTATGAGAGTGATAAAAAAACGTGACAAATTACGCTGTGCTGCGTCACATAATAGCGCGCCAACTCGTCGAGCTCCGAGCGCGGGAGGACGTAGCGCGCGCTCGGAGGTCAACGGCTAGTCGCGGTCGTTGCCCCGCTATCGGAGTGACCTACTGAGCGTGTGACGTCACCGTACATTGCATTGGTGGCATAATGTGCGCGAACTAATAGCGCCATCTAGTGTTCGTTCGGAGTACTAACACACCGAACGTTCATTCAAGGATTTTCATTCTGTAATGGATTACTTAGCCACTATTCGTGGATTTATATTAAAAACATTTATGTTATTTTTATTACACAGCTTACGTAACTTTTACATTTAAAGGAAAGAAACTATTTTAATATATTTTTTAAGTACTTATGCCTTTTCATTTGTTCCAGAAGTAGAATTGGAGAGCATACAAGACAGATATGTACAAGTGTTGCGGAGCTATCTCGAGCACGCGGCACCTCATCATCCCGGCCGACTACAGGAACTCTTCGCAAGGATACCAGAGGTAAATACCAACCCGTACAATTGAATTGTAAGAGGGAAGTAAAGATTATTTAATTTATTTTAAATTAAAAGTAAAACGTATCCTAACGTGTTTTAATTTATTTACAGATCCAAGCGGCTGCGAATCTTCTGTTAGAAAGCAAAATGTTCTACGTACCTTTCGTGTTGAATTCAGCGGAAATTAGATAGTACATGGCGCCCGGGGGTGTCTAGCTGGAGGCCTGTTGGTAGCCGCATGCCACCCGTCTGCGTTGTCTTATGGCACACCGCTCTGTGTTCATCACACCCTCAGGCACAAGGGGTCGTACAAAAGAATGTTCCTCAGTGTGCCAGGATGCTGCAAGAATGCGTAAACGTGATGTTAGTTATGTAAGAAGTGCGGGACTGTACTTGTTGAGTCTGTGAGTGTTTTCGGTTATAATTATTAGAGGAAATAAAACGTCCCGTTGACAGACTGATATATTAATAGTTAATTATTTGTAGTTCGAGGGACTTGAATGCGTGTTTTGCGTTAACTATGTACTATACGTAGTGTTAGTAGAATAAATTTATGTTAAATTAGTCGATTTTTTAAAATAAAATATTAATATATATATTTATGTAAATATACAATAAAATTTAGACAATTCTTAAGAAGTTGTTGTAAACAAAATTGTTTTTATTGTTAATTGAATAAGGTTTAGTTTGCATTTTGTAATATTAGTCGATGGTCGATTGACTGGCGAATATGTCAGTCGTCTATCGCATCTTGTAAATGAATTTTATAAATATTTGATAATTGTTAAGGTAGTACTAAATGTACCTTCTCTCAGTTGTTAACTAAGACTGCTTATATGTTTAACTGCTGTTAAACGCAGCCGTATGGCAGGTGCGCGGATATATACGCTCCTTAGTCATTACTATGCATTTCTTGTTGACAATATATTTTCAATATTTATCATCCTTTCAAGGCTTTAATTCTATTCATTCACACATGTCTCAAATAACACGCAGCCAAAATCACAAGGAACACGAACTAATTTTAATCATAATTTTATTGTTGAATTTTTCATCATTTAAACGATATTAAACATTCAAGAATTTTATTACAATCATCACAAATTATAAAAAATACAGATTATTTAAATAAAAATAACAAAATCAAATATAATATAATATAATAAAAATTATTATTTCAATGGGCCACCATTTACGACGTGATATGAAAACTACAGCGATACATTTTACGAGCATTTAATAGAATTATGGTCTAGTTATGCTTATTATCTCTAACATGGTATGTGGCTGCTCTAATTTCTGCTCAACTAAAATCTATGTGACGTATTCATGTTACTATCTCTAACTCTATATCGGAATAACACTGCCTTTTATTATTACTTTAATTTAATTAAAATTTTACAATTTTAAAGGTCACCATTTTTTTATATAAAATAAAATGAAACTCCTTGTTACTAACAAAAAAATATCGTCACATTAAGTATACAACAAGATAGACTAGATTGCGCATTCCTTAAATATTATTCATTATTAGTTATAGATACACACATCACATCACTGTTTTTTGAAACTATACTAAAAATGCGTAATAACTAATATTTAATAAAAAATGCAGTTAAACTGGCATATTTTAAAATTATATTACAAATAACTCGTGTACTTTTTTCTATTAAAACTATTTTATGAGGCTCAATACTCTCTGAGTTTAGAATACTAAACTAAAAATTATTAAATTCAGATTTAAAAAGTGCATCCTGAAGTAAATTATTATAATTAATAATTTCACGCCTTAATTCCTAACACAACTCTTCCTTGACAACCACAATTCCATTCATACATGTTTTTATGGTTATGGATTCTGCGGACCCCGGCTTTTTTAAGAATGACCCCGATTTAATCAAGGAACATTCTTCTTGGTCGTCCCATCCTAATTCTTATAAAATAAGAACCAACCGGGCGCTCTAAATATTTAACACTACCAAGATTTCACCCATATTCCAATTAGGATTCCTGAATTCAGAGTAGTATAAGTATACTTTTAAGTGTACATAATTTTTATAGTTTTATAAAAACCGCCGTAAATGTTCATTATTATTAACACCATTTTTTAATATTAATTTAATCGTTTGAAAACAACGGTGAAACAGTTACCACTGCGAGTAGAAGACTGCGTAAAGTCTTATGTAGTTAGGGTGTTAAGTTCACACGAACCTACTATAACCAAATAACTCGATGGGAGACTTCGAGTTGCCCTCGACGTTTTGGTTGTATTCGTTCATTCGTTCTAAGGTTCTAATTTTAAAGTGTTTATATTAGTTTTTACAGTTTCGAATTGCTTTTGTATACCAACTGCATTTTAATCTTGTTTCTTTTGCAATCTTGTGTTTTATTATCACACGTTATATCTTATTAATGATTGTAATTATTATTGTGTTACCTGAATGAGCGACACGCGTCCGTTCCTCATCGCGTTACCATTAGTTAATTAAGTGTTAGAATTTTATTGTTTTGTACATTATAATTTAGTTGAATTACAACCAGTGACGGTACTGCCATCAAATGCCTAATTAGTTTTGCAAATAAGATACTACTACTTAAGTTAGAAGGTTCATGAAATTATTGTTTCTGATGTGATAACACAATTGTGTTTGTCATGTGCATCAATACATTGGGAATATGTTGTGTTCCTCAGATTGTAATCACTCAACATATTAATTGGTCTCATTATACTATGTTTGCCTGTCGTAGGCCAATGTTTACACAATTATTGGGTGTTCTATTTATTTATTACAAAAAGTAACTTAATTATAATTATAAAATTAGTGTTAAAACACCATCGAGATGATGACGGTGGAAAATTTGAAGTCTGAGGTAAAATGCCTTTATAGATTTTTTTGTAATTGTAAATTTAATTATACCTAATGCGAATCGTGCATCGTTTATTAATATTTAAGTAAATTAAATATTGACACTTATTTTGTTAGTGTTAAGATGGCCGCGCTCTGTATTAGCTGAGCCGGAGTGTTAGGATTATTGGCTTTGTACAACGTATTGGAGAACTCGTAAGATTGGCGCATTACTGGCGAGTACCTAATTAGACGTAGTACACGACGCCTTATGAGGCTATCTATGTATATACAATAATTAATGTAAGGCCGTTCTCGCTATTACTCTACTGCCATCTTCTTTACCTATTTAAAGACAATTAAATTGGCCCCACTTAGTATCACTATTAGAGATCTAACGTCTGATTTATTTGCGGTTGCTGTTCAATTCTTACAACGTCAATATGATTCAGCGAGTCTTAATGTTTACAAGAGCATGTGTATGAGAGAGCGACTCTTGTAAACGATGAGACAGCGTATTCTAAATATTTTGACTGATCTTTAGTAGCTATTATAATTAATGTATTTATAAGGATGTTAACAACAAGTTATTGCATTTTTTTCACTTTCTATACAGTCCATAGAATTACGAATATTTTTCACATTCATAGATTAAGGTTTGGTGTGTAAAAAGTAGCAGTCCATGTGTTTTTGGGTAAATCAAGGGTTGAAATTGTGTAATAATATAATAAATGATTATACACTATAAGATATATATTTGAATGTGTTTGTTGTACATACTGTCACGTATATATTTCTATTTAAATGATCAAGTCGATAACAAATTTCATTTGACTAATATTCAACAGAGAAATTGCAATATATCCTATATTGAACTTTTACAAGTTATAAAATATAAGATTAGCATATGTTTAAAGAAGCCATAACTTTTAAAATTGAGTTTTTATTATAATACATAGATTTTTGAAAAATAAATTTAACTAAAGTCAACTTGATCATAGAAACAAAACAATTTTGCAATTATATGTTTTTACTTTAACAAACACGTTTTGGCTTTTAATATAGAAAAAAATGCCTAATTTCTCCAAACAGTCCTTTTAATAAGTATTACCTAATATATACAAAAGCATTAAAAAAGGAGAACAATTCTTAAATATATTGCTCATTGTGAGCAATAATCTCATCTCTAATCGAAATATTATCAATAATTTTGCGTGTTCAATTTTTTTACCACCTTCATTTCTAGTTTTATTTTTTCTTCTTTTGAGGAAAGTATATTTAATCAGTCCGAAATAAATAAGTATTTAGATCCGTAATAAATTATGTACAGTTGGCAACACTAAGTAATATGTAGGTATGTTTAGTATGGACTAAGTAATTCTTAGTTAGGTGCTTGTTTGGTGAAATTCGTCATAAAACTATTATTGTACAACTAACGTATACTGTTTATGTGAGGGAGTTTTTTCTATTAAGATAGTGAGCAGAATAATAATAGTACCTAAGGCACCAAAAATAGCTGCTACAACGAATAATGCAGTAACAGCTCTAGATTTTATACAATTTAAAGTTTAAATGAATAGTATACTTGTGACATAGACTGAATACCACTAGACGGTGCACATGTGACAAAATGTATTTATAAATTCCTATCGAAGCGCGTCTAGTGGTAGAGTAGTCTGTGATAATTTGTGAAAATTTTGTTTGCGTTTATCTCGCTCAATATTAAGACTTTGTTCATTTTAATAATATCTATTCATTCTGGTGCATATGTTAAAGATTTGTCACACTGGGTGCAAGATTGGTATGACATGCGTTTCTATGTAAATCTCGCGTATTTTGACTGGTCCGCATCCCACAGGGCGCATTCAGAGTGACAAATGCTGTAGGTGATTCGTGTTACTAACAAAAATAGATTTTGGTAGTAAGACTAATTTACCTAGTATTTTAAAAACCTATTTCTGTTGGCTAAACAAGGCTTAAATTTTGCGCGAACATTGATTAATGAATTTAAAAAAAATATGCGGCTTACTATCGCGTTTATATCGGAATAATAATAAAAAATGTAAAATCAAAAACCAAAATAAACGCGATAGTAAGCCGCATAAGATTTGTTTAATTCATTAAGACTGTCGAAGTTGACCCAGTTGATTGTTGTTATACGAGAATTAAGTTGTTATTCGTTGAAATATAACATAGAATTCGTTGGTCGTTATTGATATGTTATATTTCAAGGAAGATGATAGTTCAAATGCAAATGTAAGGATGTCTCGTTCGTGTGGTGCGCCGGAGTGTTGTTAGTCAGTCAAATGTCTGATTTGCCAAGAGAAGTTACCTACAGTTGTGTTAAGTTAGCAATGCATAACGTGTTTGTACTTTAATTTGTTTTTTAGTTTTACTCTTGGAAATCAATGGTTAATTATTTAAGAAATTAAAATGTATGTGAAATAATTATTACTGTTTTTAATTTACCTATCTCTCAATCAATCTTTTATATTTTCACACAGGGATAAGCAGAGACGATGGACCATACTCTAAGACCCATATATCTTCTTCAAAGAAGATCAGTTATTGCTGAAGCTGACGCTATAGTCATTACCGCTTGACCAATGCAAAGAAATTAATGATATAAATTTTCAGTGTCGTCATCGGACAAAAGGCAGACGATAATAAAAAACTATGATACTAAAAAAAATTTCAAGGATGTTTTTGATTTAAAAATACTTATATTTCATAACAATATATTTCATTCTAATTATAGAAAAAAGCACCCTCATCTTATTGGTCTTTTCTGTGAGCCCAATATAATTTTAAAAAAGTTACGGGTATGAAAATCATTTTTAAAAAAATTGCTACGCCATCTGTTAGTGAATAGCAAAATGATTTTTTTTTCTATCAGTCAACACTAGATGGCGCTTACCTCAAATTTAACAATAAATATTTTATTTTTAAATTCCTAGTATAAATATTTAATTATTTACTAACAATAAATTAATGATATTTTTAATTAAATTAAAAATAAATAAAATAAACATTATAAAAGGAAGTAATATTATCATCTTTGCCATATTGTTACAACGACAATATCTATCAAAATCGTTGACGCCACATTGCCGATGCAAGTTTTTTAGAGGTTTGAAAGTTATTTTCTATTCGAATAATGGTAAGTGATTAAAAATTGGCCGAATAATTGCATAAAATAGTTATTATTTTGTACATTTGAGAATTAAATCTGTTTCAACCAATAATTATAACGTAATTTTTCAGAAACCTCTTATGCTGCAAGGGCACGAGCGTGCCATTACTCAGATAAAATATAATCGCGAAGGAGACTTACTGTTCTCTGCTGCTAAAGATTCCAAGCCGAATGTTTGGTGGTCATTGAATGGCGAACGCTTGGGAACTTTCAACGGCCATGGTGGTGTCGTATGGTGTCTTGACGTGGACTGGCAATCAATAAATTTGATCACAGGCGGTGGTGACACTACATGCAGGTTTGTAATATTCTATACTTTATATTAAATAAGAAAGATTCCAAATATTTGCCATTAGCTTATAAAATATATAGCGAGGGTATAAGCTCGAAATTACAATTTATATATTTAATTTTATCCATTAAATTGTCACACCTTTTTTCTTCAGGGACCAAGCTCAAGTCCCCATACAAAATAAATGATGTCCTTTAATGCATTTTTCAGGTTATGGGATTTGGAAACTGGTAAAAATATAGCAACAATAAAAACAGGATCATCAGTAAGGACATGCAACTTTAGCTTTAGTGCATACCAAGCTGCATACACTACAGACAAGGCTATGAAACATCCATGCGAGGTTTGTATTTCTAAAACAATATTCTGGTTACTTTAACATGATCGATTGTCTCTGCCTATCCCTGTGGGAAATGAGGCATGATAAAATTTACTTTTATTTGTTAGCTTAACATTTAATTTTATATATTGTATGATTGTTCTGTGTGAATAATCATATATCCGAGGTCACTCGGAGGCTGCAGAGGAGATAGTTTTAACACTTATATTGATAATTCTTATAACATTTTATTGCAATTGAGTTATTTGGAAATAATATATGGATTTTGTATCATCTGTCAATTACAAAGACACACCATTTTAAAAGTAAAGGATATTTAAAAAATAAAGGATATAACCCAATTACATTGTAATCTTTGTACATCAAACTATTTTAAAATGCATATGAAACTGTTACTTAATACAATTAAGTTTAAGTACCCATACAAAATGAATGGTGCCCTTTGGATAATATTATCTGTAGCATAATAATCAGACAGATTGTGGTTGAAATACATTGTAAAATGTATGTTTTAGGTCTTCATCATTGACACAAGAACAATTGATGATTCAATCTCACATCAGGAGCCAACCCTGAAGTGGGAGATCACAGATTCTAAGGTCACATCTATGTTGTGGGGAAATCTAGATGAAACCATCATCACAGGTCACGAAGCTGGTGATCTTATCCAGTGGGATCTCAGAGTGAGTAGTATTTAAATAAATAATTAATATTTTTCATTTTAAGTTCATATAATTTCTTAGAGAAATTTTTCCTTTAACTGGCATATTGATAGCGACTAAGGCAACTATGCACTCGTTTTTTACCGTCATCGGCACTCTTTGACCTCATGCCATCAGATAAGTAACAATAAAAAACGAGAACTGTCATAAACCCATTATGTGTTAACAAATATTTATTAATGTATTTATGTATAGGTTATCAAAGTTGTGGTACTACTCCAGAGCCTGCCAATCCAGGGTAGTACCACCACTTACAAGTATACAGACTGTGAAGTGATTTAGTCGCGTTTCGGGATCAGCTTGTAAGTTGCCTGTTCCAAGTGGGCCGGCATAGTGGATGTGACTGCTACTTACAGTTATTGAATTGTAGTAGCAGTGACATCCATTCATGGACCACACTCCAGCTTAACATCAAGTGGGGTGGTCATATGTTGAGTCACAATTAAGAAAGAAAAAAGTTTTGGAAATATTTATTATTGTATAGATTAGACATAAATGATAATAAAAATATATGAGCATACTCCACCCAATGTAATCTGATTTTATTAGAAGAACTAAAGGGGTATATATGGTAGTCTACAAACTGCTTTATTACATTAATAAAATTCTAAATACTTGTAATAAGGCAACCATGGTGTAGTGGCAGTGCAATGGTTACACAAACCGAGAGCACAAGTTCGAGACTGCCTACCGGTACCAATGTATCTTTGATATACGTACTTTGGTTGTCCTGTTTCTATGATACAAGCACTTTAGTAGCTTAGTATAGAAATGTAAATTAAAAAAAACAAGGTTTAGGTGGCTTAGTACTCCTAAATGTCAATTTTCTGATACTAATATTACATACTTTTTTAGACTGGCAAGAAAATCCACTCTATCAAGGAGCACACACATCAAATTAATGACATGCAGTTGTCTAAAGATGGAACTATGTTTATCACAGCATCAAAGGATCAAACTGCTAAACTTTTTGACACAAATACTTTGGAACTTCTAAAGGAATACAAAACTGAGCGTCCAGTTAATTCAGCTGCCCTCAGTCCAATCCTTGACCATGTAGTACTTGGTGGTGGTCAAGATGCCATGGAAGTAACGACCACATCAACCAGACAGGGGAAATTCGATTCTAGGTTTTTCCATTTAGTGTTTGAAGAGGAGTTCGCTAGGCTGAAGGGCCATTTCGGTCCCATCAACAGCATGGAATTCCATCCTGATGGCAAAAGTTATGCCTCAGGCGGAGAGGACGGTTACGTACGCGTGCAGAGCTTCGATCAATCTTACTTTGATTATTCCTTTGATTACAACAGAGAATAAATTTATGGGTGCATTAAGTATTTCTCAATTATACATTTTATTAAAATTTCGTATTGAATTCTTTGACTATTTCATTTCTTTGTAAAGCCCTGTATGCAATTGAGATACTGTTCCTTAAATGTGGCATGTTCCTTATCTTTGCAAGTTTGTAACATTATGCACATGACAATCAATTAATCAAGTCGAATTGTCACGCCGTTTCCCTACAGGGATAGGCGTCGCTTGCTACGATCCTGACACAACTCTCTCGCTTCCCTCACATCCTCAAGATCTACGGTTTTGGTCGAAAAACACCCTCTTTGGTTTGCCTCGTCCATCCATATTAGATTTACATATTTCTTTCGTCAATCTACTTACAGTAAACATGCTTGAGGCGATAAATTGTTTTTAGTATTGTCTCTACCTCAGACCAATATCTATACTTGTATGATCCGAGGTCCCAACAATGAAACAAAACTGAAACAAGTATTTAGACCTCAATGTATTCGCTTACCATTAGGCAAATCAATCAATCAAAATGTCACGCCTTTTTCCCACAGGGATAGGCAGAGACAATGGAGCGCCACTTACCACGATCCTTACATAACTCCCTTGCTTCCTTCACATCCACAATTCTCTTCATACAGGCTCTGTGGTTATGGGCACTAGGCAACCTAGCAAATCTAGTTACAAATAAATAAATGCATTTTTTGTCGCTAAACATATGACACCATCCTTCCTGATTTTAAAATGGGATCCATGAGTGGAGGCGACAAAGATTAGGAAATACTACAAAAAATTCAAAATGTCTAAGTTATTTAGGCACTGATAGTCCCTAGTGCAGCGTATAACTGGTCGCCATTTTATCATGTTCTTTAATTATTCATTAGTGTAAACATTACAAAAAAGGCTCTGGAGCTGTTTTGATTACCGTGAGGGTATTTAAAGAGTAGTAGGCAGACATTTGATGGTTATTTACCTAGTCCGCTGATGCAGTTGGCGGTGTCACTTAGTAGCGATAAAAATTCCCTTACAATACAGAATGTGAAGTGAGTTGTCGCTTTCCGGGATGAAAGTTGTCTGTTCCAACACAGTGGATTTGCAGTTATTTACCTGTACTAGCCGTCGCCTTTATTCTCCATAACACCCCAGCCTAACATCAGGAGGCAAGCTGGCATATGTCCACAAAAAAATATATTTGTGACGTTCGTCCAAGACGTCTATTTCAGAGTGTAGACTTTGGCCAGCATAGTGAGGGTGACTAAGGCATCTGTACCTTGAATCGGACTTTCCGTTGTCGGTTCTCTTGAACCCTTGGTTACCATCAGGCAAATTGTCAACGTTAGATGTTTAGTCTCAATTTAAAAAAAAAGGTTGATACAATAAAAAGTCAATTTTAAAAACATTTCGTTTATTTCATTATACAAATAGTACTGATCACATGTTCCTTACAAATTACGATATTTACAAAAAGTACGGAGTATTATATGGTGATGGGACTTCTCTCTGACTATCAGGAACAGCTTTGAATATTTTAGGTTGTCTATCATTTACGGTTTGGAACTCCATTATTGAGGCTACATTACCACAACGATAACAATAGTTTGGCGCACTCCATACTGTTAATAATTGCTTATCAAACATGTATTTATAACCTGTAATAATAAAACATTTTATTATTAGCTACGAGGCACATTGCGACTTTTGTCTTAGGAATACAGTACAACAAAGCTGGGTTGCCTGGTGCCCATAACCGTAGAGTTTGTGTGAACGTGAAGGAAGCGAGGGAGTTGTGTCAGAATCGTGAAAATTAGAAACAAACTACTTATACATATTACGAGTTATTGAGTTACATTTAAAAAAATAACATAAAATGTTATGTTTAATTTATATGTCTGATAGAATTAGAATATATGTCTTATCCCCGGTCGGAGCAAATATTTGTTTCATAGCTTTTATTTGTAATATTTAATAGTATTAAATATTACAAATATTTGTTAATAAAAAAAAAGAGATGGATATTTGCTTCGGGTCTGATTATCAAAGAGTGGTAGGCAGTGGTACCCAGTCTGCCGATCCGGGGTAGTACCACCACTTACAAGTATACAGACCGTGAAGTGATTTGGTCACGTTTCGGGATCAGCTTGTAAGTTGCCGGTTCCATCTAGGCCGGCATAGTGGATGTGATTGCTACTCACAGTTATTGAATTGTAGTAGCAGTGACATTCATTCATGGACCACACTTTGGCTTAACATCAAGCGGGGTGCTGTCATATGTCGAATCACAATAAAAAAAAAAAATTAGCCGAAATACAAAAATGTATTGTATTTCAGAGAAACTCCTATTAACGCGAAATCAGAACTGATTGAATTCCGAATTGATTAAAATGTCAGCTTAGGCCCAAAAATTGATAAATTTGACCAAAACAGGTGTTTGCCGACCAAATCGGAGACATCCTCAAGAAAGCTAGGTTGTTGCCTAGTGCCCATAACCATAGAGCTTGCATGACCAGAATTGTGAATGTGAAGGAAGCGAGCGAGTTGTGTCAGAATCGCGGCAAGTGGCGCTCCATTGTCTCTGCCTATCCCTGTGGGAAAAAGGCGTGACAATTTGAATAATCTGGTAAATATTAGATGAAACAGTCGATTTATTTGACTATCGAATTATAATAGAAAAAGATGTGTTGCCAGAATTTTATGAGACCCCGCGTTCGCCTCTATGTATACATATCGGTTGTTCGTTGCGCGCCGTGCGAAGATTACTACATATACTTGAAGGCTTCAGTTCTTCTCAAAGTCGAAGCTGCTCAAGTGGCATACACATATGTTTTTGTAAATGTAACCCACTTAAAGTTTACTAAAAAATCATAATGCTTTTTTATATAATAAAGAGACATTTACCTTCATTAACAAGTTGATGTGCCCGACATATAAGGTTTAAATTATTATAACTCAAAAAGAGCTCTGTTACAGTACTACCAAATAGCCAACCAGCTCCCCGAGGACTAACATCCCTGCAATTGAGTAAATATATTGTGATTTTGTATGTCTGTAAAAACCATTTTGCCCACTGTCTTGTTAAAGAGATCATTTAATCAAGCCTCACATAAGACATTATGTGGTTAAAAAAAAAACATGGTTTATTGTGGACCCAGCTACAAAACCAATATAAGAGTAGTTTAGAATGTTTTTATTATTTTTTAGCATATTCCAGTATATAGTAAATCAGTAACGAAATTCGAAATGAAAATCGAATTGATTGATTTTAAAAAATTGTATATGAAAAATATATATTTACCACATTTTCACAGAGACAGTTGGATCTGACCAGAGTAGATCACAAAAAGCACCTTTGTGTGGAATTTGTTGATTCCTATCAATCATTCTGATTTGATCTATCATTGATATTTCCGGGGATAGCCCACCGTGAACACATAATACTGTATTATCTATTAGCTGCAAAACAAATGAGCCAATTTAAATTAATCAATTGAATTGTCATGCCTCCAATCACATAGTGATTTAAGACGTGACACACACGAAATTAGGAAACAATGTTCTTATTGCCGAAAGTATTTTGAAAAAAAAGACAGACTCTGAAGATTTCTTTCTTAATCAATTCAGGGACATTCTTATAAAGCAGAGGTCTGTATGAAGAGAATTGTGTATGTAAACGAAGCGAGAGAAGTGTGTGAGAAATAATGTGCAGGATGCGAAAATTGATGATTAAATTATTAATAACAAAAACTGGAGAAAAGATCTGTAAATAAAATAATAATAAACTTACTGCAGCAATTGTCATCAAGTCAAATACTTTACAACAATCTCTCCATGCATTGGCATTTCCATATTTGTTGAGACATTCATCATAAAAACCATATACTTTTGTTATTTGACATGTTTCATGATTACCTCTTAGTAAAACAATCCTGCGAAAATACAATATATAATTTTGATTAATGTATCTTCATCAATAAAGATATACTATATACACGGAAGATATAAGAGGCCTAAGTGGCAAGTACCATAAACGCCAAGTTTAAATCCAAATAGTTACACTTTAAACATACTACATGTACACTAGGTATTTGTTGGTAAGTATAAATATGTGTTCATAGTATAAAGGATTGTTTTGACTCTTTTTAATCTTTGCACCTACAGAACAACAATATTTCTCTCTTTTCCCCAAGGTAGAACTGCAGTGGATGGCAAAGAGCATTGATCTTACCTATTATAAAAACGATAAAGTATTAAATAAAAACAGAACGCTTTAGAATATAGAGTTGGATGACAAAACATAAGTGATCTAGCAAACAGGTGTTAAGTCCTGACAATTTTAAGTGCAGCAGGCAAACAATTTATAGTCATTTGCCCAGATTGCCGATCTAGGGTAGTAGCACCACTTTTAAGTGACTTTCTTGCATTTTGGGATAGTTTCCGTTTTTATCTAGACACACTTAGTGGATGTGATTGCAACTTCCAGTTGGTAGCAGTAGCTTCAAGCTATTGTCTATCCCTATACAAATTTAAGCATGACAATTTGATTTTGTTTAATCCATATTCTATATAATAAAAATAAAATCTTGTTTATTGGTAAGAGGATCTCCCATGAGCATTTGAGATAGATCAATGGTGTTTTGTCTAAAATGGTTTCTTACTAACACTATGAGGAAAGATGGGATACTCTTCTGAACTTATATAACAAAATACAGTGCGTGAAAGCAGTGTTGGATTGGCCACGTAGCAACCTGCACTCCAACGCCTGTCTGTTATCTCTAAATTTGCCCATATTAAATCCAGAAAAGTTTATTTGTAACAGTTTAATACCCTAAACCTAAAGCAAACCAAGGGCCCCTTGACAGAATTTGCTACAGGCCCCGCGCTGGCTTAATCCGACACTGTGTGAGAGATTGAATCCATGGGGTACAACTAGTAAATAGTAATTTTTTTTTTTTTTTTTTTTTTTTATTGTGACTCGACATATGACAGCACCCCGCTTGATGTTAAGCCAAAGTGTGGTCCATGAATGAATGTGACTGCTACTACAATTCAATAACTGTGAGTAGCAATCACATCCACTATGCCGGCCTAGATGGAACCGGCAACTTACAAGCTGATCCCGAAACGTGACTAAATCACTTCACGGTCTGTATACTTGTAAGTGGTGGTACTACCCCGGATCGGCAGACTGGGTGCCACTGCCTACCACTCTAAAAATTACTATAAACATTTATGTAATATAGTAATATTACATAAATGATATAAAAAAAAACAATCATACCTGTCTGGATACCTAGCCTTTAATGCCATAAGAAATGTTAATGTTTCTAAACTATAATAACCACGGTCTACATAATCTCCCATAAATATATACTTTGTTTCGGGCACTGGTCCACCAATGCGGAATAGCTCTTCTAAATCATAAAACTGAAAAGTTTAAAAAATACATTTGTTATAATTAGTCAAAATGCATATCTAGACCAGAACCTTTGGAAGAAGGCTATTTAATTGCAAGATGACTGGTTTAGTTGTAGTGAAATGGTCAAACAAACTCAGAGTCCCTGGTTCAAAACCATTTGCACGTACCAATGCATCTTTGATATATGTACTTTTGGTAATCCTGTTTCTATGATACAAGCTTTTAAAGCTTAGTATAGAAATATATTAAACATTTTATCCTATTCTAATAATTATTTTGAATCATGTTATTAAACAATGTAATATATAATAATAACAGCATTAGGGGTTTGTGTGAGAATTATGACCAATTTGGGCAAAATGTAAGTTATGACAGGTTATAAAAGATACCATATAACTTATGTTAGGGACTTTTACAAGTCATTAGTTCTGCAGATAGTTTCAAAGGAAGCCTGGGTGAAAGCAGAGATGGAACTGCATGCTACCCGCCAGCCATGTAATGTCTAACATTGTGGTTAGCCCCCTTTGTAGAGGCTGCCTGAATGAGGAGGAAACATGTGCTCTTGAGTTGCAGTAGCATAGCCGAAGCGAGACAGAAGATACTTGGCAACGCAAGAATGCTTTCGGTACTCTGCAGGAATGAGACCTGGCCTCTATGGAGAAAATCGGGTAGCTCCACTGAGAGCAAAACATTGAAAAATGCACAAAGAAGCCATAGAGGACTTGAGTGCAGTAACGAGCCTGTACATAACAGTAACAGTGTCCAACTATTAAGTCTAGAATGTGCACTCTGCACTAGTCATAGCAGCCCCTCTAGCATGACAATCCAAGAAGCAAAATCGACACCTGCAAGGAATATTATTGTAACTCATTTTAAATAAGTTACCAGGACAGGGCTACAAAATGTTTAAAATGAGTTACTTGGATTGCCAATGCTAGGGAAACAGGAAGGTTTAACCCCAAGATTACTCCAGGACCATCTTTGACCTATTGGAGGCCCGGGGCACATAAGGATAATTCCCCCTATAAGCAAGACAGGGCACTATTTTCTCATAATAGACAATTTAAGGTATACAATTCACAGTGGTATTATATCAGTCTTAATAATATGATTGTTTTCCAAATAAATATGTTTTTCGGTAACAAAATTGGTTATAGTTACCACATACCTAGAGTGCCCAGTGGGAAAGCTTCGAAACACATGATACGTATTAACCTATTAGCTTTTAAATCAATGCTAAACGGTATCAAATCTGAACATTAGCATTAGATCAATATCAAAGTATAACTTTTTTTAAATGTGCATACTTATTTTCACTCTTTTACACAATCCTCCTATGGCCACAAAGAAGTGTACAAGTTGTTAATAAAGTATAATCCACTTGGGCTTCACTTAATATAATCTTGCTCTATGGATTTGTATGTAAATCTGTTAAGCATACTGCACACATAGATAGAATAATAGAATATATAGAAATATTAAGGGAATTGTGTAAGGGTTGTGAAAAGCAGTATGCCAATGTCTCTGTCTATCTCTGTGAGAATTGAGGCGTAACAATTTATATAAGTTTTATATAGTAGCACTCATAGATGATAATTATGTTAAGAAAATAGTAATAACATGTATGGTAAATTCTCACCTCAACAATCGCTTGGGATATCTTAATACTAATATATCATAAATAGGAAGTTCTGCAGGTAGTAATACTTATGAAGTTGTTTAACGGATTATTAACCAAAGAATCGATAAACAAAGCTTGAATCATACTTAAAGGATGTGAAAATTCAAAAAAAGGTATAATTTTAGTAGTTATGAATTACCTGGCCATGAATATCCCCGCAGACAGTTACAGGTGTTTGTACCTCCTGTACATTGGACTCCTCCAATAACAAATCACAAACAATACCACACAATTCTCTTAAGTCATCTTCAGGAAGATATTTACATTTTTCGGCAATATCTATCCATTTATCTACATCACTCATTTTTACTAAATCTTCTTGAAAAATTGAATCACGGCACAACCCCGCAGAACCTCGGTGATTGTGTTATTTTTTATTCTAGCTTTGGTCGTAAACTCATGCATTTCAACAGCCTTTCGGAAAATGTTTTTTAATCAATAAGATGTTATATTAAATATTTCAAAAGCATTTTTATTTTTATTTTAAGTTGTGGCATTTTTAAAAATATATTTAGAGTTATAAACATATCTTTATTTCATATTTAAAAAAAAAGTGTAAAATTGTGTAGAAATATTGACATATTTTTACATAGTGCAACACTGCATATGTTAGTTGTCAAAAGCGAGACGAAAACTATTTTTTGCTTCGTTTGTCTACGAGACCAAGGTAATTATTTTATTGATTTTCTTATGAAATGCTGGTTATACTGTTTTCTTTTGTTAGTTATATAGCTACTTCCATGTTACACGTAGAAACATCTTTAAACATTTATAATAAGTTCCATAAATCATCTTCATCATTCCGTAACGGAAAAAAAAATCCTCCATTAATTTTTTTCTAGCCGCTGCTAGCCACATCCTCATTTTAATTGGAGCACGTTGCTAAGATTTAACGATTTTTACTTAGATTATTTACAAATTATTTTTTAATTATTTAAAGATTTCTTTGTTCGTAGCAATCGTCCAAAATCACACGAAGTTTTAGTGAATGTTTTACAATATAACTTTATACCGAGAAAGAAACTCTTAGCTGAAAGAGTTACTTAAACAATCAGAAATGGAGGTGGGTAACCTCGATCCGGAACATAGAAAATGCCTGGAAAGATTTTTGTATCTTGGGCTGGATGAACCCAAGTATTACCCTGGTTGCTGGATGTCTCATGGTTACTATGAAATGGAAAAGTCACATAGCATTAATAATGCATTGTCGCGTAATAAGAATGATCTTGAAATTGTTAAAATCATTCATAAGGTAATTTTAAATTTAAATTCTAAAGTTGCAAACTTCAAAAACTGTTAATATTGCTGTTGTTTTGTTTTTGTTAGGGTTTCTAATTAATCTCAACCTTTGGAAAGCATTAAAATATATATTTGCTATGAACATCTATACAAATAGCCATCTACTAATTACATAGTGTTTTTTTTTAGTCCACACATCAAAATCAATAGATTTGCATCATGATCACATAAAGTGGTGCTTCATGTGCCTATATCACAGGGATACTATATCCTGTGGGATATAGGTGGTGTTACTGCCCTGGGTCGGTAGACTAGACAAAAGGCCAACAACTTTCTGCCTACTATGTGTAATTACTGGATTATATGATGACATGGCAACATGTCAACGCAATGAGCATTAAACCATCTCTCTGGTATGATGCATCTGCCTGCATTGCCATAGACCTGCATGCAACCTATGGATGCTTAGAATATTGTTCCAATTTTCTAAGCATCCATTTTGAAACACCATTTCTAAATCCAATAATAGGTGTGAATCATATTTTTGTGTTGTTTTTCTACAGGCCTACAAGGAGGGTTGGTTTACCCGTTACGAGATAATTGCATTTGCATTTACTAAATGCTTAAAGTATGGTGGGCCAGCTCTAAGGGAGGAAGTGTATAAAATTGTGCCTGAAGTGTGCAAAAACTCTGAGGAACTTATGCAGTTCATAAAGTTTACTAGAATTCACAAAACAGGTTGATAATACATTGTATATTTTATAACTTGTTAAAGTAGTGGTCTATAGAGCTTATATGAAAATAATTATTGTGTAGAAAACAAAAAAAGTTTTTTTATATTGTGACACGACATCTGACCTCGTCCCGCCTGATGATAAGCAAGAGAAGGTCCAAGAGTGACAATGACTGAAAAAAAAAGTTTTGTAAGGATCATGGAAATTATTTATTTGGATTAATATTATCAATATTTATGAATAAACTAATGCTTGTTCATAAATTTGTGTTAAATATACATTCTTTTATAAATACTATCATACAATATTCTACATTAGGGTTTTCAATACAAACATTTCCAAATATATGTACAAGATTTGAGTGGATATTTCATACATAGCCTTATAATTCACAAACTTGTTTTAGTAGTAAAACTAGTTTTAAAAACATATATTGTGGGATAAAATATTTAATAAAATTTGACAGTAAATTATTAAACAAATCATCAGGTTGCGGTCAAGGATGGTGTAGGGTGCTGAAGAAGTGGTACCACAGCCGGGATCCTCTTGATCTGGCTCAGGAGATGGCTAGAGTGAAGTCACGCCATTGCCATTCACACAGAACACTCCTCGTCAAAAGTCATATTAAGGTGGAGGAAGCTGATGTTGGTAAGTTGATTTTTCAAATATTTTTCTAATTTATTGCACGCTGTACGAAAATTACAATGTAATCAGGAAATATTCTTTATTTTGTATAGTTTAGGTGTGCAAAATCATCAAACTATAATTATGACATTTGAAAGCAGAACAGTTAATATTCAAGCATGTCTTTGCAATAGAAAGATGATAAAAAATCTAATTAATGAATTAAACAAGTTTTATGTCACGGAGAGACGGTGGCTGCAAAGCTCTTGAAACGTCAGAATATTAAAATTAATAAAAATAGTTTTGATTTTACAATTTTATTTTATTATTCTGACATTTCGAGAGCTTTGCAGCCATCGTGGTCATGGAGAGACTAAGGTGTCCTATTGGTTGATACTATTATTGTTCCCAAAACTACCCTGTTTAATGTTTTGATTTTGTTTTTCTGTTCCCAGTTTAATTTAAATTAAACAATAATAATAGTAATCCCCATAAAATTTGTTTAATTCATTAATTAATGTTCGTGCAAAATCTTAGAAAAGATTTAAATAAATTACTACTTTTTAACATATTTGTGTTTAGGCCGTGATGCTGTTGTGAAATATGGAGTCTTTGGATTCAGGAAGACAAAAACACTAATGGCCCAAAAACCTGAAGCTAAGCGTGTTCTCGAATACATTCAAATAGTTGAGGATATGCGACATTGTGAAGACCCTGTACATGCTGCAGAAATTGCTAAGGCTAACAACCTGACTCTGGATCATGTGCCTGGTCACCTTTTGACATCAGCTGAGGTTTGTTTTAATTATTATATTATTTTTACATTATTATTGACTTAATTCGTATCACCATTTAAATTATACTAATACAATTTATACAAGTAATAATTAAGATGCGACGTCGGATTTCGACTTGCTTGATGGTTAGCAAGAGGAAGTCTAAGAGTGCTGACGACTGAAAAAACAGATTTACTTACGGTTGCTTAGTCGCCGTCACTACGCCGACCAAGGAATTGTTTTAAATCAAAAACTAACTTTGTTTTAAACTTACGCAGTTGTTAATTAGTATAAAGCAAAAAAGGTTGTAACGAAGTTCAATTAGGGGTAGTTAGAAAACATATGCTTGCTGAATACAGTAGTAGCACCCACCCATAGTCTTCTCGTAACCTCAACCATTGATGCATTGCTGAAAGGCCAAGTTTATTAGTTTAGTAAAATATGTTTGCATACACTCTTCTGTATGACCTGACACAGCTGACTCAGCAAGATATCGTCAGTCATGCCCTCTTTCTGCTGGACCTTGTACTGATCAACTAACCGGGCCTAAAATCTCAGTTAAAGCCTCCCTTCCTTCTTCTGCCATGGAGGATGTGTGGCGTTTTTTGCAATACTGGTCAGCGGATTGGGAGGGTATGCGAATTTCGGCGCCACAGAAACAGCAGTGTTGCCTATATTAGTATAGCTATAAATAATAATTTATGTTTTAAGGTCTGGGGAGCTGTTCTTCCGCAAATGCCTCTGCACCAAGTGTTGAGTTGTCTGCAAAGGATTCATAACATGGGTTTCTTTAGCCCAATGGAGACAGAGGTTGACATAACAACTCTTGTTGTTTCCATGCTCACTAATAAGGACCTTATCAAACAATCGAATCTTACGCCAATTGCTGTTTACATTGCTATTGCTAATTACAAGAAGAAAAACAGGTAAATAAATACTATCTTGTACTATAATTACAAAACCCACACCTAATGCCACTAAGCATCATCTACCAGCCAAAGAGCAGGAGAAAGTGTAATAGTGATTAGGAACCATACCCATGAGTTTTACATACTAAGGGCAAAACAAAAATATAATTAAGATATAATATTTTGCAAGTTTATAAATGTACATACAAATCGCAGGAATTATTGCACTTGCAGGAATAACTTATGTAAATTTTTGTAACAGATCTGTAAAATTTTAAAATAAGAATAATAATAAAAATAAGGTGACTGTGGTTTAGTGGTAGTGCAATGGTCACTCAAACAGAGCATGGGTTTGAAAAGCACTTGCTGGTACCAATGTATCTTTGATATGTGTACTTTGGTCGTTCTGTTTATATGATAATACTAAACTAAAGAAACTGTACTAAAGAAATCTAAAATTTTTGCAATTATTAATTATAAAATACTACCAATAATAAAAAAGGCACAATCAGTCGGTCATGAAAAAATTAAAGCCAATGCACTCTAGAAGTTAACACTTACAAAGGCCGCTTGCTGCCGCTATTCTTTGACCCGCGCTGCGACTATGCGAACCGGAAAGCAAGATACGGAAAATACGTCAGGAGGCTTCAATAACACTTTGTATAATTAAACAATATAATTGTCATAGTTATTGAATAGTTTTTTAATACCTGAAAGCTAATATTTATGTAGACATACAGACTTGTTAATAAATGAATTTGAATACATAACCAGTAGGTTGTATTATGTGTTTGTGAGTAAATGTATTATGTGGTCTCCGTGACCACGATGGCTGCAAAGCTCTCAAAACGTCGGAATAATAATAAAATGTAAAATCAAAACCAAAATAAACGCGATAGTAAGCGGCATAAAATTTGTTTAATTCAATAAATGTATTGTTGTTTTTTTTTTGTATAGTTGAACTTTTGTTTATTACAGACCAATGAAATATGAGAAAGCAAAAATTTTTGCTGAGAAGGAAAAACGTAGGCGTGCTAAGCAGATTTATGATCCAGAGACAGGTATATGGAAATGGAATGTTAAGAGGCGTAATCCGAAGGAAATTAGGATATGGGGTAAGTGTTACAACCTAATGTAAATTATTGTGCGACATGTGACTTCGACTTGGGATGGCCAAAAGTTTTTTATCGTGACTTGACATAATATGACAGCACCCCGCTTGATGTTAATCCAGAGTGTGGTTCATGAATGGATGTCACTGCTGCTACAATTCAATAACTGTAAGTAGCGATCACATCCACTATGCCGGCCTAGTTGGAACCGGCAACTTACAAGCTTTACTGAAACGCGACCAAATTACTTCACAGTCTGTATACTTGTAAGTGGTGTACTACCCTGGATCGGCAGACTGGTTACCACTGCCTACCACTCTTTGACAATCAGACCCAAAACAAAAATCCGCCTCTTTTTTTATGAACAAATATTTGCAATATTTTAATATAATTAATAAATATTACAAATAAAAGCTATGAAACAAATATTTGCTTCGTCCGGGAAACGAACTCGGGACTACGCGCAACAGACTGGTGTACTAACCAATACGCCGCGCCTGTCATTATTTTCATTCTAATATTAATTAATGATTATTCTATATTTAATTATTTAATTCTATATTTAATTATATTAAATTATTCTATAATTAATGATTCCCAGGTATTGAACAGCCACCCAATGAGGATATAATACAAGCTCTGAACATTCTGTTGGATGAGAGCTGGTTGGTTACACCTGCTACTGGGGCGAGTTATATGATCACATTGGATATGAGATCACACATGTTCAAAGGTACGTTAACATTATGACATTTTGGTCGATTTAAACACGCTTTTATTAGCTTGACTTGTATGTATGTAACTATGTAATACATACATCTTTCAGATTAATTTTTACCCAATTCTAAAGGTCTAAATAATTTTAAAAAATTGTTCACGTATTAAAAACAGACGACAATACAATAATTTCATAAAAAGTTTTGCCTGGCATAGTGACGGCGATTGCGGCAACCTTAAACTGACTCGTTTTTATTTAGTCATTTTTGGACTTCTTCTTGTTTTCAGTGCGGTGCAGATATTTATTAAACATAGTATTTTTTAATGCTGTGAACCGAGAGTTTCTATTTAAAAAAATTATTAAAAGAGTTAACTAATAAGTCTTAACTGACATGAAACAATAAACAACATGTATGTTTCTTAACTCAATAAAAAGAGGGTTTCATTATTCCTTATAAAGTCTATAGTGACTCATACTGCAGCCTTTTCTCGCAATCACTATGCCAGCCAATGCTTCGCTTGACAGTTCCAAGGTTGAAGGATAGAATTATTGGATCTCCCAATATCAATTTATAGATATTTTATTAAATCATAACTTAAACACAGGTCGTCATTTCTGCAAGAAGTATGGTCCACCAAAGAAGAATAAGAAAAATGGGCCTGTACCCAACAAACCACCGTCAGATGAACCTGCCGTCGATGCTAAACAAAGCAAGAGGCGTTTGTTAGCCGAATGCTTTTACAATTCTAATGTTACTCCCGGTCATGCAGGTACGTAGGTCATGTGTTATTTAAATTAAAGGTTCAATATTTTTTTTAAATTTGAAAATAAAAAATAAAAATATTTATTGAAAATATATATTTATTAAATATAAATAGGAATAGGCAAAGCGCCAATTTCCACGATCAGGACACAACTCTCTTGCTAAATAATATCAAGCTTAACATCAACTCCAGCTTAATGTGTCGATTCACAATAAAATATTAATATATATTTTATTTGGCCGGCATACTGACGGCTACTGAGGCAGCCGTGAACCAAGACGGTTTTTTCAATCATGCTTACGATCAGGCAGATCGAGGTCAGATGTCGAGCCACAATAGGAGGAGCTCGTTTCTTCACGAGGAGCTCGTCTAGGGGTTTTGAGTCACGACAATTCAATGTAAGCCTAGCTGGAATTGGCAACTTTCAAATTGAACCCAAAATGAGTCTGAGTCACTTTCACAGTCTGTACACTTAAAAGTGGTGGTACTACCCTAGATTTGCAGACTAAGGAAAAGACACACTTGATGGGTTGCTGACTATCCCATTATATGCATAATTTACAAAACAATATTTTTTTTGTAGCTATTGTTCTGGCGCTTCACATTTTGAAACGTGAAAAGAATGTGAAGCTTGCAGTTTTTACTGAGGAGGGCGTGAAGATTGTTCACATTGAACCGAACTTTAACACTATTCAGGAAACCGAGTTTGTTCTACGAGTATGTATTCATTTTTGATCACCTTGTAAGTTGCCGGTTCCAACTAAGCTGGCATAGTGGATGTGATTGCTACTCACAGTTATTGAATTGTAGTAGCAGTGACATTCATTCATGGACCACACTTCGGCCTAACGTCAAGCGGGGTTCTGTCATATGTCGAGTCACAATTTAAAAAAAGTTTTTTCATAACAGTGTCTTGTTGCTCCTTTAACCGATTCATTGCCACGTCAAATTCACTATTTGACAGATAGACAGCTGCTTTGACATTAGTTATTATAGTTCTAAAAGTTCACACGCAGCGCTAGCGAACGCGAACGCCATTTTCACTCCACAGTAGTGATGTGCATAATCGAATTGATTGATTTCAGTAATCATTCAACTTAGTCGATTGTTAATAGGGATTAGTTACTAACTTTAGCGTTAAGCACAATAAACTCCGTTCTAATTATTTACTAGCATACATTTGTTTAAAAAATTAGCTTTTCGACAATTCGAATAAATTGATTAAAAATTAGTATTATGGATTTCGATTTATTGTAACTACTACTGTTTTATGTATTCAAGACATTACCCAACAACATAACCTTTTACTTTACAACTTTTATTCATTTATTCATTTAAAACGTCCAGTAGGTATCTATTAATACACTTGGACTAGTCATACACAAAATAACATGTCATACAATTGATTTAAATATTATGCAGCCTAAATAGCCTTGTCAAATTTATATAATACAATTTGTAATAGGTACAGTAAAATAATTAACGATAATAACAACGTTAAATATTTAAAATCAAGTTTTTAACATGTCATTCAATTTACAATTAATTAAAATATTATGCAGCCTAAATAGCCTTGTCAAATTTATATAATACAATTTATAATAGGTAAAGTAAATAAATTAACAAAAATAGCAACATTAAATATTTAAAGTCAAGTTTTGAACATGTCATCAACAAACACAATTATCATCTAAAGCTTCCCTCAGAGAATAATATACTCTATTTATTACCATTTCTTTAACACGCATTTTAAATTCAGTGCCCTCAAGAGCTTTTATATCATCAGAAAGATTGTTGTAGAACTTCACACAACAACAAAGAAAACTACTGGACAACTTATGCAGTCTATGGGACGGCCTCATGATTTACTTTACAACTATATAGTAATAAAACAAATTTCTTTATTTGAATATTTTTATTTGTTAATTTGTGACATTCATACACAGATATATTCGAATTATATGAATAAACATTGTTAACAAAAATACAAT
This sequence comes from Tinea trinotella, assembly GCA_905220615.1. Classification (NCBI taxonomy): domain Eukaryota; kingdom Metazoa; phylum Arthropoda; class Insecta; order Lepidoptera; family Tineidae; genus Tinea; species Tinea trinotella. The sequence continues at coordinate 11,138,312 of HG992312.1, forward strand.
TAGTGTATAATACAATACAAAACATAATTCTTTTATGTTTTTAGAATCATGTATTTACATTATTTGGTTTTATTATGATTATGTTTTAGTAAGTTCTCCACTACTGCTGTTGCTACTAATATTAGTATTATCATTTGATTATATTAGTTCAATAATCAATTGGTTATTCGATTAATGAAATCATTCGACTTGCACATCGCTACTCTGTACTTTGTGCAACGCTTCGTGTGAACTTTAAGAACTAAGCTGTCACCCAAGAAGTTTGACAGGAATCAGATTTGATTCATCGGCATTTACATTATTTGGTTTTATTATGATTATGTTTTAGTAAGTTCTCCACTACTGCTGTTGCTACTAATATTAGTATTATCATTTGATTATATTAGTTCAATAATCAATTGGTTATTCGATTAATGAAATCATTCGACTTGCACATCGCTACTCTGTACTTTGTGCAACGCTTCGTGTGAACTTTAAGAACTAAGCTGTCACCCAAGAAGTTTGACAGGAACCAGATTTGATTCATCGGCAATGAATCGGTTAAAAGAATTGTGTACAGTAACTAAAGAGAGTTAACAACAATGCGACTACTGTACAATCTTAAGATAATTATTGTGATAGTTGAAGCTATTTGAATAATACGAAACTAAATCTCCTATATTTTTTAATATGTCCAATATACGAATATTTAATTCACGTAATTGTGACCATATATACTGAGGCGTTTCTAGCCCATGTGGCGCCCGTGTGCAACCAAGTACCCTGGCGCCCTCTAGTCTAGTAGGAACGGTGTCGCAATACAGGGTGCTTGGCGCTACCTTAGACCCGGCGCCCGTGTACGCTGCACACCCTGCACCATAGGTAAAGACGCCTCTGCATATATACTAACTTTACCCTATTTTTAATAGAAACTCGACCTTGGCCGCGTTCAGTTGGACGCTCCGATCGAATGGGCGAATAAAAACAAGCACAAAATCGATGTGTTTATCAATATGGTGGATCGTACTACGCGTTATATGGAACTTGATATTAGTGCGAGAGGTGGACGTGGCCCAGGTGGGAGGTATGGGCCACCACCTCCTGAAAGCAAGAATATACCCGACCATTGCCCGCAAAGAGCCCTGCTACGTTACAGGGAACAACAACAGATGCCAGATTCCAAGTAAGTTTAAATAAGTACAGTTTAACTAACTGCAAATAGTAGTCGTGTCCACTATGCCGGCCTAGTTGGAACCGCCAACTTACTTTAGTATCTTAATATAGAAATGAAAAAAAAAGTATGCTATAGTATATTTTTTCTTACTTATTGCAAAAGTAAACAAACCTTTGGCATAATGACGGATTAACGATAAAAAAAATTAATACTGACGCTAATCGATACAAATTTTAAAAAAATATCAATGAATCACTTGCTCAAAATTTGTTATAAAAATAATGTATTTTATGACAATGTATAATATGTGTAATTTTAATAACTTTTGTGCATTTGTTACATTGTGTGTGAATGTTTCTTCTATAGAATAAAACAGTAGTAAACAGTTTCATTAGATAAAGGGCATGTGTTTTTCATGTTTGTTTACTACTTGTGCCAAGTAAGAAAAAACACAGTATACAACTCTAATGTGGCAACCCTATTTTTTCAGGTTGATAGTGATGTCTTTGGCTTCCAAGAGCGTCCAAACAACCGATGGTTCTCAAAGAGGTTTTCTGGATATTGTCGGCATTGATGAGCACGTTGTCAAAGTTATGGATGCATTTGTCAAAGGTTATTTCCAATGAGGCCCTATTCTAATGCCCTATACAGACCAGTAATTTTGCTTTGAAAGTTAAAATATTTTTCTAGACTGTATGTATAAATTCAGATAACGTTTTTGTGAGAGAGATATTCTGCTAGTCTGTTGAAGGCTTTTTTGAAATTCCAAAAAGTCTACTATTACCTCGGTATTCCATTAGGAAGCAATGTTTACGTGTTCCAAAAAATAGTTGTGAAGTTTTGATAACCGTTTTTCGAGTTTCGACAAAATAAAATTTTGTGTACTAATTTCGGTTTAGCTTAATATTTATATGCAAACTTTCTATTAACAGAATGCAATGATCTCTGCTTAATACATTTTCACATATTGTCCAAGCACAAGATATTCTTTTTTGTAGTCAATTTTTTTATTAATAAAAGTAATTTAACAAGTTTATTTTGTTGAATAATATAACTAAACAGTATCTAAGTACATAAAGCGCATTGTTTAAATATGTTGGAAATATTCCTCCACTACTTATAGTATATGCTTACATTATATTTTTAAGATATAAGTTATGATAAGTAAATTGTAGCGGTTGACATTCACGACAGGGTCTTTTTGTTGGAGCAAAAACTGACTCGCGTTTGCCGTGTTCATAAACAATGAGGGTGAAACTGTTTTATATAAAAAAAAAACTATTTTAACGTTTCTATAAGCATAATTTAATCTATATTGATAACCCTAACAACTTAAAAATGAAAGCAGGACTTTTTATATTTTGTTTAGGATATTAATAAGCTAATTTGTGGCCTAAGCAAAAAACTCTTGATACAATAAAATATTATTTATTACACGAAATAACTACAAATTACAATGCCTTTAGGTATTTTCAGCCACTTAACCTATAGGAGGTGTGATTAGGAAATTAATAAGTGCAAAAAAACAAAATATTCAATATGTTTTCATAAAATAAATATCACTATATACTTATTTAAATATGACAAACTTTTAACTGTATAATACGAAATGCATATAAGTCACTATGCTATTAGAATAAGAATAGGACAGGCTGTTGACTAAGTTCACTTGACTGATTCAAATGTGTCTTTTTCTTGACGCTCCGCAAAGAAAGAGATACCATACTAAAGTTGGAGAGTGTGAGACACCATACTAAAGTGACGTCTAACGTCACAAAATGGCGCCGATTCCGTCCTATTCTTATTTAAATCGCATTAAAACTACATTTTTTATATACAAGGAGCTTTTTAACCTTGTTTCTATCTCGTCTTTTCACACCCGTAACACCCGCACTGGTCGGGGGAAGCATTTTGTCGACAGAATCGGTAGTCGAACTAAAAAGTTCGGTGCATCTTTTCTTTGTAGAACAATCGACAAGTGGAATGCTTTGCCAGCCCATGTGTTCTCTCCCTCCTATAACCTTGGATCCTTCAAGCGATGCGTGAAGCAGCACCTTTGGCCGGCATAGTGACGGCGGCTGAGACAGCCGTGTACTATCTCGGTTGTTTCAATCGTCTGCACTTTTGGATCTCCTCTTGCTTATCATCAGGCAGGTCGATGTCAAATGTCGAGTCACAATAAAAAAAATACTTTGTTGCCGATTTGATTTGTGGTAAACTTTCAATGTTGTTTTGCAAAGTCCCCTGAAATTAAATATAACCAATATGAGGCAGTATTGCTTTTACAATTTGTGAAACAAGCGATTTCGCTATTTTTATAAAGTGACAGGTTTAAAAGTTTTATTCTCAAAAGCTCGATTTGCCATTAGAGCCTATTACTATTCATCTAAGTTTACTATAGCATTTATATGTGCTGGTATTTTACAAAACATGTCATATTGTCTGATCTGATACAGGTTCACCCTCAATTGCAAGCTTACTTCCCGCCAGTACAATTATAGCATTTATAAAGGATATTGCTTTGATGTTTTAATGATTTTTACCAAGACAAATGTGGCCAAAAATTACTAACGATCTGAAACAGCTATTTGTTGCAAAGCTTGATCATTTTGTCTAAAAATTAAATGATATTTGCCAAAGTATATATATACAGTGGAATCTCAATTCGAACTTCAAGGGTAATACAAAAAAACTAGTTTTTGACTTAACGAGATATAAAGGATTTAAGCAATTTCCAAGTATATGAATGAGTTGTAGAGTCAAAGTTAAATTAAAAGTGAACCTAATTTAAAATATTAAAACAAATAGTTACTAAACGGTACAGAAGATCTGTACTTATATTTTACTAACTTTGACTTTGTATTCATCTTTAAATACATCTTTGTTCGAGTTATTTTAAAGCCGATTTATAATTATTCGACTTACTGAGGTTTACGATTTATCGATGTTCGAGTTATCGAAATTCCGCTGTATTTATATTGCATTTTAGTAATGTTATATTGTACTGGCCAACAAACGAGTAACATGTATTTAGAGTAAGTTTAACGTTTTCATAGATTTTAGGCTTTGTGCATTTCTATTGACTTCGAATTTATAAAGAATATTTTTTATAATGCCTAATACCATCCATGACTTTTAATGACTGTATCTATACATAACATTGCCAATGACTGCAACTGAGGCAGCTATAAACTAAGGCACTCTTGGACCTCTTGCTTATCATCAGGAGAGGAGTCATAATAAAAGGTATTGTTAATAAAATCAAGTCAAAAGAAATGTCTTTTATTGTAGTTAGTATAAGTTAATCCGTTTAGAGATAATGGTCAGCGTATGTGTACCTACCTACTAATCTGGACGGGACTTCTGAATCTGTGATCACTTGGTACTCTCTTGGGTTTTAAGCCGCTCTACCAATAAACAAAATGGTAAAACGATTATAGAAATTTACGAATTTTATTGTTAGTTTATAAATAAAGGTTCGGTTGCACAATCTAGGTTAAATAATCCAGTCAATTATTGTTTTTAAAAGAGCCGCTATAGATTGAGCCAACTTTATAATAAAACGGTCGTAGGCAAGTCAAGTTCAGATGTGGCGTTTCAAAAAAAAATTAACTGGTCCCATGGGAACTATTTGTAATTCAAAGTAACTGATAATCATGAAGATCGTGATTCCATGTTATTAATCAATAAATATTTATGTATAATGTGTTACTACTACAATCTAGAAGTTGTGTGAACATACATTTAGGAATTCGCATCTTTTGGATAAAAAAAAAACAATGAAACGCATGTACTTAAAAATAACGAACCAAATGTTGACATTCGAATAGTCGGACGCGTTCCTTTGCCATAAGACCATGAACGATAGCGCTTTATATCGTTAAAATATAATCTGATTAATTTAAAATGCTCCACGCTGAGATTTGTATCAGTTTCAACATCCATACACACGTTGATTTTTGTATCGCGATATAAACTCTAGTCTTTTGGTATAATTGATACCTATAACAATAATAGCTCTTGGTGTTACTTTTACTGTTTGTTTAAAAAAATAAAAGCTAAAAGGTTATGATACTGCTTTGCCATCTCAAGCCAGCAGTGGCATGATACGGAATCAATGATACATGTTCTGATACAAATCTCAGCGTGAATAAGCCCAATTAAATTTCATTAACTCATAATTGTTTCAACTCACTAGAAGTTGGTTCATGTACTTAAGTTATAGCTTCTCGTGGCGGGGATTTTAGTAAATTACATACGTAAGTTGTCATGTGTTATTTTAAAATTTGGATAGTGCAACACGAGCCGCTAGTAAATGTGTTTGAAGTGTCCTATTTGGTAATGTATCTTAAAGTAAAATAGATTTTAATAAATTATATTTTGAGACTGGTATTGTATAAATATTACACTGTCATAACTGTTACTATGAATAAGAATAGGACGGGCTGTTGACTAACTTGACTTGACTGATTCAAAGGTGTATTTTTCTCGACGCTCCGCAAAGAAAGAGATCAACCAAAGTGAAGTTGGTTGGAGAGTTAGACATCACAAAATGGCGCCGATTCCGTCATATTCTTATTTTAATCACATTATATCATATTTATAGGGTGGAAGATGTTTGTCATTATTTTTGGTCTAGCTTAAAGGCATGATCTGGAGGTTTATTGGGCTCATTAGACTTTTGTATTTATCATGCCATTTGTGTTCATTGTTAACTACATCACTTTTTAGGCCTCGGCGCTCTTAGATTTATATATTTGCCCATTGCCCTTATTTTTTAATAAGATGTGTTTCAATAAAAATAATGGTGTTTTTTGTTATATTAAATTTGTGTAGTTTGGTGGTGTCGTAAACAACGAGTACACATACATAGTACATAAATAGTTTTGGCGAGAAATCGTAAGTGAAAGTTTATCTAATTTTAAATACTCGTAAAATTTGTGTTTGAATATGAAAATGTAATAGTGAAACTATTATCCAATATTAATTTAAAAAGTCATGTAGAAGTAGTGTAGACAAGTGATTTAGAGTTTTATAACTTGTTTCTTCGTGTTCTCTCCAGACTTCCTCAGAAGTTTTAGTAAAACCATCATCGTTAATTGATGGTGACACTACCCGTTTTATATTCGTCTTAATTTTTACTTGACAATGCTTTTTCAGTGTAACCTGTTAACATGTATAAATGAATAAACGTAAATTATGACCGTGTAATATTATTCTAAAGTAATATATTTGTTTTTTTCTTTGTTATTAAACATTGGTAAATGGGGGTAAATACATAAAATTTGGATTGAGACAAAACTTGTAACATTTTTACTTTGTGACTAGTCACTCGTTAAATAGCTTTCTGTGATTTTTGATGTCTTTGCAAAACCGTATTGCGGCTATTGTAGCTAAAATTGGCTATGTTTTCTTTGAAAGCAATTGCTATTGCTATAGGTATTACTTTTTTTTTGTTGATTTTATTACGTTTGTTTATTTTCATCTTAGATCAAAACTTAAGAGGAATATTGTTTACTCGAATAATTATTAAATACATTGTATGAAGAAAAACGCCTTCGAGTCGATACTACTACTAATATACTGTGTTTTTTTTAACTTGGCACAAGTAGTAAACAAACATAAAAATTACCATTTTTCATGCCCTTTATCCAAGGAAACTGTTTACTACTGTTTTATTTTATAGAATAAACATATACAATGCAACAAATGCACAAAAGTTATTAAAATCATACAAATAAATACATTTTTTTAAATCAAAATTTACCGTTTCCATGTATTTGGAAACGGTAAAATGACAAATGTCCTCCAATAATAATTATTTTCACAGTAATTCATAGATATATTTTGTTATATTCGTATTGATTCGCGTCAGTGGAAATTGTTTTTTTATCATTAATCCGTTATCCCAAAAGTTTGTTTACTACTTTTGCCAAGTAAGGAAAAATGTACAGTAGTCTCATAAATTTTTTGTCATCACTATTTGGAGGGGATACTACCTATATTATGAATGAGGTAGTTTTGACAGCAATTTACATTTAAAATTGTCAATCGATATTAATTAACGGGCAATGACACTTTAAAGTGTTACTCTCTGTCTAAAGTACAACTCTCTGTCTAAAGTACAACTCTCTGTCTAGTGATTATTATGTTTTATTAAATCTGAACAAAATTAATAAATATCATTACATAGTACTAATTTCTCTTTACATTCGCTCAGAACCGATCGCAATTTTTTTCTGCTGTCATAAAATAGATGCTGATATTCATTTAATTTTGATCTATTTTGATAATTTTAATCTACTTTTGATTGTCATTATTGTGAGAACAAAAATCGTTTGTGCATCCTTTATTTAACATATAAAAATGTTTCGGATCCGTCCTACACTATACCTACATTTTTTTTACTTGTATTATTTAGTAATAAGATTTACTTATTTTGGTAGTGTGTGGCCCTATTCGCTTTAGTAACGTAATGTTCACTATCGCTGTAATATGCCATCCATTAATATAAGGTATTATTATGTTTAACCGAATCACATCAGCATATCAACTGCACTAACCAAGTATAATACTTGATTTATATAATGTACTTGCATGTTTGTTTTCACATTAATAAAGTTTTAGTATAAAAAATGTAGTTTTATTTGATTAAGCCCCAAATAAAACTCAAGCAAAGGATTAACATTGTTGCGCAAAATGAGTAGTCTATTCTGAATTGTCGATCGGCCTGCTATTCAATGACGACTGTGGCGTTACCGGAATTCGTTACAAAACATTGCAAAAAGCAAATGAGCTAGACTGGACGTGAAATGCAGACGTAAAAGCATTACTTTTGATTTTCTTGTTAAGAAAAAATAACAGCCTAATTTTTTTAAATTGTAATTCGACCTTAATCTGCCTGATTGCAAGCAAGAAAATGTCAAAGAGTGCCGACGACGGAAAAAGCGAGTCAGTTCCAGTCACCGCCACTAAGCTGGCTAAAGAAAATCAGCGTTTTTGAAAACATCTACTATTGACGACAGTCCTAATGGTTAGACACCAGTCTGTTACGTTACGCGGAAAGTGCCGGGTTCGATTCCCGATCGGAGCAAATTTTGTTTTGTAGCCTTTATTTATAATATTAAATTTATATTTGCTCCGTGTCTGGTTGTCAAAAGTGATAGGTAATGGTGCCCATCTGCTGATGGGCCACTGAACCACCACATACCGGCCGTGAAACGTTTGCTGCGCATTAAATATCATTCCATTCTCTAAGGCTGCTTTCACACAAGCGTCTGCGCTTTGTTTGCGTTTAGCATCGCATATGCAATGTCTACGTCACGTTTCTACCACGAATCAATAAATATAACAAAAACATTGCGTCAATCGAGGTAATGTCAGCGCTGCGCTCACTGGTGTGTTCGTAGTGAATTAAAATGGCTTTGTTGCAATGTTTTTTTTTTATTGTGACTTGACATATGACTGCACCCTTAAGCTGTTAGCTAAAGTAGGTCAATGAATAGAGGTGACTACTACTGCAGTTAAATAACTGTAAGTAGCAATCACATCCACCATGTTTGCCTAGTTAGAACCGGCGACTTACAAGCTGATCCTGAAACGCGACTAAGTTATTTTACGGTCTGTATACTTTTAAGTGGTGGTGCTAGACGCTATACTGCCGGTAAACAGGAGAGCTGGGATTAGAGTCTGTCGTAGCGGAGCTGGACCGGGTTCATTATTACTAAGGCAACGAAAACCTAGTGCAGTTCAACGCAGATAAGACTTAGGTTTGCGCGTTCTCGACGATAAAATCTTCGTTGACCCCCTTCCAACTCTTTGTAACACCTTCCTTGATACCTCGGACAGATATCGACTACCTCTTAACTTGGCAGCCTAAACAAGGTACGGCGGTTATTAGCGCCAGAGCATCGCCTGTTTCTATACAAGCCTCAAATTCGTACTATAACATTGGATCTTTTAAGCGAAGCGTGAAGAAGCACATTATGCCGGCATAGTGAACTGACTCGGTTTTTATTCAGTCGCCGGCACTCTTGAAACTCCATCATGATTACCATCAGGCAGGTTCCCTTATTCTCGCTAATTGGGCGTTCTCACAGGGCGATTTTAGTTGATCATATTGATCGTTAATACCGCGTTCTCACAAAGCGATTTTAGTTGATCAATATTTGTTGTTTAACAAAAAAATGAAAGCAAATATTGACGGTAGCGTTCTCACGATTCAATAACAATCGACTCAATATTACACGTGTTATTACACTATCTGTCCATTTTAGCATTTTTCTCGTGGATGTAGATGCCACAATTCACATTTTATTTTACAAACAAACAAAATACTGGTGATAGAGGAATGCAATATACAGTACATAGGTACTCAATCGCGCTGATTGACTGACTGATTATTCAATGCAAGTTGAACGAATAAGTTCAGACGAGTCGATTCGCTGTCAGCTGTCAAATGGATCAACAAAAGTAGAAAGGTCTTTAACTTTTGTTGAATAGATATTTATTGCTTCAACTTGATTGAAAGTCTGTTCAGACAGTTCAAATCACGAACGATTTCGCATTTGATCAACTAAAATCGCCCCGTGAGAACGCCCCATAAACAAAAATTCGAAAGCAAATATTGACGGTAGCGTTCTCATAATTCAATAATAATCGACTCAATATTACACGTGTTAACACTATCTGTCCATTTTAGCATTTTTCTCGTGGATGTGGACACCACAATTCACATTTTATTTTACAAACAAACATCATACTGGTGATAGAGGAATGGAATATACAGTACATAGGTACTCAATCGCGCTGATTGACTGACTGATTATTCAATGCAATTTGAACGAACAAGTTTAGACGAGTCGATTCGCTGTCAGCTATCAAATGAATGAACAAAAGTCGAAAGGTCTTTAACTTTTGTTGAATAGATATTTATTGCTTCAACTTGATTGAAAGTCTGTTCAGACGGTTCAAATCACGAACGATTTCGCAGTTGATCAACTAAAATCGCCCCGTGAGAACGCCCCATAACAATAAGATGAATCTTTATGTCTGTTATTTAGGCCCTTCTTTTTTAAATCTTATTTTATTGGTTGTAATTTTACTTTATTATAATTTTGTCAACTAGGTCCGCATTATCTTTGTACTTAAGTCTCTAGAAAGATTGAATATTATTTTCTTACTTTTCCAACCATGGTGTTGGCGTGTAGTATAGATGGCAACCGGTCTGCTCCAGTGTGGTTGAAATTATTTTAAACCTAAAAGTTTAAAAATGTACACACACATGTTATTTTTTTTACGAACGCAACTAATTTGACAGTAATGACAGGAATCGGTTATTGCTCGTCTGTTTTATTTATTTACAAAAGTAAAGATTGAATTTTATTTTTATGTGAATACATGAGTTTGGATATAGAAGAATCCAACGAAACCCAACAACTAATGCAGAATGACTTTGAAGATGAAGAACAGAAAATTTCGCAGACGGTTTCTCCGTCGATTAGCACCAAGGTTTCTAGTGATGCAGCCAGCGTTACCTCAAAAATCCCTGGACAACCATCAACTGGTACTGGAAACAATAGTATAACTAATTCAGCTAAAGTGTCTTATGTTAACGAGAAACGAATGCATAGGGAAGCAAATCGCTCGAATTATAACAGACCAAAGAATGTACCTAAAGAAGCACCAGATGTAAAACATATGGAGAAAGCTTTGCTTGAACTATTAGATGATTTTCACACGGGAAAATTGAGTGCCTTTGCCAGCGGCTGTAGCATGGAACAAATGAATAACATCAGAGATCAGCAAGAACATTTGGCTAAACTCCATTTTCGACTTTGTGCCGATGTAGAAAAGCCAGATGACAAAGAAGACGGTTTTGACAACTCTTCAGCAAGAGATAAAATGTCCCAGTTAGTTCACAGTTTAGAACAATTGTCTAATTCTATTGAACATTTACAATCCGAACATCCAATGGGTAGTACAAATAAATAGTTTATAAAATAGATATTAAGGCATAATTTTGAATAAAGGAATTTTATTATACTTGTTTTTTACTGTGGAACTTAAATTGAAAGACCCATCATCATTAAATTGACACCACTATTTCTCACTGGGATAGGCAGAGACACTTGCCTTCGATCCTGACACAACTCCCTTTGCTGTATTTTCTTCATACAAGCTCAATGGTTATGGTTATTGACCTAATATAAAAATAAAAGCCACAATTTTTTTAAGGACATATTTATTATATTTTACAATTAAAACTTATTACACCAAATTTAAAATTCACTGAGCTATCACAACAATGTAAATGCTAAATAAAATGCTCCAAACAAACTGCAAATACTGCCTTGATCATTTCTGTCTATTATGATTTATAAACAGTTGTTACTCTGAATTAAATTATTTAATTCAGGCTACTTATGCTTTTTATAGACACATGCACAAACATATTTTAAAACTTACAGCTACAACAATACAATATTTGATTGAGACAATTAAAATATGTTTTTAACACACAATTTTTTATTATAGTAAAGAAGCTTAATAGTTTTTTTAGTGCCCACACTAAAAGTCATTGAGAAGACACTTTTTATGCAACTTTTTAACTACCATCATACTTTATTTTTTACTATGGAAAAAATATGTAGGAGTACAAAAAGGCAATTTTGAACATCTACATATTGCCAATTTTTTTGTGGCGACATATGACAACACCCCAACTTGATGTTAAGCTGGAGTGCAGTCCATATATGAAGGCAGCTGCTAGTTTCGTTGGTTGCAGTAGCATTCACTATGCCCGCCTTGTTGGAACCAGCAAAATTCAAGCTGGAACTAAATCACTTCAGTCTATACAATGGTGGTACCACCCTAGATACTGGGAAAATAACCACCAATTAATTATCTGCCTACCAGTAGAAGCATGCATGCATAAGAGTTTTAATGAGATCAACATCTTACCCAAAATGAACAAAGAATTATTATTAGATTTAATTTAACAAGTATAAAATAGCCAACTAATTATAGACAGCCAAAATGTCATACATTGATTGATAGATTGATATAAAACTAACTATTCACCATTTGGAAGTTAGTAACAAATAAAATTAAGTTAGCCTTTGTACAATTAAGATTTAAATAAATAAAATAATTAAAAAAGTATACATGAATTGCAATTAACCTCCAATTAGTCAATAGCTATGGACAAATTTATTAGCTTAGTTTTAAAAGATAATTATATACAATTAAAAGTTTTTTACACTCTAGTTTTTTTACTTTAGGAAAACAGGCTAATTTGAATCCTAAACAACCAGCCAGTTTTAACACACTTTCCAATTTAAAATTCTACACTAAAGTTCAGGTGTGCTTCATGGAATGATAAATTAATTGCACCTATTAGCAATTCACATTCCACCATAAACATTCCGATATGCTCGGATCCTTGAGTCAGCACTGTTAGCATCTTGATAACACTGTAGTATAACTTGTCTGACTATAAATGACGCGCCCCTCCACTTTATTAGTTTATTTAAATAGGTGAATAAAAATATTACTAACTATACTACTATGCTTTATTAACGTCCTCCTCCTTCTGTGTCTAACCAGCAACTGAATAAACAATTACAATTGCATTTTCGGTGTGTTGCATTCATATTTTATATTCACACGTGTGCTTAAATGCAGTGGAGGAGTGCATCATTTCGGCTTAGACAGACTCTAATTACACAAGTTGGTTGCAATAAATAATTTGCATTTAACACTTATGTATACTGCGAGTTATATATGTGCTATCAACTAAGTCCTTTAGTGCATTTCATATTATTCTTATAGAAATAGTGGATGGTAGCCATTTTTACCACCCAATGAACGGCGGCATGCAGGACATTTCTTTTCATACTTCATTGCTTGTTTAATACATTTCATACAAAATATGTGACCACAAATGGTTGATGCTACTTCAGTTGTAGACAAGTTATCCATGCAAATAGGACAATCTCTAGAAATATTCTTTGGTTCCTGATTCACTTTTTCTGGAGTATTGTTATTCATCACCAATCTAGCTGATTCAACTTCATTATTATCCTTATTCTGAGGGTTTTCTTTTGGGGTTGTATAAGACTCACTTATAAATATTACAGAATCATCAAATGGTATTTCAATATTTGGACGAAATGAAGAATCTGGTGTAGACAAATTTATCACTGGATTAACAAGGTCCACAAGTGGTATTTGAGGTTCTTGGTCAACTTCAATTATTATGGGACTTTCTGAAAAGTTATGAGTATCAAAATTTGCATATTCATCACAATCAAGATCAATAATCTCTTCAATATTTGCCTGTACTTGTTCACAATTACTGTCAGTAGCACTTTTCAATTTATTTAGTGAACAAATGTTTTTGTGCTTTTCAAAGAAAGATCTATTCTGAGCAAGCTGTTCATCAATATCTATTATCTCACAAGTATCCACAGTGAGAGGCTTGTCAAATTGGTAATATTCATCTAGTTCTGGTGAAGGAGGGATATGAACTTCTTCTAATTCTTTATTAGTATTATCTCCTGTAATATGGTCCCCCTTCTGCAATATGGTGTTACAGGGAATAATACAATCACGCTCTTGCAATATGGTCTCGCATGGTATATCATATGACATCAAACTTAATTGGCCATTAAATGAACTTTTATTCTTTCGTTCTATATCTTTGAGTTTCTTTTCAAATATATGATCATTTAATAAAAATGTCTCTATATCAGTCGAAGTGCTGGCGATGTATTCGTCTCTGTGATGTTTAGGGATTGGCGAAATGGGACGTAAATTGTAAAGCACTGTTTCATCGCTATCATTGCTGCCACTACTTTGCGTTTCCACTACATCTTTTACATTGGTGACCTTCTCTATTTTGTTACTTAATACAGGATTATTAGGAATAGGGCTGTGAGAGAGTTTTGTTCGTTTTGGTGGAGTTTCCTGCTCCATTTCATTATCATTATTCGCAAACATTGATACAGAGCCAACTCTACAAGTGGTCGATATTATTTTGGTGAGGCAACTGTCAAATTTTTCCATAAAATCATTTCCCACAACAGTGGATGCTGTCACTTCAGAATTTACATCAGATTTATTAACAGGCTCAGTGTCCATGTCCTCAGTATCGGAGTTTTCATAATATTTTTTAAGTTCACTGAGCGATGGCATATTCCTTTCACTACGATTATTACACAGTTTCATTTGCGATTTTTTACTGTTTTGTAAGCGTCGAGGTGTACTAGTATGCATTTTTTTCTGCAATGATTTTTGAATAGGTTTTATTACAGGACTTAATTTGGCATTGTTGCACTTATTCTTTGGTTTGCGTACATCGGTGCATGTTCTATCCCTTTTCTCTAGTGAAAATTTGTGGGTTACAGCATCCATAAGGTTGTTATTCTTCTTATCTCTTACTTTCGGCATTTTTAACGAATTTCAACAATCTAAAATAACTCCACCACTCCAAACAAAATCAATATTGAAGTTTTCTTATGTTGGAAACAATAGTGATGTGCTTTTCTAATATCAATTTCGTGCAGTTTTGGCGGGCAACTGCAAGTAACAGTCGTGCAATTTTAATTGTTTGGGATTTTTATTATTATTACACATTAATATGTTTTTAAATATTAATGTGTAATTGTATCCAGTAATCATTTTTAAGTTATCGAGTATAAACAAGTAATTGAAAGCTGTTTAACGTGTCTCTTCCCTTTACGTTCTGCTCACGTGTTCCCTTCAAACTTTTCCACCGCTTTACTAAAACCATCACCATCATCTTCACCTTCATGTAATGGATGAAACACTTCAGTTTCATCCATTCAATCACTGAAGGCATTATAACAGAAGACTAGGCTGTATGGACTAAGTTTTCTTTGCCTTCCAAGAAAGGGAGAATTGAAATAGGGCGTTCTCACGAGGCGATTTGAGTTGATCAACTGCGAAATCGTTCGAGATTTGAACCGTCTGAACAGACTTTCAACCAAATTGAAGCAACAAATATCTATTCAACAAAAGTTAGACTTTTCAACTTTTGTTGACTCAACTGTCATTATTTTTTTCTTTCTTCTTGTTTATGGCTTTAGTATTTAACTTGCCAGTGTCAAAGTAAAAATATATGGTTCAATGTTAAAACATTGTCAAGTAAATATGAACATGAAGATAAACCACGCGAGTAATTCATCGAATGATGACAATAATAGTGAGGTTGATGATGATCGTTTTAGTAAAGCGGCGGAAAGTCTTTACTAAAACTTCGGAAGGAGTCTTGGAAAGAACACGAAGAAACACGTTTCACAGCCTTAAATTACTTGTTTATACTTGATCAACTTAAAAATGATCACTGGATAACAATTCCACCATTATTACACATTAATATTTATGAAAAACACAAGCTTTCCAAATAATTCAAAATTGCGCGTCCTGTCACTTGCAGTTGCCCGCCAAAGCTCAACTGTCATTAATTCAATAGTTGCGTACAACTTGCATTCAATCACTAATCAGTTTCTTAAATCAGTCATTCAATTGGCGCCAGATTTTTGTATTTATAAATTATGGCATCCACGAAAAAATGCTAAACCATCACAAATAAGCAATTTGCAATTGCAAAGCAAAAAATAAGCAAAATAACACTTCCTAATTTCTTCATTATCCGTCATTTCGGTCATGAATATTAATTCGATTATTAGAGCTTGTATTTGTAAATAGTCTAGGTTTAGTTTATAATGGGAATGGCATCGCCATTTTATGTGCGTAATTCCCCTATTAAAATTGATTAAAAAAGTCGATTATTATTGAATCGTGAGAACGCTACCGTCAATATCTGCTTTCGAATTTTTGTTAAACGACAAATATTGATCAACTGAAATCGCCCT
The DNA here is from genome assembly GCA_905220615.1 of Tinea trinotella. NCBI lineage: Eukaryota > Metazoa > Arthropoda > Insecta > Lepidoptera > Tineidae > Tinea > Tinea trinotella. Next base: position 11,154,365 of record HG992312.1, read on the forward strand.
GTGAGAACGCGGTTTGAAGAAGAAATCAATTTCCTGCCGTGCTTATTACATAATTAGGATTTTTTTTTGCATGAAGCCTCCTTTTGTGCTTTTAAACAACATCTTAAATTAATTTGAAATATTACGCAGGTTTAAAGGTCGATTTATTGAAAAATACTGAATTTCCAATTTGTAGCTTAGAAAATTGCCTAAAAAACATAGGATTGCTCTTTTCGTAATGGGCGTTCTCACGGGGCGATTTAATTAATCAACTGCGAAATCGTTCGCGATTTGAACCGTCTGAACAGACTTTCAACCCAGTTGAAGCAATAAAAGTTGATTCAACAAAAGTTAAAGACCTTTCTACTTGTATTGATCCAACTAATAGCTGACAGCTACTCGACTCGTCTGAACCTATTCGTTCAACTTGCATTGAATAATCAGTCCAATCAATCACAGTCAATCAGCGCGATTGAGTACCTAAGTATTGATTATTGCATTCCTCTGTCACCAGTTTTTTGTTTGTTTGTATAATAAAATGTAAATTATTTTTTGTAAATATAAATGGTTTGTATAAAAAACCATTTTTTCTGTTTTTTTTTTGTAAAAAATGTTGCTGAAACTATCTTCTCTTTCGCCAACATCGAGTTATGCTCGGATAGGTGATGAATAGGACGATATTTTTTTATATAGAAAAAGACGTTTGTATATTGTTGGTTGTTTATACTGCATTCTCACGAGACGAATTTAGTTGTTCAATATTTATCGCTCAACAAAAAATGAAAGCTAAAATTTACTGTAACTCACGGTTCAATAATAATCGACTCAATATTACACGTGTCATTACACTATCTGTCCATTTTAGCATTTTCTCGTGGATGCGGACGCCATAATTCTATTCGCATTTTATTTAACAAATAAACAAAAAACTGGTTAACAATACATACTCAATCGCGCTGATTGACTGACTGATTGAATTGATAATTCAATGCGAGTTAAACGAACAAGTTCAGACGAGTCAATCTATTAATTGAATCAATAAAAATTGAAAGGGTTTTAACTTTTGTTGAACCGATATTTATTGCTTCAACTTGATTAAAAGTCTATTGAGACGGTTCAAATCGCGAACGCATTCGCAGTTGATCAACTAATTTTGCCTCGTGTGAACGCCATGTAAACATTTATAGGTAAATGAGTCAACAGAACAATCAATCAATCAATCAATATGTCACGCCTTTACAAACATTGCATAACTATATTCGTTTAAACTTATATCAGAATGTGAAACATCTGAATTGTCACTAAATTTATCATCAGGCCTAAAAATGGGAATGGCCTAGATAGCGGGCAATGAATAATGTAATGCCTATTACTAAAAACATTGCATATTTTTTATTTATTGTTACTCGACATATGACAGCACACCGCCATAGTTGTGTGCAATACGACATAGCTGAAGAACTGGGAATTGACCACAAAAGAATGGTACACAAAAAATTTCGATATTTGTGTGTACTCATTTGCGATTCTTTATTGAGACGTAATGAAACCGAACCGTTTTTGAAGAGATTGATAACTTGTAATGAAAAGTCGATAATGGGACGTATGACAAGAACGAACGCAAAAAATCGTGGTTAAAGGTCGGTCAAGCTTCACAGACTGTGGCAAAACCTGGGTTACTCGCAATAAGGTGATGCTGTGTCTATAGTGGGATTGGAAGGGCATTGTTCCTTATGAGCTTTTACCGCCGGGCAGAACCATCGACTCGGATCTTTACTGTCAACAACTGATAAGATTAAAGCAATAACTTGAGAGAAAGCGGCCGGAATTAATTAATAGAAAGGGTGTGGTTTTTCATCATGATAACGCTTGACCACATACATTTTTACCCACTCAGAAAAAAATAGGAGAGTTTGGCTGGGAGGTTTTAATGCATCCGCCATATAGCCTTGACCTTGCACCTTCAGATTTCCACCTGTTTCGGTCTCTTCAGAATTCTTTAGGCAGTGTCAGGTTAAATGGAAAAGTAAGAACCTAATTTTTTACCAATGTGTCCCGAAATAATACTTTTGCAATTTCTGGGGATTCCCCTTAGTCAAAGAATGTATTGAAAACAATAACAGAGATAGTTATTAACGGCTATTGGTAAAAGTAGACTGAGCGAACAATAAGCAGGGACCGTAAAATAGGGCCCCCATCACAGATGTAGCCTAAAGGCCCACAGACCTTTAAAAGTCACATCAAAATAAAAGTTACGGGTCTGAAATTACAGAGAATACGCACGCTGCTTTTGGTAGAAATAAGGAGTGAGTACTCAGTCGGGCGCTGCGTCGCTGCCGAACGAGCGTGCGATTTCGCTTGCAAACACTTCAACAAGTATGGAAATTATAACTTATAAAATATATGTTTAATATATGTTTTAAATTTTTAAACAGTGCATTTTGTGCGTGAAAAATTATATAATAAAATTTTCGGTTAATATTAAAAAAAAAATTGTTTGTGAAACTTTTGAATATTACAAACTTCAACTGTAAGAATAAAACGAAACTTTATTTTAACTTTAAAGTGGTAAAACCAGTTTTCGATTAATATATATTTTTTGTTAGTCATGTTATTTTTTTAATTTGTGGTTGAACAGGGGCTGCCTTAGGAGTTGGTTTATTCTATTAGTTATTAACCTAACATATGAGTATAAACACACATATATATATATAATTTATTATCATACATGAACCCGTAAGCTAAGTACATAAAGCGATGCGTAAAGAAACACATTTGGCCGGCATAGTGACGGCGCCTAAGGCAGCCGTGAACTAACTCTGTTTTTTCAGTCGTCGTCACTCGTGGACCTCCTCTTGCTTATAATCAGGCGGGTCGAGGTCACAATAATAATAAAAAATACTAAGTAATAACAACAACTTAATAAAACAAAACACAAGCATAATACAAAATTGAGCCAAAAGGCTTAATTCTACAATGTACTCGTATTTCCATGCGGCCGTGCGTAGCGATCGTAGTTTATATCGTAGCGGGGATTTTCGCGACACAATTTTAATTAACAATGGCGTCGCTAATAATAATCCGATTAAGAATAATCACGAATTTATTTTACTTACATTTTATGTTATTTACATTTTTTGTTAATTTTTTATATTTTTTTATTGTGACTTGACATATGACAGCACCCCGCTTGATGTTAAGCCGAAGTGTGGTCCATAAATGAATGTCACTGCTACTTCAATTCAATAACTGAGTAGCAATCACATCCACTATGCTGGCCTAGTTGGAACCGACAACTTACAAGCTGATCCCGTAACGTGACCAAATCACTTCACGGTCTGCATACTTGTAAGTGGTGGTACTACCCCGGATCGGCAGACTGGGTAACACTGCCTACCACTCTTAAATCTTCAATACATTTCTATATATAGTTTGCGACCGAATAGGAGGCATCCACGAGCAAGCTGCCTAGCTAGTGCCATCATTACCGTATAGCTTTTATGAAGAGAATTGTAAATGTGTCAGAATAGGCAGGTGGCGCTCTTTTTTCTCTGCCAATTTCTGTGAAAAAAGGTGTGACAATTTGATTGATTAATTTCTATATTAAGCTACTTGTACCATAAAAACGGGAAAACCAAAGTACATAATATTTTTATTTTATTTACATTTCTATACTAAGCCACTAAAGTGCTTGTATCATAGAAACAGGACAACCAAAGAACATATATCAAAGTACATTGGTACCGGTGGGGGTCTCGAAACTCGTGCTCTCCGGTTTGTGTAACCATTGCACTGCCACTACTCCACGGTCGCTTTATATCAAATGTACATTGGTTCCGGCAAGTGGTTTTGAACCCGTGCTCTCGGTTTGCGTGACCATTAAACTAACACTACACCACGGTCGCCTACAATGTACTATCGAATCAAATTTTGTTTCAAATACTTTTGTGTAACACATAACATTATAATTATTTAACTATAAGCTGTTAATTTAAATTTCCTTTATATAATTATTAGTACAAACGTTATACAGTAGGTAGGTACATAAATTATTAGGTAAGTACATTATTTTATTTAAAATACACATTCTTAATTGACGAAAATAGAAATGGTACAAATACTTTGTTAACTCGGAGACTTTGAATAATATCTTATTAATTTATAAAGCTCGCTTTCTTTTTAATTTTTACATTTCTATACTATAGTCAAGTTATCCTTGCGTCTTCGGCGTATGAGTTACAGGAAATGGGTAACCCATTTCTATACGATACTAAACGTGCTTGTGAAGTGAACGAAGAATCACTTGATCACTTGATCCATACATCCCATACCTTTCCTAAATCCCGCTTGCGCATCTCAAATTTTATCTGTTTCATGCATCACCCTTTCAATCAATACTTTCGCATACAACTTGCCAACAATACCGAGAAGGTAATTTAATAGGTAATTTTTAGGTTCCTGTTGTTAGGTTAGGTTGTTAGGTTCCCCTTCTCCTTGTATAGTGGAACTATGACAGCCTTGCGCCAGTCACCTGGGACAAGGCCGTTCACCCAGCACTTACTGAAAAGGAGACACAACCAGGAAGCCACCAGCTGACCACATTGTAAACCACGAGGTCTAAACGTGTGACGTCTCCTTTTTTCTGTAGAGCCATTATGTTCTCGAACTCCAGATATAGGGATCTTGGAAGTGACTGAAATCGTCGCTAGGTCAACTGCGTCTTCAGTTTTGACAACGTGTTCCGGCTGCTGCGTCGGCACATAACCGCTGGCGTTAGGGAATGCCATTTTCGAAGCACTTAAACTTTATATAATCCACGTCACAGATAGTATCACCACTGAGATCATATCGGGGTCACCAATTTTGAGTCATTGATGTGGGGTGTATGACGGATTAAATAAATCGCGTGATCTTCCGTTGGATGTTATTTAATGACTGATCAACTTAATGTTGTTGCTATGCGTTGCTATTCAAGCGCGATACAGCGACTCCTGCTTACGCTGCAATAAAACACAATGCGGCCGACATGCGCACGATCAAAGTAGTTGTTGTAACACACCTACACATGATTTATTTTTGATAAAGCCTCTTAAGCGTAAAATTAATTTCATTATAATCATGGATCACTTTTCACAGATTGTAAAGTAATATTTATAATGTTTCTATCTATACTTGTAGAAATAAATAGGTCTAAACTATGATATTGAAGGTTATAAATAAAATATAGTTAAGTATAGTCTGTCTATGCCAAAATGACGCGCCCCTCCACCACATAAAATATGAATGCAACAACACACCAAAAATGTAATTGTAATTGGTCATTCAGTTGCTGGTTGGACACAAAATGAGGAGCACGCTGATAAAGTATTATAGTATAGTTAGAAATATTTGCATTCACACATTTAAATAAACTAATAAATTGGAGGGGCGCGTCATTTATAGTTAGACAAGCTATAGTCTTATATTTAAATTTAATAGTATTAATAATTTAAAAAAATCCTTATTACTTTAAGTTGTACCCACGATTAAGTATAATATATTACGATTAAAAACAAAAAATAATGACAAAATATATTACGGGTCATGTTGCTTGCCATGTTGTCATGTTGTGGCAAGATTTAGATGTTTTATAAGTATAATACATGCATAATATTTACACAAAATACAAAAATTGGCAATGTTTCGTAAAAATTACACAATTTGGTCACTTTCATTGCTAACGCTGACTAGACTTTACTAGATACGAGTATATCAAAATGTTGCACTATGTATGTACAATTAAATATATCTTCAAAAAAGTTCTCGATGGTCTTACAGATAATCCACAGTGACCATTGATATGCGATAGATATGTTTTTTGTGGGTTATACATTCCAATCTATTACGATCAACATAATGTTAATATTTATTTAATAAAATAATTTGATTATGTTGGGCATCTAATGTAGATATAGTTTGTTCTTTATAACAAATCGTTGTTACAATTATTCAAGAAGATATAGATTTAAAATTAACAATAATCATTATTCATGATGCCATACGGATTTACCATTCCAATTTCAGCCTCTGCAATTTCCGGTATAACGTCTTTTGCAAACACTCAACGCTCAAATCTGCTTATCAAATCAAATTATTACCTAGATCAATTCGAAACAGATTTGAGCGTTTAACGTTTTTTCCACGGATTCTAAACAAAATATTTTTGTTTTGTCTTATTAAAAAAATACAGCAAAAAAAAAAAGAAAATAAAATTATTAAAAAAAAGCTAAAACATTGTATAAAAGACCAGATATTCAGCCGTGGTCGGCTCCCGCAACCTCGAGTCACAAAATAAAACTTGACCACTGATGACTTTAGGACATCTTATTACAATTTTGTGTCTTATAAAAGTCTGAAGTGATCGTAATACCGTGAAGATAATTTATGACAAGCCATTATATTATAAAAAAGGCGCGGATTTAATAAATAATATTCGTATTGTGCACATAGCGAACTATTATAATTATGAATCGTTTATTGAATTGATAGCCACCGTGGAAACCTTTGGTAAGCATTTATCCTAGAATGAAAATGCTTTAGATTGTTTTAAATAGATTTACAAAGTTTAAAAAATGAGTTGATTTTGTAAATATATTTACGAGTACATTTTTTATTTTTTTATTATACATTTCTATACTAAGCTACTAAAGTGCTTGTATCATAGAAACAGGACAATCAAAGTACATGTAATATATCAAAGATACATTTCTATCGGTGAGTGGTTTTGACCCGTGCATTAAGCTTGCGTTACCACTACACCACGGTCGCAACATTAGTGGTGCTATATACATATATTGGGTCTAAGATAACAACATAGACAATTCTTCAAATACAATATTACGCCATACACATGCAGCCATCTTAGAACAGCAACTGTGGATTTATGATAAAGTGACTACGATGCAATGAATGTAAAGTCTATTATTATTGTGTATATGATACCACTATTCCGCTGTTCGTAAGTCCTAGGATGCATTCCCTGTGAAAGTTTAATGTGTCCTGTCATATGTCGTGCCAATACAAGAGTTTCATCAGTTCAATTACTAAATTGAATCAATCGAGCTGGCTATTGCATATAGCAATATAGATATAGCAACACAAATTTTTTGAGTTGTTAATTACGTATGCTATATTGTTCATTTAATAATAAAATAAGCAATAAAGTTATGGTATATTATGTCGCTGTTGCTAGCTATAGTAGATAGAAGCGAGTACGAATTTATTAAGAAGTATAATTCACAGACATGACAAAAAAATAGTCATTTTATGAACGTTTTCTTTTCTTTAACATTTGTTATATGTTGTTTTTATATAACCCTCTGGCCTATATAAAGCTTGGCCTCGCACAAGTTTATTAAAACCCACAGTTTGTATTTGTAAGTGTTTTTGTAGTAGATATTGATTGCTTCTCGTTGGTCTTAGATCTATCCAAGCTATCCATGTACTTCTAGCTTATGTCTCTTTTTATAGGATCATCATAATAATTTAAAGGCATATGATAATAAAGGTATGATTTCGATGACGACCACTGACTGTGTCGTTATATTAAAAAAAGGTGTCATTTCGAAACTTGTCTATCGGTCGCCATCAGAATATTAAAAATCAAAATTAAAATTTTAAAGGAACCCCCGAAACGCCTGGAACCACTTTGGTCATATCATCAGCTTTATAGTAATAAACAACATTAGTCATGGGTCAATAGTTATATCCCTTTAATATCCCTTGGATCCTTATGGTGCATCATCAGATAACTACTCCAGGTCTTCAATTTGATAATGGCCCAGCTAATGGCTCATAGAGAGTAACAATTTTAGTTAAAGCACTATGATATTATCTGTTATTGATTTGCTGATCTGAGAGGATTCATAATCAGATACTCCTGATCTTCAATTTGATAACGGCCCAGCTAAAGGCCTAGTTAAAGCACTACAGTTCTATCTCTTTTTTTTGCTGATCAATTGATATCAATTTGCTGATCTGAGAGGATTCATAATGGTGCATCATCAGATTGCCCGGTCTTCAATTTGATGACGGTCCAGCTAAATGCTCTTAGTGAGTAACAAATTTAGTGAAAGCACTATAGTTCTATCTCTTGTTGATTTGCTGATCTGAGAGGATTCATGATGGTGCCTCATCAGATACTCTCGGTCTTTAATTTGATAACGGTCCAGCTAATGGCTCATAGTGAGTAACAATTTTAGTTAAAGCACTACAGGTCCATTTCTTGTTGATTTGCTGATCTGAGAGGATCCATGATCAGATTTTTTAGATCCGGAATGTTTTATTTTATCGCACTAACTTTTCTACACTTAGTTTCCTACCTTCAAGACAAATCTAATAAGTCCAAACTTAGTATACCAAAAAAAAGTTTGAACACATCCAGGATTTCGTCTCCTACCTTCGAGTTCCATCATCAGAGTAACTCAGTGGTACCAGTTAAAACACACATGTATTTGTATACGTTTTTATTTCAAATGTTAAGTCACAGATATGTAAATACCTATAAGGCTGGGAATACAAGTCCGATTTTCCTCTCCGATAGTCCGATCCGATAGTCACTCGTGCCATACATTTGTTTGAATACTTAATACACGTCAGATCCGATAGTCGGATCGGATGTCAGAATCGGAAACAACGCCAAAGCGCTTACGATTTTATGGCCGATCCGATTGTCTGAAGGTGCAGTTTTCATACAAAATACAGAAACAAAATAGACGTCCGATTCCTACTTCCGATTTGTAAATAATTTGCTCAGCAAAATCGGACGTGTATTCCCAGCCTTATGCGTGTTTAGAACGGGCAACCCTTGTACGTCGCTATGCGACGAAGATTGTTATTTTATGTCAAATAAATATGCCATTGTTAAAACACGTAAAAAATGTTATAATTTTTCCCCTAAAATATTCAATCAAGGTAATCGATCTAAACTGCAAACCAACCTCGCCATATGAATATTTTAAGGGAAAAATTATAACATTTTTTACGTGTATTTACATTGGCATATTTATTTGACATAAAATAACAATCTTCGTCGCATAGCGACGTACAAGGGTTGCCATCCTAAACAGCGCGTCTAATATCGCTACCGCAGCTAACAAATCGAGCTGATGACCTTGAAACCCCTGATCAGATCTTCATCAATTGTAGCTAAGAACCATCTCGATCACGTCAGCTTTCAAATGAAACAAACCGCATCGTAATCGGTCCATTCGTTTAGGAGCTACGATGCCACAGACAGACACACAGATACACAGAGCCACAGATACACAGATACACAGATACACAGATACACAGACAAGTCAAACTTATAACACCCCTCTTTTTTGGTCGGGGGTTAAAAATGACATTGTCTGGGAGCCAATAGGCGATAAATTGTCCTCCATGAGCATGAGATGATGATATGCGAGCGTTCTCAATGTGATTAAGTTTATATTATCACACGTTATTTACAACCATATTAAATTTTAATAAGAATCATGCATGTGACGTCAAAATCGCATAAACAAATTCAATTATTTATGTTATTTTATGCTTTTATGAAACGCGGGTGTGGATATTACTTCTGGAAATGGCTTAATAAATATATTATTTGCGCGCGGAAGTTCCCTAGGATATTCGTTTACATTGAATAAAACTTATAGGTATCTAGGCACGAGTAATAACCTTCGCAGTAACAACCTTCTTCGGATTTTGTGACCGATCTTTTTTCTGAAGGCAAAAAAAGCCTCCATAGTAATGTCTCATTGTCCGTAGTGATGAGACAAACAGTATATGTTCCATTTCTATGATTCGACTGGCTCTGATGATCTTAAGTATCATTCAATATTCGAGTTCGAGGATTTTAATAAATTTAACGATTTTACTTTTTATTTTAATCCCGTGTCGAGAGATTTACAGCCAACGTGGTCACGGTGGGACTTATCAGGTCGGATCAACGGTTAGGATATGAAACCTTACTTCTGTTAACGTATGTTTATCTGTAAGGTTATCGTATTACTCGTATTATAGTTCCTTGTTAAACCAGGGACATTCTTAAAAAAGCAGGACCGTGCCCATAACCATAATGACAAATGGAGATAGTGGAATTGATGATAATTAACCATGTTGATAAATACCAACTTATTTGATAAGTATGTAGAATGAACAAATTGTATTAAATTTTTTTTTGTATTAGGACTTGACATATGACAGAATCCCATGTTAAGCTTGATGTTAGGCCAAAGTGTGGTCCATGAATGAATGTCACTGCTACTACAAATCAATGAGTGATTGCTACTCACAGTGAGTTCCGGCCTAGATGGAACCGGAAACTTACAAGCTGATCCCGAAACGTGACCAAATCACTTCACGGTCTGTATACTTGTAAGTGGTGGCACTACCACGGATCGGCAGACTGGGTACCACTGCCTACCACTCCTTGATAACCAGACCCGACGCAAATATCTATTTCGTTTTTTTATTAACAAATATTTGCAATATTTAATAAATTAATAAATATTACAAATAAAAGCTATGAAACAAATATTTGCTCCGATCGGGAGTCGAACCCGGGACTTTACGCGCAACAAACAAATCGCTAAACCGTTCGTCCACGCCTGTCGTCGAATAGAGAATAGTGTTAATAATACCAAATTGTTATTCAAACCTAAAATTACTTTATCAAAACATTACCAGTAATGATATCTATTGGATAGCTAATAGTATTTTAATGAAAACAAAGCACACGTAATCAATATCTATCTTGTCCACAAGTTTTAATTAACTCTGGCAATAAGCATAGTGTAGAGATCATAGATAAGTTTTGTTTATGGGTTTTGTGGTAGAGGTGTTTTTTGACCGGCATAATACGGAGACTAAAGCAGCCGTGATCTGAGGCTGGCTTGGACACTCTTGGCACTCCCCTTGCTTACCATCTGGCAAGTCGAGGTCAGATGTCGAAGATTGTGAGCACTTAAGCGAACAAATTTAGTTTCTGATTTTCTAAGTCTTTCTGGCTATATTTTATGCTGTGTTTTGTCTATAATTATGATAAATATTTATAATACTTACAAACTAGTTAACAAAGGACAAACTTTGTCCCTTTGGGCATTTTCTGCTAGTTTATCTTCGAGAGGGGTGATCAGTGATTCCTTATATAAGTTTTTATATATATAAGAAAAAATAAATACAAACCGTGGTCTAATGGTATTCTATGAATAAAGAATATTAGCTTATTTTTTAGAGTCGACAACAACCACGACACCACAGTCGATTTTTTAAAAATACTATTAATAATATAAAAAGTATAATATAAGTATTTTAAGACATTAAATTAATGACGCATATAATAAGGAGTTCATATAATAAGGACCATCACGGTGCCGACCGCGCAACTTCAAGGAAAATGACAATGAAATTCATTCATATTGGTTAAAAAGTTACGCGGTCGCTGTTAGTGTTTTATTCATTCGGCAATGAGTTTCAATGAGCTTGAGCTGTTAATGTAAAAAAATATCGTTTCTCAGTATGTTGCGGGGTCGCAATTTTAATTTTAAAGCTCAATAATGGAGTTACGCAGTCGCCCCGCAGAGACATCCTCAACCTAAGTTGCATAGTGCTCATAATCGTAGAGCTTGTATAAACAAACAGAGTTGTGAATGTGAAAGAAGCGAGTTGTGTCAGGATCGTGGCAAGTGGCGCTTTATTGTCTCTGCCTATCCCTGTGATATCAAGCGTGACAATTTAATGGATAGACTGAATAATAAGACTAAAGTAATAATAATTTAGACTTTTATCTGTAGCTTCTATTGTAGGTAAGAACTACCGTAACTTTGTTTCGAGATGAAAATTGAACCAGTTTATGATCGTTACTACCCCGACCGCAGTCAGTATGTCCCAAATTGAATATTCTGTTCTGCACCCGCGCGCGTGTAGGTATGTTAGTATATGTGTTTTTTTCCCCTATACCTATAGTGTGTGTATACCACAGTACATTTTAAAATATTATTTATTTTAGAAGAATTGTCGCCTAAAAATTCCCGCTAAATTTTCATATGGAACTAACTTATAATATATAACTAACTATATATAATTTATTTATTTAAAAATTTATGCCCTAGGTACAAAGGCGGACTTAATGCCGCAATGCATTCTTACTAGCCTACCTTAGGAACAATTTAACGTACTTTTTGTATGAGGTAGGTGAACGCAGGCCGACATAGTGCTAGTTAGCAATCTCCACTAGCCAACCTTTGTGACGATAGAGGCAAGTCAAATATGTCAGCAAAAGAAGAAGGTCAAATAGATAACTAAGTATAGGTACATACCCATATAAATATTTATACAACATTTAAATAAATATTCGAGTCTATATAAATATCTACATGATATTATTTACAGATATCAGGCGTTTGTTTGTACGTTTTTTAGATTTCTATATAGTATAATGTTGTTTACTCAATACTAACTAATAGTATTAATTTCTTGTAAACTTTCTTGTTTCTTGTAATATCATTTTCCTAATAACATTACCTAATCGTTATCAGCGCCTTGTGTACTCCATCAAAACACAATTTGATTAAAACAAAGCCAGCCTCACTTGTTTGAATAGCTTATATAGATATTTAGGAATTAAATAAGAAAGTAAAGAAATAGTACAATAAAAGTTATATAAAAAAATAATGGAAAAAAACGACAGGCGTGGCGCATTTGTTAGCATTCCCGATTGGATCAAATGTTTGTTTAATAGTGTTCATTTATAATATTTATTAATTAGATAAATTATTTATACACTTGTAAGTGGTGATACTACCCCGGGTCGGCAAAATGGGTACCACTACCTACCACTCTTTGACAACCAGACCCGGAGCAAATATCAGCCATTTCTTTTAATTGACAATTATTTACAATACAGGGGGCCGACCGCGTAACATTAATAGTAATGACAATGAAGTTCATTTCCATTTGTCAAAAAGTTACGCGGTCGCTGTTAGTGTCAAAAACAACTTTTATTCATTCGGACGAGTTTTAATGAGGTTGCACTGTTAATGAAAATTAATATCGGTTCTTAGGGTGTTGCGCCGTCGCAATTTTAATTTTAAAGCTCATTAATGGAGCTCAACTGTCAAAACGAAGCCCATTGTCATTGAGTTACGCGGTCGGCCCACTGTATTGTAAATAATTGTCAATTAAAAGAAATGGCGGATATTTGCTCCGGGTCTGTTTGTCAAAGAGTGGTAGGTAGTGGTACCCATTTCGCCGATCGCTTCGGGATCAGTTTATAAGTTGCCAGTTCCATCTAGGCCGGCATAGTGGATATGACTGCTATTGACAGTTATTTAAGTTGTAGTAGCAGTCGGAATTAATGATGCCGCACACCAGCTTTTGAATATTTTCTTTGAAAGTTTGTTTATTATCTTCAAAGAGTGGTAGGCAGTGGTACCCAGTCTGCCGATCCGGGGTAGTACCACCACTTACAAGTATACAGACCGTGAAGTGATTTGGTCACGTTTCGGGATCAGCTTGTAAGTTGCCAGTTCCATCCAGGTCGGCATAGTGGATGTGATTGCTACTCACAGTTATTGAATTGTAGTAGCAGTGACATTCATTCATGGACCACACTTCGGCTTAACATCAAGCGGGGTGCTGACATATGTCGAGTCACAAAAAAAAAATTACGTATAACCATAACGATATGTATTTACGATACAACATATCAATAATACTAACTTTAATAACTTATCATCATTGAAAAAAGTTGGTTTCTTCGATATTTCCTAAGCCCCTTGTCACGTGTCGAAGCGAAGATACTCATAAAAGTTTTCGAGTACCCAACTTGTCAGTAGTTATATCAAGGACACTGTTGTGTTGTGATATTTATATTTCTATTAACTCAGTATATATTTTTCATACCAAATAAATAGATATAATCTACCGTGGTGGCGAGCGGAAGAGCACGGGTTCGAAACCACTCACCGGTACCAATGTATCTTTGATATATGTACTTTTGTTGTTCTGTTTCTATGATACAATAATCACTTTAGTAGCTTAGTATAGATATAATATTGAAAAAAAAAACTCTACATATAATTCTGAAATCTGATTAACTGTCCAGTTAGAAAAAAAATAAGTAGTAGTTATTACTAGTACCAGTTGTGTAGCAGAGTGCCGACAATTGCAAAAACCGAGTCTCCACGGTTGCACCAGTCGCCGTCACTATGCCGGCCAAAGGTGCTTCTTCACGCCTTGCTTGAAGGATTTAAGGTTATAGAAACACATGGGCTGGAAAAGCATTCCAACTGCTGTCATATGTAGAGCCATAATAATATAAAAACAAATTAAATTTAATATATAAAGATAAAAGTATAAAGGATCACAAAAGTGCAGAATTTGCACAGAATCAGAATATTAAATATAATTTTATATAATTTTTGACCGGCATAGCGACGGCGAGTAAAGCAACCGAATAATGAAACGGTATTCAAGTGCTCTTGGACCTCCCCTTGCTTACCCATCAAGTAGTCGAGGTCAGAAGTTGCGTGTTAATAAAATAAAAACCTATTTAATTAAACCTTTTCACTAAGAACGTATAAACCCTTTCAGGCGATTGTGCCAAAAATTATAATTTACGAATTTGTAAAAAGTATCGTATAAGTAAAGGAAAAAAAGAAAAATGGGTTGCACCCCTCTTTAACTTCACATTTTACATTTACGTTTAACGGATATTTTATACAGAGAGGACATCATTCATTTTGGGTTTCTATGTACTACTTTTGTTATTTCTAATGATAAAAACATATATAAATGGTAGTTTCGATATAAAATTATTAACAACCCAAATCACGATTTCGTAACAGTAAACGTAAAAAGTAAAACTAAATTCGTAAATTGAAACTTTTTTGGTACAACCGGCTGTTAGTATCAATCTAGAGAAGTAAACAGGATCGTTTCAGCAATGTAGTACAAGCAACAGGTAGAATAGTGGCGGTTGTTTGGCTCGCAAACATACTCAATAAGTGTTTGAAACTGCCTTCACGAAAACATTAATGTGAGACAAAGCCTGTGAGTAGGCGCCAAAGTATAGATACGAGTGCATTTACAATTTACATCGTTGCTTGATTGCATCTATATACTTGGAACCTAGTGAACCTAATGTTTTATATATCTACGACATAAAAATATATCCTTCAAGCGATGCGTGAAGAAGCACCTTTGGCCGGGATAGTGACGGCTTTTTTTAGTCGTCGACACTCCCAAACTACCATCATGCTTACCAACATGCAGGTTGAGGTCAGATGTCGAGTCACAATAAAAAAACCAACAAAAAAGTTTATTTACTTAATTTTTCATTATCGTCAACGCTAATAAAAAATTAAGTAAATAAACTAACATCTAAAAAGTTTTTTTTGTTTACCGCAAACAGCTCAATATTTGACAAAAACCAAACATAGAAAAAACAAAAATAACAGCTTAAAAATTAACGGACACGATGGAATGACATTATTGAATTTTTATGTGATTGCTTTTCCTAAAAAAAAGGTGAAAATATGTGAGTGTCTAGTTGTGTGATATAGTGACATGGAACGGAGGGCTGACGAGGGACGATCGAGGCCCGCGGCGCCACAAGATCCAGGTAAAAATATTTAGAATTTCTCACTTTTTCCCTTAGAATATAAGTAGAGCTCGTGTGATGGATTATGAACAGTGATCACAAATAATTGACAGTACTAATACCGGCATGGTATATTTTTATATAAAATTTCGGTGCATCTTTTCTTTGTAGAACAATTAACGAGTGGAATGCTTTGCCAGCCCATGTGTTCTCTCCATCCTATGACTTTGCATCCTTCAAGCGATGCGTGAAGAAGCACCTTAGGCTGACATAGAGACGGTGGCTGGGGCAGCCGGGAAGAGACTCGGTTTTAACAGTCGTCGTCACTCTTGGACCTCCTCTTGCTTATCGTCAGGCGGGTCGAGGTCAGATGTCGTGTCACAATAAAAAATATATATTTGTCTGTTTATATCTTGTCTGTGTTACTTGCCTGATATTAGGCAGGAGTGCTTGCTGTCCATAAATGGAGGCGACTCCTGCCACTAAACAGTTCGGTACCTACATTATTTGTTGAACAATTAACAAGGTAGCTAAGGTCCTTATCTAAAGACCTAGGATCCTTCAAGCAAATCATGTAAAAGTACCTCTTGGCAACATAGTGATGGTGACAGAGGCAATCGGTTTGTTTAGTCATAGCATTGAATTATTAACATTGAATTTAAGCGTAATGATTTGAATAATTAATTGATTGGTAATGCCTTACTAATCTCATAACCTATTAATTTAACAAATAATTTGACGTGACGGGCGCGTAGTGATAAATACGCGCTCTATATTGTATCTATATCCTTTCCCTTTTTTACTGAACGATATTTCCTTCAACATATACATTACATGTTTAAATTGAGTTTTCGTATTACACAATCAAAAAGAGATATGTAATACAACTATGTTTTCTATCAATATTGTAATAATATGTTAGTTTCTCCTGAAATAGTTCTTATACATATATTCCCCTAAAGAACGAAAACTCATTATGCGAAAAAATAGCTCATAACGCTTTGGGGTCATTGTAAAACAGCGTACATCGCTAAATTTTTGTTATGGATCTTATAAAAATCAGGCGGGGTTTATCAAATGTCGAGCTGTAAAAAAAAGTATTTTGATTTGTTCACGATTTTTCGTACTTTTAGTCATTATGTTTATTGGTAAATAATAACACAAAAAACCTAATAAAACTCTAAGTTAATAATAAAATAACCATAAATCACAACCCAGGATTTAAAAACAAAGTCATAAACTTTTTAATAATTCAATTCACAACTTAACTAGAACTCAAACCTAATAAAAATGGGATAAAAAAGTTCGTAACATTGCTCTCCCGCAAAGTACACATCTTTTTCTTTCTTATAAAAAATAAGGTTTCTTTAAGATCTTGGAAAGATGCTGAAGGCAGCGTATAATCTAAATCACGAGCAAATGCGGGTCATTTAGCGCCACGACTTCATGTATAAACATAATACATGAGTGTGTGTGTTTGTTAGAATGGTTGACTATAATATGGGAAAAGTTTTGGTCCAAAGTTTGTTTATATAATTTTGTACTTCTACGTTTAAATAATAAAGTATGTTTATGTGTATTTATATAGAATGTGCCTTAAAATATGAATACTTAAATTTAGTTATACTTTATATATATTTATTTATTATATATTTATGTATTTCAATACTTTCTATGATATAAACAAGTTTATGTAGAAACATCACGTGGTAACATAAACGTGCCTATATCATAGAAACAGAATGACTAAGTACATATATAAAGATACATTGGTACTGGTAAATGGTTTGCGAGATCATATAGACCACATCCTTTCTTATGCATTATACGAAAAGTATTTATTGAAAAAATAATTTAATTTATTAGAATCTTTTCCTTTAAATATACAATTTGATAAAATAATTTGTAATTTAGAATTAAAGTGTTTTTTTACTACAGTTTTATTTATTTATTACAAAATACATTAACTAGGTCGGCGTAGCAGATGCGACTACCACATGCTAACATTTGTAAGAGGCACCAATCACCTTCACTTAAAAAGTAACACACGTCACAATCTTAACACTTCTACACAATTATATTCTCACATTATCCATCCATTTCCACCCCACCTGATGTTAAGCTGGATTGCGGTCCATGAATGGAGGTGACTGCTACTACAGCTAAATAACCGTAGTAGCAGCTACATTCACTATGCCGGCCTAATTGCAACTGGCAACTTATAAAATGACACACAGTCTGTATACTATACTATAGTTGTGAGGACTGCGGACCCTACTTTTTATTAAATGTACTTGATTTGATCAAGGGATACTCTTCTGGGTCGTCCTCGTTTTGTTCTGCCATTCACTTTTGATTAATACGTCTCTTGCGCCAATCTCCTTTCATCATAATATAGGATTTTTAATAAAGCGTCTATTATGATCTTTATATTTCTAGGTTGATATTTTTATTTATTTCTTTAGATTTATATTTCTATCCAAGATAAACGTCCTACATCCATCCCTTCACTCATGGTCTTTACAAATTGACGGATATCCGCGAGGAATTCTCTTGGGAGAGATCCGTCTTTCATAAAATGTCAGAAGTTTGCGTGAGAAATTGACATCAATATTCACTCAAGTATCCCTCTATATGTACACACACTTTCTTACTTACGACCACTACAACTAGAACTCTTAGGAGAAAGCACATCTTCTTAAAAACGCCACTTTTTTACATATCATTAGGCTGGAGTGCGGTCCATTAATGGAGGTGACTGCTACTACTGTTAAATAACAGTAAGTAGTAGTCACATCCACTATGTCAGTTTAGTTGAAACCGGCAACTTACAAGCTGATCGTTTCGACGCGACTAAGTCAAGTCACTGTCTGTATACTTGTAAGTGGTGGTACAACATATAAATAACAGACCAAGAACAAGTATTTACCTCTTCTTTTATTTTTTTATCAACAAATATTTGTAATATTAAATTTAATATTACAAATAAATGCTGTGAAACAAATATTTGCTGCGACTGGGAATCGAACCCACACCAGCGTAACAAACTAGTGCGCTACTCAATGCGCCACGCCTTTCGCTGACGATTAAAGAGGCCATATAGTAATTAATAACTCTAATTAAACAGAAATTAATCCTATATATTTTATTTTTAAAACCTAGTAAATCCGAAACCACTTAAGTACCTACCTATTAAGAAATAATTAAAACTCCTTTTTTTGTTATGACACGACATTTGACCTGGGCCCGCCTGATGATAAGCAAAAGGAGATCCAAGAGTGACGACGACTGAAACTATCGAGTTAATTCACAGCTGCCTCAGTCGCTGTCACTATGCCGGACAAAGGTCTTCACGCATCGCTTGAAGGATCCAAGGTTATAGGAGGGAGAAACCGCATGGGCTGGCAAAGCATTCCACTCCTTTAATAGAATTCATTAGGACTAGTTTTGAAAAGAGAGCGTGATTATTATTCAGGGTCATACGATTAAATGAAGATATTATTATTTGACCCCGATTTGCCTGATGATATATATGACTACTGAAATAAACGATTCAGTTTAAGGGTGACTTAGTCACAATTGTTAGTTGATATATATGACTACTGAAATAAACGATTCAGTTTAAGGGTAACTTAGTCACAATTTCCATTATTTCGACAAGTTACTTTTCCTTGTATATATGCAAGTTGCACAATTTTAGAGATGCACGAACAAAATGTTTACCTCTGGGTTTTATTCCTTCTAAATTAATACATTTCGAAATATAAAATAATCTCAAAAACAAAACTCCGACTACTATAAAATCATAATAAACTTGTATAGACTGTAACAATTTCTAATGAGAATATTTTCTTGTTTCATACTTTTTAGTGCGAGATTATTCAGAAGTCGGGTTTAATGCAGCGCCACTTACCACGATCCTTCCACAGCTCCCTTGGTTCCTTCACATCCACAATTCTCTTCATACAGGCTCTGTGGTTATGGGCACTAGGCAACCCAGCTTTCTTGAGGATGTCTCCGATTTGGTCAGAAAACACTCTCCTGGGCCTGCCTTGTTTACCGCAAATAATATCGATCTCTTATTTCACAAAATAACGTTCAAGTCACATCTGTTTCTTACTTAATATTTAACTCGATTATAAAAGTAATTAAGTCACGTAACAAAATATTACACGCAAACAGCTAGTCCATTCATTTTCTGTTGTGCCGTATTACACGCAATTCCGCCGAAAAGTTACTT
The DNA here is from genome assembly GCA_905220615.1 of Tinea trinotella. NCBI lineage: Eukaryota > Metazoa > Arthropoda > Insecta > Lepidoptera > Tineidae > Tinea > Tinea trinotella. The sequence goes on from HG992312.1 coordinate 11,174,212, forward strand.
GATCACGACATAAGTTAAATATAAAAATTGTTTTATTTATCACCAGCATAGTGACGGCGACTGAGGCAACCGTGAGCTCGGTTTTTCGGTAGCAGTCACTTCTGCCGCGTTCACTTGGTGCCGCAGACGCGGAGGACGTGTTGCTCTATGCCCCAACAAAACATTTATTTCTATTATGCCATCAATGAATTTTATTAACAATCAAATCAATCAATCAAATTGTCACGCCTCTTTTCCACGGCGATAAGCAGAGACAATAGAGCGTCACATGCCACGATCCTGACACAAGTCCCTCGCTTCTTTAATCTATTATATCTATTTATTTATCAAGGTTAAATAAATAGATATAACCAATGAATCAATATAATAATTGTTATGGAATTAATGTACAAAAGCTTTGAAATAAAACTCCAGAGCGAAAATAAAATACTAACTACAAGTAACAATTGTTTCACAAAAAACAAAGCAAAAGATGCAGCGCATTTGTTAGAAGCAATTCAATTTGTCTTACAATTCAATTGCTTACAATGTTACTAAGAGACAATGTTATTTAGTTAGTGCTAGCTCACGTAGTTATACTCGTATGTGTATTGCCGTCTGCGCTTGCTGTAAAACGGCCATCATAGCGTGCCGCCTGGTATAGTTTGCACTTAGACTCATTGTCTAATTCTACCATGGCTTTGGAAAATAGTATGACGAGAAACTTGTTACTTATAACCTGTGTTATAATCATAGTAGAGTAAATAACCTTCTTGTTGATTTACTAATCTATGTAGAAGTAATAAAATAAATAAAGCCATCAAGTTGGTGATTGATTATTGATGAAAAGCAGCTGTCAACCAATGCATGAAATCAAATTATATTTAATGTTCACAATAGGTAAACATACGTTGTACCAACATTGAATATGTTTTTGTTATGTTATATATTTAAAAATACAAATTGTTAAATGTCTGACTGGGAACAGTTTGACCTAGTTTTGTTTTTAGACTACAAATTGTAAACAACCCTTATTAGTTACGACATATGTAAATTAAAAATTTAAAGTGAAAATATTATTGAAAGCTGACCCTAGTACATAAGAGTAAATGGCTTCTCTAGCAAAGAGACCTCGGTTATAACCACTTGTCGGTACCAACGTATCTTAGATATATGTACTTTGGTCGAACCGTGTTTAATATTTCAGTAGTTTATTTTAGAAATGTGAAAAAAAACCAACCGTTTTTACTGTATAGAACTTTACTGTATACAGTAAAAACGGAATATCAATCCATAGGCTTGTATCATAATTAGTAAGTGATCTACATTAAATGATCACAAATATTTTTTATATCTTTCCACATGCCCAAAATACAGAGTTCCGCAGAGAGAACCATAGAGCTGAAGAGAATTATAGATGTTTTTATATTGTGGTCGACATATAAGCTTAAGTGCAGAGCATGTATGTAGGCGACTACGACCACAGTTAAATAACTGGAGCAGCAACTGCATCCACTAAGCCGGTCTAAATAGAACCGGCAACTTTCAATCTGTTCCCAAAACGCGACTGTGTTTCTTCGAGGTCTGCACACTTAAGTCTGCACGAACTGTCTGCCTACCACACTTAAACAACCAGATAAGATAACAAATAGAATATATAAAATGTAAAAGTTGTGTCAGCACAGAAGAACGTGGCCCAGTGTCTCTTCCTATGGCAGTGGGGATTGAGATGTGACAATTAGATTTAATTTTTGTATTGCGGTGAATTTATCATAGGGTCAAACTATTTGCTTTTCGGCTGCAATCCCATATTCATTACCATCCGAACCACAGTCGCTGTATAAGTTACAATGCTAGTAAGCAGACTTTTTATAATAAAAAAAAAGATAACGGTAAATATCAAGAGAAAAATCGCAATAGGAAAAGTACAGAGAGCAGTTTTAAATTAAAATTTCCGCTGATGCATACTATCTTTTGATTGATAACTGCTCGCACATCAAAGAAATAACTGGTTCAATTTCAAAATGGAGGTTGCTTTAAATTAGTTCTTGACTCTTAACAAAACTTAAACAGAACCATTCTCAAATCGTCCAATAAACGCACTATCAGATAATTGAGTTTTCGCCTTTTAAGCCTACATAAAGGGAACCATTTTGAAAAGTGATTTCAAGTCACCTTTTGTAATATCTCGACAAAACTCCATGTCATGGTAAAGACGTTAAGCGTAATATTATACACAATACACGTTGCCATTGTCAAAGAAATATGATTAATGAATTGATGGCCACTGCTGTAATTTGAAAATAATTATAGTGGCTTTAGTTTCGGGCGAACACTTTTAGCTGAGACCTTTTAATATAATAATAATGGGTACGTTCACGACATTATTCTTATTGATTTTACATTTATGTTGCCTAATTTATTCATACTTGTAAATATTGAAGCATTGATTTCGAATAATCAAATGAACTTGATTTGTTTATTAATGGTATCGACTTCATACGTATTAAGGCTTAAAATAATCAATTTTTGATTAAATCATTATTGAAGAAATAAACAATTGTGTCTTTAATCGCCTTTTTCGCGCAAAATCAATGAAAATTTTAATCATTATTGATTAAGCTGGTGACTGTCTGTCCGTGAGTACATAAGTTATTGCTCTCACTTCTGGATTAAGTAAGGGGTTAATGTAAGTGTTGCAGAAAAATTCATGACGAGATGATCTTAAAGATGTTAGGACAGTACAAATAGATTAGGACGCCTGTAAGAATGAATAAGTTAAGTCGGTGATTCAAGTAGATTGAAATACTACTACAAACTACTTGAATCCCCGTCTTAATTTGATTAGAAAAATAAATAGCAATAAATGATAGGTCAGACTGAAATCGCGCATAGGCATTACAACCTGACTGGATTTCAAGCTGTAGATTTTCTTTTATTGAGACTTGACATCAGACCTCGACTTGCCTGAGTAAGCAAGGGGAGGCCCACGAGTGCTGAGGACTGAATAAAACCGACTCAATTTACGGCTGCCATAGAAGGCGACTTTTATATCACCGCCAAGAATATCCCACAAATTTTATGCGGCTTACTATCGCGTTTATTTTTTGTTATTGACTTTTTTATTATTCGACGTTTCGCCAGATAGTAAGTTAGTTTAATAAAATTGGTTTAATTCATTAATTAATGTTCGCGCAAAATTTAAGAAAATTCTAATATCTCGTATATTTCACAAATATTCTTTATATAATTCATATATTTCAATAATATTCTTAAACTGTAAAAAGCTACAAAATATATAAATGTGTAACAAACTACCACTAAAACTCGTATTTATTGTACAGGATTACATCTTATTAGGAACTGTCAAAAACGCAAGCACAGCAAAGTTTGTTTTTTAAATTTGTTTTAGGTTTTAAATGGGTTATGTCAGCAAAGGTTTCTGGCAGCGTTCCAGCCAGTTACAGTTATCTATACTGTTATGTATTTTTAAACATCGTAACTTCTCCCGTATAGCCAAAACTGAAGTACGCTTTTCAATCTTGTTGTTTTTTAAGCTAAAACCTTTTGTTGAGCTACTTAATATATATAAATATTCTTAAATACACTAATTAAACATGTCACCTAAGTATAATTAAATTAATTAAATACTATTGAATACTATTATTGAATTTATTATATTTTTTACCTTATTGTTTATTATAATAGTAAAATTTGATTCCTCTGCCAGTTAACCTTGGGAATGAAAAATATGTTATAGAAACTTAAATTTAAGTTAAATTAAATTAATAATAACTTAATAAAAATTAAGTTAAAATAAAGTCCTATATTTTAACCTTTTATAAATACCCTTATTTGTTAAGATTAAAGGATAAACGAGGGTCAATTTCCTTTTTAATATACCCATTAGTTTGAATTAAGGAATAAATTAAACATAATATTATACTATTATGTTTATTAGATTACGCATGAAAGGAATATAATAGTATAATGGTCATTTTTGATTTTTCACTTCTTAGTTTTTTTCATAGATATTTATCGCAGACATCCTCAAGAAAGCTGGGTTGCATAGAGCCCATAACCGTAGAGCTTGTTTGACGAGAATTGTGCTTGTAAGGGAAGCGAGGGAGTTGTGTCAGGTTCGTGGCAAGTAACGCTCCATTGTCCATATCCCTGTTGGGAAAAAGCATGAAAATTTGTTTGATTGATTGATAATAATATTTACTGAGGTTTTGCGCGTATATTAATCTCCCTGTGATGACTGCAAATCCTTTGAAACGTCAGAATAAAATAATTAAATATTGAATGCTATAGCCGCTAAAACCTTTTCTTTCATAAACGTAGTTCATTCTTTGACATAGCAATATCCAGTAACTATGATCCTGTTCTAGAAATTTCCTGGTTTAGGTAAAGTTCATCAGGGTTGTAAATATCCTGTGTGGAAGACCGTTTACCAGCAAAGAGCTGCACGCTTAACTTCACAATAATCTTATCTGCTCACTTGTAGATAGTTTCAGCCAAGTTTACCCCTCTAGCTATCAGTATCGGGAGAGATTAATTATCTAATATTTCAAGTTCTTTGTAATCATATATAGTTTGAAATAAACTATGGACAATCACTCTTGATCATAATTTGTGCTGTGTGCTCTGCTACGAATAGAATGGCTATCTAGATCAAAAGTAACTGAATGTCAAGAGTAATAGCTTTAACTATGAAATCACCTATAAAAATAAATAAAAATATGTATTATTTAAGTTAAAAAATAGTATAGCGCGATTAAACTTGCACTATTAAAATTCATAAATAGAAGACTTACTTACTCGTAGTTAAAACTGGATCCTTAACGTCTAGGTTAATAAAATATGTAAAGTGTACAAATTAAATATTATTTTTAGGTATATTCTAATTATTTCTATTGATTTTGTACATTTTATCTGCCTTATTTTTTTTTACCAAAAGGTGATTTTTACAAATACAAAGCACCTCTTTTTTATTGTAGCTCGACATAGTATACGAGCACCGCGCCTGATGTTAAGTTGGAGTGGAATAACAATTTGTTGATTGTTTATCTACGGTCAATGCAACATCAGTGCAAGTTCGTTGCCCAGTCATGTTAAGATAATCGAGACCTCGTGTGCTAACCAATACACCACGCATGTCGTCAAAATATATCGCCTCTAAAATATCCAATTAAAACAAACCATAAAAACATAAAAAAAATATCATCTAATGACGTCGCATCAGGGATAGTCTTAAGGAGACTGGCAACATTTCCCGTTTATATAGCAAGACTAATACGTTGGTAGAAATAATTGCCAGCCTTTCTGTCTCCAGACTTCTCCGTAAGCCGCTTGGACAACTCCTTGGCCAGGCGCTCAGCTCAATGAAAGTCGTCAAGGGTCGACCCCAAACGGCGCAAATTCGTAACCACTGGTTAACCGAGGTTGACGTATTTGCGCAGCTTGAGGTTCTTAGCAGAAATCGCCGCACTTAGTACGTTTATTAAATATATTAGTAAATCAATATTATAATAGCATTTTCTTATATTTTGCGCGAATATTGATTAATGAATTAAACAAATTTTATGCGGCTTACTATCTAACACCTGGGACCCTATAGTACATAAACTCAAGTCCCAAGTCCAGCAAATCGCCAAACCAGATGACACAGTCAGTTATTTTTGCAAAAAATTAAAATAAACCGGGAACGGAAAAACAAAATCAAAACATCAAACGGGGTAGTTTTAGAAACAATAACAGCATCAACCAATAGGACGACCAACACCTCAGTCTCTCCGTGGCTGCAAAGCTCTCGGAACGTCTGAATAATAAAAAATTGTAAAATTTAAACCAAAATAAACGCGATAGTAAGATGCATAAAATTTGTTTAATTCATTAAAATATATATTTCTTTACTTTATTTATACCTACATTAGGCCCTAATTATAATTTTAAGTTGAATATAAAATCTACGTAGTACGTACATATTAGCCCTGAAGGAAATTTGAGGTTACTCGTACTTTAATGTGTTATCTATGTTTTACGAGTGAGGACCTTTTACTCCGTTTGAAGGCTTCTACGGTCTGAATAAGGTAATAAAGTTTACCTTTATCCTGTGGTATTTTTAATACCTGTGGTATTTTTGGCTATAGTTAATTATAACATTGAAATAAAGTTTATACAATAATATTGTATCTCATCGGATGTTGTAATCTGTATTAAATAAAATTCATTAATTTTTTGATTGGTTTTTGAAAAATAAAATGGATTTTGGAAAAATGAGAGATTTTTTTTATAAAAATTTTACAAATGAATATGTTCAATTATAAAATTGTTATTATATTTATAAACACGACTGTACTTACAAAGCCACAAACTTAAGACGACTTCGAGTATCGCTGGTTGCTGTTCTCCAACAATCCTTAGAGTTAAACTCGTTGCATTAATACTGAATAACTTTTAGATTATACAGACATCGAAGGGTAATATATAGTTAATATACAAAAATAAAAAAACTAATAATGATAAATAGGAGCTAATTAGAAGTTACCACAATTAATGATAGAACAGATAGACTAATCTAAATTATTACATATTAGTAACTATTAATTTTAAAAGATGTACAAATTTTCTTGTCACAATTAGTGTTATTAAAAATATATTTCGACGTCTAAGTGCAACAACAAATTTAAATAGAATAAATATTTAAATTTAAAGTTTAAATATAAAGTTTTCCATTTACGTTTTATGTGATTTGTTTTGTAATATCTATTGTAAAATAGTTTCTTGGCTTGTCAAGAGACAAGGGCAGGTGTCTTACTGACTACATTTTGAAACAAACAAGAATTTCATTTGTTCTTGAGCTCGGGGGAAATTAAAACGTTCTTGTTTATATTTATTGCGGACAATGATATTGGAATAATATAAAATGTTTTATTGCTTTGCAGCACGATGACTATTTAATTTATACTTTGCAAATTCAGTTATTCAAATAAATGTTGAGACTCTCCGACTATAATAAAATATATTTATATTTATATTTTTAATATATAATAATATTTTTTTGGAATTAAAATTATGCATGGTTTGAAATTTAGATAAGTAATTATTATAAAATTAGGATAATAATTATTGGATAAATAAAATAACACTAAAACAAAAAGCAATAAAAGATTAGTAATCAACATCATCTGATAACATCCAAATTATTCCTAATTATCCGCTCATCAAAAGTTACAATCGTTAATCTATTAAAGATCTTCTTAGTAAAGAGCCTTTGTTCGTGGATTAAACTTTACATAGTAGCATAGCATGTAGGATAAGAGTATCCCAGGGGCATCGTTGGACTCCGTCAGGCCTTTGAGCCCATTACAATTGTAATTCATTAAATTTAAATGGATCTCTTAGTATGCAGTAATTAACTACGGCGAGAACCGCATATTTTAAAATATATTTTATGTTACATCGACGACAGGCATGGCTAATTGTCACGCGTAGTCCCGGGTTCAATTCCTGGTAGGAGAAAATATTTGTTTGGACCGCACTCCAGCTTAACATAAGGCGGGATGCTCTCATATGTCGATTAACAATAAAAAACAGATACTCCAATTGATAATAACTAGGTGAATATAAGATGTCGCAGATGTTTTCAAGGTCAACGTCTAAGAGCCTTGACTAGCTCTTTAAAAATGAGAAATGTTGCCAGTCTCCTTGGGACTAACTCTAATGGCACGTCTCTCGATGTTATTTTTTTAATAATAGTTTAATTATAGTTTATATACTTTTATATAAATAGTTTAAATACTATTTTTTTTAAATTGAGTTCTATATTATAATAAAAATTGTTAGATAAAGATATAAAAGTCGAAGTTAGAATAATAATTGAACGCTCGTAAAGACAGGCGATAACGGCTATGAGCGTGACAAACTTTAAGCCAATCTTCTTTATTGCTTTTTACAGAATAATTGCAACAGCCATTATTCTTTATCTCATCGTGATCGGGAAGCCATTTATCACTACGCTCGATATACTTACTACATATGGTGAAACGTGTCTCGCTCCTCTTTTTCTTTTTTCAGTTAAAATTACATCTAAAATTCAGCTTGAAGTATATTGATTTGAGTACTGCTTGAATAAGACTAGGCATTGGTTAGCGAAACAGTTAGTTAAGCGTTATGTCCCAGGTTTTATTCCCGGTCGGAGCAAATATTTGTTTCATATATTTTATTTGTAAAAATATTTATTAATAATAAAAGAGGTGGATATTTGTTCCTGCTTTGGTTGTCAAAGAGTGGTAGGCAGTGTTGCCCAGTCTGCCGATCCGGGGTAATATTATTACTTACAGACCGTGTAGTGACTTAGTCGCGTTTCGGGATCAGCTTGTAAGTTGTCGGTTTGAACTAGCCTGGAATAGTGAATGTGACAGCTATTTGCAGTTATTTAACTGTAGTAGCAGTCACCTCTATTCACTGACCGCACTTCAGCCTAAATTAACATTAAAATAAATAGATTATAATACCACAACACAAATGTGGATGTGAAGGAAGCGAGGGATCGTGGCAAGTGGCGTTCCATTGTCTCTGCCTATCCCCATGGGAACAACACAACACAAATCCTATCATTCGCCTCTTTGGAAAATAGTTTAACCCTGAATATAAATTATGTAGAAAAATCTTAAATGATCAGTAAGTCAAGTTGTTTGTTTCATTTGTAAATGGTTTTTGAATAATGCAACTGAGAGAAATTACTTTCTCCACTGCTATTCGTCGATAATTAAATTCTGTGTAAGCTAATATTGACCAGCCCTCCAATTTGCATGTTAAACAGAACTGTACCCAGAGTGTCAGGGGCGGAATGAGCCATTAATGGCCGATTAACACAGATAAATACGCGAAAACGTATAAGTTCAATCGATATTAAAACTAAAGAAATCATTTTAAGAATAGGAAAGATCTTATTTTATTTTTTATTTTTACTGTGACTCGATATTCGACGGCACCCCGCTTGATGTTAAGCCGAAGTGTGGTCCATGAATGAATGTCACTGCTACTACAATGCAATAACTGTAAGTAGCAATCACGTCCACTATGCCGGCCTAGATGGAACCGGCAACTTACAAGCTGATCCCGAAACGTGATCAAATTACTTCACGGTCTGTATACTTGTAAGTTGTGGTACAGATCGGCAGACTAAGCACCACTGCCTACCACTCTTTGATAACCAGACCCGAAGCAAATATCCATCCTATCAAATATTTGCAATATTTAATATTATTAAATATCACAAATAAAAGCTATGAAACAAATATTTGCTCCGGCCGGGAATCGAACCCGGGACTATACGCGCAACCAATCGCAACAAACCAATCGACTTTTTGACAAATGCTCTTATATTCTAGAGTTAACAGGGAAGGGAACACTAATAAACTTTCTTCATTAAATTTCAATTGTACTTTGGTCATCCTGTTTCTATAGCACACATTAGTAGCTTAATATTTATTTATTTATTTCTATACTAAGCTACTAAAGTGCTTGTATCATTGAAACAGGACAACCAAAGTACATATATCAAAGAAACATTGGTACCCGTGAGTGGTCTCGAACTCGTGCTCTCGGTTTGTGTAACTATTGCACTGCCACTACACCACGGTCGCCTTATATAATATAAAAATGTTAATAAATAAAAAAATAGTAGTATCGACATTATGCAAACCCTAAAATTTTAGTATTGCAGTTGCACCCAGTATTCCAATTTTAACGCAACGTAGATACATAAAATATTGGATAAAACAATGGCATGCAGGTACATGCCATCAAGTTTTATGGCATGGTCGTACTGTATTCCACGTTCAAACATTAAACTTTTAAGTACGCTATCAGCACCGACGATATTCTAAATGAATATTATAATACATTTATGATATAAAAACTTCACTAACAAAGACGTAGGTTTTAGGTTTATACAATATGTATGCATGTAGGCTATGTATGTATGTATGTATATATATGTGCAAACTTTATTAACTAGAAAGAACATAGTACAATATTCGCTTATATGAGTATTGTTAGGTTTTGTGTTAATATTAATACAGTGACAATTATTAAGTAAAGTACTCAGCTTTCCATTAAATTGTCACGCCTTTTTTCCATTGGGATAGGCAGAGATAAAGATGCCACGATCCTGACACAATTCTCTCGCTTCCCTCACATCCACAATTCTCTTCATACAAGCTCTATGCGCTTAGTTTGGTTATCTACAGAATATAATATTTTTTTATTAAGCTAGACTTATGACAACACCCTGTCTGATATTAAGCTCTATAGTTTAGGAATGCTACTATAGTTAAATAGTCGCATCCACTATATCGGCGTAGTTGTAACCGGTAACTTACAAGCTTGTAAGTGGTGGTACTACCCCGGATCGGCCGACTAGATAAATGACCTCTATCTGTCTAACCACCCTTAAAACTAAACATTCTAATAATACGTGACAGATAATATAGTTTTATAATAAAAAGTTGTACTTACACAAAAGCCCTTCATCTCTTACACTCCTGACCTAAATACAAATAGCACTTTAGATGTAAATCATCTAAAGGACGAACGTTTCACACTTCGGAAAGTTTTATTTTATTAGCTTTATCACGTTTAAATAAGGTCCCCAATGGTCCGCATTTGCACTTCGTAAAATGTAAACAGTGGCCAATTTTAATATGATTTTGTCTGATTAAGCGTTTTACTTGCCTAATCCGACATTGGCTACTTAAGCTTTTAAAGTTCAAAATTTTAAAGTTCAAATAAAGTTTATTTTTTTTATTCGGATAATATTATTTATTTTATTCAACCTTAGATTTAGCACGAACATTGATTAATGAATTAAATTCATTTATTCAACCTCATTTTTTTTGCGACTCTAAATATAAAAGGACCTACAGTTCGAACAATTAATGGAGGTGACTGATACTGCAGTTAAATAACAGTAGTTAGCAGCCACATCCACTATGCCGACCTAGTTAAAACCGGCAACTTACAAGCTGATCCCGAAACTTTACCAAACAACTTAACGGTTTGTATACTTGAAGTGAAGGTACTGCCCCAGATCGGCAGACTGGGCTCCACTGCTTATCACTTTTTGATAACTAGACTCAGAGCAATTCAGTTCAGGATCGGGATCAGGATCAGCTTGAATGTTGTCGGTTTTAATTAGGTCGGCATAGTGGATTGGAATGCAACAACAACTACAATTTAACTGTAGTAAGAGTAGCCTTTTATGAGAAGAAGAATGTATTAAATACTTGTAGTAACCACAAAGCAAATCGATATGCAAAGATATGCAAAGTCGCCACAACAGTGGAGAACAAAGTCGCAAATCATTCCACAATAAAAAATAACAACAAATAATAATGTATTGGTCCCTCACACAATGCGATACAAATTACTAATCGTTATCCACTAAAGCCTTTATTCTTTAAAGAAATATATTTTATATGTTATAAACTGTTCTTAGAGGAAATTACATTACCACAACAGCTCCACTAGATATTGTGAACTAACTCGAATTTTTCTTAACATGAAAGCAATTTTCCTCTATACTTTAATACGAATACTCTTTTTAGATATATCGTAGGTAAGTATTGATTTAGTAAATTACGCACTGCATCTCACATCATAATATCCGCTACGCGTCAATCCATTATTTATTTATTTAAGTACAACAGATTATAAGCTAGACTTATCAACTAGAAATTTGGGTTTTACATTTATTAACTGACTTATAAATATTTAGTTTATTAGTAGAATCCTACATTGCAGCACCGAGCTATCCGAATTATAGGAGATTCAGGGGTCACGCGTACTCTGGAGCCCCTGCAACTACGCGGACATGGCGGCTTTGTGCGTCTTTTATCGCCTATACCACGGAGAATGTTCTGATTAGCTTTCACACCCGTAAAACCCGCACAGGTCGGGGAAAGCATCCACATTCTATCGATCGAATCGGCAGCCGAACTAAAAAGTTCAGTGTAAAGTAAAGACTTTGTAGAACAATCGACAAGTGAAATGCTTTGCGAGCCCATGAGAGAACATCCTATGGATCCTTGGATACTTCAAGCGATGCGTGAAGAAGCACCTTTGGCCGGCATAGTGACGGCGACTGGAGCAGCTGTGAATAAACTCGGTTTTTTCAGTTGTCGTCACTTTTGGACCTCCTCTTGCTTATCATCAGGTGGGTCGAGGTCAGATGTCGTGTCACAACAAAAAAATCATAATTTAAAAACATAAAATTAAAAAAATTAAAACATAAAATTAAAAATAGGGAGTCGGGTTTCTGGTTGCAGACATTTGCATGGTTGCAAATGTCTGCATGGGTTGGGACACTCCTCGATTGAAATACCTGACCCTGGCGGTATGATTTCGTCTCGGAGCCCGGATTGTCCATCAACACCAGTGTCGGTGCGGAGAATCGTTGGATAATCACGGACACCACGGGTTTTCTTATGCCAGAAGTGCTGGTCGCATTCCCCGTCACGCGGCACTAAACAATATCTTCCGAGGGGCTCTTGTCACTGTTGGAGTGCCTGCAATTTCCAAGCGACCTCGTTAAGCGCGGGAAGTGTGGCGATTTCTGCTGAGACCCTCAAGCTGTGCAAATACGCTAACTTCGGTACTGGTTACGAATTTGTGCCGTTTGGGGTCAAGACGATGGGCCCTTGCCTTTGGGGACCTTTAGCTAAGCGTCTGGCCAAGGAGTTGCCCAAGCGGCTTACGAAGAAGTCTGGAGACAGAAAGGCTGGCAATTATTTCCGACGTATTAGCCTTGTATAAAAGGAGGGAAATGTTGCCAGTCTCCTTGGGACTGTCTCTGATGCGACGTCATTAGATGATATTTTTTATGTATAGTTTAATTATATTGTAGTTCATATACTTTTAATTTTATCTGTTATTTAATAAATAATGTGAATTATGCTCAAATCAAATATTTAAAAAAATTTAAACACTTTAATCTTTTCAAAGAATTTTTGCTTAAATACGCTTTTAAAATAGCATGTAGGTCAAAACGCATGGCTTACAAGTTCGCAATTAAGAAAAGCTGTGAAAAGTCAAGGACTAGTAAAGAGTTAGAAAGTTGTACGTAAACGTGCCACATTATATTTTAAAACCCTATTTTTTATAACCGTTTTTTCATTGAGGCACCATAGCACCTCTTCATGTGCAAGTCATGAATAAAGGCAACTGCTACTACAGTTAAATAATCACAATTAGCAGCACAACCACTATACCGGCCTAATTGGAACCGGTACATCACTTCACGGTCTTTACAATTAAAAGTGGACGGTCGCATCCACTATTCTGTCCTAGTTGGAACCGTCAATCGCCAACTATCTGCCTACTACTTTTAAATAACCGGACCCAAACCAAATTGGACTGTACAGATGCTACTAGTAGACTGGCTGGTTATAGACATCGTATTCTTACAAGCAAAGCTCGCTTTAAATAATACAATGTACCATAACGTAAGGCGACTGTGGTGTAGTAGCAGTGCAATGGTTACACAAACTGAGAGCACGAGTTCGAAACCACCCACCGGTTCCAATGTATCTTTAATATATGTACTTTGGTTGTCCTATACAAGCACTTTAGTAGCTTAGTATAGAAATTTAAAAGAAAAACGTGACACGACATATGACCTCGACTTGCTCGATGATAAGCAAAGATTGTTCGAGAGCGTCAACGACTAAAAAACGTTTTTTTTTTAATTCTGACCCGACATATACAGACCGTTTACAAGTATACAGACCGTGAAGTGATTTGGTCACGTTTCGGGATCAGCTTGTAAGTTGCCGGTTCCATCTAGGCCGGCATAGTGGATGTGATTGCTACTCACAGTTATTGAATTGTATTAGCAGTGACATTCATTCATGGACCACACTTTGGCTTAACATCAAGCGGGGTGCTGTCATATGTCGAGTCACATATGACAGCACTCTGCCTGATATCAATCTGAAGTGCAGTCCATTAATTGAGGTGACTGCTATTACAGTAAAAAAGAACTATAAGTAGCAGTCACATCCACTATGCTGGCATGTGGATGTGACTATTTAGTACGTTTGAAAAAACAAACATCGCTTATTTAATTTAAAACAGACGCAAGTTATGATGGTCCATATAAATGTAACAAACATTTAATATTGTCTATTTTCCTCTTTTTTTATGAACCGTTGCAAATGGTAGAAATATTTTATAAGAAATAATAAACCAAGAGGTATTGAAAACGAACCGCAAACATACTACTGATACTAAAGAAAATATGTTAGTCGTATTCAAACAATTGTTTTGCTGTACATCGGTGGGTCGGAAAGGGAACAAAGAAATAATTTCTTTTGTTTTACGGCAAAGAAAAGGGTGCTAGTTATATGGTACACAATATTGTATTGAAGTAGAGGTCTGGCTTCCTTCCGCGGCCTCTCGACACTGTGCTCAACTTCCGGCACTTTTATCTCAGTCGCATCGTTTGACACACTTTTCTACTGTGCACAGTTAAAATCGGTCGTACGATTGTTGTGGAGAAAATGAGACATTTTAATTATAGTGCTCCCAGTGGGGCTTTCATAAAAATGCACATTTTTATATTTTTATTAACGACAGGCGTGGTGCAATGCTTAGCACACCAGTCCGTTAAAGTGGGTTCGATTCCTGGTTGGAGTAAATACTTGTTTGATAGTATTTATTTGTAATATTGTTTATTTCATAGTATTTATTTAGTATTTAAATTGAATATTACACATACTATATTTGTTATTAAAAAAAGAGATGTTTGCTCCGGGTCTGCCGATCCGGGGAGTTCCACCCGTTACAAGTATACAGACCGTGAAGTGACTAAGTCGCGTTTCGGGATAAGCATGTATGTTGCTATTTCCAACTAAGCCGCGACTGATAAAAAAATAAATTTAAAAAGATTTTGCAATTGAATTAAATAGAATAGAGTATTTTAAAATGAATATTCTAACTGAAACCGCTTTTCAAGGCTTCAGTAGATTTCACAGTCCACTTAACGTAAACATTTATTTGAACGCTTCAGTATTGCTATACATGGCTTTAAGCGATTATGGCTTTTAAGTGTTTGCAAGTTTCTCTGCTACTTTCTGTGAAAATATATGGACTTAGAAGCTAAAGGATTATTTCTTTAAATTAAAGGATATAAAGTTTAAATTTTCCAATTCATAAGCAGGCCTATAATGTAAATTCGAAGAAAACATGTACAAATATATTTATTTTCCTTGATGTTTACAAATATTTATTGTTAATAGTAATTGTGTCCAGTGATTTTCCCAAGTTTTCGGTTTTTTACGCAAGTAATAAAAACTTTATTGCAACCCCGTATTAGGTCGTTAAATTTCCTATACTCCTATGTGATTTAGTAGGAAATGTTTAATGTCCATCAGTTCTTGTGGAAAATAAATAAATGTTTTCGAAATAACCTTTTATTTACGGAAACTAGTGCCGGCAGAGTGACGGCGCCAGAGATAATCGTGTATCAACTCAGTGTTTTCCGTCGTCGGCACTCTTGCTTCCCATCAGACAGGTCAAGGTCAAATATCGTGTCACAATAAAAATGATGTATCAACATTTATACTTGTAGATATTGCATGACCAAATAAATAAATAAACAAACTTAGGTACACTGATGAGGCAACTACTAAGTGCTTTAGTAATAATAGCAAAGACATCCGATTTTTTAGGATAACTTACAGTTAACACGCTACGGCTTACGGCTAATTAATTGAAGACATGAGTGGACGAAGGTGACATGTATTTTTTAAATTTTGGCGCGGATAAAGGATACTTTCCTCCGATGTCTTTGCTATTATTACTAAAGCACTTAGTAGTCATTAGTGTACCTGATTTTGTTTATTTCTTTATTTGGTCATGCCACACCTACAAGTAAAAATGTTGTTTGTCAATGATAAATGTTTTAGCTGAAGTGCGGTCCATGAATGCATGCCACTGCTACTATAATTTAACAACTGTTGTAAGTTGCCTAGTTGGAACCGGCAACTTACAAGCTGATTGCGCAACTAAATCACTTCACGGTCTGTATACTTGTAAGTGGTGGTACTACCCCAGATCGGTAGACTGGGTAACACTGCCTACCACTCTTCTATATATAATATACGCTTCTTTTTTTATAAACAAATATTTAAAATATTTAATACATTTATTCAATATTACAAATAAAAGCTATATAACAAATATTTGCTCCGATCGGGAATCGAACCCGGGTCTTTACGCGTAATAAACTGGTGTGCCTGTCGTCAAATATGTACTAAAAGATGCAATTTATATTAAAATAGATGAACTAATAAATTATCGTTATGTAATGAATGCATTCGTACTTCGTTATTATGACTCGTACCACTTGCGTCTCGGGAAATAATTTTATTTCTTAAGTAATAACTGTTAAAAACATTTGGAAATATGAAGTGTACTTAAGTTGCGTGATTAGGACAACACTTAAATATTTTATGATACTATTTCAGAATATAGATAGAATGTGTTACATACATTATGTTAAACTGTTATTTATTTGTTTTAAACCGTAACAAAATACTGATCGGTAGGTTTCCCTAACTAAAATTACAGATTTCAAGCGATAGATGCTGGATTCGTTTCTCGGTCGCAGCCCATCGACCGAGATTATTATTATACATTATTATTATACGTGTATATAATATTATGATACTTTCATAATACTTTAAATGTTTTGAGAACTTTTGAACGTAAATATTAGAGAATATTTCAAGAAGTTTATATAAATATAAATGAGGTTAAAATGTTAAAGCAAATAATTCCTTGTACAGTAATGAAGATACCTGTACAAAGGGAGCTTTAGAAATATTTGCCGTGGTTTCAGCAATTAATTAGAAATGCCTTTGCAGGAAATCTCTATTGTAGTACATGACAGTGTCATAAACAAGGCATTTTATCGCAGATGCCTTCCACCCACGAGTAATTTCATTGTGAAAAAGACCACCTAATTATTTTTTAAATTAATTTTCTACATTTATAATAAGTAAAATTCCAAGAGCTTATTCGAAATAAAATAAATTTAAAAAAATTATAACCTCAATTAACATTAGTACTTAGTACATTATGGAAAGTTGATCTAAACCACCTAAATTATGGAAATTCCTATATTTTTTTGTGACCATTTAATTACGAACTATACAATTTACAAACTATGAAGTATTTTACATGATGTGGTACATATCAATAGTTACTTAGTCACGTTTCGGGATCAGCTTGCCGGCCTGCATTGTAAAGGTGACTGCTACTTACAGTTATTTAACTGTATGTAGCAGGTGACTGCTACTTACAGTTATTTAACTGTAAGTAGCAGTCACCTCCATTCATTGACCGCATGCCAGATTAACATCAGCGAAGTGGGTTAATAAGTCGAGTCACAATAAAGAAACACTGGTTGGAATAAATAAATTAGAAAATAAATGCTGGTTGTGTAGATTATTACTTTCACCAAATTCTAAAACTTTTGCGTGGCGAATTGGACACAACAAGCCGCTATGCGTAAGGCCTGAGTTCGATTCCCGGTAGACGCAAATATTTTATAACATTTATTTTTAATATTTTTGACATGAATAAGAAGAAGACAATATTTAAAATACAAAAAGAAATTAAACAGATGCTAATGGGCCTTTGAAGATGCGACTACTATAATTAAGGCCACCGTGGTGTAGTGGCAGTGCAATGGTTACGCAAACCGAAGAGCACGTATTCGAGACCACCCACCGGTACCAATGTATCTTTGATACATGTACTTTGGTTGTCCTGTTTCTATGATACAAGCACTTTAGTAGCTTAGTATAGAAATGTAAATAAAAAATAATAATAATGAAGTTATTTTACTATAGCGACGCATATTACAATATTGCATAATTGAAGAGCCGTAATCTTCTGTGTAAAATTACGTTATTGTTTATGTATGTGAAAGTATTATAAATTAGGATATCTATTCGTCTCATGAATTATTGATGCTCATAATCATACCCACGAACCTTACGCCCACATTCACAAAATACATGTAAACAACAAAATACATTACCTAAAGGGATACTTATTATATACTCTCAAATAAATAATAAGGAAATAAATGTACCTAAATGGTAGAATATAATGAATTTTAAGCGGAGCATTATTCCGCTATGTTAGAAAAGGAAAGGAGATCTCCTACAGTACGCGTGTTGCGTACTGGGCTCAACTTAGCCGGTGACGTCTTCTCGTTGAAGCGCATATATATTGATTACTTGTCAGTAAATCGTTTGCGAGATATTGGACACATACAACGCCATCTAGCGGTAGCATGTAGCGGTCGCTACTAATTTATGGGGATAATATGGGTAAATAACAGTTACATGAATAAATGTTTTTTTTATTTATTGAATACACGCGTAGCGCATTGGTTGGCACGCTGGCACACTGGGTTGGCGTAATGTCCCGGGTTCGTGCCCGGTCGGAGCAAAGATTATAGCTTTTATTTGTAATATTTATTATTGTTATGTCAAAGAGCGGTAGGCAATGGTATCCAGCCTGCCGATCGGGGTAGTACGACAACTTACAACTTTACTACTTCACTTACATACCGTGAAGTGACTTAGTCGCGTTGTCATGTGACTGCTGCTACAGTTCAACGGTCGCATCCACTATGCCGGCCTAGTTGCAACCAGCAACTAACAAGCTGATCTCGACTAAGTTAATTCACAGACTGTACACTTGTAAGTGGTAGTACTTATTATTGCAGTCTCTTGTATCTCAATAAAAAAAAGGTGTAAGTGTAAACTCGGATTTTATTTTACTCGTTAAATAAAATCATGTTCAAATACACTTGGTCAACTTTTGGCAACTTTTTCATTACAAACAATGTGCTTTTAAGTAATTTCATACTCTCCAGTCGAGCTCTCAAGGGCCCCTGACAATGACTGTTAATAATGAAACTTCCAGGAACTTCACTATGCTTAATACAGACACTAGACTTCGCTTCTTGGTACAAGAACAGACCATCGCGAAGTATGCCATCACGCACGGAAGTTTTATTGTAGCTTGACATAATATGTAAGCCTGCCGTTAGGCGGAAGGCGACCGTATTGTACTGGCAGTGCAAATACACAAACCGAGAGCACGGGTTCAAAACCAATTGCCGGTACAAATGTTTCTTTGATATAAGTACTTTGGTTGTCCTGTTTCTGTGATACAAGCACTTTAGTAGCTTATTATAGAAATGTCAAAAAATTTGAGTGCAGAAGCAGTCCCATTTACTATTACCGGTATTTCTATTGTATTTCGAGATCGGCTTAAAAGTTGCCGTTTCCAACTAGGCTGGCACAGTGGATGTGATCAGCAAACTAAGCAAATCTTCACCAACTGTCTGCCTAACACTCTTACACGGCGTTCTCGTACAGTCGATTCGTTTTCAACTTTTAATTGAGTCAAAAAAAGTTGAAAGGTCTTTAACTTTTTAACCGATATTTATTGCTTAAACTTGATTGAAAGTCTATTCAGACATGACAATTCAGACATGATATAAAAGTCTATTAAATTCGATAAAAGTTGATCTACTAAATTCGCCTCGTGTGAACGCCGCATTAATTAACCAGTCCTGTTCAACCAACAAGTTCGGCAACGCCTTAGAGTCCCAATAATTGGTACAAATTAAGCAAATCACTGCTTAATTCAAAGCCACTTGTTCGCGTTTACTTGATTATCATTTGTTTATACATTTCTATATTAAGCTTTTTGTGACTATCTGGTATTCTAATAAAAAATAATTTTTAAGTTACTTGTCTTGTTGATTACGGTTTGTTGACAAAATACAATAATTAAGCCACTCAAATGCTCATAGAAACAACCAAAGTACAAATGTCAAAAATACATTGGTACCGGCAAGTAGTTTTGAACCCGTGCTCTCGGTTTGCGTGACCATTGCACTACCACCACACCACGGTTTTTTAGCAACTTATTTAGGATGTCCCTCTAATGGTATGTAGCCTATAACTGGTTAGCTGCAAAATGCATTTAAACTTTGAGCAAGTTATCCGAGGTCTGTAGGAACGCTTTTACCTACTACACAAAGCTTTCTTACACTAAGGAAATCCTTTATTGAAGTGTCTTACAGTTTGCGAACAAATGGAATCAATAGAAAGAGAATCCTTTGAAGTTATTTGTATTAGATATTTGTGCTCTTTTATCAATATTGTTTTTATATTTAACTTTGTAGCTATTTTATAACTTATAATATAATAAATATATCTTATTATTGAGGAGCGAAATCTAACTTCGACTTCGTTTAAGAGCGCCAACAACTGAACAACCGTCTCATCTTACAGTTGCCGTCACTAAGCTGGTAAAAGCTTGCTTTCCGTTACTTTCCTGATCTGATGTCCAAGACTTGTGCAAGACTTGAGAGTGCAAGACTTGTGAGAAAAATCGACTTATTATATGATAGCACGCAGGCTAATCTTAAGCTAGAGTGCGGTCCATATATGGAGCGGCATGCCACTACTGTTAAATAATTGTAAGAAGCTAGTTACATGTACTATGCTGGCCGACTTAAAAACGTCAACTTACAAGCTGATCCCGATACGCGACTAAGTCGCTTCATGTTCTGTACACTTGTTAATGGTGGTACTACCCCGACTGGGCACTACTGCCTACCACTCTTTTATTAACAAATATTTATTCTGACCGGGAATCGAACCCGGGACTTTACGCGTAACAAACTGGTGTGCTAACCAATGCGCCGCGCCTGCCGTGTGTTTTAGAATACCTATGTTATTCATTGAATAATGAAATCGTAAAAGGATTCATGTACGAAGCATTTTTGCTCACAGAAAAATCACCGTGTTGACCAAAGACATTAATCCGGCTCATCTAAGTGAGTGCGTCATTATGAGAATAAATGATTGAGGGTCATGCATATTACTACCATCTAAAATGTCCTAATATCTAACTAGAATTCTTATTTATGTGACAACAACAAAGTAATGAATTCGGAAATATTATTTTATGAATATATTAAATAATCGCACATCCCTCGAAGAACTGACAACCGATAGGCAAGAAAGGTTCTTAAGTTGAGACTACGAACCGGAAGACGCAGCGTAAGTAGGCCTCCCACTAGGTGGACTGACGACATAGTAAGTCAGGAATAACCGATGGATGGAACTGGCATCTTGTCCTTAAATTGGATTGTCTATTTAGAATTCAAATTGTTTAAAAATCGTCTAAATTGATTGTCATGGCTACCAGTGCCTATCACTTGGCTACTCAGTCTGCCGATCCGGGGTAGTACCGCCACTAGCAAATGTACAGATCGTGAAGCGACTTAGTCGCGTTATGGGAATAATTTGAAATTTTCCAGTTTTTAAATTTTTATTATGACACAACATCTGACCTCTACTCGCCTGATGATAAGCAAGACCGACATAATGGATACGAGTGGTACTTGTAGTTTTTTTACTGTAGTTGCAGTCGCCTCTATTTATATCAAATGTCGAGTTACGAAATGTAAAAAAAAACTTCCAATAATGAAATTGAATATCTAAAAGTATGTATGTTCTCATTAATAATACAGCCTATATTATGAATAGTTTATAAAAAGGCGTAGGCATTTTAAGTCTCCCTAGATATTGATGTTAATATAGCTTATAGTTTCTAGTCCGCTTAGGGGTGGGTAGAGCCGAGGGACCAATTTGACTCACGCTTACATTTTATTTATGCGATATTAAAATATTTTTTACATTTCATATATTAGGCTACTAAAGTACCGACGGTTTTAAACCAGTTTGTGTGACTAATTGTACTACCACTATACCACGGTCGCCTCATATTAAAAGTACTTATTTAAAAGTTTAATAATTTTGTTTTTATATTTTTTTAATTTTTATTATACATTTATATATTAAGCTAATAAAGTGCTTGTATCATAGAAACAGGACAACCACAGTACATATATTAAAGATACATTGGTACCGGTGTGTGGTTTCGAACACCACGGTCGCCTTAAGTTCTTGTTATTTATATTAATTGTTTTTTTTATTATACTAGCAAAATATATTTATTATAGATACATTTGAAATGTCTACTGTTATATAACAAGATCATTATGCTTAATGATTTTGAGAGAATGGAATTTTAATTTTGAAATACCAGCTAGTGTTGTATATAACAAGAGATTGTGCGAAAACAAATATATTTACTTTATTTTTATTTATAACATCACAAAGGTTTTAAGCTTGATTTAAAGTTTAAAGTTTTAGTGTAAAGGATCTAATTCCTAAACTAGGGCACGTATCTTCATATGTTGGGGAGCAGTTTTAGTTACGAATTGTTTCATTTTACAACTCCGTTAATGCATTTAATTAAAATAATAAGTAGTCATGAATTTAACAAATATGCGGCTTATTATCGCGTTTATTTTTGAATAATTATATTACTTTTGTTATTATTATCGTGTTTGAAATAAACGCAATAGCAAGCCGCATAACATTTGTTTAATTCAATAATCGCTTAATCAATGTTCGCGCAAAAATCTAAGAAAATTCTAAAAAGTGGTCGGTAAGAAAGTGTTATTTTTTTATTTCAAAATTTATTTGGAGATTTTAGGTCAATGTTGACTATGCTAGTCCCCTCCTAACAAATAACTTAATTAAACTGTTATATAATTAAGCTTGATGATGTAACTTAATTATAGAGCCTCTCACAAATCTTTATATTTCAAATGCCATCATTGAAATCGGACATGCCAATATTAGGATGAACATGCCCACGTCCAATCTTTGATGTTACATGTCGCAATTAAATTAACTCGTTAGGCATCGTTCCGGATACATGCCTCCGGACATTTTCAATCTTTCTTTCTAAAATAATTAAAAGCAATATTTGATTAATAATAATAAATAATGTTTAATTCAACTCTTAAACAGTAAGAGTTAATTTTGACTCCCAAAATATATTTTTTTCCTATTTTATGCATACTCTAGCTAGACTATGGTTGTGGGCACTGCAGACTTCTTTATGGATGTACAGGAAGTGAGAGGGCTATGTCAGAATTCTGGATAGTAGCACTATCCCTGTGGGGCAATTTGATTGATTGACAATTATAAATCTATAATAAGCTACGCAATAGAAGTATCACAGAAACAGGATAACCAAAGTACGTATTATAAATACATACCCTGGTTCCCTCTTGGCTTGTGGTCTTGATCCGGATGCTCTTGGTTTGCAAGACCATTTGTCTATCTTTTCCTACATATATGTATACTTGTGATACTGATAAAATTAAAGGTATATTAACTATAATTAAAAAATATCATCTAATGACGTCGCGTCAGAGATAGTCCCAAGGAGACTGGCAACATTTCCTCTTTGTATAGCAAGACATTGGCAGAAATAATTGCCAGCCTGCCTGTCTCCAGACTTCTCCGTCAGCTGCTTGGACAACTCCTTGGCCAGGCGCTTAGCTGAATGTCTCCAAGGGCCCATCGTCTCGACCCCAAATATCAATTATTGTAATACATTTCTACTAAGCAACTAAAAGTGCTTGCTTGTATCACAGAAACATGACGACCGAAGTATATTATATCAACGATACATTGGTAACGAGAACTGATTTTAAACCGTTTCACTACCACTATACCACGCCTATAATAACAAAATCCAATCGTAAGATTTTCCAATGAAAATAAAGTTTAAATAAAATTTAAAAACCTTCCACGTCTGTTATTGCGCATCATTGGTAATGTCCGTGGATTTTCTGCTTTAATAAATCCTTGACCCAAACACCAGTTTTGAACCCGAATCTCGTATACGATCCGCTAGATAATTGACTCGTTTCAAGGCAACTAATTGAGTTTTCGACTTTAAAATGGAAATAGCGGCAAACCGTTTTCAGTAGTAATTGTTTTCAAGTTGTTCGCCCAACAATCTTTGCTAAACTCTACAGAATATTAATTTGCGGCATTGTTGTTTATTGAGGAATATTTATCTATATATTTGTTATTTTAAATTTCTATACTAAGCTACTAAAGTGCTTGTATCATAAAAACAGGACAACCAAAGTACATATATTAAAGATACATTGGTACCGGCAAGAGGTTTTGAACCCGTGCTTTGGGTTTGCCTAACTATTGCACTGCACCACGGTCGCCGTATACGTGGTATACGAATAATCTATAAAATTGTGTAGATACTATTTTAGGGCGACCTTGTTTAGGATAAACATAGAATCTTAACCCAAGAAGAATGGTAGACAAAAATAGTGGTGGTAGGCAAATAGGCCGGCATTCACTATGCCGGCCTATTTGAAACTGGCAACTTACAAGCTGATCCCTAAACGCGACAGTCTGTGTACTTGTTCTTCTTTAAAAAAGCACCCCTGGCCGGTATTAGTTGACGAGTTTCTTGTGTTTTATTTCCGAATCCATAGTAGAGTCCGACAATGCGCAAAAGTCGGAAGGCCTATGCGAAACAAATGATTTAATTGATTTAATATCCATAGTGATAACGACTGAGGCAGCCGTGAACTGGGGTCAGTTGTTTCAGTTATCGGCACTCTTGGAGTCTTGCTTACCACCAGCTCGAGATCAAATAATAATCATTATCATCAGCCAGAAGGCGTCTACTGCTGAACATACTAGTAGGCCTCTCCCTTAGAACGTTATTCCGAACGACACGATGCCAGGCTCATTCACCGCTTATTCGTGAATTTGACTATGTCGTCACTCTACCTAGTGGGAAGCCTACTTACTCTAGAACCTTTCTTCCCCATCAGTTGTCGGTTCTTCGAGATCAAATGCCGCATCACATTTAAAGAATAAAAATAAACTACACTACAATGACAAATTGCAAAAACAGTTGCCCGAAATGGACCCTACCACATTATAAAAAATTAACTCTGTAAAAGATCTTTCATGTACTTTAATTAGTCTATGTTTTGTTTTAGCGCCGACGTCGACATCACCATCGTGGGAGCAATTTGTCCGCGAGTCCTTGTTGCAGGCTGCGTGGCCTGTAGCACTCGTACCTCCGCCCAGACGAGCTCTCACCGTGGACCATCAGTAAGTATATTAAAATTATTACTTAATTAATCAAATCTGTAACTTTATTTTATTCTTTTATTATGATTTATTGCTGCACTCAAGTAACGTGACAGTATTTTTTATTTACATTTCTATACTAAGCTACTACGGTGCTTGTATCCTAGAAACAGACAACCATAGTACATATGGTTACAAGTATACAGACCGTGAAGTGATTTGGTCACGTTTCGGTATCAGCTTGTGTGTTGCCGGTTCCATCTAGGCCGGCATAGTGGATGTGATTGCTACTCACAGTTATTGAATTGTAGTAGCAGTGACATTCATTCATGAACCACACTTCGGCTTAACATCAAGCGGGGTGCTGTCATATGTCGAGTCACAATAAAAAAATATATATATCAAAGATACATTGGCAAGTAGTTTAGAATCCGTGCTCTCGGTTTGCGTAACCATTGCACTGTCTCGTAACATCTGTTGCGTAACTATATAGTATAACTAAAGTTCACTTTTTATAACACTTATAAAACAACTTTTTGCCCGGCATTGTAGCATCGAATAAAGTAACCGTGAACTGAAAGGGTTTCTTAGGTCGTCGGCGCTCTTGGACCTCCCCTTGCTTACTTTCTATCAGAAAAATCGAGTCTAGATGTGACGTCTCAATAAAAATTAAAACATATAAATAGCGTTTGAAATAAGACTGCACATTAAATAAAGTCAGACGATTCTCTCTTTTGTTCCCTTCTTGCTTTTCTAGAAAAAGTCATTCGATGCACCAATTAAAGCACACTATCACCAGTATATAAAGGTATCTGACTGATAATCGTCAGCAATGATGTAAAATTATATAGATACGTGGTACGTTATATACACCAGTTATAGTGTTCGTAAATAACACTAAAACTGACTGTTCAAACTCGTGCCAGTTTGAACAGTCAACCACGACAAGCCATTCACACAAGTGAATGTAGGACGGAACGATAGTTAGTGAGAACGAAAAAGAGACAAATATACTATTAAATTGGTATGTATCGCGACACTGAGTTCAGGTTTGTTTGTAAGCAAAGTTATAACATATCTAAGTCTTTTCTTAATAAGATATCATTACTTGTTATTAATTAGACCGTTATTTGTACTTGTCAAATTGTGGGAGAGCTTCGTACGGTCTACGGTCTAGAAATGTCATCTTTATTGTTAGGATCTTAAAATTGTTTTTTAATAAACTAAAACAAATCTTATGTCAAGTTACTAGGTGTCAGGTTAAAAAAAAAGGTTAAGCACCTTGTTTCCGAACAAATAGATGATCATGTTTCGTAAACAATCACTTTAGAGCGATTTAGAATTCAATTTCACGAGGGTTTTGAATCTACATAAAGCTGAAAAAGGGGTTTGGGATGCTTAAATTTAAATAGGTCATTAACGCTTATTACTTTGTATTCGTAACGTGTCCCTTTAAAAGAAATTTTACCTTTTAACTCTACTATAATAAAATTAGATTAAAAACAACCCAAATACAAAAAAAAAACATAAAGGTAATAAATATCGTAGGCAGTGTAGTGGCGACCGTGGTGTAGTGGCAGTGCAATGGCTACGCAAGCCGAGTGGCACGGGTTCGAAACCACTCACCGGTACCACTTTGATATATGTACTTTGGTTGTCCTGTTTCTATGATACAAGCACTTTAGTAGCTTACGAGTAGCATAGAAATGTATAATAATATATAATAAAAAAACTAAAAAAGTGACATATACTTGACCATTAGTAGAATAATGTGGCTTTATAGAACAATCAACAAGTGGAATGTTTTACCAGTCTATGTGTTCTCTCCATCCTATAACCTTGATTCTTTAAGGAATGCGTTTGCACCTTTGGCCGGCATAGCGACGACGACTGGGGCAACTGTGAACTGACTCTGTCTTTACAGTCGTCGGCAATCTTGGACCTCCTCTTGCTTACCATCAGGCGGGTAGAGGTAAGAGGTCAGGTCACAATAAAAAAAATATAAAAAATGTAGCACGACCGATGTGACGGCTGCCACAGATATTCAACTATGCCGTCCTTTTTTTCAGCAACTTACAAGCTGATTTTAAACAGTTACTTTTCCGGTACAGGGCAAATGACTTCCGACTGTCTGGTTAACACTTTTATCTTTCCCTTTATTACATGAGTTTGCTTTTTTTAAACTATAAAATTAGTTCTAAAGTAACAAGAGATAACAGCTCTACTACAAAGAAACCCGCATAGCTGTCATCCAATACAAAGTTAATAAGATCTTAAGATTTCATAATATTAACCGCCACAACAAAGTTGTTCCTTAGGTACGCAATTCTCTACATTAAACTTTTGCTTTATAGAAACGTTACATGTAAATTCAATGTCTAAATTAATAATTTAAATTCAAATGCTTTGATTACGGCTGATACGTGTTTCTAAACGCTATGCTGATGTTAATACTAACAGCCGGTTGTACCAAAAATTTTAATTAACGAATTTTAATTACGAACTGAAGTTACGAATTAGTAGAAGAAAAAAGCAAAATTGGGTTGCAACACTCTCTCGTGTATGTTGTGTCCGTAACTTTTAACGAATTCGTAAATTAAATTTTTTGGTACAACCGACCGTAAGGCTTTTAAACCAATAATACATTATAACTCGTATATTGGCATTCACTCACCTCTAGTAAGGATGGTGGATGCTGAGAGGGCGACTAGGTGGTTTGAAGTTCTGCAGAGCTCCATGACTTTTGCTTCACATCTCATTGAAAATACATATCTAATGTTGAAATATTTTTATACAGTCCGCACAAAGCTACAAAGAGAATGTAGATACAAAATTTGTTATGTAAGTAACCCAATTCACGATTTCCTGGAATGAATAAATCTTATGTTGAATTTTGTGTTTTTAGTGTTAGGTAGTAGACAGATTGCGACTAGACACTATGCAGTAGGCCGGCGTAGTGGATGTGACTGCTACTCACAGTTATTGAATTGTAGTAGAAGTGACATCCATTCATTGACTATCTCCAGCATAACATCAAGCAGGGTGCTGTCAAAAGAAAAAACAATTACGTAAACAATTTTAGACAATATAATTACGTACCTATATTATCACCACTTTATAAATATACCTAAATAAATATACCTATAATTTATCTTGTGACAATTGATACTTGTATTAACTGTATTGTCTATTGAAGTGAACAAAGTTGGTGAAATGATTACACGGTTCACGGATCACGGATCTTAACTAAAGCGGTTGACTTCAGAAATGTAAACATTTCCATTTTCTAAATGATTGACTTTTGAGAACAATCCATTTCATTTCATTCAAATGTATTGTTTATGGGGCGTTTTCACGGAGCGATTTTAGTTGATCAATATTTATCGTTAAACAAAAATTCGAAAGCAAATATTGACAATAGCGTTTTAGCGTTCTCACGATTCAATAATAATTAACTCAATATTACGTGTTATTACACTATCTGTACATTTTAGCATTTTTCTCGTGGATGTGGACGCCACAATTCACATTTTATTTTATAAACAAACAGAATACTGGTGGTAGAGGAATGTAATATACAGTACATAGGTACTCAATCGCGCTGATTAACTGACTGATTGGACTTATTATTCAATGCAAGTTGAAGGAACAAGTTCAGACGAGTCGATTCGCTGTCAGCTATCAAATGAATAAACAAAAGTCGAAAGGTCTTTAACTTTTGTTCAATAGATATTTATTGCTTCAACTTGATTGAAAGTCTGTTCAGACCATGGACGAATAATCACAATGGACGGAGCCTTTGCTTTAAAAGTCTGTCCGTTTTTTGATGGTGTGAGTTTCTAAAACTGTATTAGTGTGCGTGACTAAGGACGCACTTACAATATCGATATGATTTTTAAGCTATCGACAAGTTGGAGTCTTACATCAAACTTACGTTTGATAAATATAATTTATAAAAATATAAGTTATAAAAAGATAAAAAGAAGATAAATGTATCTCGATAAACTCTACACAAAAGCGAAACAATACATACTGACTTAACCCCTTATTTATAAAAATTCAAAACGTCATTTAAACTTTATTTAGTTAAAATGTGTTTTGTTTTATTTTTTATAATCAAATTCTTAATTTACAGAAAAGAAGACAAAACACATACAATAACTAAATCAGGTTTAAAAGACGTTTTAATTTTTTAAATATAAGGGGGAAAATCTCTAGGAAATATTAAAAAATGAGTTTTATTAAAAAATATATATTTTTGTCAACAAATAATGTTAGATTCTAGCAATTTTATTTGTTACTACGTGGGGCACACTAAAAATTTCCGGAATTAATAATAAAAAAATACTATTAATGGTCAAAAATGAATTTATTGTTTCTCTAAATATTCTCCCTTTGCGTCAATGCACTTTTTCATATGATTGATCCAATTTTTAAAACATTTGTGCCACTCCTCTGTGGTGACGTCAGATACATTTTATGCACGTCTTTGTTGTTAATTTTGCTATGATGAGTATGTAAGAAAAAATGGCGCAGAATTCTTTCACATAGTTCACTCGGGTAAATTAGCCCTCCTTTATCTTTAGTTGATGTCAATGAAGATCTCTTGGGGCCTTTTAATGCCGACAAACAGTCTTCACAGACTAAATTTCTTTCTAAATGTTTTACAACAAACCCTGATATATAGTAAATAACTTCTTCGGCATACTCCGTAAGGCTCGGGTCACCCAAGTAACAATGATCATCATTCTGTACAATTTCCTGCTGCATTATTTCTTCTAAGTGTTCCAACATTCTGTGTTTTGTAAGAGAATTATTAATCGTATTAACATACTGGGATTTTTGTGTAACCTTTAAAATATGTATATCTTCTAACGGAATACAGTTTCCCTCGGCGGCTTTGAATTCGGCGTGGACGAGTAAATTTTTATATGCTGCCCTGAACTGTTTTGCGGAAGGATTGTTATTAAAACCCCCCATTGATCTAACTGCACCAAAAAATAACTCAACATGATTAAGCTTGATTCTTTAAAATGTTTGAAGCAAAGCCTTGAATATTTAGTTGGCTCCCAGTTTTCGCGTCTCACAGCTTTGATCCACTGTTTTCTTATTTCGGGACATTTCGGAAACCTAAAAAGGCAAGTACAAGTTTTATAACTAACTATCGATATCCGTGTATCTACATCACTAGCAGTGACGCCTAAAAACAATAATCTCATTAATATAAATTAATGCTTATTACCATTGATTTATCACCATGATATGAAATTGAATAACATAAAACACATTAATGTTGAATATTTTATAATTTAACTGTAACAAAACTTAGTTATTTTAGCATAAAACTTCTCACAAAGACTTACGTGTGAAGTGATAATTCCGGGTCTATTACTCCTTCTTTAGTTGTTCTCGATGAACAAAACACAGCTGAACACGACATATTTCCACTTTTGCAAATCAAATTTAGTCAAAACACGGAGAGTTTTCAATATTTCGCTAAAATGCCGCACGAAAACCCAATGTTATGGCCTACTAGTCGGTCATGAAGTGACACGAAATACACAGACATTGCACGGTTGCCAAACTTACAATAGCTTTCACTTTTACTCGCGCCCAGTCTTTGTGAGTTAGACAGAGAGACAAGTTCATTGGTTTGAACATAGATACAAGAGCGGCAACACCTTAACACGCTGTCCATTATGATTATTCGTCCATGGTTCAGACGGTTCAAATCACGAACTATTTCGCAGTTGATCAACTAAAATCGCCCCGTGAGAACGCCCCATTATTTGCGATTTTGGTAATATTTACCAGATTTTGACTTGTTAAATATTTATCTTATTTATAAGAGTTTATTGAAATTAGTTTCATTGCACAAATTAATTCAAGTGTTACATTTTATATATTTTTTCAATGTGGTTCGACATACGACACCTAGCCTGATGATAAACTAGTTTGCCAACTAATTTGTTTGCCAGTGCAACTGTCTTGCAAACTGAGGGCACGGGTTCAAAAGTGCCGGTACCAATGTATCTTGAAAATATGTACTTTGGTCATCCTGTTTCTATGATACAAGCACGTTAGTGGCTTAATATAGAATTGTAAATAAAAATAATAGAAAAAAGGAGTCGTCTACTACTAGAGTTAAATATCCGCAAGTAGCAACCGCCTCCACTATGCCGGCCTAATTGGAACTGGAAACTTTTTGAGGCCTATCGTGTATAAAGAGAATTGCGGCCCTGGTAAGACTTAATTATTAATTATTTATTAATAATTAAGTCTTAAAAAAAAGATCAACAGTCTACTCGTACAAGCTCATACAAAATCAATTACGCCTCTGTTTCCACAGGGACAGGCAGAGACAATAGAGTGTCACGTGCCACGATTCTGACACAACTCCCTCGCTTCCCTCACAGCAATTTTCTTCATACAAGCTCTACGGATATAATAATATGTGTATCAAATATACATATTATATCTTAAACACTACTCGTAAATATTAATTTATTGTTTAGCAATGAAATCCATTTTCGTCTACATTGTTACATTCTTATATGAATATTATTCACATTAACAAAGGATTAAAAATGGCTTTAGAATTTTACCTTTGTTTCGAAGAGATTATGAAAGGTATTTCTCTTTTTTATTCATAGGGAATGTATCGATTAGACGCTGCAGACGTGTATAGAATATGTGAAAACAAACTAAGTTCTGCGTTATCAAACATGAACATATTTTAACAAATAGGTAATGTCTTGTCGTTAACACCTCACACAAATAAATTTATAATTAATAGTAGGTATAAATTATATACTAAAATATATGTTTACAAAAGGTTT
This sequence comes from Tinea trinotella, assembly GCA_905220615.1. Classification (NCBI taxonomy): domain Eukaryota; kingdom Metazoa; phylum Arthropoda; class Insecta; order Lepidoptera; family Tineidae; genus Tinea; species Tinea trinotella. Next base: position 11,206,133 of record HG992312.1, read on the forward strand.
CCAAAGGTTTAAATGAAACCATTTATTCCCTTGATTTGTAGTAAAGTATTTCCTTGAATGGAACGATCAACACTACAGTATCCCCGCTACCACGATGCTCGCAAAGCTTTCGAAACGTGACGTCGAATAAAAATAATAAATTAAACGCGATAGCTGCAAAAAAAAAAGTTAATAACCAGCCGTTAAAAAAACTGTTTCAAAAAGTGCAACGTTTTTACCACTAATGAGTCAACGAGTCAGTTGTTTTCTTCTAAAGCTTCTATAGCTTAACAATCATAGCGTGACTTATCTTGGCTTACATAGTGACGACGAAATCGTATTTTTTTATTCATAGGCGTCTTTGTCTTTGCTTTCATATGAAATTTTAATTAAACGGTGTCTATTGACAAGTAGTCTGAGATTTAAGCGCTGCAGATTGCTCTCGAAACAATGGCCTGGAAGTTTTACCTTCACTTTTTTATGAGGAACAGATCAGTGGAAACGCTGGGAATTTATTGATAATTCCCCAAAGTTTGATATTGAAAGAATCGGTTTTTATTTGATTTCTTGACGTAGTTTTTTTTTAATTTGGACGGATGTTTGGGACTATTAGTAGATAACGACATCGAGTTTTTTATTAAGGCCTGACATATGCACCCGACCTGATGTTTGGCTGGAGTGCGGCCCATGAATATAGGCGACTGCTACTACTTGTACATAACTGCGAGTAGCAGTTGCATCCACTATGCGTAAATTAAGAGTGGTAGGCAGGCTATTGGTGGTTGCTTTCATTATGGAGATATTGCAAAGTAATTTAAAATAATGCGGGTTTTTTTGTAGCGCTTTTTTGTAAAAAATTGTAGTGTTTTTAACAGCTTACTATGTACTACATTTAAGCTCAATTTCTTTAGGTTCAGACCAGAGGTTATTTGAAAACTCTGACAAGAGTATAAATGTTATACCTACATATATATTTTTTCTGTTTAAAGACTAGTAGGGGAATAATATGTAAAACAGATCGTGATAGCCGCGTGGCCCTGTCATGTCACATCTGTCACACGACACAATAAGGCCTCGTGATACAATATCGTCACATTTTGTGCCCATTATTCTGTACATCTACCAAGGGTTGGCACGATTAAGTCTGGTAGATACCTATAAATATAGTATACGAGTATTATACTAAATATATTTATAGGCGACCGTGGTATAGTGGCAGTGCAATGGCTATACCCACCCACCATACCAATGTATCTTTGATATATGTTCTTTGGTTTAGCAGCTTAGTATAGAAATGTAAATAAAAAATACAACAAAATTATTTTGCAGCTTACTATTTACTATAGATTTTATTAACTTTTTTGTTGCCGTCTTTGAATGGAGGCAACTGCTGCTGCAGTTAAGCAACTGTAAGCAGCAGTCGCATCCACTATGCCTGCTGAGTTGAAATCGGCAACTTTATAGCTGACCCTGAAACGCGACCAAGTCACTTTACGGTTTGTACACTTGTAAGTGATGATACTGTCCCGGATCGGCAGACTGGACACGACAACAACCAGACCCGGAGTAATATCCAGGTGATTTTTGTAGCAATTTCGTAGCAATCTTTGTAACAATCATGAGAAACTTTGTAGCTGAGGTGTTTTCGTCTTATTCGCTTTAAGCATCTTTAACACAACTTATATCATCTTTAACATCTTTATATAACATAAAATAAATCAGTGACAAAAATACAGTCGCTGATTTATTTGACTGCATTCTTGTCACATCAAAAAATATTTAAAACAGTGTTTAAATAACTTTTATGCAGTCAAACGTCATTTTGTAATACCAACTTTACTTAAATCATGTTTAATCCCTGTCTAATGCGCGTGGAAACACGGTCACTGTTTTATATGTAAATATATATTGATATCAAATTGTTACTCCTTTTGTCTCACAGGATAAACAACTCCCTCGCTTCCTTCACATGATCTTCATACAAGCTCTGTAGTTATAAATTTAACATGCATGTATTATAACTATAGTATAAACCATCTAATAGAAATTATCTAAATGATAGTAAAAAGCGCATCAAAACCCGTTGCATGGTTTAAAAGATCTCATAGTACAGACAGAGGACGCGGAGAGCGACTTTATTTTATACTATGTAAAAAGAACCGGTTTATGTTGGCATTCTATATATAACCAGGTAGATAAAAGGAACGCGAATGTGTATAAAATTTTAAATATAATTCAATTTTGTGCACGACTTTATTGTTAGGCGAACTTGCACCCACCGCACTCATCCAGAGCTCTTCTATTCTGCCGACTCTTATACTGCTCAGATAAAAGTAAGAGCCTTATTTATCTGCCGGTGTCTATACCTTACTTCTGCTATATAGATACACATTCGCATATTAGGTCACCAATTTGACGCTACGTGGTCATCGACGTGATAAATGAAACGCAAAGTTGAAATCGTATAGAAGACTGATTTATTATACATAAAATAGAGTATAAAAACAAAAAATTAAATGTGTTTGAAAATGACATTTCTTTTTAATGAAAATAAATTATGCACTGTGCGAACTTTTTCGAAGGTCGGCACACACACTTGATAGAAGCCCCGTTGGCTACATTTGTTCAGAACGCTGTGGTCATGTCAATTCAGTTCATGTGTGAGACAACTAATTTCCGTATTGCGGGGACTGTTTGTTCGCTTACATAAGTTGGGCTTTTGTTTTTGAATAATACATTGTTATTCGTTGAAGGGTACGGAGATGTAGGCTCCTTGGTTAGACATAGTATGATTACAGCATTTCTCACAGTTGACCTAAAATATTTTGACGACACACATTAGCACACTAGCCCATTACGCGTAAAGTCCCGGGTTTGATTCTCGGTCGGAACAAAGATTTGTTTCATAGATTTTATATTGTAATATTTTATAATTATATTGAATATTACAAATATCTGTTATTAAAAAACGGGGCGGATACTTGCACCGGGTTTGGATGTTTAAATATGGTAGGCAGTGGGGATCAATCTGCCGAACTGGGGTAGTACTACCACTTATAAGAATACAGACCGTGAAGTTTCGGGATCAGCTTGTAGGCTCCTTCCAACTAGGGCGACATTGTTTATGCAACCAATTTGCAGTTATTTTTCTATGGTAGCAGTTGCCTCCATTCATTAACCGCACTTCAGCCTAACATCAGGCGAGTTCGAGCCACATTTTTATACCAAATTACTAAAAGGCACTTTTATAATAGAAACAGAACGACCAAAGTACATGTTATATGAAAGTTACATTGGTACCGACCGGCAAGTAGTTTTAAACAGGGGAATCTAGTTCTAAGTAACGACTAGCTTTATACGTTCGTCAATAGGGTATATGCATGTATTTTTTTTACGTGTTTAATTCACTTATTACATCGTTATAACATAATAAAAAATATAAATATTGTTGGAAAAGTTCTAATTATTTTTTAAAAATAATTTTAAAACTTCGATTAAATTTGACACATTTGAACGCCATCATCTAGCGCGGGCTTTTGATGACGTCACACGTCACGACCAGTATTTGTTTACTACAAGTATTACTGTTATTTATGTGGATATTTAAGTTGTAATAGCTAAACAAAAACACTGCATAAACACAAAGAACAGCTATTTTTTCTTTTAAACACTACGCGCACAATATGAGCATCGACCCCGAACGTGTCATGTGACGTCACGTTTCATTCGGACAATGGTGATGCGTTTCACTCATTTGAATTTCACTTGCTTATTTTTCACTTTTTGCTTAATCTTTTATGCAATATATACAAAGAAAATTAAAAATATAATTATTTTAGCATGATGTTAGTACAATAAAGAATCGGGGCAATATTTAAACCACATGCATATTCCCTATTCTTATATAAGAAGGAGTCGGTTGTAACTCTTTTTACGGTATTTCAAACTTATTTTACGGATTCGCTTCTAAGAGTAAGCCGCAGAGGAAGGTAATAAGCGTTGAGTAGTAGTATTATTACTGGAATAGAGGTGACTGTTGAATTATAAAGCTCTGCAAGTAGCTGCCGCATCCACTATGCCGACTTAATAGACTGCTTTTATAAGTTTATAAGTTTATAAACTTTATATATATATATATATATATATATATATATATATATATATATATATATATATAAAGTTTTAGATGCTTGACTAGAGATAATAAAATGATGATTAAAAAATTAATGTCAAATTCTACCCACAGGGATAGGCAGAGACAGAAAATAATAAATGTAACATTGATATAATACGTTGATCGCTTACAGCCGGTTGTACCAAAAATAATAATAAACGAATTTGTAAAAAGTATCGTATAAGTAAAAGAAAAAAAGGAAATGGGTTGCACCACTCTTTAACTTCACATTTTACATTTACGTTTAACGGATATTTTATACAGAGTTTCTATGTACTACTTTTTATATATACAAATGGTATATATAAATAGTAGTTTCGATATAAAAATATTAACAACCCAATTCACGATTTCGTAATAGTAAACGTAATAAAATAAGTATAAAGTAAAACTAAATTCGTAAATTAAAACTTTTGGTACAACCGGCTGTTAGTGTATATGATACTCCTACAAGCTTATCATTAGGGATGTAAAAAGAAAGTAGGTTTCAAGATTCATCAATCATTACAATTGCCCCCATGGATAAGCTGAGACAATGGGGCACAATCTGACACCATGATTCTGACAAAACTTTCTTGCATTCACATTCACAATTCTCTTTATATAGACTCTTTTGTTATGGACACTGAATACTCCTGCATTGTTAAGAATGTCCTCAATGAAAAGGTTGTATTTAAATATTTTAAAGAAGATTTTCTCTCTACCCGGAATATTTATCTTCCATTACTTCGTTTACATCCAATTCGAGGAAAAGCTATTCTTCATGTAAAATGTAATCTTAAGTGAATTGCTATGTTTCATTAAATATTCTTAAAGAATTTTATGTCAATAGGCTCGCATATGTTTGAGGGAAAGCATTTTAGATGTAATACATAATTAATTATAGTATTATATTTAGACAGGAAATTAGGTTTTTATTAACGTTGTAATATGATTTATTTTTACATTTTTATGAAGATAATTGTGAATAGGAAGGTAGCGAAATATTCTGTCAGAATCGTAGGAAGTAGTGCTCCGTTGTCTTATAGGAAAATGGAGTCTGTTTAAAAATGGAGGCGAGACAATTTGATTTGTTTAAATCCATGAATCATTTATATTCAGTCCAGTAGTACAATGACTATTATTGGAAGTTTAGCAGAGCATATTAATATCCCCATCCTATAATAACCTTGGCTCCTTCAAGCAAAGTGTAAAGGAGCCTCTTTGGCCGGAATGGTAACGGCGACTGAGAATACCGTGAACTGACTTGAATTTCCAGTCGTCGGTGCTTAGGCAAGTCTAGGTTAGATTTCGAGTTACAATAAAAAGTAAATAAACAATGTTTTAAAAAAATAATTAAAGGCAATAAATAATATGATTTTTTCACGCGCTCAAAATGTATGTGTTCAAGTTGTATTAATTTTAAATTTTACTCTTATATATTTCTACGGTTAAATAACCCCCTGCCAGTAGTCAATAAAGTTTAGTTGTAAATCGACTAGAAGTCGATTAAGATTCCGTATAAGCTTCACTTAGATTAGCTCGATCGAACACAAAATCGACTATGTCACGTCATTAAACCGGCTTGTCTTAAGTTTAAGTGTGATTAATAAACAACCTAAAGTCTATGAGAACATAAACAATGTTTATATATGTATTATTACTCATTATTCAAATGGCAGCCAAAATCATTTCCACAAGTTGATGTCGAGTCACAGTAAAAAATTAAATAATAAATAAAGGCAAATTATAAATACAGATCAAAAATTCCTAGCCTTCTTACAACCACATCCGCAAATTCACAGCTTACAATGGAAGTTGAAGTAACGCATGAGTGAGGTCACGTCTCTACGGAAAAGTGATGAAATACTTGCTCCAACAACATTAGTGTCATAGATCACATACTACATTACTACTTATTCCCTGTACTAGATCACATACTACATTACTACTTATTCCCTGTACTAGATCACATACTAGTACAGGGAATAAAGACAAAAAACAGATCAAACTTCGAAAAAAAAGACCCCCGACAGCTGAATTTTTTGCACAAACCTACCTTTTGTGGTTCTAAACATCCCAAAAATCCCCATCGATGCATGCGTCGCTAAAAATGTTACGCGGGGTGAATGGTTAAGAAAAACTGTTTTACACAAAAATCTTGCTAATGGTAACTTTTATCTAAAATTAGTAGGTGTCAAATTTGTTATACATTATTACGATTTTTGAGAAAAATTGATTCAAAAAGTTGTAACCTTTATTTTTCTTTGGTAGAGTACAAAATACGTTTTTACGTGGTGTCTCCAATTATGCCTATTCCCGTTTATTTGTTAATAAAAAAATTAGATTTATTGAAGAAAATTAACAAATTATATTATAATTATCTTTTACGTGATTATTTATATAAGTAAAAATACAATTTATTTTTAATTTTTAATAAAATATTAATGGTTCTTCTTTGTCTAGCCTATAACAGAGTAAAATTGACACTAGGTATTGTGTAGTATATATTTTGTATTATAATGGACTATGAAACTTCAGGAGAATAAATTATTTTAATATTTTAGGATGTAACGTTTAATTACGATTTATTTCTTATATTAATTTAAAATGATGCAAGCTCCAGTTGCGGTATTGTCTGTGTTCACTGTTTATGTAGACCCAAAAATAATACAAAAGTTACTAAAACACGCGCCTAACATTATTAATTTTCAAGTCACGCTGAAATAACAATTTGGAATTAAACAAATACCTTACTTGGTAAAGATAACAATTTGGGTAGAATGTACTTTGAAAATTTGACCTTTATATCCGACTGCTAAAATAAAGGGAAATGTTTTTCTTTTAATATATAGCTTAGCCACTTAATAAATACATTGTGAATATATTTTTATATATAAATATAAATTATACATACATTTAAATAAATAAATAAAAAATATTTTTTACGGTTTTTAGAATATTTTCTGGTTATTTTTAAATATTGCAATAAACAAAAACTGTCTTATATATTTTATCTTTTTAATAGTAATAAAAATAAGTAATTTCCGCGACATTAAAATTATAACGAATTTACAAACAATAACAATTAAATAAAAATATTTTGATGATAAACTTCAATAAAGTGTAAACATTACTTTGTGCAATGTGGTAGAAACTAGATACAGACATCCGGTACAGTTTCGGAGTTGAAACAAAGTATTAGTGTGTTTACACATATATCTTTGATATTGTAACTACTCTGAAGTAATGACGCCGAGATAGTAGACAAATAACGGCACAGTGTTTTCAGAATACATTGTTTTAATTTTTATAATTTACATTTCTATACTAAGCTACTAAAGTGCTTGGTATCATAGAAACAGGACAACCAAAGTACATAATATCAAAGATACATTGGTACCGGTGGGTGGTCTCGAACTCGTGCTCTCCCGTTTGTGTAACCATTGCACTGCCACTACACCACGGTCGCCTTAAATCTTTTAAAAATTGCTGTATAAAGTCAAATAGTATATAATATACTATATAGTCATATAGATTTTAGGTATGGCGTCGACCATTTGCGCTTTTCTGAACAAACAATAATTGCTGTAACTATAAGTTGCTGCTTATAGTTTTTATTATTATTGTGACTCAACATCTGACCTCGACCTGCCTGATGGTAAGCATGATGGAGATCCGAGAGTGCCGACGACTGAAAAAACAGAGTCAGTTCTATACTATGCCGGCTAAATAATTGATGGACTTCCTTCCTCCAATGACTGGCTAAAACAACATCGACACTAACCCGGAGCATGTCATCATCATCATCAGCCAGAAGGCGCCCACTGCTGAACATATGCCTCCCCCTTAGAACGCCATTTCAAACGACAAGATGCCAGTTGCATCCACGGTTACTCGGAGCATGTAAGCAGGCTATAAACTACACTAGTACAAATGTATGAAAACTACTACACATAGTATGAATGTAAAAGCAAATTGAAAAGAGTACAGGTACATTTACTTTCATTTATGCTCTAACTTTTTGCTTAATGGAGGAAACATTTACATACAAGTTTCTTTATAACTTCGTGCAAAATTTTAACTGCTGTGTTTTTCCTTCTTGTTTATTAATAAAAAAGATAATTCGTAACTAAGGAAAAAAGTCTGTGTACACGTGATAACTCATAAGTAGATCCTAATACTGACAGGTCCTTGATATTGTTATATTTTTAAAATACACCTTTTGTTTGGAGAAAATTGTGAATAAAGAATCCAAATTTCCTTTTATCGCAATTGATTTATTTAGACTTCTACGTATTTTGTACATACACATATTTAGAGCCATCATCCATACATCATCCATCCACCATCCAACAATTATGATTTTATATAGAAGTAATTTGATAATATGGAGTTGTGTCAGGATCGTGGCAAGCGGCGCTCCATTGTCTCTACCTATTCCTGTAACAAGGAGGAAGGCGTGACAATTGGATTGATTGATTGATAATTTGATAATCCTTAATGGATAATGATAATGAATTTGATATTCATAAGGCTCTTATTAGTTCTAACACAAATCTCTCATAATATAAAATATTGACTTAGTTATTATTCAGAAGCCATATTTCATACTGAGCGTTCTAGAAGATAGATAATAAATTTAAAATTGGAAACTCGTATCTGTTTTATTATTTAATGGTCTTACAGAGAACGCTTCATGCCTCTAAAGTTTTGATTAAGGTTAAGACGGTTTACAGGTTGGATAGATGCCAGGAATCTTACATAACAAGCTAAAGCCTTGATAGGGTTAAGTAACAGGTGTTGCTTAGGGTTATATATTTACATACTATTTAAATACGTATTCAGGTATTTGTTCTTTAAAACATATTCGTATTATAATAAATTAAACTTCATGCGGCTTACTATCGCGTTTATTTTGGTTTAGATTTTACGATTTTTTATTATTCCGACGTTTCGAGACCTTTGCTGCCATTATGGTCACGGAGAGACTGGGGTGTGGATCGTCCTATTGGTTGATGCTGTAATTGTTTCCAAAACTACCCCGTTTGATGTTTTGATTTTATTTTTCCAGTATATTTCAATTTTTTGCAAAAATTACAGACGGTGTCATCTGGTTTGGCAGTTCTCTGGACTTGGGACTTGAGGTTTGTATTATGGGGTCCCAGGTGTTAGATAATTAGTAGGTGTTAGTAAGCCGCATAAAATTTGTTTAATTCATTAATCAATGTTCGCACAAAATCTAAGAAAATAATATTCATATTTTGTCGACCGTTAAATGTTCAGTGCGACGTTTCTTATAGAACAATCGACAATTTACATGTGTTCTCCCTATCCTATAACCTTGGATTCTTCAAGCGAATATCCTATAACCTCTGGTCAGTATAGTGACGATGGCTGCGGCAATCGTAAACTGAATCGTTTTTTTCAGTCATCGACGCTTTTGAATTTCCTCTTGCTTACTATTGGACGACATCAGTTGTCGTATCACAATAGCAAAAACTCACACGCGATAAAAGTGAAGCCTTCAAAAATGTGAACTACAAGATATAGAGACGAATTTAAAATTTCAGAAATAGAATAATTTTAGGGGTTTAGCTATTATAATATTAACACCAAAATTATATTACCTACATTTTATTCACAAATATATGCCGACATTTGTTTGATATACGCTTAATAGAAGTACATAAATAAAACTATCTAGTAAATGAAGAAGAGCCTTCACAGAGTAAACATACAATAGTTATTTACTAAAACAGAGTACTTACTGTGCAGCTTGAGACTACACCTACTACTTCTGTGGGTTATAAAACACCCTGTAATTTACAACCTCGTTTAGGTATTCTATCACGAATTTTCTTAAAGCCTAAACCAGTCACAAATAACTGAATAACGGGTGATGCAACTGGCATTTTGTCGTTCGGAGGGAGAGTCTAATGTTCAGTAGTAGATGTACTGGCTGATGATGATAAAAGACCAGTCCGATCCATTATATAGTTTTAAAGCCAATAAGAATTTCACGTAAATTGACAAATTATTTTGTTTAGGTTTTAAATATTAAGATAATTTTCTTAGCATCCATAGACTCTGCGTGTGGGTGTCAGGTCCATCGTGTAGCAGGCGAGAAAGTGAAGGCATTGTTAGGGGGTTTCATGGAAAAACTATTTGCAGCTCCATCCTTGCCTTTTTAAAATATTTTCAAATGAAGTTAGACTCCTTCATTTATGAATAAACAAACACGACGTTAGTAAAGAAAAATAAAAAACTAAATAAAATATGACATTGTTGTAATCCAAGGTTTTATGTGTTGCGTTTTATTGTATATGTATAAATGGACTGTATGAATTGAAACCACTGCACTTTTAAGACATTATTTATTAAATTGATAAAAAATACAACTATTGCGTGGCGTCGTCGGAGATCGTAAAAGCGATGTTGCCAATGTAAAAATAGTATATCTTAATGCAATGCAAAATTAACAAAAAATATATTTATGTTCTTAACAGACATTTAAAGATAATTTGCATTTTGTTTTCGTAATTTAGACGATTTCATCATTAAATCGTCGCGCAAAAGTGAATGAAACATTTGAGTCTGAAAATAATTATGAAACCTATCTACAAGTAGCAGGTACGTTAAAAATTCATGATAAAGGCACTCTACACTCATTAACTCACTGTTGACTCAGGTGACCGGTGACTAACGGACACCGACAAAGGATAACGAGGTTAAGACATTTCACCCCTATTTTAATGAAGCCTTTATATTTTTTCATTACCTTATATGCACTTCTTTTCCTTTCGCAAAAAAATTGCCTTATAATTAAAAGCAGATTATTTTACATACAAAGTTACTCCCACATGCTAAAGCGTTTAAAGTATTGTTAAAAGCGTTTTTAACAATATTGAGCACGTTTTAAAATATTTATATGTAAATTGGACCGGGTATCGAACCCGCGTGTGATTAAAGTTTCATTTATAATTAAACAAACATTAAGGTTAACAAACGAGGTTAAGACATTTTACCTTTTTAATGAAGCCTTTCTATTTTACATTATCTCTTTTCTGCAGAATAAACTTTTTTCCCATTCACAAAAAAATGAGCTTAAATAGTGAAAATGAAGTCCATTTCATAATTAAAAGGAGATTATTTTACATAGAAGCTTACTCCCACATGCTAAAAACGTTTCTAATTTATAATAACAATTAATGACTGAAAATATTACACACGTTTTAAAATATTTTATTCATATGGAACTGCGTTCGATACCCGTTCGCAATTGATAGATGTGCATTGTGCATGCATGAATTTATCAATGCAATTTTCTTAACCAATTATACAATAATATAAATTAGCATTGGAATATGATAAAAAATATTTTATAATGGATTTAATAAATAATAAATTGTATTTTGAAATATAATATTCCATTTTATTTAATATATTAAAATAATAATTTATGGTAACAAAGAACTTCAATAATGTTAGGTAATAATAAAATATAACGTGTGTGAAATTCAATGTAAGAGTTTTTTGACTCCAACAAATTTAAACAGATCCATCTAATAGTTATTGCTTTGTCGTTTGTTATTCTGTTAAGTTAGGACCCAAATTCAAGGCGAATGTGGTGTAGTGGTAGAGCGATGGTTACGTAAACCGAGAGCACGGGTTCAAAACCACTTGCCAGTACCAATGTATCTTTGATATATGTACTTTGTTTTTCCTGTTTGTATGATACGAGCACTTTAGTAGCTTAGTATAGAAATGTAAAAAAACAAAAACAGAAAAATAAATTAAACCACACGTAGTCGTTTTATTTCAACCACAATGGCCAGTCCAGGCAATGGACATTTTCGGATTATGATGACCACACATTATACAATCTTGGTAAAATTTAATTTTAAATGGAAGTAAATTTAGTCATTTTATTTTCGTAATTGTACAATAAAAAACATAATATGTATAATGCCCGCTGTGTGACTTTTACAATAAAAGTGTTTGTTGTGGTACCCAGTCTGCCGATCCGGGGTAGTGTCAAGACTGTGAAATGACTTAGTCGCGTTTCGGCATCAGCTTGTAAGTTGCCGGTTCCAACTATGCCGACATAGTGGATGTGACTGCTACTTACAGTTATTAAATTGTAGTAGCAGTCACCTCTATTCATGGCCCGCACTCCATTTTAACATGAGGAGGGGGGCTGTCATATGCCTAGTCATGTTAAAAAGATAACTGGAGATAACTATAGCAGCAGTCGAATCCCGAAACGCGACTGAGTCATTTTACGGTCTATACACTTGTAAGTACTATCCTGTATCGGCAGACTGGGCACCACTGATTACAACTTCTACATATAGGTAGTATTCCTACAAAAGTACAGATAAGCTACTTAGAAAAGATTTTTTTATATACAGACATATGACAAAGACATATGACGTCATAATAACACTCCTTATGATGTAAAGCTATAATGCAGAGATTATACGAAACTAATTTAGTATTGAAATTCTACGAGCATGTTGCGGTTTTCCTTGTGGATGATATATTACCACAGTTTACTAAGATCTGAAGTAAAGTCATAGAATATACATTGACATAAATAAATTACTCAAGTATTTATTTATTCTGTGTAAAACATTTACGTTATTACTAATTGATTTTAAAAGGAACAGCCTAAAAGTTGTATGTAAAAGTTGTAAGGCAAACTTCTTATAAAAAGAAGTTTTTCACTTTGATAAAATTTATCTGATATTGTGACTATCATCCAGTACAAATTAATGAGAAAAGTTTTCAAGAAAATGTATTTATGTTTTTTTATTGTTACTCGACATCTGACCTCGACTTGCTAAATGGCAAGCTAGGGGAAGTTCCAGAGCTATGTAACTAAAGAAATTAATACCAGTTTAATCTAAAGTTGCCAAAAAAATTCCTATGAAGAATTATGATTTTGAATAAGATAACGGTAATTAGTAGTCGTGACAAAGTCAAGAAATCCAGGTTGCCTAGTGCCCATAGCCATAGAGCTTGTATGAAGAGAATTGTGAATGTGAAGGAAGCGAGGGAGTTGTGTCAGGATCGTGGCAAGTGGCGCTCCATTGTCTCTGCCCATCCCTGTGGGAAAAAGGGGTGACAATTTGATTTGATTGTTTTGACAAAGTCGATTAAGAATGCGCTGAGAGTTCTAACGAGTGAAAGGCTAGGTACTCATGATTGTTAAGGTGTTATTAAGCCTGCATAGTGACGGCGACTGAGACAACCGTAAAAATAGGTCATTTCAGTCGGCGCTCTTACTTAATAACCATTGCACGTCCAGTCCTAATAAAAAATATGCGTAGTCTTAATAAAAAATGTTTTTTGTTCAGCGAATGTAGTAATTTCTTAGTAAAAATACCTATTTCAATGGATGCGAAAATAATTTTACGCCACTTTTCTTTTCAAATACTCTTCAAATTGACGCATGTCTTTAGTTATTCCAGTTAATAAAACTGGAAAAACTAAAGAAATTGGTAAAAGATTGACTGCTGTATGGTAAAAGAGAAACAAAATCCCCTATTTTTCATCCAATAAAAACATAATTCATGTTCGTACACATTTGTGATGGAAAAAAAGTAATAGAATTTTAGATTTACGACGTGGATTGAAGTTGTTTGTGAAACTAGAGGATAAAGCGAACCTGTCTTATATGCAAATATAAATAAGACACTACCAACTACGAATAGATACAACTTATATTCTTCCAAGAATATATTATCCTTTTTTGAACAACTACTTATTTTCTTATGAATAAAGTTGAAATTTACACTTTATATGATTTTATTATTAAGAAACTGTATTTTGTATCTTATTTAACGTATTTTGTGTAACTGTATTTATATTTTATGTAAACCTAAGTACTTATAAAACATTTTTATAATAATACCTACGTTCTGCAAACTTGGCATTCTGAACTGTCGAAGATGCTATCCAAATATGGTATTTTCGAATAAAAGATCTGTTACCATTTTTTTTAGCACAGTACTTACTGTTTGCCCCTCTGGGACTAAAAGCGCTGCAGAGGTTACGAGAACTCTAGAGGTTTACCACTTTATGTGTTCACTCTATCCTGATTTATGTAGAAACATTTTAGACATTTTATACATGGCCCTATGTGTTCATTAGGATTCTTGGATCCTTTAAGCAAGCGAAGCGTGATAAGCACTGCTGGCCGAAACAGTGACGGTGACTGAGGCAACAGTAAACTGAGTTGTTTTTTTCTGTCGTCGGTGCTCTTAGACTTACCATTCCTTACCATCAAAGAGGTCCTTAACAGGTGTCGTGTCACAATAAAATAACTCTTTGGAAATTAATGCGTAACTTTGTAATTCATTTTTGTTTTTTTATTAATATAAAGGATACTTGTTTCCTTAATCCTTTTTTACGAGTGTTTAAAAATATGAAATGTTTTCAATTATTTAAAACTATTTAAACTTTAAAGAATAAAAAAACAGGAGCTTTATATCTGTAAGTAGCCGTACTGTGTATCTCTTAGTGCTTTGTACAGTCCGGATTAAATTATAGCAGAGAAAATGAGTTAGGGTTTCCTTGTTTTTAATGCTTTTAAAGCGACCGAGATTCATTATAAAGTATAATTTTATTTAAACAGTTTCTTTTAGAGAAGAATTTAAAAAAAACAGGCAGTACTTACTCATTTTTCTTTAATTTTAGATTTCAAAAAACTTACGGAAAATGTAATTAAATGAAGACATCATTATTTTTTTTACAAGTCTTTACAAAGTGATTGTTTACTTAAAGTCATGACAATAATTCGGCGCATCTCGCATCGTAAAGTAAAACCTGTGGCAGAACTAGTACATGTTATGTCCTAAGTTCTGCCACAGGTTTTTCTTATCAATTTCCCCTCACACTTTAAGACCGGTGGGCCGACGCGCAACTTCAATTGGAATGACGATGAAATTCATTGCCATTTGTCAAAAAGTTACGCGGACACTGTTAGTGTCAAAAACAACTTTTATTCATTCGGACGATGAGTTTCAATGAGCTTGAACTGTTAATGAAAATGAATATCGATTCCTAATGTGTTGCGCGGTCGAAATTTTAATTTTGATGCTTATTAATGCAGGTCAACTGTCAAAACGAAGCCCATTGTCATAGAGTTACGCGTTCGGGCCGCAGATATATAAAGGATTTAAAAAAATTAAATAACCTATTTACAAAACCTTCTCAGCATACAAAAAAAACGTATTTGGGGTAGTACTATCACTTTCAAGTGTACAGACCGTGAAGTGTCTTAGTCGCGTTTCGGGATGTGCTTGCATGTTGTCATTTCCAAATAGGCCGACATGGCGGATACGACTGCTATGTGTATTTATTTAACTGTAGTAGCAGTCGCCTCTAATCATGGACCGCACTCTAGCTCAACATCAGGCGGGGTGCTGACATATATCGTGCAATAATAATAATTAAACTTAAAGAATGTAAGCATAATAACAAATGAGGGCCGACCCTATTATTAAACAACAATCTCTTTCAGGCAACCTTTGGGTGAAAAGGAAACCCATAAAATTAGTATAAAGAATTAAATAAAGAACCTACATCCAATTAATAATGAAAATACTATTATATAAAGAAGCTAAACAGCTGCAAGGAATTAAAACGAAATATTATTTTTAGCAGCCCTATTTCGGCTCTTGAACCTTATTTAACAATGAATTTGGACTTCTAAAAAAGGTCGCCCAGCTAGTCAAAATTAAATTATATCATATTAGTATTTTTTTACGTCGGAGCCACCGACGTGTGTTTTTTTTTTATTGTGACTCGTCATATGACAGCACCCCGCTTGATGTTAAGCTGGAGTGTGGTCCATGAATGAATGCCACTGCTACTACAATTCAATAACTGTGAGTAGCAATCACATCCACTATGCCGGCCTAGATGGAACCGGCAACTTACAAGCTGATCCCGAAACGTGACCAAATCACTTCACGGTCTGTATACTTGTAAGTGGTGGTACTACCCCGGATCGGCAGACTGGGTACCACTGCCTACCACTCTTTGATAACCAGACCCGAAGCAAATATCCATCTCTTTTTTTTTAATAACAAATATTTGCAATATTTAATATTATTAAATATTACAAATAAAAGCTATGAAACAAATATTTGCTCCGACCGGGGATCGAACCCGGGACTTTACGCGCAACAAACCAGTCGCTAAACCGTTCGTCCACGCCTGTCGTGTAGCACCTCGCCTGATGTTAAGCTGGAGTGCGGCTCATTAATAGAGGCGACTAATATTACAGTAAAGTAATTGCAATCCACTAGGTGGACTGACGACATAGTGAAGGTCACGAATAAACAGTGGATGCAACTCTGGCATCTTGTCGTTCGAAATGGCGTTCTATGGGAGAGGCCTAAGCTCAGCAGTAGACGCCTTCTGGCTGATGATGATGATGCCGGCATTGTTGAATAATGGCGCCTTCCAGGTGCCCCCGTAACTCAACTGAGGGATATCTTTACATCTGAAAGTGATGGTACTTACTACCCCTGGTCGCTAGTCTGGGCTAACAACCGCTGATTGTCTGCCTAACACTCTTAAAACGCCAGATCTTAATTTTCATTTTAAAACTAGAACGCCCTATAAGATATTTTACAAACTCTACTATTATGAAATGCCTTTTTTATATTTTTTTTATTGTGATTCGACATATGGCAGCACCTCGCTTGATGTTAAGCTGGAGTGTGGCCCATGAATGAATGTCACTGCTATTACGATTCAATAACTGTAACCACTATGCCGGCCTAGTTGGAACCGGCAACTTTAAAACTAATCCCGAAACGTGACTAAATCACTTCACGGTCTGTATACTTGTAAGTGGTGGTACACTGGTGGTGCCCCGGATCGGCAGACTGGGTACCACTGCCTACCACTCATTTAATTACTTAATATTTATATTCGAAAGTTTTGGTTATTATTGAATATCTCTGAATGTTCAACATACCAATGTATATGTAGGTATGTGGCATACATATTATAGAGCCTATATAAATTGCAAACAATAGGTTGCTTCCCATGTTACGTCGTTAGATACTTACCTATTTCAATCAGTTTCCATACAACGCTTTGTAGGATGTCTTCAATGCCTCAACCCTCAAATGTGAAAATTGTAATATATTCATGATTAGATTAGATTATTTTAATAAGCACATTTACCTTTACGTCTTGAACAATTCTTAGATACAAATGAGTTTAAAATTGTTTATCATTATTAAAAATGCTATCATGTGAAAAAAAAAATTTTAAAGATGTATATATGTACGCTTTATGTAAAAATGTATATATCCAAACCATTTAGTAATAAGACTAGTTAATTTAGATATTATTTATTTTGGTAACGCGTATAACAATCAATCAATGAAATTGTCATGCCTTTTTCCCAGAGGGATAGGCAGAGACAATGCAGCACAACTTGCCACGATCCTTACACAATTCCATCAAATCCACAATCTCTTCATACAAGCTTTACGGTATGATAAGAATGTAATAGAAAAAATATTATATTTCAATCTAAATTCAGATTAGATTGAAATCAAGTTGTCACCCTTCGTCAGTAGGGTAGTGTGGCGACAGGGGCCGTGTGCACTGTTCCAATCCACTGCATCTTCATCAGGAGTGGAAGCGGTATTAGCTGCCGTACCAGCGATGTGTCAATACGCTCTTTCAGCGTACAAGAATCCGTGTGTATTTAGTGAAGTGTGTTAATATGGTGTGATAATTAATAAGTAAAGGTACGATAGTTACCGAATAATAAAACAGTGAACCGAAAAATAATAATACCGCTAAAGAAATATTTTTGTTCGCTTCTATCTAAGTTATAGAATCACCTATAAGTCTATCCAACTATAAAGAAGATTGGATAGAACTGTAGGTCTATCCAATGAAACGAAACTATAAAAACTATCAATGAAACTAATAAATTCTTAAACATTAAAGGCTTTTATGTGAAACAGCATACTGAAATCGTTAGTATCGTTAAGGCTACCCTTGTCGATATATTTGGTTAAATGAACTAAAGAAACTTTTTTTAGTCTATATTCTTAGTCGTATTCCAAATCCACAATACGACAATTCTGCCAGTGTCAAATAGCTCTTGTCAACCACTTTGCAGATCCGTTTTGCCCTGTGGTTTTGTCCATCATCACTTTCACGTCTTAATTTTCACAGTTATAAACAGAAACGACGAAGCACTGCTCTTTTACTTTAACCCTCAAAAGTATTTTAGTAGCAGTTATTATTAGTATCGTGACTTATATAAATGACAGCACCCTCAGCTTGATATTAAACTAGAGTGTAGTCCATGAATAAAAGCTGCTAATACAGTTACATATCCACCAACTGCCTGCCTACCATTCTTAAACAACCTGACCGTGACAAATAATATCTTCATTTATTTAATTAGTGCCTATGATCGTTATTTAAATGTGTACCATGAAAGTAGTAAAAAACAGAGGCGAAATAGATAAAATTAAATTAAAATAATTTATTAGCATGGGCTTGGGCATGTTCTCATCATCGTCAGATTCTACAATGACTTCAGAAAGTCATAAGAAGGCCACAAGAAACAGGTCAATGGTGGAAGCTAAACAGAACAATTACAAAATTCGGCTTCATTTTGGTACAATTCGATAAATTTTAATGTTTCGTGATCAGTTTACTCTGGTTCCGACATTAAAATATTTGGCAAATACTTAAAATAATAATTAAAATACTTTATTGTAAATGCTGTAAAATCGCGCGTCTTCCCTGCACCGCCAATAAATATATACTAAGTGATTGGCTATTGTGTGGGCATTTGCACAATCATGGGCAAACTTCCTCTAATATTCGTCCGAAAAAACCGACACAACAGCGAATACGCTTGAATCATGAACGATTACAAGCCTTTCACACATTCCTGATCGCCTGCATTAGTCTATAGTGGCTCATTGTAGCAGCGTTAATCTGTAGGTCCCGGTTATTGATTCTAATCAGCAAACGAAAGGGTCCATATATATGTCCTATATGGATAGTGACGATCCGGACAAGGCAATGTGCTAAAGACTGTATATACAGTTTCATTTTATGCACCTATGTGGGGATATCTATATATTATAGACTAGATTGTTAAAAAAATACCAAAATAAATTAAATACGAGTGGTTGATAGGCAGTCATTTACCCAGTCGTCTGAATCTGCAAGGTAGTACCACCACTCTCAAGTGTACAGACTGTGACGTGAATCAGCTTGAAAGTTCCGTTTTTAACTGGGCGGGCATAGTGGATTTAAATATGTGTGCTATATTTAATGTTGTAGCAGTCACCTCAATTTATAAACCACACTGCAGATTGACTTTAGATGTGGTGCTGTTGTATTATGGCACAATAATAAACAGATAAAAATCACAATAAATATATTTGAAAATAAAAGCTATTATAGCAGCTGTAATATTTTAATTTAGTTCACTTTGTTTTGTAACATTTTTATACTAAGCAACTTGTATTATAGAAAACTAAGCAACTAAAGTATAAATATCAAAGATACATTGGTACAGGCAAGTAGTTATGAGCCAGGGGCTCCTAGTTTGTGTGACCATTTCAACACCATACACTAACTACATCCTAGTCGCCTTAGTTAAATATGTAGTACATAAATAATTCAGCCAGCCACATACAAAACTTTTTACAAGACTAATAATAACTAATCTATCGAACAGGTGATAATTTCTCTTCTGGTAATAATTCCACAACGCAATCAGTACAGTAATCAGTGCCAGCATGATCAGTCCATACTGCTCCAACAAATTTATTTTTCTGACAACCAACACACATTACTTTAGCCTGAATAACTGGGAACTTCTCGTCTATAGCCCGTTGTTCTCTAGCAAGTTTTAATAACTGGATTTTTCTTTCATTAGAGTCCAGAGTATTCTGTGAAAATGATGATGTAGTTGGAGTTGCCACCTCATACTCTGGATCCTCCATTTTTATAGGTACATGCAACTGAGGGAAGAATGTCGATTTCTTATACAATAAATTGTTTCTAGTTCTCTCCTTGGCTACTCCTTTGTTCTTAGGATGCCTGCCTGGTATTGGAAGACCTGCTTTTGCTAATTTAGCAAAATACTTCTGCACTCTACTCATTACTTGTACTTGTGTTCTAGTACCCAATGCCTGGGCAATTTTCTTATATCTATTTGATTCTGTTGTTTCCTCAGGATATATTTCAAGCAGCTGTTCAAGTCGGAGTTGTTCCTCGCATGACCACAGCTGATTAAATGTTTCAGATTTAGTGTTTGTAAATTTTCTTCCCCTAACTATGAATTTATCTTCATCTACTTGTGGCTCCTGATGTGCCTCCTCATCCAAAGCACCATTAATACCATATTTATTCCAATCTATCTGTGGGGGTTCTGGTATGATTTGACGTAAAGGAAAGTTTACATTACCATGTTGTAAATCATTAACAAATGTCAATGGATCTTCTAAAGCCTTATTTTTTTGTTCTGCAAGTTGTTCTATGTCTTTAACTGTCTTTATTTTTTGTACTTCTAATTTAATGATGTATCTAAGAAGTGCAGAGTAATCCTTATTACCTTTTAGCGCCAAATGAACAGATTCAAACTCGAATGTTCCATCATTTTCCATTTCTGTATTATCCATTTCTTCGGCATCTTGTTCCACTTTTACCTGAAATTTATTACAAAATAATTATAGCAAATATAAGTAAAATTATATCAGTTAACCTTAGATACTAAATGTTGTTTTTATTGTGTTATAAATAAACTTCAGTGATAAAAGTAATAAATAATAAAAATGAATAAAATCGTAAATGTAAACAATAGTCCAAAACGTTTAGGTGCAAAACTTAAAAACAAACTGAATAATGTACAAAATAAGAAATGCAAACCTGAGTTTCGCAGTTCATCGTTGGAAGGCTGGTCTCACCGGTAAGTTGTAGTTTATATTTACTTAATAAGCGTTGATTACACTTCTAACTGGAAAAATACACCGACTTGATTTCACAAGTTATTTTGACAGATATACCTACATAGGAAATGGCCGTTCGTAAAGTTCAATATAATAATAAGCTTCCAAAAAAATAATAAAAATAATAAAATTTTATATAATAAAATTTCAAATTTTGTAGTATGTAATATTTAAATTATAAAATATATCATTTAAATCAATACAAAAATATTTTAGTTAAAAAACGTGTGCTTGACAGCGCCATCTACAGGGTAAAGAGGAAACTGCTTCGTAAAGCTACTTGTCTTTAGTTTATTTACTAGGCGCGCATTATTGCGAGTAAAATAACATAGATGGCGTCTATCATTTAAAATCGCTCTGATTCAGGAGTAACAGTTTTTAAAATGTTTTTTATATTTTTGCTGTGCCTATCCTTTTACTTAGTTAAGCATACTACATAAAACTTCATACTGATATTTTAAACACAATATAGCCTATAAATATAAACCTATTCAACATCCTTAACAATTCTCACACTAATTTCCACGGGGATAGGTAGCAACGGAGCGCCACTATCTACGATCCTGACGCAACTCTCTCGCTTCCTTCACATCCGCAATGCTTTTCAAATGCTTATAAAAGCGAAATATGTATTAAATATGTATTTAAAGCGAATTAATCCCATTTCATATACATAATACATATACATAATAACATATATGAATTATGTATGCAAGCGCTTTTATAGCAATTTTTGCAGTCGAATAATAATAATGTTTTTCTAGGATAAAATATATACAAGTTTAAAAAACGTAATATTTATAATATCTTACTTGAATATGCATCTTATTTTCGTGGAAAATTACTTTTTGGTTTAAATAAAACCCTGAATCTAAAAAAGTTTCCTAAACTCAAACTCAATAGGGGCGAATAATAATATCTAACGACTAAGTTGTTTTGTATGAACAATGTATTAGAATAGAAACTTTCATAAAGAAGAGGGTTTTCTCTCGTGGATTCATTTCCATGGTTGCAAGTTAAATTATGTTTTTGGGTAAATAATAAAAGTTGTAAGACTTTTACGAGTATTATAAGCATAGATAGACACTCATATCTATCTATGACTATATTGTAAAGCCCACGTTTCTTAGTACTTTTTTCTTTAAACTTTGGTGTAGGTATTATTTAAGATATTTTGTATTGTAACTCGATATATGACAGTACCCCGCCTGATTTTAGGCTGGAGTACGGTCCATGAATGGAGGTGACTGCTACTGCAATTAACGAATTGTTAGTAGCAATTACATCCACTATGCCGGCCTAGTTAGAACCAACAACTCAACTTACAAGCTGATCCCGAAACGCACCTAAATCGCTTCATAGTATCTACTTGTAAGTGGTACTACTCCAGATCGGCAGACTTGGCACCACTGACTCTTTGACAACCAGACCCAGGTCAAACAACCGGCTCTTGAACTGACTTTTATATCAATATTTTTTGGAATGTAATGAATCTAATTATTAAATAATACAAATAACAGCTATGAAACAAATATCTGCTACGACCGGGAATCGAACCCGTGACTTCGAACGACCGAACCGTTTTTAAAGAGATTGATAACTTGTGATGAAAAGTGGATCACGTATGACAAGAACGTATGAAAAAGGTCGTGATAAAAGGTCGGTCAGTGATCCACAGCTACCTTGCGTTCGCACCTATGATCCATGTGTTTTTAAAATTAATGGTCGTCCCTCTGTCTGTAACCAATGCGCCACAGCTGTTAAAATATATATACCTACCGTTATCTTTTTTTTAATTGAGCAAATTATTTTCAGAGAGTGTGAATGAAAGTTCAGATTTCCTTTGATGTAAAACAAATCAATTTCAGAATCATTAATTTTATAAATTATGAAAGGCTCTTTCATTGTGGCTATTTATTATAAAAGGTCTTTCAGGTTCGCTTAGAATAAATAACGAACCGAAGAGGGAATGATTTTTTTTATCCATATTTCTCTTCCTTTCACAATATTGAGATTAAATATTTTGCAGCTATGAATATTTTTTTAGTATGGATCATAATATTCATTATAGGCCTAAGATTTTGTGAGACAAGACATTATATTTTTAAACTACTTCTAGAGAAAAAAAATAATTTACATTTGCATACTATGCCGGCCAAATGCTTTTAATGTTGACCTTAGCAGCTAAAATCAAGCAGCGGCCTCAACATTCAAGCCAGTCACTTCACAGGCCCTATTTTTGTTTATTGTAATGCGACATTTGGCCTCGATTAGCCTGATGATAAGGTGGTCCAAGAGCACTGACGAATAAAAAGTCTCGATTTACGGTTGCCATAGTCGAGCCATGCCGGCTAGAAAAATAATATTTAGAAATCATAAATGACCTATTTATCCACATTTTTCGTTTCCATAAAATATACGAATGTAGAAATTAATCCCACTTTCGGATGTTTTTTTAAGCTGCGCTAATTATAAAGTTAATCTAGTTCAACTTCCGTATAAACATTCGCTGTTAATTGAAATAAGTTTGTTAGGCGTTCTACGCTTAGAATTCACATTTTTATATACGTGCGGCTCACAATCGCAGCCATGGTATACAAATGATTGACCATGGCTGCAAAGCTCGGAAACATCGGAATAATAAAAAAATCAAAAATCAATAACCAAAATAAACGCGATAGTAAGCCGCCTCCTACATTTGTTTAATTCATTAATCAATGTTCGCGCAAAATCTAAGAAAATAAAATGTTCCTAGTAAAATTTATCTCTTAAACTTAGCACACCTTTTAGGTAACAAATTATTACATAATCTATTTTTTGCACTTTTTAAATTCTAAAAGTGGGAGCTAAATGCTTGGCTCGAAGCCAAATTCACCGTGCCCTGTCCTCAAGTGACAATCTTATGCAACAGCCAGCAAAGATAGCACTTGGACAAAGCTATTCGAGTTAGTATACAAGTATCTAGTATATTTATAGATAGGAATTTGGTATTTTTTTTTTAATTGTCACTTGACATATGACAGCATCCCGCTTGATGTTAAGCTGAAGTGTGGTCCACGAATGGATGCCACTGCTACTACAATTCAATAACTGTGAGTAGCAATCACATCCACTATGCCGGCCTAGTTGTAGCCGGCAACTTACAAGCTGATCCCGAAACGCGACCAAATCACTTCACGGTCTGTATACTTTTACAAAATCATTACTAAAATATTTTGGTTTAAAAATAGTGTCAAATCAGAGACATCCTCAAGAAAGCTGGGTTGCCTAGTACCCATAATCGTAGAGCTTGTATGAAAAGTTTTATGGGTAATGGTAGCGATGGAGTTGTATCAGAAACGTGGCAAGTGGTGATCCATTGTCACTGCTTATTCCTGTGTGAAAACGGCGTGACTATTTGATTAATTAATTAATATGATATAATATAAAATATTTTAGAAATGGATATCATCAATATTGGAAGTAATATTCTAACATGAAATTGACATTGTTGCAATCATACTCTGAAGTGTGAAGAACAAAGAACATTACTGTGTTAAATCATGCGCAACATTGTTGCAAGACGTGTACAAAGTCTCTACGAAAACACCGTAGCACAATACGGCACAGTTCTTGTAGTCTACGTAATTTGGTCTCCGAGTGGACGTCGCGGCGTCAAGGACCAACTTACTATCTGTTTAATTTCATTGTACGTCTATATAATAAAGGGCTTTACAATTTTAACTATATGTTAACGTACGAGTACCTTGTATATAACACTGATATAGTTTTAAACAGTACTAAAATCATTTATTATAATCAAGGGAACAATTAAAGCAAAATGTTTTAAACACGCATGATCCACCTAGGTGAACAAGCCAGTAGGACGAACAGGCATTAAACCTGCAATACATATAAATATAATCATTGTTATAATATCTCTACAAACATATAGGTACGTTAATATGAATACAATGTTGCCTTCGTTTCATTCAAGTTATAACAATCAAGTTTATAAAGTTTTGTCTTTACGTAACCCACTTAGAGTCTTACATGAAGGCTGTTTATATTCTATTTGTATAAACTACTCTAACTTTATATTCACGAGTAAATTAAGAACATGTTTTAAACCATCCTAACATTTCGTCTTTTACACTGTATTTAGAAGGATACAGCGATGGTGATCGTCTGTCCAGCGGTACGTAGATAAATTAATTCCTCTAACTGTTAAGTTAGGTAGTTGTTTAAAATTGGTGTAGTTGAAAAAATGACGATCATAAATTAAGACGAATAAGTGGTTCAAAAGATATTGACCGGTTGAATCTTTAGATTAAAAAAAAAGTGACTGTGAACTACAAAAATCTTTTATTTTATAACCAATGTTTGCGCCACACCTCAGAAATTAAGTTAAAAATTAAGACTTAATTACGTAAAAATTATTGTATTGAAATGAAAGGACACATTGCTCAATCTCCGTGTATCACAATCGAGGGCACCTAGCGGCCAGAACAATTCACGGCTAATATGTGGGACAAATTATTACAAGAAGGCAGTCGTACCAGTGCGGTTTGAATTTGATTACAGTGAACAACATTGGGACAAACAGAGCGACAATTTCCAAGCCTCTGTAGGTCGTTATAATGAAACACGGCCATGCGGAAACCCGCTAAGATCAAAGGCACCATGCCGCCCCACCGAGCTCTTGATAAAATACCTATACTTATATATTATATCCTATTTATGTATTGTATCCTATTTAAGTATTGTTACAAATGTAAGTACTGTATCTAAGTAAGGGTCTGGTCTGGTTAGCAAGAGACCGTGAAGTGATTTAGTCGCGTTTCGGGAAGCTTAATAAAAATATCAATCAAATCGTCACGCCTTTTTCCCACAGGGATCAGCAGAGACAATGGAACGCCACTTACCACGATCCTGACACAACTACCTCGCTTCCTTCACATCCACAGTTCTCTTCATACTAGCTCACAAACTGAAAACCTTTGTTTGGTGTACTTGTGTATAATTATACAAAGGTTTTGTAAAAGTGGCCGTTAAAGGCAAATAACAAATAAAAAATTAACACTGAAATGCTTTCAAACGAAGCGTGAAAAAACACTTCCGACCGGGATAATGGCAATGGCTAAACTATAAACTGATCAACTAAATATCTGGACCTTCGAAGTCGAAGACAGATATCGCGTCTCAATAAAATAAATTATTAGATGGCGTAAACCACTAAAATTGTTACTTAGTAAGACGCTCCTCTAGTTTCCTACAATGTTAGTAAAATCTGGCAAGTATCCCACAATGCGTACTCATAGAGAGTGCATTGACCTGCACACAATTTGGCAAACAACAATTTCGATCGCTTCATAACTGCAACATTTTAATTTTCCTTACTACGGCTGAGATCCTTTAGAGACCTTTGCCAAAAATTTCATAGAACACTTGCCAGATGTGGTTTACAGTATCGTAAACACAAGTGAATTAATTAATTTATTGTTTGTTTAATTATGGCACATGTTTGGATGTTATATGTGACAGAGAGCTGTAATTCTCCATCGTCTCTGCCTATCCCTGTATGAATTGAGGTGTGACAATTTGATTGAGGATGTAGAGATAGCTAGTCAGTTCTGTCTGACACGTCAATGGGCAACCCCGCCTACTATGCAGCGATGGATAGATACGAGATAATTTTTTTCATTGTGTCTCGATCCGCTGGATGGTAAGCATGATTGACATCCAAGAGTGCCGACGACTGAAAAAAAATGAGTCAGTTCGCCGTTACTATACCGGCCACCATCACTTTGCTGTCTATATAACAGAGGTACCCAAACTATTTGCTCCTTGTGGCACAGATAATTGACGCATCCATAGAATTGGTGTGAGCCAAGAGAATGAGGTAAATAATTGTTAAAAGTAATTCAGTATTGACGTACTAATTGACAATGCAATTTTATTTTCCACTGTACAGTGCTCTATTTAAACCAATCAACATCTTATTATTAAAAAATTGTGTTAATTTCTTTATAATCTGGATGAGTGAAAGTAGATTGACGAAAGGAATTTATAAATCTGATGTGGATGGATGCGTTAAACAAGGCGGGCCTAGGAGAGTGTTTTCCGACCAAATCGGAGACATCCTTAAGAAAGCTAGGTTGCCTAGTGCCCATAACCATAGGGCCTGTATGAGGAGAATTGTGGATGTGAAGGAAGCAAGGGAGTTGTGTAAGGATCGTGGTAAGTGGCGCTCCATTGTCTCTGCCTATCCCTGTGGGAAAAAGGCGTGACAATTTGATTTTGATTTTTTTGAATCTGCCAAATTGTGTCTTTCGTTTGAATATCTTTCTTAGGCAATAGTCTTGACAATCCTTTCGCACATTCATAGAATTTTATTAGAATCGCAATTGGTGTGGGGCAAAGAGAATATGAGGTAAACAAATGCTGGAGGTAATTCAGTATTAATGTACAGTGGAAAATAAAATTGTATTGTCAATTACAATACAATTTTATTTTCCACTGTACAGTACTCTATTTAAACCAATCAACACCAGCTAATATAATATTAAAAAATCGCGTTAATTTCTTTATAATCTGCCAAATTATGTCTTTCGTTTGAAGTGGTAATATCTTTCTTAGGCAATAGTCTTGACAATCCTCTCGCACACTTACGTTCGTAAATTGTTCCACTTTTGGACTAAATTGCCTTTTAACGATTTTCTCTTTTCGTAAAAGAGGGAATAATAAATTACGCTGAATTAACTGATGTGAGACTATGGAGTGAAATTAAGTAGATCAATAATTAATTTGTTTTGTTTTTGTTATTTCTCATGAATTAATTAAGGACATTGGTATAAGTTAGTAACAATTTGGGAATGATCTGTTGTTTGTATCAATGATAAAATAAACAAATGACTAATTGTCTTTTCACACCCGTAACACCCGCACTGGTCGGGGGAAGCATTCACATTTTGTCGACAGAATCGGTAGTCGAACTAAAAAGTTCGGTGCATCTTTTCTTTGTAGAACAATCGACAAGTGGAATGCTTTGCCAGCCCATGTGTTTTCTCCCTCCTATAACCTTGGATCCTTCAAGCGATGCGTGAAGAAGCACCTTTGGCCGGCATAGTGACGGCGGCTGAGACAGCCGTGTACTGACTCGGTTGTTTCAATCGTCTGCACTTTTGGATCTCCTCTTGCTTATCATCAGGCAGGTCGATGTCAGATGTCGAGTCACAATAAAAATAAAAAAAAAATGTATCTTTGACTAAAAAAATACATTTTCTTTTTGATTTCACTGTCCTGTAGTGTATGGACAGCAACAAACTACGCCTCCTAGCCATGTCTGTGCTGGCTTATGTCATACTAGTAACAATTAAATAATTGCCCCTTTCCACTGTTTTCCACAGGGATAGGCAGAGATGTTGGAGCGCCACTTGCCACTATCCTGACGTAACTCTTACGCTTCCCTCATGTCCTCAATTCTCTTCATACAAGCTCTACGGTTATAGACAAAAGGCAATCCAGCTTTCTTGAGGATATCTCCGATTTGGACGAGGAGTGAAGTCATTACTTCACACTAAAACAACTAATAATAATGTTGCACAAATAAGGTCTAGTATTATTAAAAGCTCAGCAAGTCCATTCGATGACCTTGAATCGCTTTAGCGCTAAGCAAGACTGATAGAAGCGATTCTTCCATTGACTAAACCTCTGCAACTGTGGCGAGACCGTTCCCCTTGCAACAATCCATCGCTACTGTCATGATGACACTATTCTGCATGTGCCTATAACTTTAAATGGATTAGCAGAGCCCCGCACTGCTCTGGCTCCACCAGAGTATGTAATAAGATACACCAATTGCCCTAGCAGCTACGAGAACCAAAAAGTTTGAGCAGTTTACTTGTGTCGTTAAGAACTTGTCGAATCAGAACTTTTCTAAATAACGAAGTTACCGATATTTGTTTTTAGATTTTTGTTCGAAAATGGTGCACCTCTGTAAATAAAATACACAAAACAACACACAGAAGAACACAACTTAAATTATGTATGGTAGATAAAATTTTCAAATCAAAGATCTATTTTTAAACTTCTATTTTGAGAGAGCTATAAACAGGCTTCTTTTGTTGGAAAATACAATATCGAAAGAAAGCACGTTTTTAATTTTCTGAGATTTCATGTCAAAGGAATAAACTACAAAGAAAAGTGCAACACGTTTCTCAGACACAACTAATAAAACATTTATTTAAACAAATGTCTATACATACATAAAACTAATTTTATGCGGCTTACTATCGCGTTTATTTTGGTTTTGATTTTACAATTTTATTTTATTATTCCGACGTTTTGAGAGCTTTGCAGCGGATGAGACTGATAGTAAGAGACGGAGAGGCGATAGTAAGCCGCATAAAATTTGTTTAATTTATTAATCAATGTTCGCGCAAAATCTAAAAAGTATTTCTATATCACAGTCTACAAAAAATTTAAAAATTAGCATCAAAATCGGAAACTTTCCACTTACTCCTGAATTTTCTAAATCAACAAGGCGAAAAATGAGTTAAACACACACAAATGCATCATCGTAGCCCCTTAAAGGAGGTCGACACGGTACGAGTTTTGAATGACTACGGCGGCTACGAGAGCCAAACGTTCAGTCGCCGCATGGCGCCCGCACGCGACGTTACGCTGCTCCGCGTCACTTCTAACGGAAAACGGCGGGAAATCCGACAGAGATTAATGAATTTACAACCGACCCCTTACTGGTTCTGCTCTAATTTCAAACATGCCCTACTTGAATTGAGACCACGAAAATAATTAAGATAACTTTTCGCAGTGTTTTTGCGAAAGTTCGCATAGTTTCTTGAAAGTTGATTGTCGGCCTAACACTGGTCAGAGTTTGCGTGATGTAACGAGTTTGCCCTATTTACTAATGCAATTGTTTCTGGCATACCTCTACGGCACGTTTTATCATTCGTAAAAATACATCGCATACAGACATAATCTTTATAAACGAACAACGATTTAAAATTAAATTAATTTTTAAATTATTCGCGTATGTAAACGTACGTTTTTAACATTAGTATTAATATCTAACAAAGTGTTAACAATGCCTATAAGGATAATAATGAAGCATGTTTGAAATTGCTATCAAAACATAATGACTAATATTTTGATTTATTATTAAAATAGAATAGGAACATAAACAAGTCATTCGAGGTTGACTTGTGATAAATAACAACGTATACAATCAACGAATTTTGAATTTTACAATTTTTTATAAATATATATAATTTTTGTATAAGTTTATGAATTAATGCGATGTTTTCACGATGTTGTGTTTGGAATCTCTGATGTCTCGATGGAGGGATCGTGGTGAAAGGGAGAGATCGGCTGGTGAACGCCGACGGGCTCGTTCTAGAAGTCTATGCTCATCTGCAGCTGATGGCAGTCTCCTGCAGCTTTTACATCGACGAGCAAGCAGTGCTATGTAAGATACATATTTCTATTTACCAAACTGACATTTTTCGTATTTTATTTTATAAACCATTTCATGTGGGTTTTCTTTAAACCAATGTCTTATTAATATTTATTAATTAAGAATATTATTGTTTTTTCTTTGATTTTTCGCAAACATTGATTATTTAATTAAACAAATTTTATGCGGTTTACTATCGCGTTTATTTTGGTTTTGATTTTACAATTGTTTATTATTCCGACATTTCGAGAGATTTGCAGCCGTTGTGGTAACGGAGCCATCAGTCTCTCCGTGACCACGATGGCATGAGATTATTATTGTTTAGTTTAATTTTAATTTAATGAAAGGCCAATTATCGAGCTCTACCCCTGGACATTTAAGAAAATCTTTATATATATATATCTTGGTTATATTGTATTTTAGCCGACACAGTGACGGCGACTAAGACAACCGTAAAATGTAAACGTTTTTTCAGTCGTCGGTGTTCTTGGTCCTCTTTCTAGATATCACTAAAAAAGTCAAGATCAGAAGTCGCATCTTGATGAAGAAAATCTGTCGACGTCCTCGACGATAAAATCCTGATAATTACAAAATATATTTCCACACAAATAAAGATTCGCTACTTCGAGTTTCCATTTAAATTTTATGTTACACAGCTGCTCGTCTTCATATTTTCCACTTGTCACATCAAGACGTCTTAATTTAACTTACAACTTCTTAAATTATTTAATAAATGCAAATTAATATTTTCTTTAATGTGACGAGTAAATTATTTAGGAATCTCTTGTTTACGAACAAGAGAAGCATTTTTGATTAAATAATGTAGCTATTGAAAACTGTCATCATGTTATATTCCTCGTCATGTAACCCATTCTCTAGCTTTGTGATGCGAAATGACAGTTTGAGTTGGGTCACGCTCGATCATTTGCAGGGCATGAAACTTTCACACATTATATTCATATTTAGAGTTTGAACCTAAATTGAATGTGTTTAAATTTCTATTACGGTCGTCTATTTCCTCTAAAACCTTCCTTTTAGATTGAGTTTTCTAACTCCATTAGTGTTGTGGCAGTTGCGGCCATATTGTTAATCGTACAACTTTTGACGTATCTACTACAATTTAGATGAAAACTTTTTAGTCTGATAATAAAATTAAATAATTCTAATTTTGGACTGTGTCTATTGTATAAGTATATTAAGCTGGTTTCCTAGCTTTATATATGGAGTGGCCACATCACTTGAATAACCGACAACCGATAAGGAAAAAAGTATAAGTATAAAGTAAAAGTATACAGTCTGGGGTATACTTTGGGGTCAGTTTTGGGATCAACTTGAAAGTTGTCGATTTCGATTCAGTCGGCATAGTGGATGTGACTGTCAATTCACAATTTAAAAAAGCTAATGTTTGTTTAATACTTTTCCAAGGATTTTATCTTCTTATTTTAATCTTAACGACATAGTGATAACGACTGGGACAACTATAAACTGAATCGGTTTATTCAGGCATTGGTACCTCCGCTTCTTTACCAACAGGCAAGTCGAGGTAAATTCATTATAATAGTTAAGCGAATTAATCATATAATGTTTAATTCGCGTCCACATGTTTTTTTATTATTGAGACGCGATATCTGACCTCGACTTGCCTAATGCAAAGCTCCATCCATGGCTGACAAAACCGTTCTACTCTACAGCTGCCTATGTCGCCGTCACTATGCCGGCCACTATGTGTTAATGTTTCAAGAAGATACAAGTTTAGATATATAGATGTTAGTATCTTAGTATTTAACATATATCCGAATCCGAAGCAATGGAACTAAGTTAAAAGACAAATAGCTAATTTCCCAAGTGATCAATCCGACACCGATGCTGTTGACATAATTATATGATGGTATAAATTGAAGGATTTACTAGAGATTCGTACAATAGTAAGTACTATTACTCCTTATAGCACTGTATTGAAATTCTTGATACTAATATGTCAAATTCCCTTTCCATTCTAATAATTATTAGTTTATACCTACATATGAATTTTATACCTACACAGAAAGACCCAGGAGGGTGTTTTCCGATAGGAGACATCCTCCAAAAAGCCGGGTTGCCTAGTGGGCCATAATCGTAGAGAAGCGAATGGGTTGTGGGCAAGTGGCGATCCATTGTTTTTGCCTATTTGCTTTAAAAACTTTTTTTTGAAATTTACTGATATTACGCATTATTGTAATGTATACAATCTTCAGAGATTTAAAACAGTATGACAGTGAACGATTTGCTAAGATATTTCGCCACTCTCGGACAACCAGACTCGGAGCATTCAATATTAGATTGTATAATTAATATTATGTATAATTAGTTACATATCTATTACGCAAAATAGATATGTAACTAATATTTGCTTCGACCGGTGCTACGACGGGGAATCGAACCCCGGACTTTAGGCATAACGGATTAGTCTGCTAACCAATGTACCACACGTGTCTTCATAATTTATATAAGAATAAGTCTTCAAAATTAGGAAAAAGAAAAATCAAACATAATGATACGTTAAAGTAGGTGTTCATAAACCACAAAAGAATATCTGTCCTTGTCCTAAAAATACTTGAATGACAGAAATGCACTACTGCCACAAAATATAGTCTTTACTCAACGACGTCCACCCACATAAATCAATGTCAAAGAGTACATTTGTGAGGAAAATAGGGTAGGACACAAAATAATGAGTGATTTCGTTCACCATTCTTGGATTAATAACCATATTGTTAGAGAATATAAAGCGTTCAAAAATAATTATTTAATCCTATCATTTAATGAGATATTATTTTTATTACATTTCTATACTAAGCTTCTAAGTGTATCATAGAAACAGGACGACCAAAGTACATATAATATATAAAAAATTCGGCAAATGGGTTTGAACCGGAGGCTCTTGGTTTGTAAAGCCATTATACAACGACTACACTACGGTTGCCTTAATCAAGCAATCAATCATTCAATCAAATTGTCACGCCTCTTTCCCAATGGGATAGACAGAGACAGTGGAGCGCCACTTGCCACGATCCTGACACAACTCCCTCGCTTTCTTCACATCCACAATTCTCCTCATATAAGCTCTACGGTTATAGGCACTAGGCAACCTAGCTTTCTTAAGGATGTCTCCAAAAAAATTGCTTTAATAAGTTAAATACATGGAAAAAAAAGTTTTTTTTTATTGTGACTCGACATATGATAGCACCCCGCTTGATGTTAAGCCGAAGTGTGGTCCATGAATAAATGTCACTGCTACTAAAATTCAATAACTGTGAGTAGCAATCACATCCACTATGCCAGTCTAGATGGAACCTGCAACTTACAAGCTGATCCCGAAACGTGACCAAATCACTTTACGGTCTGTATACTTGTAAGTGGTAGTACTACCCCGGATCGGCAGACTGGGTACCACTGCCTACCACTCTTTAAAATAATAAATAAAAATATTTAAATTTGAATATGCCCGAAGAAGTAGTCAATTTCTTCTTATTGAGACATCTGACCTCGACTTGCCTGATGGTACCCAAGGTAAATTCAAAGAGCGCCGACGTCTGACAAAAAAATTCATCTTACGATTGCCTTAGTCAATGGCTTTATTATAATAAGAATATGGTCTTAATATAAATTGTTTTACATTTTGATTATAAATATATTGACATGTACTTACATTAATCTGAAGCCTCAATTCCCTTGATAATTCCAATTATTTACTTACATTAATATTCGAAATATCTCTACAAAATTACAATATGTATTTCGATTCGATTAGATATTGAATTAATTAAATTGTCACGTCTTTTTCCCACTGGGTTAGGCAAAGACAATGGAGCGCCACTTGCCACGATTCTAATACAACTCCCTCGCTTCCCTCTCATCCACAATGCTCTTAATAGAAGCTCTACTGTATTATTGAATTTCTTTATCGCCTATATAGTGTAGGTATGGATGGTATAGACCATATACACTTTTAACAGCGATATGCAGATAGTTGATAGTCATTGGCACAGTATGGTAATACCAACTTTTTTAGTCACATTACGTTACTCAGTCACGTTTCGGGTTCGGCGTAAAAGTTGCCAGTATATGCGAATGCTAATTATTTATTTTAGATCAGTCCTCTACATTCATGGAACATACTCCTGCTTAACATTAGGCGGAGCCACTAAATATCAAATTAAATTAAAATGCATGTTATTTAACTTAAGTACTATTTTTAATTAACTATAGATAGAGACTTAAAATTATTAAAACTTTAAACAACTCTCCAGTAAAGTTATTTTGCAGCTGTGGCTCTATTCAACGAGAGCGTCGACTTTTCTGTATATCTGCATATTCCAGAAGAAAATCTTGGGAAATATATCGGCTGTATTTGGAAAATGTATCGAAAAGCGAGACGTTTAAAAAAAAACAACTAAATTATTCCGAGTCTTATCGTTCTTTCATATTGGTCGCTGCTTCGATTCTGAATAAATAAAGATATATTTGAATAACTTTTATATTTACTCAGGACGGTATAGAGGTGGCGGCTTTTGTTCACTATCGTGTCAAAAAGGTCATATTTTGGATTATTGTTAAAAACTTTTTATTTCTTGATGTCAGAAATATGTTTATTTTAATCATGTCTAGACATATAACAGAATGAAGGCGACTACTACTACCTATAGGTAGAATTTTTTGATCGTTTATTTTATCAATAATTTAAACTAAATTTGTACCTTTATGAATATAGTAAAAATATATTAAACACATGTTCATAGGAGATAGATTTTAAGCGGAGCATTATTCCACATGTTAGAAAAGGAAAGGAGTACTCCCAGCTGTACGCATGTTGCGCACAGGGCTTAAGTTAGTTAGGGTGACGTCTCTTCGTTGGAGCGCATATATATTGATTACTTTGTCGGTAAATCGTTTGCGAGATTTGGACACATGCAACGCCATCTAGCGGTAGCATATAGCGGTCGCTACATCACTCCTCCCCAAGTAAGGCGCGAAATCACGTGGTACGCGCACCAGAGTAGACAGACCTCTCATGGATATGTTCGTACTCTGTGCGTAGCAAAGCCTCTGGAGTAGAGGTGACGTAATATACCGTGCTCTGTAGAACGTCTTGTGGCAGGGGGAGCAATGCGTCTTCGACGTCACGGCTTGGTTGCGTGTTCGCATCACGTCGGGGTCACCAGTTTAGCGGAGCATTATTCCACATTTTAGAAAAGGAAAGGAGTACTTCCAGCTATACGCGTGTTGCGCACAGGGCTTAACTTAGCCGGGTGACGTCTCTTCGTTAGAGCGTATATATATTGATTACTTTGTCGGTAAATCGTTTGCGAGATATTGGACACATGCAACGCCATCTAGCGGTAGTATATAGCGGTCGCTACAGATTTGTTTCATATTATTTTTTTGTAATATTTAATAATTACATAAATATTACAACAAAAAAGAAGCTGATATATATTTCGAGTCTGGTTAACTAGAAGTGCTACTACTACTTGCAAGTGTAAAAACTGTGAAGTGACAGTCACGTTTCAGGATCGCTTGTATGTCGCCGGTACAAACTTGGGCGGCATAGTGGATGTAATTGCCACTTGCAGTTATATAGCAGTAGCAGTCGCCTCCATTGTCAGACGCACTCCAGCATATGTCGAGCTTCAATAGAAAAGTTCACGTATTTCATAAAACGAGTGATTAAAATGCGTAAAACCGCACTGAGGAGCAATAAAATACGGAAAACTATTTGTAGTAAAAACTAGGTTTATTACTCTGTTTTACCTGAAGCTTTGTAAAATAATTTAAGTTTATGGTGCCCGGTCACCGCTGCTGATGTAAGTTTAATGACTGTCTAAGCAACTAAGTAATATTTCACCCAATACTTAGTAAGAAATCTCCTTACCCATTTTTAACTATGAAGATTTGGTTGTCCTGTTTCTATGATACAAGCACTTTAGTAGCTTAGTATAGAAACGTAAAATTAAAAATATATATTTAAGATTTTTTTTTTATTTTTTTTTTGACACGACATTTGACCTCGATCTACCTGATGGTAAGCATAGGAAGCTGCCGAGGCCGTCGACTTGAAAAAAGGTTTTATTTAGGGTTGCCTCAGTCGCCTTGCCTTGCCTTGGCGATCTGATCAAAAAAAAATCTTCAGGGTCGTCCCTCTTTTATAATACCACTCGCAGATCGTCGATGACATTTATAAATGTCTTTGACGATCTCATGAACCAAAGTGGCCAAACCATCACAATATATCTTTCTCAATCTTCCATATACCAGTAACAACATATTCTTTTAAATCACATTTATCACACATACAAATGTACTCTTCACTCGATTCACTTCTATAATGGGCGCATAAAAATCCTTTATTGACATTCTACCTCATCAAAACCACTCAAGCAATAGTGGGTTGCAATTCAAATATAAAAACGGCATTACTGGTGCGAGTCACAAGTCACTAAGCATGATACCTCTATATACGTAAGTGATTCCGAACACGCGTTCTGAATATAAAACGGCTCTGTTGATAACAAAGAGATATGAAATCGGTCGTACGAACACTGCGGGTTAGTATACATCGTGGAGGTAGAACCATAGTTTGTTTATGGGTTATCTACAAAATATACACCGATATTACCCACGTCATTTGCCAATGCGCTGGGACTTTGTCAAAGTAAATCGAAATGACGTTTGGTGAAGTACGGTCAGAAAAGAAAAAACAACGGAAAGAAAAAACAAAATTATTATAATATTTGGACTCCACTCATATTATCGATGTCTTCACTTGAATTATATTCAGAGGCTAAACTGAAACTAGTGATTTGTATTATAGTTTTAAAAACGAAAAAAATAAAATACAAATAACATCAACTTAACTTTAATAACTAATAATAATATAACAAATACTTAACAATAACGAAAATTCAAAAAAAAAAATACAATAATGACAGCGCGTGCATAAAACAAAATAACGTGTATACTCGAAAGCGTTGCAAACAGTACAATTTGACAGTTTATCAAGGAACATTGTACTCAAGAGGACATTGCAGTTTAACATACATTGCAGTTTATTCTCAAGGTCAAGCGTGTTAGCATTTGACGGGGGTTATACAACTTAACGTGATAATTACAACAACAAAAAAACTTAAAATTAAGTGTTATTTTATTTACCGATAACCAATAAGTTAACTTAAGATTAACATTAAAACTTAAATACTAATTGATATATAAATAAAATATTATTTTTTTGTATTATATAGGTCCATTATGTTTATCTATATAACTTATAAAATTAGGTATCTTATTTAGTAGCTTTTTGTTCTAAATAGCCGAAATTGTTAGTAAGTTACTAAAATACTGGGCGACTAAAGTACATATAATAAAGATACATTGGTACCAGCCAGTGGTTTTTTAAACATTTCTATACTAAGCTACTAAAAAGCTTGTATTATAGAAACAGGACAACCTGTACCAATATCAAAGATTCATTGGTACCGGCAAGTGGTTTTAAACCCGTTTAAAACTCGGTTTGCGTAACCATTGCACTGCCACTACACCACGGTCGCCTTGACGTAAGGTGATGTCAGGCGACCGTGGTGTAAGGTGTATTGGTATTTTAATTGGGAGTTTATGGTTTGCGTGATCATTTCAATACCACTAGACCACACAGTCGCCTTAAAGTACTATAGTAAAATTGTGTAAAATTATCAAATGATGCGTTTCGGTAGCTTATAAGTTGCCGGTTCCAACTAGGCTGGCATAGTGGATGTGACTGCTACTCACAGTTATTGAATTGTAGTAGCAGTGACTTTCATTAATGGACCACACTTCGGCTTAACATCAAGCGGGGTGCTGTCATATGTCGAGTCACCATAAAATCAATCAATCAATCAATTTGTCACGCCTCTTTCCCAAGGGGGTGGAGACAATGGAGCGCCACTAGTCACGATCCTGACACAACTCCCTCGCTTCCTTCACATCCACAATTCTCCTCATACAAGCTCTACGGTTTTGGACACTAGGCAACCCAACTTTCTTGAGGATGTTTTCGATTTGATCGGACACCCTCACAATGTCCGATCAACACCCTCACAATAAAAATGTATCTAAATCGTTATAAGTAACGCATTGTCCGCGAGGAAAGTCTGTGTATGCTGATTATATGACTCTTTGGTCGACCATCACGACGCTCACATCAAAGCGTTGAATAGAAAGTGCACCTCAACCGTTAGTAAGAAATCCTGGTATGTATTATTATGATTTTTCATCCAGAGATGCGAATGCTTATAGGGATACCTAAAAATGTTATTCAAAACGCTATTTAATTCTGCAATAAGGCGACCATAGTGTAGTGGCAGTGCAATGGCTTCGTAAGCCGAGTGGCACGGGTTCGAAACCACTCACCGGTACTAATGTATCTTTGATAAATGTACTTTGGTTGTTATGTTTCTATGATACAAGCACTTTAGTAGCTTAGTATAGAAATGTATAATATAATAAAATAAGATATTAAAAAAAACGGGTATTTAATAGGTCTGTTTAAAGCAATTTTAAAAACTGTTATACAGAAGCCTGTTGAGATTTTAAAAGGTTTACATTACCTTATTCAGTTTTTAATAATATTTTACAGGTCTTTATAATTATTAGAACGAATGACTACATTTCCGTTGCATAAAGGCGTCCGTGGTACAGTGGCAGAGAAATGGTTAAGCAAATCGAGAGCACGGGTTCAAAACCACTTGCCGGTAACAATGTATCTTTGATATATGTACTTGACTGTCTTGTTTCTATGATACAATCCATTTAGTAGTTTAAATGTAAATAAATAAAAAAGGACGTGTTCTAGTAGTAGTTGAATGGTCCTGAGATCAACCGAGATCCTCCGCTTCGAAAACTATTTCCCGGTACCAACGTTTCTTTGATATATGTACTTTAACCGCTCATTTTCTATCATACAAGTAGGTTTAATAGCTTAGTATAGAAATGTAAAAAGAAGATTTACTTTTAATAGTTGTAAAGAATAAATTTCCAGTAACTAACTGTATACGTCTTTCATTGTATTTCTACATACATACTATATATTGCAGGCCTACCCCTTAGAACGCCATTGCGAACCACAAGACCACTGGTTATTTGTGACTTTCACTATGTCGTCAGTCCACCTTGCGGGCGGACTACCTACGCTACGTTTGCCGGTTTGTGGCTTCCACATTAGAACCTCTTCCCATCGTTTTTGGGTTTTTCGCGCGAATGTTTTTCGGTATATTTATACCTACCATAAACGTTTTAACAATAAGATTGACACACTGGGTTAGACAGAGACAGGGGAGTGCCGCTATACTGGTGACACTCACTCGCTTCTTTCAACTATACAATTCTCATCTGCCTAACAATCTCCTCTGCTTTATAAATCTCAAAATCAATCAAATTGTCACGCCTTTTTCCCACAGGGATAGGCACAGACAATGGAGCGCCACTTACCACGATCCTTACACAGCTTCCTTGCTTCCTTCACATCCACAATTCTCTTCATACTAGCTCTGTGGTTATGGGCACTAGGCAACGTAGCTTTCTTGAGGATGTCTTCGATTTGGTCGGAAAACACTGCCTTGTTTGACGCATCCATCCACATCAGATTTATAAATTCCTTTCGTCAATCTACTTTCACTCATCCTTTATATGTGCCCAAACCATCGAAGCATACCTTTGTCAATCCTTGTCACTACATCTTCTTTCAAACCACATCCACAAACCACGCAATGTGCTATTCCTTATTCTATCCGCTATCTCTTGTTGTATTTACTGTTATTTTTAATACTCGTATTAATACCCAAATAGGATCAAATTGTCACGTCTCAATTTCCGCTGAAAGGGGCAGACAATGGAGCGCCACTTTCAACGTATTGATACAACTCTCTCGCTTCTCTTACTTCTACAATTCTCTTCATTTTAGCAACAACATATAATAATGTATTATTAAAATATTATGTCGAGTCACAATAAAAAAAGAACTTTTAAAGTATTATAGGTAAAGTATAAGGTAAAGAAAAATGTCTTACATAAATATACATTTTTCCTTAAGAATCACAGTTTAAAAGTTTCAATTTACAGATTGATTTGTAATGCAAATATATCGGGGGAACCCAGAAAAAATATTTGCCAAGTATTTGAAATTCTAATTTATCTAAAGAGATATTTTTATTTAAGACACCGATACGTTTTCCGTAATTTACTTTTTTCTTCACTTCACTAAATATAGAATAAAAAGTGTTTTTTTTCTCGTGTGTTCTTCCCATCCTATGACCGACTTTGGCCGGCATAATGACGATGACTGAGGAAACGATAAACTGCATCGGTATTTTAGTCATCGACCGGAAACCTACATGCTTATCCCAAAACGCGACTAAATCACTTCACAGTCTGTATAATTGTAAGTGGTGGTACTACCCCGGATCGGTACCACTGCCTAACACTCTTTGATAACCAGACCCGAAGCAAATATCTGCCTCTTTTTTATTAACAAGTATTATTTGTAATGTTTAATATACTCGTAATTATTACATATTTAAAATAAAAGCTATAAAACAAATATTTGCATCGACACGGGAATTGAACCCGGTAACAAACTGATATACTAACCAATTGGCTACGGCTACGTTTTGAAAATATTGTACTTAAGTGTAGCCGAGTGATTGAAATACTGTGAATCATGTTATTTCGTTAACCCTCCAAGACTCCGTCGGAAGGCCGCTTCACTAAAGCCTTAATTATCATCTTAACCCTCATGCATTAGATGAAACAATGGCGTGTTTACCATTCATCCACTGAAGACATGATAAGTATTTAACTAAAGACTAGACTTACACAGTCTTTAGTTAAACAATTTTCATTATACTCGTACTACGACTCTCTTCATACAAGCTTTACAATTATGGGCACTATTATGTTTGTATACGTAATTATTATATGTATTTATTTTTTATTTTAAATCTAATTATTTTGTTTTATTTTCTTTCTTTTTCTGTACTGACGAAATCACACCTCCCAAAGGTTAACTAGTAGAAAATGTCTAAGGCATTAAGTTCGTCTCTTGTAAACGTGTGTAGTTATTTATGTGAAATATAAAATAGATTAATATATATGAATAAAGTTTTTTTTTTAC
The DNA here is from genome assembly GCA_905220615.1 of Tinea trinotella. Lineage (NCBI taxonomy): Eukaryota > Metazoa > Arthropoda > Insecta > Lepidoptera > Tineidae > Tinea > Tinea trinotella. The sequence continues at coordinate 11,247,919 of HG992312.1, forward strand.
CTACCACGGACGTTTCATTCACGTCAATGAGGGGGTAATTGGGTAATTAGATTAAAAAATATGTTTATCAATGTAAGGATACTATAAAATTTAATATTAATTTAAAATCAAAATTCGAACGTTTACACATTCTAAATTGCATAAAAAGAGATAATTTTGAAAAACGAACTAACACAGTATTTAAAACCCTTAATATTTGAAAGGTTGCCTCATTAAAATTTCTATGGCCTTAGAAATAAAAGCTTTTTTAAGTCACAATTAGATGCCGCTAAAAAAATGAAAAAATCTTTGGCTTATTCTACTTGAACACTTCGAAGAGACCCATCAAAGATTCTTTTTCTGTTCTGAAATTATTTGAACAATATAACATTACAATAATAAATGTCTAGTGTCTTGACATATTAAGCACCCTGCACGAAGTAGAACAGGTAAGTGCTACTTCCAGGTAAATAACTGTAAGTAGTAGTCACATTCACTATGCTGGCCTAGTTGGGATCGGCAACTTACAAGCTAATCCCTAAACACGACTTAGTCACTTCACTGTCTGTATACCACTACCTACCACTCTTTGAAAATCTTTCTTTGACCATTTGACCCGGAGCAAATATCGGTCTCTTTTTTGTATTAACAAATATTTTTATTATTCAATCTAATTATTAAATAACACAAATAAAAGCTCCAAAAGGGAATCGAACCCGGGACTTTACATGTTACGCGTAAAGTCCCTGGTAAAGCCACGCCTGTCGTCAATTACAAGAATACACAAGCGTAGAATTCATTGGATCTCTAATACAATAGGACTATATCTCAGATGAGTTCAGTGGGTCGAATTGATACCAAATCTGGAATTTTGAAGTAGCCTGTATCCTCGACCCTCATTAAGTACGGATCGGTGATGTTGGCTTGCAATTAACTTCGGTTACCTACCACCATCGATCGTACACCATCGAAGCAACACCTTTGGCTGGCATAGTGACGGCGATTAAGGCAGTCGTAGACTGACTCGGTTTTTTGTCGTCGTTACTTTTGGACCTCCTCTTGCTTATCATCAGGCGGGTCGAAGTTAGAAGTCGTGTCACAATAAAGAAAAAGTTGCAGTTACCCCGATTCATCGTATGACAAATGTCGAGTCACAATAAAAAAAATTTTTGAACTCTTACCTATATTAGCCCATTCTGCCGATCTGGGGTAGTTTCACCACTACCAAGTATACAGACGTATGACGGCGATTTAGGCATCCGTAAACTAACTCGGTTGTTTAATCCGTCGACATTCTTCGCTTACTATTAGGCAAGACGAGGTCAAATGTAGCGTTACAATAAAAACATACTCACAATCGAAACATACACATGTCATACATAAACATATTTTCATAAATACATATTTTATTAGATTTTAATCAGATATAATTTTCTTGTAGGAGGCATTGGTATGCCGATCCAAGCGAACGGCAACTACCGCGGTAAGTCAAATACAAACATTTAATTTCATAGTAAATAATACAACATACACTTAAGTTATGCTAATACATTGTTAAATACTTCATGCTAAATATACCTAAACGTCATCATCATACACAGTAGAGTATTTCATTTATTTTAGTTCTTAAACATTACTTTGACTACAAATCAGTAGCCCAGTTTTTAGCGTCCATTTAATTGACAAACCGCTTAAACATTGTAGCCGTGCTTTATGTAGTATGCTCAAATAAAAATCTAAGTAACTTTGGTGAATTTATCCTTTTTCGTTTGTCCGTTTCCATGTCCGTCTATCCGTTTTCTCCCAATTCAAATTCTGCTAGATTATTTCGTCTAAATGATCTTAAAGGAATGACAAGTTCAAAGAAAGCGAAGGTATCTGTATATTCCGCAAGCAATATCGACCACTTGTGACCCCGACAAAAGGTGTTATAACTATTATTAGTAGGTAACTTACAGCACAGAACGCACCCTTAGAACCTTATTCTTGAATCGGCGGGATCACTTTTGATTAAACAAAACAGAAAAAATTATTATCATAAAAAAATGCAAATAAATGTTATTTCTAGATGTGACCGAAGTGTTGCAGGATACGTTGCAAACACATGGTGGATAGACGGTAGACGTTGTCTTTATTGTGGTCTTAATTTCAGAGGCATTTCAGTATCACGTTTGTGCATTTTACTGGCCTCGGAGTTTTCTCAGATGTCATTTTTTTATTGTGACACGACATCTGACCTTAACCCGCCTGATGATAAGCAAAAGGAGGTCCAAGAGTGACGATAACTGAATAAACCGTGTGATACAAGAATATAGAGAAGATCAGAGTTTGCAATTTTGTTTTTCTGGTCGTGTTACTGTTCTTTCATACTCTTGGGAACCGGATCATCGCTTTTCTCACCATGCTGTTGACTACTTTTTATACGTAGTTATCAGTGACTGTCACTATTTGGCCGGAATAGTGACAGTCACTGAGGCAACTGTGAACTAAATCGTTTTTTTCAATCAGCTAAAATAAAATAAAATTCGTGAACAAAAGCATAAATAAAGAACATTTCGATTTAATGACATAACTTGGGACCTTATTATACCTATAACGACATTGGGTATTGTCTATAATACATTACAATAAGTATTATTTTCGACATGAAATATATTTCTAAAACAACAAAACACTTATGTTCTAATAATAGACGAACTTTTTACATAAATAAAACCTTTTAGTATTGTTACAAATCTTTTTTATCTATGAATAATGTAAAAAACTAATCATACTTAGGCCAGGATTTGAAATATTATTTCTCATTGGAGTTTGTCACTGTTCTACATTTCAACAGCTTAATTTTGTGACTTGTTATAATACTTACTACCGCTTACGAGTAGTTCGTACTATGCTGTTGGAATAAGAATAGGACGGGCTGTTGACTAACTTCACTTGACTGATTCAAAAGTGTCTTTTTCTTGACGGTCCGCAAAGAAAAAACATCATACTAAAATGAAGTTGGTTGGAGAGATAGACGTCACAAAATGACGCCGATTCCATCCTATTCTTATTTTAATCGCATTATAAATAAGTTAAATATAACTTATTGGCGCTCCATTGTCTCTGCCTGTCCCTGTGAGAAAAAGGCGTGATAATTTAATTGATTGATTGATAAATATAACTTTTTTTGTTGAGTCTCGGCATCTTTCTTTCTTTTTCTTATTTTTTTATATTTCTATACTAAGCTACTAAAGTGCTTGTATTATAGACACAGAACGACAAAGTACATATATCAAAGATACATTGGTACCGGTGAGTACTTTAGAACCCATGCTTTCGGTTTGCGTGACCATTGCACTGACTACACTACGGTCGCCTTAGTCATAGACTTGCCTGATACGTATAGCAAGTGAGGGGAAGTCAGACAGCGCGACATCTAAGAAAATCGATTCCCGGTTGTCTCTATTGCCGTCACGATATATAAATTAAAATCTTTTATAAGTTAATTAGTGATGAAAATTAAAAAGGAAGATTTACGCGTGACATTGCTTAACAGCGACCAGGGAGCGCGAAAACAATTTAATTTTTTCTATCAATTTGTACGGTAAAAACTATTTAATACAATTGGAATTATGTGAAAGAAGAAGAATAAAAAAATTGCAAAATGCTCTAAAACTAAAATCATTAATTCCAAGAATCGGTTCCCTGATAAAGTTTACACGTTTGTTTCTACGGAGGTAGGTAATTGAGACGTATCACGAAAACAGATTCCTCCAACTTAAATAGAATAATGGGTTAGCTCCAGCTCGCACCCAACTATTTCCAGCGGTCTAATTGAAAAAAGTGTTTTGTTTATTCAAACTTTAATTTAAATGCTAAATATATCTACCATTTATTGTAATTTAAAATTAAAAAAACTTTCCTCTTATAAGACAATACATAAGTAAATGGTTTAAAATTAATGCTAGCAGCTTTAAAATTAATGCAATCTTTAAATTATAGAAATTAAATTATATTTTGAAGTAAATATTTCTGTTATAATTATCCATTCAGAATGTAATTCCTTTATTTGTGGTAAATGTAAGTTCTTTATAAAGCTTCTTATAGAATGTTCATAATGCTTTATTTTATATGAAAAACAATCATTAAAATTTTACAATTTCTCCAAGAATTTCTACTTCAAAGTGTTTACTTTGAACAATAAATTACTTGTTTTCTAACAAGCTACTACGATCTCTAATTAAAAAGTTTAATGAGTTGAATTGTTTTTTTACACTTTTATACTAAGCTACTAAAAGTGTTTCTATTATAGAATTACCAAGGTACATTCAGCAATTGGTTGTGAAACGGGGACTCTACATCATAGTCGCCATTATTATTTCTATTTTATTAAAAAAATTAAATAATGTGACCGTATAGATGTCTAAACATCGCTTGAAAAACCGACAACCAACGGGGAAGAAAGGTTCTAAAGTGGAGACTACGAACCGTCAGATGCAGCGTAGGTAGGCCTCCCACTAGATGGACTGACGACATAGTGAAAGTCACGAATAACCAGTGTTGTTTGAAATGGCGTTCTAAAGGGGAAGCCTATGTTCATCAGAAGACGTCTTCTGGCTGATGATGATGATAAATGTAATTAATTAAGGCGACCGTGGTCATGCAACGGTCATACAAACCGAGAGCACGGGTTCGAAACCACTTACCGGTACCAATGTATCTTTTATAAATGTACTTTGGTCGTCCTGTTTCTATGATAGAAGGACTAGTTTAGAAATAAAGAATAAATAAATAAATGGCCTAGAATAAAAAATGGTGTAGATGATCGGTAAAACATAGTAATGTCCACAATTCATATTGTCACCATGGGGTTGCTATGTTTACATTATCTAGGGCGTTGTCGAATCGCTTCACACCTACTGTCAGCGGAAAACGAAATTTGATGCTCGTCAACGACAAAATAATAAATATGCGACCCATTTCGGCGCCGATCCTAGTTTGTGACGCATGTTTATGGGAAATAACTGCGAAATATGACAACATTTATTACGAAAATCTGTTATGGAAGTGTCACATAATTTACTATGTGAGTTACTTTTTTAACTTATTGTGGCTCCACAAATAAGTTTAAAAAAAAACCCTCTTGATGTTAGGCTGGATTACGGCCCGTGATTGGAGGTGAATGCTAACTGCAACTTGGTTATACTATTACACACGTAATAATATCATTATTTCCGAGACTAATGACAATGTAATGTAATGTAACCTAAAAATGCAGATAAACGCAGCGTAGGACGGCTGGAGTACCTACCTCCTCCTGGTTAGCCAAAATGTAGTTAATCAAAATGATATTAAAATTATCATCAATAATGATGATTATGATATTAAACTTGTAATGAAAATTGTTTCTTAATAAGAACAGTTCTCTACAAAGGTAAAAATATTACAAGTTACTTGCACAGTGAACCAAAAAATATTTTAAACCTAAAAACATTATATCTCAAATTCCGAATCCAAATTCCCAGACACGTAAGTGTAATTAATCATTACAGCCCATTATATTTGGTGGCACTAGTCTTACAATCGAATTAGCTAAAGCCATATCGTTAGAATTTTAGAAAATTTTCTCACAAAGTAATTTAAAGTCATCTATCAAAGTTGCTAGAAGAAAATAAAGAAGCTTGTTTGTGTGTGGTATTTTATAAAGTATATATTTTCTTATTGTATAGTTATATAACATGTAGGTTTGTACTCTTATATGTACTTAGTAGATAGATATAGGTAACTATTATTAGTAATTATATGTCAATTATATCGGGTGTCTCATTAAGAACTTGAATTTTAAAAATTAAAAAATATATATTTATTTAATATTTTATTAATATTTTTTATAATTATGTTATTATATTATGTTATTTGATTACGTAAATGTATATATTAAACATAGAATAGGTTAGATTTATTATTGTATTACTATAGATATAAATTTTCAGTATTATGTTTAGTGTGGATATAATGAGGCCGACATATTCAGATTTAATGAAAAAGGCCTCGACAAAAATTTTGAAAAAAAAAAAAAATTTTTTCTACACATGTATGGAGGTAGTGATGACATTTACACATAAAACAAAATATCCGTTAAATGACCACCGTTGGTCTGTTGGCTGGTATGCACTATTTAGACAAAATTTTGCAGTAAGGGCTACTGGATTTGACGAATTTGACGTGCAATTTCCTCTTTGAGATCCTCAGTTGTCCAAGGGTGGTTCTTTTAGACCTTACTTTTCAAAAAACCCCAGAAAAAATAGTCCAAACAATTTAAATCACAACTTCTAGGCGGCCAGTTTTGATCTTCAAAACGAGAATTGACACGACCTGAAAATTTGGTGCGTAACAAAGTCATTGTTTCCCTTGCGGTGTGATAGGTAGCGCCATCCTGTTGAAACCACATGTTTTCCGCCGATCTTTTCGGCCGATGACGGGTAAGGTCTCTTTCATCTTTCATTGAAAACGTCCGCTCAAAACGTAACTTAACTTGCGAATCGTCACAGTAAAATTTTCTCCATTTTAAAAATAGATTTTCTCTATTAACAAACGTGCTTCCAAGCTATAACGCACCATTTTCGTAAATGTCTATGTTTTGTTTAAACAAACACCAAATATGGCTGACTCAACAGTTAGCAGTCGTAAATGGCGCGCAATTCAAAATTCAAGTTCTTGCTTGGGCATCCTTTATGTAATTGAAAATGATTCTGCCCGGTTGCTTAGGCATGTTTTTATTCAGGCATGTGAGAATAATTGTGATGAGTTAATTAATATTCAAAAGTTCGCTAGTATTTTAGAATGTGTACGTCTTACACCTGAGTACCCCTGTCCTCGACTAGGCTGATATTAATTAAACAAAAGGAGGACAAAGAGCCCTGACGACTGAAAAATCGACTTATTAGTCGTCATTGGAGCACTTTTTCAGGCTTCGCTTAAATGACCTAAGGTCATAATAGTTATACCGTCTAAGGTTATATTTAGTTATACCGCCAACTATAGCGGTATAACTAAATAATGAATACATATCTAAAAAAATATATATCTACATATGAATGAGTTTTGATCTGCGTAAAAAAGGGGTTACAAAAATAACCTTCATCTTAAAACAGGTCGTCTTCATAAAATAAAGCTACCGATAAATTGAATTTTGATATCGCCAATAAAGTCTTCTTAGAAAAAGCTTGGTAAGCTCCGAGTTATTATTTCACGTTTCCTTAGCATTTTTCTATCTATTACTTTAGGATGACATCTGTCCCTTACTATTTAATATAGTATTTTAATAATATATTAGAAACTATAAAGTTTTTTCTGTGTATTGATTTATGTTGATGTGTTTAGTAGGTTGGTGGTATTCATTTTAAGGACCTGAACTCGAAATAAATGAGAAATAATAACTTAGGTTTATTAGGAGTCATGCAATGTTCCTTAATTATGTTGGTAGTGTGTACATATGGCCATAGCTATACTAAACATCACTGTTTTTTTTTATTTTTATAGTAAGCTACTAAAGTGCATGTATCATAGAAACAGGACAACCAAAGTACATATATCGAAGATACATTGGTACCGGTGGGTGGTTTCAAACTCGTGCTTTCGGTTTGTGTAACCATTTTTTGCGACACCTCGGTATGCGGCCACTGTCACTAAACCGCCTTAATATTACAATATTGATGTGATAATTTCAATTTAATAACAACACTTCACTATTGTTAGGGAAGTACTTCAAACGTAGTTGTTTTCAACGTCAAAACTGACATCATGGCGTGTCTTTAGTATAACATAATATCTAGGTACATATTATTAAAACATTTATTAATTTTATTCTGTTACGTAATTATATGCCATCGATATAATTACGATGGCCAACCTATGCCATCGTATATGATTGTATTATCATAAAAAAACATGTTTTTTTGCATAAAAGTAAATTATTAATTATTACCGGTAATTTTAACATGAAGGCTTGCTTAACACAAAATATTTAATTTATTTCTTAATAATTTTATTTTCCTGGCGCAAAATTAGGCGCATGAGCGAAGACAATGAGATTTACATATAATGAATAATCAATCATTTCAAAGGATATTTTGGCTTAAATTTATATACGTATCACTTAATAAGATTCAATATTGTATAAACAATTCAAAATACTCGGCTCACAATAAACCTCCTAGATAAACCGCTTAAATGTTAACGTATATTTGTATATTATTAAAATATATTTATTAAATTATTTTTCAATGTTGAAACTGATTTTATTGCAGTAGGGGCAACCAAATCCTCACACCTTAAATCCCTCAAGAATAGGCAGAGACAAAGTAACGCCATTTTCCACGATTCTGACGCAACTTTCGCTTTTCTCTCACAGAAACAAAAAGATGCCGGTTTCTTTGGAATGCACCCGATTTGAACCAAGGAACAATATGCTTGGTCTTCCCCGTTTTAAACTTCCAATCACCTCTGATTTATAAAACCCTTTCATTTAACTTTTTCCATTCATCATTTCAATTCCATCCATCCTAAACCAACACAAAACCCTACCCTTCTTCATCCTTGTCACTATATCAATATTATTCATAATTGAATAATAAATTAGGTAATGATATCAAAAAATATCAAATGTAGCTGGCGAGTCACAATAAAAATAAAAATAAAGCAATGGCTTTATTATTAGGATATTATATTAAAAATATATTAATTAACTACTTAAATACTTTATTCATTATTATTATACATTAATCAAAATTAATATTAAAATTAAACACAACATTGTTACTAACCAACTAATAATTAAATATAATTTAACTATAAGTAAAAAATATCATCCAATGACGTCGCATCAGAGATAGTCATTAGGATAATAAAAATATAATTCATCCTCGAAAAAGCTGGGTTGGCTAGTGCCATCGATGTTTATACATCCATGCCTAGTGCTAATTACCATAGAGCTTGTGTGAAGAGAATTGTGGATGTGAAGAAAGCAAGGGAATTGTGACAGGATTGTGACAAGTAGCGATCCATTGTCTCTGCCTATCCCTGTGGGAAAAAGGCGTGACGGTTTGATCGATTCATTGAAAAATATAAATAAATCCATTAATTATTTTTACACTACTTACAAGTATACAGACTGATGTGACTTAGTCGCTTTTTGGGATCAGCCTGTAAGTTGGTTGTTTCATCTAAGTCAACATAATAGATCTCCATCTTAACATCAGGCGGGGTGCTGTCATGTCGAGTCACATAAAAAAAAATGTCACACAAGTATTCCTACAATGGAGACAGTAAAGATTAAGCTTAATTTAAAAGTATAAAATGAAAGGTTTTATTAAACTAAAAGATTCGTCACGTCATTTCTTTGTCGAACCATAAGTGCTGCGAATGAATGAAATGCTTTACCAGCCCATTTGTTTTCTCCGTCCTATTGTTTTTCCAAGCGTAAAAAAGGATCTCCGACCGATATAGTGGCGGTATTTGACGACAGGCATGGACGAACGGTAAGCGATTGGTTTGTTGTGCGTAAAGTCCCGGTTTCGATACTCAATCGGAGCAAATATTTATTTCATAGCTTTTAATTGTAATATTTAGTAATTACAATAAATATTGCAAATATTTGTTCATATTAAAAGAGGTTGGTATTTGCTTCGAGTCTGGTTATCAAAGAGTGGTAGGCAGTGGTACCCAGTCTGCTGATCTGGGGTAGTACCACTACTTACAAGTATACAAACCGTGAAGTGATTTAGTCGCGTTTCGTGATCAGCTTGTAAGTTGCCGGTTCCAGCTAGGCCGGCATAGTAGATGTGATTGCTAATTACAGTTATTGTATTGAAGTAGCAGTGACATCCATTCATGGACCACACTCCAGCTTAACATCGACGGGGTGGGTCATATGTCGAGTCATAATAAAAAAAGTGACGATGACTGAAGCAACTGTAAAATGAATGTTTACAGTTATTTCAGACGTCTTCTTGGTCGGTTATTCGACCTCAGCCTGTCTACCATCAGGTCAGAGGTCAATCGAGGTCAGATGTAAAAAAATACTTCTATTAAATTACAAAATCATTTTTGTCTAATAAAATAGACATCTACAATTTTTTTTTTTACAAAATTATTTTTGTTTAATAAAATAGACATCTACAATTTTTTTTTTTACAAAATTATTTTGTTTAATAAAATAGACATCTACAATTTTTCACTGCCAACATCTTTCACTAAAAATGTAAAGACCTTTTGTGTCAAAGGTCTTTAACATAACCATCGTCGGCTGCGTTTTATGGCATCTTCACTGACATCTCCAGAATTTCTAAATTAAATAATTGCCCGTATAATGGACGCCCCACGACCTTTAAATTTTAGGAAATATGGCGGAAATTTATTTTTTCTTGATCATGGTACTTTCTACTGTATAAAGGGACAATATATTTTCACTCTCGTTAACATAAAGTGCTTTCAGTTCTAAATAGGTTTTGTATTAAATTGCTTAGATGAAGGAAACCGTATTTTAATAGGTCATAATAAATTCGGCAGATTCAGAATCATCATCAAGGAATCTTAGCGTTCATAACCGTAAAGCTTACAAAAGAGAATGGAGTCAGAATCGTGGCAAGGGCGCTCCATAGCCTCTGCTAATCCCTGTGGGAAAAAGGCGTTACAATTTATTTTTATTATCAAATTGTACCAATTTTAAAAGATTTTCATGATATACAAACAGGGATATTTTTAACCAGTAATTATTGTACAGAGAAGAGTGGTAGGCAGACAGTTGGAAGTTCTGCCCTAGCCTACTTAACATCAGGTAGGATTCTGTCATATCCAGAGCCAAAGTAAAATAATAATCCATCAACCCGCCTGATGGTAAGCAAGAAGAGGTCCAAGAGTGCCGAGTAAAGAAAATGACGCAGTTTCCACGACTCAAAATATACCTAAAATATACTCAACTTAATTCCACGAATTAACTTTAATATAATAATGTCCCAAAAGCCACGGATGGCTGTTTATAATGCGGTGCTTGTTCCTACATTAATGTATGGAAGTGAAGGTTAGTTATGGCATAAAGAAGCATGAGAGTAGAATCAACGCTGTAGAAATGCGGTCGTTAAGGAGTGTATGTGGAGTGACGATAGCGGATAGAATAAGGAATAGCACACTGCGTGATAGATATGGTTTGAAAGAAGATGTAGTGACAAGGATTGACAAAGGAATGCTCAGATGGTTTGGGCACATGGAAAGGATGAGTGAAAGTAGATTGACGAAAGGAGTGTTTTCCGACGAAATGGGAGACATCCTCAAGAAAGCTAGGTTGCCTAGTGCCCATAACCACAGAGCCTGTATGAAGAGAATTGTGGATGTGAAGGAAGCAAGGGAGTTGTGTAAGGATCGTGGTAAGTGGCGCTCCATTGTCTCTGCCTATCCCCGTGGAAAAAAGGCGTGACAATAATATATGCCTCCATACGTCTACGAAATATTGAAATATAAAATAAACAAAATATCTATGTGAGCAGCTATGACGTACGTGTTTCTAATATACGTATACCTTCCAATGCTATAATCCGACAATCGAAACTCCCAATTTCCTACCGACCGCGTTTAGAACACATTTCATTGCATTTAAGCAAGCTTTGAGATCATATTATATGCATGATACGAGTAATAGGCAGTTAGTGGTTCTTGTCTGCTGACCCATAGTACTATCTAAACAACTATTACTAACTAGTTGTTTAGTTCTATAGGTAAGGCGACCGTGGTGTAGTGGCAGTGCAATGGTTACGCAAACCGAGTGCACGAGTTCGAGACCACCCACCGATACCAATGTATCTTTGATATATTTGATATATACCAATGTACTTTGGTTGTCCTGTTTCTATGATAGTAGCTTAGTATAGAAAAGAAAAAAAATAGTACAGACAGTGAACAGACAAAGTTGCGTTTTGACCTCATTTTGATAGCTGCTGATTCCGACTAGGTACCGGAAATTTGCAGTTACCTATAGTAGCAGCCGCTTTTATAGCAGACATATATGTTTTTCTTTTATTGCATCGTAATGGATTTTACAATCATCATAGGCAAAGACAACGAAGCGCCACTACCCACGATCCTGACACATTTCATTCACATCCACAATTCTCTTCCTACAGACTATGGTAATGGTCAAGCAACAAACTTGTGATACTTGTATGTAGTTTATGTAATTGTAGTTTTTAGTATATTTGCACCCTGACCATAATTTCTGATCATCCCAAAGGTTCATAGGCATTAAACTCGCCAATGTACCTATTTTTAGGTTTATTTTGGTGCAATAAAGGATTTATATAAATAAATAAACTTCTGGGTGGTTGTCCGCGTTTTATCCCTCCACTTACATTCGATTATTAAATCTCTTTCGTCTATTTATAAATCTTCTTTTATCTAATCTTTTAATGTGCCCTAAACAATGCTTTACCAGGCCATGTTTTCTCTCCATTGGATTTCTCTATCTCTCCATCCTTTACCATTGGATTCTTTAATCGATCCATGAAGAAGCATCTTTGGCCTGCATAGTGACGGTGACTGGGGCAGCCATGAACTGACTCAGTTTTTTCAGCCGTCGGCACTCTTGGACCTTCTCTTGCTTAACATCAGGCGGGTCGAGGTAAATAAAAAAAACATTGTAACATAACTTTTTCAATCTTTGTCAATATATCTAAAATTTTAATCTTATTTTATAATCATACCACTTATTATTTACAGTTGATTATGTCTGGACCATAAAAAAAAGAAAATAAATATTTTAAATATGACTTCATGATTATAAATTTATTATTTCAAACTTTGGTCACGAAAGCTGTTTAACATTGGTTTATTGGTAGTTAAATGGTCACGCAAATCAAGGGTGCCCGGTTTTGAAACAACTTAATGATACTAATGTTTCTATGATATTTTTGTCGACTACGACTACAGAATTGTTTCTTTGATACAAGCACGTTTAGTAGCTTTGTACAAAAACGTAAAAAAAATAACATAAAATTAGTACAATTTTATTGTTGATAAACTCAAATACGAGTACTTGCAAACATTTATATTTTATTGAAATTAATGTGATCATGTTAAAATATATATATATATATATATAATAGATCAGAATCATGGGTCAGAATCATGCTAAGTGTTGATTTGAGTTAGCAAAATAAATGCTAATTTTTTTTTCAATTTCACGTCGACTTTCTTTTTCGTATAAAAATGCATTACTACCTCTTGAAAACTTTTCTAAGAGTATCTTGAAGGTCTTTATTGAAGTATATTTCAGCTTTCATAGGTTCTTACCACTTACTCGTAGTTATGCCTCGTAGGTAAATAATATTGACTTGCTGCGGCTGTAGCACGAGCAAGGGTCACTTAATTTAACTTGGCCTGTACATGTTTGGAATATCAGCAGCGTCTTTATCTCTGTTATTCGTAACTTACAACACGCCTTTAAAATCCCTTATTAGGCCAAGCACAGCCTTTGAGGAAAACTGATATTAAATTACTGAAAAGTCTTTCGTGTCTGAATTTTTTAGAGCAGAATTACGTTTGTATATTCAAAAGGAGCGGAAATACCTAGTTTCATTATTTTAATAATACAAACTTAGATTAGTATGTAAACAATAGTTCAATAATCAATCAATTAATTTATCAGATCTTAATTTCCATAGAGATGAGTAGAGAAAATTGAGCATTACTTTCCACGATCCTGACATTACTTTCTTATCCATGTCTTAATACATGTTCATAATAGTAAGTTTTAATCCCATTAAGTTCATGAAAAAAGTATTTATTTCTTGAGATGCGATCAGCAGGCCGATAGCATCTCATATCAAGGCGCACCTTCAATGGTAATGAAAATAAAATTCAGTCCCATTTGTCAAAAAGTTACGCGGTCGCTGTTAGTGTCAAAAACAACTTTTAATAATTCAGATAATGAGTTTCAACGAGTTTAAACTGTTAATGAAAATTAACATCGATTCTTAGTGTGTTGCGCTGTCACAATTTTAATTTTTAAGCTCATTAAGTTCGACTGTTAAAACGAAGCACATTGTCGTTGAGTTACGCGGTCGGCGCGCAGATACCTCAACCGTCATCACTATGCCGGCCATACATGCAAAATTAATATTTTGGGCATATTCGAATAGAGTTGTGGTTGTGACGGAAGCGAGAGGGTTGTGTCCAGACAGTAAAAAATGGAGCTTCCTTGTTTCTCTGCCTATCCCTGTGGAAAAAGAGAAGTGACTAATTGTTTCTCTAATTTGTTATTATTATATTACATTAATTATTCTCCGGCACGTGCTGCTGGATTGGTAACTTCCCGACAAAGCTTAAGAGGCAAGTAAGAAAGTACTTAGGACAAAGTTAGTATCTACGTGTGTACAATGTATTATGTACAATGTTTTAACTTTCAGACCACAAACCAAATATTCTGCGTCAAGAACTCAACTTGTTCGTGTTACTTTGACGTTTATATCATGTTTCCATAATTATTTATGTAATAATTAAATAACTTCGTAGAGTGACTAATTGATGTCAAAATACATTTTGATATCAATGGTACTCGTAGAAATACAAGTACCTACCATTTATATCAGGCAATTTATACACATTTTTTTTTATTTTTTTTTATTGTGATTCGACATATGACAGCACCCCGCTTGATGTTAAGCCAAAGTGTGGTCCATGAAATGAATGGCACTGCTACTACAATTCAATAACTGTGAGTAGCAATCACATCCACTATGCCGGCCTAGATGGAACCGGCAACTTACAAGCTGATCCCGAAACATGACCAAATCACTTCACGGTCTGTATACTTGTAAGTGGTGGTACTACCCCGGATCGGCAGACTGGGTACCACTGCCTACCACTCTTTGATAACCAGACCCGAAGCAAATTTCCATCTCTTTTTTTTTTTAACAAATATTTGCAATATTTAATACTATTAAATATTACAAATAAAAGCTATGAAACAAATATTTGCTCCGACCGGGGATCGAACCCGGGACTTTACGCGCAACAAACCAGTCGCTAAACCGTTCGTCCACGCCTGTCGTCATATTAATTATTAAACAGAGTCCTTCCCAGAACTTTAAACTTAGACTATACAATCACATAGCGAAAAAACAGGAGCGTTTACAACTTTGAGAATGCTTTATACTCGTATGTATTTAATTCAGGTTGTTATATGTATCAATCAATCAAATTGTCACGCTTTTTCCCACTAGGATAGGCAGATACAATGAAACGCCACTTGCCACGATCCTGACACAACTCCCTCGGAGTTATATGTATTTATGGGGTGTATCTATTTTTTTAATCACAGTTAATTATTTTATCTTTATCTTCCTGCGCTGAAGAAATTATTAAGGCTCTTGTAAACTTTTGTCAACTCTATAGAAAGGCAATTAACTTTTTACCAATCGGATCGCAGTCATCAGCCAACCGATGTGCACGCTTGAAATATTTTTAATTCCTATATATTTACTATAATTCCAATTTAATATAAATTATACTAAATAGCATTGCAATATTGCAAAAACCTTTATAAAAGTAGTTTTTTTTTATGGAAAGGTAAAATGTATAAACACATAAATGTCTACAAGTAATTTTATTATTAACAGTAATTTTAAATATTTAATTACACACTTAAACAATTTAATATCTGTTTTAACGAGAATTTCACACCGTGATTCATGGTGTAGAAAATAATTTCGCATTAAAATGAAAATAAAGGTACAGGTACAAAAATAAACAAATAAACATACCTTCACGTTTATGGTACAGGAATAGGCAGAGATCGTAAATTTCAATAGGGCGAGATTCTTTTTTTTTTTAGCAAAATTGGAATCAGTGTCATATTATTTTCAATCATATTTGTTTAAATAATAAAACTTTGATGGTCCAATTATTTAGCTTTATAATTCAGCTCTGTCAGATTCACAAGATATTACCTGTTTGCCCCTTATTCATCATCTGCATCATCTTTATCACCAATTTGCCGCCTTAATTCACACAGGAATAGGCAGATCCGATAGAAAGCCACTTGTCATGATCCAAACAAAAACTCTCTTCCTTCCTTTGTATCCACAAATCTCTTTATACATGCTCTTTGTTTATGGGCAATGTGGACCCCCGTTTTTTTAAGAATGTCCTTGATTTTGGATTGTCCCTGTTTTCTCTTCCCACTTGCTGCTTAATTATTGTTTGGCGTGTCTCAAAATACGATTGATAAAATGGTGCAGGTGCAACTCAATTAAATATTGCTTTGAAACTCTAACAAAGTTAGTTTGATTAATGACGTAAAAGTTCGGCTTTCGTTGGAGGTAAACAACGATATCCAGACAAATAGTGCAGTGTTGTTTTCTAACCAACTTCGGCATTTTCTATTTGTATTGTTAATGTTTTGGGAGTCTGCTAAAGATCTACATTAATTCCCTGTGTCAGTATTTTTCTAGATACAAACTGATATATATTTCTATTATTTTCTTTAAACTTTATTATAATGTATACTTTATTTAAATTTATTATCCCTTCTATGTTATTTTTTATTTATTAATCATACTATGAACTTTTGTCCATCCACCTACTTTTGCTTTCTGCATAACCCAAAGGTTGACTGACAAAGCAAACTCTTGAGAGAAAACGGATTTGACAGGCTTTAAGTCCATTTTTTGTACATATACATATTTAGAATAAAAGAATAAATAAATAAATAAAAGTATATTTAATGACATATAAGTAATTTATTTTTAATGTGAAGTCTTCCTTTGACGTCTTTATATATATATTTGATGACTTCTTAAAAACGGACGCAACGCATCGTATTAATTGGCAAATTTGCCAAGCATTTGACACACGGTTCTAACAAGTCCCATTTGGTATTGCGTCCTCAATTTAGCTAGGGCAAACAAGCTGAAGAGTTCAGGGACGGGGCGTAACGGACTGAACCCCGATCAGGGAAGGGACAAGCCAAGTCAACATGCTCGTTATTTCGCTCAGTGAATATAAAGTAGACATGACAGTTCGGCCTAATTTAGTTACCTAAAACTCAAGAGTGACCATTATCTAGTGCAAAGTAAACATAATTTATTGGGTTCTCTTTTTAATACGCCTGCAAAGCGTGTACTATCTATTCAGCATAAATCATCTTAATCAATTTAAGGCGACTGTGGTGTAGTGGTAGTGTAATGGTCACGTAAACCGAGAACACTGGTTTTAAAACACTGGATTTGGTTAAGGAACAATCTTATAGATTAACTCGGTTTTAAAATTACACTTGCCTCTAATTTATAAATCTTTTTTTATCAATCTCCTGTCATTCATTTCAACCACCTTTATCTTTCTCAATCTATCTGCATTGGATATATTTTATCATGCGCGAGATTTGTCTTTAATTTCGTTATGTATGTAAAATGTATAAAAACTGTTATACCTATAGAAAAGGGTAATAGGTATTACTAAAACTTTAATTTATCAAATTGTTGCGCCCTAATTCCTACAGAAAGAGGCAGAGTCCACAATCTTGTGGCCGATTTAATTGTGCATATGAAGAAAACAACTCTCTTGCTTTCTTCATATGCACAATTTAGCCCATACAATCACGATGGCCATGAGTTCTCCTCATTCTATTACTTTAAACGAGCTCCTCTAGTCGACAAAGTAAAGGCGACTCGGAGACCCATTAACTGAGGTGGTTTAATACCATCAGGCAAATAAAAATAAGGAAATCAGATGACATAATAAAAAGTAACAATAAAAAATCAACTAACTAACTTTTTTTCTAGTTCTACAAATTCTTAGAAATAATTGTAATAGCATAATCATTTTCTCTTTAAAGCTCTTCTTAACCCAAAAATCACAAATTCGTGTCATGCCTCTATATGGATCTTTTGTAGTAGATAAGGAAAATATATTACGTGTATTGTCCAAATAAAATCTCTTTTGTATCTATAATAATAATAATAATAAAGTCTATAAAGTTCTTACATCCATTTTGAGAGCCAAAATTGACAAGCATATTGACACAAATTGCATCATGTCTGCCTCTCAAAATGGATGTAGGAGTGGGTCCCGTGGTACTAAGGAGTTGCTCCTCATTGATGTTGCCATTAGCCAACAGGTTCGTCGTTCTCGAAGAGATCTGTCGACATGTTGGATAGATTACAAGAAGGCCTATGACTCGGTGCCACATACATGGCTCATGAGGGTATTGGAGCTGTATAAAGTAGATGCAGCTCTACGCACCTTCCTGGTGTCGTGTATGGGGCAGTGGAGGACGGTCCTTCACTATCCAGGATGTCGGCGGATTCTAGGGAACGGCGAACCGATAAAGATAGAGCGTGGCATATTCCAGGGCGACAGTTTGAGTCCACTGTGGTTTTGTCTGGCACTCAACCCTCTCAGTACACTACTGGATGGTTCGGGCCAAGGCTACCGGTTGAGAAGAGATGGTCAGGTCATATCACACCTCCTTTACATGGATGATCTGAAACTCTTTGCCCCCAACAATTTGCAACTGATGAAGCTTCTGAAGGTAACAGAAACCTTCAGTAGCGCTATCAGCATGGAATTTGGTGTGGACAAATGTGCAATCATGCATGTAAAACGAGGAGAGATTATGGAATCCGTGGGAACCCAACTCTCGGATTCCATACACCTTAGATCACTCTGCTCAACCGAAACCTACAAGTATTTGGGTATGTCGGAAGCGTTAGGCATCAATGCTGTTGATGTGAAGCAGTCGTTGAGAGATCGCTTCTTTGGCCGCCTGAATAAAGTACTGAATAGTCTTTTATCAGGCGGGAACAAGGTCCGCGCTTTCAACGGCTGGGTCATGCCAGTATTGATGTATTCTTTCGGCATACTCAAATGGACTCAGACAGAACTTGACGCCCTGGATAGACGGGTCCGCACACTGCTGACCGCAAATCGAATGCATCACCCACGATCATCGGTGATGAGACTGTATATCCCGCGGAAGTGTGGGGGTCGTGGCTTTTTAAATGCTAAGACCCTACACAACCGCGAGGTGTGCAGCCTTAGGGAATATTTCCTAAAAACTGATGTGGGTATGCATCGTGATGTGGTCGCTGTGGACAAGGGCCTCACCTCACTTTCATTGGCAAACGAGAACTGGCGCAAACCTGTAGTACTGGATGCTAATGACCGCAGAGAAGTATGGCAGAGTAAGGAGCTTCACGGACGTTTTTATCGGGCCTTACATGGGCCCGATGTAGATTTCTTAGCGTCCGTATCCTGGCTGCGTTTTGGTGATCTCTTTGGAGAAACTGAAGGTTTTGTCTGTGCGATTATGGACGAAGTTATGATGACGAATAACTACCGGAAATATATTGTGAAGGATGGTACGGTTGACATCTGTCGGGCATGCCACCGTCCCGGGGAATCAATCCGACACATTATTTCTGGCTGTTCTCGTCTGGCTAATGGAGACTATTTGCATAGACACAATCTTGTAGCCAGGATTATCCATCAGCAACTTGCTCTTAAATACAATCTTGTGGAATCAGAAGTACCGTACTATAGGTATGTGCCCGACCCAGTTCTCGAAAATGGAAATATCACATTATACTGGGATCGATCTATCATCACTGATAGGACTATTGTTGCCAATAAGCCTGACATAGTGGTGATAGATCGACTAGAGCGTCGCACAATAATTGTTGATGTAGCGGTCCCTCATGACGAGAACCTCGTGAAAGCTGAGAAAGATAAGCAAATAAAGTATCTTGATCTGGCTCGCGAGGTTGTCGACATGTGGGAGGTGGATACAGCAATTATTGTGCCAATAGTCGTCACTGCCAATGGTTTAATAGCCAAGAGCCTCGATGAACACCTAAAGAGGCTCTCGTTAGGTAGCTGGATCAAGCGTTTGATTCAGAAAGCGGTACTCCTGGACACGGCGCGTATTGTTAGGAGGTTCCTTTCTCAGGAGCCCTGACCACCGGTGGCTTGGACCCTGTTCCCGATGCCGGTGGACAGCTATTTTTTATATTTTTAATTTTTTTATTATTTTAAAAATATAAAAAATAAGATTTAAAATAAATAAATGGAATAATAATAATATTTATTTATTTAACAAAAGTGTTTTACAATAAGTTCCTAACTTATATAATACGTGTATATAGTTATATTTTAGTTTAACGATGGTCTTCACACTAGGCTAGGCCTGTCCTGTGAAGACCTGCTTGAGTTGTAAGTTAGTAGTAAATAAGTAATAGTGACTTTATAAGGTGATGTTTTACTGGTGTACATGTAAGTGTGTGTTAATGAAGTGTTAAATGTTGTGAATGAAATGTTTGTGTTGGTGTATAATGTAATATGAATGTGGATGCGTATATGTAAATAAATATATGTGTAAGGGGGTGAGTGGTGCACGTGTGTGTAAGAGTGAAATGCAAAAGGTGTGTGAAGCAACTAATCAGCAACTTAAGGATATCACAGAGCAAGTACTTCAGAAGATTAAAATATTTACTGAAAAAATTGATTACATGGAACAAAAGTACGAAAAGCTTACTGGCGAATTCAAGGCAAATTCTGATACTATCAAATCTCTTGAACAGGAAAATATACAATTACGATCATCACTGGTCGATCTTCAATCCAGATTAACACTAACAGAGCAGCACTCACGGGCGAGCAACGTGGAACTCCAGTGCGTGCCTGAATTTAAAGGAGAAAACTTGCCATCAGTGATCAAACAAATAGCTTCTGTATCCAACTTTCAGCTCAATGATCAGGATATTCATAAGTGCACTAGAACATCGAAAATTAATCCTGACAATAAGCGGCCAAGATCAATAATTGTTAAGTTTAACTCGCCCAGAACACGTGACTCATTTTTGGCATCGGCAATTCAGTTTAATAAGAAGGCAAAGAGTCAGTCTGACAAATTGAATACGTCACATATTGGGATCGCTGGCAACAATCAACCTATTTATATTGTTGAACACCTTTCCCCGGCACAGAAGGCATTGCACGCCAAGACCCGAGCTAAAGCGAAGGAGTTGAACTACAGATTCGTCTGGATAAGGAACGGCAAGATCTTTATGCGCAAAACCCCGACATCGGAATATATATTTATAAGAGATTGCGAAACTCTTAACAATTTGTCCTGATTTTGTTTTATATTTTGTCTTAGTAACTATTCAATAAGTTAATTTTAATTTGTATAGGTAATTGCGATAATAGTTGATGGTTGCAGTGTCTGTTAAATGCTACTACCAAAACGTCCGAGGTTTAAGATCTAATGTTGCTTATGTACGGCAAGAAATTGCCTGTAATGACTATGATGTCATAGTATTCACTGAGACATGGCTTAACTCCAGCATTTTTGATTCCGAAATATTTGATAATCGTTACACTGTTTATAGGCGCGATCGAGAGAGCTCTCCCTTTCAAAATAATAAAAAGGGCGGAGGAGGTGTCTTGGTTGCTGTATCTTCGCGATTTGTATCTCAAAGAATTTCTGATTGGGAAAGCGACCATGAAGATTTATGGATTTCACTTCAAACCAATCAAAAAATCAGTAACAATGCCACAACATTAAAACTATGCGCTGCTTATCTTCCACCTCCAATAACACCAAACATACTTAAATCATTCCTTGATAGTGTAAATGATGTACTGGATGGAAATGATACACAAGTTATAATGATAGGAGACTTTAACTTGTGTAATATTAAATGGTTAAGAGTACCCGATGAATCTTACTCCAAGCCCGAGGTTCATAATAATGACATGTTAAATGCATTTATTGACTTTCTTACATTTCATGACTTGAAACAATTTAATCTTGTTGAAAACTCAAAAAATAGGATTTTGGATCTGGTATTATGTAACAAGGCAATAGTAACGGTAGATAAAGTAACGAGTCCTTTAAGAAACATTGATAAACATCATCCACCAATTGTAATTTCACTTACTGAAAACCTTAAAACTTCGTCTCTTTCTAAACACCGAACAGCTGCACACAATTTTCATAAAGCGGACTATGATTCCATTTCTAAATCTTTAGATTGCATTAATTGGTCGTCTGAATTTAAGACATGTTTTAAAGTTGATGATATGATAAATAAATTCTATATAATTTTAAGGGCCATCATCAAACAGCATGTTCCTATCATAAAAAAATCAAGTGATAAATTTCCAATATGGTACAATCGTCACCTAATCTATATGTTAAAACTAAAAAATAAATTACATAAAAAAATAAAGAAATATAACAACCCTTTAGACGTTGTAGAATTTCAGTATGTTAGGAAAGATTGCAAAAAAATGATTAGGGAATGCTACAATAAATATATTGAGTCAATTGAGGAGGAGATATCGAAAAACTCTAAATACTTTTGGACACATATTAAGAATCTTAGGAAAAATGACAACTATCCCCAGCAAATGGTGACAGGGGCCTCATTAGTCTCTAATACACAAGATATATGCAATGCATTTGCCAATCATTTCTCTGCGGTCTATGAAGATAGTGATAAAATGGACAACTCGCATATTGATCTTACAAATAACTTTCCTACACTAAACAATATTAACATTACTACTACTGATATACATAAAATAATCTCCAAATTAAATCCCACTAAAGGTAGAGGTCCAGATGATATCCCCCCTATGTTACTGGTGAAATGTGCTAAAGCACTCTTGACTCCACTGTCAATTTTATTTAATAGATCCTTAACCACTGGCACCTTTCCCAAGCAGTGGAAGGAAGCTAGAGTAGTGCCTGTGTTCAAAAATGGTAGAAGGGATTTAATCTCAAACTATAGACCAATATCGATTCTATCGTCTCTGTCGAAAGTGTTTGAGTCTATAGTATATCATAGAATATCCAGTCATGTTAAAACATTATTGATACAAGAGCAACACGGATTTATGGCAAACAGATCAACAAACTCTAACCTATTACATTATGTCACCACTATCGCCAACGATGTAGACAGAAGATACCAAGTCGACGCTGTCTATACAGATTTTTCAAAGGCGTTCGATAAAGTTCATCATGTGATACTGATACAAAAGCTTCAAAAACTAGGCATAACAGATCCGTTATTGTCATGGTGTAAATCATACCTTGAAGATAGACCTGCTAGAGTTGTAATAAATGGTTCAAGCTCAGATCCATTTGTAGCGAGTTCTGGAGTCCCTCAAGGATCTATAATGGGTCCTCTCTTATTTAATATTTTTATTAACGACATCACCAGTAGTATTTCGCACTCTAAGGCATTTTTATTTGCTGACGATCTTAAGTTACTACACATTACAGAAAATGCAGACGACATATGTTTACTTCAAGATGACATTAATTCCTTGGTTCATTGGTGTAAAATTAATAGAATGGCCCTAAATCCCGCTAAATGTACCCATATTAAGTTTACTCGTAAACATAATGTCATCCCATCTGAATACAGTATAGGTAATACAAGATTAAATGAAGTTAATCATATAAAGGACCTTGGAGTGTGGATAGATAGCCGTCTTTACTTTAATGTCCATATAGAAAAAATAGTTTCAGACGCTAGTAAAGCACTTGGTTTTGTACTGAGATGTTCCAAAAAATTTAAAAAATATTCAACAACAAAACTTTTATTTAACGCCTTTGTAAGAAGTAAGCTGGAATACTGCTCATCAGTATGGGGTCCTACGCAAAGAAAACATATTGATAGAATCGAAAGTCTGCAAAGGAGATTCATCCGCCATCTATCAATCAGATTTAAAGTTCCACGTTTGATAAATACTTACCAAAAGCGACTTGAGCATTTTAATTTGCAGCCTTTACATAAACGCAGAATCATCACCGACATGACAGTGCTTCATAAGATAATGCATAATCAATTGGACTGTATACCATTGCTTGAAGGATTTCAATTTAATGTGCCGCGTAGGCTGCCGAGGTCGCCTTGTCCGCTGTTTCATATACCATTCAGGAAATCCAACTTAGGACTTAACTCTCCCTCGACACGATTGGCTCGAATGTATAATGAGTTAATGCGGAGATGCGTCAACCTTGACATCAATCACGACACACTCTCTAAATTTAAGCGATCTCTCGCGGATTACCTCAAAACTAATGATATTTCACTGCAGCCATTAGCTGTTATAACATGTAAATGATCAAGAATGAGTTTCTTTTAAATTTAGTCTAGTCTTATGTAGTTTATGTTTTTTTTTGTTTTTTACTTACTTTAATGGTGCATGCTGTGGTTGTCTTAATTAAATAACACTTAGTTTTAAGATATTTGTATGTATTACTTTGTAAATAATTAGTGTATATTTTGTCGGCAACCCTTATATAAATAAATAAAATAAAAGACATAACAGGTACTTTATTTAGTCACGAACAGTATCTTCTCTGTATTTTCTTGATTAAGCGAAAGAAGATAAGTTTTGACTACCTTTTTTGCTCTTGCGACGGTAAGCAAGTCCAGATTACATGTTTTGAGAAGTTTGTTATATATATAGGGCATTTTGAAATAATTACTACGTTGAGCAGCGGTTGTACGACAGAAGGGCACTTGAAGGCCTCTTATCCGTTTATTTCGATCTGCAATGTAGTCTGAAGACTTAATGTATTTCTTGTGGCCAGTTATTGCAGTCCTTAAGATGTAAAGTTGCCGAACTGTTAGGACTTTACAATCTTGATATAAACGTTGGGTTGGATATCGAAATGGTCTTGAGGTCATGACTTTTAGCACGGCTCGTTGTGCTCTTTCTAGAGGAAGTATGTACGAGCTGGGAGTACCACCCCATACAACGATGCAGTACGACAGAAGAGATTCACAGAGTGCAGTGTACACTGATGTAAGGATTGCTCGATTAGCACAATGTCGCAGCATCTTCATTATGTAGATAAGCTTTCTACAGCGCGATGATAAGATGTTAATGTGTGGGTAAAAAGAAAGCTTGTCGTCGAGAAGAAGGCCTAGGTATTTAATAGAATTTGTGCGCTCGATACCTTCACAGACACAATTCTTGTTTGATTGAAAGTCAGAGCACTTGTGGATTTTTATTTTAGGTGATATTTCTGGACATGATTTAGAAGTCAAATTAAATGCTAGGTATTTCGTTTTATCAGTGTTCAGAGATAAAAGGTTCTGATCCAACCAGTTGCCCACCCGAGTAAGACCGGTCTCCACTAGGTGATACAGTGTGTCCCAATTAGGCGCATTAAATAGTATTGCTGTATCATCTGCATAGCAGACTATTTCGGCGTTGAGGTCGTTAAGCAGTAGGTCATTAATGTAAATTATAAACAGCGTGGGACCCAGGACACTTCCTTGCGGGACACCAAAGTTGACTACAGTGGGTGAACTTATATGTGTTTCAGTTTGGGTTTTAATAAGTAGTCGTTGTTTTCGGCCAGTTAGGTACGTAGTAAACCAGTCAAGTGTAATTCCTCTTATCCCGAAACTTTCCAACTTTTTAATTAGGATGGGAATAGACACGGTGTCAAAGGCTTTAGCTAAATCCAGGAACACACCTATACATTTGCGGCCTTGGTTCATGTAAGTAGTAATGAGATTAGTGACTAGTGTAGTAGCATCTTCAGTTGATTTATTGTTGCGAAACCCAAACTGCCTGGGGGATAAAAGTTTATTCTTCTCTAAAAAGTTTAACAAACGTTTATTTACAATTTTTTCTAGCAGTTTTGAGAAGGTGCAGAGCAGTGATATGGGTCTGTAATTACCAGGGTTATGTGTGTCATTGCTTTTGTAGATAGGTGTAATGTTTGAAAATTTCCAGCTAGACGGGAATACACCTGAACTGAGAGAAGAATTAAATATTTTACTGAGAGGGAGTGATATTGTATGTTTAAGTTGCTTGATTAGTCGATTTGTGATGTTGTCAGGTCCTGGAGCACTATTGCATTTGAGCTTATCAATTAAGTCAGCTACTTCATTTACGTCAGTAGGTTGTAGAAAGATGGAGCTGGAGGTATTGGGGGCAGTGGTAATCTTAGACAAATTGCTTTCGGTCGTGTCAAGTCTGTTTAGTATTTTATTAGCAAGAGTCTGTCCAACAGATGCAAAGTAATGGTTGCAATTTGTCAGAGCCTCATCGGGTGTTACTGAAGATGTAAGTAAGTCAGTGGCATTGTTTTCTTTCTTTTTCTTAATGTGACATATTTTGTTAATTGTTTCCCATAATTGTTTGGGATTTCCCTTATTATCTTCCAGTTCTTGGCTTTCATATTGCGTCTTTAAGTTGTGCAGTAAATTATTGCAGAAGTTTTTATATCTTTTGTATATAGTTGTATGTAGTACATTTCCTGGATTTTGTCTACATTTTTGGTGTAGTTTATCGCGATGAGTGATACAACGTATCAGTCCAGGGGTTATCCATGGTTTGAAACAGTATTGCGAACGTTTAATTTGAATTTTATTTGTGTGTCTTATGATTACAGAGTTGATTGTATCAGTGAGTTTACATGCCGCAACATTCACATCAGACGTTTGTCTGATGTGAATGTCACATCTAAACTAATCAAGTGGAATAACAAACGACATGTGTAACCGAAAGAACGGAAAAATAAATAAGGCGGAAGTATCGGTGTGGTAACGTGAAATTTGTAAATAGGTAAGGTTATACATTTATTTATTTACGAATATATTATATTCATATCGTATGATAAGGTTATTTATTTAAAGCCTTTATTGCACCAAAACTTAAAAAATAGTTAGGCGAGTTTAATGTCTGTTGGGTATTTTCTTACAACTATCTTTGAGATGGTGAAGAATTTTGGGCATGGTGGAAACATATTGTACATACTAAAGTAAGTAACCGGCACTGCTTCAAATCACATCCACAAAGAATTGTAGATGTGAGGGAAGCGAGGAAGTTGTGTCAGGAGCAAGTGGCGCTCCAATGTCTCTGCCTATCCTTGTGGAAAAAGGCGTGACATTTGATTGATTGATTGAATCAATAATGAAAATTATTTCGCAATAATCATTTAAAATGTTATCGACTTGTCTACAACAAGTGATGTTAAGCTGGGAAACTTCTTTTCTTTATTGTATTATGTTAACCTTTATCATCATCCTCATTATCTTTACCAGAAATATGAAAAACTAGGGTGTTTCAACCTTTATCACTTCTTATGTTATAATTACGTTGACTACTAAGCCATAAACGAAACATACGAAATTATATTTTGATAAAAACAATATTGCTTCATGGTTTGTAGCACTTCCACATCCAGGAGATTTTTTTTTTTTATTCAAGCTCTACGATTTATAGGTGAAAGTACAGGGTATTTTATTTATATCTACGTCGTTTTTGATACAATTTAAATTATTCTAAATTGATAAAGAAATAAATAAATTGAAATAAGTTAATAATGAATAAAAATTAAAAATTCAAAATTAAGGAAATTATAGATTTAAAAAACGGCGGCCTAAAATAAGCGCGATACTAAACCGCATTTTAAAAATATTTATAGAATACCTAATTGACCGTCAGTTGCAGGAAGCTATAGTAAATTTTACCATTTATTAAATCTAATGAAATAGTTAATTTAAATCATACTATGAAAGGTAACCTGTAAAATATACGCCAATCAACTGAATGTATTTTAAGATAAATCAATTGAATTAATAATTCAAAATTCTGAAGTCCCATTTCAGAGTCATGTATTTTACTCGTATATATTACTAAAGTCGATATACACATTACTAAATATATAACTAACTATGTAATTACTAATGTCCACCTTGAGACTACCATTATACGAGAGACTACCATTATATGACGACTCGTAATTGAATAACACATTTCTAGTTTTGTAAACAGATCCTTTGAGACATGGCTTATCTTCCCGGTTTTCTATTTTACAACAAGGCTACATAGACTATACACTACTACACAGTTTAAAGAGAGAAAGGCCAGCTTTACAAGTTATTGTGTTCAGACGGTTGCACTATTGGTAAAGTTATAAGTGGAGTCTACTAGCTTGTAGCCTGTTCACTGTAAGAACACGCTTCCACTTTTCAATTCTATTAGTGCGGTTCTAAAGTCGAGAGAAATCCAAACATTACTTTGTACCTATTAAAAACACATTTTGAGCAGCGCTTACCATTTTCGAATCCGTTTTCCAGATGTATTTCTTTTAACATCCTAAAATAATACAATGAAATTATATTAATTACTCGTTAACTATAAGAGAAAATAAGACAGATATTAGAGATAGGTAGTAGTTATTATATATAACGAGATATTAATCAATATATATATTTTTTATTGTGACTTTTTTTTTTTTTATTGTGACTCGACATATGACAGCACCCCGCTTGATGTTAAGCCAAAGTGTGGTCCATGAATGAATGTCACTGCTACTACAATTCAATAACTGTGAATAGCAATCACATCCACTATGCCGGCCTAGATGGAACCGGCAACTTACAAGCTGATCCCGAAACGTGACCAAATCACTTCACGGTCTGTATACTTGTAAGTGGTGGTACTACCCCGGATCGGCAGACTGGGTACCACTGCCTACCACTCTTTGAAAACCAGACCCGAAGCAAATATCCATCTCTTTTTTTTATTTATTAACAAATATTTGCAATATTTAATACTATTAAATACTACAAATAAAAGCTATGAAACAAATATTTGCTCCGACCGGGGATCGAACCCGGGACTTTACGCGCAACAAACCAGTCGCTAAACCGTTCGTCCACGCCTGTCGTCAATATGACTCGACATATGACAGCAACCCGCTTGATGTTAAGCCGGAGTGTGGTCCATGAATGGATGTCACTGATACTACAATTTAATAACTGTAAGTAGCAATCACACCCACTATGCCGGCCTAGTTGGAACTGGCAACATACAAGCTGATCTCGAAACGCGACTAAGTCACTTCACGGAGTTCACGGTCTGTATACTTGCAAGTGGTGGTACTACCCCGGATCGGCAGACTGGGTACCACTGCCTACCTACCACTCTTAGACGACCAGACCCGAAGCAAATATCCGCCTCTTTTTTTATTAGCTAATATTTGCAATATTAATTATAATTATTAAATATTACAAATAAAAGCTATAAAACAAATATTTGCTCCGACCAGGAATAGAACCCGCAACAAACCAATCGCTAACCGTTCGGCTACACAAGGATATGCAGAGAGAATGGAGCGCCACTTGCCACGATCCTGACACAACTCCCTCGCTTCCTTTACATTCACAGCTCTCCTCTAACCTCTACAAGCTCTACGGTAATGTTAATAAAACGAGATAATATATAAAAATACAAAGTTGACATTTAATTTAATGAAATATACATGTTATTAAATATTGTATAGAGCCTGTCATCGCCAAGTACGGATAGCAATTAAAATTTCATAAAAATATAAACGCACTGGCCATAAAATGTTGTTTTGTCAACCTCGTTGCTCGTTACGACAGCCACATGCAGTGATATTTTTACTTGTATATTTTATTTAAATCATTTTTCAGCCACAAAAATAAACTTTTATTTTATTATCTCAGATTTATTATCTGAAATTAACATAAAAATAAAATATTAGAAATAATAGGAATAACTTTTTTTTTATTGTGACACGACATCTGACCTCGTCCCGCCTGATGATAAGCAAGAGGAGGTCCAAGAGTGACGACGACTGAGAAAACCGGGTTTGTTCACGGCTGCCCCAGTTGCCGCTATGCCGGCCAAAGGTGCTTCTTCACGCATCGCTTGAAGGATCCAAGGTCATAGGATGGAGAGAACACATGGGCAGGCAAAGCATTCCACTTGTCAATTGATCTACAAAGAAAAGAAGCACCGAACTTTTTAGTTCGACTGCCTAACTTATCAATAAATTAAATTGCACGGCTTTTTCCCACAGGGCCTTTTTCCCTTCCTTCACATTTACAATTCTCTTCATACAAGCTCTATGGTTATGGTTATGGGCACTAGGCACCCTAGCTTTCTTGAGGATTTTTCCGATTTGGTCGGCAAACACCCTCCTGGGCCTAATACAAAATACAAATAATTCAATATTGTGTACGTAAGTAAATTAGTAAAGGATAATAAGATAAGTATAAAAATAATGTCGCTGTCTTGTATCTCATATAGAGGGTGTCATCACGACTTGCTCATTAGTGCTAATGTCAACAGATGTGACCAACAACAGCTCGCCTTACATAGGTTGACAGCTATTATTCTTATATCCATCACTCCGTAGGATAACCAAATTATAATACGAAAGGCCATCCCTTTTACATTACATTAGGAAGGCACCATGTACCTCCAATTTTATTTCATTACCATTTATTCCATTCGCATATGTTAGTTAAATATAAAATTTAAATTCACTTAAATTCATTTGGACAAAATAGTATTTAACTATCATGCCAGAATACCAGTAATCTTGGTCATGTTATTTTTTACAATCAACACATGGGCTGGCAAAGCACTCCACTTCGATTGTTCAACAAAGAAAAGTTGCACCGAACTTTTTAGTTCGACTGCCAATCCGGTCGATAAAATGCGGATGCTTCCCCCGACCAATTATGGGCGTAAAAAGACGAGGTAGTAACAAGGTTAAAGAGCTCCTCGGAACATTCTTCGTGGTATTGGCGATAAAGGACGCACAGAGCCGCCATGTCTGTTGTAGTTGCAGGGGCTCCTGAGTTCGTATAACCTCTGCATCTCCTATAATTCGGACAGCTCGGCGCTGCAATGAACTTATTCAATTGTAAAAACGTACCCACATTTTTTTACATTTATATGCTAAGCTTATACAAAAGAGGAAGTATAATAGAAACAGGAAGACCAAAGTATATAATATACCAAAGATACATTAGTACAAGCGAAAAATTCTTAAACCGGTAGAACTTGGCTTGCGTGATCAATTCCCAATAACCACTAGAGTTGATCGCGTTTCGGATCAGCTTGTAAGTTGTCGGTTCCTACTAGGCCGGCAAGGTGGATAGACTGCTGCTAGCAGTTAATAAACTGTAGTAGTAGTCACTTTTATTCATGGACTGCACTTCAGCCTAACATCAGACGATAAATATATTGTGAATATAGTTAGGACAAAAAAAATTGCATTCACTTTAGTTACTACAAAAAAAAAAACTGAAAAATTGTTTCTTCTAACGCAACTTTATCTTGAAAATGAAAGATAGCAAGATTGCGATTCTAGTGGTGAACATTGGCGTAAATCACGCAGCTCTCAAATGACAGTTATTACCAGAAATGGCCGTAGAAGCCGTCTGAATGCGATGTCAGATACGCCATTTATTTTCAATAATCTCTTCGAATCAGTGTTTTTTATAACTATTTGTCTTAATATGAAGAAGTTATGAAATGATTAATTGATACATTTTCTATGATTAGTTCTAGTAGGATACTTGCCTGATTAGAATAATAACCGTACTTATTTCTAATTAGGATTCCTTTATTTTCGTTCGCCTATTTTAATGCTTGAAATTATAGGTTGCTCGTCTAGTGTTTATGATAGAAGCAAGCCTATAAATTTGGATTTTTTCAATGTAATACATTTTTTTATTATTGAGAATCGACATTACACGACGCCGCCGACGACTGAAATAAAACTTAATTCACGGTTGCCAGAGGTGCTTTTTCGAGCTTCACTAAAGGATCCACGGTGGGAAAAAATGTTGAAAGGTGCGTAAAACACATAAACACATAAATGGTTATGCAAATCAAGAGCACGGGCTCGAAACCACTCGCCGGTATCAATGTATTTTGATATATAGTATTTTCTTAGATTTTGCGCGAACATTAATTGTAAATTGTAAAAATAAAACCAAAGTAAACGCAATAGTAAGCCTCATAAAATTTTTTTAATTCAGTATATTGATATACTCGTATGTACTTTGGTATAAGCACTTTAGTAGCTTAGTATAGAAATATATACGATAGTAGTAAAAACAATAAAAAAGCATTCCACTTGTCGATTGTTCGACGAAGAAATAACGCGCCGATAATACTTAAAAAGGTAAAAAAAACTATTTATTAAATATTTTCTAATCCATGGCAAGGATTTTTATAGATTACTTTCCATGAAATTAAAATAGTAATAAATTAAAGATTTTCTACTCAAAATGAACCGAAGCTTTTAGTCAAATGGAATTTTCTAGAAATGTTTTCCAATGTAGAGATTTATTAAAGTTTTCTAGTGAATTTAATAATTATATTATTCTTATTCTTTTCATACAAGCTCTGCGGTTATGAGCACTAAGTAAATAACTAACTAATCTAGCAACTAAGCATCTGTCTTTGACAATAGTGAAGGAAGTGAGGGAAGCGAGGAAGTTGTGTCAGGATCGAGGCAAGTGGCGCCCCAATATGAGCGCCACTTGGAGAGCTTTGCCTATCCCTGTGAAAAAAGGCGTGACACAATATCTGACCTCTGACAGACCGTGAAGTGACTTAGTCGCGTTTCAGGGCCAGCTTGTACAATATGTTGTACTATAGTAGCAGTCGCCTCCATTAATAGACCAGGCTTCAACTTAAAAATAGGCGGAGTGTTGTCGGATATGTCGAGTTAAATTATTAATAATAAAATCTAATAATCATCCAAACTTAATTAACTTTTAAAAACACCTATCTGATCGAACGCTAAATGTTTGTATGTCATGCACCATACTCATGTGGTCGGAAGTGGTAGTGTTTCGTGTGAACAGCCTGTGTGCATACTACGGTCACTTTGTTAGCATTGCCTTCACAGACGACATACCCATTGGATGCCAATAATAATTACTAATAGTAAGTAAATGGGGGAATGCAGTGGTGTCCAGTGTGCAAATCCGAGGTAGTACCACCACTTTTAGGTGTACACACCGTAATAGTAGATACGACTGCTACTGCTGTTATCAAACTGTACTAACAGTCGCCTCAATTCATGGACCGCACTCCAGCCTAACATCAGGCGAGGTGTTGTCACACAGACAGTACGTAACAGTTAAAAATTAAAATGAAGAATTTATAAAATATAAAAGCTTCTGACATATAAATAGTTACAAGTATAATAGATAAAACCTGGATATTATTATAACTTAACTTGATACCAAGCAATATAAAACATTGTAGTACATGCTAATCATAGTATGATTTATTTTCTCTTGTCTTAAAAAAATACAGATGTTTTGTAGACATTTTATTGGCAATCAGATTGGCAACGGCGTTTGCTAATGTTAATTTAATTAGTTAAAAACTGCTCATATTTCTCCTCAGTTTTCTATTCATCTCTTTCGTTCTTCGAACACCTAATATTGGAAGTAGAATCTACCCTGCTAGCGTATGTAGTCTGTGAATGCCCTACTTGAGCGACATGTAAATTTTGATGACAGAATTCCATGAATTTTAACTATTATAAGCCGGTATTTAAAGCTACTTAATATCCCAGATTAAAGTGTTAGCTAAGTTGTAACGAGCAGATGCTACAATTTAATGGTAACTGTAGTTTTTAAGTATTAGATACTTCTGGACGAGCTCAGCATAATTTAATATTGTTTAGTTTCAATATAGTTTATTATACGAGTATATCTTAATATAAAAAAAACGAGACAACTCGAGACCGGGACCAATGGTTAAATTGTGGACATCCTTAAAGCAGTAGGGGTATGTATAAGAAAAAATGGTGTAAGGAAAATGATAGAATTGTGTCAGACTCTTGGAAAGTGGCGCTCCATAATACCTGCTTATCCCTGTGGGAATAAAGCCATGATAATGATTTTATTTGTTAATAATAAGCAGCGTTGACTCCATTACTGTCTAAGTAGATAGTTTAAATCATTGTAAAACCAATTAATAGAGGAGAGAACTCATTTATGAAAAGTTGGACTCTTCAATAGAAAGTGAAAAATCACCTTTAGCCGGCGGCGATTTTGGGTCGCTCTTGGATCTCCCTTTGCGTACCTTTTTTTTTATTGTGCCACGACATCTGACCTCGACCGACCCGCCTGATGATAAGCAAGAGGAGGTCCAAAAGTTAGGACAACTGAAAAAACCGAGTCCATTCACGGCTGCTTCAGTCACCGTCACTATGCCAGCCAAAGGTGCTTCTTCACACATCGCTTGAAGGATCCAAGGTCATAGGATGGAGAGAACACATGGGCTGGCAAAGCATTCCACTTGTCGATTGTTCTACAAAGAAAAGACGCACCGAACTTTTTAGTTCGGCTGCCGATTCGATCGATAGAATACCATAAGGTAAGGCAAGGTCAGATGGTTCGTCATAACATTTGAAACCTTGTTACCTACATCATTCATGGGTAGGTGCCTTAGCCATGCAGTATAGGAGTGTATTCTCGAGTAATAGTTAAATATACTTGAAAAATCAGGCTTTAATTTGTAGAAATTTTATTTAGCACTAGCTTGATATACTCATAAGTTTTTGGCGTGCTGTTATTAACAGTTTGTACACGCTGTGTTTTTAATCATTAACTTGGTTTCTTAATTTTAAATTTGTTTAATTTCATGCAAAAATATAATCCTCGATTTTCATTCAAGTTTAATTTATTTTTTGTTTTCATGCACATCTTTATCTTGGTTAAAACATTATTTTGAATTCTTTGTAATTATTATTACTTACTCTCTCTCTACCTTTTCCTGTTTGTTTCTGTTAGAGTATACATCGGAAAGGGAATATTAAAAAACGTTTACATTAAAGGCCCAGACAGGTTTCCCTCTCGTCTTTTACACGTATTCTAATTTCATTACTGGCAGCGTTTAACTTAATAGACAAATTAAATTATAACGAAAAGCAGAATTTGTTGGCTGTCGGTAAACAGAATTTTGTATAACTTTCATAAATATATTCTAACGTAATGACTTCACAATAATAAATTAATTAATTAGATAAAAAAAATGGTGTCTGGTGCTTAAAGCGTAAGAGCTCTAATTTAAAAAAAAAACTTTTCAAAACTTTCTTCAAAAACTTTTCTAAATTAAAAAAAACTGTCAAATTTCCTCTATCCTACGAGTATCCTTTCATCGTGCATCTTATCCAACTGCCGGGTTCACGACGCTTATTGCCAGGTATATGAATTCCACGTGGAATGAGAGCATTTGCAACGATCTTAACAGCAAAGTTAATATCGCATATATATTGCACGAATGATATATATTCTATCCAATATTTCAATTTTGTCCGCCATATGTTCGCAAGGTACGCGAATGATAAATACGGGAGAATTTAGTATAAAAAGAATCCTTGTATCTATGCTTTATTGTTCGGCTTGTATAGGCTTGTATTTGGAAAAGCCATCGGACCAAGTCCACAGCTTTATATCACCTTAAATGAGGCGATCCACGGGGCTGAAGAAAGGGAGACGTAAAGGAGAGTGGTGAAGAATATAAACGAGTCACACAGTCCTCAATCAATACTGAAGACTGTAGACTCGGCTGTAAAGAGAGAAGTAAGAAATTAAGTTCAATTGTGTTCTAGACGGTTCTGTAATAATTTTACCATTCACCTTACGAAATAGCTTTGTAGCATGTAACAGTATAATTTACTTAAAACTCATTTTATATTTTATGTTAGGAAATCTGGGTTGGTAAAAAATATAATGATAAGAAAATGTAATATGAACAAACAAAAGTTACTATTGTTGAATGACGACTGGTTACTATTATAACAAATCATAATAATAATCGACGGATAAAACAGGGACTATCCAGAAATATCAGTTTGGGATCATTCATTAAAAAGGCAGGGGTCCACAGTACACGTAACCATGGTCAGTATGACGAGAACTGTGGATGTGATCAAGCCAGTTGTGTCAGAATCGTCAAAAGTAATGTTCATTTGTCTCTGCATATCCCTGTGGAAATTACAATTTAATTGATAGGTTGATATTACTACGCATATTTCACATATTATATATATTCCATATATTTTGTGTCTTTTGTACGTATTCTTTAGTAGTTTTTCTTTAATTATCTTGGCACAGCGAGCGGAGGCGACATAACGCTCACCTCAAATTTTCACTAACAGCGAGTGCTCCGAAGTTACGTAAAGTCGGCACGCGAAATCACACACAAATGACAGTCAGTGGAATGTTGTCACCTGATGGACACTGCTGATCTAAATTACTTGCACCGTGACACTACGAGTATGTCAGATCCTTTCATTAACAGTCCGTGAAGTGTCTTAGTCGCATTTCGGGATCACCTCGACTCCATCTAGGTCGGCATATTGAACGCGACTGCTACTTTAAATTATTTAACAGTACTAGCAGTCGCCTACATTCATGAACCACATTTCGGCCAAACATCAGGCGGGGTCCTATGTAGAAGTACGTATAACGAAAAAAAATGTAAGGAAGCAGGAATCTTATTCGTTGTGCCTTTTACCGCCACTTTAAAAAGATACCAGGGGCCTACCTCCAACTTTTAAAAACAAGCATGTTTCAAGACGTATAAAACAAGATTACTCAATTTCGTACCACCATCTCTTATTTGCAGTTTTGATTTATTCCTTCAAATTCATTCGTACATTCGCATAGATTTTACGTTCCGAAACGTATTGCTGCTGCATTTGAATACTAAAACCTAATATTATCTTTTGTAATTACCGCGGTGGTACGCTTTGGAATGAATATTGATGTGACATCATAAAACTGCCAATAGTAATTTTATTCAAATAAGCCTATTTGACGTACGAATTAACATTTGACAATTAAAAAACAATAATGCTATAAGGATTGGTGGAGCCCTTTGTGACAATACTATAGTATCAATAGAAAATCCAAAAAAAAATGTGTTAAAACATTGATTATATTATAATATTTATCATAAAAATACGAGGGCAAACTTTTCCAGCCTTGTCGGTATGTTCTTGACATAACCATCTTTTGCGTCGTTATTTTCGTACTAACCGAGTTAGAAATGCGTGAAATATTTTTTTATTCGTTTTACCTTTCCTTTAAGTAAACCATCATTATGACGACGTAATATATATACCTATACGTATGTTATAACTCGCTACTGTCATATACCATACCGACATGTTTTATTTAAAAAGATTTGTATGTTTTGATGCAGTGACAAGGGTTAACAAAGGAATGCTTCAATGGTTTGGACACAACGAAAGGATGAGTATAAGTAGATTGACGAATTTATAAATATTATGTGGATAGATGCGTTATTTTAACCAAATAGGATACATCTTCAAGAAACATAGGTTGCCTAGTGCCCATAATCTTAGAGAATGTATGAAGAGAATTGTGGATGTGAGGGAAGCGACGGAGTTGTGTCAGGATCGTGGCAAGAGGCGCTCAATTGTCTCTACACATCTCTGTAGGAAAAAGGTGTGACAATTTGATTGATTAATTGATTGTTTTAAATAAATAAAAATTCTTAGTTATTAAAAGTGTACGAATTTGCAAACGGCGAACAGCTGTTACTTCTGCTAGATTGTCCTTTCTGAACTCTAAAACTTTTCCCAGAGTGACAATCTCATTGCTTTTCATCCTCACTAGGATTTTGATTTGAATAAATAACTTAAATTTAATTGTTTATAATCATGTTAATTTTTAAATTGTAGATATTATTAAATGCAAAATGTAATATGATAACCTGTATCGTAAATGGTAAAACATTTACCAAGCTTTGTTATAATTGTGGATGTGAAGAAAGCAAGGGAGTTGTGTCAGGATAGTGGCAAGTGGTGCTCCATCTCTCTGCCTATCCCCGTGTTATAATTATAATGTATGTATGTTAAAAAATGTATTTTCTGTGGGTAGTTTAAACTAGTGAAATGAATAAATTGTTAAAACTAGTCTGAAAATAGAAAATAACTAAACAGAATATGTATGTTTGAAATAAAATATACTTAGTAAAATACAATAGCCAATCAATTTGTGCACTTATTTAAAGAATCAAACAGGCTACTATTGGAAATATATTTTCCTGGAAACTTTTCCACAATGTGTCCACGCAGTCCTCTATAATTTCATTCGTATTCAAATAACACACTCAAAGAAAATTAGTGACAATTGTATGTCTATGTTTGCGAGGATCATATTATTATTATATAAAAAAACTTTGATTATCGCAAACTCTATTTTTATTATATTGTGGCTCGACATATGACAGCACCTCGCTTGATGTTAGGCTGGAGTGAGTCCATGAATGAAGATGACTGCTACGACAGATTTTTTATTATATATTTCTATACTAAACTACTTAAGTGCTTGTATCATAGAAAAAGGACCAAAGTACATATATCAAACGTACATTGGTGCCGGTGAGTGGTTTCAAACCCGTGCCACTCGGCTTACGTATCTATTGCACTGCCACTACACCACGATCGCCTAAACATACTTACTCACATCAACTACGCCGGCATAGTTGGAAGCTGCAACTTACAACCTGATCCAGAAACGCGATTTCCTCCGACTCTTTAATTCCGAAGACACTTTACGGTCTTTGTAAGAAGTGGTGGTACTACCCCGGATCGACAGACTGGGCACCACCGCCTACCACTCTTTGACAACCCAGAGCAAATATCCATCTGTTTTTTTATTATCATTAATCTAAATTTTTATATATTACAAATAATAAAATAAAACCTATAAAACAATGACCGGGAATCAAACCCGGACTATAACGATAATAACGATCTGGTGTGCCAACTAATGCGCCACGCCTGTCCTCATTTAATACAAACTTAATTTAATAACATCAGTCTAACCACGTTATCATTTTCAAATTAACGCGATTGTTCAATTTACTAGATTGATTGATCGGCATATACAGATTGCCTATATTCGCTCGATAAGCAAGCTGAATTGGCAATGGAAATAGCTCGTAGAACCGATTGCCATTTAGGTAGGTACTAAAGTTTCGAATAGAGACCACATATGAATACTGTTTACCTATAGATTTAGGATAGAACTTCGGGATAAGAGCTTTATAACGTGTTGGACACTAACAATTTAGACAGACGCTAATATTGAGTTTTTATGGTTTCTGCTCGACGTAATAAAATCATTTTACAATGTAAGATTTAAGTCAATTAGGTTAAAGAATGTCAATTTAAAATGAATATTTTGATTACTTTTATTATTATGCTGTTGAAATTTTCAATCAAATGTTATGAGAGTCAATTGAAATCTTTAATGTTCTAGATTAAATACTTACTATCTTCAAATACAATCATAAATATACATATACCAATGTAAACATAGAGTATCTACATCAATAATTACACATGTTATGCTTCAAGAAATGAGGTCAGAGGGTGCGTGTCCAAACCATAACTATGCACTATTATTTTCTTATAACAAGAAAAAAGTTGTTCGAACTGTGATCTTTAATGGCTTTTCCTTGTTCTTATAATACCTCCGTTGTAATAATGGTTATACACGAGATGATTGGAAAAAGATTTTATCGTTACTTCGTGAAAACAATAACAAATCATTAAATATAATACAAGAAAACAAGGGTAGTTATTTTTAATCATTTAAACTGAATATTTTATTAACTCAATTCTAACCCCATTTAAAACTTATTATCTAATCAAATTATTACGCCTACATTTCCTTATAGATATACTTATAGAATAATAGTTTCATTTAAATAAACTTAAAATTAATTATTTTTTGTAATTTTTCTGGTGTTTTAAAAATGAAGTGGCAAGTCGATTGATATTCGCGTTTGATCAAACCAATGTCAAAGTTATCAGCTTAAAACTTCTGAAACTCATTAGACCTGTCAGTCTGTCTTGTAGCATTCCAGTGGCAGTACATTGAATGCGATTTGTTTTGTTAAAGTTCAATAACGACGTTGGAAAGTAGGGTCACAGAAAAATCAAGTGATCGATACATTTTAACCCAACTCAACTGCCCAATAAATAGCTATTTTCGCACACGCACTCGTGGCACAGGCCCCTGGCTACTTGTATTTGAATTACCATTATCATTATTTGATAATAAACTTGTTTTTGAAATTAGAAAATAAATCCTCCAATTTACTCAAAATCGTTCCTTAACTCCAATTTATTCAAAATAGTTCGAAGTGGAAAGTTAAACCTGTGTCTGCGTATACCTGTGGGACTGGTTTTTTTATGTTAA
This sequence comes from Tinea trinotella, assembly GCA_905220615.1. NCBI lineage: Eukaryota > Metazoa > Arthropoda > Insecta > Lepidoptera > Tineidae > Tinea > Tinea trinotella. Next base: position 11,288,004 of record HG992312.1, read on the forward strand.
CTTAGTCCCATACCTGTGACCTATCAATCTATTGATTCCGTTCACTGTTGTTTTCTTTGATTTTCGTTTCTTTTAGCAACGAGAATATTGATAGAAACAATAGCCTCTCTGACATATAACGTTTTGCACGTGAAGTCTGGATAATTGACTTTCAATCAATTCAAAAATGCTATTCCGATAGAAACTAAACAAGTTAGAACTTCAAATGCACTCAATGTTTCGCTCCCTATAAAAAGTTTAAATTGATTGGTTTTTAAAAGCTTTATACAAAATATTTTATATTGAATTTATTTAATAAATAAACAAATAATGACAATATTTTGTATTGATTTTTGACATTTTGCAATAACTGTATAAATAAGCAATGAAAATTGGATAGAAATAGGTTAAAGGATAGGAAATAGCAGCTGGCATCTTGTCGTTCGAAATGGCGTTCTAAGGGGGAGGCCTATGTTCAGCAGTGGACGCATTCTGGCTGATGATGATGATGATGATGATTGGTCAACTGCGACCTGGGATCGAATCCGGTTCTGTCGATTAGCGTGTCGTGGTTAAACTACAGACACCGGGTTTGATTCTCGCTCGCAGTTGAACGTACATACATGCATGCTTAAAAACTTTATTTTATCCAATTTTTATTACAATAGTTATTCAATATTTTAAAGTTATATATTCGTACATTTGCATAAAAATAAATGAAGATAAATACGTATTTTTTATCTAACCATTGTTGCTAAGTAAGTACTTACGTTCATACAGTTGCGGTCGTAAATTCAATTGCTACAGAACTCTTCGAGTATGGAGGTTCTATTGTGTAAGTTGTCTATGCTCCCCATCCTCCATGCGTAATCTCTGCGGAAGGCTTACTTACGTATCATATTTCCATTACCTCAATAAGATGTTTATATTTTTGCAAACTCAAACGAGTGTTATAAATATATTTTTGATATCAAAATGTACATACAACAATATTTGATATCTTCATTAAAATGAGATGATTGTTGTAGATGTGTAAAACCACCTCTGAAGAAATAATTATACGAAGTGACGACTAGCATAGCATGGTCTATGATGAAAAATTTATAAATTAATAAAGAAGAAATATTAAATAGGTAAATACTGCTATTTTTATTTTGTTGTTTTTTTTAAATAGAGATAGAGATAGTATAAATAGAACCATGGAAATGATGAAAGTCATTGTTTCTGCTCACTGTTTAAATAAAAGCTAGACGATTTTTTAAATAAAAATTATATGTATTGGCATAATGCAAAGGCCCATAACCATATAGTGTGTATGAAGAGATTGTGGATGTGAAGGAAGCGACATAATTGTGCCAGGATCGTGGAAAGTGTTGCTTCATTACCTCCGCCTATCCCATTAGGAATTGGCGATGACGATGATTTTTTTTTGCGGCACATTTTTTTTAGGACATATAACAACACCCCGTCTGATGTAAATCTGGAGGGCCACTATACTAAAGTACTATAACTTAATGTAACATATGCGATTGTAAAACAATTTAAAAATACTTTTAAAAATAGTAACCAAATTAAAGTTATCGATTCTAATTGAAAAAAAAGTAAATTTACTGTAAGACTTCAATTTGCCTTATAAAATTCAGGTGGATATCTTCATTCAAGTTCTCAACTGAAGCCTTGTCAAGAGCTATTGGTGACTTAGGTCGACGTCGTAAGCGATATTTGAAATATTCAAAGGCTCTCACTATAGGTCAAGTTGTAGTCAACTGCACGGCTTTCATAATAGATACTTATTGTATTGAGCTTGTTCTTTTAATATAGAATATATTTTTATATTATTATTAAGACTCGACATTCGATGATAAGCAAGGGAGAATCTAAAAGCTCCAACGGCTAAAACAAAAACGATTGAGTATAATCTGATTCTGCAAAACAAGGCGAGATTTGTAGAGTATAAGATAGACGAAGTATTACGACAGCACACTGTACTTCGTTTACTGCCATACCACCTTGAGTTTAATACCATAGAAAATATTCAATATATTTTACAATGTGAAACATTGTAATATATGTTGCTAAAAAGAATGTCTCGATGAATATTAATTCTTTAATGACATAAACTGAGGAAACCTTTAATGTCATATATGTAGACGAATGGAGAAGAGTTTGTCTGCATGCTGTTAAAGAGAAAAATAAAATTCAGGGTAAAGACGTAGCTTTAGATATAATATCGGAACGAATTATAATTAACTTAAATGATTCATCTGATGAAAGCAAGGATGACTGTGTCTGGAGTTGATGAAATGTCAGAATAAAACGTTTGATTAATACCTTTAAACATAGAATTAAATAAAAATAAAATATAAAAGTTGTTTATTAAATGACATTCTTTATTGTTATGATACAATTTAACTTAATTAAAAGTAATAATTAACTAATTAAACTATAAATAAAAAATATCATCTAATGACGTCGCATCAGAGATAGTCCCAAGAAGACTGGCAACATTTCCCCTTTGTATAGCAAGGCTAATACGTTGGCAGAAATAATTGCCAGCCTTCCTGTCTCCAGACTTCTCCGTCAGCCGCCTGGACAACTCCTTGGCCAGGCGCTTAGCTGATGGTCCCCAAGGGCCCATCGTCTCGAACCCAAACGGCGCAAATTCGTAACCAGTACCGAGGTTTACTGGTATTTGAATGTATACCACAATTAACATTATTCAAAAGAAACCAATCAATAAGGGTTATAAAAAGACTAAGTTTTAAAACATTCAATTTGATAATAAATGTATTGTTCTTTTTTTTTAAATATTTTATTGTGACTCAACCTTGGACTGCACCCCGCTTGATGTTAAGCTGGAGTGTGGTCCATGATTGGATATCACTGCTACTACAATTCAACAACTGTAAGTAGCAACCACATCCACTATGCCGGCCTAGTTGGAACCAGCAACTTACAAGCTGATCCCCAAACGCGACCAAATCACTTTACGGTCTGTATACTTGTAAGTGGTGGTACTATCCCGGATCGGCAGACTGGGTACCACTGTCCATCACTCTTAAATTGAATTCAAAAAGATTTTTTTGTGGTTTAATATTGATAAGTTAAACAAATTTTATTAAGAAGCACATGTGTATACAGTGTATATAAATCCAATCCTGTTACTGAACTCTAAGAGCAACACTATCTCATTCGGACGCTTTTATTTAAATAGTTTACGAGTAAATAGGTAGAACAGGGACTATTAGCATATAAAGTAGCCCTTTTCATAATAAGATATGGAGGTTCCATCTTGTATATTACTCCGCAATCTTGCTAATGAATATTTTGGGGGAAAAAAAGAGTTTCTTTACTATCTGTACACAGATAGGGTTCTATAAATAGTGTTAAATTAAATTTAGTCGTTGTTTTAAGAGTTTAAAGTAGGTTATTATTAGTTAGGTATTTAATTCTTTTTCAGCTTGAATTATACTTACGGATTCTATTGCGATAATGCCTATTATTTTTGTTAAATTATTAAATATTAAAAAGTGAAATATTTACTATAAGAAGTGGTCCAGTATAAACATGTCTATACAAGCTTATCTAACAGCTTTAATGTGGAAAAGTGGCGCTTCAGTATTTCTGTCTAAATTAATCGTGACAATATGATTGATGGATTCATTTGTCGTTATAAATATTCCCATTATACTCGTATACAAATTATTAAAAACAAAAAAAAGACTGCGTTAAAAATGGAAAGCTAAAAACGAGCTCTATAGATGCGACGCCAAATTTTTTTTTTATTGTGACACATCTGACCTCGTCCCGCCTGATGATAAGCAAGAGGAGGTCCAAGAGTGACGACGACTGAGAAAACCGGGTTTGTTCACGCCTCCCCAGTCGCCGTCACTATGCCGGCCAAAGGTACTTCTTCACGCATCGCTTGAAGGATCCAAGGTCATAGGATGGAGAAAACACATGGGCAGGCAAAGCATTCCACTTGTCAATTGATCTACAAAGAAAAGACGCACCGAACTTTTTAGTTCGACTGCCGATTCGGTCGATAAAATGCGGATGCTTTCCCCGACCTGTGCGGGTATTACGGGAGTGAAAAGATGAGGTAGGAACAAGGTTAAAGAGCTCCTCGGAACATTCTCCGTGGTATTTTATACCTTATGGCACTATCACAATTAGGACAAATCTAATGACACCTTATAAGGTAAAATCTGTCAAACTGTTTAGATTACAAACAGTAATTGGTAGAAAATGGATAGTGTACATAACTAAATGTACATACATTAAAGTAGTTGAAAAACCTTTCTCTATTTTTCGGCAATCAAGTTAAAATATAATGTGAGTATCCCGGTATTTGCAGTCGTCGGTACTCTTGGACCTCTTCTCGCTTGCCATCAGGCGGGTCGTGGTCAGATGTCGAGCCAAAATAAAAAATATTAACTCGCTTTCTAAAAAAAACTACAATTATCCATAAATAAATCAAATTTGGTGCCTACGCGCTTGAAATGTCACTAAACGTTCTGTATGTATATCGTTAATTTTATGACAACAACGTCCACAAAACACGTGTACTGTACGTAATAATATTTGTACTGAATTGACATGACCTTTTAATTAACAACGCTGTCCCGCTTAAGCGGATTTAGTTTGTTTTTTACCTACAAACTTTGACCTTTACTTGAAACTCCCCACACGATGTAGGACAAAACAAAACTTCCTTATTATTAATTAAAATTAATATTTTACTAATTATTTAACTAGTTATTTCAAATAAAATAATACATAGAACATATAATAGGATGGAAATGAAAATATTAAAAGGTTCTACGTTTACTATGTACTATAAAGCATTATGATACAGCACGTGTGTCCGTCCGTCCGTCATTGCGTTCATTGACAATTTATTCCTGCCTATTCTTGGTAAGCTAGAGATTCAATATGTTTCGAAGATCTAAGCTCAAAGACAAAGGCAATGAAGATTATATTTTTGCGAGATATTTACAAACTTCCGTATACAAACATCGGATAAACTGGAATCGTGCATAAGCATTGTTTTAAGCTTGTTTAAAGTGTGATGTGGAACGGGCAAAAACCTCTTTTAGGCAGCGCCCCTAATATGTCACTAATTGCAAACTCCAAACGGCCGGAAAGTATCTTACTTCTATTTCGAATGTACGCTATCAAATTACGGAAAAGTTTCGTTTTATAAATTTCCGAATTAACCTATTTGGGAAACGAATACCTTTTTTTTATTAAACCTTTTAATTGAATATTTTGCAAGCAATGCTTCTTACGCCAGGCGTTACGCTAATTTGCGGCTCGACCTAACTCGCAAACAACGACGTTAAATGAAAAGCGTAAGATTCACTACTTCTAGATGTGTATTTATGTATGTATATAATCGGACTCGAGAGAAAGAGACAAGCGTAAGAATGAAACAGGCAAAGGGGATTTGACGACAGGCGTGACGCATTGTTCAGCACACCAGTTCGTTACTCGTAAAGTCCCGTAAGTCCCGGTTTGTTATTTTATTTACTCCGATTGTTATAACAAATATTTGTTAATATAAACAGAGACGGATATTTGCTTTAGGTCTGGTTGTCAAATAGTGCTAGGCAAAGGTGCCCAGTCTGCCGATTCGGGGTAGCACCACTTACAAGAATACAGTCAATATAAAAACTCACAAACCAAGAGTATTTTTATATAGTATAAAGTATGTTGTTTTATATTAGCTACGGCATATAGTCATATAAGCAATAGCATTTCGACTGATGTCAGGGCCGGACCGTGAGTTTAGGGGGCCCTGGGCTAATACTTAGGGGCTCACCTAATTACTCAGAGTATAAGAAGAGAATAAGTCAGTTCGAAGTACCAACACCTGAACGTAGACTTGAATTGTAGATCCGGCCCTGACTGATGTTAAGCTAGAGTACGGACTATGAGTAAAGACAATATTATGTAGTTGTGTCGTTGTTTTCCACACAGTTATGGTACATATATGAAAATGAGAATTTCTACAAAAGAAAATTATTTATAAGTGTTAATTGCTCTATACGTTAATAAAAACAATATTCAAAAGCAGTTTTTACTGCAAATATGATACGGACTATGACAGAACTCGGGTTTTCGTTTGAACTCGCTTTTTATAGTAACTAAAATATCAGGTTAGGTTATTTTTTATAAGTTATTTTTTTTAGGTTATATATTAGGTTGTGCCCAATACGAAAATAATGTACTTACACCATTCTAAACACAACATAGAAGAGCAACCCTGATAACAAAACGAAACGATTTAGCTTAGCCTAATTTTTTTTTTAAATGTGACTCAACACGTGACAGCGGTTGAGCTGGGGTGCGGTCCATGAATGGAGGTCACTGCGACTTACAGTTGAATAACTGTAAGTAACAGTCACAACCACTATGCTGGCCTAGTTGAAACCGGCAACTTACAAGCTGACCCAGAAATGCGACTAAGTCACTTCACGATCTGTATACTTAAATGTGGTGGTACTACCCTGGATCAGCAGACTGGGCAGACCACCAACTGTATACCTTGTACTCTAAAACATAATAGTAATTTTCTATAAAGTAACTTTTCATTAAAAAAAATACCTATATTTTAAAATTATGTAAGTGATATATGGTCTGTGTTTAATAAAAAAATACATGAAAAATGTGGGCTTCATAATTCAGGAACGCGAATGACCTTTCAGTGTAGGAGGGTGTTAATCAACTCATTTGTTCACAAATATGACAGTTAAACATTAATCTAAACGTGACATTTAGCTAATGTGAAAATATAATAGGTGTAGCTAACATTTACTACTAGATGTATATTAACTACTATAATAAAGTTAAAAATTAGAAAAAATTGAGTGCCGAATTAGAAAAGAAAGGTGTGTAAATGTAAATAAAACCAAACTAATGGTTTTGGAGAAAGAGAATGAAATGACAGAATGTGAGCTAATGATAGACGGAAAGAAAGTGGAAATCAAACAATTTGTTTACTTGGGAAGTAAGTTTACAAGGAATGGGAAGTGTGATGAAGATATTGAAAGAAAAGTGTAAAAGGGTAACGTAGTGAATGGCACCGTTCACGATTCATGTTCCAAAGGATAACGAACAGCCAAATAATGTCTCAAAAGTCAAAGATGGCTGTTCATAATACTTGTTTCTACATAAATGTATGGAAGTGAACGGGTGTGGCAGAAGAAGCATGAGAGTAGAATTAACGCTGTAGGAAAACGGTCATTGAGGAATGTATTTATTTATTTAAAACTTTATGCACTATGTACAAAGGCGGACTGAATGCCGCTAGGCATTCTTACTAGCCCACCTTGGGAACAATTTAACGCACTTTGTATGTGGAGTGACGATAGCGGATAGAAAAAGGCGTTACAATTTAATTGATGGATTGAATAAAGTGAAAAGTTTTGCTCTGTCTGTACTACCCGGTTACATTAGCTGTACACCTGGCGTCGATGAGGTCACGTTGGCCGCGTGGTACGGTGTGAAAAAAAAAGTAATAATTAGATAACCGTGGAAATATTATCATGGCTAGTATTAGACTATACCAAAAGTGACAACTATAACAAAAAAAATCATCGCCAGCGTAAATAATTGGCTGTATGTCTGTCATTAAACCATGTATGGCTGTATTGTCGTCACTATCGCAGCTAACTGTACGCGGACGCAACAGACCGAGCGCAGGGTGGTAAAAGGGGAATGGAGAGGGGCTTCACATTCCAGCGAGGTCTACAGATAATGTCACCGAGTGATAGTCTCTGCTTATCTTTGTGGGAATTGATTTGTGAACATTTTTTATTGATTGATTGATTAAACTACTATTTAATCAATCACCAATAATGTACTTTTTTTAAATATTAGCATGATATACATGACCGTACACAGTCTGATGTTACCTGAATTGCGATCCTGATGCCACAAGTAAATATCGCAAGCAGCGGTCGCGTACACTATGTTGGCCTAGAATATACAGCGTAGGTTTATATATAAGATAATTATTTTCACGCCTTTTTCCCACAGGGATAGGTAGAGACAATGCCTATCTCTGTGGGAAAGAGGCAAGAGAAAGCACAAGAGCACCGACGACTCAGTACAACAACACCGATTCAGTATACGATTACCTCAGTCGCCGTCACTATGCCGGCCAAAGGGAAATTATAAATGCCTATATTTTTATTAAATTATAATTTTAAAAAATCATTCGTACAAAATACATACGTAGAAATAATACTAATTTATAAGTAAAAAATAATATTATTCTAAACAACGAATTTAAATCTAGATCTAGGCTATAATAATGTCATAAGTATTTAAAATGTATGCTGAAATTGCTTCAAGTTGCAAAGTCAAGGCAATTTTCTGATCAATTTTCTATAATACGTCGATAAATATGTAGGATGTGGAACGCATATCGCCCGGTCCGGATATTAATCTTTAAAAGAATGCGGCCTGCTATGTACTTTGCATATGCAAAATAAACCCTGTCCGCTTTAATAAAATTAAGTTTAATATTTTAAACAAAACCCGATTTATTATTATTTGCAGAAGCATTTTTTAATACATTATATTTATATTATAATATATTTACATTATATTATATTATATTTACATTATATTTACACACAGCTAGAAACTTAAAAGCTGATCCCGCACGCGACTGAAAACGTTTCATTTAGCACTTCACGGCTAAATCTCTAGGAAATGACAGACGGAACAACTGTCTGCCTACCACTTCTAAAATTTTTTTTTGTGACACGACATCAGCACTCTGCTTGATGTTAAGGTGGAATGTGGTCCATGAATGGATGTCAATACTACTACAATTCAATAACTGTTAGTAGCAGTCACATCCACTATGCCGGCCTACTTGGAACCGGCAACTTACAAGCTGATCCCGAAACGCGCCTAAATCCCTTCACGGTCTGTATACTTGTGAGTGGTGGTACAACCACTGCCTACCAATCTTTTAATAAAAATATACTTCTTTTCCGACTACTCTATTAATTAAAAAAAAACATAAAACGAGAAGCATTTAATTCAGAGAAAACGTGTCTAAACGAAATTAATATCTGCACGTTTCAAGTGACAAGTTCTTAAAGTTTCCACTCAGCAATTTAACTAATAAATTAAATTTTCACCATCTCTTCTTTTCAGATCTTCTGCCAGTGAATTAATTTCACGACGTGGTGTCTTTTCGAGGCGGCAGTATGGATCAGTCGAACAAGTAAGTTATTTATGCTATTTATCCTGCATAAAACATAACATTTTTAAGAAGAGTGACGAGAGCGGATAAAGTAAGGAAAAGCACAGTGCGCGGTAGATGTGGTTTGAAAGAAGATGTCGTGGCAATGATTGACAAAGAGATGCCTCGATGGGCACATGAAAACGATGAGTGAAAGTAGATTGATGAAAAGAATTTATAAATCTGATGTGGATGGATGCGGTAAACAAGGCAGGCCCAGAAGGGTGTTTTCCGACCAAATCGAAGACATCCTTAAGAAGAGCGTGTATAAAGAGAATTGTGGATGTAAAGGTAGCGAGGAAGTTGTGTCAGGATCGTGGCAAGTGGCACTCTATTTACTCTGTGAAAAAGGCGTGACGATTTGAATAATTAATTTTAAAAAGATACCTAATCAAAATAGATTATGACAATAGGAGTGTCGCATTGTTTAGCACACCAGTTTGTTATGCGTAAAGTCCCGAGTTCGATTCCCGGTTGAAACAAAAAGGCGACCGTGGTGTAGTGGCAGTGCGATGGTTACACAAACCGAGAGCACCTACCGGTACCAATGTATCTTTTATATATGTACTTTTGTTGTCCTGTTTCTATGATACAAGCACTTTAGTAGCTTAGTATAGAAATTTAAATAAAAAACTAAGAAATCAATTTATAAAAAAATTGTGTACGCCTTTTTTTGTTTATATCAATACGCCTTAAGCACATACTTTAATCTGTAAATCTCTCGTCTAACTTAAGAATCATAGACATGCAGTTTTAAATATCAATAAATTGGCTTGAAAGTAAAAAAGAACATTCCCATTTCTTTGTACAAAATGCTATTTAAGCTCCTTTATAAAGAGTTTATAAAACACCTTTACTTCTTAAATAAGTAACTAATACTCAATTACAACTTTTAAACTACTTCGAATTATGCGATGTTATACAATATATATTTTTGTTTACTTTATGTAATAGAAAGAATGTATTATTTTATCATGGATCTTAGCATGCCCTATATAAAGTATAGGTATAGGTACCAATTTATTTTTTATTAATACTCGACATCTAAAGTGGACTAGCCTGATTGAAATGAGGTTGCAAAGGTTGCAAGGGGAAGTCTAAGAGTGCCGAACGATTTATTTCACGGTTGCCTCAGTTACCGTCACTATGCCGGCCAAAAATCCATGCTGCTACTCAATTTAAATCATAAAATTTTTAGTCTTTTTTTTATTACTTTAAAAATGAACGTACCTGATAGAACGTTACTTTAATTTAAAAAAATTGGTTGTTTAAATATGCAGGCCGCTTTTAACCGAGACTGTACAAATAACGTCCTTATCGATGCTTCAAAGGGTAAAGGTGATAAGCGACAACTTACGAAATTCTATAAAGGTTAAATGGATAAGTGTAGCCAGACGATCATTCCGTAAATTTATTAATCACTTTATTTAATTTATTTGTTAGATTTTAACGACTCGCACGTTTAACAATGCGCAAATCCCGGCTTCGATTCCCGGTCAAAGCAAAGATTTGTTTCAAAGTATTAGTTTATAAAGTTTGGTTAATATTTTAAATATTACAAAAAATATATATGAAAAAATTGAGGTAGATATTTGCTCCGGATGTGGGTGTTTAAAAATTAGGTTTGTGATCTGCAGAACCGGGGAAGTACCGCCACTTTCAGTACCGTTAAGATGCAACAGTTATTTAACCATATGTACTAGAGGACAGATTGCGCTTTACGATTTCAAAAAATGATAGACTCTGATTTTTGATAAATGCAAACAGAATATTTAATAAAAACATTCATATTACTAGAAACAATTATACAATAATATAATTATTTTTATTTTAAACTGTACAGTATATTCTTATATTACTGCGTTATATTACTGTGTTGGTTGTTCTGCAGAAAAAAATACATTTTGTTGCTTCACTTTTTTGCCTTTTGAGCGTTGTCATTTTTATGAATATTCATGAAACATTATTTGAAATTTTAATATCATATAATATACCTACTACATTTGCTCTATAGCATATATGTATACATATATGGCAGAAACATAAATCTCTCCAAAAAAGACACTCATTCGTAAACGAAGTGGCGTTATGGCTCGCTGAGAAATGGTCTGTAATTTGGCTTTTACTTTTTTGGTTTTAGTTTATAAATAGGTTAACATTTCATATGTGAATAAAACTTTTACTTGTACCTACCTCTGCATATTGTAAGTTATACTAAACTTGTATGTAGAAAGAAGAGTTTATTACAGAGTACAGAGTATTTATTATAGAGTTTATTATAAGTGCCTATGCAGAAGTTTTGTTTTTGAATGGCGGAAAACTACTAAACCATAGCGGGTCACATGTACGTACTGCATGTGACAGTTTCAAAAATGAAGAGAGCAAATTTACCTTTATTTTAAAGTATAAATTAAACTTTGTTTAATTAAATTTCTAATTATTTAAAGTATAAATTCTTAAGGTAATCTTTTGATCTTCATTTAAGAAAGTTAAATGAAATTTAAGTTCAAGGTCTTCAGTAACGCAAACTTCAGTGAGTTCCTTAATAAATAATCTTTTCAACAGATTTAAATATCGATTGTATCAAATGATTGTGTTATATGTATATTTTATAATGATATGGCGTTAATTCTAATGAGGTTATATACCATACATTAAACAGTCATGGAAATTAATGACTGTATTAGATTTTTTTATTCTATAAACCATTAATATATGCACCATATATATTTAATTTGGTTTGGTATGTAAATAAAACAACCGCAAGTGGGCTAAAATTGCACGAAAAGCAACACTTAACTAAAAGTTGATTTACACTCGACTGAGTGCTTAGTGCAAGTGACAAGTTGTGCTATTAGTTAGATTATTACAATTCCTATTTTAAACGGCGATTCAGCGAGAAAAAGTTACGTAGCCTTAACTTACTGCTGTTCTGTTAAAACAAAGAAATATCCTAAATATTAGTGAGTACCTATATGTCAGCTGATGAAGGCTTCTTAGAATGTTCTTGTAGTTTAATTTTACCCTATGCTTATATTTGACAGAACTTTATAATTAATAAAATCAAATATACAATAAGATGCATCTCTGTTGCACAAAATTTCCATAAAATAAATTTCGTACAACGGTTGACAAAATAGGTATTTTAATGTCAAAACTTATGAGGTGTTATCTAACTTATAGAAAATTCGAATTGTTTAGTAAATTAAATAATAATTGAATATAAACATTGAGTAAATAATTTAAATAAGCGGGAATGAAAACAAAATTACATATATCAATTCTGATTAACTTAAATAACTCCATTGTATAAATTACTTTATAACTATTTATTATGTTTTCATAATAAATATTATATAAAGTAATTCCTACTGCCCTTGTTTCGGTTTTAACATCATATCACAAACAATTATTTAACATTAACATTATTAACTTCATTAACAACTACAGTAGATAACTGCCAGATTTAGACCTCTTTCGAACCGCAGACCGCTCTCGTCTTTCTGCCTTATTTATCCATTCAACTTAGCACCTGCAATGTTACCTAATAACATGTACATAAGCCACAACACAAAATAGGTTACAATGACGTTGCATTTAAGCTGACCTGTCGTGTTGACCGCTTGGGGTTAATCTAGAAACAAAAGACGTTAAGCTTACTAATTTCACACGAGAGAGAGATGTTTAAGTTTTCATCATTATGTAAAGTTATATTACAATTTCTACAATAAGGGGTAAAATAAGTGGTCACGCTTTTGAGATTTGTTTTTATTATGAGTATTATAATCTTACTCCCGTCAATACGGGTCTAACTGTTCATCAAAAAAACGTGAGTTCGTGCAAAACCACGGCTATTGTGTCACCGGCAATAAATTTTATATATCCTAGAAATTTAGTGTTTTTTTTTAAAGTAGGGCACAAATTGTTCCATATTCTTTCTGGCTATCATTATTTCGCATTCTGTCATTTTATCCTCTCTCTCCAAAACTATTACTTTAGTTTTAGTAAAATGTTTTTTTTTTAATTAACTTAAACTTAATAAACGCATGAGTTTCATATCAAACCCAATTAGTGCGAAAGCAGCCTAATTAGCATTGTTTGTTTATGTCAGATCTGTGTTCAGTACAGTGTAAAATTGCTTTATTAATTCACATAACCGTTTTATCGCATCGCAAACACGAGCTCCGTTGGTTGATTCAGCGTTATTATGTGTCAAATATTTGTTATTATGAGTTGATAATAAACAAATATGGCCGTAAAATGGTAAAATGAAGTGGTCTCATATACAGGGATCTTAGTTCAAAACTACTTGCTGGTACTAAGTGTATCTTTGAAATATGTGCTTTAGTCGCACAGTTTCTTCGACACAAGCATATTGATAAACTTAGTATCCTTACAAATATAGACCAAAACTTATAACGATAAAGTGTGGCTAATAAAATATTATTAGCCGCAAAACATAAAATCTTCTGAGTGTGAGTGAAAATTATCAGAAAATATGTTAAGGCTGGAATCTCTTATGCAGCAATATTATAATTATAATTTTACACATTTACATGAGTAACGTATTTTAAAATTAAATCGTCACGTCTTTTTCCACAGGGATAAAGGCAGAGACAATGGAGCGCCATTTGCCAGGGTCCTGACACGACTCCTATCTTTCCTCACATCCACAATTCTCTTCATACAAGCTCTACAGTTAAGGGCACTAGGCAATCCAGCTTTCTTAAGGATGTCTCCGATTTGGTCAGAAAACACCCTCCATATTCTCTTACTAGTATAATTGATCTATCCTGCAATGAGACTTATCGTTCTATTCTTTCGAAAAATCCAAAATTAAGTAATAACTAAAGCACGTGGCCAAACACCCGCGACAGTTTCATTAGAAAAGACAGCCGTCGAAATAATTTTTGCATTTTATTTTATTTAATTTTAAGTAAAACACGAGAAAAGAACGCGGTTTGATAAGTTTGATTCCCGTCGCAGTTTTAACTGATACATTTATTTATGCATCTTTTTCTAGTTATGTATTATATATATGGTCGTTAGTTCTATTTTGATAGTTAATATCTAATATAATTTATTGACCTGGAACAACAAGCCTCCCCTAGCAGCAACGCTAAATCTATTGTCCACTAATCAATCAAGTTTCAGGTACAATAGCCAGCCGTGTTTGCTGTATAATGATGTTGTTACTATATTCAGACATAATCGACACATTATGTTAGACTTAATCGATTTAGAATCCCCATCTATACAATTGTTTTATTGTTAATCAATCAATCAAATTGTCACGCCTTTATTCCAGAGGGATAGACAGAGACAATGGTGCGCAACTTAAGTGTTTATATATTTAAAAAATTAGTTGCAAAGGAATATAAAAGTATTTTTTTATGTTTTTTTTTTACATATTCCAATTGAGTGACAATTTGATTGACTTAATTGATGGCTTAAAAATTGATCCCTCTCAAACTTACCACAAACTACTGTTCCATTATTAAAAATAAGGTTAAAAGAGTGTATTAATTGGTAGTATTTAGCCCAGTCTGTCGATTGGGGTACTACCACCACTTTCAAGTGTACAGACCATGAATTTACTCTCGGGATCATCTTGAAAGTTTCCGCGTTCAACTAAGCCTCCTGCATACTGTACGACTGCTATTTACAGTTGTTTAATTTTAGTAACAGTCGACTCCATTTATGGACCCCACTTCATCTTAACATCAGGCGGGGTGCTGACATGTCAAAGCACAATAAAAAAGTGTCAAGACTGCTCAAACTAATGCAAACCTAACTAATATATACTCGAAGTTTATTTGTCACTTCCAAGAAATATAAAGTTTTGTTTTCGAAATTAAATCAACAACAATCCAGGTGTCACATTTAGATCATCTCGAGGTTGCCATAGTAAAGATTATTTAATATTTCATGTCAATATGTCATAGTAATATCAACAGAAAATTACCTTTATAACTGATAAAGGATACAAATAACCGTCGCGCGTTTCATATTGAATTATATTAACTAGAATTTAAAGTTGAAATGTGCATGTAATAATCATTAACCGGCTTAGCATATACGTGAAAATAACGGTAGGCACATAAAATCCGAATAGCACGAACAGAGTTTCAACGTTTTATTATGTCACATTAAACGATATCTTTCAGTAATTGTGGCGAAGCAACAAAAGCTTATTGGCTATTAACATTGCCTATGTAAATTATGACATTCATTTTATATGAAAACATATCAGATAATGTCATTTGTTTACATATATTTTTGATATTGTCGCTAAACTTTTGACCCAATTGGCCTGATTATGTGCCCTATTAGTATAATTTGTATTATTTGTTCAAGCAATAACCTATTTCTGTATTGGTTGAAATTTTGAAGCAAACGTGACTCGGTTGTTTTTTACAGTCGTCGGCACTCTTGCTTACCATTAGGCACGTCGAGGTCAGATATCAAGTCTCAATAAATAATGTAATAGTAACATCCATATCCCACACAACTAATAAATCCTAACTAACTAACAACATAACTAAACACACACCCAAAATTCTGTTCTATGTTAAACGTTAATCCAATGCAATAAAGTTTTACTAATCCATGCCCGCACCTCTGTTACGAAGACTTAATACCAAAATATAACCATCCTTAAATTTGGCAACGATTAACTAACAGACTAAATACTGCTAGAGTGAGAATCAGAGAAAAGTGTACAGCAAATTATATGTTTCATTGATATGCGACTCGTGTTTCCTGATGTTAACAAGAGCGCTGACAACAGAAAAAACTGTCCAGTTAACGATTTTCTCAATCATCATCACTATGCCGGCCATAGGTGTTTTCACGCTACGCTTGAAATACAAGATTAGAAGGTGGAGAGACCACATGGGCCACATTACACTTGGAAATTGTTTTACAAAGAAATAAGGCACTGAACCTTTTAGTTCATCTGCCGGTTCGGTCGACAGAATATAGATGCCATTTCCGACCCCTGGATATCACGAGAGTAAAAAATTAAGGCAGAATCAAGGTTTCTCAGAACTATTTTGTGAACCATTTTTATTCATAATCATGTTTTCACGGCATTGAAGTTTACGTATATTGATTAGCCTTGATTGAGACCGATAGAGGCTTTAGAATTTTTTGTAGCCTCAAAAATAATTGATTGGTGTCTACTGGTGGTTGGGTCTGCGAGCCCGTGGATGAACGCTAGTAATGAATCTTACTGATACTCTGACATTGATAAATTAACCTAATATGCATGTTGACAAGGTTTTTAGGTATTTTATTTTTATTATCATACTTGAATTCAGTACAAAGTATTTGTTACTGAGTAATATATGAATTAAAGCAATTTATAATGAACTAGCGACCTAGCAGACGTTGTCCTGCCCAGAAAAGCAGCCCCACATTAAATATGATATTTTAAATTGAACTTTATTTTTTATTTAATTTGCAATTCTATAATTCTAACGAATCTACGGGTTAGCCATCATTTTTTTTATATCTCACTGTTTATTATGATCTCTATTTTTGTGTTATTCTATTTTTGTTATATCTATATTTGTTAACTATTTTTTAATTTCTTTCAAATCTTCTATAGTAGAAGTAAGTTGTCATTTGTTCAGCTTATCAAATTTGCTGACATACCGATAGCAGCGCCACCTATCGGGTATATATATATATATCTACACCCCGGTAGGCAAATATTAAATTAAAATAAGCTAGGTATAACACTCTCCTTGTTTAAAATAGTCATTTTAGCTGTAAAAGCTACCACATAAGATCAAACTGAACTATTTCCAACTATTTCAAAATGAAACTCTCATATGAGTTTCTAATGTCTTCGAAGCGAAATTAATATGTTATAAATTACTTTCGTTTCTATTTATACTGCAGGGAATGCAAGTTATAAACATGCACGCTTAAAGTAGTTAGAACTTTAGCTTTGAAAAGTTTTTGTGGAACAATTTTGCATGTATCAAATAACGTGCAAATATTTGTTCTATTTATTTTGAGTTACTTGTCGGGTAAAGTTTGCATAGTTACTGACTTTTTTATATTTTTATAAAAAAAAGTAAATTAAATAACCCAGGTATATTTCATTATATTATAACATTAGACGGAGTCGTGCCAAGCAATAAAAAAGAATACCACAGTAACTGAGACTGAAGCAACCGTAAGTTTAATTGTTTTTTAGTCGTCGGTGCTCTGGATTTTGCCTTGCTTGCCTAACCACCAGGCCAGACGAAGTGAAATGTTGCGACTCAATAAAAAAACATGCAAGCATTACCAATTACTTGTATACAACTTAATGTCTCAATATTGTGTTCTACCACAAACTAATACAAAATAATTATATCATATATAAAAGGTACCAATAAATAATGTGAAATTCCAACTACATTATACTGTATTTTCTAAGATTTTGCACGAGCCTTGATTAATGAATTAAACAATTTTTTGCGGCTTATTATCGCATAAAATTGTAAGTTGCATAAAAATTGTTGAATTAATTACATTATACTGTATTAAACTCCGCAATTTAGACTGTCATCCTTTTGAACTCTAACCTATTAGACATAAATATGTCCAGTTATACAAAGTGTATTCCTACCTTGTTGATGATAGCGAGTGCCGTCAATATTGGTGAAAACTTGTAAAAGGTTTTATGTGTTCCTAAAACTTAGAATATCGGTAGAAGTTATTTAACTACAAGTAGCAGTCACCTCCATTTATTTACCGCTCTCCAGCTTAACATCATGCGGAATGCCGTCAGTGCGGAGTATGTGGAGCCATAAGAAAAAGAAAAAATAACTTATTATGATTATTTTATAACATTGATGAGTTGTAATCGTGTACTACGTGTGAATTTTTTTTTGTTACATTTCTATACTAAGCTACTAAAGTGCTTGTATCACAGAAACAGGGCAACCAAAGTACGTATATCAAAGATACATTGGTACCGATGGGTGGTCTGGAACTCGTGCTCTCGGTTTGTGTAACTACTACACCACGGTCGCCTTAATGGATATGAATTCAAAAAAGAATGAAAACTCCTTATTCTGCACGTCCGGACAATGAAGTTTACTTATTATACGTGTTGACTTTATAATATTATACGGAATATCATTTCTTATTTACTTCATATTATTACTACGAATTTGATTTACTCCAATTTTATTTGGATTTTTTCAAATATTTTTCCTAGATTTGTTGTTTGCTTTTTTTGTCAGCTGTCAGTTATATGGATTGATTTGTTTTCGATATAAGTTATTAGATTTTATATTTATGTTTTGTTGGAAAAATACTAAAAACAGGTATCAATGACATCTACTAGTATGTTGTTAACGTAAATATTATATTTTGCTGTTTTACCTCATGACTTACTCGTACTGGCTTTCGCTGTATTTAGATAGATAGATAAAGGATCTACTTCTTGATGTAAATATCATCATCATCAGCCAGAAGGTGTCCACTGCTGAACATAGGCCACCCCCTTAGAACGCCATTCCGAACGTCAAGATTCCAGTTGCATCCACCGGTTATTCGTGACTTTCCCTATGTCGTCAGTACACCTAGTGGGAGGCCTACCTATGCTGTGTCTTCCGGTTCGTGGTCTCCACTCTAAAACCTTTCTTCTCCAGCTGTTACCGGTTCTTCGAACTACTAAAATTATTTAATCAATGAACGCAATAGTAGGCACAGAATAATTAATAAATCCAATAATTTTAAATGAATATTTAGCATTTTAATTTAACGCTTGATAAAAATATATTATCATAACGATCAATTTGGGTGTAAGGGCCTTTTGGTTATTGAAAATTCTTTATTGCCATTGAAGATTTTATAAGAAATACTTCAAATATAATTTGTGATTGGAAACTGAAATTAAAACGTTGTTTTAATTAAGTGTTCAAAGGGTTTCGTCTTTTAAAGGAGAAAGTTTATGAGAAAATATTGTACACTACGTACGTACCTAAATATAATAAAAATCGATAATAAGGTTTATAAAAAACAACCAAATGGTTTATGCAATATTTTTTTAAATATAAACAAAAACTAATAATTGGACACAAATGGATTATAACAATAAAGTAAAAAACTAAGATATACCAAAATACGTGTAACAATACCATCGCCACCATTCATGGACCACACTCCAGCTTAAAATTAAGCAAGGTGCTGTCATATGTCAAGTCACAACAAAAAATAACATGAACGTTAACTACGAACAACAATTTTGCTTTCTACGAAAATAAAAATTGGTAACAAGTTGTTTTTTATTATCGTAACATGATCCCTACACCATCAGTCCATGTAATTAATAACCAACCTTCTAGTAATTTTCTTTTTAATTGAACGAGACCTCACCCTTTATCATAGTATAGCTTGTCTAACTATAAATGACGCGCCCCTCCACTTTATTAGTTTATTTAAATGTGTGAATGCAAATATTACTAACTATTCTACTATACTTTATTAACGTGCTCTGCCCTTTGTGTCCAACCAGCAACTGAATGACCAATTACAATTGCATTTTCGGTGTGTTGCATTCATATTATATATTCGCACGTGTGCTTAAATGCAGTGGAGAGGCGCATCATTTCGGCTTAAACAGACTCTACATCTTTTTATTGTGGCACCCCGCCTGATATTATGCTGACGTGCGGCCTGTTATTGGAAGAGGCTGCTACTACAGTTAAATACCTGCTAGTTATAGTCGTATCTACTATGCTGGCCTAGCTGAAATCAGCAGATTTCAAGCTGATCCCGAAACGCGACTTCACTTTACGGTCTGTGTATTTGAAGGTGGTGTACTACACCGGGTCGGCAGGCTGTGCAAATTACCAACAAATAACTTCCTACCACTCTTGTCGACAAATTACCAAAATATTTAATGAAAATACCTTTTAATTCTATATAATATGTGAAGCGTTTATATATTTTATATTATATTGGAATTCCACACGTAAGGCATAAAGGGTGCGGATTTATTGCTTAGATACGATAAAATTCGGTCCTCACATGTATGAAGAATTCTATTAAGTGACTGACCTTTAATAATGATGTTAATATAAATTACCAATACTTATTGATTTATATTGCGTTTGCTTTTAATTTAGTCAGACATTTTGAGAGGCAGTTTACACCGAAATATTTTGTTATTTCAATATTTAATAATAACAATCGTCATCGAGTGTCACGCTTCAATTCAGAAGCGAAGGGTGCGTCGGCGGGGCCTCCTATAAAAAAATTGTTTGGGGGCCCTTAGGAAGGGTAAAGATTTTTCACAAAAATAATGTGTATAAAATTAAAAGAAATATAATATGTATTCATCATAATTATCTAACTTTTTCCAAAATGTTTACAAACAATTCAAATTAAATATGCACTCTTTGCCTTTTTTTCGGAAAACTGATTTATTAAATCATTTATAGCTGATGATGATTTTAGTTTTTCTAAAGTTTCTTTTTGGATAGTTTTTATTATTTTTTTGCTTGGGGGCCCCGTATAATTAATACGGCAGATACGGCGGTAGATACGCCCCTCCTTCAATTACCACAGGGTTAGGCAGAGACAACTTTCTCGCTTTCTTTCAACTATACTTATTGTTCTCTTTTTACAGCCTCTTTGGTTATAGGCAGTGCGGACCTTTTTTTTAAGAATGTCTTGGATTTTATTAAAGAATTAAATCCGGATTATATTAATTTAACTTTTTTTTATTGTAACTTGACAAATGGCAGCGCCCCGCTTAATGCCGTAATAGCAGTCACATCCACTGTGTCGGCCTAGATGGACATCCTCTTGCTTATCATCTTGCTTAGGCGGGTCGAGGTCAGATTTCGCGTCACATTAAAAAAACTGGCAACTTACAAGCTAATCCCGAAACAGGACTAAGTCACTTCACGGTCTGTATACTTGTAAGTGGTGTTGCTACCCCAGAGCGGCAGACTGGGCACCACTTAATTTATCTACTGTACTCTGCCTACCTAGCTGCGTGCCTTTGCATGTATTGCACTTTTTGATTTCAAGTTTCTTATGCTTTCTTCTCGATTAAATATTTTCGAAACTTTCCAATAAAGTTTTTCCGAAAGTTGTGTAATTTGCAATTTACAATTAATGTTATAATTAATTCATTAATGTTTTAAATTACTCGATACTTTAATTATTGTATTATGATTATCATACATTATTTAAATAAAGTATTTAAATAGCATTTGTACGAAATATAAAATAACATCCGCGCATATTCTATTGAAAAATGTCGTATTTTTTATTTGTTATTTATTCAAAAACGTTCACACTTTATTTTAGGAACACGCTTGGATTCCAATATTTGTCTCGCCAATAAATCTCCAATTGTAGCTATATTGGGCTGGCCAATCTATATTCTTTTCGTACTAGAAGTAATATATTACCAAATAAATCCCTCAATGCTTTATATTTAGTAGTATAGTGCATTCGTTGTAAATTAATGAAAATAAATCGATCGTTATTCGTTTTAAATCTTACATAAGATAAATCATTCGTGGCTTTTGCCCTCGTATTTGTGACGTGAACGAGAATTATTTTGCAAGCGGTAAAACTATTTAAATTGTCCCATAGAAGAGACACAAATTGTTTGAGGTTGTTAGAGATGCTAGTCTTCTATCGGGCGCAGTATATTTTTAAATGTTCATGGATTACGCGGATTTCGCCTGCTACCACAGCAGTCTGCTCATCCAACCTCTTAGAACTCAAAACGCAGTAGTTTGGGAAATATATCATCAACCTCTCGTAGCCAGTCCTTCCCTAATTGTAAACATTTCTTACACTTATGGACGTCTAGGTCACAAGAATGTTATGTGTCTCACGATCATAAAGGGTGGCACTTCATTGTAGCTGCCAATGTATTCATTTAGGAATTGTGGTATCACAGTTTGATTGATTGATATATCAATACGAAATGGAGCGAAATTCTACAAATATAAAATTGTAGAAAGACAAACCGCTACAGCACCAGAATAACACGAAACTAGCTGCTAAATTAAAAGTGCCCGCCGTATAAATTTGCACGAAATATGCGTAAAGCCTCACCTCACAAAGTAATAAGCCTAAAATATTTATTTTATATGTTATTTTTTTAGTTATCAGGCGGTCCAGGGGATGGGTCTGGTGCGGTGGACGCTGTTGCTCGCAGATACCGACTTGAAAACGGAAACTCGCTCGGCGAAAAAGATGAGGTAAGGCCGTTTATAATGCAAATGAAACGTTACAAAAATATTTGTCACTTAAGCAAGAAAAGATAAAATGGGACCCAAATACAATTTTAAAATATCTTTTTAAGAAAGAAAAGAAATAATAGATTGTATTCAAAGGAAAACATAATATCTGAAGAGGCCTTTGAATCTGTGATTTAAATTACTTTGACCTGTTTTAAAATAATACTGTAATTTAGCGTACAATATTGAAGATATTTTGTACATTTGTGATTATAATTCGCACGAAATCGTGTTAATTTTAATAACATTTGTCGCATTGACGATCAAAGGAAAACATTGCTGAAACGTTTTTATAATGATTTGTAACCTACTTTACATAAGGACCCTCTCGCGACATAATTAATGTTACTATATTTAACGTTACTTTAATTTCCTCATTTAAATTGAATCTATTTTTAAATGAATCTGTTTTAAATAAACTTTTATGTTATTTCTTATTATTTCTATAATATTATAAGCTACTAAAGTGCTTGTATCATAGAAGCAGGACGACCAAAGTACATATATCAAAGATACCGGTACCAATGTAGTGGTTTGTGGTTTTGAACCCGTGCTCTCGGTTTGCGTGACTATTGCACTGCCACTACACCACGGTCGCCATTTATACCATATAAAGATATCGGTAGAGTCCCCTCACTCTTTCTTAATGACGTTTCTAAGTGTTTGTAAAAACCAAATGAATAAATGACTGAATCTCTTTAAGGATTTAAAACGTGAGTGACGTGCTTCTCTTCCCTCTTCTTTTTTTTAAATTATTTGCGCACATGTTCTTTGTTGTTCATAATATATTACAAGTGAGTGAGAGGTGATCTTAACACTTCACTTCCGTTTCCTATTTTAACGTTATTTCGAACGATAATTGTTACTTTTGAATAAAATATTAATCAAATTGTCACGCTTTTTTCCCACAGCGATAGACAGAGACAATGGCGCACCACTTGCCACGTTTCTGATACAACTCCCTCGCTTCCTTCACATTCACAATTTTCTTCATACAAGCTCTATGGTTATGGGCACTAGGCAACCCAGCATTCTTGAGAATGTTTCCGATTTGGTCGGCAAACACCCTCCTGGGACTGCCTCGTAATAAAATATCTAAGAGTATTATCACACGTGCGTTTACATGTTTAATCCTACTTAGTTTTTTTTAATAATAAGCATTTATAAAAGTAATGAGTATAATTATTTTCGAACCTTTCAGTTATTCGGGCCACCGAGCGCACCGGTCCTTGAAAATCCTGAATTCCAAACGCGATGGTACTTCAAATACTTTCTCGGAAAAAGTGAGTATTTTATATTTCAATGAGAGGCTTACGATATATTGTATGAACGGATTATTTTTTGTTTCAGTTCATTTAAACTTTTTTTTTATTGTGGCTCGATACATGACAGCACCTTCATAAATACAGATAAATAACTACAATATATTTTTTTTAAAAGCAATTTACTGCTGGCCTAGTTGGATCCGGCAACTTTCGATCTGGTCCTGAAATCCGATTGAGAAATACTAAATTTGTACATTTGAAAGTGGTGCCACTACCACAGATTGACAGACTGAAAAAATGACCACTCACAAAATGACTGTCTGTCTCACAAACATCCAAACCAGGAACAAATATCTGCCACATTTTTTTATTGACTGAATAGTTGTACCTTCTAATAAAATGATTAAATGTGTATTTCAAATATAAATGAAATATAAAATAAATGCAATGAAACAAATTTTTGCTGCAACTGAGAATTGAACCCGGGATTTATGCGTAGCCAATGCGTGTGTTAACGGGGCGCATATCATAGACTAATATTCTTATAATAATTTATTTTTGTTCTGCAATCACCATCAAATGTCAGATACTCCGAAAATTTATTCTTGTTTTTTTACATTTGTATAAAATAAAAGTAAACTAAAGACCAATTTGCTATTAAGTATTTTAAGAACTAATCAACGTCAACGTAGACAGACAAAAATGCCGTCGATTACTCGCTACTAATTTGCCATCGTTAATTTACTGATAAGCGAATAATTTAAGGGTGTGTATACACTCGAACTTTCAAAGCTATTGTTACACACGTCACTACAGCATTTTTGGTGAACAAAATGACAATATTACTTGGTACCATTTTGATATTTGAACAAAATAAAGAAATCTAATTTGTATAATGTGTGCTACGCGATACAATTCAACCCAATAAATTTTTTTCTGAATTAAATAAACATCATTTCGGCTTTATACATTATTTGGTTATTCCATTTTTTTATAAGATGATAGCTTTAAGGGATCTTCGATGATATCCTATTTTGAGGTATATTTGACGACCAAATAATTCATCATCATCATACTTCTTGAAATGTTAATAACTCAAAAAATATATGTGTAAAGAAGAAATGCTCATAAAACACTAATCGAACAGAATTTACGAATACTTTATATTATTTAGGAAAGAATAAATGCAACTTTATTACAGAAATAGTTTTTGATATCTAAGTTCTCGCTTTTTAAGCGATAACCATTAGATTTTTTCGTAAATATGAATAGTCAATTATTAAATTGGACACTTAATCGGCTAGATATTTAATTTTGTGCACAGTTTTCTGAAAATTAACAAAATGTTATAAAAGGTAAATTATTCTTACGAAAAACATCGCACGCTCAAGAGTAATTTGCAAATCTCAACCTTATTTCGCCTAAAACTCATTTATTCATATCGCATAAATTTCTCGCCATAAACTCGACTTACCTAATGGCAAGCAAGGCGAGGTCCACGACTGAAAACGATCGTTTCATTTTACGGTTGTCTCAGTCGCCGTCACTATGCCGGTCATAGAAAATCTAAATCGGTATTACTTGTTCTTCCGTTTCAAACAAATACTCAAATGTATTAACGTCCTAAGACAATACATTAATAGAACTTCTTTTATCGCCTCTTTTTTGACCTTCGAAAGTTTACCCTTTTTAACTTGGCAAGCAATAATTCATTTTCTTGTATCGAGGTTAGTTTCAGCTTAAGCCTACTTAAAGTTTTTTTTCGTCAAAGATAACGTTAGATTTATGTACATGCGAATCAAAGGTTAGTGATAAACTTTGAATTACGTTATCTTTTTAACTTTTTAGGATTTATTTTTTGTTTTATTGAGGCACAGATTTATTTTATTTTTGCCTATAAGATGGTACAGTCAGCAGCTTCCTAACTACTTTTAGTTCTAGATATATTTTTGTGCACAACCCATAATTTCATATTATCCATAAATTTATATATTGTTCTTCTTCGGTAGCCTGAAAGAGGACGCCATTTGTATGTTGTAGCACAATTAAGAATATTATCTATCATTCAATTTAGTACTAGAAATTGTTTACATAAAAGAAAAAGAAAATTACTTGATTATTAAAAAAACTTTATTATTAAAAAAAATGAAATATAATTACAGTAGTAACTTTGAAATTACCGTATTTGCTGCTTTGTTAAAAGTAACTCTATAGATAATATTAATCATCAAGATTACCTACCTGAAAAGGTAAAGATAGCATTTTTCCTACACAAATAATAAATAGTAGTAATTTCCGAACTCCAGAAAACTTTCGCAATTTCGAACATCCTCTTTCACTTTATTTACTTCAGAGTTATCAAAAGTACTTTGATTTATTAATTACGTACATCGTATCCATATAGCTTATAAAACAAATGGCTACTGGGGCAGAAAAGTACAGGACCACGTGCTGGAAAACGCAGCATTGAAGATCCACATACAATATGTACTGATAACCTTGGATAGCTACTGGAGAGATGGCTGGGGGAGGCCTATGGAGAACGGTGAACGACTAATGCCTATGATATAGAATTTGCATAATATAATAAAAACTATGATCTCACGAACGAGATGACGAAAAACGGTTTTAAAACTCAGCTCTACGCAGTGGATGTTGGCGCAAGGGGATTACCAGCAAAAACCTTGCATCATCTTTTAAAAAATCTTGGCCTCCCAAGGTCCGCCGTAACCACATTTTTGGATCGTATGTCGAAGGCGGCATTGGTGGGGTCTTACAATATTTGGTTGGGTAGAGGGGATAGTGAAGGCAGGGAAGGTGAGTGTTGACATGTGACAAAAAGCTTTGAAACCTACATTTCGGTCACTAGTCCGAAACGCTGCCTTCATTCTCCCGTCTGCCACGCGATGGACCCGGCACCCGCACGGTGAATCCATGGATGCTAAGAAATTGTTTCATACATACATGAATTATAATATAACAGTAGTGATCCACATTCTATCGGCAGTCGAACTGAAAGGTTCGGTGCGGCATTTCTTTGTAGAACAATCGACAAGCGGAATGCCAGCCCATGTGTTCTCTCCATCCTATAACCTTGGATCCTTCAAGCATAGTGGCGGCTACTTTGGTAGTCGTGGACTGACTCAGTTTTTTCAATCGTCGGCACTCTTGGACCTCCATCATTCTTAACATCAGTCAGGTCGAGGTCAGATGTCGAGTCACAATAAAAATAAAATAAAATCATCAGAGATTTCTTTTATTTAAAAAACTGTGGTAATGTGTACACTACATTAGTTAATAGATTTAGATTAGCAGGTTCAATTAATAAACAGATCATTCCGCTCTGAAGACGGAGTCGTATGTTTTTGTGTCCAATCCTATTACCTTAATTAGTGTTATATCACATCAGAAGGAAATTGTTTGTTCAAATTATTTCTATGTTTTAAATGAATATGAATGATAAAATGAATATTTTAAAATCTAGAATAATTTTATTACCTTACTAAAAATAATTGAATTTAATAAATTGGACAAAATAAATTAAGTGTAGTTACCATATTTTTAACTTAAAGAGACAGGAGAGAATCTTTTACGCAATAAGGAAAATTATTCGCACTTCCTTTCGCATTCGCATTCTGTTACAGACTTCTACTCGTGTTATTCAATTCGAAGAAGACGTATTATTTAGTTATTGTTTTTAAATTAATACCATTGTAAGTCGTAATAGGAAAATTTTACTATAAAATGAAATGCTTGTCAAATACCTGTAAACAACGTGACTCAAGGCACGTGCAGTTAGGTCTTCGAAGTATATAATCACGTTGCTGTGTATGTTTATTCAGTGGTTTAAATTCCTAATGGACTGTTTAATAAAATTGTTATTATTAAATTATCCATAGGGCTTGGATAATAAGGTAAACCGATTAGATTAGCTACATTCAGAGAAAGAAGTCCAATGCAAGAGTAAGGCGCCATAACAAAGAAGTAGGTATAGGAGATGCCACTGTTGAAGCCGTTCTAACGTAACATTAGGTGTTGTGCGGTAAAACAAAATATAAAAAAGTTAAAATCAATTATTTCAACCAATCAAATTTCCCTGGCTCAATTCCCACAGGGAAAGTCAGAGATAATGGAGCGCCAATTGTCACTTTGACACCACTCTCCTTTTCTCTACGTTTTTACGTATGGAGTAATTAGTGAAATATAGTTAGAGATTTCCTCGAAAATCATACAAGGATGAAGCCTTGAAGAGTATAATATTCGAGGCTTCCGAAACTGTTTTTAATAGTATCAGAATATTAAATGTTTAAACTCAATATATTAATTGAATTATAGTAAAGATCATATGACACTAATCAAATAACGAGCCCGTTGGAATTCCCTGTAGCGTCTATTAATTTCAAAAGTAATAATCGGAGTTTGAGGAAATCAAACGTTTATAATAATCACTAGGTTATTGGACGATTATTTTTCTTATTATGACAAGACATCTGACTTAATATCGGTTGCCTCAGTCGCCGACAATATGCCGGTAAGAGGTACTCTTCTTCGCCTCGCTTAAAGGATTCAGTGATCCAGGATCCTTTGACGCATTCCACTTAAGAATGTAAGACTAAGACTATCTCCAAGGACCTAACCCAGCTGCTGTCTTATCAGGTCGTCAGGTCGTCTGTGGGTGGACGTCCAACGCTGCGTTGTCCTGTACGTCGTCCCCATTCGGGAACATTTCAAACCCAACGACATATATTTTACGAGATCGTTAAATTATACACTGAATATAAATTATCTTTGTTATCTATTGATGTTAAGTCATTTCTAGTTAGAATTGGTGCCTATAAATTAACAAACTTACGCGCCCTGGGACTACCTCTAATTGTTCTCAGATCCTAACTTTTGATTTGTTGCCCCCAACCCTAACAAATGGGCTGAAGTATTAGAAATATATTATTAGAATTTCATAAAAAGCATTTTCGAATGTAAATAAATGTGAAGAATATTAAGGATAATCAGCACCTTTTGGTTTGAACCGTAAATTTAATCTTTTTTACAGTAATCAGCGCTTTTGCTTACCATGAGGCAAGATCGATGTCAATATCGCTTCTCTACAAAACATACTATTATATATGTATTTTACCCATTTTAAAGTTGGGAAATGTCAATCAAATTGTCACGCCTCTTTCTCACGGGGATAGGCAGAGACAATGGAGCGCCACTTGCCACGATCCTGACACAACTCCCTCGCTTCCTTTACATCCACAATTCTCCTCATACAAGCTCTACGGTTATGGGCACTAGGCAACCCATCTTCATTGAGGATGACTTCGATTTGATCGGAAAACACCCTCCTGGGCCTGCCTTGTTTATCGCATCCAACCAAAACAGATTTAAGAATTGCTTTCGTTAATTTACTTTCACTCATCCTTTCTATCATTTTATTACGCGTATTATTTATTTACTTGCACAAAAATGTTCAATAATAAAACATTTTGCAAGAACACTTTTCTATTTATTTTATTGTGACACAACATACACATACACCTACTCTATAATATTTAAGCTACGCTGTAATCAATTCTTAATGGTTTCTAATTATTCTTTGCTACAATTCAAACCCTATTTAGACACTATATTCTTAAAGCTAATTACACAGCCATTCGTAATAGTATTTACTAAGTGACTAACTTGAGTAATTTAGAGAAAACATTCTTGCCCTAATGAAAAACACTTTTGTATTTTATCGCAGCTTGATCTTTATTTTCAATTAAGTGGAATTTCTTTGGAAGTTACCTTAATAGCCTCATCGAAGAATTATAGACATGTATTTGTTATTAGGTATAGGTATTATTGTTAGGTATATCTATGTTAAGGCGACCGTGTAGTGCACACTCACGCACTACACGGGTAGTGCACTGATCACGCAAACTCTCGGCTTTTAAAACTACTAGCCGGTACCAAGGTTTCTTTGTACTTGTATTATATGTACTTTGGTTGTCCTGTTTTTAAGATATAAGCACTTTAGTAGCTATAAAGATGTAAATTTAAAAAATGTATAGTAGTAGGTAGGTATTTGCAAATACTATTTATTAAAAAATCAAAACAAACGCGATAGCGATAGCTGCAAAAATTTTTTATATCATAATTTTAGTAGAGTTTGGATCTTTACATTCTAGTAAAGTTGTCGTGATACTGATACCTACCTAAGGGACCCGTGACATTAAACTGAGAAAGTTGAGTCATTAAGCCGCGTACACTCTTACTATTTTATAAAAATCCAGCAGTTTCTTAAAACCTTAAAGCAATCTCATTCTAACAGATTTAATCTTGAACAAAAACTTGAAACAGTTAAATTATTAATTTTTAAAATTCCACGTACTATATTTGAATTTCATGCTCCAACAAATATTAGAACGAAAAACGTTTATTCTATATGTATTAATTTTTATTAATTTCAAAAACAAAAACATTTCTCTACCTTTAATATCGAGGAAATTTTACTTTTTAATTGAAATTTTTAACAAAGAAAGTTTCACGTGACTAAACAAATGAAATTAGGCATTCGGCTGGCATTCGGTTTTTTAGTCGTCGCCACTCTTGGGCCTCCTCTTACTTGCCATCTGGCGGGTCGAGGTCAGATGTCGAGTCACAACAAAAAAAATTATTTATTATTTATATTTTATATTTTATATATATATTTTTACATTTCTATACTAAGCTACTAAAGTGCTTGTATAGGACAACCAAAGTACATATATCAAAGATACATTGGTACCGGTGGGTGGTTTCGAACTCGTGCTTTCGGTTTGTGTAACCATTGCACTGCCACTACACCACGTTCGCCTTCACTTTATCACTTACAAAGTCCCAGTCGTTATTACTTTGCTGCTGTGGTCCTTTCCTCAAATTACATTTTCATAATAATTTTCTATCCACAGTGCATCAAAACTACATCGGCATTGATGGCAATCGTGAACCATATCTATTAAGCGTAATCCAGGAAGGTGGCGCCGGTCTACTACGAGCAATACTCTTTAATAAAATGGTAATTACCCTAACTTTTATTTCTTTATTGTACTTTATTTTTATTGTGACTCGACATATGACAGCACCCCGCTTGATGTTAAGCTGGAGTGTGGCCCAAGAATAAATGCCACTGCTACTAAAATTCAATAACTCTAAGTAGCAATCACATCCATCATGCCGGCCTAGTTGGAACCGGCAACTTACAAGCTGATCCTGAAACGCGACCAAATCACTTCACGGTCTGTATACTTGTAAGTGGTAGTACTACCCCTGATCGGCAGACTGAGTACCACTGCCTACGACTCTTACTCATATCAAACCAAAAACAAGAAATTATGTCTTTCTTTGACGGACTAAAAACATTAACAATCATTTCTAAACTTTATTATTATTTTATTTTAATACTAATATTTTTAATAAATAAATTCACCAGGGTGCACACAAAATATCGCTGCCCCCCAGCGCATGGAGTGGGGGAACAGGGCAGGCACCCGCGAGACCAACTGTTAAACAAATTCTAGGACAATTCCCGTATATGGAAAGAGTTGATAAAGTACCACGGGAAGTAAGTAATCCACAAATATACAATATATATTTTAGGTTATAGTAAATAATTTTTAAAAAGATGATCCAATAATATGGAATAAAACTAAATAGACGTATAATTATTTTGTTTTTAGTAACCACTGATTTACATTTGTAAGACTTTAATGGTGTTGACTTTCTTGCATCTCAACGAAATGTTTTTAAAGATATGTCATATGTGGTTTTACTTAGTTATGGAATTATTTTTATGTTTTAATTTTCAATAAAGTCTTTCCTCGCATCCACAATTCTCTTCATACAAGCTCTACTTGCATTATTATACATGAAATAAATAGAAAAATATATAAGCCAATTTTAGGCAAAACATGGATTATAAAAGGTATTTTGAAGTTCTACTAATGCACAATATTGACCTCGAATATTACACAGATAACGTGCGCAGAACTTCAAAAGGATGTACTAATTCTGGAAGAACAAGAAGGTTCTGTTAATTTCAAAATCGGCGTTATGGTGATGAAACCAGGCCAGAAGACTGACGATGAAATGCTATCAAATGGTAAAATATAATTAAAATTGGTTATTTTTAAAATACATATTTCTTATTTATGCACATTAAGCGCCACCTCTCCCTGAACCGGGATTTTTCTTTGGCCGGCATAGTAACGGCGACTAAGGCAGTCGTGAATTGAGGCGATTTTTTTCAGTCGCTGGCACTCTTGAACCTCCCTTTGCTTACTATCAGGCAAGTCAAGGTCAATTGTCAAGTCATCATAAAATGAAATTTTGAGTATATGACCATCAGTATCGTTGTCCGAAATCGAAATCTATTTTATTTGTTTCAAAACGTTTTCAGAAGAAACTATAAAGATCTTAGTAGGAACCAAGTCTATAGTCTGTAAGGTACGTGTCTCCTTCTCTACTTGGTTACAACCTCTTGGCAATAAGGCCATCAGTTATGTGTAATAAGCAATTGTGGTTGACAGTAAAAAGTGAATTATTATACCGATTTATTTACAGAAAAAGGCGATGAAAAATGGGACCGATTTATATCACTGTTAGGAGACAAAATAAGGCTAAGGGGCTGGAACAGATTTCGCGGTGGGCTCGATGTTAAAGGTAATGTTATGATTTAGTTCACTGTTACCTAAAAATATCACTGATAAGCTTTTAATTACCTGTTAGCTTATGTCCAAAATGGAAGTAGGTAAAAAATATTGGAAAATAAATATAATTTTTAAGTGAAAACAAATTAAATTAAAACAATTAAAGGCAAAACAAAAGATAGTATTATATAATATAATAACAACTAAAATTAATTACAGTAAAAGCTTTTAATTCGTGGGGTATATGTTTCGTTATGCTGCGAATACAGAAATCGTGAATATGGAATAATAATTTATTCGGGGAATATGATATTATAGGGGATACGTTCCTAGGTGACAAAATAAAAAACACATATATAAAAAATTAAGATTTTGCCCACATTGAATAATCGTTTGGAATGGCGTCCTAAGGGGGAGGCCAATGTTCAGCAGTGGACGCCTTCAGGCTGATGATGATGTATTTTATTAGTATTGTATTGTGTATTAAAAATAAAAACAACTATTTTCCTAATCTAAAATTAACTCGTATGTCTAAAACGACGAGTATAAAAAGTTGTTTACAGTAAAATGATATTTTCAGGTGACATGACTGGGAGCCATTCAATATACACAATGCACCAGGGACACGAGATAATGTTCCATGTTTCGACGATGCTGCCATTCTCCAAAGATAATAAACAACAGGTTTGTGCTAAAATTAAATGTTCAAAACGACCAAATGTAAAATAGTCTATGCAGTTTTTGTTTGTTGTTACTTTTACATATTTTCTGCCGAGAGTCACGAGATTGCCTTTTTCATTTCATTTATTAATTTTCAGCTGGAAAGAAAAAGGCACATCGGAAACGACATCGTTAACATTGTGTTTACAGAGGATTCCGTTCATAACACATTTAATCCGCAATGTGTGAAGAGCCATTTTACTCGTATCCTTTGCATTAATAAACTTTATTGCATGATTACTTCGATTACGTTTAAGTTCTGGATTTTAATTCACCGCCTGGGAAGTATTTCCTTTTCCTAATTCTCTTATTAGGCATAGTGAGAATTACTTACATTTTTTTAATTGTGACTCGACATTTGACATTACCCCGCCTGATGTTAAACTGAAGTGCAGTCCATGAATGTAGGCGATTGCTACTATAGTTATATGACTGTAAGTAGTAGTAGTCACTTTTACTATGCCGGTCTAGTTGGATAGTTTTTTTTTATTTTATTGTGACTCGACATATGACAGCACCCGCTTGATGTTAAGCCGAAGTGTGGTCCATGAATAAATGTCACTGCTACTACAATTCAATAACTGTGAGTAGCAATCGCATCCACTATGCCGGCCTAGATGGAACCGGCAACTTACAAGCTGATCCCTAAACGTGACCGAATCACTTTACGGTCTGTATACTGTATACTTGGATGCAACTCAAGCGAATCCCGAAACGCGACTAAGTCACTTCACGGCATCGATGCTTACATCGATGTTTCACGTTCTGTAGGGTAAGTTGTGCTTCTATCCCGGATCGGCAGACTGGGCACCACTGCCTACCACACTGGCTGTGGCTAGCTTGGTTTATTCCTTAGTCGTCACGTGTCACGCCACTATTAAAACTAAAATATCTAACTAATTTTATATTTACTTTGTACGTACCCAATGTATTTACTATACTGCAATTTACTATACTTTAAACAAAATTCAAATACAAACCACAGCAATAAGCGACCGAAAAAGGATCATTAATCTGTGCCTTTTTACGAGTATTGCTCCCCAGAGAAGAATTGGCCATTTTAAACTAAATTGATCTAGATCATGCGAATAAACGTTTGAACGTATCACATTACAAATAATCTACTTCAGATTTTAATTAAATTTGAAGGTCTTATTATATATTAGTTAACTTTCGATACCTTTTTATTTTGAATATGTTCAAAAATAATATATGCCGGATTCTTTTTAGATCTTATATAGGCTTATATTTATTTTATTATATTTTCTTGATTTAAATGTGTTCAGATATATTTGCTATTGTATCAGAAGTTGAGGGCGAGGGATATCGATTGAGTGTATACAGTGACGATACAGTACCTCCATTCGGCCCGTCCCTGCCGTGTCCAGCTGTCTTCAATGACCCGCAACTTTTTAGGGAGTTCCTTCTGGTAAGCTAATAAGGTCCAATTTCCTACACACGATATTTGTATCAATAAACTTTTAGTATAACACTTTGTTTATATTAGGTGAAACTAATGAACGGAGAGAAAGCCTCATTTCAAACGCCAACATTTGCATTGAAGAGACAAAGGACTTTGGACACTTTGATACGAGATATTTATTCGGAACATTGTACCGACCACAAAGTGGTAAGTATTTCAACTTGACAAGAGAACATTTGGCCTATTTTGGGAAAATTTTATCTACCTACCAATACTTATAATACAGATATATTCTGCGACTCCTTATCCTTGTTTTCCTCGTTCCCAATGACTCTCTGAGGTTTAAGTAAGACATTTATAAGACATAAAATATTTTATGGTACTATTTTTCCCCTAGCCAATGTTATCCCGTCGCGCCTTATCCGACGTTTGGTCTGGAGGCGCCGGTGGAGCAGGAGCGGCACGTACTGAACGATTTCTGCATGTAGGTCAAGCACTTAAATTAGATGCTGTACTCAGAGGGGACGCGCCTACCAGTCTAGTTTCTACTGGTAAATAATATTATTTCTTTTTTTTTGTATTGTTTTATGAATTGGTTTGTTTTAAATATACCTAATGCGTTATAAATAGGTTCAGGTGGATCTAGGCGTGCTCCATGGGAAGGTAAAGTATGGAGAGCAGCCCCATTACCAGCAGCTCCAGTTTGTTCTGAACAATTAGCTGAAGGACGTGTTCTACTGTCCACAACATCCAACACTTACATTCTCGAAGGTATGATTACTTAATGATGAAGATACTTGTAAAGGAAATAAACATTTTAATATTTTTAATAATGTTTTAGAAAGTGGGACGACCCGGGTTATCCTTCGTTGGGAGGGATGTGTGAGAGCTGCCCGAGTGACAGAACGCGCGGGTATCTTCCGGGTGGGTCCACGTGTTGGGGTTAGTGGTAGCGCTAGTAGTGGCGCTGGTGGAGCTGGAGTGTATGCACTACCATTGACTGCACTCTGCGCCGGTGCCTGGGCAATGAGACCACTTCAGGACTGCAAAAACGCTAGGCTTCCACGCACAAAAACTGCACATTATTTTGATCTTCTCGAAACTGGTAATTTTGTAATAGGTTTTGGAAAATCAATCAATCAAATTGTCACGCCTTTTTCCCACAGGGATAGGCAGAGACAACAGAACGCCACTTGCCGCGATCCTGACACAACTCCCTTGCTTCCTTTACATTCACATTCGGAGGGTGTTTGCCAACCAAATCGGAGACATCCTCAAGAAAGCTAGGTCGCCTAGTGCCCATAACCATAGAGCTTGTATCAAGAGAATTGTTTTAAAAAACATTTGTTACTTTATATCTGGAAGTCAGCGTAATTCCACCCACCGGTACCAAAGTATCTTTAATATATGTACTTTGGTTGTCCTGTTTCTATGATACAAGCACTTTAGTAGCTTAATATAGAAAAGTAAATAAAAAAAATATATAGTTTGTTCATTCAAAATTTTTTTTATTAAGACGCGACATCTGAGTTAGACTTGGCTGACGATAAGCAAGGGGAGGTCTAAGAAAACCGATAAAAATGTTTAATTGTACGTTTGCCCCAATTGCTGTCACTATGCTGGCCAAAAAATGTTAAATATTAAATATAAATTGTATTTATTTTTAGAAGATGGAAAAACATTGTTAGCTGTAGCCGTTGGTAGAAGAGTGCACCTTTTATTAGAAGAAGCAAAGACTGAATGTGAAATGGGCTTTGAATATACACATATCAAGGTAAGAAAACATATAGGTTAGGTTATTAGTAAAGATTGCTTTTTGAAAAATATGCATGATATAAATCTTAAACCATAGTGTAGTGGTAGTGCAATGGTTACGCCAACCTAGAGCACGAATTCAAAACCAATTCTTGATATACATATTTACATCTTTTTCTATAGTAGCTATATAAATGTAAAAGAAAATAATATGTACGTAATATTATTAATAATAAAATTCCGCAGGACATACAACTGAGTGAATCTCCAGTACTAATAAAACTGATGGACTGCGAAGTAGGAATAATGGTTGTAGGTTATAAACATCATTGGGAAGTATTAGAAACAAATACAGGACAGGTAAGAAATATATAAATTCATGTAAACATTATATTTTTACAGTCGTCGGCGCTCTTGGAGCTATGCTTACCACCAGGGCCGTCTTTACCCCAAGTTCAAGGGGTGCGGTGCACCCGGGCGCAGAGTCCTAGGGGGCGCATGCCGACCGCCATAAATTTCGATAGGTATCTACTACACTGAGACCACGCGAGCGGAGCCTTGACTTTCGCACCCCGGCGCTGAATATGCTTAAGACGGCCCTGCTTACGACCAGCCAAGTCAAGGGCGGAGGTCGCGCCTCAAAAAAGTCAAGGTCTACATCTTACAAACACATGTCTCTCCCTCCTGTAACCTTGGGTACTTCAAGCGATGAATAAAGCGATGCGTGACCTTTGGCCGGCATAGTGACGGCGACTGAGGCAGCAGTGAACTAACTCGGTTGTTTCAGTCGTCGTCACCTTTGGATCTCCTCTTGCTTATCATCGGGCGAGACGAGGTCAGATATCGTGTCACAATAGAAAAATATATATTTTAAATTAAAATGTCAATCAAAACTCTAACTTATAAGATCGAAAACGAGTTAACTTTATATCGAAATGCGGTTAAATAAATTTTTAAATGGTCAAATTAATCATAAATATCTGTAACGTGATTAATTGATATAATCTGTGTTGAGCATTCGTCATTCGTTTCAATTTACCAATGAAACCTTTATTTATTTGAGGCTCGATCACAAAGAGATTATACATTTTAATTTCAACTGTATTCTGATAAATAAATAATCGTTGACATATATATAATTTAGAAGATTTACTCTTGTTTATCCTACCTGTATGATAATTTTAGCAGGCATAGTGACGGCGAATGAGGTAATAAACTGCATCGCTTTTTTTAGTCGTTGGAGCTGTAGGAATTCCCTTGCCTACCACATGGCTTGTCGAGTTTAAATGTCGAGTTCACAGAATAGAGAAAAATATAGAAGATATCTTTATATAAAAAAAACTGCCCACTCTTTGTTTCATAACTTTTCATTCTAGACTTTGTTAAGATTAAAGTTACATTAATTTAATTTTTCTTAGATTTTGCGCGAACATTGATTAATGTTTATGCGACTTACTGTCGCGTTTATTTTGGTTTAGATATTACATTTTTTTATTATTCCGACGTTTCGAGAGCTTTGCAGCCAAAATCTAAGAAAAATTAAAATGTAAAATAGAAAATAAAATAAACGCGATAGTAAGCCGCATAAAATATGTTTAATTCATTATTTTTATTTTAATTAAAAAAACGAATAATGTGATATTTATACAGACTACTATAGGTTTTTTAAATTAAATGTATCGTTTCAGTTGGTGAAAAGAGCGGATAATAGCGAAGAAGGCGTGGGCCGTCGTGGAACACTAGTAAATGCTTTACACATTGGTGATGAACGAGATGGACAATTAGTTTTGTGTTATAACCGTAAGAAAAACTCATATTTTTCTTTGGAATATGCACCTTCTATGGAATATGTTTTAAAGAGTGGTAGGCAGTGGTACCCAGTCTGCCGATCCGGGTTAGTACCACCACTTACAAGTATACAGACCGTGAAGTGATTTGGTCACGTTTCGGGATCAGCTTGTAAGTTGCCGGTTCCATATAGGCCGGCATAGTGGATGTGATTGCTGCTCACAGTTATTAAATTGTAGTAACAGTGACATCCATTCATGGACCACACTTTGGCTTAACATCAAGCGGGGTGCTGTCATATGTCGAGTCACAATAATAATAAAAAAACCTAAGTAATTTTATAATTAGTGAACATCAACAGCAAAACGTGTATGACACTCTCCCACAAAGTAGCAGAAAACCGGTGTATGCATGCCACTGTGATATAACAGTGGTCTGATAATAACTGATATCAAGGCAACCGTAGTGTAGCGGTAGAGAGCACGGGATTAAAACCACTTGCCGGTACCAATGTATCTTTAATATAATGTACT
Organism: Tinea trinotella; assembly: GCA_905220615.1. NCBI lineage: Eukaryota > Metazoa > Arthropoda > Insecta > Lepidoptera > Tineidae > Tinea > Tinea trinotella. The sequence continues at coordinate 11,326,675 of HG992312.1, forward strand.
TTAGTCGTACTTTTTCTATGATACAAGTACTTTGGTAGCTTACTATGATAATGTAAAAAACATAATGATGCTGAAATTCAATAGGAGGAGGCCCACAAAACCTGAGGAGACTCCGATAACTGAGAAATCTTAAGTTTGAAATGTTTTTTTTATTATTGGGACTCGACATATGACTGCACCCTGCTTGGTGTTAAGCTGGAGTGTAGTCCATGAATTGATGTCACTGCTACTACAATTCAATCACATCCACTATGCCGGCCTACTTGAAACCGACAACTTACAAACTGATCCCGAAACGTGACCAAACCACTTCACGGTCTGTATACTTGTAAGTGGTGGTACTACCCCGGATCGGCAGACTGGGCACCACTGCCTACCACTCTTAGATGTGAAATGAGTATAATTACTTAAAATATATTAATAGATAATTTAATATGAACTGTTATAGTACAGGCAGTTTAATTCAATTAATATTATTTCAACTAAAATGTTTTATTTTTCTTTATAGATACATGCCATTTCGAAAGGTTAACTACCAGGGGACTAGAAAGCGATAGCGAATATGATTTTCATTGGACAACTGTTCCTTCTGCAGTAGGTAAGAAAGAAAAATTGGTTTGTATGTCCATTAAGCGTATGACTTATTACTATTTTCACCGTGTAGTTCTTTCATCTGCTGCCTCTAAGTCACAACAAAAAGTTCGGTGCGTCTTTTCTTTGTAGAACAATTAACAAATGGAATGCTTTGCCAGCCCATGTGTTCTCTCCATCCTATGAACTTGGATTCTTCAAGCGATGCGTGAAGAAGCACCTCAGGCCGGCATAAAGGTGGGGACTAGGACAGCCGGGAACTAACTCGTTTTTTTTTTGTGATAGTCACTCTTGGATCTCTTCTTGCTTATCATCAGGCGGGTCGAGGTCAATGTCGTGTCACAATAAAAAAAAACATGTTTTTGTTGTCGTCAATTGGTTAGCACTATATTTATGTCATAGCTTTTATTTTGTAATATTTAATATTTGCCAATTGTCAATAACAAAAAGAGGCGGATATTTGCTTCGGGTCTGGTTATCAAAGAGTGGTGGCAGTGGTACCCAGACCGACTCGGGGTAGTACCACCACTTACAAGTATCGGGATCAGCTTGTAGGATGCCGGTTTTAACTAGGCCGGCATAGAGGATGTGGTTGTGTCTTACTGTTATTGAATTACAGTAGCATTGACCTTCATTCATGGACCGAAATACAGCTTAACATCAGGTGCGGTGCTTTCATATGTCGAGTCACAGTAAAATAAAAACATATTGCCACATTAATTGTACATAAGGCTACATTTTTATATTTGGGAATTGTTATATAAAGCCTTCTGGCGGGCATAGTAACGAAGACTGAGGCAAACCTGATTGAAATCGTTTTGATTCAGTTGCTAACGCTCTTGGACGTCCCCTAGCTCGAAGTTAAATGTCGTCTCATTAAAAAAAATTAAAATTGTATGTTTTAGTGTGTGCATTTCCCTACATCATGGCGTTTGCTGAGGATTTATTAGAGATACGATTGGTTGCAAATGGATCCCTGGTGCATGCTTCCTGCATCCCTGGTTTGAAACTGTTATGCGGAAGGCGGGTATGTATCCACAAGTACAAGTATAAATTATTTAAAATAAAATCGGGGATATACTAAAAAAAAAGTACTATACCTAATTCTGCTGTAACACCTAACTATGGTTTGTAAACATGAAGACAATTGTGGCCGTGAAGAGTAACTCTCAATTATCTCTACCTATCCCAGTGCGTATTAAGACGTACCAATTTAATTGGTTGATTAATACTCGTATATGTAACGCCTGTATTAGTACGAAGACGTTTATGTATAGTACGGCCACTTGAAAATGAGTTTAACAGTTCAATAAAAATAAAAATAAACATTTTTTAAAGCACTTTTTTTCACACCGTACTAAATCAGGCTTGAGTAAATAATGAGTAGTAAAAATGTATATTCGTCCCCTTCTAACTTCTTTTTTATGCCATAAGTGAAAATAGTATGAACGGCTGTATTTTGTAGCTACTTTAGCGCTCCTTCTATTTCTTAAGGGGATAAAAGGCGTGACAATTTGATTGATTGATTTACACTTGTCAAAACTAGATGGAGTTAGTATTGTTTAAGAACTTATTGCGCTATATGTTCTTTGTATTATAACCCGGCCATCCAACCTAATTTTCAGTATCGATTGTGATGTTCTCCAAGTACAACTAACTTATATTTTTGAAATGTTGACGGTCTCTGATGTTTTTTCGAGGGTTGTCAACGTATCTCTGTTATGAGATTAAATACTCTAATATCTATTGTATTGTATCTGTAAACTAGCTGCGAAAACTGCGTTGTCCTGGCCAGAATACATCGCACGCATAATTGTTAAATAATCAGTTTTCTCTTATTTAGTTGTATAATCTTTATACCTCTACCATTGAACGTGTATAGTGTATACAAAATTAATTTAATAATTAACATCAAAATAATTATAAATTAATTGAAAGATAGATTGTTGTTACAAGCTCTACAGTTATGGGCACTAGGCAACCCAGCTTTCTTGAGGATTTCTTCGATTTCCACAGGACGACTTTCTGCCTTTTCGCCCAGCAAAACAGATTAAGTGAATATACATATTTGCACAATACCCACTTTAAAATATTTAAAACCCTTGAGGTTTAATTTAAAAAAGAAATACTAAAAACTAAAATTAGAATTTTTATAAAATATTTTAGGTAAGACTTTTATCGGAATCTGAAGTCCCATATAAACATCAATCAATCAAATTGTCACGCCTTTTTCCCACAGGGTATAGGGAGATACAACTTATATCTCCTATGAATTTATTTAATCCATTATTTAAATTTTGGATTTAAAATAGAAAAAAAATACAAAGCAATTGAAACCTATCCTTTACTATGTAACTTCAGTCACATTGATTATTATAAAAATAGAAACATAAAATATGAGGCAACTTGAGAGTTGTCTGAAATTATCGATTGTGACTCGACCGAAGTAATGAAAACTGAAAGCGAGTGAACATGTTCGTGCACTGTGCACTTACAAAAGTTACACACAGCTTAGCTGGTGGACACAGATGCTAAACGCGTTGACAGTGTGCAGTTATGCACAAAATGTTTGTAAACAAATGTGCTGCACAGTATTCTAGTAGAATGGTGCCTTAACGTGAATGAACTAACTGCCAAGACGCGGATTACGGTCATTGCGCCTACGCAATAACCAATACCAGACGGACATGCATGTAATGCACTACACTCAAATGATAATTGGCTTAAATAGTTTTGCGGCATTCTAAAATAATACCTCTAGGCAGGTACATTGGCGTAACTTATAAAAGTGGTTACTTACTATACGTTGATGAAAAGTCATTTCAATCATTCAAAACGTGTTATTTCCGAATTCAGCCGTTCTTAAAATATCGACATTAAAATGTTACAGGATATCTTCTACGTGGCATGTGCTCCAGAATATGTGCCATTAACACGAGAAATAGATCCATGTCTGGGTCTGACCCAACACGACATAAATTATGATCTCATTAAACAAATCAGTAAACAGTGCAGTGGACCGTATTCGGTGGATGACGATGAAAATCCTGATAGGTAAGAATTTATCTCAGTTCTTAACTACACCTACGTGTGTAAATACGATTAGGTAACTGTAACATTTTTTTGTTGTAAATTTAAGATTTTGTATGCTATAATTTGCTATAATAACAACCGTGGTCTAGTGGAGGTAAATTAGTCCAAGAACTCCCGGTTCGAAACCTATTGCCGGTAGCAAAGCATTTATGATTTATGTTTTTTTCGCCTAGTTTCTAGTCTTTTCTATTTATAAAGAGTGGTAGGCAGTGGTACCCAGTCTGCCGATCCGGGGTAGTACCACCACTTACAAGTATACAGACCGTGAAGTGATTTGGTCACGTTTCGGGATCAGCTTGTAAGTTGCCGGTTCCATCTAGGCCGGTATAGTGGATGTGATTGCTACTCACAGTTATTGAATTGTAGTAGCAGTGAAATTCATTCATGGACCACACTTCGGCTTAACATCAAGCGGGGTGCTGTCATATGTCGAGTCAAAATAAAAAAAATAAAAAATAAAAAAATGATACAAGCACGTTAAGTAGCATCAAGCAGAGTACAGTCATGGACTCGACATATGACTGCACCCCGCCTATGTTAAGCTGGAGTGCGCTCCATGTATGGAGGTCAATGCTACTACAATTCAATAACTGTAAGTAGCATTCACATCTACTATGCTTGCCTATTTGGAACTAGTAACTTGCTAACTGAATCCGAAACGCAACTAAATCACTTCACGGTCTGTATACAGACCGTGACTTGACTTGTACTGGGTACCACTGCCTACCATTCTTTAAATTTGTGAATTCCAGAGCTTAGTTTACTGCTTATTCTTAACATAGGCAGCTAAAAAGGTAACAATTTGAAGAAAAATACCATGACCTATAATTTCAGAACGGACGGTAATTCACAAAACAATAGATCGTCAGAAACAAATTCAGTTTCCAGCAGAAGTAGCTCCGTTTCTTCTGAACAGGAGAATATTAGACCACCGCTGCAGAGAATGGCTCCTGTTTCACCACCAAATTCGCCACAAGGTATAGACACCGGCAGAAAAAGGGTGCTTATTTTTAAGGATCGGCAGAGTAGAAGAGCTCTGGGCGACTGCGGTGGGAAGAAGTCCATCTATCTATACAGTCGTGCACAAATTTATTAATATTTTAAAATTTATACACATTCGTAAAACGAAAAGCAAGTAGGGAGTTATAGTAACAAGTCACTGCGCATCTTTAATGCCAACGCTCTTTGTTCTGCCAGACTCTATATTTAATTTGAATTTGAAGCTAGTAAAAGTTATTATTATTAATTTTATGTACCTACTTCATATGTAAGCTGATGTTAAGCTAAAATACGGTCCACAAATGGTGGCAACTGCTACTATAGTTAAATAACAGCGAATTATAGGTGATGCAATAGTCACGCGAACTCGCAACTACGTAGAGACATGGCGGCTATGTGCGTCCTCTACCGCCTATACCACGGAGAATGTTTTGAAGAGCTCTTTAACCTTGTTCCTACCTCGTCCTTTCACATCCGTAATACCCGCACAGGTCGGGTTTTTTATGTAATATTCTATGTGAAATGCTATTTATTAATAATACATAAGTTTATTAGTAACTAAATTAATATTAATTAAAATAAAAACATTAATAAATATATTATAATAACTAAAATATATTATTAAAAAAAGTCCCTTTAGGCAAGGTTCTAAAGATAGGTACTGGCAGCGTTCCCCCTTTGAATAGCTAGACTAATTCTTTGTCCGAGGTAGCTGCCAACTCTTCGGTCTCCTGTGATGTCGACTAACCTTACCTTTTACCTCAAAAAGTTTTTGATGTAATACAATATTAATGGAAACTATTCTTCTATTTGTACTTTTTAACAGTATTACCAGAAAATAGTGCTAGATGTGTGCGAATCTTCAAGATACCACAGAGCAACTTAAGCGCAGGAACTTATCAACGCCAATCCGTCTCTGCTGACCAAGTTATGGGACCTTGCTTTACTGATAGGTAAATATGGCACCAGTTACATTATTATGTATTTATTAGGAAGCAATATGCAAGAATAAATATAAAAGCACCGACGACAGAACACCCTGATTCAGTTTACGGTTGCAATAGTCATCGTCACTATGCCGGAAAAATAATTAAATGTTCATACATGCTTTTAGGAATTACCTATAAATTCCCTAAGAGAAACATAGAGATATATTACATTATATATGATATTACATTATATATGATATTACATTATATATGATATTACATTATATGTGATAACATATATCTCTATGAAGAGAAAGGACATTATTCAATTTGGACTTCTATGTACTACTTGTGTAATGTCCAATGATGAAAAAATATATAAATGGTAGTATCGATACTTATGTTGATAAAACTATTCATAATTTTGCTTTTGATTGCTGTACAATTGATTTATTTGGAAAATAAGATATGGATTTTGTATCGTCTCTGTCAATTATAAAGACACGCCATATTAAAAGTTCTGCTCTGAACTGTCATAATTATAGTTTCATCATTTTGCACACCTAAACTATGCAAAATAAAGGATAAATTCCAATTATATTGTAATCTTCGTACATCAAACTATTTAAAAATGTATATGCAACTGTTAATTCCCATACAAAATGAATGATGTCCTTTACATGTTTAAATACAGGTTATGTTTTACCTACACAGGTTTTATAGTATTTTCCGGAATATGTATATCAGCTTTTATAACCCTTCCAGACGAATATTTATTAAATATTTTTCTGTCTAGACCAAACAGTATCAGACAACGACTGGCAGAGTTAAGACTGGACAGCAAATCAAGAGGTGGTGGAGATAACATGTCTTCTAACGATGAAACTTTGTAAAAACTTTGGACACAAGGAAATACAGTCCATACACATTTTTAAAAAATATTTACTTGTAGATATATAAATGTTTTTAGTTTGTGTGAATTAAAAAAAACAATTAGATATTTTGTTCATTGTAGCAAAATATGCATCTATTTACGTAAATAAATTCTAGAACATAAATTGTGATATATAATATACCCTTATTAATAGCATGCATTTTGCTAAAGGCATGCTACACATTTTATGCGTTAAATTATAATTGGTAATAAATATAGGTACCTTATAAGTAAGGCAGTTTATCTGAAATATAACGCAAGTTGCTGGAACTCGGCGATTTATTTGTATTATCGGTTAGTGGAGACTCGGATGGACAAAACGCCACACAAATCGGCCCCGATTCTCTAAATACATTACCCCGACGAAAAAACAGTGAAATTACGCCGCGGTTTCAAGTGACCAATCAACGTAGTTTACGTGTTGTTTTATTCGCTGATTGGTTACGAAGATGTCAAATATCAGTGCGATGCAATTTCACATCTTTTTGGTTAGCATAATTTATTAAGAGAACCATCCTATACTATAGAAGATCATCATTTTTTTTATTAACACTTAATATCTAAACTTGACTTACTTGATGTAAGGATAACTTGAAGAGCACCGACAACTGAATAAACTTCTGTGTATATATAAACGATATTAAGACAAATAGTGAATTTCTTGTAGCACTATGAATTTAACAATAATTGTTTAATTGATTAAACTGTTGCGTAGTTTCAGGCCCAGATCTAGGAGAGATCTACTTTTTAAGTTTCTGCCTCGTTTTGAAATAATCGTAGATCCACAGCTGCGTAGTTTACTATACAGTGCACAAATATTAATAAGTGTTATTTGCGTGTTTATAAGGTGATTTGCAGGTCAATACAATAGTCGTACTGCGATTGCTAGCTATCAACATTAGCACTAGTAGTGCAATGACCTAATGCAATCATTGTAATTTTAGGCTTACTATTGATCTGCCAATCATTATTTGTAATATATTTGCATACATGTGATTAATTATTCAAAATAATTTAGTCTCTTGAGACGTCTATAAAGATGTGCCATCCAGATATTTTAAAATATTTTTCTAGTAATTAAACATTGTATATTACTATAACTTTGCGATGCAAGAGAATTGAGAATTTATTGAATATACTACATTTCTGTAGATTTAGATGATTAGGATTTCGAATCACTAACTTATTTTTAAATACATAACTATGTGTGCTTGTATTATAGGCGCTAAGCAACTAATACACAAATTAAATAGAAAATTTATGGATCGTTTAAACTACTGTAGCGTTTTTACAATTTACTACTCCACGTCCTCATGACGCAGGCTTGTAATCCAATTTTGTTTAAACAGTTTTTTTAAACAAATTTTATTATTTATTTATTGGGACTCTGGTATTCCAGTTTTAGTGACGTTTATATTCATAGTATTTTCTTAGATTTTGTGCGAACATTGATTAATGAATTAAACAAATTTTATGCGGCTTACTATCGCGTTTATTTTGGTTTTGATTTTACAATTTTTTATTATTCTGACGTTTCGAGAGCTTTGCAGCCATCGGAGAGACTGAGGTGTTGGTCGTCCTATTGGTTGATGCTGTTATTGTTTCCAAAACTATCTAACACCTGGGACCCCATAATTCACAAACTCAAGTTCCAAGTCTAGCAAACTGCCAAACCAGATGACACCGTCAGTTATTTTTGCAAAAATTTGAAATAAACCGTGAACAGAAAAACAAAATATCAAACGGGGTAGTTTTGGAAACAATAACAGCATCAACCAATAGGACGACCAACACCTCAGTCTCTCCGATGGCTGCAAAGCTCTCGAAACGTCGGAATAATAAAAAAAATGTAAAATCAAAACCAAAATAAACGCGAAAGTAAGCCGCATAAAATTTGTTTAGTTTATATTTTGACTATTCCCAAGTGTAGGCTCGTATAAGTATAAAAGATAGTTCCAAATTCTTTTTAGATTCATCATAACATAAATAAATAAGCGACCGCTCTTACCTCTAAACATCACAGCGCCTATGCCACTTTTATTCTGCTTCCATCTTAGGTTTCTTTATTCACATCGTATACAATTTCTAAATATAATCAGGTGTAAGTGTATTTGTCTTAGATCATTAATTAGGAAATAATAATAAAATATATAATATTGTAAATACCATGTTTGGATGTGCAGGTATAAAATGAAATGAGATTATAAACAAAAATGTTATGTAGGTGAAATTGTTAATATTGCTGAAAATGAATGTCGCTTTCAAGTAAATAAAACTACGTATAGTCATGAATGTACATAAATTTAATGTTCAATACGTAATAAACTTCTTAATATAAACGTGTATATACACAGGAAAACAAAACTTATTTTTAAGAAGGGATTACATTCTCAAAATCTATTTTACGGTTAAAATGATAAAATCTAAAGTTTCAACATTTAAAATCACAGTCTAAATTGCAAAATGTAGAATTCCTCCAGAAATAAACACGACAATCGGTTTAGCAATGTTCCCAAAGTTTAGTTTCAAGGCTGTATCTGAAGTCAGGATGTTTGGGTTTCAACATTTTGTAATTTTAATATTTTAAGCCTAAGCAAAAGCCTACTTAATTTGGTGTGATCTCTTTCACCAAATTGACAAAAGAGCAAACATAATTAGCCTCTTAATTACCTCTTTTGAATAACAACTGACATTCCAATTTTACGACCGATTTTACCAAAATTATTTTAAATTAATTGTTGCAAGATAGTGTACTCGTTATAGTAGCGGTAACTACCCTGGGTCAGCACACTAGGTTTATAACCACAGTAGTCTATCTAATTAAGCCATCCACTTGTCTTTACTATTTTATTATAGCGCAGCATATGACAGCACCCTGCCTGATATTAAGCTGGAGTGCGTGCTATGGATAAAGGCGCCTGCTACTAAAGTTAAATACTACATCAACTATGCCGGCCCAGTTTGGAACTTTAATAAAATTGGGTATTAAAATTTAATTTTTGTAACATAATATTTTAAGACCATTTTTAATTCCACGACTATGGAAGTAAAAATGGTAAATAACAAATTTTAAAATTTAAAATTATATATATTAAGTTAAACTTTACACAAGAGAAAATTATATATTCCAATTATAGTTTATTAATTATATTTGTCCTAGGGAATATTTCCAAACTTCATGTGATCATAAACATGTTTTTGGAAACTTCGGACTAAAACACACACGTATTCGTCATCGTAAATGCATTAGTAATTATAAACGAAGTTTTTGTGAGAAAATTGACAGTCTTTATTTAAACGTGTTTTTAAACTTGGGTTTGTACTCGTAAATGTTTTACATTCTAAATAATGTTATATTAAAAATTGTAATTATTACTTTAAAAGTGATTAAAGTTAAAAAATACAGCTGGTCTTGGAAAAAATTAAAGGCGGCTCTAAAGTCGATGTCGACCCACAAAGGTTTACTCAAAGGGAAAGTCCCGCCGCGGCTTACTTAAATTGTTTATGCAGTTGACCATACATATGGAACGCGGATAATTTTAATATTTTATTTCATGAAAACGATTCGTTCTTATGATTTACGGTAGAACAAATATTTGTTGCATTTTCAATGAAGAATACCTGGTTTTAGTCTGGACACGTCAAAAACACGTTGTTTATAAAAATGTACCTATAAATTAAAAATATATATTTCTAATAAATTATTCATTCTAAAACACTGTCAAATATTTTAAAAAAATATAGTAAAATGTTTATATATCTATATAAAAAAAATAATGATGTATAGGCAACGCTTTTCTCCGTGGGAGCGTGGTGCCTTGGTCATTGAGGCAAGCAAAGCTGCCTGAGTAAGGCTCATTATTATCTGAATTTAGAATCCAAAATCCTATGTGAGATAGGAACCTAACCTAATCCAAATTAGGAATACTGAATTTAGGGCATACTAATCACTTATCTGTTATTTTCTCTGAATTTTAAATAAATGTTTGTTCAATAAATAATTAGTTTTATTTTCCAATAACAATAAACGGAAATCACTACAATAGTTTAGGTTGTTTCTTCAACTCGGTTATATCAAGAAATTTCGGTAACTCCGTTGTAGAAGACCGCGTCCCGTGTAAGTGATGATTTCCATCTGGTAAAAAAATAACAAAAATACATTAAAATACATTCGTTCAAATGTATATCCCTTTGTTCAAAATGGCAGTTTCTAGCTAACATTTGGTGCTTATATTAAATGCCCATGAGCTAATTAAGCCACAGACAAGAAGGCAAGCCAATTAGCTGACAAATTTTATGCTTATATATTTTTTTATTTTATTGTGACTCGACATCTGACCTGGATCTGCCTGATGGTGAGCAAGAAGAGCTGCGGCTGCCCCAGTCGCGGTCACTATGCCGGCCACGTGTGCTTCTTCACGCATCGCTTGAAGGATCCAAGACGGAGGGATCATATAGTGGGAGATGAACATAGATACTACGTTGAAATATATAGCGGGATATATTAATATCACCCCCACTACCACCTAAACCACCTAGAGCCATTCACAAATCGCCCCACTCTAAGGTATTTCTCCCTCCCTGAGACCTACTATGAGGACTCCAGCTGTCTTCTGCAAGCTGGAGTCCACATAGTAGTGGACTTGGACCATAATGCATCGGACATACGACAGAGATGACCTGCCCAGTACCACTTCAGTTGGCGGCTTTATCGCAATTTCGCAACATCGGCAATTTGTGATTTGGAGCGCAGTATGGTGTTACGAATTTTATCTGTAAGTTTTACGCACAGAATACTGCGCTACATGGTTCTTTGACAAACCGCGAGCCTGGACCTCTGGTAATCTCACAAATTTTTAAATTAAAAAAAATACCAATAAAATAATATTACCATAAAATATTTGATGTCGTTCCATATAATTTTTAGTTGCCAATGACATATCGACGTTTGGGTGAGCCTTGTTTGGTGGTGGAGGTGATCCATTTCTAAGATATTTTGCAGCTAATTGGTTCATCTTCATGCTTGTGTCAGTTACTACAGCTACCGGCGAGCCAGGTCGGTTTCTTGAGCGCGCTTGTTCATCGCCAAACGTCACTCTAATAAATACACAAATAATTTTACTACAAATGATAAAAAGCGAAAAGTGTTTGAAAACGGTTATCCGGCCCAAAAATCTCCGGAGCCCGTCAGGTATTCATCAGCGCAAAAGATGGCAGACAATTGAAAATCTTCGAACCCGATCTATCAACCTGTGTGGTACCATTCGCATTTCGGGTTAGGCTTAACAGTTACCAGTTTCAACAAGACCGGCGTAGTGTATGAGACTGCTACTTTCACTTATTTAATTGCAGTAGTGCAGTTACTTCCATTCATAGAAAACCCTCCATCAACAGGCGGGGTGCTGTCATACATATTATATCGGCCCACAATAAAAATAAAGAAAACCTTGTGAGCAATCCCATTACTGACACAAACATTACAAGACGTATGCCATATGACTATAGCATTTTTTAAATATACATTTCTGTATTAAGCTATATAGTTGTACCGAAAAACAGGACGACCAAAGTACATATATCAAAAATACATTGGTATAGATCTTTTCATTACGAGTGCGCGTTCGGTATGAGGCAGGGCGCGCGGAAAATGGAACGTATTTAAAAAACGAATATGATGTTCTATCTCAAAGTATGCTCCACCTTATTTTTTTTAAATATATATATTTTAATATCTATTTAAGAATGAAATTGTATTTTATATATAATAAATGCTAATTACTGTGTATGTATTATATATAAATAAAGGAGGTGGGTAAAGTTCATCGTTTTTCGCCCATCAGACAAATCTTAAAATATAACTTTTTTCCTAATTTTTATAATGTATAATTAATTATATTTCCTTTTTACTTTTACTGGCAGATGGGTGATATCTAAAGTTCATGATTTTATGAAATTAGAAGCACAAAACCAAAGGGGAGAAGATCTCGAATATGCTAGATGGAGAACTGTCAAAGCTTTAAAGTCAGTGAACGCGACATATCCAAAATAATTCACTAAATAAAAATAAATGGAAAGTCGAGCAGACTTTCTGACGAATCGGTTTGGGAACCGCGCCCTCCCTGCGCGCGCCCCGCTTCATACCGAACGCGCACTCGTAAATGAAAAGATCAATAATATTATCAATAATATTATAATATATTATATTATCTGGCAAGTGGATTTAAACCTGTGCTCTCTGTTCGCGTAACCATTGCACTACCACTACACACACCACAGTCGCCTGGTACTGGCATTGGTCAAATGCTATTAGAATAAGAATAGGACGCGCTGTTGGCTTACTTTACTTGACTGATTTAAAGGTGTCTTTTTTTGACGGTCCGACGTCACAAAATGGCGCCGAATCCGTCCTATGTTTATTTTAATCGCATTATACCACCAATAAAACAATTCCTTGAATATGTCAAATATTTTTTATTAATTTTGTTACACTCGGCCAAGTTTCCAGCGCATTAGCAACTTACCTCTTAGTAACACTTATATTACTTTTGTCAATTTTCATCTGCACACATTTGCCTGCATTTCTATACATAGCACTTGCGGACGATTCCATTGATGAGTTGTCCAATATACCATTCACATGAGTCTGCAGACAAAAGGAAAACAAATTAAAATATTAGCAATAGGTTATAAATATTAGTAAGGAAAATTAATAAAAGGTTGGGTTTTTTTTTATTATTTACATAAATATATTAAGTTAAAGTGCTTGTATCATAAAAACAAGACGACCAAAGTACATATATCATAGATACATTGGTACCAGCATTTGGTTTTCCTGGTTTAAATTACTATGTAAGACCTTTATGGCCAATCCAGGGTAGTACCAACACTTTTAAGAAAATAAAGATTGTTAAGTGAAACTCAGCAAAGCCGGTATAGTGCATACAGTTTAACAACAACCATGGTGTGCGGTCTTATCTGATACAGTAAAGAAAACTCGCACATAAATTATTATGACGTATTAAACCATAGGTCTTCAACCTTTTTTAGTGCAAGGGCCAAACATCGATTTCACATCGTCCGAAGGGCCACAACTTTTCACGACACTTTACCACCTTATCAATAAAATAAAAGACATACATAATTTCAAATTTCAATAATCTTTATTGGTTAATTAAAGTCAATCTTCATTGGTTAAGAACTTAGCTGGCGGGCCGCATGAGGCCCGAGGGCCGCGGGTTGAAGACCCTAGTATTAAACGATCGAATATAAGGCCCAAATCGGAGACATCCTTAAGAAAACTGAGTTGCCCAGTGCCCATAACTATAGATCTTGTAAGAAGAGAATTGTAGTTGTGAAGGAAGCGAGGAAATTGTGTCAGGATCGTGGCAAGTGGCGCTCCATTGTCTCTGTTTATCCCTGTTTACGATGAGATCAGCTTGCAATATTTAATATAACTATTATATATTTCAAATAAAAGCTATGAAACAAATATTTGCTCCGACCGGGAATCAAACCCAGGACTCTACGCGCAACCAACCAACCGTTAACCGTTCGGCCACGCCTGTCGTCAAATTTTGACTTGGTGATGATTATTGGTGCTAATAAATGAAAATTATATTTACCATTACTTTATTATAATAGGTCCATCCAACATTTTGATCTTCATCACTACTGAAACCATAATATTTATAATTAGAATAAATCAACATAGGCCATAATCATAAAGAGTGGTAGGCAGTGGTACCTAGTCTGCCGATCCGGGGTAGTACCACCACTTACAAGTATACAGACCGTGAAGTGATTTGGTCACGTTTCGAGATCAGCTTGTAAGTTGCCGGTTCCATTTAGGCCGGCATAGTGGATGTGATTGCTACTCATAGTTATGGAATTGTAGTAGCAGTGACATTCATTCATGGACCACACTTTGGCTTAACATCAAGCGATGTGCTGTCATATGTCGAGTCACAATAAAAAAAAAAATTAACAAATTATTATAGCGTATTTCCTACAAAGATAGGTACAAACAATCGAATCTCGCCTTCGACAATCCTGGCCTAACCATGGCACAGTCTCATCAAACAAGCTATATGATTATAGCTATATGGTTATAGCTATAATCATAGGATTATAATTATATCAATCAAACCAAATTGTCACGCCTTTTTCCCACAGAGATAGGCAGAGACAATGGAGCGCCACTTACCACGATCCTTACACAACTCCACTACAAGCTTCATTTACATCCACAATCATATAGGCCACATCACTCTTCATATAGGCTCTGTGGTTATGGGCACTAGGCAACCTAGCTTTCTTGAAGATGTCTCCGATTTGGTCGGAAAACACTGTTCTGGGCCTGCTTTGTTTAACGCATCCATCTAAATTCCTTTCGTCAATCTACTTTCACTCATCCTTTCCATCAAAGCATTATAATTAAATGTATTATTTAAACAAATTAAAATAGATTATATTATATTATTTATTTAACAGGGTTGAAATGAGAAAGACCTAAAAGAGTGGTCTCTGATCAAAACGGAGTCAATCTTAAAAAAAAACATCTGCAGAATGCATACCAGCATGTATGAACATAATTAATGTCAAGATAGTAAAAAGAGGGTATTATCTTAGCCTATATATTCCTGTGAAAATGTAGGAGTGAGACAATTTGATTGATTAATAATTATTTATTTATTTTAAATACTCTAATCAAATTTAACTGTTTCTAATATTCTTAAAAACTAGTCTATCCTTATAAAATTAAAAATGCAAGGCAGGCGCAGTGACTGAGGCGACCGTAAACTAAATTGGTATTCTCAAACATTTTTTTTATTGTGACACGTCATTTGACCTCGACCCGCCTGATGATAAGCAAGAGGAGGTCCAAGAGTGACAACGACTGAGAAAACCGAGTTTGTTCACGGGTGCATGAGTCGCCGTCACTATGCAGGCCAAAGGTGCTTCTTCACGCATCGCTTGAAGGATCCAAGGTCATAGGGTGGAGAGAACAAATGGGCAGTGCTCTTGGACTTTGCTTACCATCTGACAAGTTGAAGTCAGATGTTGAGTCTCAATAAAAAAGTATTAAGACTCGTAAGTAGTCAAAGTAAAATTGCCAAACATTTTAATTTTATATTAAATTTGAATCATACAATATACTTACTCACTATAATCCATAACATCCAAATGAAGTGTTTGATCAGGGGATATATCCGGCGTAGGCTCATTATCGATTTGTAAATTACATAAACTAAGATCGTTGACTGTTTTGTCATTATCGCTCCCTTGCCTCTGACCATCATCCTTCTTCCCTTTACTTTGTTTAGGATAGATGTTAGCATCAACAGGTGTAATTCCTTCGAGGAACCGTTGTTGAGGATTTCCCTTTGTATATATTTCTTTAACACATTTCTGTGATGTGTTGCAGTGTACATGAGCATTAGGCTTCTTCGTGATATCTTTATTAATGAATGTAGATGTTCTAAACATTTCAAAGCTAGTCATAACACCAATTGATATCTTATGATGCTTTTCTTCTACTCTATGTACAGCCATTTCTGTGTTTTTACATTCCTCCACTGGTGCATGCTGTAGTTTAGTTTGTGATGATATGAATGTATCAACTTTGTCTTGCAATGATTGTAATTGTTGATTTTGAAGTTTTATTATATTTATAAGTTCAGATACTGTTGCTTCAGGTACTTCTTTATGTACATTTAAATCTGTCTTTTCACTTTTCAAGTATTCTTTCTCTACACTTCTTTCATATCTCTCTATAGCTCTTGCTTTCCTTTCAACAGCATTATGTGAATTTGGTGATGCAGGTCTTGTTTGAGTGCAGCTACAATCTCGGTGTGTCTGCCGGGAAGGGCTACCAGTTCTTATTGGGCCATCTCCTTGTGACTGGCGGGAAGGGCTTTTAGATTTAATTGGACAAGATTGATTTCGGAATGGATATTGTGGGGTAATAGGAACTGTGTAGTATGGTGTGTTTAAGCATGAGCATTTCTGTGCCATTGGACTTATAATTCCATTAGGTACATTTTGTTGATAATTGCATGCATTAGGTACATAATTTTCTTTATCTTTTGTGCCGCAAGGATAGCACATACAAAATTTTTCCAATGACCTCTGATCTATTCCTGGAGATTTTCGACCTGAAGAAGGACTAGAATTTCGAGACTTCCTCAACATGTCCTGCCTAAATTTTAATGGCTCCTTATTACAATTACTTGCTTTCATGGCAGGATATGCTAACCTGTCATTGTACATAATCTTCTCTGTTGTTTGTTTAGGTCTTATAAAGAAACTATCATCCCTTCTGAGAGTGTTAGGAATTGTATTCCTTCCGTTATCTAATGGTCGCAGGACAGTTTGTGGTGGCATTGGTTTGTATATAGCTTCCAATGTAATTTCTGGAGAATGAGATCTACTTTTATTATTGTATGGTGTTTTTATACTTTCGGAATAGTAGGCGGAAATTTTGTCTGATGAATCAAACATACTTAGGTCTAATTCACTAGAAGGTGTAAACGCTTTAGACTCCACACTAGTCTTGGCTATAATAGCTATTCTGTTTGGTGAAGGAAAAGGAGAGCAGTTCGCATTGTCAAACCTAATAACCGCATCCGAATACGTACTGGGGTATGAATGAGGCACACCTGAATAACCTGAATTTGTATTCGCAATGAAAGGCCGAGGCGAATGGCGCTCATTGGCTTCCATTACTAGACAAGGCACACTTTTGAGCTTAACTGGAGATTGAAATCGCACTCTTTTCATTAGTTACTGCATATGTTAAAAATATAAATAGAACGCTACTTTTATCACACACAATATATTTTATATCACACGTATAAATAAACAAGATTTAAAAAACTAGCCAACAAACTAAAAATTTGAATCTGACATTGACAGCCAGTGGCACTTATAGCACACACGATTGAAAATTTTATAACAAATGTAAAGTACACTACCAATTGTAATTTATGGGGGGAATTTATTATTATTTTAAGATATAGCTTATATAATAAACTAGCTGTGCCCGCGACTGCGTCCGCGTGGAATAGTTATTTTGGGAATCATATTAATTTTTTGTTTACCTACCTGCTTAGCTTTATTATAAATTACCTATAGCTGTTACCCGCGACTTATTTTAGACGATTAAATTACGTAACAAATAGAATATATTTTAAAGAATTTTTAAAAATAATATATTTTAAAGTACTTCTGCGTAAATTATATTTTCAGTTTTATTTTCTTGTGCGCAAAACTCGCAGCCGCTTTGCAGCAGCAGTCTGCCGAGAACGCTGAGTCCTTTTTCTAGGCATTACAGTGACGAAGAAAGAACGAAGGAAATGAAAACTTAATTAAACTAACTGTATGCTTAAACTAAAACCTAACCTAATAAGAATTGTAAAACCTAACCTTGAAAGAATGTAGATGACACCTACAGGTATTATTTACAACAAAACAAAAAAAAGTGTTATTGCGAAAATATTAGAAACAAAATACTATACTTAAAACAAACACTACCTACTATAGAGAAAACTACTACAAAATGAAATTGTATAAAAAAGGATTTTGCACGATGATATTATATCGTAAAAACAAATTAACGCTGCATTCAACCGATCAGTAGGGAGCCGACCGCATAGTATGCTTGTCTGTCTATAAATGACGCGCCCCTCCACTTTATTAGTTTATTTAAATGTGTGAATGCAAATATTACTAACTATACTATTAAACTTCATCACGTTCGTTCCTCCTTTGTGTCTAACCAGCAACTGAATAACCAATTTCTGCATTTTCGGTGTGTTTTATCCATATTTTATATTTGCTCGTATGCGTAAATGCAGTGGAGGGGCGCGTCATTTCGGCTTAGAAATGACTATACCTCGTAGAGCTACACCCCCCTCCGCCTCGCCCGCAAGCACCGCCTCTCCTCGCCCGCCGGTTAGCGCTCATCATGCGACGCGTGTGAATTTTGTTTCAGAGTTATTTTTAAATTGTATTAACTTATAAGATGTTTATTGAAATTAGGTGATGTCAATGACAATTTTGTTCACAGTTAAATACTCTTAAATAATAACACATTTATTTCGATAAATAATAATATTATTATGTTAATACAACTCTCACAAATAATTTGTAATAATGCATTAATTTAGACCAAATTTGACTATCATAAAAACGGTTATTGTGAGTTAATCTTAAAAGATTGACATATACGGTTGCAGACATTTTTTTAGATAATTTAAAGAGGAATAATTCTTTCATACATATTTTTTGGGTATCTCGAACGGTTTTCGCAGCGCACGCAACGGAAACCCTCAAAGACGAATAATATTCCCTGTTTTTTCCACATTTTCGACTGTTTCTTCGCTTCTATAAGTCGCAACGTAATGTTTTATAGCCTAAAGCCTTCATCGATAATTGATCTATCCAACACAAAAAGATTTTTTTAATTCGAACCAGTAGTTCCTGAGATTAGCGCGTTTAAACAAACAAACAAACAAACAAACAAACAAACTCTTTCGCTTTTTTATATTAGTATAGATGAGTTACTTAGTCCTATACTAAATAATTCATAATATTCTTACATTACTCGCTGATCAAAATTTTCTGATTAGCCAAAAATCTATAGGAAAATATATAATGTTTAATAAATCGTTACATTTTAAATGTATATACGAAAAAATATCATTTTATAAAACACACCTACGAAAAAAAATTAGATGTCAAGAGCAAGAACCTAAGTTATTCGTTTAAGAATCAGTCATGTTTGCACCCCGTATCATTTAGCAAGACTTAATATTGTTGATAGCGATAGGTGTGCGTGCGGAAAGGATGTGGGCGATTCCAACCACATCTTTTTCGCATGCCTTCTGTATAATAGAACATTTTTGAGTTTTATAACTTAAAAATGTTCTATGAGGTACAACAGATTTTATAACTCATCTCACCTCACTTAATATTACATTTCCTACACAATTTTCTGATTAGCCAAAAATCAATTAGAAAATATATAATGTATAATAAATCGTTACATTTTGAATTTATATACGCCAAAATATAATTTTATAAAACATACATACGGAAAAAAATTAAAAAATTAGTCAAGAGCAAGAACCTAAGGTATTCGTTTAAGAATCGGTCATGTTTTGCACCCCATATCATTCAGCAAGACCTAATTAATATTGTTGATAGCGATAGGTGTGAGTGCGGAAAGGATGTGGGCGATTTGAACTACATCTTTTTCGCATGCTCTCTGTATAATAGAACAGATTTTATAACTCATCTCACCTCACTTAATATTCCATTTCTTACACATATTTTTACTTCTTTTATTTAGTAAAAATAGTAAATTTATTTATGTATGTATTTATAACTTTCTGACGCTTAATAATATTTATTTATAAAAATTCCTTAAAAATTCCCTCTATTTCGATATTTCTTCTATGCAAATAATTTCCTTTAAATATATAAATACTTCCCCTAACTTTTTACTTGGCAAGTTAAAAACTAAGCCATTATAAAAAAAAACTAAGTTAAGTTATTTGTCTATAGGAGGTTGTCTCTGGTTATTTGTGTTAGAATCACGTACGTTAGAATACGTAGTATCTCTTATTAGTCTGTGAGAGTTTTGGCGGGCAACTGCAACTGACAGGACGCGCAATTTTGAATTATTTGAAAAGCTTGTGTTTTTCATAAATATTAATGTGTAATAATGGTGGAATTGTTATCCAGTAATAGTTTTTAAGTTGATCAAGTATAAACAAGTAATTTAAAGTTGTGAAACGTGTTTCTTCATGTTCCCTCCAAGACTTCTTCTGAAGTTTTAGTAAAGGCTTTCCGCCGCTTTACTAAAACGATCATCATCAACCTCATTCTCATCATCATCATTTGATGAATCACTCGCGTGGTTCATCTTCATCTTTACTTGACAATGTTTTAACATTGAACCATATATTTTTACTTTGACACTGGCACAAGTTAAATACTAAAGCCATAAACAAGAAGAAAGAAAAGAATTAGTCTGTGGTTAGAATTTTAGGTTATCGTAAAGATTTTGAGCAAAATATAAATAAAGTGTTAAATAAAACGAAATGAGTGTTCAGTTATTAAAACCATTTTCATCTTTAGTTATAGCGACTCGTTTTAGGAGTAAGATACAACCAGGAGGTATTAAATACCCTGGTGGAATTGTATATTATCCCAGGTAATTTTATGTTTTAGGTCGAAGGTTTGCCTAATGCTGAGGAGCGCTTTGGTAAACTTTATAAAATGTAATTATGCTAATTGTAATCTTGAATTTTAGGACACCTGATCACCAAGATCCTGAGTACACCCCTACAAAATTGTTCAGGGTAGAACGTATAAAAGGATTGAAGCATAATACTTGGGTTCAAAAGAAAATTTTAAGACACCTACATATTGATGAAGATGTAAGTTGTTTAAATGTTTTATTTGAATCTCAGATCACTATGTCTCATATTCTAAACAATCGTAATACTCTAACTACTTGATGAATAACCTATCTTAGCTTAATTTATGATAAGAACCTTCACTCTACTTACAATTCAATGCTTTCTATTCCTTCTCACTACTCTTCCCAAGTCTTCTGCTGTCACACCTATCTTTGGAATTACCTGCCACTTTTTATTCAACACGGTACTAATGGATTTTTCTTTTAAAAAAGGCTGTGCATGATCTGTATATGAAATTCTAATAAGCATTATTTGGAAGGAAAAATACAGGGGCCTCTGACCAACGGATCAGTTTGCACACACTGCTGGGAGACATTTTACTAAGCAGGTTGCTGCATTTATTAATCCCTGCCAAATAAGCAATTCCCCAATCCCCCCAGGAATAGACCTACACCAAGGAGCACTATTTTTCATAATCCAGGCACTACAGATATATTCATTGGAAAGTAATCATTAATTTTTATTTGATTTCAGAACAAAGTGACAGTAGTAAAAAATATACCAGAAATGAATGCAAAATTATGGAAAGTAAAGCATCTAATTAAAATCTCACCAATTGTTTTCCCCTATGGAGAGCCAACAAAAGAAGATATTAATCACACAATTTTGAAAGAAAATGGAGAATGTTTAGTAACTAAGAAACTAGCAATTGATCCTGTACAAATTGAAGCCCTAGAGAAGTTTGATGCCAATGAAAAGAAAATGGACTCTACAACAATCAAAAAAGATTCACGAAGGAAATGGAATGAACCATATGGCGGAGGTTTTAATTAAATATCAAATAAAGTTTTATTTTAATGTAGTGTAATTTTGTTTTTTATTTTTTGACTTATACAATATATAAATTTTATTATAAATTATTAAATACATTGTCCTCTGTCTCATTTTAACATTTTATTGGGTACAAACTTATAATACTAACAATAGTCACTTGCGCCCGGTTCTTGGTTATTTTCTGTTACTGATAACAGACAGTTATAGGAACCGGGCATTAAATACCTGAATTTTACTCTTTTATTTTTATTCAATACAATAATCTGATTAATATAGCTTATTTAACAGATTATTTTATAACTATTATCATTCAACAATAAATTTAAAGCAAATAACTGACTGTAGCGTTCTCACAGTTCAATAATAATCAACTCAATGTTACATTTGCCATTGTAAGTCTGTTTGTAATGAATAGGCTCAGAAATTATAGGCCCGATTTAAAAAAATATTTCACCATTAAAAAGCTACATTCTTTGCGAGTAACATAGGCTATATTGGATTTTTTAAAATTTACGGTTCTGTACGAAATCTTAAATATGTAACCCAAGGTGTAAAAAAATTACTCATAAAATTTCTTACATCGCGTACGCTGCGAAAACTATTGACGCTAGAACAAAATAATTGTTTATAAAATTGTAAATATGCAATAAAACTTCTTTTTCAAATATAACTACTTTCGAATTTGACTTGTACACATTTATTTTGATAAGTTAATGAATCAATTTTATCATACATAAGAGAAACTGGTTATTTACCCATTAAGCATGCGATGTATTATGACCCGGGCAACGCCGGATTACACAGATAGTTATGAAATAATCATTTTTAAAAGTTCACCAAGTATATACAAGTAATTTATAGCAGTTAAACATGGTGCTTTGTGTTCCCTTCAAGACTCCGTAGAAGAAAGAGAAGAAAAGGTAGCACCGGTACTCATTGTTATGAAAGTACCACCTTCCTACCACGATTTTTAATTGTAGATATTTTTTTATTTATTTACATTTCTATATTAGGCTACTAAAGTGCTTGTATCATAGACACAGTATGACCAAAGTACATAATATATTAAAAATTCCGCTGTAAACAGTCAATAAATGAAACTAAATTATGTTTTTTATGTATCCTATGAGATATGAGAATATGTATCCTAACAGATTATTGAATACATATTCTCTGTCTCATATTTACAATTTTATTAGGTACTTATAATACTAACAATAGTATTTGCTTATATACTTAAATATTACTCTTCAAAAGGTCTACTATTTTTATACAACAACCTGTTAAATAGAGCTGGAGTTTTAAAATATCTATCTAATATAATGCCATGTATTTTTCCAAGTGAGAATCTTGCATCTCCCCAAGATACAACAAATGTTGGACTTAACTTCTTAAATTCATTTAAATGAAATTCATGCTTTCTTATAGAATTGTAAAAATTACCTCTATATACTGCCAAATATTTATCACCATCTTGGTACATCCTAATTACAAATTTAGATAGCAGCCTTTTAAGACCAATGTGAAATAGTAAGAATGCTACAAGGTAAATAAGACATTCTTGAACATTATCGGCTATAATTACATCTGAACTACCAAGACAGATTGGTTCATTAAAATCTGTAGTCTTACTTATTAAAAAAGCAAAATAGATAGAACCAAAAGTGAATATCGTTGTTGTTACTGTCAGATATGTAGTTGCCCAATTCAATATATTGTCCATAGGTGCTCTATAAATTAATGTCCATCGTTTCGAGACATCATCTAAGCGTCGGACCTTTTCCTGTATTTCTATATACTTCAGTGGATGTGTCGAATACCTAGGCGCTATTAAGCTAATCAAGTTAATGTTAGGTTTCGCTTTGAAAGTGTTTAATAGCCTCAAACTGTTCAAGTTATATAACCTCATCGTGATAGACATCTTAAATAAAATTAACACTTTAATCACTAATAAATGAAATTATATCTTCTACAATTATTCCATCTTTTGTTTTGTAGGGCAGAAATAATCTATTATAGATTCACCGCGATTCGGCAACTTCATCAAATACAACATTGACAAATACAATATTTTGTGGACACACGACCTAAGTAAAAGTGGGATCAAAACACATGTATACTATACACGACCGCAATAACGTTATTATAAAGCCGCCATTCCACTGCAGTCACTACACGCGAGTCTGCGACCGTAAACTGAGTTGTATTTTTTGTCAGTCTTTAACATGAGAGTCTTTGCAAGTCGATCAGATAATGAAATGTCAAAATTAGGTTCGAATAATTACAGAACAGAGAAATACATTCTTTGTTTTTTGTGAAAAAAAGATATATTGAAATCGCTTGGTTAAAATCGTTGTCAACCCGCTCCTATATTCGCCCACCAATGCCAGGGCCAAACCCCGTGCTCTCCAACCCACCCTATCCCCCATTCCCCAGCTTCTCATGTCCCTACGTCTTCAACCCCCTTTTTTATTTTATTTTTAAATAATGTAGGAGGAAAGCTCTACCAGCCGAAGTGCCGGGCTCTCTATAACCTCCCACGCCCCCGCAGGATAGTAAAAGCTCTTTTCATCCCAATGCTTTATTTATTAGCAGCATTGTTTAGTGCATGCCTAAAGCATTGTCACTTTCCCCAGGCTTGGAAAGATCCTGTGGTAATCGGCATCCCCAAACCCGGAAAATCAATTAATGATCCAACTAGCTACAGACCCACAAGGCTCTTAAAGGAATAGGGCAAACTCTACGAGCAAACTCAAACGTTTGCGAGACGTTCTGGAGCCCCTCCTCATATATGAGCAGACCGAAGTATTCATGTACGCATCAACTTCTCTGCATCACTAAACACATCGGAGACGGGATGTTCCCAGCTGACGGTTACATCAAGCCGACAGTGGCCGTCTTCTTCGACATAGCCAAGGCGTTTGACAAGTTGTGGTACTCCGGGTTGATATACAAGCTGTATCAACTCGAAGAGCTGGATAGACTTGTACGTCTTAACTACGCTTACCTCTCCAACCGCTCCTTCCAAACACAAAGGAACGGTCTTTCCCCCAAGCCCTATTCGCGCTGGTGTGCCCCAAGGCTCTGTATTAGCCCCCATTATATACACTGCCTACACCAATGATATCCCCATCCCCAAAGACGTCAAGCTAGGTTTATTCGCCGTTGATTCGGCCCTATTTTACACAAATCCCAACCTCGAATTCGCACTCCTACCGATGCAAAGGGCGATTGACGCTCTCGCCATCTGGTTCTTGAAATGGCGCATAATCTTCAATCGGCAGAAGAGCGCTTAGATCATATTCGGCCGTTTTCACTTACTAAACGGTAGGCTACGTACTGCCTAAACAGGCTCAGTGGCATGATAGGTAGGCGCAGCATAATGACGATATACAAGGCCTGCACTCGCGTACGCTAGTCAAGTCTTTGCACACAACGTAAATGCTAAGTCACTACTTAAACAGCTACAAGTAGTGCAAAACAAGTTCCTGCGTAGGGCAACCAATACTCCCTAGTACCTCAAGAACGTTGACCTACACAGACACTTACCGACTCTGACTAACACCTTCACCGACTTTAGAGTATATTTCCTAACATCAAGGAAGATTCACACTAATAGGCTGATTGCAAAAGACCACGCCCACCAGAGGTCCCTTTCCTTCTCTTAGCCAACAAGTTCCCGCCAGCACACCTCACATTCATTGTTCTCTCATGGATCACCCGCTTTACGGGCAGTGGCGGGGCAAGACCTAAATTTGATGTGGGCAAGACAGATTTTGCGAGGCCCTGTACTGACCTGAAGACGGATTTCAGGTCGGGGAAAAAGGGGATCTCCATTTTTAAGTCATAACTCAAAAACCATTTGAGATAGTTTTAATTTTAAAAAAGATCCTTAAAAAGGAGAATTTTTTATAAAAATAAGTCTCGACTCCCGAAATCGTAACTCCATTATTTATAATTTTAAATGGACGTGAAAAATATGGTTCCGCGCTGTCGTTTTAGCGCCGTCACGCAGCCGCCTGATAAAGTGTAATAAAAAACCTTGAGGCGCGAGGCCCGTTGTTCCTGCGTGGCCGTGTGCGGTGGCCCACCTCGCCACTGTCCACTTAATCGCGCTGTAATGTCCGTAAGGTATACAGCAATTCTTCTCAAAAAAGTGGCGAGTGGGACATAGTTTTAAAGAAATTCCCGCTCGCCACCGGTGGCTTGGACCTTCTTTTGTTTACCATCATGCTAGGCTAGATTAATGTCGAATCACAATAAAAAAAAATTGCCATCTCATTCATAACCCTACATCACTTTCAGATCACTACACCGTACACCGTCCATGAAAATATTAATATCCCTGTTTGACACCTCTAAAGGTGCAAAATCATTTGGACTACTGGACTGAAAATCTTTTAATTTTGTGTTGCGAAGTTTTAATGCAGTCATGCAGAAATAGATAAAATTAAACAATACTAAATATTATATATAATTTATTTAATAATAGAACTTTGAAATTGTGGTTTACAACAATAATAATAAAAGATTTATTTTAATAAATAATATAACATGTACAAAAAAAAAAAAGATAAAAATATTGCATACAGTTTGTACATAATGCTTATCATTTTACTAATACCTGTCATGTTAGACTTTAATTAATTAAATAAAATGATTTAATAATGAGCATATCTCTTTGATTCCTATCAACAAATCAACAGCCACACTTTGGATAGTTAGCATTGATTTTTATTATTCTACGTATTTGAGATCTGCAGTATTTATTATAGTGAACCAGCAATGCCAAAGAAAAGAATTAAATATGATTGAAACTTCAAATTGTTGCAATATATTTACAATCTGCCAAATAATTATTAAGTCCTTAATATTTTTATGCACACCAACCAAAAAACTTATAAATAAAATAAGTCTGTTTAGGATGCTCTTCATAACTGTTTATTTTTTTGTGGCTCAACATACTCCTCAACTCAGCTTGATGTAAAAATGGAGTGCAGTCCATGAACTAAATAGCAGACGCATTCACCATTTGCGGTTGCTGGTTGCCTAGTTGCAACCGGCAACTTTCAAGACGATCCTAAAGCGCGATTTGCTTCGCATACTGTACATTTAAATGTACAGTACTACCTGAATACTACACAATGAAATAATATTACGCCCGATGTGTTCTCACTATTCTATAATTTTGGATGTTTAAAGCGGAGCATAAAGACACCTCTGAGTTGCATGAACACCGAGTTTTTCAGTCGTTGGCGCCCTTGGACCTCTCCTTGCTACCATCAGACAAAATAAAACTTTCCAAGACTCATTAGAAGCGAACTTTCTTTGACAGATCTTCAAATAATTAGAAAAAGAGGCTGCGAATAAATATTACTTTTACCACTTTTTTTTTTCATATATACATATATGCAATTTACAAAATTATACAATTTTAGGCTGTTGGTCTTTTGCGTAGGTGCCCAATTTTTTTCTCTGAACTGGCGTGTCATTTTCATCTAATCTTGAATCATGTTTATTAAATAAAAAATTGATAACATTTTTATCAAGTTTAGGTTTGGGAACAATGTGTGCATCCATAAATTGCGGTGGACCATTTGATACATTACTACCAGATTTAGGTTCATTTATTGAATTGTTTCTATTAAAACCATTTGTATTGTTATTCTCATATTTTCCGTTAATTAAATTCTTATTTTCTGCTTCGGCGTTCTTTCGTAAGCTCTCTGGAAGTGCGTCTGACTTTAATTTGACGAGTGTTGTGTTCACCACAGAGCAGTCAATTTGCATTAATGTTACATCATCGTTCATTAGGGAATCTGCGAAAAGTTAACAATTATTGTAAGTAAATTATATCTCCCTATCCTTATTGAAATAGAGATGTGAAAGTTTGGTTAATTAATATTAAAACAAGAAAACGTAAGTGTCCATGGGATATGGTAAAATGATAGTACTTAAGATTATTAATCTGGAACGCGAACGCGGTGTAATTTCACTGATTTTAATTTAGGAGAATCGGGCCCTGGTTTGATGTATATCAATCAATCAATTAAATTGTCACGCCTTCTTCCCACGGGGATAGGCAGACACAACTCCCTCGCTTCCTTCACATCCACAATTCTCCTTATACAAGCTCTACGGTTATGGGCACTAGGCAACCTAGCTTTCTTGAGGATGTCTCAGATTTGATCGGAAAACACCCTCCCTGGCCTGCCTTGGGCACGCATCCATCCAAATCTGATTTATAAATTACTTTGACGTATATGTGTTCTATTTTTTAAAGTAATATTTTCTCCTTACCATTTCCTGTCCTGGCTGGTAATATAAGCACCATTTTTGGTGGTGTTGTAGCGTTGTGTGACACAGCTGGCAGTAACAAGTGTTCACCTCTCCCCACACCAACAACGTAGAACGTGTCGTCTCTCCTATGCAATGCTTGTAACAGTGGACTCCATTCTCCATACTTATCTAATGTCAACTCATCATCAATGTAATTATTATAAACTCTATTATAATTTAATACATTGCTATTAGGAAATGCTATGTCCTTATTACGTCTTAGTTTCCTGACGCGCCTGTCTCTAAGATTGCGCGTGTTGAATCTGTTTGCATATTCCATGAAATTGTGGTCTAGGTTTAGTTTTGTGAATAGTTTAAACGTGTCTAGTAGGCTATCTGAAAGATTAAAAAATATATTAAAATAATGATGAAAATTATGAAATTATTCGGACAACAGGCGTTACACGTAAAGTTTCGGGTTCGATTCTCGGTCGGAGCAAAGATTTGTTCTATAGCTTTTAATTGTAATTAATACTAAATTGAATATTACAAATATTAGTTATTAACTCAATTTATTATAATAATACAAATATTTTTTTAATAAAAAAAGAAGTGTATGTTTATTTGATCAAGGTCAGGTCTAGTCTCTAAGAGTGGTAATGGTGGCCAGTATTCTGATCCAGGGTAGTACCACCACTTGTAAGTGGTGGTACTACCTGACTTGGTGGACCGTGATTTGACTTTTTCTAGTTCGAACACTATTGGCAAATATAGAACTGTATTAGCAGCCACCTTTATTGAGTCAGCACTCTAGCTTAACATGGTGTCATATGTCAATAATATATGTAAAAAGTTAATGCCAAAGCCTCTAAGCTGGGCAAGTAAGCCGCTACGTCAAATCAAACACACATGCCGCGGGGTGAGGTGATAAAGTCAGCCTTATAAAAGATTGCGCGACATGCGGGTTGCCCTCTCTTTTCGCCACAGCCACAGTCGCTTTGGCCAATTGCTTCTGATTTGTATAATATATGCATAATTGAAATACAAATATAAGACAAAAGTTAAAATAAAATGATTCACCTTCATTTTTATCATAAATTTTCTTACTTTTCCGCTTAGGGCCATTATTAGTCCAATTAAGTGTTTTACCTCTACCTATCCACTGATTAAGCTCACCAGCTATTCTTATATTTTCACTTTGACTTATATTAATAAAATCGTTCATTCTTATTGTACTATTCTTGCAGTCAGGTATGTACGATTCATTCAATGGACGGTCGTAAATATCTGAAACAAATGAGACACATTACCGATCACGTATATTTTAGGAATATGTAATGCTTTCTAAGCTGGTCGTAGTTTTCTCATAACGAGAATATTTCGTTTTGTGCAGCACTAAAATCATATGCACGAGCTGCCATAAAGCACTGATTGTTAATTCCTTGTGCTAATTCCTTAAAAGCCAATAGCGTAGTGGCAATAATGAATTATAGGAGCAAAAGGTGACCGTAGTCTTGTGGTCGCGCAAACCAACAACTCCTAAGTAAACACGTGCTACGTGCATATATCGGTATTCTGGCCGTTTCTCCCCTTTTGCGCTACTTGACGCTATTTGCTTTGGGTCTGGTTATCAATGAGTGGTAGGCAGTGGTACCCAGTCTGCCGATTCGGGGTAGTACCACCACTTACAAGTATACAGACCGTAAAGTGATTTGGTCACGTTTCGGGATCAGCTTGTAAGTTGCTGTCCAACTAGGCCGGCATAGTGGATGTGATGGCTATTCACAGTTATCGGATTGTAGTAGCAGTGTCATTCATTCATGGACTACACTCCAGCTTGTCATCAAGCGGGGTGCTGTCATATATCAAGTGACAATAAAAAAAAAAGAATGGGTACCACTTTCATATATTAAATTCATACCTTCTGGTGTTGGATTACCACTGCTATTTTCAACAGACCAAAGTAAATGCCGAGTACCAGGTGAACCAGTATTCTGAACTGGCATAGGTTTATTACTCCATCTAAAAAAACATAAGTTTCCTGATTACTTCCAAATGTTAACAAAACCTATAGTCTTGGATCCTTCAAGCAAAGCGTGAAAAAGCATCATTGGCCGGCATAGTGACGGCGACTGTGGCAACTCTAAGGTGAGCTGGTTTATCAGTCGTTGGCCCCAGACTGGGAATCTCATAAACGCTGATAAATTGTATTCAAGTAAAGTATAATAAATTATTTTAAACATTGAAGAAGCTCAAAGTTGCAATAAGTTTATGCTTCAAATACAAAAGAAAGAAAGAAAGTCTTGGGTGAAATATTTATATACAAAACTTGATGTTTGCTGGTTACGCAAAACGAGAGCACGAGTTCGAAACCACCCACCAGTATCGAAACCACCCACCAGTACCTATGTATCTTTGATATATGTACTTTGGTTGTCCTGTTTCTATGATACAAGCACTTTAGTAGGTTAGTATAGAAATGTGAATGATAATAATTAGGAAAAAAACTTAAATAACCATAGAGATTTATAAAGAGAATTGTGCAGTTGAAGGAGTTGTTTCAGGATCGTGGAAAGTGGTGCTCCGTTCTCTGATTACTATCTGTCGCGATTATTTATGCGCGAAATTATGACGATAATTATAAAATAAACTCACCCAAGACTATTCCAGTTTAAGGAAACCATAAATATCATACCAAATATCACAGCTACATTTTTTCGTGGTACAAAAGAGGTCGGATTTAAACGGAGTATCTAGAAAAATAAAGAATAATTAACATTATTCATAATGTATAATCAATAAAAGTTCACTTACTGGTCACAATTAATTTAAGTAAAATATTGAGACTAATCATTCAGTTAATTAATTTGATGGGACAAACTTCAACTTTTTTGAACCGAGTTAAGTCGATTCAAAAATATGCATAAACCGATTCGCAAACTGGATGTATTCGATTCAAACCAGTTTACAAACAGAGTTAACAATTCGGTCCGACATTCTAAATTGCCTAATACACAGTATGGTTTGCTATAGAATTTCGGATGCCAAATATGATTAAATAAATTTAGTGTCTGATCTATATAATAGTTCAAACCGGTTTATTGTAGATGTTAACCAACCCAATTCGGTTTAGGTCTCAACTTGGTTTAACCTGGGTTGAAAAGTCGAGTCCTTACATCTCTAATTTGAACTACTACATTACACGCTAATGCGCTTGGTGACTGAGCAACCTATTGTATTTCCATTTACCTTACGATTAGACTGGCCACAATTTTTTAGTTGTTCTTTAAGCAGACGATTCTCAAGTCGTAGCCGAGCAATCTCTTGATGTGCTTCACTTAACTGTTGTTCCAATGCTGTTACATACTCCTTCTTTTTCTTTCGCGACTGACAAGCTGATTCTCTGTACAGATTTTTAAAAAAATATTTAGGTCATCATATGACAAGGTTCTGATAATAACAAGCTAGAGCATCCATGAGCTGCCTAGGGCCTGCCTAGGCCTAGCTATAGGGACCTGAGCTGGCGGTAGCTTGTTGACCTGGTGAGATGCCTCTTCATGCTGAGCTTGAAGGTTAATGAAGGATTATGGGAAAGAAGAAAGACGTGTTTGGGAATGTTGTTTCATTATTTAATGGAACAAAAGAGAAAGGACTGTTCAAATCTTTTGGTTATATTTTTATTTACATTCCTGTATTAAGCTAATAAAGTGCTAATATCACAGAAGCAGGACACCAAAGTACATATATCAAAGATACATTGTTATCAGCAAATGGTTTTGCTTTTGGTTTGCGTGACTATTGCACTTCCACTAATCCTTCAAATCAAATTGCGAGTCAACAGTGACGATCACATTTTATCAAGTTCACACCTCAGCGGTGAAGCACGCAACGTGCCT
Source organism: Tinea trinotella (assembly GCA_905220615.1). Classification (NCBI taxonomy): domain Eukaryota; kingdom Metazoa; phylum Arthropoda; class Insecta; order Lepidoptera; family Tineidae; genus Tinea; species Tinea trinotella. The sequence goes on from HG992312.1 coordinate 11,358,656, forward strand.
TAATAAGTATTTACAGCCTCCAAATACATGAAAAATATTTAATGGCGTAATAAAGTACTTTTTTATGATATCAGATGTTTATGTTTTGCGATGCTATTGAATATCAAGTTACAAACATGTTTCATGATTGCGTTCTAAGTGTAATAAAAATGCAAAACAGTAATGTGTGTATTGGTACGACACAGTTTTTTTCAGGTTAGGCGGAATTTTAAAATCTTTAAATTAAAAAATAGGGATTCCTTCGTCCAAATTGGGACATAAAAAAGTATAAAATCAGAATTAGGAATGTTTCTTAGCTTAAAGCTTAAAAATCGAGAAAGAATTATTTAAATACGTCAATTTATGTATTTTCTATACTAAAGTGAACCATGGATTATCATGGAAACAGAACAACCAAAGTACATTTGTCAAAGATACATTGGTACCGGTGGGTGGTCTCGAACTCGTGCTCTCGGTTTGCGTAACCATTGCACTGCCACTACACCACGGTCGCCTTTAGTTATCATGATATGGAATTTTCTTCTTCTTCTTGTTCTAATTAATGGCGCATGTGTTATTTGTATTGATACAAACAATATCACATTGCCAATGTCAAGTATAGGCCAAAATGTTAAAAAAAAACATATGACTATATCAACTCGCTGCTGCACAGTGCCCTCTGAGAGAATTTTAGCCATCAGCCAACAACAAAAGGGAAGTTATTGACTAATGCCCAGGCTACACCGGCATATCCACTTTCCATATCAACGAAGCGAATTTTAAATTGAGCGAACGTAGTATTGGAAAATGACGTCACACCGGTCTTGTGGCTTTAAGCGGGACCCGATATTAATCCGAACTTTGAATGCCTGTAAAATTATAACTACTTGGTATTTTTGAATGTCACAAAAAACTAGTTTATTTTATTGTGACACGACATTTGACCTCGACCCGCCTAATGATAAGCAAAAGGAGATCCAAGAGTGACGACGACTAAAACAACCGAGTTAGTTCACGGCTGCCTCAGCCGCCGTCTCTATGCCGGCCACTATTGCACATCTATTAACATTCCTAATCACGTTGTAATACCGTCGTCAATAGACAGATTAATAGTTCTCTTTTTAATTAATTTATGTAATTAAAAACATTAAAGTAAACTTACCTATTCTTAATCATACGCTGTTGTTTCTTTATTGCTCTGATTTCATTTTCGGTCATATTGCTATAATCTATTGGTGGACTTGAGCTATCTACATCATAATTTGGCATGACACCATTTTGTACAATATTTGTTGCATTATCACATTGAGCAAGCAATTGTTGAGTTTCTAACATATTACTTTTAGGAGGTAGGACCTGCGAAAATGAGCTACAGTTAAAATTCAGTAAGATTATTTGAATTATTTTATTATTGTGGACTTGATAAGGAGGTCCAAGAGAACCGACGACCGAAAAAAACCCGACACAGATTGTGGTTACCTCAGCCGCCATATTAATTAAAGCCTAGAAAACATTAATAATTATGTCTATCTCAGTAAACATTAAAAGGAAATGAAATACAGATAAGGCGTATTTGATTAGAATACACAGATATGTATTTGATCTGTATAATCAAAGACAGATACAGATAATATCAATTAAGGCGACCGTGGTGTAGTGGCAGTGCAATGTCTATATAAGCCGAGTGCACTATGTAGTGGTTCAAAACCACTAACCCATACCAATGAATCTTTAATATATATACTTTGGTTGTCCTGTTTCTATGATACAAGCACTTTAGTAGCTTAGTATAGAAATGTATAATAATAAAAAATACTCACTTTAACCTGAATAGCACTATTTAATCGTGTTTGTATTAAATTAGGCAACACAACTTCACCATTCTTTGTACTCTCAGGTGACAATATCAAGCAATTATTAGGTAATGGTTTATTTGCAACCGTTTTATGTTTCTTCAAAATGGTTGGACAAGATTTTTGTGAAAGAAGCACAGGTCTTTTATTTGATGCACTAAATTTAGGCTTGGTTGGTGGCGAATGTTCATTTTCCACTTTGAAATATGCATCTGGTTTTGTTTCGCCTAAAAAGAAAAGAGTGATTTCAAAACTACGAATGTAAAAAGCAATAAAAAACTGCACTGAGAAAAAGAGACTATACCATATACGGTTTCCTATACCTATACCATATATATATGGTTTCCAGTTACTGATCTTATAGTCGGTATCAAAGGATTCACTGCTAGGCTCTCGTCTCCAGGATCGGCAAGGGTCTACTAGCCTACCCAATGACTAGTTGCTTTGAAATCTCGCCAGAACTGTGGAATAGTTCAACTGTCATTCCTTACTGCCACTGCTGAGACAATCTGATTGCTCACTGATCCATGCGGCAAAATCGAAAGTGGATTTATCTTGGCTAACACACAGACCAATGATCATGGTGCAGACATATATTGCATTGAACTTTGGAATAACTCTCAACACCTCTGACAGAAAAGTCATCCAGGGTATTTTTTAAATAATAAGGTAACTGTGGTCTAGTAGCAGGTAAATGGTGTCGCAAATCAAGAGGTGCTGGTTCAAAAGCACTTGCCGGTTCTAAAGTACTTTGGTTTTCATATTACTATAGTATGTAAGCTATTATACATACTATGTATAATAGTATTATACATACTATGTATAGTAGCTTAGTATAGTAATAAATAATTATATGTCTGAGAAACATTTACCTGCAACATTATTATTATTACAATTGAGGTTCCACAAGGAATTGTCATCTTCTTCCTTTTTAATCCCCTGTAGACATAAAAGTCAGAATGTTAAATGTTAAATGATAATACATAATTTTAAGGCAACCGTGACGTAATGGTTACGCAAATCGAAAGCACAGGTTTAAAACCACCTGCTGGTACCAATGTATCTTTGATACATGTACTTTGGTTGTCCTGTTTCTATGATACAAGCACATTAGTAGCTTAGTGCAGTAAGCTACTAATATTTCTATGATACCCATCTTATATATATTTGCCTTATTATTTGATTATACCCCGTTATACGTGAATTTAGCTTAACGCGATTTTGACCGGAGCGCATCCCTCGCGTAAAACGGAGTAATACAGTATATAAAAATAAAATAATGTAAACAAAAACAAATAATGTCATCCAAACCAAGCTAATAAAGATATCAAGTAAATATAACTCATATATGAAAAGCAATAAATATTATATTTCCATGCATTTGTAAAGCATATATGGAATGTGTATTGTAATAATTACCTCGATCTTAATCACACCATTTTCTATAGACACAACTGGTCCATTGTGCTCCGGTGGCCTTACATTAGGTATGGGTGATGTTGATGGACTTGTTTTGATATTATCTGCATAAATACATATGTATACATGTAGTAACAAGCATTGACAAAGGAATGCTTCGATGGTTTGGTCACATGGAAAGGATGAGTGAAAGTATATTGTCGTAAGGAATTTATAAATCTGATGTGGATGGATGCGTTAAACAAGGCCGGCCCAGGAGGATGTTTTCTGACCAAATCAGAGACATCCTCAAGAAAGCTAGGTTGCCTAGTGCCCATAACAACAAAGCCTGTATGAAGAGAATTGTGGATGTGAAGGGAGTTGTGTAAGGATCGTGGCAAGTGGCAATCCGTTGTCTCTGCCTATCCCTGTGGGAAAAAGGCGTGACAATTTGATTGATTGATTGAAATACATTTCATTATATAAGCACCAATTAACTTGCAAGTTTAAATGAGATTCATACTCTCTGTTGTCCTTTGGCAACATCCTTCATGAGATTTATTTCTTAACACTCTTGGCAACTTATTATTAAATGGCAATTTATTGTGATTCGACATATGACAGCACCCCACTTGATTTTAAGCTGGAGTGTGGCCCATGAATGAATGTCACAACTACTACAATTCAATAACTGTGAGTAGCAATCACATCCACTATGCTGGCCTAGTTGGAACCGGCAACTTACAAGCTGATCCAGAAACGCGAATGAATCACTTCACGGTCTGTATACTTGTAAGTGGTGGTACTACCCCGGATTGGCAGACTGGGTACCACAGCCTACCACTCTTTGATAACCAGACCCGAAGCAAATGTCCGACCCTTTTTTTTCAACAAATATTTAAAATATTAAATATATTTATTAAATATTACAAATAAAAGCTATTAAACAAATATTTGCTCCGACCGGGAATCAAACCCGGACTTTACGCGCAATAAACCAATCGTTAGTCAATCTGCCACGCCTGTCGGCAAACCTATAATACATACCAGTACTTTGCAAAAACTGATCCACATCCTCAATCTTCAGTGTATCTGGTAGAGAATCACCCATAATACTATCCCAGTCAATAGGGGATGAAGGATTAACATCTGAGTAACTGAGAACAAATATATTTTGTTTTTTATTATGGCTGGACATATAGAAACACCTTACCTGATACTAAGCTAGAGTGCAGTCCATAAATAGAGGTAACTGCTACAATCAATCAAATTGTCACGCTTACTTCCCACAGGGATAGGCAGAGACAATGGAGGGCCACTTGCCACGATCCTGACACAACTCCCTCGCTTCCTTCACATTCACAATTCTCTTCATACAAGCTCTATGGTTATTGGCACTAGGCAACCTAGTTTTCTTGAGGATGTCTCCGATTTGGTCAGCGAACACCCTCCTGGGCCTGCCTTGTTTAACATATCCATTCACATGAGATTTATTGCTACAAAGGTTGAATAATTGTAAGTAGCTCCACTCCATCATCATATAAAGTGAAATATTTAGGAATTTTAAAATGTAAAGACTTTGAAGTGACACTAAGCTACTAAACCAATCATTTTAGTTGACAAGTGGAATGCTTTACAAGTGGACAAGAGAAGTTCTCTCCATTCTATAACCTTGATTCTTTTAGTGGTGCGGGAAGAAGTGGTGAAGGAAGTGGCCTGCATAGTAACGGCGACTAGGCAACCATGTTTTTAGTCATAAGGTACTGAATATTCCAATTTGTGTAGTCATTAGTCAGCATAGTGAATTAGGTGGTTAAGGTGATTAAACAAATGTAAACCGTAAACTAAGGCATTCTTATAGGTTTTCGGTGCTCTTGGCCCTATGCTCACTGATAGTTAAGATTAATTGTTGCGTCTCAAACTAAAAAAAAACCTAATTATTGAACAATAATAAAAATCTAAAATACCATGACATAAATTTCTTAGTATCATCATCACTGCTTGAATCCGAATTACTACTTTCCAAAGGTGAAGATTTTAAACTCAAATCTGGAGAGGTAGGTTGAATCAATATTGAACCAGCATCAGCTAAGATTTGACTTGGTGATTCATCTCTTGCATCCAATAATGATGACCATTTGTAGTCTGTATAAAGCTCATCCAAGATATCACCTGTGAAAAAATATTATCCTTGACTCTGTTATAACAATTGGAAAATAAAAAGAGCAATGACTTGAGCTATGCAGTACAAGAATTGATCTGCCAAGAAGAGTGCTGGATTGTGATGGAAGTTGTGCACATAATTCATAAGATGTATTTTATAATCTACACATTCATAAAGCAAAAAGTAAATAAGTAACAAAACTAGTTACAAGCAGCTTGAATGCTAACACTCTTTTTTCTGCTGGGACCTATACCTGCACATGGAAAGGATGAGTGAAAGTAGATTGATGAAAGGAATTTATAAATCTGATGTGGATGGATGTGTTAAACAAGGCAGGCCCAGGAGAGTGTTTTTCGACCAAATCGGAGACATCCTCAAAAAAGCTAGGTTGCCTAGTGCCCATAACCACAGAGCCTGTATGAAGAGAATTGTGGATGTAAAGGAAGCACGGGAGTTGTGTAAGGATCGTGGTAAGTGGCGCTCCATTGTTTCTGCCTATCCCCATGGGAGAAAGGCGTGACAATTTGATTGATTGACCTATACTCAGGCTCAATTCTCACCAGAATATGCAGTACTACAATTACAGAGTTGTGTAAATACCACAATATATCTTTGCACAACCTTTTCAGTCCCGTTGCATCTCTCACTTTAGTACAACTTAAAATGTACAAGTAATTAATATTAGATATAAGCCAATAAATATTTAAGTATCAAGATTGCATTATTAATTAACAAGGTTAAAATAATAATCTGATAAGGCAGGTGCATCATTGTTCTCCAAATACAGTTGTTATTGCAGTTTACGAAAGTAATAAAACGGTTGAATAAGCACTGAAGTGAATACAAGGGCACATGGAGAATTAGACAACGAAAGTAATACCGGGGGTCAATAACATGAAGCACATTGTTTATAGTTGGCAGCCGGGAAGTAAATATTGTTAAATTTACCGTATAGGAATCCTTCATTTTCCATCGAAATATCCACGTCCATGATGCTTTCCATAAATACAATAAAACACTATATTTTAATAATTTACATTTGGATATATTTTATTATTATTCATTTACAAAAACGTAACGAGCGCACTCATCTTATCTGCGCAATTCAAATACTGTTCGAAAACTAGATTATTGATGTTTGAGGTCTTGTTGTTGACAAAGGTGGAAGTTTCATCAATTCCACATAAATACAATACTTATCGTTAATGGCCAATTTATACCCCAGGTAATACCTCTAAATCTGTGTATAATGCTTTTTTCGCTGATACATTATTATTGAGTATTTAACAATCATAATTATAAGTAATAAATCTATGCTTAAATAAAAATAGTGATAATTATGAACGTGTGTTGTGTGGTAACTGACAATACTTTTATTTATTTAAAAAAATGTAAAGGAGTCATCGTCCATACAGCCTAGTCTTTAATAAAATAATTTATATGTTTTCAGTGAATAAACGATAAAGATAAATCCTGAAATATGGAGCAACCATGAAATACGTTACAAAACTCTTACATTTTGGAAACAGATTTAAAAAATCCGACCATATAAAATCTTACAAAATAAAAATACAACGAAACGGGGGTGGGCCTATGTTCAGCAGTGGACGCCTTCTGGCTGATGATGATGATGACAACGAAAGGGTTGTAAAACATATAAAAATTGTTACGTTTCCTAATCTTATTTTATATTCATACATATATATATTTTTCAAATGGAAATTATGATAAATTTCATAAAACGGAATATAGGCGATTTGACAGTTGAAAAGTCGATTGATTGATCCGGCCGAGTACACTACTTCATTATTTTATTTCATACTAAATATAGGTTTACTTGGTGTATATTATAAGTTATTAAATGTTTATTGTGCTATTATGTGATCATACTATACACTATGCCATAGTAACAGATTACTCAGCAAAAAATTGCAACCATGTCAGTCCCTGAAATATGCAGCGACTATATATTTCGTCCGCAGCAGCATCTAGACTCCAAATGGCTGCAATCAAATTTGCAAGAAGCTCTGCAGGATCGTGATAGACTCTTCTCCAAATTTGAAAGTTTACTACGAGACAAAGAAATCTATTTTTCAACAGAAAATGGGTTTGTCAACAGCAACGGAATTACTGCAAAAATTGGCGATAGCGGCAAATATTATTGTGGTTTGCGGGTAAATAGATAGTGTTATAAATTATATTTATAAAAGTATTCTTTTAAATGTCTAATATTTGTTTTTTAAATTATAGATTCTTACTTGCACATGTTGTGATGGGCTTTGTGGACCTCATTCTGGTTGTGCCTGTGACCCATGTGCCATTTTAGGTGCAGAAGAGCAACTCCGTTCAGAATGCATGAAACATTACAAGGGTCTAAAGCTTTTCACATACATACAGCTATTAAACCGATTTAAATGGAAGATTGATGCTGGTATGTTTATCATTTATATTATAAGAAATAAAGTATTATAATATTAAATAATACAGACATTACTATGTTCAGATATTAAGGCAACTGTGTAGTGGTAGTCACGGGCGTAAAACCACTTGACTGTACCAATGTATCTTTGGTATATGTGAGGGTTGTCCTCAATCAATCAAATTGTCACACCTTTTTCCCACAGGAATAGGCAGAGACAACGGAGCGCCACTTACCACATTCCTTACACAATTCCTTTGCTTCCTTCACATCCACAATTCTCTTCATACAGGCTCCGTGGTTATGGGAACTAGGCAACCTAGCTTTCTTGAGGATGTCTCAGAAAACACCCTCCTGGGCCTGCCTTGTTTAACGCATCCATGCACATCAGATACCTTTCGTCAATCTACTTTCACTCATCCTTTCATTGTGCCCAAACCATGGAAACATTATTTTGTCAATCCCTGTCACATCTTCTTTCAAACCACATCTATCACGCACTGCGCTATTCCTTATTCTATCTACTATCCTCACTCCAGATACACTCCATAATTTTATATATTTTTTATTTATTCCAGATCACACATCATTGAGGCTTATTGTAAAAACAATTATTCATGAACAAAGTAACAGGGCAATTCTAACAGCTATGTCATGCCCCTTCATCCAACATGTTCGGCATCTTATTGTTCTCTGTAACAGACATTTAGTTGCTGTTATAAGGTAATAATAACTTTATTTATTGTGTCTAAGCATGAGACAGCAACCTGCCTGATGTTAAGCTGGAGTGTGGTTCATGAATGGAGGCGACTGCTACTACCATTGATTAACTGTAAGAAATAATTACAATCTTAAACACTTATGTTCATGCTACCATGTGGCATGAAATATTTTTTCTTTAATTATTTTATGCCACTGTCTGTTATGATTCTTATTAGCAACAATTTGAGTTATAATAAAAAGGTAAAGTATTTAGAAATATAATAAATTAAATGTATATACCATAATGGTACAAATAAAATTAATTATTATTTGTGTATAATAATTTAAAAAATCAATAATAACATAGTCTTAAGAGTGGAAGGCAGTGGTGCCCAGCTTGCCAACCTCCCTAGGTTATATACTCCCTATATATAACCTGGATAGTATACTCTTACAAGTATACAGACCATGAAGTGACTGAGTTGCGTTTTAGGATCGGCATAGTTATGTCATAGTTACAGTTATTTTACTGTTGTAGCAGTCTCCTCATGGACCATACCCCAGCTTAACATCAGGCGGAATATATTGTTGAGTCACAATATTACCTGGCATAAAAACTATATTTAGAAATCATATTTTTGGACATTTTGAGCCCATTTTGAGGTTGATTGTGTTCCACCAGGTCTTAAGTATTAAACTTTATATAAGAAGTAATTTAAATGGTAATTTGATATTTTAGAGAACACAATTATCAGAAAGTAAAAAGGGAATGTAAGTTGGAAAAGAAAAAACAACTTGCAATTAACAACAGAGTACTTAACAATAAAATTGGGATATCTACTGAAAATCAAGATCATATTGAAGAACAAGTGGATAATGAAGGGTTAGTGTTTTTTATGATCATAATAATGACTTATTGCAGGGGGCCTATGTTGAATAAATGTTAAAGTGATTTTTCTATCCTATTTTTATTACTAAATATGCAATTATTAAATAACTAAGTTTTACATATATAAAAAATAATATTAAGAGTTAAATATAGTTTATAATTCACATGCACAATTCTCTTCATGCAAGCTCTATGGTTATGGGCACTTCGCAACCCAGCTTTCTTGAGAATATCTCCAATTTGGTCAGAAACAACCTCCTGGGCCTGCCTCGTTTAACACATCTATTCACATCTGATTGGAAAATAAAATGTGTATATTGCATGTGCTACATAGAATTTGTGTCACTTAATGTTCAGAGTGGTTGCACCTAAGAAACAAATACCAGGCCTGATTCCTGGTCGCAGTTAATTGATGTGCATGCATAAATTTTTCTGTGCTATTTTAAATAATACAGTAATAATACTAGAACTGGCATCTTTATAGGTGACAAAACGCAACTCAGTGACTTCATAGTCTGCACACTTTATGATGCACACTAGTATTGTAGTATTGTGTCTGCACACTAATACTACCCCAGATCGGCAGACTGTGTAAATGACCATCAACTATTGGATTATTCCACTTTCCCCTATGAGACCTCTATGGTGGGGTAACATAGAATACTCTTGGCCAAATTTTGTAATTGTTATAATTATTGAAATGCGTCCTAGGAAAACTAAAATAATTTATTTAACTCACAAGGGTCTTTTTTTGTCATTTTGTTAGTCTATTTTGCTCGTTGTATAAGAAATATAGAAAAATAGGTGATTTGACATTTATCTGACTAAAACTATTGTTACAGTGATTTTGGATTAGCTAGAGTTGGTGCCCGAGCTGCCTTACGGCTTGCTTTATCATTAGTCCGCCGTGCGTGGCGTTGTGGGGAAGACGCCGACGTGTGTTCGGCGTTACTGCGAGATGCTCTCGATGCTGTGCGAGCTTTGCCCGATGCTGCTCTATTTGCGGGTGCTGATGCTTTTCAGAGTGTGCCAAGATCTCAGAAAATATGGGCTGAAGTGGTTGACAGTGCTGCTAAATTTCTTCATGAAGTTGTTGTTGGGTAAGTGTATTTAGGGATGTTTTTAATTGGTCCCCTTGGTATCAGAAGGCAAGTTGAGATCAAATGTTGACTCATAATAGGAACAAATATTATTTTAAAACTTTATGCACCATGTACAAAGACGAACCGATTGCGGTAGACATTCTCTGCCACTTTGAACCTTGGGGACCAACAGAATAAATCATCAAAATAAATGATAAGTTGCAATATAACGATAAATACTCATAAGAGTAAAATATACATTATCATTGTTTATCGTATGCATAATATGCTATGTGATTTTATTTTAAAATCTGTTTCTGATGCAATTCTTCTATTGCAAGAAAATATAGTGGATCATGCATTTGCAGCCACAATATGTAGTAACTGGTTTTAAACAATTATTAACCAACCAGTGGTTGTATACCCTATGCCAGCTTAGTTGGATGAGACTAATTTGATTCAATAATTTCAGTGAGGTAGGATGCAGTGTACCGCTGGGTGATTGGCGGACATCTTTATGTGTTTGGGTCGAACTGTGCGCCCGACGAGCTGAACTACCAGCTCTGTTAAAAGCTGCTCATGTGCTTCTTTCTTTACCACCAAGTATGACTTCCGAAAATGAGTGGTATGTATCGTCTTAGTTAATTATGATTTGAAACTTTTTCTCTGACAGATGTAAAGGACATCATTCATTTTGTATGAGGACTTGGGTTTAATTGCATATACATTTTAAAATAGTTTTCATACAGACAGCATATGACTTTTTTAGAATGTCTTTGATTTAATCTTCTGTAACAATTGTTAAGGAACAACTTTCTGGGTCATCTATTCTTCTATTCTTCCACCTAGCTTTGATTTATAAATAAGTAATGATATTTATTGTTTAGTTTTACATTGGAGGAATGTTCAGCTCCTCTAGGCCCATTTCTACGCCGCATGGCCAAAGTTCAAACACCTAATACTCAAGCATCTGCTAATTTAACAGAACAATATTTAAGGTAAGTTTCTATTTAATATTTTTTTTTATTGATACTTTTCATCTGACATCAAATTGACTGATGGTCAGCAAGAGGAAGTCCAAGAGCGACAATTTATTTTACAGCTACCTCAGTCGCCGTCTTAGTGCCACGCCTTTTTCTCACTGGGATAGGGCGCCACTTGCGACGACCCTGACAACTCCCTAGCTTCCCTCACATCCACAATTCTTTTTAATCTAGCTCTACGATTATGGGCACTGGGTAACCCAGCTTTCTTGAGGATGTCTCTGATTTTGTCTACTATTCTATTAAGTAATTATCGAGACAATAATAAATATTATATTGTGGCTTGACATATAACAGCAATGATATGCTGGGGTGTAGTTTATAAATAAAGAGAAATAGTTCTACAGGTATATTACCGTGATTGGCAATTAAATTCACTATCCCAGCCTCGTTAGAACCAGCTACTTTCACCATGGATTGGCAAACTGTCTGCCTACAACTCTTAATTAAGTTTTTGAGATAAAATATTAAAAATATGTTTTTAGAGAGTTGGATATTCCAAGTGGCGATGGTCTTATGATAATCAGGAAAGCTGGCATAGCTTTGCTCTGTCACCTTGATCGGCTTAGTGCAAGTTTATTGCCACCTCTCAACGGATTTGTAGCCGTAAGTAAATTTTATTATTTATTAACCCACCAGTGGGATAATTATTTTATTTTTATTTATTTATATATATTTTGGTACTAAGTTATCAAAGTGCTTGTATCATAGGAACAGGACAACCGAAGTACATATATCAAATATACATTGGTACCAGTGGGTTGTCTCGAACTCATGCTCTCGGCTTGTGTAACCATTGCACTGCCACTACACCACGGTCTCCTTAGATGGGCTAATAATAAAATTTATTTATTATTAACAAGAAAAACAATGTGGGTAAATCAATACGTCAGTATACATTCCCTGTGATATTGAAGTGTTTTTAATTATTATATTAACTTGACTTGCCTGATAGTAAGCAAGGGGAGGTCCATGATCACATTTTACAGTATTTTTGTCAATGACTATGCCAGTCTCATTTAAATTATGAATATGAATCATGTGAATATGAATTGCCTGTGCAGAGAAATTCATGTTACTGTTGACTTATGATGGAGTTATTTATACATTGCCTTGTGATTCTTCTTAGTAACAGAGTGGTAGATAGGTGGAATAACCTACAAAAACAAGTTGTGTCAGCTAAGACTGTTAATCAATTTAAAAATAGACTGGTCAAGTTTTTGGACAATACCAACAAAAACAAGATTGTTAAAGCATTGAATTAAAACCAGATACAGGCGATTATCAGTTGTCTATCAACTGCTTGCCTGTTTAATAATAATAATAATGTAATTTTAATATAATCCAATTTTACTTTGACAGTGCACGGAATCAGCACAGGAAGTGATGTCAGTTGGATATGGTCACATACATTTGGGCAATATACGCATAGACCAAATTGCCTGTGCAGAGAAATTCATGTTACTGTTGACTTATGATGGAGTTATTTATACATTGCCTTATGATTCTTCAACACCTCAGTTAGTTCCCGGTAAGTTTATTCTTGTGCTCTCCAGTTTGCATTGTATGAAGTAAATGAATCCACATATATTTAAATTATTAATAATAGGTCTCGTTATGTTACTTAATTTTCATGCTTAAATAACTATGATACTTTTCTTTTTTATTTAATAATTAAATAATAATTTTTAGGCTTGGAAAGCAAAGTGATAACTCAAATAGCGAGTCATCCTTGCGGGCAGCATTATTTGTGTTGTTCTTCAGAAGGTGGAGTCTGGTCGTGGGGTTGTGGGGATGATGGGCGGCTTGGCTTAGGGGATACAGCTCCGAGAGATGCACCATCATATATTTTTTTCTTAGCCCATCATGAAGTTATTAAAGTTGCGGCTGGAGTTGCTTGCAGGTAATTATTTTTATAATGAACGACATAGATTATTTTTTTGTTATAAATAAATATATGAAAAGTTTGTGTTCGCTGTGCGCGATTCCACCCTAACTAAGGTAGAGAGAAGAGAGCGCCACTTTTTACAATCCTTGCACAACTCCCTCGCTACCTTCGTGGATCTACTACTCCGGATCCTCAATTTAGTTTAATCAAGGAACAATCTGGGTCAACCCCCTTATATCCTTTCATAGGCCTCCGATTTATAAATCTCTTTTTTTAATTTTGTAGAGGAATTTATGTCAGGATCGAGGCAAGTGGCGGTCCATTGTTTGTGCTTATCCTATGTGGGAAAAAGACGTGACAATTTGATTAAATGAATATCCTTTCATCCATTATTTTAATGAGCCGACGAAAGGATGAGTGAAAGTAGATTGACGAAAATAATTTATTAATCTCATGTGAATGAATGCGTTAAACGAGGCAGGCCCAGGAGGGTTTGCCAACCAAATCAGAGACATCCTCAAGAAAACTAGGTTGCTTATTGCCCATAACCATAGAGCTTGTATGAAGAGAATTGTTAATGTGAAGGAAGCGAGAGAATCGTGGCAAGTGGCGCTCCATTGTCTCTGCCTATCCCTGTGGGAAAAAGGCGTGACAATTTTTTTTGGAGCGATGGTTGTGCGAACCGAAAGACCCTGTATCAAAAACCACTGTCGGTACCAATATATCTTTGAGTTACGTAATTTGTTCGTACTGTTTCTATGATACAAGCACTCTTAAGTAGGGCACATCGCAACATTCTTTTTCAATCATTGTCACTTAGTCGTTTGTGTGTATTAATGCTTCTATTGGTTACAGTGCGGTGATAACTTCGCGTGGTGCTTTATATACTTGGGGAAAGGGCAGTCACGGCCGACTCGGTCATGGCAGCTTGGAAACATGTTTCACACCAGAACCAGTCAATTTCAACGCTCATAGTATAGAGAGAATTATGGATGTCTCTTTAGGTAAGTCTGGACGACAAAAAGAAAACGCACTCGGGGACTGTCGCGGTAAAGCTATTGCATAGCATTTTTTATCAACTTATGCAATTATAATTATTTATTTATGCTGTATTTTTTTTTCTTTGATATTAATTCAAGTTACACTTTTTGAGCGTGGTGACCGATAAGAAAAAACAATATCGCACTGTCGTGTTACCAAATGCGCCACGGCTTTCATATTCTAATTCTATTGGTTTTTTTTTACATATAGGTTGGGGTGAGAGTCAAACGCTCTGTTGCACTTGGGAGGGCGCCGTCTATGCATTTGTGGATAGTGAAGGTGGAGCTCCAACACTGCTAACATCATTATCGGTTTTGCGTGTTATTAGAGTTTATACTGGGAAAAATTTTCATGCTGTACTCACTGATGGGTTAGTATTTTGTTACTTTTTTAAATATTTTTATTGGGACTCTACATCTTACCTCTACCTGCCTGATGGAAAGAAAGAGGAGGTCCAACAGTGCCGACGACTTAAGTTACATAGATAATATACTTGTATTATACATTTCTACACTAAGCTACTAAAGCGCTTGTATCATAGAAACAAGACAACCAAAGTACATATATCAAAGATACATTGGTACCGGTGGGTGGTCTGGAACTCGTAAAAACCGTGTCTATTTACGGTGATTAATTAATTTTCCTAAAGTATGTAACTTTGCGAGAAAAGCCACTGTCATTCAGTCAGTCAAATTGTCACGCCTTTTCCCCACAAGAGCATTATATATGTATAGGTTTAGATTTGTAGTTTGGTCATAGTGCAATATAATAAATATTAATTTGCACTCTATTAGCATTGATCTTAAAGACATTCTACATAAAAGTCACTTTCTAGTCACAATAAAAAAAAGTCTTGGCTCAATTTCCTACCACAAGATAAAGAATTTTCGAAATAAGTGAAATAGATAATGTAAGTAAAAATAATGTAATTTGTATTTATTTATCGTTTTTCAGCGGTCAAGTATACACATGGGGTAATGGCGATGGTTATCGTTTGGCTCACGGAAATACAGAAAGCTTAAGAAATCCTAAATTAGTTGAAGCATTTCAAGGTTTGTTTTAATTTTTAGAGTTATTGTAGTTTTTTTTTAATTTCTACATCGAACCTCGATTTCCGTGATGATAAGGAAGCCGAAGTCCAAGATCGCCGAGGACGGAAGGAAACGACTTAGTTGCCTGTGGGTTGGATATCCAGACCCGG
This sequence comes from Tinea trinotella, assembly GCA_905220615.1. Lineage (NCBI taxonomy): Eukaryota > Metazoa > Arthropoda > Insecta > Lepidoptera > Tineidae > Tinea > Tinea trinotella. Next base: position 11,374,315 of record HG992312.1, read on the forward strand.
AGCAAATATTCGCCTCTTTTTTTATTATTTTTAACAAATATTTTTCTTATCTAATTTAGTTAATAAATATTAGCTCCGCATATCACTGTTTTTCTATATAGGATGACGCGCCAAATCGTTTAGTTTAGCTGTCGAGATTTTTATTAGTATTCTGTTTCTAGGAAAAGTCGTAACAGGAACAAATGGTTATGGCAGAATAACTCCTTTTTCTACCTAACCTCTCCTAGTATAACATATAGTATAACTCCTAGTATAAGCAAGGGGAGGTCCAAAAGCGCCAAGACAAAAAAAAACTAATAAGTTTACGAGTGTCTCAGTCGCCGTCACTATGCCGGCCGCTTGTTATCTATCATTTTATTCGACAATTTAAAAAGTGAGTGGTGAACTACATATAATATATTTTTCAGGAATGAAGATAGTTGATTTATCACTAGGTCCATCGCATGGAATTGCTTTGACATCGGAAGGCAATCTATATGTTTGGGGCACACAACCTAGACTGGATATATCACAGCCTACTCCAATGCCTTTATCGAGTGTTACTGCTTTCAAAGCACATGGTAAGTTTTTGTTATTATTACTATTATTATTAGTTTTTTTTTACTCCACAAAATCAAACACTACCCTTAAAGTTTTGAAAAATACATATGATTACTACACAGTTTTATCCCTTAGCTGTTATTATCAACGTTATTCACTGCAAAAAATAATAATATATAAATATTAATTTCGCATCCATTTTATGCGAACTCTCATTATTCTGTGATAAAATTATATTTCTAATTCTATTTGTCTATGAAATTGTAGTAATAGAAACTAAGGAAATGAGTTTATAAGTTATGAATTAACCATTTAAATATTATTTTCTTAGATCTTGCGCGAACATTAATGAATTAAACAAATTTTATGCGGCTTACTATCGCGTTTAATTTGGTTATGATTTTACATTTTTTTTATTATTCAGACGTTTCGAGAGCTTTGCAGCCATCGTGGTCACGGAAAGATAGATAAAAAATAAAGGCAATAGTAAGCCGCATAAAATTTGTTTAATTCATTAATCAATGTTCGCGCAAAATCTAAGAAAATATTATTTATTTATTAACATTAGGTGTGAACAGTGGAACACAACACATAGTTATTTGGACAAAGGAGACGCCCAGAGATATGCCTTCGTCTTTGCCATTTGTCATTGATTTATCTGAAGATACATTTAGGTAAGACACTTGTTCCTTGTCTGACAATCAACAAGTATAATGCTTTATTAACCCACCTGGCACAGCAAGCTATGAAGCATGTTTGAACCCTAAAAGGAATATTATCGTGACTCCTATTATTATTTTTTAACCCCCGACCCAAAAAGAGGGGTGTTATAAGTTTGACTTGTCTGTGTATCTGTGGCTCTGTGTATCTGTGTGTCTGTCTGTGGCATCGTAGCTCCTAAACGAATGGACCGATTACGATGCGGTTTGTTTCATTTGAAAGCTGACGTGATCGAGATGGTTCTTAGCTACAATTGATGAAGATCTGATCAGGGGTTTCAAGGTCATCAGCTCGATTTGTTAGCTGCGGTAGCGATCTTAGACGCGCTGTTTAGGACGGGCAACCCTTGTACGTCGCTATGCGACGAAGATTGTTATTTTATGTCAAATAAATATGCCAATGTAAATACACGTAAAAAATGTTATAATTTTTCCCTTAAAATATTCATATGGCGAGGTTGGTTTGCAGTTTAGATCGATTACCTTGATTAAATATTTTAGGGGAAAAATTATAACATTTTTTACGTGTTTTAACAATGGCATATTTATTTGACATAAAATAACAATCTTCGTCGCATAGCGACGTACAAGGGTTGCCCGTTCTAAACACGCATAAGGCTGGGAATACACGTCCGATATTGCTGAGCAAATTATTTACAAATCGGAAGTAGGAATCGGACGTCTATTTTGTTTCTGTATTTTGTATGAAAACTGCACCTTCAGACAATCGGATCGGCCATAAAATCGTAAGCGCCTTGGCGTTGTTTCCGATTCTGACATCCGATCCGACTATCGGATCTGACGTGTATTAAGTATTCAAACAAATGTATGGCACGAGTGCCTTCTGATTGTCTGATCAGACAATCGGATCGGACTATCGGAGAGGAAAATCGGACTTGTATTCCCAGCCTTATAGGTATTTACTTTTAAACATATCTGTGACTTAACATTTGAAATAAAAACGTATACAAATACATGTGTGTTTTAACTGGTACCACTGAGTTACTCTGATGATGGAACTCGAAGGTAGGAGACGAAATCCTGGATGTGTTCAAACTTTTTTTTGGTATACTAAGTTTGGACTTATATTAGATTTGCCTTGAAGGTAGGAAACTAAGTGTAGAAAAGTTAGTGCGATAAAATAAAACATTCCGGATGTAAAAAATCTGATCATGGATCCTCTCAGATCAGCAAATCAACAAGAAATGGACCTGTAGTGCTTTAACTAAAATTGTTACTCACTATGAGCCATTAGCTGGACCGTTATCAAATTAAAGACCGAGAGTATCTGATGAGGCACCATCATAAATCCTCTCAGATCAGCAAATCAACAAGAGATAGAACTATAGTGCTTTCACTAAATTTGTTACTCACTAAGAGCATTTAGCTGGACCGTCATCAAATTGAAGACCGGGCAATCTGATGATGCACCATTATGAATCCTCTCAGATCAGCAAATTGATATCAATTGATCAGCAAAAAAAGAGATAGAACTGTAGTGCTTTAACTAAGCCTTTAGCTGGGCCGTTATCATATTGAAGATCGGGAGTATCTGATCATGAATCCTCTCAGATCAGCAAATCAATAACAGATAATATCATAGTGCTTTAACTAAGATTGTTACTCTCTATGAGCCATTAGCTGGGCCATTATCAAATTGAAGACCTGGAGTAGTTATCTGATGATGCACCATAAGGATCCAAGGGATATTAAAGGGATATAACTATTGAGCCATGACTAATGTTGTTTATTACTATAAAGCTGATGATATGACCAAAGTGGTTCCAGGCGTTTCGGGGGTTCCTTTAAAATTTTCAATTTTGATTTTTTAAAATTTTGATGTGTGCAGCGCAAGTTATTTACAATGAGTCAATGATATTCCTGCAAGTGTCAATCTTGCTTTTTAGATTGCCGTCTTGAATTCTTTAAGCGAATCGATCTGGCTTGCATAGTAAGGCGACCGTGGTGTAGTGCAATGGTTACACAAACCGAGTGCACGAGTTCGAAACCACCCACCGTTACCATTGTATCTTTGATATATGTTGTCCTGTTTTTATGATATGTTGATATGTGGTTGTCCTGTTTATATGATACAAGCACTTTAGTAGCTTAGTATAGAAATGTAAAAAATATATATGTAAAATTGTGATAGTGACGGCGGTTGAGGAAGTTGTAATGATGATGTTGACGCTCTTGCTTGTTCTTAGAAACATTTAGTTTTGATGATACATGATGTTGAATCTGAGAATCTTCACGCTGAGGAAATGTGCATATAAAATCGTAGGATTTTCTTATATGCAATTTTTTGTAGATGGTCTCGTTTTTTATTATTATTTTGACGTATAGTGTTTTGTATTTTCTGTCACGCCGAACTTACGCTTCAAATTAACAGTATTGAAATTATATATTTGGTATATTTTTTAAATCGAAAACATCCTCAAAAAAGCTGGGTTGCCTAGTTCCTATAATCGTAGAGGTTATATTAGGAGTATTGTGGATGTGAGCAATTGTGGTAATTGGAGCTCCATTTTCTGCCTTCTCTGTTGGAAAAAGCCGTGACAATTTCATTGATTGATTGATTTTTTATATTTTAGGTGTATAGGAAATCTTCTAAATATATCCGTCAATCACAGCGACACTCCACAACTGGGTTTGACTTTTGAAGAAAATGAATATATGGCTATATCATGCCTTAACATTTTGCGTTTACAAGTAAGTTTGTTTTTGTATACAATAATTATATACGAGTATAAAAGAGTAAAGGATGACATATTTCTAGTAACTGTCTTTAAAGTTAGTATATTAGAATACTATTATTAAAGGCGACCGTGGTGTAGTGTCAGTGCAATGGTTACACATACCGAGAACAAGAGTTCGAAACCACCCACCGGTACCAATGTATCTTTGATATATGTACTTTGGTTGTCGTCTTTCTATGATACAAGCACTTTAGTACTCGTAGCTTACTATAGAGTACTACGAATAGTAATAGAGTAATAGAGTACTAAAAATATGATATGAAGATTACCATCGAGAAGAGAATTGTGGTGTAGTGGCAGTGCAATGGTTACGTAAACCGAGAGCACGGGTTCAAAACCATTTGCCGGTACCAATGTATCTTTAATATATAATATTATGATATATTTACTTTGATCGTCCTATTTCTATGATACCAAGCGCTTTAGAAAAAATGAAAAAATATGAATGATGATAAAATAATGGTACATGTTGTAGGTCCACGTATGGCAATGTGAAAATCGTTACAACAGAACGGACGGCAGATACAACGCTGCAAATAGCGATTGGTGCAGCAGTATGTACTCGTCGATAGTTGCGTTGATTGAAGGGAAAGCTGGTACGATTGCATCCGAGGCAGCTAAGCGAGCGCTCTCCGTCGCATGGCCAATGTTGTTGCCGTCGCCGCAAGTTCGAGCACAAAATTTAATCTCTTTATTACCTAAAGGTGAGTTTATACTTGATAATAAAGAAACGGCCAAGTGCGAGTCGGACTTGGCCATGAAGGGTTCCGTAGCAGCAAGTAACATAATATAAAAGTTCTTGTAGTTCGTTGTAATTTTGTCGACTTTTATATTTGAGTTGATTGAATGAAAGGTAAATTGCGGTTTACAGACAGACAGACATGAATCTATAAAGGTTCCGTTTTTTTTGTTACGGAACCCTAAAAAGTGGTAGGCAGTTGTGCCCAGTCTGTCGATCTGCGTTTCAGGATTAGCATATTGGATGCGACTGCTATTTGCAGTTTTTTTTTACTTTAATAGCAATCTCCTCCATTTATGGACCGCACTCCGTCTTAACATTAGACAATATGTCAAACCACATTTTTAAAAATCAATTAACTAAAAGTGTGTGTGAATCTTAATTTCTCAAAGGGATTGCATGTCACTTTTACGATACTGACAACTCTTTTGCGTCTCCCACATCCACAATCATGGTTTATAAAACATATTTTTAATAGTTTATTTCCCTAAACTATAAAAAAAAACACATTTAATAAAAAATAAACTATTTTGATATTTTTGTTTTAGATTTTGCGCGAAAATTTATCATTGTTTTAAACAAATTTTATGCGGCTTACTATCGCGTTTATTTTTGGTTGCAAAGCTCTTGTTATAGAAAATAGTAAAATCAATAACAAAAAATAAACGCGATTGTAAGCTGCATAAACTATATACTTTCAGGCACTGTTGGGATGAGTTCTGGTTCTCGGTTCATGGCGGAGTTATTAGTTTGGTCACTTTTGAACGGAGGTGGTTTGCAGGATGCAATACGTGACGCGTTACGCACACGACGCTCTGATGAATATAACAATCTCAATTTGGATTCGTAAGTTTATATTTATAAATCACTTAGGGGAGTGTCTTTTCAAAAGGATTTAAAGGGATGAAAGGACATCATTCATTTTGGGCTTCTTTGTACTACTTTTGGCCAATAATGAAAAAATATATAAATGTTAGTTTTAATACTTGTATTAATGAAACTAATAACAGTTTTGCTTTTAATTGCTGTGCGATTGAGTTATCTGAAAAATAAGATATGGATTTAGTATTATCTGTCAATCAACGTCATATTTGTTCTGCTTTGAACTGTCATAATTATCATTTTGCACAACTCGACTATGCAAAATAAAAGATAAATTCCAATTATATTGTAAATTTCGTACATCAAACTATTTTAAAATGCAAATTAAACTGTTAATACAATTAAGCTCAAGTCCCCGTACAAAATGAAAAATGATGTCCTTTATTTATTTATTAAGCAGGTCAACAACATGTTTACGAAATCTTATACAATATGTAATCTAGTGTTTTATCGTACTTAAAGACCAGCATTGCATTCTAAAAGTAATATCATTAAGAAAACTATCAATAAAAATAATCAAATGAAAATAATAAACGGTACCGCATCCACCACAATGTCCACTAATTAACAAACATAACCCACGCGGTAACAAAAGAAATCAAATTGTCACGACTTTTTCCCACAGGGATAGGCAGAGACAATGGAGCGCCACTTGCGTTTTAACTAAAGTTTACTTAAGCGTTAAACTAGGCAGACCTAGGAGGGTGTTTTTCAACCAAATCGGAGACATCCTTAAGCTGGGTTGCCTAGTGCCCATGATTGTAGAGCTTGAATAAAAGAATTTAGAATGTGAGAAAAGCGAGGCAGCTGTGTCGGGAGGACCGTGGCAAGTGGCGTTCCATTATCTCTACCTATTCCTGTGGGAAAAAAGAGACAATTTGATTGGTGAAATAGGCCATAAATCTAATAATTATTTGTGAACGTGGCAAATTGCTAAATTACGCACACACCTTTTTAATGTATGGAAGCTTTGACACCTTGGAAGGGGGTGTCAATCAATCAATCAAATTGTCACGTCTTTTTCCCACAGGGATAGGCAGAGACAATATGAGCGCTATTTGCCACGATCCTGACACAACTCCCTCGCTTCTTTCATATTCACAATTCTCTTCATACAAGCTCTATGGTTATGGGCACTAGGCAACCTAGCTTTCTTAAGGATGTCTCCGATTTGGTGTTGCACCCCTGGTCCTATAATGTTTTTGTTATTTTACAGTGAATTTGATCAAATTGATATAATGACTGAACAGTGTGGCCCAGATGACTTGCGCAAATATGATAATGTGGACAACGAAGGTAACAATTTTTAATTATATTGTATTTATTATTTACACTTTTATTTTTTATTGTGACACGACATTTGACCCCGACCCCTGTTGGTAAGCAAGAGTTACCAACAGACAAGTTTATCTTTAGAGTATAAAGTATTCACTTATAAATTTCAGAAGTCGAGAACCATACAAATTCCGATGGTACAGATAATACTCAGGTTCCACTTATGCATTTGGTAAGTTAAAGTTATTGTAGGTCCCACTAATCATGACCTTTTGACTGCTATCCTATTTTTTTGATTGTGACACGACATCTGAACGCGACCCGCCTGATGATAAGCAAGAGGAGGTCCAAGAGTGACGACGACTAAAAAAATCAAGTTGCCTCAGTCGCCGTCACTTTGCCGGCCAAAGATGATGATGGTCTGTGATTCTTAGAATATGAAGATATTTAGGGCATTAGTTACTTTTTCAAGTTCATTCTTTTGTATGGGGTCTTGGGTCTAATTGTATACCTGTGGGTCTAGTTGCATACGTTTTAAAATAGTTTGATGTACTAAGATTGCAACGTAATTGGAATATATCTTTTATTTTGCATAGGTTAGGTGTGAAAAATGATCAAACTATAATTATGACACTTCAAAGCAGAACAACACAAGTATCGAAACTACCATTTATATTTTTTTTCATCTGTCCAATATGAATGATGTCTCTACTTGAGCTGGCCAAAAATGGCCCATTTTGTAGTGTAATGCGGCCAGAAAGATTGTTCGGCTTGGGTAGCAACAAGTACAAGCATCGTGAAGTGATTTAGTCGCATTTCGGGATCAGCTTGTAAGTTGGCATAGTGTATGTGACTGCTACTTACAGTGTAGTGACGGCACTGCAGCTTTACATCAGGTGGGATGCTGTCATATGTCACTTAAAATTTTTTTTAATGCCAGAACTGAGCGTTTTACTAATAACAAGATCCGAAGTAAATCTGCTGACCTAACGATCTTCCAATAAGTTTTTCTCCTCTAAAATATTTGTTCTTAGGTTAAACAACTAATAAAGAACACAAGTTGCCAAACGCAAATGTATATGAAGACCGTTTTAAAGAACAATGGTGCAAAACTGAAAGAATTATACAACAAATATAATGATAGTGTGAAGCCAAGTTGTGAATTACTCATCAAATTCCAGAGGTAAATGCTATGGATTTAAATAGTTATGTTAAAATATTATATTATATTTGTATTTAGTGATTATTAGGCGGCAGCGGTGGGGTCTTACAATATTTGGTTGGGTAGAGGGGATAGTGAAGGCAGGGAAGGTGAGTGTTGACATGTCACAAAAAGCTTTGAAACCTACATTTCGGTCACAAGTCCGAAACGCTGCCTTCATTCTCCCGCCTGCCACGCGATGGACCCGGCACCCGCACGGTGAATCCATGGATGCTAAGAAATTGTTTCATTCGACGATGGTAAAAATTATATGTTATATACATAATATACACATTGATAAATTTTAAATAGGTTATCAATGTCAAACTTTGACGATGACAACTATTCTAAAAATCAAGCTTTACCTGAGAGAAGGAATTAGAAAAATCTAGAGTTATGTACTGCCAGTGTCATCCGCAAGGAAGCCGATCTCCTTCCGGATGACGTTCTGGAATCCCTTTTTAAATGTCCTCAATGCACATAGACATAGATAAACACAAACAAGTTCGCCTCAACAGATTTAACCCAATAGGGTCCATGGGATGAATACCGAATAGTCTCGATCTCCTCTGTTATAAAACAATCAATCAATCAAATTGTCACGCCTTTTTCCCACAGGGATAGGCAGAGACAATGGAGCGCCACTTACCACGATCCTTACACAGCTCCCTTGCTTCCTTCACATCCACAATTCTCTTCATACAGGCTCTGTGGTTATGGGCACTAGGCAACCTAGCTTTTTTGAGGATGTCTCCGATTTGGTCGGAAAACACTCTCCTGGGCCTGCCTTGTTTAACGCATCCATCCACATCAGATTTATAAATTCCTTTCGTCAATCTACTTTCACTCATCCTTTCCATGTGCCCAAACCATCGAAGCATTCCTTTGTCAATCCTTGTCACTACATCTTCTTTCAAACCACATCTATCACGCAGTGTGCTATTCCTTATTCTATCCGCTATCGTCACTCCACATACACTCCTTAACGACCGCATTTCTACAGCGTTAATTCTACTCTCATGCTTCTTCTGCCATACCCAACCTTCACTCCCTTCATTCATTCATTCCCTTCACTTCACTTATAAAACAAAAGAAGCATTATTACTATATAACAATCCAAGATCTGGTTTTAGTTATATATTAGTTATACACCTTGTCTATATAATATCGTCCGTCTATTCAGTTGTCTGTTGGTGAGATTTAATTTTGTTATTTAATATTTTTAGGTTATTATTCTGTGAAGCTACATGGTCTCGTGGCCGTCATGGCGTCAGTTGTGGTGCACGAACGTTACTGTCCCACTATTTGTCATTATTAGCTGAACATGTGCCGGAAACTATAAAAGTGTTCCTTCGCGTTATGAAGCTTGCTAATCAGGAACAACATATAGCTATTTATGAAGCTTTATCTGCTGATGTTGTGGGTAAGTGGATTTTGACAGTTCAATCGTGGACATATGAACAGGGATCTGCAGTGCTTTTAATCGTAGGGCGTGAGAATTGTGGACACAACCGGGGATTGGAACCCAGAACTGCGCCATAAGTCGTCAAATGAGCGCACAGGATACTAAATTAATGATCTTAACTTCACTTTAGACAGATTTAGATATTTATAAGCAAATGGACCTTGAAATTGCGGTCCATAAAGGGAGGAAAGTAGCAGTCGCTTCCACTATTCCGGGCTGTATTTGAAATTTTCAAGCTTTCAATCTTCTAGTCTTTCATGTCTAGAGTTTTAATTTCGGATCGGCAGACAGGGCGAATGACCACCAAATGTGTGCCTTTTATTAATTTTTTTATTGTGACTCGACATATGACAGCACCCAGCTTAATATTAGGCTGGAGTATAATCCATGAATGGATGTCACTGCTGTTACAATTTAATAACTGTAAGTAGTAGTCTACTTACAGTTACACTATGCCGGCCTAGTTGGAACCGGCAACTTACAAGCTGATCCCGAAACGCGACTAAATCACTTCACGGTCTGTATACTTGTAAGTGGTGGTACTACCCTGGATCGGCAGACTGGGTACCACTGCCTACCACTGTTACACGAAATTTTAACAATTTTTTTCTTTATTTTCGTTAACAGGCAGAGTAATAAGCGAACTATCAATATGGTTATGTACAACTGCTGCGCGATCTCCATATGTTTTCACGACATCCACTGACTCCCTGCTAACTCTGGCTAGCGCCTGTGATAAAGCTGCCAAAGCACTACCAGGTTCACAAGCTTTGGAAATTGATTGCCTTTGGTGGCCTGGATTGAACTCGACGCCGACGGAACCGCCAACTATTAAAGAGTGAGTTCGAAAAGATATATTTTGTAGCAAAATATTATATTGTAGAGATCTGTAACCATAAGGATTATGGTTATGGGCACTACAGAGTAGGAGAGTTATCGTAGTTTTAGAAGGAGTAAGAAAGTAGCATTCTGTCCCTGCGAAAATTAAGGCTTACAAATTTAATTAATTGATTGAAATTTAATCCTAAATATATTATAAAATTGTGGAATAATTTCACATAGTATTAAATATTTACAATGTTTCTTAAAACAATATACTTAGATGTGCTTATATACAAATCCAATAATAAATTCAAAACTTTATATAAAAATCGGAGACGTCCTCAAGAAAGTTATGTTGCCTGGTGCTTGTATATAGAGAATTGTGCATGTGAGGGAAGCGAGGCAATTGTGTCCGGATCGTGGCGAGTGGCGCTTTGTTGTCTCCGCTATAGCAAGGGACAGCCTGTAGAAAAGGCGAGATAATTTGATTGAATAATTAAAACTTTTTCAGGTGTGATTTTCGTAACAACGCCAAAAAGGGTGGGGTCTGGGTCATAATATCAGGCAAAGTTTTTGACGTCACACGCTTTACTTGCGATAATCCTGCGACCGTACAGTTTGTTAAGAGTCAAAATGGCCGTGACATAACAGATGCAATTAACAAGGAACCACATCTGAAGTACTCTACTCTTCTTCAACAACGGTGCATTGGTGTTTATATACAGGAAGTCACCAATAACAAAAGTCTTGTAAGTTTTCTTTTCTCTCTTTTTTTGGGCTTTAAGCATTTTCTGCTTATGCCAGCCCCATGATTACTTTACAAACTCATAAATCATCCTAGCTGAAATGGATATTACTTCAGCTAGAATACTATTAAATGCTTCTACATCCAACAAATTAAGCTTTATTGTATTTAAAAGCACTCTCCTTTCACCCTGACACCGTTCACATTGCCACAACACATGCATTATGTCCTCTACCTGTGCGCATGACACACAGTTGGGGGAGTCCACTTTCTTCATCATAAATGCAAATGCGTTGAGGGGAATGTGACCAGTACGGAGCCGAAATGAATTTATCACACAATCTTAAAATCTTTACATTTGCGAACCACGGCACACGAGGCGGCTCACTCTGCAAGGTGCGATACCATATTCCTTTGCTTCTGGACCTTTCGTTAAAATATTCTTTCCATAAATTAAAACAAACTTTTTTAACTTTATATAGAACTTCAGAGTAGTGAGGTGGTCTTGAAAGTTAATAAGATATTTAGATTTTAAAATGTTTTTTATTAAGTAGTCAATGGTTAAATTGACAAATTATTGGTACTTAGATTCTCAAAAGATTTTAGATTCTATACTTCATACGTGTGTCTGTAATTTAAAGATATTAATTTAGATAAAAAAGTGCTTTGAATTGGAATTCTAGATAAAAATATTATATAAACAAATGTGGTGCTTATTTCAATTTGCTTTCTTGTGTAATTTGATGGTAAAAACAAATGACGGTAAGATGATACAAAATGTATCATCTTGTATCATCTATGTTCAAATGTATCATCTATACAGCTAAATAGTTCAATTTTCAAATGTTTTCAATGTTATTTTATCATACTGTTTATGTACGTGGCTTATTCAGGACACTCATATGTTATATAGTGCTTCCCTAGTTCACATATTTTTTTACATTTCCATACTAAGTTACTAAAGTGTTTCTATCATAGAAACAGGATAACCAAAGTACATATTATATCAAAGATACATTGGTACCGGTGGGTGGCTTTGAACTCGTGCTCTTGGTTTGTGTAACCATTTCACTGCCACTACGGTTGCCCTAATACATAAGTTTTACTTTTAACCCTAAAAAACGTGTCTTATAATCATGTTATATTTTCACAGGAAAAGTCTCCCTGTCTTCGCACATATGAGATTCTATCATCGTGTGCAGTGAACATTTTCTTGGCTATTGGGCAATATGGAGTGAAACTAACTCGCTCAGTACCATTGCAGTCAGTTGAGTTGAAAGCTACACCTTACAATTCTGCCATATTTCTTAGAGGCGGACTGAAAGTAAGTATATGTTTATTACCAATTTCCACGTAAGGTTAGTTTATATAGTAGGGTCCGCATTGTTTACAACCATTAGGCTGAACCTAATGATGAGGCATTTTTTTTATTGTGACTCGACATATTGCAGCACCTCGCTTGATGTTAAGCTGGAGTGTGGTCCATGAATGGATGCAACTGCTACCACAATGCAATAACTGTAAGTAGCAATCACATCCACTATGCCAGCCTAGTTGGAACCGGCAACTTACAAGCTGATCCCGAAACGCGACTAAATCACTTCACGGTCTGTATACTTGTAAGTATACAAACCGAAGTGGTACTACCCTGGATCAGCATATCGAGTACCACTGCGTACCACTAAACTTGTCCATGTACAGTCAGCATCAGATATATCTGAGCACGCAAAGTGATCAAAAGTATCTACACATTCAGACTGATCATAAATATCTACACACATTAGTTGTCATAATAATGTGAGCATTCAATGCGTCAAAAATATCTATACAATCAGTTAGTCAAAAATATCTACACACTCACTTGTCAAAAATATGTCAACAGACAATTCAGTAAATTTGTTTTAAAATATTACATATTTTATGAGTGTGTAGATATTTTTGACTATTTGCATGTGTAGATATTTTTGACGCATTAAATGCTCACATCATTATGACAACTAATGTGTGTAGATATTTATGATCAGTCTGAATGTATAGATACTTTTGATCACTATGCGTGCTCAGATATATCTGATGCTGACTGTACAACAAGTGGTTAAAACCTAATTTACTTATAGGTAACATCACCAACGAATCCTTTTGAAGAAGAGAAGGCTGAGGCTCGCAGCGGTTCATCAACAGCTGGAAACAGTCCTGCCAGTGATGTTCCATTACCAAAAGTCAATCTTACGTCACAGTGTAAAGCTGATTTGCTATTACATGCACTAGCTGAACCTAAATTGCATGTAAGTATATTATTTTTTTATATTTTTATTATAAATTTCCATACTAAGCTACTAAAGTGCTTGTATCATAGAAACAGGACAACCAAAGTACACATATCTAAGATACATTGGTACCGGTGAGTGGTTTTTGCCACTACGCCACGGTCGCCTTAATTGTTGTGACATGTGGTAACGACTTTCCTGATGGCAAGTAAGTAAAGGTCAAAGAAGGCTGACGACTTAAAAACCTACTCAATTTACGGTTGCCTCAGGAGCCGTCACTATTCCGATCAGAGGTATTGAGACTGGCAAAGCGTGCCAATTGTCGATTGTTTATTGACGAGTCTACAGTCGATGACCAATTGTCTGAAAGGTTTTTCGTATTGGTTTGCACACTAGTTCTAGTTCGTAACGCATAAGGGCCCGGGTTCGATTCCCGGTCGGAGCAAAGATTTGTTTCATAGCTTTTTTTTGTAATATTTAATAATTAAACTGAGTTTAAAAATATTTGTTAATAAAAAACTGGCGGATATTTGCTCTGGGTTTGGTCGTCAAAGACCATATACAAATGTCCTTAAGGGGACTTAGTCGCGTTTCAGGATCAGCTTGTAAGTTGCCGATATCAACCAGGCCGATATCGTGAGTGCGACTGCTACTTGCAGTTATTCAAATGTATTAGTAGCAGTAAAATCAATAAAAAAAAACGCGATTGTAAGTCGCAAAAAAATTTGTTTAAAATGTATTTAATTCATTAATCAATGTTCGCGCTAAACCTAAGATTTTTTTTTTATTCTATTTTTTTTTCAGGGGACTTTAGTCAAAGTTGACTATGCCAGTCCCATCTTAACAACTAACTAAACTTTCTAGCTCAAGCTTAATCATATAACTATTCTCAGTTATATGATTAAGCTTGACTGTGTAACTTAATCACAGAACCTCTCACCTAAGAAAATACTACGATAAATATATTTTAAAAATTATCTAGGATCCACTAGCAATGCATCTTTGGTGGGTGTGTGAGAGACGTGAAGGTTATACTCCTCAATTCCCCCCTGAGCATCCTATTGAGGAATTGCGGCGAGTGCTACTGGCCGCCCTCTTGTATCATGCTGGTTTAAAGGAGCATGCGTTAGCTATTGCTACAGCAGGTATGTGGTTTTTAATGTTGTTATTTTTTAAAATGCATTTATTGGGAGCTTTTGTCCATCACGACATCTAAGCTCCATAGAGCCTAGATCATAACGAAAACTCATCTTAAGTTTATTTGGGAAGGAGTCGCCGCTGAAGGGAGAAAATAATATTTCAAAATTTTAAACACATTTGATACCGGTTCATATAACATACGAGTACTTTGCGCTAAACCAACATTTAGTTTAAATTCTTTCACCAGAGCTTCCCTTTTCTTGTGACTCTTAGAGCACTCTATCATCATATGTTGGACGTCGTAAAGTGAATTAAAATACACAAGACTAATGATATTAGACGACAGGCATGGCCGATTGATCAGCGATTGGTTTATTGTGCGTAAAGTCCCGGTTTCGATTCCCGGTCGTAGCATTTTTTTGTTTCATAGCTTTTATTTGTAATATTTAATAATTATAATAAATATTGCAAATATTTGTTAATAAAAAGAAGGCGGATATTTGCTTCGGGTCTGGTCATCAATAAGTGGTAGGCAGTGGTACCCAGTCTGCCGATCCGGGGTAGTACCACCACTTACAAGTATACAGACCGTAAAGTGATTTGGTCGCGTTTCGGGATAACGGTTTTTGGAGACATAACAAATTAATTATCTTTTTCATAATGTATATTTATTATTCATAGAAGTGGATCGTGGTGAAGTCAAGTTATCTCCAGCTATAACGGAAATCGTGAAAATTGTGCAACAATTAAAATTTACTCTCATGAGGGCAAAGCAACAGTTGTCAAGAGGTTATAAAGAGGTAAATAATAATTAAGTTATAATGCAGAAACTAGTGTTATTTATTTTGACGAGACTAGTTTTTATTTCATAGGTAATTTTTCATTTTAATTTATTCAAAATCAAAAATCATTTGATTTCTTTCGTTAAAAAAAAGTCTTGTCGAAATTGAATTAAGGACTTTAGTCTGATTTTTGCTGACAAATATATTTCACACCGAATGATTTTTTTTCTTAGGTCTGTGCTGCACCATTGGATCGAGCTAGGTTTTTATTATACGAGGTGCGTCCGGCAACATCTCTTGCCGTATCAGCTTTAATATCAAGACCACCGTCCAAACGTATGCCCAATTCCAAAAAAGCATTCCGCAAAGTTATGAAAGCTATTAAAACATCAAATTTTGGAAAATGGTAAGTTGCTTATTAATATAAGTTCATATAGATGAAATGATTTGTTAAAATAATAAATTTAAAAAAAAAGATTTTATAAATCAATCAAATTACCACAAGGACGAAGTTCCTGACACAATCTCACAACTCTCTTAAATAGAAAATCATGAAACTATCTTCTGAGTTAATCCATCCACTCACCTTTGAATTATTATTCACTTTCTCCAAACATCTTTCAGTTATCCTCAAACCAACGTAACATATTTTCATAGATTTTCATAGTTTGCTAATAAATATGAAATAAAAGAAATTATTGCATGCCTTAATAAACTAACTTTTATACTTCTAAGCGCTAATAATTTGTAACTTATTATCATTTGTTTTATCGTTATGTGCGGGCTCGTTTCGTCACCTTCGGGCTTTTGTACGTTATTCAACGGTTCTCCTTCAGTGGAGTCACCCTTCTCGTTCCTGCAGACCTCCGGAAGCGTCCTCGTAATCATTTGTGTTATGGTTACAAAAGAATAACTTTGTATTTTTTACAGCACTGAAATAACAAAGGACATGCGCAACAGACAAAACAGTCTCAGTAGAAGCCTGCGAAGGGCTACAACTGTACATCAAAATGATGCACTCTTAGCAAAATCTCTAACAATCTATCCATCAAACTCAAAAACCCCAGATGATGCACCTAGTATAGTTGTAGACCATCCCGCAAACGATCCTGCTACAAAGAATAGAGTGAACGAACAAATAAAGCAAAAGAAAGATAAACCTCTCGATAAAGATCTCAAGAACGCCTGCAACTCTGGCGAAATGTTACGTCACGAATTAGCTAGAAGAGATCTCGTGGTGGTGGAGGATTCGGAACGGAATGCTAACCCTGAAAGAGATGATGATAAAACTCCTACTAACGAAATTTCAATTAGTTCTATAAACGATGTGACTGATAATTCTATTTTAAAAGACTCTATGGAGAGTGAGAAGTATATGCTTTTCACGGATGATATTAAAAATGATCTCATGATGGCTGACGAGGAAAAAGATGACGATAACTCCGAAAGGAATAAGTTTGTTAATGCTTGGGTTGCTAGACTTGCTTGTAAGGAAAAAGGTATAAAACACTAATTTTCACATTTATGATTTAGGTTTTTTTTCATATTCATCTTATTCATCTAAAATTAAATTTTACGCCTCTATTCTTACAGAGTTAAGTAGAGACAATAAATACGACTGTTTATGATACACAATTGTTTTAGGATGTTTATTTTGTTAACCATTCACAAAAATATATTTATCTACTTTTATTTTTAAATTAAATGGACTGTTTTAAAAGGCTTAATTTCTTTTCAGATTTAGGTTGGATGTTAGAAGAAATGACGCCAGACCAACATACTGTGACAAGTTCTGTCCTTGAGTTTGTTATTAATGAAAATCCTTATGATATTGACATTCTACGCAGGGCATTGTACTGTCAGGTTAGATTTATTTAATACAGACCTTGATTATCTTTTTTCTTTTTATACGTTTTCAAAACAAAAACGAGCACGTTTAGCTAGCACATTCAAACAATATCTTATCTTTGTTTAATTTTGTAACTAACAATGAAATGAAAAATAATAATATTTTTATTAATTCTTGAATAACTAGGAACTTCCAGTTCGAAACTACTAGCCGGTACCAATGTGTCTTTCAGATGTGATGTGGTACTGATAAGTGGTTTTCAACCGGGGGTCATTTGTTTGCATCTGAGACCATTTCACAGCTACTAGGCTACGGTTCATTTAATATAAAAGTACCATACTTCAATTGCAGATACAAAGAGCTGAAATAAGAGAGAAGGGCTACAAAATTGTAAATGCGTTGTTGTTTGCCTCTCAAAGTATGTCTTTGCCAGTGAAGTGTGCATCTCTTACTGGGATTATTGGTTGCAACCTTGCTGATGGCCCTCCACCTCTTCAACTCAAATCTACATTGTGTTTTACACCACCGTTATTGAATATAGAATCTGTTATACCATACACAAAATATAAGGTGCTGTTGGAAAGATCTAGAATGATGGACTTCTTTCTACGTGAGCTGAAGACAAAGGTCGCTGAGGTGGAGTTTAATCACTACGTCGCGGTGCAGACTGTGGAAGATTGTAGTGCTCATGCGCTGTTGAATAAGCCGTCGAAAGCAAGGTTAGTTGCCCATATATGATTATTATGTAATAAAATCACATTAAATTTATAAATTCCTTTCGTTAATCTACTTTCATTCATCTTTTCCATGTGCCCAAACCATCAAGGCATTCCTTTGTCACTCCTATAAATCCGATGTGGATGGAAGCGTTAAACGAGCCAGACCCAGCAAGGTGTTTTCCGACCGAATCGGCGACATCCTCAAGTTGGGTTGCATAGTGCCCAAAGCCGTAGAGCTTATATGAAGATGTATGGATGTGAGAGATGCGAGAGAGTTGTGTTAGGATCGTAGCAAGTTGTGCTCCGTTGTCTCTGCCTATCCCTGTGGCGAAAAGTGTGACAATTTGATTGATTATGTAACAGTAATAGACCTACCTACCGACATGACATACTTGTCAAGCAATTGACAAGTATTCTATTTGCTTTATCTGCCCTTGGACCCTAAAAGGCACGTAAAAGCACCTCTGCTCGACATAGTGACGGCGACTGAGATATCTTTGAACCGATTGGGTTTTTTCAGTCATCGTCCTTTCCTTGCTTACTATCAGCTAATTCGAGGTCAGATGACAAAGTATAATAAAAAAGATGAATTATAATAAATTCCTAATTAAGTTTACAGAAATTTTATCAAGAATGTATTTTGTTTAGAAAATGTTTTTTTTTCCAACCTACGATAATTTTTTTTCACCCAATTTAACAACTGCTTTATATTATTGCATTTAGCATAAGAACTCTCCCGATGTCAGCATTTGCATCTTATTACTTATTATCAATAAAAAATAAAACTCCAGTCGGTCGTCGTGTGGTTACCATAAAAAAGTAAACGAAACTCCAGTGGTGGTGTTGACAATACACGGCTCAGTCTGCCGATCCGGAGTAGTACCATCACCTTCCAAGTGTTCAGGCCATAAAGTGACTTGGTAGCATTTCGGGATGAGTTTGAAAGTTGCCGGTTCCAACTAGGCTGGCATAGTGGATACAACTTTTACTTACAGTTTTCTTAACCCTAGTGTCAGTTTTGCTAGCCCATTTTTTCTCTTCATCCTATAACCTTGGATTCTTCAAGCGATGCGTGAAGAAGCACCTTTGGCCGGCATAGTGACGGCGACTGAAGCAGCCATGAAATAAGTTAGTTGTTTCAGTTGTGTCACAATAAAAAACTCGAAGCAGAACTACCCACACAGTAGATTTTATGCCATGGAATATTTTCTTATAAAACAATATATGTTAGTTTTATATTTTGCAGAATGCTTATAATGTTATTTTCACTATTAATGCAAGCTTGTTACACTGATGAATTAGAGCAACTTATTAACGAAGGCATTCTAAGTACTTGCGTTACATTACTCAAGCTAATTGGTGCTGATGTTATGCGACAATCGACACTCGAGTATAATATGTTTAGAAATAAATGTAAGTAATTTTACAATATTTTTAAATATTTAAGTTATATTATTAAGTTTTAATAACAAACGATAATAGGTAACAGACAATGTAAAAAGTCAGTTTCTATATTTTACATATCTCTCTCTGCCTATCCCTGTGGGATAAGGTGTGACACTTTGATTGATTGATTGATTTTTCGATTAACGATATTACATGTCATTTACATGCCTGCCTAAAACCCTGTAGTAAAAAGGCATGACATGTCATTGCTAAATTAGTTATCTATTTAGCAATATAGTTATTATATATTAATAATTTCTGTAAGTAATGATATATACATAAAATTAGTACATACATTGAGAATATTAGCCAGAACCTTAATATCACCAAATTTATACCTGGAGATTTTTTGTTGTTGTGTATTTTATGATATTGAAAATAACTCAAAAACCAGTGGGATTTTAGTTTACATAACCTTGAATTTTGACAAAAATGACAAAAATCGTAGCTTCTTGGGTTTATTCTAACTCGTATGCGTATATGTTCTTGTTTAATTGTAAAAATCTATGAAAAATAGATACAATAAATATGAATCAAACAAATTTTATGCGGCTTACTATGTTTTATTCCGACGTTTCGAGAGCTTTGCGGCCATCGTGGTCACATCTTGATGTATAATCAATAACTAAAAATAAACGCGATACTGAGCCGCAAAACATTGCGAATCAATGTTCGCGCAAAATCTAAGAAAATTTATAATATATAAGTAAGAATGCTATATTTATATGATATTTTTATATCATTTTTAGCAACTGATTGCCTAATAATATACGAGGACGAGAGGCTTGGTGCTAGAGCCCGCGGTGCATCGCTGTCTGGCCCAGAACTTGCCTCTCTAATGAAAATTGGTACAAGGGTTGTGCGTGGAAAAGATTGGAAATGGGGAAATCAGGTTTGTACATTACATTTACCTTTTATCATTCACAAGTTTAAGTTGTTTTGTTAAAAATATAATATACGAGTAATTAAAACCATCCTTATTTCTTACAGCACAAAACATATTTTCAAATTCTTTTAAACTTTTTATAGTTCCTTAGTTAATCTCATTTTAACATCAAGACTAAAATAAATATATGCATCGCCTCTTTTGGCGATCCTGACATGTGTCATTCCCTTTTTTTTATATAGTGACGCGACATCTGCAAATTTTGTACATAATGATATTATCATATGTCATAAAAAATGTAACTTTGTTTTATTGTTATTTTTAAACCAATAATCATAAAGCTTGTATGAAGAGGATTGTAAATGTGATGGAAGCGAGTGAGTTTTTCTTATTGTGACACGACATCTGACCACAACCCGCCTGATGATAAGCAAGAGGAGGTCCAAGAGTGACGATGGCTGAAAAAACCGAGTTAGTTCACGGCTGCCCCAGTCGCCGTTACTATGCCGGCCAAAGGTGCTTCTTCACGCACCGTTTGAAGAATCCAAGGTTATAGGAAGGAGAGAACACATGGGCTGGCAAAGCATTCCACTTGTCGATTGTTCTACAAAGAAAAGCGCACCAAACGCCTATCCCTGTGTCAATTTGATTGATTGATAAACTAATAAAGGTATTTTCATTCTTATTTATTTTTATTTACAAGTCAGTCTTTGAAAAATGTCCTAGTTCTAATGCATATTTTTCTTTACTTTTTCTAGGACGGAGTAATAGGCGGCGAAGGTCGTGTTGTTGGTGAATTAGGTGATGATGGATGGGTGAGAGTCGCATGGGATTCTGGTGGCACTAACTCATACAGAATGGGCAAGGAGGGTAAATATGACCTTAAGCTTGCTAGGTCACCATCTCCTCCACCCTCTGTTGATGAATATGAAGAAGAACCTGGTATGTTCATTATTTAGGATACACGAATATTTTTTTGCTTGTTCATTTAACCCATGGCTGGAATAGACCTCGGTTGTCGTTAAACCGGGGTCTCATGGCTCATGGATGTCGACCAACTATAATTAGACCACTTGTCTAATACAAAAATACAGTAACGTTGTAAGCAGTGGTACCCAGTCTGCCGATCCGGGGAAGTCCTACCACTTTGGGAAGTACAAGTATACAGGCTGTAAAGTGAATTAGTCTCGTTTCGGGATCAGCTTGTAAGTTGCCAGTTTCAACTAAGCCGGCATAGTGGATGTACTTACTTTCTACAGTTATTGAATTGTAGTAGCAGAGTCATTAATTCATGGACCACACTCCAGCTGACATCAAGCGGGTTGCTGTCATATGTCGAGTCACAATAAAAAAACGATATTTTAAAATGATAAAGGATTTAAAATCTGCGATTTCTCTCTTATGACCCTTTCGTGTTGAGATACAGACCCTTTAATTCGTCGCTCGTAAATACTTGTGCGCGAAAGTGATAGAGACAAGATATTGTAACCAAGATTTTGTCTAAATTTCCACGGCCTCTTTAAAATATTAACGGGCACATTCATAGATAATCTATTTTAACTCGACTACAAGTATCGGTCGCATCTACTATACTGGCCTGGTTGGAACCCGTTACTTTCAAGCTGATACCGTAACGCGATTCTCTCACTCCGCAGTCTGTGTACACCTAAAAGACTGTGCCACCTTCATCACCTTTGCCGGGTAGTCTGTATACCCGAAATGTATCGGCATTACGCCGGAACCAGTGAAGCTAAGCTTATAAAGCTATTTTTATTACCTTTTTAGTTATTATTTTAAATATGGACGGATATTTAAATTATTTTTTTAAAAACTTCAATACTTTTGTATATTCGAATAATTTATTTTTCAGTACCTACGTCAGGATGGTGGCCCATACCAGAAGTTGAAGCTGCGTGCTCGAACTTATTGCGAGCTATTATTGCTTCTTGCAGCCTATTGGGGAAGGTTTCCTGCAGGAACATAGCTGGTTTGCAGCTAAAATTGCTGACTAAAGCGCAAATTCAGCAATCAATGCCTTTGACCTCGGTTAATTCACAACATCATACAGCGTTTGCATTGCTTAGAAGTACGTATAATTATTAATCTGTATTATATCGACCGTATTGGCAGTCGAACTAAAAGGTTCGGTGCGTCGTTTCTTTATAGAACAATCGACAAGTGAAATGCTTTGCCAGCCCATGTGTTCTCTTCATCCTATAACCTTGGATCCTTCAAGCTAGGCATTAAAAAAAAACCGTGGAGACTCGGTTTTTGTCGGCACTCTTGGACCTCCTCTTGCTTTGCCATCAGAAGGGTTGAGGTCAGATGTCGAGTCACAATAAAATAAAAAATAAAATTTTATCAGGGATAGGCGTAAAACAATTCAATTGATTGTGTGTAGTTGATGGCCTTTGGGTCGAAAAGTTCTCGAATGGAAACCATATGGAATGGGAAAACGTTTTTTTTTAAATTATCATTGTGGCTCGATATATACATTACTTCGCCTAATGTTAACCTAGCATATGGTCTAATAATGGAGGTGACTGCTACTACAGTTAACAACTTAAGTAACACTATGCTGGCCTAGTTGGAACCGGCGACTTACAAGCTGATTCCCAAACTAGTTACTTCACGATCTGTCCATTTGTAAATAGTACCTACCTATATGATACTATCTCAGATCAGCACACTGGGCACCACTTCCTCTTTTTGACACACAGAAATAATTTAGTTATTGAATATTACAAATGAAATCCCTGAAACAAATATTTGCTCCCACCGGGAATCGAACCCGGGACTTTACCCGTGACGGACTAGTGTACTAACCAATACGCTACGCCTGTTTGTTAATGTTATTCATAATTTTGCAGTAACCGCAAGCACGCCTTATGTTCGTAAGTCTATGTGCTCAAATGCGTGGTTCGAGATGTTATACAGTTTATTGGCGACAACTGAGAAAACTATTACACAGGACTACATTTATGTACAGGTAAAAATATTTATTTATAAAAAAAAAAGTCACGCTTTCCTCCCAAAGGGATAGGCAGACACAGTGCCACTTGCTACGGTCCTGGCACAACTCCCTCGCTTCCTTCACATTCACAATTCTCTTCATACAAGCTCTATGGTTATGGGCACTAGGCAAACTTGCTTTCATGGGGATGTTTTCGATTTGGTCGGAAAACACCCTCCTTTATTTATCTACTTATATATAAGCTGGAGCGCAATCCATGAATAGAAGCGACTTCTAACTTTAGTTAAATGATTGCAAGAAGAAAAACAATCCAGGCATAATTGGAACCGGATAATTTAGAAACGCGACTTAGTCACTTTACAGTCTTCATACTCGATAGTGGTGTACTACTCGATCAGCAGACTGGCAAATGACCACCAACTGTCTGGCTTTTTTTTCGTGGGGAAATCCTCATGCATACTCCTGGTTTCTCGGGATAGTAACCCGGATTATGCCGGACTCGTGCCGGCTAAAACCCCACGGTGGCCTCCGTCATCTCGAACGCTGGAGATTGTGAGCTGGGGTACATTCGTCCGACAAACCTGTCTGCCAACTGTCTAAGCAATCATCGGATCAGAAAGACGTACTAGACCTACGAAAATGTTTTACATACTATAGAAACTGAGATCGACTGGACAGACGGACAGCGCCACGTCAATATCAATTTTAAGTTGGTGGTTGAAATTATTTGTGTGTTATTAAGCCAAAAAATAGATAGACATTTTTATTATTATATGATTAACATTATGACGTCACAAACATGGCGACCAATCGTGACGCGTTAGTAGTCACGTGATTCTTTAAAAAATATAAGCAATTGTAAATTGTTAATAATAAATAAATAAAAAATTAAAAGTACTTCGCATCGACTATTAGCATAATTTATAATAAAGTTTTAAAGTGTTTTTTTAATGTATTTTAAAAACTTAACTATCTTTATATTTAATTTTTAGTTACAAGTAGTATGGATACTACAGCGAGTGCTTGTTGATCACCGCGGACCAGAAGAATGGCGAAAATTCGTTGGTACACAATTACTGGCGCTAATTGGACGCTTTTGGCTTGAGTCGCATCTTAAAGACCCAGCACCAAAACCTCAGTATAAGATAAATTGTTTCGTCGACGAAGATGAAGTTGGTATGTATACAGTAAATTGTATGCATCATTTAATGCGATCGTGGTGATCGTGGTTATATAGTGATGTAAACCGAGAGCACGGGTTTAAAACCACTTGCCGGTACCAATGTATTTTTGATTTTGTTTTTATAATACAAATACTTTGGTATCTAACACCTGGGACCCCATAATTCACAAACTCAAGTCCCAAGTCCAGCAAACTGCCAAACCAGATGACACCGTCAGTTATTTTTGCAAAAATTTGAAATAAACCGGGGACAGAAAAACAAAATATCAAACGGGGTAGTTTTGGAAACAATAACAGCATCAACCAATAGGACGACCAACACCTCAGTCTCTCCGTGACCACGATGGCTGCAAAGCTTTCGAAACGTCGGAATAATAATAAAAAAAAAATTGTAAAACCAAAACCTAAATAAACGCGATAGTAAGCCGCATAAAATTTGTTTAATTCAATAATCAATGTTCGCGCAAAATCTAAGAAAATACTAAATACTTTGGTAGCTTAAAATAGAAATGTAAATAAATTAATAAAAAGGTAATAAACCAACTGACTCTGACACTCAGAGACGTCCGTTAAGTTACGACGTGTTACTGTATTGGCCCATTTTAAAGACACCAGGTAGCGTCTAGAAGCATTTGAAATGTGGTGTTATCAAATTTAGCTTTACATCAGCTGGATCCATAGCATGAAAAACAAAACAATTGAAACCTCGTTCAAAAGAAGTGCATTATAGCACTTGCTTTGACACGATAGTTCCCCTCGCTACATCTAATTATGATGGACAAAGTAGAAGACAAATAAAGGCGACCGTGGTGTAGTGGCAGTGCAATAATTACGCAAACCGAAAGCATTGCCGGAACCAATATATCTTTGATATTTGTACTTGGGTCGTCCTGTTTCTATGATAGCTTTGGTAGCTTAGTATAGAAAAGTAGAAAGTAGAAATAAAATAAAGATAATAGCGCGCTGGATCGTTGTCCATATCCTGTATATCGGGTGGACTATCGTAGATTTGGATGAGCAGCTGTTCCGCCTCACGCTCTTTAGAGAGGAGTATAGGAGACTGATGACCAACCTATTTCACTACCTAACCCAATTTATAGTTTTTCGTGACTCGGGCTTTATAAATTGTTAATTTTCAATTCATCAGATATAAGATGGCGTGCACCAGCGACGGCAAGTTACACTGGATGGATTTGTGCGGCTATAGTTCAATTGGTTCAGACGCTTGTTAGTTCACCATTGTGGCAGGCGCCATTGTCAGCACTACTCATGGAGCAATTGCATTTGGCCGTAAGTTATTTTGAAGTCATTTTGGTTGACAGTATTATTGCGCCAAAAATAGATACATACGAGTAGAAGCATGAGAGTAAAGTTAACGCTGTAGAAATGCGGTTGTTAAGGGAGTGTATGTGGAGTGACAATAGCGGAAAATAGCAATAGCACAGTGCGCGATAGATGTGGTTTAAAAGAGGATGTAGTGACAAGGATTGATAAAGGAATGCTTCGATGGTTTAGGCACATGGAAAGGATGAGTGAAAGTAGATTGACGAAAAGAATTTATAAATTTCATGTGAATGGATGCGTTAAACAAGGCAGGCCCAGAAGGGTGTTTCAAATCGGAGACATCCTCAAGAAAGCAAGGTTGCCTAGTGCCCATAACCATAGAGCTTGTATGAAGAGAATTGTGAATGTGAAGGAAGCAAGGGAGTTGTGTCAGGATCGTGGCAAGTAGCGCTTTATTGTATCCAGTCTGCTGATCCGGAGTAGTACCACCACTTACAAGTGTACAGACCGCGCAGTGATTTAGTCTCGTTTCTGGATAAGCTTGTAAGATGACGGTTTTAACTAGGCCCGGCATAGTAAATGCAACTGTTACTTGCAGTTATTTAACTGTAGTAGCAGTCGCCTTTATCCGCACTCCAACTTAGTCATATTTCGATCATAAATAAAAAAAAACTAATATAGTTTTTTTTAAAGTGAACGTGACCATGTTTAGCGGCCATAGTTCATAAGTAAAAATCATCAAATAATTGTCACTGTTCAATTCCCACAAGAATAGTCAATGAAGCACCACTTTCTACGATACTGACAGAACTCTCTCGCTTTCTTTACTTCCATATTTTTCAAATAATACATAATTATACGGTTTGTAGTAGAGATAACACCTTTTACATTTATTAGATCACGAGCGATTGGTGGCCACACGGCAGCTATGATACGACACAATTAATAAAAGTTAATCCTGTCAGTTTTAATACGTGCCTTATAGGTAAGTATTATTTTTCATTTAAATATATTTTAAGAAATAATTTAACTTACTTATGTAAGGTTGTTGGCTTATTTTTACCTTTGTCATTAACATTTCGACGACAGGCGTGGACAAACGGTTAGTAATTGGTTTGTTGCGCGTAAAGTCCCGGGTTCGATTCCTGCCCCCCTAGCACAGGGCCGAGCAAGATTCAAGAATCAAGTTCCGCGATAGACCTATCTTACCATGTAACTTATCACATAAGCGAGCATGGCCATTCCTTGTTTAAGATAAATCAATGCGATAAAATATTAAGATATTTTATCGCATTACTACAGGCTTTTTCGGAAACAACAAACCTCTATATTGACTTTCGTCATATAATCATTCAATTCATTAATTTCGGTCACGGTACGTTCCCTACAACAATACTAACAGAAATTATGCGTATAAGTTAAAGAGTCGAAACATACTTGGAAATGTCAACTAACAACTAACTTTTTAATTTGACCATATAATTATATTACATCTTACGGAAAATTTGAGGCGTATCCACTGTAAACGTTTATGAAGTTGAGAAGAGACGTATATAAACTTAAGATATAAAAATTAAAATGAAGAATTTAAAATAATATGTTACTAAATCTCAAATAAATACATCATTTATAAAATATATATAGTAAATAATTATATAAAAAAATAGCTTTGATACAATGTGCATTTATGCAAGGTGAGGTCCAAGAGCGCTGGTGACCGAAAAAACCGACTTAGTTTACGTTTGCCTCAGTCATTCGTCAGTATGACGGTCAGATGTGTAGTTTCACACTTCGCTTAAAAGTATTTAGGCGTATGAAATGAGTAACTATTTTATTAAATAAAATTAAAGGTAGTCTCGAGTAATTATTAATCGAGTTTAGGACATAGAAATCATAATAACCTTTTAAGAACCTTACAAAAAATATAATAATTTATAATTATTTAGTTAAAAAAGGCCAAAATATATTTATCACCACCCCGTTCAAAATGTGATAAAAATGTGTATATATAACGTCAAAATCTTACTTCTTGGATCAGCCGTGCTCGCAAGTTATGATAACTTCAAACAAAATGGCGGCTATCACACATATTGCGTATCATGCTTGCCGCCGTGCTCGCAACTTACAGTTCATGGGGAAAAGTCATATTTTGACAAACAATTATGATATTTATCGTGCTTCTTGGATTGCTGTGCTAGGGGGGCTAGACGGATATTTGTTTCATAGCTTTTATTTCTATTACGTAATAATTATATTAAATATTGCAAATATTTGTTAATAAAAAAAGGTGGATCTTTGCTTTGGGTCTGGTTAACAAAGAGTAGTAGGCAGTGGTACCCAGTGGTACTAATACAGACCGTGAAGTATTTGGTCGCGTTTCGGGGGTGCTGTCATATGTCGAGTCACAATAAGAAAAAAACATCAAGGCTATTGACGAAGTAGTTTTAAACCTGGGGTTTAACGACAGGCGTGACCAGTTTGTTACGCGTAAAGTCCCGGGTTCAATTCCCTAACGGAGAAAATATTTGTTTTGTAACTTTTAAAAAGCCTGTCTTAAAGTTGAGGTCGAGGAAAGCATCCGCATTCTGTCGACCGTATCGGCAGTCGAACTAAATGGTTTGGTGTGAATTTCCTTTGTAGAACAATGAACAAGTTGAATACTTTACCAGCCCATGTGTTCTCTCTATCCTATTACCTTCGATCCTACAAGCGAAAATGCACCTTTAGCTAGCACAGTAACGGCGACTGAGGCAGCTTTCAGGCAAAGCAAGTCGAGGTCAGATGTCGAGTCACAATAATAAAACAAGCTTTAGATTATTTTTGGCAACACGCATATTTATTTATTTACTTTTCTATACTAAGCTACTAAAGTGATTGTATCATAGAAACAGGACAAGCAAAGTACATATACATTGGTACCGGTGGGTAGTTTTAAACTTGTGCTCTCGGTTTGCGTAACCATTGCATTGCCACTACATCACGGTCGCCATTACAATTTAATTTATGTTTTAGCTGGAGCAATGGGCGTCATTGGTGGGGTGGAATGGAGATTACGTTTGGGCCAACGTGTCAGTACTGCCTTACCTGCGAAGAATGCAATTATAACACAGGTGTTGCCACGTGCCAAAGTATCGCTGTATTTAGACGAGGATAATGCTTCTAAGGTAATTTTTCATATTATTTTATTTCATGCATTGTTTGTTGATTAATCTGTTTGGAATATAGTATATAATTATGTCTGTCATTCTGTTTGTTCTTCTCGTAATAGATGTTTGTCTATTGTTTACCTACCTATTTTACGAAAATACAAATAATACAAACTTTATAGCCGGTATACAGTCGGAGACTTAGGCAAACGTAAAGTAGGTCAGCTTTTGCAGTTGTCGAAGCTCTTGGACCTCCTCTTGCTTAGCATTAGGCAAGTCAAGGCCAGATGTCGCGTCTGAATAAAAAAAATTGTATATTGTATATTCAATTGTATATTCTATTGTATATTCAAATGTAATTCGCTATTCATTAACTTAACAATTTATAATACTAATAATTACTAAGATATTATCTACTCATGCATGCGGGCTCCGGGATAAAGTTATTTACACTTATTAATATTGTATATAAAGTATATTTTTTTACGAGTCATATATGTCTCGTTGACTTTCGTTGCCTATAATTGCTATCCAAATATTGGAGATTTTTCCAAAAAACCGACCGCGTAACTCAATGACAATAGACTTCGTTTTACCCGTTGCACTCCATTAATAAGCTTTAAAATTAAAATCGCGACCGCGCAACACGAGGAATCTCTGTTTATTGGAACGAAGCTCCTTATCGCGCTAAATGAAAAAAATTAAAGTAACGACACTTTTTACTGTGTCGTTACACCAAAAGTAGTAACGAAACTTTTTAGGGTTCCGTGGTAAAAAACGGAACCCTTATTGGTTCGTCATGTCTGTCTGTCTTTCCGTTTGTCCGTCCGTCCGTATGTCACAGCCATTTTTTCCGAAACTATAAGCAGGGCCGTCTTAAGCATATTCAGCGCCGGGGTGCGAAAGTCAAGGCTCCGCTAGCGTGGTCTCAGTGTAGTAGGTACTTTTGGCGGTCGGCATGCGCCCCCTAGGACTCTGCGCCCGGGTGCACTGCACCCCTTGAACCCCCGGGTAAAGACGGCCCTGACTATAAGAGCTATACCATCAATGCAGTTTTTTTAAGTTATTTAAATAAAATAGAATCCCAAACATAATATGTTTCCTACTTCAGTTACCATAAGCCAATTATTACTAAAATTGAGCAATGAAAAAGTTTATATTACATTTTATTTGTTATTAATAAAAAAAAATTATTATAACTTTAAAAAAAATTAAATTTTATTACAATTCCTTCATTAATTAATCGAAAGGAACTTCGTTCCATCCGGGTTTCCCTTGACACCTCACAAGTTTTTTCATTACAGTTCAAGCTCATTGAAACTGATTGTCCAAATTAATAAAAGTTGTTTATAAGACATAACTTTTGTCGGCAGCGACAAATTGAAATTAATTTCATTATTATTACCATTGAAGTTGCGCGTTGGCCCTCTAGACCATCAGTCTAGTGAAGGTCAGATGTAGCGTAACAATAAAAATAAAAATTTTGGAATAAGGGCTTTGTTATTTTTTACACTATCACATCATATACTAATATTTCAGTGCGAATTAACAAATGTTCAAACTGCGGAAGTGTCACGAACGTCTATACCATTAGGCGGTGGTGAGAGTTGGTTACGTGTGTGTGCTACTATGCTAGGAGCTGGACCGAAGCTTGACACATCTCATCCACATCATATGCCTGGTTAGTTAACAAAATTATTTCATTATGTGTTCATTCATTTCATGATGTGATGATAATGTCATTCTGCTGTCAGAATGACATTTAAAACATATAATTATCCAATATTAATCAAATGTCAGATCAGATCTATATAATAATTACAAACCTCTAACTTGGTCCTTGATGGTTTATTAGGGTCTCCTTTTTACGAGTACAACCTTTTTATTTTAGCTCTTATAAAAGATTTATATTAAACTAAGAAAAAAGTAATTATATTTTAAAGTTGAGTCCATCAGATACACCGGAACTAATGAGTATTCAAGGGTCGTCAGACGGATAGTTAAAGTAGATGGTTAATTATATTTCAGCTGAAATTGACGTGCAAACTTTACGCCGTCAGCAAATCGAGTTACTCACACTATGTGCTGTAAGAGGACTCCTCTCTACCCGTACTAAATTAAGAAAGGTTTTGATGCAACCTCCTGACACCAGTGGTAAGTTCTATAATAATAATTATATCTTTAAAATTTGGTCAAATATAAATTTTCTTTAGAGATTTTTAAGATGTGACTGCAGAGTTATTATAATTAAAAAAAAAATACTGTGAATAATTTACAGCGCAGACTCTGTCTCTTGTACCTCTTTAGTTTTATATCACATTTTTTTATTTTTTTTTGGAGTAAAACGTTCTGGGATGTTTTAGAATATCAAATATGAACATTAAAATCAATCAATCTTTCAAATTGTCACGCCTTTTTCCCACAGAAATAGGCAGAGACAGGGGAGCGCCATTTGCCACGATCCATACACAATTCCCTTGCTTCCTTGACATGCACAATTAAAATGCTCCTAACTATATAGCTTTGAGCGTAATACAAAGAAATGTGACCTAATCGAAGACATACTCAAGAAAGCTGGGTCGCGTAGTGCCCATAACCGTAGAGCTTGTATGAGGAGAATTGTGAATGTGAGAAAAGCGAGGTAGCTGTGTCAGAATCGTGGCGCTCCATTGTCTCTTTCTATCCCTGTTGAAAAAAGCGTGACAATTTGATTGATTGATGTAGTAAATAAGATTAGAAAGGTATGTAATTTGGCCACATTAAAAGAATGGATCTCCTTTAATTGACGAAAGGGAAGGCGAGTAAAATGATAAAACGGTGTCAACTCAGAAGATTGTTCCTTGGTCAAAACTAAGATATTTTTTTAAAGGCAAGAGTCGCATAGCTCATAGAGTCTTTATGAAGAGAATTGTGAATGTAAAAAGGGGAGAGAGATGTGCCATTAAAAAGGAAGGAAGAGGCTCCGTTTATAGGTCGAAAATTAATGAGAATGATGAAAACAAAATCAATATCCTAATAGGTAGTGTAGTTGGTGTAGAAGGAACTTTACTACGCCGTCTGCTGGCAACAGCAACGCGACCAAGTCCCCTTGGTGCATCGCATACTCCACAAGAACTGTCTTCAGCTGCAGTTGCTATTATACAACAACTCGCTGCACATGTTTATGGTAAGATTTTATAAGTTATACTGTAGGTTCTAGAGTACGTTTGTACACTGAACAATGTAAAATTCTTTTAAATCTTTAATATAATGATACAATTCACTACCAAAGTGACATTTAGATTTTTTAAATTGTGTATCGACATCTTATCTCGACCCGCCTGATGTTAAGCAAGAGGTCCAAGAGTGCCGACGACAGAAACCGAGTCAATCCACGGCTTCCCCAGTCGTCGTCACTATGCCGGTCAAAGGTGCTTCTTCATGCATCTCTTGAAGGATTTAAGGATCCGTGTAAATTTGCCTCGTTCATTTTAAGTTATTTAAATATTTATTACGACAGAAGTAAGTATTTTATAATTAAAAAACCATAAACAATCAAAAATTTAATATAATGAACCATAATTTAATTTCGTAATAAGATTGTGAGCGGTATTAAAAGTTAAGTAAAAAATATGATTTTATTTTATAGATAACGAAAAGGACTACGACTTGTTGCCTGATGTACCAGTGATTGAGGTCAATTCTGATAAACAACAAACAGAAAAACCATGTACGTATACTACTCAATTTGCAATCTGTATACTACTTAACCGCTACAGGTGAAGTCCCGGGTATGATACCCGGTCGGATCAAAAATTTCTTTTATGGCGTCTATTTGTAATATTTCATAATTATCTTGAATATTGCAAAAAAAATGTTAATAAAAAAAATCAAGCATATTCTCTTATTTGCTCCGGGTCTAGTTATAGACATTTGGTCGTGGTTGATAGATAATTGAACGTGATTAGCCTAGCCTGCCAATACCATTTTCAAGCGTGCATACGTTTCGGGATCAGCAGTTGCCGGTTCAGTCTACCATAGTGCATGCGAGTAAAACTTTATTTTATTAAAACTTTATTTATTTTAACTGTAGTTGCAGTAGCCTCTATTCATGGACTGCACTTCAGCTTAACATCAGGCGGGGTGCTGTCATGTAGCCACAATTAAAAAACTGACATAATCTTAGAGTAATTAAGTTAATTAAATCAATGGTTTTTTAACGCATAATCTTAGTGATTGAGTTAATTAAATCAATGATGTAGAAAGATCATCAATGTTTATAATTAAATCTTAATTAAATCAATGGTTTTTAACGCATAATCTTAGTGATTGAGTTAATTAAATCAATGATGTAGAAGGATCATCAATGTTTATATTTAAATTAATCTTAATTAAATCAATGGTTTTTAACGCATAATCTTAGTGATTGAGTTAATTAAATCAATGATGTAGAAGGATCATCAATGTTTATAATTAAATTTATCTTAATTAAATCAATGGTTTTTAACGCATAATCTTAGTGATTGAGTTAATTAAATCAATGATGTAGAAGGATCATCAATGTTTATAATTAAATTAATCTTAATTAAATCAATGGTTTTTAACGCATAATCTTAGTGATTGAGTTAATTAAATCAATGATGTAGAAGGATCATCAATGTTTATAATTAAATTAATCTTAATTAAATCAATGGTTTTTTAACGCATAATCTTAGTGATTGAGTTAATTAAATCAATGATATAGAAGGATCATTAATGTTTATAATTAAATTAATCTTGATTAAATCAATGGTTTTTTTTAACGCATAATCTTAGTGATTAAGTTAATTAAATCAATGATTATATGTTTTAGCAACATCAAAGGACGCGAGTATATCAACTCTAATGCATCAATTCATAGAAATGGGATTTCCGCAGCAATCAGTGTTAACTGCTATGAAGACATTAAGTATGTTTGCTTTATATTGCTTTGCTTTTGTGTTTTTTATGCTCTCGGACCCATGATGTCCTAAAACTCGATCAGTCTCACCGGAGGATGGGCAGCAGTTCGCGCAAAATACTTTTTGTGTAGTCTACCATTAGCAATGATAAAAAACCTATTAATTACCCATTTTTGTGGGTATCTATTTATGTGTATTAAACACCGTACCAGTGCGCCGATAGATAATCTAGTAATC
Source organism: Tinea trinotella (assembly GCA_905220615.1). NCBI lineage: Eukaryota > Metazoa > Arthropoda > Insecta > Lepidoptera > Tineidae > Tinea > Tinea trinotella. Next base: position 11,408,294 of record HG992312.1, read on the forward strand.
TAATTATAAGTAGGTCTACAGATAATGTACATTTGTACCAATTATTAATTTTGTACCAGCAGTTGTAGTAGTCGCTTTTAGGAACAGTTTGAAAGTTTTACTTCAGGAACGCTACTTGCATATATTTAAGTGTAGAACCAACTGCCATTATTCATGGACTGCACTCAGCTTAACGTTTGGCGGAGGTGCTGTCATGCGACGAGTTATATAAGAAAAAAATGATTTTCTTTCAGATACAGTAAATATGGATTCAATAATCTCACATCTGCTTGAACCACGTCAAATGAAGGAAGAAACTTTTAAACCAGCAAAGTCATTTAATACCTTCGAGAAGGTATCCTGTTTATTATTTCTATTATTTAGCTTATACATTCTCGAATCCGCAATGCCGTATGGCCTATATAAAGAGAAGGTGAATGCGAAGGAAGCTAAATTTAATCAAGATCGTAAAAAGTGACGTTCCGAGGACTCTGCCTATCCCTGTGGAAATAGAATTGTGACAATTTAATTTATTGTTGAACAATAAAGCTTTTATTTAATACGTTTCTATACTTAGCTAAAGTGCTTGTATCATAGAAACAGGACTACCAAAGTCCTGTTTCTAACGTAAAGTGTGTGTTTATACACGCTTGCATTTCGTAAATTCAATCAATCAATCAATTAAATTGTCACACCTTTTCCAAGCAGAGACAAATGAGCGCCACATGCCACGATCCTGACACAAATCTCTCACATGCACAATTCTCTTCATACAAGTTCTACGATTATAGGCACTAGACAACTCTTAGGAAATAAGGATGTCTCCTATTTAACGCATCCATTCACATCAGATTTATAAAAGAAACTGTATAATTTTATTTAGATTGTAACAATTATGATGAAAATTAAAATGAAAGAAACACTTTATATTTTATTGGCATATTTTAAAATTAACAGAAATCAATCGTGACGTATCGTTGGCGTAGTTGTTTTGCGTCCGAAGAAGATTACGCACAATATCTATCTGAGGTTATAACAACGGGACTAACTGTGCGCTGTTGCAAAACATTCGAAGCTGTCAATTATAAGGTAAGAAGAAATGTGTATTATGTCTTTGATCGGAATAGTGATGACGACTGAAGCAAACATTTTAAGTCGTTTTTAAGCAGTTGGTATAGCTTGTCTAACTATAAATGACGCGCCCCTCCACTTTATTAGTTTTGCTGAATGTGAATGCAAACATTTCTAACTATACTATTATACGTAAAGTGTGTGTAACCAGCAAATGAATGACCAATTATTATTGCTTTCGGTACGTTGCATCCATATTTTATGTTTTCTCGTATGTGCAAATGCGCGGTGGAGGGGCGCGTCATTTCGGCTTAGACAGACAGATTAAACATTTCTATACTAAGCTACTAAAGTTATTGTATTGTAACAGGACAGCCAAAGTACATATATCAAAGATACATTGGTATCGGTGGGTGGTTTCGAACCTGTGTTCTCGGCTTGCGTAACCATTGCACTACCACTACACTATGGTCGTCTTGTGTCACATTATTTTTATGGTATATTATATTTAGTATATTTGAAGTCCATGAGTAGAGAAAATTGTCAGGAATATTTAATAATTTTTAAAATAATTAAGCAATGACAATTTAAATTTAGAATTTGTGCTTCAGTATTATAAAAAGTTACACCCGGTTGTACCAAAAATTTTAATTTACTAATTTGTTTAAAGTATCGTTTAAGTAAAAGAAAAAAAGAAAAATGAGTTGCACCACTCTTTAACTTCACATTTTACATTTACATATACGGATATTTTATACGGAGCTAAAACTAGCTTTTAACGTAAAAGTGATAAGTAAAATTTGACATTTGTCATTTATTCTTTGCGCGATGTCTTCAACAAGCTCTTCAAGCTCCGATAATGAATTAATTGAATATATAACACGACGGCATCGAAGAATAAATATAAGAATGGACCACATGTTGATTGGGGAAAATGATTTTAAGTGCCGCTATCGAATTGATAAGACCACTGCACGACGAATTTGCGGCTTCATTGAACATGAAGTCCGAACAAAATATCCAAGGTTAGTTTCTAATGTTCCTTTTAATTTGGGCTTCGGTATATACCGTCTGATTTATAGTTTAGCTTACCCTTGTACCACCCTATACTTTCCTTTCAGAAACATTGCAATGTCCGTATCTGACCAACTTCTGGTCACTTTACGTTTTTTTGCGACCTGCTCTATGCAGATTGTTGTTGGGGATCTGAGCGGAGTGCACAAAGCCACAGTGTGTCGTTCTAATCACCGCGTATCACAGGCGCGTATTCCATGATTCTGATACAACTCTCTAGCAATTAGTTAATCATTCAAAATGTCGCGCTTTTTTCCCACAAGGATAGGCCATAATCCTGACACTATTCCCACGCTTTCCTCACATCCACAATTCTCTTCATAAAAGCTGGGTCTTCATAAAAACTATGGTCACTAGGAACCTAGTTTTCTTAATGATGTCTGCGATTTGGTCGAAAAACACCTGCCTGGGTCTGCTATTAAAATGACAAGAATTACATAGATAAATCTTAACAGGTGGGGAGGATGCTGAACTTTATAGATGCCGGAAGGGTTTCTATTTAATGAACGTCCAAACGATTGTGGACTCTAAATTAAAAATAATGGACATTGTATGCAGATTGCCTGGTATATCTACGACAGCACTATATTTGACAATACAAATATGAAAGCCAGATTAGAAAATGGAGAGTTTGGAAACAGGTATTATAGTTTTTAATAAATTCAATAGAGAGTGAATATTGTCAATAATTTTATAATAACATAGAGAGGACTCTCCTCAATGCTAGTATTCAGTTCTCTTCTTTGGTCTTAGGAAGTAGGATTATAACTCTGAATTTAGAACCAAGTTGATATGGTTGCAGACTCAACTACAAAGAGAGTTCTCTTACATTTACATTCCTTCATACTTTACTCTTTACATTCCTTCCAATCATACTGCTTTCCATTCTAACTCCTTTACTTTTACCATATCTAGATTGTATAATAATCCTCAACATATTTATAAAGCTCCTATCAGGACTAACCTTTAAAATACTACTGGTCCTAGTATCTTAGGTCGATATTTATGTATGTATATTTATTCAAGTTATATATTTATGAGATTATATATAAATATCTTTGTTATTTCCCTCTTTGACCTTCTTTGCTCACATTCTTTACTTCTATGTTCTAGTTTTGACTAGAAGGCAGACTTAATGCTACCAGCCTAGTAGAGAATGCCAACTAAAAATAAATCCGCCTGTGTTTACTATAGTACAAGTTATAAACAAATAAATTAAAAATTTAAGGTATTTGTTTGGAGATGGTGCTTATCCACAAAGTACATATACTATGATGACACCATTTAGAGCACCAAATAATCATTGATAGACTTTGCAGGTAAACTAGTTTATTGACTGGTTGTACCAAAAATGTATATATGAATGTAATTGCAATTTATGTATGAATGTAATTATATTTTATAAAACTTCTGTATTTTTTAATTTATAGGTGGAAAGGTCATTTGAAGTATGGAAACGAAGATTTTCGTGCCTTGTATTAAAATTGCGAGTGCAGAGGAAAAATATGGATGCAATTATAGTTGCCACTGCCGTTCTTCATAACATGTGTAGGGATCTAAATGAAGCCTATAATGATTCTGATATACCCATCGAAGAACCGGCAGTACCACTACACGATGGCTTCACAAGAAGTGGAGTAGCTCTGCAAAGAAATCTTGTAAGGGACTTTTTCACACAATAATAATACTTCAGCCATAGTAGAATCTGACGATGTTGAGAACATACCTAAGCTAATAAATTATTTTCATTTCATAGAAACGTGTGTGAAACCACAGGGCACATTTATTGTATATATAAGATATGTTGTATTAGTTTGTAAGATTGTTTTGTATATGTAGGTATTTCATATTATAAAATTTTGTAGTTTCTTATTTCTGTAAATATTTTGCAGACCCGTCAAAATTTGATTTTGTTATCTCTATTGTGAGGCCTGTAGCACAGGAACAGGCTGCCTTCTCTTTTAGTCGTCAGTCCTGAAAGCGCTGACGACTGAATAAAATATTTTACAGTTGCCTCAGTCGCCGTCACTATGCCGGCCAAAGGTGATTTTTTGCTTGAAGGATCTAAGATTATAGGATGGATACATCACGTTAGGAGATAGTTTTTAAACAGCTGGAAAACTAGAAAATATATAAATATTAAACATAACATGTAAATAAAACATTTATAAATTTGAAATTCTTTATTTTTATTTCACTTAAGTATAATATATAATGATATCATCGCTATATCATATGTTCGATGTGATACATAACATGTGATTTGATAAGACTGTGGAATCTAACTTCTGTCGTTCCTTACTGCCATATCACTGTGATGGCCTGATGAGTCACTGGTGCATACGGCGAAGGCCGATCAACTGTCCAGTCTTTGCACAACTCTTTTTTCCAACTCCATTAAGGCTTTAATTTTTATGTAGTCTTCTTATCATCAAGCTATTTTATTTCATATCCTTCAGCTATTTAATATCCTTTCAGCTACCTCTACAAACTTTGATCTTGTGTATTGAGGTGATGATCGATTGATGCCTGTAAATCATAATTTCATAATATAATTCAAACATGTAGGTTGTTCTGCAACTAATCTCATAAAGTTTAAGGAATTCTAGAAATCACAGAACCCTAAAAGCATATTTATATATTTTATTGTGACACATCTGACCTCGACCTGCCTGATGATAAACAAGAGGAGGTCCAGGAGTGACGACGACTGAAAAAACCGAGTCGGTTTACGGCTACCTCCGTCGCGGAATTACGGTGCCAAAAGACGATGTAGGATCAAGGTTAAAGAGCTCCTCGGAACATTCTCCGTGGTATAGGCGATAGAGGACGCACAAAGCCGCCATGTCTCTGCGTAGTTGCAGGGGCTCCAAAGTTCGCGTGACCTCTGCATCACCTATAATTCGGACAGCTCGGCGCTGCAATGAATCTAGGGCATTGAGAAGATACTTGGCATAGCCATCCCAGACTTGCGAACAGTACACCGCGCAAGAGTTAATCTGAGCCTTGCGAGCCTGAGCCAAATTCATATTTTTGTTGTACCTATGATTGAAATTCCTAAATAAGGGGCCGGCAAATTTATTTTCCGCCCTGGGCAGCTGACTCCCATGCTACGCCACTATATATGCAATATGCAACGGTTAATACAAGTCCCCATACAAAATAAATGATGTCCTTTTAAAGCGTATTGATATAAACATATAATTCATTAAAACACCATTGTAAATTTATTAATTATGTAGCTAGACTTTTATTACTTACTTTTCTTGCAGAATATCGTCGGCAATCAAAATATTTTCCATGACTAATAATATTAAATTAAAAATTTTCAATAAAAACAACTGTATAATGACAACTGTATGACATTTACATAAGTCTTTCTGTATGAAAAAAATATACTACCATGAAAAAATAATTCAAATGGTAAAATTAACGCTTCATTCATCTGGCAAGTATTTATACGTATACTTTTACGTATTTTTCTGTAGAACAACCCAATTCAGAATTTCATAATAATTAACGTAATAAAAGAAGTATAAAGTAAAACTAAATTCATAAATTTAAACTTTTTTGGTACAACCGGGTCTTATAGTTGATAATGTATAATTGGTTAGTGATTTTACTTGTCTTTGAGAAATAATGTTTTACAACCTTTTCAGATTGCTCTGGGTGACATCGGTCAAGTTCAGAGGATCGAGAGAGATATAAAACAAAACGTCTTCTTACATGTAAGTATATTTATTTAATCAAATATAAACAACAGGTCACATACATAAATTAATAAAAATACTTAGGCTAGTTAACAACACGAAAATATTATACACACAAATAGCTCGCTTAACAATAACATAAATTATAGATAATTGCATAAAAATATATTTTTAATAAGGCACGACATATTTGACCGCACCCTGTATGATGTTAGGCGGTTCATGAATGTAGGTAACTGTTACTAAAGTTAAATAACTGTAAGCAGCTGTCACATTCACTATGCCGGCCGGGAACTGGCAACTAACAAGCTGATCCTGAAACGCGCCTAAGTCACTTCACGGTCTGTGTACTGCCACTATTTATTATTTTATTGTTATTATTCTTAAGAAGCTGAGTTGCCTAGTGCCCATAACCTTAGAGCTTGTATAAAGAGAAATGTGTATGTGAAGGAAGCGAGGGAGTTGTGTCAGGATCGTGGCAACTGGCGCTCCATTGTATCTGCCTATCGTGGGAAAGAGGCGTGACAATTTGATATTGATTGTTTAAAATATAGGTGGATTGGCGCGGCTTAAGTCGCGTGGCTGGCATCAGAGCGTCTCATGCTGAAGTGGTGACAGGCACTGCACCATTTGTTCCTGGCGACCGTGTTAGAGTTCGTGCAGCTGTCACACAACCAAGATACAAGTGGGGATGCATCGATCATAGTTGCATTGGAACTGTCACAGGTTAGCAAGGTTTTAATTTATAAATATTAGGTTCTGAGAGTACTGGCCATTTCAATTAAAACATGTTTTTATTTAGCTATGTATGAATTCTAATTTCAAATTCAATTTTTTTAAAAACATTGAATTATTCTTTCAAAATCGGTGTTTTCTTTATTGATTATATTGTTTTCATCATATTTGAATCTTTGGTGTCATTATGGATAGATTAAAAATTGGAGTAATTATGGAATATATAAGTACCGTCGTGGTAGCAATGCAGCACAAACGGCACACAACATCAACAATTCACAAACAAACGCACAATCCGTTATACATTTATTCGGTTCGTTCTGGAAATTTCGACCTCAAAATTAAACCTGTGATCGTCCGATTTAAAAGATCGATAATTCCCACAGAGATAGGTAGAGGAAATAGAGCGCCACCTTTTCGGTCCTGAAACCGTTATGCCTCCTTCATACTCACAATTCTCTTACAAGATCTATTACTATATGTCGTAGCTAAACTCTTAAAAAAGAACTAATTAAACCAATTTATTTAAAACAGCTATATCGAGTAATAATCGCGACCTCACAGTGGACTTCGCTCAACAGCCTGGATGGACAGGACAAATCAGCGAAATGGAGTTAGTTACTGACCTATGTTAGTATTTATAATACTCATTTTATTATTTTCAGTATTTAAGTATTTATTTCAGTATTTTAAGTATTTTCATTTAATATTTTATATTCTCCACTATTTTAGCTATTTTCTGGGATCATTATTTCTTTATATGACCTAAAAAATACAAATAATCAAATGGTCGCGCCTTTTTCCCACAGGGATAGGCAGGGACAATGGAGCGCCACTTGCTACGATCCTGATTGAAGTCCCTCGCTTCCCTACCTCCTACAGTTCTCTTTATACAAGCTCTGCGGTTATGGGCACTAGGCAACTCAGCTTTCTTGGGAATGTTTCCTGTTTTTTTTCAGACCAAATTGTTTAACGCATCCATCCACATCAGATGTATGGATCAGATCGCCAATCTACTTTCACTCATCCTTTTCATGTACTCTACCCATCGAAGCATTCCTTTGTCAATAATGCATTATGTCCTTTTTCCACAGCGGAATGGGGTGAGGGCTCTGGTGGGACAGCAGTTGGATGGCGTGGTGCTATCCGTGTTTTACGTGTTTCCTCGTGTAAAGCGGATGCTGGTGCTCGCAGACTCTTAGATGGAGTAGCGCATACATTCTGGCATACAGCTAGCGACGGTGGTCGTGTTAGTATAGTATTTGTTAAGTAATGTTTTAATCGTGTTTCCCTTTAGTTCAAGGTGACGAAGTTTTCGTAAAATTTTGTGTTAAATTGACTCCTAATGAGCCCACTAGCTATGAAATTTTGAAACGGATATTCTTGTAACCGTCAACCTCGTATGAGGGTATAAAATTCGAAATGTCATTTGGTTCATTTAGCTTCATATTTTTGAATAGAGATTATACGCTAAAATCAAATCGATTTGCCTTCATAATTTAAAAAATGAATCGTTTTTTTTTAATAAAAACAAATTTATAGAATATTTTTTAAAATTATTATAGCACTGGATAAGAATGGAAATGCGTTATGGAGTACGTATTCGGCGGTTAGGTATTGGAATGCCATGCGGAGATGCTAACCCATCATCACTGACAGTACGCGCTGGAACGAGTTTTGAAGACGCGGCTTTGACTGTACTATCCAGTGTGCTCTGTACTATGTCGCCAAAGGACAAATGGGACGCTGATCCCGCTCAAATTTTGCTATTAGCTGATTGTAAGCAGGTGAGAATATTGTTTTAAATTAATTTTACAACTTGGAGAACTTATATTGCTAAAATATAATCTTATAGACTTTAAGGCGACCGTGGTGTAGTGGTAGTGCAATGGTTACGCAAACCGAGAGCACGGGTTTAAAACCGCTTGCCGGTACCAATGTATCTTTGATATATGTACTTTGGTTGGCCTGTTTCTATTATACAAACACTTTAGGACTTTAGTATAGAAATGTTAATAATAATTTAAAAAAATAGAATCTGCTGATTAGATTCGTATTACCTTTTGTACTAATTTATTGCATTTGAATGTCTTATTTTCATTCAGTATAAGTTGTTTTATGTAGCTTAACTTATAGCTTCTCGTGTTAGTTGGATGTAAGTATTAAAGATAACTTTTGTTACAGTTTTATCCTTGCATTGAGATTGAAATTAAGCAAAATGCCACAACAAATGCTGATTGTCGCATTCACGGATTGTATATCACGGGCTTTAGACCAAACCCTCTTTACACCGAAGTCTTACAGGTATTTCATAAACTTTCACCCCTCTTAATAAAAGGACGTCATTCATTTTGGGCTTCTATGTACTAGTTTTGTAATGTCCTATGATGAAAAAATATATAAATGGTAGTTTTGATACTTCTATTAATAAAACTAATAACAATTTTGCTTTTAATTGTTGTGTAATTGAGTTTGTATCATCTGTCCATTAACGCCACATCTGTTCTGCTTTGAACTGTCATAATTATAGTTTGATAATCATGCACACCTAAACTATGAAAATAAAGGATATATTCCAATTACATTGTAATCTTCGTACATAAAACTATTTTAAAATGTATATGCAACTGTTATTACAACTAAGCCCAAGTCCCCATACAAAATAAATTATGTCCTTTAGAGAAAATATGAGCATTACTTAAGCATTTTTAATATTATATTATAATGAGTGGAAAACTCGCACCGCTCTACTACCGAATGACACTTTTCATTAAAGCCTGTGAATTGGTTAATTTATTTGCTTCTTATCATTAGGAGGATATAGTAAAGGAATTAATAAAGTATATTATTTGCAGAGCATGAATTTCGTAGCCGAAGATTGGGTTGAGAAAGAAAATTTTACTGTTTCCGGGTCAGCCAGTGATTCTAATCCTCCATTAGTATTGCCTAACGATTGTCCTAAGGTATGTTATAGGATTAAACACAATATAAAGTCTTTAAATGCCAGTTCATACACTACCAGGTTGAATTTCCGGTCGGAGCAAAGATTAATTTCATAAAATATATTTGTAATATTCCTTTCCATAATTTAATTAAAATGTTACGCTATAATTCTTATAGTTATAGACAGAGGCAACATAGCTTCACCCTCCACGATCCTGGAGAGTGAAGCTCCGTTGTCTAAAATCTCTCGCCACAATCGATGTCACAATTATTCTCTTCTAAGTACTCTAAGGGTTTGAGGGCTTTGTATAATATTTTTTTTATCATTCATAACTAATTTATAGGTGTATGTATGGGGCCTGAACGATAAAGATCAACTTGGTGGTGTGAAGGGATCAAAAGTTAAGGTTCCTGTTTACTCATCCGTGCTAAGCGCTTTGAAGCCAATCCACATTGCTGGTGGTTCAAAAACATTATTCATTGTATCGCAAGATGGAAGGGTATGTGACAATTAACTTTAAATACGTAACTTTAAATATTATACGTTGTGAGTGGTGGTCATTTGCCCAGTCTGCCGATCAAGTGCATCACCACCTGTGTGCACCAAGGTGTATCATTTATGACTAAGTCGCGTTCCGGAATCACCTTGAAAGTTGCCGGTGAAAGAAAATTAAACATGACACTTATATAGCCTTTGTAAATCCTTTTGTTGGGTCCTATAAAACAGGCGCTCTGCATAGTATGGGTCCACATTCCACCACGCATTTTCCTGGATTTTTAATTTCAATTTTGAAGCTCCTATTATGTATTTGTTTTTTACTGTGAATAAAGTTTGACATTCTTAAACTGCGCGCCATGATGCCCGAGGCGAGTTATGATTTGTTTTATAGCTTTTATAACAACTTTATGGCCTTATTGGTATAATTTAATAAAATCGTCTACAATACCAAATATCAATTATTCAATCAAATTGTCACGCCTGTTTCCCACTAGGATAGGCAGAGACAATGGAGCGCCACTTACCACGATCCTTACACAACTCCCTTGCTCCAACACAATACCAAATATAACAATAATTATATGTTTTTTTTAATATTTTAGCTATATGCGTGTGGAGAAGGCACGAACGGACGTCTTGGCTTTGGGCACAGTGGTAATGTATCAACACCTCGGCCAAACCCACTTCTTGCTCATACACTCATCAGGCGTGTCGCTGTCCATTCTGGCGGAAAACATGCACTCGCTTTGACTGCTGATGGAAAGGTTTGTTTTATGTTTTTAAGATGTGGCCAATAGAGAGAGCTGTACACAAAAGTCAGTCGTAATTGGTAAATACCAATTTACTCTTGTTAAATGACGGCAAAAGAGATAAGAACTTCGTTTGATCCAAACAACATTTACTATGCGGTGGTAGATCTTCCTTTATTATACTTTTACAATGTACTTGGCAATGATAAGGAAATAACTTTTCATAGTTTACATTTAATATTTAATGTTTATATGTATGTAAATAAAGTTAAAAAAAATGGAATATAAATACATACATAAATAATAATTAAGAATTTGATTCCCGGTCGGAGCAAATATTTGTGATTTAGTCGCGTTTTGGGATCAGTTTGTATGTTGCCGGTTCTAACTAGGCCGGCATAGTAGATGTGACTGTTATTACAGTTATTAAATTGTAGTAGCAGTGACATCCATCCCGTGGTGTCATATGTCGAGTCACAAATAAAATATATATATTTATATATATATATATATATATATATTTTCATATATCGCTCGAAGAACCGACAACCGATGGCCGAGACCACGAACCGGAAGACGCAGCGCAGGTAGCCTTCCCACTAGGTGGACTGACGACTTAGTGAAAGTCACGAATAACCGGTGGATGCAATAGGCATCTTGTCGTTCGGAATGGCTTTCTACAGGGGAGGCCTATGTTCAGCAGTGAACGTCTTCTGGCTGATGATAATGATGATATTTTCATAGGTTTACTCATGGGGAGAAGGCGATGATGGAAAACTTGGACACGGCAATAAGAATACTTTAGAGTCACCAAGGCTGATCGAGGCATTGTGCGGTGAGCGAGTGATTTGGATTGCCTGTGGATCTGCTCATAGTGCATGCGTCACTGCTAAGGGTCGACTATACACTTGGGGCATGGGAGAGTATGGAAGACTGGGCCATGGGGATGATACCACATTAACTGTGCCCAAAATGGTAATTTTATTGTTTTGAATATTTCATATAAGTTGCAAAACGTCCTTGTATCGTAGACCGTAAACAATCAAAATGTTTTATCCAAGATACATTTATACACACTCCATAATTTCTAGTCTGGCACTTAAATTTGAAACCATCAATTGTCACGCCCTAAATCCACAGAGATAGGCAGAGACAACGGAACGCCACTTTCCACGATCGTGGCATAACTCTCTCGTTTTATTCACATCCACAATTTTCTTCATACATATTCTATTGTTATGGGTACTAGGGACCTTTGGTTTTTAAGAATGTTCTCGATTTAAGCAAGGAACATTCTTCTAAGTTGGCTTGTTTAATTTTTCCACACCTTGCAATACAACAACTGACAATAAATTATTTCCCTAGCATAAGATAATTAATTTGAATAATTACTGTAATAAGTAATTCTATTAATGTAAATTGACGAAACGAATTTATAAATCTGATGTGGATGGATGTGTTAAATGAGGCAGACCCAGGAGTGTTTTCCAAATCGGACACATCCTCAAGAAAAACTGGGTTGCCTAGTGCCTATAATCATAGAGCGTGTATGAGGAGCATTGTGGATAAACACGAATGAGGGAAGCGAGGGAGGTGTGTCAGGATTGTGGCAAGTGGCACTCCATTGTCTCTGCCTATCCCTGTAGGTGAAAGGCGTGACAATTTGATTTAATCTGGTAATTCTGCCTTTGTTAATTTATTTGTAGTCGTCATAGTAGTGATTGTCATCCTATTTAGATCTCAGTATTAATTATTAATTTGATAGGAAGTTCAATTGACGAATTGGGGACATTGCCATAAAGCATGAATAGAGAAAATTGTGATAGAGAAGAAACGAAAGTTACGTCAGGATAGTGGAAAAAAAGCTTAGTAGTCTCTGCCTATTCCTGACTATTAGATAGATTATATTAGTTTGACACGTGAACTCGATTGAAATGACTAGAAAACTCATCTGATTGTCCTTTAATAACTGAATTTGTTGTAGGTGAAAGCATTATCAGATTATCGTATAATACAAGTTGCGTGTGGCTCCCGTGATGCTCAGACATTGGCTCTGTCTGCGTGCGGCAAAGTCTTCTCGTGGGGGGATGGAGATTTTGGTAAATTAGGTAAGATTATATAGATTTTATATGATTAATTATTTATATAGGTCGAAATACTAATATTTTGAACACACCGTGCATATTTCTTCATATACACAAACCGGACCGATGTCAATTTTATAAGATAAAAGACGTATCCTAATTTCATGGCACCTCGCCTGATGTTAAAATGGAATGAGATCTATGAATAGAGACTGCTGCTACTGTTAAATAACTGCAAGTAGGAGTCGCGTCCGCTATGCCGGCCTAGTTAGAATCCTCTTTAGAGAAAAACCTTTTTAGTATAACAGAATGATAAAGTGAAATATATTCACGCACTCACTCTCACACACGCACACACACACACACACACACAAACACAAACACATATTACAATATTTTTAGCGTCCCATATTTTTATGGTTTTACAGGCCGCGGAGGATCTGACGGATGTTCAATTCCAGTTAATATTGAAATATTAAACAACCTTGGTGTGATTCAAATAGAATGTGGTGCACAATTCAGTTTGGCACTCACTCGGGATGGAGAGGTGAGTTACATATATGACAGTTTTGCAATATCATCGTTTAATATCATCGTGAGTGCTTTTACTTTTGCTTTAAATTAAGACATCTCAGTTTTGAAAAACAGGAGTTTTCCAAGAGTGTCGACGACTGAAAAACATTTCGATTCACGGTTGCCCCAGTCGTCGTAACTATGCCGGCTAAAGAGTAGATAATAGTGAGGCTAAAAAAAGAACTAATGAAAACAAGTAAAACGTGATTAAAAATACAACAATGATGGGCAACAAATACAATGATTTTTTTATTTTATTTTATTTATATGCACATCGAATCTCAATTAAAATAGGCCCACTAATTGTGACATAAACTGGGGGACTAAAGAAGTAATTCAATCAATTAACCAAATTTTCACCTCTCAATTCACACAATCAGCTCAATACCACAATCCTGATACTTAGTTATCTTGCTCGTTTTACATCCACAATCTTTTCATGCCTTTTATTTTCTTGAGGAAATCCTAATGTTTTAATATTATCATGGAAATATTAATATATTATGATCCTAAAACTCGACCAGTCTCACCAGAGGATGGGCACCCCCAAGCCGCCTGCCAAGCCTAGGGATTATGGCACCCCCCCCCCTCCCCCATACAAACGACTAATTACCGGTAAATGCAACTAGCATCTTGTCGTTCAGAAAGACGTTCTACGGGGGAGGCCTATATTCAGCAGTGGACGTCTGCTGGCTAATGATGATGATTATTATTATTAGTATTAATATATTTAGGTATGGACGTGGGGCAAAGGCGACTACTTCCGTCTTGGCCATGGTTGTGATAGTCATGTTCGAAAACCGACATTAGTGGAGGCTCTACGTGGACATAATGTGATACATGTTGCTGTTGGAGCATTGCATTGCCTAGCTGTTACTAGTGATCATCAGGTATTTAATTATAATAATCATATTTTTTATTGCGCGGTTAAACACAATATAATAGGCGAGCTCAATCCTAATTAGTTAAGGGTGCTTAAATCTAATAATCAACAATAATTTATATTAATGTACTAAACCTATTTACGTGTTTAACAATATTTTAAATTGTGAAGGAACGTATAGTAGGGGAACGAGTTAAAGGAACGTGCGAGGAATGCAGTTGTGACGTTATGGTCACGTGTCTATTATGAATAGTGAAGTAACATGCAAAATGTCGATAACAATAAACACACACTTTCCTTAAAATGCAAATAGATTTAGTTATTAAAAATTGTAAATGTGTATTAAATTGAAGTATAAACATTTGACAGCAACAATTTTTAATGAATTATATATTAATTTAATTTTAAGAATAGTGACTGGATGTTTTTTTTCTTTTTCACACATTTTAATCACGTTTCTAATAATGGTTCTAGCCTGAATACGGATGACGACTCTCTTTTATTCAATTAACTCACTAATTTTTCAATAATCAAACAAAGAAAATATGGACATTAAATGATCGATATTAAATGACATTGCCGAGCTATGAGCGTCGCTAAAAGCGGCCACTAAGATACGGGTGGTGGTCGTTACACGCCCCACCGCACCTCAGCCCCCGAATTCATTTAGCTCGTTCCCCAACTATAGGTGCTTTTGTAATTTTTCTTGGGGCTAAACATATGACAGCACCCCGCCCAATGTTAAGCTTGAATGCGGTCCATGAATGGAAGCGACTGCTACTACAGTAAAGTAGCTGGAACCGGTAACTTACAACCAGTTTTTGTATACTTGTAAGTGTACTACCCCGGATTGGCAGACTGAGCACCACTGCCTAACGCTCTACTAACTCTTTTGTCTTCCCTTGAAAAAAATATGAGATGTAATTCTATATTTATTACCCCAGGTATGGGCATGGGGCGACAACGATCACGGCCAACAAGGCAATGGCACAACGTGTGTTAATCGTCGACCAGCTCTTGTAACTTTCGTGGAAGGTGTCCAAAGAGCCGCAGCAGGCTCGTCACATTCAGTCGCCTGGTCAGTCAGATCTGTGTGCTTACAAGATGATGTCTATTACAGCATTAATCCATTACCTTTTCCCGTGTTGAAAGATCCTCTTGGAGCGCAGAGTCTTGGTAAGATAATATTTTAAAGTATTTTTTATTGGGGTTCGACATCCGACCTTGAGTTGCTTTATGGTAAGCAAGAGGAAACGTTAGCTGTTATGCTAAGCTGCAGTGCGATCCATGAATAATTAGATAGTATAATTCATGAAAAACTATGCCGGCCTGGATGATTTTCAGTATCTTTTAAAGCTGTAACTTAACGGTCTTTACAATTTAAAGTGGATGTACAAATATATAGACCGTGAAGTGATTTAGTCGCATTTCGGGATCAGCTTGTAATTTGCCGGTTCCATCTAGGCCCAAATAGTGGATGTGACTGCTGCTGTTTAATTGTAAGTAGCAGTAACTTTGATTCATAGACCGAACTCCAGCTTAATATAATAATAAAAAATAAAAAAGTACTCATCCAGACCAGGAGAGTGGGCAATTAACTACCACACTTTAAATAAAAACATAGGTTCTGATGTATTAAAATTCCTTATATTTTGACAGCATTACACACAGAAGAAGTGACAATACCCGAACCGGAAGGTCCGCAGCCATCTTTAGCTGCGGCGGCCCTCAACTTAGAACCTATGGCTGCGATACAACATGCAGCTTCATTAATATTATTGGCCCTACACGTTACGCAGGTGATTTAAATGTGCATTTTAATAAAGTTCCAGTTTGATTTCTGGTCGGGGCAAATAACTGTTTTATAGCTTTAATTTGTAATATTTAATAATTAAATTAAATTTCTCAAATATTTAAATTGAAGTGACTTAGTCGCGTTTCGGAATTAGCTTGTTAGTTGCGTTGCCGGTATTAACTAGGCCGGCATAGTAGATGTGACTGCTTAGTTTTTTTTTTATTATTATTGTGACTCGATATCTGACCTCGACCCGCATGATGATAACTAAAAAAGTCAGTTCAAAGTCTATGCCCGCCAAAGGTGCTTCTTCACGCATTGCTTAAATATGCATACGCATATATGACCGCAAAATATATCGGTCTCAAATCAGGGGAATCACCTACCGTATAAAAAATCCTATAGAATTTATTTTAACACATTGTTTATGACATGCAGGCAAGAAATCTCATTGTGGAAGCACTAAGGACACATGACCCTGTTAATATCCCTGCTGCAGTTGTCGAGGGTGAAGATACTGACGATGCAGATACTGACGCTCGTACTGGAGGAGGAGAGGCTCCTGCTGATCGTGTTACTTTACCGGTTCGTTTGGCATAATTGATATTATTATTTGTTTTATTATACATTTCTATACTAAGCTACAAAAGTGCTTGTATCATAGAAACAGGACAACCAAAGTACATATATCAAAGATACATTGGTACCGGTAGTGGTTTCGTATCCGTGCTAGGCTTGCGTAACCATTGCACTGCCACTACACCACGGTCACCTTAATTAAAAATTCAATGATTTTCAATTCATGATTTCCCCATGGTTTTGAACTTATTATGAAATTCGTCAATGATATCTAATATTGTAATGATATCAAAATTTGTGATACATATTTTTAAAATTAAGAATTTTATATCATTTGAATTCGTAACACTAACTTTAAATGGCATGCCACTGACCAATAAAAATGGTTGATTGGTCAATTACATTTTATTATTAAGATTCGTCCCAACTAGTGGCGACAGGCGTGGCGCATTGCTTGGCGCACCAGTTTTCTATTCCCGGTCGGAACAAATGTTTGTTTAATAGCTTTTTAATCAATCAATCAAATTGTCACGACTCTATCCCACGGGGATAGGCAGAGACAAGGGAGCGTTATTATTTGTAATAGGTTTTACAAATAATAACTTACTAAATAGATTAAATATTACAAATATTTATCCTAAGTACAGGTGGTTTCGGGATCAGCTTGTTGCCGGTTCCAACTAGGACGGCATAGTGGATGCTGTTACTTCCAGTAAACTGTAGTAGCAGTCACATAAACCGCACTCCAGCTTAACATTAGGCGGGATGCTGTCAAATTTGGAGTCACAATAAAAATAAAAGTAATATTCTAATTTCCTTGTCAGAGTGGTACCAGTAGTCCTATGAGCGGTTCTATATCTTCACGGCATTCTACAGTTATGTCATCTAGCGCTGTGTCAGTTGCGGCGGCCACCATGACTGTACAACAAGCGGAGGCACCTAAGGTATACTCATACTTTATATTTATTCTGTCTTTCTCTCTCTCTCCAGAGACGCGTCTGATGCACTTCACGTTCTTTTTATCTTTGCACCCGTTAGCAATACATTTATTTTTTATTATACATAGAAACAGGACAACCAATGTACATATTAAAGATACATTGGTACCGGTGAGTGGTTTCGACCCCGTGATCTCGGCTTGCGTAACCATTGCACTGCCACTACACCACGATATTCAATGTATTATATATATAATATTATAATTTATTAAAATTTGTGCATATGATTTGTAATTATTTTATTTTATGCACTTATATATTTTATGCTCACACCTTCCAAGGATTTACTGGAAGAAAACGCCTAAAAGTATTAGGCATCATGTTCGCCTTTTGTTTGTAGTTTGTAGTGCAATAAGAAAAATTTAGTAGTATTGGACAGTATTCTACAAAATTAGGCATCATGTTCGCCTTTTGTTTGTAGTTTGTAGTGCAATAAGAAAAATTTAGTAGTATTGGACAGTATTCTACAAAATGTACAGACCCTGGTGAGTGGCAATCCGTGGTCTCTGCTTATCCTTGTGGGAACTGTGGCCTGCCAGGTCTGAGTTAAATTCTTGTTTGAAGTAAAGTGTGTTGTGTTTCCATGAGCTACATCTTGTTTCTCTTCTATCTATAATAGTTTAATGTGCTATTTTAGGTATCCTTGGATGAGTTCACTTCACAGTTAGATGAACCAGAAGCAAGAGCACTGGTTGATCTCCTCAAATTAGCTGCGGCGGGTCGGATGCCTGATTCTGTGAACGCTGTAAAAATTATTAAGGATGTACTGATGGGTAAGTCACCTAATCCAGCATTAAAACACACCTTTTTTCTTAAAGCCGCTAAGTCCAAGAGCGGCGTCGACCAAAAAATCTGATCTTGTTTACGGTTGCCGGCCAGAAGCGAGAAAAAACACTTCTCTTGAAAAATTTAAGGTCATACATCACATGAAGAACACATGGGCTACAAGCATTTCACTTGTTAATTGTTAGATATTATCATAATCATCAGCCAGAAGACGTCCACTGCTAAACATAGGCCTCTCTTTTACCGCATAATAAACAAAAATATCTCAATTTTTTTTATTGAGATTCGACATATGACAGCACCCCGTTTGATATTAGGTTGGAGTGTGGAGTGTCACCAGGTTAGATGGTGACATCCATTCATAAACCACACTACAATTCAATAACTGTAAGTAGCAGTCATATACATTATGCCAGCCCAGTTGGAACCAGCAACTTACAAGCTGATCCCCAAACGTGACTAAATCACTTCACGGTCTGTATACTTGTAAGTGGTGGTACTGTCCCGGATCGGCAGACTGGGTACCGCTGCTTACCAATCTTAAACAATTGTATATAAAACTTTGTAACAATTTGCAGCTCTGTGCGCGAATAAGCCGTCAGTCGCCGATATGCTTCTAGAAGTGTGTGTTTGTGAACTAGAGGAGGCAGCAGTGGGTGGTGGCAACAGGATGCTTTTGCCCGTTACTGTTGATAGCCCACATCCGTATGCGGACAATACAGACATCTCTGGTATGATATATTACTTACTATATTTGTGTATTAAATATTTATTATGCTTTTATTATTTAGTAAATTGACGAAAGGAAATTATAAATCTGATCCGGATGGATGCGTTAAACAAGGCAGGCCCAGGAGGGTGTTTTCCGACTAAATCGGAGACATCCTTAAGAAAGCTGGGTTGCCTAGTGCCCATAACCACAGAGCCTGTATGAAGAGAATTGTGGTTGTGAAGGAAGCAAGGGAGTCGTGTAAGGATCGTGGCAAGTGGCGCTCCATTGTATTTGCCTATCCCTGTGGAAAAAAAGCGTGACAGTTGCTTTTTATTTTTATTATTATTATTTAATAGCTTGACTTGTATGTATGTAACTGTAACGGAATCTTTTCAATTATTACTCCTAAGCAGAAGATAGATAGATAAGATAGACAAGTCGAGTTCAGTCGTCGCGGCCTAATTAAATATTATATAAATATATATTAAAATAGATCGTATTATATTCACTATTTCTTTTGCAGGTGTAGTAAAAATCCCTGGCGTCACTGGACTACGTGTTGTATTTGAACAAGGATGCTCAACGGAACATCGTAATGATCCTCTGATCATTTATGATGCTGCTGACAGACTAGTGGCAAATTTATCTGGTAGAAACGCAGCTGATTGGTCGCACGAAATTGTTGTTATGGGTGACTATTTACTCTTTTTGCTTTGTAAATGTTATGTAAAATTGTTTACTAAAGCGCGGTCGCTGAGCAGAAAGAATTTCGTACATTGACCTTTTTGCCTACGGGCAGTTGTCACCAACATTTTTTGTGAAGTGCAAGTTTTTATATATACTAGTTTGGACAGGTCTGTACAATCAATGTACAATTTTAATCGTATGTTAATTTAGTTTATATTATTGCCTATTTTAAATAATGGGATTGACTCAAGGTCAACCGAACACAAGCGTACAAGAACAGAACTTACCGTCGCAGGTAAAAGGTTTGCAATCCCCTAAGACGGCGGTCAATGCATCTGCACAGAGATAGCTAGTAACAGGTTAATGTACGAAATTCTTCCTGCTCGGCGACCGCGCTTTAGTCTACTTTACACGAGTAGGTTAAGGCATCCTGTGCTTAGCTTGACAGACACTTTTTCATCATCATAGCTCTGCTTCTACACAAATGTAAAGAATGATTGCATGGAAGTATAATTATTAACTATAAAAGTTAGCTGATAGGGAATGTTTTAGCATAAGCTCGCCTTTTGTATTGTGTTATAACTGGGCAGCGATAATTTAATATCTTTTTCTTTAATCTATGAGACGACTAAGCGCCTGACCCTAAAACAAAATATATATTTATTCAATGCGTTTTTATTAGCTTGACGGAATCTTTAAAATTAATTTTCACCCACTTTTAGAGGTCTGAATAATTTGAAATTTTAGACACTTATTAAAACCGATGACAATGCAATAATTTCATTTAATATTTTTTTGACCGGCATAGTGACGGCAAATAGTTCAAGCGTTTTTTTAGTTTTTTTTTTAACTATATTTTTATTATTATTTAAGGTGATGAACTGCGATGGAAGTTTACAAGTGACGGCTCAGTAACTGGTTGGGGATGGCGTTTTACTGCTCATCCAGTGCTTTCACCACAATCTGCTTGTGTAAGTATTGTATTAAAGTTTGCATAAAGGAGTATAATTTTCCTTTGTGCAAAATAAAATAAATAATATTTTTTATTGCCCTTAGTTTGAGTTTGAGTAATTTTGTATTTAAAAAACTTGTATTTATCAGGCTACTGAATCTGACGTGCTGTTTTATTTTATTTGTACAATTTTCACATTCTTCTATATTTAATCTAAATACAAATTGATGTAGCCAATCGATCGATCAATATACAAAAACAAAGGCCGGTTCAATATATTTTTCCGCCGCTTAGCAAAACAATTATCATTATTCTCACCCTCAAACTAATAAAACTAAATTTAACTGAAAATCAGGCCGTCTGATGATTTCCTTTGCCTTAAATTAAACAACAATTTCTTTTCAACAGTCTTATTTATCTATCAAATGCAATCCCTAATAGAAAAGAATAAAATTTAATAATAGTAATAACTCGTCTTTCCTATACAGGATTTTGGCTCAGATCGCTATGTTTTATCTCGACCGTCAGTGGAGCTTGCATGGAGGCTTCTAGACGGCCCATTATTGGCTGCAGTTTCTAACAATCATCCGTTGGTACCACGACTGGCTGAAGCGTTAGCCATCTGTGCTCAATTGCCTTCCTTGTGTAAGTATTTATTTCGTTTACAATATTAAATATCAATCAATCAACCAAATTGTCACAACAATAAATAACAAAGTCAAAATGACTCATGAGTGAAGTTACATACACTATGTTAGCTTAATGGTTACTTTTGATCTGATCCTGAAACGGATCTAAGACATTTTTTTTTTCAATTTTGACTCGACATAATATGACACCACTCCGCCTGATATTAAGTTGGAGTTCGGTCCATGAATGGAGGTAACTGCTACTACAGTTAATAACCGTAAGTAGCAGTCACATCTATTATGGCGGCCTAGTTGGAACCGGCAATTTACAAGATGATCCCGAAATCCACGAAATAGGTCATTTCATGGTCTATATACTTGTAAGTAGTGGTACTGCCCCGGATCGGCAGACTGGGTACCACTCCCTACCACTCTTGAGCATTCTTGTATTACAGTAATCTTTATGCCTAATTAAATTAACTTAAATGTTGTATTCAACATCATCTAAGGCGACTAGCGCTGCTAAAATTTGTTACTAATGATGTACTCTTTTTTCAAATTCTCGCTGAAATCATCGGTTAATGGTCTGTCAAATTTTTAGCACCGCCACCTTCGATCATATATTGCCCCAAGTCCGAATTAATGTCGACTCCAAAATGATGTATGTGACATTTCATTTGTAACAAGTTTATACTTTAAAACTATGTGGTAAGGTTCAGTTTACAATTCACATTTAATTTAATTACACAGTTTATGTCAGTGTAAGTGAATTCTGAAGCGTGGATACTTTTAGGATTGTGTGGATTATTTTTAATTGGACTGTGTATCCATTAAAAATATATGATCGATGACCGCCACGAAATAAAACGCGTATGTCATAATAGATTGACGAAAGGAATTTATAAATCTGATGTGGATAAATGCGTTAAACAAGGCAGGCCCAGGGGGGTGTTTTCT
Source organism: Tinea trinotella (assembly GCA_905220615.1). Lineage (NCBI taxonomy): Eukaryota > Metazoa > Arthropoda > Insecta > Lepidoptera > Tineidae > Tinea > Tinea trinotella. Next base: position 11,430,689 of record HG992312.1, read on the forward strand.
GACCAAATCAGAGACATCCTCAAGAAAGCTAGGTTGCCTAGTGCCCATAACCACAGAGCCTGTATGAAGAGAATTGTGAATGTGACGGAAGCAAGGGAGTTGTGTAAGGGTCGTGGTAAGTGGCGCTTCATTGTCTCTGCCTATCCCTGTTGGAAAAATGCGTGACAATTTGTTTGATTGATTAGGTGAACTCAACCGACTCGCATTTTTAGGTAAAATCTATCGATGAATTTATGTTTTTGATCCTAAAAACACGTAGAAAAAGTGACATTAAAGTTTGTTTTCTCTTATATCCTTATAGCTTGGCGAGGTCGTGTATGGTGCGTGCGGCGATTACGCGGAGTAATAGTCGGTGTGCCATCAACGCAAGCATTGAACTCCCTTCCACGTTTATTGCTAGTACAATATGAACACGAAGAACCAGCGTTACGTACTGGCACACATTTGCTTCATACTCATTATTTGAAGGTACGTAAATAAGTAAAGGCTTTTTGGAAGGACTAGAAAGTAGGTTAAAGCCTTTACTTTTCTATCTATTTAACCAAATATTCGAATACCCCACCAAAGTCGCCTTACTATAATCGGTCTATAAATCGAGGCGACCGGGGTGTAGTGGTAGTGCAATAGTTACGCAACCGGTACCAATGTATCTTTGATGTAAGTACTTTGGTTATCCTGTTTCTATGATACAAGCACTTTTGTAGCTTAGTATGTAAGAAATAAATAAAAAATACTTTTAGCTGAGCTTGGGAGGTCAAGATTCTTTAAAAAAAGATTCCTAAAAAAGGGACTTTGCTGGTGTTCCTCTTGCACCGATATCCACTGCGTAAAGTTAGGTTCTGAAATAACATTAGATATATTTATTTGCAGGAACTAGCATGGTTGGCTTGCAAATTACGCTTGGACGCCCGCGTTTGCGCCGGACCTGACTCAGCAAGATGGGCCTGGTTCAAAAAGTTCTGCCTCTGCATGCGTACATGTGACGCACTTATTAAGAGGCAACCAATGCCTACAGCGTTCATAGCTGATGTCCGCAAACGATTGGCTCATCTGGGAGTCTATAATTCTGATGAAATATCCATGGATACTCAACACCCTTGGGAAGATAATGAAATGTTTACCCGGCAACATGATGAACAGTTGCTGCATTGGGTTAATAAGTAAGCTCGTGTATTTTTTATTTATTTTATAAATACATTTTGTTGTGCCTCGGTATATGACAGCACCCCGCCTGATGTTAAGCTGGAATGCGGTCTATGAATGAAGATGACTGCTAATACAGTTAAATAACTGTAAGTAGCAGTCACGTTCACTATGCTGGACTATTTGGAAACGTCCTTTTTGGAAACGTAAGTTCCTCAACTTATAAACCTCGTCTTTAATCTCATTATTACTTACACAGGCGTCCAGAAGACTGGCCCGATTGGTGGGGCGGCAACGCCCGTGGTTGTTCCGTCTACGGTTGGGGTCATAATCACCGTGGTCAGCTCGGTGGTGTCGATGGTGCAAAAGTTCGAATACCTTCGCAATGTTTAGCTTTAGCAGCACTTAATCCTGTTCACCTGGTGGGAGGAGAGCAAACATTATTCGCTGTCACACCCGATGGAAAGGTTTATGCAACAGGTACTGTTTTAGAATTATATTTAACATAAATTGTACAAGCAAGCAACGTACTTTGCTGACCCAAAGAGAAAGCATCAGCAGTATATGTTTAGTGAGTCTTCGAGACAACCCTTTATATATATACTAGAATCAGTGTTAAAATAATAAAAGCGCGAAGCAAACGACTTAATTGGGAGGGAAGCGAGAGAGTTGTATCAGGATTGGTGACATTCATAGACTTCACTCAAGCTTAACATCAGGGGGAGGGAGGGCTGTCATATGTTCAGCCCCAATAAAAAGAAACATTATGACAGCCTGAACAGGACATTATATTATATTAACATAGGAGTAATTAATCCGTAAGTAGTAGTAATTCGTACGAGTAATTTATGTATTATGTCTGGTCAGGTTATGGAGCCGGTGGACGTCTGGGCATAGGAGGCATTGAATCTGTCTCGAAGCCAACTTTACTCGCATCTATACAACATATATTTATTACCAAGGTATATATAAAATCAAGGCTTTACTATTATACCGTAGCTAATATATTTAAAAAAAAACTATAAATTTCAATGCCTAACAATAAACACCTAAAATCGATTAAAAATTTATTAAAGAACACGACGTAGTTATCTCAAAATGCCGAAAGCATGCCTTCGACGGTCATTTTTCTATAGTTCCCCTCTCTAAGTTCTAAACAAATCCGGATGTAATCTCCATTCTCGAGTATTCCATTCTAGTGTAACAAATATTTGTTTCTACAAAGAAACAATCATTTACTGCGAAACTTAGAACTTAGAACTCAAACTTTAATAGTAAATATCTTTCGAACAACTTAAAGATTGGCCATCTACCCTAACCTAAAAGTAGGAGGAATAAATTGTCCACGGATGGCCGGATACCAGCGCATGAAACAGACAGTGCTTTTCAGTACATAGTATAAAAATGAATAATGTTTTCTCAGGTCGCATGTAATTCCGGTGGTAAACACTGCTTAGCCCTATCTGCTGATGGAGATGTGTACAGTTGGGGCGAAGGGGAAGATGGAAAACTTGGCCATGGAAATAGAGTGTAAGTATATGTGTAAACATACTTCACATAAGAAGGCGACCGTGGTGTAGTGGCAGTCATGCAAACCGAGAGCACGGGTTTGAAACCACTTACCAGTACCAATGTATCTTTAATATTTTCTTTTGCCAAGTAAGCTTAATATGTTTATAAATTGGTTCCCTGTTTCCACCCCAACCACATCAGCTACCAGTCTGTTTTCACACAAAATAGAACAAATATATAAAGTCAATTCATTTTTATTAGGAGCTACGATCGTCCCAAACTAATAACAGCACTATCTGGAATGGAAGTGGTTACCATAGCTTGCGGAGGAGCTCATTCTGCCTGTCTCACGGCTAGAGGACGTATTTATACTTGGGGCAAAGGCCGATATGGCAGACTTGGACATGGGGACTCCGAAGATCAGTTAGTACCAAAAATGGTGAGTTTTATAAATTGTAAAATGCTCCGGTTTGCTTTAATGGAAGTTGCTGAATTAGAATCTCATTAAGATAGTTTTGATTGGCCTGTTTTAAATCTTTTTTAATACACAACCCCTTTTCTGGCTAAAAAAATCTGGCGACACCCTTGGACCCTAGAAAGAAAAAATTACTAACATAATTATTATAAGCCAAACTTATGAATTCCTTCTCACCAAAATTATGTTTTACTGTAGCGAACTATGTAGAACCTTGACTTCTGTTTTCCCGGCGACCCCCTGAATAATACTCTGCGACCGCCCTAGGGGTCGCGTCCCACAGATTAAAAAACACTGGCCTAGTGCATTAACACACATCAATTATAACTGTAAAAATGCGGTAGCGCATAGAATAAGGAATAGCACGGTGCACGATAAATGTGGTTTGAAAGAATATGTAGTGACAAGGATTGACAAAGGAATACTTCGATAGTTTAGGCACATGGAAAGGATGAGTGAAAGCAGATTGACGAAAGGAATTTAAAAATGTGATGTAGATGAATGCGTTAAACAAGGCAGGCTAAGGAGTCTGTTTTCCGACCAAATCGGAGACATCCTCAAGAAATCTGGGTAGCCTAGTGTCAATAACCGTAGAGCTTGTATGAAAAGAATTGTGTATGTGAGGGAAGCGAGGGAGTTGTGTCAGGATCGTGGCAAGCTCATTTGACTCTACCTATTCTGCCTATCTACTAGGTGGACGGACGATGAAACTGGCATCTTGTCGTTCGAAATGGCGTTCTAAGGGGGAGACCTATGTTGTTCAGCAGTGGACGCTTTCTGGCTGATGATGATCCCTGTGGGCAAAAGGCGTGACAATTTGATTGATTGATTGAATTAAAACGACGCACGTGCCTTTAGTGATGTAGCATATAATGTACTAATGAAATGAATATTTTTACAATCATAGGTGGAGTCACTTTCACTGTTCCGTGTGATTGATGTGGCATGCGGTTCGGGTGATGCTCAGACATTATGCATTACTGATGATGACACTGTTTGGTCATGGGGTGATGGTGATTATGGAAAATTAGGTAATAACCAGTTTAATATTTATTTTATTATATTATTTAGACATTTTCATATACCCGGCCGGCATAGTGGATGCGACTGAGGCAACTGTTAACTGAATCGGTTATCTCAGGGGCTTTCCTTTACTTATCATCAGACAAGTCTAGGGTTTTACAAATACAAATATGTTTTTTAATAACAACTGGTGTTTCCACACTAGGTATTGCCTGTCTCGTGAGGCCTTACAATTACAGAAAAAGAAAACTTAAAACTATTTACAAGCCTAAACAAATCAATTATACACGCAAAAAAATCAAGCAAAGTCAATTATTAATATGTTGTTTTAAATATACATTTTTATATCTAATCCATATTTTAATTTAATTATTAATAAAATGTTTTCAAAAAAGTCTTAATTGATGTTTTTGTATTTATCCATAGGTCGAGGTGGATTCGAAGGTTGCAAACTGCCAATGCGTATTGACTGTCTCAAAGGTCTTCGTGTAATTAAAGTTGAATGCGGTTCACAATTCTCAGTTGCTCTATGTCGATGCGGAAGTGTGTATACTTGGTAAGTTATCGTACATGCGTATAACGTTTCCTTATTTCGAGACTTTCAGGGAGGGCTGTAGTAATAAACGTATTTTAAAGTGGTCAAAATAAGATTAAAAACCTATTAACCACATCCTCAAAAATTATTATTATTATAAATAATTTACAATAAATATTTAGCAGGAGTCCGCAGTTTGTATGAAGAGAATTGTGGGTGTCAAGGAAGTATGAGAGCTATGTCAGGAATGTGGAAAGTCTGTTTTTTCCTGTGGAAATAAAAGCGTGACAAATGATGATAATGATATTTAAAATATGAGAATTTTACATGGCTTCATATAAATAATATTAGGGTGATTTCTTATGTTACTGTTACTTCCAGTTAATTCCCTGTACTAGCAGTCCCCTCAATTCATAGATTACACTCCAGCTTAACATCAGACGGGGTCAGTTGTCTAGCTTCGAAAATTGATATTAAACGATAAATGATATTAAAAATAGCACACGAAAATGTTCAGAAAACCCTTCCTTTACTTTATTTCCTAAACGTATTTAGAAATTAAATAAATAAATAATTTAACTTCTTTTTAGGGGCAAAGGTGATTATCACAGATTAGGTCATGGCAGCTACGATCATGTTCGCAGACCGATGCGTGTTACAGGCATGCAAGGAAAAGTTATTGTTTCAATTGCAACAGGTATGTACTTTTTGAATTTACAAAACGCAATTGATAATCGCAACTTGCAAAATAAATGCACTTGATTGGTTGAAAATGCATCGCGTTACACAAAACCAACCAATGAAATTCTTCAATGGCATTAAACTGTCAAAATGAATGCATTTGCAAGCATGTGATTGGCTCAATTATTCAAACAAAAAGGTAATATGGAGGTTTCAATGATCTTGACACGATTATTACCGAATCCTCCATAGTTTCGTTGTTGCCTATTGTGCTCACTTGGTGGTGCTGTTTATATTTTAATACTTTGTGTGAATATGGTTTAATTGATCTCGACGATTAGATAGTTGTTTGTAATTGCCCTACTGCTCATTTTTTTCTTTCTCTTTTTTTTGGGCTTTAAACCTTTTCTGCTTATGCCAGCCCCATGATTACTTAAATCTTAATATAGAATCTACCTCAACTATATACAACTATACAAATAACCTAGTTAATTTACGTTTAAAATAAATATTTACAAACTCATATATCATCCTAGCTGACGTCGATATTGGTTCAGCTAGGATACAAATGCTTCTACATCCAACAAATTGAGCTTTATTGTATTTAAAAGCACCCTCCTTTCATTTTTGCACCGTTCACATTGCCACAATGCATTATGTCTTCCACCACATTTTCAATTTAATACATATGGTGTATTGATTTATTTACTTATGAACTCTACCGAATATAATTGTGATTTTTTATTGTCAATAGGTAGTTTACACTGTGTGGCATGTACGGATACTGGTGAGGTGTACACTTGGGGTGATAATGATGAGGGACAGTTAGGCGATGGTACTACTTTAGCAGCACAACGACCACGTCTACTTGTAGCTTTGCAGGTGATTTATTGTATTTAAAATTAATATATGTATTCTATATTTTCGCTATTCAGCTCAGTTATTTTAAAAGTCAATTCAAACTTTGTGCTCTCTGAATGCTTGTTTATTCAGTTAATAAGATATATAACAGATTGCAAATTAATTTCTTGGAAAAATTTCCATTAATAATAATAACAAGGTTTTTGCAACAATATAATGCGCAATTAAATTGAACATAATTGAAATTATTTTAATTTCGAAGAGGGTAAAACAATTACTGATACATACTTGCCTTTTAAATAGGTTAAAACAATAGAATAAATCTCGAGTACAGCGCCCTCTCTAGCTTCAAATAAAGTTATATATATATCCAATGTAATAGAATACTATATGCAATAGAAATTCAATGTAAAAATAACTTTTGTTGCTGTAAATAAAATCGCTTATAAAGTGGATAAAACACCTTAAATACAGATCCATGCCTTTGTAGACGAAAGGCTAAATTTTGTTGTTGTTTTTAGGGGAAGAAAGTTACCCGCGTTGCCTGTGGTTCTGCTCATACAGTGGCTCTATGCGTCGAAGTACCAAGAGCACCGCGCCCGCCGCCCCTACCACCACTCGAATGCCATTTACTTAAAGATCTCGCCACTCAACTAGTTTGCAACCGATTGGTATGTATTTTTATTGTAATGGCGCTACATCTAACCTCCACCGGCCTGGAAGACCACGACCATAATGATTACTACGTTATGGTCTATTTTTAACATTTATTTAAATACATTTCTATACTAAGCTACTAAAGTGCTTGTATCACAGAAACAGGACAACCAAAGTACATATATCAAAGATGCATTGGTGCAAGTGATCCGTAACCATTGCACTGCCACTACACCACGGTCGCCTTAATTTGACTTGATGATAAGCAAGGGCAGGTCCAAAGGTGCTATAGACTGAATAGTTCAGCTCAGTTCACGGTTGCCTTAATCGCCGTCACTATGCCGGCCAAAGGAAATCCATATATTGGGCTAAATTGTATTTTCTATATTTTTAACAGGTTTTACTTCATCAATTTTCGGAGTTGGTCTGCCCTAATTTGCCTCTTCTGTGTCTCGATGGACCTCTCGATCAACTTCGCAATTTACTGTTCTACAGCATTAAGGAAGCTGCTTTCAGAAAGGTTAGTGAATACTTGAATACTATTTTTAGTTATGAACTTTGCAAGGGCTTAGAGAGTGAAAAGCCCATTATAAATACATATCGAAACAAAACATAGATCAATTTATGAAATTGATTTATATTTTTTTAACAGGCAATACTGGTAACAATGGTTCGAGAGCGTCAGCATGGACCTATAGTAGAACTTTCTCGAGTGGCTGCCAGAAGAGCGCGCCGTGGTGGTACTGGTCTAGCAGGACCCTCGGGGATGCGATCTGTATTCGGTCAAATGGTACAACGTTTGCCAGCACTCACCCAGGAGGCGTTAGCTCTACCTCATAGAGTTTGGAAGGTCAAGTTTGTTGGTAAGTTTCAGTTCATTAAAGATGACAAGTATACAGATTGTGAAGTGACTGAGTCGCGTATAGGGATGGGCTTGTAAATTGCAGCTTCTAACTAGGACGGCATAGTGGATGAAACTGCTGTAAATATTGAATATTAAAAGCGCCTTCAAAAAGATCCGTAAATGCTGTGTTTTTTGACAAATAGTATTGCCAGTCACCTTTTTATCCGTTCCCTTGCTTAACATCAGGCAAGTCGATGTTAGATATCGAGTCACAATGATAAATATCAGTTAATCAAATTGTCACGCCTTTTTTTCACAGGGATAGGCAGAGACAATGGAACGCTACTTGTCACGACACTGACACAACTCCCTCACTTCCTTCACATAAATATGTATATGTATTTCAGGCGAGAGCGTGGATGACTGTGGTGGCGGATACAGTGAGAGCATAGCAGAGATGTGTGAGGAACTTCAGAATGGTTCGTTGCCTTTACTTATGGCTACACCGAATGGCAGAGGAGATGCTGGGGCCAGTCGTGATGCATTCTTACTGAGCCCAACTGCTACTACGCCGATGCATCTTGAATTTTTCCGCTTTTTGGGTTAGTATACTTTTGGAAATTCTTTACATTTTTATATATTTATTAAGAAAACTTACAGGTGTATTATACAAAATTAAATACAATACAATAAATACAAATAAAGCCACAAATGTGTAAGATAGTAATACGTATATATAATTAATCACAAATTATAATAAAAATAAACAGAAAAAAGTACAATAGAAAAATATTAGAAGAGCTATATAAATTCTAATAGAAATTATTATGACTAGGCTATTACAAAGGCGACCGTAGTGTAGTGGTATGGTTGGTCACGCTAATCAAGAACTCCCGGTTCAAAACCACTGTCCGGTACAAATGTATCTTTGATATATGTACGCATAACGCATGACTTTATTTATAGGTGTACTAATGGGTATAGCAATACGCACTGGATCTCCGCTATCTTTATCACTCGCTGAAGGTGTATGGAGACAACTTGCTGGACTTCCTCTTCGTCCTCAGGATTTGGCTGAAGTTGACAAGGACTTCCTGCCCGCCTTGCTCTGTATAAGGGATATGACTTCTAACAATAAGGTATAAGAAACTTTATTCATTTTCTAATAAATATAAACTTTATATACAATAAATCTGTGTGAAACTCTCATTTCAGTCTAACTGATTTTTCAATAACAAATTTTGACAAAATTCCATTTATGCGTAACTTATTCAAACTCTGATATCATTCGAACCACTAGACTTACCATCTTTAAGCTTATCTCGTCGATTCTAAAAGTGAAAAATATCCTGTGTAGAAGTATAAAAGTGGTAGGCTGTGTGCTACGCAGGCATACGCATACTGACAATTAGAAGCTGTTTGGAGATTTCTATAGAGTTCGTCCAATATATTTACAGCATGTAGCGACTACAATACACGCCACCAGGTGGAGCTGCAAAATTACAGGCAACATATCGAAAGACACTTATTTCTCATGGATCACCCGCTTCACGGGAGGTCTACCACTTAATCGCGCTGAAATGTCCGTATAGAATGCAGCAATTCTTCTTACAAAAAAAAATAACGTTGACCAGTGGCGTGCCCTGTATAGAACATGACGTGCCTTGTCGCTCGGTTACCACAGCTGCATGTCTAGTGGCCTGTACAGATATTATAACAGTTTACAATTATTTATTTTATTCACGTATAATATTTTATCACAGGAATTGCAAAACCTAGAGCTTCCATTCTCTATTCCATCGTCAGCTGGTCATGAGGTGCCTTTATCATCCAGACACAAGCGTGTTACACCACAGAATAAAGATGAATATGTGCAATTGGCATTACATTACAGGTTAGTCAATAATTTATATTCATTATCTCTACGGTTTTGGACACTAGGCAATCCAGCTTTCTTGAGGATGTTTCCAATTTGGTTGGAAAACACCTTGGTCTGGTCACGTCGTAGCTGAATGGTTTATGAGCTGATCATGCGGGTAGAGCAACATGTCTGGACCTCGCTCGTGTTTCGAATGTATGTTGTGGGGCGCAAGAAGTGTGAGGCGATTGCCAAATACTATTTAGATAATCATGACGACTGTTCCCGGTAGTGGGAACTATAAAGGCCTATGAATTAAATAAGACTAATGATCCTAAAATTTAAATATTTTAGACCCCTCTAAATGCAATTTTATCACATGTTAATGTTTTGTTTCTATCGTTTATTACTGTGTACAAATATTAGGTTTTAAAACTTATCATATACCTATTTTAAAATTGCATTGAAATTTATATGTTTGTAAACAATTATTTGTACAAAAAATAAAACGAAAGAGACGCGACCCAATTAAGTTTCTATAACTTCGTTTAAAAGAATAAAACTTAAAATTATCCTAATTTATCAGGCTGCACGAATTTGACGAACAAGTGAAAGCTGTACGCGACGGAATGGCTCGTGTGATTCCAGCACCTATGCTTGCTCTATTCAGCGCTTCGGAACTTGAGACTCTTGTGTGTGGATCACCAGACATTCCTATATCTGCGTTGAGAGCATCTGCCACTTATAAAGGTAACTTAATATTAATTGTATTCATTATTAGTCAACTATATTATAGAATATTATTCGCCAGAAGATATCCCCATACTTTTGTTAGGGCCGTTTTTGTTAAATAGATAGAATATATCTATTTATTTACTTTTAGAATTTAATTTTATTACAGACCTTTGAATTAAACAAATTTTATGCGGCTTACTATTGCGTTTATTTTGGTTTTGATTTTACAATTTTTATTATTCCGACGTTTCGAGAGCTTTGCAGCCATCGTGGTCACGGAGAGACTGAGGTGTTGGTCGTCCTATTGGTTGATGCTGTTATTGTTTCCAAAACTATACCCCTCTTGATGTTTTTTTTTTCTGTTCCCGCTTGAAGAAAATACTTTATTACAGATCTTTTAGACGTAATGATCCTAAAGACTCACTCGTGTGCTACTTGTAGACATTTCTTTTTTGTATTGTGATTAGGTATCTGACCCTGAGTTGACTGATAGTAAGCAAGGAGAGATCCAGGAGTTCACGGTTGCCTCAGACGCCATCACTGAGGCAGTTGAAATACAAAAAAAAACGATAAATGAGTGAATAGCAATGGCTGTAATAGGAAAAAAGCAGGACTTTTATATATTTTTATATAAATGTCTAAAGTTGCCTTTTATATACCTGAAGTGCAATCAATAGGTGATACGAATGATATCTATACGAAGCGTAGGTAGGCCTCCCACTAGGTGGACTGACGAACAGTGGCGTAGCGAGGAAAAAAAAATTGCCGCCCCCTTATTTAAGAGTTTCAGTCATAGGTACAACAAAAATGTGAATTTCAGGTTCAAATTTTAACGATTTATTATAGTTTTTTTTTAGTTTTGCCGCCCCATAAAAGTGCCGCCCGGGGCAGGCCGCGCCCTCCGCCCCCGCCCGCCACTGCTGACGACATTGTGAAAATCACTCATAACCAGTGGATGCAACTGGTGTCGTTCGAAGTGGCGTTCTAAGGGGTGGGGGGAGGGCTATGTTCAGCAGTGGACGCCTTCTGGCTGATGATAATGATGCTACATATTGTTTTTTTTTTGTTTTTTTTATTGTGACTCGACATATGACAGCACCCCGCTTGATGTTAAGCCAAAGTGTGGTCTATGAATGAATGCCACTGCTACTACAATTCAATAACTGTAAGTAGCAATCACATCCACTATGCCGGCCTAGATGGAACCGGCAACTTACAAGCTGATCCCGAAACGTGACCACATCACTTCACGGTCTGTATACTTGTAAGTGGTGGTACTACCCCGGATCGGCAGACTGGGTACCACTGCCTACCACTCTTTGAATAATAATTCTAAATTATTATTAATTAGGTGTTGAACCAACGTCTCCGTTAGTAATATGGTTTTGGGAGGTGATGGAGGAGTTGTCTGGTAATGAACGTGCATTGTTCCTGCGCTTCGTATGGGGACGAACAAGACTGCCACGAGCACCGCAAGATCCACGACAGAGAGATTTTGTTTTACAAGTAATTATTTATTTTAATGTTATTAGTTTTGAAGCCATTTATTATTATTATTATACATTTCTATAGTAAGCCACTAAAGTGCTTGTATCATAGAAACAGGACAACTAAAGTACATATATCAAAGATACCCATGGGTTCTCTCCATCCTATGACCTTGGATCCTTCAAGCGATGCGTGAAGAAGAACCTTAGGCCGGCATAATGACGGCGACTGAGGTAGCCGGGAACTAACTCGGTTTTTTTCAGTCGTCGTCACTCTTGGACCTCCTCTTGCTTATCATCAGGCGGGTCGAGGTCAAATGTCAATCACAATAAAAAAAATACGTTCGTACCGGTGAGTGGCCATTGCACTGCCACTACACCACGGTAGCCTTATTGTATTTAGTTAATATGTCACTTTTGTTCTCTAGTTGAATAATAGTATGGAATGGAACTAGATAACTTACTATCAAGCGAATGAGGGGATTCACTTTGTTCATGCACTCCACCTAGCTTTCGTGGGCAATCAACAACGCCTCACCACTTGCAGATAATATTTTTTTATGAGGATTGAATCCCAGTATAAATAATTTTATCAGGTCGGCATAAAAATGATAACTAAAAAGTTAGGAATTAAAATGGAAATTTTGTTAAGGACTAGAAAAAATATTTTATTTTGAATTAGAACAAGAAATAATTTTAATTTGATAAAATTTCCTTTTAGGTGTTAGATAAATATCAGCCGCCAGATAACTTCTTACCGGAAAGTTACACATGTTTCTTCCTACTCAAGATGCCAAGATATACGTGCAAGACAGTTCTGCGTGAGAAACTTAGGTAATGTAAATCATGACAAATTATAATATAATTTTCTGCGTACATTATAATTATAATTACCGTGAAAACTTGTATCTTGTATCGGTACTCTTGTATAGATCCAAGAGTACCGACGACTGCAAATACCGAGTCATCACGGCTGCCCCAGTCACCGTCACTATGCCGGCCAAAGAATCAGTAGCAACATATCCTTTATAGCATGACATGAATTAATTTTCTTATTTTTAGATATGCTATACATTTCTGTAAGAGTATTGACACGGATGAATATGCCAGAGTTGCTTTGAGCGCCGCCGAGCGTGTCTCCTCTGAGGAATCAGATTCTGAAGAACCCATCGCCATTGCTGAACCGCTGACTTATGACTCATCTAGAAGATAAATCTATCTAGATACAAATAAATTAACCAAATATATAAAAATCATATGACGCACATTAAAAGTTGCACTACTTATTTATGATAATGACGTTTTATGTTTTGATGCTAAATATACTAAAAAAATTAATGTAATTTTTCGATAAAAAATAAGAACGAAAAATATTCATATTTTTGACAGACCATTGCATCTTAATTTAATTTTATCCTTAATTAATTTTAATGTGCGATATACTTTTTTAAATTTAGCTTTTAATAGGAACAATTGCAGCATTCAAAATAATTACAAAAACATTCTGCCAACTTTAGTGCCTAGATGGAAATTCTATCATCATTTTAATGGAAGAGATGAAACTTTTAACTTAGATATAACAAAGTGAAACAAAATTTAAACAAAACCACAAAGTTATTTGTGCTTTTTATACACAAACACTTCGAAAATTGGCTAGTTTGAAGTAATCCTATAAATTAAGGAAAAGAGAAGAGGTCATTTCGAAATTAGTGATATATTATATATACTCTAAAATTGCACTACATATTTAACGTAACTGCTTTGTTTTCCAATTGTATTTTATTTGGCGCTACTGTATAATGATATTACTAATGATAAGTCTCCAACTATTATGAATACTCCATTTTTAATGGTTTTTTTTATACAATTTTTTTACATACTGTAACATTCCATCCAAAGCATAACAGCCAATCAAAAAATTACTAATAAATGTACTCCTAAATTTAAATAAGTTTGTTTTGAGGTGTAGTCGGAAACATTATTGTAATCATTATACGATTGACCGTGCAGGGTTAGGTTGGACAAATAAGAACGATGAAACTTTCATCATCATCATCATGATAATAATGAAAGTTGATGAAACTTTCATTATCATCATGATGATGAATGTTTCCGATATAACTTCACAACTCAAAATCATTGAAAACTTTTTTACTATCTCTTAAGTCAACCTCAATTTATTTTGATATTTCGATTTCGTTGTGTTTTATCTGGATTCGAGTTAGATAAGAATAATTGGTGTGCGAAAAGTATAAAATGGGCAGTCAGTCATTCCGCATGAGCAATAAGAAGTAAATTGGAGTTAATTTTGATTTAAATACTGTTCTGTTATTTATAATAGCAAATTGAAGCAAAATAAACTCAATTATTTTTTAGTAATAGTCAAGTTAAACACAGTTTAAATGTTCTTTATGAAGTGTGTTTTAATTAATGTTTTTGTATATGTATTAATTTAGTATTTTAATTAAGTTATTATTAAATTATGAACAACGATACAACACCGAAGCCACTATCTAATGTGTTTCAAATAATAGTCTGTCCTATTTATATTAGTCGGATTATACATTTAGTATATTAATATATAGTTTTAAAGCGTTATGATATACCTCGATTTATTAAGTGTAGACTGTAGGTGTGTGAAGGATATGATACCATTTTATAGGTATTGTTAAATTGGTTGGGTTATAGGAAGGAACGTCGTCTAGAATATTGAAAGCGTTGTGGAAGGCGGGCGTAAGGTTTGGATCAAAATTGTTATAATTTAATCACTTTTGATTGTTTTTATGGTAAAGGTTATCTTGTGTTCTACGAAATTGTATTTAATTCTTTTGTATATTAAGCCTTTTGAATCAGAGTTGAAGGTCATTAAAATACATTAAGTATTAACATGTACAATATTATTGTAAAATTACGATCACGGGTAATATTTTATATTTGTAAATATCTCTAAAAACAATCAAATGTGGTTTTGGTGAAGTTTGAGCTTGTTGTGACTGTGATTGAGTCGGTGTGAGTGTTAAACCATAAATAATATACATTTACTAGTTTTGTTTAATCAACTGTTGTACTCAGAGACGTGATAATCAGTGACTAATAATTACTAAAATAAAGTACCACCACTTACAAGTTTACAGACCGTAAAGTGACTTAGTCGCGATTCTGAATTATCTTTTGAATTGACGGTTCCAAACAGGCCAGCATTGTGGATGCGACTGCTGCGTCCAATTAATTGACTGTAGTAGCTGCATTCATGGACCACACTCCAGCTTGAAATGAAACGTATGACGAAACTCAATAAAAAAAATACAATACTGAGATCCAACCCTGAGCTAAAGCAGATATCTGTCCATTATTTTATTTAGTGCCTAGCCGAATGCAAAACTGTGGACGAGATAAACAATGGGCTGGTGGAAACTGTCCAAGCTGTGGGGTCCAAGTTCTTTAAGACCCCACGCCGGAAAAAGCCGCAGAAGCTCTCAGAAAGAACCATCAAACTGATGGAAGACCGGAGAGAAATGAGACTGCAATCTTCAGCCGACATGTCGGAATATGGCAAACTTAATAGACGAATCTCGAAAGCTATGCGACACGATCTGCGTTCCTACAATACAACATGTATTGAGGACGCAATTAAGCGGAACCAAGGCTTGAAAGTGTTCGCAAAGAATTCGTCTATTGGGCAAAGCCAGATGACGAAGCTGAAGATCGAGGACGGCAGTATCATTTCGTCGAAGCCGGAGATTCTGAGAGAGCTTGAGAGGTTTTATGGACAGCTGTACACCTCGACACCAAAACCCATTGGCAGTACAGCTCAGGACACCAGAGCTAAACTGACCCGACACTACACTGAGGACATCCCAGACATCAGCCTGTACGAGATTAGAATGGCTCTCAAACAACTTAAGAATAACAAGGCGCCGGGTGATGACGGAATTACGACAGAACTTCTGAGAGCGGGTGGCAAACCGATACTTTTAGTCCTCCAGAAGTTATTCAATTCCGTCATACTCGAAGGTACAACGCCAGAAGCATGGCACAGAAGTGTGGTGGTGCTCTTCTTCAAAAAGGGTGATAACACCCTATTGAAGAATTATAGACCCATCTCACTTCTGAGCCATGTGTACAAGTTGTTCTCGAGAGTCATTACGAACCGTCTCGAACGAAGGTTTGATGACTTCCAGCCTCCCGAACAAGCCGGTTTCCGAAAAGGCTTTGGCACCATAGACCACATACACACGCTCCGCCAGATTATACAGAAGACAGAGGAGTATAATCGGCCACTGTGTCTGGCGTTTGTGGACTATGAAAAAGCCTTTGATTCAATCGAAACCTGGGCAGTATTGCAGTCCCTTCAGCGATGTCATATTGACTATAGGTATATCGAAGTGTTGAAGTGTTTGTATAAAAACGCCACTATGTCGATCCGGTTACACGATGAGAGCACAAAACCAATCCAGTTGCAGAAAGGCGTGAGACAGGGAGACGTTATTTCTCCGAAACTGTTCACGAATGCACTGGAGGACGTTTTTAAGCTCTTAGACTGGAACGGATACGGCATCAACATTAACGGCGAATACATCACTCACCTTCGTTTTGCCGATGATATAGTCATTATGGCCGAGTCGCTGGAGAACCTCAATGCTATGCTCAGCGACCTGGGTAACGTTTCCCAACAGGTGGGTCTTAAAATGAACATGGACAAGACGAAAATCATGTCCAATGTCCATGTTGTGCCTATACCAGTAATCGTTGGGAACGATACTCTCGAAGTTGTTGACCACTATAATTACCTCGGCCATATTGTCCAGTTAGGTAGGTCCAACTTCGACAAAGAGGTCGCTCGAAGAATCCAACTCGGATGGGCGGCGTTCGGGAAATTGCGTTATATCTTCTCGTCAAACATCCCACAGTGCCTGAAGACAAGGGTGTTCAACCAGTGTGTGTTGCCAGTGATGACATATGGCACTGAGACGTGGCCCCTAAATGTTGGCCTGTTGGAAAAGCTCAGAGTCACTCAGCGGGCAATGGAGAGAGCTATGCTTGGTGTGTCTCTGCGCGATAGAATCCGGAACGAGGATATTCGCCAAAGAACCGGAGTTACCGACATAGCTCGTAGGATTTGTGAGCTGAAGTGGCAATGGGCCGGCCACATCGCTCGAAGAACCGACAACCGATGGGGAAGAAAGGTTCTAGAGTGGAGACCACGAACTGGAAGACGCAGCGTAGGTAGGCCTCCCACTAGGTGGACTGACGACATAGTGAAAGTCACGAATAACCGGTGGATGCAGCTGGCATCTTGTCGTTCGAAATGGCGTTCTAAGGGGGAGGCCTATGTTCAGCAGTGGACGCATTCTGGCTGATGATGATGATGATGATTTTATTTATTTACTTATTAAGAATATTTCTATAAGTGAGAAATATAGGGGGAAAAGGAGTGACGATTTGATTTCTTTAATTGTTTTCGTTTCTCCAAACTTATTGACTTGCGGGCTGCGTTAATTATGATTTGACAGTAATTGTAAATAAAAACAATTTACTATTTAACTCACTAAGTACGGCTGCTATTGTTTAAATAAAAGTGTTTCGTTGTCCGAATTAGTATTTTTCGGAATCACTTAGTGTAGGTGCAACTAGTTATGGATTGTGGTTGATGAGGCTGCAGTAGATGATCACTGTAAAAGCTGGTCTTTAACCCTCTGTTGGGAGCGGCTGATATTACAGGCACAGAAATATTTCAAGCGAAGCGTGCACAAGCACCTTTGGCCGGCATAGTGACAGCGACTGAGGCAACCGTAAGCAGAATCGGTATTTTCAGTCGTCAGCGCTCTTGAAAATCTCTTTGTTTACCATTAGGCAAGTTGATTGCACTTGTCGAGTCTCAATAAAAAATGATGGCCTTACCTTAAAACAATTAGAATTATTTTTGAATTTAATAAAATCAAGCCTGTCAGATACAACCACGCCCTACTTAAGGAGTTATTGAGGACCACGACGAAAAGGTAATTTTATTTAAATGGATATGGTGTTTTTATTTTTCATTTGTTTATCTTTCTACGTATCTTAATATATTAATGAGACATGAATGTAGGTAGCTGCAAGTACTTTCCTTAATAGTATTATTTTCTTTTATTAATTTAAAACAAGCAGTCTATACGAATAAATGAAAATGTAGAAATATTCCTATTCTATTAAGTTTATAAACATTTTCGGCAGTTTTTCAAATTGAATAAGTTTTCCTATTATTTATATGTAAGCTTATTATACTTCTACTAGTCATTTTTTCTTTCTTTTTTTAATTAATGTTATTTGTAATAATAGGACGAAGAATGTAGGAATGTTTAAATCCAAAAGCAGTTATATTAATAATAAACAGTAATGAGTAAAACAGTAATGATTGAGCTCAGTAAAATAGACAAATGCGGACTATTTTATTCCCTATTCAGTGTAATATGCAGTTATATATGAAAATATAACCATAAAAAGTTTTACATTTATTGTAATAATAACAATATATACATATTTATGTAGATATGTTTTTTTAATTAATAAAGTGCCTATTTAATTAATATCGCCAGCTCATAAAACTTTGTGAATATATAATCTCTGTCCTGCAATAATGCTATATTATATTATTTTATTAGATTTGATATTGATGTTATAATCTTTTTTTTATTGAGTTAATAAGCATTTGCTGCCTATCCTAGCTCTTTAATAACTTGCATCAATATACTATTATATGTATATTGAAAGTGAACTAACAAACGAATTAAAGTTAGTCACAATGCATAAAAGTCCATTGAAAATATACACAGCTTTTATATTAAATAGTACTCTATTATGTCCCAATAACAGTTATTATTATTTAACCAAAATATATTGCTTATATTAAATTATAAATATTGCTTTATAGTATTGTATAGGGGTGTTTATTATAGATTGCATAGCACGCATAGTATTAGCGTCTGACTTAACTTAGCCTGTGTTTTCAGTTGGGTCTCTTTGACCTCCCTGCTTAATTGTCAGGCAAGCGAGGTCAGATATCGCATCATAATAATAAAAAAATGAAATGACGTCAGCTGGTCGCTGCTTCAAGCTCAGTCTGCGTCAGCTCAAGCTGCTTACCAGTTGAATTTAGGAACCATTTTGTAAGCTCTATTCTGATTTGATAGCTGCTATAGTCTAGGATTTTTTTTGTTGCCTACAGCTATATGCAAAGCTTTGTTATAAGAACATTAATGAAGCAAGAATATAGATGTGAAGAATATTTAAATAAATTATTTTATAGACTGATACCAGTGCAATATGCTTATGTAAGTAGGTTATAAAGGACATAGGTTTTGCATGGAAACAAAAGTTTTTGCATTGCACAGAGCCTTTTTGAAACATTGTTTTATTATTGGCTTGTATCTTTAGGAATAAAATTCATTTATACATTTCTAGCACTAGTAACCAATTATTGATTTATCCCAATAAACAATCCCAATAATTAGATGAATATTGGTACTAGAGCTTCAACTTAATGTTAAATTTCGTAGTGTTTAACTTTAACACAATGGTGTCGATAATTCCTAATTGCATCTCACTTAGACTTGCATAATACAGTGAGATACAGATATGTAAGAGCTGTCATTTCGAAATAAAAAATCATGGTATAATTTTTTTATTTATAAATAATCAAGAATATTGTGGAATATTGGTACAACTATATATGTAGGTATATGCATTAATTTTGAAAAAGGTATCGAAACTAATTTCAAATACATTGTTACTGTACTCACTAAAATCAATAGTTTTTATTATGTTATAATTTATACATATCAGTTGGTATTACTATTTTTGTTTATTCATTCTGCTGTATTTGATATTATTAGATTAAGTGCAATCACAAATAGTTTTTTCGTTATATAGCTTAATGCTATTTTATAAATATTCACTATTTTATATAGAATGTATCAAAAAATATATGAAAATTTTAAAACAAAAAAAATATTGTTAATTTAGAAGTTTGTTCCTCTTATATACATTTGTTTTGTAGTTGTTTAATTGGATGGCAAGAGCTCTAACGTAAAAGTCTTTCACTTGCAGTCAATCAAGCAAAGTTAATTCTGATGGCGCGTATCGATTTAAATAATGCACAATAGAACTTTTGCAGCTGGTGTATGCTGAGAATTTAAGGCGCGTTTTGGCTGTTTGTATGGAGATATTTTATGTTTCTATCCCCGCGTTAAGATGAATTTTTGAGCTTTACTTGCCCGGCATAGTAAATCCAGAAGCAGTCGTATCCATTCATGATCAGCACTTCACCTTAAAATCATGCGGGCTTACCATAAGACTCGTTATCTTACAGAATCACACTACCTTCAAATGGAAATAAGAGGAATAATAAAAACCGATTTTAATGAAGATAATTATTTTGAGAAATCATTGTTACAGATCTGATTTTATTATTTTAAGTGCTATGAGTATTGTATGTAACTCCAATATATTATGATTTATAATCTTCGTTGTGTTTTATTTATGGTAACAAACTTAATGTCAAAGTGGTACGCAGTGGTGCCCTGTCTGCCGATCCAGGGTAGGTATATAGTAACACTACTTACACCGTAGTCGCGTTTCGGTATAAGCTTGAAAGTTCTAATTAGGCCAGGGTTGTGGATGCAAATGCTACCTCCATTCATGGACCGCACAAGACCGTGAAGCCCCTTAATGTAATTAAGGCGACCGTGGTAGTGCAGTCCAATGTATCTTTAATAAATGTACTTTGTTTCTATGATACAAGAACATGATATTTTAAGAATACTATATGCCCAACTACTTGTATATACTTATAGTAGGGGAGCCCAAGCGGGGATTTCTGGATTTACTCCAGCGTGACAGATTAAATTATGGGAGATACCTTGTACCCTGTAGAGTATATCTACCAAGTATTAGCCCTTAATACAGGGGGGTACGTGTATGGCAGCTGGTCAGAATTGTAAAAAAAAAACGATCTTTGAATATACTCGAGCGCGTCAGATTAAGCTAAGGTGAGTTAATTACATACTAATAAGTGCACATTTTCTTAATCTGACGGATTGAGTATGACGGAAGAGAATGGGAAGGTCACAAACTTGTAAAAAAATCGTCACCTGGACATTCTCGAGCGCGGTCGATTTTAATTTTATTTTGAAGAAAAATGACTAAGAATTACTAAATAACTATAATCTGTCAATTTCAACAAGCCGAAGTAGCAAAAATCGTTGATAAAGTTTTGTGCGAGCAGTTGCAGTAGAGCATGTATTCCCCACTTCGCGTCTCTCGTTCCCTTTCACTTCTTCTTTATCTATTACTCTCTAGCACAGTCTTAATATACAGGGTGTTACAAAACACCTCCTAAAGCCGAACCCCCTTAAAGGTGTTAAATGGTCTCTTATAAAATATTTATTTCAATAATGTGCCAACCCTGTTTCAGTGAAATTAAACAGTAAATTACTTAGAACATATATTTTATAGAACGGCTATGAACATTTTGACCTAATGTACAATGTAAAAAAGTATAAACTGTACAAGAAAGAAGATTTTAAGATCTTATCTTACTAAGATCTTAATAACCATAAATTATATATACTTTTTCGTAAGTAAAGTA
This sequence comes from Tinea trinotella, assembly GCA_905220615.1. Lineage (NCBI taxonomy): Eukaryota > Metazoa > Arthropoda > Insecta > Lepidoptera > Tineidae > Tinea > Tinea trinotella. Next base: position 11,452,125 of record HG992312.1, read on the forward strand.
AAGTTTATAGTATGTATTGTATGGATGGATGTTTGTTACTATTTCACGCAAAACTACTAAATGGATTTTATTGAAACTTTACAATAATATAGCTCATTTTCCACATAGTTTCTGAGATATTATTACTTATTAGTAAAAGTGGGCAGTGATTGTGAGTGAAAGAGAGAGAAATAGTCTAAACTATACCGCGATTAGTGTGCTATAGTGAATGTGTAACAATTACCTTAAAAAAAATTTTGTTTTTTTTTCAAATTGTCAGATTAATGAAACCCCTCCAGATAATTGTCAGATTAAGGGTCAGTACAATTGGGTCATCTTACTGAACCTTCTGTATAAAAGACTGACGCGCTCGAGTATTTCAAATTAACGATTTTATTTACATTTTCAAAACTCCGCCACGAACTTGCGTCATGTCGGAATGGTCAGTCTTTTGAATGGGAGCTTCTGTGGGGCTTATTTAACATCCCCTCTGAATGTCTGACGCGCTCGAGCAAATTTTTTTTTTTTGTTTTTCTACCTTTCCCTACTGCCAACCCCACCATGCAAACCGTCAGATTAACATACCTACAGTATTACGGACACGTGGAGTATATACAATATCAAAATCTGACGCGCTCGAGTATATTTTTTTAATTGTTTTTTTTTACATTTTTGAAAATCCGTACACCTTTCCCCCACCGCTAAAACCAAAAACCCACATAACATTTAATTTTTCTTATCACCTAAACTTTAATATTTAATAGGTCCCTACGACGCTCGAGTAAATCCCCGATTAGCCTCTTGGGCTCCCCTACTATTATATATACTTGTATGTCCATATCTGATTTTTATAATAAAAATACAATTTGTTTTAAATGATTTAATGTTACAACTAAAAACTGTTTACATGACTTATACAAAAAAATATATATAACAGACTAAATGACATTATGTTGTTAACTTAAACTTGAAAACATCTTTCACATCATTGTTTACTTCTTGGATGGTTTAAACGTGAAGTATAATATTATGACGCCCGTCACAGCATATGTAAGTTTGGCAACCTGAAATTAAAAGAAAGTTATATTATAATCATTGGGTAATTTTATATGGTTAGATTGATATATTGCACTGTCATTTACAAAATTTATTCATTTCTCTGGCAAAACAATGAATAACCTTGAAGTATAAAGGGGTCTTGACTAATTTATGACCAATCGTTTATTTGATTTTTTAATAAATAACTGATATCTACTATTTTACATTCTTACTTGCCATGAGCACAAAATAAATAAATTTCTATATAGTTCTAGGCACTCGTTAGTTTTTTTAATACAAAATCACAAAACATTTGCTAAAGTATCAAAATAATCAGGAAAATTCAAGTTTAAAAAAACATGTAATATTAGTGATTCTATTTATGGCTTATCTTTCGCACAGTTATCGTAAATTACTATAACAACAATAAGTCATTAGAATTCATTAGTTTGTGGTCGTAGCAAGTAAGATTGCGAAAATAGTTTGTATTTTATTTTCGGTTCATAAGTTTTTCCATAACTAGGTCATCTATTGTTTACTAGACACCCTGTATATAGAAGATTTTTATTTATAACATTTTTACTGTGATTTGGCAGCGTACTTTATAACGCTTCACCTAAGATTAAAGGTTATGGAGTGCAAAGAAAATGTAGGCGGGTAAAACATTCCATTTGCAGATTTATATAAAAAATAACCATTTAATTTAGCTGTCGATTTAGTAAGTAGAATTGATAGAAGTCAGACAGGTGTTGGTAATAGACCCATCAGCAAAAGTTAATATATTTAATAACATATTAGTAAGTTTTTGTTAATAATTCTATACATCACTATGCCACCAGCTTGTATTATCAATGTAAAAAGATGTTTCAGCGTTAGCCTAGGGATTTGCATTACTTTTGGTTTGCAAGTGCATATTATATTTTGTATCCAAAACATTAAAATATACTGATTTGATACTTGATAGTATTTACTTAGATATTGTGCAAAAATTGATTCATGAATTAAACAAATTTATGCAGCTTACTATCGCATTTATTTTTGGTTATTGATTTTTTATTTTTCTGACGTCTTGAGAACTTGGAGCTATCATTGTCACAGAGAGACTGAGGTGTTGATGCTGCCATTGTTTCCAAAACTACCCCAAATTATGTTTAGATTTTGTTTTATTGTTCCCTGTTAAATTATAATTTTTGTAATGGCCGCATTTGACCACGAGGGCTGCGAAGCTCTTGAAACGTCGGGATAAATAATTGTAACATCAATAACCAAAAATAAACGCGATAGTAAGCCGCATTCATTGATACTTGGTGGTAGTTATGAAAGTAATTAATAATAATAATCCATCTTCTAATTAAACGTTTACACACCAGCCTAATTTCTCTAGAAACAATGCCATCACATGGTTGGCCTTTGCACTTCAATTTTATATACATATTTTTTTTTTATTTTAAACTAATACATTCTGAACTGTATATATACTAACATTTGCTCTGCCTTTGTTGGTTTGGTTATTAAAGTATTTGGAGAGTCCCTTGTACTGGGATTCATCAACTGAATCTCCGGACATTCTGAAATAAAACAAATACAAGATTAAATATTGATGGTAATAGATTGCGCCATTATAAAGGCTTAGTGATTCTGTACATTTTCAAATATTAAAACTGATTTATCACCTGTTTTTTTATAAAGGAGATCCTTATGTAATTACCGACACCACACGCACAGTAGTTTTTTTTGACAGATTACGGGAACATCAAACTTCATAAGAGTTCTTGCTTTACGAAATGACAGCGGCGAGAGAAATTTCCAATATATATTTTTTTATTCATGTACAGGCCTTGTACGCATCAGTTATCTTTTTTTATAGATGTAAATAGGCTTTGTAAGCAAAAAGATAATGCCATATTATAACTATATTTATAATTTAAAGATACCATATTGCCAATAATTTGTGCGGAAATAGTGCCTAAAAGAAATAAAAATAGTATCACCTTCTTTGGAGAAATACATAAGCGCTGGTAAGGCTTACAGTTGAGTTCATTCTATAAGTCATCAGCAGCGGCATTTTGACATCAACGGTTTTGACATCTAAATTGTACCTCGATAATAAGATTGTAATTGTAATTATTGTAATGCGAATAATAAGATAAGAATACCAACGGTCCATGAATTGATGATAAAATACTACGGCCACAAGCAATGACATATAAACATATCTAATAGAATAGATGCCAAATTCTTTTTGGTAAAGACCGTAAAGATACATAAATAAAAAGTAGGAACAAACCTATTTTTTACGCTTAAAATGTTTTAATTACATCTAAATCAGCAGAGACTTGTGTAATTTTCCTTTTTTCATTTTAGTCAGACTTCTATGTTATTTTATTTCGATGTGAAAACTAAATTCTTAAATGTTTTACTTACCATTTATAGAAAATGAATCATTTTTTAGTAAGTCTGTAATAAATATAAAACAGTGCGACGCTACCAAGCGTTGCCTTCGATACCTAAAATTAATATACTAATTAAACAAGGTCAAAAGTTAAAAACTAGATACATTATTAGAATATATTTGAAAGAGTCTTTAAGCGTTATTATTTATTAACCATATTTTATTTATGGTGGTCACTAGAAGACTGGTCAGCGAGAGCCAAAACGTCGAAGTAAATAAAACATGGTTAATGACACGTTAGGTTATGGTTAATGACAATTTAATTATGAATTTAAATACTCTGCGATTGCTTAAATAGTTAAATACAAATTCAGGGTGGCAATTTAAATTATTGCCTTGTGCTACCCTGTGGAAACCTTCGGCGATACGAATGGACTTTTATCGCTAAACGATGAATTTTTTTACTAATTTATAATTTTCGATGACAAGCGCGAGCTAAAGGTTAAACGAGAACGACTTAGTAGATTGTTCCTTGATAAAATCTGGGTCATTTTTATGTAACCCCGAGACGATCCAGTCCACTTGACAAGTCTACGTGATTGAAGCGTATATTGTTCGTTTACCGCGTTGACTTGACGCTTTTTGTCAAGCGGTCTACGACTTGATCTCATTTGACAGAAAGGACATCATTCATTTTGTATGGGGACTTGGGCTTAATGTATTAACAGTTGCATATACATTTAAAATAGTTTGATGTACGAAGATTACAATGTAATTGAAATAATATCCTTTATTTTGCAGTTTAGGTGTGCAAAATGATCAAACTATAATTATGAAAGTTCAAATCAGAACTATTAATATGGCATGTCTTTGCTGACAGACGATACAAAATCCATATCTCATTTTCCAAATAACTCAATTGCACAGCAATTGAATACAAAATTGTTATTAGTTTTATCAATACAAGTATCGAAACTACCATTTATATATTTTTTCATCATTGGATAATACAAAAGTAGTACATAAAAGCACAAAATGAACGATGTCCTTTTGATTGATGGCATTTAATGCGTCTACGCTTAATGCGACTTGACAAGCTTTTCTCTTTTTGCTTTGAAACAAATATTCGCTCCGACCGGGAGTCGAACTCGGGACCCGGGACTTTCCGCGTAATGGACTGTGCTAACCACCACACCACGCCTTTCATCAAATTACTAAGCGAAAGTCCTATTATTAGTATTCCTTTACAGATAATTTTCCTGTACAATGGTAAGTTAGAATTAAGAAGTATGTCGATAAAAATAAAGGGTCGATTGCTTGAAAAAGCATAGTAAAATCATCTCGAGCACGATAGGCGACTGTGGCACGTGAACTTAACCGGACTTGACGGCACCTTCAATGGGCGTCCAGTCTCTCGTCAAGTAAAACAGTCAATCACGCGAGACTTGTCAAGATACATATAAGAAAAGCAATATAGTTCGTTGTACCCAAAAACCATAGAGTCTGTATGTAGTGAATTGCGGAAGTGAGAGTTTTTTTAAATATTTATTGTGACGATATCTGACCTCGACCTGCATGATGGTAATGCCGGCCTAATGTGCTTCTTCAAGCATCGCTTAAAGGATCCAAGGTTATAGAATAGGGGGAACACATGAGCTGGCAAAGCATTCCACTTCTCGATTGTTCAGCAAAGAAACGGCGCACCGAACCTTCTAGGAGGCAGTAACAAGGTTTAAGAGCTCGGAACATTCTCTGTGCAATAGGCGATAAAGGACGCATAAAGCTGTACCTGAAATGGGAAATGTGGCACTCCGTTGTCTCTATCTGGGGAATTAAGGCGTGCGTGACAATTGATGATGTTTACGAAGTTTAAAACAAACTATTAGTATGACCAATACAGAACAATAACTTACATTTGCTTTTCCTCGTATTGTTGAATTGTTAAAATATCTAAATATGCCCTTTAATTTTGGATCATCCCTAGGTGTTTCTTCCATTTTGATAGATTTAAATATTTTAAATACGACTATTATAGTCGTAATTAATTGTTATAAACAGTAAAAATTAAAATAACGATAAATTTTAATAATAAAAATAATGACAGTTTTAATCTCTTTTTTTGTTTTGTGGCTTAGTATTTAATTTGCCAGTGTCAAGGTAATAATTTATACGATATCTTCACTGTAAAATGAAAATTAAATGAGGAACATAACCAGATAAGGGCGGCAGAAAAAAAGCGCTGGCACTAAAGCTGCGCTTCTTCTTTCGTTCTTTTGTCTATCTAAATATCATTAATTATGTGCACGACTGTATAGATAGGCGGACGATTGCGGTGGGAGCAACGCACCGCAATCGTCGAGAGCGCCCCTAATCTGCACAAAAGTCAGATTAGAGGACTTTGACGCAGCTCAAAAGCCAGCACTTTTTTTCTGCCGGGACTATAACAGAAATTTTATTTGATTTGATCACGTTTCGGGATCAGCTTGTAAGTTGCCGATTCCATCTAGGCCGGCATAGTGGATGTGATTGCTGCTCACAGTTATTAAATTGTAGTAGCAGTGACATTCATTCATGGACCACACTTTGGCTTAATATCAAGCGGAGTGCTGTCATATGTCGAGTCACAATAAAAAAAAAGTCTTGTGACTCTCTCGAGTGCGTGTGATGCGCACAGGCAGAGGGCATAAAGCATGTGTGTTGGGGAAATGAAGCCGATGCAAGAATAGTATATTTATATAAATTAAAACCAAATCTATTATTTAGATGTAAGCCAATATCGACTTAAGCTAGGATTTTGTAAATGTTTAAGTGTGGATTTTTTATACAGTACCTAAATATATTAGATTAATATATAGTTTATTAAGTTCTATTAACTACGGAGCTGGCATAAGCGGAAAAATATAAATAATGATCTACTAGATTGTAAGATGATTTTTTAAAATGTAATATTAATAGGAAATAAAATAACACACTTTTACGAAATATGTATAAAATGTTTTATTTGTTCTTTTAATTGCATACACGTTTTAAATTTAATTTAATAAAACATTATTCTTTTGACGTGTTTACATCAAGTCTTATAGATAAAAAAAAACTAAATATGCAAATACCAAAACAAAATTGGTAAACTAATTCTACACTGGTGCAAAACAAAAATCAAAATTAATTAATAATGTTCAATCTGTACTCATGATTGACTAGGTTTGGTATAAATTCACCAAAGAACCAATTAACACTCTTTATTTTTTTTTCCACATGGTGCACAAGCATGTTTTTTTATTATGACTCAACATATGACAGCACCCTGCCTGATGTTAAGCTGAAGTGCAGTCCATCAATGGAGGTGACCGCTACTACAGTTAAATAACTACAAGTAGCAGTTGTATCCACTATGCCGGCCAAAACGTAAATTTTGGTATTGATGAACTTTGACCATAGTATAAATAAAATCTTGATTACATGAAAAACATCAAACACATCAAAATTATAGGTAAAAAAAGAGATTACATTAAATTTAACTTCACAATGTAACTTAGCTAACTACTCTTTGAGCACAATCTCAAATAGATCTTATTTACAAATCACAGTTTTGGCAAAATATCAAAAAAATAAAGCCACAAGTGATCATAACACCACAAAATTAAAAGCACATTTTTTATAAAAATGCATAATATAACACGTCGGAATCTGTGGACCTGACAATTCAATTTATGCTAATGAAAAAGAAGAGTCGACAAAAAAATTATGAATAAAACTTTTTGAGAAGATATTTGAGATGTATTGAGAAACAATAATAATTTTATTATTATTGTTGTTTTTTTATCACCCAATAGTTGCATATGGATTGCCAAGTCCAGAACATTCCAATGAGTATGCATTAAAAATATTAAGTAATGATAAAATACCATAATATTAAATACTAAAACAGTACAAATCACATCCAATAACCTTATTGCACATTTTTGACATATGAGACATTACATTACAAACAGAAGAAAATTAATAAACTTTTTTTTTGTAAAATTTTACATATTTGTGTATTTTTTACGATCGCCTAGACTTCTTATAAAGTCGAAGACTGTTTAATGCATCTAGTGGATCTTCATCAACTGCACAATGATTCAAATATTGAATTAAAACTCATGACGAATGTCTCATACCCTGCATTATTAGGCTGCATCAGTCAACAAGCCCAACTTTTTTCCGAACACCATATCACACTATCATTTAGGCTTAATCAGTCAACTAGCCTAAAATTAAAAATCTATTTACAATCCAACTCATATATCTAAATCTTCCCATTCTTCCTTTTCTCTTTCTGAAATGGAAACACTTGGTCTGGTAATTTTCTTCAGGTCTTCATGTGTTCGGGGTGGTAAAGGATTGTCATTGAGGTCAACAAACTCCAGTGCCCGAGATCTAGCTAATCTATCAACATCTACCTCTGTAAGAAAGGACAATTATTTATTAGGTAATGCATATTGTATCACAAATTGTAATTAAATAAAGATAAAAGTAAAATTCTGTAAAATGTCAATCTTTCTTCGGTTTAGTTAGATACAAAAATAGTAAGTAAAACATATGTGAGAATTGAACAAGGTAAAAATAAAAATAAATAGATTAATAAGATCTGACTCTCTATGCAGAAATAAGTTTTATTTTTATTGTGACTTGACATAAGACAGCACCCAGCTTTATGTTAAGCTCGAGTGTGGACCATGGATGGATGTCTGCTATTATAATTTTAATAACTATAAGTAGTAGTCACATGCTGATCCCGAAACGTGACTAAATCACTTCATGGTATGAATTGCTTGACATATCACATTAAAATTTACAATAGTATTTTTTATTGTGATGCAACATTATAATCTGACTTGCCTAATGGGTAAGTAAGAGGATGTTCAAAGTGCCAACGACTGAAAACCCTATATATTTTATGGCTGCCTCAGTTTCCGTCCAGAAATTAAGTTCAACAATATTTACCAATAATTTGATTATGATGTGCATGGAGTGTATGTAGACTCGGACACTGGAATGTGACTTGTGGTAATACAACAAAACTGTTGTGTGAGATGTCCAGCCGCTCTAGGCATGCTAGTGTGCATAGTTCTTCTGGCAACTTTGCCACTTGGTTATTGGAGAGATTTAAATCTGAAATACAAGAATATGTAATTCATTTATTGTGTCAAGTTATCTGTTCATGTCTCATTTTGTTTAAAGACGGGAGTTGCGTGGCGCTTTGGTTAGGTTAGCACCCCAGTCCATTATGCAGAAAGCTTGATTCCTAGTCAGAGCAAATATTTGGTTTGGTAGCTTATATTTCGTAGCTTAATATTTGTTAATAAAAACAGAGGCGGATATTTGCTCAGGGTCTGGTTGTTAAAGAGTGGTCTGCCAATCTGGGATAGTACCACCACTTACAAGTATACAGACCATGAATCACTTTGTTGCGTTTTCGGATTTGCTTGTAAGTTGCTGGTTTCAACTAGGTCAGCATAGTGGATGAGACTGCTGCTTTTAGTTTTTCAACTGTAGTAGTCGCTTCGATTCATGGACCGCACTCCAGATTAATATCAGGTGTTCATATATTGAGTGAAAAAAAAACGATATTTTGTTTTTTATTAAAGCAGTTTTGCAACATCTATATCAGCACATGATCAAACATCTATACTCTGAGAGCTGTAATATTTTATTTTAAATATATTTTTACCTGTGATGAAATTAAATTTCACTGCAAACTTAGGAGGTATTTTAGTGATAACATTTCCACTGAGATCACAAGTCTTCAACTCTGTATGTCTCATCAAGTGGTAGACAGCATCAGGTACTTGCATCAATTGACATTCCGACAAATCTATAAAGAGTTTTAAAATTAGAACTTGTATTTGCAAAATATTTTTAGATATATTTAGAAATGACATCATTCAATTTGCATGGGGACTTGGGCTTAATTGTATTGACAGTTGCATACACATTTTAAAATAGTTAGATGTAAAAAGATTACAATGAAATAATCAAACTATAATTATGACAGTTCAAAGCAGAACTGTTAATATGGCATGTCTTTGAGATTTACAGACGATACAAAATGCATATCTTATTTTTCAAATAACTCAATTTTAGTAAATTACATAATTATATTTAAGATTCTCATACTATATAGCTTTATTTATTAAACTATAACACTATTAGGTTTGCCTTTGTACCTTTATTAATATCATCAATAAAGTTTATGGTACACTATGCTGACCATAGTTATAAAGTATAAAAAATAAAGGAGTACCCGTTACATCATAGCACTAATATTCCAGTGTTTTAGATTGGTATTAAAAATCTACCTAATGCTTGATCTTCCTGAGCTTGTTCACACCTTAAAACAACTCTGGTAACAGCTGAAGCCATCTTACAAGAATTCAAAGTAATACAAATGAAATAAAAAGAGTCTTCTGAGGCGCTCACTTTAAATTTAACTAAAGAAACTAGCTAACGTAGCACTGTTCTATTTTTGAACAAGATAGAATTTTACTAGAGCAAGAAATAAACAACGATAAAATTATTCCAAGGTCATAGAATAAAGCTTCAATTTCAGTGAATTATTAGACGTTTATTATGAGTATTATAACTTATGATATAAATATAAATGTTTTTTAATATAGGAAATAAACAAAATACACTTGAAAATTTTGACTTGACAGAATGAAATTCGTTCAAAAATTTAAAGTTTGAAATTAGAATGATGATATTTTATTAAAATATTATTTTTAATAAACATGAATTAATAAAGCTTAAAAATCCGTATTGAATAAAAATCTAGAAATATCATTTCTAAATAAAAATCAACTTTAAAATGTCGACGAAATATTTTATATTAGTCATAGTAAGACATTAATTACTAGGAAATGAAATTACTATAAGAAACCAAACGACCTTACGGCAACGTAGAAACTTTTTCTCTTTATGGTATAAATTGTACTGCAAAGGTTAACTTGTGCGTTGCTATAACATAATAAAATATAGCAATCACGACTATATGCCATATACCTTCTAGTGTACTTATCGTTCTAAATCTATTTGATGATCCTGTCTCGCATGTTGTGTAGACAATAAAAGTATACCTACATGAGCTAGTAACGTTGCGTGTCTTCCGCATATCTACGCATTTAAATTCGTCTTCCGGGAGGCAAATAGTCCACAGATTGTTTAGTTTATTTTGTATAGTTAAATGTTATTCATTGGGTTGTATATGAATAAAATTGGTTACATAATAAAATAAAAGGTGGTATTACCTATTAGATACAAACTTCATTCTTGTCAAAAAACGGTATTAAAAAAGTATACAACATTTTTTAAAGCACTCGTAGTTTTGTAAAGTAGATACCTAAGATTTATAAGGAATTACGATATTCAAAAGGGAGTTTGTCCTTTTTATTGTGGCTCGATATAATAGCACATCGCCTGATGCTAACCTGGAGTGCGGTCTAAAAATGTAGACGACTGCTACTACAGTTAAATAACTGCAAGAAACATCCACTATGTCAGTTTAGTTTAAACTGAAATCTTTCAACCTGATTTTGAAACTCGACTGGGCCACTTTACGGACTGTACTGTTCAGACAATGCCAAACCATTGATAACATAACATAAAATGTTTAAGTAATCTTAGTAGTCTACCGCTTTTGTAGAAATCTTGTGGCCGCTTTTACCAAATTTTAGTTTTCCATACTTTTTTTATTTCTTTATTGAGAAACAGATAAAATAAAAGTATAATAACTATACATAAAAAAATAATATCTTATGACGTCGCATCAGATATAGTCCCAATCTGACTCGATATCTGAATCGATATCGGTTCATCCGTTTGGGAGCACACGTTTAATTTGTAATACTCCTCTGTTTGCGTCGGGGGTTAAAAATAAGTAAGTAGGTATATGTAATACAAATTATATAAACCTACAATATTAACAGCGAAACAGTCAATTTTTCTTAATTAGATGAAACAATAATACCGATAGTGTCTACATTTATAATTGCATTCTATAATAATGGCGGAACAAGGTAGTATTACGTGTTAGATCCTCTTCATATTATACAAGAAAATGTTATGTACTGTCAGTCTGTCGATATAATTGTATTTAGCACACAGTTATGTCGCTAGTGTTTTTTACGTTCTAATACGAATTGTTTGGAAGTGTTATTCTGGTTACGATTTATTTTTTTCAATCATATTTATTCATCAGGTATTTTTTTAAAATTATTATCTACATTATCTATTTTTTAAGTAAAAATGAGTATAGTTTAGATCTACTTATTGAATTATATGTTGCAAGAATAGGTCCAAGAGTGCCGACGACTACAAAAACTTAGTCTTCACACCTGCCCCAGTCGCCATCACTATGCCGGCCTATAGGATGGAGAGAACTCATAGGCTGGTAAAGCATTCCACTTGTCAACTGTTCTACAAAGAAATGACGCATCAAACTTTTTAGTTGGTCCCAAAAATAAGCGAAGGGATGTCAAAAAGTTGCAAACTAACGCAGTTTTAAACATGTATCCGTTGTCAATATAAGTTTGAATGTATTATTCTATTAAATGTATAAAATTTCATAGAATAATAGGAAAACTACACATAGGTACTTCTTTATATATCTACAATAAAATAGATATCCTCATGTGACATCTTAGTTAGTCGAGAGATATTTCCACGAGATGTAAACTAGGATTATTAATTTATTTGCGAAAGCCGTTTTAAAACAGATTAATGTAATTCGAACTAATTTCAAAACGAATTAATATCGTATTATTGCCGAATAAGTATTCTAATAATGATTACGTGAGTTGCAATTATTATTTTCATAATATGCACGCGATGTACGACAACGCATTACTTTAATAAAACACGCGTAGATTAATTATAATTATCCGTAGTAGATGTTTTATTTTGGCTTATTCACTTATTAATAGGAAGTCTAAAAAACTACTATTTTTATTATAATTATGAATAACTATAACTATTATAATTAACTATATTTATTATTATACTATTAGTTATTTACAGTCCCCGGCTGAGTACCAGGCATTTGACAATGAGCAAATGACAACCAACTGTTTTCCTACCACTCATATTATTCATTATATTCATATTCATTATCAACTCAGTCAAACCAATGACTCAGTCACGATTCGGGATCAGCTTGAAAGTTGCCGGTTCCAATTAGGCTGATATCATAGGTTGCGACGAATACTTGCAGTTATTTAACTGTAGCAGGTGCCTCAATTTATGGATCGCACTCCAGCTTAACATCAGTAGGATGTGGTATTTAAAACCACAAAAAACAGTAAGTACTCATTCACCTCAATACGCTGTTTTTCAAAGTTTTAACAAGCATAATATGGTAGTTTTATGTCTTGCTTTTAAAAACAACATTTTTTATATTAATTAGGTTTAAATTATTGTTAGCTAGCTTAATAGAAAGTATATTTATTTATTATTATGATGTCATATTATTTATTCGCAATGATTTGAATAATGCTTATAAGTATTTGAACTAACTGCGTATGCGTATGCGCACCAAAATACGGTTTAAAATTAGAAATTGCGCTGTGTTAGGCAGACGTTTGGATGAAATAAGTAGGAAATGGACGGTGAAATATTTTTAGGATTTCGCTGAAGGTCGAAGTAGAAAGATTTATGTACGTAAATATAATTTAGCTTGTTTTTAAACAAAACTGTTGAGAGACTATCAAGGTTAGGCTAACATAACCTATTTAAATAATGGTCAAACGAAAAAAGAAAATAGAAATAATATAATTATAATAAATTATATTATTTATATTATATTATTAGTAAATACTAGTACTAGTAGATGTGCAAATCCCTTTGAATCTTTGAAAATATAGTCTAATATTTTAGGCTTTAATAATAATATTAATTGAAAATTTATAGACGTTAACCAGGAATATAGGGTTTATTCGAAAGCAAAATGAAGTTGCGAAATAGACTGGCTATGAGTTATTCGGATATTTAATCGGATTTCTTTTTAACATTTACCACAAAATTTCTTCCTATTGTTAAACTTCTCTTTTAAACAAGACAAATGTTAGCAACAAACCCGAATGGATTGAGTCGCGTGGCCTTGTTTCATTTCACAACTCTGACAATAATCTTCGTTGTGGCTTTACGAAAGTTACATCTAGGAGGTTAGTGCAATACTCACCTCGTGATAGAAACACCTGCGTGTAGACTTTATGCCATTTTAATCTTATTTCCGTGTTATTTTAATTGGAATAAGGTCGAATTTTACTTGTGAAACTCTATTAAGAATGTAGATTAACAAAAAGGTTAAATTCATATTGCAGATAATAAAACAATAATTTCGCTTTTGGGGATAATTTGACAAATTACTAAAGCATTTTTTTTATAAATTGTGGTCGTCATAATTGTGCATTTCTTTGTAAATGTATTCAGATGTCAACCTTAGCGATATATTATTTAAATACATTTTCTTTGCCGGCCGTGGGAACCTGTAAGTTGAAAATCATATCGGCTCTCATTGTGCTTACTGTCAGATCAGTCGAGGTCAGATGTCAAATCAAAATAATAATTTAAATGGTTACATAATATATGTGAGTCTCTCTGGTAGGTTTGTGGTATTAATCACGGTAGCACCGAAGCGTGTAAGGACAAATTAATTAGTTTAGGATAATAAATCTAACGTTACTTATTTTTCTAGTGAACAATTACTTTATTTTCGATTAAATTAATCCTCTACGTTTTAGTCTATTAAGAAATGTATCATCATTAAGGCGCCCGTGGCAGTGCAATGGTCACGCAAACCGAGAGCACGGGTTCAAAACCACTTACCGGTGCCAATGTATCTTTAAAATATGTATTTTGGATCATTAAAATAAATGTTTCTTAATGAATGTGATACAATTATTGAGTCATATCAATTTGCATCTAATCGCAGTTAAATCGTAAAATGATAAATTAGCATATTGTATCATAAACAAGACGATATGAATTAATCGTGTTGTTATTAAAATAAAAACACCTTTGTTTTGTTATTTATTTAGTCTCGGATAATGTTATTTTTAAAATGTACACCTATTGAATAATAAGAGACAAAATTAATAATCCATTCAATTTTGTAAAGTCAATCAATCAATCAAACTGTCACGCCTTTTTCCCACATGGTTAGGCAGAGACAATGGAACCCTATTTGCCACGATCCTGACACAATTCCCTCACCTCCCTCGAAACCACAATTATTTTTATACAAGCTCTACAATTATGGACACTAGGCAACCCAGTTTTCTTGGGGATGAAACTCTATAACACATTGGTTAAATGATGTGAGGGAATAATTTAACTTAATAAAAAATGATGTAAGAACATTCTGTTAACTTCATTTGGCAATATGTATATTATGTGTTACTTTAATTAAGATGTATTGCATTAATCTCAATGACGATTTCCCAATAGAATACGTATAATGACTTAGCTGTTTATAAACAATGATCTCGGGGGAATCGAGAGCGTGTATCTTTGTTATTGCAATATTATATTCATTCTGTTAGTGGCTCTCGGCTAGGAGAATAAGTTGGCAGTTAATTTTATTAAATTGTGACTCGAAATATGACAGCACCCCGCTTGATGTTAAGCTGGAGTGTGGTCCATGAATGGATGCCACTGCTACTACAATTTAATAACTGTGAGTAGCAATCACATCCACTATGTCGGCCTAGTTGGAACCGGCAACTTACAAGCTGATCCCGAAACGCGATCAAATCACTTCACAGTCTGTATAGTTGTAAGTGGTGGTTATACCCCGGATCGGCAAACTGGGTACCACTGCCTACCACTTTTTGATAACCAGAACCGAAGCAAGCATCCATCTCTTTTTGTTATTAACAAATATTTGCAATATTTAATATTATTAATTATTACAAATAAAAGCTATGAAACAAATATTTGCTCCGACCGGGGATCGAACCCGGGACTTTACGCGCAACAAACCAATCGCTAAACCGTTCGTCCACGTCTGTCGTCAACATATTTTGGTCGTACTGTTTCTATGATACAAACACTTTAGTAGCTTAGTATATAAATGTAAAATAAAAACGAATATATCAATATGTGCTATCGTATGAAAGAAATAAGGGCTATTTATTTATTTAGTTTTCACAGTGGGTTAATATTTATTTGCTTATGTAATACTAATTAAGGTCAATGATTTAAGAAGCGGGTCATTAAATAAATTAAATTATTATTTGATGTTATAGCAGCTTCATTTATTTATTTTACGTTCAAATACAAAAAAGGTTTACATATGAAGGAGAAATTACATACTCGTATAAGCTGCCTGTAACCCTCTTCAGATTGCTACTAATAATTATAGGTAATGTTTTGTTTAGGTTCATTGTTTTGATATACATACCGAGTTGACTGTTCTCTTGTGCCTCCTCACATCTTCCTACTACTCTGATGATAGCCCGTCCAGCCAGCCGAGCACATATCATCATCGCAGGTGCTCGAGGGTCATGTTCTTCTGCCTCCGCGGGCAAGGGAGCTGATCCATCGTATTCTGCAGGTGGCCTCATCACTGCACTTTTCACTGATGATTCAAAATGAGTCACTTTTTCCACTTTTCCTGTTCCAGTTCAAGAACTAAGATGACGCATGCGATCCTTTCACAATTTTTAATAACGCTTAAAGTTCATCTACCGCTACTCCGAATACGACCGGTTATTCGGCAGCACTCTGGTAAATTCGAGCGCGGGTTGCACCGCTTCCCTTTATATCATCGGTAAAACAAAGAAGCGTGGTGCGCGACCGCGATAGCAATAATAACAAAGTGTCTCGTTTCGCTCGCACACATTGCTGCGTAGTTGAACGCCGTCTCGCGGAAATCAGCAAAAAACATATGGGAGATCCCATCACAAAGAGCTGACTGTTGCATTTTCGCGAACCAATTTATCAATGATGTTTTCACGTTCTGCTTTGTTAATTTTCAATAAGGCCATTGTGGGGCTCGCCGTTATCTGATCGGATAATCTAATTTTATTTGCGATGATCAAGCTTTTCAATATAATTGAATCGGATCGATGTGAAAGGATAGCAGTCTGATGAACGTGCAGCGACCGCGTACATTTTCCGGCCTAATTCACAATGAGCAAGCATTTAATGTTGTAACCAATATGCACGATGCGCGAAACATTAGCTATTCTATTAAACGTGACGAATAGTTATCAAATTGAACTTTTACCTCGCATAACAGATATATAGTTAACACGATAGGTACTATAATTCAAATGTGCTTACTTGTTTGAAATCAATGAAATAGTATTTTACTACTAATTGAGAAACAGATAAAATTAAAAGTATATGAACTATTATTAAACTGTAAATAAAAAGTTCATCTAATGACTTCGCATCAGAGATAGTCTCAAGGAGACTGGCAACATTTCCCCTTTGTATAGCAAGGCTAATACCTTGGCAGTAATAATTGCCAGCCTTTCTGTCTCCATAACTCTCCGTCAGCCGCTTGCTAAGCTGAAGGTCCCCAAGGGGACATCATCTCGAGATACTGCGTATTTGCGCAGCTTAAGGTTCTCAGTAAAAACTACATAAACTAAACTATATTTAAATAGGCACTGACAATTGGTATTGGTAACACACCAGTCTGCTACGTAAGAATAGTGGAATGAGACTTCTACTTGCAATTATTTCACAGTGGTGGCAGTCGCCTCCATTTATGATCCGCATTCTAGCTGAAGATCATACAGGGCGCTTTCATATGTCAAGTCACAATAAAAAAATGTGACCAATCTACTAATAATTATGAAAACTCCAATTTTAAATGTTAAATTGCGTCAGTAGAAGTTCTAGTTGACGTCCGGTCGTCCCTCTTTGATCGTAATTGCTTTTCTTGCCAATTGAGTCGCAAAATTTGCCGTCTTCAAAATTATTAACCTTGACAATTTGCCAAACAGAAATGGATTCATGTGAGTCGCGTGGTTACGTTTTTATATTCTATTTATTTTACATGGTAGTAAACAGAGATATTTAGGAACTGTTCGTACTTTGTTTTGAGGTCGATGAATTGCGTTTTGCTTTTGTATGATAGATTAAAACACGTGCTGGTAGTTTCCCCAATTTCATCACGTATATACCTACTTTCATACCTAAATACCCAACCTACTTAGGTTGTTACGTAATTTGTTGGAGTCATAGACCCCGCTTCGTTATTGCTACCACAGGTAAAATAACTGCAAGCAGAAGTAGCATCTACTATACCGACTTAGCAGAATTTTGGCAAGTTTCCAACTGATCCCGAAACGCGACTGAGTCACTTTAGGGTCTTTACACCTCAAAATGGCTAAACTGTGCAAATACGATTATTTGTTTTAAAATATTCAACTGATAATTTAGGATTAGCGTGCAAAGTGAAGATGCCTGAGGAAGATGTAAACTAAGCTGGTTTTTTAGTCACCGATGCTCTTGGACCTTCCTTTGTTTATTATCAGACATATTGAGGTCAGATCATCATTATCAGCCAGAAGGCGTCCACTGCTGAACATAGGTCTCCCCCTTAGAACGCCATTTCGAACGACAAGATATTCGTGATTTTCACTATGTCGTCAGTCCACCTAGTGGGAGGCCTACAGGCAGGGCCGTCTTTACCCAGGGGTTCAAGGGGTGCGGTGCACCCGGGCGCAGAGTCCTAGGGGGCGCATGCCGACTGCCATAAATTTCGATAGGTACCTACTACACTGAGAACACGCGAGCGGAGCCTTGACTTTCGCACCCCGGCGCTGAATATGCTTAAGACGGCCCTGCCTGCTGGGTTCCCTAGGGCCCATAACCGGGCTATAAAAATAGCTGTGGATTTGAGGGAAGCGAGAGAGTTGTGTCAGGATGGTGGCAAGTAGCGCTCCATTATCTCTGACTATCCCTATGGAAAAAGGCGTGACAATTTGATTCATTGAAATTTAATTTAATTTTAGATTAACCACTACTTTTTTTTTGATAATACGCTCTTACAGCTACAACATTCGTCTGATGTATTTATATTTATTTGGTCATATTTCCTGAAACATTTATAAAATAGTTTCAATTATCTTCATAGGTTTAAATGACGCATTAAAGTTTTCCACAAGACAAACATTGATATTTCGCAGAACTTTTTCACTCCACAAAAAGTTGAGGTCAATCCTTTGTGCTATTTGTGGAAAAATTGGAAAATTGCCAGTTACCTCTCTGTATGGATAATATGACGCAGTCGGGCCTTTGCTCCCTTAATTAGTTCACTCGATTTTTAACTTTATTCTTTTTGTCTTAGACACTATTCTTTAGTACAAACTAAAATGCACCTATGACCTTTCTCTAAACAAATAGATTTATTCTTTGTTTAGTAAATACCCAGATGTTAATGAAAATGTTATCGCTGAAAAACTTTGTAGTTGTTTTCATGTACTAAAATAATCGTTTATTATCCGAGATATATTATATTAATTGTAAACATGTTTTTAGCCCATTTCTACGTAGAAGTTTATTTTGTAAATTTTATTTATTTTAAATGTCTAGGAAACTTCATTTTTATAATGAAAAGGTTTAAGAACAGGTGTTATATTAAATATATATTTATTTCATATATATTATTAACTTGGTACGTTTATATAATTTTCAACAATTTTTATAATGTCAATTTTTATAATGCTCAGTTTACCGATCCAGTATAGTATTACCACAACCACAAGACGAAACCTAAGGCGACCGTGGTGTAGTGGCAGTGCAATCGTTACGCAAACCGAGAGCACGGGTTCAAAACCATCCACCGGTACCAAAGTATCTTTGATGTATGCACTTTGGTTGTCCTGTTTCTATGACACAAGCACTTTAGTAGCTTAGTATAGAATTGTAAATAAATAAAGAACGACGTCAGCCGGTTTCGAGTAGCCATAGACGAGACAGTTAGTAGATTATCAAAGTAAGGGTATTTTTAAAATCAGGGAGCGACAATTAATAACACTCCGCCTGGGTGCGAACTATAGTGACCACATGACGGCCTAGATGGAACCGGAAAGTATCAGGTTTTCTTGAAACGCGATTTAGTCACTTTACATAATAAACAGACAAAGTTAAGCTGAAAACTGAAGTCACCTGCTGCAAACAGCACCATAACCATCGATTGCATCCGCTGTGGCGGTCATCGAATACTTCTTTATACATAAAAAACATCATAGGAAACAAGTAGTCAGCATTGTTTCCAATGTAGGTAATAATTATATCTTATCATGTTGCGACATACTTTATTTTAGTGTAATATTTGCGTGTAAGATAATAATAGTCTAGCACATGTGTCTATTTGGGGTCATGTGTTTGTGGTGAATAGAATGTTATGTAGATATATTATAACCAATATAGAAAATTATTAGTGATCGTTCGATCACACATGTAAGGAAATAAAGAGCGCGATCAGTAATTAGAAGGGTAATTGCTGGGCCCTCATTCTCCCAATACACGACAGCGAAATGTCTTATCAATGATATTGCAATGCATTATCAACGTAGCTTTTGTACAAACCTAAATAATAATATTTATGGCGATGGGATAGCAGTGTAATTGCGTGTCCGTATTTGGTACTCTCGCAGTTTATCTATTATCCGACCAACGTTATTTACCTATTGATTTATTTGTTGATTACTTATGGTAATGACAAATATCAACGCCGTGCTTTTTTTCGCCAAAACTATTATTATATAGTTCAGTATTATATAAAGGCCACCTTGATAAAGCAGTGCAAGTTTGTGTCCGCGTGCTTCGACTAGCACGTCAAACCGTAGATCCGGTCGTTTGCACTAGGTCGTTAAAATTGTCGCACCTGTCTGTCAAAGCTGACTTCTCACGCTTACATTGGAATAGCTAAATTTTGTCTGTACAACCACGATCCAGACAGAGGTCTGTGCCCATTGGTGGGATGTATATAGATAAGATTATAATAAGATGATGACGATAAAAAAAAATATCGAGCTGGACTCCGATCAATGAATGGTGGTAACTGCTACTACAGCTAATTTGCTACAAGTATCCACTATGTCAGCCAGCAACCAGCAACTTTCAACTAAATCGCTTTGCGGACTATAAAATTCAATCGTTTTGCAGACTGAGAAAATACCAAGCACTAACTGTCTACCTACCGAATTCTGCTTTAGGCGCAAATTTTTGCTTCGACCAGGAATTAAACCCGGGACTCGCTACGCGAATCGTCAAAATAAATTCAGTATAAAATATGTTTATAAATTAAGCGGTAGAATGAACACGATAAACAAAGATCAAGATAAACAAAGATCAAGATAATGGCGGTAGGGTCCTACAAAAATTGTAAATTAAACTAAACAAGATGACAGTCAACATAATTTATTAAACATCAATAACATTTATCTAGTTTAGTAGAAGGAAAACCGTGACAGCTAAGATAGCATAGACGTGTATTCTTAGTGCGTAATAAACTATTTTAATTCATTATTTTATATAGTTAAAAACAGTCTTACAAGCGCTAATAAATAGTTTAAAATTAGCACGTGATGATGAAAATAAATGATTTACACGTGTAGATATTTAACTATATAAAACGAGAATTTCAGCACATGTTTACAGTATGGATTTTGATTGGACTATGATTGGAAATTGGTTTTGGACTATGTTCGCATTACTATGAGAAGGTGAAATTGGAATACCTACGCGAGGAGTTACATCTATATGGTATATGGGTAAATGGGCAATTTTAACCATTGAAAAGACCATTAGATTTGTTGCCTAGGAATGCAAAATTGTAAAAGCAGTAGTGATAAATAAAACTACTAGTATTCAGAAATTCTAAGATGTGGCGAGGATACAACGGAAATAACTACTTACAGTCTTTGTAATCGCTCACACCTTTACTTTGCTGAATAAGCGAAAACAGGCAATTCTAGGGGCAAACGTTATAAAAATCTATCCTTATTTTTTTTAAAACTTCACTTAATAAACATTTATTAAAAAACACAATTAACATTTAAATATAATCTAACTACTACAATAAATATACAAAACTATAAATAATATTTATTATTTAACTACTTTGTACGATGAATATTTATTAGACACATAGAAAAAGTGGGGTTTTTATTTTGATAAATAGGTGTTTATTCTGTATTTTTGGCAATTTGACTAGTTTGTGTTTCAGTTTTTTGTTGAGCTAATTGTGCTGCGGCGCAACAGTGTAACATTAGTGCGGTCAATGCACATGCACGGACATCTTCATCGCGCTCCCCTGATGTCATGGTTCCATCAACTGAAGATAGTTCTTCCCGTACTGCTGATAACTGCAGAAATGTATGTTTTATTATATAATATTTTTATTTATTTATATTTATTGTAACTCGTCATATGGCAGTGATGTTAAGCTGGAGTGCGTTCCAAACTTACAGTTTTTAACTGTAATAGCAGTCACCTCTACTATGCCGGCCTAGTTGAAAGCGGCCACTTACAAGCTGATCCAGAAACGCGTCTAAGTCACTTTACGGTCTGTAGTTGTAAGTGGTGGTACTACCCCAGATCGGCAGATTGATTACCACCCCCTAACATTCTTTTACATCCAGACCCAGAGAAAATATGTGCTTTTATTTATATATTATAAAAACAATTAAATTAATAAATATTACAAATGAAGGCTATGAAACAAATATTGGCTCCAACCGGGAAATAAACCCAGGGGGATTTTCTGCGCAACGGTGTGCTAACCAGTCGCCACGTATGTCGTCAAAATTTGCTCGCGGTTGCGGAGTAAGCCGCAAAACTATATTTAATTTAAAAAATGTAAATACTTTAATATATTAATAAATATTGTTTGAATGTTACCATCTCATGAATTTGTTGTAATGACAGTCTTGCAGCGAGATCAGGCGCCGAGTCCCTTGCTGCTGCCAACATGGCGTCAGGTGGTAAAGCACAACGTAACGCCGTCTGCAACATCGCTGACACGTCGCCTCCTAGCAACCAAGTAGCGCCACAACTCACGAATGGGTTCGCCACAGGCTCTAGTGACTGCTTCCTTGGGATGTAAAAGTCGGGTTTAAAATAAAATTATATCAACTTATATCATCTTCGAGCGATGTCGAAGAACCGACAACCAATGGGGAAGAAAGGTTCTAGAGTGGAGACCACGAACCGGAAGACGCAGCGTAGGTGGCCTACTGGCTGACGACATAGTGAAAGTCACGAATAACCGGTGGATGCAACTGGCATCTTGTACGTTCGAAATGGCGTTCTAGGGGGGAGGCCTATGTTCAGCAGTGGACGCCTTCTAGCTGATGATGATGATGATGATAAGACAGACAGTTGGTGGTCGGATAGGCCGATCGGGAGTTTCAAGTGTACAGGGCCTGTCGCAACTTAAAAAGAGTCGAAATTGCTAATTGCCGTTATTTAACTGTAGTAGCAGTCGCCTCCATTCATGGGCCGTACTCGAGTCACAATAAAAGATAGTAAAGTGAACAGAATGGAGAGTTGTGAACTGAGAATAGAGAGGTAAGACGCTGTCTCTAACAGTCAACAGACTTGATAACAACGATGAACAATTTAAAAGTTTAGGAAGTGCCTTATTGTAGAATAAGACTGCCGGCGTCCCTCAGGGCTCCGTGCTGTCGCCGACTTTGTTCCTTCTGCATATCAATGATATGCTGGATCTTGGATCCGGCATTCATTGCTATGCGGACGACAGCACGGTGCATGGACGCTACACTGCCCGCCCCGCAGCCGGCAAACAGGAGATAGCCGATATGAGAGAGTCTGTTGTAGCGGGACTGAACCGGGTTCTTGATCGTATTACCCACTGGGGCGGAAAGAACCTGGTTCAGTTCAACGCAGACAAGACTCAGGTTTGCGCGTTCTCGACGAAAAAATCCCCGTTTACTCCCCTTCCTTCTCTTTGCAACATTTCCCTTGGTATGTCGGACAGACTAGACATTCTAGGAATGTCCCTTCGCTGCGACTTGAATCACAGGGACCACATCGAGCGGGCCATTAAGACCACCTCCCGCAAACTTGGCATCCTGAACAAGGTGCGACGGTTCTTCGCGCCGGAGCTTCGCCTGCTATTATACAAGGCGCAGATTCGCTGTTGTGTGGAGTACTGTTCGCACCTCAGGGATGGCTCTGCCAAGTATCTTCTCAATGCCCTAGATTCATTGCAGCGCCGAGCTGTCCGAATTATAGGTGATGCAGAGGTCTCGCGAACTCTGGAGCCCCTGCAACTACGCAGAGACATGGCGGCTCTGTGCGTCCTCTATCGCCTATACCACGGGGAATGTTCCGAGGAGCTCTTCAACCTTGTTCCTACCTCGTCTTTTCACTCCCGTAATACCCGCACAGGTCGGGGAAAGCATCCGCATTTTATCGACCGAATTGGCAGTCGAACTAAAAAATTCGGTGCGTTTTTTCTTTGTCGATCAATCGACAAGTGGAATGCTTTGCCTGTCCATGTGTTCTCTCCATCCTATGACCTTGGATCCTTCAAGCGATGCGTGAAGAAGCATCTTAGGCCGGCATAGTGGCGGCGGCTGGGACAGCCGGGAACTGACTCGGTGGTCCCAGTCGTCGTCACTCTTGGACCTCCTCTTGCTTATCATCAGGCGGGTCGAGGTCAGATGTCGTATCACAATAATAAAAATAAAAAAATACTACATTAAAATATTTAAAATTAAATATGAAAGATTGTTGTAAGTTGTTTATTTAACTGTAAAATTTATTTGGTTAGTAGTTATGTACAATACATACGAGTATATAAAAAAAGAAATCTTTCTTACCTGGGTGTATGACTAGGCGAAGGTGGTAAGGACCGAGCTGATGATAATGAGGATCTAGGAGCAGCTAGCGAATGAGCTGAACCAGCACGACGGAGGCCCGCCACTAGCGCACTCATAGTTGAGGTACCTGCAATTACAGTTATTAGACTCCGCTCCCTTCCTCCAATTAGGGCCAGTCAAATTTTGTTTAATTAAAATATGATTTAGGATATTCAGGGACGATATTACATTGTTATGTATGTAGTTGTTCATCTTACTGTTTTATTGTGTTAGTTTTTAATTTGTTTTAATTCTGTAAATTTACCATTACTTTGACAATATGTATGAGTCCAAAGAGGTCTAATTTATTTAAGTTAACCTCTCTAGTCCAGGTGTCATAAACATTTTTGAATTTTGTTTTTGGTCAGATGTATCATCGATTAAAAATTTTTTAAGTATTATATTTTACGTTAACTATCTATTATATAATATTTTTTTTTGTAAATGATATATGTAGCACAGAATAGCGTATAAATTAAGAAATAACTAAAAGAAGAAGTTAAGGTGTTATGACAAAAATATGTGCTAAGAAAATCAGTGACGAGGTGAAACATCCTATTTAATTATTATTTGTAATAGTTTGATAATATTGTTAAACAGAGCGTTTACTCTCAAGGTAATCCTAAACTATTTCTTTAATTTTACTCGGATGTTTTTTTACTTTCTATTTTGGCTTGACACCCCGCCTGTTAAGCAGGAGTTTGGTCTACGAATGGCGGCAGACTAGATGGATCTGGGAAGTTTCAAGTTAATACTAAAACGCGACTCAGTCAATTCACGGTCTCTACACTTGAAAGTGGTGGTAATATCTCGAATTGACAGACTGGGCAAATGACTGTCTGCCTACCACTACGCATGTACATTGGTATTTTCTAATCTCTACTAAGTTAAAACCTATTTAAAATAGCTAATCTACAGAAGTAATCTGTAGGTACCAGTGTTTATACAGTATAAGTACCAAAAATACTTAAAGTATGTTTTAGTTTGTTTGAAAATAAATGTTACATTTTTACGATAGCAAAAATTGGAATACTACCAATTCAATTAAATAAACTGAAATAAAACGATATAAAAAATCAGGTCAATCAATTATGAAATTTAATAATGAAAAAAAAAAAACTGGACCTCGACATTTACGCTGAATTTCTCAGAAAAAACTTTATCTCGTTTAAAGAAAGGGCTGGTTAAGTATTTGTTAGATAACTGGAATTTTTATATCCACATTTTTATAATAAGTATGCAAACATTTTCTTAGTGTATAGCTGTGCTTTTAGGAGATCTTCATATTATAATCTCTTGTTAGGGAGTGCCATTAGAAGCTCTAAGCTTACTCTAGGTTTAACCTTACTCCTACCTCGGGGTATGAATCAGCATTCCTTCGACTAAACGACAGTCGAACTATACACGGTTGAGTCGCTTCTTAGTCAAACAATCGACAAGTGGAATGCCAGAGGGGTATTGCAAAAAAGCACTTTTGGTCCGCATAGTAAAGACGGTCAAGGCAACAGTTATCTGTATCGTTACTTTTTCTAATCATCGATACTCTTGGACCTCCTCTTGCTACCATCGCGTAGGTCGAAATCAGATGTCGCGTCAGAATAAAAACTTAAAGTTAATGTACACTACTGGAACTAAGATTCTTTTTGTACCATACTTTCATAAGCGTTGTGTTTATTTGCGTGTATCTTAATTATTTTTTATTGTGACTCGTAACCTGACCTCCCTGATGGCAAGCAAGAAAAAGTCCAAAAGTGCTGATGACTGCAAAACCGAGTCTTCACGGCTGCCCCAATCGCCTTCACTATGCCGGCCAAAGGAGCTTTTTCACGCATCGGTTGAAGGATCCAAGGTTACAGGATGGAGAGAACACATAGGCTGGTAAATTGTTCTACAAAAAACGACGCATCAAACCTTTTAGTTCGACTGCTGATTCGGTCGACAAAATGTGGCTGCTTCCCCCGACCTGTTCGGGTATTACGGGTGTGAAAGGACAAGGTAAGTAGCACCATTTAGGATGCTACTTTAATTATTATATAGAATAAAATAATGTATTAGGTATTTGTACTGAAGTAGGAAATAAGATATTCATTGCTGTTTTAATTAGATAGTTAAATAGGGAAATGAAGAGGAAAACAGTTGATGGAAACCAAAATTCCTATAACTTAAATGGAAGACAAGATTTCGTTCTTGAAAAAGGCAAGTCACACTAGGAGAGACACTAGGAAGAAAACACACAGGATATTTCATAGCAATATAGGAATTAAAACATATATCATAAAGGTCATTATAAAAAAACCTGTGAGTCTGGAAGTTTACAAGCAAGGCCTCTTTTCATCAGCTCTCGTAAAATTCGTCTGCGCACAAACAGAAAAGAAAATATATATACTATATTATAAAGTACCCATGCCTTACTTACATAGATTAGTTATCGTGATTGAATACTAAAATCATTGAATTAAAATTACATGAAATCTAACTAATTTGTTTGTACTCGTATGTACGTTTATTTCATTTTGAATACAATCTTAGATATCTATCAACATTTGAATGTGGTAACAGGATCCCTTATAATTGCAAGAAACCCTATAGTTATGGTTGACATTTTTTGCAAAAGTAATATGCCTTATAAGATATTCAATTTAAGTAATTATAAAGATCTGTCAAATAAGAGTATCATCAAAATAGTTCAAAGGACATCATTCATTTTGTATGGGGACTTGGGTTTAATTGTATTAAAAGTTTAATATGCATTTTAAAATAGTTTGATGTAAGATGATTACAATGTAATTAGAATTTATCCTTTATTTTGCATAGTTTAGGTGTGCAAAATGATCAAATTATAATTATGACAGTTCAAAGCAGAACAAATATGGCGTTGATTGACAGACGATACAAAATCCACATCTTATTTTCCAAATAACTCAATTGCACAGAAATTCAAAACAAAATTGTTTTTAGTTTTAATAATACAAGTATTGAAACTACCATTTATATATTTTTTCATTATTGGACATTACAAAAGTAATACATAGAAGCCCAAAATGAATGATGTCCTTTAACTAACTTTAAAACTAAACAGCCTAGAGAATTGACTAAAGAATTTTTGTAACGTAGAGATATAAAAACTTGTTTGAACAGAGTTACCAATTCTGGGAATATTAACGTCATTCAAATGTTGATGAAAATCAGATCGAAGTTTCATATTTACCTTCTTCCTGAACTTCTAGTGAATCCTTACTGTCTAGGTCGTAGTCAGAATCATGGTCTTTGGGATCAGCTTCTGTGGTGATCAGCTCGGGTGGTGAACATGCTCCAACTAAATATAATTTTATTTATTAGTTTATTAATTCATTTTTATCTTAAAAATTTACACGGCTATCTCATCATAATTATCAATTATTACGCCTTAATTACCACAGGGATAGGAAATGGCAATGAAGCGACATTTTCTACGATCCTGACACAATTCTTTCGCTCTCTTTACATTTACATTTTATTTATTGTGACTCGACATATGACAGCACCCCGCTTGATGTTAAGCCGAAGTGTGGTCCATGAATGAATGCCACTGCTACTACAATTCATTAACTGTGAGTAGCACTCACATCCACTATGCCGGTATAGTTGGAACCGGCAACTTACAAGCTGATCCCGAAACATGACTAAATCACTTCACGGCCTGTATACTTGCAATTCTTTTTATGTCTATGTAAACTGCCAAATCAGGTTTAATGATTTATTTTTCCGTTTCTATATGTAATTAAAAAAGCTAATTATTTTAATAGAAATATTTTT
The DNA here is from genome assembly GCA_905220615.1 of Tinea trinotella. NCBI lineage: Eukaryota > Metazoa > Arthropoda > Insecta > Lepidoptera > Tineidae > Tinea > Tinea trinotella. Next base: position 11,480,217 of record HG992312.1, read on the forward strand.
CAACATTGCCTAACATTGGGTTTTCAATATTTGTTCTCTAAAGTTACTTTGTCCATGTTCATGGTAACGCAAACTGAGAGCACGGGTTCAAAACCACTTGCCAGTACCAATGTATCTTCGATATACCTACGTACTTTGGTCGCCCTGTTTCTATAATACAAGCACTTTAGTAGCTTAATATAGAAATGTAATTAAAAATAAATAAATGAGCTTATAACGATGATAAATGAACCAAAAAGTTAACCAATAAGAATCAGGAGATTCCTTGTGATTTTTTTTCCGATGGCGTGTAAATTACATAGCGATAACAATACTAAATTACATCATAAAAAACTGATAATTTAACGTAACTGGTAAATTAGCCGCTAAAATAGCAATAACCGCAAAGTAATATTTCGTCGACCGCTCGTGGGCAATTAGACGTTACGTACTATCAGGGACATTAGCAGATGCTCTATGTATAGTTATGAAATAAAATATATTAATAAACCAAACTTAATCTATCACAAACTAATCTTAAAACCTTAATTTCATCTGTTTTAATAAAGTTCTTATGTACGTGTAAACGATGATAACGAATTTAAATATATATATATATATAAAGATTTTTTTAATTCAGTGTTAAATCATGTGTATAGTTCACTGAACCATTGCAAGTCATGTGTGCCCATTGGGGCCAACACGTGACCCATATCGATAGACATGGGATGTTTTTTCATTGTGACTTGACACATGAGAATGTAAGTGGCATGTCTACAAAGTCTCTGATAGTACAACATAAATGGAGCATTCTTTATTATAGTTCCGCGACCATTCGCAACTCTCACGCAACGCGTCGTTATTTTTGTTAATATAAAACGCATTGCCACATCACTTAAGACATTACTACCGAAATATGAATAAGTATTGGGAAATATGAATGAAGCCAAAGGTTTGAATTGAATTGAGCATTAGGATGGAATTTTTTAATATGTTATATCTTTCTATGTTAATAGCTGGTTGCTACAAGAAAAGGTATACCAGGAACATTTTTTATTGCGCCTTGATACCTGACCTCGACTTGCCTGATGGTGAGTAAGAGAATGGTAAGCCAAGAGCATCAGCGACTGAAAAAAATCGACTTAGCTGACGTTTGCATCAGTCGCCGTCATTATGTCGGCCAAAAATATGGTATAGTATGTAACGAAATTGCGTGTAATAAATTACTGAAAAATTTTAAACTAAGAGATTTCAAAAAACTTTTTCAGAAAAAAAAAAGATCTTAGATATGATCCAAAACAAAAGACTAATTTTATAAAACACCATAATATTTAGTTAATAATAATAAGTACTTGACCTTATTATTACCTTTTTAAATTGTCTTATCTTAAAACCATTATCTTTTGTTTAATACAAAAGAAAATGGTAGTAATGCAAATTTAAATATTTATTTAAATAAAATCAGTTAGAGACATATTTTTATATAAACATCTATTATTATCCATCAATCAATCAAAATGTCACGTTTATTGCCGACAGGGTTAGGCAGAGACAATGAAGCGCCACTTGCCACGATCCTGGCTCTCGCTTATATATCTATTAATATATAGTTACAAATTAAGAAAGGAAGAAACAGAGACTTTATTCTTTGTGAAAGCATTTTTATTTCACGTGGTGAAAAAGCCAATGATCGGCAGGTCGATGGCTTATTCCACTAATAAACCCGCGTTAAATTTTGGCACGTTAACAAAGAATAACGAGATTAATACGAGACCAAATTAAACTGAAACATCCTTTTGAAGAGTGTAAATGACAAAGGCCTTGACAATAATGTCTGTCTTATGTGAAGACTGATTTGAATTTTGGCAAATTTTATTGAGACTCAAGCCCGACAAACTGCATGGTGACATAAAAAACGATGAAGACTAAGAAACATTAGGAGTAGTGTATGAAAGTTTTATAATAAATTACATAATACGCACATGCCTGGCTCAAATACGGAATAATCTTATAGAACAACTCCACAGATGTACAAAGTGTGTGTATCTTGGTTAATTAAAAAAAAACGAATGCTGTAGGACTCATTTTAAGAAACAAAAATTATTAATTAAACTTACTTTTATATATTCATTAGAAATGTGTAAATTTGTAAGAGACCACCCAATGTTTTACACGCAATGCAATGATTTACGATGTCAGTATAAAACCAGAAGTAAAAACTGTCTGATTCTACCTAAATCAAGAATAGAAATGCATAGAAATAGCCCGCATGTAATGTTAGCAAGGATTTACAACAGACTTCCAGAATGTATAAGCAAAATAATATGTAATGTTTTTATGATATCTGAAATTCTAAAACACGAGCTCTGATAATATAACCAGATCCGCAGCAAATATCCAGCTCTTTTCGTTTATTAACGAATAATTGCTCCGACCTAGAATAGAACCCGGGACTTTACAAACCAATCGCTAACCGTTCGGCCACGCCTGTCGTCATATTGCATTTTATAGAAATGGCATTGATAGAAGTAGTTAGTATAAATGTAGAATGTAGAGGGTGGAAATGACAACCGCGCGGTGCAATAATTTAATTTATGTCACCACGTATTAGTTCTGAAAAAATAATATGGCGAAAAAGATACGCCAAAATATAAACTTTAAAAACGTATATTTTGATCTCATAAATGTTACTTTGTTTTTATGAAGAGACTCATCGTTTCTGAAAAGAGGTGAGCTCATTTTGTAAAAGCAAAGTGGCTCATTTGTTTTTTCAATTGTGAAACAGCATCTACTCATCCAAGTTTTGCTTAGTAACTTTTATTTTGGTATGCATGAATAGATATTTTTGAATATATGGAAGGAAGCGAGGGAGTTGTGTTAGGATCGTGGCAAGTGGCGCTCCATTATTTCTGCCTATCCCCGTGGGAAAAAGGCATGACAATTTAATTGATTGATTGATTTTTATTGTACAAAATAGTTTCTCAAAGGCGAAAAATAGTACCCTACCAGTTAACTTTTGGGAGGTGTAAGCAATGATTTCTTAAGAGTAGAAGAGTCCAAAATAAATACACACAAAATAAAAAAAACAATATACATACATACGTACTTATTTTATAAATAGTTTCAAGGGGACTTACCACCTTCCTTGGGCACACAGGGTGATGAATCTTGGCACTTAGTGACACATTTCTTGTGACAGCACAGACCACAGTTACGGCATTGCATTGCGTCTTTTAACCAAATCTATGTAACAAAATAATAAGAAAATAAGAGACCGGATGATTTGGTGCCTCTATGTTATATAAAAAATGGTTTAACATCATTATATTGGTTTCCTTTTTACCCAAAGATAGCCTGGAAGACCTTTTGTGCTTTTAAATAAATTTTATGCGGCCTACTATCGCGTTTATTTGGTTTTACGCGACAGTAAGCCGCATAAAATTTGTTTATTTCAATCAACAATCTTCGCGCAAAATCTAAGAAAATATTTATTTAAGTTTTTATGAAGAATTAAATAAGTGACAAAATAATATTCTGTTTACTGTTTATTCACTGGATATTAGTAGGTTGTGTCCATGTTGATGAAGAAAATATGCCAAATAGACCATTGACACTAATAAATAATTAACAATCAATTAAAATGTAGCTTTAAGATGTATAAAACCTAAGTACATATAAAATATTTAACGTTAAACGAACCTTTTTACTACAAAAATCGCATTGGGTTGACCTGTTAAAGTGCGTACGAACAAAGTCATGTATTGTTTTGTTGATATTCTTCGTAGGTGGTGTGGTTATGGTAGGAGACTCTCGAGACGTTTTACGCTGGATGGCACTACTCTCCCATTGCCACACGACCACAACATCACCAAAGCAGAGACATGGTTCAAATCCGGCGTGCGATGATAGTTTGTGTGTCTTACTGTTAAAATAAGAATTACCTTGATCAGGATGAAATGATATAAAATTAAAATAATTTATTACCAGAAGCATACTGGTATTCTTGTACTAAACAGAAAAAATACCTTTATTACGTTGAAATGTCTATTTCAAAACAATAAAAACCAAACTTCTATTCCCGATATGAGAATAGATGAGTGAATTATTTTATTTTAAAAACTCATGAATGATAGACCTGCTAATTCCATAATTGGTATAAATGGTGAGACATTTTCATATATCCTCACTTCTATTTTTTTTTGTTTGTTTCGAAGATTATTAATGCGCACATTAAGCAAATTAAGACGCGACACTCTTACTAAGCTTACCTAAATTTTATTTCAACATCGGGCGGCAAAAGCTGATACCTCTTCATGTGACAAGGAAATGGTGAGTCTTGACATTCAGCTAAAAGAGTCGTTAGAGGTATATTTAAATAGCCAAGCAACACTTCATCTTTTTCTTCAGGAACCGTAGCCCAAACATTTAAATTTAAATATTTGTGATTCCTATTTAATTTGAATTCAGTTACTTCATCTATTGTGATAATAGGTTTAATTTCTAAACTTTTAGTCCAAAACATTTGACAAATTTCTATATGTTCACTCTGTCTTGGTCCTCCTGCTTCAAAGACTTCCGCTTCATCTTCTTTCTTGTCATACATATCTTTACATTCAGAGGAATCTGTTCTTATTATTGGGATTTCAGTTTTCTTTGTAACTTGCCGTAGAGGTGTACTGGCGCCTGAAGTAGACGGTGTACTTCCTGTTGAACTATCAGAAGATTTGTTTTCAACTGAACATCTACGTTTGCGAAGTCCAAAATTCCCACCCGGTCCTATTGGTGTTGTCTCAATTTTAGGCTGCCGTAAGTGAGGTTCTTGTTTATGTTTTGGTGGTTCCAAAATTTGTGTATCGTTTATTTGTTCAGTCGATTTTGTTGATGAATCTGAGTCCTATAAATTAAAAATAAGACAGGCCTTAAATTAAAAAAAAAGAAAAGATAGATTCTAAAATTGTTAGGAACTTTTATAGGTACCTAAAATCAGTTAGAAATCAAAAGATCTGTTATTATGTTAGATTTTTTAAATAAATCGATAAAAATAAAAATAAATACCTGCAAGTTACTTTTGCTGCCAGCTGCTCTCATGCCCTGAAGTCGAACCCCTTCCATGACTTCCGAAACCCTTCTAAATGAGAAATTAGCTCTAACTTTTTTAGAATCTGTGACTGATTCTTCCCTTTTAGTACCACCACGGCGTACTCTCACCGTTACAGCTCGACGTTCAGCGACTCGAAGATGTTTGGATACCTGTAAAAAGATGAACATTACGGATAATATTTATTTAGTAATTTTGTCATCATCATCATCAGCCAGAAGGCGTCCACTGCTGAACATAGGCCTCCCACTTAGAACGCCATTCCGAACGACAAGATGCCAGTTGCATTCACCGGTTACCCGCGACCTTAACTATGTCGTCAGTCCACCTAGTGGGAGGCCTACCTACGCTGCGTCTTCCGGTTAGTGGTCTCCACTTTAGAACCTTTCTTCCCCATCGGGAAGAATCCCCATCGGGATGTGGCCAGCCCATTGCTACTTTAGCTTGAGAATCCTACGAGCTATGTCGGTAACTTTTGTTCTTTGGCGAATATCCTTGTACCGAATTCTATCGCGCAAAGAAACACCAAGCATAGCTCTCTTTATTGCCCGCTGAGCGACTCTGAGCTTTTCCAACAAGCCAACATTTAAGGGCCACGTCTCAGTGCCATATGTCATCACTGGCAACACACATTGTTTGAAGACCCTTGCGTACCAACGACTTAAAAAAACCGATAGCCCCAGTCGCCACCTCCAGACCGACCAGAGTTTCTTATTCAAGCATCGCTGGAAGTATTCAAGGATATAGGGATAAAGAAGGCTATAACTATTAGGTAAAAGAGATACCTCTGAACTTACCTGTGCAATATTATGGATAGGTTTATTATCTATAGCGAGCACAACATCATCTCTTCTTAGGTCAGCTCTGTAAGCTGGCGACATTGGTACGACTGTATCAACCAGCACTTGCCCTACTCCTTGACAGCACACTAGCCCAAGAGAACCAGCTGCTGATTGGATGACTACGTCCATCACTAACACACCACGGCGTAATGATACCTGTTCCAGAAAGTTAATGATTTTGTTTAGTTTTCTTCTAGAAATACTTCAGAATGATACGTACATTTTTCAAATATATATATATATTGTGTTATTTGAAGTTATTTGGATTATAGTAGTTATATGAATTGACAAATTAAATTGTCACGCCTTTTACCCAAAGGGATAGGGAGAGACAAAGGAGCGCTTCTTCGCTTCCCTCACGTCTACAATTCTCTTCATACAAGCTCTACGGTTATGGGCACTATCCCACTTAGCTTTCTTGGAGATGTCTTCGATTTGGTCAAAAAACACCCTCCTATTGACACATCCATCCACATCAGATTTATAAATTCCTTTCGTAAATCTATTTTCACTCATCCTTTCCATGTGAAACCAAACCATTGTGACCAAACCATTATGACTCGAAAAATTGTAATTACTTATTACTTATATTAGAATTGTGTCAATACCAGGGACAGTTTTTACAATATTTTTCAAACAAAATGAGTGTTTGTTTATTAACTAGGTAGGTTTCAGAGTATGAAAAATTCTAGATAGATTTTTTTATTTTTGAGATCCTTTTAATTTTTTTGCAAATTCAGTCGAGACATCTGAACTCGATGATAAGCACAGGTAAGTCCAAGAGTGCCAATAACCTAAGTAAACTGATAGTTTACGGTTGCCTGTCATCATCAATATACCGACTAGAAGTGTTTTTTCACGCTTCCCTTGAGTTGAAGGATTCAAGGTTGATGGGGAGAACAAATGGGCTGGTAAAACAATCTTTTTGCTAAAAATATATTTATTTGGCTCACCCATCCATGGGAATCAACTGCAAGTGCTACTCTAACAGTTCCACTACCAGTATATTGCAGTCGAGTCACTTCAATCAGTCTTACTGTAAAACGACCATGAGGTATTGGACCTTCTTCACCATCAACACTCCCAGGCTCCGATTTAGGGAAGAATGGTTTATAACTGCGGTGAAAATTTGTTATTGTTTATTCATTTTTATTGCATCTTTATACGTATGACAGCACCCTGCCTGATGATATGATGGATGATGTCGGAAGCTGGAGTGCGGTCTATGAATGAAAGAGACTGCTACTACAGTTAAATAAATGTAAGTAGTAGCCACATCCACTATGCCAGCTTAGTTGAAACCGGCAAATTACAAGCTGATCCCGAAACGAGACTAAGTCAATTTACAGTCTGTGAACTACCGGGGTACTATCCCGGATCAGGCACAAATCTTCACCTCTTTTTTTAAAAACAAATATTTGTAACGTTTAATCTATTTATTAAGTATTACAAATAAAAGCTATAAAACCAATATTGGGCCGACCGGGAATCGAACCTCGAACGGGACTTTACACGTAACAAACTGGTGTGTTATTGCGCCACTCATGTCATACTCACCGTATTTTATAATTGGGTAGTGTATGCCTTTGTGCGACAGCGCGTCTGATATGGGAGGCGACTAGAGAGGCTAAACGCTGTTTAAGTTGTCTCCCTTGGAATCGACCCCGGACACTTAGTTCCAATTTTGGTGGCGCTTCGAATGCTATAGCCCAATGTGTGTATGGTGTACGACGGAACATAACTCGTACACGGCCACTTACGCTTTGCACTACAAAAAATAAAACAGTAAATTAATATTTTCTTAGATTTTGCGCGAACATTGATTAATGAATTAAACAAATTGTATACGGCTTATAATCGCGTTTTTTTTAATTTTACAATTTATTTTATCCTTGGCCACGATGGCTGCAAAGCTCTCGAAACGTCGGAATAATAAAATAAAATAAAATTGTTATATCAAAACCAAAATAAACGCGATAGTAAGGCGCATAAAGTTTATTTAATTCAGTAATTTTTTATGTCAAACCCTATGGAAAATTGGGTTTTTCAAGAAATTACTTTCTTAATGGTTCATTAATTAGTTATTTATGAAAAATCCAGAAATATCAAAAGGTTAATCAAAGGTTAAGAAATCAAAGTTTCATCAACTACCTACTCTTTAAATTATTAATTCACACTTGCCCATAAATATTTATTATTGACATAATGTCCTTTTAGTAATACTAACAATCACTAACAAAAGTAACAAATGAAAAGCAAAATACTAAATGTTTTGTTTACTTTTTTTAAGTTTAATATAATCAGTGTGAAGAGGTCGTGGTCACAACTGTTAATGTGACTCGATATATGCCAGAACGGGTACATTAATGGGCAGTGACTGTAAGTAACAGTCGCATCACTATGCCGGCCTAGTTAAAACTGGCAATTCACAAGATGATTCTGAAACGCAACTAAGTCACTTCAAGGTCTGTTTGTTTGTAAGTAAGTGGTGGGTGGTAATACCCCGGGTCGGCAGACTGGGCATCAGCTACCTAAATATAAAAAGAATTGTGATGCCAAACTTTGTATAGGTGAAAAATATTAATTAGGTAGTCAAAAATCTTTACCTGTAATAGATATATTCGCGATTTTCCCCAACAACATGATGGCGTCCACATCTATTTTAAAGTTCCCGTTATATGTCATGTCAAAATGTACGTCCAGAGAACGTAGCCTGGCCCCATCTTCTTCCAATTCTCCATTTACAATTCTCATGTTCGTTAAACTTGGGAACTGTGTACCAACTTCCACTGAATGGAGCTGTACATGAAGCAAAAAATAAAATAATTTGATATATCTCCATTCTACAGAAATTAATTTCTTTTATGTTAAATTAACAAATTACTAAAAGAAATTTATTTAACATTTGAAAGAATTCAACATCGTGTACCAAGGATAATTTTATGTTGTCTTAAACTAATCGAAGTATGCTATAATGTATAACATAAATAAATAGTATATATACATACATAAATACTTATAATTTAATTTTGCAATAAACAATAAGATTCTGTGCAAAGTAGAAATCAAAGAGCGAAAAATATAAGTGAAAAAATAACTGCCACTAACCGTCAAAGCTTCAAAAATTTTCCCAGATGTGGATTTAGCGAGTAGTTCTGCAAGTTCCTTGGTCAATCGTCGTGTTAACCACCTTGTATCAGCAGTGCATTGTTGGAATATGAATTGCAGCATAGCATTTAGAGCACCCTCAGGAGTGGCGCCAGCACCACGGGTTATTTCTAATAAAACTTCCTGCAATAATAGGTAATCCTCTTGCTTATCATCAGGCGGGTCGAGGTCAAATGTCGTGTCACAATTTAAAAAAAGTTTTTTTTAATAATGACAGCACCCTGCTTTATAGTGAGCTGGAGTGTGGTCCAGTAATGTTAGTAGCAGTTGCATCTATTTGCTGGCCTAGCTTTTATTTGTAATAATTATTAATTAGTTATAATTATTAATTATTATCAATCAATCAAATTATCACAACTTTTTCCCACAGGGATAGGCAGAGAGAATGAAGCGCCATTTGCCTTGCCACGATCCCGACACAACTGTCTCGCTTAATTAGTCATGATTAGTAATCAAAGCGTGGTAGGCAGTGGTGTTCAATCTGCCGATCTGGGGTAGTACCACCACTTACAAGTATACAGGCAGTGAAGTGACTTAGTCGCGTTTCGGAATTATCTTGTAAATTTCCGGAGTCAACTAAGACGCCTCAGTGAAAAATGATTGCGACTATTACGCAGAGGTCGGGGAAAGCATCCGCACTTTATCAACCGTATCGGCAGTCGAAATAAAAAGTTCAGTGCGTCCTTTCTTTGTAGAACAATCGACAAGTGGAATGCTTTGCCAGCCTATGTGTTCTCTCCATCCTATGACCTTGGATTCTTCAAGCGTGAAGAAGTACCTTTGGCTGACATAGTGACGGCGACTGAGGCAGCCGTGAACTAACTCGGTTTTTGCAGTTGTCGTCACTCTTGGACCTCCTCTTGCCGATCATCAGGCGGGTCGAGATCAGTTGACGTGTCACAATTTGAAAAAATATTCGTGGACCGTCACCTTCACCGTCACAATAAAAAAATACTTTTTAAAGTTTGGCTACAATAGTAAAACTGTAAATACTTGAGACTTACCGGTGGTAAAGTAATTGGTACTTGTAGTATAAGGTTCTCTTGACTTATTGACGTCATTTCAAATGGTTTGAATATATAAATGAATAGGCCAATGGGGATTGCTAGCGCCAATATTGCCCCGAAGAGCGCAGCAAGCAATAACCACATGTAGTCAGGCATTTTGACTTATCTGCAATAATTAAAATAAATTTAAATACAAGTCATACAAGTATTTTTTTGTGGCTCCATGAAAGTGACTGCTACTACAGATATTATATTATATTATATTATATTATATTATATTATATTATATTATATTATATTATATTATATTATATTATATTATATTATATTATATTATATTATATTATATTATATTATATTATATTATATTATATTATATTATATTATATTATATTATATTATATTATATTATATTATATTATATTATATTATATTATATTATATTATGATCTGAGGCAAACACTCGAAAAACAGTACCATAAAATATCCTACAAATAAAAATAAAATTATACTCGTAAAGTAATTTTTAATTTTTGGTGTAGCTTTATTTTTGTCGGGGCACCATACAAAAATATTACACTAGAATTCAGTCGATAAATAGAGGTGACATTAATACCTAATTAAATATTTTTTTAAATTTTATTATTATTATACATTTTTATACTAAGCTACTAAAGTGCTTGTATCATAGAAACAGGATAACCAAAGTACCTAGAAACAGACAACCAAATTGGTTCAAAGATAAATTGGTTCCGGTGGGTGGTTTTGAACCCGTGCTCTCGGTTTGCGTAACCATTGCACTACCACTACACCACGGTCGCCTCTTAAATACCGTTAAATACTACAAGTGCGTAGCAGTCGCATCCAATACTCGTATTTTAGCATTATTGGAACAAATCTGATCATTGTTTCTTCTCAAAGAAATTACAACCTTAGACATAATAACAATGAATAATCTCTAACGTCACTAAAATTTGTTTTTTTTTCAAGCAAGAAGCGGGCGTTAAATGTTTATCCCGAAATAGATCACAGGATCTAACACTTATTTACTCTCTCAGTAAGTACTTTGGGTTAGATCGTAGAGGCTTTATTTGTTTACTAAATTTATTTATTGCCTTGGGGATTGTAGAAGTGGGTGGAAGTACGGAAATGAACTATTTATTTTCTAGATTCTCTCCCTAGTGTAGATTATTACTTCCTGATTAACTGGTAAATAAAGATTTATCTGGAGATATCATAAACTGTAGAAATGCGTTTTAGATTTACTGATAAACACACATCTAAATTATAATTTAATAAAATTATTGCCTTTTTAATAATAAAAATTCTAAATGTGAAATGGTATATTATAAACTAAAAATAAAAACACACAATACTCCTTTGTGCTAGAAATTATTAAAAAAAAAAGGAAGGAGTTACGATGGTAGAGATAAAATTAATTAGAAAATCAGGCAAAGCAAACAAAAACACATCGTGCGTGGTTAAAGCATGGCTCGAATAATAGTGATAACATACCTCATAAAAATACCCAAACAACATACATACTATAAAAATCGATATACGATACAACAATTGACGTAAAATAGTTCAACTAATTGTTCAATCCTTTTGACTACGAATCTTAAAGGCGGGATTTTTATAAAAGAGTTGATGCGTCCATATTAAACGTCGGCCGGCGACCCGGCGACCGATTAAGTCCGCCACTTACATGTTACTAGGGGACTTTGGACACCTATTTTGTGAAATTACCTTTAGAGGGTGAGTCTAGGGTTCAGTGAGCATGCGCGTTCTATTGCCAAGTAGAACAGCGTTCATGATAACGGAGGCATTGATGAGGAACAGCTGTTGCCCTCTAATTTATTGGATTCACTCTTCGATTTTATTACTCTATTTTCACGGTTGATAATTAGGCTCTAATAGCTATCGTTTTACCATAATTTGTAATGTTTTATTAAACATAATATCGATTTAAAATTAAATTTCTATAATACTTTCTACGTGCACAAACTTAAACTTATCTGCATTATCTATGCATTATTATAAACTTATCTGTACAGTTTTATATTTATAAACCTAGGGAAAACATTGCTTTACAAATATAGACATATTAAAAGGAAAATACCTAATCGAAAACTATAAACAGTTTAAATAATTGTAAATTGTATTTTGTAATTTTGTGTAACGTGCACTATGACGCATTGGCTTTTAGGTCCCCTAAACCTATTTTGATGCAGAAATCGCTTGCGCGGGAACGGCTAGATCAATAGAGTTTCATTTAGTTAGGTAACTTATTTGCAAATGGCAATCAAAGTTCAGATGGGGTTGTTTTATGAACGAGTGTGTAAACTTAGGGGAGTTTAGGTTGTAGGTTAATTTAGGGGACAGATTACCTAACAAATCACCAAAGTAAAAGTTTATTGTTGATTTTATGGTTGCAGTTCTAATAATGAAAACAATTTCATTTTGAGTACCTTATCTTATCTAGTCTTGTTAGGTTATTAATTTATTAAGGTGTATAAAACAAGGCACAAATATAAATAATAAAAAATGATGTACATTCTGTATGTACGTTCTCAGTCTGGGCCCCGATTCTCTTAAAAGACGCCGACGAAAAAGCATTAAAATTGCGCCGCGGTCGCAATGACCAATCAACGTAGTTTACTATTAATTCGTTATTCGTTGATTGGTTACGAATATGTCAAATATCAGTGTGACGCAATTTCACTGCTTATTCGACGCCATGATGTATTAAGAGATTCGACACCGCAGGTTTGCGACCCAAAAATGCGTACATATAATTAGTCAATCAATCAAATTGTCACGCCTTTTTCCCACAGGGACAGGCAGAGACAAGGGAGGGTCTACACATAATTAGTCTAACTCGTTAAACAATAACATAATAATATCTTAAACAAATGAGTACGTCAAAGGAATATTTGTTTTTTTTAAATTGTGACTCGACATATGATAACGATCAGCCCTATGTTAAGCTGGAGTGCAGTCCATGATAGGAGGTGACTGCTACTACAGTTGAATAACTTTAAGTAGCAGTCACATTCACTATGCCGAGGTTTATTTCAGCCCGGTAACGTACAAGTGGTAAAAATTGGTGATGCTCAATAAGACATCTCTAATTTTCGAACTTAAGCAGACATGAAGTCTTTATGAGCCCTTTATCGGGTATTGGTACTACGGAAAATATTTGAAGGACCTGTGACTTTGTTTTACTTGAAGCCCTATCAAACCGCAACAGGCTGAAAGATTCTATTCTATTAACCAAATCGACGGCCTAAGAAAATAGTTCGTACTTTTTTGTCAAACAAGTTCGACAACTAGTGAAGTCCTTGTGTAATTGTGTTAAGTCTATCCTATAACCTGAGTGAAATAGCCGGCAACTATTGTTAATATTAGGCAGCAGTGAACTGAGTCGATTTTTAAGTCGTGTATTTTTAAGAGGCCCTTAGACCCAGAAATGCAAGACGAGATCAGATGTTGCGTTACAATTAAAATAAAACTTTAATACATAGAATGGCAAAATACAAATACCTTATTTAAAAAACATTACCATTCTTTGGCGAGTCGGGTAAAAATTAAAAGTTTGTAGATTATTCCAGTGAGAATTTATTATTTATATATATACTTATTGGATGTATTACTAATAAGTCCTCCTTACTCAAACGTAGAAAAATGATTTGATACTTGTAACGTGGTTTGTCGTATGCCTTCCAAGTCTCCCTCAAAAGTTTTAGTAATGATTATCCGCCTCTTTACCATCATTACTGCCTTCATCTGCCTGTATCACCTTCGTGTTTCATCGTCAACATATTCAATTATTATATACCTAAAAGAATATCAATTATTACTTTGGAATTTGTATTTTAGTTAAATACTATGGACATGAATACAAAACACAACTATGGACATGATTCAGATGCCAACTGTGTCGATGTTTGGCACGGTACAGCGTTCGTCTGTGTCTAAAACGCCTAATGTCGTAAATATAAACGGACCTTTATGCGTTTATAATTCCTTAGAAATAAACAGAGGCGAGTTAGATTAGGCCCGTTACACGTAGAACCTTAAACCCAATGATGTAAAATGAGGTAGATACGTCGTATACACCAGTTTTAGTCTTCGCAAATAGCACGAGTTTGAACGGACAACCACGATGAAGTGGAACTAGGACGGAATGATAGTTATTGAAAGCGAAAAAGAGATAAATATATGTTGCCCTGCATCGCGACACAGTTCAGGTTTGCTTATAGCTAAGTTTTAACGTGCCACTTTCGGAGCGTGTATGACATATCTACGTATTTACTTATTAAACGTTTGCAAACTCAATGACGGCGGGTTCTAAAACTACTGGAATTACAGCTAAATCAATCAATCAATCAATTAAATTGTCACGCCTTTTTACCACGGGGATAGGCAGAGACAATAGAGCGCCACTTGCCACGATCCTGACACAACTCCCTCGCTTCCTTCACATTCACAATTCTCTTCATACAAGCTCTATTGTTATGGGCACTAGGCAACCTAGCTTTCTTGAGGATGTCTCCGATTTGATTGGAAAACACCCTGCCTTGTTTAACGTATCCATCAGATTTATAAATTCCTTTCGTAAATCTACTTTCACTCATCCTTGCCATGATACATATATCCAATAAACACATACTGTTTATTGTTGGAAACAGTTTAGATGTTGGAACTTACCGTGGTACCGTCACATTGGAATAAAAACATTTTATTTAATTGAAATACTATATATTAAATCGGGTTAGTAAACATATTTTCTTTACCTCGACGTTAATATTGACAATGACTTTTTTCCTCAAGTTCAAAAATTCATTTCTATTTTAAGCGTGGGATTACGTTCTACAGTCTGAAGAAAAAAAATCAGATGTTTTTGAGCGAGTTTTAGAAAGCTCTTCAAAACACTAATGCTACAGCCACACTATGCTCTTGGCACTGTTCCTCGTGCTGCCGTGAATATTGCCCTAACAACCACACACTCCCCTACTCGCGATGTTCGTCGCTTTGCTCAGATGGACGACAACATTGTAACTTTGACTCGCACTAAAAAGCCGACAAAAAATGGATCGCCGGGCATGATGAGCGGCAGGACGAATGTTTCCCTCGCTATTTCTCTCGCCACTCGTCGAGTGTGTGGCCGTAGGGTTACAGTTAGTGCCGGATTTAAGCATAGGCAACATAGGCAGTTGCCTATAGGCCGCCAATACACCACAAAATAAAACGAAGGCTCGAAAAACTTATACGAAAATAGACGAAAAACTTTTTTTTCTTTGAGCGGGAAATGTTAACATTTAAAGATGAACAGTTAATCACAAACGATTTGAGGGCCTCCACCACATGCTTAGCCTAAAGGCCGCCGAAGTCTAAATCCGACGCTGCTAAGAGTGGTAGGCAGTGGTGCCTAATCTGCCAATCTAGGGTAATACCACCAGATACAAATAGGTATGCAGACCGTAAAGTGACTTAGTCAGCTTGTATTTTAATGTAGTAGCAGTCACCTTTGCTATCACATTGACCGCACTTCAGCTTACATTCAGGGGTGATGTCATATGTCGAGTCACATTAAAACTTTTTTTTTAGTTGTGACTCGATATATTACAGCACCCCGCTTGATGTTAAGCTGGAGTGTGGTCCATGAATAAATGTCACTGCTACTGCAATTCAAAAACTTAAAGTAGCAATTAAATCCACTATGCCGGCTATGTCAAAACTGGCAACTTACAAGCTGATCCCGAAACGCGAAAAAAAAACGACTCTCCGAAACTTTTCGGTCGACAAATCTTATACTATAATAGTCTATAATAAGCCAACAAAAGTGCTTTTTATTATAGAAACGATCAACGTACATATATCAAAGATACATTAGTATCGGCAAGTTGTTTTGAACCGTAGACTGTCGGTTTACGTGACTAGTTGAATATAATTGGCCTATTAACCCTTGCAACCAGTGCCGGATTAGCCACGTAGCAAGAGTAGCAAATGCTACGGGCCCCGCGAATTTGGGGGCCCCGCGCTCCAACGCCTGTCTGACCGTAATAAAAAAAGATTAATTTAGATAGGAGCATAAAATATCATGCATGCCTTAAACGCGAAGGGATTAGGCTATGCTTCACTTCCATTTGAAACTTTAAGTCGACATTGAAAGTGTTATCTCTTAATTTCCCCATATTAAATCCATAAAAGTTTATTTGTAACAGTTTTGTTCTATTTAATACCCTAAACTTGAGAACCTAAAGCAAACCAAGGGCCCCTTGACAGAATTTGCTATAGGCCCCGCGCTGGTTCAACCTGGCACTGCTTGCAACGTATATATTACTAAATTTATAAAATGCAGGAAACCTGTTGTGGGTGATGCCGATAAATCTCATCGTTGACCTACCCATGTAATACATTGCATAACGTTGTTAACAAACCAGACACTAGTTTTACAAGCCGAAGTTATTTAGGTAAGTATTATTTTTAAAGAACGTGTAATTTTTTATCTATTTTAGTGTAATTAAAGGTTTTGTTGTATTAATTATCACAATGTAGGTGTTAGTATAATATACCAATCCTTTATAACGTTCAATCAATTAAATTGTCACGCCGTTTCTCTCAGGGATAGGCAGCGACAATGGAGTCACCTGCCACAACTCCATCGCATCCTCAACTCCCGATCACCCACACATCCTTCTATGATACAAGCTACTAAAGTGCTTGTATCATAAAAACAGGACAACCAAAGTGCAAATATCAAAGATACATTGGTACCGGTGAGTGGTTTCGAACCCCGCACTCGGCTTGCGTAACCATTGCACTGCGACTACACCACGGTCGCGTTACTTTAGTCGTTCTGCTTCTATGATACTAAGCAAGTTAACTAGCTTAGTAAAAATATTGTCAAAAAGATCACTTTCTATTGTGCGAATATTTTAAGTTGATGGTTAATGCTTGAATGATGGTGTTGCATAGCAATAAGACACTAACTTTTGGCCGGCATAGTGACGGCGACTGAGACAGCCGTGAATTAGCTCGGTTTTTTCAGATCTCCTCTTTTTTATCATCAGGTGGGTCGAGGTCAGATGTCGTGTCACAATAAAAAAACTACAGAAAATGTTTTCCTGCTTCAATAATTCCAATCCACATATTTAACTTGGCTGAACAATGTGCGCGTACAAATGAATCAGTTCACTCTGGTAGCGGCGGCAAGATTGAGTTTGCGAACAAAAAGTTTAAAGCTGATATTGAAACGCGACTTTTGTATATAGGGGGTCGACCGCACAACATCAATGGTAATGATAATGAAATTCACTTCCATTTGTCAAAAAGTTACTCTTAGTGGTAAAAACAATTTTTATTAATTCGGACAATGAGCTTAAACTGCTAATGAAATAAATATCGATACTTGGTGTGTTGCGCGGTCGCAATTTTAATTTAAAAGCTTAGTTGGTTAAAAACTAGAGTTTAAATGGCAAAACGAAGCTCATTGCCATTAAGATACGCGGTCGGCCCGCAGATCGTAAAATGAATTAAGCGCGTTTCGGGATCAGCTTGCCGGTTTAAACTAAGCCGACATAGTGGATGCGACCTATTTACAGTTAATTAAACTGCAGTAGCAGTCGCTTTCATTAATGGAGCGCACTTCTAGGACATAGACTTCTAGCGAGCAGACTAGGAGAAAAAATAACCAAATGCCTGCTTGAAGTGTATATAACCAAAGTATGATTAAACTAAAATGGATATAATTAAGGTATTTTATTACATAATAATAAAAACAACGTTTAAATTTGACATTAACATTTATAAATCACGATACACGATCACGCATACAACTACATAAACATTTATAAATAATTGAATTATTTTAATATTTATGAGAAAAATTGTACATAAAATAATTTACTAATATAAATAAAAATAAAACTAAAACTATTATGTCAACATTTCACGTTGAACACTACTTATTTGTGCCAATCAAGGTGTAATCTCAGTGTGGTTTGCTTACTAGAAATTAAAATAAAATATTCTATGCATCGGACAATGCTGCTACTCCGGGAAGAACTTTACCTGAAATGTAGAAAGTATATCTTAATCTTGTTACGTTAAAGTAGCGAGTTTGATTTCCAGTCGTAATAAATATTGGTTTCATAGATTTTATTTGTAACATGTATATTACTACTACAGTTTAATAACTGTAAGTAGCAGTCAAATCACTACGCCGGCCTAGTTGAAACCGGCAACTTAAAAGTCACTTCACGGTCTGTATACTTGTAAGTGGTGGCACTAGCCCGGATCGGTAGACTGGGTACCACCGCCTAACACTCTTTAATCTTTGTGTACAATAAAGTTTGTTTTTTGGAATATTTAAAACCTCTTACCTTCCAACAACTCGAGAGAAGCACCTCCACCAGTGGACACGTGTGATACTTTATCTTCTGTCTGCCACTTAGCACAACACGTAGCTGTGTCGCCTCCACCTGTAACAAAAACGAATTTTTAAAACATTGGCAAAAATATACCTCACTTCATTAATATTTTTTATTAATTTACATTTATACTACTATTATAATGCATTTTTCTTTACTTGACAAAAGTTTACAAGTTGACAAGTAAACAAACTTTCGGCATAATGACGGATTAACGATAACAAACAATTACTACAGACGTGAATCAATAAAATTCAAAATTCAATAGTCATTTATTCATTTGGTTTTTACAAACATTTAGAAACGTCATTAAGGAAGAGTGAGGGGACTCTACCGAGTGTTCGGAAAGGCTACAGACTGAGAAGAACACTCAAGAAACTCCAGTCCGGCTTTTTTCAACTTTGTCTTATATTCTATTACATCTTTTTTATCTTGGGAACTAGCAATTCATTCACTGCCAAGCAGCCTTGTCGTCAAAGAAATCTCTACTGCTATAGTAAGCCTTTTGGCACAATTTATGTTTATTGAATTTTTTGAATTTAATAACTGTATGATCAGGCACATTACTTGGCAGCGTATTATACATACGGATACAGTTGCCAGCGAAAGAATTACTTATTTTGTGGAGCCTGTATGTGGGCACAGCGAGTTTATCTTTGTATCTTAGATTAAAATTATGACGATCACTGTTTTTGTGAAAATTATTAATGTTCTTACGAGTGTATAACAAATTCTCATATATATATTGAGAATAGACAGTCATTATTTTGATTTTTTTTATCAATATAATGACAATACGAATATTGATTCGAAAAAATATATAAAAATATCTATCAATTACTGTGAAAATGTTTTTTATTATTATTATTTTTGAGGCAAGACATTTGTCGTTTGTGAATTTTCCGTTTCTATATAAATAGTTTTTGATAATAATAATGTATTTATGTGTGTGATTTCAATAACTTTTGTGCATTTGTTACATTGTGTCTGTTTCTTCTATAGAATAGAACAGTTTCCTTAGATAAAGGGCATGTGATTTTCATGTTTGTTTACTACTTGTGCCAAGTAAAATAAAACACAGTAAATACTAAACTACTAAAGTGTTTGTATCATAGAAACAGGACAACCAAAGTACATTGGTAGCGGTGAGTACTTTTATGAACCCGTGCTGTGCTCTCGGTTTACGTGACCATTGCACTGCCACTACGCCACGGTTGCCTTGATGGTCACAACTTTATACAAATAATTTTATAGGTAAATTTTATTTGAAAAAATCCGGTTATATTATCAGTATGTACTTAAGCTACGAAATAATAAACCATGGCACAATATGTAGTAGCAGTCGCTTCTCGTAGAGTTTGCGTTGCTATTTGGCATTCTCGCAGGTAACCAATCTGCTAAATATAATTACACAATTATTAAAATAATAATAATATTATACATACCAATAATAGTAATAGTTCCATTCTTTGTAGCATTCACAACTCCATCCATAAGAGCTCTGGTGCCTCCAGCAAACTTCTCGAATTCAAACACTCCAGCCGGTCTGGGAACAATTTTAAAAAATTAATCACGCTTTATTCGTACATTGATGGGCAGAAAAAAGGGAACGCCATCTTCCACGGTTCTGACATGGACAGGTATAGTCGTTATTTGCGACCCCTCCTTTTTAAAATATCCCTGATTTTAATTTTCTTCTTTTATTGATCTTTGTGGATAACTCGGGAATAAAAAGACAAGGAATGATCATATTCACATCCACTATAATTATCAACTCACTATTTTGTGAACTGCAAACCCTGTATTTGTTGGGTGGCATAGAGAAGGTGACTTAAGGTAACTGTAAATTGAATCAGTTTTTACAGTTGTCAGCACTCTTCCTCTTGCTTACTATCAGGCAAGTCGAGGTCAGATGTCGATAAAAGAGATCAATAAAAGAAAAGTCCCTGATTTTATATCCTGGGTTTATATTTTTCGTTTTGTTTGGTTGAATTTGTATCGCTTAAAAGTAATTTAACAAATGACAATCTTTGGCCTGCATAGTGACGGCGACTAAGACAACCGCAACCTGAACTAGTTTTTTTAGTCGCCCTTGGACTTCTCCTTGCTTACCATCTGGCAAGTCAAGGTAAAAAAAAATAATGCTAGTTGCAAAAATACATACCCATTCCAAACAAGGACCCTGGCTCTGGCAATGGGTTCAGCAAACAACTCCTGTGATTTAGGTCCAATGTCGAGGCCCATCCAGCCTTCAGGTATACCAGTTTCCACTGTTGCTGTACCAACCTGCGAAATTCATACACTTGCATTAGGCGTTTAAGGTAAGAAAAAGATGATAATCGACAATAATTTTTCGAGCATGCTATTTAGTCCAGAAAAATCAATATTAGTGGAATTATCGTTCAATAAAAAAAAGGATTATCGCCACATCGCACGAAGAACCGACAACCGACAGAAAAGTTCTTGAGTGGAACCACAAACCGAGTAGTCTAGTGGTAGTGAAACGTCGACATATTACAGCACCCTGTCTGATGTTAGGCTAGAAGTGACTGTTACTTGTAGTTATTTACGCCTTATTTAAAGTTTTTTATTTTCAATACTTTATGCTATAACAAAATATGTTCAACACTAAAATTTACCTGAGCATTTTCATCGAACTTGTCAGCTATCACAAAGTCTACTGGAAGATGAACTTTGACATTATATTCGGCAGCTTTGTCCATGAGTTTTTTGACGATTTTAGCCCCTTCAGAATCAAAAAGAGAGTTACCAATCTGTGAAGAAACAAATAGTCAGACCACAGATTATTAGAACAGAGGTATTCACCAGTTGCTCAAAATGCGGATATCAAGTACTATTTTTTTATTGTGACATTTGACTTCGACCCTCTTGATGGCAAGCAAGAAGAGGTTCAAGAGCGCCGACGACTGCAAAACCCGGGTCTTCACGCCCAGTCGTCGTCACTATGCCAAAGGTGCTTCTTTACGCATCGCATGAAGAATCCAAGGTTACAGGATGGAAAGAACACTGGTAAGCATTCCACTTGTAGATGGTTCTACAATTATTTTGCCTTCTATTAAAGGATGTTACAAACAGTTTTCTGCAATCGATTTGTAAATTTGTGTGGTGCAAATTAAATAAATAATAATAAATACCCTCATTTTAAAAACATATAATAAACTTACACCCATTCCCTTGATTTCTTTCAAGAATGTATATGCCATACCACCTCCAATGATCATTTCATTGACTTTATCAAGCAAGTTTTCAATAAGTTGGATTTTGTCAGCTACTTTAGCACCTCCAAGGATAGCCAGGAATGGCCTGCAAAGATTTTATTATTATGAGAATACTTCTCGTCCCACTTCTGGGTTTATGCCTACTACTCGTCCCACTGCTGGGTTAGGGCCTTTATCTTTGTTCTCCACGACTCATTTAACTTTGAAGTCTCTCGCCACAAACTATTGTAGGAGTATATTTAATCTTGCAATTTAGCCTACAGCAATCAATGTCTTTTGTGTAATTTCAGATCTTTGCCCATAATGCAAAAGACATGACTAGGAGTGGTTTCTAGTCTGCCGATCCAGGGTAGTACCACCACTTACAAGTATACAGACCGTGAAGTGATTTAGTCACGTTTCGGGATCAGCTTGTAAGTTGCCAAAAACAACAATTAAAGTTACCATTAAAACAAAAGTCATAGAAACCAATTGAATAAATTGTTAGATAGTCTTTAATACAAATAGTAGGGGAGCCCAAGAGGCTAATCGTGGATTTACTCGAGCGTCGTAGGGACCTATTAAATATTAAAGTTTAGGTGACAGAAAAAATTAAATGTTATGTACTATATACCCTTTTAGCGGTGGGGGAAGCGTGTACAGATTTTCAAAAATGTAAAAAAATCAATTAAAAAAATATACTCGAGCGCGTCAGATATTGATATTGTATATACTCCACGTGTCTCTGATACTGGAGGTATGTTAATCTGACGGTTTGGATAGTGGGTGTGGCAGTACGTAAAGGTAGAAAATAAAAAAATAAAAAATTTACTCGAGCGCGTCAGACATTCAGAGGGGATGTTAAATAAGGCCGACAGAAGCTCCCATTCAAAAGACTGACAATTCCGACATGACGCAAGTCTGTGGCGGATTTTTCAAAATGTAAAAAAAATCGTCATTTTGAAATACTCGAGCGCGTCAGTCTTTTATACAGAAGGTTCAGTAAGATGACCCAATTGTACTGACCCTTAATGTGACAATTATCTGAAGGGATTTCATTAATCTGACAATTTGAAAAAAAAAATCAATTTTTTTAAGGTAGTTGTTACACACTCACTATAACACACTATTCGCGGTATAGTTTAGACGTTTAGACTATTTCTCTTTCTTTCACTCACAATCACTGCCCCCTTTTACTCATGAGTAATAATAATATCTCAGAAACTGTGGGAACTAAAGGAATTTTTATTAAAAACATTAATAATCATTTCTAAACGTTAGCTTATATTTTTAAAATTATATTTATATTAAATAAAATTTGTTTAGTTATAATAACACTTTTCTGTATTTCGTATAATACAATGTATAATCTTTAAAATTTAATAATATCAAAACTGTGTGAACAATCCATTTCATAATGCAACAATCGATGTTTTATTGGAAGAATAACAGTGGAGCCGATTTTACTCGCTGTTCCGTCTGGAACAGCGAGTAAAATCGGCTTTCGCCTCAATAACAATGATAATGGTGCGAAATGCCACACAGGCCATGTACCGGCAAGCGAGGATGTGCACCTAGCAAGAAGGAGCACATTTTAAACCCTTAATGTAAAATGTTAATTATTAAATGTGATGTTGTTATCTACGAAAAAGTATATATAATTTATGCTTATTAAGATCTTTTAAAATCTTTTTTTTTGTACAGTCTATACTTTTTTAAATTGTACATTAGGTCAAAATATTCATAGGCGTTCCATAGAACATATGTTGTATTTAATTTACTCTTTGATTTCAGTGAAACAGGGTTGGCACATTATTTAAAAAAATTAAGTTATAAGAGACCATTTAACATCCTTTAGGGTATTTTGTAACACCCTGTATATTAAGACTGTGCGAAACAGTAATAGATAAAGAAGTGAAAGGGAACGAGAGACGCGGAGTGGGAAATACATGCTCTACTGCAACTGCACGCACAAAACTATACTAACGATTTTTGCTCCTTCGGCTTATTGAAATTGACAGATTATAGTTTTTCAGTAATTCTTGATCATTTTTCTTCAAAATAGAATTAAAATCGACCGCGGTCGAGATTGTCCAGGTGACGATTTTTTTTACAAGTTTGTGAACTTCCCATTCTCTTCCGTCATACTCGAATCGTCAGATTAAGAAAATGTGCACTTATTAGTATGTAATTAACCCACCTTGGCCTAATCTGACGCGCTCGAGTATTTTCAAAGATCGAAATCCCCGCTTGAGCTCCCCTACTAAAAATAATTTTGGGATAACCTAATATTTGAAGAATGATTTTGAAATGTTTTGTTTTCTATAACAAATTACCTTTCTGGTTCATGTAAAGCTTTGGCAAAGTATTGCAATTCCTTCTTCAATAAGAAACCACTTGCTCTTTGTTCAAACCCTTCACCCATCATGGAGCTGTGAGCTCTGTGGGCAGTACCTACAATTTGGAAAATTGTTTTATATTATATCTTCTTAGATTTTGCGTGAACATTGATTAATGAATTGAACAAATTTTATGCTGCTTACTATCACAATTATTTTGGTTTTGATTTTAGATGGAGAGACTCTCAACAAATTAAAACCACAATGGTTGCAAAGCTCTCGACACGTCGGAATAATAAAATAAAACGTTATAGTAAACAGCATAAAATTAGTTTAATTCATTGTTTATTTTATATATATTTATTTATAATTTAATATAAATATAATTTTTATTGCATTCTTTAGTGTTTTGAAATAAGTTAATACAATTTGTCTATTTATTATAGTTTTTAATAAATTACCAAAAGCATCATTTATGTAAATATCGCCCAACTTCCTAAGGCCTGCACGGAATGCCTTCACCTTTTCAGGGTCTGCCTTTGCCTTAGCTCCAGTGGCATCAATACCCTTGCCTTCCTCCTCAATATGGAATCTGACATTTTCAAGAAGGATTAGAGAGCCAACTGGAGGATCAGCACATGCAGCCTCCACTTCTGCACCAACACAATCTGGTAGGAATGTAACTTCACTGAAACAAATACAATTATAAAAAAATATTATTTTATAGTGTATAAAATTATTACTTCAGTTATCTTCTATTAGTTTTCTGACAACATAAACAATGATTCAAACGGTGATTCATAGTTAATGATTCCAAAAGTATGTATAAACATAGTAGAGTTTAGTTTCTTATATTTATTGTAAAAAAAATTGTCTAGCTGAATTTTTATGTATATTACTTAAGTAACTATTTAAAAATATAAATACCGGTTAAGAAGTTTTTTGAGTTCCTCAGCTACTGGTTTCAAAGTGTATTTCATGTTTGCTTGACCGTCTGGCCTTCCCAAATGAGACATAAGGACAACCGATTTCGCACCTTTATCCAAGGCATATTTGATAGAGTCTAAAGCAGCAACAATACGCTGATTATTTGTAATTACTCCTTCTTTTAATGGAACATTGAAGTCCACTCTGTAATGAAAAATATTAAGTATTTTAGATATTTAAAAGATATATATTAAAACTAAAAATATTATAATTACCTCATCAACACACGTTTTCCACCTAAATTAAGAGCGTCGATGCTAAGTTTGTTCAAAGCCATTTTATTTCGTAGATAAAAGTTTATTTAACAAGTAGCAAGGTATCCGGCAATTTCTCAATCGATTTTAAAATCTGTCAAATTTAACCTTGCAAACGTCTTAAGGGTCATACGAATTTGCAATACACCAGTGCCAAAGTATTTTTAAAATGTTAAAATTATCTTTGGATATAAAAATAATAATAGTTTAAATGTTTGCCTTGGTACATTTACATTTATGTATAATATTGATATCAAGTATTTTGGAGTATTGAAAATCATTTATCATAAAATACCATGAGAAAATATTGTAAAAATGTGGTCGACTTCATAAGATCCATAGACAAGAAGATTGTGACGTAATCTTCCTGGGAGGGAATTTACATTTTTATGTTGGCATTGCTGACTTCGCGAAATATGCACGCATCGAGACGCTTTCTTTTGGATAATTCTATAAAGTTTTATGTTAAGAGTAATAGGTCTTTGCCACTTTATAAGTGTTTGTGCGACGTGAATATATTTTATAAACCTTGGGTTTGTTGTTCAGTGTATTTTTGTGATTGTTTTGGGTGACAAATTACTAAGAACGTCAACAATATTGAAACATGGTGCCGCTTGGACCCGGGCCGGGCCATCCTGCACATCAAAATCACGGAGGGCCCTCCGCTAATCTCACCGGCCCGAACTCATTGTCTCAGAGTGCTCCACAGTCAAACAAATCTTCAGCCGCGGTAAGTACGTTATTGCGCATTCTTGCGTCAGGTATTCTATAGTATATCCACATGTTTATATAACTTAGCAACACGTGCGTTTTGCCGCTTCATTTGGGTTTTTGTTGCAGAAACCGAATTACGCTTTAAAATTTACTCTTGCTGGTCACACGAAAGCTGTTTCATCAGTAAAATTCAGTCCAAATGGGGAATGGTTGGCAAGTTCATGTGAGTACCAATAAAACAATATATATATATTTTTTGAATAAGTTTCCATTTAGCAATTTTCAAAGACAAGGCATTGTGACGGTGTATATTGGTCATTATATTTATTTACGTTTTTTAAGTATTTGTCTTATCACATGACATAACTGAGGGGCCACCAAAATATTTTAAGATGAGTAAACACTAACTTGTTCCACATAATGACTTTAGTGTGAAGAAGTGATTTACATGGTATAAATATGACCTATATTATATTTATAATGACTTGTTATTGATAATTTAACTTGTTCTTGATTGTTGAATAAATTCATAGTGAAAATAATTTCAATGTTGGGTTTGAATCCTAGTCAGAGCATTTATTGGTTTCATAGCATTGTAATATTTTTGCAAGCTGATCCCAAAACGCGACTAAGTTCGCGTCCCTATACTTGTAAGTGGTGGTACTACTGCAGATCGGCAAATATTCTACCACTCTTTGACAACCAGACCCGGAGCAGATCTGCCTCTTTTTTATTATTAAATTTAATCAAATCAATCAATATTATCAACCAATAATTGCTCCGACTAGGATTCAAACCCAATGTTTATAAAAGTTATAAAACAAATATTTGCTCTGACCGGGAATCGAACCCGGAACTTGCTTGTAATGCTCTGGTGTGCCTGTCATCAAAATTTTTTTAGACTGGATAAAAATGAGGCAGTTGTTTGTTCCGGGTCTGGGTATTTAATAGTGGTCAACTGGTCCAAAGTTTTAGGTATAGCTTGAAAGTTGCTAATACATGTTGGACTGGCAACTAGTTAGTTGCTAGCATCGTGAATGTGACAACAGTTAACTGTAGTAGTTGTTGATTCCATTTATAGACACCACTCCAGCTTAACATCAGGTGGGATGTTGTCAAATGTTGGCCCCAAATAAATAACAATACTGAATTAATAAATTTCAGCCGCTGATAAGCTGGTCAAAGTGTGGGGAGCATACGATGGCAAATTTGAGAAAACAATATCTGGTCATAAAATGGGAATCAGTGATGTTGCCTGGTCCTCGGACAGCAGGCTAATTGTCAGTGCAAGTGATGATAAAACATTAAAGGTAAGTTGTACTTCTTATTAATTAAGCCTTAAAGCACTTCTACATTAATCCCATTTAATATTCAACCCACTGCTCTCCATTGTTTCTGCATGTCCCTGTGGAAATGAGAATTTGATTGATTGTTTCAACCCCCTATAGGGTTGTTATGTACCTTTGAGAAAGATAGCCCATGAGGTTGCTCTCTAACGAAATACAAAGGGTTATAAAATGTACTGATACATAAATATAAACAAAAATAATAGATAACGTTGGATATTTTTTATATTTTTAAATTTGAATATAAAAATATAAATTCTTGATATAGAATGATGTGGGAAAGCTCCTTATCAAGTATAATATTTCTTGTTATAGCTATAAGTATAAAAAATAGATAAAACATGTTTACATTAGTACAAGTTGCTGATAATAAAATCTGACTTTCTCTTAAACATAGTTTAATGAACTTTAGGAAGATAATGGATATTAGTTTTGTATGTTATCATACTCTACCTATATTATTTTTTGGAATTTTCTGTCATATCCCGATGCTCTTATACAATGTTCTTTGTAAAATCAAAATGAATTTTGTTTAAAATACTATGGTTTAATAACGAGGTGGGGTTCAATTTCTGGTTGCAACCAACTGTATTGCATGGTTAGACTTTTCTACTGAATTTTCATTATTAATTTCTTATCCTAAATCCTTAAGAATATTTTTCTATAAAAGAGTCAATGATTTTTAAAATATTTTTTAGAAATAAAAGAAAGTCGTTATTTTTTGTCATGCTTCATGTTTACTAATTAAATTACTGTCATTGTGGTAAAAGTACTTTCAAAAATTTGTAACTTTGTATGTGATCCAAAGTAGTATTTTGTATCAGCAAGATTTCATTATATATTTAAAGTCAAACCTGTAGGTTTTTTAAAAAACAAAAATTATTTTTTTTAAGGGAAATCAATTATTATATTTTACAATATTATTTTATAAAAGAGGTGACTAGGAGATTAGGAATGCGATTTTACCATGTTTTTCTATATTTGAGAAGCGACCTATAATTGATTCCTAATTGTGTCATTGTCACATAGAACAATAATCTTCAAGTTATATATCATTTTATAAAGAACTTTAAAATAGAAACTTGACGACTAGATTTTGTAATATGTGTTAAATTATTCTTACTAGTCTTGCATAATATGAAACTTGTTAGCAGATACTTTATTTTACAGTTATTATGTAAAATATTTTGTTAGAAGAATATAGTTGTTAGTCGTGTGAGGCCCCAAGAAAGTGGTAAAATAAATTGAGATAACACTGAAAGTCACATAGCCCATAAAACAGATGGCTGTTAGGGCCAAAAAGATCATGTGAACAGGGCGGTTCTTTGCGCTAGAGCTTCGCCTGCCTTTATACAAGGCTCAAATGAATGAACTCAGTTTTTTTCAGTCGTTGTCACTCCTGGACCTTCTGCTTATCATCAGGTGGCTACCTGCCTATCCCTGTTGTACGTAACAATTTACTTGATTATGATAACTTTATTTATTTTTGTATTAGAAATTTGTGTCAGCAAAATTTTTTTGTCAGCCAAAATTTTATAAAAAAAATGCGTAATTGGCGCGTGACAATTTAATTAATTTTAAATACTTAATTTTTGTTTTAGAAATTTGTGTCAGCAAAATTTCTTTGTCAGCCAAAATTTTCCTAAAAAATTAGCGTACTTTAATTGATTTTGAATACTTAATTTATTTTTGTATTAGAAATTTGTGTCAGCAAAATTTCTTTGTCAGCCAAAATTTTCCTAAAAGTTTAGCCAATTAGGCATAGTGTGTTTTATGACCTGATTCTGACTCATCAGTTTAGTATGTTTTATATTTTAATTTTCCTACATTTTAAAATTCCACTCACATGTTTCTTTTAAGTCTTTACAAGTATAAAATATTATTTGGTTATTTTGTATTTCATTTATGTTGTTATAATGTAATAATTATTTTAATATGTATACTTCATTAATTGATATTGAACTTCAGTAAACAAGTGAATGAACTACAACAGTTAATCAATCAATCAAAATGTCACGCCATTTTCCCACATGGATAGGCGCCACTTGCCACAATTCTGACACAAGTCTCTCGCCTTCCTCACAACCACAACAGTTTCATTTAAAGGTGGTATCCCAAAACGCGCTAAGTAACTTGATGGTCTGTATACTTGTAAGTGGTGGTAAAGTATGTGTAGTTCTTGTATGGTACCTCATGAACTAGTAGCACTGATAACTAAGGATTACTGTAATCACAGGCTCGCCAACGTATCACACCATGAGTCTGCCCTTGCGGACGGCTGTCGTGTTCTGCCCGATATGCTCGAGATTGTGTCACGTACAACTAGTAATCTATACCTAATATTATAAAGAGGAAAGATTTGTATTTTTGTGTGTGTGTATGTTTGTAATAAATAAACTCAAAAACTACTGTGCCGATTACAAAAATTCTTTCACCATTAGAAAGCTACATTCTTCGTGAGTAACATAGGCTATATTGGAAAGTTTAGGGTTCCGTACTAAATCTAAGGTGTTAAAAATACTCATCAAATTCCTTACATCGCGTACGCTGCGAAAACTATTGACGATAGAACAAAATAATGTTCTACAATTTTAAAGAATACATTAAAATCTACAAAAAAAATCCGTAATAGCAAACTATAATAGTTTCTTCACTATAACTACTTATTAAAATTATTAAAATTGGTAGTAAATTTTCAGACCATGTTACTGGTACCTTAACTGGGCAACGCCAGGTTACGCAGCTAGTTGTATAATATATGTGTGGATCCCTCATACACTACAGTATGTTTCTAATTTACTATTTTGTTTAAGGTATGGGAGCTTAGTTCCGGCAAATGTTTGAAGACGCTGAAAGGTCACAGCAACTATGTGTTCTGCTGCAACTTTAACCCACAAAGCAATCTTATTGTCTCTGGAAGCTTTGATGAGAGTGTTAGAATATGGGATGTTAGAACAGGTAAAGTTATTGATATCTAATGCAATTTTTTAATAATAAATTGTTCAGTAAATATATGCCTTATTAATCTATGTATACCGCATCGACGGGCGGCTATGCCCCATTGATTTATTTTAAAAATCTAGTTATGATATACAATGCAAATTTATCTTATAAATTAAAGTTATAAAAGAGAATGCTTATTCGACTATGAAAAAAAATCTACTCACATCAACATTTTTGAAATTTCATATTATTACCTTCAATTTAACCTATTCTAAAAATTCAACCTAAAATTAGATCATAAAAGTAACAATTATTTTTAAATAATAATATCTCCATTCTAAATACCACTTAACACTATTAAAAAGTATATATTTTTAATTTAGCTTTGTTCTCTTCTCTTTTTTTAATCTATATTTGTTTTATTGAAAAAATGGCGTACCTTAACAGAAAACATAAACGTACTAATTATTTTTAAAAAAATATCCCTATTATAAATAACGTTCAATATTATAAATAACATTCAATGCCCCCTTTAAATATGGGCATTCTCCTTTGGTCAG
The DNA here is from genome assembly GCA_905220615.1 of Tinea trinotella. Classification (NCBI taxonomy): domain Eukaryota; kingdom Metazoa; phylum Arthropoda; class Insecta; order Lepidoptera; family Tineidae; genus Tinea; species Tinea trinotella. The sequence goes on from HG992312.1 coordinate 11,511,110, forward strand.
AAATAAGTATTTATATTTTATTGCAGGAAAATGTTTAAAAACTCTCCCGGCGCATTCTGACCCTGTATCAGCAGTCCATTTTAATAGAGATGGAAGTTTAATTGTGTCCTCTAGTTATGACGGCCTATGGTAAGTGGTTCATTTTATTATACAATATTTTGTGTAAACTATGAACAAGTTATTATTAAAGGCAACCGTGGTGTAGTGGCAGCACAATAAAGAGCACGGGTTTGAAACCACGTGCCGGTACCAATGTGTTTTTGATATATGTACTTTGGTTGTCTTGTTTTTATGATACAAGCACTTTAGTTGCATAGTATAGAAATAAATAAATAAGAACTGCACTTTCAAGTGGTATCAAGAACTCTTTTTTATCAGCACTCCGCCTGATGATAAGCTGGAGTGCATCTCATGAATGAAGGCGACTGCTACTACAGTTAAATAATTGCAAGTAGCAGTCTCATCCACAATGCTGGTCTGGTTGGAACTGGTAACTTACAAACTGATCCCGAGTCGTGTCATTTGATGGTCTGTACACATTTATAATACTACTCTGGATTGGCAGCCTGAACTTGGAATAAATATTCGCCTCAATCGTTTTACTAACAAGTATTACAAATAAAAGCTGTGAAACTGGCTGCTATTTGCTTTATTTAAAAGCATTCGTCTCCATTCCTGAAACGCACACTATCTTAACATCAGGTTGGGTACTGTCACATGTGGTGCCTCAATAAACTAATACTTATTAATATTTTTTTTTTATTGGAGGAGAGGGAGTTGTGTCAGGATCGTGGCAGGTGGAGCTCCATTGTGTCTGCCTATCCCCGTGGGAAAGAAGCGTGACAATTTGATTGATATTGTGACTCGACATCTGACCTCGACCCGCCTGATGGTTAGCAAGAAGAGGTCCAAGAGAGCCAAGGACTTTACCGAGTCTTTACGGCTGCCCCAGTCGCCGTCACTATGCCGGCCAAAGGGTGCTTCTTCACTTATAAATTAAATGTTTATTATTTTACAGTCGAATTTGGGACACGGCAACTGGCCAATGTTTAAAAACCCTTATTGACGACGACAATCCCCCTGTATCATTTGTGAAGTTCTCGCCGAATGGCAAATATATTCTGGCAGCAACATTAGACAACACACTGAAGCTGTGGGACTACAGCAGGGGCAAGTGTCTGAAAACATATACAGGACATAAGAATGAGAAATATTGCATTTTTGCTAATTTTAGTGTTACCGGGGGGAAGGTAAGAATTTTTTATTATTATTAATATATGTGGTGCTCAATTATTTCGTTCTAATTATATTTGCGATTTAATAATTAATGTTATTTTTTGTATTTTATAATCATAGTTATCTTTGCCTATCCTTATGGGAAAAAGGCGTGACAAATTGATTGAATTGATTTTTTTTTAAATTTAAAGGACCGCAAATAAACTAATAGGTATCTTAATAAGAACTTCATTTTCATTTTCAATAAAAAAAATTGACATCAATCAATCATCAACAATGGAGCGCCACTTGCTGCGATCCTGAACTCCCTCGCTTCCTCCTCCTCCGCTTCCATCAGAATATGTAATGTTATATTGTGTATTATTGTATAAGAATCACGTTTGTAGCAAACTTTAAATGTTCCTTGGTATCTTACACCATAGGATTATCTCTACTTAGAGAAAAAAACAGTCGGAAATTAACACAAAATTGGATTGTGAAAATGTTATTTTTTTATTGTGACTCGACATATGACAGCACCCCGCTTTATGTTAGGCTGGAGTGTGGTCCATGAATGGATGTCACTGCTACTATGTGGATGTTCTCTTGTTTCCGCTTATTCCTATGTGAAGAGGTTGTTGGTATGGTAAATTGTAATTGTTGTTAAATAAGTATTATTTCTTGTCCTCAGTGGATCGTGTCGGGTTCAGAAGACCACCTAGTTTATATATGGAACCTGCAGTCAAAGGAGATTGTTCAGCGACTATCGGGACACACAGACACAGTATTGTGCACAGCTTGCCATCCCACCGAAAATATCATCGCATCGGCCGCACTTGAAAATGACAAAACAATCAAACTTTGGAAGAGTGACACTTAAATTTATATTTTCTGTAAGTTTACCACACATACGTTTGGTCCTGGCGTCCATCTTAAGGCCGCAGCTCATTTAGACCACTCTACTTCCGCACAACACCATCTTAAATGGAGGCGACCGCTAGGAGAAAGCTTGCTGTCGACGCGTCCTCAACAGACACGATACTAGCTGTCTACGCATCGTTAACTGACAGAATGCTAGCTGTCTACGCATCGTTAACTGACAGAATGCTAGCTGTCTACGCATCGTCAACTGACAGAATGCTAGCTGTCCACGCATCGGAAACTGACAGAATGCTCGCTGTCCACGCGGCGTACACCGTCGGAATGATAGCTGTCTAGGCCTCGGTAACTGACAGAATGCTCACTGTCTACGCGTTGTCAACTGACAGAATGCTAGCTGTCTGCGCGCAATGGGGAGAAAACCGCGTGTCACCTACTGCGGTAGATTAAAACGTGAGGCGTGCTATCGAGTTAGGAGAATATATTATGCTCGCTTACCTCACACCGTTTCATCATCATCGGCCCGAAAAGGCGTCCACTGCTGAATATAGGCCTCCCCTTTAGAACGCCATTCCAAACGACAAGATGCCAGTTGCATCTACTGATTATTCGTGACTTTCACTATGTCGACAGTTCACCTAGTGGGCGGCCTACCTACGCTGCGTCTGCCGGTTCGTGGTCTTTACTCTAGAACCTTTCTTCCCCATCAGTTGTCGGTTTTTCGAGTGATGTGGTTACTATATTTTATTTAAATGTTAATTCCTTAGCCTTGCGGGGAGTGGTGTCGTCTAAATGAGCTACGACTCTAAGAATACACGTGCGCCCCCTTTCATAGTTAAATTGTCACGTCCCATGAATATTAAACATTAAAAAGAGTTTATTCGGTTATCATTTGTTATTGAAGTATTATGTAGGTCAATAATTTTTTGTGTATGTTCTTTTACACAGATTAATTTTATTAATTCGAAATTTTAAATATTTATATCTTAATAATAACTTAAAAAAAAACTTTTATTTGAAGGTTGTCTTACAAATACTTGTGTTGCTAAGAGTTTCATATAAAGTGTAAAATAAACAGAGGGTAGACAAAATAAGCAAATGTATTTGTTAATAAGATTTTAGGCCACCATTTAAAAAGCCTTTAAAACGGCTGCTATTCTTCGCGGAATAAATTCATAAGAGCCTCCATAGTTTTCAAGGGATTGAGGATATATCTTGACATCACAGTAATTCAGCTAGTGATGTCTGATTTTGTCTTATCCTCTGTATTTCTACTCATTTTAACAAAATTGAGAAGTTTTAATACCTTTAAAAGTATCATTAGAAATTAGATTTTAATAATTCGATTAAGGCAGATATTACACAGTCATTCATTTGACTTACAGTCAGTTGCAGGAATTTTTAACTATTGTTTTGCTTAGTTAATCTATTGTCATTGGCCTTCATTGACATTTTGACAACAAAAATTGGTCCTAATTGACATTTGGTTTAGTAACATAAAGGTCTATATAAAAAAAACTGATTAGTCAAAATTAAATTCCAAAAAATCCATTGTCTCTGCCTATCCCCGTGGGGAAAAGGCGTGACAATTTGATTGATTGATTGAAACACCAAAAAAATTACCAAGGCCGATTCTCTTAATACAGTTACGTATCCAATAAGAACCCCGCAGTAGTACGTCACAATATAATATAGCGACGAGAAAGCACTGAAATCGCGGCGCGGTCACAAGTAACCAATCAACGTAGTTTACCTGTTGTTTGTTATTCGCTGATTGGCTACGAAGATGTCAAGTATCAGTGCAAGTTCGTCATTTCGCTGTCGTGTATTAAGAGATTTTGAGCCCAGGCCCCATACTACTGATTTTTTGTGAATAGAATTTTGACAAAGACATCATACAAGTCGTCTTTCTATTTTAAATTTTCAAAGATATTTTATCGTATAAATATAAGGACATATATGACTGTGTAATATTCACTTCAGAGCTAAGAATTTAATCTCAATTAAGAACAAGAAGTTTAAATAAGCATTTTTTTATTTTTAGATTAGTAGCAGTTGCAGCGAAGTTTTATATTGTGGTCATACCCTGGGCCACGTGTAGCTTGTGAGGTATTCATTTATCGCCTAAAGCCCACATAGGGTGGGCTCGTTGACAAAATCTCTTAGGTTATAACTTTGGCTCAATCACTCTTATGTATGGTGAAACACATAGGGGCTAAGACAAGTCTGTGATAGTATTATGGCATAATATAAAATCGACAAAACTAACTGAATGTTCAAAAATTAGATCTTACTAGTGAGTTTTTCTTTACTCTTTACCATCCCGGTAACAAGTATAATACATCCAAAGATAGGAAACATCAGGAAGAAATCAGGGGTCAGACGAATCATGTAGACAAACATTGTTATTTGATGTTATTACAAATACGCATGCATTTAAAGTCGAGGTTTAGATTCAAGTCCGAGAGAGTAATTTTATTGCTTTTAAAAAAGTGGTATGAATGTTTTTTAGGTTAAGACAAATTTGTGTTTATGTTTGACTTTCCTGGGCTTGTCTCTATTTGCATTTTGTTTTACTATTAAGGAGCAATGCTGAATCAAATAATTTTATATGACAACAATGTTGCTAAGATGTTTGTTATCATGGTGGAGCACGCCAAAGTGTGTAAATATAATTAATGAAGTGTTTATGAATCTATTATACGCCGGAATTTTGTTTTGGCCCCAATGTGCGCCGGTACTTAATTCTTGTCTTGCAGCAAATAGCTGAACAATATATTGTTACTACTCGGTCACATCTGTATACCTCGCTGGAATCTGAAGCCCATTCCCCTGTCACCACCCCGCCGTCGCTCCGTTGCTTGTGTACGGTGTAGCGATAGACGACGAAGATTTATTGACATGCATAAAGCCAATTATTTATGCTGGCAATGATGTTTTGTTTGTTATAGTTGTCACTTTAGTATAACATTATAAAGCCATAAACAAGAAGAAAAGAAACATTAGAAATGGGTTTTTGGCTGGCAACTGCAAGTGACAGGACGCGCAATTTTGAATTATTTGAAAAGCTTGTGTTTTCATAAATATTAATGCGTAATAAAGGTGGAATTGTTATCCAGTAATCATTTTTAAGGTTGATCGAGTATAAACAAATAATGTTAAAAAAAGTGCTAAATCTGTTTAAAAAAAAGCTTTTAAAAGTGTTTAAAGCTGTGAAAAGTGTTTCTTTGTATTCCCTCCAAGACTCCTTCCTTCCAGCTTTACTAAAACGATGATCATCAACTTCACTATCACTTCACTCGCGTGGTTCATCTTCATATTTACTTGACAATGTTTTAACATTGAACCATATAGTTTTACTTTGACACTGGCAAATTAAATACTAAAGCCATCAACAAGAAGAAAGAAAAGAACATTACCTATGATAAATCATATTAAGTAAAAAATCCTGTGGTTGTCTGTTAATTACCTATTTTTGTGTATTTCACCGTACCAGAGCGCCGACCTGACGTCATCGGCGCCAGGTCTACAGATAATGTAACCGGGTAGTAATCTTATTACAACTGGACGTCGCGATTTCATCCCCACACTATAATAAATTAAATGTCCTTTGATTTTAAACCCGGTAATGGTAGATAAGCAAGTGTCAATGGCGTCGCGACATTCATATGATATGAAATGTACGGACTTCTGAATGGGAGTAGCGTTTGACGCTATGACCGGAAGTTCACCCTAAACATGTTCCCTGCTGTTATTTTCATAAAGTACAATCGTCAAAACAATTTATTGGAATTATTTTAAAACATTTTTATCGTTTTAAATTAATATTATATTAATTAAACTGAAATATAAAGTATGTTGTATATAACATAAAATTGTACCTTTTACTTATATAGATTCTATGTAGAAGTATATAGATTGCTTATTGGGGACGAAAAATGCGCATGATTATTTTTTACATAATGAGGGGATGAAGTCAAATCGTAATTTCATTATGAGACAATCTACAATTTTAAGATAACTTATTGGTTGCATTTGTGATGCGTTATACATATTTAACCTATGAGAATGTTTAATTTTGTTTTATTGTGGAATTTTTGTGAGAACGGATGTAATAAGTCTAGTTTTTGTATAGAATTAGCACAGTAAAGTGCATTTTTGTTTTATCGAGTTTAATTTATAAGTGTCGTGTCTTTCAACACTATGACATGTGAATGTATTTGAAAATTACCTTAACCCTAAATATCTTGATTAGTTTTGTGTATCTAAGATTAAGTTTTAAGGATAATTTGTTGGATACAAATAAAAGATAGTCTTAATTGAATTCTGGTTTTATTTTTGCCCTTTCCTTTAACAGTAAAACATTTTTTAACAGTCAGTTGTACAATGGACCTGAAATTTTATTCTTCCATCTTTTTGCCGTATGTTTCAAACATTAACTAAACTAAATGTGACCCTAGTGACATCAAAGTCAAAAGACCGATTGTGCAACGATTGTTAAAATAGCTAGATTTCAGACGACCGTGGTGTAGTGGCAGTGTAATGGTTATGCAAACCGAGAGCACGAGTTCAAAACCATTTGCCGGTACCAATGTATCTGTGATATATGTACTTCAGTTGCCCTGTTTCTATGATACAAGCACTTTAGTATAGAGATTAAAAAAGTGTTTGTTTAGCCTTGCACTAGTGGCGGCGGCGGCTGAGGTGATCGTAAACTTCATACTATCAATACCCAGGCTATACACGCTTACTTGGGCGTGGTCTTGGGGGACATTTACGCATACGATGAGGTGTGGTTGGGGTCCCAAAGGACTTACCACGCGGGAAGGGCCGCTTATGCGTTCGCTGACCTGATTCAGCTGGTGACCCAGGCCACCCGGTTACCAGATGTCGGTCATGCTCTCTCTCTGCTGAACCATCGTTTGACAGGGTATAAAATTGTGGTTAAAGCCTCGAGCTTAAAAAGAAGGGCATTTCTAAAGGTCTGGCACAAGGCCCTTCTTTCTACATTGCCTGCACCACCGCCAAAACCAGGAGATAGCTGGAATGTAAGCGCCTGGCGTAACAGAGCGTTCATTCCAGCTATATCCTTGGGTTCTTTAAACGATGCGCGAAGAAGCACCTTAAGCCACCATAGAGAGAGCGACTAAGGCGACTGTGGATTGAGTCTTTTTTTAGTCGTAGGTCTTTCCATTTCCAGTATTCATTTCCGTACATTAAGTGGCAATTTTCCTTAATATCTTGTTGAGAGAGATTAGTCCGAGAGATTAAAGACACCAATAAATTGAATAATGTCCCGGGTGTCACAGACTCGGGTAATCATAAAATTGTATTTCCCGGCCTGATTGCTGTTTAAAATGTTAACTGACACCTTGCTTTTTAACGAATAAAGTTATTATTAAGGAATAGAGTAATAATGTCGAGACACAATAAAAAAGAAATGCTAGAAGTTATAAAAATACCTCAGAATATATCTACTATAATGTATCTATTATATTAACTTGTAAGTAATCGAAATAAACCAAATTAGACGCGTTGTTTCCTCGTATTAGAACAATAGACAAGTGGCGTAATTTACCATATAAAGCACTCCACTATAGGCATACGTTCACCCCATCCTATAACCTTGGATCCTTAAAACGATGCGTGAAGAAGCACCTTCGGCCGGCATAGTAAGTGAGGCAATCGTTAAATAAAATTGTGTTGTCAGTCGTTCTCTTGGACCTCCCTTTGCTTACCATCAGGCAAGTTGAGGTCAGATAAGTCGTCTTAATAATAAAAATAAAATGACATGAAATAAGTTTTAATATTTTTCTTGTTATTGATAATAAAAGGACATAATTTTTTTGGCTTTCATGTACCACTTTTGTAATGTCCAATCATGAAAAAATGTATAAATGGTAGTTTCGATACTTTTATTGATAAATCTAATGACAATTTTTTTTAATTGCTGTGCAATTGATTTATTTGGAAAATAAGATATGGATTTTGTATCATCTGTCAATCACAAAGACACGCCATATTAAGAGTTCTGCTTTGGACTGTCATAATTATAGTTTGGTTATTTTGCACACCTAAAATATGCAAAATAAAAGATATATTCCAATTACATTGTAATCTTCGTACATTAAACTATTTTTAAAATGCATATGCAACTGTTATTACAATTAAGCCTAAATCCCTATACAAAATTATTTATTGACAAGAAAATATATACCTACGTATATTTAATAAAAAGTTTGTATTTTGCTGGCCTCCTTCAGCAAAACTCAACTATAAGGATTCTGCTCAATTTACCGTAGCGACCAATTTTCAATGTCATATATTGAATTGAATTACAATAAAAAACAGTTTATTGTGTTAAATAATTTATTATCATCTGTTTCAGTTATCGGCGCTCTTGGACTTCTTCCTTACCATCAGTTAATATAACGACTAAAATATACTATGCGTTCAGAAATATTCAGTATACTTGCACATTATTCATGTTTTTCTGTTTCTATCAATAATTATCTAAGATTGGTAAAAATTGATTAAAATCAATCCAGACTTCTCCCTTTTGTTCTTAGTTTCATCTAATTGTGGATGTGAGGGAAGCGAGGGAGTTATGTCAGGATCGTGGCAAGAGGCGCTCCATAGTCTGTCTATCCCCGACTATTTGATTAATTGATGTTGGCTAATTAGGAACGAGAGTCCATACCCGAGACTATTCAGCCTCTATCTGATATTTTTCTAATACATTATAATTTAATATAGTTTTGCGAAATTGCTAAAGAGAACGATCGTTTAAATTATAGTCTCCCAAAGGAATCAATGGCAAAGAGGTGGGCGGTTCTGAATTTGAGGCAATTAAGGCTAAGAGACCCTGTGATCTGCTTGTATGAACATATAAAGTGGTTTTGAATTAGGTTTATTATTTATTAGGTTAAATTAATCATTTCTTATGTAAAGTCCGATCTTTTATATTATTTCGAATTTATTTATTTACTTACTTCATAGTGCGCTAAAACTAAAGACACACACACAAACACACACACACACACACACACAAGATATGCAAATAAATAGGTATAATAAGAATGCTTTCTATAATCGAATCACTATCTAGAGTTCTAGGCTGTCATTCTAGATGGTGTACATGACATGCTTAGTGAGTGATGCTTCTGGAGTGATCAGTTAATTGATTACCTTGGATAAATTATGCTATAGGTATTATAGTTTTTTTAAAGCAATTATTTTTCTAAATAATAATCTTTTTCTCAGTCAATACGAAGCATAGTCCTGGTAATAATATGACATTACGATCCTTCTTCGCAGGCTTTCCTCGATCTTTTTCTTGTGACGCTACCTCGATTTACCTACAGTAATCAAGAAGTGGTCCAAGATCGCCAAGACGACAGGCGTAGCTGAAAGGTTAGCGATTGGTTCGTTGCGCGTAAAGTCCCGGGTTCGATTCCCGGTCGGAGCAAATATTTGTTTTATAGTGTTTATTTGTAATATTTAATAATTGCAAATATTAGTTTAAAAAAAGGCAGATATTTGTTTCAGGTTCTGGTTATCAAAGAGTGGTACCCAGTCTGCCGATCCAGGGTAGTACCACCACTTACAAGTATACAGACCGTAAAGTGATTTGATTGCGTTTCGGGATCAGCTTGTAAGTTGCGGTTCAAATTAGGCCGGCATAGTGGATGTGATTGCTACTACCAGTTATTAAATTGTAGTAGCAGTGACATCCATTCATGGACCACACTCCAGCTTAACATCAAGCAGGATGCTGTCGAGTCACAATAAACAATAATTTAATCAGATCAGAGTAAAGGGTAAACTTATAGATGTAGAATTACTTATGAAATATTTTTTTTTTTTTTTACTGTGACACGACATCTGCCCTCGACCCGGCAGATGATAAGCAAGAGAAGGTACAAAAGTGACGACGACTGAGAAAAACGAGTTTGTTCATAGCTGCCTCAGTCGCCGTCACTATGCCGGCCAAAAATTCAGCTGAAACTTATTGTTATCAACATTCTGCTATAAAATTAATTTAAAGCTTTAGCCTACAAAAACAAGTAAGTACGTAATTAAGTTATGAGCACTTTTTACTATAATTAAATTAATTTCTGCAACGCAATTTTTAAAGTTATTTACTTAGTAAAATGTGTAATATGTGCATACTTGTAATAATGGTCAACGTTATGAATACGCGGTAATTAATTTACTTTTTATTATATAATAGGTACCATTTATTATATAATGTGTAATTTAAGGCTTTTGTTTGTCGAAATGAAACAATATCTTATTTCGATATTGTAGCTGTTAATTTTAAAGCTGGGTTGCCTAGTGCCCATAACCAAAGAACCTGTATGAAGGGATTTGTGGATGTGAGGGAAGCGAGGGAGTTGTGTCAGGATTGTAGCAAAAGGCGCTCTGCCTATCCCTGAGGGAAAAAGACGTGACAATTTGATTGATTTATAATTTTAATGTTTTATTTAAATGCTAATTTATTTATGTGTTTAAAACTTAATTGCATTATGTACAAAGGCCGGACTTAATGCCGTTGCCTGACAGCCAAACCTTTAGGATATTAAGACAGTATTAATGGTAACCTAGATATTTTATTATAATATATTTTTAGCAAACATTGATCAATACATTTTAGTTATTGATTGTACATATTTTTATTCCGACGTTTCTCTTTGTGACTACGATGGCTGCAAAGCTCTCAAAACGTCGGAATAAAAAATTGTACAATAATTTAGTGAAAATAAACGCGATAGTAAGCCGCATAACATTTGTTTGATTCATTACATATTTTATGATATATAATTATGTATCTATTTAGAATGATAAGGTTAGAAATTCCATATTCAAGCATTCAGTAAACTATTTTTAATGGAAGACGTGATCTTCGCGTTATACTTGGAAGAGGGAAAAAAGCACAAAACCAAAATGTAGGTCTCAGGTATTATCAAAGAAAGCTTTGCCCTAGAAACCTATTCTAAGAATGAATTTAAAGAATACTGACTTAGTATAATAAAACATTTTATGACCAACTAAATATATTTTTTAGCACACCTGTTTCAGTCCTGGGTTCAATTCACAGTCGGAGCAAAGATTTATAGCTTTTATTTGTAATATTACAATTGAATATTACAAACATTTATTAATAAAAAATGAGGCGACTAAGAAATAATATTTGTTTTGGAGTCTGGTTGTCTATAAGATGTATAGGTGCCCAGTCTGCCGATCCCAGGTGGTATGTACCACCACTTACAAGTGTAAAGACCGTGAGTGTGAAGTGACTTAATCGCGTTTTCGTATTAGCTTGTAAGTTGCCGGTTCCAACCAGGCTCAATATATCTACGCCACTCAAATAGGACAATGATTCGTACTTTAAAAAAATTAAATCAATCAAATTGTCACGCTTTTCGCCACAGGGATAGGCAGAAACAATGGAGCGCCACTTGCTACGATCCTGACACAACTCCCTTTCGCTTCCCTCACATCTACAATTTTCTTTATACAAGCTCTACGGCATTAGGCAACCTAGCTTTCCTTTCTTGAGAAAGTCTCCGAATTGGTTGGAGAACACCCTTCTGGGCCTGCCTCGTTTAACGCATTCATCCACAGAAATTATAGCGTTTATTATTTTGCTAGTATTTATATTTAAATTTTTATAATTACTGGAATGATTAATTTAATCAACTTTAATCATATAATAGGATGCTTTTTTTTATTTATTTATTTTTTATTTTTTATTGTGACTCGACATATGACAACACCCCGCTTGATGTTAAGCCAAAGTGTGGTCCATGAATGAATGTCACTGCTACTACAATTCAATAACTGTGAGTAGCAATCACATCCACTATGCCGGCCTAGATGGAACCGGCAACTTACAAGCTGATCCCGAAACGTGACCAAATCACTTCACGGTCTGTATACTTGTAAGTGGTGGTACTACCCCGGATCGGCAGACTGGGTACCACTGCCTACCACTCTTAATGCTGTATTATAAGTACTGAATTCCACAAATAATAATAACATTAAAATATAAATCATACAACCTTTCATGTACGTGAGTAAGTCTAATTAAAGGAACCCATTTAAGAATTAAACATTTACCAATTTAACGTAATTACTATAGTCTCTAGACTCGGCAATTTGTAGAGATCGCTTTCGGGACCAACCGAAGTTCTAGGAAAATTACTAAATGAGAAAAGTTTGATTTGAAAATAAGGTTGGATGGAGATACGGTACAGTAAAGGGTATTTAATGTGAAGGTAGGATAACTCCTCAGTATATTTAGTTACTGTACGTATAGAGAAATTATTTACGAATATGGGTCATGTATAAGTACATTATTGTATATATACAAATGAATGTATGTTTATTAGTAGCGTATGCCTTCTTAAACTATTCATTTAATTGCGCTGCAAAGGAAATCATCCATTTTGTATGGGGACTTGGGCTTAATTGTATTAACAGTTGCATATATGTACATTGTACATATTAAAATAGTTTGATGTAGAAAGTTTACAATGTTATTGAAATATATCCTTTATTTTGCATAGTTTAGGTATGCAAAATGACTATAATTATGACAGTTTTAAAAGTAGAACTGTTAATATGACTTGTCGTTGTGATTGACAGACGATACAATATCCATATCTTATTTTACAAATAACTTAATTACAGAGCAATTAAAAGCAAAATTGTTATTAGTTTTATCAATACAAGTATTGAAACTACCATATATATATTTTTTCATCATTTGACATTACAAAAGTAGTACATCAAAAGCCCAAAATTAATGATATCCTTTATATGAAGATTTCTTGAATCCTGAGGACTATATTAGATTATATAAAATTTCTGCATCAGGAGAATGAATTAATACTCTTAGTCTATAGACTATAAAATATATAAAGTATAGTGCCAACGTTGTTTCTATTATAAGCTTTATCAGGGCCGATATAAAATTTATGATGATGGAGAATGAAATTTCAAAAGTAATTTAAGACGAAGTAATTTTCCTAATTATTATTTTTTGTCCGAGATATCTGTAACTTGAATCCATTGTATCAAAAAAAGAGGTGGATTTTTGCTCCGGGTCTGCTTATTAAAGGGTGGTAGGCAGTGGTGCCCAGTCTGTCGATCCGGGGTATTAACACCACATACAAGTCTACATACCGTTAATTGACTTAGTCGCGTTTCAGGATCCACTTGTAAGTTGCCGGTTTTACAGTTAATTGACTGTAGTAGTAGTCACCTCCATTCATGGACCGCACTTCGACATAACATCAGGCTGGGTGCTGTCATAAGTCGAGTCACAATAAAAAAAGGGTATAAGTTATATGGAATAATAATATTACATATATTATGTTTTTATATAATGATTTAAAGATATTTATTTCATAAAGAAGAGTTGTGAAGAGTTCTGATTTGACAAATCCCTAAACTTTTCGACCGTGCCTTTTCCTTCTAAAATTGCGTTCTAATAAATTATACGAGTACTTCCTAACTTTGGGAAATACTTTTTTCTTAAAACTCTCTTTTAATAATTTCAAAACAGTACCGCTATTATGAGTTCGTATCGTGAACGTAACGTTAGTAATTTAGTAAATAAAATACCACCAAACTATAATTTGCACTGCGGTCGCATACAGTGTTCGTAGCCAGGAATGTTTTCAGGAAAGCATTTACTCGTATTATTATTTTTTGTCAGACCTGCCGCCTGCGAACCGACCGCGTAACTCAATAACAATGGGCTGGTTTTGACACTTGAACTCATCGATAAACATCGTTGCTTGAACTCCATTAAATGAGCTTTAAAATTGCGACTGCGCAACACACTAAGAATCGAATTTTTATTAACAGTTCTAACTCATTGTCTGAATAAACGCGTTTTGGCTATTTTTTTTCGCTCAAGCGTAACATATATATTATGTGTTCATTTCCGTTTATCTACCTTACGGTAGTACTTAGTAATTATATTTAGTTTAGTTCATAGAGCACATTCCAGGTTAAATCAGAGTGCAGTATATATAAAAACTTTTTAGTTTATTAAGTTGTTTTTAATAAATTTAATGTTACTAAGGATTTAGTTCAGGATACATTTTCTATGCTTACTATATTATTTTAGTCAATGCTGTGTGCGCCTGTAATAGGCACACATATCAGTAATCATTTTTTAAATTTTTTTAATTGTGTAATTTTGTATAAATAAAATAATTAATATATATCTCACGTTTACATGGTAGAGGTTATTGTAAAAGAAATAAATTAAGCTTCATTTTGTGAACGAACAATATTTATAGGTTAAATGAATGTGAAACGGCTACCATTTCGAGTGGGTTTCACAAAGCGAAGACGGCGAAAACAAAAACAAACCTTTAGTGCGTAGGTAATTAATATTTGGAAAAATAACTTCCCACGCAAAAGTGTTAGTAATTTAGGTATAAGAATATTTTTGGATGAAGGATTTTAACATTAAACGTTACTCTGCTGTTGATCCTAAAATCAAGTGGGATAACAACGAATACGCAATTCAATAATATATTTTTAAATATGCAGTCTAAATACGCAACTTAAAGGTTCGTCGCGTGATTTCGTAAAACAATCGACCAGTGGCATTCCTTACCAGCGTTGTGTTCTCCCTATCCTATAACTTAGAATCCTTCAAGTGAAAAAAAAATATGCAATATAATTTTGGAGTAACTTTACTAAGCAATACAATTAGCAAATATCGATAATAACAAGTATTTTATTTAAAAATCCCAATGTATCTATTTAAATCAAACTATTTCTTTTAACTTTCTGAAGCGAATAATACTGAAGCAAAGTTACTCTTTTTTTATCTCTTTGAAGTCGTCAAAAAAACAACCATAATAATAGGACTTTGAGTGAATGATGGCTGATTTGTACAAGTGCTTATACTAATGAAGGTTGAATAAACCTAAAAACTTCCACTAGTGACCTAGTAACTAGAATTCCATGTGAACAAACAGGCTTAATCAGAACGCCTCGTACGTTGTCTGTTTTTGTTGAGAAATGAGAAATTACAAAATGGTTTATATAACTCGACTTTATCGTTAGGGCGTGGAAGAAATTGTAATGGATCCGTCACTCTTCAAGGTAATATTCTGGCGACGTTATAAAACATTATTACGTCTTTATTATTACTCTTATAACCAGTATGCGGTTTGGGGTACTTACTTACATTTTTAGGTATAGTATATTATATGTACTTATCTCTTATCTATTATATGTCTGGATCCCTGGCGGCGTCACTGAATAGATTGCATTTAGTTTGGTTTCTGATGAGAAACTCAACTATAATTCATAGCCTTAAGTAATTCATGCACTTCTTAAAAATCAATCAATCAAATTTTCACGCCTTTTTCCCACAGAGATAGGCAGAGACAATGGAGCGCCACTTACCACGATCCTTACACAACTCTTTAGCTTCCTTCACTCCACAATTCTCTTCATACAGGCTCTGTGGTTATGGGCACTAGGTAACCTAGCTTTCTTGAGGATGTCTCCGATTTGGTCGGAAAACATCCTTCTGGACCTGCCTTATTTAAGGCACCCATCCACATCAGATTTATAAATTCCTTTCCTCAATCTACTTTCACTCATCCTTTCCATGTGCCCAAACCATCGAAGCATTCCTTTGTCAATCCTTGTCACTACATCTTCTTTCAAATCACATCTATCACGCAATGTGCTATTTCTTATTTTATCCGCTATCGTCACTCCACATACACTCCTTAACGACCGCATTTCTACAGCGTTAATTCTACTCTCATGCTTCTTCTGCCATACCCAACCTTCACTTCCATACATTAATGTAGGAACAAGCACCGCATTATGAACAGCCATCCGTGACTTTTGGGACATTATTTGGCTGTTCATTATACTACTACACAAATGAATGTATTTTTTGAAATTTTGTATTAGTATACTTATTTACCGTAGCTTCACATATGACAGCACCCCGACTGATGTTAAGCTGGAGGCGTCTGCTACTACAGTTAAATAACTTCAAGTATGCAGTCACATTCACTATACTAGCCTAATTGGATCCGGCAACTTACAAGCAGATTCCGAAACGCGACTAAATCACTTCATGTCTGTATACTTGTGTCAGGAAGGACTATCCAGTGGTGGGACTACCCAGGATCGGCGAAATGGCCTACCACTTAAAATTATAAATTTTATTATCTTATGTATTATACTGATATTATTTGTGAAATTTAAAACTAGTTGTTTACAATGTTGGATATGTCAAAAATTATATAAATTATATAATGATATTTTTTTTACATCTCTATACTAAGCTACTAAAGTGCTTGTGTCATAGAAACAGGCCAACCAAAGTACATATATCAAATATACTTGCTACCGGCAAGTGGTTTTGAACCCGTGCTCGGTTTGCACTGCCACCACACCACTCAATACTTAATAACTACAAATATAATTTTTTTTCAATAAAATATATTATAGTGTAAACATATATTTTTGAAATAAATATACTAAACAAAACTTTGAATTCAGTTCTGTATTTTATACAGCCACAAGTGCTTTCCTTGTGTACTTTGTTAAAAGCGTAGCATTTACATTAAAAAATAACTTAGTTGCATTTTCGCCCGCTGTGTAATGCTGCACCTACAAAGGACTCCTCCACATCTATATAAACACTTTTATACGTTTTTATTTACGAAGTGTTTTAGATGTGACATTCTTCTTTTGCAAGTGTTATACAAAACAATATAAACGTTAAATTACTTTAAATATATGCGATTTATATTCATAATAAATCGTGGTAACGGGAAGTCATTTGTGACAACTGGGGCCAAAACATGGTTTTAAATAAACACATATTTTTAATATAGTAATGAGCTGTTTTAATTAATTCCAAGTATGAATGTAAACTAATAATCATTTATTTAGTTTAAGTTTAATGATTTTTGCGGCTTACAATTGCGTTTATGTTAATAATTTTAATCCGACGTTTCGAAGCCTTTATTGTCATCGTGGCCGCAGTTGTCAGGCAGAGATCACGAGTTTAAAACCATTTGCTGGTACCAATGTATCTTTCATTGTCCTTTCATTCTATGATACAAGAACTTTTGTAGCTTGATATTAACATGTAAAATAAAATACTCTTGCTGTATATTTTAATTTTAATTTTTAATAAATTTGTTATAAATTTTAATTTCGTTTTTAATGACAAGGCTATATCTTTAATTTTGATAGTAAATGACTATTTGTTTTTAAATATATCCTAAAAGATGTCTACATAACTAAAAAGTCTAAAAATAATTCAAGCTATTATCAATAACATTATCAATAACTGAAAACTTAACACTATAAACTTTTGTTGATGAGTGTGGGCGGGTCTCTCGCACCCACCACAAGAATGTTCTGCAGAAATACAGTTAGGTACTAAACCGAATGTATTAACCCTAAAGTTTAATGTGACAAATTTCGTAGGGTGTACTGTCTTATTCTTGAATATTCAATAAAATAAATATTCACTACAATACCCTAAAAATAATAGGGTTTTAATGAAAGTTCAATTAAACGTTTGAATATAAAAGCCAAATGCTAAGTGTTGTGGCTTGGTATCGTCCCATCCTAAATTTCCTTCCACTTTCCTTTATTCCGCGCAATTCAAAGTTCGCGGGCTACGCCACGCCAGCCAATAGCGTGTGGCGCTAGTGTGCACTTGTGTGTGAGTTGCCGCGGTGTGCACGTAAACAGTCGCCCTAGCAAGTGACATTGTTGAAACATACATCTATTAACTAAATACATTAATTAAATAACGAAGTGAGAAAATAGACAGTCGAAGCAGTTAGCCGTGATAACAAAGCAGTGCTAAACGAGTGCTAGTGCCGTTGGTCCGTGTTTCACGTCGAGTAATTGCCAGGTACCTGTCTTTCCTATACTTTGTTCTCAGTGTTTCTCCTTGCTGGTTATTAGCAGGTTTAGGTATCCCCAGGCTTGGATGCTGAGCTAAGCTAAGCATAAAACCAACGCAAAGCTCAAAATTGCAATATTAACAAAACCAAACCGTAACATTGTTTTTGGTACCTTTCGAGCGCGAATTCCTATGGAGTGATTATATTGATCATAAATTACGAGTTCAAATTCTACAAATGAAAACTTCGTAATTATTTGATTCCAGTATAACACAATATACAGTCCAAATAAGTTGGTAAAACTAACTTAAACAAAAATCATTTTTTTAAATCAAAAAATTATATAAATATTGCAGTTTTGTTTTGTGTCGTAGTGTTCGGATAAACATATGCTACAATAGGTATTTAGTTAGTTTTAATAAACAGTTGACCTAGCATTCAACAAACATATTACATTTTATGGATAGGTAGGTAGGTTCGATATTTTCAAAAAACTATAGGATATTCCTATTTATATAATAAACTATTCATAAATAAATATAAAACAAAATACTCAAATCTATTAGTGAAACATTAACATTTAAATTCACTTATATTTTGTTATTCATTCAAGCACTAATGACTCATTTGTTTGTTTATAACAGAATATTGCATAGTATCTATACATAATATATTATTTACATTATATTTTTTACTACATAGTTATATCGTTTATTAAACTATAGCTATGGCAGATAAAGAAAAGATTTATATTAAGCAAAGGGAATACATATTTAAATGTATGCAAATCTTGTATGACCTTTCAAAGAAGTTGAACAATAGGGATAAATTGAGGAGCTTCCATGCCAGGTACAAGAAGGTACATGAAGTACGTTCCGATTTTCTGGACGTCACGGAAAAAATAAATGAAATTAAAATTAAATTAAATCCAGATTCTGATGTCGACTTTCAGACTGTTTTATCTTTTGACGAAATGTATTATGAGGTGATAGCCGCGGCCGACAGCATAGCCACTACAAGCGATTGTTCCTCAGCTACAACAGCTGATGGCAAAGCCACAGCTTCGTCACGCGTGCGTTTACCCAAACTTGACCTTCCCAAGTTTGACAGCCTTATCGAAAACTGGCAAACATTTCACGATACGTTTGTTGCCTTAGTTCACAATAACGAATCTTTATCAAACGTCGAAAAGTACCATTACCTCATTTCTTGTTTGTCTGGTTCAGCTTTAACAATTGTAAAGGGTCTTCCGGTGACCACAGAAAACTATCAAATAGCCTTTACGGCATTAATAGACCGCTTTCAAAATAAAAGACTTATAGCGGCAAAATACTTAGAAAAAATATTAAATTTTACTACATTAAAATCAACTTCTCTTGAACAATTATTAACTTTAAGTAATACTTTTTATGAGTCTGTAAGCGCACTCCAGAGTATGAATATTGATCATTTAGGCGATTACATTTTATTTCATCTTACATTTCGAGCACTGGATAGCGATACTCGAAAGAGATTCGAAGTTCAAAATGACAAGGAGATGCCTAACTTTGTTGATATTTTAAAGTTTCTTCAGGATTACGTCAAGATCCTAGAAACTAGTGAACACAAGCCCATCACTAGTTTCCATCAGCCACATGCTGCTGCATTCCCTAAATCTGGTAATAAGGCGACCGAGCCTCGTTTTAAGTCCAGTAAAAACTACAACTCGTCTGCAACTCAAAATGCCTTCTCTAAACAATTTAAGTGTCCATGCTGTGACTTTCAGCACAGCATATATAAATGTCCAAAATTTCAGACTTTCAACTCGTCTGCTAGGATAGCTTTTGTAACAAAAAGGAACCTGTGCGCTAACTGTTTGCGATTCGGCCACAGCGCAAACAATTGCTATTCCAAAACCTGTTGTTTGACATGCGGAGAAAAACATCATACACTTCTGCATAGCGACACGCCTACCACTCTGGAATCAGACCCTTCTAGAGTGAGTCACGCCAGTACCAGTGCTCACATTGGGCACGGCCGCTCTCTTGTGTTGTTAGGTACGTGTACACTGCTGGCGCGCGCCGCCACTGGACCGCCGCAGCCTGTTCGCGCCCTTATTGACAGCGGAGCACAAGATTGCTTTATGACGACCGCCTGCGCTCGACGCCTTGGTTTGACTATGCGTCGCTGCAACCTCACGGTTTCTGGTCTAGGCCAAAATACAGTTCATCACGTCAAGGGTGTCACTGCGTGCACGATTTTACCCCGGGACCAACCGGAGCCACAGTTCGACATTCGCCCAATTGTGATGGATGCTGTAACCACAAATATGCCTACTGCTGCAGTACCTCATGCCGTACGACGTCATTTTCGTCACTTAAAACTCGCCGATGAAACTTTCGATCAGCC
The DNA here is from genome assembly GCA_905220615.1 of Tinea trinotella. NCBI lineage: Eukaryota > Metazoa > Arthropoda > Insecta > Lepidoptera > Tineidae > Tinea > Tinea trinotella. The sequence goes on from HG992312.1 coordinate 11,531,518, forward strand.
ATCCGAAGTTGATCTACTATTGGGTGCAGAATTATTCCATCTCATCTACGACGGACAGCGACTGTGTCCAGGGCCCGGATTACCTACTGCCCTGCACAGCATCTATGGATGGGTACTCACAGGAAAACTCGACTCCAAATGTCGACCACCTTCATTCGTTTCTTCTTTAGTAGCGTCTACCTGCGCCATAGACGAGGTAGTTCAACGTTTCTGGGAAGTCGAAGAACCACCAAAAACCCGCCTTGCTGCTCCTGAGGATGAAGAATGCGAAGCCTTATACAAAAAATCGGTTTATCAAGATCCAGATGGAAGATATGTAGTGCCTATTCTACTAAAGGATCGCCCCATGCTTGGTGATTCATACAAGCACTCCGTCTCTCGACTTATAAATTTAGAAAAACGTCTCACTAAACACGAACAATTGAAGCAGGATTACACAGCATTTATGCAAGAATACGAGTCTCTTAATCACTTCTCTGAAGTCTGAATCCCCAGCTGGTCAGTACTTCATACCACATCATTGCGTCATTCGCCCAGAAAGTACAACGACGAAGCTACGTGTTGTATTTGACGCAAGCTGCAATTCATCAAACGGCCGGTCTCTTAATGACTTGGTCTACACTGGTCCAAAACTTCAAGCTGATATCACCGACATTATAACTAAATTTCGCCTCCATGCCGTAGTTTTCACCAGCGATATAACAAAAATGTATCGCGAAATATTAATCAGACCAGAGGATCGTCGGTGGCAACATATTCTTTGGCGAGAGTCACCGTCCGACTCAGTACGAGAATTCGAGCTCCGCACTGTCACTTACGGTGTGAGCAGTTCACCCTTTTTAGCAATTAGAACATTGCAACAACTAGCAGCCGATCATGGAGCTACCTGGCCACATGCTGCAAGAGTGGTACGCCATGATGTGTTCATGGATGACGTCATTACCGGGGCGCCATCTATTGAACGGGCTCTTCTATTGAAAAATGAGTTAACTCAGTTACTTCAATGTGCTCATTTTAAGCTCCACAAATGGACAAGTAATTCTTCTGAATTTCTAAACAATTTACATTCTGAACATGTACGAATTCCCAAATCATTTTCTGGAGAGGCTAATCAGGCTACTCTGAAGATTTTAGGAGTGAAATGGGATCCCGTGGGTGATTTTTTTACTTACTCCGCTTCACCAGTAAGCGTCGAGTGTACGAAACGTTCGATTTTGTCCAACGTTGCTCGTATTTTTGACCCACTGGGATGGCTAACTCCAGTAACGCTTATAGCAAAATTGCTCCTTCAAGATCTGTGGCGCCTGAAGCTCACTTGGGACGAACCTGTTCCGTATGATTTGAGGCGGATTTGGCATGAATTTGTTTCTGAATTAAATAATTTACATCTAATGAAACTCCCACGTTTAGTGGTGCCATCTGAAGCTACCACTTTTCAATTGATTGGTTTCTGCGACGCTTCCACGAAGGCGTACGGATGCTGTGTTTACCTACGTGCGGTATCAACCAGTTCCATCTTCTTATAGCAAAGTCTAAAGTAGCTCCCTTAAAACCACTTACGGTAAATAGACTGGAATTGTGCGGCGCGACCTTGCTTTCGCGAGTAATGAAACATTTATTCAGTCTACTTAGGGACAAAATCAATATAACTGATCAAATTGCCTTCACTGATAGCAGTACCGTTCTGTCCTGGCTTCACACAGAACCGCACAGACTTAAAACATTCGTAGCACATCGCGTCGTCCAAGCTACAGACGCAGTTCGCGCATCTCAATGGCAGCACGTATCGACAGTTGAGAACCCCGCCGATTTTTGTAGCCGCGGCCTGAGCTGCTCACAGCTCGCTGCCTGCAATCATTGGTGGTCGGGTCCCGACTGGCTCACTTGCGAGTCAACCCAATGGCCGATAAGCAAAGAACCAGAGCCACAGGAAGTGCAGAGTGAGCTGAAGTCCTCATCATTCGTCGCATGCACCGACGAAAAGAGAGCAGGAAAACATTCGGTTCACGCATTTCTTACTCGCTTTACATCATTTACGAGAATGCAACGAACGTTAGCTTATTGCATCAGGTTTTCGAACAATTGTAAACTTACGCCTCAAATGCGAGTTTATAACGCACTAACTACAGAAGAGTTAGCCTGCGCATTAAATATTCTAATAAAACATGTTCAATCTACTGCAGAGTGGAAACTAGCCCGTATTGTAAATACATTTCCGAGTAAAGACGGAAACGTTCGCGTAGTGACTATACGTACGGCTAAGGGCACTTTTACTAGACCCGCTAAAAAAGTTTGCCCACTTCCTATAGCCACATAGGTTATAATTTATCTAATAATCTTAATTTAGACTTAGTTCATAGGCATAAGTAGTTTTATTATTAATGTTACATTAGTCTTAATTAGTTAGTAGTAAAACTAGGTAGCTTCGGTAGTACATAGCGTCCATATGTTTATCCGAACACAAATTGCTTTTCTTGGCCTAGCATTCAGGAAAGGGTTTGCCTTGTGAAATCCCTGGCTGATTTCAAGTGGGGGGAAATGTTGTGGCTTGGTATCGTCCCATCCTAAATTTCCTTCCACTTTCCTTTATTCCGCGCAATTCAAAGTTCGCGGGCTACGCCACGCCAGCCAATAGCGTGTGGCGCTAGTGTGCACTTGTGTGTGAGTTGCCGCGGTGTGCACGTAAACAGTCGCCCTAGCAAGTGACATTGTTGAAACATACATCTATTAACTAAATACATTAATTAAATAACGAAGTGAGAAAATAGACAGTCGAAGCAGTTAGCCGTGATAACAAAGCAGTGCTAAACGAGTGCTAGTGCCGTTGGTCCGTGTTTCACGTCGAGTAATTGCCAGGTACCTGTCTTTCCTATACTTTGTTCTCAGTGTTTCTCCTTGCTGGTTATTAGCAGGTTTAGGTATCCCCAGGCTTGGATGCTGAGCTAAGCTAAGCATAAAACCAACGCAAAGCTCAAAATTGCAATATTAACAAAACCAAACCGTAACACTAAGTGTCTGCATGACAGTCACATCTGATTTGCCGGCCTCGCGAAACATATTATTATTTTCCTAATTTCTCAAGTATTTTCTAACTTTAATAATTTTTCACATCTCACATACTTCCCGTACTAAACGTGCTTGTATCATAGAAACAAACTTCCTAATCAAAGATACATACCTAACTATACATAGACCTTATTAGGCTTATTTGACTACAACTGAAAAATTGACAACAAATCGACGTCAAGAATAGAACATAGTTTTTAGAAGTAAGAAAGTTTTGGTTAAAATGCGGGCATCCCTCACGCTTGGTCACCTCATGTGAAAACCTTATTTTTCTTTTTTGTTACTATCCTCGATTTTTATGAGGTAGTGTTTATTTTACTTGTATAAGTATGTGACATTTTATCGATACTAACGCCTGTTGATTGTATTGATAAGGGTGGGTCGAAAATCAATAAAGAACTTGTAAGGAAAAACCTTTCATGTAGAGTTATCTTTTAAAGAATGTCGTCTACATATACTTACGCATGCCTTTTTAAAAGTTTTGTTTTATATTTATCGAGATACTTATAAATAAATATCTTATTTAGTTTGTAAATTGGTAGCCTATATTCTTTCTTCGGTACCTATACTCAATGTACGTGTATCTTTGACATTATTACTTCAGTTGCCCAGTCTCTATGAAGCCCTATTAATTTGAATATCTTTGTGAAGTAAAAGCATATTTTAATCAACTTTCTTCAGACTTCATGATTAGTGTCTATGGGCTTATGATTTTTTGTACCTATACATTTTTGCATTAAAACCCCGAATAACTAATCTATTTCAAAAGAGCCTTATTAAACTTTCATCTGTTATTATATTATATCAATATGAATGTAACACACATCGCTCTAAAAACCGACAACCGATGGGGAAGACGCAGCGTAGGTGGCCTACCTACGCTGCGTTTTCACTAGGTGGACTGACGACATAGTGAAAGTCACGAATGACCGGTGGATGCAACTGGCATCTTGTCGTTCGAAATGGCGTTCTAAGCCTTCTGGCTGAAGATGATGATAAACATAGGTATTGTTATTACAAATTTCTAGAGGTGCTGAAAGTCTAAGATTTCGCAGTCCAAGTTGAATCTTTTTCAAGAGAGCTAGAGCTAATCAGAGATATATTTCTATACTCGTATGTACAATATATTGTTGTATATTTTTATTATATAATATTTCGCAATAACTAAGCTATAGCTGCCGTTAATATAAAAGAAACTATCAGTAGGCGGCATTAATGATCGCGAGGCGGTGCCACACGCAACGCTTAGATTACATCGCAACCCACCAAGGGGTGCAATTTCCGAGATATTCTTGATAGCACCTTAAAAGGTATGTTGCAAAGCCTATAGAGTTTTATTGAAAAATTATAACGTTGTTTATTATTTGTAAGTTATGGAGTTGCAATTTTGTACTTAATTTTTTACAATTTTACAATTTACAATTTTGTACAATTTTGTACTTGCTAGATATTAATGTTAATAGGATACTTTTTTAAATTGAAGTTCAACATGACTACTTTTTTTTATTGTGACACGACATCTGACCTAGACTCGCCTGGTGATAAGCAAGAGGAGGGCCAAGAGTGACGACGACTGGAATAACCGAGTCAGCTTCCGTCTGATGTTGAGCTGAAGTGGGCTCTATAAATAGAGGCGATAGCTATGCGCTATGCCAACCTAGAAATGAAAATTATCTACATAATCAGCGCACATTCGCGAATCCTAGAAAGTAGATCATCGGATCGCAAATTATATAGAGGATCGGAAAGAGGAGTGCCAATTTAGTGTAACTATTTGCGTTGACATGCGTCATCTGATGGTATGCAATCAAACTGTCACGCCTTTTTTCCATAGGGATAGGCAGAGACAATGGAGCACCACTTGCCACGATCCTGACACAACTCCCTTGCTTCCCTCACATTCTCTTCATACAAGCACCGATATCTAAACAAAATCGACTCAGTTTACTTAGCCGTCACTTTGCCGGTCAAAACTGACTTTAACTTGCTAGAACCATAATAACTACAACTCATCATATATTTAGATATTCATGTTATTATTTGTAGCGATAATTTTATCAGATTAAAGAAACATGTTTTCGCGAATTATTTCACATATTGTACCAACTCTTCGTAGATATATTTTTTGTAATCTACCTGAAGTTTTAATGAAATAACTTTCAGCTTACAAAGTTATTTTGACGCAAACTTGAGGCGCTCTTAATAGTTTTTGCTGTAGAATTTCTGTTATAATAAAACGAAATTCTTAGAAATAACAATTTTATTACAAGATATTTATTTCTATAAAGAGTTCAATTTAGTAATTTTTCCCTATTTGGTCAACATTAGTCAGTCAGTTCATTACTGACAAACCTAGTTGAAAGTCGATCGAGTACACGCCGAACCTAAGTTACCTTGCTATTAATTGTCTCTATTGAACTCACTCTTATCGTATTTTAAATCTACTTTATGTCATTTTCTAGATTTTGCGCGAACATTGATTAATGAATTAAACAAATTTTATGCGGCTTACTATTAGGCATGTGTCGGATATATCAAAACGAATCTAAAATCCGATTCCAGTCACAAATCGATTTGTATCGATTTCCGAAACTATTAAATCGGATTTTAAAAAACTATAAAAAACGAACTAGCAATGTAGCCGAACCAAAACACAAACCGCACAAAAACGTTAAAATACTAAAAACTGATAAGGAAATTCGCCTTTCTGTCTAACCCAACACACCTTAGCGGAGTAAAAAGGATGGGGTGAATTTTAACGGTTTTGGATTTCGGTTTGGATATTTTACGATCGTACATTGAAATATAGAATTACTCGCGAAGTAATAAGATCTATTTTAGATTACATTTGCTACGCTATTAGTTTTTTTGAACTCTGTGCAACGCATTTTATCCTTACTTTACTCCTATGCCTATGTAATTAGAGACCATATTTGCGTACGTGATTGCAATCACTTGATACTTGGATTTGTTTATGTTTGAAGTACTGATGAGTGAAAAAAATGTATTAGGTGTTTTGTTTCGTTGCAAGTTAGGCAGTTTGACTAGGTAATTTTAATAATAAAGGTATTTGTTTAAATAGGTAATTTCTCAAGTACTAAACTTTGTCAATTTATATTATAATGAAAAATAGATAGGACATATTAGTGTTTTGTTTTTATTGTGTATATAATTGTAAATTGTAATTGTAAACAAAGAGACAGATATTTCCTTCGGGATTAGTTATCAAAGAGTGGTAGGCAGTGGTACCCAGTCTGCCGATCCTGGGTAGTACCACCACTTACAAGTATACAGACCGTAAAGTGATTTGGTCGCGTTATGGGATCAGCTTGTAAGTTGCCGGTTCCAACTAGGCCGGCATAGTGAATGTGACTGTTACAGTTATTGAATTGTATTCCATTCATGGACCACACTCCAGCTTAACATCAAGCGGGGTGCTGTCATATGTCGAGTCATAATAAAAAAACATATTGGACTTTAAAATATGTAGTTTGAACCATCGTTTTAAGTTTTTTTGTTTTTTCCCTCGAAATATCATGAAAACCTTGTGAGGTATGGATTCATTTTCAGAAATAAGTGTCGACAGATTTAAAGAAATGTTAATAAAATTCATAAAGATAATTTATATTTCAGACATATAAATTATAAATTTATATTATCAGACAGCGCCCGTCTGATGTTGAGCTAAACTGCGATCCATGAGGGCACATCCACAATGCCAGTCTATTTGAAACTGGCAATTTATAAGCTTAATCCGAAGCTGACGCCACCAAGTCATCTTACAGTCTGCCTACCACTCTAAAAATGTATAAATTATAATATGAAATATAGATTATAAATTATTACAGGTACAATTTTAGAATACATTGTATGAGTATATACTTACCAAATAAAACAGTAGTTTTGAATATATTTGTTATTAAGAAATAGAATATTAAAAAAATTAAATAGATAATATTAAATCATTGTACCGTACGTACGTACTTTACTTTTTAAATTAATCAATTTCCTTATCTGTGGTATGGTTAGGCGCTACTAAACTAAAATCGGATTTTGAAATCGATTTCCAAATCGAAAATCGGATATATATCGGTTTGCGAAAAAACATGAAAACGCCCATGCTTACTTACTATCGCGTTTATTTTGGTTTTGATTTTACAATTTTTTTTTATTATTTCGACGTTTCGACGGAATAATAAACGCGATAGTAAGCCGCATAAAATTTTGTTTTTTGTTTTGTTTAATTCACTACTTTATGTCATTAGAGCTCACTAGGTGCAGTATACCTAAGAGGTTGTCAGCTTTTATTATTTCAAATACTCATATATATTTTATATATATTTAAATATTTAATTTTTAAACAAACAACTTTTAAGCTTCACAAAAGTACTTCAACACGTTTATAGTGACTTCGCAAACATTTAAGTAGAATTTAACTTCTTTTAGGACTGGTTAAACAATGTGCTCTAAAAACTATTGAGATATACGAGGTAATTAACTGTACCCCGCTGCTAATATTTATTTTTTGGGATATTGTGGCTCTCCATATGACAGTACCCCCATTGATGTTAAGATGGAGTGCGGTTTATGTTAAGATGCGACTGCTACTACCGCTAAATAATTGCAACTGGCAGTCGCAACTACTATGCCGGTCTAGTTAGAACCGGAACAATTTCGAGTCACTTCATGGATTGGCAGACTGGGCAAATTACCATCAACTGTTTGCCTCTATCCATTTGTAACATTACCATCCATTAATTTTAAAAATAGTTAGGCACTTAGATAACCCTTTATTGAGAAACAGATAAAATTAAAATTCTGCTGAGAACCCCAAGCTGCGCAAATATGCCAACCTCGGTACTGGTTACGAATTTGCGCCGTTTGGGGTCGAGACGGTGGGCCCTTGGGGACCCCTAGCTAAGCGCCTGGCCAAGGAGTTGTCCAAGCGGCTGACGAATAAGTCTGGAGACAGGAAGGCTGGCAACTATTTCTGCCAACGTATGGCCGCCTCAATATACAAAGGGAAAATGTTACCAGTCTCCTTGGGACTATCTCTGACGACGACGTTTTTTATTTGTGGTTTAATTATAGTTAATAGGCAGAGACAATGGAGCGCCTCTGTCACGATCCTGACACAACTCCCTGGCTTCCTTCACATTCACAATTTTCTTCATACAAGCTCTTTGGTTAATGGCACTAGGCAACCTAGCTTTCTAGAGGATGTCTCCGATTTGCAAACACACTCCTGGTCCTGCCTTGTTTAACGTATCCATTCCATTGTCTCTTCCTATCCCTTTGGGGAAAAGTCGTGACAGTTTGTTTGTTTGATTGATTATAGTTAATTTTTTTTTATTGTTACTCGACAATTATGACAGCATCCAGCTTGATGTTAAGCTCGAGTGTGGGCCATGAATGGATGTCACTGCTATTACAATTTTAATAACTGCAAGTAGCAGTTATAACCGGCCTAGTTGTAACCGGCAACTTACAAGCTGATGCAGAAACGCGACTAAATCACTTCACGATCTGTATACTTGTAAGCGGTGGTACTACTCCGGATCGGCAGTCCGATCGACTGGGTGCCGCTTCCTATCACTCTTAAATCTTTGTGAAATGCTTAGTGTGTATTGAAATACCCATGCTGTTAGTTTTCATTATTGCCTGCATCAAAGTTGCTAAGTGCAATTTCAGAGGCATATACAGCGCCTAATTGAGTTTTCTCGAGTGTATTATTTAATGGAGTTGTTCCCGACGTGTTTGTCTGATGTCTGCGGGCGATAGATATGAAACAACGGGGAGTTGATTGAAGTATAAGTAGTACTTACTATATATAATACGTATACACAAATATATTCGTTGATGTAAGTTCGCATTGCTTAGATCTAACGTAATGCTATTTACATGGCGTTAATTGCCTTGTTCTTACTTCGTCTCGCGATCGCACTAAAAATTCTTACTCTGTCAACCAAAACGAAAGTTGAACTAAATGGGTCTTAAAGTGAACTGCTTTTCCAGCCTATGTTCTTCCCATCCTAAAAACCTATTCTTCAAGCTAAGCATAAAAATACACCCTTGACGGCGAATGAAAAATCCATATTTTTTATTCAGTCGTTCTCGCCTTTAGGTCAATATACTAAAATAAAGATGTAAAAATCAAAGCTAGCTAATATCCGTTGTTGCAGTCGCATCTTGGTGTAGTGGCAGTGCAATGGTTGCGCAAACCGAGATCACGGGTTCAAAGCCACTCGCCGGTACAAATGTATATTTGAAATAATATATGTACTTTGGTTGTCCTGTTTCTATGATACACAAGCGCTTTAGTAGCTTAGTATATAAATGTAAATAAAAAATAAAAAAAGTATAATAAATCAATTTAATTAATGCCACTGCCACCACAATTCAATAACTGTAAGTAGCAATCACATTCACTCTGCCGGCCTAATTGGAACCGGCACCTTACAAGCTGATCCCGAAACGCGACTAAATCACTTTACGGTCTGTATACTTGTAAGTGGTGGTACTACCCCGAATCGGCAGCTGGGTACTCTTTAAAATTCTCTAGGTATTTAAATATAAAAAAACTGTTAAAAAAGTAGTGATACATCTTATGGAAGTACACGTTCATTGAATCGCTTATAAAGTATGCTATGTAATCAATCACGTGTGTTTAATCAACGTGCGGAACAGCGAAAGTGGCGGCATTTGCCCCTCGAATTGCCAAAGTGGCTTTTTTTGCCGTTACCCTGATTTGAATAATTGGGATACGAAACTCGTGAATACATCACTCATTAGTTAGTCGTTAAAACTTACTTTACGCGATACCTCATGAATAAATTAACTACATGTCAAGTTTACATTTTAGGGTTTGTGTGTTTTTTTAAATTTTTGCACATTTAAAGTACAAGGCAGGCCCAAAACACTACCAAATCGGAGACATCCTCAAGAAAGCTGGGTGTAACCTAGTGCCCATAACCGTAGAGCTTGTATGAAGAGAATTGTGGATGTGAGGGAAGCGATGGAGTTGTATTAGGATCGTGGTATGTGGCGCTACTTTGTCTCTGTCTGTATCTGTGGGAAAAAGGCATAACAATATGATTTAGTAATTAAAAGTACTGTTTGACTACTTTTCTCTCTAGGTTTTAAATCTCGGCTTTAGTTTATTTTATTTTTAATTACTGTGGCTCGTTATGTAGCTATCTAGCGTGCGGCCTATGGATGAAAGGGACTACTGTTACAGTTATTTAGCTTACCGGCCTAGTTGGAACCGGCAACTTTAATGCTGATACTGAAACGCGACTTAGTCACTTCACGATCTGTACACTTGAAAGTGGTAGTATTACTCCGGGTCCAGTCAAATGACCACCAACTGTTTGCCCACCACTTAAAATTTTGAACAAAAATATAATATATGTACATAATTAAGTCAACTCTACAACAAAGTCACTCCGTTTTTGTCATTACTATGCAGTAATGACAAAAACGGAGTGACTTAGTCGCGTTTCAACGTCAACTTAAAAGTTTTTGGTTCCGACAAGGCCGGCATAGTGGATGCGACTGTTGCTTGCAGACCTGCAGTTATTTAACTGTAGTAGCGGTCACCTCCATACATGTATCGCATTCCAGCTTAATCTGGCGGGGGGCAGTTATATGTCAGTCGAGTCATAATAAAAAGAAAGAAGTATAACGTCGAAATAAAAAGTCTTAAGGCATTGGTTATATTTTTTATTCAAGTAAATTCATTAAGGTTGTCCAAAGTGTTTTCATTAATCACCGTAAAGATTTTATCATTGATGGCCTCCTATCGTTGAGTAAAAACTACCTCGGCATGTTCAAACCACGCTTACTTAATTCTTTTAAATACATTATTTTAATGAAAATCGTTATATGGCATCTTATCGATCTTTTTAAAGGTTTCGTTTTTTCTGCACAGTGGTTCGATATTATAAGACAGCGCCCTGCTTGATGTTAGACTGGAATGCGGTCAATTAATGGAGTCTACTGCTTCCAGATTTTAATAACTACAAGTAATTGTTGCCACCTAGGTGTATCGGTTCCAAATACGCCGGCCTAGTTGGTACCGATACGCGATTAAAGCACTTTCGGACACTGTGCAAATGACCTTCTAATTAACTGTCTGTCTAACCCTCTAAAACAATGTTATGCCTACAATGCTCTTAAAATAATATTATATTATAAGTAGGTTTACATGTTACTTATAATTATACAAGCTCATTAATTATTAATCAATCAATCAAATTGTCACGCCTTTTTCCCACAGGGATAGGCAGAGACAATGAAGCGCCACTTGCCACGATCCTGACACAACTCCCATCGCTTCCCTCACATGTGGATTCTCTTCCTACAAGTTCTACTTGGGCACTAGGCAACGCAGCTTTCTTGAGGATGTCTCCGATTTGATCGGATGACCCTCCTGGGGCTGCCTTATTTAACGCATACATCCATATCGGATTGATAATTATTAACTATATTTTTTTTGTGACAACCCTGCCTAAAAAACAATCCAATTAAAGATGTTTATTTGAAAAATACAGATACATAATATATACTTGGATTACCCAATTAATAATTCTGAAAAATGGCTCCATCAATTTGTCAAAATAATGATTTGTGACCGGGAAAAGGCTTCGATCTCTCCGACCTTAATTATTGAACGGAGTTACACAAAGGTTTTTAATTAGTGTCATTTCTCAACTTCTGTTACCAAGTCAGGTACACGCTTCCTTCCATAATTAAAATTACTAATTAAAAATTAGCCTTCGATTATTTAAGTGAAAAAGGTCAATTTTATCAGTTTTCTTAGTATTATTTATTATTCTGGCAGTACAGGAAAAATTTAAGTGCACCTGATCAATTAATTGATGAAACTGAACCTGATCACGCAAACTCTGGAGCCCCTGCAAATTTTCAAAGACGAAATATGGAAAATAGGTTGATTAAGGAATTATAGATTGACGTTAAACAGGGCAGGCCCAGAAGGGTGTTTTTCGACCAAATCGGAGACTTCCTTAAGAAAGCTAGGTAGCCTAGTGTCCATAACCGTAGAGCTTGTATGAAGAGAATTGTGGATGTAAGGGAAGCTAGGGAGTTATGTCAGGATAGTGGCAAGTGACGCTCCTTTGTCACGGGTATAAAAAGACGACGTAGGAACAAGGTAAAAAGTTCTTCGGAACATTATTTGTGGTATAGGTGATAATCAATCAATTAATCAAATTGCCACGCTTTTTGCCCACAGGGATAGGTAGATACAATGGAGCGCCACTTGCCACGATCCTGACACAACTCCATCGCTCACAGCCACAATTAATAAACAAAATTGGCGTACAACCTAAGTAAATTCTAAATACTCGTAGTTTTTAATATTGTTTATTATTCATGTAAATTGATTTCAAAAAACCACCAGCATAAATATTGGCCTAAATTAGTTATTTTTCCAATAAAAGGATGTTATTGAAAAGCCGAGATTGGCTGTCGAGGAAAATTATTTTTGGCGCGAGCGCGTCGAGATGCGTCGTCAGGCACGGGGGCGCACGGGGTATTTCAGTGTGGGACGCGACCTGTTGAAGCGAGGTAGCGGGGAGGCCTCGCACAATTTCCCTCTCACATACTACAATACCGAACTTTCTTGGCTTATTCGTGTGTGGTGATTGGTGTTAATTTGTGCTGTGTTATAAAATATAGTCATTATGTGTTTTTAAGATTTTTTTGAAACTTTTGTGTAATTTTTATGTAAGTATATTTCATATTAATAAACAGAATTAAATTAAAAAAAATCAATCAATCGATCAAATTGTCACGCCTTTTTCCCACAGGGATAGGCAGAGACAATGGAGCTCCACTTGCCACGATCCTGACACAACTCTCTCGCTTACTTCACATTCACAATTCTTCTCTTCATACAAGCTCTATGGTTAAAAAATAATGTAATTTTAACCTTGAGAGACTGAATTATTGATAAAAATAGAGTTCTAATTGACATACTTATGATGCTTCAATGTAGAGCTGGAGTGTGATCCATGAATAAAGGCGATTACTGCCCCACATCAATGTTTGTAAGCGACGATTATACCCACTATACCTGCGTGGCTCAATTTAAGCTGATCCGCTACTTATAAGTATACAGACCCTGAAGTGACTTAGCCGCGTTTCGGGATCAGCTTATAAGTTGCCGGTTTCAACTAGGTCGCCATTGTGTAAGTGACTGCTACTTTTTTTTCCTTTATTTTTGACACGATATCTAACCTCGACCCGCCTGATGATAAGCAAGAGGAGGTCCAAAAGTGACGACAACTGAAAAAACCGAGTTTATTCACGGCTGCTTCAGTCTCCGTCACTATGCCGGCCAAAGGTGCTTCTTCACGCATCGCTTGAAGGATCCAAGGTCATAGGACGGATTAACTTGTCGATTTAACTGTAGTAGCTTTATTTAAGGACCGCACTCTAGCCTAATATCAGGCAGGGTGCTGTAATATGTCGAGTCACACTAAAAAAACGGAAACGTGACTTTTTTTTTTTTTTTTTTTTTTTATTGTGACACGACATCTGACCTCGACTCGCCTGATGATAAGCAAGAGGAGGTCCAAGAGTGACGACGACTGGAACAACCGAGTCAGTTCCCGGCTGCCCCAGCCGCCGCCACTATGCCGGCCTAAGGTGCTTCTTCACGCATCGCTTGAAGGATCCAAGGTCATAGGATGGAGAGAACACATGGGCAGGCAAAGCATTCCACTTGTCAATTGTTCTACAAAGAAAAGACGCACCGAACTTTTTAGTTCGACTGCCGATTCGGTCGATAAAATGTGGATGCTTTCCCCGACCTGTGCGGGTATTACGGGTGTGGAAGGACGAGGCAGGAATAAGGTTAAAGAGCTCTTCGGAACATTCTCCGTGGTATAGGCGATAGAGGACGCACAAAGCTGCCATGTCTCTGCGTAGTTGCATGGGCTCCAGAGTTCGCGTGACCTCTGCATCACCTATAATTCGGACAGCTCGGCGCTGCAATGAATCCAGGGCATTGAGAAGATACTTGGCAGAGCCGTCCCAGAGGTGCGAACAGTACTCCGCGCAAGAGCGAATCTGAGCCTTGTATAATATAAGGCGAAGCTCTGGCGCGAAGAACCGCCGCACCTTGTTCAGGATGCCAAGTTTGACCTGCCTATCAATCTTGAATTATAAAAATATCTCAGTATGTAAATTAATTTTGTAATCTAATTGCAATAAAATATAATATTTTATACCCATATGTAAATATTGTACGTTTTTAAATAGAATAGTGTTTACTGATGCTTATTATGTTTATGGATGAGCTGGGTATTATAATTTGATTGATTGATTGATTGAAGTGTAGCAAAATATATTTTATTTTCTAAGGTGTTGCGCGAATATTATTTATGAATTAAAATATTTTTTGCGGCTTATTATAGCGTTTCTTTTGATTCTTTGAAGTCGGAGAAGTCGGATTTGGTCTGTACCGCAACTGCTACAAATAATGTAGTATTGGAATCAAATAAAGCTGTAAAAATCTTTTATTTTATATAGAATGTTTGCGAATTACTTCAGAAAATACTATATATTAAAGGCAGATGTTTTCTCCTATTTTTTACATTTCTATACTAAGCTACTAAAGTGCTTTTATCATAGAAACAGGATGACCAAAGTACATTATATCAAAGATACATTGGTACCTGTGAGTGGTTAGGAACCAGTGCTTTCGGTTTGCGTGACCATTGCACTGCCACTAACCACGGGGATATATTATGATACTTTATATTATATATTTAAATAATCAATCAAACTGTCTCGCCTTTTTTATAAGAATAGGCAGAGATAATGGAACGCCACTTGCCAGAATCTTGACACAACTCCCTCGCTTCCCTCACATCCACAATTATTTTTCTACAAGCTCTACTATTATGGGTATGCCTAGTGGCAACCCAGATTTCTTGAGTATGTATGTCTCCGATATATTAAAAAATTTTGTTAGGAAATTACAAACTAATTTTAAAATAGTTTTAATATCTAATTCATGGATGAATTGTAAGCAAGAAAAAAATATAATAATTAAACAAAATTAACTGCATACTTAAAAGAAAATGTAAATAAAAACTAAATCAACAAACTTTTCTAGTCGGCATATTGACGGCGACTGAGGCAACCGTAAACTGACTCGTTTTTTCAGTCTATGGCGTTTTTGCATACCATCAAGTAAGTCAAAGTCTGTTGTTGAGTCTCTATAAAATAAAACAATATATGTATAATAAATAGAAATATAGTATGTTACTATTGCGTGAAAACTAAAAATCAAACAGACATATTTTAGTAGGGACTTTCGTTCAATAGATATCTTATCTATGCATGTCATTGGTTAAAGATAGTATTCCATTAGGGAAATATATAATATATCATTTACATATCTAACAAAATATTCAAGTAGGTCACAGGTACGTATACAAAATCACGCCTCTGACATCCCATGCTTCATGATGTGGAAATATAATAACCATTAAAATGGGTTACGGAAAGGTACTCGAATTGACGGATAGCTAATGGATTTTAAAATATATTTAAATAATCAATCAAATTGTACATCCCAATTCTCACAATTCAATTCGCTATTTTTCTGGCACAACTCTCTAGCTTCCTTTACATCTACAATTTTATTCTCTTCATACAGACTTAGTTATAGGTAATTAAAACACATTTTATTGTATTAAGTTTTATTTCCCTAATTGTTATAAATGTTTTTTTATATTTATTTTTTAATTTTGACTTGACATATGTATTAGGTTGGAGTGTGAATGGAAACGACTGCTACTACAGTCGAATAACTGTGTAAGTAGCAGTCACATCTAATATGCCGGCCTAGTTAGAACCGAGCTGATCTGAGTTGATCCCAAAAGGCGTTTAAGTCCCGGACCCGGAGTAAATATCGACCTCTGTTTTTATTTACAAATATTTTAATCTTATTAAATATCACACATAAAAGATATGAAACAAATATTTGCTCCCACCGGGAATCGAACTAAGGACTTTACGAGTTACAAACTGGTGTGCTGACTAATACGCCACGCTTGTCATCATGTCGGAAAAACTTTATAAAAGTACTCAGTATTTGGTATTTTCTCTTAATAAACAAATCTTGTCAACTTCAAATGATTGCAATTTCGTAGCTTTACAAGCTGAGTAACGAGTTAAAACACAGGGATGTTTTAACTTGCGCAATGCATTATGTAGGTAAAAATTGTGCTTAGCCAATGACGCTATAAAAGATTCATAGCAATTTAAACACTTTTCCATCAACTTTATGTCCAGGATTCGATCTATTTTGTCCAATTTAATGATGGGCACTGAAAAACAAAATCAAAATAGCTTTATTCTAAGTCAATTTTACAACACATAAAAGTTACGCGACCTCAGGGTTGGCATCAGTGAGTTTTTATTACTAATAAAATAAACTTACTTTTTGCATTATTACTTTCAAAATGTTACATCCGTTTTCAAAATGTTTCGTGTGAATGCCGAAAACATTTTAAGACCGTAAATTGATTTAGTCGTGTTTTGGAATCAGCTTGAAAGTTGCTGGTTCCAACTAGTTCGGCATAGTGAATGCGACAGCTACTCGCAGTTAATTAACTATATTAGTAGTTGTCTTCAATCACAGACCGAAATTCAGGATGTTATCATATCGACACAAAAATATAATAATAAGCATGTAGTTATATGTGTTATTATTTGATCATAATTATCACTCTTTCTTAGATTTTGCGCGAACATTGATTAATGAATTAAACAAATTTTATGCGGCTTACTAACGCATTCATTTTGGTTTTGGTTTTGATTTTACATTTTTTATTATTCTACCCCGTGTTTGTTGTTTGGAACATTAATAGCATCAACCAATAGGACGACCTGAAGAGTAATCTCTCCGAGACCACGATGGCTGCAAAACGTCGAAATAATAAAAACCCCCTTAAATTTGGTTAATTTCTTAAGGTTAATCAATCAATCACGCTTTTTCCTACAGGGATAGGCAGAGACGATGGAGCGCCCTTTGCTTTGATTCTGACACAACTCCCTCGCCTTCTTCAAATCCTCAATTTGAATCAATCAGCTTTCTCTTACGGGCACTAGGCAACCCAGTTTAACTGGCAGAGAAACTTACCTAAAAAGGTTTAAGCAACGTTTCCTTCCAGTTAACCTTAATTATTGTGATATATAGTTTTTATATTATTTTTTAAATAAACAAATAATTTTACTCAGCTATCACTTTCCTAATTTTAAAATTTATCGTCTGACAACCCTACATGCACAGAGCCATTTTTCATTGTGGTATTAATTTTATGTTCTTCCATCTTTTCGGCACTAAATTTAGGTCTTTAATTTTCCACTTACGTCACTGTATTGATGTTATTTATACTTAGTAATAATACTTGCCTGTAGTAGCTTTAAATATGTCTGTAAAAATTTCTAAACGCGACTGAGTTGCTGCACGGTCTGTTTCTCGAAATTTACCAATCCGAGGTAAAGTGGTATTACCAGACTGCGCAAATGACCACCAACTCTCTGCCTATCAGTCTCAAACACCCAGACATGAAGCAAATATCAATTACAACAATAGTAGTAGAAGTAGTAGTAAGCAGTGGTACCCAGCAAGGGCGGCTGTCCCTTAAGTGCGCTCGTGCGCTGAACCACCACATTTTAATAGATTAAAAATATATTATTTTATCTAATTTCCAATTATGACGAAACAATTTAAACTCTTTGTTAAACTATTAAAATTTATTTTCGCTGTAAAGAAGTTGTAGTTTTTCTATGAACCATATTTGTCCCACGCGTCAGGCCCACTAGCTCGTCTCCCATACAAGTTGTACTAGCAGTCCTCGTGCGCCACAGGCCCACAGGCCCACAGGCCCGACGCGTGAGACAAAAGATCGTTCATAGAAAATGTACCGAGCAAATAGTCTATTCTCGTGCGCCGCACGCGCGAACCGAAGATTACCGAACGAGCGAAAGCGCCTAAGGTTTGTTTGACAAAACGGCGTGGGCGGCGACGCAACGGCCATGTTGGATGACCACTCGTTATCAGTAAAGTATCGCTGTAAACCCGTGACGTGTTAATTATTGTTTGTTTACCTACGTAATTAGAGTTTTTTTGTTTTCTATTTGTTTGAATTTAAAAAAATTCAATACCAGATTTTAATAAAAAAGTGATCGAACATTTCACTTCGGGAAAAAGGCCGAATCGATTTAATTTATAAAAAATAGAAGGAACTATAGTATACATACAAAAAATGTTGTAATATTGCAATATCTAACCCTAAGACTTAGTGAGCAAGTAAAGTGCACCACCAGTTCGATGATCCACCAGCCGCCACTGGTACCCAGTCTGCTGATCTGGGTAGTACCACCACTTACAAGTATACAGACCGTGAAGTTATTTGTTCGCGTTTCGGGATCAGGCTGCATAGTGCATGTGACTTCTACTTATAGTTATTGAATTGTAGTAGCAGTGACATCCATTAATGGACCACACTCCAGCTTAATATGAAGTGGGGTTCTGTCATATGTCGAGTCACAATAAAATTATAAATATATATAGTATACTTTGTGAAAAACCTTTACTATGTTTACTTTCAGTCATTTATGTATTTCATTTCAGCAATATATGTCTTCTTTATAGTTTATAGTTTAATAAACTTTTCAAAGACTTTCGCGGTGCATTTGATATGGAATCCTTTCAAAGGAATGCTTTAGTTTCCTGACATCAGTCCGTGTGGACTGAACTACAAACGTTAACTTTATAATTTGTTTATTAAGTAGGGTTATGTGTAGGTACGCAAATACGAAGTTATTTGTACAGTTCGGAGCGGTACAGCTTGCTTTGATGTTCATTTTACGATTTTGTTCATTGGTTTGCACACCAGTCCGTCCTAGGTTCGATTCACTGTCGGGGCAAATAAATATTTGTTTCATTTCATAACACTTATTTGTAGTATTTAATAATTAGATTAATTATCACAAATATTTGTTACTAAAGAGTGGTAGCCAGTGGTACCCAGCCTGCACCACTTACAAGTATACAGACCGTGAAGTAATTTGGTCGCGTTTCGGAATCAGCTTGTAAGTTGCCGGTTCCAACTAGGCCGGTATAGTAGATGTGATTGCTGCTCACAGTTATTGAATTGTAGTAGCACTGGCATTCATTCATGGACCACACCCCAGCTTAACATCAAGCGGGGTACTGTCATATTATGTCGAGTCTCAATAAATAAAATAAAAAGTAAAAAGAAGCATATATTTGCTCTGGTTCTGGTTATCTAAGAGTGGTAGGCAGTGGTGCTCAATCTGCCAAACCGGGGTAGTACCATCACTTTCAAGTATACAGACAGTGAAGGCTATTGAGTTAGTTCACTGTTTGAAAAGTTTCTGATTCCAACTAGGCCAGCAAAGTGAATGCAACAAATACTTGCGGTTGCTTAACTGTCGTAGCAGCTTAACATCAGATATAAAGTTATCTAATGTTCTAGGATGTTGTAGGATGTGGATCTAAGGTTATAGGATGTGGAGTCACATTTTTTTAATGAGACGTGACATCTCACCTCGACTTTCTTTATAGTAAACCGACTTTAGACCGTTTTATTTTACGGCTGCCTTAGTCGCCGTCACTACGCTTCGCTTGAAGAATCTAGAATTATAAGCATCGTTTGAAAGAAGATGTACACAGGGGATTGGTTACATGAAAAGGATAAGTAAAAGTAGATTGACGAAAGTAATTTATAAATCTGATCTAAATGGATGCGTTAAACGAAGCAGACTTAGGATATTTTCTGACTTGTTGGGTTGGGAAATCCTAGTGTCTATAACCTTAGAGCTAGTATAAAGAGAATTGTGGGTGTGAATGAAGCGAGTGAGTTGTGTCAGGATTAGCGCAAGTGGCGTGGTACCCAGTCTGCCGATCCGGGGTAGTACCACCACTTACAAGTATACAGACCGTGAAGTGATTTGGTTGCATTTCGGGATCAGCTTGTAAGTGTCCGGTTCCAACTAGGCCGGCATAGTGGATGCAACTGCTACTCACAGTTATTGAATTGTAGTAGCAGTGAGATCCATTCATGGACCACACTCCAGCTTAACATCAAGCGGGGTGCTGTCATATGTCGAGTCACATTAAAAAAGACACATTAAAAAATTTGATTGGAACTTATGAATTATAAACCTATTAGGTATGCTATTTTGTTTTAGGTATAACTATTTTTTTCTTTGTTGCAGGTCTTAGGTGAAGTGTCAGTATGCGTTTGTGTTTGTGAATGGTGTCGTGTGGGTTTTAAATACCAAGGCGGTGAGCGGCGCGCGTTTAGACCGCGTCGCTTGTCGTCACCGCTTTACGCTGCGTGCGAAATGACGCCCAGTTGACGGCGGCGGTTGGCCGCGCCTCTGACCGCTGTAAAACAGATTATTCAGGTAAGTAAAATACTACTAAAATAACATTTCTATTGTGACTTGGACTTGGCATCATTTTGGAGCTCCAAGAGCACCAGTGGCGTAGCGTGGAATTCAGCAGCCCGGGGCGGAAAAAAAAATTCCGCCCCCTTATTTAGGAATTTCAATCATTGGTACAACAAATAAATCATTGGTATTTGAATTTCGGGTTCAAATTTTAATGATTTATTTTAGTTTTTTTAAATTTGCCGCCTCCTAAATGTGCTGCCCCTCCGCCCCCTCAACGCTACGCCACTGAAGAGCACTAACGAATAAAAAACCGAGTTTTTTTATTTTTTTTTATTGTGACTTGACACCCCGCTTGATGTTAAGCCGGAGTGTGGTCCATGAATGGATGTCACTGCTACTACAATTCAACAACTGTGAGTAGCAATCACATCCACTATGCCGGCCTAGTTGGAACCGGCAACTTACAAGCTGATCCCGAAATGTGATCAAATCACTTCACGGTCTGTATACTTGTAAGTACCTCGGATAGGCAGACTGGCTACCGCTGCCTACCACTCAAACAGTGCGAGGTGCGAACAGTACTCCGCGCAACAGCGAATTTGAGCCTTATATAGTAACAGGCGATCCTCTGGCGCAAAGAACAGTCGCACCTTGTTCAGGATTCCACGTTTGGGAAAGGTCTTAATAGCCCGCTCCCCGTGATCCAAGTTGTTGCGAAGAGACATCTTTATCATATCCAGTCAGCCCGAGTTTCCGAGGGAGGTGTTACAAAGAGTTGGATAAGGATGGAAAAAAGTTCCTACGCTCCTTAGAGTATATTCAGCGCAAATTATGTTGACGTATGACCAAGGTTACTGATTTATTTTTAGAATTATTCTTAGTAAAGGACGACAGGTACGAGTTTTGAGGGGTGGCTTATGAAAGTCACATAAACTAGGGATCACTTTTATATTCTACCAAAGTTTTATGTTTCATGAAATTGTTATGAAAGGTTCTTTATTTATATTCAAGTATTGTTTTTTTTCCAATTCATATCAGCCTTATATTGCTAGTATTCGCACTATATATTTTTATTATTGTAGCTTTCGACCGCACCCCGTCTGATGTTAGGGACGAAATTTTGTGTATTTATATTTACAGCCGGTTGTACCAAAAAATTTCAATAGTTTTGACTACAGTATTAGGAATATAGGATTTGACCCTGAATATGTGAATCATATGTGCCTGATAGAGTCCGGACAGGGACAGGGTTTAAGGGAGCAATAGAGTTGCTTTGGGTTTCTTGTATTTACGCGGCATCTCTATTTACGAGTATATCAAATTATTAACTACTAGCTGCGTAAGCCCGGGTCAAAATACATCGCACGATTTTCCTTTATGTATGTATAATATAGCCTATGTTACTCACGAAGAATGCAGCTTTCTATTGGTGAAATAATTTTAAAAATCGGCCCAGTAGTTTCTGAACCAATTCATTACAAACAAACTTACAAATCTTTCCTCTTTATAATATTAGTATAGATATAAAAACATTAATTACATTAGATCAAATTATTTCGCCGATAATTTTTTATTTTTATTTATATCTTAATATTTTTTAATTGTTTCGAATTAATACTTCGACATGATTGATGGTAAGCTAAGAAAAGCCAACGATAGATTGCCAATATTATTTTTAATATATTTTGAAATTATTTTAACTAAAGTTTAAATGTATTTAAAGACAACGTAACCGCTGCCCCTGTGCTCCTACAGCACAAGTCTACTGGATCTATGTTACAAGTTAATCCAATTATACACTTGTTAGCCGCATTATAAGCTTTAACTGGTGGCTAGTGATAACAACTATATTTCTAATAGTTACATATGTTACCATGTAATATATTATAGAGTTAGATATTTTATTAGATATTTCATTTCATTAGAGTTAGATATTCAAAGGATATCCAATATTATAGTATTATTACTGCATAGAAATAAAATCACATAATTATGTCTACTACGATTGGAGATCTACCCGGCGCGACCGCTCTGACCACTGACCCTGATCACTGATATCACACTGACAACGCCAATGTGCTTGCGTCGAAATCCTTTAATTTACTGAATCCACGTCGTTTATTGTAGGGTTAATAGTATTCTGACGTATTTAATTTAAATAAATAGTTTACTAGATAATTGAATCAATCAATGCTTTTTACTCCGTGCGCCTATATTCAACTCGTCCTAACACACGAAAAACAACCTTATATTCAACGACTTCCAGAGTTTTTTTTCTTTCTACTTGTTTATGGCTTTAGTATTTAACTTGCCAGTGTCAAAGTAAAAATATATGGTTCAATGTTAAAACATTGTCAAGTAAAGATGAAGATGAACCACGCGAGTGATTCATCAAATGATGACGATGATAGTGAGGTTGATGATGATCGTTTTAGTAAAGCGGCGGAAAGCCTTTACTAAAACTTCAGAAGGAGTCTTGGAGGGAACACGAAGAAACACGTTTCACAGCTTTAAATTACTTGTTTATACTTGATCAACTTAAAAATGATTACTGGATAACAATTCCACCATTATTACACATTAATATTTATGAAAAACACAAGCTTTTCAAATAATTTAAAATTGTACGTCCTGTCACTTGCAGTTGCCCGCCAAAACTCCGACTTCCAGAGTTTGTGAATTCCTAATGTTTGTATATAAGTAGGCAAAGCTTTGATTGGTAGTCCTACGTCTGTCTTAGTTGATTTTGTAATACACACATTAATAAATAAATAATCTGAAGAATTGGTTAACATATAGGTTTCAGTAAAAGTGAGCTAAAAATATACATTACATCTATATAATAATCGATACAATATCAATCAATAACTGTCTCCGTGTAATAACATATCCTTTATCAAAGGACTACTGAGTCCACCAATATGACTTTGGCCTAAAGGTAAATACGATGCTCATTTTCGGCTCTTGGGAACGAGCACAGGTTACAAACAATTATATATTTATGGTTTGTATGGAAACCATAAATATTTTTTTTAAATTATTATTGTAAATAATAATATTTATAATATAATATATATAATATAAATATTTATATAAATATTATAATATTCAATCTAATTACTAAATATTACAAATAAAAGCAACGAAACTAATATTTTTTCGGGCCGGGAATCAATCCTGGGACTTTACGCGTATTGCGATAACCAATGCGCCAGGCATGATGTCAATCTACAGCCGATTTTAAATTTACCTGAAAATTTCAGCTTCGCCATTGCTTCTTCAGAGGATATGTTTTCTGTGGTAGTGTGTAGAATCGAGTTATAACTCCAGCAATCCTTCCCGCATAATCATTGTAATTGTAACCTTATTCCATTACAACTAGATTAAATATATATATTTTTTTATTGTGACTCGACATATGACAGCACCCCGCTTGATGTTAAGCTGAAGTGTGGTCCATGAATGAATGTCTCTGCTAAACAAAGCAAATAAATAACTGTAATGATCAACAGACAATATTAAAATTATTAATTAATATTATATTATTAATCCAACATTTAAAGACTCAATCTAAAAAGTATTTCCAGTATAATCCGGGCTAGTACCACCACTTACAAATATACAGACCGTGAAGTGACTTAATCGCGTTTCGGGATCAGCTTGTGAGTTGCCGGTTCAAATTAGGCCGGCTTAGTCGATGCGACTGCTACTTACAGTAATTAAATTCATGGACCTTACTGCAGCTTAACATTAGGCGGGGTGCTGTTACATGTCTAGTCATAATAAAAAAATGTAATTGTGTCATTTATATCAGTTTATATAACAAAGAATTGTTTTATAAATATTGGTTGAAATTGAATAAAGAATTCGATGAAGTGTGAAAGGCATAAAGGATCATGTTATTGCCTGTAACACTATTCCCGTGGGGTGACTGGTGTCGGGAGTATGTACGATTGGCGAGTGTTGGATTTTTCTACAGATTCTCGCCGTGCAATATCCTATTGAAAATTTTCAACGAATACAGACATTTTCTTGTATATGAATGACATCTTACAAAGATTTTACTTTTTAAAATGAAGATATGAAAAAGTATAATATTATAAAAAAAAAAATTGCCTGATGGTAAGCAAGAATAAGCCCAAGAGCGCCGACGATTGAAAAAATAGATTCAGTTTACAGTTGACTCAGTCGCCGTCACTATGTCTGTATTTTTCATAATATGTCATGTTATTATTATGAAAATTAGTTTTAAAATGCAAACAATAATTAAGATAGTGTAGAGGAATTTCGCCGTAGGCACATAAAAGCTGGGTAGCTTAGTGGTAAAAGCGGTCGCGCGTCATGTGCTGTACCGGTTAAATTCCCGGTCGCAGGTGACCGATGTGCACGAATTTTTCTATTCAATTTAAATTACAATTTTTTACAGTTATAAGGAGAAAACTATTAAACTATAAACTATATTTTTTTATAGTTATTATAAGGAGAAACCTATTAAACTATAAACTATAATTTTTTATGACTTTATTATAAGGGGATAACTTTATTATAAGGAGAAAAAAAATTATTTTCCATATTTAATAAAAAAATTCACATATTAGTATAATTATATATTTTTACATTACTATAAATGTTAACTTAGTTTTCAATACTAGAAGAGAACTAAATAATCTTAGATCACTGGTGCATACTTTTATTATTTTATCCTGGTTTGAATATCCCAAAGTGATGTTTTAATTAGGGTGATAACTATCAATCAATTAATTAACAAATTGTCACGCCCTTAACCCATAGGGATAGGCAGAAACAATGGAGCGCAACTTGCCATGATCCTGACATAACTCTCTCGTTTTCCTCACATCCACAATTCTCTTCATACAAGCTCTACGGTAATGGGCACTAGGCAATCGAGATTTCTTGAGGATGTCTCTCAATTGGTTAATCGAGGTGATAAATAAAGATGCTTATTCGTTTACTTTCTCTCTTAAACCAGCTGTATGAATTTTAAGTAATTTAAGGTGGCGTAATAATAATTTATCACGTTTAGTGTCTATGATCTATGATCGTTAAATAGGTTAGTATTGGAATGCATGTACATATGGCCCACGCTAACATTAAAGATTTTTCAACTAAAGTCGAAGTTCATGAACAAAGACTATCATCGGTAGAGAAAGCCGCTAAAAATCAACTAGAATTTCAGCGGAAAATTGCAGGAATAGAAGAACGACAGAATACCAGAGAACAATGGGATCGGTCTAATAATGTCGAAATTAAAGGTATCCCGATGTCGAAAAATGAAAATCTCTTTGAAATAGTTGACAAAATTGGACGTGCAATTAATTACCCAATTACTAAAGGACAAATTAACTTCTTAACACGGGTACCAACTAAATCTGAAGGTAACCCGAAGCCGATAATAGTGAGTTTTATGAATAAATATGCCAAAGAAGACTTCATAGCATCAGCCCGCAAATGCATAAATCATCTTGCAGTAGACATAGGGTTATCAAGCCATACGAAAATATTTGTAAATGATCATCTTACCATGGCGAACAAGATTCTACTGAATAAGACCAAAACAATGGCAAAGGAACGTGGGTACCGGTACTGTTGGGTTAAGAGCTGCAAAATACTGATACGCAAGAATGAGACGTCTCCTATCCAAGTAATCGACTCAGATGTATCCTTACAAAATTTAAAAAACTAATATTTTTATACTATAGTACTAACATTGTTAAGATTCATTATTTGGTTTTAATAAAATATATTTACAGTTTGAGAACCTCAGATTTACTAACACAAAAAATTTCAATACACATTAAACCGGCATTGACATGTCAATCACTCTTTTGTTCATCGACTAGGCTATTCATTGAGAATAAATACAAAAATTATTTAACTTTGTATAAGATTATTATTGTGTGGGCAAGTGTAGATCTTATTACTATTGAAATAAGAACCATTATCTATGAAAACTTATTACTACGTTTTTGTTGTATTACCCTCTCTGTATGTATCATTTTTATAATTTTGGACAGGGTAGTTGAGAGGTGTGATGGTGTAATGCTAATTTCTATTATAAAGTCTCTTCTTACCATTCATTGTATTTATATTGTTTTATCAATGAGATTTAACTATAGAATTGTTATATATTATTTAATTTTCTATCATACTACTGTTACACCTCTTACTTTATCGTTTTGTGAATGTGGGCTTTCTAATAGGTATATGAATAACAAAAAATCATTAATTATAAGTGAATGTTCATATTATGATTTCTTCATATATAATATTAAACGAACGCTTAATATTTATGCATTGAAAATCACTTGTGTTTCTTTTGGGTATTCTTGCAATAATTCACTTTCTTACTATTGTTTATATTATTCACAAATACTTTACATTCAATTCTCTTAATATATATTATCAAAATGTCAGGGGCTTACGCACTAAAACTAATATTTTTGCACGGAACCTGTCAATGACTTCTTACGATATAATAATTCTGACTGAAAGTTGGCTGCTCGAAGGAATATGTAACGAAGAACTATTCGGGGATTGTTACACAATAATCAGACGAGACAGGGATCTGCATAAGACACAACAGTCGAGGGGTGGTGGTGTTGTCATAGGAATAAATAAGAAATTTAATGCGGTGCCTCGCCCCGAGTGGCATTCATCAGCCGAAGACGCGTGGGTTACTCTCAATTGTATTAGTGGTAAACCCCGTATAACCTATAGATTGCATATTAATGTTCTTTATTTGTGTGCTGAGAAGCTGGGCAATAATTTTGACAATCAATTAACAAATTTTCTTACAAATATATCTGATATAATTTTAAATAACCCACTAGACAAATTCCTATTAATTGGTGATTATAATATGAGTAAAATTCAATGGACAATGAATGGTAAAACATTGACATTAGTTCCTAATAACAATGGGGTACGTCAATCAACGTATGATAATTTAATAGACACACTGAACTTGAATAATTTAGTGCAATTTAATACCATATTCAATTTAGATAATAAAATTTTGGACTTAGTGCTGTCTAACGATCATATTGAAGTCATTAGAGCACTGGATCCTTTAGTGCCTGAGGATGCCTATCACCCTGCATTAGAGATCCAAGCAGACTTTATGCAATACCACACACTTCGTGACGCGCCTCGGACTAAGATTTTATACAGTAAAGGGGATTATGAATCCCTTACTGCTGAGCTTGTTCGTGTCGACTGGCAGGATGTCCTTAGTGCAAACTCGTTGGAAGACTCAGTCTGTGGATTTTATAAAATACTCAATGACCTTATAGCCGATTTTATCCCTACAATTAAAGTTAAAAGTAACAAATTTCCGTCATGGTACAGTCCCGCTTTGAAAAAAGTTCTTAACGAAAAACTCAAGTTCCATAGAAAATTTAAACGTTACGGTAATCTCAGCGATGAGTTGTCATTTAAGCTATTACGTAAACGAGCAAAGAACTTGGAGTCTGCCTGCTTCTCACAGTTCATTCAAAATACTGAGAAGTCTATTTTAGATAATCCTAAAGCATTTTGGACTTACATAAAGGGTTTAAGAAAATCAAATTCTGTCCCTAGCTCTATGTGCTACATGAACAAAACCAGCTCGAATGCACAGGAAATTTGCGATATGTTTGCGAAACACTTTGATTCCACATTCTCGCATAATCGGTCCTTTGATGTGGTTGAATTATCTGCTGGACCCGCTTTTATACAGTCTCCTAACTCTATCCACAGTATTATTATAGATGAATCGACTGTATTCAAACTATTGTCTACACTTGACACCAATAAATCGGCAGGGCCAGACAACATACCAGCATTTTTTATCAAACGCTGCGCTAGAGGTCTTGTCGTACCAATAACTACTCTCTTTCGTAGATCTATTGTAGAAGGAACAGTCCCAACTCTGTGGAAGTCGGCTTACATAACACCTGTTTTTAAAAAAGGTCGTAGAAATCAAGTTACTAATTATCGTCCTATCTCTAAATTATGCATTTTCTCTAAAGTTCTTGAGCGACTCGTTCATAATCAACTCCATGCAGCTCTGAAATCAACTTTTTGTCATTTCCAGCATGGGTTCCTAAAAAATCGTTCTACCACATCAAATATGATTCTTTTTACTGATGATATTCTGAGGAGCATTGAGCATGGGGGTCAGGTTGACGTCGTGTACACAGACTATAGTAAAGCTTTTGACAGTATTAATCACCATAGATTATTACAAAAGATGGAAAGTGCAGGTATACACGGCAGCCTGCTCCGATGGTTTGGTTCGTATATTGATCGACGGAGTCAAGCAGTGGTTCTAAATGGCTACATGTCCAAGTGGATGCATATTCCATCTGGAGTCCCTCAGGGATCACTCCTGGGGCCTTTTTTATTCATTATTTTCATTTCTGACATTAGTACCTGTTTCAATCACTCCAAAATATACCTATATGCCGACGATATGAAAATTCTAAAAACTATAAATAATCCCCAAGATCACATATTGTTACAGGATGATCTGAATACGTTTTATAACTATTGTAATATTAATTACCTAAATCTAAATGTATCTAAATGTCACAGTATCACTTATACAAGAAAAAGTAATATTTCTACACATACATATGTTATTAACAATATCCCCCTTTCGAGGACTGACTGTATCCGAGACCTCGGAATACATATGGACACTAAGCTGCTTTATGACTCGCATATCAATAACATTGTCGGCAAAGCCTCTAAAGCTTTGGGTTTCCTAATTCGCTCCTCAACACACTTCAAAAAAATTAAAACTATAAAAATATTATATTGTAGCATGGTTCGAAGTCATCTCGAATACTGCTCGCAGGTATGGAGCCCTACATACGACATATATGTTTCCCGAATTGAACGAATTCAAAAAAGATTCCTTTCTTTCTTAAGTAAAAGAGAAATTCAACCCAAAAGTACATATAAGGAACGCTGTACTAGACACCATTTACTTCCTCTATCTGTCAGGAGAGACATAGGTGATGTAGCTTACTTGTTGATGATAGCTAGAGGAAATGTAGACAGCTTTCAACTCCTAAGCCGTGTGTCTTTGAGAGTACCCAAGAGAAATTATCGAAATCATGATATCCTCCATATACCATTCGCTACCACTAATTATAGAAAGTTCTCATTCTTTATTCGATCGGCAAAAACTTTTAATACATACTGTCCAACCATGGATCTGTACTGTAGTAATATTGATAAGATAAGAAAACACTTGTCCGTTGTATTGCTCAATGAATATATGCCTTAAATTATATTTTTGTTAATGCTAAGATATTTTTATTGTAGTAGTTACTTGTTTTGTAGTATTTTAGGTTGATTTTTCCATTGTATTATATATAGGTGGGAACTAATTAGGCTTAGTTTTATTATAGTTTGTATCTAGATTTATAAAATAGCTGTAAGTTTTCCTAAAATAAATAAATAAATAAATAAATTAATTAAAGGATTTTACCTGCAAACGTGTGCAAGTGCATACAACATGTTTGCGAAGGTTGTTAGTTTTGAAGTAACAAATTGGATGACGAATGAACGAATGAAATTTGAAAACAGTGTTTTGTATGTTCAACAAGGCGCCCTGTCAGTTGTCGGCACTAGTAGTAGACTGGGCGATTTTATTTGGTTTTCTCTTTTGTACTTTCGATTTATTTACTTTAAATCCCATTCATATGCGAATTATCAATATTTTATTATAGGTAGGCATAACATAATAATAAGTAATAAAGTTATAGGTACTAGGTAGGGTTATATTTTTCGCTTTTTAGTGTAGTGATTTCTTGTAATTCTGGAAGTCGGATGCAATTTTTTAAAGTTTATTTATCTAAATTAAAGCCGCCAATTGTACCATACGTTTATTTTTATTGTCTGTGTATTCTACTTTGAATTGCGTATGTCTGAACAAAAATGAACTGAACATTTTCACTGAATCAATTTTAACATAGATAGACACAACTTGATCGACTGATGTAAATTCCTATTGTGAAAGGAAATTTAATTTACGAAGCTGTTACTCAAATAATGGAATAATCAATTTTATATTGCTATGCGAGTTTGAGTTTGTTCCTTTAAGATTAATAACTGTATAAACGTTTATAAAGAAGGGCTTTACAATGCCTACTATCATAGGACGCGTTTGGAGAAAACTTAAGATGTGGCAGGATCGTAAAAAGTTACACCAATGTATGTGGGAATTAAGGCTCAATAATTTGGCATGATATTGTCTTTATGGAAATATATTCTTAAAACCTATATAGATTTTTACACAGGTAATCTAAAGACAAGTTAAAGTAGAATGTCGCAGAGCAGGGCGACCACCTACGCTGCGTTTTCCGGTTCGAAGAACACTCAAGAACCTTTCTTCCCCATCGCTTGTCGGTTCTTCCAGCGATGTGGTCAGAACATTGACACCTCGCTTACAAATCCCGCGATCGTCACCGACATAGCTCGCAGTTACCGAACTTTGGTTCTTCGGAGAATATCTTCGTTCCGGAATCTATCGCGCAAAGATACTCCAAGCATTGCTTTTCCCATTGTCCGCTGAACGTCTCCGAGCTAATAAATTATTAAAATACAATTATTACTGGTACCTACAGTTTTTTAACTGTAGTAGCAGTCACCTCCATTCAATAAACCGTACGTCAGATTAATATAAAGATTTGTCATAATTTACCGAGCCACAATAAAAAATATTTTTTTTTGATTAATATCTATCTACTCTTATTTAGGCGTAAAATTAAAGCCTAATAGCATTTATATGATCTTCACGACTTTCAATTCCGTTTGGCAAAATTGTTTGCCTTTCTTCAGCGTAATTGTGTCTGAAACACAATTGAGAGAGGGTGAATTAAATTATCACTTCATGATGTGAACGTGAATGACACCTGTTAACGTTAAAGAATTCTTACTAAAATAAAACTGGGTAAAATACCTATACTCAATTTGCTACAGAAAAGCAAACTCTAAGTTGTAGGACTAAAACCCAAATTGGTTAAAAAATATTTACTATTAAAATGTTCGGTTAAAAATTCTTTTCGAGTAGCTCACATTCAGTTTGTAGTGAGGAAATTGAAATGTTCTCATTTTTTGGATTTCAATTGCAGCGTGTGTTCTTTTAAAGAATGCTTCTTTATTTTTCTCTTTTAATTTAAAAGGAATATATAGTATAAATAGCGTTGATGGTTCGGGCACATGGAAAGGATGAGTGAAAGTAGATTGACGAAAAGAATTTATAAATCTCATGTCAACGCATCAAGTTAAACAAGACAGGCCCAGGAGGGTGTTTGCCATCCAAATCGGAGACATCCTTAAGAAAGCTAGGTTGCCTAGTGCCAATAATCATAGATAGAGCTTGTATAATTATTGGCACTAGTATGAAGAGAATTGTGAATGCGAAGGAAGCGAGGGAGTTGTGTCAGGATCGTGACAAGTGGCACTCCATTGTCTCTGGCTATCCCTGTGGAAAAAAGGCGTGACAATTTGATTTGATTAATTGATAAA
Organism: Tinea trinotella; assembly: GCA_905220615.1. NCBI lineage: Eukaryota > Metazoa > Arthropoda > Insecta > Lepidoptera > Tineidae > Tinea > Tinea trinotella. The sequence continues at coordinate 11,563,591 of HG992312.1, forward strand.
TAGTATTATTACTTTATTACATTATTAAATTACAATCAGAAACATGATTTCATAATCAAGCCACGTAATATAGCATAAGATAGGTAAATATAAAATAGCTCTATTCCACTTTAAACCTAAAATTTAGTAGCGAGGTTTGTCGCTCTAAGAGCTTAATGATTGCTCTAGATGTGGAAGGTAGAGGATTATAATGCACTTTCATTCCTCTAAACTACTTCAAAGTGACGCGCTTAGTTGCGGCTACAGAATAATGTACATCAATTTTAGAGTGAAATCACATTGTATGTACTATCGTTTAGATCATCGTTTAAAAATCTTGATTTTTAAGTGAAATATGGTGAAAACCTAATTAAATAATTTCATCATCAAAATGTCAGCTAATTAAGTCATCTACTGCTTCATGTCCATAAACTCCTCTCCCAGCAATCTTTACGGGGGCCAGCATTTAGCGGTTTTCAGCATTCCTACTGGCACATAGCTGGAACAAATTACATAATAAATTATTGTTTAACTTATATACATTCTATAATATTAACAGTAAATTATACAAAGGATGAGTGAAGGTAGATTGACGAAAGCAATTTATAAATCTGATGTGGATGGATGCGATAAACAAGGAAGGCCCAGGAGGGTGTTTTCCGATCGAATCAAAGATAATACTAAGAAAGCTAGGTTGCCATAACTCTAATGTCCATAACATTAGAGCTTATATTAGGAGAATTGTGGATGTAAAGAAAGCGAGGGAGTTGTGTCAGGATCGTGGTAAGTAGCGCTTCATTGGCTCTGCCTATCCCCATGGGAAAAAGGCGTGACAATTTGATTTATTGATAATATATACAAAAATATATAATATGTGCGGGACCGGGTCGACTAAATCGAACCTCCGCAGAACTTGGAAACGCGGCCGTCGAAAGACGAGCTCAGCCGTGACGACGAAAGTCGATCTACGGGTTTCCAATTCTACGGCAGGCTGACTCCCGCGCTCACCAGTGGTCTCTCCAGAGGACCAACGTCCGTTAGCCTAGAGCTGGAGAGTACCGGTGAGTTTGGGCTTGCCGACGAACGGTCCGATGCACCGAAGAAATGCCGGGGTGCACGATGGGTGGTGATGCGATGAAATGAAACACCAGATCTTGAGAGTTCAGGCTTCGTTCCTCTTCTATAGTCCCCAGTCTTGGTCGGATGGCGGTGAGGTGGCGTGTGCGGCGGTGGTGAACTTCGAACTGATTTTTGCGTGCTAGGCCGCCTATATTTATTCGCCACCTCTCCCGGCGCTCGGTGACTCTCGCATGCCGCGACGCGAGAGCCAATGAGCGTCGAGTATTCGCCGATCAACCAAGAATGGGGATAAGAAAATTGCACGAAAATACTATTTATTTATATTTACAATTCTCTTATACTATTAACAATTATTATTATATCTATATTAATCTATAAACTATTGGAATTTACATAAATCTAATAAGAAACCATTCTTCTATACTATAACTATTCTAAGTGCCTATTCTAAGCTCTAAGTGGTGCTAACTAAGTGCTTATAACTATACAAAGAGCTTGAATCTATCCTATTCCTATTTACAATGTCTATAAACTCTATTCCCAGCCTTAAATCGCGTCCGAATAATCCTATATGCTTAAGTAGATCTATACACTTTACATTGGATACTTTTACCAATTTAACTATCTATAAGTGTAGTAGAAGCTATAATCTATCTAAATACTAAGACCTAAAGTAGAAAAGTTAATACTTAAACTCTATAATTAGGTCCGAACATTCTAGTATGCCTAATGCTGACTAGGTTTTAATATTACCTCTTATTTAAGTGTCTTTACATAAAATGAGATATCGTCTATCATTCTATATTAGAACTATCCAATTCCACATAAAATAATAGGTATCACTATAAAACTATTAGCACTGCAATGGCAAGGATTCAAGTCTATTGCGCCGACCAATGGCAGCGCTTACATTATCAGCTAATGGCGTGAAAGCAGCGCGCCGTTATTGCACCTTAGCTTGGTATTTTCCTATTGACTATTCCTGTTGGAAAATACCAAGCTGTACTAGAAAAGGCCATTGCAGGTTTTCCTGTTCTATAAACATAATTACATGATCAAAATCACATATCTATTCTATGCTATACGATAACGTGATTTGATAAATTATGTTACCAAATCACACATCTATGTGATTTGGTACGTATATCGACCCTGTAGTGGTAGATAAACTATTTGTTCTTTTAAAGAACCGAACTTAATAATTTAAGCCCTAACTATTATATTTCCCTGAAGCAGGCGAAATCTATCTTACGAACATTTAGTGTTTGTGGCGGGCTAAATTATTATCTATTGATACGTTATGCTAGTCTATATACGTAATAATAGATTCGTATTCTCGAATGTGCTAATTATGTGTGATTAAAAACTAAGCTAAACGTGACGCGACTTAAGACTAGACGTCTACTTATAACTATGTGCGATACGTCTTGTTAACTATACTTTTTTAACGGCTTATAACTAAACGAGTTATATCTAAAGCGCCTACCTATGCCTATAAGACGACTCATATCTAGAACGCCTACCTATTACCTAACGGCTTATGTCTAGAACGCCTACCTATTACCTAACGGCTTATATCTAGAACGCCTACCTATTACCTAACGGCTTATGTCTAGAACGCCTACCTATTACCTAACGGCTTATATCTAGAACGCCTACCTATTACCTAACAGCTTATATCTAGAACGCCTACCTATTATTGTAAGACGACTTATATCTAGAACGCCTACCTATGACATTGCGACTATCTATCTACATTGACGATCAGAGCAGAGAAACTTGTAGTGACGTCAAGAGCAGAAACCGAGGAAATGCGCCGTCCTGTCGATAGCTCTGAAAAGAGCTGTTTTAGCACCCGTATAACACGTAGTAGCTCTGAAAAGAGCTGTTTGTGAGAGAGGAGTGCTGTGCCCAGTTTCTTTCTTGACGCGACGTGAAGTCTTCAAGATATCCTTCAAGGGTCCTTTGTTCTTCTATGGCGTGGGCGTAGCGACGATGGGCACAGCGATGACGTCCTCTCTCTACGGGTGCGGGCGGCGCATTGAGCGGCTGCGCTCTGTGCGCCCTATTTATAAGCGCGCCGTGAGACAGGAATTTCGTCGACGTGGGAACATTCGCGAACAATAGCATTCCAACGGTACGCCTACATGCGAAACTATTTGACTATTCGGTTTAAAACCTAACTAATATGAATACCTATCTATATACAAAATGCAATGTCGTATTAATTAATAAACTATATTTACATGTGAGGCGTCGTGCACATACTCCCGCCGTGCAGTGACGTAGGCTGCTGTTTGTTGACTATGGCGCTGCATCCTCTGCTACCGGTGTCACGACGTCTGGCTTGTAGTCGGTTGGCAGGACGATGAGCTTCTTTGTGGGACGCCTTAGAACTCCACCCTTAGTTTGCACGTCCACGGCTCGTACAATGTTGTCCTTGCCCGGATATGTTGCCACTACCTTACCCCTTGGCCAGGTATTGCGGGGCAAGGTATTATCGCAGATCAGGACGACGTCTCCTAATTTTAACGCCGCTCCCTTGCTCCTTGGCTCCCGCCGATTTTGTAGGTCGGGCAGATATTCTCTGAGCCATCGCGACCAGAAATGATTGGCGAGTTGCTGAGCCCGGCGCCAGTGAGATTTATGGTTCAAATCTCGCTCGTCGAAGGTTCCTGGCGTTTGCACTTGACCTGATCCTCCTATCAGGAAATGATTCGGAGTTAGGGACTCGTCGTCTTCTGCGTCTGTTGATACATGGGAGAGTGGTCTGCTATTTACTGTGTATTCTGCCTCACATAGTAATGTGTGTAGAACCTCTTCTGTGGGGTGAATCTTCCACACATCTTCGCTTCCCTTTTGATAAATTCTTCGAATTGAACAAGGTCTGGCTCGTCTTCGGCTCTATTACTTGAAAAATCGATCCAGCGGTATCGTAGAGCAGGCGTCAATTTGTCCACTATGTCTTGAATTATCTCCGGGTTATACAGGTAGCGCGATTTCTTTAATATTTTAAGTGTAGCTACGCTGTTTCTAATCTTGCTTGCGAAAAGACATATATCTCTGGGTGAGTCCGTAGTTCTCCCAATGCCACGTAGTTTAGCCATCTCCGCCTTTGCGATGGCGTCTGCACGTCCGAAACTCTCTTCTAATTCTATCATGATTTCTCGAGCGTCGGCATTCGCTATTAATAGGGGCTGCACTGTTTCCTTCGCTCTTCCTCTCAGGGCTCTTCTTAAACGGGCCGTGTTCTCGACCTTTGACAAGTGCTCGACTGACTCATCGAATGCTGCTTTAAACGTCAACCATTGTGTATATGAACCGTTGAATGGTGGGAGGTCCATTGTATATCTTGTGACATTTTGCGTGGGTTGACTGATACGGCAAGCTTGTGTAATTGCCATAGCTAAGTCTGTGAGTCCTTGCGAAGATCCGTGAGGGTTCGTAGGAGGTTGTTCGGTCGGCTTCAGCTCTTCCGACTTCGGTTGCGATGCCTTATATTTGCATTTGTCCCTTTCTTCCTTAATAAGCGATTTCACTTCTTTTCGTGAGTGTGAGGTGCTTCTTCTATTTGCTTCCGCCGTGACTCTGTCATCCGACCAAGACTTGTTGACAGAGTGTTGAGAGATATCGTCTTCTTGCTGTGACTCGTTGGAGCTATATTCTTCTGACTCGGAGGCCTCGAGTTGTAATCTATGTGCTCGGAGTTCGCACAGCTTGAGTTGAGCTAGAGCTATATCTTCTAGCGCTTGGGCGAGTCGGCGATTTTCGTCTCGTCCCTCTTTTGATGATCTCTTCTTTCTATGTTGCGGCGCGGCCATGTCATAAGTTGAGGCTAACGGCGCAGGTATTGAGGCGGTCGGCGTAGATGCGTAGTATTCAAACGACGTAGGTGCGACACGTAGCTCGTGTTGAGATGTGATTTCGTGTCTTGAAACATGTGGCGTCGGTGAGCTTGTACGTATCGTAGGCGAGGTTGTGCGCAGCTCTGGAGAGGTTGTGCGCAGCTCTGACGAGGTCTTGCGCGGCGCTGACGAGGTTGCTTGTGGCATCGGCGATGTAGCGCGCGGCGCGAGTGGTGCAGGGGTCATCGGTGGCGTGCGTCTGACAGGGCGATAGTCTCGCGACGACGGGATGTCGAATGACTCTGCGTGTGAAGCCTCGCCTTGGTCCCTCCCCCTCTTCGATCTGGTGATCGGCATCGTGCACGGATCCGGCTCGAAGGACCAAAATGTGCGGGACCGGGTCGACTAAATCGAACCTCCGCAGAACTTGGAAACGCGGCCGTCGAAAGACGAGCTCAGCCGTGACGACGAAAGTCGATCTACGGGTTTCCAATTCTACGGCAGGCTGACTCCCGCGCTCACCAGTGGTCTCTCCAGAGGACCAACGTCCGTTAGCCTAGAGCTGGAGAGTACCGGTGAGTTTGGGCTTGCCGACGAACGGTCCGATGCACCGAAGAAATGCCGGGGTGCACGATGGGTGGTGATGCGATGAAATGAAACACCAGATCTTGAGAGTTCAGGCTTCGTTCCTCTTCTATAGTCCCCAGTCTTGGTCGGATGGCGGTGAGGTGGCGTGTGCGGCGGTGGTGAACTTCGAACTGATTTTTGCGTGCTAGGCCGCCTATATTTATTCGCCACCTCTCCCGGCGCTCGGTGACTCTCGCATGCCGCGACGCGAGAGCCAATGAGCGTCGAGTATTCGCCGATCAACCAAGAATGGGGATAAGAAAATTGCACGAAAATACTATTTATTTATATTTACAATTCTCTTATACTATTAACAATTATTATTATATCTATATTAATCTATAAACTATTGGAATTTACATAAATCTAATAAGAAACCATTCTTCTATACTATAACTATTCTAAGTGCCTATTCTAAGCTCTAAGTGGTGCTAACTAAGTGCTTATAACTATACAAAGAGCTTGAATCTATCCTATTCCTATTTACAATGTCTATAAACTCTATTCCCAGCCTTAAATCGCGTCCGAATAATCCTATATGCTTAAGTAGATCTATACACTTTACATTGGATACTTTTACCAATTTAACTATCTATAAGTGTAGTAGAAGCTATAATCTATCTAAATACTAAGACCTAAAGTAGAAAAGTTAATACTTAAACTCTATAATTAGGTCCGAACATTCTAGTATGCCTAATGCTGACTAGGTTTTAATATTACCTCTTATTTAAGTGTCTTTACATAAAATGAGATATCGTCTATCATTCTATATTAGAACTATCCAATTCCACATAAAATAATAGGTATCACTATAAAACTATTAGCACTGCAATGGCAAGGATTCAAGTCTATTGCGCCGACCAATGGCAGCGCTTACATTATCAGCTAATGGCGTGAAAGCAGCGCGCCGTTATTGCACCTTAGCTTGGTATTTTCCTATTGACTATTCCTGTTGGAAAATACCAAGCTGTACTAGAAAAGGCCATTGCAGGTTTTCCTGTTCTATAAACATAATTACATGATCAAAATCACATATCTATTCTATGCTATACGATAACGTGATTTGATAAATTATGTTACCAAATCACACATCTATGTGATTTGGTACGTATATCGACCCTGTAGTGGTAGATAAACTATTTGTTCTTTTAAAGAACCGAACTTAATAATTTAAGCCCTAACTATTATATTTCCCTGAAGCAGGCGAAATCTATCTTACGAACATTTAGTGTTTGTGGCGGGCTAAATTATTATCTATTGATACGTTATGCTAGTCTATATACGTAATAATAGATTCGTATTCTCGAATGTGCTAATTATGTGTGATTAAAAACTAAGCTAAACGTGACGCGACTTAAGACTAGACGTCTACTTATAACTATGTGCGATACGTCTTGTTAACTATACTTTTTTAACGGCTTATAACTAAACGAGTTATATCTAAAGCGCCTACCTATGCCTATAAGACGACTCATATCTAGAACGCCTACCTATTACCTAACGGCTTATGTCTAGAACGCCTACCTATTACCTAACGGCTTATATCTAGAACGCCTACCTATTACCTAACGGCTTATGTCTAGAACGCCTACCTATTACCTAACGGCTTATATCTAGAACGCCTACCTATTACCTAACAGCTTATATCTAGAACGCCTACCTATTATTGTAAGACGACTTATATCTAGAACGCCTACCTATGACATTGCGACTATCTATCTACATTGACGATCAGAGCAGAGAAACTTGTAGTGACGTCAAGAGCAGAAACCGAGGAAATGCGCCGTCCTGTCGATAGCTCTGAAAAGAGCTGTTTTAGCACCCGTATAACACGTAGTAGCTCTGAAAAGAGCTGTTTGTGAGAGAGGAGTGCTGTGCCCAGTTTCTTTCTTGACGCGACGTGAAGTCTTCAAGATATCCTTCAAGGGTCCTTTGTTCTTCTATGGCGTGGGCGTAGCGACGATGGGCACAGCGATGACGTCCTCTCTCTACGGGTGCGGGCGGCGCATTGAGCGGCTGCGCTCTGTGCGCCCTATTTATAAGCGCGCCGTGAGACAGGAATTTCGTCGACGTGGGAACATTCGCGAACAATAGCATTCCAACGGTACGCCTACATGCGAAACTATTTGACTATTCGGTTTAAAACCTAACTAATATGAATACCTATCTATATACAAAATGCAATGTCGTATTAATTAATAAACTATATTTACATGTGAGGCGTCGTGCACATAATATATACCAAAATTTTTTAGGTGAGTGGGTATCAATTTGTAGTAATCATAGAGCGAAAACGAAGTATTTTATCCTCGCAGGAGTCACGCCAGCGTCCATCACTCCCTAAAACGGTCGTAGTATTTTCATACACTCTCTTATAATAATAATCCTTACTATAAACGCGAAAGTTTTTAAGTATGGATGGATAGATGATTGTTACTCTTTCACGCAAAAACTACTGAATGGATTTTAATAAAACTTTACAATAATATAGCTTATACATTAGAATAACACATAGGCTATAATTTATAAATATATTGTGTAAATAACACGACTCTACAAAAAAAATTTCGTTCTTTGTCCTAAAGTTTATTTTATGATTTTCCGGTTAAATATGCACAAAAATAAAAAGAAAATACCTTTTTGTGGTATAAAGTTTGCTTTTGTGATAGTTATAGTAATAATACTCATTTTTGATTTTTTTTGAAATTTTAATTAATTTTAATATATTCACAAATACCGCGCGATCAGATTGGGGTTTTACCATTCACATAGTGCCACTAGATGGCACTCGAGTGATAAACAATGATCAGGTGTTTTGTACAAATCTAGAATAACTTAAAATATCGTCCCGAAAGTGTAAATATGATGTTGATGCATTTTGTTATATATGTGGCCAACTTATTAAAGTTCGAGACGTAAAATACAAACTAAAGACATCTTACGTTCTCTGTGAAGCCTACGAAGCATATTTTTTCGTTTATTTATATTTTTCGCATATATTTATGTTTGGAATCAAGACAAGACATGGGCTCCACATTTTGCTTGTAGTAATTGTAAAAGATGTTTGGAAGGTAAGCAATTTTTGAATAAACGATGCATTAAATATAATAGACATATTAATTTCTATATTTTAGGTTGGTATCGAGGTGAGAAAAGGTCTATGAAATTTGCAATACCAAGGATCTGGCGAGAGCCAAAAGACCACGTTAACGACAGCTACTTTTGCATTGTGAATCCGAGTAAAAGACGTAGAGATAAAAATGCAAAACCTATCGAATATACCTTGAATGTTCTTCTGCTCCAATTGCACATGATCAGACACAACCAGTACCTAAGCCACCGAAAAAATTATCGCAGAAAAGTACAGAAAAGTATTTTATCCGCAGTTATCAGAAGCAAAGCTGGAGTTTTTGTTGGTCCACAAATCAGACAGATTTTCACCGATGAAACATTGCCAACGTTGCTGAATCGTACTCAAAAATTGAGTGGGAATAGTTTCAAAGCAGTCATTTCTGGAGTTTTGAAAATAACAAAGCTAAAAACTACGAAAAGCTAGTTGAGAATATGCTTAAAAATTTTAAGGCCATGGGCTGCAGGATGTCATTAAAAGTACATATGCTGCATGCTCATTTAGATAAATTTAAAAACAACATGGGAGCGTATTCAGAAGAGCAAGGAGAACGTTTTCATCAGGACATTATGAGCTTCAAACAACGTTATCAAGGCCAATACGATGAAAACATGATGGGACACTATATTTAGGGTTTATTAAGAGAAAGTACTTATGAACATAAAAGAAAAAGTAAAAGCGTGCACTTTTAAATTATTTTCTATTTTTTTGGAAGTTGTTTTAATAATAAAACCTAATAAAAATAATAAACATGTTTATTTAAATGGTTTCATCTTCAATTAAAAATTAAAACCACAGATTTTGAAAAATATCGTTCAATCGGTCTCCTAAATACAAAAGCAAACTTATTCATGCCATATATTATTTTTTCGTCTAATTACGACCTAAAGAATAGAAATTTAATGCTTTAAAGTTTAAGACAAATTTTGTGTTGAACCGTGTAATATATAAAATAAAACTTCTGAACATAGGCCTCCCCCTTAGAACATAGCTAATGTAAAGAATACAACTTTTCTTAGCACAAGTATTTCCATAAATTATTATGAAAAGTTAAAAAAACTAAGACAACCACTTCGATGATTAAAGTTATACAACAAAATTTGCGGTTTAAGTAATTGAAATGTTAACTTTGATTCTATTTGCATAGAGTTGAATAAGGGTTTAAATCAGATATCGCTCGGAAGGGTAAAAGGGACTTTCTCGACCTAGATCTAGTAAACTATAAGCACTTAAATAGGTCGTAGTATAACTTACTATACATAGGTAATTGCTAGGTAGGTAGTTACCGTTAGGTTATAAATTAATTATTTTATTTATTTTATAACTTTTACTTTTTATTAATTAATAAGAAGTAAAAGTTGAGTGGTGTGCAAGAGTGGTAGGCAGTGGTACCCAGTCTGCCGATCCGGGGTAGTACCACCACTTACAAGTATACAGACCGTGATGTGATTTGGTCACGTTTCGGGATCAGCTTGTAAGTTGTCGGTTCCATCAAGGCCGGCATAGTGGATGTGATTGCTACTCACAGTTATTGAATTGTAGTAGCAGTGACATTTATTCATGGACCACACTTCGGCTTAACATCAAACGGGGTGCTGTTATATGCCGAGTCACAATAAAAAAAAGTTATGATAATGTTTGTAATTATTTATTTGTGCTTAATGAGAAAAAACTTTTAGCCAAATATTGTGATAGGGCAAAATTGAACCTTATGTATTTAATTTTATTGATACGTGCCATCATATCTGCTTCTTTAGCATGGTAACAAAGAAGCAAGATCGACACGATAAACTAGATAGTAATAAATTACAGTGATAATGAAATGCTTGGGTAATGCTAGAGCCTCCGCCTCGGTTTATAATCACTTGTCAGTACCTGTATCTTTCGCCGCCCAGTGCCTAGTATCTAGTTTTGTAGTTAGTGGCTAGAAAGTATAGAAATGTATTTTAATAATAAATTTCTTCTTTTCTACTTGAAGCTACTTTTATTAAATTGATTTTCAAGAGCCATTAAAATGTTTATGGTTTATAAAGTTAATATAAAACTAATAACGGCTCTTAGCTGCTTTGCTTTATATCTTGTTTGCTATAAAAATGAGATGCAGCGTTTCATCAATTTTATTACTAAGAAGAAAATAAAACTCAAACTTCAGAACTAAATTTACGGAAAAACTAAACCAAGATAAAAAACAAAATAATAGCAGTTTATTACATTTTTAATCAATAGTAAATGTTAAAATATTTTGTTAATTAATTAATCCAATCAATAGCCAATCGTGGCCAAGTAAAACTGTCACCCAAACTTAATAGCGGCCCAAAATACCATGTGACGTTACAAACTGTTTCTTTGATATAAATACTTTATCTATGATACAAGCACATTTATAAGTTTAGTATATACGTATATATTTTATGTTGATTGGTTTTATATATAACAATATTTAAGGATTTTTGAGATTAATGTTTCAAGATATCATTTTTTCCTTAAAACTTATATTATATTATATATTTTATATTATATATTGGTTCGACTTACAGTACATTTCACTACTGACGCCCGATGTTAGGTGAAGTAACATTCGTATTTACTATGCTGGCCTAGTTGAAACCGACAACTTTAATCTGATCCCGAAACACGACTAAGCCACTCTAAAGGTACCAGGATCAGCAGCTAGATAAACGACTACCAGAGTCTGCCAACCACTCTTAGAAAACAACACTTTATTGTTTAATGCCACATCTTTAATTCTTACAAATAGGATAAAACAATTGACACACCTATGTCTAGCTAGCTGTACATTAAAGGATTTGAAGGTGTATAAATAACTACAGCAATAAGGCGACCGTGGTGTAGTGGCAGTGCAAAGACTACGTAAGCCGAGTGGCAGGGGTTCGAAACCACTCACCGGTACCAATGTATTTTTGATATATGTGCTTTGGTTGTCCTGTTTCTATGATACAAGCACTTCAGTAGCTTAGTATAGAAATGTATAATAAAAAAATAAAAAATATATTATATCGATATATGTATTAATAACACACATCTATATGAATAGGTGCTGAATTTGAACAATATAACGTACTCTATTGTCCAATTCTTCAATACATTTCAGTATTGAAAGTCGTAATAAGGAGCTCTCTCCTTCAGTAAAAGGTATCGTGATTTCGAGAAATCTTTTGTACGATCCCGTAGACATGTCCGAGGAACTAAACACTCGAATAACGTATTTTCAACAAAAGTTTTATTGTTATTTTTATGTCGGTATGTATTGAACGTATATTTTCTCGGATCAATAAAATTAAAGCGGTCGTTGTTTGGTGGTCCAATCAATATATGAGCTATAGTATTAAATTATTTTTTTATTGTGGTTTGACATATGGTCAATGGTCATATGGGCATTCCGCCTGATGTAAAGCTCGAGTGCGGTCAATGAATGAAGGCGATTGTTGCTACATTTGTATAACTGCAATTTGCAGTCGCACCCACTATGCCGGCATAGTTGTAACCGGCAACTAACAAGCTGATCCCGCTGCGCAAATTAGTCACTTCACAGTCTGTGTCTGTACAATAGTCAATAAATATTACTATATTTAACAATATGGATACAATTTTTACTTTGGAGTTGTGTCAGGATCGTGGGAACACAGTAATTTTTTTAATTTTTTATTATGGCTCGAAATATGACTGCACCCCGCTTGATGTTAAACTGGAGTTCGGTCCATGAGTGGATGTAACTGCTACTACAATTCAATAACTTTAAAAAGCAGTCATATCCACTATGCCGGCCTAGTTGCAACCGGCAACTTACAAGCTGATTCCGAAACGCGACTGAATAACTTCACGGTCCGTATACTTGTAAGTACCGATACTACCCCGAATCGACAGATTGGGTACCACTGCCTACCACTCTTAAAAAAGAAAGAAAGCAGATATTTGCTTTAGATAAGTATATAAGAGTAGTAGGTTGTCGTAATTTATTTAATAATTCCATTATTCGTAAAAGCAGAATACATTACAGTGATCCCATTAAAGGGCATAATAAAAAAGTACATAAATCCACACAACATAATAATCTCACATCATGTTCTATTACGGCGATTTGATTATACCATAATCCTAAAGCTTTAGTGAATTTAATTATGTCTCCGGCGGTGCGGTCCTCGGCTGAACTACAATAGGCACACCGTCCACGCTGAAAGCCAGTACCTTGGGGGTTGTTCACAACATAACTATCCTCTATTATAGTATGTGTGTGTATATATATTTTAGTATTTTCTTCGATTTTGCGCGATTTTGCTGCTTTGAGTCATCGAGTCTTTTATTCAATCAAATTGTCACACATTTTCCCACAGGGATAGGCAGAGACAATGCAGCGCCACTTGCCACGATCCTGACACAACTCCCTCGCTTCCTTCAAATTCACAATTCTCTTCATACAAGCTCTATGGTTATGGGCACTAGATAATTGACCGCCACTTTCTTAAATATGAAATTGAAAACAGGCATGGGAAATATTGTCTCTTTACGAATTGTGCGTAATTACACTTGGCTCGTCAACGTAAAGAACTGTCAAATTAAAAAGTTTTCGTCGGATTGTTGTTCTCAAGTTTTATTTGCAAGTATTACTTACTTATTGTTTTCGTCTGGAGTCTGGTTTCGTAAAATCCTTCCCGTCGATCTTTAAGAGTTAGAGACGCTAATTAATATTGTTTTGTAACTTTCTAAAAGTTTACTCACAAAACGTGATAATTTATTAGCATCTCTCTTTTATATTTCTTTTCCTTTTTAGAGACACGTGTATGTAATAGTAAAACGGCAAAGGGAAGTCGTAATTCTCTGAGTAAAAACATAAGTTATACATAAGGGACGACATTGTTTATTTTTATGTTGCTAGGTAAATGGAGATATTACGTAAAATATATTATAGTATACAAAATATTAAACATTCTTCAAAAGATTTTTGTGTAATGTAATCTCCTGTATAAGAACTAACAAATAAATTAACAAGAACCTGTGTAGTTAAATAAGGTTTTAATTAATTGAATAACCAAAGCTAACAAAGACAATCGCCATTAATATTTTTATACAGGGGGGTCTCAAAAACGCTCCTAAAACAAAGTAAGGTGGTAGTGTTCACGATCCTAAAAAGGACTGCATAATTTTTTTTAAGCAAATAATACATTTAAATTAGGCGGGGTTACCTAACAGCTATAATTCGGTTATGTAAGGCAATAGTTTTATATAATGTGCAGTCGTTTTTAGGATCGGGAACCCAATTTATTTTCAACCGCGTTCTTGAGACACTCTGTATAATAAAATGACACTTATTACAAATACATACGTAGAATAATAAGTGGTGCCCGATACAGAAGTGACTTAGTCGCGTTTCGGGATCAGCTTGTAAGTTGCCGGTACCAACTAGACCGGCTCCAGCTTAGTTTAGCTCCATTCATAGACCGCTCTCCAGCTAAACATCAGGCAGAATGCTGTCATACGTCGACCTCAATAAAAATAAATAGAGAAAAGAAAAAGACGACGAAATAAAAGCTTTTTTGTTATTCTATGTTGATGAGCTACGGTCGGGCGCTCTTACCAATAACGAGGTATGCATCAATTTATTTCTCCATTAATTAAATAAAATAAACTAAAAATAGGGGAATATATATTTTCTTATAGAGCATGCCAATAACCTCGCATAGGGTGAATGTAAGTGGAATTGTATATCATTATGACGAAAGGCATTAAATTAAGTATTGTTTCGCCGAAAGTAGGCCATAGAGAAATAGACTATAAAATTTTATATGGAGTCAAAGTGCGTCATATTAATAGTGGGAAGATTGTTAAGGTACTAAATATATAGAATGAGGTAAGCGTTATTCAATTATAACTAATGTGGGAGTTGTTTTTGCAAATACAACAAAGGTTTTAGAAACTTATATTTAGATATTATTTTTCTTTTTGAGTGTCAGTTATATCACAGGAACGCTTTAAGATTTTTTGTGACAAAATAGCATAAGCAAGGTTTCTAAGTCGCCCTCTCTACTTGTATGTCGGCCAAAGGGGTTTTTCTCGTTTCACTTAAAGGGTTATAGGATAGGATAAACACGCGTTTAAATTCTACTAATCTTTGTACACTAGTTCTACTAACAATAACAAAAGATTTTATTAAATTTAATAACATTCAGTGCAAATAAACTAATATTTACTTCTCGTATACGATATGACACGTACAAACAATATGATACAATAAACACAACCAATATAAAACCATTTTTCGTGCTATCTATTGGAGCATTCTCTTTCAATATAGTTCTTCATGGCTATGCGTTTTCCGCAATATTTTTTATTATACAAATCAAATATAAACTCACAGAAATATGAACTTTAATTTAAGTGAAGTACGATACAAAATATAGTGAATACAATAGGAATAACATACGTTCATATATGTGGCTTCGTACGTTTCTTAAGTACTCTCCTACGTTGAAAGGCATTTCAACTAGGCTTAATGCTGCTTCGCTTTTACTCCAGTTTGCATTCCCTACCACTGGAATTTCAGGAACAGGCTTTCAATATCAATTTAAAAGACTCCGTCGTTTAATCTTTTTAGGGATTGAAAACTCCAGCATGGCCTAAAAATAAGAGGTAATTTCGGTTTAAATTGTAAAATGCAACTATTATAAATGCGACTTTGACACCTCTTGACAAAAGTTGCCAATCTACAACTTTTATCCAAATTACACTAATGTTACTTAAAAAGTGCTATAAATATATATTTTTTACATTTCATTACTAAGCTACTAAAGTGCTTGCATCATAGAAACAGGACAACTTAAGTACATATATCAAAGATACAGTGGTACCAGCAAGTGATATTGAACCCGTGCTCTCGGTTTGTGTAACCAATGCACTGCCACTACATCGCCTTGAATAATAAACAGGAATTATCCGTTTCTTTGACCGGCATGGTGAGCAACCGCAAATGGAATCTTTTTATTTAAGCGTCGGCACTCCTTACTTCTTCAGGCAAGTCAAGTTGCCCAATGATAAGTTACGGAGTTAAGTCAAAATTATCAAAATGTGGTCGTAACCCCTTAGGGTTGAATGATCTATTTTACATCAAATATAATGTTCAAAAAGTAACCTAAATTAGTAAGGTATAACTTCAAAATCTAAGAACTTTAACTAATAATATTTTATTAATGCTGGCTAGTAATACGCGTCAATATTTTCAGTCTATTCAATTTTAAATGCTAATTTTTACAGGTCTTCTACCAAGCCCAAGTTTAGACAGTAGCTTAGTCATGGACTAGCCCATATTCTTTTGGACGACCCTTTTTTGGGACAGCTTGTAAATAAATTATAACATAAATTTATGTGTTATTAATTTTAACATATAAGTAAATATTTTATTTAACATATCTAAAACCTACAATTTCACCCTACAAAATATACACTTATTTGCATCAAAATCCTTTCATCTCTCGTGGTAAAGCCACAGTAAACCGCAATTTGAGTCGCGTCACTCACATTTCCTTTCGGGATAAAAACGTTTCGATTGATTCCAACGTAATTGCGAGCAAGTGTCGACTTTATTTACCACTTTTAGAATAGATTTCTATTTGAAATTGCCATAAAAAACATTAAGTCTCGTGCCGGAGCCCTGTTTTTTTTGTGAGAGCATTATTTTAATTGATTTTGAGTTACTATGGAGATAGCCGCGACTTCTTGGGATTATAATTTATACATAATCATTGTAAGAATAAATATAATTTAACTAAAATAATATTTAAAGAGATTTTTAAAAATTATTTTGTTGATTTGACGTTTGGTAAAATGATCTTTTAAAATCTATTTAAATAGGTTTAAGGAATTAGATTTAAGAAAATATTAAATAATCTAATCTAATCAATTAATTTGTAATTCAAATACTATATAAAAAATCTTTGCTCTGACCGGGAATCAAACCCGGACTGGTTTGTTAACCAATGCGCCATGCCATGTGGGTCGTAAAATCTTTCATGACAATATTTTAAATTATAATTTTCTTATCAACGCAGCACACACAGGGTTCTCCTGTTTTTGACGTCAGCGGTGATATCAAGGGGATTCTAGTTATAGAGAGATGGCTACGGACTTATTAGCCTAGATCTTTTAATATTATTTTTTCATATTGCCTATTAGGATATTTATTACGTACTCGTATATAATTTTATATAAGTATACGTAGATATTTATTATAGGTATATGAGTCGTATTAAGTTATTTTTTTTATTGTGACTCGACATATGATAGCACCCCGCTTGATATTAAGCCGAAGTGTGGTCCATGAATGAATGTCACTGCTACTACAATTCAATAACTGTGAGTAGCAATCACATCCACTATGCCGGCCTAGATGGAACCGGCAACTTACAAGCTGATCCCGAAACGTAACCAAATCACTTCACGGTCTGTATACTTACTTGTAAGTGGTGGTACTACCCCGGATCGGCAGACAAACAGGTAAAAGTTATACAAGTTTGTGGATCGGATCACCTTGAAAGTAGCCACAGTTCGGGCATAAAATCAAGAGTTTTTGAGGTTATGCTAGATATGCCTATCCCTTCTGAAGACGCTTAAAAACTTCTACCTTTTATGAGCCTCATAATTTAACTTATAAAATTTTACTTGATATTTTATTATAAAATAACTTCCTTCCTTATTTTGTAGAAAAGTAAACAAACAAAATATTAAATCAAATTGAGGAGGTATATCATTAGGAGAGAATTCGTGCCGAGAATAAAATCAAATTTAATAATTTTCAGGTAGAAAATTTGGTCAAGAAAAATGTGTTGTCAATTTTAGAAATATTACGTGTTCCTTCAATTCTCTGTCTAAATATATACATACATATTAAAGTCAGGTACCTATATATTCAAGGCGTATATATTCTAGTGGTAGTGAATGTCACACACATTTAGAACCTTTGGTTCAAAAACCACTTGCCGGTATATTGGTACAAAAGCATACAAAGCAAATTTATCAAGGTTCTATTTGCAGTCGGAGCAAAGATTTGTAATATTTATTAATTGAATATTACAAATATTAGTTATTAACAAAAAAGAAAGATATTTGCTCCCGGTCCGGTTGTCTAAGAAAGGTAGGCAGTGGTGCCCAGTCTGCCGGATACATACCGCAAAGTAAATTGGCTTGGATCTTGGATCTGGCTGGGATCAGCTTGTAAGTTTCCGATTCTAACTAAGCCAGGCATAGTGGATGCGACTGCCACTCGCAGTTATATAACTGTAGTAGCATGGACTGTACTTTAGCTTAATAGTTAATATTAGTTAATATTATGGGTTGCTGTCATATGTCGAATCACAATAAAATGCCTGGGCTACTGTATTGGCATAATACTTCCAAGTCTATGGCTCACTGTTGCTTTTGAGCATTACGATTAAAATAAATTAAAATATTAATAATAGTAAGTTTTGTTTCCAACCCAGGAAACTGATTTCTTACAATAATAATACCGCAATAACTTTTAATAGGTAGCAATAAAATAGCTGTACAGAATACAAATAACAGGCTGGTTATTGTACAAAATATGAATTTAATTTCAATGCAATTACTATAAAACCAACTACTAACATGCCATCTACATAAATGCAGGGTAATTGACGGATCAATAAAACCTTTCATATAAAGAGACAAAATAAACGACTGGAAGAATAAAAGAGACGACCTAGAGGATTGATCCTCAATCAAATCGGAGACATTCTTAAAAAAACAAAGCAGGGCACCTATAACAATAGTAATTAATAAATTGTATGAAGTGAATTTGGGATGTGAAGGAAGAGTTTTGTGAGGAAGGATCGAGGAAAGAGGCGGTCATATTAAATCATGATATTTTAATTAATTTTATAAATCTTAATTATTTTTATTATATATACATATTATACAATAAAGGAATTTTTAAATGACAAATTATGAATTATAACTTTTAATTGTTTTCTTAACGTTATTATTAATTATTTTGTCATTTGATTAGTTATTCAATTTTAAAATATTTTGACATTAACTATATTACTATGTTAAATAAGTAATTTTTAATTTATATTTTAATTAAATTATATTTGTATCTACCATCCTAAATGTACTTGTAACTTTATCATCATAATCTACCAGAAGACGTCCACTGCTGAACATAGGCCTCCCCCGTAGAACGCCATTTCGTAACCTATGTTTGACCAATAAATGATTTTGATGAAAAATCAATATAAATTTTTCATTGAATGAGCCATATTGTTTGCCACCCTATATATTAACAAAAAGAAAATAGCAAAGATCTCAATAGTGGACTTTAAATCGTGTTACTTAAACAGTAATTATTTTTACGTTTAGCAACTCATGGAAAAACAAACAGATATTAAATAAATAAAAACGACAATTAAATAAGGTGAGATTGTCCACGGAGAGGAAGAGAAAAAACAATGGAATGGGTAAAGAAAAAAGAAATATCACTTTTTGGAATTAGATTAAGATGGACAGCGAGCGAGGTCGTCGGATTCGCACAATAGGTTTCCTTCCTGGGGGTCACTTTTTTGTGATTTTTTTGTTACCTTTGTCTTTACCTTTACAAAAAGATAAAAAAAAAACTAAATGTTTGTAATCCAAAGTTTGTAAATTCACTTGCCAATCCGGGGTAGACCCAGACTGTGATGTGACTTATACCTTTTGGGATCATAGGCCAGCATAGTGGAATATGACTGCTGCTTGCAGTTATTAGAATGTAGCAGCAGTCACTTCCATTCATGGACCGTACTCCAGCTTAAAATTAGGCGGGGTGCTATAATATATCGGGTCACATTTTAAAGTGATTTTTAATGAATTAAACAAATTTTATGCGGCTTCCTATCGCGTTTATTTTGGTTTTGATTTTACAATTTTTTTATTATTCCGACGTTTAGAGAGCTTTGCAGCCATCGTGGTCACGGAGAGACTGAGGTGTTGGTCGTCCTATTGGTTGATGCTGTTATTGTTTCCAAAACTACCCCGTTTGATATTTTGTTTTTTCTGTTCCCGGTTTATTTCAAATTTTTGCAAAAATAACTGACGGTGTTATCTGGTTTGGCAGTTTACTGGACTGGGACTTGAGTTTGTGAATTATGGGGTCCCAGTCCCAGGTGTAAGCCGCATAAAATTTGTTTAATTCATTAATCAATGTTCGCGCAAAATCTAAGAAAATACTAAGTGATTTTTAAGCAATATATAAAACCATTATTTATATGAAGTTATAACTACTTTTTTGTTATATAAAAATTACCGATAAATATAATATTTAAAAAAGTGTAAATAAGGTTTCCTTTACTATTGATTTCTCTAAATTTCCAACTCAATACTCAATACTCAATCGGCCATTCCTTCAAGAATCTCATAAGCAATTCAAGAAAGGAATCTATAAATAAAAAAGAAATTAAAGTAAAATATAAAAAGATTCTAAAACAAATTACCAGAGCTTTTATCCGAGCTTTGCAATCACAAAGCAATCAAGGAAAACTCCTCAATCCAATGTTTGTGTTTACGCTAAAAGACAAGATAATTTAGAAGGATCTCCATAAGCTCCTAGACGGTACGGTTACCATGGTGAGGTTCCCTGACGACCTGTTGATATCTCCCCTCCTACCCCCGCCTACAACCTCCCATTTTCCCAGGCACCATCGATCCAATCGCTATTTACTCACGAACCGGCTTATCGAACTTGACCACAGGACAACCTTATGCTTTGTACAATCACTTCTCTCATTTTAACGTTTATTTATTAATGGTATGTTTATTCTCATTTAGTAATAACGGTGCGTAAAACTCGTAGTTTACAAGTAGTTACTGACGAAGCAATGTAACGAAGAATGTATTTAAATTGAGAAGCGACTACTGATCTCGACTTGCTTGATAGTAAGCAAGCAAAGATTCAGGAGGTCCGACGACCGAAAAAACCGGCACTGTTTACGGTTGCCTTAGTCACCGTCACTATGCCGGCCAAGCATCAGTCTTTATTCCAAACAAGGTGAATGTCATTTTCCACTGTTTGTACGTATAGTTTGTTTGTTGTATAAAATAACGAATATGTATATTTCTTGTAGTTTCATTGGACTAGATAAAACATGTTTCTATGGTTCATATATTTTTTTTTCATTTCCAAACTAAGCTACTAAAGTGCTTGTATCATTAACAAGACAACAAAACTATTTAATATCAAAGATACATTGGTAACGGCAAGTGGTTTTGAACCCGTGCTCTCGGTTTGCGTAACTATACTACATCCTAACACTACCACTACATCTCGGTCGCCTTTGTTATGTTATTCTATAATGTAATCCCAATCAAGTTTTTAAAATTAATAAAGTCTACATAACAAGTATGATATAATTAGTAAGTACCTAATTAAGAAAATATTAAAGGCACATTTTTATTAACATTGTAGCAAATGACGTGAATGGCAATACGTGGGAGCGACTTATGTATAAAGGTTAATAGACATTAATGGATCGGAATTTTCCTTTGAAAGATAATATTACTTACTTTGTTTTTTATTAAAGAATGATATTATCATTAATTTGATGCAGGCATCAATACAGGCAAGGACATAATGAGCGGTAAGGACTTCATATCCACATCAATTATTATGTCTGTTATAGTAACAATTAATCTATTTAATTGTCTCGCCTCACACAGGGCAGATACAATAGAGCGCTAATGGTCCAGTGGTCCAAAATGGTCCAGTTGTCCAACATGGTCCAGTTGTCCAAAATGGTCCAGTTGTCTAAAATTGTAGAGCTTGCATCAAGAGAATTGTGGATATGAGGGAAGCAAGGGAGTTGTTTCAGGAGGCGTGCCAATTTGATTGATTGATTTTTATATACACGTATGACTAAATATGCACATGCATATGCTAGAACATGTTTTCTTTGTGATTTTGTACTCACAAAACATCCGTTTCATATCGTTTTCATTATGGATGATGTTTTTGTAACCTACTATTACGAAAGCATCCTTATTAGGAGATTATTATCCAATCTTAAGGCCTATTCTAAATTACGAAATTGCCTATTTAAAAAGAACAATTTAAAAAATAAAACGTCTTTGAAAATAATACTGAGTGAAACGTTATCTAATTGATTCAATTTCTGAGGAAACCACAGCGGGAAATTGCTGTAGATAGTAGATATTTGCTGCTCTACTTTATAGCTGATATTTAAAATGATTTTATTGTCTTTGGCAATATTTTCAAGGTTTAATTTTAATTAATTTATTTTAGGTTTAATTAATTGAATAATTAATTTATTTTTAGTTTATTATTATTATTAATCTTTTTATTTGTCCCACTACTGGGCAAAGGCCTCCTTCTCTTTTCTCCATTTTCCACTCACGACATTTTGCGATCTATCACCACATCTTATTTAATATGTATTACTTTAACAATAAATTATCATCATTAATTGTTTATTATCTGGTACTTAATAGGTTTTTTTTTTCATTTTTCATTGTGGCTGTACATATGTCATACGAAACATATGAAAGTGATTTGATGGTCTGTATATTGTACTGAGCACCAATGCCTACCAAAGCTCTTTGACAACCAGACTCAGAGCAAATATCAGCCTCTTTTTTAATAACATGTTTTTTGTAATATTTTATCTAATCATTAAATATTACAAATAAAAGCTATAAAACAAATCTTTAATCTGACTGAAAATTTTACCGGGACTGGCTTCGTGTAGTAAAGTTGCAGCCTAAAATAGCAACTTTACTAGAATATACTATAATACATTATATTATTATATGTACCTATATGTATGTATGTGCTATACATGTTATTTATGTATCTATATGTGTATGAGTATATTTATGTATATATGAATTAATTTATATATTTTTCATATGTATTTAGTTACCTTATTTTATCGGATCAACATCCTAAAGGTTTGACTGGTAGAGAATGTCTTTGGCCTTTGTACTTTTGTGCATTAAGTTTTTAAATAAATAAATAATTATGCTATGCAAAACTTAAGGCCGACAAATGATTTAGTGGCGTAATTCAGCTGTGTCTAAAGTAGAGATTGGTCAGTAAAAGCTGGACCCAGCTATTGGCAGTAAATTCAAATTTTATAGAGAAGGTACGAATCAAATTGTCACGCCTTTTCTACAGGAATATAATTTTGGTTAAATACTAGTATAAATTCAATGTATGAACTGAAGTCTTTGTACTTAAGTACCATAGTCCCTTAATGCCACAATAAAGGCTTTGAGAGCAGTAAAAGGCTAGATTGGTTTTGTGACCTCTTCAGTCGAGATTTCGAGATGTTTACGAGTGCGGTCCGACAATTTGAGCACTTTAGCACTCTCCGCTGATGAATTGTTTATTTGCTTACCTCTTTAATTATATATTCATTTGACTAATTAAAATTTATGTAAATGTACTTACGACATTGTTAACAGAGTAGTAAATTAAGAGGGCGGCTAGAAGTGACATGTGATTTTTTAATTTTTTATTGTGACTCGACTTATGACAGCACCCCGCCTGATGTTAAGCTGTAGAGCGGTCCGTGAATGGCAGTCACCGCTACTATAATTCAACAACTCTAAGTAGCAGTCACATCTATGCCTGCCTAGTTGGTACCGGAAATTTACAAGCTGATCCCGAAACGCGACTAAATCAGTTCACGGTTTGTATATTTGTAAATTGTGGTACTACCCGGATCGGCATATAGTGCATATTTAAATTAGGTAGGTATTTGTAATACTCGTAATTCTTATTAATTAAATTATGTTTAGTTAGTCTATTAAAAGGTCAACGATTTAAAGCTGTGGAACGTGTTTCTTTGTCTTCCTTCCAAGTCGTCGTCACTTTTAGACCTCATCTTGCTTATCATCAGGCGGGTCGAGATCAGATGTTGTATCACAATAAAAAAAAAAAACTTGGTAGAAGTTTAACCCTGTAGTAACTACCCTAGATCGGCAGACTGGATTATTATATTTCACTACTTTTAACATCAACTAAGAGTAACAATTAGCGGAAAATTAATTATAAATTTATACTTCGTAATGACCTCTACAGGTAATGACCTCTCCAATTAATTTAACCTCTTGAAATACAATCTTTGAGCCTGTCTAATTAGTACCTCATTTTACGTGGAGCACGGGGTAGTACTTGTTAATAAACTTGCCTATTTTTACATAAAATAAAGCGGTATTCATTGCATGACGTCACAGGAATGAAATTATATTTCGAAAAAATCGTCAACTGCCAGTTACAGATTGTTGTAATCCTATATTATTTGTTTTAGCCGATAGTTTTGATTGTAAGTAAAAATGTCTAGTGGTTTTTAGTTTGCCTTTTGTCATTTATGTAACAAATTAAAAAGTAAAGAATTTGAATCTTTTCACTCATATTAGACAGCACCCTGATGTTAAGCCGAAGTGAGGTCCATAAAGGTCAAAAAGGTGACTGATACTACAGATAAATAACTGCAAATAGCAGTCGCATCCACTATGCCGGCCTAGTTAGAACCGGCAACTTACAAGCTGTTTTATTTTTATTGTGACACGACATTTGACCACGTCCCTCCTGATGATAGGCAAGAGGAGGTCCAAGAGTGACGACTGAAAAAACCTAGAATTGGTTCACGGCTGCTTCACGCATCGCTTAAAGGATCCAAGGTTATAGGATGGAGAGAACATGAGTTTTATGTATGAGACATTGGGCTAGCACATCGAATGTGACTGTTTCTTGCAGACTTTAATGAGTAGAATATAAGGCAGAATGCGCAAAAAAACTTTTAAGTAAAATACTGCTTATTTCTATGGAAAATTGGGCGTATGAAAGACATCGTCACCAGAGTATATACTGTAATTGGTTTTGTTAAATAAAAATATTTATTTTATGACGGTTTAGCGGAATGTCGATTCTTTGTCTTTACCAGCAATGTGTTTTCCCTAACCCCTATCCCTGAATCTGTTAAGCGAAGCCTTAAATAGAATCTCTAGCCAACATTATATCACCAGTTTACGATTGCCTGTCGACTGAGGTAATTGTAAAATGAGTCATTTTTTCAGTACTCGGCACTCTTAGTTACTCTTGGTACACACTACCTTGCTTACTGTTAGGCAAGATAAGGTCAGAAATCGAGTCTCAATAAAAAAAGTGTCGTATGATATAGAAATCACGAAACATTTGTTATACCTAATAAATACAATCGGAAAAATTATTGTTTTTATTTTTTAATAATAAATAATAAGTTCCATATTTAAAAATGTTTTCTTTTTAGAGTTTTCTTATATAGTTTTTAACAGCAGATAACAGCACCCCACTTAAAAGCTTAATACCAGTAAAACAAATATCTAGAACAAGTAAATAGGTAGGAGACTATTGAAGCCTAATTATTAAGCAAGTATACCTAAAAAGTACGTTTTAGTATGAACATTAAAGGTGATGGAGTAATTTAGTTCGAGACACGTTAAAGTCCATTTTATAGGGGTCCTTGTCACCTGTAACAATATTGAAGTAGCCATAAAGAGCGGCGGGCCTTCCGGCCACAAATGTTGCTATGACAACGGTAAGCTTGCCAACAAATCGGAAGGCTTTGTCGTAGCTGGGCGAAACACAACCGCGCGGCCTACTGAGTAACATGTGTAAAAGTTGTAGGCACTAAGTGAAATGGAGGTCTTGTAGGTCTTTTATTGGAATTTGAGATCAATTAAATACCTACCAGAGAAGCGCTCTCAAAGACCTAGTGTCTTTGAGGATTTGCAGCGCATCTATCACATTTGCGTCTTTTGTAAGTCGCAACAAAGTTTTATAATAATTAATATTTGTATATAAAGGCGACCGTAGTGCAATGGTTATGCAAACCGAGAGCAAGGGTTCAAAACCACTATCCGGTACCAATGCATCTTTGATATATGCACTTTGGTCATCCTGTTTCTATGATACAAGCACATTAGTAGCTTAGTATAAAAATGCGAATAAAAAAATAGCTTCGTGTTATTCTTATTATTTTTTACTTTTTTTGTTACAGTTGTAAGCTAATCAATTTGTCACTTGGCAATTCCATCGACAAAGATAAAGAGATTTGTTTAACACGAGGGAAGCGAAAGAGTTATGTCAGGATCGGGGGAATAGAGGCGCCTGATAATAATAGCTTAATAGACTAAACGAAAACCGATAGTAGTTTTCCTACTGTAAGCCTTACGTAACGCTAAAAAATGGTAGTGCTTAGTTAGGACGAAGGGTAAGAGGTACTATGATCAACAAAGTACCTACAAACTTAATATTAACAAATAACTTCAAAGTAACAAACAGTAACTCCAAATTTCTAAATTGATTAAAACACTTATTGTTCATAATAAAGGTTATTTATTGCTTATTTTAAATGTAACAGGGAGCTATTATTATTTTAGACAACATTAAAATTAATCTTTAAGAGCATTGGAAGTTACGAGTTACTACCGAGACCAGTATAGGGGAAGCGATTGCTTTCTGCAGACTTTAACAGGAGCCAAATCCACTCCTTATTATATCCCTGATTGTCTTTAACGATATGCCGAAAGTCAATATAAATAAAAACAGCTTTAACCCCAATCAATATTACTAATAATTTGAATTTGGATCCAAAACACCAATTAAACAGCAGAACCGATAAACCGTTCAAGTTTAAATTAGGAATTTGTATAAAACAAACATGGCCGTTACTTCCAATGACGGTATGATTAGTTACACGGTTCATAAACCGTAGTTAACTTGTGAGGAGAGTTTCCCAAACTTAGAGGAGAAAGTTTCATTCATTTGCATGATCTTTGATGTGTTCCCATCACTTCAAACAGTGCTTTGTAAGTAATGAAGATTTTCGATATGTGTATATTGCAATTATTTTTTTTTGTTTTTGAGAAACATTTCATGACAAAAATTAATGATCTTCTAATTTATTCAGAGTATTAAGAGGGATGTTTAAGATCGTTAACGACTGTAAAAACTCTTTAATTTTACGGTTGCCTCAGTCACTGTCGTCAAACACTATTTAAAATAATAAATAACATTACATAATTGAAAAATCTCCATTTATAAAATAATAATATTATGTATTTTTAATGCTTCTCTACTTACTCTTATTTAACTTATTTTCTAAGTTTTAAATACTAACAAAATGATTTCGTTTGACACTAACAAATTAAAATGAAATTCATTCCTATTTGTCAAAAAGTTACGCGGTCGTCGTTGGTGTCAAAAACGTCATTTATTCGGTCAATGAGCTTGAAATTTTAAAGTTTTTAAGCTATATTAGAGAGTGATAGGCAGTACCATCACTTACAAGTATTCAGAAATGAATTGACTTAGTCGCGTTTCAGGATCAGCTTGTGAGTTGCCGGTTCCAGCTGGGCTATAGTGGAATAGCGGAAGTGAATGCTACCTACAGTTATTTAACTGTTATTCAGTTATTCATATGTTGGAGCCACAATAAAAAAGTTGCAGTAACGCGGCCCGTAGCACTGGACGCCTACATGCTGGCATACGTTATTCCTAAGTATATGTAACTGAATTGGATTATAAATTAAGTTACAAGGATATGTAAATAGAAATTTATGGTCCCAACCCGATCGTGCAAATACTATCTCATGTTGCTATAATATTGGTGCCTTACCTTTTTGGTCTACTTATTAATAAATAAATAGAAGAGTATTAGTCTAGTATATTATGGTTTAACAGAGTTTGTGGCAGAGACTTTTTTTTTGTGACTCGACATATGACAGCACCCCGCTTGATGTTAAGCCGAAGTGTGGTCCATGAATGAATGTCACTGGTACTACAATTCAATAACTGTGAGTAGCAATCACATCCACTATGCCGGCCTAGTTGGAACCGGCAACTTACAAGCTAATCCCGAATCGTGACCAAATAAATCACTTCACGGTCTGTACACTTGTAAGTGGTGGTACTACCTCGGATCGGCAGACTGGGTACCACTGCCTACCACTCTTTGTTAATCAGACCCGAAGCAAATATCCATTTTTTTTTTTAATTAACAAATATTTGCAATATTTAATATAATAATTAAATATTACAAATAAAAGCTATGAAACAAATATTTGCTCCGACCGGGAATCGAACCCGGGACTTTACGCGCAACAAACCAATCGCTAAATCGTTCGTCCACGCCTGTCGTCATTTAAGAATTTTATAAGGTGTATTTACTGTGAATCTCGGCCTTTTTAACGATAATTTAATAATGGTGTAGCACCAGTTTCTTACACGTAAAGTCCCGGGTTAGATTGTATGGGGGCCTTGTGTCGTTGCTGTGTTGAAATAGAAAGTTCTACTACTCTAATTTAGAAATCTTTACCAAGTAATACTTACCATTGTTAATTTCCCCGTAACGTTACTGAAATAATTATAATATGGAATTTTGCTTATTATGTTGAAAACATTTTTTATTAATAATTCCATGAAATCGTATTTCTTTGAAAACCTAATAAACATGTTTTGTGTGTGTATAAGAAAAACAGATACATTTACGAGTTTAATTTCTTTGAATTATTGACATAAAAAAATAAGTGAAATGATTACTGTTTTTTACTTTTCTATACCAAAGAATGGCATAGTGGATGTGATTGCTACTTACAGTTATTTACCTGTAGTAGACTGCACCTCGATTTATGGACGCACTCCAGGTTAACTTCAGGCGAGATGCTGTCAATCAACAATAAAAATAAAAACGTTAATTAAACTTTAAAAACCAATCGGGGCACACAATCAATCAACGATAGGCAGAGACAATAGAGCGTCAATTTCCATGATTTTGACACAACCCCGCTTCCTTCAAACCCACTCTTCATTCGGGCTCTATGTTTACGGGCACTTTTTTGTGTATTCCTTTTTTTTATATTTGTTATTTTTGTAGACTGATTATTTTTTTAACATGAATTAATTAATCAAATTGTCATGGGGGTAGGAAGAGACAATAAAGCGCCACTTGCCACGATCCTGACACAACTCCCTCGCTTCCTTTACATTTACAATTCTCCTCATTTTCATTCCTCATTTTTTTTAACATACCTGTATAATATGGACTATAAAACATAATAATAATATCAGTTATATATTAGGATAACGTTGTTAGTTTCACATGTATGTGACTCGGAGAAGCGTGAAGTGAATTTGGATAAATGAATTTGGACAAGAAATACGTTGAACTACTCGTGTATTTTAAATTTTTAATATTTTTAGATAATCATAGTACGAGTATGTTTTAGTAGTTATTTGGTGAATAATAAATTCTATTCAATTTATAGATTAGAAAGCATTTCAATTAGATGCAAGATTGATTGGTATTGATTGATAAGATTGGTATTGAAATACCAATCTTATCTTAACTACTATAATGAGGGCGCATCCTTAACTGAATCGTCTTTTTCGGTCGTCGGCGCCGCTTTGGACCTTCCTGTGGCTACAATCAGGCAAGTCGAGGTCAGATGTCGCGTCGCTTAATAGGAGTCGCTCGAAGAACCGATAACCGAAGGGGAATAAAGGTTCTGGGGTAGAGACCACGAATCGGAAGACGTGGCGTATGTAGGCCTCTTACTAGGTGGACTGACGACATAATAGAAGTCACGAATAACCGGTGGAAGCAATTGGCAAGATGTTGTTCGGAATGGTGTTCCAAGGCCTATGTTCAACAGTGGACGTCTTCTGGCTGATGATGATGAATAACTGTTTAGGATTATTATTGATTTTTATATTTTATTAATTGTCACATAAAATTCAATTTAAAACATGACATGTTTTAAATTGAATTTTTAAACATAAAGCCTTTAAAACTAAAGCTTTTAAAGGCTATTTTTAATACACTGTGCATTTACGAGTATTTTGAACATTTTGTAAATTCACTGAAAAAAGCGGCCATCCATTCGCTTTCTACATCCTATTAATAAACTTCGACGCGTCTTGAAATTGAGTTTACGGGCGTATTTTTTATCTCTACTATGAAAATAATGCGAAGTCAAACATTGAGTATATATTTTCATATTTCTATACTAAGGCTTGCTTGTATCATAGAAAAAAGATGGCCTAAGTACATTTATATCAAATACACATTGGTATCGGCAATTGGTGTTTGTAAAGGCATTTCTTGGTTTGTGAGACCATTTATCTATTGCTATTTACCACTAAATTGCGATTGTGGTAATCGAAATTTTTAAGAGCTGAAGGGAATTATTTTATATGACTATTCGTAATAAAAATCGTTTAAAATTACCCTAAAAGAGCCCATAAAATGTATTACTATTATAAAAATAAATATATTTTGCTAACCATAAAGGTAGATAAAGTAAAAAGTTTATGCCGATTTCAATTTATGCAATTTTATTTTTATGTAATATTATTCTTCCGAATTTAAATTTAAGCAATTTTTTGTGGTATTTCTGAAATTTTATTGTCTTATTCATGTCTTAAGTTAGTATTCCTTCCATAAGGTAAGCTTACACAACACTTAAACGAGTATAACTATAAGTTATCTTCAGTTGCTTAAACGATACCATTTTATTCGTGATAGGGGTATTGTGAAGGGTGAGTAAAGGACCTCTTTTGTTTATTTATTTTTTATATTACTTATAAATATATTTAATTTTCACCTTTATTTATACTTCGTTAAAGATCGTATTTGCACGAAGAAATTTTCAAAGTAAGATTGAGCAACAGGTTTTATACGAGACGCGACGTTCAAAATAAATTTCAGGGATCAGTG
Source organism: Tinea trinotella (assembly GCA_905220615.1). Lineage (NCBI taxonomy): Eukaryota > Metazoa > Arthropoda > Insecta > Lepidoptera > Tineidae > Tinea > Tinea trinotella. The sequence continues at coordinate 11,594,031 of HG992312.1, forward strand.
AATTTCCAACGAGTTGACACCGATTTTATAGACATCTTTACGATTCATCGAATTTGTCATAGTTTTTTTATTATTTTTATTTGGGTCGTTTTACTCGTATATTAAAGGCTTTTAAAAACTCATATAAACATAGAAAACCTACAATGTTTATATTAGTGTCTCGAACAGGGTATTTTTATTTCTCATATATTTTATGGCTCAACATATGATAGCACTGATGTTAAGCTGGAGTTTAACTTGCCATCCCTACTGAAGGAGAGGGGCGAGACTTTTTTTCACTAGGAGTCATCTAATTATAGCCGGGGGGATACGTAGCTTAACCATCTTGATCGAATGATCAGCGCGTAAGTTACCATTCGGCTATTGTAATGGTACCTTACGCTAACAGAATCGTATCGTATATGTATCGTTAACAGAATTAAATTGACATTAGAGTTAATGCGACTCAAAGGATTAGTATTTTTAGATGAGTAAAATTATTTTTAAGTATTAAAAAAATTAAATTGGTTTTACTTTTAATTCAATTCAAATTAATTAATCATTTGCGGTTAATTAATGTTTGATGTAATTTCCCTTTAAGAGAGAGAAATCAATCGCTAAGCATAAGTAATTGGATTTTCTTTGAAATCTTTAGCGAAAACAAGATCCGTATTTCGTTTGTAGTTTGGATGGTATTAATATGTTTGATGACTGCCAACATAGATGCTACTATTTATACCTTTTTAAGCCTTTAAAGAGAAGAAAAAATACCTCTGCGAAGACTATATATATTACATTTTTTTTCCTTTTATTAAAAAGTATTTACAAAAAAAACTCACCTAAATGTTTCGTCTATTTCCAATGCAGTGCAATAAAAAATGACAGTTGTTTAACAAAATATGTAGGCAATATATGTGAAAAATTCAAGGGATTTCCTCGTAACATTCCTAAGCCAGTGTCGATGTACGAGTAGGTGCCGAGCGACGTGTTTGGCATAAACTACGATATAATTCTACATGAAGTATTTAGGCCTTTCATTATACTAAGTCGGTAATTAATAATATAACATATAATAGTCATTTTATATTATATTTATGCACGTATTATTTACTACATTAAGTTGATAATTTATAGCGATTGAAAACAATAATTGTTTTTTAACGTCTTCGTTCTGCCCTTTTCATGATTATTTATTTATTTATTTATTTATTTAAAACATATATTTATGTGAAATAAAAGAAAAGTATTACATTAGGCCATTGACTGTGAATACCGTGTTTGTCCAGCAGCGAGTGATAATGTATCGTACATAATATAACATAACTGTATGTCTAGTTTTATATCTACCACAAACTGTATAACTTTTCGGCACTATCTGGTATTGTTGTAAATTTTATTTTTAAGTTACTTGTTTGTTGATTACTGTTTGTTGCCTTAATAAATAAAATAAAAAAATAACGTAAAATAGACATCCTAGAGTACCTACCTAAAATCCTATAGCGGGGAGCTCTATATGCTCTTGTATATGCTATATGCGGTTGTCGCGTTTTTTTTAGTTTTTTCAACATTATATGTTTTTATCTTAATATATGACAAAAACGCTGTCCATTAATGGCGGTCTAGTTGTTTAGTTATTTCACGGTCTATATACTTGAAAGTGGTAGTACGCGTACTATCCCAGATCGGCAGACTGGGCAACTGACCACCATCTGCATGTCTACCACACCTAATAAATTATTACATAATTCAATAATTGTAAGGGATAAAATATTGACAATAATTAATTTTAGCAGTTAGGGGTTTGTTACTGATTGCGTATTCAAACTAATCTAAATATTACAAGGTGAGTTAAATTAGAATGACAAGGGAACTGAAGTAGGGGATCCTGTCACAACATTGTAATGGGGGAAACATGCGTACAACAATATTATGTAGGTCACAATCATATTCATATACTTTAAATTATATTATAATTGAATTTACGACATTCAATTGATGAAGAAGTTGCCTCGCTAGTCCAAGTGGAGCTTTCTTGTCTCTGCCTATTACTGATTAATATATATATTATTTATATTTATGTTACTTTTTGCTCTCTTTCCAACTCAAAGGTTAACTGGCTTATATATATATTTATTTGTCATTTATTATGCCTTTTAATAATTAAATTTAATTTTTGTTTAAACAGTAGGTACTTAAATATTAATATTTAATAAAAATGTTTTTGAATATTTATTTGTTCATAAAATATACACCAATACATTGAAGTGATAATTACAAAAATACTAAATATTAGTATTATTCTATTAAAAAAAACTAAATGTAATTTATTTAATAATAATACTATTAAAACGATAGCTAATCTATATATATTTTAGCTAATCTAATAAAGATAAAATATCCGAGAGTACATTATGGTTCATGAAGTAAATTAATAATTTTTGTTTGAACTTTGGATACTCAATCCTTTAAGAACCGTTTTGCTTTCTTTACATCCAGAATCTACATCTTGTGGGGAAATTATTATTATTATTTTAATTTACTATAATTTTTTTATTGAGACTCGGATATGTAAGCAAGAGGAAGTTCAAAAGCTCCGACTACTAAAAAACCCATTTAGGTTACAGTGGCCCAGTCGACGTCACTATGCCGGCCACTCAATCATTAATATTTAATAAACTGTAGTGTATCATAATATCGTGTTATTCAATCTATACTACTTATACATTTAGATTTTAATATTAAACAGAGCATTAGCATTTATATTGCCCAAGTTTATGTTTGTATCTCATTTCACTTCTTGACAGCTGATCGACGTATGAAGATTAGTAACTTTACTATCCCCGGAAGTGGCTAATGCGCTTGGGTAGTGACGTCACACGACGGAATGGCTTTATAGTGACGTAGCACTGGCATTGGCCTAATACCATCAGAAAATCAATACCTTAAATACCGTGGTGATTTAAGGCAACCGTGGTGTAGTGGCAGTGCAATGGTTACACAAACCGAGAGCACGAATTCGGAACCACCTACCGGTACCAGTGTATCTTTGATATATGTACTTGGTTGTCCTGTTTCTATGACACAAGCACTTTAGTAGCTCAGTATAGAAATGTAAATAATGTAAATTTGTTACTAGCATACCTACCTACTTAATTTATGAGGATGAATTAACATTACATATCTTAAAACATTCCATTACATTAAAACATACGATATTTTACATTTCTATACTAAGCTACTAAAGTGCTTGTATCATAGAAATATATCAGAAGTACATAGGTACCGGTGAGTGGTTTTGAACCCGTGCTCTCGGTTTGCGTAACCATTACACTACTAGACTATTACTACTCAACGGTCGCTTTATCATTAGCTTGTGTGTTATCGGAATTCACTTAGGATGGCATAAGGCTGCCTGTCCATTGAAGCGGAGCGAGCTTGCGGAGCTTTTGATACTTGTAAGTGGTGATACTACCCCAGTACTCTTTGAAACTCTTGATAACCAGACCAGGAGCAAAAATCCGCCTCTTATTTTTAATAACAAATATTAGCAATATTTAATATAATTATTAAAGCTATGAAACAAATATTAAAGTAACGTTGGAAAGTAAACCCAGTCTAATTGTAAAATTTTCCTCAATTTTCCTTTAACGCCAAAAAGAAGTTATAGTCGTATTAGTTTGATAATAATAAATATTACTACAGAAAATATTTATCAGAATCGTGTGTTATTAGAATATTCTCGGAAAGGTTCACCAAAATGTATTCTTACTTATTTTTTATTTAATATAAATTAAATGTTAAACATAGATTTAGCATGAGCTTTGTGCTTTGATCCTTTCTCCGTATGATTATAAAACCCACGTTTTAAAAGGAGTTGTAAGCCGAGCTTTTCTAATTGCGTTACCCCTAATTAATTATAATTAGAATTTTCTTAACTGAGATTAACGGCTCAGAATTATGTAGATACAGAAAGTAAGAAAAACATTAATTAAAGCAAAAGCCAATACAGTCTTCCCTTAAAGGCATTTTAATTTATTTAAAAAAAGTCTATGCGTTGTTATTATACCTTATAACTATATTTTAAATAAACTAACATAAATAGCTAGTTTATGATATAATAATAACTGACGGGTTTTTCTGATATCTTCTCGTGCCTTTCCGAAATCATGGCGCAAAAGCCGGAAGGCCGAAATAACTTATTTGATTTTTTATTTTGATTCGACATATCATGACAGTACCCCGCTTAATGTTAAGCTGAACTGTGGTCCATGAATGGTGGTCACATTCACTATGCCAGCCTAGTTGGAATCGGCAACCTTCAAGATGATCCCGAAACGAGACTAAATTCGTCTGTATTCTAGTAAGTGGTGGATCGGCAGATCTACTACCACTCTAAAAAAATGACATTGTAAAGAATACACTTTCTTTTATTTTCTCTTCGCTACCAGGGAGTGCAATAATCTGGTTACAGCTCCCTGGCTTCCTCAATACAGAGGATTGTGATTCTGCCCAAGCATTCGCTGTCAGACTCTTTCCATAGACCATGTAAAGGAACGTGCATGTTTCTAATGTGCTCATATTAAATAAATAATTATATTATTATATTAAATTCTCGTAAAAGTTTATTTAAAATATTTTTATATAATAATATATAGCAATAATATATTATAAGCGGTATTAGAACTCTTATAGACAATGGGTTATTCATGTTCCGTGAAACAATAGGTTCTGAGAGACACCCGATATCGATGAGTATCGAATATGTGTCACTTCGAATGACATGCCAGTGTTAGCATGTGAGATGAGATTGTATATCTCACATTTTCCTGTTCAATTGTTTTATTCCCTTGCTTTCTTGACCCAAGATGTATTTCTACATAGTGTACATATATAATGTATACGTACATACATGTACATAAATAGTTTTTTTTATCCTAAAAGGTATTTTTCGTTAGTTAGATGAATGGATGAAGAGGTTGACGAAAGAAATAAATCAGATGTGAGTTGTATATTGGAGATAAAATGTAGTAGTTGGTTTCTCAATCAGAAAGGGGACAATATTATTATTCAGGGGTCTGCTGTGCACAACACACGCACACAGACTCATAGATATTGGTGTGTGTACTTAGATATATGTATGTTGTATAGATGTACAACATAAGTGCCTGTGAAAAGAGTATGGGAGTTGTGGAGAAGCAAGTTTCAATCTACTTTGACTCATCCTTTCCATGTGCCCAAACCATTGAAACATTCCTTTGTCAATCCTTGTTACTACATCTTCTTTCAAACCACATCTACCGCGCACTGTGCTATTATTCTTTATTCTATCTGCTATCGTCACTCTACATAAACTATTTAATGACCGCATTTCTTCAGCGTTAATTCTACTGTCATTCCTCTTCTATCACACCCAACATTTACTTCCATTCATAATAGCACACGTAGAACATGTATGATAATAATTGTGGATGTGAGGGAAGCGAGGGGTTCTGTTAGGACCGTGACAAGTGGCGCTCCATTATCTCTGCCTAATACTAGTTATATTAAAGTTAGATCTATCTAACTCATAGTCAAAAACTTTTTTAAGTAAAGAGATTTGTTTGCAGAGTGTAAAATAAATGATGAAACATATTCCGTAAAAAATTGTGAAATAAATTTATTTTTCTAAAAAAAAAAATGTTAAAACATAATTTAAATATTCAACCCTAACGGTTGTTTTGACATGCCCTCAAGGATTTTTAAGCGCTTCAATAAACGTCTTCGTATTATATTATTTCTTCGTTCATATTCTGTCTTCGAGAGCCATTTTCTAATCGAAGGCTTTTGCTATAAAATTTGTTAAGAAAATACTTTTAATTTTATCTATAACGTCAAAATGTACTAAAATAAAATGTTGAATATTTATTTGCCTAAGAGTGGTAGAAAGAATGGTGCCCAGTCTGGCATAGTGGACGTGACTGCCACTTGCAGTTGTTAAACTGTAGTAGCACTCGCCTCCATTCACGGACCGCACTTCAGTTTAACATTAGGCAGGGCGTTGTTATATTTCGAGTCACAATAAAAATAATTTAAAAAACCTATACATTATCTTCATTTATTTTAATGTTACACACAATACAATTATATACTACCATACAATTATATACTATTTTATTAAATAGTAGGAATTTAACGGCGTCTATACAAAGAGAAAATGTTGCCAGTCTCCTTGGGACTATCTCTGATGCGACTTCATTAGATGATATTTTTATATATACTTTAATAATAGTTCATATACGATTATCTTCAAAAAATATTTGTTTTTAAATAATAAATTGTACAAAGAATAACAACTTTCAAGGCTTTACCATAATACTTGTGAACGCTCGTCGTTATCTGAAGTTTGAGAACGCGTACAATCGCTTTCCTGTACAACCGTTACTCACAATATCTATACTAAATCATTAGATGTATATTTACAAATAAGATCTTTATTACTGTGAATTAAAGTTTATGTTTGAATGGAGAATAAACTTGTGCGTCTCGAGTAGTTTTCATAATTCCTTGTAGACTGTTGTCGCTTCACACTCGGTTCACCGAACATTGTTGCGATGGAAAAGTTTGTATATGTTACATTATTCTCGCATCAAAGTATAACTTAAAGGGTATGAATATTTATTTATGAGATTTCAATGAGATTTACTTGTTATTAGTTACTTAGGAAAGTTGTATAAGGTTCATATTCTCTGTTTAACAGAATAAAGAATTAATTTAGTAAAACTGAGGCGGATATAGACGGATATTTGCTCCGGTTCTGGTTGTCTATTAATGGTAGGCAGTGGTTACAGGTTACTTAGATATTCTGGCAACTTAGAAGCTGATCTCAAAACGCGACTTAGTCACTTCAGATAAGCGTTAAACATGTGGAAATACTCCTAAATTAGGATATAATGAATTATAAATGAAGACTTCTTTATATTTGAAATCTCTATATATAAAAATGAATTGCTGTTCGTTAGTCTCGCTAAAACTCGAGAACGGCTGGACCGATTTGGCTAATTTTGGTCTTGAATTATTTGTGGAAGTCCAGGGAAGGTTTAAAAGGTAAATAAATATGAAAGTCCCGTGTAATATACAGCTGCTTGCGTGACGCACTTACCTTCCGATATATCGATGTAGAAGGTTAGTTTTCCAGAAGGAGTGCTCTGACAGTTTTGACATGTATGGGGAAGTTGTAGACAAAGTTAATGTGACCCTAAAATTATGACATTTGACATTTTTAACTGTCAATTTTTTTTTTCTGTGATCCTTTGGCCGCTGACGGAAAAATAAGAGGTCACTGGAGGCACTGGACAGAACGTTGAAAGATTTTTGTGACAACCAAAATATTTTTGGTGGGGCCATGATTCTGTTGTCAGGTGATATTCGTCAGACTCTTCCAGTTATTCCCCGATCAACTCTGATAAACTAAACGCATGCCTAAAATTATCGAATTTGTGGCGGTAAGTAAAGACACTCTAATTAACAAATAACTTCAATAACCATAATTGGCTGGGTGAACGAGCAATATTGGCAGGGAAAAATAAAGATGTCGAGAATCTCAATGAGACCATTAAGAATTTTCTTCAGGGACAGTTGGTTTCCTTCAAATCAGTCGACACCGTTATAAACCAGGATGAGGTAGTCAACTATCCCACGGATTTTAAATTCACTGAAATTGCTGGATTACCACTTCACGATTTGCAGTTTAAAGTAGGATCAGTTGTCATCATGCTGCTTGACATCATCGCAAGGCCAGTCGTTGGAAGTTTGCAGAATCAACTTGGAGTTTCTCTGTTTCGCGCATGGACAATATGTCGCGTGTTCGCGCGTCGGAAAACAGTCATTATTGTATATTTACGCACCACAAAACAACACAAAAATTATAGTTTATCAGAAAGCTTTGAATTGATTAACAGACTGTATCATAACTGTGTGTGTCTGTCAATATCAAATTGAAACCTTATAAATATTTCAAAAAAACTCTGTTTTGTAAGTAAGCAACATCATGTGTAATTAATCGAAAATAATAATAAAACCATTCATACCGAGCATTTTTTAAAATTATTTATGGATACCTTTTGTTTGTTTTAAGTTTATTTTATTCAAAAGTTTAGGTCTTTTATTCATCGATTGAGGCAGTACGAAGTCTGCCGGGTCAGCTAGTCTTCAATATAAATGAAATCTGATTCTCTGGTTTTATCACTGAAATCTAGAAAAAAACGCAATACTATTCTATCTATAATGATCATATTTAAAGCGGCCGTGGTGTAGTGGCAGTGCAATGGTTACACGAACCGAGAGCACGAGTTCGAAACCACCCACCGCCGGTACCAATGTACCTTTGATATATGTTTTTTTATTTTTTTTTTATTTTATTGTGACTCGACATATGACAGCACCCCGCTTGATGTTAAGCCAAAGTGTGGTCCATGAATGAATGTCACTGCTACTACAATTCAATAACTGTGAGTAGCAATCACATCCACTATGCCGGCCTAGATGGAACCGGCAACTTACAAGCTGATCCCGAAACGTGACCAAATCACTTCACGGTCTGTATACTTGTAAGTGGTGGTACTACCCCGGATCGGCAGACTGGGTACCACTGCCTACCACTCTTTGAAAACCAGACCCGAAGCAAATATCCATCTCTTTTTTTTTCATTAACAAATATTTGCAATATTTAATACTATTAAATATTACAAATAAAAGCTATGAAACAAATATTTATGTACTTTCGTTGTCCTGTTTCTATGGTACATGCACTTTAGTAGCTTAGTATAGAAATGTAAAAAAAATAAAAAAAATGGAATATCCTAATATATTTAGAATAAACGTGACAGTAAACTGAAAAACTTTAATATCATAAATATTTTATTCTGGCAAAACCTTAGAAAATACTAGAACATAATGATTTCTGCTCTTTTAAAACCCGTCTTTCTCCTATGAATGGATTGCTTCTACCTATTCATGGTAAAGTTATTTTGCTCAAGAAAATATTATAGTAGATATTATTAAATAGCAACGTTCCTGGAACGAAAATCTTTTGATAAATTCAATGTCTATCTATAAAATCAATATTACTTCTGAAACATTATGTTTTTAGGTACTGTTGATGACTGTACTAACAATATTTAGGCGAAATAAAATCATTTTATGTCAAAATCATAAACTGGGGAAACGATCCTAAATTATTGGCTATTGGTGAAATACTCGTAAATTATAATATACGAGTAAAGGTGTGTGTACATTTATACATTTGCAAAAGTATTTTTAAGAGTGGTAGGCAGTGGTGCCCAATCTGCTGATCTGAGACGACTGCTACTACAGTTAAATAACTGCAGGTAGCAGTCGCATCGACTATGCCGGGCCTAGTTGGAACAGGAAATTTACAAGATGATCCCGAAACTCGACTAAGTCACTTTACAGGCTGTACGCTTGTAAGTAGTGGTACTTCCCCGGATCGCCATATATGTTGGGATAGTGAATTTTAATATTTGAATGGTAACCCCCTGTAATCCTGAGGTAAAAAAAACTTTTGTAATTGCGAGATTTATACTGAGCATAATTATCATAATTGCCTTTTCACACGTTCCGGTTGCCGAGTAGTCGATGCTCGGAGGCAAAACATACGGGCATTACACCGGAATCTGTAAAAGCTACCGTACATGTCTATAAACTTCGCCGCCGGTTCCCGGCACCGACTACTAGGCAACAGGAACGTGTAAAAAGGCACTAAGAGTATAAACCAGTCGGATTATTTTACTATAAATACCTATATCTGAACGACAATGATTAAGCTGATATCCTTCTGGTGTGCCCTGTCATTAAAAAATTACGACATTTCGTGTCATAAACTCAAATGGAAATTGAATACGAGAAGGCATAACCATTAATATAGAAATTACAGCTACAGTAACTAGTAATATTTCATAAACCTACAAGCAGACCTCGCAGACAGGGTTCTGCCCGGAGAAGCAGCGCCACATTAAATACGATATTTTAAATTTAACTTTATGCGATTACATCATTAGTTCTATCGAGTCTACGGTTATCATTTTTGGATATCTCACTGTTTACTATGTCTAAATTATTTAATTCTTAATGTTCTTCTAAATCTTCTATCGTGGATGTATGGCCGGTAACTTATATGTATAGTAATTTTCTATTAAGAGCCAACTGTTTAATTCGCAGATAATTCGATAACGCAAATTTAGTTTTGTAGTTTTTTACATTAGCACTTTATCGTTTCTTTTTACGACCTTGACACAACTATCCGATCAAAAGTTTTTGTTTATCTTAAAATAGTTTTATTGACCTTCGTATTATATACATAATTTTAGCATCCCTTATAAATCGGCTGCCCAATACAAGAATACAGTAACATATTTACGAGAATATATAAACTACACTTATGCAAGAAACTTTTACACATACAAGTGCATCTAAGGAAAAGGCGACCGTGGTTTAGTGGTAGATCTCCAAAGCCAAGAGCCCCTGGTTGAAAAACCACTTGCCCATACCGAAACGTATCTTTGATATATGTACTTTGGTCGTCCTGTTTGGTTGTACAAGTTCTTTTAGTATAAAATTGTAAAATAAATGCGAATAACTATTATGTAAAATCAATTGTCACGCTTTTTTCCCACAGGGATAGGCGGAGATAATGAAGCGCCACTTGCCACTATCCTGACACAACTCTCGCTTCCCTCACATCCACAATTCTTTTCATACAAGCTCTACGGTTATGGGCACTAGGCAACCCAGCTTTCTTGAGAATGTCTCCGATTTGGTCGGAAAAGACCTGTTTTTTTTTAACGCATCTATCTATAATACATCAGATTTATAAATTCCTTTCGTCAATGTTTTACTTTCACTCATATGTATTTAGTCAATACGTATGTATTTTCACCTTGGATCCTTCAAGCGACGTGGTAAAAAGCTATCTGGCATAGTGACGGCGAATGACACAGTCCTAAATCGAGTCGGTTTTTCAGTCGTACGCGCTCATAGACATCCCATCGCTTATTATTAGATAAGCTAAGGTCAGGTGTCACGTCAGAAAAAAAGCAAGAAAACTGTGCAATACGACTGCTATAATGCTATTAGAATAAGAATAGGAAGGCCTGTTGACTAACTTCACTTGGCTGATTCAAAGGTGTCTTTTTCTTGACGGTCCGAAAAGAAAAAGACACCATACTGAAGTTGGTTGCAGAGTTAAACGTCACAAAATAGCGCACAAAATTCTTATTTTAATCGCATTTTATTAATTAAATCCAGTACTACAATTAATCTAAGATAAACTTAGTGTGTTTCGATTTTGTTCATCAAAAATAACTTTCCTACAAAAGGGTTGAGTTAACTACGTAAATGTAATTTGAGTGTAATATTAAGGGATCTTGATAATTAAGTGTCAACATATTAGATTCCACAGTTTCACAATGGCGCTGGATAATTGTGTTATTTCTTTATTACAAGCTTATTCAGTATTTACGTCGAAATTATAATAATTTACGTATGAATAGAAAAAATATTAAAGCATTTTGTTTTTCGCAAAATTAGGGTATAAGTATACAAAGTTTTTTTTACGTTTATGCAACATGGTCAGAAAAAAAAAGTGCTTGTATGACGAGAGTTGTAGATTATGAAGGAGGCGAGAGTTTTATCTCAGGATCGTGGAAAGTGGCACTTCGTTATATTATCTCTTTCGTCAATTTTCCTTCCTTTCATTGTGCCCAATTAAACGCCAACTTACTCTACAAATATATTACAATACAGAATGAACTTTTATTCACATCCTATTCACAATAGAAAGGCTTATATGTACTTAAAATAACTTATGTGCAAGCATTAGAGCGGTTGTTAAATGAGGACCACCTGTGCCGTGGCCTCTTGACAACCAAATAAGTAGGGCGCCCTATTCAACGGCATTTCACAGACCGCTGCATGCACATCTGTATAGCTATTGCGAATTTGATGAACACGTTCGCACGCCACACTTACTCTATATGCAAATAACATTTTTGATTGCACGGATCATGGTTTTGTTTGCTGAGATTGGAATGTTTAAAATTCATATTTGAATTTGTTTCGTTTGATATTTATTCAAATTGTGTCTACATATCACAGCACCCCGCCTGATGTTAAGCTGGAGTGCGGTCCATGGATAAAGACGACTGCTGTTTACAGTTATTATATTTAACTGTCACATATTATGCCGGCCTAGTTGAAAACGGCATAATATTTAGTATTTTATCAGATTTTTCTCGAACATATTAATTAATGAATTAAACAAATTTTATGCGGCTTACTATCGCGTTTATTTTATATTTGATACGTCGGAATATTGCAAAATTGAAAAATCAAATCCAATATAAACGCGATAGTAAGCCGCATGAAATTTGTTTAATTCATTACGGCATAATATTTTATTATTATTAGTACGCACCTGGCATTTCTATTAATGTTAAGCTAGAATGTAGTTCTTTATTAGCAAAAAAGAACACTGTAGTGTCTAAATCACCAGTCACGTATCCTATGCCGGCCTGGTAAGAAGCTGAGCTGGATTTAGGTTAAGTTAAATATAATTTGTCTGATCAGAAAATAATTATAGACTCGCATAATATGTACTTTTGAGATAAGTATGTTATTTTTCAGCAATTTTGCTCGTTTCTCCTCCCTTTGCTAACAACGGTTGTACTCGTACAAATCTGTTCTTGGCTTCTGAGATGCCTTCGCATCATATGCATCATATTTTAAGACTGATTAGTCGGTGTGGTATCCAGTTTGAGAGGGTCCAGAGTCCTCCGCACCACAATAGCCAACAATAATTCGGAATCGTTGTTTGCACACGGCTACAATGCTTAAACTTTGACAAATCTACATACAAAATCCTTAACCGTGTTTGCATTGTAGACAATAGGGGAGGACTTTTCCATTGTGAGGGCCAACGAATGTCACATGATTATAACGGTTATTGTGTAACACAGAATTACTGAAAATAGGATTCCGGTCTGATCATATTTTATTAAACCGTGGGGTAAGGGTAGTGCAATGGTCACGTAAAACGAGAGCATGGGTTTTCAACCACTTGCCATTACCAATGTATCTTTGATATATGTACTTTGGTTGTCCTGTTTCTATGATATAAGCACATTAGTAGCTTAATATATAAATGTAAATAAATAAATATTTATTTTAACTTTTGGATAAGTATTTATAACTTCGTAACCCACACAATCTTTCAACTTTGACCCCGCCTATTAGCGCATGTAATTGGATCAATGATAAAATCACCAAGAGAGTAAATTGATACACTAACACGATATAACCATGTAAGCCATTCCTGTACAGAAACTTTAGCATTCAAGCTAGGGTATGTATATAGAGTGCGGATGGATCAATCAAAACCGGATATCATGTTCACCCATGTAGTGTTTGCATACGATACCTCATACCGGAGTTATACAGATAACTAAGGATTACTGTAATCACAGGCTCGCCAACGTATTATGCCACACGTCTACCCCCGTCACAGGGCACTCGTGTTCTACGATACGCACGAGACCGTGACACGTGCATCTAGCAATATATGTGTATTCCTCTTACACTACATCCCAGAAAGTTATTTTTTTTTACCACCAACGTGTCGTTTTAAGCGCCCTAAAGATGCCAATTTCGTCAAAGAAGCGACTTTGTCGCACAATCCAAATATTCCAATCGTCAAGAACTCTAATAGTCAAACCTAAGTCGTCCTTATATCGTCTTTCAAGTTAAATCGCAATCGCAGGTTTCCCTGTCCAAAAAACAACTCTTTGTTTCCCAATCGCTGTGGTATCGCAGTACAATTAAAACATTTATAATATTCTTACTCTATAGATCCATACGCTAAGCATACAAGATTTGCCGCTACCACTTAGAAAACTTGCAAGTCCCTAAGGATATAAAGAACTCGAGTTACGAACTTAAAAAAGATTGGTAAATCTGAATGTTTGCTACATGACAAGTACTTACTTGCTTGTTAATGAATGTGATATGAATGTAATCCTCGTATAATTAGAAATTTCAAAATTTGAAGAAATTTTTATCGTGACTAGACTTTCCTGATATATACGCAAGAGGAAGTGACCGGCGGTTTTCGGCGGCTAAGGCAGCCGAAAACAAACTCGGTTTTCTCAGTCGTCGTCACTCTTGCTTATCATCAGGCGGGACGAGGCCAGATGTCGTGTCACAATAAAAAAAAAACTGTGAGAACTGACACGACGACTGGAAAATCCGACCTAATTTCGATTGCCTTAGTCGCCTTTACTATGCCGGCTAGCGGTGTTTTCCACGCATAAAAAGTAAATACTACTATAACATGAGTAAAATCCCTAAAATTAGATACTCTTGAAAAATATTTTTAACATTAATATTATTAATAATGAAAGTAAATTGTATAAAAATTGTTTAAAATGATTAGGATAGATTAAAATCTTATTAATCTTATCTAAAAGTCTTAACGCATTATTAGGCATATCTTATTTTGGCCAGCATAGGAGGCTATGGAGGCAACCGTGAACTAAATCGTTTTTTTTTTATTTGTTGGAAGTCTTGGACCTGCCCTTGCTTACAGTCAGGTAAACTGATGTCAAATGTCGAGTCAAAAATAACTTCGACGTTTCGGCTCTGTTTTGCAATGGGTCACGAGAACATCCGTTTTAATGTATTCTAATTATGAACCTAAATTTTGTAATAATAATTATACTCTGTACAATATTGTTAAATCCGCCATGTTGAAATGACGTTACTGTTATTAGATTTTAGCCAATGTGGTTTTGAAATACGAGCATGTACAATACAGAATTAAGGGGGAGTTTAACAAGGGCGAATGAGGCAAAATTAGACGTGTGCATCAGGATGGCGGGTGTGCTCGTATACGCATGCAGTAATTATTACAGGAATGTACCTAAATGTACCTAGAATAAAATTCAATGTACCTCTTTTAAATCGTATTTATCTCCAAAAGTAAGTGAGCCGCCACTTTAATATCAGAATGGCGGGTGACATCTTAACCTGAACAAATAACGCAATAAGTTTGGGTAAATTAACTGTCATACCAATGTACCAACCTCAGATCATATGAAAAGGAGTATTCCCTGATTACAATTTTGATACTAAACTGCGCTCGCCAATAAGCACACATTCAAATTATGTTTTAAATAAGATTTAATCTCACACTTTGAAATGTAACCGTTTACTGGTCAAAAATTATAACCAATCAAATTATAAATCGTGTTGCGTAAGAAATGAATATAGTATTAGGCCAGTAGAATTAGACAATTTTAACAGGAATTCGCAAATAGTTCGTTTCAGTTAACCATAGGTGAAAATAGGTGTATTTAGTAGTAAGGAATGTACCTCTGCAATTCCTCCAAAAATAGATAAACAGAACATTGTTTAAAAGTCACTTTTCTGTCAAAATATGTATTTATATTTATGTTATAGACTTACGGATGAATTTCTATCGAAATGTCACACTTGTTTTTTATTATTATTTAGGTCTCCATAGCAACATTACATCGGAATGGCGATATAACATAACAAATTAATTTAGTTTTTATGTCCAAGACATACAGATTGATGATAACGATAAAACGTGTCGTCGCACAGACGATATTCGTCACAACGATTAATTGTCTCGTTTTATTGGATTTAGCCTATCTTTTATTATTTAGACAATCACCGACGAGAGATGATAATCGTTTTAACTTGCCAACCTAACCCCGCAGGACCCGGGTCCTTTGTCAGCGACATCAAAGGACTATCTATCTCTTTACTGCAATTTCCGTACTTTTTTATTTCGTTTATAATTAGTTTTTTATTTAATATTCAGGTTAATTATATTTAAAAAAAATGTAAAAAAATTTATAATGTTTGACCTTTTCAACTTGTATCTAAAAATAAAAATCCGAAATAGTATACGTGTGTTGAATAAATGTCGCAATTAAAAGGCCATATTGTATTTACCATCACGCCTTTATTACCACAAGGATAAATAGTAACAATGGAGGGCCATTTTCCACCATCATTTATAACTCTTCTGCTAGGATTACGTGCACTGCAATTCGTCAAAGCTCTTTGTATATGAATAATAAGAGTTTTTGAGTTAATCCTTCAAAGAAAGTTTTAGCATAAGAGGCTCTTTAAACTTTCTTTTATTCCTAGTTTCTTTGTTCTAAGACTACTTACGGTGGAGACATTAACTTATAACGAGTATAAAAATATTAACTGAATCTTTAAAAAGAGTTGCTCTAAATAAGTCAATGCAAAATAAGTTTAGATTTTGGCAAGAGGCTTCCTATTTGGTTCTTTATATTCAATTTCTATTTATACCACCTATATGAAAATTATTTAATGCAATTTTCATTACTGATTTATATAAAAAATAAGATTAAAAGTAAAAATATTGAGAACTATCTTCCTACAGAGTGTTACTATAAGGAATAATTTACCCTTCAAGATACATAGCATATCTTCAAGATACGATACTTCATAGATAAGCATTGATGTTATTCCAGTTAAAAAGTGGTAGGCATACATAGAGTGTACAACATATATCTCTATGTAGGCATATTAATACACCCGTAATACCCGCACTGGTCGGAGGAAGTTCGTCGTCGAACTAAAAAGTTCAGTCCGTTTTTTCTTTGTAGAACAATCGACAAGTGGAATGCTTTGCCAGCCCATGTTTTCTCTCCATCCTATAACCTTGGATCCTCCAAGCGATGCGTGAAGAAGCATCGCTTTGGTCTGCATAGTGACGGCAACTGGGGTAGCCGTGAACTAACTTGCTTATCAGGCAGGTCGAGATCATATGTCGTGTCACATTAATAAAAAAATATAGTTTTTCATGTGTTATGACCGTGAATTCACTCAGCCTCGTTTCATAATATAATTTGAAACCCGAAAGTTGCTAGAATTCAATTCAGCCGCCGTAGTTGATGCTCCGCCGTAGTGTGCAGTATCATGGCACTATATTTAAAACAAAGAGTCAGCCGTATGAACAATTTTGGTTAGGTAGAGGGGACAGTGATAACAGTGAAGATGATTATTAACATGTCACAAAAACCTCAAATCTACTTTCTTTTTTATTGTGACTCGACATCTGACCTCTACTCGCCTGATGGTAAGCAAGAGGAAGTACAATAGCACTGACGCCGTAACACCGCTAATTGACTCAGTTTACGGTTGCCTCAGTCCCAGTCAGTTCTAGTCGGAAAGTTATAAAAGTTATTTCACTTTACTGCCTGCCACTTGATGAACCCACACAGAGAATCAATGGATGCTAATTATTTTCGCTGAATTCCAATAAACCTGAACCAATGCAAATTTAAATTTTCTTTTACATTGAGGGTCGCGGCCGTGGCTTTGTATGTCCTGAATCACAATGAACGTTATTTAAAAAGCTGGGAGCTATAATTGTGCAGTGATGCGGTAAAATATAATGAGCTTCGGCCACTCGTAGTTTGAAGTAGAACGCCATCAATTTGACTTATCGCTGTTTTGAAAAATTACCACCCACTTTTGTTGGCGTAAAGACCAATGATTAACTAGTTATTATGTTAGAGAATAGAACTGTTAAATTTAGCTGTCACTCAAATTAAACAGTTCCAATTTTATTACTAAAAAACATGGCTTCTGTTGTAACGAGATTGGTGGATCACATAGATAAAGGTGCTTAAGACTAAATTAATGGGTTAGCTCTAAAATTATAGATAATTATAACAGATATTCTTCTCTATATTCTACTGTAGAGCTTGTATAAAGAGAAATGAGGATGGGAGGAAATCGAGGAAGTTGCGTCAGGATTGTGGTAAGTGGCGCTTCATTGTCTCTACCTATGACTGTGAGAAATTTAAGCGCAATCATGAACTGATTTTGCCAGTGCTCATAGAGAATGTATACCCTCTTCTAAGTGAGGTAGTTCTCTTTAATATAGATGTCATAGGAAAGATTCCGATGAGATAAGCTAAACGTTTTTTAGGTGATATTATTAAGTGATGCGAGATATTGACCACGAAGGTTCAGAAAAGTTACACAGTAAAAGGTAGGCCGACTGAGTCAACTTTTTTAACGTTTTTTAAGTAGTCTGCGTTTTTTTTAATATGTATAAATAGGTAGCGCACCTCTTCTTCTTTACCATCAGACAAGTCGAGGTCAGTTGTCGTTTCAATAAATAAAAAACGTAAATTCGTTTCACGTAAACACTTTAAAATTAGAAATTCGATTGGCGTCACCAAAAAGTGTTCTTCCTTATCTGAGGAGTGACAAATATTGTAGATATTCTATATTCAAGACAGTTTTTTGCACATGCCTTTTTGACATAAATTTCACTGGTGGCTAAATAAGTATGTTCGTAAAGTGATAACAGTATTCAGTATGGAAATCACGAGCCTCGCCCGGTGACGAATAGCGTACTGCTCTATTTTTCCTTCTTTGTTGTACTCACACGAATATTCTGTTACAATGAAGATGTATATTTGGAAATTTATTTTGTGTTTACCTAACTATACTTCATAAAATTGTTGTTTTGTTATACATTTTTTGCCATTTTTAACACGCTTTTATTAGCGACTTGTATGTAACGGAATCTTTCAAATTAATTTGCAACCACTTTTAGAGGTCTGAACAAGTTGAAAATATGTACACGTATTTAAAACCGATGACAATACAATAATTTCAATAAATATTTTTTTGGCCGGCATAGTTACGGTGACTAAGGCAACTGTGAACTGGCTCGTTTTTTCAGTCGTCGGCATTCTTGAATCTCCTCTTGCTTACCATTTTTTCACTTTTCAGTTACATTATTATTTATTAGCGCGTTTTTTTAACTATAGTTTCTTTATTGTTAATAGACTTATGACAGCACCCCACCTGATATAAAGCTGAAGTGCGGTCCAATAACGAAGGTTGTTGTTAGTTGCAGTCGCGTCTACTATGCCGGCCTAGTTAAGTTATTATTTTAAATGAGTATTATTTTGTAATTACTGTGTTTACCTACAATGTACCTATCTGTAGGAATAAAAACCTAAACCTTATCAACAGAATATAATATATATATTGTTCGATATTGATTTGGTTTAGCAATATGGACAAAGTTAATGAATTAAGCCATTCGTGGTAATCAGTCGATCACACGTCAATAACTCGTGGTCATCGTCCCATTATTATGTTACTGCCTTTTTAATACTTAGTTATTCAATTATTTACTTTTTTATCCTTTTGCTCAGTACTCTATAATTGAAAGAGTAATGATACGCTAGTGTCTATCCGTAAATCTGTGAAAAATGTATTTCTTCCACTGTTAGCCTTGAGATTAAAATGTTACGTCCCGTCTTTCATGAAACAATTACTTCTAAATAGTACAATGGATCCTAAGTAGCATCCATGGATTCACCCTGTGGGTGCCGAGTCCATCGCGTGGGAGAGTGAAGGCAGTGTTCCGGACTTGTGCCCGAAATAGGTTTTAAAGCTTCTACGCCATGTCACCTTCACTGCCCTCACTTTCTCCTCTACCCAACCAAGTATTGTAAGACCCCACTAATGCCAATTTATTATTTCATCTATGTGAAAAATCACATAGATGAAATGATAAAATAAAAAGAAAGAATTTCTAAAATTCTAAGCTGACATTGTTTATGAAAAAAAATCAGCCTTTAATTTGATTATTTTTATCAGACGTTTTGAAAGGTTTGTAGCCATCGTAGTCACGAGGAGCACGAGATGTTGGTCGTCTCATTTTCATTTGATATTTAGTTGAGGTTTTCAAAACTACTTTTCACTCTTCATAATTTCTCGGTTGCTTAACTATCTTTTTTTTTTACAGAAGAAGCTAATATAACAGTGTCTTCCGGTCTAGCGATTTGTCGAACTTAAAAACTGACTCCATCTCGGTAATGATCATCTTGGTAACTTTTCCAGCGAGGTCCTTCTTTTAGTTCTTTGAAACGGATGTAGTAACTAGCGCGCGCCGCCCGTCCTGCTGTTGCTTTCAAACAGTAGTACAATAGGTTTTTGCATGTCAGAAATGTGTCTCCATAGTTTTTGTTGTTATTTTATTACTGTTACATACTTTTTTGTTCTAAAACGATAGTATTTCTTCAGTGTAGCATCGGTTATTAGACTATTTAATCCGGACTTGTTTTATAAGAATTAATTACCATAGAGCTTGTATGAAGAGAATTGAGAATGTGAAGCAAGCGAGGGAGTAGTGTCAGGATCGTAGCAAGTGGCGCTCCATTGTCTCTGCCTATCCCCGTGGGAAAAATGCGTGACAATTTTATTAATGATTGTTTTACAATATTTATTATTACAGATACTATGGTCGTCATTAATTTACACGTCTCAGCACCAGACCAGCAACTTGGTTGTGCTAGTAAGCGAGACGGTGTTAGTCTGACGTTTAAATGGATGACAGTGTCAAATATATTTTCCTATTCTTACATAATGTGAGTGTTTATCAAAATCTCTTAAATGAACAATTTAATAAAAAAAGCGAATGCCATTTTGTTAAATAAATATACGAAATTGCTTTATTTCAAAAAGTAATACATTAAATTAAATTTAGAAACCTTTCATTGCTTCAGTGAATAGGTAAAAGGGCCTATAAAGAAGCAATTTCCTAAGTCTGACCGCAGTGTGGGACCTTCTTTATTTTCACCAACCCCAATACATCGAAATCACGTGTTTGGAATTATTTAGAAGTATACCTGTTAAAATATGCATGTTATAAATGACAACTGCTGAAGAAAAGTTTGTTATTTTATAGTACAAGTTGTAACCAATAAGTTGGTCTCTCTGCAAATTTTATATAGGTACTATAGGTAGGTACTAGTATATATTTTTGTATATTATATCATCGTTGATATTGTAATACGTTTATTTAATGATTTGGAATGCTTTTTTTCTTTTTAACAAAATATTGTTTATTATTTTGTTAAATATTGTGTGATATAAATATTGACAGAAGAGTACAAAAAATAACGTAGTGAACGGCGCCATCCATAGTAAATTATGAAAAGCCAAATAATGTATCAAAAGTTCAAAAGTCAAGTTCATAACTCGGTACTTGTTCCTACAATAATGTATGGAAGTAAATGTTGGGTGTGATAGAATGCTTCATTAGAGTAGAATTAACGCTGTAGAAATGCGGTAACGGATAGAATGCGCGATAGATGTGGTTTGAAAGAAGACGACGTCGCCTCTATTAATGGACCGCACTTCAGCTTAACATTAGTTACACTTGGCAATGATCACAGAAAAAAAAACGATAAACATAAACAAAAGATAATAAATTAGGCCTTAATAGATGAAGTAGTAGAGAATATATTAGTTTGCAGGTTACTTGAAATAATGGTGGTTACATTGTAAGATATTGTTATTTTCTTGATGGTTTAGGTGGATCCCTTGGGGCCCACTTGTGTTTTTCATGTACTTATTGCCTTAACCGACCAACTCAGCTATAAAGAAATTATATTCACTAAACGTTTTTTTTTACCTAAGTGTCAGTAGTTAAAGGTTAAAATAATTATTAGTTTTCGTGGCAGTCCACTATGCCGGCCTTGTTGAAACTAGCTACTTTCAAATGGCAAAATCCCATAACCCGACCGAATTACTTCAGTTGGTGTAGGTAGTTACTACCCCAAATAACAACCTTTAGTATTTTACCGATTTTAATTGCATAGAACTATGTATGGGTTTTGAAACACGAGAGATTTCACCTTGAAAGTAATCAGCGCTGACCACTGAAAAAATATAACATTACAGTAGACGGTTGCCTCAGTCGCCTTTACTTTGCGGATGTGGATGCTTGTATGACTGTGCGGGTGTCACGGTAGTAAAAAGACGAGGTAGGAACAAAATTAATGAGCTCTTCAGATCATAAACCATAAATAATAGAAACTACAAAATGAAATATAAAATCTGGACATTTACAACCAGAATAACAGCGCAGAATAAAATTTAATGACCCTAGCGGACGCGCGACAGCCAAACGTATAGTCCACATGTTTTTCCTATTAAGTTTTCATCCAGTAGAATATTATGTGGGGATGCTACAGCAATATAATATTTACACATCTCTTCCCATAGGATTACGAAGAGAGAATAGATCTTCTCTAAAGATGATCTAACTTATTTATAATCGTGTTTAATCACTGTGCAGTTTAAATAAAGGAAAAAGAGCATATCCCTGTTCTGATATTTAAATCGAATAGTGCGCATATTCTAAATTAAAATAACATTTATTGTAAATTGATCTTTTTTAAGCTTCTCTAAATTGTTAAATGATTGCCCAACTATATTGGGCAATTTTTACTAACGAAATAGAATTTCTAAAAATCTAAAATAAACTCTCGTGTCTCCTTAAACTTGGATCCTTCAAGCGAAACGTAAAGAAAGACCTTTGGCTTTGGCCGGCATAGTTTTTTTTATTGTGACTAGACATCTAACCTCAACTTGCCTGATGGTAAGGAAGGTCCAAGAGTGCCAACGACAATTAAATACATCTATTACAGTGGTGTACCAACCGATCTCACTACGAAGTGTATACTTACAGCTCGCGAGGCTTTTTCAAAGTCAATATTAGTATTTCAGGCACATTACAGGAAATATTCACTTCATGTAGTTCGTTGTATAATTTTGAAGGTCGACACTCTACTGAAAGTTGCTTACCTAGTTTGTCCGGAGAGTACTCAAAATCAATTTTCAATTTCAATTTCAATTTATTCAAGTAGGCTGTATTCAGCACTTTTGAACGTCATAATATTACAGCAATATATAAATTTAATTACCAAATTATTTAACTAGATAAATTAATTAATAAGAAGCTGCTGTAAAGAGGCATTGTCAACTTAAAATTATTAAATGAGTGGCTGCTGTAAAAGGCATTGTCAACTTAAAATTAATAAATAAGTAGCTGCTGTAAAGAGGCATTGTCAAATCTGAAGCTATATTTTGTCGGTAAAGTGGATGCGACATGTGCTTGTAGAAATCGTAGTCCAGCTTAACATAAGGCGGTGTGTAGTCATACTAAAGTGCTTGTATCATAGAAACAGCACACCCTAAGTACATATACCAAAGATACATTGGTACCGGCAAGTAGTTTTAAATCCGTGCTCTCGGTTTGGGTGATTATTTTATTATCACTACACCACGGTCGCCTTACTACGAGTATGTAGGTAGATGAGAATATTCTAATCTATATTCTTAGTTTCCATTACTTCCACATGTCTATCCTGGTGATATTTAATTAGTTGCGTAAAAGGCTTTGCTGTACTCTCAGTGTTGCTGTTTCCCTTGCATCCTATTCGCTCCAAGACACTATATACGATTATGTTTACTTTCAATACTCATTTTTTAAGCTAAATAGAGACATGGAAACTACGTTTTAATAATTTGAATTATATTCGGAGATTAACGAAACGTTTCTTCCTATAAATCTGTGATGTGGAACCAACCAGAAGATTGGTCCGTAATCATATTAGGGACATTCTTAAAAACATAGGGGGTCCCTATGTTTTTAAGTGCTTCTACCCATACAAGAAATTTGTACATGTAATGTGAAGGAAAAGATAAAGTTTCAGAATCGGATAGTCCTGTCTATTCTTGTGGAAATGGACAATCTGATTTGATTATTACTTCTAGTGGTAGGTTTAAGTTTCCAAAGTTCCGAGAACCAAAGAGTCTGGAAAGGCTGCGCGATACGGGCTGGAGATCTTTTAAGGAAAACTTTAATGTAGGTCTAGTACTGAATCCAAAATGGTAGATCTGTTGTGTTTAACTAATTTAAACTCAATCAACACAGCACACATGTTTTTTTTATCCAAGGTGTATCCATTTCCTTTTTTTTATAAGAGATGAGTGTTGCTATATTGCAATACTGATTCTCAATAATGCAACAGGTTTTCCGAATTCTCGTTTACCTAAAATTAAAATAAAATGCATTGACTACGGCAAATGGTCGATTTTCTCGAACGGAAAATATTCCGTACGTAGTACTTTCTGAATTGCAGCTCCGGCGTTCGGAGAACCTATTTGAAAAAAAAAACCCTATGTGGTCATCTGGACGTCATATAGCACTTGCATACATTTTGTATGTTCCGCCGCACCATTTGGAAATTCAATTTAAAACGGAATCATGAAGTTCATTATTCCTCGACCCTGGCGGTGTGCCTTCGTCTGGGAGCCCGGACTGTCCATCAACACCAGTGTCGATGTAGAGTAGCGGTGGATAATGTTGGACACCACGGGAGGGGCCAAAAGTGCCGGCCGTCACGCGACACTCAATGATATCATCCGGCGGGCACTTGTCATTGTTGGAGTGCTCACAATTTTAGAACCCTCTGGTATTGCGCAGAGCGGACGGCGAGAGACCCGACTGCATGACTGTTGGGTCGTGGAAACGTGGCAGGTATAGACACTTTAGCCCCATCTTACACCCAGGCGACCTCGTTAAGCGCGGAAAGTGCGACGATTTCTGCTGAGAACCTCAAGCTGCGCAAATACGCCAACCTCGGTACTGGTTACAAATCTGTTGCTATACAAAGGGGAAATATTGCCAGTTTCCTAGGGACTATCTCTGATGCGACGTCATTAGATGATACTTTTTATTTATAGTTTATTTATTTATTTATTTATTATTTATTTATTTATTTATTAAGCCTTCCAACAAGATTGCATTGTATACAATACACACTCATATGGCACTATGTAATTAAGCTGAATACAATCTTACTTATAGGACAGGACTGCATGCATTAACAATAATAATGACACTATCTACCTTATATAAGGAAATATTAAAATTACAATTATTAAATAAAAATAATAAAATGTTACAATTTTTTTTTAAATAAAATAAAATATAAAAACATAAAAATAAAAATTATTACAAATTGACCATCGATCCCTTCAACCATCGATCTCTAATTGTCTGAGTTTAAATTTAAATGTTTGTTTCCCTGAGCAAAATATGTCGAAATCGTGATCTTTGTGCAATGCATTGTATTGAATAATGAGTCTGTTTAGAGCCGAAAAATGTCCAAGATTGGTTTTTGATCCAAACGTTAGAAAAGGCCTGTATGTAGATGCTCTAGAACGTTTCTTGCTAGTATAGAATGCTATTTTTGACAGCAAGTGCGTGGAGTCTATCAAACCATTCATCAGCTTATGAAAGAACATTCCATCAAGTTGGTATCTACGCTGTTGCAATGAGCTCATTTTAAAATGTTTTAATCTCTCATTATAGCTTGGCAAGGTTTTCGCGAGATTGCATCTGTATGACAGATGCCACAGAAATCGTTTCTGAATACGTTCTAATCTCTTGATGTAGACATCATAGTGGGGATTCCACACTACACTACCATACTCCAAGCCACTACGAACTAACGCATTGTATACTGCAATTTTGGTTGCGGGGGATTTAAAATCACGGCAGTTTCTTAAAACAAAACCCAACATTTTATAACCATTGTTAGCTATCTGGTCGATATGTGTATTAAACCGCAGTTTGTTGTCTACTATTATCCCTAGGTCCCGTGTGCTGTGTACAACTTCTAGTGGGGTATCATCAATAGTATATGTAAATGGTTTCATATTTTTACTACGAGAAAATCGAATGACATGACATTTTCTTGCGTTCAGTTCCATGCTTTGCACCATTTAGATATTTGATCCAAATCATTTTGTAGACACAGAGAGTCTTCGATTGTTTGAATACTTCTCATTATTTTGAGATCGTCTGCGATCAGGTAAAATCTAGAGTTGGAGAGGTTATGACATACATTATTTATAAAAATGTTAAAAAGCACTGGGCCTAGGTGGGAACCCTGTGGAACGCCTGAATGGGCCATAAACAGTTCCGATCTAAAGCCATTGACAACAACGTAAGATTTCCTACACATAAGGTAAGACCTAAGCCAAGATAGTAGATTTCCAGATACACCGATCTCAGCCAGACGTCGAACCAAGATTTCATGATTGACTTTATCGAATGCCTTGCTGAAGTCGGTATATAAGACATCAGTAGATATGTTTCGGTCCAGAGACTCAATCACATCGTGAGTAAACGAGAGGAGATTGGTAGTCGTTGATCTTGATTCTACAAATCCGTGCTGTTCGGGACTAAGGATTTGCTTAAATTGCCAAGATATGATAGGACTTATGAGAAGTTCAAACACTTTTGCGAAGACTGGCAGAATAGATATGGGTCTGTAATTTGCTACAAGCTCGGTTGCGCCCCCCTTGAACAAGGTTATCACCTTAGATTCCTTCCAGACCGTTGGGAACACACCATCTTTCAAGGATTTATTGTATATTATTGTCAAAGGATAGGACAGTGCCTCCGAACAATTTCTAGCAAACACTGACGGGATGCCATCGGAACCAGCTCCCTTAGCAACATCAAGTCTTTTTAACGCATTATGAACCTGTTTCTTACTGATTTCTATAGACGATAAGCACGTGTTCGATCTCACAATGTTATAGTTAATATGCTTTTAATTTTATCTGTTTTTCATATGTAGAATTATATAAGGCGACCGTGGTGTAGTGGCAGTGCAATGGCTACGTAAGCCGAGTGGCACGGGTTCGAAATAACTTACCGGTACCAATGTATCTTTGATATATGTACTTTGGTTGTCCTGTTTCTTTGATACAAGCACTTTAGTGGCTTAGTATAGAAATGAATAATTATAAAAATATATATTATATGCAAATTCGACCCCTAGGCCGAAAAAAAATAGTATAGACGAATTATGATGGTAAATAATTTGATTATAGCACTCAAACCACTCTGTGTTGTAGCTCGGCATTCAATTTTGTGTCTCAAACAAACATTATTGGTTTACCATTGTGGGGCTCCGGTGAATAATAATAATGGCTTGCTTGGATTTTGTTCGGTGCTATTTTTATTCACAGAAAATCTAAAAATATGTGTACGAGTATTTAATAAATTTTATATAAAATAAACTGGTGAAATATTTGTTTTTAATAAACAATGTCGTATGAGTTTTTCAAATAAAAATTCGCGTTTATTTATTAAATTGTGTTTATAGTCACATATTGTGATTCTAATCTAAGAGCAGAATAATTAATTTCATGAACCCAACTGTTTTGACTAAGCTATAAAAAAATAAATGTTCAGAAGTGGACGCCTTCTAGATGATGATGATGATGATGATGATGAATGCCACAATTCCGACAGGGAAAGGTAGAGAAAATTGAGAGACACTTTCTATAATTATGACAGACCTTTCTTGCTTCCCTTACAGGACTCCTACAAGATTTAGGCTTTTTAAAGAATATCTCAATTCGATCAAGAAATTGTCTTCTGGAAACTGTCCTTCACCTACCTCTGATTTATAAATCCCTTTGAATCTTTTTTCTTTTCTTCTCCTCCGAAGCAAAAAGTGAATAATCAGGCGTTCAATACTGTTTTTTTTATTGTGACACCATCTGACCCCGACCCGCCTGATGATAAGCAAGAGGAGGTCCAAGAGTGACTACGAATGGAAAAACCGAATCGTTCACGGCTGCCTTAGTCGCTGCCACTATGCCGGCCAAATGTGCTTCTTCACGTATCGCTTGAATGATCCAAGGTCATAGGATGAAGAGAACACCTGGGCTGGCAAAGCATTCCACTTGTATTTAGAAGAAAATTGTTTAACTACATTTAATAGGATGTTATTACATTTTTAATATTCAGCTGGTTTATTATTTGATATAGAAACGTTTTAAATGCACACAACAGTAGCGTTGAAAATATTAATAACATAATTTGGTGCGCAACTCAAATTTAAAACGTGGATGAATTTCATAAATGTATTTTAAACGTTGTACGTGCTTCAAACTCAGATTGAAGGATTATTCCGCCGCTGAATGCAGTTACGCTTAATTCAAATTGCTTTTTACAATTTCATTATTGAGTCCACAGATAGTAAGCTGGAGTGTAGTCCATTAAGGGAGGTGACTACTACTACAGTAAAATAACAGTTAAATAGATGCATAAAGAAACATTTGGCCGGCATAGTAACAGCGACTGGGGCGGCCGTAAAGACTCGGTTTTTAAAGTCGTCGGTACTCTAGAACCTCCTCTTGCACACCATCAGGTGGCACTATCCTGGATCAGCAGAGCAAGCAAATGATTACCAATGGCCTGCCTATCACTCTTTTATTAGATAAATAAATAATACAACTAAAGTTGTATTATTTCAGGCGACTATGGTGTAGTGGCAGTGCGATGGTTGCGCAAGCCGAAAGAACGGGTTAGAAATCACTCACCGGTACCAATGTAACTTTTATATATGTACTTTGGTTGTCTTGTTTTTATGATACAAGCACTTTAGTAGCTTATTATAGAAATGTATATTAATACAAAAAAAAGGATTTATTTCACATATTATGCCATTTTATTTGTAAGTTTTCAGGATTAACCCAATTTCCTGAAGAAATATCTACATATTTAAACCAAAATAACACTAAAACTACTAATATAAGTGAAGTTAAAATGAATTGAATCATACCTATGTATTTAATTCAGAACTAGAGAAATTCGGGTATAAAATATAGGCAAGGAAAACCATAAATCTGATTCGTGGATTTGTATATAGGTAAATGCATTTATACAATGCATTTTATTATAAATAATTTTGCCTGTTGTAGATGACAGTTACCACAGTGGATCATTTCGACTTCAGTACTGTCTGTTTGCAACAGATAGCGGCTCCATTTTGTGGTTTGTTTTGTTAGTATACAATATAATACGAACTAGTAAGGATGGACAAAAATTATTTTAAAATAACATTTTGTGATCTTATTTTTAGTTTTAAAGTTCTTGAGCACCTACGATGAAATAAAACAAAAACAAAATGAATATATAAGGTTGCCATAACCACAGAGCCCGTATGAAGAGAATTGTGGATGTGAAGAAAGCAAGGGTGGCGCTCCATTGTCTCTGCCTATCCCTGTGGGAAAAAGGCGTGACAATTTGATTGATTGTTTGACAATAAATTGAGGCGATTATAGTTGGCAATGATATTCTTTTTTGCAACGCGATATCTGACCTTATACATATATTCATAATATCCACAAATACTCGTACCATGGCTTTATAACTACTATAATTTATAACTCGTATGTGATAAAAATCGTGAAAGAAAATTTTGAATTAAGAATTAAGACTTTTGTCTATGTATATTTTATACTATCTTCTCTATAAATTAGCGTATACAATTTTTTTATACTTGCATCTTTCTGAGCATAAATGTAATAATATGATCGTAATATTTTTGCCTATTTATAAATGTGTATATACAGAGAATATATTTAGATGATAAAAAGGTTAATCTCGAATGGGAATACTTACACTACCGATAGACTTTCCATTTATATCTTATATTACACAGATCATTACTCCCTGGGGCGCAAACTTCTTCCATCTTCCATAAGTTACTTTAATAAAGGTACACTTTATGCAAGGTTACTTTAACATTGTAACCGTATACCTATTATATTATTTACTCTATTTTACTTATAAATAAATAACAACGGTTATTTTGGAACCTTTGGCCGGTATAGTGACGGCGACTGAGACGGTTTTATTAGTCGTCGGCGCTCTTGGACCTCCATCAGGCAGGTCGATGTCAGATGTCGTTTTATCTGAGCTTAGAAAATACTTAAAGATTTCGGTTTGTTGTCTAAAATATTATTGTGACGAAATCTGACCTCGACCCGCCTGATGGTAAGCAAGACGAGATCCAAGAGTGCCAACGACTGCAAGAACCGAGTCTTCTTTACGCATCGCTTAAAGAATCCAAGGATAGGATAGAGAGAACACATGGGCTGGTAAAGGATTCCACTTTTCAATTGTTCTGCAAAGAAACGACGCACCGAACTTTTTAGTTCGACTGCCGATTCGGTCGACAAAATTCGGATGCTTTCCTCGACTTGTGCGGTTATTTTAATTGTTATAATAACCGCACAAGTTGTGGCGGTGGTAGTACTGAAATGGTGGTAGACCGTGGTGGTAATGGAATGGTCTCAAAAAACAAGTGCTCCCGGTATAAAACCACTTGTTATTAAGGTAGTATTGTATGTTCTTTGGTCGCATAGCAGAAGCGTAGCGGGCCCCATATAAAAATTGTTTGGGGCCCTTAGGAAGGGTAAAGATTTCTCACAAAAGAAAAAAATAATGTTTGCATAAAATTAAAAGGAATATTTATTTATCATAATTATCTATCTCTCACTTTTTACAAAACTTTTACGAACAATTAAAATTAAATATACACTCTCCTTGCCTTTTTTTCGGCAAACGGATTTATTAATGACTTTAGTTTGTGCTGATGATGACTTTAGTTTTTCTAACGTTTCTTTACGCACGTTGGGGGCCTCGTGGCTCGGGGCCCCTAAATAATTGATACGGCGGTAGCTACGCCCCTGTCGCATAGTATGTATGATATAAGCATGTTTAGTAGCCAAGTATAGGAATTTAAAAAGTAATAAAATAATACTATGCAAGTATCTAATTCTAATGCGGATTACTCATACTGAGAATCAAGCCTTTTACTTGCAGAGGGAATATAAATAGAATTAGTTGAAATCCCATTATTCCCACTACAGTTCGTATTGTAAAATCTCTTAAGGGGATCTGTGGCACGTTCACTTCGGAAACTGTCACGGGTACACGACACTCGAAACTTGTGATATGGGTTATACGTGTTCACTTTATAGTCTTCGGTTAAGCACTTCTAAATAAATTTGTCAACTAGGTAACAATTTGTATAGCTAAAGCTACTCTTGATTTATAATCGTCAAAGGCGACCGTGGTGTAGTGGCAGTGCAATGGCTACGTAAGCTGAGTGGCACGGGTTCGAAACCACTCACCGGTACCAATGTATCTTTGATATATGTACTTGGTTTTCCTGTTTCTACGATACAAGCAATTTATAATATAGAAATGAATAATAAAAACATAATAAAAAGAAGTGCCGATTCGGGGTAGTACCACAAGTATACAGACCGTGAAGTGATTTCAAACCGAGTCACCCAAACCGAGGGTACGGGTTCAAAACCACTTGCCTATACTTTTGTATCTTTAATATTATGTACTTTGAACTTCGTGTTTCTCTAATACAAGTACTTTAGTAGCTTAATATAGAAAGGCTTGTACACGCGGATCCTTTACAAGTGTCCTCAAAATTTCCTGTTTCTTTTGTTTAGATTTTTTTTTGTACTATAAGCATTATTGTTTATTTAATATTTATGTACTGGTATAATATTATTCAAGTTTTGTATCTATTTATTATACTCAGAGTGGTAGGCAGTGGTACCCAGTCTGCCGATCCGGGGTAGTACCACCACCTACAAGTATACAGACGTGAAGTGATTCGGTCATGTTTCGGGATCAGCTTGGAAGTTGCCGGTTCCAACTGGGCCAGCATAGTGGATGTGATTGCTACTCACAGTTATTGAATTGTAGTAGCAGTGACATTCATTCATGGACCACACTTCGGCTTAACATCAAACGGGGTGCTGTCATATTATGTCGAGTCACAATAAAAAAAACTGTGCGAAACAACTTACTTTTACTCTCTTCACAACCCAAAGGCTGGCAGAGCAAGTTTTACGGCCTTTCAGAAAATGAAATAAATAAATAGTCGAAATGCGAAGAATATAATAATGAAATCTTGTATTTAAATAATAACCCATACCTAGCTGTATTTAGAACGACAAATTCAACTCAATACAATTGTTGTAAATTCTTCTTAAGTAAGATCATATTTTCCTTATATTTCAGTATGCTTGGCGGTGTTGGAGGGCGGCATGCATCGGTGCGTCGACGAGGGAGTTCCCCGGGACACCGGAGGGACTCCCCTCCGTCCTCGCCGCGACCACCAAGAAGACGTCGGGCTGCGCTCGCTGCAACAGATCACAAAACATGCGCTCTCATACATACCAGGCTCAAGCTTGGCGACATCATGTAAGACATAAAACTTTATTACGGTCCAAGTTAAAATATACAAATAAAAAGTTCATTATTTTGTAGTCATAATAAAAAAGGCGACATCTCACGGAAAGTCTTGAAACTATGCTTGGTAGAGTTTTCAAAATCCTCAGCAGCTGTAAGATATATTTACAGTGTGCGCCCTCTATTATATTGAAACGGAACTTCCTTGAAAGCCTTTAGCGTACGGCGTTGATATCATGACAGAGCCCTCTATGGACCTGTAGTTGAACTACTAAGACTGGGAAAACTTGAGTTACCATTTCAGTACATTTTCCTGTAGAGGGTGCTAGTTTGATGAAAGTTAATGTTTTGCTACTATGTGATTAACCAGTGATTAATGAACACATTTTAATTAACTATACTAAAGTGTTTTGTCATAATTGTTTTTATTCTTCGATTTTTGTGGATGACATAACTAAAAATTAAATAACTTAGCAATTGTATTTTTATCATGAAATACAAAGAAGAAAGTAATAATACAATTTATTATCACAAGATAAAAGAGCGCTTAAGCAATAAAACGTATATATATACATATTTTTGCTTACATTCTTAAAAAGTAAAATTTAAATTTCAAATATTATAATTGAAACGAAGATACGTCCGCCCGTGACCGCTCATTCATTGCAAATGGGACCGTAGCCCCTCGCTCCACGTGGCAAGAAGTCTTTATTGATTTCCGGCCGAAGAAAGAGACAGGCTTATAGCCAGAATTTGTTGCACTATATTCTATCTCATTCTTTCGCCAATATATGACCTATTTTTATGCCGTTTTCCCTATATTAATACAGCCTATGTAATTAGGTGAAAAGTTCGGATAGCTGTGTAATCTATAGGGCAGCTTGTAATTGTTATTTATACATTTTATTGCTGATATTTGTTAACATATTTGATGGGTAGATAAAAGTGTAGTAATTAAATTAATAGTGATAAATTACTCAAATTTATTTTATGTCTTTGCTATCTATGTTTTATTAAATAGACACTACTAAGCAAAGTGCGCTTAAAATATAACTTTTATATTCAATTTTTTTTATTCTTATTATTTTATATTATTACTCTGAAATAACCCTTTAAATTAAAATTCTTTACTAAAACATCTTTTGATGATAATGATAAAATAATTGTACATATTTCAATTTATGCCATTAATGTATTATAATAAATATATATACTATTTAGGCACTAGTATTATATATTCTTTATTCATATATATTTTTCTTCTGTGTACTGTTATGGATTTATTTATACTATGCGCTTCTTCTCTATATACCTTTGCTCTCTGCAAAAATTCAAAAGTTGACTGGCAGAGAAAGCCTCACTCACAACTTTTAAGTCTAACGTTTGCATATTTTTATATAATAAGGGAATAAGTAAATAGTTTTTATTCAGTTATAATTACATACCTACTAAGTTAGTAGAAGTACCTTCGTCACTGGAGGAACAAAATACGAAATTAAAATACGACCTAAGATTTAACATAGTCTATGCGACAGATGCTTGATTTGATTTATTTACGGCAACATTACAGTCTCATTTAATCATCGACCATCATTCAGCTTAATATTAGTCGATGTGTGATCATACTTTTTTTTATTGAAACTTACCTGATGATAAGCAAGGGATGCTCCAAAAGCGCTAACAACTGAAAAAACTGATTAAGATTAGGGTTGCCTTAGTAGTCGTCACTATGCCAATAGTTCGGTGTACTTTTTCATAGTCATTGCTGCAAAAATTGCATCATAAAGCAATAAGTGTTTACGTTGGCTATTAAATTGATAGCCATTTTAGAGTTCGGCAGCTTGTAAGCATTGACAATTATTGTTTAGCTATAAAGACAATTATACTATTAAATTCAACAAAATACATTTACAATTACATTATTATATATTATAATAATTATATTGTGATATATAACATAATAAATATAATATAAGTAATAAATACATTTACTAACAATATCACCATTAGGTAGGCGTTATGTATCAATCAATCAAATTGTCACGCCTTTTTCCCACAGGGATAGGCAGAGACAATAGAGCGCCACTTGCCTCGGCCCTGAAACAACTCCCTCGCTTCCTCCACGTCCACAATTCTCTTCATACAAGATAATTTTTAATGGACACAAGGCAACTCAAAAAGCGTTATATATATCTACCATTTTTTTCTAAAACAAAACAAAATTATATATTTACATTTTTATATTCTATTTCATTCTTATTTACAATTATTTCACATTCTATATTATTATCATATTCAGATTTTATAATAATTAGGTCGATTTCGTCTTAAGTTAAAGCGCGGTCTATGAATGTAAATGTCACGTACAGTTTATTTCTATTATTTAATTATACAATACAAACATGATATATTAAAAAAAAACTAATGGGTGATGAGTAAAACTATATCAATAAATAATAGTAAAAAATAAAATACGCATAATCTTGACTTTAAATACAAATTACAATGCTATTTTGAGTGTGACCCTTTTATAACTCTCACACAAGAGAAGATAGTTATTTCATGAAACTATCACAAAGATATACTAAGAGAAGTTAGTACGTGTCTACAATATACCTTCTATCCATCAGAAGTTTCGTGGTGACACTTAGAACAATAATTTTATCTTTTGTGTCAAAGAGAAGCACACACGGGGCCGACATGACAAGGCGAGCTCGATTGTCCCATCACCCGCTTTCTCCTTGACATTTACGTCTATATAAACCTATATGTTTTTTTTATATATGAGCATTTTTTTTATTGTAGCTCGACATGTGACAGCACCGCCGGCAACTTACAAGCTGACCCCGAAACTCGACTAAGTCACTTGTCTAAGGTCTGTGCGTGGTCCACAAATGGTAGTCCTACTTCGGAACGGCAGTGCCTATTTTTGACAACCACACTCGAAGCATTTTCAATGTCTCTTATAATAATCTAATTATGTTATATTATTATAAAAAAAATATCAATAAAAAAAGGAAAGAAAAAGACTATCAACATTTATACAATTTATAAATATATAACGCGACCGTGGTGTAGTGGCAATGCAATGGTTACACAAACCGAGAGCACGAGTTTGAAACCACCCACCGGTACCAATGTATCTTTGATATATGTACTTTGGTTGTCCTGTTTCTATGATACAAGAAGCACTTTAGTAGCTTAGTATAGAAATGTATAATAAAAAAATTTAAAAATGTCAATATATTTTTTTGTCAATTTTTTTCATATTTGATATGAACATTCTTATTAACTACAATACAAACCATTATTTAGAATCGTGTTATAAATAAACGTATCAACCCTACATTGTATATGTATTAGTATATAGTACACACCCGCATTAGACGGTGACAATAACCATAAAGCACTAGACACAGCATAAATGAATAGCTTAGATTAACTAGAAAGAAAACGAAATAAATATTGCGTTCAAATTATTAAAGCGTCTAGTGATTTAATGTCGTGGTTGGCAGCTTCTGAATGACCAGCTGCTGCTCGATGTATGTTCATACCTTATTTGGCTTAGGGTGACCACACACGAACAATAGAACTTGTAGTCGCTAGCTGAAGATACTTTTTTACTTTACCGTCTTTATACAGCGATAGTTACAAATAATAGACATTTTAAAGTTTAGCACTGAAAACCCTCCTCATATTAAAAATGTGTATTAGGGCCATCAGATAATCATAAAAAAGTTTCTTACTTAAAAAAAGTTTAATTTTTTAAAGTTAAATAAGGGACATGGTTCTATGCGTCCTTTATCGCCTATACCACGGATAATGTTCAGAGGAGCTCCTCTGAAATTCAAAGAGCTCTACAACTTTGCCATCTTTTTACTCCCATGACAGGTCGAGAAAAGCATCTGCATCCTGTGGATATAATCGGAACTTATTTAAAAGATTTGGTGCGTCGTTTCTTAGTAAAACAATATGCTTGACATGTCTAGGTGAACTATGTGTTTTATATTCTCGTATCTTATGTTCTTTAAACCTTTAAGACAAGTGTAACACCTTTGGCCGGTATAGTGACGGCGACTTAGACAACCGTAAAATGGCGTGGCGTAGCTCCCCCCTTAGCTTACCATTAGACAAGCCGAGGTTACAATAATAATATTAAAAACACTAGTTGTTCAGTTGATCATGTGCGGTCACCCTTACAGAAACTTTTTACCCGCAGTGGCCGTGTCATTGTTGTATTAAAACTTTTGACGTGCTTAGAAACAAACATTCTGCTATGATTTGGTTTTGCAAATCGAATTACAGTTATTGTTAGAAAGTGACTGTTTTTAAAATAAGTTCTTGTTCGTCTGTTTATTTCCTAGGACATTTCTATAGGCTTAGTAGGGGTCAAACAAGTTTATTTTTTTTATTGAGAGGCGCGAGATCTCATTTTGACTTGTTTACAAAAACCGTTACATCGCTCGCTCTCACTATGCCGGGAACTAGTTTTAAGAAAACTATATTTTTTTAAATTGTATTACGAGTACAATTTTGAAATCATTTTTAATCAGATTTAAATCTCTTTTAATATTTAATTATTTGGGTCGTGGCAAGTGTCGCCTCTCTCTCTACCTATCCCTGTATGAAAAAGGCATGATAATTTGATTTATTTTATTTTCACCTAAGAATGTTAATAAATATCAAAAAGTATAGAATTAATAGAAATTAATTATCAAAGCATAATCCGGCAATTTATAATGTTTACGAAAGCTCTTGTTAGTTATGCACTTTAATACGAGTAGTATCGTGGCCACCGGCGTGTTTGCACGATTCTCTAAATTGTGCCAAATTTATTATGCTACCTTATTGTAATTTCATAATTACTTATTTGAATTAGAATTAATTCGGAATCGTGTGATACTCGCTCGCATTATTGTTTAATAATTAAAATATATCAATCAATCAATTTGTAACGCCTTTTTCCCAAAATGATAGGCAGACAATGAAGCGCCACTTGCCACGATCCTTACATAACTCCCTCGCTTCCTTTAGATCCACAATTCTCTTCATACAAGCTCTATGGTTATAGGCACTAAGCAACCTAGCTTTCTTGACGATGTCTCCGATTTGTTTAAAAATGTTTATTTAATATATGATTGTAAAAGAATGAACACTTTAATCAACAGCCACGCTTAATTTTTACAGGGATACACATTTTTAAGGTATTTTATTCAACCAATCAAATTATCACGTCTTTTTACCACAAGGATAGGTAGAGACAATGGAGCGCTACTTGCCACGATCCATACCACGCCTGGAGTACGGTTCATAAATGGAGGCGATTGCTACTACAGTTAAATAACAGCAGTCGCGTCTGCTATGTTGGCCTAATTCGAACCGGAAACCTTCTGATCCTGAAACGCGACTGAGTCTGTATACTTGAAAGTGGTGGTACTACCCCGGATCAGCTGACTGTGCACCACTGCCTTCCACCATTTCATAACCAGACCCGGAGCAAAGATCTCCCTCTTTTTTATTACCAAATATTTTAATATATTAAACAATATGAAACGAATATTTGCTCCGACCGAGAATCGAACCCAGGACTTAACGCGTAACGAACTGGAGATAAAATAACGTATTATAGTACATACACGTATATAAAATAGATATTGTAATTAAAGTACGCAGTTGCATGTGAAATGACTGTTCACCGCAGCACTGGACAAATTTAATCCAGTGATTTATCGCGAAAATTTTGCTAAATATCACTGCAGATGTTGCAAGTATTACGTATAATTAAAACTTAACACATGTGATATATCTTTTTAATATAAATAATACCAAAGTTGATATTTTTTTATATTGTGACTCAATGTCTTACCTTGGCTTACTTGATGGTAAGCTAGAGGAGGTTCAAGAGCCCCGACCACTGAAAAGACCGCTATTTTTGCGGTTATCACAGTCGTCATCATTCCGCTCAGAGGTGCTTTGTCCAAAATTTTTTAATTTTGCTACGACATCTTTATTATTCGTTCTATATTTTATTGTATGAGGAGAATAGTGGATATTGATGTGAGGGAGGCGAGGGAGTTGTGTCAGAATTGTGGCAAGTGGCGCTACATTGACTCTGCCTATCCCTGTGGGAAAAACGCGTGAGAATTTGATTGATTGATATTTTATTGCATTTAATAACAGACGTTTAATGGTTTTTAATCTCTGAATGTGCGAATTCCATGTCACATATGCGAATTAAAGCAGTAAAAATGATTTGGTTTTCTTAAAATGTTTAGTAGTTCTGAGCACAAAACCCGGCATTTTCTTTTTATTATTTATCATGCTATTTTATTTTATTGTATTATTTTATTAGATTTGTTATGTAATGTGGCAGGATGGTGGGAATCGGCACCTCGTTGTCTCTGCCTATCCCTGTGGGAATCGAGATGTGACAATTTGATAGGTTCGTGAAAGTGGCGGTTAATTCCTTATAGGTTAATACAACTGTTTACAAAATTTGTAAACGCTGCATAAATAAAACTTATAATAATAATAGTCATTAACAGAACAGATTTGTTTGAATTTGTAGCCGTAAATACAAACAAATTATTACGTCTCAAATCCTATAGGGATAGGCAGAGACCAGGTACATAAACACGAATCTATCTTCAGATAGATTTTTATATTTGTATGTTTAATTTCCCTATTCAACAAACGCATGTGCAAAGTTTTCTATGCTAAGTAATAAATGAAGTGTGAAAAGAAACCAGTCAAGTGCAACCCACATTCGATTCTCGGGCCTATGCTAAGCGTAATAGTTTGTCCTACAAACTTACTAACTCGATAAATGAAATAGTTTCTTTATATTATATAAATAAAAAATATTTATTTAAAAACTTAATGCACAATAGTAGAAGGTATTCTCTACCAGTCAACCTTGTGGATGTTAATCTGAAGATGTAGATGAGAGGTAGGGTGTAAAATTTAGGTAACTAAATACATATGAAAAATATATAAATTAAAAACGTCGGCATAATAAAAAAATGTAAAATCAAAACCAAAATAAAAGCGATAGTAAGCCGCATGAAATTTGTTGAATTCATTAATCAATGTTCGCGCAAAATCTAAGAAAATACGTTATTTTATATAAATTAATTCATGTATACATAAATATCCATAGATACTAATCCATAGATACATAAGTAACACGTATTTCATAACGCATACATACATACTATAATAATAAAATATAGACAGGATTATCATCACATAATAAAATACACTTAAAATTTATATGTGTATTTTTATAACTAAAATTCTTGATTACAATTATATTTGTAAAATAGAGACCTGAAACGTTTTTCCAGCTAGACTTTTCCACGCGAAAACAAAGTGCATACCTACTACAAAAGAATCACGTATATCTTGCAATCAATTTCAAACCTAAACATCAAGGTATTAGGGTATAAAATTAAGCATTACCTATCGTGTGTAGCGTGCAAGGTGGTAAAAATGCACAGGGAGGCTTCATCGCAGGCTCTCGTTGCAGTGGGTCAATGACCCCTCGGTCACTGGGTCACTACGGGCCGCGTGAGCCGCTGCGCCGACCTGCAAGGGTTACTATTAGTAAATTTTTTGAAATATTTAAATATCAGTATACTTTAAAATAAATTTTCCTAGATTTTGCGCGAATATTGATTAACGAATTAAACAAAAATTATGCGGTTTACTATAGCGTTTATTTTAGTTAATGATTGTACTTTTTTTATTACCACGTTTCGAGAACTTTGCAGCCATTGTGGTCTCCGTTACTAAGTCGGAATAATAACAAAAAAACGCGATAGTAAGCCGCATACTGTTCAATAGATTATAAAATTAATATATATTGTGCCTAATAAAATATAATTAGTAATCAAAATGGGTCTAGTGGTAAATTAGTCTCGCTAACTAAGAGCTCCCGGTTTAAATTCACTCTTCGGTACCAATATATTATATTTGATGTATTATACGTTGGCCGTTCTGTTTTTATGATACAATATTAGTATAGAAATGTAACACAATAGCAAGCAAGTTTGTAGAACTCTAAACTACTAGTCTATTAGACGTCCGTCGGCAATTAAGTAACTCTAATGCATCTTACAATCAGATTAGTCAAGATTACATAGCCATAAATAACAATGTATTATTACTATTAATCTGTAAAATATTATTTATTGATTTTATGTTTATTAAATCAAATTCAAGAGGTTTTTTTCTCACGACATGAATAAGTTGGCAAGATTTTAACGTAGTGGGGGAACGTTCGCGCATGTACACTGGCCGTGCAATAAAAAAGGGTTTGATTCATAAAAATAATAGTAGTAGTTTGAGTGAAAGTAGATTGACGAAAAAATGGATGCATGGATGCGTTAATCGAGGCAGACCCAGGAGGGTGTTCTCCGACCAAATCGGAGACATCCTGAAGAAAACTGGGTTGGCTAGTGTCCATAACCGTAGGCGTGTATGAAGATAATCGTGGATGTGAGGGAAACGAGGGAGTTGTATCAGAATCGTGGCAGGTGGCGCTCCATTTTCTCTGCCTCTCACACACATATCTCCCTCACACACCTAAAAAACGACTTCTGGGCATTTGACTACTCTTGTCAACTTATGTGCCGCATTCTATAACACAGGCACAGGCACCCATACAAGCTCGCACGCACGCACACACAAACATTCTTAAAAGTTAATATACGAAAGAGAGAAAAAAAACAAAATTTTATATTGGTAATTAATAATCTAGGCAGTTAATCCTTTCAGCTCTTGATTGCATCAGGGATGTTACCGAGTACCATTGTAACTTACTATCCGGTGTGTCAATCAGTACTATTGACCATTATAGTATGCTGTTGAAAATACCTAATTGAAGTCGCAAATACCAATTAGGATAGAATATATTTTTGTTTCATGTCCGCATTAAAGCCATCCATCTTCCATTACAGTATTAGCAAACATGCCAAATGCACTTCATAATCTAAGTAGAATCAACATTAAATTATCTGGTATGGTTAAAATTCAATAAATAAATTGTCAGGTTACGATGCCAATTCATTGCATACTTTTAGGAATATAGTGAAATATATTAAAAAGGCCATTTGTTACGTTGTTTTTCAGCGTAGAATATTTCAGGGCATGTTTCAGTTTCATGCAACGTTAAATTGAAAATGTGCCTCTAAGTAAAGAAAGCATAGTCTATGTGTACAGAATAAATATAATTAGACATCGCTTTAGTAAAAAAGGTAAAATTATACATCATCATCATCATCAGCCAGAAGACGCCCACTGCAAACATAGGCCTCCCCCTTAGAATGCCATTTCGAACGACAACATGCCAGTTGCATCCACCGGTTATTCGTAAAATATTTTTCTATTTCAATAATAAATATTATAAAACATTTGACGACCGGCGTGGACGAACGGATCGAACCTGGGACTTTACGCGCAATAAACCAATCGTTGTTGCGCGTAATGTGCCGGGTCGGAACAAATATTTGTTTCATAGCTTTTATATATTTGTTAATAAAAAGTGGTAGGCAGTGGTACCTAGTCTGCCGATCCGGGGTAGTACCACCACTTACAAGTATACAGACCGTGAAGTGATTTGGTCAAGTTTCGGGATCAGCTTGTAAGTTGCCGGTTCCAACTAGAACGGCATAGTGGATGTGATTGCTACTCACAGTTATTGAATTGTAGCAGCAGTGACATTTATTCATGGACCACACTTCGGGTCATAATAAAAAAAAAATACAAAATAAA
Organism: Tinea trinotella; assembly: GCA_905220615.1. NCBI lineage: Eukaryota > Metazoa > Arthropoda > Insecta > Lepidoptera > Tineidae > Tinea > Tinea trinotella. The sequence continues at coordinate 11,635,810 of HG992312.1, forward strand.
AACATTTTTAGTGATTACTTAGTATAATATAGGCTGATGTTGATTTATTTTTTTATGATTAGTTATTTTATATGGAGGCGTCTAACTGTATACTCTTATGTTGTAAGTAAAAAAGTAAAAAGAAAAAAGTTGAAACGGGACTCATCTACTGTTTAGGCAGACAAAGAGTTTTAAGTTCAGCATAAACTGAAGTCCAAATTTTTCATTGTGCTTCAAAATAGATACGCCATTTTTCTTTTTATATTTAATTTTTTTTATTGTGACACGACATTTGACTTCGTCCCGCCTGATGATAAGCAAGAGGAAGTCCAAGAGTAACGACGACTGAGAAAACCGAGTTCGTTCACGGCTGCCCCAGTCGCCGTCACTATGCCGGCCAAAGGTGCTTCTTCACGCATCGCTTGAAGGATCCAAGGTCCTAGGATGGAGAGAACATTCAAGCATTCCCATGCAAAGCAGATATATTTTATATAGCTTTTGAACAAACACACTTACTTTGACTTGAAATCTGATCTGGATTGAAATAAAAATAAACTATATTTATTTGTATATAAAAATCTACTTTTTGCATTCTTTCGAACGAATCAGCAGTCGATCTAAAAGGTAATAAATAATACCATTGGATTCTTTAAGCGAAAATTGCGAAGTAAAAAACCTCATGCCAGTTTAGTGACGATGACTGAGGAGATTTTGAACCGCTTTGCTTAAAATCAGACAATTCGATGTCAGATGTCGTGTCACAAAAAAAAAGTTTGAAATAAATAAATAAGCTAATGTGGTAATTTGTAACCACAAACTAATCAATTACTACTTAAAGTATTAATGAAATATATTATCGTTTATAGGTTGTGCTATTTTTAATTATTAAAACATTTTTTATCACTTTTTTTATTATGACTCGACATTGGACAGTACTCTGCCTGATGTTAAGCTAGAGTGCGATCCATGAATGGATGCGACTGCTATTATCAATCCATCAATCATACTGCCACCTTTTTCCCCACAGAGATAGGCAGACACAATGGAACGCCACTTGCCACGATCCTGACACAACTCCTATTATAGACATTCTTTATATTTTTTATTGTGCCTCGATATACGACAGCACACTGACTGTTCCCTGACCGGTTCCAATTAGGCCGGCATAGTAGATGTAACTGCTACCAAGAGTTATTCAACTGTAAGCAGCAGTCATCTCCATTTATGGATCGCACTCCAGGCTCCAGGCGTAGTGTTGTCATATGTCAAGCTAGATTTTAAAAAATGCTACGAATTTACTACGACTTGCGTAGCTTTTTACTCTTTTTGAAAGAGATTGAAAGAGATATTTTTGATGGATGTGAAGGAAGCGAGGGAGTTGTGTCAGTATCGTGGCAATTGGCGATCCATTGTCTCTGCCTATCCCTGTGGGGAAAAGGCGTGACAATTTGATTGATTGATGTTTTATGAAAACTCAGGAGGTTGTTCTCCAAAATCCTCAAGAAAGCTGGGTTGCCATTGCCTACTTATAACCGTATAATTATATCAAGAAAATTGTGGAAGTGAGGGAAGCGAGGAAGTACACTGGTAAGTTAAATACGAGTACTAAGCCATTAACTAGAATAAATACATTATTAAAAATGGTATTTTTATTTGTAATTAATTCAATAAATCATTTAATCAAGCGCCACATCCACATCCCTCACATCCACAATTCTTCTATATTCGTGCAAATTCTACATGATTTAATATTAGTATATCAAATATCAATTCGACTTCTAAATGACGATAGTATACGTGAAATGACAGAAAATTTGTAAATTTGACGTCTCAATAGTAGCGCTCTACAATCTGTGACAGTTGGCAATATTCCAATCTTCCCCCCTGGGACAGGATTAGCACAACAGTACCACAGTACCACGGGAACAAACATAATGCTTTTAAACATAGAAATATCATCTATTTAAGGCGACCGTTGTGTAGTGGTAGTGCAATGGTTACGCAAACCTTGCAAATGTATCTTTGATATATGTTCTTTGGTTGTCCTGTTTCTATGATACAAGCGCTTTATTAGCTCAGTATAGAAATGTAAATAACATTATTATTAATATTAGCGTATTAATTCGTCCCACTGCTGGGCAAAGGCCTCCCTCTCTTTTTTCCATGATTCACGACGACTGAAACATAACCGTCACAGTTCTACCTCAGTCTTCGATGATAATTATGTAACTGTAAGTAGCAGTCGCCACCATTGATGGACTGCATTCCAGCTTAACATCAGGCAGGATGCTGTGGAGCGGAAAAAACGCAAAATTTTACGAGTACATACATGATTATAAGACCTATGCGGATCCGTTAAAAACATATTATTGTATTTGGGTTACGCTTAGGAATATATTGGTGTTCCCGATAAGTTCTTTTGACCGGCATAGTGACGGTGACTGAGGCAACCGTGGCTTAAGTCAGTTTTCAGTTGTTGGCGTTCTTGGACCTCCCCAAGGATGTCCTCCAAAATAATAAAAAAAACATTATGAAAAATTTGATGATATGTTTGTAGTGATACAATTTTCAATATTTGTGATGTCAGCTGTTCATGGTGAAGTGCATACTGTTATGGAAAACCTCAAGCAATTCACAGTTTATAGATGTGATGTTAGGTGTGAGCTGGTGATTGAGGATTTAGATCTGCAGCAGCCGGCAGCATGTGTGAAGAGCTGGAAGGCGCGGTGCTATGAGTGCGCGCGCACCAGCGACGGCAGCCACGGGCGCGGGCGGTGCGCGGGTCAGTGGCGTGCAGCGCGCGCCGCGGACGCCCGCACCGCAGTGCTGAGCAGGATCCCGCCATGCCCGGCCCGCGCCTCTGCCGCGCCGCCTGACAGCATGGCCATCCCGCGCGCCACCACAACACGCACCGGCCACGCTCTGACGACGGTACGCATCCTTTCGCAAGTGCTGTTGCCTTCGACGTCGAGACTCGTGCTGCGGCCGAGCCGCAATATCGTCGCCTAGTTTAGTGTCGATCCTTGACCCAAACGAAGACTTTCTGACAGAAAATTATCCAGTGACAGTGTTTTATTATTAAATTATTTTTGTGTACGCTTTAATTCATAGTTTAAAACTTATTTTGGCCATCTGCAAGTCGAAAGTAGTAAGAGAGAATTTTTCGGCATAGTCCACTAGATGGCGCCGCACGTCGTTTCTGCGGCGGTCGCTTTCCGCCCGCGCCCCGCGACCGCCGTCGTAGTCGCCTTTTGTTTCACGCCGCCGTCGTGTACATAAATAATTGGCGGGCTACGCTGGCGAGCTGGGCCGCGCGGCGCCGAGCCGGCGCTGACGTCAGCGGAGCCCGACCCGCGCCCACGCCGGTCACAACTGATCCCGGCATCCCCGACCTTCTGCCGCCATCCCCCGCTTCTGTCTCAGCTCCCTGAGCATGTCTACGAATGTCAAAATCCTAATTGCTCGCACGTCAAGAATGGACCTTACTTAGGCATTATTGAATGGAATATGAAAATGACTTTATGACTCGTGACAAATGCGTCAGTTGAAACGTAAATAATAATTTAAGGAACGTTAAAAACGAGCTTTGTAAAGAACGAAGTGTTGTCTTAGAAACCATATAAAACTGTATTAAGAATCAAGTTCATTTAACAACAGGGGTAGTTAGCGACGACGTGGTATTGTTGTTTTAATAAGTATTTAACAACAAGTAGGTAGGTTAATATACGCCTAATACGAGACGTGATAAAAAACGAAATTCGGATGGTGCGTGAATCGTAGCGGTGGAAAAGGTCGCCTCTATTCGTTCCCACTGCGCCGCGCCCATGTTTGCTTGTCTGGTAAGTTTTAGAATGTAAGCTCTCTCATCCAAAATAGATACCTTTCATAAGAGAATGTTTTCACAAGCAAATATAATAAATCTAAATAATATCACGTCAGCCAGGAACAAGCTAAACGAGGAAGCGGCCTGTATTCTACTGTTGTTTGTTAAAAAATGTTCTAAAATTTGGTATACTTCAATTATTTTTTTACGTTCATATTAGCTATCTACTTACTATTATTATTTACTTACAATTATTTGATTAGGCTTTGTTTATATTACTTCGTTTTTATTTAAATATGAATAATTTCAGAGGGTGTTCTCCGACCAAATCGGAAACATCCTCAAGAAAGCTGGGTTGCCAAGTGCACATAACCATAGAGCTTGTATATAAAGAATTAAGACTGTAAAGGAAGCGAGGGAGTTGTGTCAGAATTAAGGCAAGTGGCGCTTAATTGTCTCTGCCTATCGCTGTGGAAAAAAGCCGTGATCTGGTTTTGACTTGCCTGATAAGCAAGAGGAGGTCCGACGACTGAAAATACCAACTGAATTCACGGTCGCTTTAGTCGCTGTTACTATGCCGGCAGAAAAAATACAGTGAAAATTATATCTAGGAAAATTACCCTATAATCTTCCATAATAAGCTAATACTATGTTTTAAACACGTCTATAAAGTGTATAAATAAAACTTATAATATTATATAAAAAGTAATGGTATTCAGTTATTATAAAAATGTAACAACCATGTTGATATTTGATTATGCAAATTGTATCTTATGCTGTTTGAAATAAAAACTTAATTGTCAAAGTATGTCGCGCAGGTTTATTTCACTAGTATTAGGAAGTAGGCCGTATGCAGAGTCTCAATAATAATTGGGTCAAACTTAAATAGAATATGTAAAACGTTACGTCAATTACTTTAATTTAATTTACTTTTACGCTTCTATTACCTATTTTGTAAATGGCGTATAAATACTTTATTTTTAATTAAATTTCTATCATATAGTCACGCCTATGCTCCAAAGGGATGGGTAGAGACTATAGAGAACTACTTCATACAATAGCGACATTCCTCTTTTTCACATTCCTTATTTCTCTACATTCGGTTATGAGCCAACGAGGCAGGTCATATTCTTTTGTTATTTAAAATCAATCAATCAATCAAATTGTCACGCCTTTTTCCCACAGGGATAGGCAGAGATTATTTAAGGGCAGGGAGAGGCATTAGGGATCAGGGCATCAGGCATTTAAAAAAATAAAATAAATGAGTTTTTTAATGAGAAAAAGCACAGTGTGCGATAGATGTTGTTTGTAGTGACAAAAAACGATATACATTTTCATTTTAGTGAATAGACCTAAATGCTTTTTTTAAAATAAATAGTAAAAATCATCATTATCAGTTACAAGGCGTCCACTGCTGAACATAGGCCTTCGAACGAACGTCAATTCGAACGACAAGATGCCAGTTGCATCCACCGGTTATTCGTGACTTTCACTATGTCGTCAGTCCACTTAGTGGGAGGCCTACCTACGCTGCGTCTTTCGGTACGTGGTCTCCACTCTAGAACCTTTCTTCCCCATCGGTTGTCGGTTGTATTAGTAAAAAGACAATCATTTAAATCTCCAAAATCAAAACATATATATCGTGCTTCAAAACATATATATCGTGCTTCAAAACATATATATTGAAGCACGATATAATGACAGGACTCCCGATATTTCGGTTTATGAATGGAGGTGTCTGCTACTACATCTAAATAATTTCAAGTAGCAGATGTATTCAATATGACGATATGGCGACCGTAGTTAAGTGGTAGTGCATTGGTTACGCAAACCAAGAGCACAGGTTCAAAACCAATTGTCGGTACCAATGTATCTTCGATATATTTATGTGCTTTGATTGTTATCTTTTTATGATATAGGCATTTTAGCAGCCCAGTATAATAATATTTAAAAAAATGTTGTAATCAGTAATGTCCACTTTACAGGTTCTCTTTAAACTGCGCTGTATCAGCTGTCTGCCTACCACTCTCACAGACAATCCAATAGAATTGAAACAATTACGAATGACGTATCATTGAAACATTCCCTAGGGAGCATCGGGCAAGTTGTGTAATTTATCAATAAGTTTCATCATAACAACTTTGTTTATTTTGGCGATAAATACAGGAAGGAGGCAATTGACACTATTAGGAATGAACGAAGCGTCACCATTTATTGTCAACTAAAACATGATAAAAGTACCGCTTAACTTATTAACCGACTTCCCACAAAGGAGGAGGTATAGAATTCGGCCCTGTTTTTTTATGTGTGTTACCTCAAATCTTTTTTATATACATTTTTCTATTTTAAAAGTGGCAGGTAGTGCTGCTGATCTGGGGTAGTAAATCCACTTACAAGTAAACAGAACGTGAAGTGACTTAGTCGCGTTTTGGGATCAGTTTTGTAAGTTGGCGGTTCTAACTAGGCCGCCACAGTGAATGCGACGTCTACTTGAAGTTGTTTGACAATTATTATTTAAATCATGGACCGCACTCCAGCCTATCATCAAACTAGGGGTTTTCATATGTTTAGCCAATAAAAAAAATATATAACAAAGAAATGTCTTTATTTAAAAAAAAGAACATTACGTGTCCAAAAGATATATTAAAAATGTTTACTAGATTAAATAGAACCAGATAAAAACACCTTTCTTAGAAGTGTCAAATCTAAATTAGACCGTTATCGAGGCCGAAAACACGCCATTCATTGATTCAATCTAAAAATGACCTTCACTACCTAAAATTAAAGTTTATATTGCAATACAGAAATAAGAGAAAGCAAAAATACACAAGGGGCTGCAATTTAATATTTTTGTTGTTCTAGTTTTATTTTTAGAATGGGTTTAATTGCGGACGTTGATGTAGAAGAGGTCAGACAAAAAGTGTTACGCGTGCATATTGGTATAATAAAATTAATATTTATACCAATTTTGTTATCTATATATTTATTTATTAACTTAATGCAAAATAATACAAGGGCGGACTTAATGCCAAAGGCATTCTCTGCCACTCAATCCTTCTGGGTGTTGAGCCGACGATGTAGATAAGAGGTAAAGTGTAAAGTGCAAGTAAATAAATACATATGAAAAATATAAATTAATTTATACATACATAAATATACTCTAATTCATAGATACATTAAATAACACGTATATACATATTATAGAACACATACATACCTACATTCTATATCAATCAAATTTAGGCGACCGTGGTGTAGTGGCTGTTACAAGCACTTTAGTAGCTTAGTATAGAATTATATTAAAAATAATAATTTAAAAATGGAATATGAATTAAAATCCATTTATGTACTTTTCAGGTATAGTGGTAGACTAGGCAATCGTGTTGTAGTGGCAGTGAAATGGTAACGCAAACCGATAGTTTCACTTGCCGGTAACAAAGTATCTTTGATATATGTACTTTGGTCGTCCTGTTTCTGTAACACAAGCACTTTTAGTAGCTTAGAAATGAATAAATAAAACAACGTATCGTTTTAAGATTTTATTCCTCAACATCGATGTCAAAATACTTTTTTTATCTCGACATCTGACCTCGACTTGGCTGGTAATAAGCAAAAGAGCGCTGACGACTACAAAAACGACTTTTTTCCCAGTCTTACTCGCCTTTTACTATGCCGGCCTTACTATGTAAGTTCCATATCCTTGGTATTCTATTCGATATCCAAGTTCTATACCTACATAATAAATGTATATATATATATATACTTGTGATACTTGTATGTGGTTTGTGTAATTGTAGTTTGTAGTATATTTGCACCCTGCCCATAATTTCTCATCAACTCAAAGGTTAGTTGTTAGAGAATGCCTAATCGGCATTAAACTCGCCTATGTACCTATTTTTAAGTTTATTTTGGTGCAATAAAGGATTTAAATATACCCTTGTATAACATGTTTATGGATGGGGAAACACATAGTGGGAATACCTCTAAAAGACCGAGTTGAAACAAGGTTAAAGAGTTCCTCGGATCATTCTTCGTAGTACGTAAAGGCAATAAAAGAACAAAGTCCGCATTTTATGGTTTAATGACCATACAAATAATTATACTTTATTAGTTAGAAATAAAGTATATTTTTGCTCGAATTATGCTTAATTACCGTCCTTATCATTAATGTATGTTAGTGTTTCACACACTTCACTATGGATGGCATGCAAATGGCGAAGGCGACCGTGGTGTAGTGGCAGTGCAATGGTTACACAAACCGAGTGCACGAGTTCAAAACCACCCACCGGTACCAATGTATCTTTGATATACCTATATGTACTTTGGTTGTCCTGTTTCTATGATAGAAGCACTTTCTATACTAGCTTAGTATAGTAACATAAAAAAATATAAAATTAACTATTATGTAAAGTCCACAATAATAAAATAATAATTTTATCTATTCTAACTGTATATAGTTATTCCTATACAAGTAATAGATAAGTTATTAATAAACATATCTATATCTAGTATTTTCTTAAATTTTGCGCGAACATTGATTATTAAAAAAACAATATCTATATCTTTAAAAATCAACTGCCCCGTGCTAAAATTTAAGATTGAATTGACCGAAATTAATGATTTTTTTGTTTTGTGTATTGGACCCCCTGCATAATTAGATTGACAATTGAACCAGGTGTTTATTATATTATTATTATAAAAAGCTATTTCTTTTTCATGCAACTAAAAATAATGATTTATTTAACACTATACAAACATTTCATGCGAAATTTCCATAAACCTGATTCCACACTAATTCTCGATGTAAAATTCCTTACAAATTCCATCGGAGCGGATGTGCGAAGCGGATTGTGCTTGCAAACGGATTCTCTGGTTAGTTGAAGGTAAACACAGATCCGTAACTCTATTACGAGCTGGCATGGAATACAGCAAAGATGCTAACATTGCAGTTTGTATTGGAATAGCAACCTTATGAATGAAAGCATAGAGTATACATTACTTTAGTGATTATAATTTAAAAATACATGATTTATATAGACAATGGTCCTTTTGTGAAATCGTTTATGTAACATTACTATTGGATAACTGACGGCGACTGAGGCAGCCGTGAAGACTCGATGTTTCAGTCTTGCTTACCCATCAGGCGGATCGAGTACAGATCGACAGCCACAATAATAATGCTGTCTTTATCATTTATTTGTGTTGACGTCATAATGCATCTGTTTCAATATACGAATCAATATGTAAGTCTTAGCGATTTCTTGGGAATTTTTTCACAAAAATATTAAAACATATTTTTGTTTAAAGCCCCTTTTTAAGCAAAAAATAAAAGAAACTGTTGACAAAAAGAAATTTGGAAAAGCTATGTGAAACTAAATAAGGTTGTTTCGAAAACTTTTTTTTACATAATTAAATAAGATCTCCAAAAGAATAAATTTGTTTATTAAGACGCGACATCTGACCACGACTTGCATGATGGTAAGCAAGGGAAAGTCCAAGAGTGCTGACGACTGAAGAAATTGATTTAGTTTACGGATGCCTCAGTCACCGTCGCTATATCATCCAAAGAAAACTCAATCGGTAACTATCTTTTAAAGTAAACATTTAGCTAGGTTCCTTGGTATGAAGAATTTGTAAGGTTGTCGCCCGATATTCTGCAGCAATTATGCTTCGATATCCGGAATTAAATTGGCTTTACATGGGTAACGAAATGATGCCATATCTAATCTTGTGAAAGTGCATATTGCATTTGTAGTAGATAGATTAAATTTACATACAATTATCAACAATTACTTTATTTAAAATCTTTAAAGTTAGGCTGTGGTACCCAGTCTGCCGAATCGGAGTAATACCACCACTTACAAGTATACCTTTTAACTTGACCGGTATAGTTAATGTTATTTAACTGTAGTAGCAGTCACCGCTATTCATGGACCGCACTCCAGCTTAATGGTAGGCTGGGTGTTGTCATATGTCAACATAAAAAGCAATAAAAGCAGTAACCTACTTGGAGCTACTATAAAAAACTGTATTGTTGACATGAAATCGCGTTGCTATGTCAATACATTATAATACCATTGTGTATCAACATAAAATTTTCTATACACTTACAACAATATTAATCTTGAAACTTTTATTTAATTACCCTAATATTAGAAATCAATTATTTAAATTGTCACGCTCTTGCCCCACAGAAGTAGGCAGAGACAAGCGCCACTTACCACGATCCCAACACAGGTACCTCGCTGACCTTACATCAACAATTCTTTTCATACAAGCTTTACGGTTATGGGCACTAGGCGACCCAGCTTTTTTGAGGATGTCTCCGATTTGAACGGAAAACACCTTTCTGGACCTGCTTTTTTTGATGCATCAGTCCACATCAGATTTAAATTCCTTTCGGTAATCTACTTTCCATGTGACCAAACCATCGGAGCCTTCCTTTTTTAGTTTGTACTTCGACGTCTGCACAAATATTCACACTTAACGTATACCAATATAACGTATATGTAGATATACATAGTTAATATTTAATAGTGATATTGATTTGGTATGTGTTGTTAACCAGTTAAGAACATACGTGAACTCAAAGCACGTTGAGTTCACTGAAGTTTGAATGACTGCAAGTAGCACTCGCGTCCACTATGCCGGTCCAATTGTAACCGGCAACTTTATTATTTTTAAATGCGATAACGTCACTTGACTGTCTGTACACGTAGTGGCGGTACTACCCCAAATCGGAAAATGGCTACTAACTGTCTGCCTACCACTCTCAATAATCAAGCAAATTAGGGCTTTTTGAATTAAACAAATTTTATGCGGCTTACACACACTTTAGACTTAATTTTTTTTTATTATTCCGATGTTTCGAGAGCTTTGCAGCCATCGTGGTCACCAAAATGAACGCGATAGTAAGCCGCATAAAATTTGTTTAATTTATTAATCAATGTTCGCGCTTTTTTCTTTAATATGTCTAAACATCTGAACTTGGCTTGCCTGTTGGTAAGCAAGGGGAGGTCTAAAAGTGCTACTAAAAGCTCTAAAGCTAATTCTGAAACGCGACTTTATGTTTTTTACACATTAAAACGGATACCACTCTTAAAACGGCACTACTAGTAACAATTATTTTTTTGTTGTACCAAGATTGAAATCAATATATCACGCCTCCAATCCCACAGCGAACACATTCCACAATGAAGCGTCACTTTCTACGGTCCTAAGTATCTGTTTTCCTTCATATCCATAATTATTTTCATATAAGCTTTAGGGTTGGTGGCAAAACCCCTACTTTGTTCACGTAATACGAATGTGGCATTGTTATATTGCATTTGGCTGGCATAGTGACTAAAGCAAACGTGAACTAAGTCGTTTTACCGTTTGAATTGCCTGATGGTGAGTCGTCGTAACCATCAGGTAAGTCGAATTCAGATGCCTACTCACAGTAAATTAAAAAAAAAAACAAATAAAAACCCTTTACAAATAAATTTATAATCACTGTGAATCCAAAACAGTGTTTGTTTAATATCGTGCGAACTTAAACTCTTTTATAGTTTTATTCAAATCGTAAACTTTAATCTGGGAACAATCACACTTTTATTAAAATTAAAATAAAAACAAGAGAACACTTTAATTGTTCTTTTAGTTCTTTAATATAGAAATTGGGTTAAGTGGCTGTAAAAATATTTTAATATATTGCAAAGAATCTGGTCAGGTGCATATTTCATTCATTGCTTTTATTCATTGCTTTCATTTGCTTTATTGCTAATATATTCTCACGGTAAAGCTCAGAATGGTTACTTCGAATGTTAGAGACGCGCAATTTTTCGTAATTGTAGAATTACAATCCATTAGAGGAATACCTTAAGTTGAAGCCTTTTCACATGTCCAAGTTGCCGAGCAGTCAGTGAAGTATATGGGCATTACGCCGGTTTGTGTAAAAGCTACTATATTAGCCCGGCAAGAAGTCGCCGGGTGCAAACCGAATCCAGAATAAATAAAAACCTACAGATGTAGCTTACAGCTCTTTAATAAACTTATTTTTACTAAGTTTAGTTAAATCCTTTACTTATGTTAGTTGCCTTCAAAATGAATTTTAGTAACTTAAAGTTCTGCTAAACAAAAGTTAAAAACCTTTTGAGAAAATGACTTTTATTTAACACTTAATTAATTTAATTTACTTTTTATTTATTTATTTTTTGTCCCACTTGCAAAGACTGCAGTTCTCTAAATGCACCGGAGCAACGCTTGTTATAAAACAATTAACTAATAGGATTCTCTGTATTTTAATATGTTTAGCAATTAAACTGTGTCACGCATGGTGTTATGTCACTTCTATGGAAAATAAATGAAAAAAAAAGTCCTAAAAAACTTAAAAGATTATGACTTATGGATATGGGTTGGCGTTCATGGTGTAACAAATTAAATCCCACATGCAGTTATTTAACTGCAAGTAGCTCTCGCATACTGGCCTAGTGGAAACGGCAACTTACAAGTCGATCCCGAAACGCAACTTCTTGCGTTTACCATAAGCTAAGTCGGTGATCTAAGTCGGTTATTTTATTTTAAAAGAATGTCATGGTTAAAAAAGTGAATATTCATATTAAGACATGTAAATTATATTTTTCTTTTTGCAACAAATAAATATTGAAAAAAAATGTCGTCCGTAGAGGTAAAATCCCGAAGTGACTCTCAGACGGGTTTTCGGATTAGCTTGAAAGATTCAACTGCGTTGGCGTGTTGCATACAACTGCTGCTTGCAAACAGTAATCAATCAATCACGCCTTTTCCCTAGGAGCGCCAATTGCTACAACTCCATCGCTTCCCTTACGTCCACAATTCTTTTCATAAAAGATCTGCGGTAATGGGCACTAGGCAACCCAGCTTTCTTATGGATGTCTCTGATTTGATCGGAAAACACCCTCCTGGGCGAACCTTGTTTGATGCACCCATTAGATTGGAGTCCTGCTATAATATAAATGGATAACAATGTATTTCAATACCTCATGTCATTAATATCCATTCGTCAGTAATATTGTTGTGTATTATATTCTTGATTTACAATTGAATTATTAACTAATATAACGGCACCCAACCACAATCACTCAAGGTCACCAAAGATATGCAATTCAATTATAATAGCATCACAAGTTCTCTTGTTAAGAGTCAGGGGACCACACGATTGACCTTCAGAATCATGATTACTAAGTATGATGAACACTGGCCTTACTCAATGGAATTTCATTGTAGGATGACATCACAGAATGACATCCTAAACAAGGTCAACCGTAGTGTTATTAAATTATTTATGCATTTTAATAAAATATTTTGAATTATCAAGTGGAATACCACTTCAATAGTCTTGGATCTTTTGAGCAAAGCTTAAAAACTACTTCCAAGATTTAATTATTAAAATTCGATATCGAGCTGGGTAAATTATTTTATATATTTTATTTGTCTAATAAAAAAAACAAATTAATATGTCACGCCTTTTCCCTACAGGGATAGGCAGAGGCAATTAGGCGTCACTTGCCACGATCCTGACACGACTCCCTCGCTTCCTTCACATTCACAATTGTTTTTATACAAGCTCTATGGTTATAGACACTAGGCCACCCAGTTTTGAGGATGTCTCCTTTTTGGTCGGTATACACCCTCCTGGGCCTGCTTTGTTTAACGCATCCATTCACATGAGATTTATAAATTATTTTCGTCAATCTTCTTTCACTCATCCTTTCCATGTGCCCAAATCAAAGCATTTCTTTGTCAATCCTTGTCACTACATCTTCTTTCAAACCACATCTAGTAATAAAACTATAAATAGAGGCACTACTAAAAATGAATAAATATTTAATTAAATAGTAATGTAGTAAAGAAACGTGCTTCTTAAATCATGAACAATGGATTACTGTATTCTGTAAATCATAGTTACCGTAACTACCTTTTCTAGTATCTATCTATTTAGGTCTAAACTTTCAGCGCTTATTAATCTGATAAATAGTACACACTTTATTGTCTAAGTAACCATATCCAATTTAAAATTTCAATTAGCACTTCGTACTCCACAATTTATAATTGCTTTTCATGGGCAACCGAACTGTTACTTTTTATATATTGGCTTGGCTTACAAGCTGATCCCGAAACGCGACTAAATCACTTCACTATCTATTTACTTGTAAGTGGTGGTACTACCCTTGATCGGCAGATTGGGTGCCACTGCCTAACACTCTTTGATAACCAGACCAGGCGCATATATTTGCCTCTTTTTTTATTAACAAATATTTGAAATATTTAATATAACTATTAAATATCGTAAATAAAAGCTATGAAATAAAAAAAATGCCCCGACCGGGAATCGAACCCGGGACTTTATGCGCAACAAACCAATCACTTACCGATCGGCCACGAATGTCGTATTTATGATATTACTATTTATAAACGCATACATATAATGTACTTGTATATTTATCTAAAACACTTTTTAGTTTCCGGGGATATAGACCAAGTAGTCACCTTCCGTCATGCGATTGCGTGTATACAGGAACACGCAACATGCACCACTCGGTCGGGTCAACACATCTATACTAATAAATATAATTCAGTTACATACCATTGAGTATTTTTTACACACATTTAAATAGTATTTTCTTAGACATTGATTAATAAAGTAAACAAATTTTATGCGTCTGCAAAAATCCATATCCACCACGATGGCTGCAAAGTTTTCGAAACGTCGGAACAATAAAAATTGTAAAATCAAAATAAACATGATAATGATAAATAGGTTAATAAATTACCTATTGTCACATGTTTGGAAATTAAACCAGGAGCCCGATTCCCTATATACATTATGACGGCGAAAAATTGCGTCGCGATCGCAAGTGACCAATCAACGTAATTTACCTATTGATTTGCTATTCGCTGATTGGTTACGAAGATGTCAAAACCAGTGTAACGCAATTTCACTGCTTTTTCGATGTCTAATGTATTTAGAGAACGGAGGCCATACACCTATCCACTAAATCGACAGTCGAACTCAACGGTTCGACAAGTAGATTACAAGCAAGGCGTGAAAAGCCATCTTTTGCGACATAATGACAGTGACAGTATAAAATAATAATATTAAAAAACAAAGTAAAAATTCTTTATTGCACTAAATTTTACAGTATTATTACAGTAATATTTTCAGATTGGTAGCGCTTATTGACATTGGGCATTTTCTTACAGTTAAAAGGCGAACGTGGTGTAGTGGCAGTGCAATGGTTACGCGAGCTGAATGCCCGGGTTCGAAACCACTCAACCGGTACCAATGTATTTTTGGTATATTAGGTTGTTCTGTTTCTATGATACAAGCACTTTAGTAGCTTAGTATAGAAGTGTATAATAAAAAAATAACCATGTCTAGATGTCAACGGAAAGATATAATAGAATAAACATGAATGACTATAAAGCTTAATTAATGTTAATATACTGATAATATTAAATCCTCTATGAGAAGCCGCGTGACTGGCTGGCATACTACAATCAGGGCAACCATAAACTGAGTCGTTTTTTTTTAGTCGTCAGTACTATCTTGCTCATTCCCCTTGCTTACCATGAGGTCTAGGTCAGGTCAGATGTCAAGGTCAGATGTTAAGTTTTCATAAAAAAATTGGTAATTTGTATATTTTACATTAAAATAATATCATACGAGTATAATTTTACCTAAACTTTTTATATTTTATTTATTAACATTTAATTTCTATACTAAGCTACTAAAGTGCTTGTATCGTAGAAACAGGACAACTAAAGTACATTATATCAAAGATACGGTGGTACCGGTGGGTGGTCTCGAACTCGTGCTCGGTTTGTGTAACCATTGCACTGCCACTACACCACGTTCGCCTTAAACTATTCGGTAATTATTAGTAAAATCACTTTATACATGTCACATTTACTGTTCATGGGGTTAATAATCACCACATTTTTAACATTTACCTTTTTCGAGTCGTCTGTAAACGGAAAAACTTCAAAGTCCCTGATAGTACAGGTGTTTACATGTAGTCGCGTCTTCCACACAAATGAACACGGCATAATTTTAAAATCAAATAGAAAGGTGCTGTTGGCTGTTTGTACGTGAAATCATTGTAACATTTACACGTACACATATGACATGCCAAACTTACGTAATTATATTGTATTATTTAAAATGTAAACTTGGTCGGTAGTTACATTTAGTTACAGGTAGTACATTTAGATTAAGAGTCATGTGTGTTTTAATAAAAAAAGTTTTAATTTTTTTAAATAACAATGTTTTTGTTAAATTTGATACTACTTACTACGCTCGTTTGCAGAAAACTCTAGTTATTATTAACATCTACAATATATACTTCTTCTACTTTTTATTAATAGCGCCTGTGTTGTTTGTATTTATACAAAACAATATCACTTTACTAATGTCATCATTTGACTAAAATACCGAAAAATCATATCAACTCGCTGCTTCACAGTGCAGCAACATATGTCAGCCATCAGCCAACAAGAACCCTCAAGGGAAGTTATTGACTGATGCCCATGATTTACCGATCCATCTGCTTTCCGTATTACCGAAGCGATATGGCAAGCAGACGAGGAGGTAGTCTGACATCGCACCCACTAAATATAACGAACTATTTCTTAAGCCAGCATAGTAAAGGCAACAGAGGCAATCATTCAAAAACGTCACATAAAATTTTCGAAATAAGCGGATAGTAAGCAATAAAACTCTTATGTCACAAAGAAACAGTTTTTGAACAACCGTCCATGCACTTTTTTTGCTTTGTTAACTAAAAGTTGATTGGCTTTATTGACATTTTGTGCAAAGTAAATTTGCCTTTGATATTTTGTTTAGTTTAATATTTGTAAAGGCTTGTTAAATATATTTTATTTTTATGCAATGATTAAACGAAATAAATCATTTAGGTAATTTTAAACCGTGTTTTAAACTTTCATTGGCTGACTATAAACCGACTTGTGCGATTGACTGATAGATAAAATTATTTTAATACGTTATATTGGATGAAGTTATCGTAAGTTTATAATTTAATACTCATAGTATTAAAAATAATTTAACTATCAGTTGAAAACAAAATGACATTATTCATTTTGGGCTTTTATGTACTACTTTTGTAATGTCCAATGATGAAAAAATATAAAAATAGTAGTCTCGATACTTGTATTGATAAAAGTAATAAAAAAATTGCTTTTAATTGCTGTGCAATTGAGTTATTTATAATATAAGACATGGATTTTGTATCACAAAAACACGCCATATTACTAGTTATGCTTTGAACTGTCATAATAATTAGTTTGATCATTTTGCACACTAAACTAAACTATGAAAAATAAAGGATATATTCCAAATACCTAAATATCTTTATACATCGAACTATTTTAAAATGCATATGCAACTGTTAATACAATTAAGCCCAAGTCCCTATACAAAATGAAGAATAGTATTTTTTTAGATTTTGCGCGAACATTGATTAATTAAACATTAAAAATTGAATTAAACAAATTTTATGCGGCTTACTATCGACTTATTATTCCGACGTTTCGAGAGCTTTGCAGCCATCGTAGTCACGGAGAATAATAAAAAATTGAAAAATCTAAACCAAAATAAACGCGATAGTAAGGCGCATAAAATTTGTTTAAAATGAATAATGTCCTTTGCTTAGCAACTAACTACGACCGTAGCACCGTAGACGTCTTGTAGAATTTGACTTTGGCAAACTCTGTGAACCCAGGGAAGTACCATCACTTTCAGCAAAGATTTGTTTCATTTATTTGTTATATTATATTTACATGTTAGAAGTATTTGGTTTTAATTTATTAAAGCAGATATTAAAGAGTGGTAGGCGGTCAAGTTGGCGGTTATTCATACAATCTGCTGCTCTTTTGTAGTACAACCACTTTTAAGTGTACAAACCTTCATCATCATCAGTCAGAAGGTGTTCACTGCTAAACATAGACCTCTCCCTTAGAACGCCATTCCAAACGACAAGATGGCCGTTGCATCCACTGGTTATTCGCGACTTTCACTATGTCGTCAGTACACCTAGTGGGAGGCCTACTTACGCTGCGTCTGCCGGTTCGTGGTCTCGACTCTAGAACCTTTCTTCCCCATCGGTTGTCGGTTTTTCGAGCGATGTGGCCTGCTCCACAACTTTAAAGCTTTATATTTTTATGTTTAAACTAAGCTAATATAGTCAATGCGACCGCTACTTGCAGTCATTTAACTGTAGTAGCACTCGCTTCTATGTTATTCACAGACCGCTTCATTAGGCTTATTGATGTCTTATGTCGAGCTACAATAATTAACTAAAGACTGAAATGACTTGCTTAAGTTTCAGGAACTGCGTTTCGGCATTTGCAGCCATATTTATTCAGTGACAGCTGTACATTCATCTAAGTACTACAGCTTAACAGGCGGTATAATAAGATAAATCACGTTTTGCTAAATAA
This sequence comes from Tinea trinotella, assembly GCA_905220615.1. Taxonomy (NCBI): domain Eukaryota; kingdom Metazoa; phylum Arthropoda; class Insecta; order Lepidoptera; family Tineidae; genus Tinea; species Tinea trinotella. The sequence goes on from HG992312.1 coordinate 11,654,090, forward strand.
TTTGTAGTAGTATTTTCTTAAATTTTGCGCTAACATTGATTATTGAATTAAACAAATTTTATGCCGCTTGCTTTCCTGATTATTTTTGGTTATTGATTCTCTGTCTCAGTCTCTCCGTGACCACGATGGCTGAAAAGCTCTTAAAACGTCGGGATAATAGAAAAATGGTTCGCACTCCAGTTAACATCAGGCGGGGTGCTGTCGGGCCACAATAAAAAACCGTTTTGCAATATTTTACGAGTTGTATCGCAACAAATTAATGTGATACAACAGTGAAAATTGTATTAACTTTAACACAATACAGAATTTCAGACTCACTGTTCGATATACAACAAATGAAAATACACAATGTATTTATATGTGAAATTGAACCTTAACTGTTTTGTATAAGACTCAATTTTCAAATCAAAACATTCTAAATAATCAGGTTGTATGTAGGTTTATTTGCGTAAATGCCATGCAGTTGTATATTTGTATAATTTTCAATGTCAATAAACTTCATTCTTTTCGTATTGGCTCGGAGTTTGACCGCAATCCGCCTGGTGGTAGGTAAGCTGGAGTACGATCAATAGGTAGATATCTACTAGTCGTATATACTATTCTGGTATCACAGAATGTCAACAACTTCCCGAAACGCGACAAATTCACTTGTTATTAAGTCTCTAAATAAATTTCATTATTTTTGATTTTTATTAATTTAATTAAATAAATAATTAGTTAAGGCGACCGTGGTGTATTGGCAGTGCAATGGTTACACAAACCGGAAGCACGAGTTCGAAACCACCGGTACCAATGTATCTTTGTTATATGTAATTTGGTTGTACTGTTTCTATGATACAAGCACTTTAGTAGCTTAGTATAGAACCTTACAATATATAAAAAAATTATATGCGAACACGGTTTCTTCATAGTAACTTTGACCTTGGCCTGCCTATATAGGCATATAAACAACATGACGTATTTAATAAAATACAAAATTACAATTTACATCATGTAACGTGTTATTTACGAGTTAATTTCTTTTTTTAATATTTTAAGTTATCGCTAGTATTTTTAAAGTAACAGTTTCCTTTAGGAAATATAAAAAGAAAACGTTCACGGAGAAATGTAGTGACAATTTCTTGGCCAGACTCAAAGATGACGAGACCGCTCCGTGACGTCACAACGAGCGGCTCTCTGCGGCTGCGGCCTATCGATCGGAAAAACTCTTTGTATCCTGTTCTAACATTGAAACTTATCTATTGTCGTCTCCTTCACTCCGACGGCCCGGCTGCCCTTAAAGGCAAGCTGCGTTCAGAAATACGCTACTAATATTTATTTTAACTAAGCGAGCTCGGGTCTCCGAACACGTGGCGACAGTGAACTGAACGAGTTTAACGAAGTGACCTTTTCGACGTTTTGAACGCTCTTTTTATACTTTTACTATAAAATCTAAAGTTAAACTTATTAAAGTTTATGTTATTTATAAAACCATTATATAGGATATTATTTTTAAAATAAGACTAGTTTTACTTACTATTCAGCCTAATCTTAATTGGCTATTACTATAAAAAGTAATACTACAATAAGTAATACTTATTGGGTTGCCTAGTGCCTATAATAGCTTTCCTCAGATTGTTCATGTGAGGAGAGCGAGGGAGGATCGTGACAAGTGGCGCTCCATTGTCTCTGCCTACCCTTGTGGGAAAAAGGCGCATCAACAATTCTCTTCATACAAGCTCTATTTAATTAATACACATATTAATTTATAACAACGAATAATAAATGTTTATTGGAATTTTACCAGTTTAAAAGGATAAAAAGTATTTTATCCTTTTAATCTGGTTGAATTGTCACCTGGTCGGCAGATTCTGCAAACAAACACCAACTGTACCTATCGAAACCTATCATTGTAATATCTATTTGGTATATATTTTGTACATATACTTTGTACATATATTTTGGAGGTACTAGAAGTAACATATTGTAGAATACTTTTATTAAAAAAAAAAATATTTTTTATTTTGACTATAGTTTCCATTTAACTATAGTTTCAGCTGTTAGGAATTTTTATATATTTATTTTTATTTCCGTCTGTCATTTTTATATGAGTTATCGAGTTATAAATATAAAAAAGGGATATACAGTCGAATTGAGAACCTCCTCCTTTTTATGACTGTGTTATGAACCTAATTTTACCTAATGGCACAGCTAGTTATAATATAACTTTAAAAAAATTACTATGATTAGTAACGATTATAGTTAAAATTTGTAATAAATTATGACCAAAAAATAAAAACACTAAATCTATGAATAATAATCGTACATACGAGTGTAATCTAAATTTGCGGTGAATCACAGGCAAACCTTTGTGAAATTCATCATAGTTGAATCATTTCGTTCGAGAGTATGACATTCGCATTTGATCCGGTCATTTTGAAGGGAAATTGCACAATATCCGCCTAACACTGATACCCTAACCTCTGTCGCTCGTTTACAATGAGGCTGTATAATGAAGGAAAAAACTGAGTTATGAGTTAACTAATCTCTAAAATAAGATACTGAATGTGTTTAATTTAACAAACTATATAATTAATGATTACGAGTAATGATTAGTATGTATTTCGACGACAGGCGTGGACGAACGGTCAAAGATTAGTCTGTTACGCGTAAAGTCCCGGGTTCAATTCCCGGTCGGGGCAAATATTTGTTTCATAGCTTTTATTTGTAAAATTTAATAATTATATTAAATATTACAAATATTTGTTAATAAAAATAAAAGATATTTGCTTCGGGTCTGGTAGTGAAGAGAGGATCGGCAGACTGGGTACCACTGCCTACCGGGGTAGTACCAACACTTACAAGTATACAGACCGTGAAGTGATTTGGTCGCGTTTCTGAATACGTTTGTAAGTTGCCGGTTCCAACTAGGCCGGCATAGTGAATGTGAATGCTACTCCCAGTTATTGAATTGTAGTAGCAGTGACATCCATTCATGGACCACACTCCAGCCTAACAGGTTAGTGCCCATAACCATAGAGCTTATGAAGAGAATTGATTGAGTCGTGGCAAGTGGCGTTACATTGTCTCTGCCTATCCCTGTGGGAAAGAGGCGTGACAATTTGATTGATTAATTGATTGTTTTTTGAAATTTAGTTGTCTAATAAATCTATTATAAAACAAATGTATTTTGCATTTTAATAATTGTTACATAGTTATTCTACGCGTTTTCGTTGCCAGGACCAGCTCAAATACAGTCGACAGAGATTATTGTTTTATTATTAATAGATGCCTCTATAGTTTTTTACGTGCCGATTAAAGAACTAGGGGGAACACTTAATCCCGATCCCGATAAAGTTTCTTGCTTACTTAACATCCACAGTACATACGTAAAATAATTTTACACTGTAATGTTTAGCTTTTTTTAAATTTACATTTCTATACTAAGCTACTAAAGTGATTGTATCATAGAAACAGGACAACCAAAGTATATATATCAATAATACATTGGTACCGGCAATAACCATTGCACTGCCACTGTGGTGTAGTGGCACCTTAATTTTTACAGTTATATCCAATCCTCTGCGTATCCCTGTGGCTAATTTCCGCGTGGCGATTTGATTTGATTGTTACCTACCTCTTATTTACGTATAGTATTCAACAAAAATAAATTATATAAATAATATTGTATTATACAAATTGTTCGATAAAATCTTACAAGTAAATTGGTTGCACTATGAAATAAGGCCTAACTTCATAGTGCGACCAAGAAGAACACACGCTCAGTATTTTGGGTGATTGGTGGACATTTTTAAACCTACTCTGTATGTGTAAGCTTAGACTAGACTGACGCACAAATCAGCTATACCAGCGGCACGCTATCATGGCTGTTTTGACGTTTCAACAATTGCCGTTCGTTATAGTGACAATAAAGAACAGCAATTTGCTCCTTCAAACGTAATAATAGAAATTATATGACTCTTCATGCGCGTGTCGTTGGTATAGTGTTAAGGTTAACAACTATTTATTAAGAAATCTGAAACTGTAATGCAATTTATAAATAGTGTTGTAACATAAAATTATTTACAAAATAAGCCATTTGATTGTCGCTGTATAACTATGGCGATATGGATGAGGGCACGTGGTTAATGTGACTCTATTATGAATTAGTAACGTTAGTTGACTTCACTGATGTAAGCATTTTATGTTTAGCCATAATTAGAATGTGCGTAGACACTTTATTAAAGTAAGTGTGGTGGTGTTGCTGACATTTAACTGTGAAAGCCTTCACTCACGAATCGCATCCCCGTTAATATCAGGGTGTACCACTAAAGTAGGCCGAAGTAGTTCAAAATAACTTGTGTTTAAATTGTGACTCCACATATGACAGCACCCCTTCTTAGTTTGGCCCAAGAATGGAAGTGGCTACTACTGCACTTAAATAACTGTAAGCAGCAATCACATCCACTATGCCGGCCCAGTTAAAACCGGCAATTTATACGCTGATCCCGAAACGCGACCAGATCACTTCACGGTTTACATTTTACATTGCTGGCAACCAAAGTGCAGATCTAGTTGTTAAAGAGTCGTAGGCAGTAGTGGCCAGTCTGCCGATCCGGGGTAGTACCACCACTTACAAGTATACAGACTGTTAAGTGATTTGGTTGCGTTTCGGGATCAGCTTGTAAGTGGCCAGTTCCAACTAGGCCGACATAGTGGATGTGACTGCTACTCACAGGTATTGAATTGTAGTAGCATTGACATCCATTCATGGACCACACTCTAGCTTAACATCAAGCTGGGTGCTGTCATATGTCGAATCACAATAAAGAAAAAAGTATCCCAATAAAATAAACAGTGTGTTTTTACCATGGTAGAGTCAACTGGTTAGCGTGTACCATAGCTATAACTCTACTTACTCACTTATATAGGGTAGTAAGCCAAACGCATCACGTTTACGACAATGGATTTCATTTATTAAGTATCTCTTCAAACGTTTACAAATTCTAAGTTACGAGCGATGCTATAGTGTGTGTTTGAAATCTCATCTTTAGGCCAGGCGTGGCGCATTGGTTTGTTACGCGTATAGTTTTTGTATAGATAGATATAGATACCGGAAATCAGTATTTGGTGATTTTAAAAAGACGGATATTTGCTCCGAGTATTGTTAAAGATTAATAGGCATTTGTACCCAGTCTGCCGATCAAGTGACTTGATCGCGTTTCGGGATTAGCTTAAAAGTTTCCGGTTAAGTCCGGCATAGTGGATGCGACTGTTACTTGCAGTTATTTAACTGTAGTAAGAGTTTAATATATTTATGAACCGCACTCCAGACAATAATAAAATAATAAATATAAATAACATAAAATACAAAGGAAAAATGTTGCCAGTCTCCTGGGGACTATCTCTGATGTGACGTCTCTACATGATAATTATATGTAATTATTTTAAACTTTTTATTGAATAAAATTTAAAATTCAAAGTCATTTATTCTTTTGGTTTTTACAAACACTTAGAAACGTCATTAAGAAAGAGTGAGGGGACTCTACCGAGTGTTCGGAAAGGCTACAGACTGAGAAGAACACTCAAGAAACTTCAGTCCGGCTTTTTAATTTTTTAAAAAGCATAATATGTAGTTAATAAATAATCGTCAGCAAAATAAAAAATCACTTACAAAGCTCACGAAACTTAACATCTGTGTCAGTTTATCAGTTAATTTATTATTTGGCATTCCCGTGCAAATATTACTGTGATTATTATCACTGTAAGCATTATTATCTTTTATCGACTCGTTCATTGTTTACTGCAATCTATTAGTCATTAATATTTATAATAAATTAATGTTTAACATATTAATAATAAAAGCGTAAGTTTTTATACACATTTGCACATTTTTGGATCGTTTCTCAAAGTCGGCATTGGTGGGGTCTTACAATATTTGGTTGGGTAGAGGGGATAGTGAAGGCAGGGAAGGTGAGTGTTGACATGTCACAAAAATCTTTAAAACCTACATTTCGGTCACAAGTCCGGAACACTGCCTTCATTCTCCCGCCTGCCACGCGATGGACCCGGCAACCGCATGGAGAATCCATCGATGCTAAGAAATTGTTTTATAGTATATAGAGAATTGTGAATGTGAAGGAAGCGAGGAAGTTGTGTCATTGTGTCGTTGTGTCATCGGATCGTGGCAAGTGGCGCTCCATTGTCTCTGTTGTCTCAATATATAGTTGTATGCGAAAGGCGACCATGGTGTAGTAGTAGTTTAATTTGATACTAATCAAGAATCCCCGGTTCAAAAACACTTGCCAGTGGCCATGTAGTAGCCAAGGAATAAATCCTTTTGCTCATTTTGTTACTATGATACAGGCACCATTGCACTGCGACTACGTCCTAAAACGGCGACCGTGGTGTATTTATGACGGCGAAAAATCAGTAAAATTGCACCGCGGTCGCAAGTGACAAATCAACGTAGTTAACATATTGCTATTCAATGATTGGTTACGAAAATGTCAAATATCAGTGCAACGAAATTTTACTGCTTTTTTCGACGCCAAATGTATTAAGAGAATAAAGGCCTATATAAGGTGACCATGGTGTAGTGGCAGTGCAATGGTTACGTAACCCAAGTACACGAGTTCGAAACCACTGAACGGTACCAATGTTCTTTGATATATGTACCTACTTTTAGTATAGAATTCGTTAGTATAGAAATGTATAATAAAATTTAAAGTATAAGCTGTTTTTAAAGGAAACGATAGCTGCTTTATACATGATTGCATTTATTTGTTGATTTGGTGCCAATTATATTATTAAAAAAATATATACTACATATTACGCACCTAGGAAGAAATGTAGGACATTTTAACCCGCGTAATTTGACTCCCGAGTCGAAGTCGAGGGTAGCATATATAATGGTGTATGTAGTGTTTGTATAGTACCTCATGCAGTAGTAAAACTGATAACTAAGGATTACTGTAGTCATAGGTTCGCCGACGCTCATCAACGCGTCCACTCTCACCAACGGCGCTCATGTTCTACGTGATACGCTCGAAACTCTGTAAATGCACAACTAGTATATGTACATATACATATATATGTGTGGTTATCCACATAGACTACAGTGTATATCCATATATGTGCACCAGGATGAAAAGTTCGACGTTTCATCCTATTTTGCAGATAATGTGCCTTAACTGAACACCACAAATGTAATTAATGGTAAATACAAGCCGTTGCTACGTTACGTGAATGTCAAGAATCCTTGACGCTTGCGCATTAGCAGGAAGAGAATGTAGCGCTTTTCTCCCGTAAAAAAGTGTAGAAATAAAAAAAAGAGAATACCATAGAGCTTGTATGAAGAGAATTGTGAAAGTGAAGGAAGCGAGGGAGTTGTGTTAGGATCGTGGCAAGTGGCGCTCCATTGTCTCTGCCTATACCTGTGGGAAAAAGACGTGACAATTTGATTGATTGATTGATTGAAATAAATAAATATTATATGAATATGTTGGTGTATATATTATATTTTATGTAATAATAATATAGATCATTAATATATTCTGTGCACTCAATTTTTTATTTATTTTTTATGTGGTCCATGAATGGATGTCACTGCTACTACAATTCAATAACTCAATAAGTAGCATCCACTATGCCGGCCAAGTTGGTACCGGCAACTTACAAGCTGATCCCAAAACGCGACTACATCACTTAACGGTCATCACTTAAAAGCTATAAAACAAATACTTGCTCTGACCAGGAATCGAACCCGGGACTTAACGCGCAACAAACCAATCGCTGATCAATCGGCCACGCTTGTCGTCAGATTTAATCAATATTTTACTGATGAAATATGCATCCCGATGTCCGCTCTCATCTAGCCATGGTTAAGCTTATTAATGACATTACTGTAAAAGTTTACATTACAATAAACATTTATTTGTTGTTATAATGATATAAATATTACATTTTGACACATTTTACATACAGAATTTAGTATTTTCTTAGATTGCGCGAACATTAAATTTCGAATTAAACAAATTTTACGAGGCTCATTATCGCGTTTATTTTGATTTTACATTTTTTTATTATCCTGACGTTTCGAGAGCTTTTCAGCCATCGTGGTCACGCAGAGACTAATATAAGGTGTTGGTCGTCCTATTGGTTGCTGCTGTTATTGTTTCTAAACCCACCCCGTATGATGTTTTGATTTTGTTTTTCTGTTCCCGATTTAATTCAACCAATAGGACGACCAACACCTTAGTATTTTTGTGGCCACGATGGCTGCAAAGCTCCCAAGACGTCGAAATAATAAAGAATTGTAAAATCAAAATCAAAATAAACGCGATAGTAAGCCGCAAAAAAATTGTTAATTTTATACAGAATTTAGTTATGGAAACATTTCTCGTTACATTAGTATGATGCAGAAAAGTTCGAGTAGGTGTCAAAAGTCGTAGTCACCAGACGGCTTGCAGCCCACGCTTTCCAAAGTGACAGATGGTGAAATATAGAAGACAAGCTAAAAGCATTTCCAACCTAAATCTCTTGGCTACTTTCATAACTTTGGGTTGCATTTATTTTAATAATAATTTATGAATCACAATATTATTTACGTTGAATAATTGTATGGTATTAATATGCTTTGTTTATTATTTTAAAAAGAATTGTGGATGTAAGGGAAACGAGGGAGTTGTGTCAGGACCGTGGCAAGTGGCAATGGTCTTTGCCTATCCCTGTGGCAAAAGGGCAGTAATAATAAACTTGTAAATAAAAATGTTTATTTTCTAATTCGACGACTGGCATGGGGCCTTGTTTACATGGCACAGTTTATTCGTATCTAATAATTATTTTTTTTATTATACATTTCTATACTAAGCTACTAAAGTACTTGTATTATAGAAACAGGACAACCAAAGTACATATATGTCAAAGATACGTTGGTACCCGTAAATGATTTCGAACCCTTGCCACTCGGTTTACGTAGCCATTGCACTACACCACGGTCGCCTTAACCGCGCGGGTGAGTTGTCTTAATATTACAATAAAAAATATTATGACAAAGATTCATGTTCACAATTTACAAAAAAAAAACATTATATTTAGGTTATACATATAAATTTACATATTATATAGATATTTGTATTACGTTAGTTATTATTAAAATTATTGTGGACTACAGTCAAATTAGCTTGGAGACATTTTTGCAATTGTAGTAGTGCGCCTAAGAGCGCTTTTTTATTATTAACACACGTTACGAAAACACGTCATGTCCTTAGGTTTTAATTGGAAACAAACGGAAGATAACCGAAACTTATAATGGAAAAGCACGAAATTTGGTACTTACGAATTAACTATTTGATAAAAATTTGCAGAATATCGTGCAAAACCGACTAATCTCTCATATATCCCTCATATACGTCATATACCCTAAATCTAAATAAATGAAACCACTTCAGACATATATATATAGGGTAAAATATAAAAAAAATATTTAAAAGTTTATTCATTTATTTGCTGACTGTACACTACTACATATGCAAAAACGTCTCCAAGCTAATTTAACTGTAGTATCACATAGTCCTCTCAATATTTAAAAGCTATATATCTTATTGCTTTTTTTTATAGACAAATGTTAAATCTGGCCTATTTTCGTTGCAAAAATATCATAGGAGAACTCATTTGAACTCAATAACATTTAGAAAACAACTTATGTAACCTAAAAAATATATATGTTAAATGTTTATTTTAACAATATTGACATCTAAATAAAATGACAGCCCGATATCATTCGTAAACGTTTGACGTTATATAACTTAGCTATCGTATTACAGTATAATCTGACAACGTTATAAGCTTATCACCGAAATACCTACCTACGTAGCGTCCGTAGCGCAGCTTTGATGATCATTCTTATCGGTTACTTATGTATACAAAAATACTATACTTCAGGTAAAAATATATACAAATCTATATTTCTTGTTATCCTATTATCCTTAAATTGATTTTTATATATAAATGTACACGTAATTAAATTAGGGAGACCTTGAAATGGTTCAAAACCACTTGCAGGTACGATTGTATCTTTGGTGTACGATGGTTATCCAGAGTCTATGATACAAGCACTTAGTAACATTATAGAAATATAAAAAATATACATATAATATAAAAATATTATAAAGAATTTTTTTTTTCACTTATCTTTCTTAGTTCATGCGCGAACATTGAATAATGAATTAATCGATCATATATTTTTATTAAAACGAATTATTGTTAAAAAAAATAATATATGATTAAAGAATTTATGCGATTTACTGTCGCGTTTATTTTTGATAAATGGTACAATTATCTACGAGACCACGATAGCTGCAAATCTCCCGAAACGTCAGAATAAACGCGATAGTAAGCCGCAAAAAATAGTATGTATAATTAATTTAATACTGTACTTTATAACGACATAATACGTTTTTATTTAAATAAACGTTGGAAATTCAATAAATAAATCAAAATAATAAAATTATATAAAAAAACACACTTTCTATACGATGTTATTGGACCGTAGTCAACATTGACTATAATAATGCGTATAAGTCAATGTGGGTAAAATTTAGAGATGGGGGTGGGAAACGGTGTCAATTCTGGATCCCTTTTCTGCGTAAAATCTATAAATAAACCGACAGGCTCGACTAACCACATTACCCTTTTATTTACACACAAATGAGTGAGTATTTAACTGTAGATAATACTTAGATATAGGTATATGGAAATCTTATAGGGTTCAGTGATTACTTATTAATATAATTATAATAGATAGAATTATTTCGAACTTCGAATTTTCTAATTGTACAAAAGTTTCTACAATTGATAAAACTATCTATTCTATTCCTATTCCAGGAATGAACAAAGAATAACTTCAGTATTTCAAGTTAAATCCCCAACTCTAGTTTTTATTCAAGGAACTACCAAGCAACATAAAATGAGACACACGTTCCACTAATATTGATTATTAGCTGTTTAAATATATTGGAAGTATTTTAACCCTCGTATGTATACCAAGTTTAAAAAGATCGTCTGTAAACTTTTGGGGATTCCTGAAACCCGACTAAGTCACTTTACGGTCTATATATTGTTGCAAATGGCGGGACTTTGACAATCTTTACTTATTTTGCCCCCAGCATTGGCTCACATTTTTAGCAGTTCGGAACCAATACAATCAATTACTGAATGAATGAATTAATTATTAAATTAAACAATTTTTTATAGGGCTTACTATCGCGTATATTCATTTTACATTATTATTATTGCGACGTTTCGAATACAGTTATTAAAATTTTGCGGATATTTTTTTGTAGGAATTTCCTTGTAGTCTAATATTTATTCAGCTAACTATATTAACTATATCTAAGTATTACTGAATTAGGACGTCCTAATTTGTAGCTAAAATGATACCTAAATTATTTTATATTTTTTTATTGAAGACAATATTTTTTATATGAATATAAAATGGATTTGTTTTAAGTACTTGTACGTGAATAGCTACAAAGTACACTACTTGTACATTGTACATTTATAAAACATGACACTAAAATGCCTTGTTAAATATTTATTATAGTAATTATCTATATCCTTTCCCAAATTAAACTTTAAAACATTTTTTACTATAATAACCACACGTTAATTTTATTTTACGTTAAAAAGTACAGTTAGACATGCAAACCAAAATACAATGACCTAAATGCATACTTGTAAATCCTAAAATGTCATTTTTGTATGAATGGAGCATAGATCTTGTATAAATAGACACCGCTTTATTTAAAAAATGCACGAAGCTTGAATATACCGACCGTAAACACAGTTGTTGCCATTTGAATCCGTTTTTAGGGTTCCGTAGCAAAAAAGGAATCCCTATAGATTCGTGAACCGCATTTTTTTTTCCATCAAACCCATGCGGGGTATCAATGGATAGGTCTTCAAAAATTATATTGAGGTTTTAATTTATTTTTTTGCTAAACTAAATATTTTGCGCAAGAGACACTTCCAAAGTGGTAAAATGTGGTAAAAAAAACTTTAAAAAAATATAGGATGTACATTAACTTGCAAACTTTTTTCGTTTCAACGAGAATAACTAAACGAGAATAAATTTAAAATAACTAGATAATAGTAGTTATTTTAAATACGTCATAAATCGAAAACCGCAATTTACCTTTCATTCAATCAACTCAAATATAAAAATTGATCAAAGTTACCACGAACTACAAGAACTTTTATATTATGTTACTTACTGCTACGGAACCGTTCATGGGCGAGTCCGACTCGCACTTGGCCGCTTTTTATCGAGTTATATGTAGTCTGTGGATTGGAGTAACTTTTTAAAATGCAGCACAATATACGTCAGCAATACCAACCAGCAGTAGCGTTTTTATTGTATTTTCTGAGTGACAGAATTGCAATATTTTTTCTTATATTCATAAAATGCGGTGTTTATGCCGCATTTAGTTTTTTCCTAACCTTTAGGGATATACGAAGTATTCCGAATGTTTGTCTAGGTAAGCTTTTTTAAAAATATAGTACTCGGAAACTGTCTCTGTATAGCTTTCCATTCCGTCATCGGACCTAATAAGACCAAAACTTCTTCTTTGTTTTATTGTTATTGTGACTCGACATCCTACCTCTACTCGCCTGGTTCCAGAGCGCCGACGACTGAAAAAAACATCTTATTTCACTGTTGGCTCAGTCGCCGTAGCTATTCCAAGCTACTTAGGTAATAGATACCATACAGGTCAGGAAGCATCCGCATTCCGCATGACGGGAATGAACGGGTGAATTAAACGATTCGGCCCATTGTGGAACAATTGACAAGTGGGATGCTATACTCGTTCGTGTGTTTCACTATCTCTAGATTCCTATAACCATAGATCCTAAAGAGACTCGTGAAAAAGTACCCCTGGGCGGCATAGTGACGGCGACTAAGATAGCCGGAAAACGAATCGGTTTTTTTCAGTCATCGGTCTTATCGTAAATACTTCTTCTTGCTGACTATCAGGCAAGCCGAAGCCAGATGTTGCTTCACAACAAAATAGCTTTAGGTTTATACCTAAAGCTATTTTATGAGTGTTGTAGGTATTAGTGCCCAGTCTGCCGATCCGGGGGAGTACCACCACTTACAAGTATACAGACTGTGAAGTGACTTTGTCGGGTTTCGGGACCAGACTGTAAGTTGCCGGTTTCAACTAGACATAGTGGATGCAATCACTACTTACAGTTATTTAACTGTAGTACCGGTCACCGCGCTCTAGTTTAACATAAGGCGGGTGTTGTAAAATGTCGAGCCCACAATAAGAAATATACTTCCCTGTAACTACGCAGACACATGGCGGCTTTGTCGCCTATACCACAGGGAATGATCTGAAGAGATCTTTAACCTTGTTCATACCTCGTCTTTTTACACCCGTAATACCCGCACAGGTCGGGGAAAGCATCCGCATTCTATCGATCGAATCGCCAGTCGAACTAAAAAGTTCGGTGCGTCTTTTCTTTGTAGAACAATCGACAAGTGGAATGCTTTGCCTTTACCTTGGATCCTTCAAGCTATGCGTGAATAAGCACCTTTGGCCGACATAGTGACGGCGACTGAGGCAGCCGTGAACTAACTCAGTTTTTTCAGTCATCGTCATTCTTAGACGTCCTCTTGCTTATCATCAGGCGGGTCGAGGTCAGATGTCGTGTCACAATAAAAAAAGATAGCATTTTAATAATTAAATAGTGCCCGCCTGATTTTAAGCTAGAGTGCTCTCCATAAATAGAGGCAATTGCTACTACAATTAAATAACAGCAACTAGCAGTCGCATCTACCATCTACTAAGCCGTTTTAGTTATAACTGACAACTTACAAGATTAGCTTTTATCATAGGAACAGGTCGACGTATATATATCTAAGATACATTGGTACCAGTAAGTGTTTTTAAACCGGTAGTTCTTGGTTTTGCAAAGCCATTCCAGAACTACTACACTACGGTCGCCTTTAGTAGCTTAGCTTTGTTTAGATAATATCTATAAATAACATGTTACGTTAAAAAAAAGTTTGAACTAAAGTTCACTAGTCTACAAAATAGTATTAATAAGCAGTACTTAGTCTAGCAATAAGTATTAAACATTTAAATATAAAACTGCAGAGAAATTATAAATTTAAATTAATACTTAGACGTATCCACGAACAATGACGTATATGCATATTGGCAACTTTACAAAGAAACATTTACAGCGCTCACTTTGCTCTAAAAATGTCACAATGAAATAAAAAAATTAGGGTTAAGCTGGAGTGCGGTCCATTAATGTAGACGAGTGTATGATAAATGTACCTACAGTAAATAACTGAAAGGATTAGATCTATTTTAATGAAATAGACCGGACAAATCTCAAATGGTTTGCGCCTAAATGCGAGACTAATTGGCTCAGAATGAATGACAGTGCGTTGTTTGATATTGACGTGTTGACATGAACCTTCAATTTGCCAACATTGCCAACATGCCCGCTCTATTCTTTTTAATCTCTTTGGTATTAAGGTATTAGTTACCAAATGCGCCGCGCGTAGGTATTATCAATAACCGCGGTAGGCTTATTCTTTATTTTCAGATATAAGTGTTCCCGTTTCCCGTTCCGCATTTTTGCGCTTTCGCTGCTATTCATGGAGGCCGTCGTCTTTGCGTTTTAATATGAATGTTTCAAATTCACCGAAATCATTAGTCATAGACTTGTTTCGTGTTTACAACTCAAGTAAGTAGTTGCTTACTTCATATCCGTTTATGTTGGAACCACTACTTTTTACGAGATTTATGACATTTTGAAGTTGAAATTAATTCGTGTTTTATTATATTTGCATATTATGACATTTGTTCTATAGCATTTATTTGTAATATTTATTTACATATTAGATTGAATATTACAAAAAAATGTGAATGATAAAAAGTGATGCAGATATTTGCTCCGGTTCTGGGTATATAAGAGCACGGTTGGTGGTTGATGGTATGGTGGTCGACTTAGGGCAGTGCTACTACTTTCAAGTATACAGACGTGAAGTGACTCAGTCAAGTTTCGGGACCAGCTCAAAAGTTGCCGATTCGAGCATAATGCAACTGCTACTTGCTGTTCTTTACTGTAGTAGCTGTCGCCTTCAAACTCCAGCTTAAGATTATGGAAGGTCCAGCTAAACCGATTGTTCTCAATCTTTGTCACTACATATTATTTATTAATCAATATTATGTATTAATATCGCTTGTTATGCTTCTCTTTATTTTCACTGGAAATGCAAAATAATAGAAATGCTATTTTATAATTTAACTAGCTGTGCCCGCGACTGCGTCCGCGTGGAATAGTTATTTTGGGAATCATATTAATTTTTTGTTTACCTACCTGCTCAGCTTTATTATAAATTACCTATAGCTGTTACCCGCGACTTATTTTAGACGATTAAATTACGTAACTAATAGAATATATTTTAAAGTACTTCTGCGTAAATTATATTTACAGTTTTATTTTCTTGTGCTCAAAACTCGCAGCCGCTTTGCAGCAGCAGTCTACTGAGAACGCTGAGTCCTTTTTCTAGGCATTACAGTGACGAAGAAAGAACGAAGGAAATGAAAACTTAACCAAACTAACTGTATGCTTAAACTAAAACCTAACCTAATAAGAATTGTAAAACCTAACCTTGAAAGAATGTAGATGACACCTACAGGTAATATTTACAACAAAACAAAAACAGTGTTATTGTGAAAATATTAGAAACAAAATACTATACTTAAAACAAACTACCTACTATAGAGAAAACTACTACAAAATGAAATTGTTTAAAAAAGGATTTTGCACGATGATATTAAATCGTAAAAACAAATTAACGCTGCATTCAACCGATCAGTAGGGAGCCGACCGCATAGTATGCTTGTCTGGCTATAAATGACGCGCCCCTCCACTTTATTAGTTTATTTAAATGTGTGAATGCAAATATTACTAACTATACTATTAAACTTCATCACGTTCGTTACTCCTTTGTGTCTAACCAGCAACTGAATAACCAATTACTGCATTTTCGGTGTGTTTTATCCATATTTTATATTTGCTCGTATGCGTAAATGCAGTGGAGGCATCATTTCGGCTTAGACAGACTATACCTCGTAGAGCTACACCCCCCTCCGCCTCGCCCGCAAGCACCGCCTCTCCTCGCCCGCCGGTTAGCGCTCATCATGCGACGCGTGTGAATTTTGTTTCAGAGTTATTTTAAAATTGTATTATCTTATAAGATGTTTATTGAAATTAGGTGATGTCAATTTTGTTCACAGTTAAATACTCTTAATTAATAACACATTTATTTCGATAAAGAATAATATTATTATGTTAATACAACTCTGACAAATAATTTGTAATAATGCATTAATTTAGACCAAATTTGACTATCATAAAAACGGTTATTGTGAGTTAATCTTAAAAGATAGACATATACGGTCGCGGACATTTTTTTAGATAATTTTAAGAGGAATAATTCTTTCATACATATTTTTTGGGTATCTCGAACGGTTTTCGCAGCGCACGCAACGGAAACCCTCAAAGACGAATAATATTCCCCGTTTTTTACACATTTTCGATCGTTTCTTCGCTTCTATAAGTCGCAACGTAATGTTTTATAGCCTAAAGCCTTCCTCGATAATTGTTCTATCCAACACAAAAGGAATTTTTCAATTCGAACCAGTAGTTCCTGAGATTAGCGCGTTTAAACAAACAAACAAACAAACAAACAAACAAACAAACTCTTCCGCTTTATTATATATTATATATTATATATTATATATTATATTATATTATATTATATTATTATATTATTATATTATTATATTATTATTATATTAGTAATTAGTATAGATAAAAACGATGCCCAACGCATTTCGTAATATCATTTGCTACACATGCTTACAATTACAAAAACAAAGCAACATAGAAAGTTGGCTCAAGTCCCAAAACTTGTGCAATAACACGTAATATTTGCTAGTATAAGAAGACATTTTTATCAGATACACTATTATTACTTGTCTACCTTTGACTTTAAATATTTCCAACACTTACACTAGAAACAAGTATTTTTTAATAGATAATATCCTTAAGAATTGAATATTTTGTAGTAAAATATATATAAATTATAGTATTTTCTTAGATTTTGCGCGAACATTGATTAATGAATTAAACAAATTTTATGCGGTTTACAATCGCGTTTATTTTGGTTTTGATTTTACATTTTTTTATTATTCCGACGTTTCGAGAGCTTTGCAGCCATCGTGGTCACGGAGAGACTGAGGTGTTGGTCGTCCTATTGGTTGATGCTGTTATTGTTTCCAAGACGGAATAATAAAAAATTGTAAAATCAAAACCAAAATAAACGCGATAGTAAGCCGCATAACATTTGTTTAATATATAAATTATATTTATTATTCCTTAAAGCTCGACATATGACAGCACTCCAACTGATCTTAAGCTTCAGTGCGGTCTATGAAAGGAGGCGACTACTACTACAGTGAAATAAGTGCTACATGCAAAGTTGCAGTCGTATTCCTGGCCTAGTTGGAACCGGCAACTTACAAGCTGATCCCGAAACGCGACCAAATCACTTTACGGTCTGTATACTTGTAAGTGGTGATACTACCCCGGATCGGCAAACTGGGTACCACTCTTTTATAACCAGACCCCGAGCAAATATCTATCTCTTTTTTTTATTAACAAATATTTGCAGTATTTAATATATTATTAAATATTACAAATAAAAGCTATGAAACAAATATTTGCTCCGACCGGGAATCGAACCCGGGACTTTACGCGCAACAAACCAATCTCTGACCGTTCGTCCACGCCTGTCTAGTTAAATATTTAAATTCGATTGGCGATTCGGTTGTCAGAATCAGATCGAGACTGGAGTAAAAAGACGAGGTAGGAACAAGGTTGAGGACATTATTAAAATATTTGCACCAAAAACGAACTTCAAATAAATATTATTACAATAAAATATATACTTAGAAATCAAAACTGGAAGAAATTATGTCGTTTTACATCTTACGGTGAGGCGCCCACTCGACCCGGGGGCTGGCGAAAGGCGCCGTCTTGTCTACTTGTCTCCAATTCATCGCCTAAAATCCTTCGCTACTCGTAGATAACCAGGCGCCGCGTCGCTTTGGAACGCACCCAGATATTTTTTGCTTATTGATATAGGCTTCGAGGTCACGCGTGGGATTAGCTCAGACATAGCTTTATTAATGTAGGTAAAATACTTTAATTAGATTTATTAAATTATTAGATAAACATATAATATTAGTGATTAAGGCGGGAAACAAAACATATAACACAATACACCCCGTCGTCACACTTGCTGAAGAATGTCACAATTCCTGTAATTGGGACATTGGGTCACCGAGACGTTATCTGATGAAGTTAACGTGGAAAGGGAACGTAGGACATTGGCAGTGCGGTCAAATATGTTGGCACGTAGGTTTGCAGGATGTACTAGGCAAGTAAAAATTATGCTTTTTAAAGCATACTGTCAGTCATTTTACAAGTGCAATTACACGACGAGGACTGTCAGTGCCCTTCGCGTCCAATTCAACAATGCTTTCAGGATGCTGTTGGGTTTGCCGTGGTTCTGTAGCGCATCAGGAATGTTTGCTAAGGCGCACGTTGATGATTTCTATGCTATAATGAGAAAGAGTATAGCGTCCTGATGCGAAGGGTGCGGAGCGGTACCAACAGTCTGTGAACTCTTAAATCTTTTATTAGTCTTATTTTTCTTTATATTTATTTAGATTTTATTTACCATAGTTTTTAAGTTTTCCCATTGTAACCTAACCCTATATGGACTACGGTCTAAATTAAAGATTTATTATTATTATAATGAAAAAAAAAACCGTTACTTACCTAGCTATTATCCATAGCTAATGTAACGTAGTCGAAACATAAGCCTAAAAGTTCGATATTTACTATTGCAATTATTGACGGATAAAATAAATTGTAAAAGCGACGGTGCTTCATTGTCTGTCGTTTTTTATTGTGGCTCGACCGCACCTCGCCCGAGTGAGGTCTATGACTAGAGGCGACTACTATCACGAGTATAACTGTAAGTAACAGTCGCATTTACTATGCCGACCTGCTGGAAACCGACAACTTACAAGCTGATCCGTAAAACTTGTATGAAAAGAATTTTGACGACAAGCGTGGACCAACGGTTAGCGATTGGTTTGTTGCGCGTAAAGTCCCGGGTTCGATTCCCGGTCGGAGCAAATATTTGTTTCATAGCTTTTATTTGTAATAGTAGGGGAGCCCAAGCGGGGATTTCTGCATTTACTCCAGCGTGACAGATTAAATTATGGGAGATACCTTGTACCCTGTAGAGTATATCTACCAAGTATCTACCAAGCCCTTAATACGGGGGGGTACGTGTATGGCAGCTGGTCAGAATTTAAAAAAAAAATCGATCTTTGAATATACTCGAGCGCGTCAGATTAAGCTAAGGTGAGTTAATTACATACTAATAAGTGCACATTTTCTTAATCTGACGGATTGAGTATGACGGAAGAGAATGGGAAGGTCACAAACTTGTAAAAAAAAATCGTCACCTGGACATTCTCGAGCGCGGTCGATTTTAATTTTATTTTGAAGAAAAATTACTAAGAATTACTAAAAAAACTATAATCTGTCAATTTCAACAAGCCGAAGTAGCAAAAATCGTTAATAAAGTTTTGTGCGAGCAGTTGCAGTAGAGCATGTATAATATTTTACAATTATATTAAATATTGCAAATATTTGTTTATAAAAAAATATTTGCTTCGGGTCTGGTTATCAAAAAGTGGTAGGCAGTGGTACCCAGTCTGCCGATCCGGGGTAGTACAACCACTTACAAGTATACAGACCGTGAAGTGATTTGGTCGCGTTTCGGGATCAGCTTGTAAGTTACCGGTTTCAACTAGGCCGGCATAGTGGATGTGATTACTACTCACAGTTATTGAATTGTAGTAACAGTGACATCCATTCATGGACCATCCAGCTTAACATCAAGCGAGGTGCCGTCATATGTCGATTCACAATAAAAAAATGTGGATGTGAGGGAAGCGAGGGAGTTGTGTCAGGATCGTGGCTATTGGCGCTCCAATGTCCCTGCCTATCCCCGTGGAAAAAGGCGGGACAATTTAATTGATTGATTGATTAAAGGTATTAAAAATATTTATAATAAAAATCGGAAATAAAACAATACTGAAAAGATTTTTTAACTCTGAGATAAAGAATCAGGTCAGAAAACGTTTAAACGACCTACATTTAGAGGTTACAATGAGAGCGCTCCAAAGTCTGCTGTTATGTTAATAGCACAGCGACTTTAACCCTATATTAAGCAGATATAGGGTGATTGGTGGATGGTGATAGAATATAGTGATAGAAGAGTAATAAGTTTGTAATTATAACAGTATTCCACATTTGTTCTTGATGAATCTTTTTTATTTTAACTCGACATCTGACCTCATTTTGCCTGATGGTTAGCAAGGGAAGGTTCAAGAGTGGTAAGGACTGAAATACTAGACTCATGTCAAGATTGCCTCAGTCGCTGTCACTATTTATACAGCGTAACAAAATAAGGCGGCTGCCGGGATTCAAGGAACAACTGATTTACATTCATTTGAAATAATTATCAGGTGCAATTCAAGAATTTTGAGTGTTTATTAAAAATATTTGGCCGGCATAGTGACGGCGACTAAGGCAACTGTTTAATGAAAACAGTTTCATCAGATGTCGGCGCTCTTGGATCTCCTCTTAATCCTATTAGGCAAGCCTTTGTAAAACATGATATTATGTCCTTGTATAGCTTGTACTCGTATTGTGCTATATTGTTTCTGCCTATCCCTGTAAGAATTAAAATGTAATACTTTGATTGATTAAATAAATCTGTTATATCTTATAAAAAAATAAATCCCTTATCGTTAGCAACTCGTAGTTTTTATTATTTATTTACATTTAATCTACTAATGTGTTTGTATCATAGAAACAGGACTACCAAAGCAGACATATAAAAGATACATAGGAACCGGCAATTGGTTTTAAACCCGTTAGTTTACGTGACCGCATTGCACCACCACTACACCATGATCGCTTCTAAATGTAATCGCGATGTAGCATTTTGATTAATTGATTAAATCTGTCATATCTTATAACGAATTGAACCCTTTATCGGTAACAAATCGTAAAATAAAACTAAGTTTGCAATCTTCGACTTATTTGGACTTGCTCTTGGCCCATCAGGCAATGTTAGATATCTCAATAAGAAAGATGTATCCCAGAGAACAAATATGCAGCCAAATTCTTAAATGCTATACATACGAGTTTATTTGAATTTTCATCTCCTGTAGAACATCCATAGTCACCACTTTTTAACAGATCCACCAAACATCCTGTATACAATATGTTAGTGGGTTATAATTTGTCAATGTCGCTATGCGATCGGTCATTTGTCTGTAACTGAAGCCTTTTTCCTCTTGAGTCGTGTTTATTTATGGTATTTCGTGTCAATTTTTTTAGGTGGTGTTTTAATTATCGTACACTTTACATATGGGTTTTTCTGTTCAAAACGAAAAGAATAGTAAGTTTGATTTAGTTATTTTGGTATAATATTTATTTTGTATACGTTAGAACATTGGCGACAACGATGGCTACAAACCTTTCCAAACGTCAGTGTGGGCGGATAGAAATGTTATTTTATTCCACTTCGTCAGATTCGCATTTCATCTGAATACAACAGAATTTTAAAATAGATTCAGGCTTTTAGACAAGCGTCTGCGCTCCGTTAACATTTAAGTAATGCATACGCGGGGTACACGTTGTGTACGAATCAATAATCGCCATAAAAACGTTGCATCGACGCAGCGTCAGCGCTACGTTCACTGGTGCGTAACTTTTCGTAGTAAATTTACTTTTGTAAATATTCTCTCAAAATGATCCCGAAAACGCCGGCATGTTGCAACGCTGTTGTTTTTGCTTATTTGGTCCTAACAAAAGAATCAAAAGCAATGCTTCTTCGTCTGAACTCATGTCGACCATGGACAGTTACAGATAAGCTAATAATAATAGAATTATTTTTTTATATTACCTTATATTCTGTCAAAACTTTTATTTCCATTTTTTTTCTCAAGAGTGAATCTTGTATCGCTAAAACTTCAGATTTAAGTTACGTGCAAATGCTATGAAAACGCATTGGTCTCTAATTAAGATACCAAACCGAAGCTCTCCTACCCTGCTCAAATAAGGTTTTGAGCAGGGTAGGAGAGGTTCGGGAACATATTACCAGTACTTACATGACGAATAAATGCGGGGTCTATAATTTTAAGCACCCAATCTAGTTTTTAGTGATTTAGGTTTAAATCAAAATAATATTCTATCTATTTAACTAAACTTTATTTCCAACTGCATTTCAAACCGCTAAATATATACCATTAATACGGACCAAATTGTGACGGCGAAATTATACGGGCCATTAAAAATTAATTAGGCTACGGATAATTTCTGCCAAAAATGATTTTAGCTTCACCACACGAGTTGCTAGCATCTGTTGATTCAAGCCAATATTCCCGTGTTCAAGGCAAACAATTAAATAAGTATTTTATATAAACACGCACACAGCGAAAGTACATTGAACCTAATAACACTTATTACTCATTTAGTAATATCACTAAATCTTTAGTATAATTTTTAATTTATTAAAGATAAGAGTTTATAACTTTTGGGCAGTATCTGGTTATTCTTACCCAGGCCGCACACCTAATCAGCAAGCGTATAGCAAACGCTGTACAGTATTTTCTTTTTAACATTTAGCCCTTGAAGGTTTTGCAGCGTAAATATGCACACCTAAAGCGCAAATGGTGCCATGTCTCTCGATGAAGATGACTTTTTATCTGGTAATTATTACGAAGAAATAGGAACAAAAGACGGTACCAGTACCAGTACCTGTCTTTGGGATTTTTGGGAAGCTATGAAACAAATATTTGCTCCGACCGGGAATCAAACCCGGGACTTTACACGCGCAACAAACCAATCGCTAACCTTTCGACCACGACTTCTCCTGTCGTCAACGTTGCATCTGCTATGCCCGCCTAGTTGGAACCCGCATCTTTTAAGCTGATAATACGACTAAGTCACTTAAAAGTGGTGCTGCTACCTTGGGATCGACAGATTGGGTAAACTCTTCGTCTCTCTGCGTAGCACTCTCAGTGTGAGTATGTGGTAGGCAGTTTGTGGTTATATGCGTCTGCGATTCCGAGGTAGTAGCATCACTTTCAAGTGCACAGACCATGAAAGTGGCTATTCGGGATCAGCTAGGAAAGGTTGCCGGTTTCAGCTAGACCGGCATAGTGGATGCGACTGCTACTGCAGTTATTTGACTATTATAGGACGTGCCCTTTTCATGGACGGCGCTTCACTCACAGCTTACATCAGACAGGGTGCTGTTATATGTCGAGCCACAATAAAAAAAAACTATCAAGATTACACTGATCTACTTGATCATACTGATAATTATGTAACTGATACTTAAAACATATTAACTTGTACGTACATATATTTAAATACCTCATTTTAAAAATAATGCGACGGTATTGAAATGATCCCGCGAACCGAGAGTTCCCGCTTCAATACTGCTTCCATATTGTATCTTTAATGTACTTACTTTAATGAGTTAAACAAATCTTATACGGCTTACTATCGGGTTTATTTTTGGTTAGTATTATAATTGTACAATATTTTATTTTGACGTTTCGAGAGCTTTGCAGTCATCGTGGACACGGAGAGACCTCGAAAAACGTCCAAATAAAAAATATCGTACAATAAATAAACGCTATAGTAAGCCGCATAAAATTGTTTAATTCATCAGTGTTCGCGCACAATATAAGAAAATTCTAAATGTACTTTAGTTGTCCTGTTTCTTTGATATACGCACGTGATCTTGGTATTATATTACCAGACATATTATAATACCAAGATCAACTACCCAATTTTCCAAGTATCTCAATTTACTTCGTGACAGGGGTCTAGTTCGTCGTAAGCAATCTGAGCTGTTGACGCCTATGTTAAATCTCTTATTACATTTATACTGAATATATTTCACGATATAACTAGCAAGATACCATTAGTAACCCATAAGGGCATATTTTTTTTCACGAGTAATATTTTTCTTGTAAATACACCCGAGATATGTGTTGTATCAAATGTTTTTCTTGCAATCTCTTCTAGATTCTCTATTCAACTTAAAAGTTGCCGGTTTAATATATGTGACTTATTTAACTGTAGTAGCATTCGTTCTCGTTTATGGAACGCACTCTAGTTTAGCATCAAGGCGGAGTGTTATCATATGTCAAGCCACATTAAAAAAAACTATTTAAGTAAAAAAACTGATTTAAAACTATTACCAACAGTTTAAATGTAATATTAAATATACGATATTTAAGGTGTTAGTAAAACCTATGCCGAAAAACAAAAAATAAATTATTAAATATTGAGAAAAAACTGCATTTTGAAAAAAGAAGGAAAGAGTCGTAAGCTCGGCAATCGAACCCAGTAATTATAATAATAATTTTAATAATTAAAGATATTCATTGTGTAAAAACTTGTTTGAAGAGAATTGTGAATATGAGGGAGTTATCTCAGAATCTGGCAAGTGGCGCTCCTTTGTCTCTTATGGCTAAAAATTTGATTGATAAGTTGTACTCGTAAGCAATAGACTGGGTTTTGAATTGCATAAATTATGTTGACATCTTGCATCTTATACCCGTAGTCAAAAAATATATTATACTTTAATCAACACAGTGACAGCGACTAAGACTAAAACTAAGCTAAACCTTAAACTAAATCGAGTTTTGCTGTCCTTGACACTGTTGGACCACCTCTTGCTTACCATTAGGCGGGTTGCTCACCATCAGAGGGCATACCACAATCTCTTAGAGCAATATTAGGGATGTCCCTTCGCAGCGATATGAATCACAGGGACCACATCGAGCGGGCCATTAAGACCACCTCCCGCAAACTTGGCATCCTGAACAAGGTGCGGCGGTTCTTTGCGCCAGAGCTTCGCCTACTTTTATACAAGGCACAAATTCGCTCTTGCGCGGAGTACTGTTCGCACTTGTGGGACGGCTCTGCCAAGTATCTTCTCAATGCCCTGGATTCATTGCAGCGCCGAGCTGTCCGAATTATAGGAGATTCAGAGGTCACGCGTACTCTGGAGCCCCTGCAACTACGCAGAGACATGGCGGCTTTGTGCGTCCTCTATCGCCTATACCACGGAGAATGTTCCGATGAGCTCTTTAACCTTGTTCCTACCTCGTCCTTTCACACCCGTAATACCCGCACAGGTAGAGGAAAGCATCCGCATTCTATCGATCGAATCGGCAGCCGAACTAAAAAGTTCGGTGCGTCTTTTCTTTGTAAAACAATCGACAAGTGGAATGCTTTGCCAGCCCATGTGTTCTCTTCATCCTATGACCTTGGATCCTTCAAGCGATGCGTGAAGAAGCACCTTTGGCCGGCATAGTGACGGTGACTGAAGAAGCCGTGAATAAACTCGGTTTTTTCAGTTGTCTTTACTTTTGGACCTTCTCTTGCTTATCATCAGGCAGGTCGAGGTCAGATGTCGTGTCACAATAAAAATAAAAATTATTATAATTTTACCTCGCAATTTTTGTATCACTTTTTTGTATTAAAGTAAGCCTTTTTAATTAAAATTATGGTTGGTGGTAGTAGGCTCACAGATGTCGAGTCACAATAAAAACGAATATTTTTTATTAAAAAGAATACACGAAAAAATGTCACACCAAAATAATTTAGAAAATCAGATATTAATAATATTGATTTGGTAGTATAACGGGCATGTTGTTGTTGATTATTATCGCAATTAACTTTCACGGCATGATTGAATACCGTCAAAAGATCAATGGACTTTTCCTTAACGATGTC
Organism: Tinea trinotella; assembly: GCA_905220615.1. Lineage (NCBI taxonomy): Eukaryota > Metazoa > Arthropoda > Insecta > Lepidoptera > Tineidae > Tinea > Tinea trinotella. The sequence continues at coordinate 11,680,073 of HG992312.1, forward strand.
GCACGTCATACTTAGCCACTCCCTTTTTTCTAATTTGAAAACTAGTCCACGTATTGCTATAGAAAACTTTACTTTCCATAGTTTATATTACAAATACAACCAAGTAAAATTATTAAATATGATTAAAGAATGTAAATGAAACCGGAAGACGCAATGTAGGCAGGCCTCCCACTAGTTGGACTAACGACATAGTGAAAGTCGTGAATTACCGGTGGATGAAACTGGCATCTTATTGTTCTGCCTATATTCAGCAGTAGACGTCTTCTGGCTGATGATGGTGATTCAAATTAAACGGAGAATGTTCTAAGAAGTTCTTCAACATTATTTTTACCTATTTCTATTAGTCAGGGGAAGCATCCGCATTTTGTCGACCGAATCCACAACAAAAAGGTTTAGCGCATCATTTCTTCCTGAAACACTCGACAAGTGGAATGATTTACCAGTCTTGTGTACCCATCAAAGCGTGAAAAACACCAAGCAGCACCTCTTGACGGCAACCAAGGCTACCATAAACAAAATCAGTAACGATTTTGAGTGAAATTTAAGATAAAGTTGTACATATTGTTTACTACTTTGGCTACCTTATCTTTAAGAGTAATAAAAATGTGTTGTGTTTTAATTTAGCCGACGCGACGTTCGAAATAAAAGTCTGGGGCAGCCGAGTGGGTTTTTGCAATCGTTTTTTTTTTTGCACCTCCCCAGTAGGATAGGATAGGGAGGGACAAAGAAGCGCCACTCACCACAATCCTGACACAACTCTCTCGCTTACTTCACATCCAAAATTTTCTTTACACAAACTCTACGGTAATGAACTCTAGGCTACCCGGCTTTCTTGAGGATGTCTCTGAAATGGGGATGCCTCTGAATTGGATGGATAACGAGGCAGACTTTATTTAAATTTATATTTATTCAAATGTAAACACAATTACATTAGTTCCCTTCATGTTTTTTTAAATATATTAGATATATTCACATTCAAGGTTTTGCACACATGGAAATTGGCCAAATGGTTCGTTGTTTCCCGGCCAAATCTCAGCGACTTGATTTTCTTTCCCGGGTAATAATATCGTACTTTATGACCTCTTGTGCAAATATATATAAATATAAATGAAATAACTAATACATTGTTACGTACCTTAGTAACTTATGTAAGTATAAAAATATTTCTGAAACTTTAGTAACAACTGAAAAAAATGTAAGGCATTCTGCTACGAAGCTTATCCAATAAAAGTTAAATCTATTTAAATAATAATATTTTCTTATTAATTTTGAGCATTTTAGAATACTAGTCCTATAATTTTATGAATTTGTAATGAAAATTAAATAGAAAGAACTTCTCGATAAAAAAATAGAAGATTTTTGGAGCAAGGACATAGGAGCTCTGTATCTCAGTGGTCAAAGCGGCAGGGAGTTAAGTGACAGATTTCGGGTTTAAATCCTCGTTTGACACTTTACACCTTGCTGATTATGCACAATTACCTAAATATTTTTACACCATTTTTATTAAATATTAATTTACAATAAATAATTTTAAGGGACCTTACGTGTGTTTGTAAAAAAGAGAAACCAATCTGAAGAATGATGTATTAATATTTATAAGAAATATTCATACTTAAAACATAATTCTATCCATACATTAAAAACTAATAAAGCTCCTATTCTATCAAAAGTGCATAGGTGTCATTTTCTTGTGTGAGCTAACAAGAGCCACTAGACGAGAGGCCTTGGACTAAAGCCTTCGTTTATTTTTTATATCTTGCGATATCTCATTATGAGAAGTGTCTATTTTTAGATGAAAGCTGACGCGCCACTTCGACGTACCTATACATATTCTATTGAAAACGCAATTTTCAAACTAACACAAATTCTTTCTCTTGCTTCATAACTTTTCCAAGTTTTGATGGTCATTATTTTTCAAATCACTTTATTTACCGTCCTAATCTAGAATTAACAGAAATGAATTGTTAATGGACGGACGGATGCTTCAAAGTACATAGTATTGTGTAAAATAATATAATAAAAATATAATTGAACCTTATAGGCGGATATTTGCTTTGGGTCTAGTTATCAAAGAGTGGTAGGCAGTGGTTCCCAGTCTTCCGATTCGGGGTAGTCGCGTTTCGGGATCAGCTGTAAGTTGACGGTTCTAACTAGGCCAGCATTAATGGACCTCACTTCAGCCTAATATCAGGCAGGATGCTGTAATGTGTCGATTTACAATTAAAAATATCGCTTGAATAATTTTCTAGTTATCCATTTTTTTTATTGGGGCTCGACATTTGAACGTGACTAATACTACAGGTAAATAACTACAAGTGTTTTCACATCCACTAACCCAGCCTTGGAACCGGTAACTTATAAGCTGGTCCCGAAACGCGACTAAATCACTTAACGGCCTGTATACCAAAAATCACCGAGCAAAATCCATTTTTCTGATTCGAAACATAAGGTACCTATTTATTAGGATAATTATTTTTTTACGATCTAATAATTACCTATAAAATATAATACCAGTTAATGAATTATGCGGCTTACTATGGCGTTTATTTATGATTTTACATTTTTTTAATATTCCAACGTTTCGAGAGCTTTGCAGCCATCGTGACCACGTTCAATTCATTAATCGATGATCACGCAAAATCTAAGAAAATACTATAATTCCATTAATTTGGCAACATTATTGTATTAATTTCAATTTTGTAGGTAGTTAAAAAAAAACATATTTGGGCATTTATATACTGAATTTTGACAACCAGTTGCTTTCTTATAAGTATGTTGTTATCACGTAGTTACTTAAAAAACAATGAATCCTTTTGTTTGTGTTTTGTGACGTATTTGGTGCCTTAATGACTAATTGTTATGAACAATTTAGACTATTGCACATGAATGCAGTTGATATATGTTTTGACAATGGATGAACAATCGTAAGTTGTTTTGAAGAGTTTAAATATAAATAACTAATATTTTTTAATTGTGACTCGACATATGACAGCACCCACCTGGAGTGTGGTCCATGAATGGATGTCACTGCTACTACAATTCAATAACTGTAAGTAAGTCATATCCACTATGCCGGCCTAGTTGGAACATCACTTCTCGGTCTGTATAATCACATCTTATTTCAAACTTTATAGTAGAATTACTCGAGAATGTCTGACGTCAATAAGTTCACTTTTGTATAAAGTGCCTAAAGTTTACAGATCGTGAAGTGCCTTCGCGTTTTGGGATCAGCTTAACGTTGCCAGTTCCAACTAGGCCGGCATAATGGAAGCGACTGATACTTGCAATTGACTGTAGTACCATACGCCTCTATTCATGGACCGCACTCCAGCTTAACAAAAGGCAGAGTGCTGTCATAGGTCGAGTCACAATAATAAAAGTTTTAAAATGAAATTAATAAATCACTGGATATATACACATATCAAATCTGCCGTCATGAGGAAGAGGGGCGCATCCAACATATTTATCAAAATCGAGTTGTAAAAGACGCATCTGTCAGTATTCTTTTCTTTTTTATTAAAGCCTTAAAACTCAATTTAATACTAAGCAAATAAGACGCATTTACAATTACTGGAACATTCCTAGTACTTAAATTTGAATAGGGAAAAGGAAGTGGCAAGTGGCTGCAATCGTCCACAGATGTATTTAATTTAATTAAGGAATCGTAGATGTTATTAAGAACGCCTAAACTTGTGAACTGTCATGTCAGTCAACTAAAGACCAGGCAATCCCTGTAGAAATTGAGGCATGAGGCAATTATTTGATTTGTGCTAACAACATAGTATAAAAGTAGATCGTTTGGATTTTTTCGATTTTTATCATAAAACAAAAATAGTTATAGGTATAATAATAATAAGTATAGTGGTATAAAGTATTTATTGCAATAAAACGGTATATTGCTGAGTTTTCTACCAATACAGTAATCTCTCGCGGATAAACATGTATTTAGACTTCTTATTATTTCCTATTGAAAAAACATGCTTAATTATTTTAACAATCCTTTAAAAAAAACCTGACATACACACTACGAAAAAGAACATTTAAATAATTGAAGATAATCGAAATACATGATAGGGATAATTTGTTTTCATTGTGTGTATGAAAAGAATTCACCTGGGCAATTGGACGGTACCTCGAGCCGCCCTACTGAAAGCAAGAAGAGCATGTCCTTCGCAACGGCCGATCACTCCTCTCTCCTACTCCGCCCACTCTTTAAACTTCCTTTACTATAAGGCTGTTATTCGCAATTTTATTACTGTGGTTCGACACATGACAGGGCCCCGCGCTGGATGTTAGGTTGGATTGCTATTTATGAATGGAGATACTGAGGACTGCTACTAGTTTCAAGTAAGTCTTGAGTATATGCTCGATTATCTAATAACTTTAATCAGCTAAAATAATAGGAAATGTGTGTAGATGGAGCTCCACTTTCCACGGCCCTTCACATCCACATTTCACTTCATATAGGCACTATGGGCAATGCAGAACCAGACCTTGAGGAATCTTCTAGGTCGTCCCCGTTTATCTTTTCGTATATTTCTCTGCCTATCCTTTTGGGACTGATTGCAATAATAATAAAAATAGAAGACATCAAATTAAATATAAAATATTGAAAATATGCGTAAAACCATGGGTATACAAAGGTGGATACGATTTAAATGATGGTAAATAATAAAATAAATAACTGTGATAAACTTTAAACTCACTGTAATTAGAAAACATAATATCTTTTCTAATTACAGTGAGTTTAAAGTTGAGTTAAAGTGAGTTTAAAGTATATATTATATACTCTTGTAGCTATGGCAGCCTTTATTTAGAATTCGCCCTTTCGCCCCAACTTTTCCTCCCCCCTCATAGACCTCTCTCTCACTCTGGTGAGGTTATGTTGGAAAAGCCGCGATGTTATAGACTTTTTTAAAAACACAAATAAGGTAACCTAACGATTACAACATACTTTTCGACAATATATACTTATTTATAAACGGCTTACAATTATTTTATTACGATGGTAACGTATTTTGAAATAAAAAAGGTACATGATAGATGTATATTCCTATTGTCCTAATCGAGTAGGAAATAAAAAAGCGAAACCAAATGGAAAGGCACAAAATAGCTTCATATGTTTCGATTCAATTAATCTAATGCAATGATTGTTAACTGTGATATCACACATTTGATCCATTCTACTATTCAAAAATACTATTCTAGCTCTTAAACCAATGCAGCAAAGACTAGTATCGAAGGAACGGTTTACACTACGTAAAGTGCCGCCGAGTACAATCATCCTGTTCGGTGGAGCCACTGACCTATATTTTGTAGCTCCTGTTTACTAACATATACGTATATATAAAGGTGTTTTTATACTACGGCGTCGTCGGCGGTTTCCACGCGTTTGTCGACTTCATTCGACAATTTTCAATGGAATTTTGTATAATAACGATCGCGTGAATTTCCAGCGTGTAATCGCTATAAAAATTTGCCTTTTGTTGTTGAATACATTTAACTTACATTGATTGATGCCTAATTTTGTTATATGAATGATAATTTACTGTATTTTGAAATGGATTTATTTGTTAACTTTGTAATGTTAAATACTATGTTAGGTGACCTATATTTTTAAAATGTGTAATATTATGATTGTGTTCGTATACAAACGGTCATATCAGTCACAGGCACGAATTAAAGGTTTCTAAACAATTTTGACAATGGATGTTTGAGCTACACTTTCTGAGCAACTACATAAAGACAACGTTTCGCTATTTTTTATTTCGGATTGCGATGTTAAATATATAATATACGAGTAAAATAGATATTTAAGAAAATATATATATTTTTATAATTTACGAGTACTCAATTTCAAATATGCATCTGACATTTACGTAAAATAAAGCGTCTCAAGGATCGACTAGGTAGTTCTAGGGAACCATAGGAGTCTCTTAATATTAGATATTTATATTCATTATTATTTTTATTACAGGTTGGCGGCAGCGCAGGAGGCGGCGGGCGCGCAGTCGCGCGCGGCGCCAGCTGATATCATGGGTGGCGCGCACCAGCCCGCTACCCCAGGGCCCACTTCACTTTTTATATTATCCGACGAAAACTACATACGGAGGCAAGTTCAACAATTAAAACTTATCATTCACCAATGAAATAGACTTTAAACATATTTAACAACAACTCAAATTTAAAAAGAGTTAATAATTAAGAGTTAATAAGTAATATTGGATTCCTTCCTCTTAAAGATTTTATATTTTCCCTGTTCTAATCTAATCTTTACCATAAAAAAATTGCCAGCATAGTAACAACGACTAGGGCAACCGTAAACTGACTGGGTTTTTCAGTTGTTGTCGCTCTTGGACCTCCCTGCTTACCATCAGGCATATCGAGGTCAGATGTCGAGTCACAATAAAAAAATCTGAATAATTTACAAAAAGAAAATCAGGAAAAAGCGAATTCCTTACACGTGTAGTAGTTGAATAATGTAATATTTGTTGTAACAATTATTTAGATAGCCTGAAGGGTGGGTGGCTTCTGTGTGTTCAGCCTACAGTCAGTACAGATCCTTTTGAATTTTTCATCGTCCACCTCGAGTCCCTTATGCATTTTGTAAAAAGGCAAATGTTTGTAGCGGCCAGTCGTATAGAGTTAATTTGCAAACACATTCTGGGATATTGTTAACTGTGCTTCTGGGGATTTGTTGCGACAAAAGGTGGCTTTGAAAACATGGGCATTCAGTGCTAGTTCACTTAATTAATATTATCATAGAGGCTCTTGTTTGAATAATACGCTTTAAAAATTAAAAAAATATGGTAAATAATAATTATTACTTAAAATAAGTATTAAAAGTTTATAATTATTATTTATAAATTTTTAATTATATCTAATGAGTTAAATATCTAAAGGATATTGTTTATTTATAGTTTAATATATTATTGTTAATTTAGAATAAATGTACATTTTATTAAAATGAAATAAAAAATAAATGCGTATTTGAATAATATAAGTTTTTTATGGGTAACTATTTATAACTATATAATTTTTTTATTATTTGTATTGAAAAAAATAAATTCATAAATATTATGCCTTACTTATCTTTCACTAATTTACAGAGTGGTAGGCAGACAGTTGGCGGTCATTTGCTCAGTCTGTCGGTCCGTGGTTGAGGCTCGACGTATGACAGTTGATGTTACCCCCGATGATGTTAAGCTAGCGTGCGGTCCATGAATGGAGGCGTTTGTTACTACAGTTAAATAACTGCAAGTAGCAGTCGTATTCGTATCTATTATGCCGGTCCTAAAACTTACATTTCACGGTCTGTACACTTGTGAGTGGTAGTCTTACCTGGATCGGCAACTGTCTACCTATTTTTGTGGATTTACTTGTCAGCACCCCGCCTGATGTTAAGTTAGAGTGTGTTCCATGAATGGAGGCGAATAAATAATTGTAAAAATTACGTTAAAAAGCATACACGTTTAATAAATATAAACCCGCGAGAGCTGATAATGCTGTTAAACATACTTCATTATCCCATGAATTTTCGATTACACGACCCATTTCGCTATGTTGTCGTTGTTCGTAACTGCGTTTGGTTAATGCATTTATTTAACGGCGCCCGAGTAGCACATGCTAGGAAAATTATCTGAATATTCTCCATTCAATTTTGTTCATTTTATATTTATTAATTGTTCTTAAAATATATGATTAAACTCACATTTACTCACATTAGCCGTCTGTTGCAGCAACTTTATCATCCATTAAATGTAACAAAATAATTTTGCCGGGCAACTTCCAAAATTATTGGGGGTCGTGCCATTTTAATTATTTGTAAAGAATGTAAATTGGTGGAATTGTTATCTAGTAACCATTTAATAATTTAAACGATTATCGAGTATAGACAAGTGATTAAAAGCTCTGTAACGTATTTTTTCGAATTCTCTTTAAGACTTTGTCGGAAGAGTTTTAGTAAATTTTACTGAAACCATCACCATTATTTTCACCCTTATGAAATGGATAAATCACCTAAGACTGCCTCGTATTTATTCCTTTCGTCAATCGTATTTATTCGCTTTCATCCTTTTCATGTGTCCAAACTATCAAAGCATGAAAACATGAATGTTTGTATGAAAACATTTTTTATAGTTACCGGAGGGGAGGGTAATGAGCGCTGACAGTAAATATTAGTCATATAATAAACACCAATCGTATACGTTGTATCCTAATTATGAATGTAAACTTCTAGGTATACAAAGTTCATCATCGAGTGGCCACCCTTCGAGTACGCGGTGCTGCTTACCATCATCGCCAACTGCGTGGTACTGGCGCTGGAGGAGCATCTGCCCAACGGCGACAAGACCATCCTAGCACAGAATCTGGTAATTAAATATTACATCTTTTCTTCACTTTGAGTTTATTTAAAGGAAGATGTAATCTTATATTTTTTCCTTGATAAAATATTTTTTTAAAGATAAGTATTTGTATTGTACAGTTTATAAGGATGCCAGAATAAAGAATATAATAAATCTTTTAATATTGACAGCGACTAAGGCAACCGTAGACCGAGTTAGTTTTTTCAGTCGTCATTGCTTTTGGACCTTCTCTTTCTTTCCATTATACAAGTCGAGGTCATACGCCGTGATACAAGAATAAAAGTAATTATAACTAATAATATCAAGAGCATTATCCACAGAGATAAGCAAAGACAATAAAACATCACTTTTTACGATTCCAACAAAATTCAAATATGTTTACATCATTTCTTTACTTTAATAAATAACTTAGAAAAACCCATTTCGATTACATATCAAATTAGGAACAGTTGTTAATAAACAAGTACCTACTTATCTGAAATATTTCTTGTTACAGGAAAAGACCGAGGCGTACTTTTTAGCCATATTTTGCGTAGAAGCCTCGTTAAAAATTTTAGCTTTAGGTTTTGTTTTACACAAAGGATCGTATCTTAGAAACATTTGGAACATCATGGATTTTTTCGTTGTAGTCACCGGGTGAGTTTTATAATTTAATTACAATAGTTATTTAGAATACATAAATGAATTTGTATACATACGAGTATAAGGACAATAAACAATAAGTATTAATTTGGCCGGCATAGTGACGGCGACTGGGGCACCCGTGAACTAACTCGTTTTTTTCAGTCGTCGTCACTCTTGGACCACCTCTTGCTTATCATCAGGCGGGTCGTGGTCAGATGACGTGTCACAATAAAAAAAAAACTTATGTGAAAAAAAAACACACAAGTTCTAATGTTTTAACGATTAACTGAATTAAAACTTAAGTTCAGCAAATTAAGATATGAGTTTCTTTAAAGCAATTACTTTGAGAGAATTGTATTGATGATTCTCAGATCTCTTCGTAATATTGTACATGCAACAAGAAGCACATCTAAAAGGATATATTCATCCCCTTTTAGATCTCTATAGTTTGAACAAGCTTTGAAGTCATTCCAATTTGAACGGAAATTGACGTATACAATTCTTGTAATTTCTATTGGTTTTTCGTCTTAATCGAATAACTCTGAAGCTTGTACTTATTGTTAGTTTAACAGAACATATTGTAAGCTCTCTAAATATGTGTAATTGTATGGAGTGCAATGAAATCTAGGTCGATGACCATTTTTGCTGAATACAACGTGGATGTCGATCTTCGTATGCTGCGTTCATTTCGTGTACTGCGTCCACTGAAACTCGTCTCTCGGATACCAAGTAATTCACAGTAATTGGCGAAAAGTTCTCACTTTTAACTAACTAGAACTGTTCTCGCTAGATTTCTATTAACATTTCTGATATTGCTAACATTACTAATATTGTGATTTTAGGCTATTTAGAAGAAAAAATATGGCCAGAATGTTTTAGAAGGTTTTCGGTATTGTAGAATATTATATCGCTAAGAGGAATAGTAAATTCCCAATAGAGGTGTTTTTTGGTATATTGTAAAAATAGTCAGTTTTATTTAGGATAAAATGAATAGGTATTTTTAGTATAAATTATAGCATAAATCGGCTTTTCGATTTGGAATTGTAATTTTGTAAGAGAATTAATTCACAATAATTTGCCTTAGTAAAATAGTAAATAGAAACATTTTATAATATAGGTAATTATTTTAAATTAGACATAAACTATTATTAAAATTAAAATAATCATAGAAATTGTAGTGATTTAATATAAACGTATTTGGTATTCGCTAGTATCATATTAGATTAAGAATTGACAAATGCATGTATGCATTTATTGAATATATTTTAATTTGCTTCCGCTAGGCCGGCATAATGAATATGATTCTTCTTTATCGCAACAGTCGCAAACTTATATTAGGCGGTCGTATTTCATACTAATAATTACGTGTTATAAGATCTTTTTTACTAATAATACAATTTTGTCAATTCTTAAGTAGTTTTTGTAGTATTTTCTAAATTTAAGCTATATTAAATATAGTAGTTCTTAAGTGTAGAGTGTGTCATTTAGTATTTTTTGCTATGTGTTTTTGGCAGTATCGTCACCCAAATGCCCGAGGTCGCGCCAGACGTCGACTTCAGAACTTTACGTGCCATTAGGGTGCTCAGGCCCCTTAAATTAGTTTCGGGCGTTCCTAGTAAGTAGTAGATTTAGATATTTAGTACAAAATATAATTAGAACATATCGTCCAATTTCGAGAAACATAAATCTAAAAGTAGATGTTGATGTCCTCTTGTAAATTTAAAAGATAAGATTAAATAGATTTTAGTTCAAATTTAGATATTAGATTCCAATTAGATAGTTTTTTATTTATCTTATTTAAATAGCTTTATTTTACTCTCATTTAATATTTTAATTATCAATCGATAATTTGTAACAAATTTCTCTACTTGATTTGTAATAACATAACATTCTTTTAGAATCTCTATTTGTTTACTTCCCCTTTCTTTGCTTATTATTTCATTTAATATACGTGTCCGACGATATTACGACTTTTACACATTACACTGCCGAGCTCGCGGTATTCGCTACAACCGACAAGGCCCAAAAATCCTGATTGCAAATCGTGACACAATTGACATTAAAAATTGTTAATGTACATTCATTCTATACGTCAATACAGACGTCCTAATAAAAAAAATACACCGGCTATATTGGTTTTATTTATTTATCTTGAAAGACATCGAGATGAAATTGTTTAAAATAGGATACTGGCATACTATCCTGGCATTATAGCTATTGGCAACAACTGAAATTAGGAATATAGCTCAATGCAAACTACTTTCCAATTATCATTGGCTATTATACATGGGTAATCCCTAATATCCATTTCTTTTTGTTTTGAATTACTCGTAACTGTTTACGCCGTGTCACTCAGCTCAGTTCACAAACAACTGAGTTCACATTAGACTAGAATGTTTATGCACCGCAATGGCGATGTGGTGTGTATCACTGCAATAAAGAGCAATGGGTGTCTTAAAGCGATTTGCGATGTGTGGTGTAATGTGTAAAGGCTCTACCAGTTAATTATAATATGAATTTTCAAAAATCCAGGTCTGCAAGTGGTATTAAAGTCCATCATCAAGGCCATGGCTCCGTTGCTGCAAATTGGGTTATTGGTGCTGTTCGCCATCGTCATTTTTGCCATAATCGGTCTCGAGTTCTACTCAGGGGCGCTACATAAGACTTGTTATAGTTTAGAAGATATTAGTAAGTATTTTAACGCCTATATCATTTACGCCTATCAATACATTCATTGGGACTGATTCGTTTTAAATCTTTCTAAATATAGCAGACTGTCCTTATAACACGGAGATACCTTTCGTGTTATGTAAATCCGTGTTAGATCATATGGCAGAATATCCGTTAGAATCAGCAAGTGATATTTACTTGTAATATTTTAAATGGGTTTCTTAAATAATTAATCAGACAAGGTTTGAGATATAAACAAAGTTCTCGGAATTATTGAATAGTTGACACTTTATATAATATATCAATATAAATGTTTCAATCTACTTTTTTATAGACTTTATAAGAGCTAATTTGGAGCTAAAATGTAATAAAATCATAGTATCTGTCTATTTTATGTGCCTATTTATTAGAACAAATTTAGAATCTGCCGTTAAATCCGTCTTATTTGAATCCGTTATAGGGGGAGTCAACTACGAAATTAATTAGAAATCAGAAATATATTAATAAAGATATAATTATTTTATTTCAAGGTAACTTAAAAATAATACAATTAAATAATTAACTGTTCAGCCGTTCGAATATCGAACTGCTGTAAATTTGTAAACTTGTATTAATATTTCATTATGAATTTTCATTCGCATATTTTGCGATACAAATCTCAATCGTATATCATTCTTTGACCTACTTTTAATTAGTTTTCGTTCAATAATTAAGTTTAATGCAAAATCGTTCGCCTGCAGGAAATTTATTTAAATTAATACCGCAACTTTCAAATACTTTAAATTTATTATTTCGCTACTTCAGTGACAACTAAACTTGCAAATTACTTTTCACTAACTGAAACACTTTGCAGTAGTTAGTAGTTTTCTTACTTGCAAATATATTTTATTTGCCTATCTACAATTTTGTTTATTTCCTAAAATTTTATTATCAAATAAGACTCGACAAATACAGATACAATACTTATTAGTTGTGTAAACATCGTTAAGGAGATAAACGTTTACTGTTAATAAATCAACTTTTACCTCCGTTACGTTCGAGATAAGTTCGAACATCGCCAGAGGAACCAACAACCGATAGGAAAGAAGGTTTTTGAGTAGGGACCACTGGGTAGATTAACGACATAGGGAAAGACTCAAATAATCGGTGGATGCATAACTGGCATCTTGTCGTTCGAAATAGCGTTCTAAGGGGCAGGTCTATGTTTAGCAGTGGACGTCTTCTGGCTGATGATGATGATCACAATGATAAGTTTATGAAAACTTATCAAATAATACATCTACGTAGTACATAATATGGCTTCTGCTTAGCCTTATAGTGAACGCAACAGCTGCTTGCTGACATTTAGGTACTCGTGACATCAGTCGCCTTCACCCAAGAGTCATATTCCAGCCTAACATCAAGTTAATTATAATAATATACCAAAGTATAGACACCATATTACTGTTTACTTACGTACCATTCATAAAATTTTGACTAAACACAACTTCGTTTATAGGTGAAATAACGACTGATGGAGAATTTGCAACGCCGTGTAACGCGGACAATATCTCGTTAGCACCATTCGGGGCGAATGTATGTAATGATCAGCGTAGTACTTGTCTAGAAAAGTGGGAAGGCCCTAACCAAGGGATCACGTCGTTTGATAACATCGGCTTTGCCATGCTCACCGTCTTCCAATGTATCACCATGGAGGGCTGGACTGCCATTCTTTATTGGGTAAATTACTTTTATTACCTTATCCTAATTGTTTGTTACACTATATAAAAAATACATAAAACATAAGTATGTTCATTCCTTATTACTACTTGTTTTAACCAGCCTTTTTGCGTTTTATTTGTTGGGAAAAAATATTTTACATTATTTATTTTGTTTTATTGTGGCTCGACATTTGACAGCACCTCGTCTGATGTTAAGGTAGAATGCAGTCCTTGAATGGCGGCGACCGCAACCAAAGTAAATTAACCGCAAGTAGCCTACTAGGCTAGAATAGTAGACTCCAGCCTAGTTTAAAGGCGACTAAGTCACTTCACGGTCTTGAATTTATTGGCACTACCCCGGATCAGCTGACTGGGTGCCTGCCTGCCTACCATCCTTTAGTTTGGCAGTACATAATACGATTTAATCTATATGGACAATTAATGCTTTAATTTTAAATTTACAGACAAACGACGCGTTAGGGAGTGCGTTCAATTGGGTTTACTTTGTGCCTCTAATAGTATTGGGTTCGTTCTTTATGCTCAACTTAGTTCTCGGTGTTCTTAGCGGGTAAGTTGAACGAATAATCATAATTGTTAGTTATTTTATTTTGCTTAATTATTTTGATTTAAATCTGTAGTGAATTCTCAAATGAAAGAGGCCGCGTTGAACGACGTGAGCAATTTCAAAAAGAAAGGGCGAGAACTATGTTTAATCAGGACTTTGGTGCTTACTTAAGTTGGATCACTGAAGCAGGTGATTTGTGTGTTTGTCAACAGCATTATATGCTTATAACGTGTGTTTATTATATTATGCTAATACATTTCAGTATTGTAAGCTATTTCCTACAATAATGGGGCGTTCTCACGATTCAATAATAATTGACTCAATATTACACGTGTTATTACACTATCTGTCCATTTTAGCATTTTTCTCGTGGATGTACTAAATACTGGTAATTGAGGAATGCATTATACAGTACATAGGTACTCAATCGCGCTGATTGACTGATTATTTAATGCAAGTTGAATGAACAAGTTCATACAAGTCGATTCGCTGTCAGCTGTCAAATGAATCAACAAAAGTCGAAAGGTCTTTAACTTTTGTTGAATAGATATTTATTGCTTCAACTTGATTGAAAGTCTGTTCAGACGGTTCAAATCACGAACGATTTCGCAGCTGATCAACTAAAATCGCCCCGTGAGAACGCCCCATAATCATAAGATTCTAACTATAATCGTTATAATATTCTAATAAGATACATGTACGAGTATATGCAGTACATGTACTAATCTTCATAACAAGTACTAAAAAGTCACCGTCGCTCTGTCATCCAATAAAAACTTAATCTATGTTAATTATATTTTTTTAAACTAACAGGCAAATTGTTATTTTTATTTAATTATTTTGTTTATTTGTTTTGTGTTGCTGGTTTATTTAAGTTGCTAGTTTAGGCTTGGAATGAAGTGTGTGAATCATATACAGCCATTTACTGACGAAAAATGTAGTTGAAATTCTTATTAACGGATTTAAGATAAAGCAATTACTAGTTTACGCGGCAGTTATTTAAATGAATATGCTTTTAAATTATTGAGGCATGTGGTTTACCAGTTTAGGTGAGAAACCTATAAACTGATCACGTTACAAATTAGTAAATTTTAGCAGAAGGTTATTTTGATGACACGTCCGACGCATTGGTTAGCATAAAGTCCTGGATTCAATTCCCAGTCAGAGCAAAATATCGAGTCACAAAAAAATCATTGCTCAAGGAAGAGGCAAATTATTAACCATGGTTTAATTATATTCAAACATGTTATTTTAACATGGCTACAATGTTATTCCTTGATTTAATTGCTACTTAAAAGTTAAAATGCGATAAGCGACTATTGATACGGATTTGAATTATATCTAATTATGATACTAGCGGACCTATGATCATTCCCGAAAGTAAAAAAAAACCGCAGCGCTACCTATTGGTCCAATAATAGTGAAATTTATTCATCTAAGAATTTACTTATACACACACACACAAAAAAAATAGTTCGGCCGTTTAAGAAAATTTTGTAAATCATTTTGAATATATAAAACAATAATATATAGAAATAAGACGTATTATAGAAAAAAGACAACCAAAGTACATATATAAACGATACATTGGTACCGGTGGGTGGTCTCGAACTCGTGCTCTCGGTTTTGTGTAACCATTGCACTGCCACTACGCCACGGTCGCCTTTATTCACAGATATTATATTTCTGACAAGTTTATCCTCTTTTACTTTTTACACTTCAAAGTGTTCAAACTCATTTGCCATGTAGTTCGTAAGCTATTTGTTGTTGTTTGCAGTGAATTTGCTAAAGAAAGAGAGAAAGTAGAAAATAGACAAGAATTTCTTAAATTAAGAAGACAGCAACAATTAGAACGGGAGCTCAACGGTTATGTTGAGTGGATATGCAAAGCCGGTAAGTAGTAATCAGAAAAAAGAACTAATACAAGTTGTATAGAAATAGATATATAAATAACCCTTATTTTATTTATTTTTATATTTTTTTATAAATTCTAATTACGTTACAGAGGAAGTAATATTGGCAGAAGAAAGAACAACAGAAGAAGAGAAAGCTCATATAATTGAAGGTATAATTTACTTATAATAATATCTAGAATAATGAAAGGTATTTATAGATCGATGTGGAACGCATCAACGTTAAACAAAGCAGTCCCAGGAGAGTGTTTTCTGACTAAATTGGAGACATCCTAAATAAAAGTTGGATTGCCTAGTGTCGTTGCAAATCGTGTTCCATTGTTTCTGCCTATACGTGTGGGAAAAAGCTTAATAATTCGATTGATTGATTATAAGATAAACTGTTTTTATATATATCTAAATCAAACGGTTTTATGATGTTATATCTTTCAATAATGACCTTCCGCGATCTACCAGTGGCCGACGCTTGGTCTATCAATTGTAGATATTAGAAACTTCAGACCAGGATCCAGACCAGAAAAAAATCAAAATAAATAATATAAATATATATAAAACTAAATAAAAAGTTTTATGATTACTGTACGTACAGTTTTCGAGGCTTAGTAGATGTAACATTAATTAGAAATATAATAAATTATTAAATATATTTTAGCACGGAAAAGAGCTGCTGCCAAAAAGAAGTTAAAAAACCTTGGCAAAAGTAAAAGCACAGATACAGAAGAAGAAGAACAAGATGAGGATTGCGGAGATGACGGTCAGTGTGATATTAAATTACAATAGGTTTTAGTGATTGTTACTCATTAATTATATTTTCTTATTAAATAAATTATTTTATGCGAAATCAGAAATTAGAGGCACATTGAATTATCAATGTATTACTCAGACAGTTAAGAAAAGGGCAAAGTAAGGAATTAAATCTAAAAAGGCTAAGATAAGGATAGATCAGTGTGGGTATTTAAAAGAGGTAAACATCGAGCAGGGTGCTATTATATTTCGAAGGCAATTAAACAGTTACCAATCTTTAATAAACATTTTGTTAAATTAAAATTTAAATTTGGGGGGTTGTTTAATTTACCGTATATATGATGCCTGTGATTCGATTCTGTTTAATTTATTTTTGATTCAACATGGCAGAATGCCAATGGCTCTTAAATTAATAAAAGCTGCATAAAATAATTTATTTAATCTTTACACAAATGTTTTTAGTAAAAGTTATATTTACACTAGAATTACACTAGTTGTTGATCATTGTTTTCTTTTTACGTAACTATTTTATACATAAAAATTCAAATATTTCTATTTATAAAACTTTATATTTATAAAACCTAACACTTATAATCTTCTAATTTTTATTTATTCATTAATTCTTTATCAATAATTCTTTTATATCATTTACCAATAAAAACGTGTATTCAGATTAACTATTTTCAAACACGAATGCTGCATGTAACTATTTTTAATCCACATTCTTACTTTGCAATTCTCATTTATTCATTCATCAGTACTTTATGTGTGTGTTGGTTGTTTACAGTTCCAAAGAAAAAGCAAGGTATGGGATCAGTCGCGATTCTGGTAGAATATTCCTTTACATCTATTACGTAGTTACAATAGATTAGAATAGTCATTAGATTTAGAGACCCCTTATTCCAACTTCCATATTTAATTCCACATAAATATTGACCTACCCTAAAAACCTTAGTAACTACGTAGACTGACTTTTTTTATCAAAGAAGTTAGTTGTACTTGACTACAAAATAATGTAATTTGGTAATCAAGTTTAATGTGTATTGATAACATTAAATTCGTAATGATCCTAATGCTTTTTTGCTTAAAGGAAAATCTTTACAGCCATATGCAATTATAATATATTATATTTAAATAAATATAATTTAAAAACAATAAAAATGTGCCGAACGCTGAACTCCCTAGAAGAATAGAATGTACTAAAACGGCAATAAAAATAGTTAATAATTCAAACGAAATAATTAAATTAAATGTTAACTCCATGTGTACCTACTGCTGAATATGATTAGATTTAAAACACATAAATAAAATCAATTGATTAATAATATTATTTTTGTGCAGGTTTCTTGAAAAGTAAAACACGGACTGTTGGGAAGTGTGCAGATTTTTGGAGAGCAGAGAAGAGGTTTCGTTTCTGGATCCGTCATACTGTTAAAACTCAGTGGTTCTACTGGTTTGTCATAGTTCTGGTGCTGTTCAATACAATCTGTGTTGCTGTCGAACATTATAGACAACCGAAGTGGCTTACCTCCTTTTTGTGTAAGTTATAATATCTGTTGTATCAGAAATAATAAAAGTTGCATACAATTAAATCGCTATCTGCTAATTTAACTATCCAAGTTTTACTAAATATTTAATATTTACAAGAAAATCTATTGCAATTAACATATATTTTTTAATACCTACCTGCTCGTGCGTTTGTATTATTATTAATGTTTTTCATTTGTGACTTAAAGAAAATAAGGTTATACCTATTTCTAGAAATTTCTTTTAACATTTTTATGTGTTTTCAGATTATGCGGAATTTGTGTTCCTCGGTTTATTTATGATGGAGATGTGGGTGAAGATGTATGCGTTAGGTCCTCGAATTTATTTTGAATCTTCGTTTAACCGGTTCGACTGCGTTGTTATATCTGGTTCAATATTTGAAGTAGTTTGGTCAGAAGTAAAAGGTGGATCTTTTGGGCTTTCAGTTTTGAGAGCTTTGAGGCTACTAAGGATATTCAAGGTTTGTTTTAATTTTATAACAGTACCTATGAATTATTAAAGGGACGATTATTAATTTGCATTTACTGATAGACGATGATGATAACCAAATGTTTTTAATTATTTCAGGTTACAAAATATTGGTCTTCATTAAGGAACCTTGTTATATCTCTTCTGAATTCAATGCGTTCGATCATATCTCTTTTGTTTCTGCTCTTTCTGTTCATACTCATCTTTGCGCTACTGGGCATGCAACTTTTTGGCGGCCAATTCAACTTTGAAGGTGGAACTCCTCCGACCAATTTTAATACGTTTCCCATTGCGCTGCTTACTGTCTTCCAGGTATGGTAATTCATATAAAGTAAATTAAATCTCTTAAATTGCGGCAGAATAACAAAGTGAATTTGATTACGTTCTCAGATTCTAACTGGTGAAGATTGGAATGAAGTTATGTACGATGGCATTCAATCACAGGGTGGAATACAAAAAGGAATGATTTACTCACTGTACTTCGTCATTTTGGTGCTATTTGGCAACTATACTCTGCTAAATGTGTTTCTTGCCATCGCTGTTGACAACTTGGCCAATGCTCAGGTGACTACAAATTTGTATTATTATTTCATTCTCTGATCTTGTACATATTAACAGCATCAGATAATGACATGATTATGATGTTGTGTGTAACTGCAGTGTTCATTTGTACAACTAACCCCGCTTCTCGTGTAAATGTGGCACTTGTGTCATTGCAGGAATTAACAGCGGCGGAAGAGGAACAAGTTGAGGAAGATAAAGAAAAACAACTTCAAGTGAGTATAGCTCCACCTTTGATACAAACACTTTACTGTATGTATATTATTTTCCAATCACGAATGCTTTGACCCGGTTGAGATTAGATCGATCACAAGTCATAGCATGGTCAGCCACTATTCCACTAACATTTAAAAGTATTTTAATTATCATCAATAAGCCTGACTATTATTCGGAATTCGAAAATGTTAGACAAAATTGATGCTATGACAACGTTTGTTCCGAATGTCAGGAACTGGAGAAAGAAATGGAAGCGTTACATGCAGTGGATGGGAGCCCACACGGAGTGGACATAAGTCCTACGTTGGCCGCCTGTAGGAAGGTAAACGATTGGGTGGTGGTACGCTCTGCTTGGTTGTGTGTACTGGTGTTGGCTACATTAAAATATTGCTAGTATTTCATTGGCTAATATACAACTATCATTTTCTCAAAATATTCAATAAGTACCAGCAGTATTTTAATCACTTGAATGGTCCGTGTCGCTTTTGTTAGGTGTCTAATTGTTAGGTGTTATACGCTACTTGTTCTTCATAGACTTTTAACTTCATTCTATCCTATACCAGGTATGTTACTACCTCCTTCTTATTTCTCTTTGATCACAAAATTACTTCTTACTATCGTAGCTAGAATTCATTCGCATGTGTTTGTAACCACATACACGCATGAATCTATCTTTAGTCAAATTCTTCAAAATTATTACTTAGCTAAATTATTCACGCTATATCTTTTTTCCATCTAATTATGGCTTTTTATTAATTGACAACTTGTGTAGGTACAATTTTATTTTATTAATACTTATTTTAAAATTATTTGCTAATACCCCCTATGATTTAATATTAATTTTATTCTATTGGTGTTAAAATAAATAATAAAAATATAAAATGATTAGATTTACATAAATTAGAAAAAAAAACATTATTTATTACTAATGAAATAAATGCTTGTGAATTGTAGAGAATTTGATCTTATTTTAAAAAAATCATTAATTTTATATAGTTTTTCGTTATTTATATTTTCTAAAATGATGTTTTATTTTAGAATAAGAAGAAAGAGGAGGCCAAAAAAGAAGAGGATGAAATAACAGACGGACCAAAACCAATGCTGCCATATTCGTCCATGTTTATTTTGTCACCAACTAATCCGTAAGTATTATTAAACTAAATGCAAAGAACTAGGCCTCATTATAAAGATATTAAAATAAATTATACAAGGACAATTGCATTGTTAAAATATCTCATCATATTACTCAGAACTATTATGTTAAGCTGGAGTGCAGGCTATCAATAGAAGTAACTGATATTGTAAATGAAAAATAACATGTACAGCTGCATCCACTGCTTAGTGACCGTAGTAGATACCGACCTAGTAAGAACATGAAATTTTAGGCTTTTTCAAACTTTCTGTATATTCAAAAATTCTAAAATTTTACTTTCTGTACGGCTAGTTTGGAAATTTATGGCATCTCTGAAATTATCTGTGAGCGCGAATTCGCTACTGTACTGTCATAATAATTTTACTCAAACTTACTCATTTACTCAAAAGCCATCACAAAATTTTATTTAAACTAGAAAGTAATGGTACTACCTCTGGTTGGCAGACTTGGCAAATGACCCCCAAGTGTAGGTCTACATTGCTAGTTTAATTTACGATGTTTAGGTATAAACAAATACTTACAAAACTAAATAACATTTAGAATCCAATATAGATAATGTATGTTTTTTATTTTTCAGGATAAGGAGGGGCGCCCACTGGGTTGTAAATTTAAGATATTTTGATTTTTTTATCATGGTAGTTATTTGTATGAGTTCCGCGGCACTTGCAGCTGAAGATCCTGTTGTGGAAGGAAATTTTAGGTAAGGCCAATTTTACGATATCCTAGTATTTCTGCTTTTTAAAAGTTATTAAAAGTGTATCATTGTATCATGGAAACTGGACGATATTTATATACACATATGTATATATAAATATATAGGATACATTAGTACCGGCAAGTGGTTTTGAACCAAGGACTCTCGGTTTGCGTGACCATTTTACTACCACTACACCACGGTTTTCAACAACAACCTTAATTACTATAGACATGTAAGAAATGGCAGGAAGTATCTTCTTTAGTAACAATTTTACAATTTAATAACTTAACTTTCCAGGAATAAAATATTAAATTACTTCGACTATGCATTCACGGGTGTGTTCACGATAGAAATGCTGTTGAAGATAGTTGACTTGGGCGTCTTGTTTCACCCAGGAGCGTATTTACGCGACCTCTGGAATATAATGGATGCCGCCGTCGTTATATGCGCCCTCGTCAGCTTTGGATTCGAAATCGGGTGAGTTACAATTTTCAATTATCAAAATAACACTCGGAAGCCAATAAAGCTCGGCGCAAACTATTGATAATTGTGACGTTAAATTCTGAAGACGTTGAAGACTGACCAAAGTATAGATGGGGAACGAACTAAATAGATTCGGGGGCTGAGGTGCGGTGGGGCGTCAAAAAACCCCCACCCGTATCATAGTAGCCGCTATTAGTGACGCTCATAGATTGGCGATGTTATTTAATATCGATAAAATCGTGTCCATATTTATTTTGTTTGATTATTGAAAATTTTGTGAGTTATATGAATAAAAGAGAGTCGACATCCGTAGTCAGGCTAGAATCATTATTAGAAACATGATTAAAATGACTGGTAGAGAATGCCTTTGGCATTAAGTCCGCCTTTGTACTATTGTGCATTAAGTTTTTAAATAAATAAATAAAATATGTGAAAAAAGAAAAAACATGCAGTCACTATTCTCAAAATTAAATTAATACATAATTCAATAAAAAAAATTGCTGTCTAATGTTTATACTTCAATTTAATACACATTTATATTTTTTAATAACTAAATCTATTTGCTTTTTGAGGAAAGTGTGTGTTTATCTTTATCAACATTTCGCATGTTACTTCACTATTCATAATAGACACGTGACCATGACGTCACAACTGAATTCCTACCGCGTTTATTTAGCTCGTTCCCCGACAGTATTTCTGATCTGCATTGTGACGATAATTAAGGCAACCGTGAACTGCCAAGTCGATGTCAGATGTCGACTAAATAAATGAATCAATTTCTATATTAATCTTGGTTTAACGAGTACATAACTCTGTGTTTTATAGCACATGTCATGTCATAATTTGAAATGTCATTTAAATAATACGCTTAATAAGTAAGCAGTGTAAATTGCTAATTGTTATAATAATTTAAAAAGTAGTTGTAAACAATAATATTAACTATGAAAATTTACTTATTTTATTTTATAATAATTTTATTATACCCTTTACAAAGGCGAATTTATTGCCGATATATTGTACATTATCTGCCAGTTAAGCTTAGAGCCTAAACAGAAATATTGAAAGGGTACTATAATAATATGACTAGTATCTATATTTATTTGTTTTAAATTTCTATACTAAGCTACTAAAGTGCTTGTATTATAGAAACAGGACAACCAAAGTACATATATCAAAGATACATTGTTACCGGTGGGTGGTCTTGAACTCGTGCTCTCGGTTTGCGTAACCATTGCACAGCCACTACACCATGGTCGCCTATTATAAGCAATAATACCTAATAATAAAAATATTTCTTTATTTGCAGTGGTGTTAGTAAAGGTGCCGGGCAGAACTTGTCGACTATAAAGTCGTTACGTGTGTTAAGAGTGCTCAGACCTTTGAAAACTATAAAACGTGTTCCAAAGTTAAAAGCAGTGTTTGACTGTGTTGTGAACTCTTTGAAAAACGTCATAAACATTCTTATAGTGTATATATTATTTCAATTTATATTTGCGGTAATTGCTGTACAGTTATTTAATGGTAAATTTTTTCACTGCACAGATAATAGTAAAAATACTTTTGAAGACTGCCAGTGAGTATTATTATTTTATTAAATTTAGTATGAAAGTAAATTATAAAGTTTGACAAAGGAATGCATCGATGGTTTGGGCACATGGAAAGGATGAGTGAAAGTAGATTGACGAAAGGAATTTATAAATCTGATGTGGATGGATGCGTTAAACGAGGCAGACCCAGGAGAGTTTTCCGACCAAATCGAAGACATCCTCAAAAAAGTTGGGTTGCCTAGTGCCCATAACCGTAGAGCTTGTATAAAGAGAATTGTGGATGTGAGAGAATCAAGGAAGTTGTGTCAGGATCGTGGCAAATGACGCTTTATTGTCTCTGCCTATCCCTGTGGGAAAAAGGCTTGACAATTTGATTGATCATAAATAATCATTACAGATTTACTTTATATATCTCGTAACGATATACAATCCAATACTATAATACAAAATAAATAAATAAATAAATTATACCACTTATTATTGCTAAATTTTATTTATGAATAAATATTTTATTTGCTGAATCGTCACGTCTGCAATTTCTCTAATTGTAACTCAATCCGTAAAAATGTCAAGTCAGCACGTCAAGTTGTAAGAAGTTTATTTAAATCTTGTTAGCGCATTGATGTGCAAGTGTAGCGAGATAAATGTGATTTCCACAAAGTGGTGTGAACCAATATCTCGCAAACGATATTTGACAAAATTGTAGTACAAGACCGCTAAGGCCGGTGGTGGGCCCCACGTACGACAGTATGCTGTGGGAGATCTCTATTTTCGCGTACAATAAGTTGTAAGAATTAGGACTACCTATTGATCTTTTCTCGGGCTGAGAAAATTGATTTCATGTGACTACAATTAATCTTTCCACCGCTATTCAATATTATAACTTTTGGGTATTGCTTTCCTGGTATGTGTGTGTGGGACTTAATAATTTTATTAATAAGTCTGGATTAAGGGAATGGATTAATTAATAGGTAAAATAGTTATTTCTTTTTGCAAACAAAAAAATACAAGACAAGTTTTTCAAACTAGTTTAAAAAACTTTTATTTAGAATTTAGGAGTTAGCTTTTTGCTAAACAATTATTATTTGTTTAATTGAATCGTTTTGGACGCTAGATCCTCTAATTTTGTTATTTTTATAATATATTTTGGGAATTTAATTTCTTTAATTAATAAATTATGAAATTTTTGGTCTTTTTATTGTCTTTGGTCTTCATTCATTTTTTCTGTGAATTCATTTTATTATTCTATTTTATAACATATAATATTAACATAATATATTATATTTCACAGAGGATCATATTTTGTGTATGAGCCGAACAGTCTGTTGCCGAAGTTGAGCAAGCGACAGTGGCAGACGCAGAGCTTCCATTACGATAATGTCGCCTCAGCTATGCTGACACTGTTCGCTGTGCAAACTGGAGAAGGGTGGCCACAGTACGTATATATACCATTTATTTTTTCGTTTAATTTTAAATTGCAACAATTAAATAATAAAGTAAAAGATTTACATCTTACCAAAGACTGCGTTTACTTTTATTTAGCTTTGCTTTCGAACAGTAACGTAAAATATAACAATAGTATCAGCAATTGTTTATAGTTTATTTATAAAACAAAGAAAGTGATTTAAAAAAAATTGACTTAAAAATTGTAAAATTGACATGTTATTTGTTTTATTTCAGGGTTCTACAAAATTCTATGGCTGCCACATACGAAGACAGGGGACCCATACAAAATTTTCGTATAGAAATGTCCATATTTTATATTGTTTACTTTGTGGTGTTTCCATTCTTCTTTGTTAATATATTCGTAGCTTTGATTATTATCACATTTCAAGAGCAGGGTGAAGCGGAATTACAAGATGGTGAAATTGATAAGAATCAGGCAAGTACACTACTTAGTTCGTTTACAGGTCGACAAAAATTATTCCTTCAATATTCTTTTAGAATATTTGTCCGTGGAATATACATACTCGTATGCTTAATGAATAAAATCTTCTTTATTGAAAAAAGTTTTTAATGGAAAGGTCCAGTCACAAGAACGGTTTGTTTAACCGAATTAATTGATTTGGATGAATTGTCGAAATATGCTAATATAGTTTATAGTTCATATCTACATATATACCTGAGACACAAGGACAGATAGAAACATGTTTTATTATTTACGAACCACACAATCAATATCATAATAAAACAACGAAATATCTTGCTCAAAATTTTATCTTGTCCAAAATTTTATCTTGTCCAAAAGAGTAAGTCAACGTAATGGTTGAGACATATTCTTCCTTTTTATTTGTGAGTATATCCATCACTATTTTAAAATGTGTTGAAGTCAGTAAGGACTGACTTTAACGCAGCTTTTAATCACAGATGAGCCTTAATATATGTATTTTATATTTGATTTCAGAAATCGTGTATAGATTTTACGATAGAAGCGAGACCTTTAGAGAGGTATATGCCAAGTAAAAGGACGAGTTTTAAGTACAAAGTGTGGAAAGTAGTAGTCTCCACGCCCTTCGAGTACTTCATCATGACGCTTATCGTCCTAAACACATTACTACTCATGATGAAGGTATTTTTCATTTATTACTTTATGAAACATAATATACTCTAATAGGTACATAACATACATGAAATGATACATAAACAAATTAGCACTATGTAAATGTAAAGAATAGAATATAACGTAACAGTCCTGCTTACTAAACGTATAGGCAAATAAAGGCACGGGGCACGATTTTCAGGAATTAGTTTAGTATCAATTATGTATACTTTCACTGAAGCACATAATGACATAACCTTTCTAGAGTGATGCCAATTAATGTACGAATAAATAATCTCTCTAGTCTGGCTTTAAAAGTTGTGTCTCATTAGACAATTAGATCTATTGTGTTGTCTATTGGCACCTATATGTATAGTTATGTGTCTCAAAATTCATGTCCTTACATTGGATTAGCTATAGGTACATACATAATACAGACATACACACAAAATTACACAATACATGCGTTCATCTCAGCCTCTCTGAGAATGACGTACACTGCATTTGAATGATTTCTAATTGGATCTACCCAAGCCAATCCCGTCATGTGCTCAATTCCTATGTTCAGTGTTCCTAACTTCACCTTATCCTTGCTTATCTTTTCTAATGTGTCAGTGTTTCTTGCACGTTCTGTCCTTCCTTCCTGCACATTAAACAGCACACACACATTTTTATTATGTTATTCGTGCTTGAGAATGCACAACATCTCTAAGTTACGTGACCCTGTGGCATGAGCCATAATGTGTTGTTCGTGTTGCATGTTTCTTATTTTGTCCTGTTCCTATCTGTTGCGAAATTGCATGCTTGGTGGAATGGCGTGAGCCAGGTGTCAACTATTGGTGCTCTATTATATATGGTATACTTTTACATCGGACTTAGTCAAAATGGTTAAATTATGTACATCGATATATAAAATAAATAAATTCGAGGTATTCCCATACTGCATCACATTCCTTTGTTTTGTTATGTTGATTTATTTTCTAATATAACCTATCCATGTTGTATGCACGAGCCCTGTCACAATATATCAAAATGCTCCTGAAGTCCTACACATCATAACGATCGTGTCTTAAATACCACACAATATGTAACTATGTATTACTTTGTATTATATTCTTAGTACAACCCTATGTGTAATGTAACGATATCTATTTTTATTGCCATGGCTTTATCCAAATACGACAACAATCACTTCACAAAATGGCAGTACTATAATCAAAATGATCTCTACGCGGATATCCTCAAGTATTCAAATATGGGGTTTACTGGAATGTTTTCTGTGGAAACGGTGTTGAAAATCATCGCTTACGGTGTCAAAGTAAGTACACTAAAACAAGCTGAGTAAAACAAGCAATTTAACATTTTCAAATAGGTACAAATGTACTCTTTCTGCGTATAAATCTAAATATCAATAAATAATATTTCATTTGGGAAATGTTACCAACAGAAACATGATATTATATTTATGATAGTGTCACTCATAATTAGCTTGATTGGGTGAGTAGGAAGGGAAATTATAATTAAGATTGTATTGCATGGCTTAAAATTTCCTCGGCATGTGTTTGTGTGAGCACCCTACTGCGGCAAACCTAACTACAAGCTTCTCTTAATTCCTTAGCTACGTCTAGATCCCTAAAACCCAGACCCTGTCTTCTCGTCGAGGTTGCAGTTGTAAGGTAAGATTAACTATCTTAAAAGGTGATTCGTACATGTTAGTTTAATTTAAAAAAAGAATATAAATAAAAGCCAACGTAACTTGACGAATCACAAAGCTTGTTGTATAAGCAAGATCTAATAGATGATTCTCTATCTCATTTTATCATGAAGATTAATAATGAGAGAAAGAGACCAATCTGTGAGATTTGCACGTAAATGTTTGGTAAATGTGCATGTGTGTCGTTCTAAGCATGTGAGCACGCTGTATTTGATACTTTAACACAAAAATGAT
Source organism: Tinea trinotella (assembly GCA_905220615.1). Taxonomy (NCBI): domain Eukaryota; kingdom Metazoa; phylum Arthropoda; class Insecta; order Lepidoptera; family Tineidae; genus Tinea; species Tinea trinotella. The sequence continues at coordinate 11,707,815 of HG992312.1, forward strand.
AACACATTAAAACACATTCGTTCATAATACAGATACAGAAACGCTATAAACACAATCACAAACTCACACTCACAAATACAGATCGACATGATGAACGTTTATTTTCTCTTATTCTAAATAGCAGATACTGCAATGAATTTAATATTTTAGATTAGTTTAAACTAAATTAAATGCGTGGGATATTCAAAAATAGTTTACCACTAAATTGTTTTTTAATTTAAATTATAAAATTTAATGTAAATGCCTGAGTTAGGAAATATTATGACTGAATCGACTATCTTCCCACACATTTGATGATTGCAAATGTATAGTTTTAAAAAGAATAGTAAAAACTAAACGAAGTGTCGTGTTAATTTGCGGTAGTTTCACGAGGCTCCAGCGCTACTAATGGACGTATTAACATTCATGAATCTCATCTTTACGTTCTTGTTTCTACTTGAGACCGTATTGAAGCTGATTGCCTTCGGATGTGCGGTAAGTATTGGCCCACTTTAACAATTACATTTTTCAAATTATTTTTCAGCTAATAATTTTAATTTGTTACTCTTGTGTACATGGTCTATTTTGCTCTAGGATTACGGTAGTATAATTGACCGTGTACCCAAGATTTGGATGTTAATAATTTACAAATAATAGTTTAGAAAAATATTCAATTATGACATGAATATAAAGTTAGTAAGTTTGTGATTTTAGCAAGTTGAAATTTATTGCTATTTATGATATTTTGAAATAGGTTTTATTTTATTTTATTATTTAATATAGCAAATAGTGTAATTACTTTTTTTTTCAGCTATTTAATCATTGATATTTATTAGGAATATTTTATCACTGTTTTTAATTTCTATTAATTAGATAATGGGTACAATACATTCTTCTATTTCCCTAAAACATTGGAAAGTGTACATTTGTATGCTACAGTTTTAGTAATGAATAAAAGTAGCAATGTAGTTGCAATATACATATATATTTGTTAGGCATTATCTTATATGTTAACTATGTTTACAGAATTTTTTCAAAGACCCTTGGAATACATTTGATTTCATTACGGTCATTGGAAGCATTATCGATGCCCTAATCTTAGAATTTGGCGTAAGTATTCTTACATTATTCTTAGTGATATGACTTACAAATATTTATTTTTTAAATTATCTTATCAATTACAATTAAGTTATATTTTATGTTATTTACTAATCAAAATCTAAATTTTCCAATTTCTCGAGGTTTATTTTCTATATCCTGATTGCAGAGTGACCTTGCAGAAAACTGTGCTGACATATCGTGTCAGCAGGTAATAAATTTATCATTGCTAGGAAAATTAGTTGCTACGATTTGTATTGAAAAAAAAAAGTCTTAGAATTTACGCGATTTGAATTTATATTTTAAATATTTAGGTGTTGGCCTTCACTCGTAAATAAACATAATTAAGATTCGTTTTAATACTATACAATCTATCAAGATGGGCGAAACAATAATAAAACCAACCATTATTATAAAAAAAAAATAACGTAAATTTAATAAACATCGCTCTAGACTAGATGATTGACAATTTTTTATTTCGACTTTTCGAGAACTTTGCAGCCATCGTGTAAGATTTGTTAAATTCATTAATCAATGTTCGTCCAAATCTAAGAAAAACTCTATTGTCATTATTTACACCACTCTTTATTATTTAATTGGCAAATCGTATAAAATATATATTTCATATGATGCATTATTTAAATCAAATCATTTATTTACTGTTATAGGTTAGTATACATTTGGGTGTTTGAATATACAGTTTACTTTAAATGTTAAATTAAATATTACATTCCGACTGACATTTTATTACGGTCCTAATTGTTTTAATTATATTTCCACAATTTTTTGTTCCTTGACTTTTTACATAGGTTAAAGTGAATTCTTTTTGTAACATAGGTAGGCGTCGAACTAAAATTATGTTTTATGAGTGTTGACCTATGTCTAAATATTTGTAAAGTTTTGTCTACGTTGTTTCTTGTGATGTTATAGTAGTGCTAGTGTTTTCTTAGAAAAGGGACTTCGGATCAGTTCATAGTACAGTAGTTATCAAACGAGATGCTGGAAGGATTTTAGATGTAGAAAATACGTACAAATCTAGTTTAAATTTATTATGTGATTACGTGTTTTTGTTTTGTTTTACTTATTAAGAGAACTTTATTTGTTTGTTTAATGTTATGAAAATCCTACAGCCCATTAGACGAAATTATTATAAAACAATTAGTTATCAAATTAATTATTGTTACTAGAAAAAATCGTAGAAATTGGCTCATTGATTTAGAAGATTTCATCTGTACTTGTTACAGCAGTTATAATTGTACCTTAATATTGTTTTTATTTAGTTTTGGGTGTTATTTAAATGGTTATCAGTGTGATGCTAGTTTTTTAAATATATTTTGTCGATTATTGTTTCTTATAAATTTTTTTCTTAATAATACTAATTATTTTTTCAGGAGAACACTTTCAACGTCGGTTTTCTGCGCCTGTTTCGAGCCGCGCGACTGATCAAGCTGCTTCGACAGGGCTATACCATTAGAATACTTCTGTGGACATTTGTGCAGAGTTTCAAAGCCTTACCATATGTGTGCCTTCTCATTGCAATGCTCTTCTTCATCTACGCCATCATTGGGATGCAGGTCGGATCACATTTCATACATTTATTTTTAATTATTCATTTTTAAAATAATACGACATATAACTTTTTAAAGTACAATAGCACAAATTTATAGTATTTTTTCCACGATCCTAACACAACTCACTAGCTTCTTTGATTACCACAATTCTCTTTATACTGACTCCATGGTTATGGCCACTTTTTAAGAATGTATTTGATTTATTATACTAGATATGTTTGGGTTCTAGATTTATCATTTACCTAGTATGATATTGGTAATAATAATTAACCGCCATTTAAGTATTTTACTTGCGCTTTATAATCCTACATAGATGATGAAAACCTATTTGATTTAACAAATTAATCCTCAATAGTCCATAGTAGTTTAGATAATAAAGGAAGAAGAAATGGTCTTTATCAATACAATCATTAGCATTGACAAGTTTTTAATGACAGGTTTTTGGAAACATACAATACGACCCAGATACTGCCCTCAACAGGCATAACAACTTCCGATCTTTTTTGGGAGCACTCTTGCTGCTTTTTCGGTGAGAGTACAATGCCAAAACTGTAGTGCTAGTTTCTTTATTGTGTCTGGTTTGGATTGATCGGTGACAGTCAGCCGACGACACTAAACAGAAAGTCTTCTGGCATGGCACTGAGAACGTCGTCATAATATTGCATCTTGTTATTTGAATCGTGTTCAGATGTATCAGAACTCTACTCTTCTTTGTCGATGTCTACATGTGTATATAGACCATTCTCATCGATAATTGCAGCCATATTGTACTGGATTGTATTAAGTAGACGTAGCTACAATAGAGACTTTGAATCCTCCCTGATTGCTACCTCCGTTGTTGATAGTCTCTTTGATCACTAAAATGGAAAGAGTTTAAAATATTTTATTAGGCTAAATATTAGGCGGGGTGCCCTTTCGTGCTGGATTACGATTCATGAATTAGGGCGACTGCTACTACAGGTAAATACCAGCAAGTAGCAGTTAAATCCATTATTCCGTCCTATTTGGAACCGACAACTTTCAAATTGATCCTTAGCGCGATTTAATCACTTCGCGGTCTGTATACTTGCAAATGGTAATTCTAATCAGATCGGATCTAATTATTATTAAATTCCTCAGACCTGGAACGAACTTGTAGGGGTCACGCAGCTAACCCTGCGTGACCCCTACGCGTTGAACAAATAAGAACGATATCTTCTGTAGTCGGCGATAGTTATTATTTTGACAAGAGCCGACCAGAGACGATATCTCAGGTTAATTAAGTAATTGATTAATTGGTTGATCTGAGAACGATATCGTTTTTATTTGTAATAATCTAATCTTTTTAACCCTGGTGGTGTGTTACCAAGGCGCCACGAGGGTCGCTTTGTTTTATAACAAAAAAATACTCTTTGTTTTAGTGATAATTGATACTAAATGCATTATGTTAGTTAATCCTATAGTAATGTGCATCGTAATTAATTTGTTACCTCTTATAAATGTAGAAATGTCCTAGGCGTGGTTAGGTATTGTAGTATATGTGTGTAACCACAAAAAGCTGACTTTTTGTGTTTGTATTTGCTTGGACACAGGTGTTTGGCAATATTGACTTAACACCCGATACTGACATGAATAGACACAACAATTTTCGAAGCTTCATTCAAGCACTTATGCTGCTATTCAGGTAAGGTCTTTTTATATTATATAATCTAGTCTATTGAGCATAATAGGCTCATTTGTAATATTTCATCTGGGTTTAAATATAGACTTAGATCATTCAACTGTTATTAATATCTATTCTAGTTTAGGTAGAATAATTAATGACCACAAAACAGAGAATATAGATTATTAATAAAGATAGGTTATTATATTATTATTTAAAAATTTCCAACCTAAAAATAGTTTCGTATGCTACGTATAAACAGAATTTGAATTCCCAGCCATTTTGAATAGTAGATTGTAGATAGTAATCAAGAATATTATGTGTTTATGTAATAGAAGATTTGATTTTGTTGATTATGTGTATTAGATAAAAATATTAGTATTTAGCTGACGAGTCCTTAAAAATAAAACTTTGCAAGATTGTAGTGCATGTAATGGACTTCTGTCATCATTAAACATGTAGGTAGTATAAAATGTATAGCAATATTCATATATAATAATGAATGTGTTTTTTTGGTCTATATTAGATTAGATTGTTTATAATTAGAATATATATACAGAATCTATAGGTCAATTAGATGTTATTTATTACTTTAAAGTTTAGTATATTTTCTTAAAGTAAAATTAATGCATGTTTTAAACAATAATTTGTTGAAGTTTAAAGTGAAGTTTAGACTGAACTAAATAGTTTAAAATTGGGAATCCAATGATTCTAGTTATAATAATATAATAACATTTTTTGGCTGAACATATGACAACACCCCGCCTGATGTTAATCTGGTGTGCGGTCCATGAATGGAGGCGGACTGCTACTACAGTTAAAAAACTGCAAGTAGCATCCACTACGGCGGCCTAGAAATATCTTAATCTATTTCAAATAGACCTGACACTGTTCCTAAAATATTTATTTACCTATAATGCTATTTATTATTTAAGTATAACAAAGTCGCTGTGAGTACGTTTATGCACAGGTGCGCAACGGGTGAATCCTGGCCGAATATAATGCTAGCGTGTTTGAAGCCCGCAAAATGTGACGAGAACGCGGGCAAGTCACCGAATGAAGCGTGCGGTAGTACATTAGCGTATGCCTACTTCGTGTCCTTCATTTTTTTCTGTTCATTTCTTGTAAGTACTTTTCTTAATAGTTATCAAAGTTCTGAAGAAATAATTTTCTTTAATCCCTTTCATATAGGTCGCCTCATACAGTGGAGGTGCGACTTATGGCTTATATGATTATTCATATAAGTTGAATTTCCTTTGCAGTATTATAATAAATATACAATTTGAATTAATAGTCTGATGATCACAATATTATATATTAATTTTGTTCAGCATTTAAACAAAAAAACAAGACTTGTTACACTAGTTAACTTTACGGAAGAAAATAAAATGGAAGAGATTCAAAATATTACCCATCAATCAAATTGTCACTCCTTTTTCCCACAGGGATAGGCGCGACTTGCCACGATCCTGATACAACTCCCTCGCTTTCCTTACATCCACAATTCTCTCCATACACACTATGGTTATAGGCACTAGGCAACCAAGAGAATACCCTCCTGGGTCTGCTTCGACTTATGCATCCATCCACATTTAATTTGTAAATTTCTTTCGTCAATTTACTTTTACTTATCCTTTCTATGTGCCCAAACCATCAAAGCATTCCTATGTCAATCCTTGATAACGCACGATTAGATTAATTTTCTAATAAGAATAATTTCCATGATTCTTTTTTCTAAACAGATGTTGAATTTATTCGTCGCTGTCATTATGGATAACTTTGATTATTTAACAAGAGACTCATCAATCCTCGGTGCTCATCATCTCGATGAATTTGTAAGAATATGGGCGGAATATGATCCTAATGCCACGTAAGTGTATTATGTTCAATACCAACTTAACGTTCACGGGTATACCGTTTGTCTTTCAGCTCAATAAATACATAAAAAAATATGTGTTAAATTCGCAATAATATATTTTTTAACTACTTATAACTAAATAATACGGCACTGTACCCTTTTTTACGTCATTTTACCTTTTTTTACGTCACTGTACCGTTTTTACGTCATTTACCTTTTTTACGTCACTGTGTCTAAATTTGTAAAAAAAAATAGAAAACGCATAGAAATTTTACTAAGTTAAATTAATTTTCATTGCGTTGAATTTCAGAGGGAAGATACTCTATTCAGAAATGTACGATATGTTAAAAAATATGGATCCGCCGCTGGGGTTTGGTAACAAATGTCCAAATAGATTAGCATATAAAAAATTAATTAGAATGAATATGCCTTTAGATAGTGATGGAAAAGTTAATTTCACAACAACATTGTTTGCACTTATACGAGAGAATTTAAACATCAAAATGAGATCAGGTAATTACAGATTTTTTTTTTATTGAGACTCGACATAAGACTGCACCCCGCCTGATGTGTGATTCCGCCGTGCAGACTGCACTACTGGTTTGTATTAGATTGATTCCATGCAAGGCGACACTATTGCGACAATCAGCATTTGCTAAGTCATAGATTATAAATATGATGTTTGGAAACAATATTAATGCGGCGGCTGCACACTAGTGTCGCCTTGCACGGAGTTATTCTCATACAAACAAGTAGTGCAGTCTGCGGTTTATAGCTGAAGTGCGGACCATGAACTGATACGTCTGCTACTACAGTTAACTAACTACTGCAAGTCGCATCCACTAAGCCGGCCTAGTTGGAACCGAAAACTTACTAGCTGATCCCAAAACGCAACTAAGTCGCTTTAGGGGTATTTGGTATTGCTAACCCGGTACGACACCAACTGTTCTCAATTTACATAAACAAAAATCTCTCTCTTTACAATCGTTCCCTCAGTGTAGATCATGACTCGTTGATATTATTCTTGACTCACCTCCACGTTACCCTATGGATTTCACCGCATGTATCGCCTTATTTGAGGTATCATTTAGGCTATGGACTACTTCGACGTGTGGACTGTGGACAACCAGAGTATAGGGCCCTATTTATTCCTACTCTCCGGATACAAGTAGTCTTCCTGGATTCATCCCACTGTTTCTAAACACATTGCCGAAATATTCTAACCACAATTAAAATAATATATTTTTTATTATAGCCGAAGAAATGGATCAAGCCGATGAGGAGCTTCGGGTAACAATAACCCATATATGGCCGCTACAAGCGAAAAAGATGTTAGATCTATTGGTGCCACGAAAGGATGTCCTTAACACGGGGAAACTCACTGTTGGAAAAATATATGCTGCATTACTTATATTAGAGAGTTGGAGATCCACTAGGTTTGGGCAAACAGAACCACAAGGTGTTCCGGTAAGTTTGACAATAGTAATCCTTCTACACCACTTTTAATAATTTCTGTATATAATGTCTTTTATCTTAAATATGTACTAACATGGGTAGGTAAATATATTTTGTATAAAACTATAATATAAGCTAAATGAAGCCAGAGTTTTTCATATGTGGCTAAGTTTATGTCCCAAGTATTTTATCTTGAGCCAAATGTAACAAGACTTTTGGTAGGTAATTATTCCTTGTAGTGTTTGTTGACCCCCCTTTTACCTTATATTAGATTAACATTCGAGACCATAATAGTTAGTTCTAATTAGTATGTTGTGTTGTTGAAACTGTGGATGTATTGTTGTACATTATTGATGACCCAAATCATTAGATGACTGATAATACACTTTAAACTATAACATTAAAGATGATTGGCTCTCGCGATTTAAATCAAAAGGTAACAACAATACAAAATCACTCTAGTTGGTTTCGCCACGAACGAAACCCGACTACATTGGTGGTTTACTTTTCAGGCATTCGGCGAGAATAGCCCTACGGCCAATCAGCCGGTAGTATTTCTATTTTTACGGAACGAAACTTTCGACTTTTTCTTGCACTATTTTAGATTTTTCTTTATTTTACTCGACTCTCTTCTCGCATCGTGTTTAATAATGAATGATTTTTAATTATGAGATAATGATTCTTAAGACTTGTGCGATCGAAAGGTTGCGAAGAAGTTGTGGTCAATTAAAGAAATAAAATCTTGAATTGACTTTTTTAGCCGCGTAAAGTAGCTTAGCATTTGAATATGAATCTAGATATAGAATTTGATTCACGCACTTGATGTAGCTGCAGGCAAAACTGTGCGACGTCTAAGCACATATTTGTCAGTCAAGTGTCCATGGGTCTATGTTAACCACAACATGCTAACCTGTCCTATAGTTGCAAAATATTGTAGAAACATATTTTATTTGTGATGTTCAACCTTTTCTAGTAGATATAGAGATATCCTATTGTAGATAGAGGTTTGGTTTGTGTCTGTTCTAATTTGTGGCGTCTAAGTTTTCCTCTGTCGCTATATTAGGTTTTCAATGTTTTTAATAGTGTGTTTGCATATTAAACTATTAACTTCATTTATCATAACGTTTCCTAAATTCTAATTAACGCATGATGCATATTTATCCCCTAATATTAAAGATTGATAAGTAAATTCCTCTAATTTAGCATAACCTCAATCATTTCCTATTAATTTACATTTTGGCTCAACTGTTGCTCCATTTAGAGGCCTATCGATTAAATCCAATAAAAACTAATCCGCTTAATGCTAATATTATACGCTGCTCTCTTGTTTGTATTATTAGTTTAATGAAGTTAATTCATCAATCAAAATGACTAACATTATTTCTCAAATCTGAGCATGCTGGAGAACTATCTAAACTAATTTGTTCTACAGATCTACAACTCAACTCTTTATGCCTCTGGCTTCGATCTTTCTGCACAGAGACTCCTTTTACTTCAGCACATTTGTATTTTAAAATCTGTACAATAAATGCTTTGTATTTTACAGCTCTTGCATTGTATTCTGATAAGCATTTTACTATATTTTTTATTTATTAATACAACAACAGAAATTATACTAAAACTAACATTTACATTAATAAAACAATACATTCTCAGATAACAAATATTAATTATAATACAAACTACACACACATTACACAACAACCAAACTATGTCCAGTCGTTGGTATTCAACAAAATACATTATGAACACACACAGAGAAATATAAAATAAAATGAACTCCAGCATGGACATGATGTGTGGGATGTTGCGCAAACTCATGTAGGCTTTAGCCGTTTAGCTTTTTTGAACCTCGTTCAAAATAAGGTTTCGGAATAACATTCGCTTGACATGAGCATGCGCAAAGTATGGTTGTGGGAATGCGTGTGACGGGGGATACGCTGAATGGTGCAGAAGGCGTCATTCTTTAACTGCCTGTTGGACGTGGCTGCCGGGTTGGGCCCGACGGGCTCGCGGGCCGGCTCCCTCAGCCACGACACACCAGCAGCGACGGCTGAGGCAAATGGACATCCAGAAGACCCACACACACTGGCCAATTTAGCGCGACGCAGCACAAGAAAGTCAAATACGTAAGTTTTAATTATTTTTGTGTTGCGAACAAGAAATTTCTATTTTGACTGTGATTTGTAACAATTAAAAAATAAATACTTTATTACCTTTTAATAATAATAATAATTATTTGTCGTACCATCCTTCGAATCAATTGTTTTAATTTGATTAATCATAAACTTAATTTATAATATGCCGAATATGATGTTTATATATATATATATTTAAATGGAATATTCATTTCTTTTGTTACAGGAACAATAAAAAGGTGAATAAATTTGACCATGTCAGGGTGAACACATTAAAATTAATAATAAGTCAACTCATAAGCTATTGTCAAGTGTATTCGATGTTACCACAATATCATTAGCTAGTCCCAAAAATAGGTGTAGCACTTTAAGAAAAATCGAGGTCCCTAATTATAAATGAATTGATGTTACCTGTATTCTATTTAATGTCATAGATAGTCGATGTTGTTTGTTGAAAGCTTAGATTTGTGTCGTAGGTTTATGTAAGGTTATATGGCCTTTCATATCAATATTATTGCTAAACTTTGATTGTAACATGGCTAACTTACCGATAAAATCATAATTATATTGGCGACCGTGGTGTAGTGTGGTAGTGAAATACACTACACAGCGCAAACGTCCCCGATTCAAAACCACTTGCCGGTACCGATGTATCATTGATATATGTGTACTTTGGTTAGTAGTAGCTTAGTATAAAACAAAAAAAATAATAGATAAAGATCTGGCTCCCAAATCTGGGTTACAGTTTCTGGGCCTATATAATATAGTTTCAAATCACTTAATGATCATATATCACCGCTCTTGGGGATATCCCTTGCTTCTGGCAAGTCCAAGTTTTGATGGTTGTGTTTAAAAAGTATAAAAATTTGGAATGAAAAATTGAGCAAAGATGAGCCTATATGTATATCGCTCAAAAAAATAAAGTATTTATATATTGCTAGTAAAAGTTGTGAGTATAGTCATCGAAATAATCAAAGTTTAATTCAGCTTACGTTCTAGTTATTGAAGTTGTGAATTGTAATACAATTTAGGGGCCTAGGCCCGCAATAGACTATGTCAGTGTTAAATGTTACAAAAATAATGTATTAATTTTATTTCTAAAGTTTTACAGATGGTTGTTGATAATTCTGGTAAATCTTGAAATGTAAAATAGATTTCAATAGTTATACAGAATATAGCATTAGTTGATAGAAGTTTAAAGGTTTAGTTATACATACTCGACAATAGAACTGTAGCTTATACATTAGACAAATATACGGTCACAAATATACTTACATACATACATTACTATTCATACAAAAACATAATTGCATGATATATTTTAAGTAGTTTCTCACTTAGTTGCATGCACTTTTAGAATTAATGGAAAACGGGTGAGTAACAATTTTCCTATACTAAAAGCACGATACATCTAACTGCATGAAAGATAATCGCATGTTTGATGCGTTTTGTAAATATGGGACAGAAGAAAAGATTTCAGGTTAAATTGGTTTAAAATAAAATTGAATTATTTTTCTTTGTGTAGATTTTTAATAATATATCGTATTATAGGTATTGGAATTGCAAGATGTTGGTTCGCATCATAATTCTATGGAATCGTTAGATGAACAAAGGTTACAGCCCCAAGTCTATCAAAATGGTCACCATGGAAGATCCTCTAGTTTAAGGTTCGTAGTCCGTTGTTTTGGTATTAAATTTTCTCCATGTATTTTTATATATTTTTGTTCCTATTTAGCAGTTTTTCGGATAACTTGATCTTTTACTATTTCAATGATTATTTAGATATATAGACTTTCGTACCACATTAAAACGAATTAAGTGATAATGGTTTTAGATATTGTGTGGTTTTAAAGGAAAACAATAGATTATGTTTAGCATGTAGCCTTTCCAAATGCTCGTAGTTACCCGAATTGACTGTGTATTTTTATTTTTAGTGGCGTCACGGAAGAAATTGACATGAACGTATTTGTAGTCAACATTGGTATGTTGTTAAGCATAAATGGCATGTATCCTTAGGCGGCCCATATATTACGTCATACTATTAAGCTATACTATTTAAATACAATAAACAAAATTGCCTTTCGTTATACATTCTTAAAACTACATTAATTTTCAGCTACTGTCTTTGCATCGGTAAATAGTATATTTTTACGTGAATCTATCCGCAAAATATTAATTCTACAACTTTGTCTCAAATGAAGCCTTTATGCTTCTACATGGTTAATAGATTGTGATTTTTTGGTCGGCATAGTGACGGCAAATGAGGCAACCGTTAAATGAAACAGAGGGCCGACCGCGCAACTTCAACGGGAATGAAAATGAAAATCATTCCCATTTGTCAAGAAGTTACGCGGTCGCTGTTAGTATCAAACAACTTTAATTCATTGGGAGAATGAGTTTCAACGAGGTTGAACTGTTCATGAAAATCGATTCTTAATGTGTTGCGCGGTCGAACTTCAATTTTAAAGCTCATTAATGAAGTTAAAAATATCAAAACAAAGCCTATTCTCATTGAACGAACGAATTGACATTGAGTTACGCGGCCCGCAGTTCTTACAGTCGTCAAAGCTCTCCATGCTTACCACCAGGCAAGTCAAGGTCAGATGTCGCGGCTCACTCTTTGATATAAACTTTAGTTGGATTTCATATGTGGCACAATAGTATTACAAGTATATGGGTCGCCTTACACAATCCTAAAGGAGAATGCTATACTAACAATATTACCATAATGACTTGCGATTGCAACCCACTTTTATTAATTTTCATATTTTCTTTTCACAACCTTCGTCTTATCTTAAACCTTTATGATTTCCTCTTTTTCTAGTAACTGTTTATGTTAACACTTGGGATTTCTATATGTTAGTCTAGAATAGCGAATGTGGAACTAAAACATAGTTTAGAAGGAGCGTTATTGTTATGGAACTGGAAGTAGATGCTGCAAAGAAACGTGCTAAATTAATCGTCCGAATGTCAAATAATAACAATTTTATTTTACATTCAGTTTAATATATCTACTGCTGGCAAAACTTTAAATAACAAAGCGCTTCACCCTTATTTTAAATGAACATAATAACTAATAACTTGTTTAATCAATACCTAAATAAAAATTTAATTAAGCACAATATAAATAGTAATCCATAGTGTTTTTTTCGGCCGGCATAGTTACGGCGACTGAGGCAACAGTAAAGGCGGTTTTCTCATTGATCGATGCCCTTGACCTCCCTTGCTTGCCATCAGGCAAGTCGAGGTAAGATGTAAGATAAAGACTGCAAAACATAGAATATCTTATTTTGTAATATGTGGTATAGCCTTAGATTCATAGTTTTATTTTCTCTGTAACACGTATAATAATATTTTTTTAAATGTATATTTCAGAAGAACACCAAGCCCGAGAAGACGTGGTCACTACGGTTCATATCACCACGACATTGGGTTCTCGGACACAGTCAGTAATGTCGTTGAAATAGTGAAGCACGAGCATACTCGACACCAGAGATCACATCGAGCGCCTCATCAATATCATCCACATGGTCAGTAAACTTTCTATTCTGTTTTTCAAATCCTAGTTCTTAAATTAATGGAAATATCAAATTTGAATCAGAGAGACATTGAGTTACTTTATTTTGGTAAAACGCTAGGTAATTTTATATAGCATATGCATAAAGAAAACTTATTTTTATTTATTAAATAGACTACTATTATCAGCTTAATGCGTCTATTATTAAAACACTTGTGGTTTACTTGGCTTCTCGAGTATATATTTAAATTGATTCAATGTATCCGCGCCTTAAACACCAACCTGTTCCATGAGTCCACAACACGGTTGGACATAAAATCACAAAATGATATTGATTTGCCTAAATTGTGTACAAGAACAAAAATTGATTTTAGTTTTAAAGAAATCCCCAGTTGAGTGGCATCATAGTAACTTAATAGTCATTAATTAAATACAATTCTAAAATGTTGCATGCCTATAAATAATCTGTTTTTAAAATATTTTTTTATATTTCCGTTAGTTTATAATAAGAGAAACGATATTTTTTTTCGAAACTGAAGCTCCAGGGTGTCAAATACGCTTGCTGATATCCTAATTTAAAAGAGGTTATTGGAATTGTGGCATTAGTAGAAGGTTTATAAGTATATGTTTTGGCTTGAGGCTATTGCAAAATTAACTTTTTGTAATCACTGCGATGTAATAGGAAGTTGTGAACACACTTTCGTAGCTTACCAAAAAATAAAAACTAATTAATGATTCGCCTAAAAATATAATATTTATTTATTCATTATATTTTGTTCGTAGATAAAAGTTATAATTTGTGAACATTACATTACACTTTGGTTATAAACAAATATTTTAGTAAATTGTAAACAGTTTTGCAAACATTTTTCTTCTCATGAAGGTACCCTGAAAATTTTGTGAGAAGATGTGAAGTGTAGCTTGAAATGTAGTGGTAGATGATTTTATTTTAATTGTAGATGTAGATTTAAGTTAATGATAAGGCAGTTGTACTGCTAACAGAATACATAACATAATTATAGATCATAAAGATTCATTCACTTTTAATGCTATTACCTAGATAAATTATTTACCATAGACTTTATGTATGTCATGAAAAGATCTACGAATTGTCATGTAGAAAACATCTAAAATAGCATATCCAAAATTTACATAAAAATGAATATTAGAAACGAAATCGGAAACTTTGTTTTACCTAACCATAAACCAAATCAAGCCTACTTGCTTGCTGCATGCGTTTTAATGCAAAATATTTTTCTAACATCTGCACATTACCTATTAACAACTGCTTTTAAACACAAGCTCAAAATATTGCTGACGAAGGAGCATTCAGCATGCTTTTTAAATTTTCACAATAATCATGCAGCATGCAATAGCTTAATTTTTGTTTTGTATGAACCTAATATGTAGATAATGCCGCCAAATTGTTTAATTCTTTTTACGCGAAATGCCCCCAATATTTTTATTAACATTTTTATTTCAAAAATTATTTTATCACGATATAAATTCCATTCATCGTAAATATTTACTTGTCTTTGAACTCGCAAATTGTCCCTTTATAAATCACGGTAAAAACTCTCACAAAACTATTAGAATCACTTTTGTAAAAGGATTTAAGATTCACACTGAGTAGGCAGAATTTAATTTCGATATCCGTTATTTATTAAAATTATCTTAACACTAATTAAATAGCATATAATTTGCACAATTCTGAAGTATTCCAAATAAATAACAAATATAATGAACATCTTTATATATCAATCAATTTTTTTGTAAAATTGTTGATAATTTGCAATTCTGCGTAATCAGTGTGGTCATAAATCGATGGGCTTTAGTGGGGTAGTGGCGTTGGATGGACATGAAGGTACATGAAGGTATTCCTGACAGCAGGGAAGGAGTGGAGATCGCCGCACCCCACGACCAGCCTCAGCCAGCCGTCGCGGAGCCCGAGCCCGCCACATCACACCTACGGTGAGCGCCGACAGCCGCCATTCACGCAACACCTCTAAGCTTACGCTAAACAATATCCTTACTGTGAACACTACGCAACTATTAGCTTTTTAAAAATTTTAAATCACAATCGCTATGTACTTCCCGGAACAAAAAGTCATCGGTCCGCTTTGTTTTTTTTTTTATCTCTAATAATATAGGTGGTTTAGGTAGGTTCGTAAATATAATTAGGTCTAATAATATCAGTTGATTGTAAAGCAAAGGTTCTGTATTGTTTACAGATAAATATGACAGATCTTTTGTTAGTTTATTAATTGTTATATATAATAATAAAATAAAAACAGGAATAAAAGGGTTGCAGATGAACAGTAATAAATAGTTATTTTGGAATTCTTGTAGAATGCTTGTACAATGTTTCTTTTGTGAATAATAAAAATTATGTCAAACATAAATCCAACAGACATGTAAATTTGTGCATGCATTCTAAGAAGCGATCATAATACTTGGATGTAGAAAGACACAAATGAAAAAAAATTAAAAAGAAAATTGTTTGCACATCTGTTTATCATGATATTATATAGTAAATAACATCTTCGTGTTCTTTAATGTCATGTCTTTGATTATTAATTAAACATTGGTTGTTACTAAGATACACTGCCGTTAATATACCTACAACTAAATAGGCAATCAATAATGCTTAGTAGATTCGAATAATTTGTGTATACTGTTAAGTATCAGAAGGTAGAACGATCAAAATATTCAAAAAATAGTATGGGCGCCAATAGGTGGTGATCGAGATAGAGAATGGCGGGAATGGCGAGAACGACCATGGGAGAGGGAAGGAGTCAGGCGAGGTCGAGGGAGACAACTGCCACCTACACCCAGCAAGCCGTCCACGCTGCAAATCAAGCAGCTGCCCAGAATAAACCACAGCCCTTCGCACGTTAGTATTATATTAAAATCATGTGAATTTAATTCATTCATGTGGAGAAGTTAAGATATAAAAATATACTTTTATGTTCCAGTTGTCATTAAGGAACACCGTGCGTGAACCGGTGGAGCCTCTACACGATGAGTATGAGTACGGCCGAGAGGTTGAAAGACTGATACATCGAGATTATAGATCTAGAGAAAGGTAAGTTCATAACTCTGAAAGAACTGGATGTTTTAATGTAACAATGTGTAATCGTAAAATGTGTCAGAAGGGGCCGTGGCTACGAGGACGATCGTCTGGACAGGACGCGGTATGAGGCGCCGCTGAGTTACGAGGCAGCGCTGGCCATGGGACGTGGCGGCGGGTCGCGCGCGCTGCCGTCGCCGGGCACGCATCGGCTGCCGAACGGGTACAAACCACGCGCACGCCACTCTGACTCCGATGAGGACGACTGGTGCTAGCAGCACCGACGCGCGCACTCCCCGCGAGACCCGCGCGCGCCCGCCCTATCCCGCCCGCACGGCTGCTGACTATCGGCGTGCATAACACTTTTTATATTCGGCGAACGTGTGTACATAGACGACTATCGTTGCTCAGGATTTTGGGCATCACTCCTGGACCGGCCGTACCGGTACGCGACCGCGGACGTCCACGAGCTATATCCAAATTCTAGTATTTACAAAGTTTTGGAAATTTTAATTTTTAATTCGCTAAAATTTTACTCTTTAATTTATATTACAGTTAAGATAAGTATGAAACAGTGCCAGACAGCTCGTTTGCGCTACGATTTTTACATAATGTGAAATTATTAGTCTATATTGTAAAGATAACTTTCTATAATTATTACATTTGCACGACATAATATATAAAGTCTATGTTATCGCCTACGAGACGAGATCTGCTCGAGGCGAGGAGGTCGCCTGGTGAGGTGGATGCGAGGGCAGCTAGTATTAAGTGTTTCATACTTTTTGTACTAAGACTCGGAGTGGTAGTGAGAGATCTCGTCTTCACATCTCATGTCAGATAGCCGTTGGGAGAAGATACTAGCAGTCCAAACCCAAAGCAGTTTAATACTAGACTTGTATAAAATATTTATATAGCAAATAATTTTTACTTAGTTAATATATACTAAATATATAATTAAAGATTTTTATTGAATTTGCTGTCCTTCCCCCAAGTGCTTTACACGTTATTTATATTTAAAATACATTTTAAAATGAAAATGTAAATTGAATTAAACTGAGAATATATTTCTGCAATTAACATAAATTGTTAAATAAAGTACTGATATTGGTTACATAAGGATTTTGCCGCCTGGCTTATATAAAACATTACCAAAAAATCATTAGAATAATTAATGCATTCTTTATTTAAGTGAGAAAAGAGCTTTCAAACCAAAGAATATTACTTATTATCGTACATTAATTATTCCAATACAAATTGTATTCAACAACCTTGGTCTTATAGGAATGCCAGGCGTAAAATCAATCGTTTTTTAGGAATTGTAGACTATGTAAACAAATCGTTCAAAAACATTCATTATGATGTAATAAAGACTTACTTATTAATTAGTCCAAAATCAATCACCTAATGTTCTGTCATTAAATCATAGGCGAAAATCAATATGGACGTTTGTTCGCATAGTTTCAATTTGTGAAAAATATTCTATATACATATACGTTTTATATAATGGTACTTAGCTAATCAATAATTGTCATGCCCACGTGTATGTCACCATTGTCATTTTAATCACAACTTAGTAAGTCTTTGCACAAACGTTACTCTAATGTGCCTACAAATAGCTATTAAGCTGTTAAGATTGGTAGGCAGTGGTACCCAGTCTGCCGATCCCGGTAGTACCACCGCTTACAAGCATACAGACCGTGAAGTGATTTCGGGATCAGCTTTAAGTTGCCGGTTCCAATTAGGCCTGCATAGTGGATGTGATTGCTACTCACAGTTATTGAATTGTAGTACCAGTGACATTCATTCATGGACCACACTTCGAGTCACAATAAAAAAAAGATGTAAAAGCTTGGAACCACAATTTTATTTAATTTAATACTAGACGAAGAAATGGTAAACTTATACCCCCAATTACAATTTTATTAGGTATACAATACTAGGAGAAAATAATATAAAAAATAGGATCTTTTTACATCTAAAAAAGATCCTGACGATATGTTATTAATATTTTTTTCTTACTGTAAAAAAGGTGGACTACATAATAAGCCAAATAAAAAATAATTTTATAATTTAATTTTTTACCTAATTTATTTAGGGATTGATAAAGGAATGCTTCGATGGTTTGGGTACATGGAAAGGATGAGTGAAAGTAGGTTGACGAAAGGAATTTATGAATCTCATGTGAAACAAGGTAGGCCCAGAAGGGTGTTTTCCGACCAAATCAGAGACATCCTCAAGAAAGCTACGTTGCATAGCATATAACCATAGAGCTTGTATGAAGAGAAATGTGAATATGAAGGAAGCGAGGGAGTTGTGTCAGGAAGTTGCAAGTGGCGCTTGTCTCTGCCTATCCCCGTGGGAAAAAGGCGTGACAATTTGATTGATATTAAGTTATTAAATTGTGTCACAGATTTATAGCATTGTTGGGGTTTATTATTTTCTTAAATGAACATTAAAACAGGTTGTAATATTATTAGCAGTATAAACTAACGTATTTAACGAAAAATGCATACAATTTCCTATTTGAGTTCGCATGCATTCTACTATTAAAATATGTAGTTTCCGCTAGTTGATCCCTAGTCAGTTTAAACTGCAAATTTTATTGTAAATATGGTTTAATTATTTTTTTTCGCAAATCGCAAGATAGCATAATATCAAAATAAATATGAATATTTTTTATTGCATTAGTGTAGGGTAACGTTTGTCGCATAAGACAATAGAATCATGAGAAAACATTAACTTTGTTACGACGCGTAGGTTACGACACTTTAGTATGACAAAATTGTATATAAATAATTTTCTGTGATAAAATTATTGAGAATTTTATTATTAGAACTGTGTGATTGAATAGGGACGTTGTTCATCTCTCTATAATGAAAATCATACAAATAACCACATTCGAATATTACTCTTTTTCATGTTTTAATTGTTGTTAGTTGCGAAGTACTCGAGCGGGCTGCATAGCTTTTTAGTGTGTTTCTTTTTTAATATTTTTTGTCTGTTATAGATTATTATTAGTACAAAGTACGCTGATATTGGAACACATACTTCGATTTACACCTTATTAGTACATATATTATTATAATCACGTGTGCGTCTTCTCTTTGTGTAATAGATACGTTTTACGTAATTCTTAGCCCACTTCTCCCCAGTTTATCTAAGTAATGGAGTATGTGTTCCGATGATTGTTGACCTCGACCCCAAGGTGTTAGATTTCTTCTATTACTAGGTTATTAATTTTGTCGAGTAATTTATATTGGTATTATATATAGATGTATTTTCGTTTTGTCATTTGTACTAATTGGGGTGTTAGGATGATTAAATGAACGCCGATGGACTTTTCATGACTGACTTTGTGACAACCGCGTGTGCGTCTGCTTACGTGTATGTGTATATCTTAATCCGCTAACACTTATGTATATATATACCGCGATCGTTGTGTAGAGATCGCTAGTGAGAATGTCTAGCGTTAGGTTACTTATTAATTAGCTAGGTAATCTTGCCCCAACTGTCCTTGAGTTTGTGTTGGGTGTTTCACTGCCTTAAATTAATTATTATTACATACGATGTTCGATTTAATAGTTACCTTAAATACAGATAAGTTACATTTCGATAAACTCGCGTATTGTTATTTATACCTATTTGTAATAAAACGATTCATAATATGTTTGGGCACTTTCATTGTCATTTGTCATTCTCATATGAAGTGTGAATATGCGCTTACATTATACTTAAAAATATGGGCAATAAATCAAAAGACTATGATTAATTTTTCTTTTCAATCAAACAACTACTCATACTTGTGCCATTCCATTACCAGTAAATATTTAGCTGTTTGTCTCCCATACTTTCCCTATTTCATATACATTCTCTATCAATAACACGACGTTAAAACTCATTAATCACATTCACGCCCAAATATCCTTTTATATCACATCTCTAATGCAAAAATTACGTAATTATAAATATAAATTTATCGTAAATAATAATAAACTACCAAATTTTCTGTTCCCCAAAGTGTTCAAAGCGTGTGTGTTATTCACTGAATTATAGTACAAATTATAATTATTATTATACGAGTGAAAACATTCATGTAATTTATAAAATTATGAACAGAAAATTTGTTACTTTTAAAAGTAATGACGTTCTATTTAAAATTAAAACTAATCAAAACAAGATAGGGGGATCACAGATTAAATTAAATTGTGATTTTTAAATTCAATTTAGGTTAAGCAATTTAGGTTTTGTCGATTTAATAAATATATTTAAATACAGCTTTACCCAAAGTAAATTTTACTTTTATTTTAAAGTGTGAATCCTAAATTGTTTCGAGTAGTTTATTATTCAAATAATTGTTAGTGTTTTTATTTCAAATTCTTGTAAACACTTGTACTAGGTTTTTAGTAATAGTAATAATTACAAGAGGCCTTAATAAATGTATTCTAAATCCAATAGTAAATTAAAGGTGTTATAATTAATTAGTGTAGAAAAGAGGTGACGTTGCATTCTAAAATATATCGGTTATGGAAATTTCAGATAATTTTAAACTAAAATACCGTTTAAAAGTACAAGAGGTTACTTTCAACAGTTTGTACTTTATTTGATATTACTATTTTAAACCGTCCCTAAAAACACAAATCGGTTTTAATAATTTCGCTTTTAAAATACAGATAATATATTTATGTCGGTTCAGGTTAGACTGCAATAGTGGATGCAACTTCTACTTGCAGATATTTACTTGTAGTAGCAGTCGCATCTATTGATGAAACGCATATTTTGGCTGCATAATATTGGGCGGGGTGCTGTCATACTCGTATGTCGATGTCCAATAAAAATGCACAAAGAATACGATATGTACCAATCGTACAAGTATACAGACCGTGAAGTGATTTGGTCACGTTTCGGGATCAGCTTGTAAGTTGCCATTTCCATCTAGGCCGGCATAGTGGATGTGATTGCTACTCACAGTTATTGAATTGTAATAGCAGTGACATTCACTCATGGACCACACTTTGGCTTAACATCAAGCGGGGTGCTGTCATATGTCGAGTCACAATAAAAAAAATAAAAAAAATCGGCTCTCAAGCCTTCAAACATCATGTACATCAGGATCAGGAAGTTCTTATAAAAATGCTTAAGTTCATAGAAGAAAATGTGTGCTTATTCGAGGAAAGTTTTACAATCGAACAATCTAATTGTTACGACTTAATTACAATGTGGATAGGCAGAGACAAAAGGGCGCCAAAAAAAATACTAAAATACATTAAGCACAATTTAATGCTATTTTCTCGTTCGTACAGTTGAAATTTCCATTGCCGAATATTATAAAAAGTATTTTTTTAATAAATTTTGATATTATTATGTTAATGTAATGAGACTGCGCTGTTTAAATAGAACGTCATTACTTCGGCTCTTTTTAATAATAATATTTGTAAGCTTCATCCGATATTTATAACTTTTTTATATAAAAATGCAGCATCGAAAGTTCATCGGCGAAAGTGCACACCATAGTATGTTTTTGGCATGTTCCAATAAATTTACAGGATAGTGCAATCCTATTGATATTGTATTAATAAAGAACCAAATTTAAAATTAGTATTTAAGTAATTTATTATCCTAAAACTAAAAAAAAACTATACGCATGTTTTCACTATTATAAATAAAATGGTTATGTACAATATGAAAGAGCTACTATTTTATATTCGTAATAATATGAAATTATTGCTCGCCTGTAAAATTTTGCAGAATGAATCATATTATAAGAATTGTACAATATAAATGCAAAAAAGACATTTCCTCGAGACGACTTGGTTTTATTTTATACCTATTCTACTTTAAACCGCATGTATCGGGTTTGATCCCTGGTCACAGCAGACTTGTTTGCATGATCTATCCAATAATTACAACTTAATAGCTACATTAGGATCTGTTAATCTAAGATCGCGTTTCTTACTTTTAGCCCTTTATCAAATATAATTTTTCCTTGAAAAATACGCAAGGTTCATAACTACATAAACAAACGCTTCACTCGGATGAATTATCACTCGAGTGAATGGTTCATTTTCCATTAATTCCATGTTCACACGGCAAAGTTGAAATAACACTGAAATGAACATTTCTGAACATATCTGCTTTTTTCAATGTGTTGGGTCCGCTAGTAGAAATAATAAAACCAATCAATCAAATTGTCACGTCTTTTTCTTACATGGATAGGCAAAGAGTGCCACCTGCCACGATCCTGACACAACTCCCTGGTTTCCCTCACATCCACAATTCTCTTCATTCAAGCTCTACGGTTATAGGCAACCAAGCTTTCTTGGGGATTTAAAAATAAAATAGCAAAACATGAAAATTAAAACATAATAATTTATTTCGAACATAAATAACATTATTTTAATCATGAATATTTTTATCTAATCAATATTGAACGCGAAAATCATTATTCATCGGAATCTTGGGTACCAGTGGTGATGTTAGGTATCTGATATTCACTGTCCCGACTTGGGCGGATAATGATCCTAGGCTCTGGTGGATCCTCACCTAAAATGCAAATTAAAACATGTAACGGATTCATATATTTTTTAAATTATTTAGGCCGTTAAATCTGCCGATCCAGGGTAGTACCACTACTTACAAGTAAACAGACCGAGAAGTGAGTGAGTCGCGTTTAGGGATCAGATAGTAAGTTGCCGGTTCCAACTAAGGCGGCATAGTGGACGTGACTGCTACATACAGTTATTTAACTGTAGTAGGAATCATCTTGATTCAGGGACCGCACTCCAGCCTAACGTCAGGCGGGGTGCTGTTTTGTCGAGTCATGTTGGTGGTCATTTACCCAGTCGGACTATTTGTACCACCACTTTAAAGTGTACAGTCTGAGACACTACTCAATTGCGTTTCAGGACCAGTTTAAAAAATACCAGTTCCAGCTAGACTCGTGTGACTGTGAAAGGACTATTGAAAGTTTTTTTATTGTGCCTCGACTTATGACAGAATTCCGCCTGATGTTAGACTGCAGTGCGGTCCATGAATGGAGGTAACTACGCCAGCGGTTAAATAACTGTAAGTAGCATCCACAGTGCCGGCCTAGTTGGAACAAGAGGACAGTTATATGAACAATTAAGGCTTTGTTCAGTGACGGCTACTAAGGCAAATGTAAAATGAGTCGGTTAACAGAGCTAAGCTCCGCATTATGGTAGGTGTCATAACGGGACATTGTGCTTTTAACAAACACCTTTACATCGATACCATTTCGGAGAGCCCTCTTTGTAAAAGCTGCCAGAATGAGAAGGAAACAGCTGTGCACGTGCTCTTGAGCTGCAGTAGCGTGGCTGAAGAGAGCAAACCGTTGAAGAACGCACAATGAAGCCGTAGATTCTCGATTTTGATAAAGATTTCTTCGCTTATTTTTAAATGTTGACATGCAAATGTAAACTCACTATATTGGTTCTCAGCTTCATAATCAGGTAAGACGATAATGCTTCTATTTTCTTCTAACAAGTCATAATCACCGCTTATAGAAGATTCATGAACAGTTACAGCCTACAAACATATATTAATTGCAATAAAATTCTAACAAAACTATTCATTAATCTAGGGTCTATTTTTCGTAGACTGGTATGCAGTTTCTTTTGTAACAATTAATTGTGTTTTCATCTAAGGTAGACGAAGTTATCTGTGACAAAATTGTCTTGTCAGCGGTTTTACTAATTATTAACCTAATTTTTACATTTAAATTAATGCTTAGCCTATTACTAATAATACACTATTTTGTACTCTAAACTACGCCTTACGAATTCCTAGCCTATCTATAAGTTATTGGGGCAGTTCTAAAAAGGACTATCGCCATTTAAATTCCATAAGTTGGGAAAAGAAGCAGCTTGCGATTATATTGTGAACCATGACGAACCGGACGACCGGCGCGCCGTACCGTGAATTTTTTTAGTCGGTGCAAGCCCGACACTACCCGTCGCCCATTCTCTATAGCGGCGGGTGTCCGTCAGGGATTTCCCCTGACTGTTATAAAAATCCAACTGTTACACGATTCTCACATCGGTAATAGGTCCCGAAGAAACGTCAGAGTTACTATCAGAATTCAAAGATGTATCGATTCCAGTACTATTTTGTGAGTCACTATGCACGCCTCTGCCATCTCCGGCCCCAGCTTCGATCACCACACTAGTTTCCAAATCTTCTAATGACATTTCCGTATTCTCATTAAAGACATTGCTCAGTGTTCTGGATACATCTTCTTCCTCTTCTTCTTGCTGAAAAAAAGGGTAATTTTATCCAGTTTTGTTACAAGAGACTAGTCAAATATTTCAAGATGAGATGCCTACGAAAAAAGAATACTAGTTATATTGATAATGCTCGTTAATACTTTTTTATTTACATTTCGATATTAGGCTACTTAAGTGCTTGTATCATAGAAACCAACGATAGTCACGCAACCAAGAACTCCCAGTATACAAAACACCAATGTATTTTGGTCGCCCAGATTATATGATACAAGCTAAGATAAAAACATAAGGAAAAGATGAGGCATGCGCTTTATTGTCCACTACAATATGTGGAACCGATACCCCCACTACACGCAAAGTCAGAGTGGGTTGGACGCGAGCGAGACAGAATGCATAAGAGTAGGTTTGTTCTAATGGCAGTAGGTCGTGCTTTGGATTTAAGTGCGTCGGATAGACGTAATTTGCCAATTCTGCGCGTATTGTGTTCGTACCATATCATCCCCTTTTGTTAAATTAATGGATACAAGCACGTCTAGTAGCCTAGCACAATAACGTAAAAAATTACGAAATTAGCATAACTATCAATATAGTAGCTCAATTATTGCGTAATATTATATTTAACTAAACCTATGATATGCGATAATACTCGTCTGGTACATATTACGACTTCGTGTCCAAAGATGCTAATGATAACTAGTTTACAAATAACAAGTATTAAACTGAAATTGCTTGCGTATTGTAACACATTTTAACGAACTACCTACATCTGCACTACTAAACAGAACTATGTACAGTTCGGAATAATCAAATAAAGTTTATGTTACAACCATTACAAATTTAAAAAACATATTGTGATTCTAGTATGTATAAACTACATTTTAAAACCGCGTGTTTTTAATTTTTACCAACTGTGAATTATAATTTAAATCTCAAACAATAACTTACAAGACTATTTGGGTTCTGAAACATTCCATTTGGCGTAGAAACATTCTCATCAACATTGCACGAGAAATAACTTGCAACAGACGATGTGGAGTCATCAAAATCAGGAGTCTAAAATAGTTAAATTTTAGAGGATAACGACTCGCAAAAAACGTATTTTTCATCGTTAACTATAAGTCCACACTACTATTTGTCTCCAATACACACAAACAACCGTATACTCCTTTCCCACTATAACCTAAGACTCACTTCTAACTCTAAATTTTCACTAACTTTCACTTACATTTTATTCTTGCAATGAACTCAATAGTTTGTTTTGTTAAGTATAATTTCTAACTCGCACTCTTTTTTGAAAAACATATAGGAAACATAATATATGTTGTAATCATTATTAATAAATAAATATAAAACTCAAATATATAAAATATAGTTTCCCAAGTTCTAATAATTATTGCTTAAAGTAATTTTCAGTATCAATATAGAAAATAATTGATCCAAAAACTTACTGTCTTACGTATAACATCCACACTTCCAGTTTCAAAATCTACAACGGTAATATATTCTGAAGTATCACTAGGAGCAGATCCTTCTATAGTAGTAGAAAGATCAACAGACCTTGGAGTATTAGTCTAGAAAATGACAAAATTAAATTTTATGTGATTTCAAGTTCCCAAATATTTATTACGTAACATATATGATTATATTTATATAATTATGAAATGAATTTTTAAACTTACTTGTTCCTCAGAAGGTACAGGTGATGATGTCGAACGAGAGAATTGTCCTAAATCTTTGTTCATATTAGAAGACGTCAACAAAGCCTTTGGTGTACCTTCATTTTCTCCAGGTGGGGATTCATTCACTTGATTTAGATTTGTTTCTAATGAATCTGAATATTCAATTACGCTATTGCCACTTATTAATTCTTCTTTATATTCATTTGAAATCATAGAATTATCCTCTGATTTTGTTGATATGGAATTTCCTTGATCTGCGATAATGGTTTGTAAACTATCATGATTATTCATTTGAAATTTGCTTTTTGTGTTATTACCTAAATCATTTTCTTGAACGACAGGACCTTCAATAATTTTATCATTTTCACTTTGATCTTTAACATGGGAAATTTCCACAATATTCATATTCTCATTATTATTTGCCGAATCTTTTAATGTAAATGAGAGACTTGATGTACTTTTCAAAACGTTGTGATGGCTTTGAGTGTTACGTCGAACAGTTTCTATGCTGTCTGGATATGACGAACAGGAACTGTCAGATGAAGAGCGATATATATTTACAGGATGTGATTGCAAAACCTTGCTTTGTTTAATAATATTGTCACTACAGACGTTTTCTTTAATAATATTGTTACTACAGACGCTTTCTTGTTCATTCCTACTTTCTTCTTCGCATTTATTTGAGTCGGTAGAACTGGTATTATTAATCTCAAGTTCTTGGCCAGAACTCGTCCTTTTTTGAGTGAATTTTGGTGGTGATTTGTTACGTTGATTAGTCTTAACGTTTTTTATCGGTATAGATCTAAATTAAATAATATATATTATTAATGATATGTTTTTTTTTTGTGACACGACATCTGACCTCGTCCCGCCTGATGATAAGCAAGAGGATGTCCAAGAGTGACGACGACTGAGAAAACCGGGTTTGTTCACGGCTGCCCCAGTCGCCGTCACTATGCCGGCCAAAGAGTACTTTTAAAGTACTTAATTAATAATAAATTAAATTACTTACATTTGAGTAACTGTTGTTAACTGAAAATAAAAATAATTCGTTTCATATAAATTTGTAAATTAATAGTGCAATAAGGCTTTTTATATAGTTACCTCGTGAACGTCTAATGGTTTTTGCAAATAATTAAATCCGCTTCTAAGTTTTTGTATATTTGTCAGGGATTCTTTGTTAAGTGCAGTTTTATCCTTTACGGCCTTCCTCTTAGCACTATCCACCCGTGGTAAAGACGTTCTCTTTAAAATATTTTCTTTCGACAATTTAGTGTGTATTTTTTTCATGCTTCTGGTTTTAATTATAATAGTTTTAGACTTCGGCAACTCTTTTATTGGTGAAAGCCAATTGCCTTGAAAAATTATATCTTCAGAAACCTCTTTGTCGCTATAACTATGCATTTGTGTGCCACCGTGGGATAAAATTGGGTTTACGTGTACATTCATTATATTAGTATCTATATTTGACAATGGATGTGCAATTTTTTCATGACTATTTTCTGCATTGAATCCTTGCATTAATGCTTTATCAGATTCCATTTCAATTTTGTGTTCGCTAGAATCATCTTTCTTAGTATTTTTCGATATTTCTTCCAAAGGTGTAAGGCTTATTTCCAAGTTTTTATCCAAATTTATATCTTGTATAAATTTCTCAACAATATTATTTTCGGGGACATGCTTATAAATATCTTTACTATTACTTATAGACGGTTGGAGAATATTTTGTTTGCCTGAATAAGTTGCAGCTTCATAATCCTCTTTTATATTGATAGAACTTGTTGATTCTTTAATTTTAATAGCTTTTTCAAAATAATTTATTTTCGTACTTGGAACATCACTTAGCGCGTCAGGATCTAAATTTGTTAGACTACTGTGTATATGTGATCCCATGGAATTGTTTTGAGGCAAAACATTTAACATAGATACATTTATTTCTGTATCGGAACCACATTGAACGTCCATTCTTACATGTCTTCGAATTCCCTTTGAAGTAGATGGTTCATTCTCATCTAAAAAGTAATGGGTATACGAAATGTATTTTTTTCAAATTGAAACTACATTTGACTTCGCTTTGCCTAATAGTAAGCACAAAAAGATTCAGAGTGCCAGTGAATGAAAATAATCAATGCAGTCCATGGCATAGGCGATCGTGGTATAGATATAGAAGGTACAGATCGACACTGCAATAAATTAAGAGCACTTAGTACTCTGATTTAGTACTCTGAAAAAAATATATGCAATGTTTTGTGCTAGTACAGTAATAACGCATTTAATAACCCCGAAAAAGAAACAGATAGCAAAAAACATATCCCGAATTTCGTGCAGAATAAAAAAAACACTTACCAAATAACATGACATTTTCCGACTGATTCTCAGAAAAGAATTTAGAACTTTTAGACAAACATCTGTTTGTTTTTACGTCTATCGTTGGACAAACAAAGGCCATGGTTTCTTGTGCATGTTCTTCATCCATTTTTGTAGCCATCTCTTTGCAGAGTTCCTTATTATCACAATCTATCAAATCTGGGTTATAGTTATTTTCCCTAATTTTACACAGTTCAATTATTCCATTTGGAATCTGCGATAGAGTGAAAATATAATACACATAAAGTACGTTACCACTATTTTAAATAATACTACACGAGGGAGTTGTTTCAGGATCGTGTTAAGTGGTAGTTTAGTTTTATTTTATTTATTAAATGGATTTATTAGTTAAACAATAAGACAAAGATCAAAAATATTCACTAAAAAACTAAATAGAAAAGGGGGTATAAAAGTAATAAGATTATAATCGTGAGTATTTGTATTGGTGTGAGTGTATATTGAATCAAGGTCATAAAATTTGTTATTATTATCATTTTTGATAAATATATCATTTATATGTAATAAATAAATATACTGACTGAAATACTAATACAAATGAAAAATCACTAACCGGTTTAGCGTAAATAGAACCTTGCTCACTAGTTTCTACCGTATGTACACTAAAGCGTTCACGAGAATCACTATCTATTATATTAAATCCGTTAGTTGGTTCACTTCCAAAGTCATCATACTTTATAATGTCATTAATCATTTCACCATTTTCGGATCTATAGTTATTTTGATCATCGACTGAATATTTTGTATCGGAATATTCTTCAATACTTTTAGCAATATCTATTTTATCAAAATGCAACGCGTGGAATTCTTTTAATGTACATTTTGTACCTAATAACAATTTACTGATTAAATATAATTATCGTAGTGACGGTGAGGCAGCCGTAGAATGACCGTTTATGTCAGTTTCGACATAACCGTTTCATTCCAGCTTACCATCAGGCAAGTTAGATGTCGCGTCTCGATAAAGAAAAAACTTTATATCGGTGATTCTGTAAGGAAAATCATATAACATACTTAAGTAAGTGGTAACCTACTTTTTTTTTAAACAAATAACTATTAAAAATTCCGTCTGAATATTTTTCATAGTCACACTACTTAAGTAACTCAGCTTTGATAATATGCGATATTGATAATACGTCTATGATAGAGTAGGTTTACTTTTGTAGAGTTAATATTATTTACGGTTATTGAAGGATTTTTTTGCATCAAAAATTTATGAATTTAAATTTATAAATCTGTTTATGCCAATGTTTTTGTGTTAATCGCAAATAAACAAAAATGGCTATTTTATTCTCCTTGGAGAGTAAAAATCATATTGATAAGCAAGGCACCTTGATTACTGTCGCTAAGCCAAAATTGTTTAATAAAATATATTTTACTAAATATTTTTGCGCAGTATTTATTTATAGTTAAAAAACAAATACCAGTAGTTATATCTGTACAGTTTTAAAGCTGGGTTGCCTAGGGACCATAACCGTAGAAACTGTATAAAGAGAATTGTGGATGTCAGGGAAGCGAGGGAGTTTTGTTAGGGCGCTCCATTGCGGAAAAAGACTTGACAATTTGATTGATTGATTGATTGTATACCTTTATGTCAATAATAGTATAGACATAGAGCAATACTCTGTACCGATTTAAAACAAAATAGTACCTTTTAAGACCCCATCACTGAGATTCTGACTTAACAACTCAGGATCACCAGAACCTAATGAATCGCATTCTTCAAAAAGTGATAGACGACTTTGGGAATCAGTTAATATTGATCTTTGTTTTATTAATGTACTACTTGGTTCGTTTGATAATGAACTCGTGAAGTCTTCCATAAAATTGTCCATGCTTGTTTCTGCATTAAAATTTAAAGGGGTTAATTAATGCTCTAATCGTTTTTATCATCGTTTTTGACAGCTCCAGTATTATTGGTCAGCTGCTTTAAAATTTACTTATAATTAATAAAAGTAGGTAATTACAAAGTGCTTGAAATCTTTTTAATTTATAAATTGATTAAAATATAACATTTATTTCGAACGGAATAAACGTAATCTATACGTAATAAAAGTCTGCATTTCCGTTGAAAGCCATTCTCATTAATTAGTTGTTATGTCTGGTGATGATAAATAAAACAAGCATGTAGTATGCTTCATGGCTTGTATTCGACTGACGGTGCGGCCGCAGCCGCTATGGTTGTTAGCTCGTACTTATGAAACTACCCACATTATAACATTAGTTATATAATTATTTATTTCAGTAATACCAGAAATAGGTAAATCAGTTGATCAATAATACTCAAGATATCAAAAATAAAATTAATGAATGGTATAAGCAAAGTGTAAAAAAGTAAAGATTTTCATAAAGCATTTTAAATTTATTAACAATATTAATGTACTTCAGTTAAGGAAATGACAATAATAAGGAAAGAAGTAAATGTTTTAGAATAACTTTATATTTAAACGGACGCCGCCACATGCCGAAACTAGATGACACTACAAAAAGAGGTTGTATCGACCGAATCGGCAGTCGAACTAAAAAGTTCGGTGCGTCTTTTCTTTGTAGATCAATTGACAAGTGGAATGCTTTGCCTGCCCATGTGTTCTCTCCATCCTATGACCTTGGATCCTTCAAGCCATGTGTCAAGAAGCACCTTTGGCCGGCATAGTGACGGCGACTGAGGCAGCCGTAAACAAACTCGGTTTTCTCAGTCGTCGTCACTCTTGGACCTCCTCTTGCTTATCATCAGGCGGGACAAGGTCAGATGTCGTGTCACAATAAAAAATATAAAAAAACCAAACATTTAATATCTCGCAATCAATATTCGGCAGAGTTGTAGTATATACCCGGACCGACGCGAGACCGCTAAGGCTCATGTGGAGTTGCTGGTCTCTCATCGAGCGCGTCCCCTGGTATCGGTATCGGTTTTACTGACGCGGACCATACCAAAATTTTGTGAAGGCCCATGTCGTCTCCCAAGCGCAGCACGCTCCCCCCTCCTCACTCACCGGCCTCAAGACAGAGCTTGTCCTCAGCCTGCTTGCCGGCTTCCCTCTCCGGCAGCAAGAGGAGCTCAATCGCCCGCTTGCCGGCCCTTCCCATTCCCTCTCTTAACCACGCTGACAAGTCCTATTCTGAATACAGCAAAAAAAAAGCACCGCTAAGGCCAGTTGTTGGCCCCGCACGCATGAAAATGAAATAGTCTTCACTGAGCAAATATATGATAATGAACATTGTTACTTATAAAAATGCCACTACACCACGAAGGCGACCGTGGTGTAGTGGCAGTGCAATGGCTACGTAAGCCGAGTGGCACGGGTTCGAAACCACTCACCGGTACCTATGTATTTTTGATATATGTACTTTAGTTGCCCCGTTTCTATGATACCAAGCATTTTAGTAGCTTAGTATAGAAATGTAAAAAAAAATAGTAAACATTATTATACCTTTTGGATGCAGCAAATGGTCATATTTATCAAGAAGTTCAACCCTTAAACAAAATAACATTTTTTTTATTGTGACTCGACATATGACAGCACCGCGCTTGATGTTAAGCCGAAGTGTGGTCCATGAATGAATGTCACTGCTACTACAATTCAATAGCTGTGAGTAGCAATCACATCCACTATGCCGGCCTAGTTGGAACCATAATCAAACTTATCATCAGGCGAGTCGAGGTCAGATGTCGTGTCACAATAAAAAAAAACCGGCAACTTACAAGCTGATCCCGAAACGTGACCAAATCACTTTACGGTCTGTATACTTGTAAAGTGGTGGTACTACCCCGGATCGGCCGACCCGACGCAAATATCCACCTCTTTTTTAACAATTATTTGCTCCGACCAGGAATCAAACCCGGGACTCTACGCGCAACAAACCAATCGCTAAACCGTTCACCCACGCCTGTCGTCATATCAATACGTTACATGTCAATTAAGACTAAACGATCGACAAGTGGAATGCTTTGCCAGCCCATGTGTTTTCTTTATCCTATAACCTTGGATCTTTCAAGGGATGCGTGAAGAAGCACCTTTAGCCGGCATAGTGACGGCGACTATGGCAGCCGTGAACTTACTCGGTTTTTTTAATCGTCGTTACTCTTGGACCTCCAGTTGCTTATCATCAGGCGGGTCCAGGTCAAATGTCGTGTCACAATAAAAAAAAACACATAGGATCCAAAAATACTCTTTTTATTGAAACTCTGGGCTCATGGCATTAAAAAAAATATATAATAAATAAATAAATAAAGATGTTTCTCATGATACATCATGAAAATTATTATGTAAATATATCTAATAATATATGGGTTGCCTAGTAGTAGAGCCCTTAATAGTAGAGTTTGTATGTAAATAATTGTGGATATGAGGGAGGGAAGCGAGAAAGTTGTGTCTGGATCGTGGCAAGTAGCGTTTCATTGTCTATGCCTATCCCTGCGGGAAAAAGGCGTGATTTGATTGGTTAATTTAGATATAAAAAAGTACATTTAAAATCAAAAATATATTTTAGTCGAAAATGTATTGCATTATCAACATGTATTAAAAAAATATTATTAAAGTTAGATATTTTTAAATTAAAGAGTCCCGTCTCTGATATAAAAAACGAATCAGCTTGTATGAGAATTGTGGACGTGAAGGAAGCGAAGGAGTGGTGTCAGGATCGCGACAAGTGGCGATCCATTGTTGATGCCTATCTCCGTGAGAAAAAGGCGTGACAATTTGATTGATCAGGGTCATTCTTTAAAAAGCAGGGATTCAGCAGTCCCCATAATTCTAGATTCTGTGTGAAGATAATTGTGGATGTGACGGAAGCGAGAGAGCAATCAGGATTTTTGGCCGGCATAGTGACGGCGACTGGGGCAGCCGTGCAGCCTCGTTTTTTGCAGTCGTCGGCACTCTTGGACCTTTTCTTGCTTACCATCAGGCGGGTCGAGGTCAGAAGTGGAGTCACAAAAAATATATAATAAAGGGATTGTGAAAAGTGGTACTCTGTTGTCTCTGCCTATTCGTGTGGGAATTCAGGCGTGACAGTTAATGATGATGTGAGCCGAAGGACATGGCAAGGACCACCCAGAATATTATCAAACCGGGGACATACATCAAAAATCTGGAGTCTATAGAGCTTGTTTGAAAAGAATTGTGGATACGCTCCATGGTCTCCATCAATCCCCGTGAGATAAAAATCAAAAATAATATCTTACATTGTAGTATCATCTTTATATTTTAATTGATTATCAAACGCCTCTTTTTCACATTCTGTAACAAGTTAGTTTTTTAAACTCTTATAAACTGCCATTCGTAAGGTGTGGGGTAGGCCTACACAGGAAATTTTGCGTTTACTCCAAAACTCAAAATTAAGACATTTACTTTGGCTGGCATAGTGACGTGACTAAGGCAGCCGTGAACTACTCGGAGGAGGTCACTCTTGGACCTCCTCTTGCTTATCATCAGGCGGGTCGAGGTCAGATGTCATGTCACAATAAAAAATAAAATAAACATTTAATTGTAGGTTGAATTTGTCGCTACAGCACTCCGCATGTTTGGCGCAATAATGGACGTGACTGCTACTACATTTACATAACCTCACGCAGCGATCGCATCCATTATGCCGGCCTAATTGAACCCGAAAATTTCGATCTGATCCCTTGGCACTTGAAGTAAGCTGTTCGCGCCTGAATTAATTTACATGTTATATTTATATCTATACAATAGTCTTTTCTTAGATTTTGCGCGAACATTGATTAATGAATTAAACAAATTTTATTAATCAATCAATCAAATTGTCACGCTTTTTCCCACAGGGATAAGCAGATTTTATGCGGCTTACTGTTGCAGCCATCGTGGAGAAGCTGCTAAGCTCTCGAAACGTCGGAATAAAAAAATGTAAAATCAAAACCAAAATAAACGCGATAGTGAACCGCATAAAATTTGTTTAATTCATTATACAAGTAATATAAAAATTAGCACAAACCATTAGCAGAAAACATTTTATATGATTGAAGAAAATCGTGTCTAGTGCGACGGACAGATCTCTCAGTGAAGTTTAAAATATTTAAAAGCCTCCACTTGAACCACGAAACCTTTGGCACACCTGAGATCCTCGCACGGAGCAACGCCAAGGATGCCAAACGATATGTTATATCCTCAACTTTATTACAATAATCATCGGTATTCATAATAAATTTTAAATGTCTACTTTTGTCTCTTAATGCTCGTTCTATTTCATTATCATCTTTTTGTGCTGAAAATAATTTTTTGTTGTTATTATAGCTTGTCTAACTATAAATGACGCTCCACTTTATTAGTTTATTTTAATGTGGGAATACTAATATTACTAACTATACTTTATTAGCGTGCTCCTCCTTTTGTGTCTACCCAGACCCAGCAACTGAACCAATTACAATTGCATTTTCGGTGTGTTACATTCATATTTTATTTTTTCTCGTGTGCGCAAATGCGGTGTAGGGGCGCGTCATTTCGGCTTAGATAGACTATACCGCGGTGTAGTGGTAGTGCTGTAGAAATGCGATCAACGAGCATAATATGTACATAACGATTGCGGACAGAGTTTTTGTTCCGGCATAGTGACATTGACTGAGACAACCGGCAACCGTAAACTGGCCACTGTCCCACATGCAAGGTACAGTAGCAGTCACTTCCATTCATGGACCGCACTAATAAGCTGTCATATTATGTCGAGTCACAATACAAATTCAAAATAAGTGTAGGGATCAGCTTGCAAGTTGCCAGTTCCAACTAGGTCGGCATAGTGAGTGCGGCTGCTACTTGCAGTTATTTAACTGTAGTAGCGGTCGCCTTTATTCATGGACCGCACTCCAGCTTAACAACAGCGGGACCCACCCTTAAAAACATTTTTTCAGTCGTCGGTACTTTTAGACTTCGCCTTGCTTACCAGCAGGCAAGACGAGATCAGATGTCGAGTCTTAATAAAATAAAAGAATATTCTATACAACTGATAAATTAAATTAACAAATAACCTACAAATATATTGAATTGTATTCGTTTTAGGAACTATGATTAATTCGTCACTTTTGGTCTGAAAACAAAGAATAAATAAAACAATTTAATATTAATTAAATAACTTTATTAAAATGAAATAATATGCATTGACAATTACTAAGATAAAATCTGCACCTCAACACTGGAAAGGCAATAGAGGGCTGCCATTTGCGGTTGAACCTGACAGAAGTTGGGCTTCCTGATAATTCACAAACGGACTGGTTTTCAAAATTCACCCTCACCTCAGGCTACTTGAGGCAAACTAGGAAATATATTTTATGCCCAGCGGAGGGTTTCTTTACCAGTCAGTAAAACGTTATAGGCTTTCTGACTAAAAGGCTCAGAGCAGTGTCGAGCGTGTGTCTGCGAAGGATTTTCGTGTAGGGTTTTACTTCTGCATCGAGAGAGGGAGACAGACGCGCGGTTCTCTATTATACGGCGCATATGTAAAACTGTACACGAAATTTAAAGGTGGACTTTGCTATTTATTCTTTGGTATACATCTCTTGTTCCCATTTTAATGACAAATATCACTTCATTTCCCAATACCCTCTCTACCCTTCCAGAGCTGATAAAAAAAATAGTTAATGAAAAATACTTTATTTAAATAAACTATCGTATACAGCCCAAATTAAAATACATAATAATAATAATACAACTAAATGCAAGTAATAATAACTAAAATAACAAGAAAATATACTAGGCATTAAGATTTGAATTCAATGTCGACTGCAGACCGCCCTATTGGTTTGTATCAATCTGTATGTGATCGATTCCGTGCAAGGCGACACTGCACTCTGCGGCCGCGCCATACAGATTCATACAAACCAGTAGTGCAGTCCGTGGTCTGCAGTCTCCATGGAAATCACACCTTCAGATTCACTATAGTAATACAAGCGATGGCAACATATAATTTTTAATAAATAAGTGCTTAAAATCGGCCCGTAGCGCATTAGTTACCTACATCAGTCTGTTACGCGTAAATCCCGGGAATCCCCGGCCGGAACAAAAATTTGTTTCATACAATTTATTTGTAATATTTAATTATTAGATTGTGTATTACAAATATTTGTTAATTGCTCCGGGTCCAGTGACCGTAAAGAGATCTGATTGAATGTTGCCGGTTCCAACTAGGTCGCCATAGTAGAGATGACTGCTATTTGCAGTTATTTAACTATTGAAGCAGTCGTCTCCATGGATCACTCTCCAGTTTAACAACAGGTGAATTGCTGTCACATGTTGAACCACAATAAACCAAAATAAAATCTATACTAACTTACTAAACATAAAAGCATACTATAAATAAGAAAATGGGACACTTGAAACTGCGTGTGGTTTAAAATAATGGTGTGTAGTAAAAAAGTATGCATTATTGTTTAATGTTATTCTTGTGTTCGATCCTTTACATTTTTTTTAATTGTGATTTTTTTAAACTCGCCATCTGACCTCGACTTGCTTGACGGAAAGCAAAGGGAAAAGTCTGTACACTTGACAACTCTTTACAAGTGGTGATACTACCCCGGATCAGCAGACCACCAACCACCAACTGTCAGCCTACCACTCTAAACTTTTTTTTAAATTATATATATATATATATATATATTTAGGACGCGATATCTGACCTGCCTGATGGTAAGTAAGGAGAGGTTAAAGAGCGCCTATGACTTACAAAACCGTCACTTGATAGGAAGTTTTTTCAAAATTACTACGCCAGGTATATACCTCGGCAGATAAAAAGAGCGCTGGTGTCCAAGCTGCTCAGTAACTTGTTTTGTTACCTACTTAATTTACGTTTTACGAATGTGTATAAATTTAAAAAAATATTATTTATGTGCGTGACTCTATATATACGTGGATCCGTAGTCGTCCAGTGCTCTTCTAATCTGCCGATCCTTATACTGCGCAGCTTAAAAACCAACGCTCTTTTTTCTGCCGGGACATATACAACTTATACATAAACACACATATGCAAGATTCCCATTTATCTAAACTAACTAATAAGTGTCTAATAAAGTATACTATTTTTTCTTAAGTGCCTCCTTTACATTGGTTAATAAGTCATCATTGGATTCTCCACTTGTATCTGCAATGGGCAGATAATAAACTAAAGCATCATCGGTAAATTCAAAGTCATTCCATTGTAGGTACTCCCTGAAAGAAAATACAAAAGATTAATTGTAGATTCACATATAATAGCACCACGATTGATGTTAAGCTGAAGTACGGTCCATCAATAGAGGTGACTGCTACTATAGGTAAATAAATGCAACATATCTACTATACCGGCCTTTTTGGAACCGGCAATTTACAAGCTGGTCCCGAAACGCGACTTTTAGATACTCAGACCTGGAATAAATATCTTGCCTTTTTTATTAACAAATAATAGTACACAATCTAATTATTAATTATTACAAATAATTGCTACGAAACAAATTGTAGCTCTGACCGGTAATCGAACCCTGGACTTTACGCTGAGCGCACAAGTGTGTTACCAAGCGCCAGGGGTTCCATAGAAACATATAGATCGGGAACGAGTTAATTAGATTCGGGGGCTAAGGTGCGGTGGGGCGTCAAAAAAAACCCACCCGTATCATAGTAGCCGCTATTAGTGACGCTCATAGCTCGGCGATGTTATTTAATATCGAAAAAACGTGTCCATATTTTCTTTGTTTGATAATTGAAACATAGGTGAATCCTTTGAATAAAAGAGAGTCGTCATCCGTAGTCAGGCTAGAATCATTATTAGAAACGTGATTAAAATGTGTGAAAAATAAAAAAAAGATGCAGTCACTATTCTCAAAATCCAAATTAATATATAATTCATTAAAAATTGTTGCTGTTTAATGTTAATTCTTTAATACACATTTATAATTTTTCATCTATTTCTATTTATATATCTATTTGCGTTGTCTAAAGTGTGTGTTCATCGTTAACGACATTTTGCATTTTACTTCACTATTTATAATAGACACGTGACCATGACGTCACAACTGCATTCCTAGCGCGTTTATTTAGCTCGTTCCCTTACTATACATGCTTCTTTAAAATACACATGAACAAAGCTTACCTAACATAATCTTCATCATCAGAGAAATCTCTCACAAGTTCCATCACATGTGACATTGGCATAACAATGTGATCACTCAAATCTTTATTTATTTCAACCAGCCTATCTATTTCAGTCAATACAATATCCACCATATTTAAATTATCACTCTTTTCCTGCAACTTTAAAATAGGTATTTTAATTTGATCAATCAATCAATCAATCAAAATGTCACACCTTTTTCCCACAGAGACTCCACTCTATATATGGACCGCACTCCAGCGAAATATCAGGCAGGGTGCAGTCATTAATGTCAAACCACGATTTAAAAAGGAACATGGACTGCTCAACCGTTGTTTGGTCAGTTTGGTCAGTTTTTTTTAGTGACGAGATCGCTAAATTATTTTAGATTTCTATACTAAACTGCTTGTATCATAGAACCAGGACAACCAAGGTACATATATCAAGTACATATACTGGTACCGGCAAGTGGTTAGAATCCGTGCCATTGGGTACCGATAAATGGTATTTGAACCACGGTCGCCTTCGGAAATAAAATGAGGGTTTTCTGTAAACAGAGTGAAAATGAGGGTGTTTTCCCATCAAATCGGATACATCCTCAAGAAAGCTAGGTTGCCTAGTGCCCATAACCTTAGAGCTTGTATGAGGAGAATTGTGGATGTGAAGGAAGCGAGGGAGTTGTGTCAGGATCGTGGCAAGTGGCGCTCCATTGTCTTTGCCTATCCCCGTGGGAAAAAAGCGTGACAATTTGATTGATTGATTGATTGATTGAATAACTATAAAGCTGATGCTAGCAGATTTCAGTTTACAACTAAAATTGGTGAACCACGCCGAGTTGGCAGACTGGGCAAGCACTAGTTCACCTATAACTAATCAAACTGGCATAAACAAAGGACTTCTACTACTACCCAATCAAAAACTCCTCTTACGTTCCACCAGGCGGGTCGAGATCAGATGTCGAGTACAATTTAAAAAAAAGAATATATACCTCAATAGGATACTTCAATTCTTTGACAACTTTATAATACTGATTCCAATAAGGTGAATTGTCGCCCCAATTAATATTTTTCCATATAATTTCATTAGTAGATTCTTCTTTAGTATTAATCTCAGCCTTTGTTACAACCATATTGAGGTTACTTATAATGTCTTTGATAAAAAACAATGGTGTATTTTTATTATTATCAATCAGATCCATTATATCTTTGGGGAATTTCCTCACGTGTGACATTGAACAGTTTAACCTAAAAATAGTTATAATGCGATTAAAATAAGAATAGGACGGAATCGGCGCCATTTTGTGACGTCTAACTCTACAACCAACTTCACTTTATTATGGTGTCTTTTTCTTTGCGGACTGACAAGAAAAAGACACCTTTGAATCAGTCAAGTGAAGTTATTTTTATTCTAATAGTATAGCATAGTAAATGTAATTAAACTTCTTTCGCCGGCTTTGTAAAAAGGACCGAGTCAACTGTGAGGCCGCGTCCACATGCTTGGCAAACGATGGCAACAACAAACACGAACATGTGTGTGGATGGGTTTTGTTTGTGTTGGCTGTTTTTGATTGTGGTAGCCCGTGTCCGGCGTCGGTGTTGGTCTTTCTTCAACAATCAAAGGATGTTCGGTAAACAGTTTGCGATGTCGTCTAATGCTTGGTAGTATAATATGAAGCATATTGTTCGATTCTGTGAACGCTCGCCAAGCTTGTACAATGTAGATGCCTGTTTGTTGCGCTTGGTGTTTACCGCGAACGCCAAGCATGTGGACCCGGCTTGAGATGAGGCGCTTTTTACTTGTTGGCAACAGATGTAGTGTCCTAATAAAATAAAAAAAAAACGATACTACACATCTACTTTAGACAGAGGTGCACATTTACTTTTTATGTATACTTCCCATTTTATAACCTTGGATCCTACAAACGAAGCGTAAACAAGCACCTCTGGCCGACATAGTAACGGCGTTTATTAAACGGTAATTCTAGTTATCGGCGCATAAAATATGACAAGTCAAGGATGTAGCGTCACAAGAGGATTTTCAAGTAAAGGTTCTAAGTTAGTACACTATTAAAAATAACTAAAAAAAAGTGTTAAAATAAAAATACCTGCAACTAATATCTTCAATAACATAACTTTGCGTACACTTGCGTGACTTTACAATTTTTAAAAACATATGTTCATTACTATTAAATTGTAAATCTTTAATATATTCAACATCTAAATCGCATTGAACTATTTTATCTTTACAGACTGTGTCTGCGCTACTATAAGACGTTTCAAAAGTGTAGGAAGATGTTCCCGAGGAACTTAATTCGAGACTTGAATATGCACTATAAATATTAATATAAAATAAATAAATAAAAAATGTTAGGAGCATATTTTACAGGGTATAAGCAGACAGCAATCCCATAAAACAAACGTTGAATACATAGCGGCATTATGGTACCACGGTTCAAACCACTTGCCGGTACCAATGTATTTTTGATATATGTACTTTACCAAAGGGTTGTCCTGTTTCTATGATACGAGCACATTAGTAGCTTAGTAAAAAAAAAGTATACAAAAAAATAAAGATATGCGACCGTGGTTTAATGATGGTAAAATGATCTCACAAACCTAGAGCTCCTGGTTCAAAGCTGCTTGTATCTTATGTAACCTATATAGGTAACGGAGGCCATTCAGAAAACTAAATGCTATTTTAAATTGAGCTAGGTCAGTTTATACAATAAATTACCTTTTTGTAGAAGTATTCCGACCCTACCTACTTGCCTACCTGCCCACCTAATATTAGGCAACCACTTCTTAAAAATATCAATCAATCTATCAATCAAA
The DNA here is from genome assembly GCA_905220615.1 of Tinea trinotella. Taxonomy (NCBI): domain Eukaryota; kingdom Metazoa; phylum Arthropoda; class Insecta; order Lepidoptera; family Tineidae; genus Tinea; species Tinea trinotella. The sequence goes on from HG992312.1 coordinate 11,749,346, forward strand.
ATGTTACGCCCTTTTCCCACAGGGATAGGCAGAGACAATGGAGCGCCACTTGCCACGATCCTGACATAACTCCCTTGCTTCCCTTACATCCACAATACATAGAGCTTGTATGAAGACAAATACCAAATGACATTAATTAATCAAAATCCCTATAGGCAAAGACAACGGAGCGCCACTTTCCTCAAACTCTTTCGCCTCCTTTACATACACAATTATCTTCATACAGGCTCTATGGTTACGACTACTGCACACCTGGATGGTTTTAAAATGTCTCCCAATTTTCTAGGCCATCCCCGTTTTAAACCTGGCGACTGGGGCAACCGTGAACTGAGATGTTTTTTAGTCGTTGGCACTCTTGGAACACTATCATGGTTACCATCTAACCTAAGACAAAGTATTTATTATAATAATTTGCAATCAACTTACGTGTCAAGATCAGTGGTTGTCACCTTCCAATCTGAAGAAATATTATCATCGGAATTCTGCACTTCTAAAACATACACATACACCCACATAAATAATTAATACCATCATTATAAATACGAGGGGAGGTCATTAGTATATAAGTTGATTTTTAGCCATATTGCGTCTTTCGTTTACGAACAGTTGCCTACTAAACAAGTCAATCCGGGAGAAAACTGAAACTATGGAAAAAATTGATTATCGTGCTGTGATAAAGTTCCTTACCAAGCAAGGAAAGAACGCTCAAACCATATTGAATGAAATGGAAGCCGTTTATGGGGAACAGTGCCTTAGTAAATCAATGATTTATAAGTGGCATGGTCTTTTTAAACATGGTCGGGAGTCGATTGAAGATGACTGGCTCAGGACGGCCAGTTGAGGCCACCACATCAGATATCGTCGAAGAATTTGTACTAGAGGACACCCGTTTGAAGAGAAAACAGTTATCTGCATTAGTTGGTGTATCAGATACCACCATTTTGCGAATCCTACATGACCACCTATGTATGATGGATGGGTGTGTGCAAGATGGGTACCGAGAATGCTCACGCCGCTTCAGAAACTACAGCGCGTCGATGCGTCTAAGCAATTTTTGGAGCTCTGTGGACAGACGAACCTGCACAGATTTTGGAGCGGATTGTTACCGGAGATGAAACATGGGTTCATCACTTTGAGCCTGAGTCCAAACAGGAGTCTATGCAATGGCATAAGAAGGGGACACCACCGCCAAAGAAGTTTAAAGTGTCGGAATCGGCTGGAAAGTTAATAGCTACTGTTTTTGGGATTGTGAGGGGATATTATTAATTGATTACAAAGAAAAAGGAAGGACCATAACCGGAGAATACTACGCAGCGATATTAGAAAAATTAAAGGTCATCAAGGAAAAACGTCGAGGAAAATTGACCAAGGGTGTGCTGCTCTTGCAAGACAACGCGCCGGTTCACAAGAGCAGAGTTGCAATGGCTGCTTTGCATAAGTATGGCTTCGAATCAATAGTCCAGTGTACCAAGTGTAAATAGACAAGCACCATTAACCTTTTCATTATTTTATTTTATTAAGGTGATATACAGTTGAACAGTGTCCGGACAACTGCAAAATCTTAGCAGAGCTAAGCTCCACATTATGGTAGGTGCTATAACGGGGGTTTGTGGTTTTAATAAGCACCTGTATAATCTCAACATATCGGATAGCTCCCTCTGTAGGGGCTGCCTTAATGAGGAGGAGCACAAAGAAACCAAAGAGGATTGCTTTAAGTGCGTAAACGAGCCCTCACATAACTGTAACTGTACAGTTAAAAAGAACAAAATACCTATAAACTAATTACAAGTCACCAGATATCATAGCTTCATGATTTTAAAAAAATATTAAGACCCGGCATCTGAACTGTACTTGCTTATTGGTAAGAGCGAACGAAAATAACCGTCAATATGACAAACAGAAAACATAAATAAATAAATGTACATACCGAAAACCTGCACCAAGCTATTAAGATTCAAATCCATTTGTTTGTGATAATCCTTTGAAACAAAAAATGCCAATTGGCTGCAGCATCCCAAATGTTCTGTACCCTCAGGCCCGGGCCCTATTCCTTTGCAAGTGACAGTATATTGTGGATATCTAGTGACTATGTTACCACACCTGTAGAATGTGAAAAAGGATATTTCAATCAATCAATCAATCAATCAAACTGTCATTCTTTCCCACAGGAATAGACAGAGACAATGGATCACCAAATGCCATGATCCTGACACAACACCTTCGCTTCCCTCACATCCACGATTCTCGTCATTAAGCTCTATGGTTATGGGCACTGGGCAAATCAGCTTTCTTGAGGATGTCTCCGATTATAGGAGTAGCAAAAGGTGATTCCAATTGAAAAACATGCTATTTTAACATAATATTGTAAACTGTGGTGGGCAGTGGTGCCCAGTCTGCCAATCTGGGGTAGTACCACAACTTACAAGTATACAGACTGTAAAGTGACTTAGTCGCGTTTTGGAACCATAGCCACATCGAGAGAAGTCTGCTTTGAGAGAATGATGCGAGAGAGCTGAGCTAAGATCGAAAAAAGCGTTTCTTGAAAATTTAAAAACATTAAGGCGACCATGGTGTAGTCGCAGTGCAATGGTCATGCAAACCAAGAGCACAAGTTCGAAACCACCCACAGGTACCAATGTATCTCTGATATATGTACTTTAGTTGTCCTGTTTCTATGATACAAGCACTTTAGTAGCTTAGTATAGAAATGTAAAAAAAAAATGAAAATAATCAAATAAATAAAGCATCAGATAATGGTAATTTATACAGACTAGTAAAAATAAAGCAATATAACTTATTGCCTAATGAAAAAATATCAACATACCAATCGTGAAACTGTGACCTAGACCATTCAAAGAAATGATCTAATCTCCTCAACCCATTTGACTCCAAGCTTTTAAACAGCACATTGAAATCCCCATTTGGCGTAGTAATGACAGCTAATTGAGGTTTAATAAAACCAAAGATGGTGTGCACAAGTCTCTCTAAATCATGAGGTAGCATATGTTCTATCATTTCAATAGCCACTACAGCATCACAGCCTATTAGTCTGTAGTCCGGATCTGCTGCATTGCCTTGGTACAACTGTAAAAAAAGCATAACTGTTATTTATGTTGTCTCGTCTGTCCAAATAATTCCTCCTGCTTTTTTATGTTAGATGGTGTGAATTTAGGTGTTGCAAAATAAAAAGGATTGCGATGAGATTTTGGTTGCGATTTGAGATTAAGATGGTAGCTTAAGTGTTTTGAAATATATTGAGAAGTACAAAGTGTGGAGAAGTTGGCAGAAAATCGTAAGTTATCTCTGTTTAGTAGCAACAGATAGACTGGAATTAAATCAAAGTTTTCACCCTGATCAATTTGTTTATAGAAAGCTCTTTTGCTTAATAACTGAAATTGTTACTTCTCCATTGCCATATGACATCAATCAAATTGGCATGCCTCACAACAAAATTCTCACAGGGATAGTAAGTAAGTATTTGATTTTGTTTAGTCAAAGACAATATAAATAAAAAATAAAAAATAAACATACTAGAGTAGAAGTGATTACCTCTATTTTTATTGGTTCTTTTAAATTTGTATTGAGGCAGTTGGCAGCACATCTCAATGGTAGTTTGTCAATATCTACAGCCATGATTGTTTTAATACCAGGCAAATCCTTTAGATGGTTAACAAAACTGGCATCATGATAACCTAGATCAACAACCTGAAAATGTCAAAATTGTAACAATCAATTATTTCAAACATTTCTGTACTAAGCTATAGGCTGCAAGATGGATGTTGAGCGGTAATGGTGGTAAACACCGCTCAGTCGGAGACATCCTCAAGATAACAGGGCTGCCTAGTGCTATAACCATAGAGCTTATATGAAGAGAATTGTGCATTTGAGAGAAGCAAGGGAGTTGGGTCAGGATTGTGGCAAGTGGTCGCTCCATTGTCTCTGCCTATCTCTGTGGGGAAAGGCGTGACATTTTGATTGATCATAATTTGGTTGATTAACCAAGATCAGTCTTTGCTTGAGGAGCATCAAAATTACAAAAAACATCATCCCTGGCGTCCAAAAAATATAATTGAACAACTATTTTAGAGGAAGATTTAGAGCAGATATTGGCATTCAAAGGCTCAATGAATCTATTTACAAAGAATTGCATCAGTTCTAAAGGTAAATGGTGGCCCAACACAAATAAACAAATAAATATTGTGTTTCTTTTTGTAATAAATAAGGTGTTTACATTATCAATCAAGAAATCAGCAAGAAAGTGTCTGTAAATACTAATAGAGCGAGTTAATGTCTAATTATAAACGACATGGTAAATTGCAGGTTATTTTCTATTTAATAATACGCACCTTCTCCAATTTCCCTCGCCATTGTTTGTCCGTCAAACACTCCAGCACCGCTGCATACCTTTGCACATAAACTGGCGGGAAAAACACAACACCCTTTTCCTCATGATAATCTGAGAACACTTCCTCGCACTCCTCGTCTTCATATTCATCGCTTTTCCTCTTCAAAGATAAATACAAATAGCCAAAAACATTTTGAATCGCGTCGAATATTGATTCACGAAAGTAAACCAATGTTTGCACAACAATTATCATTTTGTTTTACCGGCAAATTTACTCCATAATTGGAATAATAATCCAAAGTATGTTCCGCTCCCTATTATTCAAAAGCCATAATTAAAAATATACGGAAGGCCCGCTTTTTGCTTCTCACCCTATATTTTAAATTTTAGCAACTGAACTGTCACAACTGTCAAAAAGATAATGACAGTTATATTTTTACAGGCAATTGTTTTTAAAAATACATACAATTATTGTGCAGGTAATTGCTATGATACATTTTCAAAAATAAAGATTCTAATTATTTAAATTAATGCATATATAAAGAAATATAACACATTGATAAGAAAAAAAAAAAAAGAAAATTAACTAAAATACATTATTAAAAGGAGTCCCTTTAGGCAAGGTTCCGAAGATACTGGCAGCGTTCCCCCTTTGAATAGCTAGACTAATTCTTTGTCCGAGGTAGCTGCCAACTCTTCGGTCTCCTGTGATGTCGACTAACCTTTTTGATATTTCCTTAAAAAGCCTTAAAGCGCTAGGACCCCACGGACCAAGGGTCTCGACACCGAATGGGACAAAATCATACTCGGAGCCTAGACCCCTGTATTTGCACGCTTTAGCTTTTTCAGCCGCTTCACAAGCCGCACCAGCTCTGCTGTTGGTTCCATGTAGATGGGAAGGTGCCAGCGTGTCTGAACAGGTTGCATCCCATACCAGCACCCGGCCCATCTTCCATGGAATCAAACTCATACCATCCGGTCTCTTACCATCATCTCTTGCAATACCAGTCGGCTCAAGTAGACTTGGCACGTTGACGGAGGCAAGAGACCGGCGTATGATATCGTTAAGTGCGGCATGTCTCGAGAAGCGGCCTGCACTTTTTTGGCATGACAGTCCGTGATGTCCTAGCTTGTCGACATCACTGCCACAGGGACATTTATGAGGAGCGCAGACCGGAACCCCAAGCCGTAGACAGGTTGCGATTCGGAGCGTGTCAGGCTCAAGAAATGTTCCTGTATTTGACGAAGGGTACGCGTGAAGCCAGTAGCCGGCCTCATGCGTACCCACGGCCAAAAGCCTAGCACGCGCCGAACCTGTACTACTGCTCAATAGATTGTCATAAGTCAATTTACAGTTTATGTCGTCCCAGCTCCTCTGTGAATTTGGAGAAATTGAAAAATTTTGACCTGGGCAAGCAATTAAGAAAGCGTTTCTAGCTTCTTCCAAGGCAGCAATCTCAAAGTTTAAAGGGGTTGCCCTTAAAATTTTACCTATGAGATTTGCTGAACTATGGACAGAAGATAGAAAGGCAGGTAAAGCTACACTGGAAATTTTGCGAATCCCTAAACCACCATAACGGATGGGTAGGGATGCTTGGGTCCAAGATTGCTCGTTCAGCTGCATATTAAGAATTGATTCTAAACTATTTTTTATTAAGTTGTCTACATGTTTTAAAAGATCTGGGTAATTCCAAAAAGAGCAGCAACGGAGCACATACGTGAATTTTGGGACGAAAAGACAGAATTTTAAGATGCAAAGTGCATAATGTGGACTAATTTCAAGGAGACGATCAGCAGAATTTTGAAATTTATTAATTGAATTTTTAATATATTCAGAAATAGATTCATCAAAAATTGGAGAACCTAAAAGGTAAAGTGAATTACTGTTAACTATTTTAATATTTGGAGCCAAAATATTAAATTTTTGTTTTACGTCGTTTAAATTTAAGGCGCAGTTATTTATAAAAAGTTCGCATTTGCTAAAATTAAGCTCCAAACCAATGGCTTCAAATTTACTTTTGATTAAAAAAAGGTCCGAAAACACAGTATTCACATCACCTCCTAGGGTCCCGTCGTCCAAATACCAAACGTTGAAATTAGAATTTAAATTTTTGATTATAGGATTTATAGCCAAACTAAAAATTGCAGGCCCAAGGGGATCACCCTGTTGACAACCTACTTCCGAGGACAGTTCATTAGAACGATATAACAATTTTGTTGGGTCAGCGTAACTGAGAAGAAGATAATTGTATATTTCCGGTATATGTTGTTTTATTTCCGTCAGCAGGGTATCCCTATTTACCGAATTAAAAGCATTTTTGACATCAATTTTGAGCAACACGTCAGGCTTTCCGTAAGTTAGGAAAGAGCGTAGGGCATGGACGGCTGCCTCACACCCTCCTTTTACACCGAAGCCTAACTGTACGGGTTCAAATTCCGAATTTAATTTTGGTAAAATATGTCGAACAGCAATTTTGGAGGCCAGACGTCGTAGTGTTGATCCAACAGCAATTGGTCTCACCCCTCCGTCCTTTTTGGTGAGAGCAATGAGGTTCGCGCCGAAAAGAATAGGAACAATTTCTGGATTGACATTACCGGAATACATAAAGTTGATTAATTTTGTGATAGAATTTACAAGTTGCTCGCCTGCATCACCCACAGAATGCGACGTTAAGTCTTTCAAATGTTGGGGTGAGATTCCATCCAAACCTGCAGCCGAACCTGGTTTAAAAGATAAAATAGCATCCGTAACATCTTTGTTTTGAATTTGAAGGCATGCTTGCCCTGCTGTTGGTGGGTCGAGAAAATATGGGTTTAATGGAGCTGGAGGATGTTTTGTCCGTAAGGCCTGAAGAGTGTCAGGGGTATCTGGTGATAGCACATCGTTGGAGAACAAAAGGCGAGCGGCACCTTTGAGATCTCCGTCACTGATTTTGTTTTCTATGAGTTTGTTGCGATTACGAGGGGCATCATGTTTGATGCTCCTCGTAATCGCAAGAGGTGCGGGAGAAGGCAAGGAGCTCACAGCACAGTTATTCTTAATCTTTTGTGTTAGTGATAAATTTGGTTCATTCGTTTTTATTATGTGTAGTGTGTTGTATGAAAATAAAAATAGGTTCTGCCAGTCTTGAGTGCAATTGCTTATGTAACATTTCTGTATTAATTTTGACAAATGTGTAGCAACGGTTATTCGTGCTCCTCGAGGGATTCTTTTTACTACAGGTATACTATTTTTTAAATTACTAAGATATTTGTGGAAAGGTGTTGAATTGTTGGCTACATAAGTAGGCGCACTCGGAATAATGGGATGAATGTCTATAGGTGAACTGTTTTGGCTAGAACATTTCCTGTGTATTTTTGTAGTGTGTATGTTGAGGCCTTTTAAAGATTTGAATGACTTGCTGCACTGTGAACATGTATGGGTCGCGTTCGACGTGCCATCACAAGATTGTGTCACGGACTGCATTCACAACTGGTTAATAAATTCACAAAAAATAATAACTTAAAAGAAATTTATAAACACAATAAAATAACAAAATGTACACATTTTTCACAATTTTTTCCAGCTTCTATGCACTCGCTGCAAACTTTCCTTTGCAAATATTCTGGCTGCAACTGGCCTGTCGAGGCTTCCCTCTATGGGATTCTGACCTTTGGTTCTCAACAGCTATCCCACGAGCTGTTTGCTGGTCGTTTCCAACTCGCCAGATATACTTTGCCTAGTTGTCGGCTATGTTCGACGAAGAGTTGGTGGAAGGATGACTGAAATTATTATTATTTATAATGTAATATAAATAATATTAATATAATATAATATAAATATAATAATAAAAGATTCTAATTAAATAGGAATATAAATCAAATTAAATTTTAATGTAGGTTTCAATATTAAAATGTTACACCTAAGACTGCGTTAATTAATAATAAAAAGGCAAGCGCCAAAAAAAAACAAGTATTTTTATGTTTTAAGAATTAGTGCCTGTCCACACATTCCGGTTGCGGGCGGTAGTACTTTGTGCGGCGAAGTGTATGAACGGTAGCTTCTACACTTTCCGGCGAATTACAATACATTTCGCTGCCAGTTACCCGGCACCAACAACTTGGCAACCAGAATGTGTGAAAAAGTACTTTTACAGAAGCTTCAGCACTCCGTTTAGGGTTGTGGTTGTACTACAAATCAATAAACACAACAAAAAAAACGTTGCTTGACGCAACTTCAGCGTTATGCTCACGGCTCACTGGTGTGTGCTCAGTGCCTAACTGTTCGTAGTAAATTAAAACGGCTTTGTTGTTAATGGCTTCGCTGTTATTCCCGCTTATTTCGTCTTAGCAAAAGAATCAAAAACTTGCATTTTACGTCCACCTTTTATCGTGAACAGTTTTAGATTACTTAGCTCATTTGATTTGTGTAAGCACGAAGAGAGAACGTAAGACACAATGTCTTACGTTGTAGAAACGCAACGTGGACGTTGTGTTTATCTTACGTACGCGTTAGATAAACACAGCGCTCGTGTGAAAGGAGCCTTATGTTATTATCCTTTCTTAAGCCAGCTTTAATATTCTTTACATATCCAATTTTGTTTTTTTTATATCCACGACTCGCCAGTGGAATAAATTGCCAATTCTGATCAGAAGTTCAAATTGAATTTACTGCTTCATGAAGTTATACCAAATACAAAAAAACGTATCACATTGAGATATTATATGTATTCATATTATATCAAGGCGCCGCTCGCGTGGTCTCAGTGTAGTAGGTACCTATCAAAATTTAAAGCGGTCGGCATGCGCCCCCTAGGACTCTGCGCCCGGGTGCACCGCACCCCTTGAACCCCCGGGTAAAGACGGCCCTGTCTATTGTACCTACTTATTTGTGTGTATTTGTCTGTATTAAATTTTATTTAAGTACTTGTTTTATTATATTTTTTACTGAAATATGCATCCCATTGTCTGCTCACATCTAACCATGGTTACTTAGCTGTAAGAGATTGATCCTATTGGCAAAGTAAGCTCGCCAAAGTAGAGTAAATTTTAATGCAATAAAAAATTAATTATAGTTAGGTGAGTTGTAATGTAAAAGTTAAACCGAAAAAAATATATGTATGTGCACATAACCATAGAGCTTGTATAAAGAGAATTGTGGATGTGAAAGAAGCGAGGGAGTTGTGTCAGGATAGTGGCAAGTGGCGCTCCATTGTCTCTGCTTATCCATGTGGTAGAAAAGTGTGTCAATTTAATTGATTGATTAATTTGATGTAGAGATTAAAAACATCAAATTAATGTACGAATAATAAGGAACTGGTTTTTAAATGTGCATTACCATTGGACGTGCGTTTCAACTGTAGACAATGTGAAAGTAAGTACGTCATTGACTATTGTATTAATTTAGCATTGTCTTAACTTTGTTGGGGCGTAACTTTCTACTTTGAGATACATGTAATAATTATAATATAACACCTATGTAACTTTGCAAGGTAAAGACCTCGAAATGACTTTTGTCGCGTTTTGGGATTAGCTTGAAAGTTAGCGGTTTAAACTCGGTCGACAAACTTCTACTACTACAGATATGTGATTTATTTAGTTATTCATTAATAGGTGCAAAAACAGCTTACAATCGAAACATTATAAAAGGAATATAACAATAAATGATTGTAGTGGCAGTCGTCTCCATTCATAGACCGCACCCCAGCTTAACATCAGACAGGGTGTGCTGCCTTGTCGAACCACAATTAATGAAACCACATTTGGGCTAAGTAAAAACTGCTTTACTATGTCAGCTATTAGTCGTCCACTGCCAGACATACGAGTAGGTGACTCACAGTGATCTCCACAATGGACTTCTTAAAATAACCTGCATCCAGCAGTTTTCCGCTACCTTCAATTTTCAATGTGGGTAATATAAATTAGGTTATTAAAAGTTGGATAGAAAAATAGTAATAGCATTGAAATATGTCAAAATTTAATAAATGTTAATTCAAACGATAGATTCCAAAGTCATTCTTCAACATGTCGGCTTGCAATTTTCGCGGCACTATCCGAGAACATCAATCGCTAAAATACTTTATTGCCCTTCTAGCAAAACAAACCTTGCATTTAACGCAAGGTTTGTAATTACATACAAACCTTACTACTTATGGGAATACATGTACTCACATCAAGGAGCTAGACTAGTGTTTCCCAATTATTTTAGGCCATGTAATGCCATTTTAGGCATTTCAAAAAAATTTTGTCCCCCATACAAAAGTTTCGACCTCTAAAAATTGTTTTGTTCCTTTAAGAAATATAAATGGTTACAGCATTTTTTTTAAGAATTTTGTCACAAGTTAAAGTCATGTCGAGTCCATTTTTAAATTGCCCCCCTTAACTATCAAATTAAAAGGGGGGCTGTGGGGAGTGCGCCCTACGTTTGGAAACACTGATCTAGACATTTTTGGTGACACTTTAATATTTTAAAAATCAGTTATTTTTTCCACTGAATGTAATTTGTTCGCTTTTTTCTTGTTTATATTCATATAGTTTTGCATCATATTCTTTTTTTATTAGTTTATATATTGTGTATGATTTTGATAATTTATTGTTGCTGAAGATTTAGTTCAGGAAACATTTTTTAATCTTACTGTGTTCTTTTGGTCAATGCTGCGTGCGCCTATAATGGGTACACATATCAAAAATTTGACAAATTGTGTTTTTTATTAATTTTACCAGTGTAATATGTGTTGTATTGGTGCGCCTATTTTGTATAAATAAATAAATAAATGCATATATCATAAAGTCAGTATTTCGAAGATTGCTGACACAAATGTATTAAAAATAACGCGGGTCAACGCAGTTTTGATTCTTAACAATATAAGAATAAAAAGTCTTTAAGTTTATTTCTTAAGTGTATTTACAAACCAGACGTATTTTCGGCGCGTATAAGCTCATTTTAATGCGATTTCGTTTCGGCATCAGCTTAACTAAGGTACTTTACGGTTTATACACGTGAAATTGGTAATACCACCCGGATTGGCAGGAAGGACCACCTTCTGTCAGCCTACCACGTCTACCACGTCTACAAAGTGTTTGCTTTGATGATCTCTTTTGATCTCTTTAACTTTCAATTCTGGATAGGTAGAGGTGTATCTATTGTAATGCAACTTAATTGTCAAACACTGTCATCAAGCAATAAAATAAATATGAAAAATTGCATGGAAAGTTTTGTAGAAAAAAAAAATTTATTAAGACCTTTTGTTAGCGACGAAATGAAACGAAAATTTTGTACTAATTTGTACCGGTTTTTAGTTTATGTGCGTATGCGCTGGTGAGCTGAAGAAAAAGAGCGCGCGAAGCTCACGATCGTCAGTCGCGAGTTTACCACCGCGAGGGTCGGATAGCTATCTAGTCATTATATATTTTTCTATAATAAAAAGGTCGCCATGAAAGTGTTCATCGTTCTTGCAGCAGTAGCTGCACTTGCGAGTAAGTTATGGTTGATTTTATTACCTAAATAGCAATTTACTAAATTGAACTGCACAACTACATACTTACATATGAATTGGATTAATTAATCGTTCAAAATGTTAAGCCTTAATTCCCATATCTTTGGGCTGCCCTTTTTTCTCTATTAATAACGCGATAAATATTTTGTAAAAATTATCCAAGAATTAGTATTTTAATACAAAAGATCTCAACGCGTTGACTGAAAATTTTCAATAAAACCTATTTTTACAAGTGCTTTATACGCCCATATGTTTTCATCCAAGGTTATAGGATGGGAGACCCCCATCTATAGCCTTGGATTCGTAAAGCGAAGCGTAAAAAATACCTCTGACCTACATAGTGATGATGATTGTGGCAACGATGTACAGAGTAGGTTTCTTTAGTCATCGGTGCTCCTGGACTTCTCTTTGCTTAAGAGTGTTTTCTTCGCCATCTAGTAAGCAAGAGAGGGTCCAAGAGGGCAGACGACTGAAAAAAAAACGGCGTCACTATGCTGACTTTATTTTATTTTAAGTGTACACGCCGTAAAGTGACTCAGTCGCGTTTCGGGATCAGCTTGAAAGTTACTAGTCCCAACTGGGTGCTTCAGCTTATTTTTTTTATTATTTTGACTCGACATCTGACCTTAACCTTCCTGTTGGTAAGCATGATGAAGGTCCAAGAGTGACGACGACTATAAAAAGCTGCCTCAGTTTACAGCTCAGTCGCCCTTACTATGCCGGCGAAAGCTCTTCTTTACGCATCGCTTGAAGGATCGAATGCTATAAAAAGGGATGAACTCATGGGCATGCAAAGCATTTTACTTGTCGATTGTTCTATGAAGAAACGACGCACCATACGTTTAAGTTCGACTGCTGATTCGGTCGTTAGATATGTGCGGTAATATCGAGCCATAAATTTAAAAAAATCACAACCGTTACATAGACACTTGCTACATAACACTTGTTAATTAGTAAGCGTTGTGTGCAACGACCTACTATAAATAAATGTCACTTCGAACCGTTACAGATTGGTGTATTAATGGTCATTGGCCTATTGTGAAAGAGGTTGTATTGCAATCGTTCATATACCTACCATAAATAAGAAAGGATTTTTCGTGAAATTATTTTGTTTAAACATTCCTTGTATTTAATGCCTAAATAGGTTTTTTGAGCCTTTTTTAAGTCGGGTGAAATAATATATACCTTTTTAAGAATTATAACTGTATCAATCAATCAATCAAATTGTCACTCCCTTCTCCCACAGGGATAAGAAGAGACAATGGAGCGCTCCTGACTTGCCGATCCTTGCTCAACTCCCTCGCTTCCTTCACATACAATAAGACATAATACGTCAAACAAGGCAGGCCTAGGAGGCTGTTCGCCGACCAAATCGGAGACATTTCCAAGAAAGCTAGGTTACCTAGTGGCGTAGACTGTAACCGTAGAGCTTGTATGAAGAGAATTGTGAATGTGAAGGAAGCGAGGGAGTTATAACTGTAGTACATAGTTATTCTAAAACTATGTTAAACAGTAGAACTTGCATGAAAAGAATTGTGGATGTGAGAGAAGTGAGGGAGTTGTGTCAGGATCGTGGCAATTGGCGCTCCTTTGTCTCTGCCAATGCCTATGGGAAAATGGCGTGACTATTTGATTGATTGATATAAAAGTACACTCAAAAAGTATATATAAAAAGCATAATATTATATAAAATATATTTTTATATGATATTTTCGTACGTAATTAAAAAGAATAATACCGGCGGTTTTAACATGTAATAAATATGTCAAAACATAACGTATCTGCTTGTTACGAGTGTGCCAAAAACCAGTATTTATATTTTATGTAAAAGGTTATGAATCGTTTTCCTAGTAACAATAATTTCATATTATTATCTTTAAAATATCAATATCCATCACATCCACAATTCTCTTCATACAAGCTCCACGGTTATGGGCACTAGGCAACCCAGCTTTCTTGAGGATGTTTCCGAATTAGTCAGAAAAAGGCATGACTTTGAAATTTGATTGATTGGTAGTAATTACCTAACTCCCGCACTATACTTTCTTTAAATTTCTAATTTAGCTACTAACAAAAATAGTTAACTTTTTCATAGCGGTTAACGAATTTCATCAACTAAGCTTTCCCCTCTGCTGGGTTTGTGCAAAAATTGACATTGACATTCACTCGGCGATTTGCTCTAAAAAATTTCAACTATGTTTATACATTTTTTATTAGAATTGCTTTGTCGCCGCAAAATGATATAAAATATTTGCGTAAAGTTATTATGTGTTTGGAAATCGGCGGTTTTGTGTAATTGTCATTTGCATTGCAATTTCTTGTTAATTCATTTAACATTTCTAACTATTGCGAGGAATTTTGAATACATTACTGTACAGTGATTCACTTGTATTGTATTGTATTGTATTAATTAATTTTACAATTATATCACCAAAAGAGATTTAAATTCGTTTCCCGATGTAAATAAATATGCAGAAATTATTAGAACATATTTTGATTTGTTTATTATTTAAACAAACTTGTTCATTAATTTGCTTTAATCAAATTTTCACGCCTTCATTCCCACAAGGATATGCACAAGAAATACAACCCCTACCTTATTATACATCCGCAATTCTCTTATTATATGTTTATTTTTATGGTCAGTGACTACTATTATTGCTGATATATTTATCATTTATTTATTTATTTGTCTTTTTTTATCGAAAACCAACCGTGTATTGTTACCTCCACTGCTTCGAGTAAATAAATTAATAAACAACTGTATTAGTTAGATGGTTACAGATAGCAAAGTTGACGTGACCGGTTCGACATGCTAGAATGTATACCTAAGAGCAATTTTGTTATGTAAAATTGTGAATTATGTACATGCTCTATTTGCTTATTGAAATGATACGGAAGTACCTACCTATTTGTAGACAACGCTTTACCCAATTTAGAGTTTATTGGCTGCTAAAAATTGTCCATAACCGCCGCGATATAGACATTAGACAATATATCATAAGAAGTAAATAATTAACGAGATTCTTCTGGGAAACTTTCCGTCATACGCGTTTCGAAGTCATAGTCATAAGATTAGCAGATAAGCATATGAACAATGGTATTTTTTGGTCATTTCATTCCAAGAGATAATAATATATTGTTTTAGACAGATATTTTTAGGCAGGTGTATTTTTGGCCAAATCGGACACATCCTAGAAAAAGCTGAGTTGCCTAGTACCTATATCCGTAAAGCTTGTATTAAGAGTATTGTGAATGTGAGGGAAGCGAAGTTGTGTCAGGATCGTGGCAGTTGACGATCCTTTATGTCTGCCTATCCCTGTGGGAAAGGCGTGACAATTTGATTAATTGATTGTAAAAGAACTAAGTTAGCTTTGTATTTCTATTAGATTTGAGCATACTTTTAAAGCTCAAACAACTGACAACTTCTTACCTCATTGAGATTAAAAAACTGACCTTTTAAAGATGTCTATGCTAATTTACCATATAGATTCAATATTAAGATGTATCAGTGAACGATGTTTTGTATGTTGCAAGTCCCACTTTCACTTCTCAGTGGGGGCCGGTGTTGCGTCAGGGTATCGATTGCGATACAGCCTCGTCGTCTTCCCCTCTGATAGCATACATTAACACATACTGTATTGTCATGCGACATATTCAATAGATGCCTGATAAATAGTATATAGACATTGTATGGAGATAATTGTGGATGCGAAGGAAGCGAAAGAGTTATGATGTAGGTTAGGACGTGATATTATTGATTATAGTTGTTGTTTTTATTGTGACTCGACATCTAACCTTGACTTGCCTAATGGTAACCGAGGAGCGGTCCAAGAGAGCCAACGATTAAAAAAAAATGTAACCCAAAAAGCTTATCCCTGATACGTTTTCTGAGTCACTCTGCACTTGGTCCGACAAAAACTGGTTATTCTTTTATCGTATGTTAATAATTCACAAATATATCTTCTTAAATTGTTGGCTTTGTGTTTTGATCGTGTTTTTGTGTACTGATCGAAATCCTTCCAAACCAAGATTAAATGAGTTGTAGATAGTGGTGATTTGTAGTCTGCCGTCCTGACTGTACTCAATGTGAAGTGACTCAGTCGCGTTTCGGGATGCATTCCAAGGCAGGCATAGCAGAGGTGATTGTTACTTTAATTGTAGTAGCAGTCGCCTTCATTCACGGCTGCTCTCTAAACTGGGTGCTGTCATATGTCGAGCCAAACAAATATTGCATACAAACCTACTCATAATGCCTCTTAAGCTCCAGAATACTGAATCAATTTTTATGCGGCTTACTATCGCATTTATTTTGGATTTGATTTTTTAATTTTTCATTAAACCAAAATATACGCGATTGTGAGCCGCATAAAATTTGTTTAATTCATTAATCAATGTTTGCGCAAACTCTAAGAAAATACTTTCCAGTATACTGTCTAGAAGCATAACAATTACAAACTCAAAAACTCTTTCCGTTCTTGTAAGTTAATAATCATTACACGTAAACTGTCTTAATATAATGTAGATCAGAAAGGTATTGACTGACAAGTAACCAAGTGCAGTATTACATAAGTATATAATATATTACATAACTGTAATTCTGTCTTCTTTTAGCGAAGAAAAAGTGAGGTCCTTACCTAACCTGACCTTTAGCAAATGCCATGGGTTACTAATACTGGTTTTATTAGAATTATAAACCTCTTAAATTGTTATGAATTTATAAATAATAAATATAATCTTGATTGATCTTTAAAGCTTAGAATAATTATAAATTTATAATGTCTTACAGTCAAATTAGCTTAGAAACGTTTTTAAATTCGTAGCCTAAGAGCGCACCAATTGTTTCCCTGACGAAACATATTATATATATACATACGTCACATACCCTCTTGAAATCTTGGTCAGATGGAAGCACTTCAGGTTTAAAGCGACATATATCGAAGGGCAATCGGGCAAAATATATTGTTCATTTATTTATATGCTGAACTATTATATATATTTCTGTGCGACATAGTGTTCGTGACTGAGGTAGCTGTAACTCTTGGTCTTGGTCGCCCCTTGCTTATTATCAGGCAAGTCAAGGTCATAATTATAAGAAGACATAATAACTAATTATATCTTACCATTTTTACTTCACTACAGGTGCCCAATTCAAATGCCCAGCAAAAGACGGTCAATATGAAGACGAGAGGCAATGTGACAAATTCTACGAATGCAGAGATGGCATAGCAACTACCAAGTTGTGTCCTGATGGTTTAGTGTTCGACCCAACAATTAGGAAGATCAACAAATGCGACCAGCCCTTCAATGTCGACTGTGGCGACAGGACAGAATTGCGTAAGTAATGTTGCTTTGAAATTATTATTTATAAATAATAAAATTGTATTATGAATCCTTTAAGTGGACTGGAATCTGACGGATAAAGTAAAGACAATTAAATCAACCGTCAACTGAGGCATTTTTTTAGGCGTCACCGTACCTAGTTGTATGTAGTCGTAGGGTAGTCGCAATAAAAATAATAATAACCTATGTCACCTATGTCAAATTATTAGGGATAATCGTCTTTTTTTTAAAGGAGAAGAAACAGCGTTATATTTAGCAATTTTTATCTATAAAATACCTAAGTCTCCTTCTATACCTATTTATATAAATACTCATAAAATACTCGGTCAGGAAATGCAATACTTAAACCAAGGTTAAATGAAAGTGCTACTTTGTTCCTACATAACGAAGGTTGACAAATCCGGACTCGAAGTGACAACCTTTGACCATCAAGGTTGTTGAAACATGAACTCTAGGTTAACGAGTGCAATTTTAAATCATTATGTATCATACAAGTATGGTACTATCTCGAGAAAAAAAACTATAAATCCTGTCATACAACATTTAAACCAGTTATATATTTAACTCCATAAAAACGTTTTTTTTTTTTCTTTAATTTGGGCCTTTATTTTCTAATATTTATTAATTCAATTGAATAATGCGAATACTTGTTAATCAACAAAAAGAGGCAGATGTTTGCTCCGGGTATGATTGACTAAAAGTGGTGCCCAGTCTGCTGAATAGGGTAGAATTTTTTATTGTTACTCGACATCGTTCCTTACCTGATGGTAAGCAAGGGGAGGTCTAAGAGCGCCAACGGCTGTAGAAATAAATCAGTTCACGGCTGCCTCAGTCGCTGTCACTCAAGGGCGCATGCCACCACATTCAAGGGCACAGAGTGAAGTGAGTTGGTCGCTTTTCGGGATTAGCTTGAAATTTTCCGGTTTTAACTAGGGCGACATAGTGGATGCGACTGCTACGTGCAAATATTTATTTATAGTAGTAGTTGCCTTCATTCCTGAACCGCAACCCAGTTTAACGTCGGGCTGGGTGCTCCCGTATGTCGAGCCCCCAAAACAATTTTCTTAAATAACTATATTGATAAAACAATTCTCAGACAGTTCAAAAGAACAACACAAAATAGTTTGGCTTTAGATTACAGTCTAAGTGGAAACTAATGTCAAAGTATTACCAGATATTTAAAATAAATAGAGCATCTTGTTTATTGTTTATTATCAAATGTTGTCATGAAAATACTATTCCTAACAAAGTTTGTTTAGTGTCAAGATTGACAGAAATTCCTACTTGAAGTGCCATCTTGAATGAACTAAAACTTTTATCAAAGAAACCCCCATTGTATTTAAATAAGGCGGTAACATTAATGATGTTACTTCGAAAAATGTAAATTAACGTGTTGATTGAATATGGAATTTATCCTTAAGGAATACATGTATACACTCATTCATATTATAGACATACCTCATATTGATAGTCGATTTGTTTCCAAAACAGCAAAACTCACTGATATGTTACTCCGATTGGCCTCACACTAAGTAGTCAATTTATCCCTAATAAGTCCATGATTATCAAAATTGTATGGACCTAAATATATTTATGAAATTCTTACTAGTATAATCTTCAGAGTATTGCCTTTTAGACATTGCTTGTATCATTAGTTCAATGAATGATTTAGTTTCTAGTTCAATACGTCAATCACATAGCCACATAACAGTTATTACAACAAATGTTTAAGTGTATGGCAGCCATTAGAATAAATAAATAGGTAATGCACCTGAACCTACGTGTACAAAATAACAATTGATACAATATAGATCTATATAGAACGTGTACTTAAAATTCAAGCAGAACGGTTTTTGGTTATTGTTACCCCGCTTGTTGTTAAGCAGAAGTGCGGCCCATAAATAGAGGCGACTGCTAGCTTTACCCTTATTTTAAAATATGCAACGTTAACCTTGCAAACTTAGGTAATAAATAAGCTTTTAAAACCTGTCGTGGCACCTAAAACACCATAAAGCGAATAACTAAATGCTGTTTTTTTTTTGTTTTTTTTTTCCTACACGTTGTTTCTTTTATACATTTGGAAATATTTAACCTTCGTCATTGGGTTAGGAACTAATAAAATAAAATGGTTATCTGTTCATTATTCCATAAAGAATTTATGTACATGCTGATGTTATAAATACACTTCCAGATTAATAAATATTTTAAACCAATTATTTAGGGTCCACGTAAATTAACCTAGTCACAATAAAATAAAAAAAATAAGTGTTCTTTAATTTTCAGAACCACCAAAGCCTAACAACCAGTGCCCCCGTCGCAATGGTTTCTTTGCCCATCCAGATCCTGCTAATTGCAATAGCTTCTACAACTGCATCGAAGGTGAAGCCACCGAAGTAGCTTGCACAGCTGGTCTCCACTTCGATGAATATTCCGGAACATGTGTCTGGCCAGACTCTGCTGGAAGACAAGGATGCAATGTTCAACAAAGTAAGTGGCTCTGAGTTTTTATTCTTTTAAGTCTGATGTTAAGCTAGAGAGCGAGCTCAAACTGGTGCAATTCCATACTGATCTGGAATCGGTAGTTAATATGTTTTGTTTGTCGTATTAAATTTATTATGAATGGAATTAACAATTCCATACATCTAGATAATCTGACGACCGTGAAATGACTCATCTCGAAAGTAACTGGAGCTATGCCAAAATAGTGAATACGCCTGCTACTTGTATAACTTCCCAGAAACAAATTAATTAAACTAAACATACCAATTACCAAAAAGAATCTAATAAGGAACAAAATGTGATTATTTCAGGAAAAACTAAGGATGGTTTTGAATGCCCTAAGGATCAACCAATAGATGCCCAAGGTCAAGCTGTAGCCCATCCTAAATTCGCCCACCCAACTGACTGCCAACGCTTCTACGTGTGCCTTAATGGTGTTGAACCGAGAGACTTAGGATGTACAGTCGGAGAAGTGTACAACGAAGTTTCACAGAAATGTGATGCCCCAGAAAATGTACCTGGGTGGTAAGTTTATATTCAATCAATCAATCAATCAAATTGTCAGGCCTTTTTCCCACAAGGATAGGCAAAGACAATGGAGCGCCACTTGCCACGATCCTGACACAACTCCCGCGCTTTCTTCACGTTCACAATTCTCTTCATACAAGCTATGTGGTTATGGGCATAGTAATACTTGAAATAATTTATCTAGGCATTTATCTGTCGCAGCAGTATCCTCCAGTCATAGATCCTACTCAGATGAGCGGTCATAAAAAAACCATTACAGATTTTTGAGCTAATATTTTCCGTATATTTTGAGTTATTTTTACTTCTGGATCTGGATTCGAAATGCCAAATTTTATTTTGTAATAGCAACCATATACATATCAACTATTCCGAGTAGTCATATTTACTAGTACAGGGGGTAATAATACTGAAATGTAAACAAATGACAATAAACCTAATGTTTTTATTATTACAGCGAGGACTGGTACAAAGATGCCGAAGAAACAGCCGCGCCACCCAAGGGAAGAAATTAAACGCTCTCTATTATTAGTTAATAAATAATTCAACCTAAGACTTAATAAATTTAAATTAAATAAATTACAATTGCATTTTTATTTTGTATACAACTAGAAGAACCTGTTACAATAAACAATAAAGTTATTATACGAAACAAACCAAACCACCAATTAAACCTTTTTTTTATTCAGTCGACTTTTTGTATAGTAATGAAATGAAAATACCATTTTATGCATCATCACCGCCTTTTAGATGCCAGTTGGAATAAAGCATAAAGGTCCATAAATGTCGACGATCGATCGAACCGTCAGATCACGGCTGCCCCAGTCGCAATCACTATGCCGGCCAAAGGTGCTTCTTTACATGTGTTACATCGCTTGAAAGATCCAAGGTTATAGGATGGTGACCACCTAGGTATTGAAAATAATTTAACTAACGTCAATTTCCACTATCCTGATACATCTCTCTGATTATTGATGGTTATCATTAAATTTGATTTAATAGGTAGTAATATAAAATAATATAAAAAAAATATTTTAAATCAATTCGTAATATCAATTACAAAATATAGCTTTTTGTATATTTTGTATATATAGCTAAGGTATATATACAAAATATAGTATATTTTGTAAAAATTAGCTATATTTTTTAATGTACAAATAAACTTAACAAATTGTTGCTCAGCAAATAACAGATTAACAAAATGTTTAATTCATTTCAAAGAACTCAAAAATTTATTAAAAGGTTCATTGTATAATGTTTATATATCAAACGTCAACAAAAAGGTAAAAAAACTACTAAATTAAAATATTGTCAAGGGTGACGAAATATGAGACCCACAATAAATGATAATTACAGCCAATATAATAAGTAAATGGAGTACTGTAATATCAATAAAGATGTTCTGAGGTTAAAATTTTACGTAAATATTAACTTTTTGGCCATGAGGTACATTCACCTCACTCCAATACCATTCCCAAGAGTTTAGTGAATAAACTAAGTCAATAATTTTTTTATTTAATATCAAGACAAACCGTTTAATAATGTTTTTAAATGACATTAAATTCGTTAAATCAGGATAGATGTCGACAGACTTGGACGAACGGTTTAGCGACTGGTTTATTGCGCGTAAAGTCCCGGGTTCGAATACCGGTCGGAGTAAATATTTGTTTCATAGCTTTTGCTTGAAATATTTAATAATTACATTAAATATTGCAAATATATGTTAATAAAAAAAAAGGTGGATATTTGCTTCGGGTCTGGTTATCAAAGAGTGGTAGGCAGTGGTACCCAGTCTGCCGATCCGGGGTAGTACCACCACTTACAAGTATAGAGACCTTAAAGTGATTTGGTCACGTTTCGGGATCAGCTTGTAAGTTGTAGGTTCCAACTAGGGCGGCATAGTGAATGTGATTGCTACTCACAGTTATTGAATTGTAGTAGCAGTGACATTCATTCATGGACCACACTTCGGCTTAACATCAATAGCAAATTGACCGATAAAAAATAAAAACTGACACGGACAAAACTGAATCTCTTGGATTTTCCCTTACTTATCATTAGGCAATTAGAGATCGAATATCTAGTCATTTAGTAAAAAGCGGCTATTTTAATATTACAAACAGACACTACAATTTTATTAATCTGTATGTATAGATATAGATGTATAAATAAATAAATAACTCAAAATAATATTAGTAATCATAACCGGTTTGATCACCAGTTAACACATGGCACATGGAACATGGAACATGGAAAGGATGAATGAAAGTAGATTGACGAAAGGAATTTATAAATCTGATGTGGGTGGATGCGTTAAACAAGGCAGGCCCAGGAGAGTGTTTTCCGACCAAATCGGAGACATCCTCAAGAAAGCTAGGGTGCCTAGTGCCCATAACCACAGAGCCTGTATGAAGAGAATTATGGATGTGAGGGAAGCAAGTGAGTTGTGTAAGGATCGTGGTAAGTGGCGCTCCATTGTCTCTGCCTATCCCTGTGGGAAAGAGGCGTGACAATTTGATTTGATTTGAAAAACCGATGTGCAGCCGTCAATTTTTGTATCTAATTATCATTACCAATTTATATAGAAAATTATTATAAATTATTTATAAATCTGTTTAACGTATCAATTAGGTGAATTGATACGTTAAACAAGGCAGGCTCAGGAGGGTGTTCGCTGACCAAATCGGAGACATCCTCAAGAAAGCTAGGTTGCCTAGTGCCTATAGAGCTTGTATAAAGAGAATCGTGAATGTGAAAGAAGCGAGGGAATTGTGTCAAGATCGTGGCAAGTGGCTCTCCATTGTCTCTGTCTATCCCTGTGGGAAAAAGGCGTGAGAATTTGATTGATTGATTTATACAGAAATAATACAAGCATTAGAAAATGACAAAATAATACCTAAAGATATTGCTTTTGTATAAAATTATGTAAATTCCATAAATACACTATTTATGTATTATTCATAATTGTAATAAGTTCAATAAATTTTGGTGCATTGGATAATGGTATTTTGTTTATTTTGGAAGACCAGTTAGGTCGACGTCCTTTGGTTGGCAATTCAAATTTATTTTTACTTACTTATTTATATAAAAGGAAAGGTTGGAAATATATTTAAGCTAACGTCGAATTTTAAAGATACTAGCCAGGCATAGTGAATGTTTAAGAGTGGTAGGCAGATATTTAGTGGTATTTAATTCACCCAGTCTGCCAATTCCGAGTAGTAGTAATTTACCCATTCAATTCAAGTGTAGAGACTGTGGAGTGACTTAGCTGCGTTTCGGGATCATATCTCTCATCGGGATTTTCATATTTTCCAGATTAGTCATAATTTAGATATAACTACCATTTTAGTGTGCCCTGTAAAATTCACTAAAACGGAGTTAGTCACCTTGAGCTTTTTGGATTCGACTACTAGTTGCAGTTATTTAAATCTAGTAACGGTTGCCTCCATTTATAGACCGCACTCCAGCTTAACCGTAGGCGGGGTGCTGTCATTTCTTTTATATATATCTATATTAAGCCTTTAAAAAAGTATCATAGAAACAGGACGACCAAAGTACATACAAAAGAAAGATACATTGAAGCTGGCAAGTGGTTTTGAGCCGGGGACTCTCGATTTGCCTGACTATTTCACTATGTACCACTATACCACGGTCGCATTATGTCTAACCCCAATAAAACTAAGAAAAATAATAATGAGATTATTGTTTGGTTAATGTGAGTTACGAGTAACAAGCCCATTGCGCCGCATTCCTAACAAAAACTATTTAGGAATTTCTAACATAATTATAAATTAGTACGTAATGTTTCCCTAACTTGTTTGTTTGGCAATGCAGTTTAACCACAGTCATGGTTCGCAAGTTTCATATCTTGATAACAAGCGTAATTGTGACGCCAAAACATTAAGGTGTTAGAAATTTTAACTTCAAAAATGTTACCTTTCGTAATTATTGCAAAATTTCAAGTTTAATGTGACTTATTAATAATTTTATTTGCAATTAAGTACTTCTTAAGGTCAAAATACACTATCCTAGTCTTATGAAATTTAATTAGTTTATAATTCTTATACTTAGTACTAATTGGATATGTATATTTTTAAAAAAGATACTACATTTTTATTTTTGCGAAACATTTAAGTACCTACTTAAACATAAACATACATTACTATTCTTTCAAGAATGCGTCTAACAAATGTATGAGTTTATCTAAAACTAGCGAATTAAAAGATTTCAACACTAGCAGTTCTAATACATATATTTTTTTTAATATTTGTATTTGTATACAGTCATACGTCATTTTGTAGTAATAAATTTACTCAAAAATTGTCTAAAGCGCGTTTATTTTTTTATGGGATCACGGTATACATTAAAGTGCATAAATAGAGAAAAATAATATTATATATGTTTGTTTTTTTAGTTACATCCATATGGGATTTATTTATAGATTATATTTCAGGATGCAAACTATAATAAACACAGATTTATCTTACACTAATTAAAATTATCCTTTAATAACTGTTCATTTTATTTAACATTAATTTATGATACGTATTTTGGATTCAAAACTTTTAGACATTTATAAAATGCTTTAATTAACTCTATCTCAATAACTTCTTCATAATCAGAAGTATAACAAATTAGAAATCATTAATAAATATATATATTTCGAAACAGGTGAAAGGATATATTTGTACAACATCGCTCAATAGAATTAATTATACTAATCACTATGTCGAATTAGTACAAGATCGTGAGTCAAAAGTCTCTAGTTCAATAGTTTAAAGACCCGTATAACTAGTAAATTCGGCTGTCAAAAATCAACATACTTTAAAAGAGTCTTTTAAAAAATGTCTAAACTCTAAATGCATTCAATTTCTCTTTAGCTATTAAGACTATAATACTAGAATATGCTGGTTTACAAGTATTATAAAACATCTTAAAATAGCTTTATTTATTTACAATATTTACGAGTACAGGCAACATTTTGTATCTTCTTTTCTGTAGGACGCTACTTTTCACGATCATGACAGTGCGCTCTTGCTTATTTTAGTTCAGTCTCTATTAGTGAAAGCGACTACTACTTCAGCATCATTTGCACTAAGCCAATCATCGTTCACAATAACAAAGGTTAGCTGGTAGACTGAGACTTTAAATTCACCATACACAGTTACGAGTAGCTTTAAGTCTCGTGCAATAAGGGTCTTAAATGGCTGTTCATAATGCAGTGCTTATTCCTACATTAATATATGGAAGTGAATGTTGGATGCGACAGAAGAAACATGAGAGTAAAATTAACGCTGTAGAAATGCGGTCGTTATGGAGTGTATGTAGAGTGACGATAGCGGATAGAATAAGGAATAGCACAGTGCGCATAGATGTAGTTTGAAAGAAGAAGTAGTGACAAGGATTGACAAAGGTATGCTTCGATGGTTTGGGCACATGGAAAGGATGAGTGAAAGTAGATTGACGAAAGGAATTTATAAATCTGATGTGGTGATGTGGCATCCATAAAAATGATAGATGCGTTAAACAAGGCTGGCCCAGAAGGGTGTTTACGACCGAATCCTCAAGAACGCTAGTTTGCCCATAACAATAGAGCTTGTAGGAAGAGAATTATGAATATGAAGGAGTTGTGTCAGAATCGTGGCAAGTGGCTCTGCCTATCCCTTTTTGAGAAAAAGGCGTCACAATTTGATTGATTGAAATAACGGTAGATTAATATTAGGTGTTTTGATTATAGACTGTCACATTGTCAATTGTTTTATAGCTATTGCAAAATTGCATGTTACATAGTTTTGTGAATTAAATTTGATTGTCAATCTTTGATCGGGTTTTAATGGAACAGTGTCACGATAGAATCTTACTTCATGTAATATAAGTTAGACACGATTTTGTTGTTAAACTTATTAAAATAGGTCTAGTTTATGATTGCGTAAACATTTTGGAAATTAAAAGTTAATTGTGTTTCGAGATAACTATCGTTCAAGTAATTTCGCTAAGGCATTTTCGATCTCAATAAAATATTTATTTTATTTAAGCACATTGAGTTTTATCTGGACTAATGTATTTTTATTTTGAACATTGTAACCTCTGTGTACGGCCGCTAAAAAGTTGTATAACAGTTTTGAAATAACTCAAAAATATTCAATTAATATATCACTAAAATTAATAATTAAATTTGTATAAAAATACTGAAAGAGATACGTAACCGCAAAAATCAATCAATCAATAAAATTGTCACGCCATTTTCCCACAGGGATAGTCAGAGACAATGGAGCGCCACTTGCCAAAATATATAATATAATATATAGAGACAGCATTAACATTGTCCGTATTTTCATTTGAGTATATATGAAAACAATGAAGTTAATGAAGTAAGTGAGTTGTGTCAGGAACGTGGAAAGTGGATCTGCCTATTTTTATGGGAATTCTGCCGTGATAATTGATATTTCGATGTGTTTATTCAAATTTGTTTATACCAGGTCAAAATATAATAAACTGGTAAAAATAATATTTTAAAAAACAAATTATCACGTCTTTCACCCAGAGATAGACAGATACACTGGAGCGTCACTTGCCACGATACTGACTTAACTCCCTCGCTTCCCTCACAGCCACAATTCTCTTGATACGGTTAAGGTTATGGGCACTAAGCATCCCAGCTGTTTTGCAGATGTGTCCGATTTGGTCGGAGAACAACCTCCTGGGTCTGCCTTCTTTATCGCATCCATCTACATCAGATTTTTATATTTTTTTTATAGTAGTACAAAGTGCAATAGATGTATGTGGTTTGAAAGAAGATATAGTGACAAGGATTGACAAGGAAAGGAATGCTTCGATGGTTTAGACACATGGAAAGGATAAGTGAAAGTAGATCAACGAAAGGAATTCATAAATCTGATGTGGATAGATGGTGCGTTAAATATAATGAATTATTATTTGTATAAACAGCCTTTGAGTTTGATTTTAAGATATACTTCATCTGAAATCACAGTGATTAGTAAAACACATTCTATATACGAGTATTTTAAAATTATTGTTACCATTCATCAATATTATTTTTTAACATTGTTCAAAGGTCACGTCGGGTTAGAAAGTTAACGGAAAACACAAATGATGTATTATTGTTGTAAGTATCCTTTGAAATATTACCATACAATAACTATTAATTGTAGCTGTCTACAAGTTGAATGCACTAGGCATCCTTTCATTCTTGGAATAACATAATTATTACTGCATAGTAAAATTGAAAATTGGATAGAATAAGAATTTTACGCGTGCAGATAGGTCAACTGTGTCTGCGACTGATTGAACCCGGTGTCTGTTGCATACGCGCGACCGCTCTGACTACTAAGCTACACAGCGCCAATGGGCTCGCGTCATGTCTCTATCCTAACTTTTAATAGTACAGTTCTTCCAATACCGAGACCGGGTTTGATCTCTAGTCACAGTGAGTCAGAGCACGGGTATTTTTTCCGAGGTACTCTTTTTAATTCTGGCACGACATATTATGACCCCACCTGATATTAAGCTGAAGTGCGATCCATAAATGGAGGTGACGACTACTACAGTTAAATACGTACTACTACGACAGTCAATCAGGTAACTGTAAGTAAAAGTCGCGCTCACTATGCCGGCCTAGAAATTAAATTCAAGTCCGATCTTATAAGTAACATACATATAGAAATGAGAAATAAATTATTTATTTATTTAACTTTTTTTTTCATAAAAGTAGAATACAAATCAGCAAAGTTTAAAAATAATTGTAGTAAACATACAAAGAGATAGCAATAAAAAAACAAAATGAAAATTAAAAACTATATAATAATATAAGATTATAAATAAGTGAAAATATGGGCATTATTTTTTTAAAGTCGTGTCTAGCGTTATACTTAAGTGCCATGTTACACATATTTAAATGTGTAAAAGTCACTATAACTATTACTTATAAACTTGACATGTCACTACGACCTTAACACCATCTTAGGACAAGATCATTTAGAGGTAAACTTCTGTAAACGGGGTGATTTAATTTTAAAAATAACCTATAAGGTGTCTACAAGGATAATTGTAAGTTCCGGTTGACTTTTATTAACAAATTAAAATCGAATAGGAATTCATTATTCCAGACATTCATGACGCTCTCTTGGCTCCGTGTGCGGCGTTAAAGTGAGAAAATAATTATTTCGGAAGATATTATGAATATAAAGCAGGTACTAAGTCACAATGCAAAAATTTTTTTTAATGATTCTACAACTCAGAAATGCTTAATTGAGAAAAAGCGACAAGAAACTCAATTGTCTATCAATAGTAGATAGAATAGTGTTTAAACACTTCTTTTAAAAAACTATTTTTTTTATTTAGTTTTTAAAAAGAAGTGTTCATTAATTACATAAATTATTATTATCAATCAATCAATCGAACTGCGACGCCTCTTTCCCACGGGGATGAGCAGAGACATTGGAGCGCAACTTGGAAGTTGTGTTAGGATTACTATTAAAAGAATATAATTATTGCAATAATTACTTTACAGCAATTATTGTATTTTTTTACTTTCAGATACCTAAAACATTATTTTATTTTATGCCTGTCGCCTATAAACACTACTTATTTAGGTTTTTAAAAAAAGAGAATACATAATAAATAGAAAATTAATTAACGTTAAAAAAAGAAGTTAATACAATTTCAATTTATTTTTTAAATAAATAGCTATCCAAATAGATAATTTTAGTGTATTAAAGATAAAGGACCGGTCAAAAATAAAAAAAAGCGAAAATTATTATTAACTGTATATTAAATTGAATATGTTTTTAATGAAAATTGTAAAGAAAAAATCATGCGTGTACATCGGTCAACTGCGACCGGGTCTCGAACACGTTCTTTGTCACTTAACGAGCGACACGCAACTTTATTTATTTTGGAGATATGAATGAAATATATATATAAAAAAAAACTTTTTATACTTATATTAATTGGTAATTATATATTTTAACACAGTACAATATATACAGGTAGTATTGCCTGTATTGTCATTCTAATTAAATATTCAAACACATACAACTAGTATTTACCCAATTTTCACCAAATTTGTAATTTGATAATTATTAACGAGCTTTGAAAACATGTATAAAAAATATTTACGCAATATAATTTAGGGAATGTGCTTTAGTAGCGGTCTCCTTGCACTACAATAGCTGATTGCGCTCACTCTACCAATACCCAACGACATTCGGAAGGAACCGCACGTTTACAAAAGTATAGTGCTCAAGTTTTTTTGTTTAAAATTTTAATAACAACCAAAATGAAGATCTTTATCTTAGTGTTTGGTTTAGCTGTAACCTGCTTAGGTGAGTTTTATAATATGTTTCTTCTGCATATTTTTCTTGTTGTTTTTTACTCCTAATATTATATTTTGTGGTACTATTTACACCAGGATTTTATTTAATATACAGTGTAATGCGTAGGTAATATACTAATCATATTAGAATAATAATTAGAATACACTAATTATTATTAAAAATACTAAGTTAATAAATATAAATAACTAAACAGACACACACCGGCTAACAAACTTATATATTACAATACGTGTGGCTATGGTAGGTAGAATATTTTAACCTCAATATTTCATTGAATTGAAACACTTGCGTTGCCTTCAGCATAAAATAAGTTCTTCTCAATGGGTCGTCCCGCATTGTTAAGGATCTTGGCCAAATTCCGTATGCGACATTTTAAATATGAGATAAATTATATTGGATTATAATAAATGTGTTTAATTTACATCTCTTTTGCAGCTTCTTTGCGTACTATCTTTAAATAATTTTGAACATTCCATTGAAATTAAATAATAAAGAGAAAATACTTTTTTTACGTTGGTTTGGTGTGCCAAGGTTGGTGTGCAACGTGGTTAAAAAAGCATAGATGAAAGGAAGAATGAAAGCGTCTCCCTTTGGTTTGATTTGATAATGGAACTATTTAAATTGATATATATGAATTGTGAAGAAAGCAAGGGAGTTGTGTAAGGATCGAGGCAAGGGGCGCTTCAATGTCTCTGCTTATCCCCGTGGGAAAAAGGCGTGACAATTTGATTGATTGATTGAACTATTTTAACGACAGGCGTTACGCAGAAAGTCTCGGGCTTGGTCGGATAAAATACTTGTTCCATAGCTTTTATTTATAATGTATTTACTAATTTGATCAAATTTACAAATTTTTTTTTAATAAAAAAAGAGGCGGATATTTGCTGCGGGTCTTGTTGTCAAACTACTCGTAGGCCCTACTCGTAGGCAGTGGTGCCCAGTCTGCCGATCCGGGGTAGTACCACCACTTACAAGTATACAGACTGTGAAGTGACTTAGTCGCGTTTCGGGATCAGCTTGTAAGTTGCCGGTTCCAACTAGGCAAATAGTTATTTAACACCTCCATTTATGGACCGCACTTCAGCTTAACATCAGGCGGGGTGCTGTCATAGGTTGAGTCTCAATAAAAAAATAAAAAGATAAACAATCTATGCACATCAAGGCCATTTAAAAAACAGGGGTCCGTTTTGTCTATAACAATAGAGCTAGTATGGAGAGAATCGCGAAAGCGAAACTGATGTGTCGGAATCGCTGAAAGTGATGCTCCTTTCCCTGTAGAAATTAAGCCGAGACAAGTTGATTAATTGATATTGAAATTACTTTAAACAAAACTCATAATTTTGAGTTGCCTTGTATAGTATACATAACATTTAATTACACAAACCGGAATCGAAAGGGAGCCATAAAGTTCTTCTTTTTAAGTTTTACTTTTACCTTATATGGTAGGACTTGTATACCCTTCATAAACCACATGAAACCTTAAAAATTTCTCGTTCCAATAATAATTCCAATATATTACCAAACCTGTCCTCCTTTCACTCACGTGTCCTAACAAAACGCCAATGTTCCAGTAAATTTGTTAAACGTATGTGTTCATGATGCAAAGCTATTTGTCTATTCAACTTTGTCACGATATCATATAGATTATATTTATTCACTTGTGTCGAGATTCCTTTCGAAGTACAATGACAAAATAGATCAGCAATTTAAATGGAATTTATGTTGGTTTTTATCCTCAAAAATATTTTTCAATTCATTTATGCCCGGTAGCTTCCATAATAAACTATCCGTCATTGGTAACAGTAACCATTCGTTGTTCACTTCACAATTAACTAGCGTTTAAAAAAATATAAAAAAACAGTTGTACTCTTTGCATACTTTTTGCTAGTAGTAGTCGGTAACTTGGGGTATTTTATAAGAACGGTTTTGACCTATGGCTGGTAGATGATTTAATTGTTCGTATCAAATACGAACCGTTTGACAGATATAGGAACCAAAAATTTTGGTTTATATAGGAATTAAATATACAATATTATCATTTAAAAACTGATCATTAACCAAAGTTAAAGTTGGCCTTATGTTATTTATTTGTATACCTAAAATATTATCTTACTGTAGAGAGCATGCAAAACTTAAGTGTCATTTAACTTTAATTTCAGCTCAAGAATTCGACTGTCCTGAGAAGAATGGGGTCTACCCAGATCAGTACCAATGTGACCTTTATTATAAATGCAGCAAAGGTCAGTATCGTGCAGTTTACATTGGCATGTGTGAACGGCTCACAGAATACATACCACTAGACGTCACTCACTAAGCTGCATTATCTTAGCGACATTTCAGTAGCTTTGTAACTCCTTATAATTTGCCATATTTTTTGTACAAACTAATGAGTTTAGCTCAGGACACTTATTGTATTACCATTTAAAAAAGTAAACAAGCTTTAGACAGGCATTAAACATGTTTTAAGTCCATTTAGTACCCAGGAGGGTGTTTGCCGACCAAATCGGAGACATCCTTAAGAAAGCCAAGAATTTTTTTTATTGTGACACGACATCTGACCTCGACCCGCCTGATAATAAGCAAGAGGAGGTCCAAGAGTGACGACGACTGGAATAACCGAGTCAGTTCCCGGCTGCCCCAGCCGCCGCCACTATGCCGGCCTAAAATGCTTCTTCACGCGTCGCTTGAAGGATCCAAGGTTGTTGGCTGGTGCCCATAACCATAGAGCTTGTATCAAAAGAATTATGAATGTGAAGGAAGCGAGGGAGTTGTGTCAGGATCGTGGCAAGTGTCTCTGCCTATCCCTGTGAGAAAAAGGCGTGACAATTTGATTGATTACCATAAAATAACGTTTGACTTTATACATTGTTTTAAATATTGTATTTTTTGTAGTTAGACCGTTAGTCTATAGAACGGCGTGATATGTGGTTGGTTATGTGTGGGTTCACAGTATTGATTACTTCGACAATATAAAGTTGTTCATGGTTATAGTTTTGTAGAGCATTCAATACTTTTTGCAATATTGACACAATTTACTATTGTTACGATATTACATATTTTGCAGTTGTAAAAAGTTTCCGTATTCTATTTATTCTTTTGCTTTTGATGTTGAAAGTATGTGAGGAAATTCCTTGTTCATTATACGAGTAGAAACAGCTTTACTCATAATTAAGGTATATTTTTAAGAAAGAAAATTATAAAATGCGTTATTCTGACATCTTGCTGGTATGTCAAAGTAAACGGGGGAACGATTGCGTAACTCTAATTACAATGGTCTTCGATGACGATGAACGCAACTCCTGTCTCAGAGTGCGTCATTGACTCGTCATCAGTCGATTATTAGACCTTTATATCGAAATATATGTAGTGTATTTTCAGAATATATATATGTATATATGTACCATATAACTTATATGAAGAGAATTGTGAATGTGAAGGAAGCGAGGGAGTTATGTCAGGATCGTGGCAAGTGGCGCTCCATTGTTTCTGCTTATCCCTGTGGGAGGAAGAAATCAATCAATCAAATTGCCACAATTTGATTGATTGATTTTCAGAAAGGGTACATGCACCTTTGGCCGGCATAGTGACGGCGACTGAGGCAGCCGTGAACAAACTCGGATGTTTTAGTTGCCCTCACTCTTGCAGAGAGGAGATCCTCTTGCTTATCATCAGGCGGGTCAAAGTTAAATGTTGTGTCACAATAAAAACCATATCTTTCTCTCTACGGTTGTTGAGTACAATCCCTCAGTGTTGAGTAATAATGTTGAGTTGATATTCTTCTTCACCACTTTCCTCCTATCTTTCATCGTGTTGATCACCTCATTTAAACTAGTATTAAGACTTGTACTACCAATTGGCCTGACTAGTATGGGGCTTCGCTCTCTCGGCCTTTTCTCTGTGACGTTCCGGTCACATGCCGGAAGCATTTAAGATTTTTGTCATTTAAGCAACTACAATTAATTACTTACAGGTAAATCAGAAGTGAAACTATGTCCAGATGGCTTGGTATTCTCCGATGAAAATCCCCATAAAGAAAAATGTGACATACCATCCAATGTCGACTGCGGTGACAGAAAAGAATTGCGTAAGTTTTACTTGTAGTAGTTATGACAAATTTTTCTTCGGTTTTGTTCAAATTTATTAATATTGAGTTTGTTTTATCTTTTATTATTTATATTAAAGATTATAGGTAATTAGTACATTTAATCGTATAATTAAAAAGATTATTCTAATTACTTACGGACTTGTAGGAATTGAAGCGTTAATGATAATTAATAATTATAATGCTAAAATAAGAGCTGGTAACAAAAAACATATATTTTTTAACTCAAACTAATTAGAGAACGACGTTTCAAGGAAAATGTTTTAAAAGCTTAAAATAACAGTGACTCAAGAACTTCATAGAATTCATATAAAATAGATAAATCGTCGTGTTTACAAAAAGAAACAAGATTCAAATAAATCCAAATAAAATGTATGATTTAAAAACATCAATTAAATCGTCCATTTCTAATTATAAAGATAAACTTGAACTATTATTTATCAATGCTATTACTATAAAATCAGGTTTCATTCACCTAAATGTCAAGGTTGAGTCAATAATGATAATATTTTGTCAAAACATTACTCGAATGACTTTCAATTTTAAATTACTTTCGAGTCAATAGTTTCTTTAACAAACGTGTTCGTTTGAAAACAGGTAATACAACTAAATACATTCAGGAAGTTTGAATTCAAGTAAATCTAGCGACAGTGTTAGTTAACAAAGTTAGGTATTACCTAATAAACTTTTAAATTGCTATATGATATGGGTGTTAAGTAAATAATTTTCTAATTTTATTTCTAAACGGCATGGCAGAAATACTTTAATTAAACTACATTTATAACTTACTTAATATAATAATATCAAAAGATATTTAAATTGTTACGAACTATTTAGCAAAGGATAATCAATAAAGGTATTTTTTTATTATCCTTTCCAGAGCCTTTTCCCCACAAACATTTGATTCCTGGGAATCTCCTTGTGTAGTTTATAGACTGTTTTATAAAATAGTATCCTTAGCCACTGACACTAATATTTTATTATTTTCACAGAGGAACCAAAACCAACAAAAGGATGCCCTCGCCAAAATGGTTACTACAAACATCCTGATCCTCAGGTAACAATAAACTTTTGTATTCGTCAAAAGAAAATATTAATAATTTATAAATATACTATATACCTATATATATAGTATATTTATATATATAGTATATATAGTATATATATATATATATATATATATGTATACTATTATATAATTAATATACTATATAAACACATTATATGTATAATGTTTAATACTAATGTAATATGTTTAAAGCATCAATATTTAGGTTTTCTATCAGGAATTTTATCGATTTTATACATTTAAAAAGGTTTATCTTGACGACTTTACCGAAGATATCGCCTCAAACATTTTAGGTGTGGTTGGTAGACATTTACCTATTTTGCCGATCCAGAGTAGCACCACCATTTCAGGTGTGGAGACCGTGAAGTAACTATATCGCTTTTAGGGATTAGATTATAAGTTTCCGGTTCCAACTTGGCCGGCATCGTGGATGCGGCTGCTACATGCATTTAACAGTAGCAACAGTCACCTTTATTTATAAACCGCTCTCCAGCCTAACATCAGGCGGTGTGCAGTCATATGTCGAGCATTAATAAAAGAAATTGTAATAATAGTCATGGTTACGTTCAGTACTAAACATATCAATCAATCAAAGTGTCACGCTTTTTTTCCACAGGGATAGGCAAAGACAATAGAGCGCCACTTGCGACGATCCTGAAACAACTCCCTCGCTTCCTTCACATCCACAAAACATAATACATTCACATACACTAACAAAAACCTTTGAAAAACATATGTGTTATGTTTTTTCAACGTAATAAAAAGTATACTTTGTGATTTAGGCTTGCGACAAGTTCTACTACTGCGCCGATGGTATTCCACATGAGTTGCCCTGCCCTCCTGGCTTAATATTCGACGAGGAGAGCTCCAACTGCGACTGGAAAGATTCTGTCAACCGCAACTGCGATCATCTTACAAAAGGTATTATTATTATAATTATTTATTTTAATCTGAATGAAATATACATATACATATTAATAACCATTATGAGTTACGAATATGATAAGGTATTATGGTTAGGTTAGGTTTGTTTTTAATATTGGCGTATTTATAAATACGATCGTGGTGTAGTGGTAGTGCAATGGTCACGCAAATCAAGAACCCCAGGTTTAAAACCACATTCCAGTACAAACGTATCTTTGATAGTACTTTGGTTGTCCTGTTTCCATGATACAAGGTATTCTTAGCTAAGTATGGAAATATATATTAAATGTCCAAGCACATTTTCATACTTATTATACAAGGTGGTACTTGCAAACTGCAAACTTAAAGCTATATGCTTCCCTCACATCCACAATTCTCTTCATACATACGGTTATGGGCACTAAGCAACCCAACTTTCTTGAGGATGTCTCTAAAATATATGTACTAAAAATATTATTTATAAAAGAAGCATCTATGTAAAATATTATAAATTTTACGAATATAGTATTTAATATATTTTTATTGTGACATGACATTTGACCTCGACCTGCCTGATGACGCAAGAGGAGATCCAAGAGTGACGACGACTGAAATAACGGAGTTAGTTCACGGCTGCCTCAGTTACCGTCATTATGCCGGCCAAAGGTGCTTCTTCACGCATCGCTTGAAGGATCCAAGGAGAGAACACATGGGCTGGGAAAGCATTCTACTTGTCGATTGTTCTACAAAGAAAAGAAGCACTGAATTTTTTAGTTCGACTGCCGATTCTGTCGACAAAATACGGTTGCTATCTCCGACCAGTGCGGGTATAAATGTAGTATAAACGTACAGAAAGCAATAAGTTGTATTGGGATTGTAATAAATTGCATTAATATCCAATTTATTTTTACAGATGTCCTCGATGACGGTTTCTCATGCCCTGATGGTGAAGTAATGGGACCAAACGGCCGCGCCTTACCCCATCCCACATTCGCACATCCCGAAGACTGTCAAAAATTCTACATCTGTCGCAACGGTATGGTTCCACAAAAGGGTCTATGTCCTTCGGGAAAAGTGTACAATGAGGATAACTTTATGTGTGACGACCCAGAAAAAGTACCTGGATGGTAAGTTCTTTCTCTTCAATGTAAAGCCCATGAAGGCTTAATTGTATGTTTGTATTGGGAATCAGTTTTAAACTTTCCCGAATCGAACGAGGCCGGCAGAGTAAATGCGAGTGTCGCTTGTTTATGCCTTAACTCACACTTTAGTTTACCATCAGGTCTATTATGATGTTCCATTCCTTATAAAATATATATTTTAATAACATATGAGATGACATCTGATGTTAAGTTAAAGTGTAACCCATGTCTCCCACTCCTTCTACTAATATAATACTGATAATGCAAGACAGGAAATATTTAAATATAAGGAATTTAAAAATGAACCCTGTCTTTGTTTGATTAATAAACATACATCTTTCTCGTATTTTAGCGTAAGTAAAAGTAGATTAACGAAAGGAATTTGAAAATCTAATGTGGATGGATGCGTTAAACAAGACAGGCCCAGAAGTGTGTTTTCCGACCAAATCGGAGACATCCTCAAAAAAGCTGGGTTGCCTAGTGCCCATAACCACAGAGCCTGTATGAAGAGAATTGTGGATGTAAACGAAGCAAAGGAGTTGTGTAAGGATCGTGGCAAATGGCGCTCCATTATCTCTATCCGTCCCTGTGGGAAAAAGGCGTGACAATTTGATTGATTAATTAATAATAATGGTCATGGTGGGATAATAATGGTTCTGTTCTTTCATTTATTTCCAGTACTTATTAATACCTATTTACAATATTGTTTCATGAATATGCATTAATTTTTATCTGAACATAACATAAAAGTTTCGGCTAAAGGTTGCTGAAACTTTTTTGTTATGTTGTTTCTTTGGCGAACAATCGACAAGTGAAATGCTTTACCAGGTTATGCAAAGCATCTTTGTCTGACATAGATAGTGAAAGCGACTGAGGCCAACAGTAAACTGAATCAGTTGAGCCAGTCATCGGCGCTCTTAGAGTTGCTTCAAAGTGGAAGTCAGAAGCTGACATCTGACTTCAGGTCTCAATATAAAAAACCTAATTTTAACTTCCTTTTCAGTGAAAACTACTACGGAGACCAGCCTCTGGAGAAGAGCAAGTTACCCAAGAAGGCGTAATTTTAGTGTCATAACATATTTTTTAATGTAAAATTTTATTATAAGAATTAAATTAATATTTTTTTATAAAATATTGTTTTTTTCTACAACCCTAACTTATATAATAATTACTGTGCTTTATGATCATTTATCTCGATAAGGGTTGTTAAAGTTTTATTTAAAAGAAACACCTATATACATCACAAAAATATAGAACAGACATAATAATAAATATGCCAAGAAACACAATAAAACCAATCTTGTTTGACGATTTGATTGATTTAATAACAATTGATTGATTGATATCTATCAATCAAATTGTCACGCTTTTTTCCCACAGGGATAGGCAAATAAATGGAGCGCCACTTGGCACGATCTTGACACAACTCTTTCGTTTCTTTATTTGTAAAGAATAAATAATTTTAGATCTTTAATTATAAAACTATTGAGTACACAATAAAATTATTTTCTTTATTGTGGCTCGATATACGACAGTGCTCTGCCTGATGTTAAGCTGTGGTGCGGTTTATATAGGAATGGAGGCGATTGCTACTTTTTTATGGGGACTCGACGTCTACCCTCGACTTGCCTGTTACAACTGAAAAAACCCGATTCAAATCACAGCTTCCTCAGTCGCCGTCACTATGCCGGCCAAAAATACTTCTTCACGTATCGCTTATTGTCTAAGGTTATAGGATGAGAAAACATGAGCTGATGAAGCATTCCACTTGTCGATTGTTCTACAAATAAACGAACTATCAGACAATTCAAGGTCAGATGTCGAATCACAACCTAAAAAAAAAACTTTGTAGCTGATTCTCAAACGCAACCGATTTACTTCACGGACTGTACATTCAAAAGTGGTGGATCACTTTTAAATGTAATTTCAAATCCTGGATCAACAGACTGGGCAAAAACCACCAAATGACTGCCTACCACTTTTAATCAACTACCTAACATTTGTGTTCGCGCCAAAATAGGCGCGGTCTATGGCGGACGTAGCATTGTCATTAATTTTACTTTGTTTCGTATATATTTCTTTATGAAACTTATAATTTAATATAATAATTTCAAAAGGCGAATCTAAAATCACTAGTGAATTTACCACCCAAATCTTTAGTATTATTGTAAACGTTGAGTTATCGGGGAAAAGTACAATAACAAGAAAAACGTCAAATAACAAGTTCAATAAAGAAACATAACAAAAATTAAATTTAAGGTATAATAACTAAATTAAAAAGTATATTGTTAAATTATTTTTTTGAATGAAAAACATAGACTTGTATCTAAGTGAAAACATATAAAAATAAAAAGTGCTAATTCTAAATAATTCTTAACTCTATATTTGTCTGTCAGAGAATGAGTTCTGAGCTCGATAGCTATGTAATTACTATACGTTATAATTGTATCGTGTTACGTAACAGCTCGCGCCGCGCCTGCGCACGTTAACCTGTAATTTGCAACTCATACAAAAATATGACATTACACAAACAACTCTTAATTTATTAAATAGATGTTTAATGTTACATTTTTTTATTATATATTGAATATACTTCCTTATTTTGTGAATACTACAAAATCGACCAATATATAGGCATCTGCAAAGACATGTCGATTTTATAACCTTAATTGAAAGAGTTTTACAAAAACATTTTGTTTAATTGTGAATCGACATCTGACCTTGACCTGCCTGTTAGTAAGCATAGTGGAGGTCAAAGAATGCCGACTACTGAAATAACCGAGTCAGCTTACCGTTGATGAATTATAATTTTACTATGTAAATAAGATTAGGCCTATTTTCAATTATTATTTGATTTAGATTTAATATAAATATCGGCCTATATAAGGAGAAAGCAAGTCATTATTTTTGGCTTACTAAATCCTGGTAATAATGAATAAGTGAAATATTTAATGTATAAGAAAACTGAGAAATGATATAATAGAGATTTACTAAAAATACTCCTGAAAATTTCACTAAATATTAATCAGAATAATTAAGTGGAGTAAGTAGTTTAATATTATGGCAATGTAAAATTATAAACATTTTTAATCGTTCTGAAATTTCCCTTCTTCTTCCAAACTCCTTCTCAATATAACTTCACGCCCAACTAACGTTCTTTCACCTTTAATTAATATAGGTTATTATTTACTATATTATAGATATAAATGGATAATTCATAATATCACTAACACCTACTATTATTGAATGGATATCGTGACTACCTACTTAATTAATATCACGTCTACTTTTACAATAATCTTCGTATTTAAATTATTAATTAGCGTATAAATGTAAATGAATTCACAAAATATCCACATAACAGGCGATAACTCTACTTAAATCATAATTGACAACTAATAAACACTATTACTTGTCAATCATCGATGTTGTCAATAATTCCACCTCTTATCTACCTAATTAGATCAATCTTTTGTTTTATTTTGAGACTTCACATTGAGCTCGATTTGCCTGTTGATAAGCGAGTAGAATTTGACTGAGTAGAGCGACTGAAAATATATACGGTATATGATTGCCTGAGTCGCCGAGACTATTTAGGCATTAGATTTTAAATAAATAAATATGATTGAAATTCTGCTAACCAAGTATAATTTAAATATCAATTAAAGGTGAAAATAGTAGATAAATGCACGGACAATGTAACTTGTCCACAAGTTAAGTGAGCTTTCGTAATAGTGACTTGAACTCGATACAAATAAATAACTGTATCTATAGTTGATCAATTGCAATTTATTACCGATAGATAAGTGGTTATTAGGCAAATGGCAGTTGGTAGTCATTTGCGCTGTTTTCCGATCCGGGATGCTTACTACTACCAAGTCGGTGACACGACTCAGTCGCTGCTTGTTGCCGATTTCAATTGGGATGGCATAGTGAACAAAACTGCTGCTAGCAACTGCTATGAAAAACTTTTCATAGTCACTTGATAACTTGCTGCATTGCGTGTCAAACTATGTATAAAATAATCTAAAAACTGTTGCTCGTCTTAACTATTATTTAAAAAATATAAAGAAGAATAAGGAATTCATAAATAAGGAGATTGTTCTCTAGTCAAGTTGAATATATTTAAAAATACAGGGTACCTATAATCTTAGCGAGACAGTTGTGTCAGGATCCTTTGTCTTTACTTACAGAGATAGAGGCTTAATAGGCTAATTAGGCAAACTGAAAAGAGTATATCTAAATAATACTTGAGATTTTTTATTAAAGACTCATCTTTAATAAAATTCTTATTTAAAAAAAAAACAACAAAACGAAAAAAAATCTAATCTCAATGATACACCATACTCTAATACTGTTAATAGACCAATATTAGAACAAGTAATAAAACCACTCTATGAATACGAGCAAGGGCCGTCGCAGCAGTGGTCTTCGACGGTTGTCGCCGCGCGCGTGGCCAGTGCTTGCTGTTTGACTATAACGCGCGGACGTCGCGGCTACCCAAAACATCTAATTTATACAACAACATAACAATGAAGAACAGTGTCAAATTTGCATACTGGATCGCGTGCATAAGCATAGGTGAGAAACCGTAGCATATTCATTTCATAAATTCCAAAAATTCCAAAATTAGAACTGTTTTAACTTAGAATAGTAAATCAACTAAATATTTGATAATTAATTTAAATATCATAATGTCATTCATACAGAACTTACGCATTAAGTCATTACGAAACTTTCAGTTCCATTTACATGTTTTTGTAGCACCTACCTATATTTCAGGATTGCACAGGAGGTAGTTTTCATAATGCTCCATAAAA
Source organism: Tinea trinotella (assembly GCA_905220615.1). Lineage (NCBI taxonomy): Eukaryota > Metazoa > Arthropoda > Insecta > Lepidoptera > Tineidae > Tinea > Tinea trinotella. The sequence continues at coordinate 11,790,925 of HG992312.1, forward strand.
AAATATAAAATAAAAGCATTATTTATATAAAGATAAATGAAAATTTAAGCGGCAAAACTGCATGAAAATTAAAAATACCTGTTTCCTATATTAATTAATGATGTTATTTCATTACTTAATTATGAAATAAACGAAAGGAAATCCTATTCAGAAAACTATATTTAACTGTAACTATTTATTATAATAATATAAAGAAGCTGCTAAACGAATATTATAGAAGCTAAGCGGTCAAAGTATATAAAAGATACGTCATTAGTACCGGCATTAAGTGCAATACCAGCATTTCAGTACCACTAGACTACAGTCACCTTTAACATAATTCATATTATTTAAAAAATATTCTTTAACAATAGTTACTTGGATAATCATATCCTTGAAGTACCGACAACTAAAAGAATTCTAATTGCTTCCTTACATTACCAAAAGATCTCTATCTACGTCCTTATTGCTACCCAATAAAACTCTACAATAAAACTTTTAATTACAAAACATATTTCCTCTAGTGTCTAATACTTATATTCTTTCCCTGATAATTATTTCGTAATCATTCATTATAAAATTTAATGCCCTGAAATATATTACATTTAAATTTAATAATACCAAAAAATATATATCATAGATACACCTATAGCTCTACAAAATATTGAGGATGAGAAGGAAGCTAGAAAGTTGTATCAGGGTCGTAAAAAGTGGCGTCCCATTACCTCTGCCAACACATGGTGGAATGGCGGCGTGAAAATTCGATTGATTTTTTAAAGAATCACTTAAAAACTACTAATCTATTGCATCATTAACGTATAAACATAATGGCTAACTAAAGGCATACAACATTATTTAATATTTATTCTTAACAAAAATGTCTTCCATGAATTAGGATTATTATGACTTTCCTTTATTACATGTGACGATTGTTTGCACGTAATTCTGTTACTCAATACGAAATGAAAGGTGCCTATTCCGGTATAGCGAGTGTTTGTAACGACCTCGGGGGGACTTGTTCACATTTCAAAGCTCGCTCTTAATACTATCAATATGACGGTATTTTTGGCTAAGATTCCATTTGTAAAACCTGCTTTGTTTCATTATTATATTAGGAATTCTATATATGTGTCTAAAATAAAGTTTATTTGAAATATTGTTAAATATTTTTTTGAGTTTTGAAAAATGGCATTATTGAACGTGACTAGTAAAATCGGCACGCAAACCTAAAGGTTTAAAAATTGACGGAACCAATGTATGTATGATATATGTACTTTAGTCGATTTTTTTCTATGTTATAAACAGTTTTTACACTTATATACTTATTGTTAGTTACTTAAATTGCTTATTAGTAGCTTAGCATAGAAATGATAAAAAAAATTAGTGATATTTATTCTTACACATTGGTACCTAAGTAGCTTACATAGATTGTACGACAAAAGTTTGGTAAAAGGCTGTTGAGGTAAAAGGTTCTTAAATGGAGATCACGTAAAATGCCAGAAAAAGGCCATAAAAATGCCTGATTCAGACCGGAGGTCACCGTGGAGTTAGTTTGGGAAGGTCTATGTTCAGCGTAGACGAGTACTCATAATGACAACAAAGATAGATTACTGAAATCAATACTTACTTAATTTAAAGATTAGTAAAGTTAAATCTCATCAGTAATTTTATCGATTTTTAAACAATGACTAATTATGAAATTTAAATAATAAATAAAAAAATCTTAACTATTTAATAAAAGACATCACCTAAACAATGGTAGATACTCGTACTCGTATATTCTATGTACATTAATCAATTTTCATTCTAAATATACCTACATCTAGCCATACTTAAATATATCAATCACAGAAGCGCCAGATGAATAATAAAGGCAAGAACTTGTCGACATTCATAATTATATTGTTGGATTTTTTTTTTCTTATTACCCTAACAATGGGAACGTCATTGAACTTTAGAGTTTCTCAAATGCATACGAAGGAAAGAGTTCAACGCTAACACAAATTCACACTAGGCAAAGTCTGCCGTCTTTATTGTATTGACAACGTGAAAGGAATGGTTTAGCTCAATGTTTTAACCAACTATATATTAATCAATCAATCAAAATGTTACGCCTCAATTCTATGGTCACAGTTCTGCCTATAGTAAAGGAATAGGCAGAGTCAATTGTACACATAATTTATTTTGTTAAATTGTAAATAAATTAACCAGAAAAAATAAATAAATATATTTTTAAAAAACTAGTCATCGAACTGTATTTTGGGAACCAGCCTAATAAAAGTTTATAAATATCATGGAAATTAAACTGCAATTGATTGAAATATTTAAATTTTATTGTATGTTACATCTTACCTCGATTTGCCTAATGGTAAGCAAGGAAAGATCGAAGAGTTCCAACGACTGATAAAATGGACTCATTCACGGTTACCTCAGTCATCGTCACTATGCCGGCCAATTATTTTTTTAGGTTTATTAAATTATTTATTATTATTACTAATGATAGTTGTAAAGCAATGTGGGATTAGCTGCAATAACATGATTACTTGCGACAAAAAGTACATTAGATTAAAAAAAGTGATATCAACTACTTTTTCTATTAAATTAACAATTAATTACCAGTATTAACACGTCTTAACCAACTTGTGGTTTGCGGTTTAAAATCTGTGTTAAATCAACAAGCAATAACCTCACGTGATCTAACAAGTTTTTAAAATAAACTTATCACGTACTTTTTATTTTGGATAAACATTATTTTTGGAATTGTATTGCCGTTCACATTGGGAGAATATTAATGATTGTCAAAAATGAAATAAACATTGTTTTGTAAAGGTATACGAACATGATATGACGCATTCCTAACTTACTTAAATTGCACATTCCAAATATTCGTTAAAAATGATGCAGATACTTTCTCGGAGTCTAGACGTTAAGAGTCAGTCTGCCCAGTATAAAAACTATGAAGTGACTCTCTCGAATTTTGAAATAAGCTTAAAAGATTCTAGTTCTAAATAGTAGTAGTCCCCTAGATTTATGAACCGCACTCAAGCTTAACATCAGACAGGGTGCTGTCATATTATGTCAAGCCAAAATAATTCAGTTAAGGTCAGTTTAAAAATAAAACAGAGTTCAACTAGACTTTTTGTCGCGGCAATTGCATTTGGATTTTAAGAGATGGGAAGCGGGATAATTAAGTCAATATAATTTAAACTGATTTACAAGTTTTAATTTTTAATATACACTCCGAATCTATTATATTGTAGTTTTCTACTCAGCTCCAAAGACATATCCACTAAAATCCAAAAAAACACTACGAGTATTTTGACGTTACTTGGTTTGGTCAATGACGTGATAAATGAATCGCTCACGTTAAAATCGTAAAGAAGACTGTTTAATTTGACATAAATAGAATAAAAACAAAAGAATAAATGTGTTCGAAAATGACAATGCTTTTTTATTGAAAGTGAATTATAAATTTTTTAGTGCGAACTACAAAAAGATCGGCACAGTATCAATTGTAACGCCTTAATTCTCACAATAATAATCAAAGCAACATCAATGTTTGATTTAAACTCTAGTTCAACGCCTTATACGAGTAGCATTGACTAATTATAATTTAGGAAAATTAGAATTCAGTTTGCAAAATTTAATTGATTTATCGATAATTAGTTTCGCTTCACTTCCAATAACATTTAGGAATACGTTAGCCAATCCGTAGCCTCGCCCTGTAGACTATTTTTTTTTTTACATTTCAGACATTTTGTTTTAAGTATATGGCTTTAATATTGCTGAGAATATTTAGTTTATTTATATGTATACCAACAGAAGGTAATATTGCTTTACGTTGTGATGGTTACGTTTAGTCGTATTTTGTTGTCTTTTCTCATTTTTACGATTGTAGAAGTACAGATATGAAAATATATCTTTAGTTTATTATATATCTCAACTAAAAATTTATTTTAAAATTTAATTATGTAGTATAAAGTATGGGTACATAATTAAATCTTGTGTTGGTTTAGGTAGATAATGGTGGCCCAGTCTGCCTATCCGGGGTAGTATCACCACTTACAAATATACAGACCGTGAAGTTACTTAGTCGCGTTTCGGAATTAGCTTGCTATGTTACCGGTTGCAACAAGGCCGAAGTATACTGGATTTGACTGCTACTTGCAGTTATTAAGGATTATTATTATTACTTGGAGTTGTGTAAGGATCGTGGTAAGTGGCGCTCCATTGTCTCTGCCTATCCCTGTGGGAAAAGGGCGTGACAATTTGATTGATTGATTTGATTGCAATTATTATTGCAGTATTAGTAACGGCGACTAAAGCAACTTGATTTTTTTTGGTCGTCGGCACTCTTGGACCTCCTCTTGCTTAACATAAGGCAGGTGGAGTCACAATAAAAAACAAACTGTAGTAGCAGTCGTCTCCATTCATGGACCACACTCTAGCTTAACATCAAGCTGGGTGCTTTCAAATGTGGAACCACAATAAAATGAAATACTCCTTACCATCATTTAGTTGCATCAATTCTCTTTTAAATATGAATTACATGGTTATATCATTAATTAACTATTAATTGCATGAAAGGTTACCTAATTTATCACACCTTCTATAATTGTTATTAAATTATATAAAAACGAAAGTTCTTTTTAAGGTTATAAACCGTAAAAATTACTTTTAAAGGATTTAATAATTATACTAAATTGCGGAAGACTTAATTTTTATAATTTTTATTTTAATCAGGATATGGTTGTCAGGAAATGGGATTGAACCAAACATAGTTTTATGCATAGCATGATTTATTGCCAATAAAATTGCAATAAACAGCATAATATGTCTACCCATTTCTTATAATCGATCAAATCGCTACACCTTTCCATTACCTTTCCATTATCGACACTGGGTAACAAAATTGCTTTTTAAATATGAAGTAAACATTAAAACGGTATGGACAGTGAAACGTTTATTTTGATGTAGGTACTTGTTTTTTTATTATGACTCGACATCTGACAATGGTAAGCATGGTGAGGCGCCAACGACTAAAAAAACGACTTAGTTAACCGTAAGTATTTCAGGTAAAGCTTCTTCACACATCGCTTGAAGGATCCAAGATTATAGGATGGGGATAAAAAATAGGCTGTTAAAGTATTTCACTTGTCGATAGTTCTACAAATAAACGACGCGACGAACCGAAAATTTTGGTTCGACCGCCGTCGACAGAATGTGGATGCTTCCCCTGATATTATATTCAATATGGACGCTTTTTATAGACTACGTCAGAAAAAAGCAGAACATGTCAGTGTACACTACGAGTACACATATAATATATTATTATTATTATACATTTCTACACTAAGCTACTAAAGTGCTTGTATCATAGAAACAGGACACCAAGGCACATATATCAAAGATACATTGGTACCGGTGAGTGGTTACGAACCCGTGCCACTCGGCTTACGTAGCCATTGCGCTGCCACTACACCACGGTTGCCATTAAGATGTACTATCAACCTAGGTAATGTAATAATATCTAAGAGACTATTAATTCTATAGTAAATCTTCATTACGCAACATTTCTCTACGGCTCGTCGACTCACGCGCATCGTGACGACGCGATTTGTTTATTATGTTAAATAACTAACGATCGTTCACCTTACTTTATCTGAATTCAAGTAAACGATAGTCGCGGCTTTAATTGTGCATCAATTTACATCTCGTGAGCTCAAATCTTGATCGAGTTTACGACGTGTGACGAAACGGATGAAATTATAGATATAAATAGTGTGTTTCTTTTGTTGTTTACCCTGATAGTGAAGTTGTAAGCTTGAGTATTAGCAGTATATATAAATGCTTAAGACATTGAGGCTAAATGCTAAGTTCGAGAAGAATCTATAACATTAATAAATACATTGCCAATATTGACACTGATCTCAAAAAATATAATGATAAAGATTGAGAAAGTGTGTTGGTTTGGGCACATACAAAGAAGATTATCGAGAGATTTATAAATCAGATATAAGTGAAAGGATAAAACAAGGATGATCTAGACTAAAACATTGTTCCTAGATCAAATTGGGGTCATTCAAAAAAAGTGTGCAGCACTCATTACCATAAAATATGTATGAAAAGAATTGTGGATATGATGGAAGCGAGAGTATCGGTATCGTATAAAGTCGTGGTACGTTCCTTCTGCCTATTCCTGTAATGATTAAGGCGAGACAATTTATGATGAATAACAGCAGTTGAATAACCAGCAGTTGAATGATCGTGTTAAATAACAGCAGTAGCTGCTGAACACTAAAGTTTTATGATACAAGGACGTTTATTAACATACTATAAAAATGTAATCAAATTGTCACGCCTTTTTCCTACAGGGATAGACGGAGACAAGGAAGCGTCTCTTGCGACGAACCTGACACAACTCTTTCGCTTCCCACACATGCACAATTTTCTTCATACAATTTCTGGGTTGCCTAGTGCCTATTACCGTAAATGTAATAAAAATATATATATATTAATTCCAACTTGAATTGATTAAAAGTGTAAATTACTCTTATACAAATAGAACTAAATAATAATAATATGCTCCCATTTTTATATTAAACGCGTCTACTTCAAAGTTAAACATACAAAACGTGCGCATTGCTAAATTGCGGAAATTTGCGTCCGGACAAAAGTGAAACCGGTATAGAGCATAACCTATCATCTTTACACTTATGTAATCTGCTCTATTCGTATTCATAGAGGATTTTACTAAATCCTAATGTCACGATTTATTCAAATTACCTATTAGTTACTGTATGTCTGCCTTAATATGGATTTGAATTACTTCCCTATATTTTAAATATAGTCTTTCGAAACTAGATTATTAAGAAGGGTAAAAAAAACAATTAGTCAATCAAATTGGTTTTGCCTATCCTTTCTCCCTTAGAGATAGGCAGAGACAATGGAGTGCCACTTGCCACGATCCTGAGACAACTTTCTGGCTTTTCTCACATCCACGATTCTCTTTTTACAAGTTCTAATATTATTAAAGCATTTGTAATTAGTGTACATACAGAAGACTATGCCGGATTATGGCGGAAATAGATTTGTATTTCCGGCATAATCACGGTGACAGAGGCAATCGTAAAATGAGAATGTTCTTTGCGTCGCCGGCGCTCATGGACTAATGGTATGCAAGGAAGTGTCCTTGCATACCATCAGGGAAGACGAAGTCAATTTTTTTTTTATTGTGACTCGACATCTGACCTCGACCTGCCTGATGGTAAGCAAGAACAACTACACTATGCCGGCCAAAGGTGCTTCTTTACGCATCGCTTGAAGGATCCAAGGCTACAGGATGAAGAAAACACATGGGCTGGTAAAGCATTCGACTTATAGATTGTTCTTGTCGCGACTCATTACGAACACATATAAAAAAAACTTCTCTCGTTACAATTATAGTTCTCTGGTTATCGCCATGTTCCTTATCAGTAAGAAATAAGGAAGCGCAACTTTTGTTTCTCTATATTATAATTCAATTTCCAGGTCATGTAGATATAAAAATTGGCATCAAGAATCAGAGAGTTATTAAACCTGATAATCCCAATACTTCCTGTACTAGGTGCCGTGTATCAAAACAAGATTAAATCTCTTTTCCTAGCAAGGCAAGTTAAAAACTGCTTACCGGTTCCTTTAGTTCCTTTTCCGCTACCAATGAAATCTTTAAAACTCATAAACTTATTGACCAATCAATGTAATATTTTTATTTAATTTTTTGTTTGTAGGTATTTAATTATTTTTTAATTAGTTAGGAAACCTTAAGACGTTATAATATTTTATTTATACTATTAAGTAATACGTCACGTTGTTTCCATCTTGTCTTTTTAACCAAAACAAAATATTCCACGCCGGTCAGGGGAAGCATCCATATTTTGTTTCTATAATAAGTAGTCGAATTAAAATGTTATTTATTGAATAATCGACAAATCGACCAGCTCATGTGTTCTCCCCATCCTATAACCTTGGATGATTTAAGCAAGGTGTGAAAAATAACCTCTGGCGCCCAACCTCCCCTTGCTTAGTCAGTCAGATGTCCAGTATAATTTAAAAAAAATTACATAAAATAAAACTTAGTAAAAGGTAACTTAAAAATGTAATTACTTGAAATCTTTATAAGCTAGCTAAATCTTAATAAACGTTTATTAGGCTTCGACTTTTATCACTAGGCGAAATTGCCTAGTGCCCATAACCACAGGGCCTGTATGAGGAGAATTGTGGATGTGAAGGAAGCAAGGGAGTTGTGTAAGGATCGTGGTAAGTGGCGCTCCATTGTCTCTGCCTATCCCTGTGGGAAAAAGGCGTGACAATTTGATTGATTGATTGATTGATTTTTATCATTATGATTATCATTGTCATCAGTCCTAAGTCACTTACTTATTGCTGCACATAAATCTTCTTCCGAACCGCGTTAGATGTAATAAATCTAACAGTCAGTAATTTCATGGAATTTTCAAGGAACATAAAACTGACCGATTACTTTAATTAGATATATTTAATTACAATCAATTAGATATATTTAACAAAATAAAATATCTACGTTACAACTTACTAATTACACTATACCTTATAACTCGCGAGGTATAGCGTAATTAATAACCTCGTACAATTTCGTCTATTTCGTACTTTTGAACAGTAACTATTTTAATCGAAGTATTTAATATCGGATATTATGTTACGTTTAATTTAATAAAGTAATTATTGCTTCGATCTAATTCGTAAGTAACCGTGTGTCGATCGGCAAGGCCACCAACTCCACACAACTTTCGCTCACAACCCAACTGAGGCGAAAACAATTATTTATAGACTAGGAACCGCATAACGATAACAAATAAAAAATATTTTCAAATTTATTTATTCATATAAATGCGTGGTCGGACAATGCTTTTTAAAATCATATTTTTAATAGATAAGACACAAGATATAGATAGCCTCGACGTTCCTAATGGGCAAGACCTTCTCTTGCTCATCTCAAGTCGTCGTCGACAAAGAGGTGTTTTTTCACACTTCACTTAAAGAATCGAAGTGTATATAGGTTTTAATATATGCATAACGTTATTCTTAAAAGTGTCAACAGCTAAAGCAGACACTTACAGTAAAAAACTCGTGTTAATATAGCCAGAAATCAGAGAACTGAAAATATAAGTTTTTATCCACATGTCATTTATTGTCACTTAAATGGCTTTTCCCTTTGGTGAACTATCTAACCTAGCTCTTACCTGTTTTATCATTATTAAGTTTAGCCATTTAGAATTGTAATATCGATAAGCAGTCGTCTGACCGTTAGGTAGAGCACAAAAAAACATAGATTTTAATATTAGCGTTTATAAATGCATTTTGTACAAAAGTTTTGCTTAAAGGATTTTCGCTTCTAATCAACGAATGCTTATTTGCATTCTGTCTACAAAAGCACCGGATACCTTATCCTTACCGGATAAGGTAAGGAATTCACCAGTCGGTGTTCTCAGATCTCTTCTATTTATCATCATTAGTCGAGGTTAAAATAAATAGTCGAGTCACAATAAAAAAAAAGTTACACATCAGGCCGTCTATCGTCATATGACGTGCCACAATAAAATATACATATATATAAGCAAAAGAAATACAATATAACTTTTACTAAGCTTTATTATTTACCAATTTAAATAAGAAACAAGGCTATTGTTATAATTTCTTTGAAAATTTATTACATTACAAAATAAAAAGTTTATGCACAAAATATACTGTAAGCTCCTCGTCTATTCATAATACGAGTTCAACCAATAGTCGACCCAGCCACGTAATAATTACTTATGTCGCAAGGTCAAATAAAAATAAACTAGATTGAGATTGAAGGCCTAGTTCCTTTATTATAAAATAGCTTTTTGGAATTATCCTTTTTGGACGTGAAGGAAGCGAGAGAGTTGTGTCAGAATCGTGAAAGGAAAGGGGGCACTCTATCTCTCTGTCCTTGTATGAATTAGAGGTGATTTTTTTTTAAATAAGTTCTTGTGAAAATTATGTTGTACGTAAGGAAACGTTTAGTCTTAACAAATAATTCACTAAAGCGCTCGTACCTATTGTTGCAAAAGTAAAAGTGACGTCGAGGTTGTTGGTGTATTGGCCGATATATTGCAGCTGTTGCCACACGAGAATAGGAAAATTATAATATTACAACACATTAAAACAATGTAATAACCATTGTATAATTTCACCATTTTCCTTTTACTTAAGTAGTTCAGAGGTATTTTTTATCAATATTTTATTCTTTAACTTATTACCCAAGTTTAGAAAACATGAACGAAATCATTAAACAGATTAAAAACGGTTCATAACGCGTTCTTAAGCATATTTTTTATTTCTTTTATTCTAATTATGAATATAAATGATATCCAGTTTTTAATGAGCCCAAACCAAGGTAGACCTTTCTCTATTACTAACATCTAGCACAACCCTATCCCATTTGTTACCTCATTCTAATGACCACATTTTAACAGCATTAATCCTACATTTAATCTTCTTAGTCATACAATACTATTTAGGTATTACAAACAAATTAGGAATAAATACCAATCCTTTCCATGTGCCCAAACCATCGAAGCATTATTTTGTCAATCCTTGACACTACATACTTTTTCAAATCACATCTATCGCTCACTGTGCTATTTCTTATTCTATTTGCTATCGTCACTCCATTTACACTTCTGGATGAATGAAAGTAGATTGACGAAAAGAATTTATAAATCTCATGTGAATAGATACGTTAAACAAGGCAGATCCAGGAGGATGTTTGCCGACCGAATCGGAGACATCCTGAAGAAAGCTAGGTTGCCTAGTGCCCATAAACATAGAGCTTGTATGAAGAAAATTGTGAATGTGAAGGAAGCGAGGAAGTTATGTCAGGATCGTGGCAAGTAGCACTCCATTGTCTCTGCCTATCCCTGTGAGAAAAAGGCGTGATAATTTGATTGATTGATAACTACCAATAGTTAATAAAACAAGAACACGGAGTTAAGAACATTGGCCTATACCTGTCAAATTATGCCACAAAACACCAAGTGCAAAGTTGACACTATTATCAACTGGTTAAATTAAATCGCTTATTGCATAGTATGTGTAGTAATCGTCAGGGTGTAACATCCGCTTACTGTCACACCCCAGGTGTTCCATCAAGTGTAACTTCACATGAAAGCGAAACACTTAATTGGTTAACTGCAATCTGACTGTAATGACTTTTAAATGACCTTTATTGAACGCTTTCCACATTACGTTCTACATCAGTGTTTTCAACCTTTTTTAGGCCATGCCCCACCTTAACATTTCTAAAATTTTTATGCCTCACATACAAAATTTTTTTTTTACTTTTAAAAATTGCTTTATTCCCTTCAGAAATATAAATAATTACAGATTTTTTTGCCTTTTTCGTAATATTGTCACCGATATCTAGCATTGCATTTATATAACCCAAAGCGAAAGAGTTAAAGTCGTGTCGAGTCCATTTTTAAATTGCCCCCCTTTATTATCAAATTTCCCCCCCGTTGGGAAACACTGAATCGTTTCTAGAATCTACATCGTTTGCTAATAAGGAATTTTTAATTGTTTAAAGAACCTACACATAAAGGCTGAATTAAATCGTGTTTCCCGGTTTAGGGCAGTGCACTCACGAAGTCAACTTATCAAGATTCTTACACAAATCGCTGTCTACACATCCAAAATTCTTTTTATATAAACTCTACTACTATTTCTTCTTCCAAATACTATTATCCACAATAAAAAGAAAACCTATTATAAGCGTTAAATTCTGATGCTAAAAATGATGAAGTTGTAAACTTTATTTATAATAAGCAAATATAGTTTTTTTTTCTAATTTCAGCCCATGCCGGTATCCTTCTAGAACATGCACCAGCATGCCCTGAGGCATATGGAGTACAGGTAAATCTTATTTTTCACATTTCTTTATTTACAGTTTAATATTTAAACATGTGTAATGTTTTCCGTCCAAATCGGAGACATCCTCAAAAAAGCTAGGTTGCTAGGTCCATGATCGTGGCAAGTGGCTCTTTATTATCTCTGTCTATCCCTATGGGAAAAAGGTTGGACAAATTAATTAATTTATTGATTTGTTAAGTAGATAATAATTATAAATAAAATAATACAATCAAGGGTGACCTAATAGTGTGGTATTCGTATTTTTTAGGCATACGCGCACCCTGAGCTCTGTGATCAATTCTTCTTATGTACAAATGGAACTCTGACTGTGGAAACTTGCGAGAATGGTCTTCTCTTCGACGGAAAGGGTGCAATTCACAATCATTGCAATTACAACTGGGCTGTCGACTGCGGTACAAGGAAAGCTGATTGTAAGTGGGAAATAGAAATTAGCTTTTAATTAAATTAGCTAAGCTAATAATCAACAAAGAGTCTTTATACCAACAAAGAGTAGGTTTCTTATAGTCAATCCTGATAGTCCAAGATCCCAAAGCCCCTCAACATAAATTATTTTCTGAAGCACAAAACTTGAGGTATTGTGTAGTGATCGTATGTACTTATAATACCTGCATTCCTAGTAAGTTGGGTAACGGCAAATTTATGGGTGCTAGGTGAGTAAAAATAGGGCTCATCGTCATCATCAACCAGAAGGCGTCCACTGCTGAACATAGGCATCTCCCTTGGGCTTACTGGACTTAAATTCTTATTGCAAATTTTTATATATGTTTCATAGATTATGATTAGATAAGTGTAAACTATATACTTCACCATAATTGGGTATACTGAGTACACAAATATATATTTTAATTAATAAATTAATTAACTTCACATAACATAAACTGACCATAAAGTATTAAAAGAAGTAAAAATAATACTCCATTATTGGATTGATTTTAATTTCAGTAACTCCATATTCTACGCCAGGCTGCGAATACCAGTTCGGTATTTACCCAGACAGCGACGAATGTTCTACGAGTTATGTAAAGTGTGCATTTGGTGTACCACATCAAGAACCATGCACGCCTGGTCTAGTTTATGATCACAGAACTCACAGTTGCAACTGGCCTGATCTACTCCAACCTTTCTGTAACCCCGAAGGTCAGTATTTTTTTTTAAATGGCATGACATGTGATAACACCGCCTTGTGTTAGCTCTGAGTACATTGAGTAGAGACCATCCATAAATAAAGCAAGCGGCAACGCCAGTCGGCAACATTCAGGATGATCCTAAAATGCATTACTTCATGGTCTTGATACCCTCCATTATTAAATACCTTATTAAAATAAAGGTTATTTAGAAGTAATACTGTTACTGGATGTTAAAGGATCGTCCAGTGTACAGACTTTGACCAAAGTACACTTTCAAGTGTACGGACCAAAGTATTTAACAGCTGTAGCAGTCACTTCTGTTCATGGATCGCGGTCTAACTTGACATTAGGCGGGGTGCCATCATATGTCGAGACACAAGAAAACAATAACTTTAATTATATTATAGTAATCCTTACATAACCATACATTACATAATCTTCATACAAGCTAGCACTAAGCACCCAGTTTTCTTGACGATGTTTCCAATTTGGTCGGAAAAAACCCTCCTTTGTGATATTATTTAAAGGGTATAATAATGAATGATTTAAACTGGTGTCAGCCCAGTCTATGAATGCATTTATTGTTTTACTCCTAGTACGCTTCATTATGATGATACAAAATAACTAAACTAAATTCGTAAATGTTACAGCTGTCGTCGGATTCAAGTGCCCAACAAAGATTCCGTCAAACACACAATCAGCTAAATTCTGGCCTTTTCCACGTTTTCCTGTTCCTGGAGACTGTCACCATCTGATTACATGCGTTGAAGGGCAACCAAGACTGATCACATGTGAGGAAGGCAAAGTTTTCGACGATCAGAACCTCACCTGCGAAGATCCAGAAGTCGTGCCACATTGTGGACGTGCGTAAATGTGTCATAAAAGTTAAATCTTGTTATGAATTAGTTCAGGAACGTAGTTAGCAATATTTAATCTTACTTTTGAAATAAGAACATTGTTATTGCTTCAAAGTTAGAAATTCACCAAAAAGTTTAAACAAAAGTTAATCTACAAAAGAATTTTTTTGTGGTCTAAAGAAATATCATTTATATGATAAACGAATAAAAGAATAGACAATTAGGTATATGGTCGTAAATGTTTGAATTTGATAAGTAAGATTATAATGATACTGCTTAGTACGTTTTTGGATATATTGCCTATCAGATTTACTTTAAATATTGTAACATGATTTTGTTTTTCTTTGTGTTTTTCTGTTTCTGTAAAAAAAACCATTCTAAACATTGTCTTTTTGCAATATTTATATTTTTCGCTATCTGTATATTGAATTAGGTATTTAGATTGTACCAATAGTAAGCTTTGGATTTACAAAATACCTATACTTAATTTATTGCACAATTCTTCAACTTTTTTAGTAATTTTATTTCATATAATAGTTATTATTTTTTGTCATAGTTCAGTTTCTTAATTAAAAAAGAATAATTAAGTAACATCGTACATAAATAATTTTCCTAAGTATCCACCGAAATTATCTCGATCTATTATTTCATGTATTACATCTAAATATTACATATTTTAACATTTCAAAAACTGGTTTGTAATAAAAAGAGAGTACATCAACTAAGACAAAGTAGCCAAATAATTAATGAGTGATATTAAGTTACCAACTTTAACAAAATTGTTAGTAATGCTAATAAAAAGTTTATTTCGTGTTATAAGCATATATTGAAGTAGTTTTACATGATTTTCATGTACGTCTAAAATATTGTAAATAGAATTTATGTATAAATATAATTATTAAATGTGTTCTAGGTGTATTCATTCATATTCCCATTTTTTTACGGCAAACTACATTTTCCCCCTCAATTACTTATTTATTAAAGTGTTTATTATTATTAAAATAGTGTCTAGACTCGATTTCGAATCGTTCGACAACTCGACATATGCCGCCAGCACGCCCGCCTGCAATCCGATCTATGATAATAACTGCAAGTAGGAGGCACTATGCCGGCCTAGTTAAAACCGGCAACTTTATAGCTGATCCTGAAACGCGACTAAGTCATCTCACATTATACTCATACGTGGTGGGGTGCTACTCCGAATCGGCTAACTGGGCTAATGACTAACTGACCCCCTACTACTTATACAATCTCAATAAATCTGTCACGAAATCATACAAACAAATACTCTTACAAAATATTTATTCATTTACTAATAAATTCATATTATCCTAAACTATTCTTCATCTGCAGCCGCCTTTCCTTTAGGCCTTTGTGGTTTACGGCGTGATGGTACTGATCCAGCTGGTTTGGGCCTAACAGTTGGTGGGTTCTCCAATGCCTCAAGTTCTGCATCGGTCAATTGTCCTTTGTACCAATCAGCACTGAAAATTTGAAATTTTAACTATTATTCAGAAGATTCTTATAAATAACCAGGTGTTGACATGCAACTACATAAGAGAAATGAAGTAGATTTAGTCAATTTGATAACTTAATTTGAGTGCTAGGGGGCCTAATAGTAGCAAAGCGAATTATGAATACGCTATACGTACAAATCGATTAAAAATTTATGTACTTTTACTGTCGACAATTTTTACCCGAATTTTAACGATTCTGAAAAATGTCGCTCCGTTGTCTCTGTCTATCTTTTTTTTATTGTGACTCGACATTTACCGCACCCCGCCTGATTTTAGGCTGGAGTGCGGTCCATGATTTGAGGTAACTGCTACTTAGAGTTAAACAACTGTAAGTAGCAAACACTTTTACTATGCCGGCCTAGTTGGAACCGGCAACTTACCAGCTGATCCCGAAACGCAACTAAGTCACTTTACGGTCTGAATACTTGTAAATGGTGGTACTACCCTGGATCGGAAGACTGGGCACCACTGCCTACCACTCTTTGACAACCAGACCCGGAGCAAATATCTGCCTCTTTTTTATTTTATTAACAAATATTTGTAATATTTAAACAAATTATTTATTAAATATTACAAATAAAGGCTATAAAACGAATATTTTCTGTCTAACCACCACGCCAGGCGTGTCGTCAATCTGTCTATTGATTGATCAAGTTTAACTGAATCTATTATGTTGTCTTTATCACGGTATGTATTTGATAATAATCTGTTATGACGAAAATATTGTCTTGACATGCACAGATAATTCTGGCAAGTAAGTTTTTACTCACCATTCAGGGACTTTTCTCGCCCATTCACATTTCTTATGGACGTCATCGAAAGCCTGCCCAAGTTTGCAACCAGAACGACGAGGTGTGTTTCCATTGATACACACATAGAAGAATTGGCAATCTTCAGGGTCGGCATAACGGGGATGAGTCAAACCGAAGGTCTCGTTAACGGCTGGGCATTCGAAGTTAAATACGTCTGTATAATCAGAATTAACAGAATTAAGTAAAATAGTTTTGTGTATCAATCCATAATAAAAATATAATGTATTAAAGTTCCTCTAACTAACCAGAAGCACCACATCCCTTCTTTTTAGCTTCATCAGGCCATGTGCAGATACCAGTACGTTCATTGTAGACGAGGCCGTCTGGGCAGGTTATCATGTTGAATTTTCCATCAACACAGAAGTAGAATTTACCACATTCCTTGGGGTCTTCATGAGAGAAGTATCCATTTAGACGTCTGCAGTGGAGTGTTGGGCTTGGTTCCTCTGGAAAAACAAATTAGATATATTAGGAATCATATTGCCATTGATTAAACATATTGAGTCGTCTGGTGTACGCTATACGAAAAACTGAATTCTTTATGTAGTCATTTTAACTGAGAGTTTACAATTAACTCCACAGTCCTTATTGGAAAAGAAGAGATAATTACGCTTAAAATAAATGTAAATTGTAATAGTAAATATGTACATAAATGGTAGGTCGAACAAGAGGCACTGTCCAAGGCCAGACATTTCCTGCTTGCAAATTGGAAAGTTGTTTTACAAAGTTGACCATTGAATGAAAAACAAAATAAAATATTATCAAGCGTAATTCGCAATTGTCTTTCTGATGGTATCAATTCATAAACAGCTTTAAATTGCTAGATTCTAATCATTAAAGTAATTTATTTCTGATTTTTAAATACTGTTCCCAATATCATAAGTACTAGGCAAATTAGAACCAAATTCTATATAGATTTTTAAAAAACTACTTACGTAATTTAGGCCTTTGAGAACAATCTAAGTTAAAAGGTAAATCACATTTTTCCACATTCAAATCGTAGTCATTGAACACCATGCCGTCTGGGCAGAGTTTCTCAATTATTTCTCCGTTTCTGCAATAGAAATTTCCAAATATTACTCTATATTGTTTTACTTTTATAGGATCCGATTAATGCATTCACCGCTGCTCTCTATTTCTAGCATTATAGGTGTATTAATTTAGAACCCTTAAGTAAGCAAAGGTCCTTACTCCTTTACGCAAAGCTTGAAAAGGCATGGCCGGTATAGTGGCTAATGAGGCAACCGTAGTATAATGATTTTGTTTCGTCGCCGTTCTTGGATTCTCCCTTTGCTTAATATCAGGCAAGTCGAGCTCAATGTCACGTCTTTTTTTTAATACTAAACTCTTCGATAAACATTATAGCGCAACTGACCTGCATTCATAGTATTTATCACACTGTTCTGCATCAGCGAAGAATCCATCATCAGGACAGGAGCTGGTGATTTCTGCATCACGTTCTGCGTCTGATTGTGTCCGAGCTGGTGGATTGGCTGGTTTACGACCTTTTTGTTGAGCTCCTGATGCCAATGCTAAAAGAAAAAAATATTATTCAATATAAACGTGATTTATTTGAAGTTTATGAATTGAATAATAAAATAGAATAAAGTATAAATAAAAAATAGAAAGAAGAATAGAATAAAGAAGTAAGTATTTAGATAACACGGCAGCACTAACAAAATAAAATATTTAATATAACTACATCTATTTTTTTCATCATAGGCCAATTGAAACTTAAATGAAATAAAGTTTTAATAACTAATATTTGTCTTCACATATTTCAAGCGACGTGTAAACAAATATGTCCTGTTACAAATCTGATATAATTTAAAGTTTATAAGAAGTCCAAGCTAGTTACAGGAAGTTAGTTTTATCAAACATTAAATCTATTTTTACCAACGTTGCATTAGGCTTAAATAAATTAATGTCATTTGGTGCAACGGAAACTTTCTTTATTTGACATTTGGTTTAGTTAATTATAAAGACTTGAAAAAATGCGTTTTATCGGACGGGGTTTATTTTGAAGGGAATGAAATTGATTTGAAAGAATAATAAAGAAATTCACCATAGATTAATGATTGGTCGCGCTACGACCGAAGCATCAGCGAGACCAATCATAAATCTATGCAAATTCACCTTACTTTTTAATCACAGTATTACGTTGATCAGTGGAATAGTTAAAATTTAACTAATTTTTAAAGGCTTCTGTGCAACTGAATATAAATGTAATACGTAACTGTTAATTTATTATTTACTTTCATTATGTCCAATGCAACTTCCCGTTCAACATACGAGTAATTAAAGTTGTTCACATTGGTCTAGGTCATACGTGTTTAATACTTCCTCTTACAATAAGAAAGGTCATTGGCAAAAATAATACTTTAAGGTCTAATTAGACAATCTATTTTATTTGTCAATATCTTGATATGGCCTTAAACCATTAAAATTGTTAATTTAATTTATACACTTAGTCGATTATAAGATTACCGTGGATACCACTTTATCGCCTATACAACGGAGAACTATCTGAGTAGCTGTTTAACCTTGTTCCTATCTCGTCCTTTAACTTCCGTAATACCCACATAGGCCGGGGGAAATATGTGCTGCGTTTCTTTGTAGAACAAACGACAACAGGGTTTTACTGGATTATGTGTCTTCCCTATTTCATAACCTTGGATTCCTTTTACGTTAAGCGAGAAAAGGCACATTGTTCGATACAGTACGACGACGGGCAACCGTAAATAAGGAGAATACGCCGGTGTACAAGGTTTCGTGAAATAGGATATGAAATTAGACCACCAAATTATTTTGATTATTTCCATAGGGAATAGAATTCCGATAACAGCTAATATTATTATGCGTAGAGAAGAATAGAAGGCCCGTAGAATCCTTCACGAAACAAAAACGTGACCAGAAATTATAAAATAACAAAATGTCTGCGAGTACATTTCAAATGTGTGTTAGGTGGTATTATAACTGTAGATGTTATCGTGATTACTTAAAAAGAAAGTCCTAATGTAAACACGACTTTTGCAGCGGTTCCACGATCGTCATCAATCGTGATTGGTGGACTGATATAATTTATTGAAAGAACAAATAAAATGATTTCACTTCAGTTCCAATATCGGCATTTGTCTACGAAAAACTCATAATGAGAATGTAAAAATTGTCACAAAAAGAAGGCCTAGTTTAAAACAGGACCTACCCCATAACAAGCAAGTTTTTTTCGACTAATTTTCTGTGAATCTGTGGCGACTGCTACTACAGTTAAATAACTAAAAGTAGGAGTTTTTTTGAGTGGAAGTTGGTCTAGTTAGAATCGCAACGCGGACTACGAGTATACACAAAAGTCGTGATAGGTCTACCCATACCAACTGCCTGCCTACTACTCCTAATTTTTTATTAACGGATGAGTAACATCGTGAGTAGACATTGCGTTTATATTAATATAGTAAATGTATGAAAGTGTAAAATGAATCGAGTATTACCCAAGAGTGTGCACGAGAGGGATGTAGCAACTGGTTGCTATTTCGTGGAACGTGATTTCTCTATTACCTAACAATACGTGGGCTTTTTATTTATTAAATTTGCATTTTGGAAGGTCAACTATTTACACTTAATATTACGTTTTAAAAGAGCTTTTTCTTATTGTGACTCGACATATGGCAGCACCCGCCTGATGTTAAGCTGGCGAATTTTACTAACAGCTAAACAGTTGTTTTATAATTTTATTGCATATTACAAATAATTATTTGTAAACAAAATGAGGTAGTAACAAACTATCCGGGGTAGTACCAACACTTACAAGTGTACAGACCGTGAAGTGACTTCGCGTTTCGGAATCAGCTTGTAAGTTGCCGATTCTAACTAAGCCGGCATAGTGGCTTAGTTGGAATCCGGCCTAACATCAGATAACATGTAGAGTCACCATAATATGTCGAGCAACTAAAAAGACAGATACCACAGATTTTTATACAATAATATGTATTTATTCTTTGTAAATATAAGATGCATTTATAGATAGATGCATTTGACCTTTGTTAATCTACCCACGATAAAGCCTTCACCAGTGGAAATCGAAGCTTTCACTTTATGTTAATCCACGCCTTTTGTACAGTTCATGGGATAGGCAGGACCGCTGGAAGTATCAAATGCAAGAATAATGTTCATTGCATGTAATTAGACTGATGTAAACTTTTAACGAAGGAGTAAACAAGTATTTTATTGTGACTCGACATATGACAGCACCCCGTTTGATGTTAAGCTGGAGTGTGGTCCATGAATGCATGTCACAGCTACTACGATTCTATAACTGTAAGTAGCAATCACATCCACTATGCCGGCCAATTTGATACCGGCAACTTACAAGCTGATCCCGAAACGCGAACAAATCAAAACACATTTAAACAGGAGAAGAAAAAAAAACAGGAGAGATCATATCCAATTAAACAAATTGTCACGCCTTTTCTCACAGGGATAGGCAGAAGCGCCATGAAGCGCCACTTGTCACGATCCTGACATAACTCCATCGCTTCAATTTAAATTATTTATTTCGCGTCTCTTGCGCATTGTCTAACTATACCATGATTTTGGAAAGGCATTTAACGAGAAGAAATCACTAGAAACTTAATAAAGCTCGCAAAGGCGACCGTGGTGTAGTGGCAGTGCAATGGGTACGCAAACCGAAGCGCATGAGTTCGAGACCACCCACCGGTACCAATGTATCTTTGATTTAATTGTGTACTTTGGTTGTCCTGTTTCTATAATAGCTACAATCACTTTAGTAGCTTAGTATAAAAATGTAAATAATAAAAAAAAGGTAAAGAATTATCTTCCTTTGGCCGGCATAGTGTCGGTGACTAAGGCAATATATAATAGTTTTTTTTATTTATTTAAACCTACCTAAACTTTTTCCTCTGATTTACATGTTATTCAGAGTCTTTAATATAATAGTTACATAATAATAATACCTTATAACAAATATTCATTTAATACCCGGGTCAGGTTTTCCGCTCTATTTATAAATTAGGTATACTCGTAGCGATCGAGCCATAAACCAATTGGCTTTTACCAATTAAATTTACCAATAGATTAATAGATATTTTTTCATTATAGTGGCTCAATATATGACAACACCCCGCCTGATGTTAAGCTGGAGTGCGATCCATGACTGCTACTACAGTTAAATAACTGTAACTAGCAGGTCTAGTTGAAACCGGCAACTCAACGCGACTAAGTCACTTCACGATCTGTATACTTGTACGTGGTACCACCCCGGATCGGCAAATTGGGCACCAGTGCTTACCACTCTTTTGACAACCAGACCAGGAGCAATTATCTGCATCTTTCTTTAATTGACAAAGATTCGAAATATTCAATCTATTAAAAAAATATTTCGAATAAAAGTTATGAAAGAAATATTTGCTCTGACCGGAAATCTACCCCAGTTCGCTAAAGCATAACGAACTGGTGTGCTTACTAATATTCCACGCCTGTCGTCCTATAATAATGAATAAATAAAACTTAGCTAAGCCAGCATGGTGGATGCTACACTCAGATGTACATTTTGGCTATGTCACATTTCAGCAGCAGATGATGTCAAAATGAATTTAAAATTTAGGGAAATCGAATCCTAATTAAACTTACATCGGGGTAAATCTTACTCTGTCTGTCTGCCGCAGCGATACACATCGAAAGTGGTCTTAAGATACGATATTGTCTTAACAATATCCTTGACTTTAAGTTGACATTTTAAGTTATTTAAATGAAGAAATATTTATGGTTTTACATAAATAAATAAAGTAGGTTATTTGTTAAAATTATTGTTACGTTGATTTCTAATTATTAAGAACTCACCTATTAAACAGCTTAAAGCTACGATTTTTACATAAAATTTGGCCATTTTGAATACCTATTAAAACACTAAACGTTAGCCTAATTCTTGTACAAAAATCACTTCACGATGACTTAATTTAAAGTTAAAACTTGATTGACGCCGAGCACCGGCGGATGCTCAGGCGCACTGAATATGAAGTTTTTTGTTACCGCGTCTTAGCTGGCGAACGTATCGCAAGGCGAAAGGTTGGTTTGCTTTTCCAACCTCCCTTTCTATCTTACACGTTCAGGCATATCTCCATCTCGTTTTACTAATCCTGTTATTGTTCTATACGTGTTCTGCAATAGAATTAGCGGTATCATTAGTAGATTGATTAAGAAAGATAAATTAAGTATTTAATTGTTGCACTATTTGTATGAATAAAAACGTTTTGTTTTGATAGAATAAAATACTTAAGTAAAGATTACAATCTTCACGAAAATTAGGCTAAAAAGTTGATATTTTTTATTCCTCCGGAAATCCTTTAATACATTTTTTTTTAATTTAACAATATCAGCATCAGGTTAGTGGTAGCCGTTCAAGCTTCTAGCGTTTCCTGCTAGTCGTACCTTTATCAGATCGTCAGTCCATCTTGTGGGTAGACGTCCTACGTTGCGCTATCGCTGTGTCAATTCAATTATTTTCGCCTTTTGCGAGTGGCGAGGTAAACATCTACAGACTATTTCTATAGATGCACACCAAAGTAAAATACTAAAACAAGAAATGTAGGAACACGATGTTTTCATGACAACAGTGGAGATTGGAGATGGTAGACGCCGTTTACAGAGTGGAACCATGTACGCTCGGACTCTTGGATGGTTAAGTTTAGCTAAAATTGTCGCTGTTTAACAAAATTTGCTTAATTAAATGGTTTTAGCCTCAGATGATCTGAGGTTTTAGCAAGGAGGCGAAATTAGATCAAAAAGAGACTTGGAGGGAACACTAAATACCTATAAAATGCACAGTATTTCAAATTAAAAAAACAAATTCAAAATAATTCTACAGTTTATAATACTAATGATCTGATTAACGGTGCACTTGCTATCAGATGATGGCATGTCAGGTACTAGCATGCAAGCTACTGGCAGAACATCGATACATTTGCCAGTAGCTCTTATTTATTTTTGTTAGAGTTACTGGCATGTACTCGTTGTAAATTTAGTATTTTCTTAGATTTTTCGCGAACATTGATTAATGAATTAAATAAATTTCATGCGGCTTTCTATCGCGTTTATTTGGTTTTGATTTTACAACGATGGCTGGAAAGCTCTCGAAACGTCGGAATAATAAAAAATGCAAAAAAAACAAAATAAATGCATAAATTTTGTTTAATTCATTAGTCGTAAATTTACTTTAAGTAACCAGTTTTGCGCATAACACTCTAAAATTTACAACTACAAATTTACAATTTACTAGGAAGTTGTGTAAGGATCGTGGTAAGTGGCGCTCCATTGTTTCTGCCTATCCCTGTGGGAATAAGGCGTGACAATTTGATTGATTGATTGACTCTAAAATTCATCAAAATCCTGTAACTTGCAACGCGAGCTATAATACCATAATAGCTATAATGCGAGCTGATAATACCAATACAATATATCAGATCAATGAGAATAAAATAAATAAATATTTTTGTTTAATACATTTAATTATAATTTACAATTTATATATATTATATAAAATTATATTAATTTATGATGCGCGGGGACATATTGTGGTTTTGATGGTGGTTCACTGAATGCTTCAACATTCTCACTGAAAAAAAATATATATAAAATTAATAAAAGCTTTAACAGCAGAGTTTGTACAAAGAGTATAATTGTGGGTGCAAGTTGTGTGAGGATAAGAAAAGTGGCCATTTGCCCAACCCTTTTGAAATGAGGTAACGGCGACTGAGGCAACCGTAACCAAAACGATTTTTTAAGTCATCAGCGTTCTTGAGAAAGCTTCAAGAGCGCCAGTTTACATCAGATGTCACATCTCAAATAAAGAACTATTGAAAATTTAATATATAAGCTATATAAAATATATTTAAGTAAAAACAAAGGAGCATAATTCTCTGCTCAGGACCGCACTAGAGATTAACATTTAGCTGGTACAATAGTTATATGCCAATATAAAAAGTAGTAGTAGAGTAGTATAGCCTAAGAAAGGCAAGCAGTGGCGCCCAGTCCGCTGATCCGAGAGTACCACCACTTACAAGTGCACACACCGTGAAATGATTCAGTCGCGTTTCGGTATCACCTTGTAAGTTACCGGTTAAAACTGTGTAAGTACATGTAGATGCGACTGCAGTTATTTAACTATAGTAGCAGTCACCTCCATTTAAATAAATATATATTAAAAGAAACTTACTCCTCAATAATTTCTTCTTCAATGATAACGGGTTTGTGCTTGACAACTTTACGGCGTGATGGAACACCTGATGGTCTTGGTTTAGGTGTCGGTGGGTTCTCCAAAGCCTCTAATTCAGCATCAGAAAGGCGGTCCTTATACCAATCGGCGCTAAAATATAAATAATTAGTTATTTACTGCTGATCCGGTGACAATTCATCTCACCAGGCCGATATAGTGGGTATGACTGATGCCTTGGACTTAGTCCCTGACAGCTCTCGTATAATTATAAAAAAAATTGTTTGACCATTCAAGAAGTTTCGTATAGCATATTTCTGTTCTTTATAAAGACAATTATTTACGGAAATTTGCTTCTTCATACGTCATAAATTATACAAAACTTCATTAACGGTCAAACACATTTTTTTAAAATTTTAACGACAGCTACCAGGGACTGAGTCCAAGGCATTGTCATACCTGCTATGTCGGTATGACTGATACCTTCATGAACGGTCAAACTTCAAAACTGCCATTATAGCGTGCCGCTGGTATATTTAATATATTTTAACACAGGTTTTCAATCCTATTTTTATTTTTATATGTTTTAATCAATTTCAATTATTTTTTTAATAAATCTCAATCAATTGATAAATTTTGGTGTTTAATGAATTTTATTTTTTATTATACTTTATGATTTTATTAGATAAGTATTGTTTTAAATATTAACGCATACAGGCTCGTCCTATAGCTAGGATTACTTTTAACTAAATTATATGGTTATTCTTACCATTCCGGCACCAATCTGGACCATTCACATTTCTTGGTGAAGTCATCGAAAACTTGTCCAAGTTTGCAGCCAGAACGACGGGGAACTAAACCATTGATACACACGTAGAAATATTGGCAATCTTCTGGGTCAGGATAACGGGGATGAGTCTGGCCATATGTCTCGTTTACGGCGGGACAATTAAAGTTGAATACCTCTGCGAAATATAAAAATTCGGTAAATAGTTAATAGAGGTCATAAATTAAAATATATTCACATTAGCACAAGTAACAATAAAATTTAATAATATTACTCGTGTATGTCAAGAAAATTCACTTTTCTACCTAAAAGTTACAACTTTGTATTAAAATATATTTAACATTATGTACTTAGATTATTGCGGCTTACTTTATTTCGATTATTTTACCCGGCCGATGGCTAAAAAGATTTCGAAACTTTAGATAGTAAACCACAAAAAAAAAATCGTAAACAATGTTCCCGCATAACCATAGAAAAAACTATTTTTTACTTTACTTTCCACAGACAACGTGTGAGTATCGTGGATTTAGCCACAATTCTTTTCATAGAAGCTTTATGGTTTTACGGAGAAAAGAAAAACAGGCACAATACTAACCGGAAGCACCGCATCCCTTCTTCTTAGCTTCATCAGGCCAGGAGCAGATGCCAACTCGGTCATTGTAAACCAAACCATCGGGGCAAGTGATCTTGTTGTATTTTCCATCAACACAATAGTAGAAAATACCACATTCGTGGGGATCCTCGTGAGCGAAATAACCATTGAGACGTGGACAGTTTCGCGTTGGGATTGGCTCCTCTGTAAACGATTAATGTCATACTTAAATTAGACTTCAGCATGTATTACTATAGATTAACTGTAAATGCTCTTTGAAAACAGTCGTGACGTAGTGGTTACGCGGAAGTCCCGAGTTCGGTTCCCCTTCGGGACAAATATTTTTTTCTTAGCTTTTATTTATTTAATAATTCGATTAAAATTAACAAATATTTGGTAATAAAAAAGGCAGTTATTTTCTCCGAGTCTGGTTGTCAAAGAGCCTATTCGCGAAGCGATCTAGTTGCGTTTCGGGATCAGCTTGTAAGTTACGTTCCAACTAGGCCGGCAAAGTGGATACGACTGCTAATTGTAGTTATTTAACAGTAGTAGCAGTCTTCCCATTAATGGATCGCACTCCTAATCAGGCGGGGTTCTGGCATATGTCGTGACACAATAAATGCATCGATAATTTAATAGCATAAAAAAATAACTATATTTTTATCATAGCAATTAATTCAGATACGATCGATACACTCTACAAACTTAAACCTAGTGTTAATAATGAGCCTGTGGAAGACTTACGGAGTTTTGGTCTAGATGAGCAATCAATGTTGAATGGCAGGTCACACTTTTCCACATCTGGGTCATAATCATTGAACACCATACCATCCGGGCAGAGTTTCTCGGTCATTTCTCCGTCACTAAAAATGCAGAAATTAAAGAAATTAATTAATATTTAAAGCAAGGGCGGTATTTGACGGTTTTAAGTTTCAACAAGAACTGGTGAAGAAATGTAAAAATATAACAACAACAAAATACTAAATTACGCGTCAAAATCATTTTATTTTATTACAGTAATTGTAAAGTATTAATTTCTACTAACAGTAGTTAAATAACTAACTGTAAGTAACAGTCACATTCACTATGCCGGCCTAGTCGACGACAGGCGTGCACGAACGGTTAGCGATTGGTTTGTTGCGCGTAAAGTCCCGGGTTTTATTCCCGCTCGGAGCAAATATTTGTTTTATAGCTTTTATTTGTAATATTTATTAATTATATTTAATATTACAATATAATTAATAAATGGATTTTGCTCGGGTCTGGTTATCAAAGAGTGGTAGGCAGTCTGCCAATCCGGGGTAGAACCACCACTTACAAGTATACAGACCGTGAAGTGATTTGGTCGCGTTTCGGGATCAGTTTTGTTTGTAGGTTGCCAGTTCCAACTGTATAAACATCACATCATGCCGACCTCGTTCTAAACTAGACTCTAATTATACTAGAGAACTAAATATAAATTCGAATGTTGACTTACATGCATTCATAATATTTATCGCATTGCTCAGCGTCTGCGAAATATCCATCTGAAGGGCATGAGCCAGTCACTTCCGCCCCTGTTTCCTGCGGTAGTGCTCTTTGTGCAGGACGGTGTCTAGGTTTTCCTTGTCTGGGGTTGGCTGATGCTGATATGACTAGAAAATAATTAATTTTATTATAATGTTTAAATACTGGGTTTATCAGACGCAACCTATCAACTTATATTAGAACTACCCAACATCTTATAATGGAAAAATCGCATAGTAGACGAAGTCTTTGTGGATGTGACAGAAGTGAAATAATTGTGCCAGCTCTGCCTACTCCTAAGGAAAATGATGTTTGACGATACTATTTTTGTATTTATCATAAACACAACTTTAAGATATAGAAAACTTGTAATAAATTTAATTAAACAACCATGGTGTAGTGGTAGTGCAATAGTCACGCAAACCGAGAGCACGGTTCACAACCATTTACTATATGCAATGTATATTTGATATATATATATATCAACCTGTGTCTATGATACACACTTTAGTAGCTTAATATGTAAAAAAAACTATACTTACACAATACAGCTAGAACTGCTAAAAAGGGCTTCATTTTATAAGTTAATTTAAACTGAATGTATTTTTGGTGATACTGCACTAAACTATATTTTTTATTGTACGCAGCAGTAGCTGCTTTGGAAACACAATTCCTAATGTTCACCAAATTATCAATATTACAGATATTTATATTTTATCAATTATCTCATGCAACACATTATTCCTAATTATATACCTGTCCTCATTATTAAGCTATCCTGTTAATGTTTTGTAACAAAACTTATTTACTCCATTAAAAAGTTGTACAAAAATGTCACCCGTAAGTAATTAAGAGCATGTTTGTCCTAATGTTTGAATTTTGGGAAAAATATTGACTAATTATTTCACTGGCCTAAACAACATTTTACGCAATAGTAGGCAGACACTTGGTCGTCATATTATTATGACCAGTCTTTTTTTTATTGTGACACGACATTTGACCTAGACTCGCCTGATGATAGCAAGAGGAAATCGAAAAGTGCCAACGACTGAAACAACCGAGTTAGTTCACGGCTGCCTCAGTCGCAGTCACTATGTCGTCCAAAGGTGCTTCTTCACATATCGCTTGAAGGATCCAAGTTTATAGGAGGGAGAGAACACATGGGCTGGCTAAGCATTCCACTTGTCGATACAAAGAAAAGAAGCACCGAACTTTTTGGTTCGACTACCGATTCGGTCGACAAAATGCGAATGCCTCCCCCGACCAGTGCGGGTGTGAATTACGGGTGTGAAAAGACAAGGTAGGAACAAGGTTAAAGAGCTCCTCGGATCAGTCTGTCGAGGTTGCGGGATTGTACCTCCACTTTTTTGTTATTTTGTTAGAGTCTGTCTAAGCCGAAATTACGCGCCCCTCCACTGCACGTGCGAATATAAAATATGAAAGCAACACACCGAAAATGCAATTGTAATTGGTCATTTAGTTGCTGGTTAGACACAAAAGGAGGAGCACGTTAATAATAAAGTATAGTACTATAGTTAGTAATATTTGCATTGACACATTTAAATAAACTAATAAAGTGGAGGGGCGCGTCATTTATATTTAGACAAGCTATACCTAGTTATCTATAAATCTTTTCACTTGTCATTTTACTATATTTAACAATAGTAAATATTCACTTAAAATTATTTCGCGCATATAGGATATATCCGGTTAATCTAGCTGCAAATAAACTAAGCTAATAAACGTGCTTGTATTATTAAAACAGGACGACCAAAGATATTGGTATCGGTAATTGTTTTTAAACGATAACTCTGGGCTTGCGAGGCCTTTTACAATCAATAATATTGAAATGTCCAAAATAATATGCGTATGTTATAAGAGTGGTAGGTCTTAGTACCCAGTCTGCCGATCCGGGGTAGTACCACCACTTACAAGTATACAGACCGTGAAGTGATTTGGTCGCGCTTCGGGATCAGCTTGTAAGTTGCCGGTTCCAACTAGGCCGGCACAGTGGATGTGATTGCTACTCACAATTATTGAATTGTAGTAGCAGTGGTATCCATTAATGGACCACACTCCAGCTTAATATCAGGCGGGGTGCTGTCATATGTCGAGTTACAAAAAAAAAACACGAGGGACAAGATTAAAAATGTAATTCTAGCTAAAATAAAAAGCCAATCAATGTGATGTATGCACATGATGCAAATCTTACTTTCAATCGAGTCACGACGGACATTTCTGAAAGTATTCACGATTCAATTTCACTTATTACAAACGAGATGCTACTTTTTGTGTGCTTGCGGCATGCGAATAACAACACCCCTATTCTTTGCAGATTTGTGTTTTGTGATCATGTCGATTTAATCTAAGAGGCAACTAAAATTCTTTGGTAATGTGGTAGAACATCAAATAATTATAATTGGCAAATGAAGATCATTAGTCTGTAGCCTGAAATTATTATTTCAATGGAAACAACTAATGTTTATAAATAAATGTCTTTTTTATCACAACACAGATAACGAAGTGTGTTTATGTCATAGAGATATAACTCGATAATTTATGTCAATCAATCAATCAAACTGTCACGCCTTTTTCCCACAGGGATAGACAGAGACTATGAAGCACCAATCGATGGTTTATGAATAGATTCGAATTCCAGACATTATCGAAATAATATTTTTTCTATTATTTTTTAATGATAATACGTATTGGACATATTAAAATAAGTTCCCAATATTAAATAACTATTAAATAACTACCCAATATAATTTTGTTATAATTTATACGTAATATCTTTATTTGTCTTTTATTTGTTTTGTATAAAAAAGTAATAGTGCTCACAGAGACCTGTCCCAGGAACTCCACCGGAATAGGCAAAGACACTTGCCGCGATCCTTACTCAACTCCCTTGCTTCCTTCACATCTACAATTCTCTTCATACAGGCTCTGAATGCATTTACCTACCCGATTTCATATTATGTAAGCACATTATTTTCGTAAACGTTTTACTTTCAAAACCAAGATTAAATTGTAATCAAGAATCGCACAAAATTTGTCTGTTTGTTCTGGATGTTGTAGATGTCGGGATGCTGTCTTAGATAAGACACACGCAGCGAGTAATAACTAAAAATAATAAACTAAAAGACTAAGTGGAGAATATTAATCGCAAGTGAATCAATAATAGATTGAACCTGATTGAACTTTTATAATATTATTACTGAATAGTCAACAGTAACATTATATTAAATAATGGTTATGAATATTGTGTTACTGAATTGTATTCAAAAAAATAATATAAGTGGTAGGCAGTTGGTGGTCATTCCGGGTTACATACAAGTGTACAGACCATAAACTCGCATTACGGGTTGTCGGTTCGGGTTGAACTTAAAATATTATATTACCTTTTTATGAAGCGGCTAGGCTCCGAATATGATTTTGTCCCATTCGGTGTCGAGACCCTTGGTCCGAGGGGACCTAGCGCTATAAGGTTTTTAAAGAAATAGCAAAAAGGTTAGTCGACATCACAGGAGACCGAAGAATTGGCAGCTACCTCGGACAAAGATATATTCATTTGCTATTCAAAGGGAAAATGCTTCCAGTATCTTCGGAACCTTGCCTAAAGCTCTTTATAAAAATATATTTTATTTATTATATTATATTTTTTATTATATAATATTATGTAAAACCTAATGTAATATCTAATTGTCTATTAAGAGAAATTAAGTTATGGTGATGTTCATGTATTATCTTTCTTTTAAGTTACTAAATAAAAATAAAAATATAATAGTAATTACCACACTACTCCTAGTCTGCGGTAACCGCTACTAATTTTCCATAAAAGTGCATGTTTTAACAAGAAAATTGCACTTGGTTGAGTTAGGAGTTTTTTTCTGCCACGATTCTTTCCTAGTAAGTAAAAAATGGATGCTGTGACTTACAGTTGCTTACAGACGATAAGGATTCCCGGGGAAGATGTTATACAATATAAGAAAAAAGTACACCAAATTGACTTAAAAGCTCATTTAACACACGGCTGAAAGTCCAAGCAAGAGGAGGTCCAAGAGTGCCGACGACTGCAAAACCGAGCCTTCACGGTTGCCCCAGTCGCCGTCACTAGGTACTTGTGTGCTAATCAATGCGCGCAAAATGCAATATAATCAAATAGCTTAGATTTCTAAGAGTTAATTCAAAGCTAGGAGGTCATTACACCGTGTAGATGCAATCTCTATATCCAGCCGATATTCGTATTTACTTGTTAAGGAATACAATAGAAATAACTTAAGTTAGAATAATGTAAATGTGGCGATGTACATGGATTTACTATAGCAGTCGTGCATTGGAAACATTCTTCAATGTATTGAAAATCTTCTGTTAGTTTTATTTCTTTAACGCATTAGCATTGATCAGGGCAGTTGGGTTCGAACACCGGTTGTCGGCAACACCCGTGAATTTTCTTATCACAATATTCTTACTAATTAACCAAACTAGGCGTTTAAATATGCCCAAAATTAAATACCAACATGAATGTAGGCGACTACTGTTAAATAACTGTAAGTAGCATTCACATCCACTATGGCAGCTTAGTCGGCACCGGAAACTTACAAGCTGATCCTGAAACGCAACTCATGTACTTGGTCTGTATACTTGTAAGTGGTGATACTACCTCGGACCGGCAGACTGGGTACCACTGCCTACCACTACGCTACGCCTGTGGCAAATACTTCATAAATTATTCAAAATTAGATACATAAAATTAACGCATGCACAATGAACATTGGTCAACGACGACCTGGAATCAAACCCAGTGTTTGTCGCTGAACGCGCGACTTTTATTAATACTACCAGTTAATAATGTCAACAGGCATTAGTTCTCGTCGTTCTCACATTTGTTAATGTGGAGAAGTAATTAATAAAAGAAGAATAAAATAATACATTTTGTGTTAGTCACTAAGACAGGAGGAGCCTGCTGTTTGTTGCCCACGCATGTGGACCGTTCAGTAATAACTCCAACCGTCAAGGGATTAAAAAGGATTAGGTATTTAATAATTTATTATTATACTATTATACATTATGAATTTGTAAGAGCCTGTCGACCGTATACAGGGATCAGCTTGTAAGTTGCCGTTTCCAACTAGGCCGGCTACTTAACAGTCAAATCTTAATGCATTTTAATGGATATTATTTAACTGTAGTAGCAGTCACCTCTATTCGTAAACCGCACCCCACTCTAACATCAGTGCTGTCACAAGTCGAACCACAATACTCGTATAATCGTATAATTGTTTTTTTTTATTTTTTATTATTTATTTGAGACGCGAAATGTGACCTTGAGTTGACTGAAGGTGAGCAAGAGGAGGTCGAAGACGACTGAAAAAGTGACACAATATTCTCTTTACTCAGTCGTCGTCACAATATCGGCTAGTTAAAGTAAAATATTTAATTACCTTTCCTTAAGTATGAAGCTTTCTTATATTTCTTCGCATATAACACAGCACACCGCCAGTTCGCATAGAGCTTGTATGAAATAAGTTGTGGATGTGAAGGAAGCAAGAAAGTGAATTGTAAAAAGTGGCGCTCCATTTGCGTCTAACAGGGTGGAAATGTGACGTAACAGTTCGATTTAATTTGTATTACGAGTAGAATATTTTTTTCAATAAATAATATACATTTCAACCCAAAGCTATTTAAAAAATGTTAAATCTTTTATTCTATTAAAGTAATTTAACAAATAATTGTATAATAGAAACTGGACGTCCAAAGTACATATAACCAAGATACATTGGTACCTACCGGCAAGTGTTTTTAAACCGAAGACTCTCGGTTTGTGTGACTAATATACCACAGTCGCATTAAGTTGCTTATGTTGTTATATTTAATAGCATTGATGAAATACATTGTTGATTTCTCCAGTGAAATTGTTTACAAAATATTAAATTTTATATTTTGAAAAATATTTAATGTATGAAATTACATTTTATTAAACAATAAAACAAATATTTTATTTCAAACACATCCTGTTAACACCAAACATGAGATCATGGTACACATATTTCGAACATAACTAATTTATTTTTCATACATTTAATATTTTTATGACTTCAAAGTCACTACAATGCACTTATACGTATTATTGTAGAGCCATTAATGAACAAGCAGGTCCTTCTATGTGCACCTATAGGTGCCAGGCTAAAACCTGTGCCCACGTTTGTGCACTAACATCTTTTTCCGATCGATGCCTATAAAAGCTAGATCCTTCTAGGACCCTGACATTGACCACTAATCCTTGGTGGAGGAATCAAGTGAGAAATTCTAAAGTGAAAAATGTTTAAAATAATAGTAATAGTTACTTTTCTCTATGTCATTAGTGATGTCTTTAGTGGAGAACTTGATGATGGAAAAGTAAAAAATAATGTTAGAAATAAAAGGTTATTGTGTGAGTATAAGATAATATTTAACATTATTTATTTGTTCAAAATATATTATATTTAATATCATTCTTAAAACCTCATTGCAATTATATTCTAATGAATTAAATAAAAAATAAAAATAAATACCTTAATAAAATAAAAAAAAATGAATTAAATTCTAAATTTAATTATAAGACTCACGAGTACTTGTTATACATTTTGTAATTAAGTACTTAGTCAAATGGCAAGTCAAATGAAAAAATCTTTGTTTCTATTCTTCATATAATCGTTTTTATTATAAATAGTCTTTAGATAATCATTTTATTAACGACTTTGATAAGAAGACTAATCTTAAAAATATTTCTAATCTAAATTTTATACATTAAGTCGACATTTTAATTAAAACACTTATTGCAAGTTGTGTTATTTAAATTGTAATTTTTTAATACTTTGCTGTTTCTTCGCGACATAATTTTGATTTGATTAAATATTTCTTAACTTGATCTAATATTCTAATTTATTGATATGTAATAAAATATTACTATAGAGTTTATTTTGTCATAGAAAAAAAGGTAGTATTTCCAAAAAATCTTTCGAAACATCTCGGATTAGAACAATTACAACGCAAGAGAAAGTCGCCATAACCATTTACTTATAAAAATGTTCGCGCAAAACCTTCTAAAATAGTAAATGTAATTATAAATTATATTTTTACATGTATAATAATTATTTTTAGAGGATCAATTATATTGTAATATAACACGATTCTAATATATCTTTTATACATAGGAAGTCATTTCAAGGTCGTGGCAAGTCGCTCCATTGTCCTCTGCCTACCTCTGTGGGAAAAATGCGTGACAATTTAATTGATAAGCACGTATAGTATAGTATCGAAATATATATTTTAATATAAGTATATAGGTATGTAAAAGAAAATAAAAGTAAATTGTAATTGACATTGATAAAGGCTTTTATACATAATAAACCTTTCATTGGTTTATTTCGTACAAACTTTTTTAACAATAAAGTTACAAAACAATCAGATTATTATAAATCTTAAGCGCCCACACACAACATAGGTTCAACACGGGCTCTCGATCACTTCGATACAATCTGTGACAACTCGTAACTCATGATCCTTTTGTATTTAAGTACCTAATGTATTTCATTTATATGCAACTCATAGGCTGTTTTTACACGATCATATATCGGTTCCTTACACGGTCAAATAAAATAACAATGTTTAATTATTTTTTTATTTGCACTATTTAGGTTCCAAGACGACAGACAAAGCGCCGGTCATTGTAACTATGCATGTCCCTTAAACACTTCGTATTATTATTATTTGTGTTTTTTCATGAATGTTTCTGTCAACGATCCTGACACAACTCCCTCGCTTTCTTCACAATTCTCTCCACACAAATTCTAAGGTTATGGGCACTAGGCATTGTCTCTGCCTATCCCCATGGGAAAAAGGCGTGACGATTTGGTTGATTGATTGATTTCTGTCAACGAGGATAGAGTACTTATAATAAAGAGTAATTATAACTTAGTGCTCTTTCGAATAACTCTTTCTGCCGTCCTAATGAAATAAATTATTAACGGCCAGAGGTAACAACCATAAAATAACTTAACTTAAACAAGATATTTATACTTTTTGTTTTTAATAGTAATTAATTATTTCAGTTTACGACGAAGAAGGAAATCTTGTGAAAACTTTCACTAATCCATTTTTACGTGAATTCATGCTCAAACCGCAAAATTATCCCTTCTACGATAGACTATTTAGACCGTTCCAAACATTTTATCAGGTATTTTTATTTTAATGTTTTTTAAAACTGTTGCAACTTAAATTAATATAAATATTCTTTATTGAGACTTCACAGCTGACTGACCTCATCTAGCCGTTTTTTTTTTGACTTGACATATGACAACACCCCGCTTGATATTAAGCTGGAGTGTGGTCCATGAATGGATGCCACTGCTACTACAATTTAATAACTGTGAGTAGCAATCACATCCACTATGCCGGCCTAGTTGGAACCGGCAACGCGACCAAATCACTTCACGGTCTGTACAAGTGGGGGTACTACCCCGGATCTCTTTATTAACCAGACCCGAAGTAAATATCCACTTCTTTTTTTTTTATTAACAAATATTTGCAATATTTAATACAATTATTAAATATTACAAATAAAAGCTATGAAACACCGTTCGTCCACGCCTGTCGTTTGTATGGTAAGCAAGGGGATATCCAAGAGTGCGACGTCGACTTAAAAAAACCGTCTCTTATGGTTGCCTTAGTCACTAAAAAGGTTCTATAATTTAATTCAGGTAAAGAAGTAAATAAAATTAACACATGTTTCTTGGTTGGTATAGTGACGGCGACTGGGGTAACCTTGAAAAAACGGTTTTTACAGTCGTCGGCACTCTTGGATCTCCTCTTGCATACCATCAGGCGGATCGAGGTCAGATATCTAGTCACAATATACCCGAATATTACATAATAATTATAACTTGTATTCAATATTTTATCAGCCGACAGCCCAAGGAAATTATTCGCCATACATGATCCCAATATCAAACGATGTAGTACAACAAATAAATCAAGATCCTAAGTATCAAAACAAACTGATCTTCTCCACTATGTCTGAACCGACAGTTGAACCGAATGATAGATGCAATGGAAAAAGAACTCAAATACCGTCACCGAACTCCTGTAATCATTTCTTAAACTGCTGGGATGGCTTGGCTTTTGAACAGGAATGCCCACCTGGACTCATGTTCTCGGAGCAAGGATATTGTGATTACTCGCATAGAGTGGATTGCGGTAATCGACGGTTAAGTGGTAAGTTATATATCTGAAATTGTATTTCCAAGGTGTATCGTTGTCACTATGCCAGCCAAAAAATGTAATGGTTATTTTTTATTTATATATTTACTGATTATGTTGATAGATATTTCTTCTTAAAATTGCACCCCAATTTCAACTCTCATCTGGCTCTTATCACAAAGCTCGCCAATGTAATGTAAATATTAGTGCAATAAATATTTTTATTAAAAGCTTATTCTTTGTTTGAAAAATTGCGGCTTATGATCGCGTTTGTTTTGAATATTTTAATCCAACACGTTTTAAAAGCAACCACAGTGGTCGCGGGGTGTCTAAAATGTTGATCGTCTTGACATTTAACAAGTATCCAACATTTATTATTTTTTATTCATCTATAAATATTCTCTTTATTGCATATTATAATATTTTTGCAATCAAATAATTTAAAATGCCTAGTTCCTAGTATTTTCTTAGATTTTGCGCGAACATTGATTAATGAATTAAACAAATTTGATCCAGCTTAATATCGCTGTCTCGAACCGTTAGAATAATAAAAAAAATTAAAATCAAAACCAAAATATATGCGATAGTAACCCTTATAAAATGTATTTAATTCATTTCTATTCTCTCCCATATTTAAAATTAATTTTAGTAGCCCTAATTTGCATAAAATTCCAATTTAATAAACCTAGCTAATTATTATTTTATATAATAAAGGATAGTAAAACGTTATAATAGACAGAGCGTATCTAATTTATCAGCCAAATTAATAACAT
The DNA here is from genome assembly GCA_905220615.1 of Tinea trinotella. NCBI lineage: Eukaryota > Metazoa > Arthropoda > Insecta > Lepidoptera > Tineidae > Tinea > Tinea trinotella. The sequence continues at coordinate 11,828,309 of HG992312.1, forward strand.
TTTGTTATTGTGTAATTTCATATATAACATTTAATTGTTTAATTTCAATGTTACTTATCCTTTTCATAATTATAATTTAATGTATCATTTTTAACTTCTAAAAAGATGTTAATTTTTAGTTTATTTATGTAGTTACAAGTCTAAGTGGAACTAAACTTTATACTATCCCAGATGTATTTGCTAATAACGTAAAATTAAAAATGAATGTGTTTATTATAAGGTGTTTTATTCCCTTTTGGCAACTCTCGTCCTTCACGCCCACAACTCTCTTCATACATATTCTACAGTTATGGGTACTGCGAACTCTTGGTTGTGTTATAATTATTTTAAAATTGTTATAATTTATCAATCAATCAAATTGTCACGCCTTTTTCCCATGAGGATAGGCAGAGACAATATAGCGCCACTTGCCACAATCTGGTGTGGATGGATGCGTTAAACAAGGCAGGTCAAGGAGGGTGTCTTCCAATCAAAACGGAGACATCCTCAGAAAAGCTAGGTTGCCTTAGAGCTTGTATGAAGAGAATTGTGGGTGTGAAGGAAGCGAGGGAGTTGTGTCAGGGTTGTTATAATTTACTAACGAAAAATTACATTATTGTCATTAGAATATCTAGTACATTAATAATTAGTATAGAATCAATTCAAATGTTGTAGATGATTCAGGTATGCCAGAAGCTCAATGCAGCAAAGATTTCGACGTGTTCAGAAACAATGCGAAGTGTAGTGAATTCTTTGTGTGCGTAAATCGTATGCCAGTCAGATTTGTTTGTCCAGCAGATCTTTATTATAATGAGGTGAGTTTAAACTTGTTAATTTGATTGTTTTAACATTTATAATTAGAATTGTTGTAAGCCTGTGAAACGCATTAATCCGCATTCTGTCGACCGAATCGGCAGTCAAACTAAAAGTTTCGATGCGTCGTTTCTTTGTAGAACAATCGACAACTTAAATGTTTGACTAGCTCATGTGTTCTCTCCGTCCTATAAACTTGGATCCTTCAAGCGATGCATAAAGGAGCACCTGCGCTGGTATAGTGGCGGCAACTAGGGCAGCCGTGAACTTTGCAGGTTTTTCAGTCATCGGCACCCTTGGACCTCCTTTTGCTTACCATCAGGCGGATCGAGGTCACATGTCACAATAAAAAAAACTTATTTTAAAGCAATACATATTTTAATACTGTATTTTTTTATTATTGTGACACGACGTCTGACCTCGACCCGCCTGATGATAAGCAAGAGGAGGTCCAAGAATGACGACGACTGAAAAAAACGAGTTAGTTGCCGGCTATCTCAGCCGCCGTCATTATGCCGGCCTAAGGTACTTCTTCACGCATCGCTTGAAGGATCCAAGGTCATAGGATGGAGAGAACACATGGGCTGGCAAAGCATTACACTTGTCAATTGTTCTACAAAGAAAAGACGCACCGAACTTTTTAGTTCGACTGCCGATTCGGTCGATAGAATGCGGATGCTTTCCCCGACCAGTGCGGGTATTATATGTATTGTATGTTTTAATGTGTAATTTACCTCAGAACGTTTAGACATATTGCGAAGACTGTGGTCACGAGAAGATTTTTCTTGTTATTACCAAGTTTTACGTATTTATTACAAAAAGTAGGAGTTGGAACTTACTTTAAAATACTAGTGCAATGCCTATTAACAGAGACGTCTTATCATCACAGAGATAGAGAGCGACATTTACCATAGACTTGACTCAATCCCTCACATGCTACTCTTCATACACACTGAGATATGTTCATAGGCACTGAGAATCCCTGATTTTATTGGGTTATAATTTATTGTTGACTATTTTTTTATGTGACGCGACATATGACCCGCCTGATGTTAAGCTGGAGTGCGATCCATGAATGGAAGTAACTGCTACCTACAGTTAAATAACAGTAAGTAGCAGTGACCTCCACTATGCCGGTCGAGTTGGAACCGGCAACTTACAACTTGATTGGGCCGCCTACCACTCTAGCCCCACATAGACATAGTACCCCACACAAAAAAAATGTGTGAAGAACTTACATTGCTTTAAAACTGTATTTTATAAAAAGCAATATCACTAAACTTTGCTTTGAGCTTGGCGTTAATACTTAAGGACATTAGGTTAACGACTTTTAAAATGTTTATATTTAACTTGGAGTTATTTACAAATATGTACTTCATTTTTGTTTGTAAATAAATCCTTTTTGCTTTATTTTCTTTTTTTTATTCCAATTCTAGTATTAGTGTATAAATCCTACTATTCTACTATTATTATAAAAGTGAATGTGAGTTTGTTTGTTACGTTTTCGAGCAACAACTACTTAACCAATCATCATAAAACTTTGTACACATATTTTTACAGGTACTAGAACTAACACCGGATACTTTTAATTTTTTAAAAATATTTGTACTATAGTTTCCAATTGACTATAGTTTCAGCTGTTTAGATTTTTTATATGAGTCATTTATATGTCTGTCATTTTTATATGAGTTATCGAGTCATAAATATAAAAAAAGAAAGATAGATGTACAGTCGAATTGAGAACCTCCTTCTTTCTTATAACTGGGTTTTTACGCGGATAAAGCCGGGGGCACAGCTAGTTATTTTAAAAATTAGATGAAAACTATCCTTTATTCTTTTAAACAGAGTTTACCTATAATTTCAGCAACTCGGTATATGTGATTATCAGTATAGAGTGAAATGTGATGCATCATTATCATTGGACCCACCTGGAACTAATAAGGAACCTGATATGTCTTCACCATCAAATTCTGAACCATTGGCTGATCCTACTTCTCAGCCTCCGCCGGTTACTAAAATTTTATACATGGATTCAAATAATTTGGAGAATAAAGAAGGTAAAAAATATGTATTATTATTATTAAGTAAATAATTTTGTCTGCCCTGGTGCGGGAAGAGCGCCGACGACTAAAGAACCCCATCGTTGGTTTGCCTATTTTAATTGTGACGCGACGTCTGAATACACAAAAAAACAGACTCGGCTTTCCGTTATTTCAGTCTTCATCACTATGCCGGCCAAAGCCAGGCTATTGCTTTAAGCATCCTAAATATTAAAAAAATTAACCTATTACCTCGTTTTTTTCCTCCCGTGGGTAAATCGTATGCCAGTCAGGTTTGTTTGTCCAGCAGATCTTTATTAGCTTCGTTGTTTTTTTTTAGAACAATCGACAACTGAATTCGCTAAGTAAGCTTATGTATTCTCCCCATTCTTCATCCCATTAACCTTAGATCATTTGTCCGGCATAGTGATGGCAACTAAGGCAACCGTAAACTTATTCGGATTTTTAGTCTTCATAGCTTCTTTTGCATCATCAGGCAAATAAAAAGTAATATATAATTTATTTTAACAGGTGTGCCTCAAGTAGCGATGTCTCGTCAAGATGCAATTCGTATGTTACAAATCAATGGCTAATTGTTTTCATAATTAATATTATATTTTGTTTATTCAACTTTATTTATAGGTTATTTTTTATTGGTGTAAATCGTATTGCAGAGCTATAAAGGCGCAGAAAGTCTGATGGAAATTTCTACTACGTGATTTCCACAAAGCAATCGTTTTACTTCAATGATTGAATTAAGTATTCTATCGAAGTAACGCTTCGTGGCTCCATAGATATTTATTAACTTAATGTCATAGAATTTATCTTTGTTACGACATTATCTACATCAAGAATGTAATGGAGAAAAAGATTTTAACACTTATTTAGATATTTATATTAATCAGGTTTTATATTTACTTTTTGTATCAACTTTGGAAATTTAGTTCCAGAAGAAGATTATGTTAGGTTATAAATAAATTAATGTATTCTAAGTATAGGAAATAAAACAATAAATTCTTATATAAAACGTGTCTTTTTATTTACATCGTAAGAAAACGAAACCTAAAACCTAAGTAAATGACTAATAAAATTGTTATTCGACTTAGAATCAACTAATTTGTCACCGTTGATTCTATGCCAAAAGTACATCTTATCTAAGTATTTAAAAATAATCTCATCAGAAGAATAATTTGGCAGATAAAGTTCAAATTTTTTTAGGGTAATTTTAAAATTTGGATTTTCTAGCTTCACAGATTATTTAAAAATATATTGACTCATCATTATCGAGCGCCTCTTTAGACAGACTTTAGTGTCTAGAAGTAATCTTTTAATCTATCCTAATTAAAACCTAATTAATCTGTCTACAATATAAAAATGTTTGCATTTTATAGGTCGATTAAAACTAGTGGGTTTATTTTCAGTCTATCTTTGGAGCCGCTCCTTGTCATTCAGAATCCCAGTTTCTTCAGTGCCTTCAAGTCAATATCACCGTAATAATCTTCGCTGAAAAATTATACATTTTATTTATTTACCATTCATTTAAACCAGTACAGATTTGTTAACTCAAGAATACGCTTTGGAGTTATTCAAATTTATCGAGTTTAAAAAAATTATAAATTACCTAACAAGCATTCTAATATTTTTACTAGGCGCACACATTTCTAAACAGTTCGCCGGCGCAAACTATCTTTAACATATCTGTATATTATTAAATTAATATCCATTCCAAATTAATAATAAAAAATATCATACCTGTGGAACCCAATTAAAGATCAATTTCGGAAATTAGAATTCGTACCAGAAACACCTGGAGTTTATTACGAAAACATTTTATTAAGTTTAGTATAAGATGTTGAAGAGATAGGAAAAAGAGTGTAATAGGAACATACATTTGTGTGGTTTTGTTATTAGGAAAGTGTGCACTATACTTCAGCCAGCGTGAGAACGCTCATGACAGACATTAGTCATCGGAATATTTTCATTGTAATGTATTTATTCACCGTTGCAAAGTTACTGAGATCAACGTTGTTACAGTACATATCACTAACTGCCACGATGTCTGTCAAGTGCATTCTCTGGCTGACTAAACTATAACATAAAACAACTGATTATATTTTTTTAATTTTATGTTTATTTTATTACTAAAAATAAATCTTAAGTACTACAGACACTTTCAAAGAACACTCAGTCGCAGTGATATTTATACGAATACATTACAAAATATTTACAAGACATCTGAGTAAAATGAAATAATGGAACTGCGATGTATTAAAATCGCAATTAACTTTCGTAAATGCATCTCTATAAAACTCTAATGTTACAATGTCTTTAAAGATAAAGTATTTCGTTTTGAATTTTAAACTTAGACAAATAAATATTCCTGTGTTAATTTTTACATTTACATAAAATCCTAATCTTATTAAAAGAAATTCAAAACGAACACTTTCTTTACCTTTAAAATAGGCAAACAGTATTTGGCAAACTTAAAGGTGATAATCAAATAATCACATACAGAAAGCCGTTTAAATGGCGCACACCGCTTGATCAAGGAGACGTTGCCGTCTCGTGTACTAGTTACAAGTAATAGAGCTAAAATTATGAGTATTTATGGGTATTGATGGTTGTGAAAGTTCTATGCCTCCTTGGGTGGGCGAGGCTTCGATTGCTTGTTGCGACCGCCATCGGCGCTATGAAGTCCAGCCAGGAGTTCGCTCTTGCGGATAGCCTTCAAGTCAAGATCGCCATAGTAGTCCTCGCTGAAAACCGATACCGCATTCACCAATCTGCTATACTCTAATATTGATACTACTCTATCAATGATATGTCTATAAACTCTATATTTTTAACGATCGTAAACGAAGTAATTTTTAAAATTAATAAATTTAAGAACTATTTAGTGCATACAGTATTATTCATGTTTATGACCTCAAATTCTATAATTAATTGTGAGTAGAATACTAAGTCAGGTCATCTTTACGATACGATTGTTAGAAGTAGACAGACCGTAAACTAGCTGACTTTGAAAAGCATTGTTCAAAAATGATACAATATTAAGATTAAAACCGAGAATAATGCAACAACAACAAAAAAAACTTGAAACTAATTAAATGCATAGATTTGAATGTTACTGGAGCAACGTCCTTTAGCTCGTAAGTACTGTTACTGTCACAATTAGTGACTGAAATGTTGAAGTCATTAACATAAACAACGGAATAGTCGCCGACATTGACCACGGTTGTGGGCTGCACTGCGCTCTCATGTATGACCATATTAATTCAAATATGTATTCATAATTTCCTACAAGTTGACCTGAACTAGTTGCATTCACAAAACCCAACATATTTCAAGGTTCTATACTGCATTGCTATGCTAATTATTATTATGAAATTAATCACAACAATTTTCAATCTATATCTCCACTACGACTTATTTCATTTTAGATTAAAGGTCTATCACAACTGAGTGCAGAAGGGTTTGTTAGTCACGGGGGTGACATTGGTCGTGAAGAAGTTGTTATTATAGGTTATAACAGTTGTAGGGTGGGTATTTGAGACCATTTGAATTTTTATCATCTTTATAAAGTCTTTGGTAACTATAACTATACCCTGTAAAACTTGGTTAATTAGATTTTGTTAGTGGACATAACCAAGGCTAGGATCACTTTTATTTTTATAACATTAAACTTTTGTATAAAATAAAAAAAAAATTATCTTACCATCCGGGAACATCTTCGGGATCTTCGCAGTTACCAGTTCCATCAGAATCTCCGATTTTAAAGACGGTACCGATGGGGCATCCATATTCACGAGCTACGCCTTCTAGACAGATGTAATATTTGCGGCAGTCTTCGGGATGAGCGTGACGGCTGAAGGATCCAGCATTAGAAACTTCACCGGGAGCAGGGCAAGAGAAACCGTTCGCTACTTCTGGGAAACACCAAAAAAAGGTTATGTGAGTGAAAAGTGTGGAAGAATGAAACCGGAGAGACAGACATAGTGGAGACACTGGTGCATCAGTTGGAGAGCAAGACGAGCTGAAAGAAATAATAGACAGATAACGAGTAATTAATAGCATGTGAAGTAAATAAACCTCTCTTTCTGAAATATAAATCAGTTAATCAATATGCTGAATTTATTCGAAACATACCCTCGTTTCTGCATTCAGGAACTTGGTCAGCCCACATACAGACGCGAGCTTCTCTGTCGTAAGCGAGTCCAGGACTGCATTGGTAGCGGGAAGCTTCGCCGTTCCAACAGTTCCAGAAGACATCGCATTTAGCTTCATCAGCGAAGATACCGTACAAACGGGTGCAGTGGGGTGTGGAAATCGGGGGCTCTGTAATCATAATAAGAATAATATGTTTAACAAGAAATGATAATTAATTGTAATAATAAAACTTTTTAGCATATTTACAGTTATCTTGGCATATTTTTATGTATAAAGAAACATGTTTTTAATGAATCCTATCGATATCGAGAAGACTGTAAAGTATACACATGAGTGGCAAAAAGTGGTACTAGTTCAAGGTGAACCGTAATCCAAGCGGTTCGATGTAGTCAAATGTCAGCAAGTGTTCACCCACTGTAAATGATATACCTACTCATACAACCTTCGTTCGTGGACATATCCTGTTTCACAGTGATTTCGAAGATTTTATGGAAATCATCGGCCATTTAAGCGGCCTTGCCCATATTATTAAGAGAATTCTGTCTATTGTCGCCATAGTCCCTTCAACTATGGAAATAAGTACTTTGCTGGGTGTTATTGTATGTCACGGTCGAATATTTTTAAAATGCAGATTCCCACGTTTATAACAATACAATTGGCAGTGCATAAAATATTTGTGAGCCTAAAGCACCAGCAATCGGAAATAATTTATTACCAATACTCATCATGAATAGGTAATAATTTTTTTATTTCTTAATTTAAGGTTTATAAATATCTTCTAAATTAACTAAAGACAAACTTACCTAATTGTGTCCTCTCGCCACATTCAACATTGTGAAGGTAATCACAGTTTTCAGTGAGGTATTTGGTGTCTGTGGCATCGAAAGCAAGACCGTTGCCGCATGTCTTTAATTCGGCGGCACCATTGTCACATTTCCAGTATTTGTCGCATGAAATGTGATGTGGGTAAAATCCGAAATCATCTGGACATTTGAAACTCTCCTGACCAAGCGCTGTAAAGAAATGTTTATAATTAAGACATCGTAAAGGTAAATATCAGAACTTATTTAAATTAGAGAGCTTACAAAATCTTTCATTCACATTCGTTATTTATTACTTTGTGCAATTTGAATGTTCACCCGATGGAAGAATATTAAAATGAATGGTTCATGGCTAAATCGGTGAATAAATGATGAAATCTAAAGAGAATACCATCGACTTCTTGAATTTTAATTGAATTTCAAAAGCCACCACTAGATTTGCTAAGTCGTGATTATAATGTGCACGCAACTGTGAGTCGGGAGTGGTTGCTAAATATACTGGTCGCGGGCAGGGCCGCTCTTTCTCTGAGGAATGTCGCAGCAACAACGCAATGTTTATTGCGTAACGAATTATCATTCCAAGTCCACTATATAATTCAAATATTGATAATAAACAAACAGTTGTCTACATTGAGATCAAATCTGTTTACATAAACAATTTGCAAACAATAGAGTTTCCTAAAGCAAATTGAAACGTGCTCAATAAATGTATGAGGTATGTAATAAGTTCATGTTTGCTTACATACAATTGTATGTGATTATGTCACGTTACTTATGTCACACATGGCGCAGTAACTAGGTAAACAAGTATACCGGTTGACATTTGAGTTGGACCAGCAAAGGTCTGAAAGAGTGCCATCCAGGAAGTAGACATTACTTGTTGACCGAGTCACAATTTTGCAATGACCAACTTTCTCTACTATTATTCAATTTGCAGTGAAGCCTGCAGTGAAGTTCAATATGTGTTTACCTATTGTTACATCGTGATTTAAGATGTCTTAATTCACCTTAATCTGTTGAAACATCTATTCAAAAGTAATTTGCCGATCAGGTTTTATTAAACACATTGGATGGAACAACCGTTTTGTAATTTCTTTCGACACATCTTTTTATTCAATGACGCGTGCTCGTCCTCGCAATCGTTATTCAACCTGCCATCATCACTTGGCAGACTACTTACAAAATATATAAGTACACGGAAAACAGTGCTAATTATTTTGTGTAATCATTTCTGGAACATTAGCCGTGCTGCCACGCCTTTTAGACGTTTTGTGAATTTAATTCTACAAACACGCTATAAAAATTAACCGCAGTGTATAATGCGCTAAACTATACTTCTGAATTACGAGTAGGTTGAATTAAAACAAGGTGAGCGACACTCACTAGAATTCCTAGAATGACTCGTAAAATGGTCTACGACTATGTATAGTAAGCATTTGAAATCGAAGTTAATGTGTTTTAAATGTTTGCGTAATTTTCTTTTTACTAATAATAGTTATGTAATTTTCATGGATAACTGTCGATACGAATTTGGTAAAGCTGTCAACAAATACGCATGTTTAGGTAAGGATGTGGAGCACGCATGCGTACAACCGTTGAGAGTTATGTAATTCGAAGCCTCAGGGAAGCTGACACCGCTGATCGCAGCTCGCATGGTAGTCCGGTTTCCACCATATAGTATGATTACTTTTACTGTGACATAATACGCCCAGTGATTTATTGTCATAAAGACATTAGTATTATAAATTTTGCGAAGATGGTTTGGTGCCTACAATTAAAAATTACATATTGCGATAACACTTTCACTTGCAGATTTTAGTCTTACATTCAATCACATCGTTGTCTTAATGATTAAAACAAATGTTATTTAGTTAGCTGTAATATACTTTTATGTATTATATTTATAATAATAAAACTCTTACATAACTACAGTTAACAACAACTTCGTACATAATAAAACTAAATTGTTATTTACTTTGAAAGCTTTTTAATTAAAAAAACTTTCTCTTTTATTGAACTTTAACACATCATACATAAATGCAAGATGCGCGCTCAGGCATCGGTTATGTAATAATCTCGTAAGTTGACCTTGGCTACATTAAGAAAAATCTAGATCTTTTTTTATATTGTAACCCGACATATGGAAGCCGGCAACTTTTAATCTAATCCCGAAAAGCGACTGAATCACTTTATGATCTGTAGACCTAAAAGTCGTGATACTACTAGAGGCAAATGTGGTCAGCAGAGGCAAATGACCACAAACTATATGCCTACCACTGTTAAAATTAAAATGAACTAATTTACGATATTTAAAACGACTATGTTTAAATAATATCGCAATTTCATTTGCAATTTTAATGATAAAATTATATGTTAAATGCCTATGTAAATTAAATAGATAACTAAGTATTTATTGGGGACTAAATAAATAATAAGTGGTGTTATTTTTCTTTGTATTTAGAGTCCGTCTAATAACGTGACAAATTGATTATTATTGAATGCTAAATATACGTATAAAAGTAACTTGTTTTAACTCCATTAGCAAAAGGTCATTGCGAATATCTGCCTTGCTTGCTTCATATAGTAAACTACAAAGTACCTAAGTTTGTTTATAAATATTATAATAATATAAAGGTAGTAATTCTTTCCTACTATTAGAAGTATAATCTTACTTCTTTTAAAACAAGCAATTTCGTATTTATTTAATAATACATACTTATATGTCCTTGCTAAAATCTGCACAGACCATGAAGTGAACCGAATGTCTTTTTTACCACATATTATTTATTTAAAATTATTTATTTAAACGTTAGAAAAGATTTTCTAATATTTCAGAATAAAAGCGCCGCTATTTTTGCTATAAATATACAAGTTTATGTCAATACCGTGTAGACCTTATTTAATTATGGTATGTTAATTTTGGTTTAGCGCGAAAACTGTTAAAGAATTAAAATATTTTGCGACTTTGGTACTATCCTGTTTATTTTGATTATTGTAATCCGGTGGGGATCAGTCAGTACTCGTAAAAGTATATAGAAATAAGGAACTAATGAGATAAAATATTTAAATAATTTTCTTTAGCTAATGGGGCGTTCTCACGAGGCGATTTGAGTTGATCAACTGCGAAATCGTTCGAGATTTGAACCGTCTGAACAGACTTTCAACCAAATTGAAGCAACAAATATTTATTCAACAAAAGTTAAAGACTTTTCAACTTTTGTTGACTCAACTGTCATTATTTTTTTCTTTCTTCTTGTTTATGGCTTTAGTATTTAACTTGCCAGTGTTAAAGTAAAAATATATGGTTCAATGTTAAAACATTGTCAAGTAAATATGAAGATGAAGATAAACCACGCGAGTAATTCATCGAATGATGACAATGATAGTGAGGTTGATGATGATCGTTTTAGTAAAGCGGCGGAAAGTCTTTACTAAAACTTCGGAAGGAGTTCACACACACAAACACAAAACACGAATAAACACGTTTCACAGCTTTAAATTACTTGTTTATACTTGATCAACTTAAAAATGATTATTGGATAACAATTCCACCATTTTTACACATTAATATTTATGAAAAACACAAGCTTTCCAAATAATTCAAAATTGCGCGTCCTGTCACTTGCAGTTGCCCGCCAAACCTCAACTGTCATTAATTCAATAGTTGACAGCTAAATTGACCCAAATGCGAAGTTTTTTTCTTTTTTTTTCTTTCAGTAATAAACCATTAAGTTCCTCCTTTAAACCATCACAAATAAGCAATATACACTTCCTAATTTCTTCATTATCCGCCATTTCGGTCATGAATATTAAGTCGATTATTAGAGCTTGTATTTGTAAATAGTCTAGGTTTAGTTTATAATAGGAATGGCATCGCAATTTTATGTGCGTAATTCCCCTAATAAAATTGTTTAAAAAAAAAAGAGGTCGATTATTATTGAATCGTGAGAACGCTACCGTCAATATCTGCTTTCGAATTTTTGTTAAACGACAAATATTGATCAACTGAAATCGCCCTGTGAGAACGCGGTTTAAGAAGTAAATTATAATAAACAGCGATTTCGTCTTAATCTAGATCGCGTGACTAAAATGCAGACCAAAATGTCTAATAATTCTAATGTTACGTGTATAATGGTAAACTTTCACTTGGTGTAATGTTTTATGTGAATTCAATTAATCATTGTCATTATTATGCATTTTACTTTGAATTCGAATAATAAATGTAACATAATATACAATCTTTGTAATATTCATAAATAGGTTAATGATAATATCAAGAAAAAGTAGTTTTAATTGTAATAATTCTATAAATACTTATATTTTAAAAAGTATATTTAATATTAAATGACCTAATGCACCTAAAAATTAACAAGACGTAGCGAAGGATTGATTTTGCCAAGAAATAATGTTAAAGCCCATATTTGAATCATTATGTAGGTACTCCAGATCCTCAACAGCCCAGGTCCATTCTTAATTTCCTTTGCATCCACAATTCTATGAGATACAACGGCGACGACCCAGAAGATTGTTTGTTGATCAAATCGGGGACAGTGGACCGCTGTGCCCAAACCCAACAAGTCTGTATAGTATTTGAAATAATCATTAACCTTGTTACCACAAAAGAATTAAACGCTTTTAGACATACATTAAACATGTTTAAAGTTGATTAAGTATTACAAGATTAGGTTTACCAATTTTTAAACACTGTTTTAAATATTTTTTGTAGGACTTTAAAATGTTATAAAAGTGCATAGTCATGACATATCCGTTTGTGTATTACGAGATACATTTTAAAAATGAGTGACTAATCTACACGTAACATTAGATAACAACTGGTTGATTGTCCACTTCATCTGTCAGTGTGGCTTGAGAGAAAGTTTTGATGCAAGCCATTTCTATTGTTAAACAAAACGACTCTTAAACTTTGTTTTTATTAAATGCTTTATTGTTTATTTGTAGTTCTTTATAAGGAAAACTGATATATGGGTGTTACTTGCGATGATTTCTGCTAGTAGTACTGTCTTTTAGACATCATTACACCCATAAAATCCTTGTTTTTTTTATTGAGACGCCAGCCGAGTTCTGATGTTGAGTTACAAAAAAACAATTTGAGGTCCAATAGCGCTGATGATTATAAAAACCCTTTCATTATATTACAATTGCCTCAGCCGCCGTAGCTAAGCCGGCTATAGATACTAAAGTTAGATTACCTAATTATCTGTAGATTTATAATTAAATATCTTACTTTCTCTAAATTAAATATAAAACTAACAATTAACTCATTAAAAGATATTTAAAATATCTTCCTAAATAAGTGTGCGTAATGTTACGCAGTCAAGTCGGCAGCCGCATAAAATATTACGTAAGGACGTAATTTGATTTTGCGGTCGAGTGTCTTGGTGACTGTTGTACACAGCGAAATTCTTTCTTTGACAACAAGATCGTTAGCCAATGATTTTTTATTTTTATACATTTTTCTAAGAGTGCTTGAATCATGGTTATAGGACGACCAAAGTGCCTGCATATATCAGAGATACCTACATTGGTATTGTTACTGGCAAGTAGTTTTAAAGGGGGTTCTAGTACCATTTCACTACCACTATACATCAATCACCTTAAACCACTGTCTTGTGTTAGGCTGGAGTGCAATCCGTGAACTGGAAGACATAGTTGATACGAGTTGTCATTTATTGTTTTATTTTCATATTGATCAGTAATATGACAATTGACAATGGCCCATTCATCGGCGAAGTTAATCAAAAGAACGTCAAAGACATGAGATCATTATAAAATTAAAATTAATAAATGCAAAATAAAATATTTCCCTCTTTCTTAAGGAAATACAATAGCAGGCTGCGGAAATTGAATGTTAAGTTATTTATATCGATTCCAACGATCACGAAGGACAGACAATCTCTCTACATAAGTTGTCGACCGCACAAGACGGCCTCCTAGAATAAGGTCGCCATGGATACTACGAGTACCTATATATGAAAACAAGGAACAAGACTATAATTAAATAAAAAAACGTTACAATAATTGAAAGCTGTTTCTAAGAACTGTTTAATGTAAGTGATTACAAGGATTTTCTTGACTTTTCTTTACAATAACACTGAATATACAATACATAGGTAATATACATAGGTACGTGATAATGTCGAATTACATTTTATTATCGTGATGCGACATCAGATCCTAATTTGATTGATAGAGGTCCAAGAGTTTCTGAACTTCACGGTCTGTATATTTGTGAGTGGTGGTACTATCCCGGATCGGCAGACTGGGTACCACTGCCTACCACTCTAAAAAATAAACCTTTTTACTAAACGGTTATAATAATCGAGCGCTTGTATGAAAATAATAGTGAATATAAGGGAAGCGAATGAATTGTTTCAGGATCGTGGCAAGTTGCGCTCTATTATATCCCTGTGGGGAAAAAACGTGACAATTTGACAAAAAACTGTCAACAAAAAAACGTAAAATTGTCCAAACATTTTTTAAATTCTTTTTTAGTTTAGTTTTTAGGATCGGAAACATTACCATCACACTTTACTTTCGGTAGCGTTTCACTGTACTTCGCTTTACTTAACAAACCTTCTTATTCCTAAAAGCTTGTTCTTTTACAAATATAAAGAATATCTTTGACCTTAACGAAACTGTGGGTTACTAGATAAAATAAACTGCATGGTGGTTCTAACACAATTAAAAAATAAATGAATAATATAACATCATTCAACAACAATGCAACATTACAGTGCAACTAATTTTGTATTATAAAAACTAATTTCCTGTCATTCAAAAACTTATTTTTTCTCATACTAAACATTAATAGTTTTTGCATTATATCATTATTAATTGCTTAAAAGGTAAAAAGAATAATTGGCAAAATACAAATTTTTAATCAAAGAACCGCCCATTGAATATTACTTTAAATTAATTTCACAAAATTGTCATTTGTTAGTTTTAGCCTTCCAGGCCTCTCGATCTAAGGGCATTGTAACGATAGCTACTTTAGCTGGTTTAATGAACTGTAACCTAATTAAGTTACTTTAGGCAGATCCCTTAATATTACCAATTATTGTTTAATAGTAAAGTTTATTTATTGAACATAAACCGTGATCTTAAACGCGCTTTAGACAGGCATTAATTAAACTTGTTTAAGTGATGTCGCTATAAAAAATGACGTTTGACTGTACACATTTTTTTAAATATTATTTTAAATATTTTTGTAGTAAGACCGTAATTAAATATTAATTAATTCACAAATTAAGTTAAACCTACCTTAAAAAACCTCGTACGTACATTTATATAAACCAAGAAAAACTTACACAAATCAAATAGACAAAAAAATAAAATAAGAAATAGATACGAATAGTGAAGTACGCGTATTAATTGACAAATTAATTCATATAATTTTTAATTCAATATTAAAATAGATTAAAACATGACTTATCGCGTTATAAATCTCATGTGAATGAATGCGTTAAGCAAGGCAGGCTCAGGAGGGTGTTTTCCGATCAAGTCCGAGACATCCTCAAGAAAGATAGGTTGCCTAGTGCCCATAACCATAAAGCGTGTATGAAGAGAATTGTGAATGTAAAAAAAGCAAGAGAACTGTGTCAGGATCGTGGCAAGTGGCGCTCCATTGTCTCTGGTATCCTTGTGAAAAAAGGCGAGATAGTTTGATTGATTGATTGATTAACACGTTATTAGGCATACTTTATTATTCTCGATGTTTCGGTCCTGTTTCAAGGACTCACATCTTCTCATGACTACAATTCTTGCAACAGAGCCGACACTCGAGATTTAAAAGGTTAAGACCTATTTTAATATATTCTTAATATGACTTTTGCGAAAGTGTAGGTGATTTTAAACAATCGATATTTTAAATCACCTACAACCTATACATGATCTAATTTCATATGTTAATATACGATTATTATGCGGTGAATATATATCTAGCAATTTTATGATATCATAAAATAATCTCATAGGTTCAAACTTTCACAAAAACCCGTGACTTTTCCCTTTTGAACGACAATATTATGTAAATTATTAAATTGCGTAAATATTCGATAGTATATAAAGTGTTTGTTTAGATAAAATAAAACTGCATCTATTGCGTAATGCATTATGTGCTTAAAATGTATTTAAATAAATTTAAGTGTTTTGTTTAGTTGTAGCGAAATTATTCTTTTCTTACAAACATTATATAAGAACATATTTAGGATTAATTGTCCCCATATAAAAAGTCGTTCATATGCGAGAAATTGTGGATGTGGAGGAAGCGAAGAGTTGTGCCAGGATCGTGAAAAGAGGCGCTTTATTGTGTCTGCCTATCTCTCTGGAAATTAAGGCGTGACAAACTAATTAAATAATTCATCAACAAACTACATTTATTATGGTAAAGACAATTTTCCCCCTATTTTCTAATGTTTAGTCTCTAAACTCGTGAATAGAGAGAAACGTGAAAGATTATAGTTTCATGCTGACATTCAAATGTCATTAACTCGAAACGACACTGATCAATCGAATCGATATTCATCTAATAACTTCGAGCGCACTCAAGCAGGCAAATTTTCTCTTGTTTTCTATCTTGTTTTGTGAAAATTCAGTCACGCTGACTAAAGATAATTGAATAACTTCACGCACCTACAATTATGATGTTATGAATATTTGATTGAATTGCTGTTGACGTTTAATGTTATAAAAGAATGTAATTTATATTCAATTATTTGTTTTATGAAGAAAAAGAAATTTCTGTGTCAGTATGTGATGAGAAAAATTGTAATAGACAATAAGTTAATCATAAAGGCAATTCCATTTAGTTTCTTATCTCGATGCCTACGTTAATCGTTAATCCTTTGTTATGTTTAAAATTATATAAAAAGTAAATGCCTTCATAGTAGTTAAAAAAATATGTCTACTATTTTTTTTAATTAAAATAATTTTGCCAACTTTAAGCTTTTTACAGTATAATATTTTTTATATAATACATTGTTATTTAAAATTAAGTCGCTAATTACCTTGAAGCCAACTTTATAATTATTATAATAATAATTTTGTAAAAACTTATACTCTTGGACGAATGTTACGAAAGCGTATGATTCTAGGATATTTTTCCTCCTTTTACAAGTCGAATAGTCAAATTAAATACTTGCACAATATTCTGTGTGTGGACAAACTTTTGTACCACGCGTGGGAACCACCTACGTGTTTTTCATTTGAAACAATGCCCAAACCCTCACAATTAAACTGTATGTGTCTATGTGTTGCTTTTTAAAACACACAAAGCCTATTGCACAATTTATGCAACCAATCAAATATTCATTCTAACTTTGGTATTTGCTTTCTTAATCATAAATATTATAAATCGTTAAGGTTTAATTATCATAAACATCAGCTTAGTTCAATAGCTGATATAAATATGAAATAGATCGTAAGTTGAATACTAATTGCATCATTAGGCCTAACAATTAGGGCTCATGCACTATTTCGAAAACTTAATGCATACATACAATACCAAAGCAGAGCAATGTGATTGTGTAACTTGATTAGCTTAGACTGCGGCTAATTACCACATTAAATATAATTACAACACGCATGTACTCGGATCTAATAAAAATTGTGACTTTTCGTAATTCGTCATTTCATTAATCGTAATAATCAAACTTTAAACATTAATTTATTTCAAGGTTAGCAATTTCTATTCACAACAAAAACTTTAACTTGAGAGTTTTACTATCCCACAGCTGCATTGATAAAATGATAATAAGTGAAAGTAAGATCAGATGTTGTAAGCTCCGAGGCGTTGAGTGCAGTTGTAAACTTGCTTTCAATTCACAAATTACATATATCTAAACAAGAGTCGATTGTCATAATAAAGTGCATGATGCGAACGGCCCCGGACATAGCAGCACAATTTGGTTTGAGCGTTCAGGACGATTTCCTGGTGACAAACAATGCTGACCATTTTGTATGTAATATATCCCATAATACCTTATTCGTATTTTTAACAAATTATTCGTTGTTTTTTGTACAATTAATCGCATGTTTTTCATAGCAATTTTCATTGGTATTTAGACTGTGTTCACTGCACGGATTGGGTTACCGCTCGCATCGGCGCACCTTAAATAGTTCAAATATTACGTACCAACGCCGAGAGCTGCCGCTAGCACAAGTAAACACTGTGACTTCATTTTAAAACTGTAAGTCCTTCCACGGGAAGAGTGGACACTATAACGTTCAAGCACAAACTGCGAGCGGGTGAATGGGCGACCGGCGCTTATATATCGGGTGCGCCGGAGCACGTCTCGGATAGTGAAAAGCCATGACGACGCCCGCGTTACTCGCACTTTACCCTACCCCCATATCCTGGGGTTGGAGGTTATGGTTTAACTAATTATCATTTATTTCAATTTTATTATTATAACACCAATTATTTTATATAAGGTAAATAACTAATTAAAATAATAAGAATTCATTTTAATATCTTTCATTTCATTTCATTTTCCAGTCTGCCAATCAAGGAAGTGACCTAGTAGCGTTTTGAGATCAGCTTGAAAGTTATCAGGGTTCCAACTAGGCTAGCATAGTGGACACGACTGCTAACTGTAGTATCCGACTGCTAGCAGTCGTATCCACCGCACTCTAGCTTATAATCTAGCAGGTTGTTGTCATATGTCGAGTCCCAATAAATCTACAAAAAACTCTAGTAAATATGTGAAAAGCATTAATTGCATGAGTTAAATTTACAAAATGGCATTAAAATAATTATGATTAGAAATGTTTATTTTACGATTGATGTTTAGGTGTTAAATTTCAATGGTAAGGACTTTCACACAATTTCCATCGTTCACACTTTTTTATAATAAAGATATGCCATTTCTCCATGAGTCTTTCTCAATTCAATGTTAATTTGCTCGCTATCTTTTCTTCGAAGAATATTCTTAGAATAATTTCTAGCAAATGTATTTTAATATTTGCTAATGTAGACCCCTTCGTTAATACAAAATATGCTTTTAAAATAAAATAAAGAATAAAATATTTATAAAGGAATAATTTATACATAAACACACACACACACACACACACTCACCCCAACACACACATTAACATACACACATTGTCTTCTTTTGTTATATCTAGTTTTAGTTTCTTTTGTTGTTGAATTATTTTTATCTGTTGCAGTATATTTATCAAAACAATGTACCTATCTACCAAAATTTTGTCAATGTTATTAGTTTAGAATAGTGAAATCCATTATTGGCAATGTTTTTAGTTTTAAGTCTGTTATAAAAACTGTTTGTAATAATGCTGTGGATTTGTGTTCAATAAATAAATAAATAAATAAATATCGTGAACGAAGATTAAAAACTATAAAAATATAATTTACAGTATCGTTTTTTGCTACGAAGCTATATTATTATTACGTAGAAAACTATTGTACCTATATACAAACTATAAAAACAAGGAAAAAGTATCAGCAATATTATTTATACATTTCTTTTGACAGATTTTGTCAATCTTGTACGAGTATCTGTCGAGTATACATTAAGATAGAGATTTTTAAATTAACAAAATACCTAAAATTATGTTTTTTTTTAATATCAATAAATTGAGCTGTAACTCCTCAACCTGATAGGAAAAGACAGTGATAGGATATTGATAGATAGATAATTTCTTCTTGCACAGTATAATAAAACACATGTACATAGGCGTGCCTAATGTCTAATGACATTTTCTACCAGCTAACCTTTAATCGCCTTTAATTATTTGATCGGCACAATGGATCTTGCTTTTTTTATTCATTTGTATTTAGCAGTTGCGTTCGCTTATGATTGTACTACAGCTTAATATGAAACGGTGTGCGGTCATTTGTCGTAACAATAAAAATATTAAGATAGATAGATAAAGCCTATGATTTTTAAACGTAGTGAAAATAAGTAGAAGGAATGTGTCAAAGGTAAAAATTGAATTTGGAGAGTACCTATAATGAATTAAACAAATTTTATGCGGCTTACTATCGCGTTCACTTTTGGTTAATGATTGTACATTTTTTATTCCGGCGTTTCGAGAGCTTTGCAGCCAACGTGTTCACGGAGAGATGATTAAACAAAAATAAACGCGATAGTAAGCCGCATAAAATTTATTTATTTTAATAATCAATATTCGCGTAAAATCTAAGGAAATTCCATGTACCTATAATATTGTATAAGAAAATGCCTTGTACTTGAAATTTAATTTTAATTACAAGTGTGTTCAAATTACTATCCGTACTATTTGACATACATATTAAATAACCGTTTTAGTAAATATCTAAATTATTTGAGCAGCGCCACGCATTTTGAAAGTTTGTCTCATATTTTGGTCATCACATCAATGTCGGCAAGTCGACGACCGTCCGCGGTGCAAACTTGAAGGTCTCCTAGTTTTGTATACTGTCTTCAACAAGTACTAATTACGAACAGATGAGACAGAAGATATTTTTACATTGTATTTCTTATGTTTTTTTCAATTTTAATCAATCAATCAAATTGTCATGCTTCTTCCCACAGGGATAGGTAGAGACAATGGAGCGCCACTTGTCACGATCCTGACACAACTTCCTCGTTTCCTTCACATTCACAATTCTCTTCATACAAACTCTATGGTTATGGGCACAACGCAACCTAGCTTTCTTGTCATGTCTCATGGCTCCGATTTGGTCAGAAAACACCCTCCTCGGCCTGCCTCGTTTAACGTATCCATTCACATGAGATTTATACATTTTAAAATAATACATCACTTAGAACAAACTAATAGTTTTAAAATCCTACCAATCTTTGTATATTGTATAAGCTATATAAAATAAATTGTAATTTATTATCGAAATATCGGTTTTTAATATCGGTTTATAAAATCGAGAAACCGATATTTCGATAATAAATTACAAAGTTTATTTTTTAATAATTAAAAGTTTTATATTTTGTATAATATATTTAACTTAATATAAAATATCAACATACGATACTGCATTTAATTTGCTCTTTGGTTAACACCGAGGCGCCTCGGCTGAACGCTTAACAGAAGTTTGCCTCACGCCAGTTATGGAGTTATGCGGAAGACAGTCACATAAACTACGGATGCACAATTTAAACACAAAATGAATTCTTTGTAAAATCAAAAGTAATTTTAGTGGTAATATATTTTTATTATACATTTTATTTATTTATTGTGACTCGACATATGACATCACCCCGCTTGATGTTAAGCTGGAGTGTGGTCCATGAATGGATGTCACTGCTACTACAATTTTATAACTGAGAGTAGCAATCACAGTTCCAACTAGGCCACTATGCCGGCCTAGGTGGAACCGGCAACTTACAAACTGATCTCGAAACGCGACTAAATCACTTCACGGTCTGTATACTTGTAGAAAGTCTCAATATAAAAATAGATCAAAACATATCAGTGGTTCATTAATCAATGTTTGCGCAAAATCTAAGAAAATACTACATACTCGTATCAGTGGTCTTCGCATGACCACGGCTGTTGCAACAGAGCCAAAACATGCGAAAAGAATATGCTTATTAACGCGTAAGACCCGGTATTCTAAGTGTGAAGTTAAATCACGGTAAATAATACAAACTATTTATAATAAATTGGTACTTGAATTATTTTATTGTGACTCGACAACAACCTCTCTAATGTTAAACTGGAGTGCGATCCATAAATAGAGGCGACTGCTACTAAAGTAAAAAAACTGTAACTTACAATATGATAACGAAATGCGACTTAGTCACTTTACGGTCGGTACACTGTGGTCTCTAGCGGCAGTGAAATGTTCTCAAAAAAAAAATGTATCATATAAATTGGCCGACAAAAGTAAAGACTATATCAAAGACACTTTTGTAGCGAGTAGTTTTGAACCGGGGCGTTTTGGTTTGTGAGAACATTTGACTGCCGCTAGAGACCACAGTCGCTTTAGTACAACATGATGTATCAAAGAAAAGTAAAAAATATCATTTCTTAATTCTTATTTTTTAACATGAACTCTGAAGTCCTTAGGTAATGTGGTAGCAAAACCTACAGGAAAATGCAAATGTTTTCCTTTACATTTAACGAGTTAAGAAAATATTTATTGTTAAAACGTGTTAAGTGACTGTGAGTCCCGACAATGGCGGCTTTATCGCCTATACCACAGACAATGTTCCAAGGAGCTTTTTAAAACCTTGGTCCTACCTCGTCCGTTTACCTTTACGACCCGCCTGATGATAAGCAAGAGAAGGTCCGAGAGTGACGACGACTGAAAAAAACGAGTCAGTTCACGGCTGCCTCAGTCGCCGTCACCATCCAAGGTTAGAGAATGGAGAGAACACATGATCTGGCAAAGCATTTCACTTGTCGATTGTTCTTCTCTCGTTTTAATACTGAAACAAGTCAGAGAAAGCATCCTCATTCTGTCGACCGAATCGACAGTCAAAGTAAAAAATTCGGTCGTTTCTCTATCGAACAATAGACAAGTGGAATGATTCATCAACAATGCATTAATTATTAAGCAGGAATGATGTTCTTCTATCTTATAACCTTGGATCCTCAAGCGAAGCGTGCAAAAGGAACTCTGACCGGAAAACTTCCACCAATATTCGGTGGAAGTTTGCATGGTAATGTACATCATATATTTTTTTAGTTTTATCATTCTCTTATTTAAGAAGTTACAGGGGAGAGGGGTGTTACACACATTTTACCACTTTGGAAGTGTTTCTCGCGCAAACTATTCAGTTTAGAAAAATGATATTAGAAAACTCAATATCATTTTTGAAGACCTATCCATTTCCATAGATACCCTACACGTATGGGTATGATAAAAAAATGAGTTTCAGTTCTAAGTAAGGGGAACCCCCAAAATTTATTGTTTTATTTCTATTTTTGTGTGAAAATCCTAATTCGGTTCACTGTATACATCTATTTACCAAGTTTCAACAGTATAGTTCTTATAGTTTCGGAAAAAAAAGTGGCTGTGACATATGGACGGACAGATAGACATGACGAATTGCTACGGAACCCTAAAAAGTGAATCATGACCGATCCAAATTTATTTTAAAACACTCGTAATCTTCTTAGATAATGTTGTTTGATATAATAATTATCACTTCAAACAACAATGTACAGTAACGTGGTAATGTATTAAGCAAACAAACCTAACCTCAATTCTCGTACTATTCTAATTAAAAAACGTAACCATAACCTATAATATCACGCAACAATGTAAGTCAATAAATCAATCTACTCTTCTATGTTCTAATTTACATTCTTAGGTAGTTCCATTATTAGTCGAGTTTTCTTCTAGACCAAATCGGAGACAACCCCAAGAAAGCTAAGTTGCCTAGTGCTCAAAACCATAGAGCTTGTATGAAGAGAATTGTAAATGTGAAGATAGCGACGGAGTTGTGTCAGGATCGTGGCAAGTGGCGCTCCATTGTCTCTGCCTATCCCTGTGGGGAAAAGGCGTGACATGTTAATTGATTGATTGATTTGCTTCTAGTTCTATTGATACCTTCAATCAAGTATAATATAATATCCTATACTTGACTGATCTGAGGTTGATACTGTTTTTATTGTGGCACCCCGCCTAATGTTAAGTTGAAGTGCGGTCCACGAATGGAGGCGACTGCTATTAAATAACTGCAAGTAGCAGTCTTATCCACTATGCCAGCCTAGTTGGAACCAGCAGCTATCGAGCTGATCCCGAAACGCGACTGAGGCTTTGAAAAGTTCTTTGAAAGTGGTGGCACTACCCTGGGTCAGCAGACTGTGCAAACGTCTGCTTACTACTCCTAACTAAAAAGTTTGAAGCGTTCTTTGTAGAACAATCGACAAATAGAATGCTTTACCAGCCCATGTGTTCTAGACAAAACAGACAACTAAGATCGGAATTCGAACCTGCGGTGTCTGCGCTTCAAACCTGATCTTCTTTCGTGCAGCTCTACCAACAGCTAGGTCTGCGTCGCAGATAAATGACAGACACACGTGATTTTATTCTGGCCAACTTGCAATGATAATTTATTCGGGTAATAATATTAGAATATTTAATATTAATATATCAATCAATCAATTTAATTGTCACGCCTTTTTCCCACAGAAATAAGCAGAGACAATGAAGCGCTACTTGCCACAATCCTGACACTCCTCCAATTTTATAATATTCCAATACTGAATATATAAGTATTGAAATGAAGAAGTTGTCATTTTCTTCTACTGACTGAAAGACTAAAACGACTCTAGTAATCGAATAAAAATTTTTTATACGTGTTTAGCCCGGTATTCTGTAATGGAACCATCAGCAAACCTAACGGGAACCAACCTTCAATACGCCCTAAAGTAACAGTTAACCTGACCTGTCCCGAAGTCATTATCATTGCGTGGACTATCCTTACCATAATGTTATAAACGATTCATACAATAAACGGGACTTATATTTTAGCATGCGTCTCGCGATCCTTCGCCAAGTGAAATGGTGAATCGTCGCGCCGGACTTCCTGGGGACGTAGCGTTTATGTTAATTATACATTTTATTATATTTTAAATTACACTGATGAGGTTTTGTTATGATGTTAAGCTGGAGTGTGCTCCATAAATGGAGGTGTCCGCTACTGCAGTTAAAACTTAAGGTAGCAGTCACATCCACTATGCTGGCCTAGTAAAACCGGCAACTTAAAAGCTGATCCCGAAACGCAACTAAGTCACTTTACGGTCTGTTTGTTAGTGGTACTACCTTGGATCGGCAGACTTGGCACCACTCTTTGATAACTTAAGTAAATATCCGCCTATCTTTTTATTAATAACATAAATATTAGTAATATTTTATCCAATAAAAAAACTTTAATAAGAATTAATTAAAAGTCAACCATGGTGTAGTGGTAGTCTCCATTGTCTCGGTGGAGACGTGACATCTATTTTTTAGATTGATTTTATCTATTATTTTAGATTGATTGATTGATTATACACCTATAATCGCTATAATATATCATTATATTTTCTAGGACATACATTTGTAAATCAGTATAATGAAGTAATATTTAAATAGATATTTATTATTAAATCAAACGAGTAATTTAACTATTACCTACATAGTTATGACTCAACTACAAATACTCTTTCGGCAATTTGATAAATTCACATTTAAATAGGTTTATTAAATGTTTATGTAAGTAATAGTTAGAGTATCTAAATAGTAAAACTCAAAATATAAATTATAGAAAAAATAAAATATTAATTTAGTTTATATTCGTACTATTTGACAGTTTCTCATAATATACTATATACAGGAACAGTAATGCTTAACAACAAAAAAAAAAGACAAAAAGGTAAAATCAAATTAAATGGTAGGAAAAAAAATTAATGGCACATGATTTCTCAACACAAAGCTCTATCACACACATAGATGTCTGATATGATAATTTAATAATAATCAATATGAGTATTTTCTTAGATTTTGCGCGAACATTGATTAATGAATTAAACAAATTTTATGCAGCTGACGAGAGACTGTCTCTCTCCGTGACCACGATGGCTACAAAGCTCTTGAAACGTCGAAATAATAAATAAAAAAATGTATAATCAAAACCAAAATAAACGCGATAGTAAGCCGCATAAAATTTGTTTAATTCTTTAATAATCAATATTGTACAGTAAAAATTTTACAACAAATTGCAAATATACAAATTTACACACCAGATCTTTCAAACATTAGCCATATAACCTACATACCTAGATCTGTAACCCACAGTATAAATAAATATTTATATTGTGGGTTTATTTAAAAACCTAATGCACCTACAAAGGCGGATTTAATGCTAAAAATATTCTCTACTAGTGAAACCTTAAGGATGTTGATCCGGAGATTTAGATGAGAGGTAGGGTTCAAAATAAAAGTAACCAAATACATATAACTATAAACTAATTCATACACACAATAAATATACTCTAAATAACGCACATTTCCTGATATAAAGTTCCTACATACGCTAGATATCGTAGAGTGGAGGATCTTATGCTTTTTTTGTTTCATTTAACGTCGAGTTATGTCGTGTCGCAAACAATCGCATAGCTTCGATTTCAAACTCACAATTTGCTTATAATTTGCGTGGAGACAAGTAAGCAGTTATGTAAGAACTGACATTTCACAAACTTAAAGCATCTGCCTTTAGCGAAAGGTCATTGATTCAAACTAATCTAAATGTTATATTCAATGTTATAATTATATATTCATTATTCTTTTTATATTTGATTTACCATTAATCCCATATTTTCAGAAGATTTATATTTTTATTTTGCCCAAGAGCGCAAACGTCTGACAAACACAAATTAGTTTACAACTGGAAAGCAGTGGACCGCAGTTCCAGAATGATATGAAGGTCATATGACGAGAATAGCATATGAGAAGGAAACTATAGAGTTATATCAGGGTCGAGGAAGGTGGGCCTACCTTGGCTCTGTATGTTGTGCCAATTTGAATAGATGATAGATTTATACGTAATACCTTCCGTCAATTTACTTGCACTCATCCTTTCCATGTGCCCAAACCATCGAAGCATAAGGCGACAGTGCAATGGTCATGCAAGCCGAGTGCACGGGTTTTAAACCACTCACCGGTACCAATGTATGTTTGATATATGTACTTTGGTTGTCCTGCTTTTATGATACAAGCACTTTAGTAGCTTAATATTGAAATGTATAATAAAAAAATTATTCATGTAATTGGTTTTTGGAACACTACAAAGTACAATTGTGAAATAATATAAAAAATATAGATAAAAAATTAACTAAAATACATTATTAAAAGGAGTCCCTTTAGGCAAGGTTCCGAAGATACAGGCAGCATTCCCCCTTTGAATAGCTAGAATAATTCTTTGTCCGAGGTAGCTGCCAACTCTTTAGTCTCCTGTGATGACAAAATTATAATAAAAAATAATATTAATTCCTTAATCAATCTATAATAATGTCAATGTAAATAGAAGCTAAGTAGCATACAAAACGTTGTACATGTATATCACATTTTAATGTGACTGGGCGGTTAACCGCAAATGTGTTACACCTGGTACAAATTTGTATTAAATGTATGACACCCTTTATTATACTGTTACGAAGGTGGTGTAGTGGTTGTGGAAAGGCCTCGCAAACCCTGAGCCTCCCGTTCAAAACCACTTGCCAGTACCAATGTACTTTTACATATGTATTATGCTTTGGTCGTTCTATTTCTATGATACAAGTACGTTTAGTAGTATAGAAATGTAAAAAAAAAACATAATCAATCAATAGTTATAAACATCAAAGCTTCATATGACTCTCGCTTTCTTCACATCCACATTTCTCTTCATTTCTCTTCAAGTTGTATGGGCACTACGATCTCTGAGTTACATTGGGAAAGTAATTATGAAATCATAAAATAAATAAATAATATTCTATTGTTTCGTAGTTTATTTTGAAAAAAGAAAACAAACAGTATTCAAGAACACAATTGACAGTATACGTTATAGACACTCGTACTTATTTTTTAAACAATAAAATCAGCATACACAATAATATTATCTATTGAAATAAAACAATTAGTGAATATATTCGCGATAAAACTAGTACATTTGGTTGTCCTGTTTCTATGATACAAGCACTTTAGAAGCTTAGTAAAGAAATGTAACTAGTAAAATTGCTCCAGCCAAGAGTTCAGTTCACACACGGGCAAAATTGATATGCAACCTTTGTCGCTTAACGCGCGATTTTTTAGGTTTTTTCTTTTTAATTTTCATTACCAATTTATAAATTAAATTAAAATAAATAACCCATTATAACAAAGATTAAATGTTGTTATTTCTGATAATTTTTAACAGCCAGTAGTCGGATAAACATAGTATTCTTTAACCAGTTGCCAAATATAGCTTGATCAGCAATTTGTAGTGCTTGCTTGAAGGACAACAACTTCCGACGGTGTTTTAAGATACACAGACAGCATAATGTACCCATAATTAAAGGGAAAAATACTTTATAAAAATACCAAAGTTTAGCAGGGTTTTACATATTTTTTATTCTGACTCGACATCTGATCTTGACTTGCTTGAAAGTGAGCAAGGATGCAAAACCGACTTAGTTTGTGGTTGCCTCAGTTGTCAGGGTAAAGAAAATATAATAAAAAAAAAAATGTATTTAGGCTGGATAATCATTCTATTTCTCGATTGCTCGACAAAGATGTGATGGGCTAAATGATTCAGTTAGAATGTCGATTCGATTGACAGATTCGATCGACAGAATGCGAATACTTACCCCAACACGGATATAAAAAGACGAGATAGAAACAACTTCAAAGAACTCTTCAGAAATTGCAAGGCTCTTACCTCAGCGTTGACTATTAATGTCACTGTCAGCCATTAGTCGTCCACTGCTGGACATAGATCTCTCCCGTGGCATCCTAGTGGCCTGCTGGAAGCAGACTGCAGTCTATCAACGCTGCGTGTTCCTGTACGTGGTCTCCATTCGAGAACGGTCATTTATTTTACGAGCAATGTGCTCTGCTCATTGCCACATCAGCTTGCTATTCCGGTGGGCTATATGTTAGTCACTTTTAACCAGAATCGAATCTGTTCGTTTCGGGTTCCCCCAGAGCCTGGTTAGCCCTCTTCATAGTTCGCTGGTTAACTACAAGCGTGTTTAAGAGACCTTTGGTTGGAGACCACGTTTTAGCACCATAAGTCATCACTGCTAAAAAACATTTATTAAACATTTTTTATTAGATTTTGTACGAACATTGATTAATGAATTAAACAAATTTTATGCGGCTTACTATCGCGTTTATTTTGGTTTTGATTTACAATTATTCCGTCGTTTCAACAGCTTTGCAGCCATCGTATTCACGAAGAGACGACAAAATAAAATTGTAAAATCAAAACTAAAATAAACGCTATAGTAAGCCGCATAAAATTTATTTAATTCATTAAATATTTTTGTTTTGAGGCACTGAGGTACTTCAAACAAAAAGATACATCGTAGTGTCCCGAAAGTTGCCTAGTTGCCTGCCTATTACTCGCTTAGTGCTGGATAATAAAAACTATGTTTACCTAATCTAAGTAATACATTGAGTTAAGTGAACTTTTAGTTTGTATTAAGATAAATTAAATGTCAAATTCAATAGCTGATATTTAGGATTTGTTATATTCCTATCTTACATGAGACAAAATTCTTTGAGGCAATACCAGAGACATGGCAGTGGTTTAAAATAGAACAAGGTATAAAAGGCCACAACTAATATCATTATTGCCGTTATTGCCGGTCAATAATATATTTACAATGCTAATTATATTGATTTTATAAGAGGTTTTAGTTTTTAAATCGAAAGATTGAATTTTTTTGTTACTCAACATATAACAGCACCCTGCCTGATGTTAAGCTGGAGTATGATCCATGATTGGAGGTAACTGCTACTACAAATCAATTATTTTATTTTTATTATTTTTATTTTTTTTATTATTTTGTAATTAATCTGTAATTTGTAAAGTTGTAATAATTTGCTGTATGTTTATTAGTTAAGAATTAGTGCATGCTGTGGTTTCCTATTTTAAGTCGTGCACATGTCTATAATAATTGAATGTGCAAATGATAGTGTTATGTGCATTGATTTGTTGGTGACCCAAATAAATAAATAAATTACTGAAAGTGGCAATCACATACACTATGCCGGCCAATAAACGCGATAGTAAGCCGCATAAAATTTGTTTAATTCATTAACAGGCGGAATGCTGGCATAACATTTCGAGCCACAATAAAAAGTATGATTTTTATGACTGACGATCTATATATGGTATTTTAGAGAATAGCGTGGGAACTTAATATTAAATTAAATATGCTAATATGACTGAAATATTTTGAAATGAAATAACTGCGAAATTTTGTTGTGCAATTCCTCAACATTAACATTTTATTAGGTTTAACTATCAAACGATGATCAGATGTCCACCTTGAAAGTATTACATACAAATTAATTTATTGGTTGCTTTTACTTAATATAAGATAGGATAGATATGATTTCGATGTGGTAGGTATAGGATTTATAATTCGATAATAAAGTAGGTAATTGCAAAGCCAAGAAATGAAGCCTTAAAAGTTACTAAAGATCATTTATAGAAGACGGTTTATTTTATCACAAACACCAAAATATAATTAATAAAATCTAGGGCGACAGTGTTCTAGTGGTAAATAAATTGCCGGTATAGATCCCGGCGGTTAAAAAGAGCGCTGATTAGTATGTAAGTAGGTAACTTGTTTTATTACATTAGTAGGTAACGTTCTACGAATGTATACATTTGTATTTTAAATATATGCACATCTGTACAGATGTGTAAACTGCTCCCACCACAAACATCCAGTGGTCTTCATAACTACCGATCCTTATACGGCACAGCTTAAAAGTTAGCGCTCTCATTATCTGCCGATAGTTATACCAAAATGTATCTTTGATATATTATATACTTTGGTCGTCCTATTTCTAAATTACTTAAGTTTAAATAAAATCTACGTACGTACGTAATACACGTACGCCCTAGGAACATGGGCGTAAGACCATTGCAATGAATGGAATTCACGATATCTAAAATTCTATCGTGAGTCATAAATGCATCTATTGCGAATGCAATTTATTCTATTGACTCAACAAGCTGTTTGTTACTTAAAATTCTACACGATTTTGGTTAGATTCATCAGTACACAAGCAATAACTATTTTTATATGTAATTTCCGTGGAAAAAATGAGTGAAAATAGATTGACGAAAAGAATTTATAAATCTCATGTGAATGGATACGTTAAACAAGGCAGACCCAGGAGGGTGTAAGTTGCCTAGACCATAGAGCTTGGCAATTGGCAATTGGCAGAGAGTGGCGCCCCATTGTCTCTGCCTATCCCTGTGGGAGAAAGGCGTGACAATTTGATTGATTAATTGATAAGTAATTTTAATAAATTGGTTAAGCGATTAAATTAATAGTTTAAGAATACAGATTTAACTATAAACTAAACGAAAACTACAATGTCACGCTATTCGGTTCGGCACGCCGTTCCTTTGTCGAACAATTGACAAATGCATGCTTGCCAGCCAATGTGTTCTCCCCATCTGGTTCCTTCAAGCGATACGTGAAGAAGCACCACTGGCCGGCATTGTGACGGCGCGGCGCATGGACCTCCCCTTACTTACAATCAGGCAAGTCGAGATTACGTCGGGATTGCACGTCACAATAAAAAAGTGACTCTTGTATCGTCCAGATTTCATGTCATAAATCACCAAGCCGCTTTTGTTTAATTTAAAAAATCAAATTGTCAACGCTTAGGCAATGGAGCGCCACTTGCCATGATCCTGACATAACTGCCTCGCTTTCCTCACATCCACAATTCTATTCATACAAGCTCTGCAGTTATAAGCACTTGGAAACCCAGCTTTCTTGAGGAATTGAGGATGTCTCCGATTTGGTCGGAATTCACCTGGGTCTGCCTCGTTTAACGCAACCATACACAGCAGATTTGTAAGTTCCTTTCGTCAATCGACTTTCACTCATCGTTAACCACTGTTTTAATATTGTTACTAAGCAAATAAATAACTGTTTCATATCGGTTGTACCAAAAATAGTCAACGTATTGTTATAGTGACATAGAATGATTTAAACCCGGTTCTGTATACCCCAAAAGGCAAAACTGTCATAGTTATATCAGAGCAGTATAACGGAAATACGCCGTGATGTGGTTTTTAATTATAATAAGTTATTGTACTGCACTTGACCCGACCGATTTAAAATTAAATATAAATGGACACGTAGGTATTTGCTTAAAGGTTAATGCCGATATTGAACCATTTTTTGCAGGCATACTGCTAAAGATTGTTAGTTAAGTCTCTAGTTAATTTTAACATGCATTAAATATTAAAAAATAGTTATTTTGACAACTGTTGCACACAGCATTTATTGGCTTAGTTAGATAAATGTCATTGGGCTTTATCATTATTAGCCATGATCCTGACATCAAACGCGACTGATTTATTTACATTTCTATACTAAGCTACTAAAGTTCTTGTATCATAGAAACAGGACAAGCAAAGTACATATATCAAAGATACATTGGTATCGGTGGGTGGTCTCGAACTCGTGCTCTTCGGTAATTGCACTGCCACTACACCACGGTCGCCTTAAACTTATGTCAACAGATATTTGTCAATCAATCAAATTATCACGCCTTTTTCTCACAGGGATAGGCAGTGACAATAGAGCACATTAAGTAGGTTAGATAGACATAATATAATAAAAATTATATTATATTAAGTTCTGTACAAACAAATTTAGGTTTTATTATAGGTAGGTGCCCTATTTATTCTTTTTGTCTCCAAAACTATAAAAATATTAGAATTAAAAGATGGTTAGCGCATTTGTTTATTAATTAAATTATCTAATAAAGCTGGAGATTAAAGAGAGTAATTCACTTAAATCATTGCCCATCGAGTTCTATCCCCGGTCAAAGTTGGCCGATATTTACGCGCGATTTTTTTCCATACAATTTTCACTTCTAATTTACAAAGTAATAATACATTGGAATGTGTCAAAATAAACAATATAAATACAAATCAATTACAAAATAAAAGACGAGAAAACACCGAAAACAATTTTCTACAATAAATAAATAATTCGTGTTTGAAATTCAAATGTCTTTATTATGCAACGTGGTGGCATCATTGTTGATTCCAAATAGACGCGATTCTGTGTCTGCATAATGAACAGACGCGGTTTGATAAAATCTCAGAGACACACGTCGAAAGTGAAAAATGCTTTTACTAACAACGATAGAGGTCAGCGGCACGACTGTCGGTACTAAATTATCCGAATAAAACTGTATTCATTATATTAAGAGTAGTAGGCAGACGATCAGTTGGTGATCATTTGCAGTCTTTTTGATTTTAAGCTGGAAGAACCGGCAACTTTTAAGGTGATCCCGAAACGCGACTGATTCACATCATGGTCTGTACACTTGAAAGGGGTGTCTACCTACTACACTTAAATACATAGTAGATACTCGTATTTATCCCATGCGCACAATCCGAAAAGTACGCGACTATTCTGCGTCGGTACTGTCGCTTAGTGTGCACTCGCTCTTAAAGAAACGTAAACAATTAATTAGAAATCACGCGAAATTACTTAATTGGGTATAATACTTCAGTTAATAATTACTCATTTAATTTACAAACATTTTAAGAGCCTATAAGTCAATGGAATTTATTCATAAACAGTTTTACTGGTTTTTATTATTAGTACCTAGATTACAAACTATTACCTTTGCCTATTTCTGTAAGAATTAAAGCGTGACAATTTATTTGAGATACTAACCATGTTAAATATATCAATCATATCGCGCCTTAGTTCTGATTGGCGGAGACAATGGAGTGCCACTTTCAACGATTTTGACACAACTATTTTGCTTCCCTCATAACCACAATTCTCTTGATACAATTTTCTTAGATTTTGGACGAACATTGATTAATAAATAAAAAAAATATATGCAGCTTACTATCGCGTTTATTTTTGGTTATAGATTGTACATTTCGAGAGCTATTCTGCCATCGTGGCCATTGTACAATCATTTATCCAAAAATAAACGCAATAGTAAGGCTGCATAAAATTTGATTCACTCTTCATACAAGTTCCATTTCCATTGTATTTTTTTCATCGATGATTTTTTTAAATTATGTAATAAAATGTTTAATATATATTTTTTAATTAAAATTACATTTGAAGAAGCAAAAAAATATCTATTGTAGAAATAGAGGAGTTAAAAATAAAAAATAGCAACTTTAAATCGTAACATGTAAAGTGGATTACTTAAACAATCAATAAAATGTGAGGTCGCCGACCGTAGTATTTGTTCGCCCTCGAATAGTTCACTATCCATTAGGTAACGGAAAAATAAATGTCCATGTAATATTAATTACATATTGATAGTATTGTAACAGGAGTATATTAGGACACCTATAGTTTAAATAAATTTAAATTATTCTGCTATCTGTACTTTGATCAAATAGTTTGATTTGATTGATTGTAATTGCAAAAGGCGGACTTAATGCCGCTAGGGATTGTC
Source organism: Tinea trinotella (assembly GCA_905220615.1). Taxonomy (NCBI): domain Eukaryota; kingdom Metazoa; phylum Arthropoda; class Insecta; order Lepidoptera; family Tineidae; genus Tinea; species Tinea trinotella. The sequence goes on from HG992312.1 coordinate 11,862,259, forward strand.
TATCTACAAAACCTCGATTTTGATTATGAACGTTGAGTTAGCAGGAATAGTCTAAGAAAAGAACAAAAAAAATAAGTTAGGGTAAAACACTAATAGTTTAAAAATACAAATTATAACACATACAAGTAATTATAATTTTCTATAATTATAAATAAAAACATAAAGAAGATAACCACAATTATTACTATTATCGTAAAAGAAACCAGTCAAAATTTAACTTCTGTTACTTTTAACTGTTAGATAAACTCGTATAAGTTATTATGCAACAAAAGCTATAACGGAAAACACTTAAAACAAAAGTTACAACAAAGATGTCGGGAGGTACGCAATTCGTCACCCAATGACAATAGTATAAGAATTCTATGTCAATTTCACAGTTAATAAAACAAAAGTATACGGGTGCTTTCTTGAAATTCGATAGTTGAGAAGAAAGGTTCGTGTGTGCCGTGCCAAAATATGTTTGCGCAACTTCACAACTGCTTGGAGCGGCCTGTGCAATATTGCGTCAGTGTTCGTCGGCGTTCAACGCATCCTCAGATGTGTTTGGCATTTGATACGCATAAATTATAATATGTTACGAGAAAAAACATAAAACCTTCGAATCGTTATCGGCTTGTCGAAATCATGTCATCATTCCTTAAGCTCGCTTGGATGATCAAATAAACACGTATTAAACTTTTATTCATTTTATTGTTAAAATAAATAAACAATAATATATTTCTAAATATTCATACATAGTGATAGTCTTTGTTGGTCTTAGTATTTTCTTAGATTTTGCGCGAACATTGATTAATGAATTAAACAGATGTTATGCCACTTACTATCACCTTTATTTTTGGTTATTGATCTCCGTGACCACGATGGCTGCAAAGCTCTCGAAACGTCGGAATAATAAGAAAAATGTAAAATCAATAACCAAAAAATTAATGCGATAATGTATAGGTAAGCCGCATAAAATTTTATTTAATTCACTATGTTGGTCTTGTTTGAGTGATAAATATACATACTACTTATCGCCTAATGGTAAAGATTCAAAGCTATTTCGAAAATACAAATTAATTGTAAAGACGCTGATGCGTTATAGATTATATTTTAAAGTATTTCTTTATATTAAAGTATGTTATAATTGGTAATTAATAAATATTAAATAAATAAAACAGAAATATAACATATTGATAAAAAAAAATTAACTAAAATACATTATTAAAAGGAGTCCCTTTAGGCAAGGTTCCGAAGATACTGGCAGCGTTCCCCCTTTGAATAGCTAGACTAATTCTTTGTCCGAGGTAGCTGCCAACTCTTCGGTCTCCTGTGATGTCGACTAACCTTTTTGATATTTCCTTAAAAAGCCTTAAAGCGCTAGGACCCCACGGACCAAGGGTCTCGACACCGAATGGGACAAAATCATACTCGGAGCCTAGACCCCTGTATTTGCACGCTTTAGCTTTTTCAGCCGCTTCACAAGCCGCACCAGCTCTGCTGTTGGTTCCATGTAGATGGGAAGGTGCCAGCGTGTCTGAACAGGTTGCATCCTATACCAGCACCCGGCCCATCTTCCATGGAATCAAACTCATACCATCCGGTCTCTTACCATCATCTCTTGCAATACCAGTCGGCTCAAGTAGACTTGGCACGTTGACGGAGGCAAGAGACCGGCGTATGATATCGTTAAGTGCGGCATGTCTCGAGAACCGGCCTGCACTTTTTTTATTGTAGCTTGACATATGACATCAGCCCGCCTGGTGAATGAATGGAAGCGATTGCTATAACAATCAAGTACCATTCGCATTGATTATAATCATAATTATGCACCCTAATTGAAACCGACAACTTTCAAGCTTATCTCAAAATGTTACTGAGTTACTTCAGGGTCCCTACTTAAAAATGGTGGCCCGGATCGGGCTGACTGGGCATATGACCACCAACTGCCGCCTACCACTCCTTAAAATCTTATCTGTCTTCTTATTTATCCTACATTGCTTTGATTGTATTGCTGTTGTAAAGGTGTATTTTTGTTGTTTGTAGTCAATGACTGCCTTAAGGATTAAAATGCCTTTCAAATGACTAAGCGTTGATAATGTATGTATGCTGTGAAGTGTCATAATGTCCATCGGCAAATTGTCGTGATAGTGCGATCAGAATAAAAAGCTGGAAAACTTCCTGAATATGACGTCACCTTATAGATACAACAGAGCGCATATGTATATGTATGAATATATAATGCGATTAAAATAAGAATAGGACGGAGTCAGCGCCATTTTGTGACGTTTACCTCTCCAACCAACTTCATTTTAGTATGGGGTCAAGAAAAAGACACCTGTGAATCAGTCAAGTGAAGTTAGTCAACAACCCGTCCCATTCTTATTCTAATAGCATAGTACGCTTGGTTGAGGCAATTTGAGTGTCAAAATGGGGGCGGTCTCTACAATGCTTTAATGAGCCCCACACTCCCCCCGGTAATCTTGCATTATGAATCTGATTCCGAAAAGCGATTGGATCAATACTCAGTCTTTCTACCCGAACTTGGTTATTAAAAAATAAATAAGTTCGGGTAAACTACAGCTTGATCTATGATCGCACTCCAATTTTAAATCAGACGGTATGCAATCTATTTATGATAGCATACTGCCTGCTTTAGGTTTCACCTAAGAAAACAAAATTATTACTGTTCAAACCTCTGCTTACAGTTCATACTTGATTGCGCGCTCTTTATAATCTACATTTTATAGGTGTCACTAATATTATGATCGAAGGTGACCAGGTACTAACATAGTAACCTTAATTAAAACTTTTGTAATTACCAATAAAGAAAATTACGTGTATAAAATTCTTTATTAGAACGGTTTCTTTTGATACAAATACCTTGATAAAAGTGACAGCTTAATGATGATATGAAAATGTTAGAACGACACTGAAGAAAACTGATAAAGTACTATGCCATTAGAATAAGAATAGGACGGGCTGTTGACTAACTTCACTTAACTGATTCAAATGTGTCTTTTTCTTGACGGTCCGCAAAGAAAAAGACACCATACTAAAGTGAAGTTGGTTGAAGAGTTAGACGTCACAAAATGGCACCGATTCCATCCTATTCTTAATTTAATCGCATTATACACGACATTTGACGACACAAACTCAAGACCGGTATTTTGTTTTATCTTACGAGTATCTCGGTATTTTAGATTCTTCTTATTTCGATTTTTTTATTTTTCTTTATTAAACTACTAAAAGTGCTCGTATTATAAAAACTAGGCGATTACAGTACTTTAATATATAAATATATCAAAGATACATTGGTACTGGCAAGTGATTTTAAACTGGAGTCTCTTGGTTTGCAAGGCCGTTTCACATTATCTGATTATCATTAGATTATTAGGTTGGAGAGATATCCATAAATAGAGACGATCACCTAACCCATTGCATCCATCAAACTGAAACCTGTCAACTTTCGAGCTGATTCCAAAGCGCAACGTATTCGCTTCACGGATTTACATGTCAATTTGGCGGTACCTACTAACCAGAGACTGCAGATTGGGCAAATCACAGTCCACGGTCTCGGCCTACCACTCCATTTAAAATGTATAATGGTAATAATTATGTAGACAATGTTGCATAATAAAAGAAGGTGAATTGGCAATACGCGTCGGTGTCAAAGTTTGGGCGGTTCATTAACAGTCGTACCCAGAACTTTGTGTGGGCGAAAATTCACATTGTTATATATCGACAACAATGGAGTCATCTCTGAAATATTAACACTAATATATGCATTACTGAATTGTTTAAACGGTGCATTGAGATGTACGTATATAAGATTAAAAATAATGTGCGCGGAAACAAAGTACCTAAATCATAAGACACCTTTCTGTTGTTTATTCATTTTTTATGTCGCATATAATAAAAAAAAAACATGTTCCCTCTATGACTGAGTGCAGTCTTCCGCCGCTCTACCAAAACCATCATTATCATCATCAATCTTTTTTTATTTACATTACTACACATCGCTCGCCCGATGGGGAATAAAGGTTCTAGAGTTGAGACCACGAACAGGAAGACGCAGCGTAGGTAGGTCTCCCACTCGGTGAACAGACGACACAGTGAAAGTCACAAATAACCAGAGGATGCAACTGGCATCTTGTCGTTCAAAATGGCGTTCTAAGGGAGAAGCCTATGACATTTCTATACTAAGGAGCTATAATTATGAAAGAAATAAATTAATACAGTTATTATTTATAGTAGACATTTTTTTAACAGACATCACGTCTAAATGTGTGTCAAAGTGTCGTTGCACTTAAACAACTTTTGAATATTAACACATAGTTAGTAAAACTCATTTGTATTCGTACCTAAGGGCTTGTTCACGCGCAATGGGAACGAGGTTACCTATTTGGGACTTTTACGAAAGATTTATACAATAGTAAACTGTTACTTGACTTTCATTAAATACCTAATATTATATTTATATTATCTAGGAATGAGGATCCTGTGATAATATATAAACTTTTATTGTTTTTATAATTTCTATATATAATTTTTATATTTATGTATTTTCTTCAACATTTCTATACTAAAACAGGACGACCAGTGTTACCGGCAAGTGATTTAGAACTGGAAGTTTTTTTTATTTGTAAGATCATTCCATGTGTGAGTAATGCATGTATCGGGTCCGCCAAATAACTTTTTTTTTAAATGCTATAAAAAAAAACTACTGAATATTTTTTCAAATTTCTTTTTTTATTTGAAAGTACAATCCTTCCGGTTAATGATGGAAAATAATTTCATTCAAATGGCTGCTCACTGATCACTGATCACTGATCACATCTCCCGAACGTAAATTTATAAAAACAAAAGCAATAAAGTAATAATTCAAACAAAAAACGAAATGTAATTTTTCCAGGAATAAGATAATCAAAGAAAGTACCTAAAAACTCTACGCTTCACTAATTTTTTTGCGTATACAATTAAAACGACATTGTAAGTTAGTTAAACTGTTTAAATTTAGAAATCAATTCTCCTAGACACAGTGTGATTTTAATGATTACAGATGATTTTAAACTTTTAAAAAATTACCCTAAGTCGCTGTAACTCCATTTTTATATCAAAGCAACTAATTTAAAACGTTTTTTTTACTTTAAGGCAGGACAACGTCTGTCGGATCCGCTAGTGTGATATAAAAATATAAAGTACAAAATAAGCTAAATAGCAAAATTGAAATAAGTCGTGAATGACCACGAACAGAGATGATCACCCGCGGCGAAGCTTAGTCCGCAATAAATTATACCAAGCTATCTGAACATTTGCTATAAATAAACATTGTATTTTTATAAACTTAAATATTAATTAAATTATTTCTGTCATAAATTCATAATATAAATATTTAAACGTAAATATTCACTTAACTTCAATAGTCACACAACTTTTCCGACAGGGATAAGCAGAGACAATGGAGCATCACTTTCTGCGATCCTGACACAATTCTCTGGCTTCCCGAACTCATACTGTTATAGACACTACAAAAAAAAATAGAACATTAATATTTGTATCTCATTAAAATGATTAAAACTCTATGTGATATTAATTTTAATGCGACAAATAAGACGCCTCTATCTTGGATTGCACTCCAGCTTAACATCAAGCAGTGAGCGGTCATCAGGAAGCTATAACCAGTTTAGTATTTACTTGCGGTCATGCTCTTACCTAATATTGTCACATACCCACTTAATATAATAGCAATACACAATAAAGGATAACGCACATTAGGCCCCGATAAAAATAAAACAAATAAACTGGTTAAACTGTTGAATTTTAGTATTATAATGTATTTTAATGTAGTCGCAAATGACCACACTGTTAATAAGCGACATTAAATTTTAAAAAATATATTAAAAAAACTGGTACTTACTTATCTTATATATATCTCCTAGCTATAATACAACATTATTATTTACTATTCTATAATATTAGAGACACACTAATACTCATTATTGTGGTGTTTCCATTCTGACCAAATAAATGATATTAGTTTAAATCTAAGATTTTATTTCTACGCGCTGCTTCAAATAATCAATAATAAAAATCAAAATTAAAATTTTAAAGGAACCCCCGAAACGCCTGGAACCACTTTGGTCATATCATCAGCTTTATAGTAATAAACAACATTAGTCATGGCTCAATAGTTATATCCCTTTAATATCCCTTGGATCCTTATGGTGCATCATCAGATAACTACTCCAGGTCTTCAATTTGATAATGGCCCAGCTAATGGCTCATAGAGAGTAACAATTTTAGTTAAAGCACTATGATATTATCTGTTATTGATTTGCTGATCTGAGAGGATTCATAATCAGATACTCCCGATCTTCAATTTGATAACGGCCCAGCTAAAGGCCTAGTTAAAGCACTACAGTTCTATCTCTTTTTTTGCTGATCAATTGATATCAATTTGCTGATCTGAGAGGATTCATAATGGTGCATCATCAGATTGCCCGGTCTTCAATTTGATGACGGTCCAGCTAAATGCTCTTAGTGAGTAACAAATTTAGTGAAAGCACTATAGTTCTATCTCTTGTTGATTTGCTGATCTGAGAGGATTCATGATGGTGCCTCATCAGATACTCTCGGTCTTTAATTTTATAACGGTCCAGCTAATGGCTCATAGTGAGTAACAATTTTAGTTAAAGCACTACAGGTCCATTTCTTGTTGATTTGCTGATCTGAGAGGATCCATGATCAGATTTTTTAGATCCGGAATGTTTTATTTTATCGCACTAACTTTTCTACACTTAGTTTCCTACCTTCAAGACAAATCTAATAAGTCCAAACTTAGTATACCAAAAAAAAGTTTGAACACATCCAGGATTTCGTCTCCTACCTTCGACTTCCATCATCAGAGTAACTCAGTGGTACCAGTTAAAACACACATGTATTTGTATACGTTTTTATTTCAAATGTTAAGTCACAGATATGTTTAAAAGTAAATACCTATAAGGCTGGGAATACAAGTCCGATTTTCCTCTCCGATAGTCACTCGTGCCATACATTTGTTTGAATACTTAATACACGTCAGATCCGATAGTCGGATCGGATGTCAGAATCGGAAACAACGCCAAGGCGCTTACGATTTTATGGCCGATCCGATTGTCTGAAGGTGCAGTTTTCATACAAAATACAGAAACAAAATAGACGTCCGATTCCTACTTCCGATTTGTAAATAATTTGCTCAGCAATATCGGACGTGTATTCCCAGCCTTATGCGTGTTTAGAACGGGCAACCCTTGTACGTCGCTATGCGACGAAGATTGTTATTTTATGTCAAATAAATATGCCATTGTTAAAACACGTAAAAAATGTTATAATTTTTCCCCTAAAATATTCAATCAAGGTAATCGATCTAAACTGCAAACCAACCTCGCCATATGAATATTTTAAGGGAAAAATTATAACATTTTTTACGTGTATTTACATTGGCATATTTATTTGACATAAAATAACAATCTTCGTCGCATAGCGACGTACAAGGGTTGCCATCCTAAACAGCGCGTCTAATATCGCTACCGCAGCTAACAAATCGAGCTGATGACCTTGAAACCCCTGATCAGATCTTCATCAATTGTAGCTAAGAACCATCTCGATCACGTCAGCTTTCAAATGAAATAAACCGCATCGTAATCGGTCCATTCGTTTAGGAGCTACGATGCCACAGACAGACACACAGATACACAGAGCCACAGATACACAGATACACAGATACACAGATACACAGATACACAGATACACAGATACACAGACAAGTCAAACTTATAACACCCCTCTTTTTTGGTCGGGGGTTAACAATAGATTTTCTTAAATAAATAAGAAGCGTCATCACGTTTTCTTCACTTTTCAAATTGGTATATCTATAGACCGACTTTAGTATTTTTTAAATGGTTATTTTTCTGTTACTGTCCCGTTAGCACGGCAATCTAAATAAAGACCTAATAAAGGAATATTATTATAACTTGTTTTAAACAGCACATATAAAATTATTTTTTTTAAATATTTCTTCAATATAAGTTTAAATATTTTTTTAATATAAGTTTTACAGAACCTTTAAATATCTTTTTGACATTTTCTGGTATTGCAGGTTTTTATCTTGCTTCTTGGATTGGATTCTTGGAGCTGTCTTCACAAAAGAGTATGACGGGGCTAATGAAGGGGACGGGGATTAATAATATGGGTTATTATGACCAAAAATATCAGTATTTACCAACGACTCTGATTATATTATATACTAGTTGTGCCTTATGCTTTTCTTCGTATTTTAAAATTGTGTTTCATTAAATTGAAATTAAAATAAAATGGGGATTCCATCATTAGATACTTAGTATTATAACAACCCAGGTATAATAAATTTATACTGGGAAATAGTTTTAGTTTAAGCAACAAAGTCCATCGACAGGTACTCAAGGTCTTTAATTTGATAATAGCCCAGCTAAAAACCCATAGTAAGAAGCGCCTAAAATCCCACTCATAGTAGTCAATAGAGCGCCACTTTCTTGAAAGTTTAGGAACTCTATATTTTATACAATCGAAATTCTATCTAGTCTATATTCTCTCAATATCAACATCTACATTTTTTCTTCGTATCACCGCTTTTAAAATATAACTTATGATTATTATAGCATTTTTAAAGAAAAAAGTTCTGAAAATATATCGTTGGGATTTATTTTTATTCATTCACATCAATTATGGGACTTTATGACTGATTTAGTAATGTCAGTCCCATCGTAACTTATTCAAAATAATAACAAATATAAAAATAATGTTTTCATATAAATAATCAGAAAATAATAAGTTCATGTTAAATATAAAATTAAAATATTGCCACTAATGTTTTGTAAATATATGTTTTTTTGGATTCATTAGATATTACTTATATTACATATAACTCATATCTACCTATTTTGTTTTACAACCTTATTTGTTTCTTGCACCTGCTTTTCACTATCTGGAACACCCTAAGTTTGACTGGGAGATAGAGCCAGTATTCAACTATGTATGAAAAGATAAATAAATAAAATAGTAACGCGTATTTTCATTATTAGATCTAGAGAGTGATGGTAGTGGGGTTCAAGGAAATAATAAATTAGTTGGTGACATTAGAAAAGCGTCATTATCAGCCATAGCTAAATAATAATTCCAATCTATAAATACGGTCATTCAGTAAAGAACTTAAGGAAAAAATAAAATTTCCAAGCGACAGTTTTCTTTGACTATTCGTATAAGTAACTCACTCTCAGATAAAATGGTGTCTATATTATTAATAACGATTTTATTTCAAAGTTCTAATTTAATTTTGAGTGCTAACTTGTCATATTCAAATAATATTCAATCTGTGGGAAATGACGTGTTGCAACCTGAAGATTTGTACCCAGCTTTACAATTTTTAAATAGAATTGTAGATTTCGGAGTCGACAATGTAGAAGAAGAAAACCTCGGATATTATTTGATTAACAGTTAGTTAGACTTTATTTGAATGCTTAATATTATAATAAAATTGCATTAGGTAGAGTTTAATTTTTATATCCATTAAAACTAACGAAATAGATATTTTGACAACAGTAGCACAAAGCATTTGTTTTAGTTTTTAAATAATTTTTTACATTACTATATTAAGCTACTAAAGTGCGTGTATCATAGAAACTGGAAAACCAAAGTACATACATCAAAAATACATTGTTACTAGTGGCAAGTGGTTTTAAGCCCGTGCACCCAGTTTGTGTAACCATTGCATTACCACGACACCACGGTCACTTTATTAGTACTTATCTAAAATTTTCGGAATTTGGTTAAGTAAATTATAAGGGCATATCAGTTCTACAAGTATGTCAAAAATAGTTAAAAAAAAACAGGTGTTGTGTAATCTTTAAAATAATATTAAATTTCAGTTCATTTAAAATGGATTATAATGAGAAAAGGAAACATATTACCAGATTTGTATAACAAATATTTGATTAAAATTATACTTAAGAATACGAAACCGCTATTGAAATGGGGCAATTGTAAGTAAACATTATCATATTTTTTTTAAATATAATCTACAATAATCCAGTGGGATTTTACTGAGTAGTGAGATTATTTACATAAAAAAGGTTCCTAAATACTCTTCGGTTCTATTAGTATATTAACTATAATATCCTATAATTATAGGAATAAGAGTGGTAGGCAGAAAACTTGGTGGCCATTTGCCCAGTCTGCCGATTTGGGATACGACTTTTGAGTGTACATACCGTATCAGCCTGAAAGTTGATGATTCCAACTGGGCATAGTAAATGCGATTCTTTGTCTCCATTCTTAGACTGTACTCAAGCTTAACATCTGAAGAGCTATATGTCGAGTCACAATAAAAATAAAACACGAAACACTAACGAAATGAAATCTTTATTTGAATTAATAAAACGTTGAAACCACACATAAAATGCAGTGTTTAAAGTCGTGGCGAATGGTGCAAAATCTTCTCTGACTGGGATAATGAAGGCGACTGAGGCAACCGTAAACTGTGTCTGTTTTTTTAGCCGTCGGCGCTCTTGGTCCTTTCTTTGTTTACCGACAGAGAAGTCGTGCTTAAATGTCGAGTTACATTAAAAAAGAACATGTGTAAAATTTAATTTTAGGGGGGGCATTTTTAACCAGCGAAGAAAATTTCTTAATGCGTCTAAAACCATTTTCACATGACAACAACATCGCTGTTACTCCAAGGAAATTAAAAGACAAAAAATATACCAAAAATAAATATTTTTATCAAAAATATAGGGACATGATAATGGATTATGACAAAAGAATACCAACTCCCGTCGAATCTGGTAAGGTTTGGTTTTATTTATTTAAAAAAGGTACATTTACAATTTATGTTTGGTCTCGTTGACGCTTTAATCGCGACCAATCATTAATCTATGACTTACAGCACACCATGTAGGTATATCTATGGTAAATTAATAATATTTTAATATCATTTTAAATGTACATATGTCTGCCAATTACAAATATACACAACAATTATACGAAAATCGTAATCAAGAAAACAAATCAAAACTAAAAATACTATTATAATAAGAGTAATAAAAAGTAACGAATCTAAATTTAAACTAAGAATACAGTGTTTTCTTAGTTTGAGTTTTTTGTTGTTGTCTTGTTTAGTTAAAAATAATAACTATTATAATAATAAGCGCGAAGTTTAAAGGAGGTGCTAAAGTCACGAAAACTTTGCAGTCCTTGCAATTTCGCAGAGACAAGGCGGCTTTATGCGTCCTTCATTGCCTATTCCACGGATGTTCTGAGAAGCTTTAATCTTCAAAATTGTATTTTTCAGACATATGCTTGTGGAGTTTGGCAAATAATTCAATTAACATGAATAAACAATTATATAAGTGCAGTATAAAAGACACATGTATCGATATTCTCCGTAATGGTTCAGACACGGGCTATGCTATTTCACACAGGTTATTATGGACAATTTATTATTATTTGGAGTCTGTATTCACTTTATTTAGGACACCTCAATCTTAATGATTTCTCAATTATTGACTATGAGCCGACCAGAGTGGTAGGTGGTAATTTGCCTAGTCTGGGATCGGGGGCCGGGGTAGCATAACCCTTTCAAGTGCACAGACCGTTTAACTGAACTACTAGTGGCCCGCACTTCAGTTTTAAGTCAGGCGTGGTGCTGTCATATGCTATCCACATTAAATAGTAGGTACTCTTGATCGACTTCCAGCGTATTCACAACCTAATTTACCAAAAGAACATAAACTAGCCGAACCTTAGAAACATCTAATGAAGATTTAGGGTTACATAGTTTTGTAAGAGTTCGATCGAGCTAATGTCAAAGTAAAAATTGCTTTAATAGAAAATTACTTGAGTTTCCATCGACTTTAAATCGATATACAAGTCACTCCTTTGTCACACCCTCAGAACTACAATACTACCACTTAAGATTTTATAACGTAACGTAGTGAACGGTGCCATTCATAGTATAATGAACAGCCAAATAATGTCCCAAAAGTCACGGATGGCTGTTCATAATGCGGTGCTTGTTCCTACATTAATGTATGGGAGTGAAGGTTGGGTATGGCAGAAGAAGCATGAGAGTAGAATTAACGCTGTAGAAATGCGGTCGTTAAGGAGTGTATGTGGAGTGACGATAGCGGATAGAATAAGGAATAGCACACTGCGTGATAGATGTGGTTTGAAAGAAGATGTAGTGACAAGGATTGACAAAGGAATGCTTCGATGGTTTGGGCACATGGAAAGGATGAGTGAAAGTAGATTGACGAAAGGAATTTATAAATCTGATGTGGATGGATGCGTTAAACAAGGCAGGCCCAGGAGAGTGTTTTCCGACCAAATCGGAGACATCCTCAAAAAAGCTAGGTTGCCTAGTGCCCATAACCACAGAGCCTGTATGAAGAGAATTGTGGATGTGAAGGAAGCAAGGGAGCTGTGTAAGGATCGTGGTAAGTGGCGCTCCATTGTCTCTGCCTATCCCTGTGGGAAAAAGGCGTGACAATTTGATTGATTGATTGAAGATTTTATTGGTGTGTCATTTAGGTAAGTAGAATGAGATTAGTAATTGTAAATGAAATTTTTAGGTTGCTTTGGATTCTATTAGCTCACTTTTCACGAGGCTGCTTCTTGATTTCTGAAGTAGAAGACCAGATTATGGTGGCACAATTTTGCATGTCAATGTATAGAGAAGCAGAGTACATAGCCGAGCACGATTTTGAATTGTCTGATTTAATGCAAGAACAAAGTAAGTATAATTTGTGCCATAAGATATAGTAACACTAGTCATTTAAGACAAAGTAAGTACTGTTCATGCGATTTAATAGCAAGATAAAACTAAATTACTTACAGAAGGTCCGGGAGAGTTGAACTGCTTTTTGTTTAAAGTATCATTTTTTTTATATAAATGATACTTAGTTATATAATTATAATAATAAACAGTAGCTTATTTATTTAGGTTTATTTATGCATAATTACTTTTTCAATATTATTGTATTGAAATGTGTTATATATATTTGAATGAAATTAAATGGGTAATGAGTCAAATCTCCCCGCCCTTGAACTGGTGACACTTGAACCGGAGTCTGGGGAGACTTGAACATTACTTTTTATAGGAGAAAGCAACATACCTCTCCTGCACCACTCCACTGCCGCGGAAACCACCCCAGTCAAGCGCTAGTAGTTTGATCATGTTTAACACAACTTTTTCTTTCACAGTGGCTTTCTGCGGAATGGTTGGGCGTAACGAATTCTTCAGACGATCGTGGGTTTTAAAAATATTAAGTTTTCAAACTGAGCGAGGATGTGTAAGAATTAATATTAGGACAAACGAAACGGCATATACTCGTACTTATGTGTTAGAAAAATATAATGAATGTTGTATGCATTCAACTTATACTGCTGCTGGTGCAATCGCCGCTGCGGTTCGACATATTATTGAAATGTATTTTTAAATTAATAAACTAATTATCAGCGACTACCGGAAGCAATCGTAAACTCTCTACACAGGGAGTCTCAAGAATGCTTTCGAAATTAAAATGGGGTGGTAGTGTTCAGTTCCCGGACATAAATACATTTGGACAATTTTAACTCTTTTTCCTGCTCATAAATCTTCTTACAAATTTAATAGCTTCTTGACATCTATTGTAGAAATAACATTATTTCAATAAATAAAAAAACTAATAAACCGATTATCAGTACCTACTAAACCACGTCTAGTGCAACCATTTTTTAATGAATATCAACTTTAACTGTATTAGTCCGACCGCTCTTTCCGGTCGTGATATACTCGTGATAGCAAAATGGGTTTTCTTGGGTATTTTGCTGATGACTAATGATTAATAAATTAACTATAGTATATAAATATATTATTTCAATTTAAATGGTGATTTTATTTCATAAATTCAGACGTAGAATTATTGCAAATGTAATTATAACGTTAAATCCCAAATGCCCAACTTAGTAGCTACATATTACATAAAAATTTGTTTAATACATTAATCAATGTTCGCGCATAATCTAAGAAAATACTAGTATCTACATATAATTTTGGAAAGTTTGACATGAAGCATGAAATACATAATTATCAAAACATAAATTATTTGGCCTGCAGAGTGCCTTTTCATAGTACCGGCGACTGAGGCAGCCGTTTTTTTAGCTGTCGGTCAAGATTTTCCCTTGCTTACAATGCCTTACAGTCTTGCAGCAAGGGAAAATCTCTGACCGGCGAAGGAGAAAGTCGAGGTCTCCATAAAAAACAATTAACTCAAACAATATTTTGTCAATTATAATCTTAATGGTAAAATTAAATTTAGACGTGAAATACGCTATCACCAACAATTCGCTTTTAGAAACCTTTCAAAAATATTTCCTATATCCTCAAAGTTAAACTGTATTATTATTAACTGTGATGCGGTGCCCAATCATCAGATGCGTTCGGTCGTTTCGCTCTAGGTTCGAAATTCTGAACGCGTTTCAGTTTGTCAATTGTCAATGTTTGGCTGGTGGCATTTCTAAAAAGTCGCGGGGTATTATAAATAATTATTTATGTGTTATAAATCAGTTAATAGAATATAATAATTTGAAATGTCGGAACCTGAAAGTAAAAGACGTAAAGTATCCGAAAATAATGATTCAAATATTGAAAGCTTGGGTAAGTTGTGTTTTCGTCATTCTAACCTATAAAACTTTCTACAGTTATAGTTAAAAGCTTAATAATAAGTTTCTTTTTCGTAGATAAACAATCAAAGAAGAATATACAATGTCCTTACTTGGATACTATAAATAGACATGTCCTAGACTTTGATTTTGAGAAACTTTGTTCTGTTTCCTTAACTCGCATAAATGTTTATGCCTGCTTAGTTTGTGGGAAGTATTTTCAGGTAAGATATATCTTATGTATAACAAAGTTTTAAAATTTAATTAAGTCGCACAGTGACATTTTTTAACTTCTACATAAAATCCTTTATTGAGAAACAAATAAAATATAAAATTAAAAAAAGTATAAACTATAAATAAAAAATATCATTTAATGGCGTCGCTTCAGAGATAGTCCCAAGTAGACTGGTAACATTTCCTATTTGTATAGCAAGGCTAATACATTGGCAGAAATAATTACCAGCCTTCCTGTCTCCAAACTTCTCTGTCAGCCGCTTGTACAACTCCTTGGCCAGGCACTTAGCTGAAGGTCCCCAAGGGCCCATCGTCTGCACCCTAAACGGTGCAAATTCGTAACCAGTACTGAGGTTGGCGTAGCTTGAGAATTCTTAGCAGAAATTGCCGCACTTCCCGTGCTTCATGAGGTTGCTTGGATGTGAGATGGGGCTAATTACATTAATTTTCTGATTCTTCTAATTTTTTATATATGTTTTAGGGCAGAGGTACAAATACACATGCATATACACATTCTGTAGCTGAGAGCCATCATGTATATTTAAATCTTCATACTTTGAAATTTTATTGTCTACCAGACAACTATGAAGTTATTGGTATGTAAATCCTTGTAAACCAGATTAAACTGGACCGTTAAAAATTAATAATGACAATAAAAATAAAGACAACAATGTATAAAACGAAATTGTTCAATACAACGTATTTATGGTGCGTTTAAAATATCAAAATATTGTAATGTGCAGATAACTTGTGTGATAGCCAGGAGTGCTAACTGCACTGACCAATGAGGGGTATTGATTCCAGCAGATAAAAAAAAATTGAACTGGGTGGTATATGAATCAGACGATAAGCGCTGGACTACTTCATATCATGCACAAATTTGATAATATTTGACTAAACTTTTTTTTTATTTTTTTTTATTGTGACTCGGCATATGACAGCACCCTGCTTGATGTTAAGCCAAAGTGTGGTCCATGAATGAATGTCACTGCTACTACAATTCAATAACTGTGAGTAGCAATCACATCCACTATGCCGGCCTAGATGGAACCGGCAACTTACAAGCTGATCCCGAAACATGACCAAATCACTTCACGGTCTGTATACTTGTAAGTGGTGGTACTACCCCAGATCGGCAGACTGGGTACCACTGCCTACCACTCTTTGATAACCAGACCCGAAGCAAATATCCATCCCTTTTTTTTTATTAACAAATATTTGCAATATTAAACATTATTAAATATTACAAATAAAAGCTATGAAACAAATATCTGCTCCGACCGGGGATCGAACCCGGGACTTTACGCGCAACAAACCAGTCGCTAAACCATTCGTCCACGCCTGTCGTCCTGTAACAAACCCAGTATAGTGTTACATTAATCACATTTAAAATAGATGCAGAAGTGTATTTTTTTTAAATATAATTTTCAATAGTAGTTTATACAGAAATAATACTATGCTTAGCGTTTTACTCAGTATGTGCTAAACCTCCTCAGTTAAGTACTAATGTTATAGGAATAAAATATCCTAAAAATATTAAATAAAAAATCCATAATTTAATTTACAGATTCATCACTAAATGACATCAAATATGTATTGAATCCAACATTTACACCTGAACAGATTGTTCAAATGGATTCCAACGCTAAAATGTACAGAGCTGTTGATGGCACAATGTATATGCCAGGCATTGTTGGCCTTAACAATATTAAAGCAAATGATTATTGTAATGTTATTTTACAGGTTGGTTGCAATTTAGTTTATTTTCCTGATACAAATCAATCATAAGAACAACACTAAACAATATATTGAGAAGTAAGCAGGCAGTTCATGGTTATTTGAACAGTCTGCCAACCTATTGTGATACTAATGTGTTGCTACTATAACACTTTCTTATGGTAATATAATAAAAACCCACTTAAATCAGAGGTGTGAAATTTTGATTCATCATCGGTCAGAAGGCGTCCACTTCTAAACATATGCCTCCCCTTAGAACGCCAATCGAACAACAAGATGCCAGTTGCATCCACCAGATATTTGTAACTCTCACTATGTCGTTCTCCAGTTAGTGGTCTCCACTGAAGAACCTTTCTTCCCCAACAGGTATTAGATCTTTGAGTGATTTCATTAATTTGTAATATTCAAAAATAATCTAGGTTAGCTGGTTGATAATACCTAAAGTCGTTAGGCTCGCCTATATACATTTGTGTATATCTAATGGTAACTTTGTTTAATGATTTCTAATTTCAGTGCCTATCCCATGTACAACCATTGAGAAATTATTTCTTGAGAGAAGAAAATTACGCTATGATTAAAAGGCCACCTGGTGACTCTTCATTCCTATTAGTACAAAGATTTGGTGAGCTGCTCCGGAAATTGTGGAACCCAAAAGCTTTCAAAGCTCATGTGTCACCCCATGAAATGTTACAAGCTGTAATTTTATGGTCTAGAAAAAAGTTTCAATTCATTAAACAAAGTAAGAAACGCTAATTTTTATTATTATTTACTTTTTATAAATAGAGTTTGCCTATGTTTGGTGTTCTTAAAGGTATGTCAATTTGATGTATGGTTTGAATATGAAATTTTCTACATAACCATTTGCACACAGTAGGTACCCCATACCTCAGCACATGAAGTGATGCAAACACATTTCGGAATCAGCTTGGAAGTTGCCAGTTCCAACTAGACCAGCATAGTGAATGCGACTGCTACTTGCAGTTATTGACTGCACTCCAGCTAAACATCAGATAGGGTGCTGTCTAATCTCATGCCACATTAACATAAAATAGTTGTATAATATATTTTAAAATTATAGGTGATCCAATAGATTTTTTGTCATGGTTCCTTAATAGTTTACACATGGCATTGAATGGGACAAAGAAAGCAAACAGCTCTATAATATACAAATCATTTCTTGGACAAATGAGGATTTATACTAGGTATGTATTTTTTTAGTTTGGGAATAAGAAGTTTTAAGTTTGTATGAGATTTATTTCGTGCAAGGCGACACTGCGGTCTGCGGCCGCGCTGTATATATATATATAAGCCAGTGCAGTCTGCGGTCGCCATCGCAATCACATCTTTCAAATGCAACTCTGCCGTCATAAGGAAAAGCGCATCCAACATTTTTTTCAAAATCGAAATATATATTTATTCGGAATCACTTAAAAATCGCATTCCGAATATATACAACCCGATTTTGAAACATATGCTGAAAGTGCCCCTCTTTCCTATGACAGCGAACTGCCCTGATTCAATTATTTGTAAAAGTTGCACTGTCTTAAATGTTAATCAGCCATTATTATATGGAAGATTTGTTATAAATTAGGCCTATATTATAGCCAAGTGATTATTTTATCTTTCCTAGTTAATGTTATGTATATTTAGTTTATGGTCGTTTTTGTGCAGAAAATTACCTCCACCTGATGCGGAAGAGGCTGCGAAAGTTGATCTAAACAGTGAGGAATATAAGGAAGTCATAACAGAATGTCCATTTTTGTATTTAACATGTGATTTGCCACCGACGCCATTGTTCACTGATGAATTTAGGGAAAATATTATTCCGCAGGTATTATATAAATAAATATAATTAATTAATCAAATTGTCACGCCTTTTTCCCACAGGGATAGGCAGAGACAATTGACCGCCACTTGTCACGGTCCTGACACAACTCCCTTGCTTCCCTCACATTCACAATTCTCTTTATCCAAGCTCTACGGTAATAAAAATAATCCAGAATAATAATAATATAAATAATCCAAAACAGCCAAAGATTTCTATCTGATCTTTGATTGTATATTTTTTATTTTATTGTTTAGTTTTCAAATCAATCATCACGCCTTCTTCCCACGAGGATAGACAATAGTGCGCCAGACATTTTTTTTGTGACAAGGATTGACAAAGGAATGCTTCGATGGTTTGGGCACATGGAAAGGATGAGTGAAAGTAGATTGACGAAAGGAATTTATAAATCTGATGTGGATGGATGCGTTAAACAAGGCAGGCCTAGGAGAGTGTTTTCCGACCAAATCGGAGACATCCTTAAGAAAGCTAGGTTGCCTAGTGCCCATAACCATAGGGCCTGTATGAGGAGAATTGTGGATGTGAAGGAAGCAAGGGAGTTGTGTAAGGATCGTGGTAAGTGGCGCTCCATTGTCTCTGCCTATCCCTGTGGGAAAGAGGCGTGACAATTTGATTGATTGATTGTTTTTTTTTGTCTAGAGACCTAGGTTTTTTTCCTAATATATGATTTTAATTTTCACTCACATAATAGAATAAAACAAAAATATTATATAATAATGCTCAAACGATTTACAAAAAAACAATAGCGATTTGACCTACAAAAAAAATGTGCAGCGGAGCTGACTTTTGCCTAGTTGATCTAATTCATTTTAAACACTTCTTAGGTTAATTTATACCAACTTCTATCAAAGTTCAATGGACAATCAACAAAGGAATATAAAACATATAAGGAGAATTTTCTAAAAAGATTTGAAATCACCCATCTGCCACCATATTTGATTCTGTATATTAAAAGATTTACAAAGAACACATTTTTTGTTGAGAAGAATCCAACTGTGGTTAATTTTCCTGTTAAGTAAGTATTACTGATTCAGCACATTTGTATCATTAGAAGACAAACAACTAACAAAAAATATATATTTTACAATTGCTATCAAGGCTAAAGAGATGTTCACTAACACACTATGCAAGTAGCATAATTAAGCCTCGACGACTGAAAAACTATCTGATCTTACGGTTGCTTAATTGGCCGATTCTATTTCGGCCAAAGTGTGTAGTTAATTCAAGTCATATACATACACGTGTAATAATGAACGAGATGCAAAACCCAATTATATTTTTTGCTTTGTAGAAATGTAGACTTTGGCGATATATTAACACCGGAAATTAAAGCGAAATATAATGGGAAGACTGTTTATGAGTTAGTTGGCAACATTGTACATGATGGCACACCTGAGAAAGGCACATACAGAGTGCACATATTGCACAAATCATCGCAACAATGGTGAGAACGCTTGAGTTGTTCTATTAAAATCAAAATCAAATTTTATTACAAGTAGGCTGGTTTCAGCACTTTTGCACGTTATAATAATATTACTATATAAAAAAAATTAAAACTATAAAAATGTGTCAGCTGCTGTAATAAGCGTTGTCAACTTATAAAGTATTAAATAAGTATCTGCTGTAAAGTGGCATTGTCAACTTATAAAGTATTAAATGAGTAGCTGCTTATTATTATGGTAAATTTACATTGAAACTAGCTAGCATCAATTTTAGGCCCCTAAAGTAGGCACCAGTGACTGGACTGTATCGTTTATACGGTGCTAGTGTAGTGCTGGCATGTTAACGACACTGGCGCTAGTTTGTGCAACAATGTTAATCTACCTTTATCTTTCTACAGTGTACTGAGGCGCATTTGTCTGGCAGTTAACACTTTGTTTATAAAAATAAATTGTAATCAAATTAAATTGTCACGCCTTTTTCCTACAGGGATAGGCATAAACAATGGAGCGCCACTTGCCACGATCCCGACACAACTCCCTCGCTTCCTTCACATTCACAATTCTCTTCATACAAGCTCTATGGTTTACAATAATAAAAAATAATATAAGTGTTAATAGTATTCTATTCTCCTATATTTCAGGTATGAAATGCAAGATCTGCATGTGACAAGCATTTTACCACAAATGATAACACTCACAGAAGCATACATACAACTTTATGAACTCAAGCAAGATTAGTTAAGAATAATAAAATCGTGTTTTTAATGTGAATTATAGAGTTTTATTTACAAACTTTTTTATGTTTTGTACTCGTATAGATATATTGAGTAGGCAAAACAGTACACGTATTTTTTTAATTTTTTATTGTGACTCGACACGTAAGCACCCCGCTTGATGTTAAGCCGAAGTGTGGTCCATGAATGAATGTCACTGCTACTACAATTCAATAACTGTGAGTAGCAATCACATCCACTATGCCGGTCTAGATGAAACCGGCAACTTACAGGCTGATCCCGAAACGTGACGAAATCACTTCACGGTCCGTATACTTGTAAGTGGTGGTACTACCCCTGATTGGCAGACTGGGTATCACTCTGATAACCAGACCCGAAGCAAATATTCATTGGATATCTTTTTTTTAATTCACAAATATTTGTAATATTACAAATAAAAGCTATGAAACAAATATTTGCTCCGCCCGGGAATCGAACCCGGGACTTTACGCGCAACAAACCAATCGAAAAAGGAACATGTATGTTGAACAATCCATCCACCCACAATATGGACTAACGAGGTGCTAAGCTATCAGGAAACTGGAAATGTTTCCTGATATCTGGAGATCGCTGGGGAAGACCTACGTCCGACAGTGGAAGACTAACTAATCGCTGACATGACGGTGGTTGAAAAGATCAATCAGCCTAACAGCCGAAACATGTCATAGGCAAACGATCAAACGTGCCTAACACAAAATGGCGCATTATTTTAAGATATTTTGTGGTCGTATTCACAGTCTGCCGACCAGGAGTTGTTCCTATCTTCTAGAATCAGCTTGACTGCAAGCGGTTACATGCCATGCTAGCATCAAAACTCATTACGGCGACTGAGACAGCCGTGAACTAACTCGGTTGTTTCAGTCGTCGTCACTCTTGGATCTCCTCTTGCTTATCATCAGGCCGGTCTAGGTTAAATGTTTATATTTTATAAAATCTGCTACTAGACACCTGTTTAGGATGAGATCTGCAGTGACCTCTACTTGCCATGGGAAATCCAAGAGCGCAGCGACTGATATAGTTTACGGTCGCCTCAGTCACAAGCTTTTTCATGCTTCGCTTGAAGAATCAAATGTTAATAGATAGAGGGGAGATCACGTGTGCTCGAGAAGGACAAACAATTTAAGGCGACCGTGGTGTAGTGGCAGTGCAATGGTTACGCAAGCCGAGAGCATGGGTTCGAAACCACCCACCGGTACCAATGTATCTTTGATATATGTACTTCGGCTGTCTTGTTTCTATGATACAAGCACTTTAGTAGCTTAGTATACAAATGTGTAATAATAAAAATTTGCTTACATCAAAAATACATTTTAGTAAATATGGTTTTGAACCAGGGGGTGTGCGTAAGGATTTCACTACCACTAGACCACAGTGACAATTGAGGGTATTGTTTAACTGTCAGTTGATTAAAATAAAACAATAAATATCTTAAATACATATATTGAATAAAATATGACTTATTCATATAGGATATTCATTAGAAAATATTATGACTAATTTTCATGTTTACATTGTAACAAAACTAGGCATCCATGGTAATAGAGATACAGTTAAAGATAACCAATACATGATATCAGAGGGTGACGAGAAATAATTTTTTTTAGTTATAATTGTTCACAAAATCGGTAATTTTCCTAAAAAGTATCAGAGTAAACTAGCATTCAATTTTTTTTCTCAGTTATTCTACTTACATTTCTTTTAAGAAATTCCCCCGTTCCCACTAGTTCCTAATGGAATTTCTCTAGATATACGGTAAAAACTCGACGAATAATTCTGATCAGTCTTCCAGGCCAATCTTAACCACATATTACAATTATAAGCACATCTAATTGCTGTATTAAATTAAAAGGATGCATGTCAGTTCATTGCACTGCAAACATGAATAAGGCCAAATTAACACGAGCTTAAGATTTGTCATTAGTACTGCTCTATTCATTGAAAACAATAAATTAAATGCTTAACAATGGACCAAACATATTTGAATGAGGTACAGTGGTGCTAATGTGGCTAATTTTTTATATTTTTTATTGTGACACGACATCTGACCTCGGCCCACAAGAAAGATCCAAGAGTGACGACGACTGAGAAAACCATAAAACTATGGAGTCAAAGCCACTAATGAATTTTCTCTCATTATTTTTTTATTGTGACCTAGACCTGCCTGATGGTAAGCCAGTCCAAGAGCGCTGCCGACTGAAAAAAACAAAATACTGTTTATAAGTGCAATTTATAAACAGTATTTGGAGCGTATTTTATAATACAATTTTAGTTAATCACATTTAACCCATTCCTGTTTACTGCACTAAACTGTGTATACAAATAAAAAAGGCTCCCTATATATTGTAGCACTGTACAACATTTTTACTTCACAAAATATGAGGTACCATCAGTCAGGACTTAACCTAAACACATCAGGGATATAATTGGCTAATTTGTAATAGTAAAAATTTGGCTGATTATTTTAATCCTAAATAATAATGTCACATACAATAACAGTGTGTGAAACACTAACAGAACTTGGTTCATATTAATAAAGCCGCTGAATGGGCAACAGTAACCAATGTCAAATCAGCTTAATAAAATGCATGTGTAAACTCAGCCTTACTGACACTAACTTCAGTGACTCTCTCCCTTTTTACCAATCACCCGTTTAAAATCACCCATATTAGTTGTGCTTATGGGTGACCCATAGAAAACAAGATGGTCAATCTGTGTCACTTCATCCCCACCCTGATTGTCCTTAACAAACAATTGAATGTTCTGGACATTCTGGAACTTGACAAATCTTAGCGCCACTGGGTTGCCCTCTAAGTCTTTTGGAGTTAATCTGAAAACGAAATATTAGACTTTAATTTTAACACTGATTTATATAACATTTGTTTAGGACGAATCGTAGACAGCCCTCTGTGCAGAGGCTAAGGAAAAAGTCACACACATGCTCTTTGAGAATGAACTTAGAAGGTACCTAACTAGATTGAGGTCCCTTCTGTGAGTCTGCAGTAACCTAAAGGATACCCTGCTTATTCTGGATTTTATGGCTGGCTGCAGTAAGTGAACCTGTGCCGCTCATTTGTGGAAACTGATATCCGTTTTTCCTACCTGACACTTGATTCTTTAAGAACTTCTGCTAGCAATCATAGTGACAACGACTGAGCTAATAATATGTTATTTTCTTATCATTACTAGTATAAGTGTTCATTTCTTCTAATAATTAGATCATAAAATTTAATGTATTTAAGGAGTTTCATTATAGCTGTCTATTGTTAGTTCTATTCTTAATATTATTTGTAGATAACAAGCAAGTTTTACTGATGATTTAAATATTTTTCAGTTCTTGCTGACCACAACAGGCCGGTTCCAACTAGGGTGGCATAGTGGATGTGACTGCTACTTACAGTCATTGAATTGTAGGAGCAGTGACATTCATTAATGGACCACACTTCAGCTTAATATCAAGCGGGGTGCTGTCAAATGTCTAGTCACAATAAGAAAAGAAAATAAAAAATATGACAGCACCTCTTCTGATGTTAAGCAGTTCATGATTAAAGACGAATGCTACTACAGTTAAATAACTGCAAGTAGCAGTTATATCAACCAGCCACTTTTAAGCTGATCCGGAAAGCAACTTCATGTCTAAGGTAGTCACTTCACAGTGTGTATACATAAATTTGGTGGTACTATTACCACATGCAACCTGTCTATTTACTACTCTTTAAATAATAGAAATCTCTTAATAACATAATAATATAAGTATACTTCAGATGCTTCTATTTTATTTATTTTGCACCTAACTCATACAAAAAAATGTGTTAAATTGTTCCTAAAGTAGGCTAGTACATAGTGCATAAAGTTTTTAAATAAATAAAGTTAACTTACTCCAAGTCTTGTACAGAGTTATTGCCAGATGCCTGATCAAAATCCAATGTTCTTGGTTGATTGATGAATATTTTGAGATTTTTTGGCCCTTTGTCTGCTGGCGCTTTCACTTTAATTGAGTGGATTTTTACAATCTAAAATAACAAAAAAAATTGTCATACAAATCACTGATCACAAAATATAGCCTGATCTCCAATAAACAGGATCACCACTATGCATGCATTTCTTATGCAAATATATTTTGATTTGGGCAGACTAAAATGATGAATAAAAAGAGACAGACAAGAGATTTTAAATGATAGTTAAAGGATAAAATAGAAACATCTTAGAAGATTGATCACCTGAGTGGATTAAGCACCAGTCCACTATGCATGAGTACCGGGTTCTATTCCCTGACTGAGTAAAGATTTGTTTCATAACATTTATTAGATAAGATATTAATTGTGGATGTGAAGGAAGAGAGGGAGTTGTGTCAGGATCGTGGCAAGTGGCGCTCTGTTGTCTCTGCCTATCCCCGTGGAAAAAAGGTGTGACAATTTGATTAATTGATGTTAACTCAATCCCATTAGAGATCAATTTGAAAATTGTGTAAAATTAAGGTTTCCTATAGCAAGGATATAGAAGAAGGATAGGATAATAAGCAAGGATAATACAGAAAATATGTTAATTATACATACAATATTCTATTTATACAATAATAAACATATTTATAGGCTTGATGAAGACACATAATAGCAAAACACTTACCCATTGAAATTTTATCAATCAAATCAAATTGCCACAGGTATAGTCAGAGAATGGACCACCACTTGCCATTATCCTGACACAACTTCCTCAGATCCCTCACATCCACAATTCTTTTCATACAAGCTCTACGATTATGGGCATTAGTCCGATAAAACCCTACTGTGTCTGCCTCATTTAATGCATCCATAAACAATCGATTAATAAATGGAAATAAGTAATAACTACCTGATTGAAGCTAACATTAATGATGAGTTGTTCATCACAGTCACTTTGTAAATATCCACCAGCACTTGTGAATGCATGAGCCAATGGATGGTCATCAGACTCATTCAGGCATTCACATTCACTCTTTGTTATAAATGTTGATAAGTCCATCTGCAAATAAGGTCACTATTTCAGGCAGTGCATAAGAGAAATCAATATTGTACTAAAATGATATGCAACATGTTGCCATACAACACATTACGCTTAAATAAAAACTCAAATAAAATTGTCAGACTGTGATAGTCAGAAAGAAAGTAGCAACTATTTTATTAGTTCAATATAAATATAATGTAAAATCAATCATTTAATTTATTAAAATTTATTATTCTGCTGATATGTTCCTAAATCAAAAATTATTATAAAAATATTTCAAATAATAGTAAATACACAATTATTTCTTTTGCATTATAACTTACATGACCAGCAACAGTATTTCCATCCTCTTCAGCATCTTCAGAGCCATAATGTTGTCTTACTTTATTTTCCAAAGTTCCAGAGTCAGCACCCTGTAATTGATCAATTTTAACCTGAAACAAACCAATTTTCGCATTAACGTATTACAAACTCATATATTACTACTGACGAGTTGTCTATTTATTTAATACTCACTCTGTTTCTATAGAAGATAAATGTAGGCATCGCATTAACGCCCTGCGAGGAAGCAGTTTCGGCACACCGATCCACGTCAATCTTTAGGAACACAGCGCGAGGAAATTTAGCTGGCAATTGCTCAAAGAAAGGAGCTATTCTTTGGCATGGTGGACACCTGTATATAATGAAGAGTTTATAAATACGAATTTATTACAGAAATGAAATAAGTTAGTAAAACACAATGTTTGAAAAACATACCAAGTGGCAGTGAAGTCTGCAACAACCAGCTTTACGCCAGCGTTAAGCATTTCGCTTTGGAAATGAGCCTCATTTTCAATTATTGTTGCTAATCCCATTGTGGAACTGTTATTTTAATAAATTAAGATAAAGCGGCTTGCCCAACAACGATGAGACAACAAAATGGTTGACGTTTGATTTGACAATTATATTTTTAAATACTTTTGGGGTACGGCCTTCGTTAGGATTCATATAGTTTGTGCGTACGTACGGCACTTTGCTATAATTAAAGGAGCCATTACATGATGCGTCTTGAACTATTTACAAAAAGTCAACAGCAAAATCCTCTAAAAAGAGACAATCCACCGCATAGGATAGTTCTCAAGTCATAACGTCTTAGCTATTATTGGCTTCGGTAAGAGGTTCATAATATCTCTAGCGAAAACTGTACTGAAGACCCTTGATTACCGTCGCTCCTGCTTCGATAACGTAATGTAAAAGAGCAGTATAAAATAATATAGTAAATTAATACTAAATTAAAAATAGTCGATCGTGTTTGAAAGGTATTGGTGCCCAGTCTGCCGTTTTAGGGTATCGCGTTTCGGGATAAGCTTGTAAGTTGCCAGTTCTAACTAGGCCGTCATAGTGGGTGTCACCGCTACCTGACTGAAGTAACTGAATACTTAATTGTAACTGCACTTTACCTCAACATCAGGCGGAGAGTGGTCATATGTTAAGCCAAAATTTAAAAAAAAACTGTGGTTCTCGGGCAAACTCGAAAACGGTCTGTTACAGAGTTAGAACGTGAAAATGAACATGGACAAGACGAAAATCATGTCCAATGTCCATGTTGTGCCTGTAACGATAGGATTAGGATTAGGAACGATACTCTTGAAGTTGTTGACCACTATAATTACCTCGGGCAGATTGTCCAGTTAGGTAGGCCCAACTTCGGCAAAGAGGTCGCTCGAAGAACCCAACTCGGATGGGCAGCGTTCGGGAAATTGCGTCATATCTAATTGTCAAACATCCCGCCGTGCCTGTAGACAAGAGTCTTCAACCATTGTGTGTTGCCAGTGATGACATATGGCACTGAGACGTGAATCTTTAAAGTTGTCATGTTGGGAAAACTCAGAGTCGCTCAGCAGGTAATGGAGAGAGTTATGCTTGGAGTATTATTGCGCGACAAAATCTTGAACGAGGATATTTCCCGAAGAACTAGAGTTAAAGACATAGCTCGTAGGATTTGCAAGTAAAGTGGCAATGGGCTAGCCACATCGCTCGAAAAACCGACAACTGATAGGGATGAAAGGTTTTAGTGTAGAGACCACGAACTGGTAAACTCAGCGTAGGCAGGCCTCCCACTAGGTGGACTGACGACATAGTGAAAGTCACGAACAACTAGTGGATGCAACCGGCATCTTGTCGAAATGGCGTTCTAAGGGGGAGAGGCATCCTCCTTAGAACATAGGCATGTTCAGCAGTGGACGCGTTCTGGCTAATAATATGAAAGAAGTTTTCACTTCAAAAATTATAGTGCTTATGCACGCACTCAAATGTATCTTAGGCTCTTGCCTCTCGCAAGCCTTTACCTTGTTTTCACTTTTTAAATGCGAAGTTTTTTCATTGTTAATCTAGTGTAAAAGCTGCCTAAGACTAGTATTATATATTTTTTTTGTTATTTCCAACTAAATATTGTTAAATGTTAATATAATTAAAACTGATGTAAATATCTAAATAATGAAAACATATTATGAACTAATAATATCTTAACTAATAGGGTTTTATTAAAATGAAATCGAGTGACTTAGTGTTAGTGGTATTATTCGATTATCATAACACAACACTACGATTTTCGAATCATCATCTATTCTGAATTCTGACATTCAGTTCCCGAAAATGGCCGCTTCGGGTAATATGATTGAATGGTCGACTACTGTTAAACCCATTTTAACATCTTTATACGGCCCATTTTTTGATAAAAGTGACGCCGTAGAAATCATACAAGCAGTTATTAAAAGGTATTTGGTATCAATATTTTGTATTATTTTTATTTATAAATGTGTAGGTAGTATTTCTTTTTCTTATAATTTAGTTCAAATTCAATATTTTTCTGTTTGCACAGATAAAATCTTACAAACAATAATCCTATTCCATCCGATTTTTGCTTATTATTATTTTTACAATGGCTATTTTGTCCTATCCAGGCATTGCAGTTCAGTTATATTCATAATGAAAACATTCTATTTATTATGTTTATAAACATTCCACTTAAATTTCTGTTTGGTAAAATGTATAGAATTTGAGATAATATCTAGATAAACCACTTACCTATACTTTGGTAAACAATATGATGCATAAGTAAGTCTTGCACAATATTTTTTGTGTGTACTATTCTTTGCTAGGCATTAATTATACAGACAAGGTATATGACATCAGGTCGAGATCAGATTGTTGAGTCACAATAAAAAAATTCAAGGGATAATAATACTGGAATATGAATATGTCACAACTAGCAACAATTTTCCTCCATGGAAACTGATTGACCAGAAGTACCTACCATACATTTGCTATAATGCCAACCTAATATTTTGTAGGATATGTATATATGCACGTAATATATGAAATAACATGTTTTAAATATATTTTTTTTAGTGAAAGTGAATTCCAGAATCATGAGGACCAGTGTGATTTGTTCTACACTTGTTTTGCATGCCTCTCGGCTCACTTCCTTTCAATTAACTCTAGCAACTGTAAGTATGATATTTTGAATTATGTTACTAAAAAGTAGAACCTCTGGAAAGTACCCAAGACCTCTATTAAGTTTCCCAATGATCATGAAAGAGATGAAAACTATGTCAAGCCCATTTTAATATGGCTTTGGAGCTCAATTCAAGAAACATCAAGTAAGAGGTTGATCAATAAATTCAACTTGTCTGATGGATGAGGTTGCTACTCCAGGTCACTGTAGTAGTATGGGGATGCCATTCTCCTGGAGTTGATGTCTAATATCTGACATAATGATGATAGTCATTGACACTGGAGTCAAATGTTTAAGTTCAAAGGCAATCATAAATGGTTTTCTCAGTTGCTGGCACTCTTTGAACTCCCCTTGCTTACTATCAGGCATGTTGAGGTCAGATCTACAGTCTCTACAGTCACAATAAAAAAATTACATACCACTGGCCAGCATAGTTATGGCAGAATTATCAGAAGGTATTGACCATAAGGCAAATTGAGGTCAGGCATTGCAATAAAAAACTAATAACAGAGCACATCACTTTTAAATAATAAAAACCTATTCCTAATTTTTTTTATATTTGCCAATATTATTGTTTTGCAGTCCCAATTGATCAGTTAAATAACGCCCGTGATGCTTTGAGAATCATACTGCGACAGATCCTAAAGAAACTTTCTGAGGCTGGTCTCAGTTGTGATGACTCATCCACAACCTCCACACAATCTTCTAACATCTCTGTTAAGCAGGTAAATATTACAAACTGTTGAGAATTACAGCATAAAACATACTCGTTAATTGAGATTTTTAAACCCTGAAAACTCATACAAAAAATTCACTATGATTGTTGCTGTCCATGGACAATTTAGACCTCTTCTACCTTAGGCAGGGGGTCAATCTAGGTGTTGTTGGAAAGGTCTTGAGAAGATAAGCTAAAAACCTGTAAGATTGAGACAATCCATACTTCCATACTATTTTAATACATGAGAAAATAACTGTTTGTTACGTTTTCACTCCTAAACTACTGAACCAATTTTGATAAAATTTGGTATAAAGATAAATTGGATCTTGAAGAAGGACAAAAAAAATCTTATAGGCGGTGAAATAAGATATGAACATTTGTATGGGAACCCATAATTTCTCTAATATTATTACACATTCTTTACTTATATATTTCTTACCATTTTTAAAAAGTGGTTCTTGACTCTAAGTTGTTCTAAGTGGTGATAACATTTTTAAGTTGCCAAGTGGTACAATGGGACCAAGACCAATATGTCTCTCATTTATTAGTACAATTTGAGATATGTTTGGTCTTAAAAACATTTGACTTGAAGTCTGCCTTTTATAAATATAATACAATGTAGTTTTATCTATTTATAATAAAGAAATTGAATTGAATGTAAAAATACGTAATAATATACCAAATCTGAACCTAATCTTTGATGTTTTTCTGCCAATGTTCTGAACACAAATAGGTAGATAGTGTTCGCGCCTGAATTCATTTATGTTTTGATTTAATAATACGCATTTATCGATTTCCCTTTTTTTCCTTTAAATCCCGCATTTGCAAAGTATTAATCTAAAAGTGAATCCCGCGAGCGCCACTAGATGGCGCGCCTGTTGTACGCCGTCAAATCAAGATGGCGGAGAGACGTTTTTGCACCGCAAAACAGTGAGTACCTTTCCTATTTTCTCCCATCGACAAATGCATTTTGCCTATGTCTAATTAATAGAAATATCGTCTAATTAACCAGCTACTTACAGTCCATTGAAAACCGCACAATGTTTGGTCCTTCGAGCCGGATTTAATCGTTATTTATAAAATTACGTAGTTATAACACGTAATACGCATCGACGAATTTCATAAAAGTTTTAGTACATAATGCAAAGTGTATTTAGTTAATATTTTTATTATAACCGCACTCACTGTGAATTATTTATTTATTGTTTACATTTAACCGCACCGCTCCGCATAGATTTTAACTTTAAAAAGTTAAAATTTCAAAAGTTAAAACGTAAGTTTAGTTGTTTTGTTTTTTATAGTTCTATGATTTATTGTCAATATTGTTGGAAAATAAACCTAATATTGTTACAATATCATTTCATTAATTAGATATTTTTACGTAAATACGCTACGTGCGTTTGTGAAATTACCTACATTATTTTAGTTATTTTTTTTCTACACATTCGTTTGGATATATTTCTTGATAATAAAATGGAAAGTAAAGCTAAACTTAATTATACTAAAAAACTGCAATTATTAGAAGCAAAATTGCAGTCATATTTTGCTCATATTCAACGAATTTATGATTGTATACCCAAACAATCCGATTTAAAACAAAGTGGGTTATTCTTGTCGCAATCTCAACAAATTGATATTTTGAGATCGGAATTTATGAAACTAGTTGATGAAATCAATTCTCTAAAAATCGATAATGAAGAAAATTTTACACCGGAATATGAATCTATTTGGTCATTTTCGGATATTTTTAACGCTATTAAATGTGCACGCAAAAGAATAGATTCGGAATCAAATTCTAAATCGATTTCGGATCGAGCTACGATCGTTAAGCTGCCAAGAATCGAGCTCCGGCAGTTCAGTGGCGAGTTAAAAGAGTGGCCCTTGTTCATTCAGACGTTTAACAATTTAATTCACTATAACGCAGGTCTGAATGACTCGGAGCGCATTCAGTATTTATTGTCTTCGCTAACGGGTAAAGCCCAAAACATCTGTAGTGGTTTAACACCAACTCCCGAAAATTATAAAATTATTTACAACGCTTTAATAGAAAAATACGAAGACACCCGCGCATTAGCTTGCGACTACCTTAACCAATTTCTCGATTTAAAACCAATTACGCAAGTTACGTCGAATAACTTAGATTATTTTATAGACAAATTTACAACTGTCTATGCCGCATTAGATTCATTAAAATTAAGTAATATTAAAGATTTTATATTTATTCACATTGCATTGAAAAAACTTGATAATGAAACCGTGAAAGCGTTCGAAAACCAACATCGGAATTCGAACGACTTACCCTCTTATGAGGAATTTGTAAAATTTATTCGCGAACAAGTTAAAATCTTGGAACGAACAACTGGCAAGTCCAATGTTAGTAATAAAAGTAAACAAACTCATTCCTTTGTAACGCAGAATAAAAGAGATTCTAATTGTATTTTTTGTAAAGTGAACCACGAACATTATTTTCAATGCAATGCATTTCAGAAACTGTCCCCTATGGACAAATATTATTTTGTCAAAAATAACAATGGTTGCGCGAATTGTCTTAGCTACACCCATTCTACTCCCGCATGCAATTCCTCTGTGTGTTGTAAAAAGTGTAACCGCCGTCATCATACAATGCTACATTGGATACGACCTCAAGCGGGCGGACGGCCAGCCACGGCCGGAGGAGCTGGACGAGCTGGAGTGTCATCAGCTGACGCTCCAGTGAATGATTCGCGCGCTATATTTCCAACGCACGCTCAGACAGCTGTAACTCCACAGCGTCTGAACACCGAAAATGTGTCCCTTTGTTCGTTTAATAATAATAATGTTTTAAAACCTAATACAGTAATATTAGGCACCGCGCTCGCTTACGTCACGGATCGCTTTGGGAATTTTGTTACTGTTCGTTTATTAATTGACCCCGCGTCCCAAAGTAGCTTCGTAACGTCGGCTTGTTGTAAACGTTTAGGCATCGGAATGCATTCTAGTAATCAGTTAATTGTTAAAGGAATCGGTAATAGTCGCCGCCATATTAAAGGCACGACAACAATTACATTATTTTCGCGTTATAATCAAAACAATAATATTAGTATTAAGTCACACGTAATAGATAAGGTGACCAATATTTTGCCTACTAGTTATGTCGACGTTTCGACATTGAACTATTTAAATAATCTTCAATTGGCAGATGAGAAATTTTATAAACCCGCATCCATCGACATCCTTCTGGGGTGCGAATGGTTCGATGAGATTTTGTTATCTAACCGCGTTCGAGGCGCTCGGGGTGAGCCGTACGCCTTGGAAACTATATTTGGGTATGTTGTATTTGGTCCCGCTCCTATATTATTTAATAACAACGCGTCAACTTACACGTTTTGTTCATATAATGAAAATTCATTAGATAATATATTATCCAAGTTTTGGTCTTTGGAAGAGGTGCCATATAGGGAACACCTCTCTCCAGACAATCAAGAGTGTGATCGTATTTATGATGACACTACCACTCGTGACGTCACTGGCCGTTATTCGGTAGCATTACCCTTCAAAGGGGATCCGCGTTGTTTAGGCGAGTCATTCTCAATTGCTAAACGTCGATTTTATTTATTAGAAAGAAAATTAAATAAAGATACCGCGCTCCGCATACAATATGATGACGTCATCAAAACCTATCTTAAAGAAGGTTTCATACGCCGCGTCTCCTCCGATGACAATACATCTCCGCATTATTATATACCACACCACGCTGTCATTAGGAAAGATAAATTAACAACTAAATTAAGAATGGTTTTGGACGCGAGCTCCAAAACCACAAATGGACCATCACTTAACGACATTTTACACACCGGAAGAAATCTACAGACTGATTTATTTAATATTATTTTAAACATACGACTTTTCCCATTTGCCATTTGTGCTGATATAAAGCAAATGTATTTGCAAATAAAAGTACATCCAGAGTTTCAGAAATATCAAAAAATACTTTACCGGTTTTCATCTGAAGAACCCCTCGAAACTTACGAGTTTACTCGTGTATGTTTTGGCCTTAAAAGCAGTCCATATCACGCGTTAAAAACTGTGCGTCGTTTAGCTCGGGACGAAACAAAACAATACCCGTTTGCTGCCGCGATCATTGATAAGGCGTTGTATATGGATGACTTAGCCATCTCCATTACAAGTGTATCGGAAGGTATAGAATTGTCTAACCAATTAGTAAATATGTTTAAACGTGGTGGCTTTGAACTTGTTAAGTTCACCAGTAATTCTCTTGATATACTTAATTATATTCCCGCAACGCACCGGTTAAGTCAAAGTGTAGAATTCAATAATGAGGATAATTTAAAAGTGTTGGGTCTTAAGTGGGTTCCATCTGAGGATATGTTTGCGTTAACAGTTAATTTAGATGAACGATCTTGTTCAAAAAGAAACATTTTATCGTCAATTGCTAAGTTATGGGACGTGATGGGTTTCGTTGGCCCTGTGATACTGGCGGCTAAACTTATCATTAAAGATTTATGGTTACTCAAGGTTGGATGGGATGACCTCCCGCCACCAAGTATACAAAACGCATGGAATGTTTTGCAAAATGAATTACACCTATTAGAAAATTTAAAAATCCCGCGTCATATTGGTATTATTTCAGTATCAAATGTTATTTCTATATTAGGTTTTTCTGATGCAAGCGAACGCGCCTACGGAGCAGTCGTGTACTTACATGTCTCGCTTCCGGGGAATTTGTATAAAACAAATTTAATTTGTGCGAAGTCTAAAGTCGCACCTGTAAAAACAATCTCAATTGCACGCCTGGAGTTATGTGCAATTCTTTTATTAGCTAAGTTAGTTAACACTGTTGTTAACTCTTATTCCGCACGCATTTCCGTTAATAATATATTTTGTTTTACCGATTCAATGATTGCCCTTCATTGGATCAACGCATCACCGCATCGTTGGCAAACCTTTGTTGCCAATCGAGTTACAAAAATAATTGAATATTTACCGCCCGCGCATTTTTATCATATTCCCGGGACACAAAACCCCGCAGATTGTTTATCACGCGGCCTTACGCCGTCACAATTATTATCTGATGAGTTATGGTTTAACGGGCCACCTTGGGCAAACCAGGACCCTAAGTCTTGGCCTATTAAAAAATTCTTTATTAATAATTTATTAAGTGTCCCCGAAGAGAAAATTATCTCTTTAATTGTCAGTGATGAACCGCATCCTTATTTATATTCGATAGGATTAAAATATTCATCTTGGAATAAACTTATTCGTATCGTTGTGTATATTTTACGTATGATTGGAAAAATTCCGCGTTCTAATTTTATAAATTTTTCTCACTATAAAATAGCAGAAGAATATATCTTAAAATCCATTCAGCAAGTTCATTTTTCGTTAGAATATAAAAATATTAAAAACAATAAATGTGTTTCTCAGTCCATTCGTAATTTACATCCTTTTATAAGTAATGGTTTAATAAGAGTCGGCGGTCGGTTGTCCGACGCGCGTAAAATACCTTTTGATCATAAGTATCCTATTTTACTGCCCTCTAAGGATCATTACACGACATTAATTGTCGACTACTTTCATAAAAAATATTTACACGCAGGACCGAATTTATTGTTTTCTATGTTACGTCATAATTATTGGATTTTAAGCGCCCGCAATTTAATTAAAAAAAAGATATCACATGTGCAACACATGTTTTCGTAAGAACCCAATTTCCCCACAACCACTAATGGCCAACTTACCTTCTTATCGTTTACAAGAAACTAAAGCATTTTACCATTGTGGTGTAGATTATGGCGGCCCCATACCCATTACTTTCCACAAATATCGTGGAGCACGAAGTCAAAAATCATACATATGTCTCTTTGTGTGTATGGTGACCAGAGCAGTTCATATCGAACTCGCTACGGATCTTACAACAGAAGCCTTTATAAAGGCTTTTAAACGTTTCATATCGCGACGTGGTCCTTGCAAGTTCATGTATTCAGACCACGGCACGAATTTCGTTGGCGCGAAAGCCAAACTAGACGAAATCACTAATTTAACAAAAACAAAGAAATTTATTGACAAATATGGGGACGAATTATTACGTCATGAGGTGGAGTGGAAGTTCAATCCACCCAACGCCCCGCACTTAGGGGGAATATGGGAAGCGGGAATTAAAAGTGTAAAAACGCATTTATTAAAAGTTATAGGTAAACACCTTTTAAGTTATGAGGAGTTGTTAACGGTATTAACGCAAGTAGAAGCATTGCTTAACTCGCGCCCGCTGACCTGTCTGAGTTCGGATCCGGCAGAGCCAACTGTCCTCACGCCTGCACATTTCTTAAATACGAATCCAATCAAAAATCTATTCATTTCCGATTTAACTCAAGAAACCGCATCTTTAAAAACGCGCAAAGAAATGCTAGATTTAATTATTAAAAATTATTGGCGCACGTTGGTATGACGAGGTGTTGCACACAATGCAGACCCGTCAAAAGTGGAATACCCCGCAGAACCCTGTTACTAAGGGTACGGTAGTATTAATTCGCAATGATAATATAATACCTCTAGATTGGCCCTTAGGCATAATTCAAGAAGTATATCCAGGCAAGGACGGTGTTATTAGAGTTGTATTAGTTCGCACTAAAACTGGTACGTATTTGCGTCCAGTCGTGAAGGTGTGTCCACTACCTTCACAATAATTTAATTTAACTTTATATTTTATTTTACACTAGTTTAGGTTATTTAGTATTATTATTGTTTCTTCCTACTTTTTAAGTTTAAGTTTGTAATATACATGCGCAAAACGCTTCCATCAAATGATACGGAGTGATATGTATATTTTTTCCATCGGAACTAGTTCACTCATCTAGTTCACTAGTTCATTTAGTTCAAGGAAGCGCATTCGGTTAGTTCATTCGGTAAAGAAAAGCTCCAGTTGTATTGAAAAATCAAGATATCCTTTCTATAGAATTATTTTAGATCATACACTTCACAAATGTACACATAAACTATAATAAACAATAATTATAATCACAATTACCAATTCGCATAATTTAAAACTGCAAATATTCGTTAGAAAAATACGTTATAAAAAGACGACGAGTTGCTGATCTCTTCAACATACTTTCCTACCATTACTCGCAATGCATGCGGTGTAAATATTTTCTTGTGCACGCGGAGAGCAATGGATATATAAAATATACTTTCACGGTATTACGCGAAAATACTAGGTACGAGTAACGAACGAGGTACGATTCCGTACGAATGTACGATGTGTTTATATCTCGTTCCATCATAGGAGTGGTGAGTGAGTGGATATGCGATGCAAGACTCGGAACTAAAGGAACTAGAGACACGTTTAAATTTGCAGTGAACGAGTGAGTGGTGTAGTACCAGGATCGGAAGTATATCATTTTAGTGACTCGTTCCGGAACTACCCAAGTCTAGTTTGTAAACACTTTGCATTATTTACGTAAATGCTTTCCGCGCTCTTTTGTTTATTTGAAAGAGAACTAATTCTCTTTCAGGCCGGAGGATGTTCGCGCCTGAATTCATTTATGTTTTGATTTAATAATACGCATTTATCGATTTCCCTTTTTTTCCTTTAAATCCCGCATTTGCAAAGTATTAATCTAAAAGTGAATCCCGCGAGCGCCACTAGATGGCGCGCCTGTTGTACGCCGTCAAATCAAGATGGCGGAGAGACGTTTTTGCACCGCAAAACAGTGAGTACCTTTCCTATTTTCTCCCATCGACAAATGCATTTTGCCTATGTCTAATTAATAGAAATATCGTCTAATTAACCAGCTACTTACAGTCCATTGAAAACCGCACAGATAGTGTATAGTATAAATAAATACAGAACATGGAATATATATTTAAAAATATGTAAGTTTATGTTGTAAATGATTGTGTTTTTATTTCAGTTGCTACAACCCATTGTTGGACTATGTAGTGGAGAAGGCACTGGATACCCACAAGCAGATCAGGTGATATTGTCTGTCCTGCTCAAAAGTGCTAAATTACCAGCACATGTTGGTGTAGTTGGTGAGTCATTAAAATTCTTACATAAGCATACTACATTTATATTTACTAAATAATTAAATGCTATTCCTTAATGGCTTGACGATTTATTGACAAATTTCTGATTTATAGTTACACTAAATCAATATTTATAAGGTGACCGTGGTGTAGTGGTAATACAAATGGAAAGTATAGGTTTCGTTTGCAATACCACTACAAATTATATTCTTAATGCTATATTCTGATATATAGTTACACTAAAATCAATACACTAAATCAATATTTGCCTAGCTCCAAGACCTATGAGAACTGCCGACTATATTTTAAATATATCCGACAAAAATATAGATCTGTCGATCTATATTTAATCACTATGAAGATGTATACAATTACACAACGAGGATTCGGCCAACAAAGAAATTTGCACGGAACCTAAATCTTGTGATAGTTTACTAGATTTTGTGCAAGGCAGACCTCTAAATGATCACACCTCGTCCAATGTCAATTTAGCTTATGTTATTTAAATTATGAGAATAACAGCAATTGTCATCTATTCTATCCATTTTTCATTGACCTATGTGGAAATAATGAATAAGGAGATTTTATAGAACTCTTTTTTACTAAATAATTTAATAAATGACCCAATAAATAATATAATTACTTTTTGCACTTTTAGAGACAAATACAACCAAATCAGTAATACAGAGCTCTGTGACATCTATTACACCAGCTGCTGTTGACAAGCAGACATCAGGACAACGGCGATCTGATGCCCTTCTTGAACAATTGACTCAACCATTGAGAAGTTCAATCGCTCAATATGTCACTGAACAAACCACTTCACCAGCATCAACACCAGTCAAAGAGGGAGATGAAAAATCAAAGGAGAATGCATCCTCTGCTTTAGATAAGCAAACACAGAAAAAATCTATTGACATAAAAGTAAGTAAAGGAATATTATAGCTATAAAAAGTTTTTGCAAAGTCTGCACAAAACAACCTTACAAACATAATAAACTGATTGAAATATAAAGGTGTTCGTAAAGTCTTACAAAACAATTGTAAAACTTTACAGTAATCTTAAATATTTTATTTTTTGATCCGCTTTATTTTTCAGCTTTGATCCGCTGTCCTGTAAAGTTATTAAAAATAAGTTACACAGATGTAACTTGCAGGTGTTAATAATAAATACGTAACTTTTTCATGTTGATGCCATTCAGAAATTCATTTTGCTAATATTTAATTATTTAAAGTATATATTATATATTAGTATAAATACTTTAATTATTTATCTGAGATAAAAGCAATAATTTAATAAAATGCTTGTTTATGTTTTTTAAATCATCTTTAGTACATTCAAATGCTAAGATGTAACTGCTACTATTTAACCATAGTAGTAGTCGCCTCCATTCATGGACCACACACTAACTGAACTGTCGAAATGTCGAGCCAATATAAAAATAGTGTTAAAAATTTTTCTTGTTTTGTTTTAAACAGAAATGGCTAGCAACAACATGCGCTTCTCTCCTCATGGAGTTGCGAGCTGGTACAATGGTGTTAAAGGTGTGTTCCACATTGCCTTGCCTTCAACGTTATCTGAACCGGTGGCAGACTGCCAAGGAAAATGCTCTCACTCCTCAATTTAATGCTGATGCATCTTTGTAAGTATTGCTGGAATTTGAAGATATAAATATGATCTCTAAATATAAATATATAAAATGTATCTGTCTCTCTCCATTGTTTCTGCCCATCCTGAGAAAAAGGCGTGACAATTTGATTAATTGATTGATTGAAATACGCAATTTCTCAAAATCATAGTAGTTCTTAAAATATTTGAAAAGAATCAATTTACAATAACTGTCTGGCATGTCACTAGACTGGTTGGAGAAAGATTGGTTCCATGCCTTTTTAGGCAGATATTTGCTCAGGGTCTGGGTCCTCTCCATCTTGTTTTCCTGTACTAATGTTTTAAAGAATAAAATCAATTAATGATTTATTGATTTCAGATTGCATTTTCTTGTGAATGAGATCCATGTCTGCCACCTGGCATTATCATTGCCATGCCTTGAACCTTTCACACCAGAACGCATTGCGATATTAAGCGATGTAGCTACAGCTTGGCTACTCTGTGCTACTACTCAGGTAAGTTTTTTAACTAAATAATAATAAATTGTTATTCGCTATAACTGAAATATTAAAAAAAATATTAATGAAATGCAAGCATAGTAAAGGCCAATGAGGCGACTGTATAATAAAACGGCTTTTTCAGTTGTTGGCGCTCTTGGACTTCCTTTTATTGACTATCAAGCATTCTTAGGTCGTGTCTCAATAAGAAAAAAAGTGACTCCTGCGTTTCAGGATCAGCTTACCAGCTGTCGCAGTATGTCTCCGCACATATATTTATCTTAATGTAAAAAAGTTATTCCAAATTTGCACATCTTATTCTAGGCTACATTGCACCCCAAAGATGAGGATATCGAACAGCAAATTTCATCTCTTGTGGAAAGTGTTATTAGTCTTTTTAACACTGTTGGAGAAACTTTCAAGAAATCCACTAGAGCTGGTGGTTATGTAAGTAGTTCTTTATTTTAGGCGACCATGGCATGGGTTCGAAAACCAGTACCAATGTATCTTTGATATTATATGCACTTTGGTTGTCCTGTTTCTATGATACAAGCACTTTAGTAATTTTATATAGAAATATAAAAAATACATATTGTTTGAGAAGGTGTGAGAGAAGTAAATAATGTAATTAATATATATGACACACCTCTAAAAGAATCTAAATTTAATGTTGTCTTAGGTTCTATGCATAGCACAGCTTCAATAGATTCCTTCAAAACATTGGATAATATTAAAATCGAGTTTTGTATGCCAGATCTCCTTCCATCATATTAGTCTGTATAAAGTTGTGCATTGGAAGCGAGAGAGTTATGTCAGCAATGGATAGTGACGCTCCTTTGTTCCTGCCTAACCCTATGTGAATTAAAGCGTGACAATTAGATTGTTTAATTTTTATAGTATCGTGGCAAACATTTGGAAAACAATATTATTAGGCGACCGTGGAGTAGTGGCAGTGCAATGTTTACATAAACCGAGAGCACGAGTTCGAGACCACCCACCGGTACCAATGTATCTTCGATATATGTACTTTGCTTGTCCTGTTTCTGTGATACAAGCACTTTAGTAGCTTAGTATAGAAATGTAAATAGAAAAAAAATATTGGCTTTTCTCACTTAGCCTGTGTTTGATATTATATTTGCTCTGATATTTTTAGGTATACCAGAATCATTTGATGGTAGGCAGTTGGATCCTGACGTGTGGTCTACATCATGCACTAGCTGGAGCTCCAATACCAACTACATCGAATTTACCACCTGGCAAGAGTCCAGCTAAAGTACCATCAAGGCCTTATAATCTTACTAAAATGTATGTTCTTTTTTATTATTATTATTGTGACTACATAGGATAGCACCCCGCCTGATGTTAGGCTGGAGAGCAGTCCATGAATAAAAAGGACTGCTAATACAGGTAAATAACAGTACTTGCAGTCACAACTACTATGCCGGCCTAGTTGAAACCGGCGAGTTACAATCTGATCCTGAAACGTCACTAAGCCATTTCATTGTCTAAATATTTGGTATAGTGTGCAGTTATAGTGGTGGTATAGTACCGGCAGATAAAAAGAGCGCTGAT
This sequence comes from Tinea trinotella, assembly GCA_905220615.1. Classification (NCBI taxonomy): domain Eukaryota; kingdom Metazoa; phylum Arthropoda; class Insecta; order Lepidoptera; family Tineidae; genus Tinea; species Tinea trinotella. The sequence continues at coordinate 11,903,881 of HG992312.1, forward strand.
TTTTTGAGCTGCACAGTATAATGATCGGCGGATTAGAAGAACTCTGGAGAACTTCGGTTGGAGTAAGTCCGCCTATCTATACAGTCGTGCACATAAATATGAATATTTTTCGTTTTTATACACATAGGTAAAACGAAAAGCAAGTAGGTAACATAACAAGTTATTGTCCGCGCAACTTTAATGCCAATGTTCTTCTTATTTGCCAGGAGATCTACTACCCCGGATCGGTAGATTGGGCACCACTGCCTACTGCTGGTAATGATCTACCATCATTAACAGCAGTAATGATCCGGGGTAGTACCACCACTTACAAGTATACCAGCTTGTAAGTTGCCAGTTCCAACTAAGCCGGCATAGTGGATGTGACTGCTACTGTAGTTATTGAACTATAGTGGCAGTCACCTTCATTCATGGACCGCACTCCAGCTTAATATCTGGCGTGTGCTGTCAAATGTCGAGTCACAAAATACAGATTTTTAAAAAAACTTGCACGACTATTTATATATGGTTGTAATTTTTAGGCAACAAGGTCTGGGAGTTGTTTGGGTTGCGCTTGGTGGCCGTTGGCTTGCATGGGTGAACACGTTGATGGAGGATGCTCGCTTGGAAGCAATCAGTTGCGGTTATACGTCTGTCGTTGCTCCAGCTCCATTGGAAATATTATCACAACAGACTGCGCATCAACGTGTTATGAGGGTCGCTGCAGCGGCACCACTGCATCAGGTAATGATAGAAATTATTATTATTTTACTTTGTCGACTTTGTGGCTAAGTTGTTTTTTATGCTTATAGACATTTTCTTTTACCGTGACTCGACATTTGACCTCGACTTGCCTGATGGTAAGCAAGGGGAGGTCCAGGAGTTCCGCCTTCACTATGCTGACAAAAAAATATATTTTGATTTTAAGTTTTAAATGATTTAAAGCTGATCTCGAAACGCGACTAAGTCACTTCACAGTTTGCATACTTCTATGGCGGACTGCATCACTGCCTACCACTCTTAATATTATTGTGTTCTAGTTGCTGGTTGCCCTTGGCGTGGTTTGCTATCGCAAAGCTACTAATTTGAAGCGAGTCGTGGTACAGAAGCAGCAGGATGCTGACCCCGATCGCTCGGACTCCACTGTCTACTTCCAAGACATGATCCTTTGCTCAGAGGATTCTGAAACTGATGATGGTATGATATCGTTACTTTTAATTAAAATATAAATCGTTTATTTTAGACATTATCTATGTAAGGCGATCGTGGTGTAGTTGTAGTACAATGGTCACGCAAACCGAAAGCATGGGTTCAAAACCACTTACCGGTACCAATATATCTTTGATATATGTACTTTAGTTGTTCTGTTTCTATGATACAAGCACTTTCGTAGCTCAATATAGAAATATGAATAAAATAAGGTGATCGTGGTGTGGTGGCAGTGCAATGGTCATGCAAACAGAGAGCACGGGTTCGATACGACTCACTGGTACCAATGTATCTTTGCTATATGTACTTTGGTTGTCCTGTTTCTATGATAAAAGCACTTTGGTAGCCTAGTATAGAAATAAATAATAATCATAATTAAATAATATGTTTTTTAATTATATTTAGAAGACAGTGAACCATTGTTTGGTCTGTGGTTCGAAGCAACATTAGTGGCTCCAGACAATGTGGACAATAACAATGCTTCACGGCAGGCGAATGATAATGAAAATAAAGAAGAAGACGAATCCACTTCTAGGCCACATGGCTCATTTGTTCCGGAGAAAGCCGAACCTGGATCGGTATGTTTCTTTATATGTTTTTATTGTAACACGACATCTGACCTTGACCCGCCTAATGGTAAACCAGAGGAGGTCCAAGATTGCCGACGACTGTAAAGACCTAATCTTCACGATTGCCCCAGTCGCCATCACTATGCCTGCCAAAGGCGCTTTTATACGCCTCGCTTGAAGTATCCAAAGTTATAGGATAGAGAGAACACATGGGCTGGGAAAGCATTCCAATTGTCGATTGTTCTACAAAGAAAAGACGCACCAAACCTTTTAGTACGACTGCCGATTCGGTCGACAAAATGCGTATTTAATAATAGTCTCCATTCCAGAGAAACTTTCTACTTCATATTTCGTTCCCTCCACATTGACAACTCTTCATTCAAGCTTTAAGGCCGGAATAGTGGATGCGACTGCTCTTGCAGTTATTTAACTATAGCAGAAGTCACATTCTATTTATGGACCGCACTACAGCTTAACATCAGAAGGGGTGCTGGCCATGATAATTTAAAAATAAATCATCATTATTAGCCAGAAGGCGATCTACTGCTGAATATAGGCCTCCTCCTTGGAACGCCATTCTGAACGACAAGATACCAGTTGCATCCATCGGTTATTTGTGACTCTTATTATGTCGTCAGTACACCTAGCGGACATAATAAGCGGACTTCCATTTTGCGGTCTCCACTAAAGAACCTTTCTTCCTCATTGGTTGTCAAAAATCAGAAAAAAAGTGTTGACCCCAAATACCCAATCAAATGTCTTATTTGTTATTAGGGTTGTAAATTACTGTGCAATAAAGTAAATGTTATATTCCCACTTACTATTTTTTTTAAAACGGAAAGAAATTCGTCTGGGTATCGAACCCTTCGCTTTTTATAGGACACGACATTTTGACAGCATTTCCCACTTAATAATTAAACTTGAGTGCGGTCCATGAATTTTAGCGACCGCTACTATAATTGAAAGTGGTAGTCGCATTCACTATGCCGGCTTAAAACATTATTATAATTTACCAATTTTGTTCATAGTACATTGTGCTGGCAACTGAAGTATTTACACTCTTAACGAATGAGATTATCAGCGAGGGTTCAGATCGCCTTGGGGTTGGATCGTTACAACTGCACGACACACACATTGCACTGCTTGCTGCACTCACGAAGGATCTAGATAGGGAAACGGCGAGGACTGATCTTGGTAAATATAATATCTATTTATTTATTATATTTTTTCTTTCACTGGCATAGTGACTACGACTGAGGCAACCGTGAACTGAGTCGGTTTTATCAGTCGTTGGCGCTCTTGGCATCTACTTGTTTACCATCAGGCAAGTAGAGGTCAGATGTCTGAATTGTTTTTTTTAGTCGTGGGTATTCTTGAATTTCTCCTTGCTTACAGGCTTTGACTGATTTACGGGTTTGAACTGTTTAACAAAATAATAATGTATGTATGGATATAAACAACTTATGACTAAAAACAAACAACAATAATAGTCATCAATTATCAATCAATCAATCAAATCAAATTGTCACGCCTTTTTCCCACAGGGATAGGCAGAGACTATGGAGCGCCACTTACTATATTTCTTACGTAACTCCTTTTCTTCCTTCACATCCACAATTCTCTTCATACAGGCTCTGTGGTTATGGGCACTAGGCAACCTAGCTTTCTTGAGGATGTCTTCGATTCTTTCAAACCACATCTATCACGCAATGTGCTATTCCATATTCTATCCGCTATCGTCACTCCACATACACTCCTTAACGACCGCATTTCTACAGCGTTAATTCTACTCTCATGCTTCTTCTGCCATACCCATTCTTCACTTCCATTCATTAATGTAGGAACAAGCACCGCATTATAAACAGCCATCCGTTGTATCAATTATTTATTTCCTAATAGCTAGTTGCATACAGGCGGACTTAAAGCCAAATGACTCGTATCTCCCAGTCAACCTTAGGGTTGTCCAGAAAGTTAAAAGCAGGTTATCACGACCTAATTCCTACAGGGATAGGCAGAGACAACGTAGCGCCGCTTTCCACGATCCTGACACTAATCTTGCAAAGGGCAATAATGTAAATGTGAAATTGCAGGTACAATTTCTTCCTGTTTTGGAGCGCGTCTCTGTTCACTGTATGCGGCATTCAGTGCATCATTAGTACGTTACTTACACAATTTGGCTGGTGCACATTCCTTCGCGTCACTACAACCTGTTTTGAATCAACAACTATTATGTACGGGAAGCGATCGCGCCAATTTGACACCTTTGCAGGTATTTTTAACCATACTATACAAAGTATTTTCTTAGATTTTGCGAGATACATTTTCTTAGATAATTAATGAATTAAACAAATTTTATGCGGCTTACTATTGCGTTTATTTTTGGTTATTGATTTTACCTTTTTTTATTCCGACGTTTTGAGAGCTTTGCTGTCATCGTGGTCACAGAGAGATGACTGCAAAGCTCTCGAATTTGTTTTTAAAACAAAAACAAAAATTCAACGCAATAGTGAGCCGCATAAGATTTGTTAAACTCACAAACTATACAAGCTTTACAGTTTAATCTACAAGATTTTTTATTGAGACGTGACTTCTGACCTTGACTTGCATTATTGTAAGCAAGGGGAGGTCCAAGAGCCCCGACGACTGAAACAGTTTCATTATACGCTTGCCTAGATCGCTATATTGTCCAGAAAATAATATGACTATCTTCTGAAGTTAGGCTACAATGCGGTCCTTGGTGCTACAGGTTACCAGTCGTGTTCGCTATGTCGGCCTGAGAAAAATATTTGGTTTAATAAATCCATACTTGGGCGATAAAAGACGCCATGTCTCAACGAAATTAAAGGGCCTTTAGAGTTCTCGCGACTTCAACATCGCCTATTACTGTAACAGAAAATACAACAAAGACCGAAATATGGGGGGAAAAATTAAAAAGGAAATTAAGAAGGAAAAACCTATAGAAATAATATTGTTTTTTCTGCTTTACTTAGCATTTTTTTCTTATTTTTGGTAGCTTATGATGGTAAAATAAGGATGACAGATCCATAATGGAGGCGACTAAAGTTAAATAAGTGAAAATTGCAATCATCATTTCATGCCGTCCACTATGCCGACCTAGTTGAAACCGGTTTGAAACCACTTTACAGTCTGTACACTTGAAAGTGATGGTGCTACTCCAGATCGGCAGACTGGGCTAATAACAAAGTGTCTGCCTACCAATATGTCTGATTCAATTAATAAAGTCGTGAATTTATTTTCCTTTCAATAGGTTGGGCCGCGTGTTGTAAAACTCCTTGGCAGTATGTTATTGAGCAAACCTTCAGCCGAGAGGGAAGAATGCATCTTACACACATGGCATAGAGTTGTTAATACATTGCAGGAATGTGCATTACAATCGAGCCCATCACAAGATCACGACTATGAAGGTAAATAACAACCTTATAGCATTATTTATATTGTTTTTTTAAATATATGGGTTTACATTTTTGATAATCGTAGAGCTTGTATGAAAATAATTGTGGATGTGAATGAAGCGAGGCAGTTGTGTCAGGATCGTGGCAAGTGGCGCTCCATGGTATCTACCTATCCCTGTAAGAAAAAGGCGTGACAATTTTATTGATTGATTTTTGTTTCAGATTTAAATGTTGAACATGCCCAAATGTTGGTCTACTTGTTCCATTCACTAACATTAATGCAAAAGAAGTCAGTGCTCATTTCCACAGCCAATGCTATCATTAAAGTGAGTAATAATAAATAATAAGCTTGTCTGTTCATTTCATGAAACAACGTAACAAAAACTTATATCTTTATATTAACATAAAGATATAAGTTTTCCGCAAATGACGATTATTTGGCACAAAATCTGACAAATGACGCAGAGTATACGACGCAAAACCAAACCCACTAATGTGTCAAAGCGGTTTGTTTACCATATAACTAAGCTTGGTTCATGAGGTTCTGGTTATGTGATAATCGTCCAGCACTTACTAGTAGAGCCATCCCTTGAAAAACAGCGAGAACTTAGTTGGGCACTTATGTAGTTTGTAAAAAAAAACTATGAAGATGGAGATAAATGTGTAAATAAAATAGTTTGCCTAAAAATAAATAGTTAATATATATTGATTTTATATTTTATCTAACCTAGCAAGCAAGAGATTCAAGTCATCATCTTTCTAGAAACATCTTTATAAATATGTAAACTAATATTTATATTTTTATAATGTGACGACATATGACATTTAAAAAAAATATATTATCTTAATGATTTATAAAGAATGCATATCAACGCTGGAAAGATAACATAACATTAGCAGAATTATGCTTCTTTCATATATTCTTTTTTTCTTTGGATGTCTTTAGTCAATGTTGACTATGCCAGTCCCGTCTTAACAACTAACTAAACTAGAACAGTTATATGATTAAGCTTGACTATGTAACTTAATCACAGAACTTCTTTCATATATTCGAATTCAAAAATAATCGAATTCCCAGAATATCGTCTAATTTATACTTTTGATTACAGGTCGTGGAGACATTGGGTATAAGCGATAGGATGCGAGCGAGCACGTTAGCACCTCATCAACTCATATTGACCACAAGGCTACTTTTACTACTGGAGTATATTATGAGACATTTGTATGATGCGCCACAAATGTTGTTTGAACAGGTAAAGTATAATATAAAGTAAAAGTCTTCAAAATGGCGACCGATCGCAGAATAAAGAGGAGTTTAAATTGTTAGGACGTAATTAGCGAGTAATAAAAGACCGTACTCAACGAAAGCTGTATTTTATCTATCGATTGTACGTTTGCTCGTACGATTGTACGTAAACATCATATACGATTGGCGATCCCTTTTAGGCAACAAACCTTTATAATAGTTAAATATAACCATTATAAAATCTAATTTACTGTCTCAATTACAGATCGAATGGAATCTCGTTATAGCTCCGGGATTATCTGATCCATCTACCTTCAGTGGAAAGCAAACTCACATACAAGATGGAATGTTGAAAACTAGAATATTCTGCTCTGTGGCTCATGTTGAGGAGGCTTATCGCAAACAAACACTGGACGATAGCTCCATGAGACCTAAATATTACTCGTTGACTTACGGCGAGATTAACAATCAGGTAATTTTATTGGTATTATTTATTCAACTTTGTGAACAATTCTGAAAAGCTAAGTGAAAAAAATATAAAGTGGAAAAAATAAATTATTACTGAATGTAAGTCATTTAGTCAGGATCATGAAACATGTCGCTCTATTGTATCCATAAGGCAACTGCGGTGTAGTGGCAGTGCAATGGTAACACAAACTCAGAGCACAAGTTCGAAACCACCCACCGGTACCAATGTTTCTTTGATATATGTACTTTGGTTGTCCTGTTTTTATGATACAAGCACTTTAGTAGCTTAGTATAGAAATGTAAATTCAAAAAAATACAAAATAAAATAATTATGTGTCTATCCCTGTGGGATTTAAGGCGTGAGATTTTGATTTTGACAATCAATGAACTTTGGCCTGTATAGTGACTGAGGCAATCGTAAATTGCGTCAACATTCGTAGCGCTCTTGGATCTCCCCTTGCTTATCATCAGACAAGTCGAGGTCAGGTGTCGAGTCACAGTAAGGAAAAAATAAATAAAAACCTATTTGTTTTATTATTTATAGTTTTACTAGTCGTCATAAATATCTGTGCACCTGGGCCGATGCAATCAATCAAATTGTCACGCCTTTTCCCACATGTATAGGCAGATACAATAAAGCGCCACTTGGCACGGTCCTGACACAACTCCCTCGCTTCCCTCACATCCACAGTTCTCTTCATACAAGCTTTATGGTTATGGGCACTATGCAACTCGGCTTTCTTAAGGCCGATGACGTCATCTTATTTTCGTTACTTATTCATACTTTAATAATTCTAACATTATATTATCATCATCAGCCAGAAGGCGTCCACTGCTGAACATAGGCCTCCCCCATAGAACCCTATTCCGAACGACAAGATGCCAGTTGCATCCACCGGTTACCCGTGTCTTTCACCATATAATATATATGTTAAAAAATAATAAATATTATTGATCAATGTTGTTATAGGAAAATCCAAAATTCGACGGATTGGCGTGTAACTTTGTATTGGGAACACCACATAAATTGAAGTACCCTCAACTTGTTGATGCTTTGATGTCACTACTCAACTGCGCGTGTATTTGTGATAACAAGCAAAATCACTCTTCTATACTGACATTGACAGCTGCACATTACTGTTTCCAGACTTCTTGGAGGTAGGTTTTGCGCTTATAGACTTTAGTCATTAGTTTTTGTTTATTGTGACTTGACATATGAAGTACCCGTGACTAAAACGTGACTTAGTCACTTCACGGCCTGCATATTTGTAAGTGGTGGTAGCAGGATATTTTTTAAATATAAAATATTTGTAAATTTAATCTTACAAATAAATATTACAAATAAAAGCTATGAGACAAATATTTACTCTGACCGGAAATCGAGCCTGAGACACCCGCGTAACACCGCCACACCACACCTGTCGTCGAAGATTCAGAGTTGTGGTAGACAGTTATGACCAAACTGCCGATCCGGGGTAGTACCACTACTTACATGTGTACAGACCGTGAAGTGACTTAGTCACACACATATGCACATTCACCCCACTACTAAAAATAAAATCATTGTTTAAAGAAAATGAATTGTATTAGTGGGAGAAATTGATAACTGCAACAGTCATTTGTTGACTAGTGCAGTGCTCATAGATCCACCAACTTTGAAATGTACATATTTGGAAATAAACTATTTTTTTAATATTAATATTTTATTTGCCCAGATTGGTAGTAAATATGCCACCAGCCACATTGACCATGGACAAACTCCAGGCTGGTACATCAGCTGAACTTCCACCACCTCAACCGCTGCACACGCTCATATGGGCACCAAGGGCTGATAACACGAAGATATTCAACTCATGGATCAAAGATTGTCTCGTTAAACAAGGAATGTATACTCAGGTAATTATGTTATTACTAGCTGTGCCCGCGACTGCGTCCGCGTGGAATAGTTATTTTGGGAATCATATTATTTTTTTGTTTACCTATTATTATAAATTACCTATAGCTGTTACCCGCGACTTATTTTAGACGATTAAATTACGTAACTAATATTACTAACTAAATATTACTAAATATTACTAACTATACTATTAAACTTCATCACGTTCGTTCCTCCTTTCTAACCAGCAACTGAATAACCATTTACTGCATTTTCGGTGTGTTTTATCCATATTTTATATTTGCTCATATGCGTAAATGCAGTGGAGGGGCGCGTCATTTCGGCTTAGACAGACTATACCTCGTAGAGCTACACCCCCCTTCCGCCTCGCCTGCAAGCACCGCCTCTCCTCGCCCGCCGGTTAGCGCTCATCATGCGACGCGTGTGAATTTTGTTTCAGAGTTATTTTAAAATTGTATTATCTTATAAGATGTTTATTAAAATTAGGTGATGTCAATGACAATTTTGTTCACAGTTAAATACTCTTAATTAATAACACATTTATTTCGATAAAGAATAATATTATTATGTTAATACAACTCTGACAAATAATTTGTAATAATGCATTAATTTAGACCAAATTTGACTATCATAAAAACGGTTATTATGAGTTAATCTTAATAGATAGACATATACGGTCGCGGACTTTTTTATAGATAATTTAAAGAGGAATAATTCTTTCATACATATTTTTTGGGTATCTCGAACGGTTTTCGCAGCGCACGCAACGGAAACCCTCAAAGACGAATAATATTCCCCGTTTTTTCCACATTTTCGACTGTTTCTTCGCTTCTATAAGTCGCAACGTAATGTTTTATAGCCTAAAGCCTTCCTCGATAATTGATCTATCCAACACAAAAAGAATTTTTCAATTCGAACCAGTAGTTCCTGAGATTAGCGCGTTTAAACAAACAAACAAACAAACAAACAAACAAACAAACAAACTCTTCCGCTTTATTATATTAGTATAGATTGTTGTATTGATCATGGATGGCTGTTCCGTGTATGTGTATGTGGAGTGACGATAGCGGATAGAATAAGGAATAGCACACTGCGTGATAGATGTGGTTTAAAAGAAGATGTAGTGACAAGGATTGACAAAGGAATGCTTCGATGGTTTGGGCACATGGAAAGGATGAGTGAAAGTAGATTGACGAAAGGAGTGTTTTCCGACGAAATCGGAGACATCCTCAAGAAAGCTAGGTTGCCTAGTGCCCATAACCACAGAGCCTGTATGAAGAGAATTTTGGATGTGAAGGAAGCAAGGGAGCTGTGCAAGGATCGTGGTAATTGGCGCTCCATTGTCTCTGCCTATCCCTGTGAGGAAAAGGCGTGACAATTTGATTGATTGATTGATTGTTGTATTGAAAGGATCTATAATCTGTTCTACATAATTGTCCTTAATTTACAATATTTCAATGAATATTTCTGCATCTAATCTATTTTTTTATACATTTCCAATACTAAGCTTCTAAAGTGCAACCAAAGTACATAAATATCAAACATACATTGGTATTGGTGGGTGGTTTCGAACTCGTGCTCTCGGTTTGTGTATCCATTGCACTGCCACTACACCACGGTCGCCTATTCTGTCGCCAGTTAGTCTAATCTGGTTTTTGTAAGGTTGGGTTTAAAAAGTTCTAAAAAACACGCAGGAAGTTCTTCAGGGGATTTTATTCCGACATCTTTACAAACTTGTGTGGGAAGGTTGGACTCCCGAGTAGAGATTTTAGGTCTACTGCAAGAAATAAAATAGTCAGGAGTAATATTTTATAATAAAAATGATTTAAAACTAATTTGTCGTATTCAATTCTAAATTGTGTCTGTAAGGTGTTTTCCACAAATTAATTTTATTATTATTATTTGTACACTAAGCTACTGAAGGTGCTTCCATTATAAAAACAGTACAACCAAAGTACGTGTATCATATATACATTACTAGTAGACCATGGTCGCCTTAAAATCAAATTTTATCTATTATTATTTTAGTATGCAGAACACATGTTGCTTGCCGTGACGGACGCATGTGACAATCTAAAATACTCCTGTTGGCTAGCTGGACAGACAATACAACACCTTAAACAAAATATTACACGTAAGTATAATATTTTAAGAGAGTTACACAAAATATTTTTAAAGCACTCTTTAAAACTATGCAAAATAAAGGATGCATTCCCATTACATTGTAATCTTTGTACATCAAACTATTTTAAAATGAATATGCAACTGTTAATACGATTAAACCCAAGTCCCCATACAAAATGAATGATGTCTTTTGAACCTTATTGAATTGTTGTTCACACAATTTTTCGCAGCAAATGGTCTGCCAGCCCTACTGGATGTAATATCATGTGATGCAGCTCTTGTGAGACTCCAAGTTACACTACTGGAGAATCCTAACACAATTGAAGTACATCGCTTTATGCCCAATATTTTGGACCTCCTTGAAATTGCAATGGACGCGTGCAGGTGAGTTACGTTGACGTCACCTTTGACCGCATATTTTAACCTCATAATATTTGACCTCATAATATTTATTTTCTTTATTTTTTTTCCTTTTAACAGACACAATGTCTTATTTAGCCGGCATAGTTACGGCGACTAATACAACTGTGAACTGAGTGTTTTTTCAAGTCGCCGGCGCTCTTTGAGCTCTCTTTCTTACCACCAGGAAAGTCAAGTTAGATGTCGTCAAAACATATCAATCTATTTGTCACGCCTTTTCCCCACAGCCACACAATGGAGCGCCACTTGCTACGATCTTTACACAACTCCCACGCTTTCCACATATCCACAATTCTCTACAAGTTCTGCGGTTATGGGCATCAAGCGACCCAGCTTTTTTAGGGATGTCTCCGATTTGGTCGGAAAACATCTTCGTGGGTTTAACCCATTCATCCACATCAGATTTATAAATTCCATTCGACAATCTACTTTCACTCCTCCTTTCCTTGTGCCCAAACAATCCAAACATTCATTTGTCAATTCTTGTGACTACATAAAAAATAAATAGTTAAAAAAAAAATTACAATCAAATAAAATTGTTTTATATAATATGCTTTCTTTACAGAATAAGTTCTGCCATGGAATTTGAAGCGCTTAACGAAACCTCTTCTGATCCATCCGAATTAGCTGTCTCTCAAGCTAGACTCGCTGTGTGCGGCATAAGTTATAATATGCCAATATTGGGTCTACTCTTCAGAGGGCAATTAAAGCCATCAGAGCATGCTGCTCTTGGTGAACTGGCCATTGCCAATGTTGTTGATCTGGTAAGTAGTTTTTATAAAAACATCAAATATATGCAGCTGGATACTGTGGAATAATGTACCAAACAATTTAAAGTGTGTATAATGCGATTAAAATAAGAATAGGATGGAATCGGCGCCATTTTGTGACGTCTAACTCTCTAACCAACTTCACTTTAATATGGTGTCATTTTCTTTGCGGAGCGTGCAGAAAAAGACACCTTTAACCCTTCGTGTGCCTAAGCGCTGATCAGCGTCAAAATTTTTAGGTCGCTTGTGTGCCTAAGCGCTGATCAGCGTAAGGACGAATTGGTTTACTATAAAAGGATTTATATAGTTTCAGTAACTTTTTTGAATGAAATTTATTTGTTATATTAAAGTTAGATGTATGATTAATCGTTACTAATTATTTCACTGTCCATACTTATAAGCAACATTACAATAATAACAAAATAAAGTAAAAAGAAATTGACTTGACTGCCCGCCATTTGTAGCTAACGAAAAGTGACAAAAAAGCGGAAAATAATAAATACTATAAGTAAATCGTTATGAATTTAAATACTATGATATATTACGAACATATTACAGTGATAATAACACAAAAAAGGTCTCTGATTTTTAATATTTTTATAACTAAAATATGTAATCTAATAAAACATCTTTAGACCTATGCGATTCATATTTCTTTTTATTATGCTTTTATTATTTTTATCTATACGTATCATATATCGTTTTATAGTAAATTTTGTTAGGATTATGAATTATTAAATAGTTATGCTTTACTATTTATATATAGCATACAAATTACATAATTACAAATGCCTTCCCAAAATGCATGCACACAGACACAATTCAAATACGTAGTTACACTAAGTCAATGGCGGCAAAACTGATCAGCTGTTGTTGATATTTATACAGTATGTTTATTTATTGTCAATAACATTTACATTTTTTTTGTGACTTACATATGGGACGTAAAATATTTAACCAAAATTATATAAATAAATTAAAGAGGCGTCCGTAAAGTAATGTAATCGCGTTTCAGGAAAGCGTCATGATTAAGAATAAAACGTTTAATATGTGTAAATCTGATACTGCATACCTGCTAAAATTTATAAACAGGGAATAATATCTCTGATGAGGAATCATTGTGTGGACCTATATAATCATCTCTATAAATACTTCTAGTTTTTTAAATACACTTTTATTCCTCTTTGCTCTTGGCTTACGGCATGCTTTGATATCATTTAAAGATCATTAATATGCAAAGGGATCAAAGCGTAGACTGTCAACCTATCTCATCTACGTACTCGACGTACGTCGATGTTTTGTCTATCATTGTACGTAATGTGATGTTTTATTGCGGTTTGGATCCCTCACTTCAACCAGGTTTTATATGATACAACGGGTCCTTTTTAGGGTTCTGTAGCCAAATGGGAAAAAACGGAACCCTTATGGATTCGTCATGTCTGTCTGTCCGTCCGTATGTCACAGACACTATAAGAACTATACTGTTGAAACTTGGTAAGTAGATGTATTCTGTGAACCGCATTAAGATTTTCACACAAAATTAAGGGGTTCCCATACTTAGCCGCTGTGTAACGTAACTAATGCAATAATTTTTTTATTAAAATTAAAATCCCAAAGCATTAAAAAAAATTATATAATTGACGGAGATAAAGACAATAATTGCATGTTTAAAAAATAATGCGAAATTGGTTCCTTGTTTTACCGTATCTACCAATAAAATGAACAAATAATAAACTAAATTATATATTTTATAAATATTTTGAAGTAAAAAAAATTGTCTTCAGAATACATAGAAATGTAAACGATTGTAAAAAATAAACATGCTGTGTTTTTAGTAGTGATGGTATATGAAATAACCATGTCGACATTTATTGTATCAATCGGGCTTAGCATACCCGCGAGTCGCTACTACAGTTAAATAAGTAGCAGTCGCATCTACTATGCCGGCTTAGTTGGAACAGGCAACACAAGCTAATTCGGAAACGCGACTGCTACTACAGTTAAATAAGTAGCCGTCGCATCTACTATGCCGGCTTAGTTGGAACTGGCAACACAAGCTAATTCGGAAACGCGACTGCTACTACAGTTTAATAAGTAGCAGTTGCATCCACTACGCCGACTTAGTTTTTTTATTGTGACTCGACATCTGACCGTGACCTGCCTGATGGTAAGCATGATGGAGGTCCAAGAATGCCGGCGACTAAAAAAAACCGAGTCAGTTTACGGCTGCCACAGTCGCTGTCACTATGCCGGACTAAAGTCGGAACCGGCAAGTTTTTTTGTAATACAAAACTGCCGGCGCCGTGGTCTACACACAGTGGGAATAAGCGTTAGGTAGATAATAATTTAATCAAACCATTATTGATAAATTCATACTCGTATATTCGATGTGCTCTCTCTGTCTCTTTTGTCGGGTACTTCACCTCAAGCAACTTTTTCGGAAGACACTGAAATTCTAAAGGAACCGGCGTTGTTGAAGTTGCATAAAAATATGTCGGTATAAATTTTATGAAAAATATTTTACCATATCGATATTAAAATTATTTTCGACAAAATTATTTTGCCCAAGCCTAAGTTTTCGTCGCCATGGCAATATCTAAGACTTTTTACATCGCCATGGCAACAGACATTTCGCGCCACACGCACCCATGCACAAAAAAGTCAAACGTTGTATATTCAAAACGATTTGTTTTATATTTTATCATTATTTTTATTTATATTGTTGAAAATAAGATATGTTTCATACATCATAAGAAAGCCCTAAGTTTATATTTTTATGAAATGTGAAAGTTTTCTAACCAGAATTATGTTTTGTGATCAAAAAGTGATAAAGAAAGAGAGAATTGGCCAAATTTTACTTACTGCTCCGTTTATTACACGAATGAAACGTTGCATAGCTATAAAATGGGTTCTCAATTATGCGTTAGTAATCAATATAACAGAAACAACATTCAAAATGTTTGTAATGTAGATAAATTGTATTATATCGGATAAAAACCAAAACGTTGTCAACTAGTTGTGTTTCGCCTTCATTGTCCGGCATCCAAGGGGTAAAGTATCGCGCCCTCTCTCGGCACACGAGTGGTTAAATTAGTCAAGTGAAGTTAGTCAACAGCCCGTCCTATTCTAATAGCATAGTAGACTTTTAAGTGACTTATTCGCGTTACTGAAACGCGAATAAGTCACTTGAATGTTGCCGGTTTCAATTAGGCCTAAGAGGATGTGACTGCTACTTGTAGTTATCTAACTATACAATACAACTAATAAACAATTTAATTAGACGGATTATATATTTTTTGCTATATAATTTAGTTCGCCTTTATACTTGTAAGTGGTGGTACTACCCCAGATCGGCAGACTGGCTACCACTGCCAGTTAATATTTTTAATAAAAAATATTAAACCGTCTCTATTTTTTTATCACGCTTTTATTGGCTTGACTTATTTATTTATTAGGCATATTAACAGTTAACATATTTTACATTGACAATAATTGCATACTTGTATTA
The DNA here is from genome assembly GCA_905220615.1 of Tinea trinotella. Taxonomy (NCBI): domain Eukaryota; kingdom Metazoa; phylum Arthropoda; class Insecta; order Lepidoptera; family Tineidae; genus Tinea; species Tinea trinotella. The sequence continues at coordinate 11,919,484 of HG992312.1, forward strand.
ATTATTCGAAAAATTCAGTTACATACATCTATGGAACTGAATCTTTCGATTTAATTTTCACCCATTTCTAGATGTCTGAATAATTCGGAAATTTGTACACATATTTCATATATTTTTGGCCGGCATAGTGACGTCGACTAAGGCAACCGTAAACTGACTCAGTTTTTCACTCGACAATGCTGACGACTGAACTGGTGCCAACCAATTAGCCACGCCTGTCGTCGAGAATTTTTTGATCCAAATGTTGCGAATCCTTGAATGTTATTTACCACAAATTATAGCTTCTCGTAGAGGTTACTTAAGTTTAAAGTTTTGCAGGTGGAATTTGGGAGCGACATTATACCGTCGGAGAGTGCGATCCTCCATGTTGTCACGGCACATTGTGAGCATATGACTTCTAATCCAAAGTACTCGATCGGACCATCACTAAGAATGTTGGTGTACAACGCAGCTAAATTGTTAAATGTTGGAGCACCGAATATATACCAGAGTAGCCCAGATTTAACGAAGAGGGCCCTAGATTTGGTTTTGCCCGCAGTTGTAAGTTCTTTTGTTATAAAAATATCATTATATATTATTATATTATCAATCAATCAATTAAACTGTTTTTGCCCACTTGGATAGACAGAGACAATGCAGCGCCACTTGCCACGATCTTGACACAACTCTCACGCTTTAAATTTTTAGAATCACTAAAATTAAGTCTGCCTTTGTATTTATAATTATTGAGCTTTATTTTTTAAATTTATCAATGAAAATTTTCCTACAGTGATTAGTCAGAGACAATGCCAGGACCCTAATTGACACAACTCCTACTTGTAGAATTTTAATTAATATTTTGTTTTCAGTGTGACGGTCGTCTAGAGTTCGTATCGGAGAGCATGAATGAAATTCTCGGTGTTTTAATACCACAACTTGATAAATTCAAGCAGTTAGTACACGAATATCTGCTAAAGTTCACATATGAATTCATTGTCGACCATTTGCAAAGGTCCACGGAGCCGAAATTAAAAATTATGGTAAATTTTGATTTTGATTAATTATGATTTTCTTTACTTACTAAGCCTTTGTATTATAGACAGAAAAGGTACAATTATCAAAGATATAAGGTAATTTTGAACCTTTAGGACACCACTTCTTTGTAAAAACCCATTTGCCCCCCACTATTAATTATAAAAAATATTAACAATATTTTGTCAGCCCATTAAGGTGTGATTCCTTCGGCGACTGCAGAACGCAGACAGCACTACTTCTTTGTATGAGATTAAAGGCGAGACAAGTCTGCAGCCGCCGCAATAATATTCTATTAATAATCTATGACTTAGCTAATTTTAATTATTGCAATAGTGTCGCCTTGCACGGAATCAATCTCAAACAAAGCAGCAGTCTGCAGTCGCCGACGGAATCACACCTTTACTTGTCAATTAGTTTTAGGTGTTGTAAAAAAACCACAGAATGTTTAATTGTCTTTGAATTTTAAGATCTTATACTGGCAACAAGTATTTGAGCAGCCAGCTGGAAGACTTGCCCTACAAAATGTCTTCGCGGAGCCCCATTATGAATTGGGAAAATTAATACTCGGTGCAATTAATGGCAGCAAGGAGTACAGTGACATTGTGGTCAGGTATGTTGTGGTTAATCCTATTGGAATGTTGAATTAAGGCGACCGTGGTGTAGTGGCAGTGAAATGACTACGTAAGCCGAGTGGCACAGGTTCCAAACCACTCACCGGTACCAATGTATCTTTGATATATGTACTTTGGTTGTCCTGTTTCTATGATACAAGCACTTTAGTAGCTTACTATAGAAATGTATAATAAAAAAGCCTAATTTGTCAAACGAAAAGCTATTTGCTTGGGCGTTAAAGTATAGTTCTGTCATAATTAGTTTTTCTTTCAGGTTATTCTGTAGAATGTTTACCGGTTGCGAATCTTCTGAATTGAACAGTGCTCTTTGCGTGTCTGTTATCAACTACATTGGCTCTTCTGATCAGCTTATTACGCTTCTTGGACATATCTGTCGAGGAACACAAGGTACATTTCAAAATATTTATATTATTTATGATGTAAAGCACTGAATGAATGATGAAATGATATTGACGTAAGAGATTTATAAATCTGAGACGAGTGGACTAAAATAACAGGGACAGATTGTTCCTTAATCATATCAGAGACATACCTTAAAAAGCAGGGGTTCCAGTGCCCATAACCATAGATTCGATCTAAAGAGAGAGTTGTGTCACGTGGAAAGTGGCGCTTTGTTATCTCTGCTTGTTCCTTAGGGAATTTAAGTGTAAAATTATGATGGTATTTTATCGAGACGAAGGAAAACTAATTGTTTATCTTTTTATATTATAATTAATTCAAATCTTTAAAACATTTTAGTTAACGCCGGTGGCGAGTCTGAAGATGGTTCTGGAAGCGAAGTGGAACTGACAACGCCAACATCGTCTGCACCAACTAGTAACTTCAAGAGTGTACTTCGCAACGTTTTTAGATGCGAAACTGAAGCAACTCCAGCACCCGAGGAAAGTACATCCCAAGGAAATGATGCTGAGGAAGCACCAGTAGTTCTGTAAGTCTATATTTAACAATTTTTTTGAGACAGATGATGAACCTTAGACGTGTTTTTTATTATTATTGTGAAACGAACTTTGACCACGACCCGCCTTATGATAAGCAAGAGGAGGTCCAAAAGTGACGACAACTGAAAAAACCGAGTCAGTTCATGGCTGTCCCAGTCGCCGTCACTATGCCGGCGAAATGTTGAAGGCCTCTTAACATTTAGAGAATGTTTTTATGGATATAGTAGCTACGGCCTACAACTGCACTTAGCCTGATGTTTCGCTACGTACAGTGCCGCGGATAAAGGTTTAGGCTGGTTGTGGTGTGTCCGCTATTTTCAGGTCTACGTTTTCAGGCTGCGGTTTTAAAAGTAAGTGGAGTGTTTTCTTATGTGGAATAATATAGAAATAAAAAATACAGGTAGTAGATAAAACACTGGTGATCGTTGGTCAACACCCCGATCAAAGTGGCTATTTTTTTATATCCTTTCATTTCTGATGTATACATTATAATTGTTTTCTAAACAGGACACCTGCTCCTCGAACGCAATCCGAGAGTGTGCAGCAACAATCTGGCAATTCAGGTAAGATTTACAATGAATAATAATTAAATAAAATATAATCTAAACGCGATTTACTATTGAGTTTATTGTGATTATTTGGAGTCGGTGTGGAGTTCTAAATATTTTAAGCCGATTCATTATATTATTATCTGTGTCTTTATTTTTTTTTATTTCATCGGTTTTTTTCAATTGGGTAACGCTCACATGCCTTAGTTTTGAAATATTATTAATCATTTAAATATAAATGATAATAAAGCATCCGCTTTACTAGCTTTGCGCAAAAACTATAAAATCTATTAAAAATGTGTATTCTACAGCAGAAAGCTGCAGTTGGTCTGAAGAGAGCAAGGAGAGCGTGGGTGCTGTGACAGCTCCGTCTTCCTTGCCTCAAGACACCCCAGCAGCACATACACAACCAGACGACAACGATTGTGCACGGCTTCTAACATGGTTGTGCAAACATGTCGTTTTGCATTCGTAAGTACTTCAGTAATACTTTTTTGACCGGACGGCGATTGAGGCACCCGTTAGATGAGACAGTTTCTTCGCTCGTCGGCGATCGAGTGGAGATGTCGGGACTCAATATTTTTTTTTAATGAATTTTGGGTTCAAGAAACAAAATGTTTGCGATATTATATCGAATTTTTACTACTACAGTTTATATTATATGTTAACATAATATACTCTCCACTAAACGGTAGAGTTCCCTGCAGATGTGAATAGTTTTAAAATGAAAAGAAGTTCAAAATATTAGTATTAAATAGATTTATTTAAGAAGGTGATGAAAAACAGGGACTAATTGGAATAGTGTTTATTAACTACATAGGGGACAGCCTAAAAAGATGGTGTCTGCAGTGCCCATGACCTTAGATAGAGCTTGTATAAAGCACGCCGAAGAAACAAGATAGTTGTGATAGGCACAGTAAAAAGTTTCTGTTGTCTTTACCTATTTCTAAGAAAATGAGTCGGGTCATCAGACATGCACACATACTAAACATTTTTTATTTCAAACTTCACAGTTACTTCTAAAGTAAAACAATTTCTTATATCGAATATATAATTAAATAATATTCATTGCATTATATTACTTTATTGTTTTTCTTTCTTTTATGCTCTAATCACTAAAGGATAACTGACAGAAAATGCCTTAAAGCAATAAGTTTGCCTTTTGCAAATTACTTTGTAGTTATTTTGTACAATTATTAATATTTATTACTATTATTTTAGGTTGGAAGATGAATGTGAGCGTATTCTTGTTGCACTCATTCGTGTTTGTGGCGATAACGCTCCATCGCCGCTGCTGTTGCGAGAGTGTTGCCGACTGGCCGACTCTGGAACTGGCGCTTATCATAAACACCTGTTTAATGCTGCTAAGAATTGGCTCAACTCATGGTAAGTAGTAATAAGAACACAATTATATTCGGAAATCAAACTTTTATCGTTAACACTGAACTTTCAACAACAGAACTAAATCCACACTACGTGCATTCCTTAGTAAGCGGCAGTTCCCCGCCGCGTCGCCGTTTGACAGATAGGGATGTCACGAGAATTGTTGTTTTTTTTATATTCTAACAGAAGACTAAAGAGAACCGCCTGATTTTTAGCTAGAGTGCTGTTTATAGGCGGACGTGGCGCCGTTAATGCCATTAGCCAAAGAGCCAAAGTTTTTCTTTGGCTATAAAGAGAGTTTTGAGTTTTTATGGAAAACCAGAGAGTTTTGTGAAAATAGTGCTTTGTCTATTATCCGCGGAATTAGGCGTGTAAATTATAAAATAAATAAATTATTGTAAGCTGAAAGTGGCGCTCCGTTGTCTGAGTGATATTGATCATTAATTTAACGCAGAGACAACAGAGCGCCACTTCAATGATATTTTGTCGTGTTAGTTTTATTTATTTATTTGTCTTGTGTCTGCATTTCACCGACGAAATTGAGGCGTGACAATTGATTTAATTGATGTGTATGGCGTTAATAAATTGTCTGTCTTCTTGCAGCGTTGATGTTCTGAGTGGCAGCGAAGTGATGGAGAAATTAGAACAAGGACAGTTGGGTGTAGCTCTATCAAATACTTTAGAGTCAGCGTGCATGCTGCTTTCTTACTTTAGTGACGCTTTACATTCTATCAATACGGCTAATAATGGTTTGTATAAAATTACGTTAGACTAATAGAAAATAGTAAGAAAACGATTAAAAATAGAGGCTAAAATCCTTTAACCCTTCGTCCGGCGCAGTGATCTTACAGGCACAGCAATAATACATTTTTGTTTTCATTAATATTGGTTATTTTGTGTTTCAATAAATTTCAATAAGTAACAAATTTTTACTTAGAATTATAGTTTATTGCAGACCATTCTAATAAATACGCTAAGAATATAATAAGTTTATGTACTACTTTTCAAATTAATAAAACTAAGTTGTATAATCATAAGTTTTATTGTAGAATTCATTTGCACATTTTAGGAAATACTAAAAAAAGGGTTGTTACAGCTTTGCGCTCAGCTAGTCCCACTTGGGACGCGCCTTCAGATATTGGATTTGATATGGAATATACTGATGATCAACAAGATGACGACGATACGAGTGATGGCGATTCTGTAAGTTTGTTACATTGTGGATGTGAGGGGAGCAAGGGAGTGGTGTCAGGATGGTGTTTTCCGATCCAATCGGAGACATCCTCAATGAAGCTGGGTTGCCTAATGATTGATTTTTGTTTGGTTATTTATATATGTTTTATATAAATGTTATGTTTGGACTGATTGATTGTTTGGTTATTTATATATTAATGTGTCCTAATGATAAATATTCTTCCCTAGGACGAAGATTCGACGCTCCAATACAAATTATGCACGTTCACTGTTACTCAGCGCGAGTTCATGAATCAACATTGGTATCACTGTCACACTTGTAAAATGGTAGATGGCGTTGGTGTGTGCACAGTTTGCGCCCGTGTCTGTCATCGTGGGCATGATGTCTCTTATGCTAAATTTGGGAACTTCTTCTGCGACTGTGGCGCTAAACCTGATTCAAGGTAATTTTGTTTTTTATTTGAACTCGTTATCTGACCTTCAATTGCCAAAGTATTGCAAGTAGATGTTTAACTTACAACACTTTGTTAAAGCCCTGCGCTCCTCTTCAAATTTCACTCTTTCCATTCCCTCTTACCATACCTCTTTCGTCTTTAAATCTATGGAATGAATTACCTCAAAATATTAGACAAGTTCCAAATCGTGCAATATTCGAGAGTTATGTATACAAACACTACCTTTTTTCTTTTACATCTTAAATGACGAGTAATTTTATTTTATGTGTATTATTGTGTTTTTATAAATACATATATCTATAAATAAATAAATAAAATGTAATTATTTCCACAAATTATTATTATAATCGCACCTTCTTACTTTAATACTGTTTTATTGTCCTAAAGGTTTGGCTGTCAGAGAATGTCTAACGGCATTAAGTCCGTCTTTCATTAGGCGAGTCGAGGTCAGATGTCGTGTCACAATAAAAAAAAAGTGCAATTAAGTTTGAAATAAATAAATAACTAATTTGTTTTCTCATAATTATAAAATGTAAGACTGCATGTAATGTCTAAAAATGTAGATTTATATATTTTTTCTTTTTGTAGTTGCCAAGCGTTAGTGCGTCGTTCTGTCACATTGGGAGGAGGTCGTGGTTCTGAGGATACACCTCCAGCACCATCACTTCGACGTAGACCATCAAGTCCAACGCCCACTGCTCTCGTTTCACCACCGCGTAGACCCATGCTTGCTAATAATATACAAGGTAAATAGAAATAGTTATTATGAAAAACTTGGATACTCCAGACGTTTGTTGGATAGTGTCCTGTATGAAGAAAATTTATACATGTAAAGGCAGCGATAGTCGTGTCAGGAATGTGGAAAGTGAGATTTCGCATATACATAATAATTTTTAGTGGTGTTAGGCCACCGTTGTATAGTTGTAGCGGAATGGCCTTGTAAACCAAGAGCCTTTGGTTCAAAACCACTTGCCAGTACCAATGTATCTTCGATATAGGTGCATTGGTCGGCCAGTTTCTATAATATAATCATGTTTAGCTTAGTATAAAAATAAATAAAAATATCTTTAAATATATAATGCTATTACAATAAGAATAGGACGGTCTGTTGACTAACTTCACTTGACTGATTCAAATGTGTTTTTGTTTCGACGGTCCACAAAGAAAAGACACCATACTAAAGTGAAGTTGGTTGAAGAGTTAGACGTCACAAAATGGTGCCGATTCCATCCTATTCTTATTTTAATTGCATTATACAATAAATATTTATTGTCACAGGCGCTCGGGAATATATTCAAGCCTGGAAGGGATGGAACACGTGCCTTTCGCGTGCCAGTAGTCTCCTTGAATCGCTCTGCAACCCTGTGCGTGCCGCTTGCGAGAGAACAGCCCCAGTTGGAGCTCACTCAAGAGCTCAGAAATCATTGGCTCAACTACACCTCGGAGAAAAGAAGTTCGTCCACACTGACAACTTGATGGTACCAACAATGAGTACGTCTAATGGTATTTATTTCATGTGTACCTCCTTTTAGTGAAAAGTTGTTCAACGTGATAAATGGCGAATTAAACCAATTTACTATCGCGTTAATTTTGGTTTAGATTTTACAATTTTTCATTATTCCGACGTTTCGAGAGCTTTGCAGCCATGGTGGTCATGGAGAGTTTGAGGTGTTAGTCGTCCTATTGGTTGATGCTGTTATTGTTTCTTTTAAAATTTCATTATTTAAATTTTTCATTATCATGGTCTTGCAAACCATGGCTTCAAAATCATTTGCCACAATTTTTAGGCCAGAATAGTGACGGTGACTGGGGAAACCGTGTAATGACTCGGTTTTTTCAGTCGTCGACACTCTTGAACCTCCTCCTGTTCACCAGGATATGGGGGGTTGAGGTCATATGTCGAGTCAATACAGAAATAAATGTATCATAGAAACTACCACTCTTAAACAACTTTAAGTTGGAGTAAATATTTGCTTCTTTTTTTATTAACAAATATTCATCGCCCTGTTTCTATGATAGGGTTTGAATAAATAATATGTATGATTGTAAGATGTGGTTAGGGATTCGAATGGCGATTTAGTGACTGAAGAGAAGAAAGTGTTAGGACGATGGAAGGAGTATTTTGAAAGTTTATTTGTGGAGGATGATAATACAGCACCAGAGTGTGTCGATGTGTCCTCCACGCTGAATGAAAGTGAATCTGAATGTGATATAGATGTGAAAGAGATTGTGAATGCATTGAAAAGAATGAAAGTTGGAAAAGCGGCTGGGTGTGACAGAATAACTGTCGAGATGCTGAAGGGCGGTGGTCAGCTGGTGGCTTCCTGGTTGAGTCTCCTTTTCAGTAAGTGCTGGGTGAACGGTCTTGTACCAGGGGACTAGCGCAAGGCTGTCATTGTACCACTATACAAGGGGAGGGGGTCGCAACAGGAACCCAAAAATTACCGCGGCATCAGCCTTCTCAGTATTGTTGGCAAGTTGTATGCGAAAGTATTGATTGAAAGGGTGATGCATGAAACAGATGATAAAGTTTGGGATGCGCAAGCGGGATTTAGGAAAGGGATGGGATGTATGGATCAGATCTTCTCTCTAAGATGCGTCAGCGAAAAAGTGTTGGCAAAACACCAGAAGGTGTTTTGTGCTTTTGTTGACCTTGAGAAGGCCTATGATCGAGTGAACAGGAGTGAATTGTGGCAGCAGCTGTCCGGGTTTGGGTTGGGGGAGCGTTTGGTCCGTGCACTGAAATCTCTCTATGAGGATTCCAGTGCATGTGTTCGAATTAACGGGACGCTATCTGACTGGTTTGGCATCTCTAAAGGTGTCAGACAGGGATGTGTAGCGTCACCATGGCTCTTCAATCTATTCATGGACAGTTGTCTGAAAGAGTTGCGTGAAAGGAAGTATGGTTTAAGAATGAATGACTTGGTGATCAAATGTCTCTTGTACGCCGACGATCAAGTTATCCTTGCATCTTCGGCGTATGAGTTACAGGAAATGGTCACTATAATGAATGCGGAATTAGAAAAGAAAGGTATGAAAGTGAATGTAAGTAAAACTAAGGTAATGGTTTTGGAGAGAGAGGATGAAATGACAGAATGTGAGATAATGATAGACGGAAAGAAAGTGGAACAAGTCAAACAATTTGTTTACTTGGGAAGTATGTTTACTAGGGATGGAAAGTGTGATGAAGATATTGAGAGAAGAGTGCAAAAGGGTAACGTAGTGAACGGTGCCATCCATAGTATAATGAGCAGCCAAATAATGTCCCAAAAGTCGCGGATGGCTGTTCATAATGCGGTGCTTGTTCCTACATTAATGTATGGAAGTGAAGGGTGGGTATGGCAGAAGAAGCATGAGAGTAGAATTAACGCTGTAGAAATGCGGTCGTTAAGGAGTGTATGTGGAGTGACGATAGCTGATAGAATAAGGAATAGCACACTGCGTGATAGATGTGGTTTAAAAGAAGATGTAGTGACAAGGATTGACAAAGGAATGCTTCGATGGTTTGGGCACATGGAAAGGATGAGTGAAAGTAGATTGACGAAAGGAATTTATAAATCTGATGTGGATGGATGCGTTAAACAAGGCAGGCCTAGGAGAGTGTTTTCCGACCAAATCGGAGACATCCTTAAGAAAGCTAGGTTGCCTAGTGCCCATAACCATAGGGCCTGTATGAGGAGAATTGTGGATGTGAAGGAAGCAAGGGAGTTGTGTAAGGATCGTGGTAAGTGGCGCTCCATTGTCTCTGCCTATCCCTGTGGGAAAAAGGCGTGACAATTTGATTGATTGATTGATTGTAAGAGGAATCTTTAAATATAGTATCAATATTTTGTAATTATTATAATGTCTGATGGTATCAGGTTCCCACGAAGGCACATTCGAGAATGTTCGCATGTCGTACACTGGCGAAAATGGGCAGACAATTCGTCAACTTATGTCTGCACATAAACTGCGTCGCGTTGCCATGTGTTGTCTTGCTACTCCACAAGGAAAGCGGCAACATCTCGCAGTTTCTCATGAGAAAGGTTTGTATATTTATATTTAGTCATTATTACTATTTAATACATTATTATTATTTAATAAATTAGTAATGAAAATGAACTTTGGTCGTCTGCGACCGGGGATTGAACCTCCTTTTTTCCATGTGCTCAAACCACCAAAGCAAGAGAATTGTGGATGTGAAAGAAGCGATGGAGTTATGTCATTAACGTGGCAAGTGGCGCTCTATTGTCTCTGCCTATATCTGTGAGCAAAAGGGACAATTCGATTGATTATAATTAACGCATTCAATTTCTAATTATGAAATAGAATCGTTTAAGTTTAATATTTATTAAAAGATGTAACTTAACTTGATTTATTATATTATTTTCAGGAAAATTAACAGTGCTTCAACTCTCTGCACTTCTAAAACAATCTGACTCATCGAAACAAAAATTGATTTTGTCACGTCTGTCATCCGCACCTATTCCATTTACTGTACTCACTCTTAGCGGCAACTCCTGGAATGACGATTTACTCGCTGTTTGTGGGCTCAAAGAATGTCATGTTCTTACTTTCAATAGTGCAGGCGAGTAATTTATTATACTCTTTATTATGAAATGTCTTAACAAAGAAATGTCACTGCCAGAGTGACGTTTTAGGGGTAGTAAACCAAAGAATTTGGAAAGAATAGAATCTGTGCTAAAATAAGAACTAATTCATTGTTATTTGTGTCTCATTAATATAATGTTTATATGTGATTGAAAGAGACAACTACTTGTACTTCAATTCCTTTATTTCAAACGTTGGCACTACTTTTTGCAAATACAACCACTTGTAATTGTATTGACTTTTAATACTGCCTAATTAGAAGTCACGTGGTGGTAAGAGTAGCGGCATAATTGTTCCGTCATCTTTTTTGAAGTATTTTAATGTCATTTGTTATTCTCTCAAATGATCATCAAAACTAGTTATACAACCTTACGAATGTAAAAATGTATATTCACCCCCTTCTTTTGTAAATGTAAAAATGTATATTCACCCCCTTCTTTTATAAATGTAAAAATGTATATTTACCCCCTTCTTTTAAATACCATAAGTGAAAATAGTATAAACGGTTGTATTTTGTAGCTATTTTAGGGCTCCTTCTTAAGTCCAAATTCTTTGTATTAAACATTTTTTTAGAACGTCAGAAACGAAACGAATGAAAATTAAAGAAATTTTATTCAGTTATATGCCTCATTACTGCTCATGTAATATTACCTAACGATCTTGTAATCTATTATTTTAAGACATTCAATGTTACTAAATTGTTCATAAACAATCGGAGACATCCTCAAGAAAGCAAACTAGCCTAGTGCCCATAACCATAGAGCTTGTATGAAGAGAATTGTGGATGTGAAGGACCCTCGCTTCCTTGTGTCAGAATCGGGCAAGTGGCGCTCCATTGTCTGCCTATTCCTGTGGGAGGAAGGCATGACGATTTGATTGATTCGTGAACAATTTATCGTTTCTTTTGTCTTGAAAAGGCAAATGTTTAGAGTCAGTGTGCACAAAAATGCATAATGTTAAAAAAATGCACGAATTAATTTCAAACTGTTAATATTAAAATTTATTAACAGGATCAGTGTCGGAACATTTAGTTTTGAGTACTGGTTTGGACGCGACCAATTACATTATAAAATCAATTTGGCTGCCGGGCTCTCAGACAGAACTTGCGCTTGTTACATCCGATTTTGTGAAGATATTCGATCTCAGCAAGGATCTTAGTAATCCTGTTCACCATTACCTCGTGCCTAGTGGAAAGGTATGTTCGTTTAATTTTTGTTTTACATTTCTATACTAAGCTACTAAGAATGTATCATAAAAACAGAACAATCCAAGTACAAATATCACAGATACATAAAAAATCGTAATTGAAGTATAAATTCCAAGGCGTTCTAAGTAAACTGCAAAAATCATCATGAAACTTTGTACACATTTTTTTTGGAAGTAATACTTGTAGTCACATACGATACTTTTGATAAAAAAATATATTTTACTTTAGTTTCAGCTGTTTGGATAATAAATACAAAAAAGTATATACAGTCGAATTGAGAACCTCCTTTTTTGACTGTGTTATAAACCTAATTTTACGCGGGTGAAACCGCGGGCACAGCTAGTTGGAATATAAAATTGAATAAATAGTGTTTTTTTATCGCTTTTGGTTTAAATGCTTTTAGCCAGTGTAGTGGATGCAACTTAGCAGTTATGAACTGTAGTAGCAGTCGCTTGTAATAATGGGCTGCACTCCAGCCTAACATCAAGTGTTACCACATTGAAAAGAATATATATACATATTTGTTTTTAAAGGTACGCGACGTAACATTCCTTAACCAAGATGGTGTTATGCACATGCTCTGTATGAGCTCTGCAGGCCATATTTATTGGCAACCAATGAGCGAGGAGTCACGTGCCACTAACGGGACATTCTATGTCACCAACACATTGGAAGTACTCCATCCAGAAATCCAGGTATTTATATTAAATATATTAGCTTTGGGCGCATGAAAAGGATGAGTGAAAGTAGATTGACGAAAAGAATTTCTAAATCTCACGGGTGTTTACTGACCAAATTGAAGGCATCCTCATGAAAGCTAGGTTGCCTAGTGCATGAATGTGAAGGAAGCGAGGGAGTTGTGTCAGGATCGTGGCACTCCATTGTCTCTGCCTATCCCTGTGGGAAAAAGGCGTGATAATTTGATTGTCTACTTTTCAATTAATCGTGATGGTGTATTAGTATAATGTTATATATTGTTATCCCAAAATATGCTTCATTACTCTCCTAATAAAGTTGTGTATTCATTCGATCAGGATGTGGCCGGATTAGTCGGCGGCGGTGGAGTATCTATATACTACTCGCATACATTGAAAATGTTGTTCTTTTCGTATGCTAACGGTAAAAGTTTTATGGCTCCTTTGGGTACCGTTGAGGATAGTGTCAAAGGTCAGTGATTTTTTTAGTTTAATTTAATTATTTTTATGATGACAATACCCCACTAACGTTATTTAAGCTGTAAGCGACAGCTACTACAGCTACTGCAAGTAGTGATCGCAACTTACATGCTGATTTGAAACGCGACTAAGTCACTTTACGGTCTGTACATTTGCAAGTGTTGGTACTTCCCTGGATCGGCAGACTAAGCACCACTGTCTACACAAAATATTTTCAGAATCAATAAATAATAAATAAATGTCGATATTTTTTTTATATCTATAATAGTATATATTTTTTTTTTATATATAACGTTTTAATTTTGCTTTGTCCAACTTGCTTAAAAATTATTTGTAAATTTTATTTTTACTTGCGGCCTATCGCTCTGTGTAGGCAAAGGCATTTTACTTTTAGTTTAATAAATTGAAATCCTATATTTGTTATTTAGGCACAACAATGATAACGATCTCAAGTGGATCCAGCCAGAAGGAAGGTGGTCGTGGTAGCGGCAGCAAGGGCGGAGTTCAATCCTTATGTCAATGGTCAGAAGTTGCTGGTCATCCTGGATTAGTCACAGCAGTCATGCAGGCTTCGAACAGCCCTGTTGTGCTCATGCTCACACCTAATACTATATATGTGCAGGAGATAAAGGTAATCAATATTTAGACCACTGATAAATAAATAAAATAAAAAATTATAAATTAACTTAATTACCATCTTCAGATTTTACCGGTCAAAGCTAAGATAACGGACGTGGTTTCAATCCGTCACTGGTATGGCGGCGGTACTGAGCAAAGAAGCACATTGATACTACTCTGTGAAGATGGTAGTCTGCGTTTATATTCAGCAGTTCCAGAGAACACTGGATATTGGCTCTCGCCATCCATTCAGCCATCACTTACGCCCAGGAAGAGACCCAAGCCGTACGCTACAAAAGGAAAAACACAACAGGTATTTTTGCGAACCTCAGCAATTTTAGTAATGCGTAGTGTTTATTCGCTACACACCACCAAAGATGGTGTATTGCGAATCTTAACTCTTTGCAACTCTTACAGACTCTTCAAACTGACAGTAATTATATTTTATATATTTTCAAATAACAGAGCATGTATTTTATGTAACAGAGAATTTGCTAAATTTGCATTCCATTAAAAAAAAGTGTTTGATAAAAAGTGCATGTCTGTGTAGCCTAGGTAAAATCACTGGTACTTCAATAAAAAAACCATTTGGCAAAAATAGCTTTTACTTATTATTGACAACTCTTTTGTTTCTTTGATATCCACATTTTTGATATCCACAACCGAAGTACATTTATTTATATCATAGATACATTGTGGTTTTGAACTCGTGGTCTCGGTTTGCGTAACCATTGCACTGCCACTACTCCACCGGCGCCTTATTTATCCTAATACATACTCTAAAGTTAAAAACGCTGCGGACTCCTGTTAGAGAATAATATCATATATTTTATTGCAGGCAACAATTAAAACTGACAATGGACAACCGCCCCAATTCCCAGTCGACTTCTTCGAACATTGTGTTGCTATGAGCGAAGTTGAATTTGGCGGGAACGATTTACTTGAAGTTTATAATACAGCTCAGATTAAACATCGTCTCAATACTACTGGTTTGTATTACATTATGATTTTAACAATATATAACGCCTTTAATTCCCACAAGGATAGGCAGAAACGACGCCATGCTGCTTAATGCTCAAAGATGATTTAATATATATATCTTCGGCTTTGTATAGTTTCATCGTTAATTGTCACGCCTTCATTCCTACAAGAATAGGCAGAGACAACAAATCGCCACCTATCATGATCACGAGACAACTTTCTCGCTTTCTTTGCATCTACGATTCTCTTCATACATACTCTATTGTTATGTATACTCTACAGCTTCCTACTATTTTAGGGATTTGAAAAACGTTCAACCTTCTGGGACATTCCAATAACGTCTTTCTAGATAACGGCAAAAAAAATCTTAATTATTAAATAATAGATATTAAAATAAACGCGATAGTAAGCCGCATAAAATTTGTTTAACTCATTAATCAATTGTACGCGCAAAATTTATAAAAATACTAGATATCAAAATGTCGTTAGTCGTATAAAGAATAGAGCTAGGCATTTTCCTAGTAGAAGGACAATTAATAGGATAATAATGATACGCGATATCTGATGTCGACATGCCTGGTGGTAAGCAAGGAAAACGCCAAGAGCGCCGACAACTGACAGAGCTTTTATTTTACGGTCGATTCAGTCGCCCCAAATCGACCGTCACTATGTAGGTTCAAGTTACAATAATAGATTTAGACGTTGTTTCTTTCACAGGACTGTATGTAGTGTCTACAAAAATGAGCGGATTTCAAGTGGAGATAACAAACTCTGATCCAAATATGGTTATGTGCGGTTTTAGAATATTGCTGGGTACACAGGACGTTGCTAGAACACCGGTGCACATAGAGGTTGGTACTATACATTTTTTTTACATTTTTACATAAGTTTACATAAGGCGGGGAGCATTCATATGTCGCGCTACAAACAAAAAAAAGTGTTTAAATAAGTAGGTTGAAGTTTCATTGGATATGTAGTATCAAATAAAACATGTGTATCCTATAAATTGTCGTCCCTTAATTCCAACAAGGATAGGCAGAGACAACAGAGTGCTGTTTTCCACGATCCTGTTACAATTACTTCACGTTCACATCTTCAAAAAGTTGGTGTATTCATACTTCCTTCAGCAAACTAATTAATTTTAAATATATTACACATATAAATTTAAGTGTATTTAATTTTATTACCCAATGATAATACTGTTTATATTATATTATATTGTATTATATTATGTATGTGTTATACATGTTATTTGTGTATCTATATATCTATGAATATATTTATGTATATATGAATAATTTATATATTTCTCATAATGTAATTGGTTACCTATTTTTATATTTTATTTTGACCCTACCTCTTATCTACACTGTCGGATCAACATCCTAAAGTCCTAAAGGTTTGACTGGTAGAGAATGACTTTGGCATTAAGTCCGCCTTTGTACCATTGTGCATTAAGTTTTTAAATAAATAAAATAAATAATTTTCTTAAAGCAGACTATGTTTATGGGCACTGTGGGCTTATTTTAGAAATTTCCCCGATTTGGTCGACGACCAATCCCCTGTTACTTGCCTTCGATTTATTCCGATGCTAAACACTTACGTCTTATGTTTTGCCAATGAACGAATCTGCTTCGCCTCCGGGAGTATGTGTTAACTCCCAAAGTCGAGTCGGGGGTTAAGCGGTGTTCGAGCACTCCAATTGTGACGTGACAAAAAAATATCTAATTTATTTCGATACAAAAAAGAAAAGACAGATGTGATTTCCACCTTCAATTAGCCAATAGACTCGTATAAAGTTGTTTGATGCAAGTGACTAAGTCGCGTTTGAAAGTTGCCGGTTTCAACTCGGATTTTATTTACAGATTTATGGCAGGCCAATCTTGACCATCGTGTCACGTAGTCGCTGGTTCGATATTCCCTTGACTCGAGAAGAGTCACTGCATGCAGATAAGAAGCTGGTCATTAGTTTTGGACCTTCTCAAGATCCCGATGGTGTCACTATGGTTGATTCCATTAAGGTACGATGTGTTTTTTATTTCAAAATCTAATTTCTCTACGGAGGCGTTTTACTTATTTCTCACACGATTTTAAAAAGTAAATTTGTATATAATGCGATTAAAATAAGAATGGGACGGAATCGGCGTCGTTTTGTGACGTCCGACCAACTTCACTTTAGTATGGTGTCTTTTTCTTTGCGGACCGTCAGGAAAAAGACACATTTAATTCAGTGAAGTTAGTCAACAGCCCGTCCTGTTCTCATTCTAATAGCATAATATAAGTATTTTATTCATTAAATTGAATTCATAGATCGCTCGTGTTCACAGTTAATTTACAGCTCATACAACAATATCTCTATACACAGCCAGCAATCTCAACTTGGGTTTCCCTTGCTGCAGCCTTGTTCCATGTCTTTATTATATATTTATAATATCTTTTAGGTTTATGGTAAAAATAAGGAACAATTCGGATGGCCAGAGGACAATGAAGACCCTGCTGCGTGTGCTACAACAAGCAAAACTGCACAGGTATAAACATTTTTATTGCGATATTTTTTGGTCATACTTCTAAACTAAGCTCAAGTTCTTCGGCTTCTTCAATTAACTTGTCAAAATAATCAAATTTAAAAGTAGTTTTTTATTACAGTTTATTATAACAGTCGAGTATTTTTTGACTTATACATAACAAACAAACAAAAAATCAAATCTTTTCTCTATATATTGTAAATCATTAATATTTTGTTTGTTTAGGACGCAGATAATAACAGCGGTGGTTGGAAACCGAGTGCTCTGGAGCGTTTAGCATGTGCAGCGCTTGAAGCGATCGAATTGGGCGCAGCAGGTGGCGCTATTTTACCATATGTCGCCGACGAAGGCGCTGAGTCTGCTAGGAAGTTGCTCTGTGCACCTGCTAGTGCGCAGTTACATGCTCGGGCCCAATGTTTACTGCGTGCAGTACATCAATCTAATTATCATTTGTATAAGGTAAATTAATTGTTACTTGTTATTTTTAGAACTAAAAAGAAAAATTAATGAAAGAGAAGGACCAGCAGGATTGACAAAACATCTTTTTTGTTTAGTATTTTATAGCTAGTCTACAAACCGTGAAATTACTTAATCGCGGCGTAGATACTACTGCTAATTCCAGATATTTAACTGTATTAGCAATAGTGTCCATACATCACGGTCTGTACACTTAAAAGTGTAGGACTATAACACCTCGCATGATGTGCCCTTCTTCACTGCTTAAACTTATTATTGTTTATATCACGAATACACTTCTATTAAAAATAAATATAATGCCAATTATTACTTTTTAGCAGATAGGCAAGTCCGCAGATAGACGAACTTGCTCCCACCGCAGTCGTCCAGAGCCCTTTTTACCCGGCGATCATTATACTGCGCAGCTTTAAAGTCAGCGATCTTTTTGTCTGCCGAAAACTATACCTACTAGTCTAAAAATATATTTTATTAAATGTCCTCACATATGTTGTTTTAGGATCAAGCCATTCTCAAATATGTACGTGATCAACTACGTGATCTTCGCGACACAACGGACACTCGCAATATTGATCCAGAAGCATTCTTCAGATTGATTTTAATGATTCGCGCTGTTGCCATCGCAAGACCTCTCAATTTAGTGAAGTTCACTGGCCCCACACCACTCAAACCTGCACGCGGTTAGTATTGTCATTACCTTTTTTTATTGTGGCTTGACATATGACAGCATCTCGCCTGATGTTAAGCTAGAGTGGGGTCCACGATTGGAGGTGATTGTTACTCTAGTGGCTGGGAAAGAATACCAATTAAGCGACATTAAGCCAGTCTTTTGGATGTAAATCAATAATTATTAAATTAAAAAACATGAATATACATAAACTAAATTTAAGCTAATATTATTTTTTAATTTCTAAAGCACTTTTTCAACATTTTTCTTCTTTAGGTGATTGGTCTGAATTATGGAATTCAGCTTCTGATGATAAAGATGCGCATGTCTGCGCGCTTATGATGAACGTTTTCTGGCGTCTTGCAAGTTGCCGGAGTGCAGCAAATCCAATTCCAGCGAATCCGCAAGCTATCCTTACGTATGGCTTGAAACATGTCGAGTACACCCTTCACGCTATCGCAGACATTCTTCATGCTTACCAAATGAATTCTGACGAGAATATGGTAAATATTTGTTTACACTACTTCTACTTTTAGATTTTAAGACTGTGATGTGATGTCGCTTCTAGTTTTGGCTTATATAATCTAACTAGGAACTTTACTGCTGTTAACTCCTAATTGTAGGATACAAGAATAACTCACCTCCTCGGTTATATCACTCATGTGGTCGAACAGTTCGTTCCTGAGGTACCTTTAAATTAAAGTCGCTTTATTAGATCGGGTGAAGGAAAGTTATGGGAGCGAATGAGAGGACCACCGAACTTTAAATTCACTCCAAGCAGAATTAAATATAATTTAAATATGCTAGATACGGCAGTTTACTACTGGTTTTAGAGATAAACTTGTACAGAATAAAAAGCAAGCTCAAAAATATATATCTAAAATTTAAAATTTAAAGCATGTATGTTATATTTAAATACTTTGATGTATTCCTTAACTTCTGTGAATTCTAGTGATTTCTTCCTGTTAATAATATTATATAATCTTTAGTAAATAAAATAATTGGTGATTTTCTTTTCAGACACAATTTTGTAATCAAATCTACCTGTCTCTGCTCTTAGCTGAGGATCACGTGATCAGTTTTGGAATCAAAACGGCAATAATGAGGGTTCTTAGACCGGCCATTAAGAGACGTAGGGTTTATATCCCATCTCCTCCAACTACACCAGGTAACTCAATGTGCAATAATTTAAAAACAATATTTTAATTTATAATTTAATGATTCTCGAGGAAGCCCTAATGAAATATTATGAAATGAATGTACTGCAATATTATCAAGTTATTAATGTAAGTTAGTAATTTTCTTTACCACGTAAATGAATTACGTGATAGGGACCCTTGATTTATACCGGGTGTAAAGAGATATAGGGCGACCCTCGTAACCAGAGCATGTTAATTGTTTTTTTATTAGATAAAGACTAATAAACAAAAGTAGCAGTATACTTTTAGTAGTCTATCACATGGTCAAATTAATTGCTATTAATGTCAAATTAATGTCTATTTATACCCGGTATTTGGAAGCTGAAGTGGCAACCACGAACCGGAGGCCGCAGCATAGGTAGGCCTCTCACTAGGTGGACTGACGACATAATAAAAGTCACGAACAAGCAGTGGATGCATCTGGCTTCTTGTCGTTCGGAATGGCGTTCTAAGGGGGAGGCCTATGTTCAGCCATGAACGTCTTGCTGATGATGATGATACTAAAAAGGAGTTTAAATTAGGTGCGGCATCATCAGCTACAAATGCCCAAGCTCCTGGTTCAATCACTGAAGCTACCGCATCTGAACAAGAATTAAATGCAACCCGCGAGGACTTTATGGACGTTGACGATTCACTTGGACCTATGATTTTATTGGCTAATGAAGGAGGTAACGATTAGCTAAAATTTTAAATGCTTAGCTCATTCGTCTTTATGAGATGCTTATTGTCGTGGAGTAATAGCCGCTTAGGTCTACTTTGACTTCTATTAGTATTTTATAGTCTTAATGTTCCATTAGTATCCTGCTTGGATACAAAATTATACATATTATATATTATATAATAATAATATATGTATATAATATGTATGTTACATAACTTAATAAAATTAATATATAATTTATTTATTATAATAAATATAAAATATAATATTGTCAAGGAATCATTCATATTATTTTGCTTTAAATTTAATATTTAATTATAATTAGCCGTACTATAATGCACGCAGGCAGACTTAATGCTAGTCTACTACTAGCAATAAATATAACCTTATTACCTACTACTATAATACTAAAACTATAAACATAATACCTTGTGCATTCCTTACACATACCTAAATCAATCAATCAATCAAATTGTCACACCTTTTTCCCACAGGGAATAGCAGAGACAATAGAGCGTCACTTGCCACGTATCTGACACAACTCAATATATATCCAAATATAGCAACTGAATCACTAACAAAGTCTCAGAACGGTATATAAAGCGATTTGTTAGCAGGTCTAGAAGGTATGCTCGACATTCCAGCTGATGCGGACGACGAGACCATGGTGGAGTTAGCAATAGCGTTGTCACTTCAAGACCAACCAAGGAGACAGCCACCTGCAGCACCCTCTGCTCCCCCGCCGCCTGCGCCACCTGCACCTGCGCCTGCGCCTGGGTTCAGTGATCAAACTGCCTCGCCACCTGGGTTAGTACTATACTAGAATGTTCTGTTATCAACACATGTAAGCGACCGCAGTCGGCGCGGGAGAGATACCATAGCGATTCGGAAACGAGGACGATATAAGGCCGACTTGGGCTTGACTATTTGACTTCAATTGTGCTTGTGATTATTTGTATTGTTTTGCGCTTTTAGACTAATCGGCCCTTTTAAGAATCTATAGAACCTTACAATATTAAACACAGTTTCTATTTTAAAAATTTAGAAGTGTATTAATTTGTCTGAAAGAATGATAAGTATTTGACGCCCTCACCTGATGAAACGACCTCATCATTTTAAATTAATATTTGTGTTTAACAGATCCGACGATGAAGCAAGCACGGCTGCGACAGATGGAAGTACACTTCGTACATCACCAGCAGAAGCCGCTGGGTCAGGAGGCTCTGATTCTGGAGCATCAGGTGCTGATAGCATCGGAGGAGTTTCTGGACGTTCTAGTGCTTATGGTGAATATAATATGTGTATTTGTTTAGTCCAAGAATACATTTATACAGTCGGCCTAGTGGAGATTGAAGCAACTGTATAATTGAACTTTTTTTAGTCGTAGGCGCTCTTGGACCACCTCTTGCTTATTATCGGGCAAGTCGAGGTCAGGCGATTTGACCAATGTAGATTTTATAAAGAATATTAATGAAGTTCAAGATCTCTATGTCGTCAAGCCTTATTTACTATTTTTATTATCAAATTAAATTATTTGAATTGTATAAAATTTACCTGTAAGCGTAATAATAATGTGTTGTACGACTTGTTTTAGGCGAAATGGCTCATGCTACTTCTGCTGGTACTATACCTTCTTCAAGCGGAGCTGCGCGCGCTGCTACACCAGGTAACATTGATTTATAATTTAGTTTATATTTTAAATAAATGACTAATACAGTAAAATATTCATTTTATAATCTAGTCCCTACACTTCAACAGTTATTTGTTAAATTTCATATGTATTTTTAAATCTTTTTTATCGTTTATACATTGACGTCATATATACAATTTAAGGCGACCGTGGTCTAGTGGTAGTGAAAAAATAGTTTCGCAAAAATGGACTTCGCTTAAAACTGAGGCAGCCGATATGCTTTTGGCACTTTCGACGACCGTACAGGTACTTAAGATGTCGGTACAGGAAAGTCTAAATTAATTGTTAAGTCACTTGCCTGATGAATATATACATATATTTAAAAATATTTAAATACTGTGATCAAAAAGTAGACTTTTCACTTTAAAATTCCAGTCCAAACGCATAACATATTTTTTTATGTTGGCACAACCTTAACAGACGACTCAGCCTAATTTACTTAACAGAAGGGTCAGTTGTTAATGAGTAACGCTTGTAGTTAATGTGTAGAGGTTAACGTTAACAAGGTATTTTTTTCTTATGAGTTTTTTTTTTCATTTGGATAATTGGCCTAGGTATTTGAAATTAAAGTCTTATTTACTATTATACTTTTTGATCACAGTTATGTTTTTTTCCTAATAGGCCCATCAACATCCGGAACACAAGCGACAGCAGGAAGCAGCCGTTCAGTGGAAGCTGAGGGTGAATCCAAGAAAATACACACGCTGCGATTTGCTTTGCTTGCTGAAACACTTACCGTTTTCCCAACATTTAGAATGTTAAATGGTTTACGGGCTATGCCGTTTGTACAGGTACATTTTTGACACGTTTTGCAGCCAAATCAATAGGGCTACAGTCTTTAAATTTTTACAGTATAAGCATCTGCGACTGAGGCAGCCGTGAACTAACTCGGTGTTTTCAGTCGTCGTCACTCTTGGACCTCCTCTTGCTTATCATCAGGCGGGTCGTGGTCAAATGTCGTGTCATAATAAAAAAATATCTTATTGACACAAAGCTATGACGAAAAATATTTTGAGAACTGGCTTCCTAGTTACAGGAAGGCGAAAAAAATGTCGACCTCTGTCGAGTGTGGTGTCTTAAAGCTTGTTTTAAAATTGTTTAAATCAAAGGCAGGAAAAGCCACCAAATACAGATTTATTGATAAATCTTTTTTTTTTTCGTTTTGGCTCTACTGAATTTACACCCTATATAATCGACTGCAAGTGGCAAGCGGCAAGCTAACTACCGCCTTGTAAATCTTTGTTCACGAAATAAACTATAATCTACGTCTGGAGGTTCTCTAGAAAAAGTGTTGCCAAGGTCACTCTCCTACTGTCTGAATAATTTTGCCTCTGCACAGACGGCATATGAGGGGAAGTCAAAAAATTCGTGAAATATATTTTTTTTATTCTGACTCGACATCTGACCTCGACCCGCCTGATAGTAAGCAAGAAGAGGCCCAAGAGTGCCGACGACTGCGAAAGTCGAGTCTTCACGGCTGCCCCAGCGCCGTCACTATGCCGGCCAAAGGTGCTTCTTCATGCATCGCTTGAAGGATCCAAGGCTATAAGATGGAGAGAACACATGGGCTGGTAAAGCATTCCACTTGTCGATTGTTCTACAAAGAAATGACGCTCCGAACTTTTAGTTCGACTGCCGATTCGGTCGACAAAATGCGGATGTTTTCCCCGACCTGTATTACGGGAGTGAAAAGACGAGGTAAGGAACAAGGTTAAAAAATTACAATGACGCAATAGGGCTGAAACTCGGTTTTATATACTAATGATGAGTCCCCAATTAGAATGACACTAAGAGAGCTCCTATCCCCACTATTCCACGAACTTTTAGACCTCCCCTCGTATATTCTTCATTCGTATATTCAAATTGTCACGTCTATGGCACTAGGCAACCCAGCTTTCTTGAGAATGTCTCCGATTTGGTCGGCAAACATCCATTTACATGAGATTTATAAATTATTTACGTCAATCTACTTATATTCGTATATTCCCCTTGTATATTGTTAAATATTACAAATAAATATTGAACTGAAATGTATAATTTGCCAGGGATACATGTGAATAAATTCTGTTGAAATTCTCTTTGACAGGTTATACTAACGCTGGCCGGTGATCTTGAAACTTGTAATGAGAATGAGCGTGTTATATTGGAGAAATTATTAGATATGCTCGTAGCTGAATTGGATATGTCACAGAAAGCTGAACCGGAACGTTCGCCCAGGCGTGAATTGCAGCTCGTTATTATGCGATTGCTCAGTAAGTTTACATTATTTCTTCTTAAAGTTTTTTTAGTCTATAATTTGGAATCTGCCGATGTGTATATACAGTTTACAGACTGTAAAGTGACTTGGTCGCGTGTCGGAATTAGCTTGTAAGTTGTCGGCTACAACTAGGCCGGTAAGTGAATGTGGATACTTGCACTTGTTTAACTGTAGCAGCAGCTAAACAATTCATGGACCGACTGTTTCGACTGTCGGATTCAGTATCACGACTATAATATCACGGGTGTGAAAAGACTAAGTAGGAACTAGGTTAATGGTCTTGTCGGAACATTAAGTAGCTATTATACGTTAAGTAGCTTAGTATAGAAATATAAAGTTAAAATTATAGTTTTTTTTATTGTTTATTGTGGCTCGACATAATATGACAGCACCCCGTCTGATGTTAAGACAGGACCTAGAGCCTGTCTCCCCCCGCCTTTTTTTAATAACAAATATTTGTATTATTCAGTATAATCATTAAATATTACAAATATAAGCCATTGAACTTTTTTATCTCTGACCGGGAATCGATTCTGTGACTTTACGTGTAACTAATGCACTGAGTCTGTCTTTAAAATATAATAGTATAAATTTTTTAATTTGTTTAGGCGTTTTAATGGCACGATGGAAATTAACTGGTGGCCGGCCAGGTGTGTCGTCGGCTGCTTCGTGTACAGTTCAAATATCACGCCTTGCTGCCACGTCATTAGTAAAAGCCGGTGCACCAGCGCACTGTTATAATATTCTGGAAGCTTTGTTGCCGTATTGGAAGGAAACGGGTACTAGTAAGTATTAGCTTTTGGTTTACGCCAGGTACGCAAAAAATATATTGAAGGCACCTACAATATTGTAAAACTCACAGAATACTATTTTGTACTAATATTAAATATATACCTTATAGTATATAATACTATTTTGTGAATTTTACAATATACAGTTACGGATGCAAATAGTCTTCAAAAAACCTATATTTTGTACATAAAAAAATATAATATATTCATACCTTCACTAAAGACTTTATTATAGAAGATATTACAAAATACAAATAATAACTTCATGTGAAAACATTACTTTCGTATCTTTCATACATAGGTAAAAACATTTTTACCAAATATAAACCTAAACAATTAATTTATTTAAATATTACACCACTATTTAACTAATAAATTAAAGCAGACAATCTCTAAACATACTTCTGTCAAGATAAATAAAAAAAAAACTGATCGAAACAATAAAAAAACACCTATAATACAGTTTGAGCATAATTTTATTAGGGTAGGGACTTTATGCCTATTTAGACTACACTGGTTATATGCTGTAATTTCCTTGAGATTTCTTCTCGTATGCCTTTCCAAAGTCACGGTAGAGTCTCACAATGCGCAAGAGCCGGAAGGCCTATGCGATAAAAATGATTTGATTTTAATATCTAGGCAAATCATATGATGCTGTAGGCAACCATTTTTAAAGTATATTTTTATTGTGGCTCGACATATCACAGCATATGATGTTAAGCTGGTATGCGGTCTATGAATGAAGGTGACTGCTAGTACTGTTATATAACAGTAGCAGTCGTATTCACTGTGCCGCACTAGTAGAAACTGACAACTCTCAAGTTGATCCCGAAAATAATAAATGACTGAATTAAAATTAACGTGTAAAGAACAAAAGCATGCTACATAACTCATTTATTTGTTTAGCTGCAACAATACCCCCAGAAGGGCAGAAACTTTTGAAACCACTGGCACAACAACCTTTACCGGATATGCAACCTTTCTTTGTCAGAGAATATGTTAAAAGTAAGTTTAAAAAATACATTCTTTTATTAAAAAATATTTAATTAAATTAATAACTAGATCGGGGATATTCTTTAAAAATCAGAAAAAGTCGAATGTTTGAAGAGAACTGTGGACGTGAAGTAAATGAGTTAAGTCGAAATACTGGAAAGTGTGATTTCATTATCTCTATATCCTTGTAGGAATTGAGGCGTGACAATTTAATTGATAGATAAAATATAAGTACAAAAGTATGTTCTTTGTGTTACAATAACAGTGTCCTGTCTAAGCCGAAATGACGCGTCAGACAAGTTTCTTGAATGTAATTAAAAAAATACTTCAGAAATGAGATCCATTTTTACCAAATGTATCATAGTAGCAAGAGTATATTAAAGTAGGCGGATCGTCAGCCCACAAGGTGGACCGACGACTTGCTAAAGGTATACACCGCAAAGGATCACACTTTGGGAGATCGCTCCAAAAATAGACGACTAATGGTTGACGTGAAATGATAATGATTATATTTTATTTTGTGCAGCTCACGCTTTGGACATATTCGATAACTATCCACACTTGATAATGGAGATGGCTCTTCGTGTGCCATGCCAGATATACAAGTATTGCGACCCAGCACAATTTGATGATAATTGGCGGTCACTTCTTTGTGAATATATGATGAATCAGCATACACCTTTAAGGTATAGAGAAAAACAATTATAAAATATATATTTTAAATAGAGTAATTACAGTAGTGGTCGTCAGTCTGTTGGTGGTCGCATAGTGACGGCTTTTTTCAGTCGTCAGCACTTTTGGACCTCCGTCATGCTTACCATCAGGCAGTGGTGTACCGATCAGATACGACGCCTAGGGCAAGCATCGAGTTTGCGCCCCTTCATAAGTTACCTAAAACTAAAATAAACATAAATACAACATTTATACAGTCAAAAACCTTGCTAAAAATTTTCTTCAACTAAGCTTTTAACTCTTAGACTAATCTGGATGACACCAAGAAAACTCTCTCTAACTCGGACTGATTTTCTCTTGGTTTATTACTATTTTAAAGTTTTATAATTTGCAAATTGCGCCTCCCTTTGAATGGCGTCCAGCGGGGTTAGGTTGGGCAAGTTAAAACGTTTATCGTCTCTCGTCGGCGATTGTCAAAATAATAAAAGCTAGGCTAAACGAATATCGTCTGTGCGACGACACGTTTGATCATTATCATCACTAGTCTCAATTTGGTGGATTTAGCCTTTTATTATTTCGCCATTCGTCGACGAGAGACGATTATCGTTTTAACTTGCCCCACCTAACCCCGCTGGGCACGTGCCCTTCCTGCCACATTCTGGTTACGCCAATACTATCAGACAGGTCTAAGTCAGATGTTGAGTCACAAGAATAACAAATAAAGATAATATACACTGGTAACTTTCAAGGTGACACTACTTAATATTATATATTGAAAGTCAGGACCGTGGCAAGTGGCGCTCCATTGTCTCTGCCCATTGCTGTGGGAAAAAGGCGTGAAAATTTAATTTGATTTTTGATATTCCGAATATCGGAATAAGAATACAAGAAAGTGAAGTGACAAGTGGCGACAATTTTCCCCTAAGTGCGTATACAAACTGTACGTACAGTGGACCTGGTGCCGACTTCAATGGACTTGGACTACTTCAATAAAAGTTTTCATAAATTAAAAATATTTTCACAGGAAACAAATACGGAAACTCTTACTTATGTTATGCGGTACCCGCGAGCGTTACCGTCAACTTCGCGATATACATTCCCTTGATACGCATCTGAGTTCTGCAAGTACATTACTAGCTTCTGAGCTACCTTATGATAAGCTCGTAGAGCTTATGGATCATCTTAAGGTAAATATCATGTGTTGTTTTCAGTGTATTTTGAGTTATGTCCGGATAACTTAAGGTCAGAATATAATGCCAATTAGGAACATTTTAATTACTATCTTAGATATTGTGCAGTGTATTGTAAAGCAGAATATCTTTATATTCTTCACTCATAAAACACTAGGAGACGCGTTGTCATATGACGACCCAAATATACACATATTAAAAAAACTGGTTTTACTTGTCTCAAGTCACTCAGACCCTAGGTCGCCAGTGTAAATGATTAACATGTTCTGATTTTTCCAATAATAGACATATTAGCATCATTAGAAATATAAATTCCTAATGATGTTAATATGTCGCATTAAAATGGTACGTCTGAGCATACGGGACAGTCCTATGAGAACAGCTAATGGAGGACAAAATCAATATCTACAGAATTAAGAAAACAAAAACTACAAAATGAAATAAACATATAATTACGTTTATAAAAGAAATTTCGTTTTTATTATAAACATAATATATTTTGTTATGTTTGGTTTTCAAATTAATATTTACGATAAATTGTATTAATATTATTCATTTTTGACCACAGGCTTGCGCAGAAATAGTGCAGGCTCGCACTGGTAACTGGCAACACGTTTGCCTTACCGAACGCCGGGAATCATTATCCTGGTTACTTCAAGTCGCAGGAAAAGTCAATCCTCATGTAGCACCAGCTGTCTTACAACTTATACAGGCTGCTCTTGTTGCGCCAACACCGTCACAAGCTATTAAGGTAAATATAAAAATCAATCAATCAATCAAATTGTCACGCTTTTTCGCACAGGGATAGCCAGAGACAATAGAGCGCCACGATCCAGACACAACTCCCTCGCTTCATTCACTTTCACAATTTTCATTCATAGAGCTGGAATGAAGAGAATTGTGGATGTGAAAATATAAAAATGATCATAACATAACAGAATATATATTCAGACAATTATTATTTTGTAATGATGTACAATTGACGACCTTATAACTAAAAAGCAACTTTAGGTTACAAAGTTTAAGGTAGTATAATAGATATGGCCTTGGGGTGCATTAATTATTTAGATTTGTAACAATACTCAATAGATAAATAACATATTCTTATGATATACATAATAGAATTTAAGTTAGTTAATAGAAGTAGTTGCCTATTCGGACAAAGGCTTCCTCCAGCGATCTCCACTGTCGGCTGCAGAAGTGATTGCATCCATCGGTTTTCGCTAACTCTCCTACTCAGTCTCCTACTGTCCACACGTTTAATTCAAGACAAGGAACTATATGAAATATATTTTATGAATATATTTTGGTTTCGACTATAAAATATTGACAACTATTATTCTTGTACCACTATTGTTCTAATTTATTCTGTTTTCTACCTGTGTCAAAAGGTGTGATAATTTTTACGCCATATACTCCTAGGTTTCACACCAACATAATTTGAATTTCAATGGATTTTTCGCCAATATGTAAAACCTATTTTTTAGTTTAAGAAATTTTTACTTTATATTTTTAAAATTGTAAAACATTATATTAATATCGAGAAAGATTTGACTGAAAAATAATGTCTATCTTATGTCTTCAGCCATCTACAGATTGGTCCGAGCGCGAGAAAAGTGCTGACAGTGATGCGTTTGTTTCGGATGGATCCAAATTCCAAGATCAAAAGGTTCCTCAATTGGTGAATCTGCTTTTAAGTCAGGTATTATACTTTTCACTTTATTGAATTTATCTATAGCCTAGCGAAACGTGCCGTGCTAATAACCAAAAATAAACGCGATTGTAAACCGCATAAAAGGACATTTTTTTATGGGGACTTGGGCTTAATTGTATTAACAGTTTAATATGAATTTTAAAATAGTTTAATGTACGAAGATTACAATGTAATTGGAATATATTCTTTATTATGCATAGTTTAGGTGTGCAAAATGATCAAACTATAATTATGGCAGTGGTTGACAGATAATACAAAATCCATATCTTATCTACCAAATAACTTAATTGCACAGCAATTAAAAGCATAATGGTTATTAGTTTTAATAATACAAGTATCGAAACTACCATATATATTTTTTTTCATTATTGGACATTACAAAAGTAGTACATAAAAGCCCAAAATGAATGATGTCCTTTGTTAAATCATCTTTAAATACTTTTATACAGATCCCACAGGACGAGTTCCGTAAGTTTGTTAAGGTGTTCTTGCTGGAGACAAATTCCACTTCAGTCCGTTGGCAAGCTCATTCGCTAATGCTCGCTATTTACAAGTAAGTTACCTTTCTAATATAATATAACTTCGTTCCTTTTTTGTCTAATTATTATGTTATTTATTTTAGGCTTAGGTGATTTTTATTTTTTATCACATAGACAATTTATATTATTTATAATTAATAACATTTTATTTTGCATAGCAGACATACATATTCAATTGTTACTCATTAAATCCCACAGAGATTGCCAGAGATAACGGTGGAGCGTCACTTTCCACGGTCCTGACACAACTCTCCCACTTCCTTTATGCGAACATATCTCTATATCAATCAATCAAATTGTCACGCCTTTTCCCACAGGGATAGGCAGAGACAATGGAGCGCCACTGACCACGATCCTTACACAACTCCCTTGCTTCCTTCACATCCACAATTTCTCTTCATACGGGCTCTATGGTTATGGGCACTAGGCAACGTAGTTTTCTTGAGGATTACTCCGATTTGGTCGGAATACACCCTTCTGGGCCTGCCTTGTTTAACGCATCCATCCACATTAAATTTATAAATTACTTTAGTCAATCTACTTTCACTCATCCTTTCCATGTGCCCAAACCATCGAAGCATTCCTTTGTCAATCATAATATCATGATATTATATATCTATATCATATCATCATTTTCTCAATTCATGTTTGCATAAGTATAATCCCCTGCAATTGCTGAGCGCTGGGAACTTTAAGTAACGAAACATGACCAATAATTTCCTGATGGTATTGGCCAATATCAGACAGTGCTACGTCACTTTGGGGTCATCCCGTCGTATGACGTCATGATCCAAGCGCATCAGCAATAACCGAAGATAGTATTTTTTTTAAAACTAAATCTGACGTCTTGTCTGTAATGCTTCATTGTCTCTGTATTTCTTCTATTCTGTCACTTATTGCCATGCTTTCAAAACTATTTTTGTCTCCTTCTTTTTTACGGTTATCGTCATACTGGTTATTTTTGTTTAGTGAGATGCGACATCTGACCTTGTCTTGCATGATGGTAAGCAGGGGAGGAGCTAGAGACCTGACGATTATATTATTTACAGTTTCCTCTGTCGCGTAACCATGCCAGCCGAAACTAAGCCCCGTTTTCTTTTAAGAATTTCCCCAGTATGCAATCTTTCAAATACATTTTGAAATTTTTAGCAACTCACCACAAGCGGATCAAGCGAACATTCTGTCGATGCTTTGGTCATTATGGCCAACACTACCACAATATGGACGCAAAGCTGCACAATTCGTGGATATTATTGGATACTTCACGCTTAAAACACCTGATATTGATACGGAGGTTTGTATTAGTTACTCATATTTACTAAGCTACTAAGTGCCTTGTATCACAAAAACAGGACGACCTAAGTGCTTGTATCTAACATACATTGGTACTGGAAAGTGTTTTGAAATTGCTACCACTACATCACAGTTGCCTTAAATTTTCATGGTTTGATATTTTTCTTCTTATTTTTATTATTTTGGCTCGACAGCCCCCTGATGTCAAGCTGTCAATAAATAGACGCGACTACACTTAAATAAATGCAAGTCATTTCACGATGACTTGCATTTATGTTTCCTTTAAAGTGGTGGTACTTTTACTCTTTTATGTCTTTGTATAGTCTATAAGTCTATGATAATCATAGACACTGGATGAATTGATTGAAGTGGCAAACGATATCGCCGATCTCTCTTTTTCCATACAAACAATTGATATTAGCTTTGATATTAGTTCCATCGACTCTAACGTAACCTCGATTGACTTGTCATTGGACTGGGTAGTTTGATGGTTTTGCAAGAACTATTTATTTCCAATAGAATATTATGATTCCTCGCCATATTTATGATTAATCTTGATTTTTTTCTACTCGTAAATTACAAATATATAATACTTTAAATATAATTTTGGTGTATAAATATTGTTTTTATGTGTTTAGCAATACATCAATATGGCTGTTGAATTACTACGCAAGCAGAATCAACTGCTCGCCTCCCACGGGAATGCCTCTCTGTATGCATCACTAAGCGCATACGTCGAGCTGGATGGCTATTACTTGGAATCTGACCCGTGTCTTGTTTGCAATAACCCTGAAGTGCCTATGACTACTATTAAATTACCAACTATCAAGGTTTGTATAAATGAAAATAATGTTTGTCGTAGTAAATTTTGTGACTCGACATATGACAGCACTCCACCTGATGTTAGGCTGAAGTGCGGTCCATTAATGGGATGACTGCTACTACAGTGATATAGCTGTAAGTAGCAGTCACATTCATTATGCCGGTCTAGTTGGAATAGGCAACTTACAAGCTAATCCCGAAACGCGACGGTCTGTATATTTGTTGCCTGTCACACTTGTGTTACCATAGAAATGCTTTATTTTGATTACACATATCGTCGGTAAAAGTATAATACTATTTTCTGAAATCAACTTTTTAATTCGTTTTGATACTAAACTTCTTGACGCACTAAAAAGGCTACAATATAAAAGGCAAAATATAGAACTCGTAACTAACAAACCTCGAAGTTTTAATGGTTTAGTTATTTTATGCCTCTTGTAAAATTTTGTTAAATGGAGCTTTGAGAGGTTTGCGACTTAGCCAACCTGTTAAGTAAAAAGAAACGAGTCTTCACGGTTGTCCCATTCGCCGTCACTATGCCGGCCACAATGTATTCGTTACTTGCAATGCATTTTATATTTGTGTAATTAATATTGTCTTAAGCTCTATAAAATCATTTTACGAATAATATTTTATCCTATAATCTTCAGCCGGCATAGAGACGGCGACAGAGGTAACCATATAATAAAAAGTTTTATTTAGTCGTTACGCCCTTGGACTTTCCATTTACTTACCATCAGCGAAGGCGAGGATAGACCTCGTCTCGTCTCACTTTCTATCACCTATTTAAAGATTTTTTTAAATATCAACAGATCGACTCAAAGTTCACGACAACAACGCAAATAGTGAAGTTGGTCAGTAGTCACATGATAAGTCGGATTAGTCTGCGAATCGGCGACATTAAACGCAGCAAGATGGTGCGCACGATTAACTTCTACTATAACAACAGAACCGTGCAGGCTGTGCAGGAGCTTAAGAACAAACCTGGTAAATAGTATTTTCTTAGATTCAGTCTCTCCGTGACCACGATGGCGGCAAAGCTCTGGAAACGTCAGAATAATTAATGTAAAAACGCGATAGTAAGCTGCATAAAATTTGTTTAATTCATTGTTCAAGTACATTAAATCCATAGGAATTATAATTATTTATTTTGTCTCAAAACAATAATAATGTCCACTGAGTTGCCTAGTGCCCATAACCATAGAGCTTGTATAAAGAGAATTGTGGATGTGAGGGAAGCGAGGGAGTTGTGTCAAGACCGTGGCAAGTGGCGCTCCATTGTCTTTGTCTATCCCTGTGGAAAAAAGGCGTGACAATTTGATTGATTAATTGATTGATGTTCAAACTTTATGCACTCTGCATTAAGGTAAACTTAATGCCCCTAGACATTCTCTACCAGTTTACTTAAGAGACTAACAGAAAGATCAAAATAAAGGATTAGTTAAGAAAAGGAAATAAAGGAAAATTTAAGGAAGTTACTAAAACAAACCTGTAAAATAGGTTATTTAATTCAAGTTCTGCGTCTTTCTGGCAGGTGTATTCTAATAGCGTTCTTATTAGGGCATTACTTGAACAGTTGCAGAAAACTCTATCAACAATTATTGAACAAATAACATTTTTGGGCTATTGAACTCTATTGAATTCAGGCCGCTTCTGTACAATAATGTCTGACATGATGATAAAAAGTTTAAAGCATTGGGTGGGCAATGGGCTGGCCACATTGCTCGAAGAACCGATGGGGAAGAAAGATGCAGCGTAGTTAGGCCTCCCACTAGGTGGAGTGACGACATAGTGAAAGTCACGAATAATCGGTGGATTCAACTGGCCTTTTGTAATTCGAAATGGCGTTCTAAGGGGGAGGCCTATGTTCAGCAGTGGACGCCTCCTGGCTGATGATGATGATGAACAAGCATATTCTAATTCTAACGTTATTTGATCTCAGGTTTGTGGCACAAAGCTAAGCGTGTCCAACTTCAATCAAACCAATCTGAAGTGCGCGTTGACTTCCCACTGCCAATTGTGGCTTGCAATCTCATGATGGAGTACGCTGACTTCTATGAAAACCAACAAGCTACTGGTATGTGAATTTATTAGGTTAAGGTTACATTAATTTATAGTTTTGTCTCACCTATTCCACTATGCAATAAAATATTTTTGCTGGCTCGACATTATATTTTGCTGTCATATTATGACAGCACTTTGCCTGATTTTAAGCTGGAGTGTAGTCCATAAATAGAAGCGACTTCTATTACAGTTAAATAGCTGCAAGTAGCAGTCGCATTCACTATGCTGACCGTTGGAACCGGCAACTTATCAAGATGATCCTGAAACGCGGCTAAACACTTCACGGTCTGTACACTTGTAAGTGGTGGTACTACCTCGGATCGACAGAATGGAGAAATGACTGCCAACTGTCTACCTACCACCGACCGGGAATAAAACCTGTGACTACGCGGATTTGTGTGTTTCCATAGGCGCAACACATGTCGCCACGCGTTTCTAAGACTGAGCATCGCGGGTCTATTTCATAACAATCGCGCAAAAGATCATAAAATACCTATTCCCCTGATCAAATTTATTCGTGGAATATATCATTAGCGGATTGAAATGGTGGTGTTTATTTTGTGTTTTGTTTTAATTGGGCTTAATTGATATTATAAATATATCAATGGATAGCTGGAGTCCATTCATTGGAGTGCTATCCATTGATATATTTCGATACATTGATTTAACATGCTATTCTTATTTAAACTTTTTTTTTATTGTGGCTCGACATATCATCACGACTGATGTAAAGCTAGATTCCATTAATAAAGTTATTTGACTGTCGCATACGGAATGGAAAACTTCACTCTCTGCCTATCTTTCTTAAATTATTTTAATGAAATTGTAAACTTTGTGCTGTGTAATTGATTAAGCTGTGTTTTGCATAGGTGAGTCCTTGCAATGTCCCCGTTGTTCGCAATCGGTGCCGGCCAATCCTGGCGTTTGTGGTAACTGCGGTGAAAATGTATTCCAATGTCATAAGTGTCGGTAAGTTGATTTTTGCTATTAATTTAAAGTACATAAATGATAAATGTTCTCTTAATAATTACGTAATTGATTTTAATTTAATGTTAGTCTCTAATATTCAGAGATTATGAAATGAATTTAAAAATACTAGAAATATTTTGTAATTAAATGAACAATGTATAGACAAAAAACAAAGTTATATTTTTAAAAATAGCCACAGGGTAATCAGTTGTTAGGCAGCGGGTGGGTTCAAAGATAACATGCCGGTACTCTATTAAAAAAAAACTTTTAGTTGTTTTTTTTATATTCAATTCAATTCAAATTCAATTCAAAATTCCTTTATTACAAGTAGGCTGCAAAACAGCACTTTTGTACGTCTACATAATAATAGAAAAAAAAATAAAAAAATTATGACATTAAAATAATTGATGGATTAAATATATAACAATGTATATATTTAATCCATAGTATATAGTATAGTAGCTGCTGTAAAAGGGCATTGTCAACTTATATCACTAAACAGTATTATGGTAGCTGCTGTAAAAAGGCATTGTCAACTTATAAAATAATAGAATAATGATATATGTGTGTATATATATCAGTATATATATATTGAAATTGAAAACACAACACAATTTATTGTACATCTACATCCATGGACTCTTGTCAATGATATATTCATCAATTGTGTAATAGGCTTTTTGGGACAATTTTCTTTTAATAAAACTTTTAAATTTGTTTTTAGTTAAATTTAAAATATTATTAGGAATCTTATTATAAAATTCAATGGAAGAACCCATAAATGTTTTCTTTACTGATGTCAATCTAAATCTAGGCATTGCTAGTCCACTCCTAAAACGTAGGTTACTTGGACAAGTATCACTGCGCTTTGTAAAGGATGATATATTTTTCCTAACATACATGATATTTTCATATATGTATTGACAAGTCACTGTGAGAATGTTGATTTCTTTAAATTTTTCCCTTAGCGAAGTCCTAGAGGAGAGTTGATAGATAGCTCGAATCGCACGTTTTTGTAGAACGAAAATTGTATTAATGTCTGCAGCTCTTCCCCACAATAGAATTCCGTAGGACATCACACTGTGAAAGTAGCTAAAATAAACTAATCTAGCAGTTTTAATGTCAGTTAATTGTCTAATTTTCTTGACGGCATAAGCAGCAGAACTTAGTTTAGTTGCCAGTCTATCAATATGAAATTTCCACTGTAACTTTGAATCAATTGTTAAGCCAAGGAAGACAGTATTGTCAACTAGTTCTAACCTATTATTATTTATAACTATATCTGTTTTCGCTTGTTTCACATTTGGAAGACAAAACTTAACACACTTTGTTTTATTTGGGTTCAGTAACAGATTATTGACAGTAAACCAATTCCATATGGAATTTAGGGTTTTGTTCACAGTACTTAAATTATCTTCTTGGCGTTTAGTCTTAAATATAAGGGAAGTGTCATCAGCGAATAATACAATGTCAGAATGTTTTTCTACCATATAGGGTAAGTCATTTATGTATATAAGGAATAAAAAAGGCCCAAGTATGGACCCCTGCGGGACACCAATATTTATCGTGGAACCAGATGAAATAACCCTATTTACTGCAACTTTTTGAGACCTATTTGATAAATATGATCTCAGCAAATTCAGGGCTGACTCCCTAACACCATAATGCTCCAGTTTGATAAGGAGTGTCTTGTGATCTACGCAATCGAAAGCTTTGGATAGATCGCAAAAAACTGCAATAGCATCCCGCGAATCCTCCCAAGCCTCGAATATTACCTTCAGTAACGCAATACCAGCATCCGTTGTTGATCTTCCTTTTGTAAAACCAAACTGTTTATTATGCAGTACTTCAATATCATTAAAATAAGTAAGCAATTGATCTAAAATTATTTTTTCGAAAATCTTACTAAGTACTGGTAATACGGATATTGGCCTATAATTTGATGCATTCTCTTTGTCACCACTTTTAAACAGGGGCGTCAGTTTGCTGTGCTTCATTAGATCTGGAAAAATGCCTGAATTTATACTATTATTGAATATTACAGCCAAATATGGCGCAATAATATAAATTATAGATCCAATGAAGCTCACAGACGTATGTCCAAGTC
This sequence comes from Tinea trinotella, assembly GCA_905220615.1. Taxonomy (NCBI): domain Eukaryota; kingdom Metazoa; phylum Arthropoda; class Insecta; order Lepidoptera; family Tineidae; genus Tinea; species Tinea trinotella. Next base: position 11,956,846 of record HG992312.1, read on the forward strand.
CTCCGTCTTCTTTAAATTGAGAGACTTAAACTGTTTAAGGACTGTTTCCGCATTAACAAAAGAGAAACGAAACGTGTCTGTCACCGAAGGCACATTTCCGGATAGATACAAAGACGCCAAATCGCTAGAAGCTTCTAATACCGATGTTGTAGATATTGGTATATCTTTAAAAAAACATTCAAATGAATTTGCTACCTCTTTATCTAATGTTATATATTTATTGTCAATTTTAAGCTTAATGTTAGTTTCTGTGTAGCCTTTTTTTCCAGTTTCTTGATTAATGACATTCCAGGTAGTCTTTATTTTATTCGAAGAATTTTGAATTGATTTTTTAATGTATAAAGACTTTGCCACTTTGCAAACGGACTTAAATATTTTGGAATATAGTCTGACATACTCAACAAATCTTTTAGTTGTATTAAATGTTTTTTCATCTAGCAATTCATATAAATTATCCCTACTTTTGCGAATACCAGGGGTGGCCCATTGGCTAAAATTCATTTTATTAGGGACTGTAATCTTTCTGACAGGAAAATGTTTCACGAATTCGTGATGCAAAGAATTAAAAAGATCTCTATAAATGTCGTTAGGATTTGTTATCTGAAGATTAATCAGTGGCAACGTTTCAATAATTTTGAGTTTATATTTCTCAACATTATTTATAGTCATTGCCCTACTCATCCTCGTGTCAAATGATTTCATGTTACCAACTTTAATTAGAGATATCATTTGACCGCTATGATCAGAAGGCAGGTTATTTATTATTTTGTGATCGGTATATTCAGTGTCACAATATATATTATCGATACACGTTGCTGATTTTTCAGTAATTCTAGTTGGTACTAAGAAAACCGGGTCCAAATTAAAAGACTGAAACAATAGCCTAATTTTTCTCTGTAAGGGAGTATCAATAAGAAGATTAATATTAAAGTCACCACATACGATTATTTTCTTTTTACTATTAGATGCCAGATTAAGTACATCTTCCATTATATCTTCAAAAATAGCAAAATCTCCTGAGGGTGGTCTATAAACACAGATATATATGTGTTTTTCTAGTTCCACACAGGATATTTCTACGTGCATTTCAACAGAGTACTTAACGACGTCGTTCCTTGGCTTAATGTTAATTGATTTTTTAATTAGAATCAATGATCCGCCATGAGAGAATTTTTTTCTATTAAAAATACTGGCAAGTTTATAATTTTCAATGTAAAATCCCATCTTACTACTATTTAACCAGTGTTCGGTTACACAAAAAATGTCAATATTAAATTTATTTAAAAACAACTCAATTTCAAGTAATTTGCAGGCAAAACTTTGTATATTCTGATGCACAAGTTTGAATGTACATTGTCCTGCCATTGTCTTTGTATTTAATTTAAATTATTAGATGTCATATTAGAATTATTATTATGTGAATTATTTGTGTCATTGTATTTTGAATTATTTAATAAATTATATGCTAGTAAGGATGCTATTTGTATTTTGTAATATCGGGACAAATACAAAGTGTTCTTTGATAATTTAAAATTGGCTATGAATTTATTTATGTCAAAAAATGAAATTTTATCATTATAACGTCATATTATAAATTAAATTATTTAATTTATGAACATATGTGTTGTGGCTTTGACTAATTGAGGAGGAATATGGAAAAGCACAAAACGTTATATTTTTAACATTAAGTAATGACAATGCCTCAAAATATTTAATTAACTCCTTATATTTAATACCTAGACTATTGCCTAGTATTATTATTATTGTTGTGTTAGGGTTGTAATTTCCTTGCAGAATAGAGTTTAAAATATCCGTGTATGGGGCATCAGGTTTACATATATTTATTGCTTTTTTAACTAATTTATTGTTTAAAAAAGTCCCCAAATCAATACCAATTTTATCTGAGAAAACAAGTGTTTCACAACTAATTGATTCATGTATCTGAGTATCACTTGAGGAACCCGAGCTGGTCATGATATCATTTGGAGGTATTATCTGAGTTGATATACATTTGCAACTATGGTTAATTACCAATGAATCAAATCTTTCAGCATTATACTGACTTAATTCCAAAATCTTGTCTATAGTTTGTATATGCTCTAAATTTTGATTTTGCACCATTTCATAATTATTATAATTAATTTTCAGATTTTCCTCTAACTCAATAATTTTTTGTTGTAAGTCTATGTTCTTTTTTGTACTAATTGTGTTTTTATGTTTTAAAATATTTAATGCTTGATAAGTATTTTTAATATGTTTATTTAATTTGTGTATTTTTTTAGAATTATTTCTCGAATACGTATATTTTCTATTTATTAATTTACATGATGATTTGTATTTATATTTATTTATATCATTATATTTATTTTTTTCAATTTGCATTTGCATAATACATTCATTAGCATCATTCAATTCTAATTGTAAACATTCTACTTGCTTTAGGGCACATTCATAAGTCTGGCTACATTGGTCAAGTGTTGACAAAACAGCCTGCAGTTGATCTCGTTCCTGCACAATACACTCATACTGAGTGTGCAGATCAGCCAAATCTCGTTTGAGCTGAGTGTTCTTGTTCATAATTACTTGTATTTCTTTTTCGCTATCCTCCCTCTCCTGTAGGAGATGTTCGCTAAGTTCAGTTTTAGCCTTAAGCTCAGCTAAGGCGGCTTTAAGCCTTTCAGAGTTAATAGTGCGAGTTGTCATTATGGTTTGATAACTATAAATAAAATAAAAATTAATATAATTAATATTATATTATTATAATATTATAATGACGCAGTGTGGAGCAGTGCCTAGTATTAAATTGACTATGTAAAATCTATAGCAAAATGTAACAATATTAATAACCATCCACAATTATCCACAATTAATATTAAACAAATTGATTCTATATCATTAAATAAATGTCAAAGTTTTTAATAATAATATGTCAATTTATAACCATTTATATTAATTCAATACAAATACAAGTTAATAAATCTTGCAATTAAAAATTAAAAATCGATTAAATATAATTAAAAGTAAATTTAGATTCTATTAATAAGTTAAAAACAACAAAAATAATTTAAAAAGAAAAAAAAAAACAATAATAATAAAAAATAATAGGTCAGTTGGTCTCGAACTCGTGCCGCACTGCATTGCCCGACCACCAATACGCTGCAAAGTTTTAACTTCTAAATTGTAATTCCGGTTCTATCCAATGTAATTCCGTTCGTTATTAATAAATAATGAATGGTCTTCACACAGTATGTTACACTTATGTATGGTTCATATGATTTGTATAGGCTAAATATTATTATATTGCCGCTATCTGGGATCCCACAAATACAAGTTTCGAGAGTAAAACATGTCATTACAACTTTCACTTGTTATTCCCAAAATAATGCGACTTTAATCCAACAAACGTTTGTGCATATGCCTTTCGTTGATAGTAATCGATAAGACACTTTTAATTAACACTCACTGACTATAAATAATATATAAATAATAATTTCGGGATTAAAATGTAAACACAGCCCAACTGGAAACTACCTTCGACGACATCTTACCTCGACTTGCCTGATGACTTAAAAAAAAAACCAGTTTACATAGTTGGACTTGGTGACATTTTGATTTATAAAATATTTATATTATCTTGTAGGGCGATAAACTACGACGAGAAAGACCCGTTCCTGTGCCATGCTTGTGGTTTCTGCAAATATGCCAAGTTTGACTACACGTTGATGGCTCGGCCATGTTGTGCCGTCGACACTATTGACAATGACGAAGATCGCAAGAAAATGGTGCAGACCATCGGCTCACTGCTCGATAAGGCAGACCGTGTTTATAGACAACTTGTGGCTAACAAACCTATTCTTGAAGTAAGTATTACATAATAGTTATTCAAAAGTAAACTTTAAATTAGTTTCTGATGTTATTTATTATCCTTTTTTGTATTGTAGCTCGACATAACAAGCCTGATCTTAAGCTGAAGTGTAGACTATGAATTGAGGCGACTGCTACTAGAAATAAACAACTTCAAGTAGCAGTCAATTCCACTTTACCGATGCAACTTACAAGATGATTCAGAATTCCGAAAAAAATCTGATCCCGACTTGATGAAAGCGACTTGGCTTGTCCAAAAGTCAAGTTAGTCAAATAAACAACTGTAAGTCTTTGGGGCTCTTGGACTTTCTAATGCTTACTGATTGTTGGTAAGCATGAGAACAAGATTTCGCATCTCAATAATAATAAAAATCCCCAGGATAAGTACATTAATCAATCATTCCCACAGGGATAAGCAAAGACAATGGAGCGCCACTTGCCACGATCCTGACACAACTCCCTCGCTTCCCTCACATACACAATTCTCTTCATAACTCTTATAAATTTTAATTCAATTCCTAAACTCTCAATCTCTATATGTTTTTTTAGAACTTGCTGCAAAAAATTAGCGAGCATCGCGTGGAGGGACGTTCTGATGACAATAGCAACACATCGTTTGGTGGAGTTCAAATCAACCGTGTTATACAGAGCTTGGCACACAAATATTGCGTGGAAAGTAAAGCTCACTTTGAAGATCTTTCTAAACTTATACAGAAGGTCCTTGCGTGCAGGTAATGTATTGTTTTCCGGATGGATGCGTTCCGTCAAACTGCCACGTTTGACGCATCCATCCACATCATATTTATAAATTCTTTTCGTCAATCTACTCATCCTTCCCATGTGCCCAAACCATCGAGGCATTCCTTTGTCAATTCTTGTCACTGCATCTTATTATTCGTGTCCTATAAATAAAAACACACAGCTTAACAATTTACTAACAAAAACCTTAAATTAAATTAAGCAAACAAAAGAAATTAATGTAATAAATTTATCATTTTTTCGCGTTTTATCTAGGTTTCGTTTGTGATTAATATTATATTTTCTTTCTTTTTAGAAAAGAGTTGGTGATCTACGATAGGTCTCAAAGTGAACAATTAAAGGGGGATACTATGCCCGTATATGCTGGGCTGTTACAAAACTATGATAGTGGGAACGCGTGTAAAGGTTTGTACTTCATCATAATATTTAGACGTTTTGTGTTGGTCAGAAATCTCCTCGATGGCCTCTGTAATTTGCTATATCCGGCTAATACCACACCACTAACCTTGGATCCTTTAAGCGATGCGTGAAGTAGTACCTTTGGCCGGCATAGAGGTGGCGATTGGGGCAACCGTGAAGACTCGGTTTTTGCAGTCGTCAGCACTCTTGGATCTCTTCTTGCTTACCATCAGGCTGGTCGAGATCAGATATCACAATAAAAAATAAAACGACAACAGATCGTGATCGCTTCACGGTTTGTTGACGTTTTATACGTCTACTATGACGGTCTACTACTGGTAAATAACTGCAAGTAGCAGTCGTATGCAATATGGCGGCTATTGGTAGTTGGAGCTAGCAACTTTCAAACTAATCCCGAAACGCGATTAAGTCACTTAAGTACCTTAGTATAGAAATTTTAATAAAAAAAACTATTTGAATTTTTAGAAAACAGCAGCGGTTGCTACGGCTGTTCTCTTTGGAGTACCGAACAATGTTTGACCCTACTTCGTGCGCTCGCATCACAAAGTCAACATCGCGCTGCATTGTGTCGATATGGACTTGTTGAAGAATTGGTACATCATAATTTGCATCGTGGTACACCGCAGGTGAGACCGAGTAGAGATCGTAAGAGCGAAACACTTATGTAAAAATTATTTATTACGGATAGCGCACTCTAAAGTGAAAAACACGCAACTTCACCTTACAAATTATACCCTAGCCGTATTGGCTTTGTGATTTTCTTTAGCAACAAGTATTTATTCGGGCACTTTGTTTTTTTTTTATATTTTTTATTTTTTTTAACCTTGATTAACTAAACATTTTTACATTGTTTACATTGCAGACAATTAAATTGTTAACTAAAATTGTTTCCTATTATGAGACATGACCTAGGCGGGTATCTATGGCTAGCATGTTGGCGGCGACTAAGGCAGTCGTGAACTGAGACGGTTTTATCGTATCTTAGACCTCAAACTTTATTTTTAAAGTCCAGGCATTTTAAAAAATAAAAAATGTTCTGGGAGGAGTAATTGATGATAGACCATAAATAAAAAATGTTCTGGGAGGAGTAATTGATGATAGACCAAAAATAAAAAATGTTCTGGGGTGCTAGCCAAGATGTCATCGCTCGGTATCGATTCTATTTCTACAATCGCTAACGCTCAAGCGTTAACGATAATATGTGCGCAGCCAAGATGCAATGCACTTAGCGATCGCTTATTCTATGGCAACTTTCGATAACTGTCTATGATTTCGCTCAATTTGGCGAACGGAATGTCATTAACGTCAAATTCACAAATGGGGAGTTTTGGCGGGCAACTACAAGTGACAGATCGTGCAATTTTAAATAATTGCAAATCTTGTGTTTCTCAAATATAAATGTATAATAATGGTGGTAAAAATGGTTATCAAGTATAGACAAGTGATTTAAATGTGTTTCTTCTTGGTTTCTTTAGGCTCTTTCAGAAGTTATAGTAGTGTTTTCTCCGCTTTACTAAGACCATCATCATTAACCTTATTCTCACCCTCATCTTATATTTGTTTATCATCCGGCATGCTTGATGGGAGGTGAGGAGAGGTCCAAGAGCGCCGACGACTAAAAAAATTACTTCTCTTACGATTCCCTTGACACTGGCCAAAAATGCCTTTTTTAATTTAATATTAGAATTAATACAGTAGATTAAAGTTTAATACTGCTTTCCTAAACAATATGATGCAGTTTAAATTATTTATACCTATTAACATGTAAAATGTACGCATTTTATATGTTAATACAACGCTTACTAGACATAATAATGTGATTTCCACCGTCTCATTACGATGACTGAAATTATTATAATGAGATTTTTACTTAAAAAAATGCATAATTTACGATTTTTAGCAAAATTAATTTAATAATTAACAAAAACGCACATATCTTACATATTTTAAATCAGCTGATCGAACAATCCGCCATTTTGTTTCGTTTTCTACAGCATATTGACGTTCGATAACTTTGAATCGCCAGCAAGCGAACGACCTGTCAAAAAGTGCATCTTGGCTCGGGTTATCGAAGGTTTTATCGAATCGTTCGATCGAATAGAAAGAAATTGTTGACTTGGCTACGGATTTGAAGATCGTTTCGCTGGACCACGTGACTTTTCGTTAGCAAATGTCATTCCCATACATTTGTGTTTCTATTCTATAGCGATTTCGATTGTAGAAAGGCAACTTGGCTAGGCCCCCTGGGAGGAGTAATTGATGATAGACCAAAAATAAAAAATGTTCTGGGAGGAGTAATTGATGATAGACCATAAGGGTAAATAAAGCTACTAAATAAATGACTTTATTAATTGTTCATTGCAGTGCCAGGACGAAGTGCGTGCTCTTATTTGTCTGGTGACACGTGATAGTTTGACAGCCACAGAGACGCTCTGCACATTATTGTCGCAGAGGATCACTCTCTCACTCATGGGACATGCAGCATCACAAGATCATAATAATTCTGTAAGTGTTGTCACTTGATGTTTATTGCTTCAACTTGTCATAATTTTTTTAATTTCTCTTTTACATTTTTAATTGCCTAATTCATTATTTTTTTAATTTACATTTCTATATTTAAATATAAATTTGTAATACCTTATAAATCGACCATATCGGAGACAGCTTCATTTGTGATTAATTTTGCTTCCAGGTACGTCCATTGGTTGTGCTGTTAGGCTCGCTCGTAAAGGTCCAAGATTCAGTTGAATGTTGGGAAGCACGACTTCGCTGCATTGTCAAGCTATGGGTTTGGTAAGTCATTTATTATTTCTGCTTTTAATACAAATTGTTTGGTTACAAATAAGTGTCTGTGATACAAGCACGTTTAATACTTTAAAAGTGGATCTATAAATTAATATTTTGAATCGAATTATCAAGTTTTCAATAAACCATATCGTTAAAATATTAAAAATACAAACTCCATTCACTCGTAAATTTAAATATTTTTGTTATTAATTTTAAAATATTCCAAAATTACTGCATAAATTAGTAATAAGGTAAAAGATAGAGGAATTTTGACGCAAGCGCGTTTTATGACCAGAAGCACGCGTGATTTTTTCTGTACCATTTTCTTTACTAATTTATTCAATATAATAATCTGTTTTAGGTGTTCTCCACAATTGACAGAAGTTGCTGGATTGCCGCCTGCTGCTGCCAGCTTCTTAAAATCTGAAGCTCTTCAAAACATACCTGGTATCAGTTTCGCGTCGCCTAATAGTAAGTTTAATAGAAGAATAATCTACTATATAAAATTTGAAAACTGTTTTCAATTTTGTACTTACTCCGTAGGATATTTTTTTCTGTCGACCGGTCGATTGGCTCTGGCGGGATAGAGTAACATGCAGGGCTATTCTCTGCCAATCTAACCTTAAGTAATATGTGAACATTGATAAAATCGGGGTTGCAACAACAAAAAATACAATGAACATTATTAAAGCTATTTACCCCTACCTCAATATGGCTGAAATATCGACTTAAATAAAATCTTTAATGCTTATTAACCATTTATGTAATAAAATAACCAAAAAACCATAATTTAAAAAACCAAGAATTATAATTTTATAAATGTATATTTCACCCTTGTAGGTCACCAATTTGCTCTACAACAAGTAGCATTACCCTGCTTGCGTTACATGCAACAATTGATGTCACCTGTGACGAGCGGCGAAGGCGATCAGAGTAAAGAGTCAAAGGTAATTTCTATTCTTTTTATATTGGCACGACACATGATCGCCTGGTCATTGGCATAACTAGGGTATGGCAGGTAGGGCACGTGCCTTGGGCGCCATTTGGAGGGGGCAGGCGCAATTCGAAATTATAAAACTTAAAAATAATAATAAACTAAGGAAAAATCAGTTTGATTCAGATAGTTTTTTTTTCTAGGTTTCTTCCAAATATTTCCAAAGGACAATGGATAAAAGAATATCTTAAGCAAAATTTTAAATGTTTATTATACATTTAGGTAACATACGAAGCGTAGGTAGCGAAGCGAAGGTAACATACGAATCCTCGATGCTTGCCCTGGGCGCCGTATCCGATCGGTACGCCACAGCGCCTGGTAAATGATTGCAAGTAGCACTCGCTTCCGCTATCTGATTTTCATTATCATTAAAGCTATTATAATTTCGAAATTTGATCAAGATATTACTAAAGGTGATGGTACTACTCCAGGCTGGCAATATCGGCAAATGATCAACTGTTTACCTTATTCCACCGCTTTTGGTGGATTTGATCGCTAGACTGTACTCTATCGCAAGACTGTCTTCTATCGCAAGACTGTACTTTATCGCAAGACTGTACTCTATCGCGACTGTAACACTATAAGTAAGCAGACCATAAAGCGACTTAGTCGCGTTTCGGGATCAACATGAAAGTTGCTTGTTCCAACTAGACAAAATATTTTTATTGCGAATGCTACATGTGGTAGCAGTCGCCTCTATTTAAGGATCGAACTCCAGTAACAGCAGGCGAGGTGAATATAATGGCAAGCCAGATTCCATTTTGTTTATTCTAAATATACCTTCATTTTAATGTTATTTAACATTTTCTGTTGTCCAGGAGGCCCAACCTTCTACGTGGAATTCAACGAGTTCGAGTCCCTTCGTTCGTTCATCTGGTGCTGTTGTCATCGACTTGGCAGCATGGTTGACTGGCAGAATTTCATATAAGGAATGGGGCAGAGTATTAGCAAGGCCAGTAAATACGGAACCCTCCATCATACATCCACCAAGGGACGAGTATTTGGCGCTCAAGTATCTATCAAAATGGCAGACTAAGGTATGTTGATTTTGAATAGTTGCATTAAGTCTTACAGGAATAGGCAGAGACAACGGAGTGCCGCTTTCCAGGATCCTGACATAACTCTGTCTTCCTTTACATTCACAATTCTATTCATACATGCACTTTAGTTATAGACACTGCTTTGCCAGTATCGATTTGTAGTGAAGTCGCAGCGGCCCATTCGAACTTCTGTATTAAGCAATGTTAACCACTGTCAATGGTAGGATGGGTGACCGCTGGTGGCACAAATATATGACTACCTCACGCATATTTCGAATAGCACGTTAAACTGTAGGTTCCGGTCGTTGTCACTAGGTGGCGGTTATTAATACGTTGGCATGTCTTAAAACCATCGAACTCTAATTGTTATTGACAAACGTGGGGAAGTGCTAAATTCTGTCTGAATGACGACACTATTTTAATAATAGTAGTTTTTTATTGTGACTCGAAGTATGACTGCACCCCGCCTAATATGATATTAATATGAAGTGCGGTCCATGAATGGAGGTGCTGCTTCTACAGTTTAATAACTGTAAGTAGCAGTCCATTCTCTATGCCGGCGTGGTTGGAACCGGTAACTTCAATCTGATCCTGAAAGACGAATAAGTCACTTTACGGTGTATACTGTGTACCACTCACTGCCTACCACTCTTTGACAACTAGACCTGTAGCAACTCCGTTTTTTTTTTCATATATCTTTTTTTATATCTGCTACCAAAATGTAGTGTTAATTTTTTACTTTAATCATTCTATATATCTTTCACCAGGTTCTCCTATCACTGGGTATGCGGAATTTATCGTTAGAAGAAGGCGGCTGGCTGCGTCCAGTTATGTTTGACTCTAGCAGCAGACTTGTGCGTGATACTGCATGTCAGATGGTGCGGTCACTCTGTGACACATATGAAAGGACTAAAGCTGTAAGTATATTTTAATTTTATTTATTAACATCCAACATATGACAGCACCCTGCCTGATGTTAAGCTAGAGTGTGGTCAATGACTGTTAAGTAAAAATTACAAGTAGCAGTCCCATCCACTAAGCCGGTCCAGTTGAAAGCCGGCAACTTACAAGATCCCGAAACGCGACTAAGTTACTTCACGGTCTGTAAACTTGTAAGTGGTGGTACTACCCTGGATTGGCATACTAAGGACCACTTATTTTTATCCTTATTACACAGACGTTAGACATTACAATAAGCAGCCAATAGCAATTGATTAAACGAACGAATCCTATAGTTTAACCGTAAACTGAAACGGGGTTTTCAGCCACACTTGAACTTGCTTTTACCATCAGGCAAGTCAGTGTCAGAATTCGCGTTTCAAAAATAGTATTTTTTTTGTTACATATAAAACAAATAAATATGTTTAATTGCAGGTGCTGATATTATTGACAAGCTTCCTTCCAGAAGTGGGTAAAGCAGGTGAAGCCAGCGAGCAATTCTTGCAGTTATATCAAAGTAAGATATAGTTTTATTACGATAGAGATAGGCAGAAACAATGAATCGTCACTTTTCATTATCCTGATCGAGGGGATGACAGGGATGACCTCCAGCATTCTTCACATCCATAATTATTTTTATACATAGCACGTCTTCCTGCTTTTATATGACTATATATGGACTGAAAAAAACGAGTAAGTCTACGGCTGCGACAGACGCCGTCACTATGCCGGCCTAATAAATTCGTATATTTTATATATAATAATTTGTAATATATGATGACATTTAGGTCTGGCATCTGAATCACCGTGGAAACAATTCCTTGCTCTACGCGGTGTACTACAACAAATTGCTGATCTTATGACAAAAGAAATTGAACAACTTCATAAGCTTGAAGAGACTACTCTGACATCTGATTTGGCTCAAGGTTTGTATTTAATACTATGGTGTTTGGCACGATGCAGAACCTTTGCTATATGTGCTTTGATTGTCTTGTTTCTATTATACAAACATGTTTAGTAAATTTAAAAACTAAAAATAAAAGCCGTAAGGCTTTCTCTTTCGGTCAACCTTTGATACTCAAACTCTCAGCGCATTCTTAATCGACTTTGTCGCGTGATTTGATCAGCCGTTACATTCTCTATTTTTTTCTCCATGCGAGTAAATTGTATTCTTAATTATAAGATGTATTTTCCCAGGTTACGCTTTGAAACACTTAACGGAGTTGCTAGCTATGTTCTTGGAAGAGAGTGGCGCTCGGCGTACTTACAAAGGTCGCCTGGTCGGTGCCGTGTTGGGTGGTTACTTATCACTCAAACGGCTGTGCGTGCAGCGGACTCGACTTACGGATGATACGCAAGAAAAACTACTCGAGTTACTTGAAGATTTGACTACAGGTAAGTTATATCTTTTTAAGGAAATCCCCCTTCCTTCCTTGGATCCTTCAAGCGATGCGCGAAGAAGCACCTTTGGCCGGCATAGTGACGGTGACTAGGGAAGCCGTGAATACTCTGTTTTTGCAGTCGTCGGCCCTCTCGGACCTCTTCTTGCTTGCCATCAGGCGGGTCGAGGTCAGATGTCGGTTCAAAAAAAAAACTATTTGAAACGTCTGGCATCAATAAATATGTTTTCAATTAGAATCTTAAAGTCAAGACGAAGAAACTATGAGCTAAGAGTGGTTTGTGGTCGTTTGCCCAGTTTGCTGACCGGATAGTACTACCTAAGTGGTCTGCAGACCGGGAAAAGGCTCAGTCGCGTTTTGGGATTGGGTTGCAACTAATAAACTCGTCGCATTTCGTAACTATTAAAATGTCGCCTCCTTTTATGGATCACACTCTAGCGATTCATATGCTATCATATATCAAGCCACAATAAAAAATCTATATGTTATATGTCGGAGCATTTAGCTTAGAATTGAAAACTGCAAATGTTTAAATTAAAATATTTTTATTGTAGGTATATACCGGAATTAGATGTCGGTTTACAATTTAATTTACATCCTAATATATTTTTTACTTAGGCACTGAAGCTGAGACTGCAGATTTCATGGCAGTTTGCATAGAGACTGTGAAGAAGTATCCACTACACGATTACCGTACTCCAGTCTTTATATTTGAACGTCTATGTTCTATCATTTACCCTGAAGAAAATGATGTTGGAGAATTCTTCCTTACACTTGAAAAGGATCCGCAGCAGGAAGATTTCTTACAGGTTAGATTACCACAGATCTTTAAAAAATATGTATTACTATTATTATCGGTTCTAATCAAATCAGAGACATTCCTAATCGAGTTGCCGGTTTCAACTATGCCGGCATAGTGGATATGACTTCTGCTTCAGTTCTTAAACAGTAAGCAGCAGCACATCAATTCATGGGCCGCATTTCAGCTTAAGATCCAGCGTGAAGTTGTCTTATATCGAGTGACAAAACAAATATTTGATCTGACCGGATATCGAACCCAAGACCTTACGTGTAACGAACTGGTGTGCTAACCAATTCGCCCCGCCTGTCTCAAAATGTATAACTTATTTATTTTCTCAGGGCCGCATGTTGGGAAATCCATATTCATCTCTTGAGCCGGGCATGGGACCGCTTATGCGAGATGTGAAGAATAAAATATGTACCGACTGTGAACTAGTTGCTTTGTTGGAAGACGACAATGGCATGGAACTGCTTGTGTGCAACAAAATTATGTCGCTCGATCTACCAGTTAAAGATGTTTATGTAAAGGTATGTCTTTTATATTTAATTTATTTTAGGATTTTCAACTTTATTTTTCATTATTTTTTTAAATGTAAAAGAATGAGTTCTATCTTAAATTTAACTATTAATATGTATGTATGCCCCTCTCAAAATTTTTATTTATACCTTTTGAATAATAAAAAACGTTAAGTAGGTGAAATAAATTGTATGATTATTTTGATGAATTTTTTAATGAATTTTAGAATTTTTTCATTGTATCATTTTTAACAAAGTCAATCAAGATCCTTAAATTGGTAAAATACTTAGTCATTAGTATTATCATTAAAATGCAGGTATGGGGAACATCAGATGAGGGCGTAGACGCGATGCGAGTGGTCTATCGAATGAGAGGTCTCCTAGGCGATGCTACGGAAGAATTTGTGGAAACCCTCTGCCAGACCAACGCTGAGGCTGTTGATGACGAACAACTTTATCGAATGGCTAACGTACTCGCTGATTGTGGTAATTATATTTGTAATTTATAGTCCTGTTTGCAGAGCGTTCGTTTAGATTCGGCTCGTCTTTCATTAGCTGTATAAAATGAAAAACAGTACGACCATAGAAACACGACGAAAGTACATACATACATCAAAGATACATTGGTACCAAGTGTTTTAGAACCGGCTACTCTCGATTTGCGACCCTATTTCACTACCACTAGACCATGGTCGCTTCATTTTCGGCAATTAATAATTCAGAAGCGCCTGCCTTTACCAGTGACGGCAACTGAGGCAACCGTGAACTGAGTCGTTTTTTTTTCAGTTGTTTGCACTCTTGTACCTCCCCTGCGTACTATTAGGAAAGTCGAGGTCAGTCGTCTCAATTCAAAAAAGAAGTAATAGTGCCCATAACCTTAGAGCTTGTATGAAGAGAATTGTAGATGTGAAGGAAGCGAGGGAGTTGTGAGTCAGGATAGTGGCAAGTGGCGCTCCATTGTCTCTGCCTATGCCCGCGGGAATAAGGCGTGACAATTGATGATGATGATGAAGTAATCTTAATATTGATTTTTATTACAGGTGGTTTAGAAGTAATGTTGGAGCGTCTATCAGCAATCCAACGTGTCGGTGGGGCAAGGGCGTTATGTTCAACACTACTCAGGCTACTATCACTGTGCGCGCGAGTCCGTCGATGTGTTCATGTACTGACTAGGGCCGATGCTAGAGCGTTGCCAGTTTTACTACACGCTTTACAATTGGCCGCCGACGAGGAGAAGGAAATGCCACGGTCTGCGCTTGTATATCAACTTTTAGAGGTATGGTACATTTTTATAAGGTTTTTTTGTGACACGACATTTGACCTCGACCCGCCTGATGATGATAAGCAAGAGGAGGTCCAAGAGTGACGACGAATGAAAAAACCAAGTCCCCGGCTGCCTCAGTCGCCGTCATTATGCCGGCCTAAAGTGCTTCTCCACGCATCGCTTTAGACAGCACCTCGTTGGATGCTTAGCTGGGGTGCGGTCAATGAAGCAAGTAGCAGTCGCGTCCACTATGTCTGCCTAGTTGGAACCGGCAACTTTTAAGTGACTATTTATTATTATACAAAGACAGGCTTCATACACTACAGATTAAGTTTTTAGTTACAAACTTTGGAAAAGCACTGACATCTGTAATACAGGTCAATTTCGTAGGTGTCAGGAATCAGCTGTTATTTGAATTTATTTTTTGGTATCTAAAAATTGTTATTTTGTTGAAAATAACATGTGCGTCTGATACACATTTCATTAAAATATATTTTTTACTATTTTAACAGATAATGGAGCGTATCCTGTCAGTCGCTGCCAGCGAGAGCTTGGAATCCTTCCTTCAATTCTCACTTACTTTTGGCGGTCCGGAACATGTACAAGCACTTATCAATTGTACAATGATACCAGGTAAAAAAATGTTATTAACTATTATTATTAACACAACTTAATTTTTTATACTAATCTTACAAAAGTAGTATTTTCTTAGATTTTGCGCGAACATTGATTTATGAATTTTATGCGGCTACTATCAATCTCTCCGAGATCACGATGGCTGCAAAGCTCTCAAAAAGTCAGAATATTAAAAAAATGTAAAATCATAACCAAAATAAACGCGACAGTAAGCCACATGTAACAGATTAATCAGTCTCCCCTATTGAGATACCTAGATATGTTACCCATATTGGGCAAATAAATATTTCCATTCATATCCGCGCTAATTTGTTTTTTTCGTTCCTAGGTATCCGCAACAATTCCGTCGCTTTAGGACATCTTACTAGAGTATTGGCCGCTCTAGTTTACGGCAACGACTTGAAGATGGCGATGCTTGTTGACCATTTCAAACCGGTAAGTTAATGACCAATTTTTTTTAGACATTTGTTGTTCACACCAGTTCGTTGCGCACAAAGTCCCGGGTTCGATTCCTGGACAGAGCTTTTATTTGTAATATGTAATGATAAGATTGAATAATATGAATACTTGTTAATAATAAAAAAGATGATATTTGCTCTAGGTCTGGTGGTCAATATCTAATATCCAGTCACACGGAACAGTGGATGTGACTGATACTTACAGTTATCTAACTGTATTAGCAATCACTAGATTCATGATCCGTACTCCAACTTAACATCAGGCATGGTTCTGTCAAATGTTAGGCCACAATAAAATAAAAATGGATAGGCATTATTTTTAGCTTCCATGTTAGAAATTTTACTGCAATTGTTGGTTGACAGTCATGGATCGCACTCCAGCTCAATATGAGGTGGTATGCAGTAAATATATCGTGCCAAAATAGTTCAAATAATTTGTTTTTTATAGGTATTGGATTTCGATAATTTGGATTCTGACCAATGGTCGGACGAAGAGTTCCGCATGGAGTTGTTCTGTGTGCTGTGCGCCAACATAGAACGCAACTCCATTGGTGGAACACTGAAAGATTATCTTATATCATTGGGTATTGTGAAAGATGCTTTGGAATATATTATTGTAAGTATTTGTGATATTTTTAGATAACTCTTTAATTATATTCTCGTGTTTAAGGCAATAGTAAATACAGTCAGTGTATACAAAATAAGGCGACCGTGTTTTTGCTTTGTACACCAAGTTTATTGCTGGTTTGTCATGTAATTTTAAAAAAATACGTCAAAAGTAGATTATTTAATACACAAAAAATTCGCCTTTGTAAACGCTTTTATTTATTTATTTACATTTCTATACTAAGCTACTTAACGTGCCTGTATTATAGAAACCGGCGAGTGGTTTTGAACCCGTGCTCTCGTTTTGCCTTACCATTGCACTACCACTGTCGCCTTATACCATAATTTGATCTTTTAGGATTATCTTTTTTAATACTGGTTTCCTATATATTATTTTATTTTTTATAGGCACACGCACCTTGTGTTAAGCCAACTTTGGTATGCACAAATGCTGAAGAGCTGAAGGAGTTTATTAGTCGGCCGGCACTCAAATACATATTACGATTCCTTACTGGACTTGCTGCAGACCATGAACCCACGCAGGTATGTACGACGAATATATCGATATCAGTATTTTAAGAAATAATATTCAATTTTTTATTACTCATGCGGGATAAGTAATATCTTTGCGCTCGTTGTACAGGTGATAAGTTGCTATTTGCCCATTTTAAAATTACAACATGAGTTTTGAGCAATCCAGCTCAAAACCAGTTTTGAGTAAACGCGCACGCACGCAGATTGACAAGAAAAAAACAATCATAATTAACCTGTCATATCTAAAGAAGTGACATTGACAGTTACAAATTTTATCTTTACATTAAAAAAAGTTAAGCAATAGGATGTCCGGGGAAGCACCGACGATTTTTTTTATTATGATGAAATCTGAGCTCTATCTCCTATGTTAAATCTCCTATGTTAAGCAAGGGAAGGTCAGGGGGAAATGACGACAGGCGTGGACGAACGGTTTAGCGATTGGTTTGTTGCGCATAAAGTCCCGGGTTCGATTCTCGGTCGGAGCAAATATTTGTTTCATAGCTTTTATTTGTAATATTTAATAATATTAAATATTGCAAATATTTGTTATTAAAAAAAAGATATAGATATTTTCTTCGGGTCTGGTTATAAAAGAGTGGTAGGCAGTGGTATCTGCCGATAGTACCACCACTTACAAGTATACAGACCGTGAAGTGATTTGGTTACGTTTCGGGATCAGTTAGTAAGTTACCGGTTCCATCTAGGCCGGCATAGTGGATGTGATTGCTACTCACAGTTATTGAATTGTAGTAGCAGTGACATTCATTCATGGATCACACTTCGGCTTAACATCAAGCGGGGTGCTGTCATATGTCTAGTCACAATTTAAAAAAAAATGCCTACGATTTTTTTACGACATCTGACCTCGACTTGCCAGATGGTAAGCAATATCCGGGGTGGATTGACAACGTTTTTTTTATAAGTATGATTTACATTTGACCTCTAATTACCTGATGGTAAACAAGGGGAGGTCCGGGGGAGTGCCGACCATTTTTGTTTTTATTATGGACATCTGACCTCGACTTACCTGATGTTAAGCAATGGGAGTGCCGACGATTCTTTTATTATGATTTTACATCTGACCGTCACTGTGACGGCCTAATTATTGAGCTTTATTATTTTATCAATATTAAATAACTAAAAATAATATATTATCTTAATACATGTAATTTTTTATAGATGTTGGTATGTGAGAAAGTGATACCGATAGTTCATCGTTTGGAGCAAGTGTCGTCTGGTGAGCACGTGGGCAGTCTCGCTGAGAACCTTCTGGAAGCCTTGCGGTCACAACCACAATGTGCGGCCAAAGTTCAAGAAGTTAGAGACTTCACACGACAGGTCTGTATTTTATAGTTTTTTTATATCTTCAATTTACACAGAGATCCTGATCCTATTTAGTTTCCGTCACAATTATCTTCATGCAAGCTCTTCATAGGCACTACGGACCACTGCTTTTTAAAATAACTTCCTTAGTAAACCTTATTATACTAACCTCTATTTATCCATCCGTTCAAAATGCCCAAACAAACTCAACGTTACATATTAGTTGTAGGATCTATTCTCAATAGTTTGTGAACGTAAGATCTCATGTAATGCAAAAGGTATGAAAAAAATGAGTTTATTTACGTATATTGTTTTTTAAGTCTTAGGCTGGTGATTCCTTTGTTTTATAAGATATCATTTTTATTATACATTAATAATCAATCAATCAATCAAATTGTCACGCCTTTTCCCCACAGGGATAGGCAGAGACAATGAAGCGCTACTTACCACGATCCTTACACAACTCCCTTACTACATAAACTATATTACTTTACAACCTTATTTGTTTCTAGCATCTGCCTTACACCATCTGCTTGACCCTAAAGTTGACTGGTAGTGTTTTTTAATTGTGACTTGACATATGACAGCACCTGCCTATTGTTAAGCTGGAGTACAGTCCATGAATGCGGTCCAGATGATTGCTATTACAGTGATATTGCTACTACAGTGCAATAATTGCCGGCCTAGTTGAAACCAGCAACTTACAAGCTGATCCCAAAACTAAGTCACTTCTTGGTCTATATACTTGTAAGTGTATAGTACTACCCCGGATCGGCAGACTGGGCACCACTCTTATTATATTAAGAGTTATAGGCTATTTGGCTTTAATCAACCTATAGCTATAAGTAAATAGAAACTGTATTGTTAATAATGATAATTGTTGTTAACAGGAGAAAAAGCGTCTCGCAATGGCTGTACGTGAACGTCAGTTAGGTGCACTCGGTATGCGGAGTAACGAGCGTGGTCAGGTCACTGCGCATTGTTCACTCACACAGCAAGTTGCCGATTTGGCTGAAGAAGCTGGGGCAGTCTGCTGCATCTGTAGAGAGGGATACAAATATCAACCCACTAAGGTAAGAAAGGGATGGAAGATAATTTCACTACCGTAATAAAGGAATGGATATTTTCACTAATGCAAAAAAAGGTGGATAATATTTTCACTAATGTAGGGATGGATGAGTAGATTTCAAAGGTGTGATGAATATCTTGCTTTTGAGTATTTTTTTAAAAGATGTCTTAAGCATGGGTGATCAAGAAGCGCCAGCGACTGTAAAATCTGTTTCAGTTACAGTGGTCTTAACTATTTCAGTAAAAAAGGTTTTAATATTTAAACTGGATTTAAACATATTTTAGCTATCTAGAAAGTGATTGGTTCATTATGTCGACATTTTCAGCCAATCACGTGACTACTAAATTTTTAACCTACCTTTATTACTGTCAACACTTTCGAAGCTGGGATTTTTATAATCATTTCAGGTTCTTGGCATCTATACATTCACGAAACGCTGCCCTGTAGAGGAGTATGAAGTTCGCACTCGCAAGACTTTGGGTTACAGCACTGTGTCGCATTACAATGTTGTTCACGTGGAGTGTCACATGGCTGCTGTGAGACTTGCGAGGGCCAGGTAATTGTTATTATATTTCTATACTAGATACTAAGAGTGCTCGCGTATCATAGAAACAGAACGATCAAAGATTCATTTTTATTGTGACTCAACATATGACAGCACCCCTTGATGATGTTAATGATGATGTTGCTTGATGTTAAGCCGAAGTGTGGTCCATGAATGAATGCCACTGCTACTACAATTTCATAACTGTGAGTAGCAATCACATCCACTATGCCGGCCTTGTGGGAACCGGCAACTTACAAGCTGATCCCGAAACGTGACCAAATCACTTTACGGTCTGTTTACTTGTAAGTGGTGGTACTACCCCGGATCAGCAGACTGGGTACCACTGCCTACCACTCTTTAATCGGTAATTGGCAAGTGGTTTAAAAACGTGGTTCAACTTACGTAAAAATGCACTGCCACTACACCACGACCGCCTATAGACCTATATAATATAAAATTTACATATAAATACAGTTTTCAAACCCGAAATATTTTTTTTTAAATTCAGTTTTGTTCGGAGTTAATTGCAAATCTTTACAGCCGTCGTAAACAAACCCGACAAAAAATCTAAGCTGGACAATAATGTATATGAAAATATTTAGAAATTTCCTAGTCAATATCTTAAGTATACTACTTTACTTTATCATTTTAATCTTAACGGCTTTAGGCCTATCTCTTTGGGATTGGTCAACCTCTACCTAGCGAAAATAAATTGTCCATGGACGAACAGAAACATTTGCTGTAGAATAAATGCTTTCCATTAAAAGTGCCATAATGTAATTTTCATTGAAGTTATATGTTGGATTCGCAGCTTTAAGAAAGATTAATTTAATTTTATTCAGTTTTTTCCAGTCAATTAAGTTGATTTTGTTTTACATTTCTATACTAAGCTACTAAACGTGCTTGTATCATAGAAACAAGACAACCAAATTCCATATATCAAAGTACGCCATATATCAAAAGTAGCCCTTGATTACAATGACCTCATCATCATTATTAACCAGAAGACGTCTACTGCTGTACATAGGCCTCCCCCTTAGAACGCCATCCCGAACTACAAGATGCCAGTTGCATCCACCAGTCATTTGTGACTCACTATGTCGTCAGTCCACCTAGTGGGAGGCCTACTTACGCGCGTCTTCCGCTTTATGGTCTCCACTTAAGAACCAATCTTTCTCATTGGTTGTCGGTTCTTCGAGCGATTACAATGTCCTAATGTTATTTAATTCATTATAACAGAGACGAATGGGAGAGTGCCGCGTTGCAGAATGCGTCGACACGCTGCAATGGACTGCTACCATTGTGGGGACCGCATGTGCCTGAGTCTGCGTTTGCCACTTGCCTTGCTAGGCATACTACTTACTTGCAAGTAAGTTTTATCATTCTACTTTATATTCGGTTGTCGAGATAAGATGTCGAGAGTTATTAAAAATACATATAAAGTCATTTATTTACATTTTTACACTAAGCTACTAAAGTGCTTGTAACATTGAAACAGGACAACCAAGGTACATAATATCAAAGATACATTGGTACCGGCAAGTGGTTTTAAACTCCCTGTTTTAGACTTCGACGGCCCATAGGCAGAGCATGTGGTGGAGGCCCTCAAATCGTTTGTGGTTAATTTTTAAGTGTAAACTTTTTCCTCTCAAAGTTTTTCGAGCCTTCGTTTTTTTTTGTAGTTTTGTGGCGGCCCTTAGGCAACTATGTTGCGTATGCTTAAATGCACTGGATCTAAGTTTACGTGTAACCATTGCACTACCACTACACGTTGTATTGGCAATAGTCCTCCATTTATGTTTTAATCATTTCTCTAATAAATATCTTAATTGCAGGAGTGCACAGGCCACCGCGATATAGTCCACACAACAACCATCCACGACTTGAAGCTACTCCTGTTGCGCTTTGCACGGGGCCGCACTTTTCACGATGACACCGGCGGCGGTGGGCCACTCTCTAACATGCAACTGGTGCCAGCACTCATGCATATGGCGCTCTACGTTATTAACACGTACGTTTTAAAATACTTAAGTAAATCATTACTAGAATAAAAAAAAACTATAGGTAAAAAATCAGAGTGTACTTTTTTATGTCTGACCTCGACCCGCCTGATGGTAAGCAAGTGTAGTCCAGAAATGCCGTCGATTGAAAAACCCGAGTCTGTTGCCGTCATTATGCCGGCCATAATTTTTAAAATATAAATTATTGATTGTCATCGGTTTTTAATACGTGTTTTATTTATTTTTTACCCACAACTCCTCTAGTTGTCCAAAATTAAATTGAAAGATTCCTTTACATAGTTACATACAAGCCAAGCTAATAAAAGCGTAATAAAAGAAGATTGTAAGTTGTGGTAGGTCATTTTCTTAGTCGCATTTTAGGATCAGCTTGAAAGTTGCCGGTTTCAACTATGCCTATGTGAGATGGCACTATGATGCGACTGCTACTTGCAGGTATTTACCTGTAGTAGCAGTTGCATCTATTCATGGGCCGCACTTCAGAACTATTGCTGTCATATGTCAAGTCATAATAGAAAATAAGTTGTTAACGTTGTTGGGTTGTCAGGATACGCGATAGTTTTCCCTCAATTTGATTTTATGTAATAAAATGATTGTCACGCCTTTTCCCCATAGACATAGGCAGAGATAATTTTTTTTTTTTTTTTATGTTTGTAGGACCCGTGTGGCTGCACGTGAAGTAACCGCTCTAGATGGATTCATCTCTTGGTCACATACAAAAGTGCTGGAGTCTGCGCACGATGCTGAAGGGCCGCTGTACTACTTCGTTATTATGTTGCTGCTCTTCCCACATGCTAAGTAAGCATCATCATAAATAATATTATTATGTTTGGATATAGAAGAAATGACTTTTATGATAATAGTAAATCGCGAAAACGCCAATGTGATTTTATATAGAAGAAAGAAACTGACTTTTTTATATGAAATTTAAAATCGTCGATGTTGAATCTGTAGCGATGCCTCCCTCGAGCTACAACTAAATCTCATACATTATTTTCATACAATACCGCTAATATTTTGCTATCGATATTTTTATATTTTATTAGATATTGCGCGAACATTGATTAATGAATTCAACAAATTTTATGCGGCTTACTATTGCGTTTATTTTGATTTCGATTTTACAATGTTATTTAATTATTCCGACTTTTCGTGAGCTTTGCAGCCATCGTGGTTGCTGAGAGTAAGCCGCATAAAATTTGTTTAATTCATTAATCGATATTTGAATAAAACCCGACCGACACAAGACCGTAGATCATCCGCTCCAGTGTGCGGTGGATATTCCTATTATTCGCAGCTCGGTGCAGTCATTAATAATTTTTAAAGTAGTACTATTTTGTTTATATTTTATTATAACGCAATAACTGTGTCGACTAAGGGTTCCTCTTACTGAAGAAATATACAACTAGGTTTACGGCTGTCAGTAGAGAAAAACATACATTGGAAAACTATTTAAAATGTAATTATAATATTATGTAATTATTATAATTATGTATTTTTTCAATAATATAAACAATTAATTTTCAGATGGCGCACATATAAAATCGAAATGTTGAAGCGTATGTTGTTGGTTGGCCACGCACGAGCGCTCGCCCCACCCGGCAGCAATGCGATCCGCTCACTCACTGACGAACAACGCGCTGAGAAACAATGGAATGACTATAAGCCCTATGCTGTGTTCCATACAGTCATCTCTCTGCTGTACAACGTCATGTTTAAGGTAAAACTGAGGGATACTTTCTATTATCTGTACTGAGAAGCATTATGATACGGCGTTTGTCCGTCCGTCAGTCCGTGGACATTCCTTTTTCTTGTGAGCCAGATAGTCAATCGTGTCATCGTTATCGTTAGTAAGATCTCGACTAGAATAACTTGAATGCGCTAAAATTAAAACGATAGGGCAAGCCGTTCTAAATATATTGCATGTTTAAAATATTGCATGTTGACATAACTAAAAATTGATTTTTTGTAGTTTATAAATTCTGTTGTGTGCAGAATAGTAATATAATTTTCTGATTAAATATAATAATGCGGTACTTGTCCCTACATTAATGTATGGAAGTGAATGTTGGGTGTGGCAGAAGCATGAGAGCAGAATTAACCAGAATTAGCCGTGTATGTGGAGTGACGATTGCGGGTGGAATAGGAATAGCGCACATTGCGCGATAGATGTGCTTTGAAAGATATAGTGACAAGGGTTAACGATGGAATGCTTCGATGGTTTGGGCACATGGAACGGATGAGTAAAAGTAGATTGACGATAGGAATTGATGTAGATGGATGCGTAGAACGAGGAGGGTGTTTTCTGGCCTAATCGTTAAGAAATCTAAGTTGCGTGACTATTTGATTGTATAAAAAAATTTTGTTTTATATTTAATTATTTATACTAGATATGTGTATGAAACATACACCACATAACGTTCGATACACATATGACAAAACAGGTCAGATATCAGACATACCCTCTCTATTCGGCAGTCTGTAGAAAAATATTTACATAAACTAATTCAAATTTATTGAAACCTTTTTTATTATTTACAGAACATAAGCCAGACGCTTACAGTGGAGCAGTGGCCAGTCAAGTTAGCTGAGTACATTCGCAACAATGACGAAGTTCAGGCAAAGGCTGCTGAAAGGATTGTGGCGACACTCACTGACGAGGTGCTGCCTTGTGCCTCCTTCGCGGAGTATTGTGACGCCACGGGACTCCTCAGCGAGATTCAAACGCCTGCCACGTTCATACAAGAGCTACTGAACAGTGTGCCGTAGAACGGAAGCTTATATTAACCAATATTAAACCGTGTGTCTTTGCTTAAAATATAGCTTTTATTGCAGTAATTATTTGCCTTTTATTTTACGTACATTTATGACGACAGGTGGGGCGTGTTGGTTAGCTCGCCTCTTCCCTCCATCCTATATAACCTTGCATCCTTCAAGCCATGCGTGAAGAAGCAACTTTGGCCGGCTAGTGTCGGCGATTGACGCAGCCGTGAACTGATTCGGTTTTTCAGTCGTCACTCTAGGACCTCCTCTTCCTTATCATCAGGCGATCGAGGTCAAATATCAAGTCACAATAAAATAAACTGTCATACAATGCGGTAATTATGATACTTTTGTCGCGAATGGATCTCCAATCAATCAAATTGTTACATCTTAATCAGCACAGGCAATTCGCAAATGTTTTTGCCGGCACAGTAACTGCGATTAAATCGAGGCAACTGCAAATTGAGGCGGTTTTTTACAGTCGGCGCTCTTGGATCTTATCTTGCTTACCATCTGGCAAGAAGAGGTCAGACCTCGTATCTCAATAAAAAAGTGCCACTTTACACGATCCTGATTCAATATCTGAGGTCTAAAATAACTCTACGTACTAACAAGATATATATTTATTGCGACTTGACATATGACAGCACCTCGCCTGATGTTAAGCTGGAGTGCAGGTCACATCCACTATGCTGGCCTAGTTAAAACCGGCAATTTACAAGCTGATCCCGAAACGCTTGTAAAAACTAAGTCACTTTACGGTCTGTACACTACTTAGTCATGGTTTTACCCCAGGTCGGCAGGCTGGGCACCACCGCCTACCACTCTTACGCTGAGAGTACGATCGAGCCAATATCAAGATGATATTTTTTGCATGGATAAGGTCGGAGTGTACTAAATCACTCAGCTTGATTTTTGTTGTCATTAGACTGGCTGCATTAAGTTTTTTTTATTATTGAGCTCTTCTCAATAAAAAAAAACTTAAAGCAGCCAGTTTTATCCTTTTATCTCTCCTTTCCTGTTGGTAAGCAAGGAGAGGTTTAAGAGTGAAAAACTATGACGGCGAACTTTTTAATATAATAACCGTAGTCTGAAGAGAATTGCGGATGTGACAAAAGCGAGGGAGTTGTGTTCAGGATCTAGGCAAGTAGCGCTCCATTGTCTCTGCCTATCCTTGTGGGATAAAGGCGTGACAATTAATTGATAATTGATGAATTAATTAATTGATACATTTAGGCTCCAAGGCGTTGTGAATTCACCTGTTTATTCCACGATACAGTATTTTAGGTAGATGAGTAGAAGGGATGTAAATAATAACAGTTGTTCATTACAAAATATTTAATTAACACTGACTTAACTAGTATGCTAAATAGTCTTAATAACTTAATATATTGGATTGTCACTTGCGTTCGTGATAAAAAATATATTATAAAACTATATTTAATTATAGTTTTATAATATATAAAACTATAATTTATTTATAAAATATAATATTTCTTTGTTTGTTTTATTCTATATTTATTGGGAACTTAAAATAATATTTCTTGCAAGCTGGATTAAAAGTTTCGCGAAAATGTCCAATGTACTCGTACCTACATAATAAATAAAAACCGTCCGTATACAATTTATAATTACTTCATTTAACAAAAACGAACTCATATATAAATAATCTTATTAATAATCTCCTATAATCATCTTTATTTTTAGATAATAAACTAAAGAGTTTATTTAAACAAAATAAAATTTGTGTCTTAAATTAGTTAATAAAATTTTCTGTTAAAATTAATACTTAAAATAACTTAACTGTAAGATTATAATGTATGGCTTTTTTATATAAATAATACAGTTTAATTGCACACAACGATTTGACAAATTATAGCCAAATCATTATTTAAAAGTCGTAAGAGCCATTATCAGATTTTTTGCCAACGCGGAAGATGAATCGGTAAACCACACCGGAGATTACGGCGCCTGTGATTGGTCCAACCCAGTAGATCTGAAATACAAAGAATACGTATTATTATCATGGCATGCGTTACTCCATTTTTAATAATGGTGAATTGGTACCCATAGCAACAGAGCCAAAATTTCGAGATAATAGGTAATAGGCGTTGACTTGTATGTATGTAACTGAATAATTAAAAAAATTGTACACATATTTAAAACCGATGACAATAATTTCATTAAATATTTTATTGGCCGGCATAGTAATGGTTTTTTCAGTCTTCGGCGTTCTTGGACCTCCTCTTGCTTAACATCAGGCGGGTCGATGTCAGATGTCGTGTCACATTAAAAAAAGTTCACATTGTCATAATATGCGTGTTTTTTAGTTTTTTTTTTATCTATAGTTTTTACTATTTTATAAAAGATTTTTACTAAAAAAAAACTTTTGTTTTTAATAGTCACAGATATAGTCGGAGATCTTTAAATTAAATAATGTATACCTATATCAGTTGTTAAAATAAAAATATATAGAGTAACGTAACCCTCTCTCAGATTACAAGAAAGTGGTTGGTTACACATATACAACTATATGGTTACACAATTTGTACGTCTGTTTGTTGTATAATATCTATTGTTTTCTTTTATATTAAATTTGGTTTACATTACAGTAGTTTCGTTGCAAAAATACAATTTTGATACAACGGGAACACCTATTTAGTATAAAAAAGTGATTTTAACAGATCAGTGGTCATTCGTCGACACCTAAGAATAGTCGACACGTTATTTCGCTGTTAAGAATTGGGGCCCAGTAGTGTCATTTGTGGTTTATAATAATTAGAAATTTTCTCGAACATTTGGTAAGCTTTAATATCAAGAAACTTCTGTTAAAAATATCAAATAAAGTTAAAAATAGTTCATAAAAAAACTGCGTATTACCGATAATCATCCTTATGACTTTTACAATAAAGTTTATTTTTATACTTGTTACACCAACAGCAGATCGTTGATGGTAGATATAAGGTGCATACTTAAATATATTAACGCAGTAATGTTGCTTTCACTAAACAAGTTAGAGAAAGTTCCATTGATTCCACATTATAAACAAGGATATTTATAGTGAAAAGTCTTTATTACAGCGGTGCGTAAACCCCTACATAAGCATTTATGACAAAAAGTTTTTCTGCTTACATTACGTCCCAGAGTCGCGGATTATACTCATCTAGCTATTGCGCTTCTTATATAAGTGTTCCAGGTGTTGACGGCGTATGCTAAGTATACCGAAGATAGCAAAATGCACAAATCCTAAAATGATTGAGATACGACCGACCAGCGGACAGACACGCTGGACAGACGTGTCCAGCGTGTCCTATAATACCACAGTGTCTTCCTCTTGAAAGGCTTCGTCTTCGCCGCTGAGCGAAAAGAGACGAGAGGGTGGCGCTAGTCGGACCAAGTAGTTCACAGACTTATTACCATCTTAAATAAGGTGATCCAAGCGGCGTGAGGGGAGGAGAGTAGTAAAGAATATCAACGAGCCACTTTTCATTTAAACTAGACTTTGAAGGAAGTTGAACCACTGGGCTCTGGCCGGCATTGTGACAACATCTAAAGTACTTATATCTATTCTTTGTTAATACTGGCACTGAAGATTGATCTCTCGCGTTGCGTTTCTGCCACATGAATGATAATTGTGTTATAATACAAAAATTCAAACTTACCCAGTGATGTTCCCAATGGCCAGTAACTAATACGGGGCCAAAGGAACGTGCTGGGTTCATGCTTGATCCAGTGAAGGGTATCTGAAATTTAGAAATGAATTAATCGTGTGAATTCTTTAATTTGATGGTGAATAGATATTTTGTATGAGTGCCATAAAAAATCGTCTTGCGTTAAACATGTACAAAAAATATCATGTCAAGCCAATTGCTTTTTGAATAAAATAGTAATAGGTTAAAAATTTGTTAAAAATTACTTATTTAATTTTTTATAATGATTTCTAAAATTATTCAATAGTTATATTATTATTATGTTCATAAATATATTTTTTAAATAATTTGTCTACGTTTTAGTAATGCGTGTGGTGACGATTTGTAATCGAAATAACAATTAGATATTAAGTTTTTATGCATGTGATGGTTTCCATTTTTTCTGCCCACCCCTGTGGAAAAAATGAGTAACAATTTGATTGTATGATGTTTTTTAAATAATATTATTGGTACTAGTAAATTCAAATGAATAATTTGTTACTTACGCATGCAGCGTGGCAAGCAGCAATGCAGAGACCAATGGCCAGTGGTCCAGATCCTTTAATGTCGTTTCTGCGTGCATCACATACACCTTGGACGACCAACAACAGCAAGAAGGTGATAAGTGCTTCGATTAGGATTGCCTGAAAAATAACATGGCTTTATAAATAATATTCAAATTAGACTGTAAGCAAGTACGAGTATAAATAATAGTGAATTTAATTGGCGCTCCCTGTGGGAAAAAGGCGTAATAATCTGAGTGATTGATTGATTGAATTTGTTTATTGAGATGTATGTATCACTACAAAGAACGAACATAAAATAAAAATCCATTTGACTAACTAATTAAAGATAATTTATAAATAAAAGACCTTAGGCCGGCATAATGACGGCGACTGAGGCAGTCGGGAACTAACTCGGTTTTTTCAGTCGTCGTCACTTTTAGACCTCCTCTTGCTTATCATCAGGCAAGTCGAGGTGAAATGCCGTGTCACATTTAAAAAAAAATTAATACTAATTTTTCTTTGGGAACTCTATTTATGTGACATATAAATAGAGTAATTCAAGTATTTCTTATATGAATATTTTTTTAATTTCATTTACACTCTATAATCCATAATTAATAATAGGTTTAATTTCGATATATAATACGCTTTTCACTATTAATAAAGCTGTAATAAAACTTGTAATAATTAATATTTAAAAAAACATAAGTACCTGTCCGTCATTTACACTGGGTAGTGTCAGACCCAAATCATCAATATGGTCTGGGATCGCCAACTGGAAAGTTAACAGATATATTTAAATACCTTGAATTTGTGAAATCTTCCAATTAAAACTATATTATAAATAATTGTGTTTTCCGACCAAATTGGAGACATCCTTTAAAAGCTAGGTTGCCTAGTGCCCATAACCACAGAGCCTGTATGAAGAGAATTGTGGATGTGAAGAAAGCGAGGGAGTTGTGTCAGGATCGTGGCAAGTGGCGCTCTATTGTCTCTGCCTACCCTTGTGGGAAAAATGCGTGACAATTTGATTGATTATTTGATATAAATAATTTCTTCATAAAATAAACTAATACATTTAATTATAGTTTTATAGAAGATAGTTGCAAGTTGCAAATGTATTCTTTCCATCTTATAGTCTTGAATCCTTAAGTCAAACACCTCTGGCCAGCATAGAGGAGACAATTAAGGCAACCGTAAATTAAACGGTTTCTTCAGACGTTGGTTCAAGGACCTTCTCTTGCTTTATTATCAGGCACTACTTGATCAGCTATCGAGTCACAATAAAAAAATGTATGGTAGTGGTCATATTACCATGGTAGTGGTAAACTGGGGTACCTAGTGCTTATAATAGTAGAGCTTGTATGAAAAGAATTGTGTTTGTGAGGGTACCGAGGGAGTTGTGTCAGGATCGTGGCAAGTGGCGCTCTAATGTCTCTGCCTATCCATGTGGGATAAGGCGTGACAATTTAATTGATTGAATAATAGTGGGCCTTCTTCATAAACCATGGACACTGAATAAAAAAAATAGACATGATAAATTCTAGTTCCTAATAACTAAAACATATTTCCAGTTTGATAATAAGAAATGAACTTACTCTGATAAATGCAGCTCCAGCAGAAGCACCGAGCACTTGGACTATGATGTAGAATATAGCTTTAAGAAATTTGACATCACCAGCCACGAACAAACCGATTGTGACAGCAGGATTGATATGACCACCAGATATATGGCAGATACCCTGAAACAATAAAATAAATAATAATAGGGAGTTGTCGAGGCGGCTGACGGAGAGGTCTGGAGACAAGAAGGCTGGCAATTATTTCTGCCAACGTATAAGCCTTGCTATACAAAGGGGAAATGTTGCCAGTCTCCTTGGGACTATCTCTGATGCGACGTCATTAGAAGATATTTTTTATTTATAGTTTAATTATAGGTAATTATTAATTTTAATGAAATTTAATTGTTAATATAAATTAAATAAATATATTAAACAATACATTTATATTTTAAACATATATTTTAATTATAATTAATTTTAAATTTTAAATTTTAAGATAATATATTATACAATTCATTAATAGGGTATATGCATGTATTTTTTTTATGTGTTTAATTCACTTATTACATCGTTATAACATAATAAAAAATATAAATATAATTAGTTAAACAACTTGTAATCGAAATGTCCTTTAATCTATTAGGCGGTATAATACATAAAAAGTTATGAAGAGACTGTATAAGGTAACCGTAAGTTGAATCTAACAGCCGGTTGTACCAAAAATTTTAACTTACGAATTCGTAAAAAGTATTGTATAAGTAAAAGAAAAAAATGGGTTGCACCACTCTTTAACTTTACATTTACGTATAACTGATTTTTAAAAATAGCTAAAGGACATCATTCATTTTGGGATTTTATGTACTACTTTTGTTATTTCTAATGATAAAAACATATATAAACGGTAGTTTCGATATAAAATTATTAACAACCCAATTCACGATTTAATAATAGCAAACGTAATAGAATAAGTATAAAGGAAAACTTAATTCGTAAATTGAAACTTTTTTGGTACAACCGGCTGTTAGATTTCCCAGGCTTACCGTCAGGCAGTCGAGGCAAGTCAAATGTTGGGGGTTTTAACAGAGCCGTCTTAAGCATATTCAGCGCCGGGGTGCGAAAGTCAAGGCAAAGTCGCATGGTCTCAGTGTAGAAGGTACCTATCGAAGTTTATGGCGGTCGGCATGCGCCCCCTAGGACTCTGCGCCCGGGTGCACCGCACCCCTTGAACCCCCGGGTAAAGACGGCCCTGGGTTTTAATATAAAATGCACACGCAAAGAAATAAGCCCCACAAAATGTTATTTTAAAAAACTTATTCGCGCAATAACTAAGGAAAGTCCTAGTTACCTATACATATCATTTAAGTGTGTGTTTAGAAGTAAACAAAACTACGAGTAAAATTTCTAAGGTATTATTGTGTACCTACATCTATTTAAATAATCATGCGCCTCTCGCTTACTCCTAAATTAAAAGCTTTAAAATTATTCGACCGTTTCAGTACGAGTTACGGATAGCATCTTCGCTGCCGAAGTGAGCTTTCTTCCTTTACTTGTTTTAGAGATGCTTGAATTGACGTGTTACAGCTAATATAACACGTGGACGTCAAATGCACAGATTATGCATTTTATACTAAAAGTATCTATAGCTATTTTTAGTAAATAGATCATCTGGGATATAGTATTTATTATTGTTTTAATAGGTACCTTCTATAGTCACACGGTGTCTAAACAAATATCCAATCCAATGGAATTTTATATAACCTACTCATAATATATATATCAGAAGTATTAAATAGAAGTTTGAATTATTTATGTATTCTATTCATAGTTAAAAATTGTTACGCATTATTATGTCTGGTAATTTATGCAAAACAATTTAGTTCACTGGGACGCATTTTCTTAATTCGGGTATCGCGACTAATTTATGTAATGAATGTAATTTAATATTTTTTTTGGATATGAATATAAATATTCAGATTTATAATTAGATTCGACGCATAATAAAATAAGGTATGAACCCATTTTTTTTTGGCAAATCTGTTAAAAAAATTAATATTAAGAACCCTAAAATTTTATTGTTGGCACATGAAAATGGGCACTCGCTTGTCTCTGACTATCCAGGTGGGGATTTGGGTGATAATTATGTTCATTTATTGTAATTCTTACTTCAAATTGTAAAAATAAAATGAAGAATAAGTCTAAATCTAAAGACTCGTCTTTCAGGCAACGATAACTACACAGTTCAATCAATCACATTGTCACGCCTCCCTCCCACAGGGATAGGCAGAGACCATGGAGCGCTACATGCCACGATCCTGACACAACTCTCTCGCTTATGGGCACTAGGCAACTTAGCTTTCTTGAGGATGTCTCCATATACAGTTCACAATATCGCCAATTTACGATAAGCTGTTTAATTTGTTTACCTAAAAAATGCAGCAATATAAATGATCAATTAATTGAAAGCGCAACTTATGGAATTTCCATGTAAGGTTTCTAATAAATACGTTATGTGAGTAATGTGTAACGCGCTGGTAAGGTATGGATAGGTCGCGGGCGGTCACTGCACGATCAAGGGCGCCTACAATCCCTAACCGTAACACACGCACGGCACATACTCACTTACCAATATCGCCGACATGCCGATCATGCATTCATTATTCGATTTAAATTAGACACCAATTTAAAAATATATTTATGAAAACCCTTTTTTGCTGTGACTCAATATCTTACCACGTCTTGCCTGTTGGTAAGCAAGGGAAGGTCCATGAACACCAAACACTATAAAAATAGATTCAGTTTACAGTATTTATCAGTTATCAGTTTATTATGTCGGCCAAACTTAATGCACAATATAACAAAAGCGGCTTTATGCAAAAGGCATTCTCTACCATTCAAACCTTTAGGATGTTAATTCGACGAAGTATATAAGAATCATCAAGAATAGTATTCATAACTAAAAACATTTATTTCAGACTAGTTTACGTTTAGTTACTAGAATTTAGTTACTAAACGCGCTTGTATCATAGAAACTGTACCATCAAAGATACTTTGCAACAGGCAAATGATTTCAAATTGGGACTATTGCACTGTTACTAAACGACAGTTGCCTTTATTTTATTTTACTTTTAATAATTTATTTCTACATTTATTGTCTTTGATTACCCGTGTGATTACTTTAATCATAAAATCGAATACACAGAAACAATTGAATGCCGCAGACGACGATCCTCTATAATTAGGACTGTGAAACCTTATTTTTTCATTTAAACGACTGTATTGCAATGCTATGTCCATGAGTCGAGATGTCTAACCGTCGCAGTAAATGCGTTCACTATATGCACTTTACATACTCTACATTACACTTTACCTGTCACTCTACATCTTATAGAAAATAAAAAAATATACCATTGTAATAAACAACTTTCATGCGGCTTACTATCGCGTTTGTTTTTGTTTTGATTTTACAATTTATTATTCCGACGTTTCGAGAGCTTTGCAGCTATCGTGGTCACCAAAATAAACGCTATAGTAAGCCGCATAAAATTTGTTCAATTTATTAATCAATGTTCGCGCAAAATCTAAGAAAATACTAGATATCATTCTTCTAAGTAAGTAATAGAATAAATAATTGATTTTCCGCTTTGTAGCAGTAAGTGGTAAAGTGAACAAAATCAAACAGTTGGGTTGTAATTCACGTGATTGTGTGCTTAGAGTTAGTGGGTCAATTTAGTGTGTAAGTGGCAGGAAAACTATCCAAGCATGGTCGGCCACCTGCGCAGGCACACCCTCTAATACAACTTTTAATACACCCATATTAATAATAAATAATTACTTTGCACATTATATTATGTAGTTTTTAAATCTACAAAATGCAATTAGATTATTTTGATCAAAGAGCATGGATGTGATCATTTTAATCAAAGAGAGTTCAGAGATCAGGATAGTGGAAAGTAGCGCTCCCTTGTCTTTGTTAATTTAGGCGTGAAATTGATGAAATTCTATTTTGTTTTTTTATTTATTTTATTTTTGCTATTATGGTATTAATTAAGTGCAATAGATAATAGATAATCTTTTAATGATAAATTAAATCGTTAAGTTTGAGTACCGATTTGGTCGAAAGAATTCGGATGCTTAGAGAGCTCCATAGAACATTTAATATCGTCTAAATTATTAATTTTAACATATTTTTACTATTGTTTTTAACTAAATAATGATACGAAATAAGAAATTATAGTTTTATATGTGCAGATTTACATGTATTTGACTTTGCCGATCTTCCCCGCCATGGATCACTCAGCTATTAATGAAAATTGAAAAAAATGAACAATGTAGCAAAACGTGATAAAAGACGTATATACAGGATAGAAGTGGTTGATACGGTTAATGGTATTGGCCAGTACAGTGCTACGTCACAATGTGAGCGCATTAGCAACCGTCGGGGATGGTAGATAGAAACATTGTCATAACAAAACAAGATTGTAATTGTAACTTATACCAATCTAGACCATGCGTGACATTTATCATTAGTCCACGTGTGGAACTTTAGACTTTAATCACGTTGCTGTCACATTAAACTGCATTGTTAGTCGTGTGTTACAACATAGAACACAAACTATCTTACTAATGTTATATTTATTCATGGTTTAACGATTTATTTCTAAGTATTCCGGGAATTTATTAGTAAGTATCGAGTTTCTTTTACGTTGATAAAATACCTTCCTATTTTTTGGAATGATTATCTTGCTTTTATTATACGTAGCTGAGTTCGTATTCATTATCAAAATAAGTTGTAATTAAGCTGAAAGACAATCAAGAATAAGTCAAATTCTCTCCGTGACCACGATGGCTGCAAAGCTCTCGAAACGTCGGAATTATAAAAAAATGTTAAATCAAAACCAAAATAAACGCGATAGTAAGCCGCATAAAATTTGTTTAATTCATTAATCAATGTTTGCGCAAAATCTAAGAAAAAACTAGTGTGCTTTCCAATACAAAGTAAAAGTAATTTTGACAAGTAGTAGCAAATTCTCTCAGTGTAGTTATTCTATTCAATCAGCCCACATTTTATTGATCCCCTTGTTAAGCCATGTCCTGCCTGACGTGCAAATAATTACCTTTAAACTAATGAACAGTTAATATTACTTAAGCTATAGGAATTTTAAAATAATCTTCAAATAATGCATTCACATACTTTTTCGAATAAAATTTATTTCGAAGAATGTAGAATTTTAACAGTGTAGGCAGACAGCTTGCCCACTTTTTTCAATCCGGGGTAATGAATAGCAGCACTTTTAATCCGGGGTAATAGCAAGTTTTGAGATCATTTAAAAGTTTCCTGTTCAAGCGAAGCTGGAACACTGGATGCGATTGCATCTGCGACAACTATTTAGCTATAGTAACAGTTGCCTCGATTAATGTATCACACTCCAGTTTATTACAAATTTGATACAAATACAAGATATTAAATCAAATCAAATTGTCACGCCTTTTTCCCACAGGAATAGGCAAAGACAATGGAGCGCCACTTGCCACGATCCTGACACAACTCCCTCGCTTCCTTCACATTCACAGTTATTTTCATACAAGGCAACCTAGCTTAAATACAAGATAAATGATGATATTCTAGATAATCGAAATGACCACTTAAGAAATTAGGAAGGAATTAATTACCGATTTTAGTTGACCGTTTTTACACTGTAATAATTTTTGGAATTTGGCCAAAATTTAATAAAATAATCATAATATTAACATTTTATTTATAGGTACATATATAATTCAGCCATTTAATAGTTCAATTCAGCTGTCATTGTAGCAACTATCGATGACTATCGGCTTAGATCAAATGTTATAGTTAATAGGTACTTTATTCTATACAAAGCTCCTGTCAACTATAAGCCCTTTAACCCGTTCTGATATTTAAAAGGTTCTTCTAAGAATAATCTTTAATCTTAAGTTACGAAATTTCGTTGTTATATTAATTAAAGCGATCCGTGGTAATAGATAATATGGAATTGCTATTTAAAAGCGAGCGGTCTGATTCCATGTAGATGTAGTCAGTATATTTATGTGGGGGTATCCGTGATTTACCTATCTATGTAATAACATTTGTTCATAATACAACTAATGAACAATTTGCAGAAGTATTAAACCAATTGCAGGTAAATAGAACAAATACAAAATTGAAGTAGACAAGGATTGAGAAGAGTATGTTGCGTTTGGCTGATTAAAATGATGAATGAAAGAAGATTAACGAAATATTTATAAATCAGAGGCGAGTGAAAGAATAAAGCGGGGACATTCATTCATAAATAAAAAAGGATCCCATAACCGTAGAGCTTATATTATATTATGAAGACAGTTGTGGATGCGAGGGTAACAAGCGAGTTGTGTTGGGATCGTGAAAAGTGGTGCTATCGCTGTGGCGTTATGTTTAGTTGGATATTTCAAACACAGATAAATGGACAAGATTGGCTAACATCGTGCTAAAAGTAGCAAGAAAAAGCTAAATAATGGCTGGTGCTAGCAGGTCACTGTGAAGATCGCTGGGGGAGGCTTATGGCTAAGAGGGAAAGATTTACATTCCTAATATTTTTAGACGTCATTTTACAATTTTCTTAGATTTTGCGAACATTGATTAAGGAATTAAACAGATTCTCCGTGACCACGATGGCCGCAATGCTCTCGAAAAGTCGGAATAAGAAAATGGAAAATCATTAACCAGAAATAAACGTGATAATAAGCCGCATACAATTTGTTTAATTCAACATAATTTTAATGAATATTACACACTTTTATAATGAACCTGTAAGTTCATGCGAAGTTAAAATTACAGCTTTCGAATTGTCAATTGAAAAGTTCAATGTCTGCGTTCTACATACATACATTTTAAAACGTTCATAAATATGCATTACACTCATTGTAATGTTTCTCTATTCTGTGACAATCACACTGCAACTTATAAACCTCACAATTTAATATTATTATATCTCCACCTTGTTTATTTTTTTATTTAACTTATTGCTACCTACTTCTTTTTTGTGTCGACAATTGAAACAGCTATAAACTGTGTTGTTTTTTCAGTCGCCAGCGGTCTTGTACCTCCTCATGTTTACCATCAAACATGGGGAGGTACAAGCGTGATGTCGCGTCACAATGAATATTGTTGATAGAAATAACTTTCTTATTTCAAAGTTAGCCATAAAAGACTATTAAGAAGCCTTTATACGGATAAGGGCGTGAATTTCATTTATGGATTTTTTTTATCTAATTGTCATTTCTCTGTTGATTAAATGGTATTTCTATATTAAAACCAAAACCGATGTCTAAAACTTGACCTACGTCCAGACATAACTTAAACACTGTTATTAAGTTGTAATAAAACACAATTATATTGCATTTCAAAGAGCTTAGAAAATCTATTCATAAAATGTACATTTCGATTCTATCTTTGGCAGTATCACAAACGATCGATTAAGCCAAATTAATTGCTATTGAACTTGTATTTGGTATTGGTTTGCTATTGTTTTATGCTATTGATGGATGAAGCTGTTATTGCAATACAATAGGCTAGAGTCGATATTTCAAAGCTTATTTATTTATCAAACAAATATTTTTAACTAGAATAGAGTTAACGGATGTTAGCACATAAACTCTTATGCGAGTGATTAGTCGCGTTTCGGGATCAACTTGTAAGTTGCTTGCTTCTTCTAGACCGGCATAGTGGGTGCGACTCCTACTTACGTTTTTAAACTCTAGTATCAGTTGCTTCAATTCATAGGCACTCCAGCTTAACACCAGGTGATATACATTTATATGTTGAACTTCAGTAAAGAAAAATATAGTGTATATTTTACTCTCGTGACCACGTACAAGAGCCATGGTCATCGCTTAAATTTAAATCAATCTAATATATCTTTCTAGTCGCAAAAGTAATATTAGCGAAAATTGTGTCACGTGTTTTAAATATGAATTTGAATCAGAAAATATTGTTATAGTTGATAGCACAAGTTTGAAGTTAAGTTTAGGTAGAGTTTAAGTTTAGTTAGAGTGAAGATTGAATAGCCGAGCCGTAGCTTTTGAATAATTTTAAGTTCTATTTTATTCATCTCTTTAATGGTCAAGGAAACATTCCGTAGAAGGTCGAGGGTACCTATTATTTATTACACCTATTGATTTATTTGTCATTGTATGGTAGACAACTTGGCGAGTTGTATGAGAACGTTATGTATTGTACTATTGTTTTAATTGGCGACTTATTTTTAATGTTTATTTATTTGTGAAGATAAATATTAAAAATACGTATTTCTTGTTAATAAAAATGCTGCTTCTGCACTTGTATTATTAAATATTATTTACTAATAACAAAGAACTTAATATATTTTAACATCCGTTTTATCTAGTGGTATTTTTATGACAGAGACTTCATTGACATAGCATATCAAAATTAAAAATGAAAATGACCAATGTTAGATTACAAGTCGATTTTAACACTGAGTAGTTATAAGTTTTAAAATAATATAGTATGGTTACAAGATAATATAAAGAATTGCGTATGTGAGAGAAGCGAGACCAAATCGGAATCATCATCAATAAAGCTGGGTCGCCTACCCATATCCATAGAGCTAGTATGAATAGAATTGTGAATGTGAAGAAAGCTAGGGAGTTGTGTCAGGATCATAGCAAGGGGCGCTCCATGATCTCTGCCTATCCCTGTGGGAAAAAGGCGTGACAATTTAGTTGATTGAGGGAAGCGAGGATAATTGTGGCGAGTGAAATTCATTATTTGATTGATCTATTTGTAGATTTAAACGTGTAATGTATTTAACTTCAATATTAGTTCCAATAATGACATCTGCCCTTGTACGTATCTACTTAGTTAGGTTTAAGATTAATGGTTTAGTTCTGTGTCAAAGAGATCTTGATTCAAAGTCCTTTGACCTCATACAATGTTCCACTTTTCATCATTATTATTTGACCTTAGTTATTCGAATGATTTATGATTTCAAATATTATTAGTTAAACCCTTTATGGGTTAGGTACGAGTAACTCATCTGGGTACATTTAAGACGAAGAGCAACATATAATATATTTAAATATTTTACTTGTTCGATATATTTTATTTATTGTGACACGACATTTGACCTCCACCCGCCTGATTATAAGTAAGGGGAGAACCAAGAGGGACGACGACTGAAATAACCGAGTCATTTCACGGCTGAGGGCCGTTTGATAATAATTGATAACAGTGAAATAAGTAGGTAATTTGAAAATATGAGATAAATTATATTGTTTTACGGCTTCCTTACAACTGGTATATTAGGCATCGAAAATCGAATTTATTTTTTCGGCAAAATATATTCTCACAAAACCTTAAAAACTAATATTTGGGATATACTTCTAGACGACGACAGGAGTGGACGAACGGTTTAGCGACTGGTTTGTTGCGCGTAAAGTTCCGGGTTCGATCCCCGGTCGGAGCAAATATTTGTTTCATAGCTTTTATTTGTAATATTTTATAGTATTAAATATTGCAAATATTTGTTAATAAAAAAAAGAGATGGATATTTGCTTCGGGTCTGGTTATCAAAGAGTGGTAGGCAGTGGTACCCAGTCTGCCGATCCGGGGTAGTACCACCACTTACAAGTATACAGACTGTGAAGTGATTTGGTCACGTTTCGGGATCAGCTTGTAAGTTGCCGGTTCCATGTAGGCCGGCATAGTGGATGTGATTGCTATTCACAGTTATTGAATTGTAGTAGCAGTGACATTCATTCATGGACCACACTTTGGCTTAACATCAAGCGGGGTGCTGTCATATGTCGAGTCACAATAAAAAAAAAAGACTAAAAGTTCTGGTGAATAGACATTTAGTGCTAATTAACCTAAGCAAGTTATTCTTTGGCCGGCATAGTGACAGCGACTGAGGAAGCTGTGAACAAACTCGGTTTTCTAATTGTAATTGTTAATTTTGACGGTTGATCTTTTCAATAATTTTGGATTATTTATTGAACTCTTTTTGAGTGAGATATTTTTAATATTTTAATTTGCTGTCATCGAGTATACTTATACGCCACGCATGTGTCAGATCTACAATTTGGTCGCATGTAATGCAAGGTAGGGTTAATTAAATATAAACGTATGTGCACGAGCTTCATGAATTATTAATCAGACCTTAAACTGCCTATCCCAACATAATCGCAATGAACTTTTGATTCACATTAGTTCAGTAATGCGAAGAATTATATCACCGTGCTTCTACTATATAGGCAAGAATAAGAGTCTTTATTGCACATAACTACAAAAGCTTATTTAGGGCAATAAAATTCGATTTATAAAAAATATATAATGGCTTGATATCAAGGCGACCGTGGTGTAGTGGCAGTGCAATGGTTACGCAAACCGAAGAGCACGAGTTCGAGACCACCCACCGGTACCAATGTATCTTTGATATGTGTACTTTGGTTGTCCTGTTTCTATGATACAGTAGTAGCTTTAGTAGCTTAGTATAGAAATGTAAAAATATATATGTAACTGCACACTGCCTGATGTTAAGCTGGAGTGCGATCCATTAACAAAGGTTACAAATGCGTCCACAGATACATTCTGAAAGTACAGTCGTACTCGTATTTTACAACTTGTGAAACAACTTTCTAGCTGATCACTTTAATATGAGATAAATAAAGCTTATGCAAAACTATAGTCAATTTATTTTGGCAACAAACAAGTATCTTAAATATTTTTTACAATATTTTATTATGGCCGGCATAGTGACGGCGACTGAGGCAACCTGAAACTGTTGTGTCAATCGTCGCTACTCTTAAACTTCGCCTTGCTTGCACCCCGATTATCGATTTCAGATGTCTCAAAATAAAAAATCTAAGCCATGTATATTGGTTTTACAAAATTTACTGACGAATATCTGATGTCACAAATTATGGAATTCATTAAACCTTGTGTCTATACGTAACAGTAGCTGTAAATTTCCTAAATATAAACACGGAAACTTGTATAAATTACTTGAAATCTTCATTAATGTCCTATTAACTCTGGTTTAAAGTGAAATTAAAACAGGTAGGTGCAAGTAATGTCGGAAGAGTTCCGGTGGTAGCTGTGTAACCGGTCGGAGGGGTCTTGGGGCAGCATGCAACTGGGTCAAGTGCACTCTCCGTGCTGGTGGTCGAAACCTTACGTCAT
Organism: Tinea trinotella; assembly: GCA_905220615.1. Taxonomy (NCBI): domain Eukaryota; kingdom Metazoa; phylum Arthropoda; class Insecta; order Lepidoptera; family Tineidae; genus Tinea; species Tinea trinotella. The sequence continues at coordinate 11,998,535 of HG992312.1, forward strand.
TCGCAATCACATTTTATATGCAATAATGATTTATTAATAGAATAATCAAGTCATAGAAAATCATAATAATAAGCACTGTCATTATTGAAATAAACAAAGGACATCATTTATTTTGGGCTTTTATACGACTTTTCTAATGTCCAATGATGAAAAAATATATAAATGGTAGTTTCGACTATTGAAAAAACTAATAACAATTTTGCTTTTAATTGCTGTAAAATTTAGTTATTTGGAAAATAAGTTATGAATTTTGTATCATCTGTCAATCTTCGCCATATTTGTTCTGATTTGAACTGTCATAATTATAGTTGGATCATTTCGCACACCCAAACTATGCAAAATGAAGGATATATTCCAATTACATTATAATCTTCGTACATCAAACTATAAACTAAAGTAAAATTGATATAATAATTTCAGTATGAAAATGCCCAACGAATCTACCGTCAGTCGCTTATGTGTTATGCCGCGCGCCAACCAGTCTGCAGCTGCGAAGGACTCGGGACTGGCGTGTGCTGAGGTCAGCTGTTCCTTTCCTATATTGTATGTAGCACAATCGGTTTCTTTTTATTTTAAACGCAGCGTAAGGTAGAGTCACGACCTGCTAAAGGTGGCAGGAAGGCTGGATGCACTGTAAAGGTAGCTAGGAGAGTCCACTATGGTAAGTTGTGGACGACTAATAGTTGACATTATAAGCTATTCATTAGAACAATGAAATAATTCAATTGTGGTACACGTAGGTTCTTAAGTAATATACAGTTTCGCGCTTAAAATAATTATCTACAAACATTTCAATGCGACCGTGGTGTAGTGGCAGTGCAATGGCTACGTAAGCCGAGTGGCACGGGTTCAAAACCGGTACCAATGTGTCTTTGATATATGTACTTTGGTTGTCCTGTTTCTATGATAGTTGATACAAGCACTTTTGTAGCTTAGTATAGAAAACTATGACTAAAATAATTTGCAAGTCTTGAGGTGAATAACCATTAATTTAAAAAGTTATATAAACAAACATAAAAATAACTTTGTTTTGAGTGCGAATGCTTACCTAATAAGTTTATGACGTCATTAATCTAATATAATGAATTAAAAGTCCGTCTAATGAACTTTCGCTTGATTTAAGATGTATCGCTGGTGCTTCGGACATGAAAGTCATGTCCATCAATGTCGCATACTTTCCACAGAAGGGAAATTTGTTACTTTAATGGTTAAGCTAAACGCGTCTTGCTATTCGAGTTTAACGGAGTCCGAGTTATATTCTATACTCGTAAATACTTTTTTAAACTTAAAATATAAAAAGCCGACAACTAAACATGCGTTATTGCAAGTTGTTTATTAATTATATTTAGTTACGAAGCGTAAAGTTTCTTTTTTACCAGATCTGCACAGTATTAAATTATAAACAATAACTCTAATTTAACAGCTATAATAAAATACATGGTGATAAATAAATTATTAGGATATTTTTTGATATATAACTTAAATTAGGAAATAATTTCAGAATTTAGATGTTGTGGGATGCATCTGCTACCATTACCAGCTTAAGTTGGTTTACGATGGCTTTCTTCATCATTTTATTTAGCAGTGGCCTTCAGAAACCACCGTTCAATTTTCAACTCTTTATTAAAACTTTTTTTAAATCTATTTATTAGGAAATAAATTTTGATTATTAATCATATTTTATATTTTAATATAAAGCACATATGACCTGAAGTGATGACCAAATAGGAATATTAAATTAAGAAAAGTTATCAAGCCTCTATATTCGCGAACAGCCTTAATTTTGCAATATGCGTAGGAAGGATCATTGTCAATTGTCCCCTCAGGCTAGTAAAACTCACTACCAATCTAAGACAATAATTAAATAACACAATCAATAAATAATCCATGTGAATTAGATACAATGTTTTTATAGACAAGGTCAGTTCGTTTAACTCATCTGTGAGTCTACCATGAGTTTGCATTGTGGCACGGCGATTGCAGTTAACGTAAATTCAACTTTAGAAAATAAATTACATACTTTTTATTATCTATGTAGATAATGACTAGTGTTCGACATTAAGTCCGCCTTTTGTAATTATTGTACAATAAAATATAAACGATTTATAAATTGAAAAACAATATTGCTAAAGATGGTTTGATTACCTCAAATGGAAGTTTACATCGTAGAAAAACGCTTTACTTTCATGAAGCATGACGATTTTCTTAGATACAAATAAAATTACCATTTATTTTTAAATAATTGCCGTCAGCTTTCGAAGTCAAAAAACATTAAAGAGTAATTTTAGATTGGATTCAACACATGATTCCAATTTACAAAACACAAAATATGTCAAATCGTCAGAAAAAACAGAGTTTACTTATCGAGATATATTCCAAATTAAGCTTTTAAACTAACTTCATAATTAAGCAAAATCCAAATTTATTTACCCAATAGGTACATAGTTAAATCCGTGCACTCGAAAACTCATAAATGAAGTGTCGATAATGTAAATAGGCGTTTAACCATATAAGTTTCATTATTACTTTTTAATTGATCAAGATATTTGTATAATTGCATATAACATAAAAGATGCATTAAAAGTTTTAATTTTCCCATTTATGCTCGATTTGGGTATTTACCCATAAATGCCATTTAGCAGTTATCTTTCGTAAATGTTATTGTTTACAATAAATAGTGTAAAATATCTTCATAGTTAATATTCTTATTAATTATAAAATTATTTCCTAATAATTCTTAAATAAAATTATCATCAAAATTAAAACTAGTATATTTATGTCGATACAAACTTCATGACAATCAAGTCCAAGTTGTTCTTGATAACATAGCCAAAAGCACACCTTCACACACCATGACTGTCAAAGCAAAAGTCAACACCGAGGTCAAGATAATTTGAGTCAGGGTCCAAAAGATTCACGATATTCAGCTAACGTCTCAAAGATTAATAAAACACTTAAAATACTGTCTAACATTTATGTAAAGTCAACCATGCGTTACAAATTGTGATTGATTGCTTGTACGTTTATCAGCTCGTCTATGTATCGCAAAAGTCATGTTTAAGTACGTACGGTTTTAAATACTAAAGCATTGAAAACATTGTCAGTATATTTTGGCCGTTAATGTCAAATGAAATCAAATTAAGATTGTTTGACGGGTCGGATTAGTTTAGTATGTTATGTGTATAAGGCCGGGTCAGCGCAGTAGACGAATGTGTTAGCGAGTTCAATGTTGTTATTAAATTGACTGACATTAATACTATAAATGGATAACATTAACTTACGCTAATTTAACAATTTAATTTGTTTGCGTTTATAGAAGCTGTTAATACAAATTAGTTTAGGAAAACCGCAGAATTTTCACGGACATGTAACCGCAACGAATGAACGGAAGACATCAAATTTGTAAGTGCGAGGTGCATCAAAATAATCGACTATATTATTACGATATATATAATTTTAAGAACAAGGAATAAATGCAAAACTTTATGAGTTTATTATTTGGGTATTAGGACAATCAAGAACAGATATGGCGTCATAATAAAAAAGTAACAACTATCAGTTACATTAATTTTTTAAATAAAATAAAACATAGGACGACACGACGTTTGAACATAGGACGTAAAATCTTTTAGGCAATGAGATTTTTGCATAATAAATTAAACTAATCGACAAATGATACACATTGTAAGTTGTCAGTCAACAAAATGAAGTGATCAATTAAAATAAAGACACTTGATGGAGTTTATCAAACTTCAAAGTCCCCGCGAGGTAAGTGTAAATATATTTTATCTGACAACGTCCAAAATCTACATTAATTTGTAAGGACACTGCGAATATGGACCATTTAAGGACCAGGTTTTTTTCTTAATACAATCATTAATAAAATGACGAAATCGGAGCGCCAAAGGGTTAATAAAAATAACACGTGAACCGCTTTTAATCTTTAAACGAAATTTCTGGTACAAGTTCTTTTGCGAAACTTCACAGTCAAATGCCATGGTCGACTTATCAAAATAATTTTGAGACCTAAAGAGAGCTTTCGTGGTAAAGCACGATTTTTATTAATATAATGTAAAGAAATATATCTAAATTTTTAGTTAAATTTGCAATGAAAATTAATAAATATTTATTGGAATCTGTCCAATTCTTCGTATCTCCGAAACCCTCAAGAGTAGCTTAAAAACTGAGGTTTTGTTAGTCGTCGTCGCTCTTGGACCTCCACTTGCTTAGCAAGTCGAGGTCAGATGTTGCTTCACAATAAAAATAATATCAATAATAATATTTAATTTACTAAAACGCATATTTCAAAGAACCCTCCCAAAATATATAAATAACTAAAACAAAATAAAAACTACTGTCAGTCAATTATTAAATAATTATTTAATTCGGCCCTTGAACGTGTAAAGTAGGATAATGAATTTCAACTGAAAACCGGCTGCAGTGTCAAGGTCTCGCTGATGAACGGGTGCGTATTGACCATTCATATTAAACTGTAATTATATAATATTACAAATATTGTAACAAGTTTTACAATTAGAGGACATTTTAATACTAAACTACATCGTTATAACCCTGACCTAGGATAATCTATACATGAGTAGTGTATGTAGGTATACTTGACTATATTTAAATAGATAGTGAAGTGACAGCTTGCAAGTTGCTGGTTCTAACTAGGCCGGCAGGCATAGTGGATACGACTTATACTTGCACTTATGTAACTGTAGTAGCGGTTCGATGTAGTCATGGTTCGAGCCACAATAAAAACAAATTAGTTATTCATGCATTTTTTGTCTTTTTTGATTATTCTTTTAAAAAATATTATGCGGCAGGCTGACAGTTAATCCTGGTGCTGTAATAATTCCAGAACAAAAAATAAACATTAATTTAATAGATTTAATACTATTTTAATAAATATTGTGAAAGTAGCTGAGTTGCCATGAGTTGATTATTTATGCGGTTTGTGCTCAGATTCACTTTTGTGGAATACAACCACAAATGAGATAGTAAACTTGAAGATGGTTTTATGTCTGACTGAAAATATTGCTCACCAGAATATGACGAATAGCAAAATCACTATAGCTATAGATCTTTTAGAATAGATGCGGTAAAGAAAGTTAATTCAATTTATGAATTATACAAATTTCATGCGGCTTACTATCGCGTTTTTTTTATTACTCCGAAGTTTTTAGAGCTTTGCAGCCGTCGTGGTCATGAAGAGAATTATTTATTTCAATTAATTATTTCGAATAAAATTCACATAGAAAGTCATTGTAAAAATAAATAACAATTACTATACAAGTAAAATAAAATAAAAAAACAATATATTTCGAACAACTGGACGCTTTTCATAACCTATTCACAATATACCTACTTGCCCTACAACTACTTTAGATATTGTTGTTCGTCATATGAGAGCACCACGCAGGTGGAGGTGGCTGCTACTACACTAAAATAACTCTTAGAAGCAGTCACATCCACTATGTCCTGTCTAGTTGGAACCAGCAACTTACAAGCTGATCCCATAACTCTACTAAGTTTTTTCAAGGTCTGTATAATTTGTAACTGTATTACTTGGATCTACTCCGGATCGGCAAACTGGGTACCACTGTCTACCACTACTCTTTAAAAGTAAAAGGACATCATTCATTTTGGGCTTTTATGTACTACTTTTGTAATGTCCAAAGATTAAAAAATATATAAATTTTTGATACTTGTATTGATAAAACTAATAACAATTTTGCTGTGCAATTGACTTATTTGGAAAATAAGATAATATGGATTTTGTATTATCTGTCAATTAATGCCATATTTGTTCTGCTTTGAACTGTCATAATTATAGTTTGATCATTTTGCACACCTAAGCTATGCAAAGTAAGGGATAAATTTCATTTATAATATATTATACTCTTTGTACATCAAACTGTTTTAAAATGCATATTAAACTGGTAATACAACTAAACCCAAGTCCCCATATAAAATGAATGATGTCCTTTCTCTACATTTTAACTTCATAGTAGATAGTCATTGGAAACCACAGACCTAGAATACATGCATTCTAAATCTATGTTGGAAACAGTCATTGGGAAAACATTGAACTGTTTGCAATATTATTAATTGGACCAGATGTTTCATAATATAATTAGTGTGATACCACCATATCGTGAGTGTACACAAATGTTTAATGATATAATAAAACATTTTCATACGTGACGCGGTTTATAAGGTTAAAAAATCACAACCACATTATAATTTATACACATTTAAAACCCCAGCCGTTGTAATTCAAACTTTATGATTTTAGAAATAGACTTGTAAATCATTTGTGTTTTTAACTTATTCCGTCCTAATCTGTGATAATTGTAATTTATGCCTATATTTTGTAAATCCCTATTAGTTGTGATTAATATTATTAAAGGTTACATATGATAAGTAATATGATTTAGTGCATTTAATATTGTGGCCTCGATTATTTCATTTGGAAAGCAATGTTATATGTTTTATAATTAAACTTTATGACCTTCTTGAATTTTCATCTGTGTTTCTTGTAAATAGGTATTATTACCAATAGAAAAGAAGGATAGAATTAATTTTCTTAGATTTTGGGCGAACATCTATTAATGAATGTGGCGTTTACTTTTGGTTAATAGTTTTACCATTCCGACGTTTCGAGAACTTTGCAGCCATAGTGGTTACAGAGAGACCGCATAGTAAGCCGCATTTAAGTTTAATTTAGAAAAGAAGAATATTAACGTTACCCTCTTGATTTTTACGTAAGATATCATTATTTATTGTGGTACATAATAAATTTAAATGAAACCTAAATAGGTGAGCATAGTGACACAGGAGGCGACCTTATTTTAAACTATCTCTTTTAGGAAACCTTTGGGTGATAAGGAACCCGATCTAATTTTTAAAGCATAAGTAATGAAAACAACTGGGGTACCATGATTATATGTGCAATGGTTTTTAATTTACGATTAAGTAGTCAAAACAATAGACTGAGGGGGTAGCAATAAGGTGTTAGTCACGAGTTTAGGTTGCACTACAATTGACTGTTCTTTGACCCTCGTGAAGATCTGTTCTTAGTTGGTAGTTACAACGGTGTTATTTTTAATTTAATATTAATTAATTAAATTGTCACGCCTTTTTCCCACAGGGATAGGCGAGACAATGGAGCGCTCCCTTGCATCCTTCACATCCACAATTTTCTTCATACAGGCTCTGTGGTCATATTCGCACTAGGCAACCAAGCTTTCTTGAGGATGTCTCCGATTTCGTCGGAAAAGTCCCTCCTGGGCCTGCCTTGTTTAACGCATCCACATCAGATTTATAAATTCCTTTCGTCAATCTATCGCGCACTGTGTTATTCCTTAATTCATTATTATATCTGCTATCGTCACTCCATTAATTAAAGACGAGAAAATATATTTATACTTGATCCTATGAACATCTATAGAAATAAGTGTGGAGATAAAATAAAGCCTAGGTTCTATAAAATTACTTGCCATAAAGATTTATGAGATTATAAAGTAACGAAGATCTTGAAACACTTATTCAAAGGTGAACCTATTCTCTTAACATGGATATAAAAAAGGTATTCACTTTGAAACAAATAAGCTGCATTAACCTTACTTAACCTGTTAAGGTTAACTAGATAAATAATTACAACTACTAAGAATATTGTTGAAATGTATTATATCACTATTACTACATAGTATTTTCTTAGATTTTGCGCGAACATTGATTAATGAAATAAACAAATTTTATGCGACTTACTATCGCGTGTCTCTCTGTAATTACGATGGCTGCAAAACTCTCGAAACGTCAGAATAATCAAAAATTGTAAAATCAAAACCATAGATTTATGATTGGTCTCGCTAACGCTTCGACCACGCTGACGTAGCGCGACCAACTATTAATCTATGATCAAGACCAAAATAAAAAAAAATAAAAAAAGCCCTTGCTGTTGGCTTGGACATCTCCAAAGCGTTTGACAGGGTCTGGCACAGGGGCCTTTTATCCAAGCTCGAGGCATACGGTTTACCTGACCGTCTGCGGGGCTGGATAGCTGACTTCCTGCGTGGCCGCTCCATACGCGTCGTTGTGGATGGAAGCGCGTCGCGCAGGATGTCGGTGAATGCCGGTGTCCCTCAGGGCTCCGTGCTGTCGCCGACTTTGTTCCTTCTGCATATCAATGACGGCAAACAGGAGATAGCCGATATGAGAGAGTCTGTTGTAGCGGGTCTGAACCGGGTTCTTGATCGTATTACCCACTGGGGCGACAAGAACCTGGTTCAGTTCAACGCAGACAAGACTCAGGTATGCGCGTTCTCGACGAAAAAATCCCCGTTTACTCCCCTTCCCTTTCTTTGTAACATCTCCCTCAGTGCTTCGGACAGACTGGACATTCTTGGAATGTCCCTTCGCTGCGACCTGAATCACAGGGACCACATCGAGCGGGCCATTAAGACCACCTCCCGCAAACTTGGCATCCTGAACAAGGTGCGGCGGTTCTTCGCGCCAGAGCTTCGCCTGCTACTTTACAAGGCCCAGATTCGCTCTTGCGCGGAGTACTGTTCGCACCTCTGGGACGGCTCTGCCAAGTATCTTCTTAATGCCCTGGATTCATTGCAGCGCCGAGCTGTCCGGATCATAGGTGATGCAGAGGTCACGCGAACTCTGGAACCCCTACAACTACGAAGAGACATGGCGGCTCTGTGCGTCCTCTATCGCCTATACCACGGGGAATGTTCCGAGGAGCTCTTTAACCTTGTTCCTACCTCATCTTTTCACTCCCGTAATACCCGCACAGGTCGGGGAAAGCATCCGCATTTTATTGACCGAATCGGCAGTCGAACTAAAAAGTTCGGTGCGTCTTTTCTTTGTAGATCAATTGACAAGTGGAATGCTTTGCTTGCCCATGTGTTCTCTCCATCCTATGACCTTGGATCCTTTAAGCGATGCGTGAAGAAGCACCTTTGGCCGGCATAGTGACGGCGACTGGGGCAGCCGTGAACAAACCCGGTTTTTTCAGTCGTCGTCACTCTTGGACCTCCTCTTGCTTATCATCAGGCGGGACGAGGTCAGATGTCGTGTCACAATAAAAAATAAAAAAAAACGCGATGATAGCAAGCCGCAAAAAATTCGTTCAATTCACTATTACTACATTCATTTGTGACCAACTTCGAATATATATTTCTGAACATATTAATATTATGTGATTGATGGGGAGCACCCGCTGTTTCTAAGCATAGTTTTTCTTTGCAGTGGGCCAAACGTCTGAAGACTGGTATGACCTATCTTTAAACTGAGTCGGTTTAGTCAGTCGTCGACGCTCGTGGTCCTTTCCTGGCTTATCATGAGATAAGTCTAGTCAGATGTCGCGTCACAATAAGTAATATTGTCATAATAGAAAATAATTGTGATACATGTAGCTTTTAAAACTTGTATCGTTATTACTGTAGAAATCAGCTGGGTCAGGGGTCAAATCAGGGGTCAGCTTGGGCGATGGCACGATAGACACGGGGGGCACGAGTAAAAAAATATAATAATTTTATTTAATTTTTATGACTAATTTATAGTCGATCAGTTATAATTGATCATTATTAAAACCATAGGAATATGTTTAAAAAATGTATCCTTATCATTGCCTTTTTTTAAAATATAAAGTAATGTCAATTTATCGCCTATAATTTCTCATCATCCCAAAGGTTAGTTTTAAGAGAATGCCTAATAGGCATTAAACTCGCATATGTACCTATTTTTAAGTTTATTTTGGTGCTATAAAGGATTTAAATTTAAAAAATTGAGTAATAAAGATCGCAAGTGACCCTTATTGTTACTATAACGACACTTCTTTTTGGTTTTTCGGTTTATTCTGAAGGTTTTCTTGTGCGTATATTTACTCAGGATTAATCGAAATGTTAGGTAAATGTTATTAGGCATACCTAATTAGGTATATTGTTAATGTTTGTAATAATTATGCAAAATGATCATATATGCAATTTATGGTCGTATATTTTTCACAATAAAGCCATAAAAAAGCATCAATAAATTGTAAATTATAAGTGTTAATTACACATTAATGATTCATTATATTTATAATCATTTATTGAGTGACCTAAATAGTCTGTATTTACTCATACCAATTAATTATCTTCACACTATGTTGATTTTACATTTTATGTTTTATAGAAATAATTAATCATTAATATCAATAAAATGTAGTTTGTCAGAGCCATAAAGCACAATAATTCAAGGCGTGAAACTTACAGATAAAATACGAAACACGTAGCCTAAAATTGCTCACGTAGCCCGAAAGGCGCCAAATGAAGTACCACATCAAATATGGGCAAAGTCCAGTACTGAGTGGAAACCAGATTACAAAAGATGGTAGCCCCAAACGGAGATGGGGCGAGACCGCAAAGTCTGGCTGGAACCGAATCATCTAAGTTCTAACACTAGTACAATATGATTAAAAATAGAGGCTCTAGGTCTGGTTGTCAAAGTGTGGTAGGCAGTGGTACCACCACTACAAGTGTACAGACCGTGAAGTGACTTAACCATTAATGGACTGCACTCCAACTTAACATCAGGGGGGGGGGGGTGCTGTCATATGTCGATTCATAATTTAACAAAAAAAAAACACAAAAGAACTACACCTATTCTTAATTCCCCAAAAATATTCTCTTCAATTAATCTTCGATGTCAACTGTCCATACAATCTTAGGCTTAATATACATTTTAATTTGTTAATACAATAAACTTAATAACATATACAAGTGAGTATAACGCTTTTCCGTGATCATGAGTGGAATATTTAAATACAATTTTGGGGTAATTGCTAAATTAAGAATCTACTATTTAACAGTCAAATTTGCATTTGTTGTAGTGCGCCCAAGAGCGCGTTTCCACTACGTCGTGGTCATTATGATAAGTATAATAATTAGAATGTATTATTTAATAATTATTTATTCGCTCAATTACTTTAGGTCACTCAGTTTACTTTTAATGCATTTAGGAAAATTTTATTTGTTGATAGCTGTTTGGTTCTGTGTTATTGAATTCTCTACTTCTGTATTTTATTATTAATTTTATTGTATCTAATTTTATCAAGACTAAAAAAATATATTATGGTTTTTAATGTTTCAGTATCTTAATAACGATATGGTAATAATGATTTCACTTCTTTTCTAAACGAAGATATCTATATTATAGGTATTAAAATCTCCTAAAATTTAATTAAATGTTGTGTATCTGAGACTTAAAAGCTTGCATAAAAAGTCGAAGATGACTCCGGAAATCGTGACCATCAACAGTTAATCATGACAGATCATGGTGGCCTTGAAATGCGCAGATTTTTTAACATTAAAACATTGCTAAATTATACAAAACGACAAAAAATAAAACTATTATGAATAAATAACTGGAACACACAATATTAGTATTCTAGGACGTTCTTAAATTTCTAGTTTTATGTTTAAAATGGACGACTTATAGCTGACACGATGATAAGTAACTATATATAGAATTATTAATAATTATTAATTCTAATAAAACATTCATTTTTATATGTTAAAAAATTACTACCTTTTAATCTTGTTTTTAATACTTAGTGATTAAAGAATGAAATAAAAAAATGAACGTATTTTAAATTTATTCTTATGCATAATTAAAACATTTAATTGTAAAAAATAAAATAAAATACTGACGAACTTGTATTAAGAGAATTGTGGATGTGAGAGAAGCGAGGGAGTTGTATTAGGATCGTGGCAAGTGGCGCTCCATTGTCTCTACCTATCCCTGTGCGAAAAAAGCGTGACAATTTGATTGATTGAAGGTAATATATATAAGCAAATAAATAAATAAACAATGAGGCATTACATGAAGTGCAAATTGTGTGGGCAACTGTACATCCATTTTTTATATGTGTTAAAGAACCGTTGATGAGGCGCTTGCATTTGCGTATGAGTATGATTTATTATTATTATGTGATATTATCAATAAATGCTTATTGAAAATTATTATTAACGTTTCTACGCTAGGATTTAACTTCGGTACATACCGTAATAAAACGCCTAGATATTAAAATATAAAACTAAAAATAATTAACATAAAATGCAATAAACCATTAATAAAAGATACGGTATATATAAAAAAATAAACAAAGGGTATATTAAAATTATTGCTGGAACAAATATTTACAATATTCAATAAAATAATTAAATATTACAAGTTTTCTACGACACAAATATTTGCTTCGACCGGGAATCGAACCCAGTGAAAGTCTGTCGTCAAAATACAAAAATGTCAAAACAGACAACTTAATTTCGAACAACAAAAACAATATTATCATTGCATGCGTGAAGCAAAATTAAGTAACTAAAGCATTTAACACACGGTCAGTTAACAACAAGTGACATGACAGTTTAACAATAAAAAATCTCAATTAAAGAAAACAAAATGTTGCTATTCAACATACAAGACAATATGTCTCATTTTGTCATATCACGATATATTATTATTAGTATTGTCTTACTAAAAATGGTCTCCCACGAACTAACAGTATAGAGACGGCTCAAAGTTGCTTCGAACCTATTTATTACAAACTATTCATGTTTGCCACATAACATTACTTTGACTCCAATCGTGTAATAGATCTAAAATGTAAAAGATAACTAACTCAACCTAATGTATTAGAAAATAACTAATTGATCAAACTATAATTTTGACAGTTTAAAGCAGAACAAATGGCATGGCATGGCGTTGATTGACAGATAATACAAAATCCATATCTTTTTTTCCAAATAACTTTTTCCAACTAATTGTTACTAGTTCTATTAATACAAGTATCGAAACTACCATTTATATATTTTTTCATCATTGGGCATTACAAAAGTAGTACATAGAAGCCCAAAATGACTGATATCCTTTTGAAGCACATATTTTAATATCAATCGATAATACAGCATTCGAACGAGATGAAATGTCGTGTGTAATTCGTATGATACTCGTATGGCTCCTAGACTAGCCACGGCGGCGTTTAAATCTCGATCGCACTAGTTCATTGTTCCATTGTCATGCTAATCTGCACGATTGACAGATGATGGTATTGCGCAACATGTCGCGAGATCGTGTTGACGCAATTTAATTTGGGCCGTGAACTGAACGGGTTTGCATTGCCTGAAGCAAAGGTGACAACCCCAGCCTAAGGAAAAGGTCACAATTATTTGCACTGCATTATGGTCAATAAATCCATAAAAATAGTTTTAATGCTTTTTTATGATCTACAATAATATTCCTAGGAACACTAATATAATATTTTTTGCTTTATATTGAGATTATGATAGTGGTTTGAAAAGTTTGATTTAAAAAAATGTTTTTGTTTTGGCTGGAATCGCCAGTATGAATTTCATCGAACTTGTTTTAATTTTACGTTAAATATGAATAAATCATAATAAAAATAGGTTATTTTTCTGTGTAATGTAGGTAATAAATTTTATTTACCTAATTTAATTAATTATTATCTTTATGTCGTTAATCCTTTGTTAAGTAGTTCTAGATTGTAACTGGGTTAGTAAGCGTTATCATGAAATCAAGTAGCTAAGTGGTTGAACTACACCTTCATTTATTGATGGTGGGTTTGAGATATATATATATATATATATATATATATATATATATATATATATATACAAGCTCTATGGTTATGGGCACCTGCATCCCTGGCATCTGATGTGGATGGATGCGAGACGATAAACGAGACAAATCGGAGACATTCTCAAGAAAGCTGGGTTGCCTAGTGCCCATAACCGGTAGAGCTTGTATGAAGAGAATTGTGAATGGTATCGAAGGAGTTGTTTCAGGATCGTGGCAAGTGGCTTGCTTATAGTCTACCATAGTCTCGGAAAGGCGTCTGTAGAGAAGAAGGCCACTAGAATCAAATCAATCAAATCAAATTGCGACGACTTTTTCCCACAGGAATAGACAGAAACAATGGAGCGCCACTTGCCACGATCCTGACACAATTGCCTCACTTACTACAATTCTTTTCATACAAGCTCTATGGTTATGGGCACTAAGCAACCCATATAAATATATCATTAGTTATTCATATATTAGGTACATTAATATTGTATGTTATTTAATATTGATTAGTTTAAAATTCAAAGCGTATAATAGTTTATGGACCGGATGGAGTTATTGCATGCGAGGTTGCACATTAATTATTTTATTAATCTTTCGTTATTTAAATAATTACATATTGATGTATTTATTGATGTATTCGCACGGTCACTCAACTCGTATATTACTTCATTACATTTAGACGAAAGAGGTTTATAAATCGGGGATGGGCAAAAGGATAAAACAGGATCCACCCTAAATATTGTTTCGCAATTAAATCGGCGTCATTTTTATATAAAAAAGTGGTAATTGTGAATGTAAAGGAAGCCGGAGTCATATCAGGATCGTAAAAAATTGAGCTTCGTTTCCTTTGCTTATCCATGGGAATTAGGACGTGATAATTTCGCTAATTTTTCGATAATGTGGCTACAATATTGATAACATAATTTATCAATCTATATTTACAGATCGATTTACCTATGCACCTTACTTATTTAAGATGCGATATCTGACCTAGACTTTTCTAATAGTAAGCTAGAGTTCTGACGACAAGAAAGTCTGACTTGGATTACGGCACCTAAATCGCCGTCAGTATTTTTTTATTTTATTGTGACACGACATTTGACCTCGACCCACCTGATGATAAGCAATAGGAGATCCAAGAGTGACGACGACTAAAAAAACGAGTTAGTCACGGCTGCCTTAGTCGCCGTCACTATGCCAGCCAAAGGTCACTGTATATCTCTTTTTTGTATTTATAACTCGATAACTCATGTAAAAATGACAGTCATAAAAATAAATATAGAAAAATTTCAAACAGCTGAAACTATAGTCAATTGGAAACTATAAAATACGTAATAATGTAAAAAATACGTTTTTTTTAATTAAAAGTATTCTAAGTTATTTCTAGTACCTCCAAAAATATGTGTACAAAGTTTTATGATGATCGGTTAAGTAGTTGTTGCGTGAAAACGTAACAAACAAACTCACATTCACATTTATAATAATAGTAGGAAGTAGGATTTCATGACTTTGACATAATATTACTAATGGAAAAGTCTTTCGTATAACTTAGTTGTGAAGTGCGAAATATCTTTTACAATTATTATTAACAGCAATTATAAGATCTCAGGGTTGTATCGGGGATAAATTATGCATGCAATAGTTTAAAAAAACAAACAAAAAAATTCGAATACAACATTGTTCATGGTCGATGAACTGCACTCCATAACTGTCGAGCACCATATCTTGCAATCGACGAAAAAAAATTCAAATTGAATCAATTGCAAACAAAACATCTCTATCGTCTCAACAAATCTTGTCACAACTATAAAATATCAACTTTTTTTGTTTTGTTTTTTTGTCTTGTGCAAAACAGAAGGCTACTGCTTCCACAGAATACTACGGACTGAAAATGACGCTTATTACTGAAAAAGGCCACCAAATATTATTCATATGTCTGTCTGCAAGTAACAGTCATATTCCTGCAACTTGAAACTTAAACGGCACACCTGAAAGTGGCAAATAGCCAATGCTACCCCAATTAGGCAAATGATCATCAACTTTCCATCTGGTTTCTACCATGGCACAGGCCTGGAGTAAATGGATGCCTTACATTTGTTTAATGTCCTTTTTTATAAACGTTTTTTTATGTGACTCAATCCTGAAACGCAATTAAATCACTTCACGGTCTGTATATTTGTAGGTTAGTTTTTTCAGTCATCGTCACTCTTGGATCTTCCTTTGCATTTGGCAAGTCGAGGTCAGATGTCGCTTTACAATATTTAAAAAATAAATAAATTTCGTATTTTTGACGACAGGCATAGCCGAACGGTTAGCGATTGGTTTCTTGCGCGTAAAGTCCCGGCTTTAATTCCCGGTCGGAGCAAATATTTATTTCACAGCTTTGAAACAAATATCAAAAAGTGGTAGGCAGTGGTACTTAGTCTATCGATCCAGGGTAGTCCACCACTTACAAGTATACAGACCGTGAAGTGATTTGGTCGCGCTTCGGGATCAGCTTGTAAGTTGCCGGTTCCAACTAGGCCGGCACAGTGGATGTGATTGCTACTTACAGTTATTGAATTGTAGTAGCAGTGACATCGATTTATGGACCACACTCCAGCTTAACATCAAACGGGGTGCTATCATATGTCGAGTCACATAAAAAATAAAAAAAATGCATGTATAACTTGATTCGATTAAAGTGTCGATTTTAATCTGTGCGTAGGATGTGGCATCAATAAGTTTATGCCGTGATAAATATCCAAATACTTAACATGCACTCGTAAGTTTCGTCATTTGAAATAATATTTGTTTTTGAATTGCTTTGGAATAAAACATTGTCTTTTAGTACCTTTTTGAATCCTAGACCTAGTTCTTGAATAAACAATAGGGTCTGCGCGTGTGTGTTTAGGGTTTATATTGAACTAATATTATTCATACAATTGTTATTAGTTTACTTACTTAGGTAAGCCTTATATGAACAAGAAATATTATTTAAGATAAAGATGTATTTAGAAAAGCTAGGTTGTCTAGTGCCCATAACCTTAAAGCTTATATGAAGAGAATTATGGATGTGACCGAAGCGAGGAAGTTGTGTCAAGTGGCGCTCCATTGTCTCTGCCTATCCCCATGAAAAAAAGGCGTAACAATTTTATTGACTGATGCATTTAGTGTCTTAAATTGTATTTTCTATTATTTATTCTAATCAATACAAAATATAATTGATACTAATTAGGATATCATAGAACATGGTAAGTATATGAAAAGATTACTTTTAATTTTTTTTTAGGTTCGGAAAAATCTTAACCATTTACTATTCTAAATTATTTTCACTAAAAAATACTATTTTAATTTTCGCTCACAGAGACAATTTTCTTAGTATTACTAATTTTACCGTGCGGGTGCCAGGTCCAATTTATTTTATTTTAAAACTTCAAATTGTTACGCCCTTTTTCCCACAGAGGTAGGCAGAGACAATGGAGCGCCTCTTGCCACAATCCTGGCATATCTCTCGCAACATTTTGCAAGTCAATATTACTTTATTTATCCTGTGAGTGGCACATATTATTTGCACTAGTATCTATTAAAACTCAATAATTACCTACGTCAGCGTGCCGACAAAAATAATATGTTTTTGATAATTTTATGTCGTTTTTTTTACAATCTATTTCTAGAACGCAATTTATCTAAAATAACATAATGTTAGATTTGTATAAGAAACACAGCACATATATTTAAAGGATTTTTTCTTATCAATTTACAATGTTCTCAAAATGCAAATCACAGTTCTGTTATCAGAAAAACATTAACGTATAAAGTTTTAATAATAAACATTGTCAGTTTTGAATTAACCACGTTCTTTTTTCACATAAATATTCTGCTTTAAATTTAATTATTTATCAATCAATCAATCAAATTGTCACAACTTTTTCCCACAGAGATAGGCAGAGACAATGAAGCGCCATTTGCCACGATCCTGACACAACACCCTCGCTTCCTTCACATTCACAATTCTCTTCATAGAAGCTCTATGGTTAGGCAACCTAGCTTTCTTGAGGATGTCTTCAATTGGTCCTGGGCCTGCCTTGTTTAACGTATCCATTCACAATAGATTTATAAATTCTTTTCGTCAATCTACTTTCACTCATCCTTTCCATGTGCCCAAACCATCGAAGCATTCCTTTGTTCGATGGTTTGGGCAGTCACTACATCCTTTCAAACCACATCTATCGCGCACCGTGATATTCCTTATTCTATTCGCCATCGTCATTCCACATACACTCCGACTGCATTTCTACAGCGTTAATTCTACTCTCATGCTTCTTCATAATTATTCATAGATGCACATATTTCTTCTATATTAATTTAAAATCTGTCAGAAGTAATTTGTGAAACAATATAACAAAGCCACATTTAAAGTAGCTAATACGTATGTTTATATTTCACAATAATGATTGCTTTCGAGTACAGTTAATAAATCATCAACCTTAACAGTAAGAGTAATGCGAACCACTTGTAAAGTCACGCATGGTACCGCTAACAACACTACAAGAAAAAAATACAACGTTATTTGTGATAAAAAAATACAGATCGAAAACGGTTTGTTTGCGTATTTATTACGTGTGGTTTTTTTAAATAGTCTTTATTTATAGAAAGAGGTCAATAGTGGGTTAATGTAGGAGGAAATATTTTCCAGCAAATAATAGTAGCGTGTTAAAAAAATGCATAATTAATTACTTGAGAAAATTTAAATAATCTTTTAATGTGTATTTTTATAAAGCAATAATAATTAACAAAAATAATTTCAATCAATCAAATTGTCACGCCTTTTTTCACAGGGATAGGCAGCGACAATGGAGCGCTACTCGCCACATCCTGACACAACTCCTAAGCTTGCCTAACAAAAATAATGTATACCTAGGCATGGTAAAGGCGACTGAGGTAATCGTAACTTGAATCGGTTATTTTCAGTCGCCGGCGCTCTTAGACTTCCCCTTGCTTACTATCAGGCAAGTGGAGGTCAGATGTCGAATTTTAACAAATAAAAAATAGGTAAGAGATCAAATGGAAATGGATTTGTAAGCGGACAATTTGGTGCCCCTTTTCCGATACAAATACGTGTTTTTAAGATGAATTGTTTGGTTGTCCCTGATATAAACTAGTTTAGTAGCAGTATAGGCATACATTATCGTAAATAAGGATGGAACTTTTAGACACAATCCACCATATTATTGTTCCCGTGTCAAGGTTGGCCACAGTTTGCCTACAATTCAAGCACTTGTGATCACACCTTAGATTGTGCGTGGGAAATGGCCAACCCATCGTGACCGAACTGAAGAGTGCTTTAAAAACCTTTAACCGTAAAATGACAGTGTGAAATGACAGAGGATGACCTCACGATTTATTGAGTGGCACGATATGCAGTTACTTAAATAAATATCAATAACGCCTTATTCCGAAATGGAATGTCAAAACTATTGAAATACTTAAAATATGAGGAAATATGTTATCTAGAATTTTCTCAGATTTGGCGCGAACAGTGATTAATGAATGAAACATATATGCGGCTTACATTCGCGTTTATTTTGGATTTGATTTTACATTTTTTGTATTCCGACTTTTCGAGAGCTTTGTCACTATCGTGGTCACGATGGCTGCAAAGCTCTCGATATGTGGGAATAATAAAATAAAAAACAAATCCAAAATAAACGCGAAAGTAATTCGCATAAAATTTGTTTAATTCAATAATATGTTACCTAATCAACAAAGTGAAATAGGAAAGCTGGGTTGCCTAGTGTCGATAATCGCAGAGCTTGTATGAAAAGCTCAGAGCAAGTGGCGCTCCATTGTCTCTGCCTATCACTGTGGGAAAAAGTCGTGACAATTTGTTTGATTATTAAAATGGCATCCACGCGAATGGTCGCGATGTTCCATTAATAATTTTGAGAATAATATTATTATTTACACGTCTTATTATTTAATCAACCTTAAGCGACATAATTAAGTTTAAAGTTTAAAGCATTTTGAATGACATATTGCAATAGTATTTTATTAGATATTGTGCGAATATTGATTAATGAATTAAACAAATTTTATGCGGCTTACTATCGCGTTTATTTTGGTTTTGATTTTACATTTTTTTTATTACTCCGACGTTTCGAGAGCTTTGCAGCCATCGTGGTCACGGAATAACTGACCAAAATAAACGCAAAAGTAAGCGGCATAAAATTTGTTTAATTCATCGACATATTGCTTATTTTTAAGCAAGATATATTAAGCTCCAGTTTTAAATTATGACAGAATGTTATATAACCGTTTTAATATTCGTATTTTTAAATAAAAGAAAACATCTCATTGAACACATGAAATTTAATAATATCTAACTGGAACTAGATATGTTTATAATATGTATATCTAACATATAATATCTGTGACACGTTTATTATTGTAGCTGCTTAATCATAACACACGATCGTCGACATGCTAACTGTCTGCAACAACATAAACGTACGTAATCTAATTCTCATCTACGATTAAAGCATCAGATTTAGTTTAAAGAGAGGTAGGCAGACAGTTGTTACCTACGACCACTTTCAAATGTACAGACTACAGACTGTGAAGTGACCTGGTCGCATTTCATCGTCATAGTTGCCGATTATAACAAGGCTGATACTTGTATTCGATTCGAATGCTACTTGCTGTTTCTTTACTGTAGTAGCAATTTTCTCCATTTGTATACCGCATTCCAGCCTAACATCAAGCGGGTCATGTAAGGGTGCAGCTAATAATAAAATAACTTAATGTGTACCTAACATACCAAAAATTTATACATTGTCATTTCACGTCTTTATTGTAAAAGTTTGTGTAAAAAAGATAGAAGTCAAGAGCAGAAAGGACTCTAAGCAACCAAAAATAATAAATACATTGGGACTCTGCATTGCAAACGGTAAAAATAACTCGTTTTAGGTATATTAAATACCAATAGAGACAAAGTCTTAATACAAATTCAGTCCTCAATGATTCTAATTATTTCTGAAAATACCTACAGATCCTTATAATCACTAAAATATAATTAAACTTGTAAAATATTTCAAATCCAACAATAATTACAGCTTGGATCTTTTAGAATAATGATTCTATAGAACCTAGAATAGAAATTCTGATCAGTAGTTTTCTAAATCTTTAAACTTCTGTATATTTAATTATATGTTATTGAAATATGACAATCGATATTATCATTATAACATTCACAGTGGCATAATACGAGTACATTAGCTGGGATTGTTCAACTTGTAGTACTTACAAGACCTACAATAAACAAAACCTCTTTCATTAGTGCCGTCTAATTTTAATCATTTTGTAGACCTTTAAGCACCTTTGCACAAATTGATTAATCAATCAATAACCAAAAATAAACGCGATAGTAAGCCGCATTAATTTGTTTAATTCATCAATCAAGGTTCGCGCAAAATCTAAGAAAATACTAAGCTTGTCAAACTTATACTTAGTTCCACATGAAGCTTCCACTTGTAGTTTTTACATTTAATTTGATAACCCTTTCCTACTTTATATCGCGTGTGATATAAACAAAACTTGGGCTAATAATACAATGTACAGACAACAAAATAATGGTATGTTATAATGTTCGGCTTCCGGATAATCTTCAAAGTTTTACTTTCTTTCCTGATGTTTCCGTCCGGCGCCATTGTTATGTTAATGTTAGATCAAATCAGTACACGCTTGAGAATTCGCAAGTATTATATATCATGTTTAAAGAGTTATGTAAGATTATTCGAATAATTAACAAGACACTGTTTATAAACGATCGGCTAACGAGATCAATTCCGATCTTAACTACTTCCCATCGCCGGTGTTTAATAAATCATTACCATGTTTAAGCTTAATTTGTTATCCATGGCACTTATCCCACAAGACCCAAATTCAATACATAATATAAGTATTTACAAATATTAAGTTCTAATTAAACTAAATTTATACACAGCTGTTGCTAAAATTACAAAAATTATACATTATATTTATAAATATTTAAAGTTTTTTTCCTATTTGCTGCAAAACAATAATAAAATAAAGTAAACAACGATTACCGAAAATCTTTTGAAACTAAATTAAAATTATCGTTACTTATATTATGTGTTTTTATACAATTTTACGATTCAACATACATTTTTATCAATGTGACTCGACAACTGACCTCGACCTGCCTGATCTAAGACCGTCATAGTGATGGCGACTGTGGCAGCCGTGAACTGAATCGGTTTTTTCAGTAGTAGGCACTCTTGGACCTCCATCATGCTTACCATCAGCAGTGGCATAGCGTGGCGGGGGCGGAGGGGGCAAAGGGGGCGGCCTGCCCCGGGAGGCAGATTTAGGGGGCGGCAAAATTAAAAAAAAAAACAAATTTCATAGGTTTGTTGTACCTATAAACTCCTAATCCTAAATAAAGGGGCGGCAAATTTTTTTTCGCCCCGGGCGGCTGACTCCCACGCCACGCCACTGACCATCAGGCAGATCAGATGTTGGATCACAATAAAAAAAATATATGTGTACGATATGCTTGATCGCTTCAAGCGTCGTGTTTCTACTCGTATGTTACAAGGATACGAGATGGGTTTAAAAAGTAATATAATATTTAAAATGACATACCTGTACAATGGTAGCGACAACGAGACCGAAAGTTATTGCGATTGTGATGACATGTGGCTCCCAGTCTGGGGATGGCTTTATGCAACTGGCAATGCCGATTGATGTCAACAAGAAGGTTCCGAAAAGTTCAGCAACTAATTGCCTCCAGAACAATCTGTTGTCTGTGACGTCACCCACGCCCAACACTGACGCCGTCGCTGTAAACAAATATATATATATATTAGTTATGCATTCATTCGTAATTAAAATTATCCCTATACATAAAAAAATACCACAAAAAAATTAAACGCGCATTAGACAGGGATTAAACACGATTTAAGTCAAATTAGTAACAGAAAATTACATTTGACTGCATACAAATATTATTTAAACACTGTTTTAAATATTTTTTTGTAGTAAGACCGTTAGTTCCATTATCTTGAACGTATATTCAAATAATTTCTGGTTAAAGTTATTACATATAAAAATAATTAATGATGTTCAATAAAAATTGAATGTACAGATTCATTAGATATCAAGTAATACTAAAACACTTCTTTAGTATTATTGTTTCTCTTTTTTAGCCCTTGACTATATTTGCAAAAAGTCAACTGAAGTACGTTTAAAGACGTGACAAATCAAGTTGTGAATCTAATAAAAGTCTATTGAGCAGACATTGAACTCGAGTACTATTTCCATGCAAACAATGATACTATGACACTTTATTTGAGATGCGACATCTGACCTCTACTTTTTTTTATTGTGATTCTACATCTAACCTCGACCTGCCTAATGCCTAATAAGCATGATGGTGGTCCAAGAGTGCTGACGACTGAAAATCGCCCGTTTTAGTTCAACGCTGCCTCAGTCGCCGTCACTATGCCGGCCAAAGGTACTTCTCACGCATCGCTTGAATTTACTTGTCTGATAGTAAGTAAGGGAAAGACCAAGATCGCCGATGAGTTGTAAATATTTTTAACTAACTTTATATATTTATATATTACGGAAGGCAGATATTTCCAATTGAATAAGGTGAGTGTTGACATGTCACAAAAAGCTTTGAAACCTACATTTCGGTCACAAGTCCGAAACGCTGCCTTCATTCTCCCGTCTGCCACGCGATGGACCCGGCACCCGCACGGTGAATCCATGGATGCTAAGAAATTGTTTCATTCATATGGATATATTTTCAAGTAGATACTTAAACATAATATCTACGAAATGTTCCTTAAATTTAAGTGTTTTATTTACTCTCGGTCAGCAATTCTCTAATTATATTTAAAAGTAAACTTTCTAGCGGAAAATAAAACACATGTCACTTTAACCAATGCGAAAAATACATACTTAAACGTGACAAAAAATATCAAAGCTAAATTGTCCGACAAACGGCAATAAATAAAATAGTTATATAATCATTAAATTATCTTAATTATCATGCTAAAACCATTTCATAACACACGGCCATTCAACCAGGCTAAGATTACGCTAAGTGTAAGGGAAGTCAATCTTAATGTAGGTATTTATTTGCACCCTATAATGACTATACTTAATTGCACTTTTACTTTTATGCAACATTTAATAATAGTTGTAGATTTATTTATAAACGATTACAACTTTAGATGTATGTAACCTTTTAGGACGATATTTTAAATTACAAATATGCTTAGATTTAAATCTACAACAAAACATACATACATATGTATATAGGTATAACCCAATGATCTTGTATAAATTTAATGAAAAAGGAATAGAAAAAATACGCATGCACATTGGTACATGGTCACAATATTTCTAACCAATTTTGATTAATAATAAATAATTAAAATTGTACTAGCATTGGAATAAACCCAAAAGTAACAAAAATAAATATACTCTGATCCTGTGTTAATAATCTCAATAAGGCTTCTATGAAAAGAGCTATCTAACAATTTAAGCTACGTATATATAAAAACAGGTTTAATATAAATGTAGTTTAAAGTAGAAATTCATTATTAAAATTAGATTGCTTTTAAAAAAACGACTTTAATATTCTTGCTTTTTGTCTATTCATTGTCCATAAATAAATAAAAATAATATAATAGGCAGTTCGATATAATTACTTATTATATCGAACTAAAAGTTTAATTGTTTTATCCACTTAAATATTTATAAATTATATATATATATATATATATATATATATATATATATATATATATATATATATATATATATATAATTTACAAGTTCATATTCAAAAAGTTTATAAATTAAAACAAGAAATAATTTACTTTGTGTAAACTTCATTGAGTATGAACTTTTAGTTAAACGTGTCTGGAATATTACTCGATCTTTTATACTTGTTGCCTTTATATTCCTAAGCAAACTGCGTAAATATAGTATTTTCTTAGATTTTGCGCGAACATTAATTAATGAATTAAATAAATTTTATACGGCTGACTATCGCGTTTGTTTTGGTTTTAATTTTACATTTCTTTTTATTCCGACGTTTAAGAGCTTTGCAGCCATCGTGATCATAAAAAAATGTAAAACCAAAATAAACGCGATAGTAAGCTGCATAAAATTTGTGTAAATATAACTATTAATATGACAATAATACTATACTCACGAATGTTGTAATCAAAGTTTAGAAATATATCATCATATAACTATTTAGGAAGTTAACATGTTCGCATAAATTTTTATATAGCGACGGAAAAAAACATATGGTTATATCACTAACATTTTATTTACAAACCTTTTGTGAAAAATGTTTGTTTTGTAGAAAAATGTAGGCTGTTTTTCTAGAAAAATATAGATGTTAATTTCAGCATATATGTTTTTTTTAATTCATTTTAATTTAACCGAATGTTAATAGAACAATAATTTTTCGAATATATAAATATATGTTTTATTACCAAAAACTTAATAAACCTACATTTTATGAAAGATTTTTTTAATTTATAATAAGTATTTATTTGTTAATCAAAATAAACACGAGTACCTAAGCCCTATTTTATTTTCCATTAACACATAACACATCAAAAACCTTCTCTGAACGGTGGCCTCAGTCGCCTTCACTATGCCGGCCAGAATATAGAATACTTTATCGTAATAATTAATCGGTGGTTAACTAAGCGGGGTGCTGTCATATGTCGAGTCACAATAAAAAAAAAACAATCATACAATAGTAGGTACACGTGCAAGTTAGTATTTAAAAAATGGCCATATCCATATATTCGACACGTTCCAATAATAATAAATAATTTATCTTATTATTTTAACATTATTATCTGTTAATTATATTGCAACACTTGTTATATGTTTATCTATTCAATCTCAATATTTGCTCTTATGACTACATTTTTAATGAAAACAAATCTGATTATCTGATTACCTAAATAGATAAATTAATACAATTATTTTTATGAAAAGCTACTGTTTCTTTTAAAGATAAAGTTTATCATTTGTTTCAACAACTGTATCAATATGTCGCAGTTAGATACATTTATTTATATGAATTTATATTATTTATATGAATATACGTTGGCCTTACAAGAATCGTGCAAAAATTATTATTCTAATTAGA
The DNA here is from genome assembly GCA_905220615.1 of Tinea trinotella. Lineage (NCBI taxonomy): Eukaryota > Metazoa > Arthropoda > Insecta > Lepidoptera > Tineidae > Tinea > Tinea trinotella. The sequence goes on from HG992312.1 coordinate 12,024,375, forward strand.
AGATAATCCTTAGTAAATATTAGATACTTATTATTATATAATATATCTCCTCCTTTAATATACACAGAAATAAACGCAAACCCTATCAAATTATTATAATATTACTTATTAATTAGTTTTAAAAAAAGTTTATATATACGATACTATATTAAAACGTAAAATTCTAATTATTTTAGAACTATAAACCCTTTCCTATACTATTTTTTTCCTAATAATTATGTTTAGTTAATTAATATTCATAATACCTAATAATTAGGAATACCAACGTCAATTGTAAACGATATGCAAATACAATATAACATTTAGTCATTTGTTTTAATAATGTGAATATAGTAATACATAATATTACATATATATAAAACATAACACGAAGAATGTTATTTTCAAATTAGTCACCCTACCTACCTACGAATGTAATTCACCATAGCGAATGAAACCAAATTGCTACTCACTGGTCTGCATCTCATCCATGGCGTAATCCGTCTTCATGTTGATGTGTTACGATTGCCTACAATAGCTGTAGCAAGGAATGCTAACACTTTCTTGTTCAGTCCAATTGCAACTGCGGCCGTCTCTAATAACACTCAGACCGCACAGTCTTTCGACAGAGATTAAAACACCTATCACAGACCCACCGTGAAAGTCTATGTCGAGAGAATTAAATTATAATTGAAAATTCCGAAGATTCTCAAGCCAAATTGTTACGCGGTTTATTGTCGGCAATATTAACGAGTTAATTGTAGTTTTGTTCACGATGTTGCGGATTTTCGAGAGCGGTTGTCGTGATGCTGTTTCGAGACTACCTGTCGCTTCATACACTTGCGAGCGAGTGTTGTGAGAGTATGAGGTGTGCGGCACACCGGTCGGGGATGACGGCTCACATGTCGTGATAATGCATCCGAGGAAATTATTCAATACTAGTTTTTATTCTGACAATGTTCCGATGTGCGACATTCACAACTTGCTTACAAATTGGAAGGCTGTCAGATCATTCCATTTGCCAATTTATTGAAGGCCGATCACAACGAGAAATCCATTTACATTTCTTTTATTTATGTCTTCTACTATTGTACAGTTTTCCATTTAACAAGATTGAAATTGTTATAGCAATAGGCGATAATAAATGCACCAAAATTTACATCTTATTAGCAAGCTTAATGCCATAAGGCTAACAATGGCTAAATACGAGGAGACATCCCATCATATTGAAGAATTTAATATATTAAATGCACGCAAAATATATTTAACTATATAATCTATGCATAAAACATAATAATACGAGTATAATTATATTTACAAAGAAATTGTGGTAGGCAGATAGTTATTTCTTATTTACCCAGTGTTTAATACCACCACATTTAAGTGTACAAACCCTAAAGTGATTTAGTCGCATTTCGGTATCAGCTTCATAGTTTCCGGTTCTAACATGGCCGGCATCGTAGTTGCAACTACTGCTTGCAGTTATTTAACTGTAGTATAAGTCACTTCCATTCATGGAACTCCAGTTTAACATAAGACTGGTAATGTCAAACCACAATTTAAAAAAATACATAGACGATAGATATTTAGTTATACATTGTTACTAGTATACTCTGGTCTACCGTAAAACATAACAGTAGATTTTAAAGTATTTTTAAAACATTACATGTAAAAATATTTTATCCTTTAAGCACTGTTGTTTTATTAGTAAGCTGATATGAGTGGCTGTATGGGTTAAGAAAAATCATAAAATCTTTATCAGGCGTAATAAAATTTTACTTCTTACCAACACAAGATAAGAGTTAAGGCTACCATAATAATAATATACATTGTACGAAGGATAAAATACGCTTAACAACTCTATTAAATTATAACCAAAAATAAACGCGATAGTAAGCCGCATAATTTAGTTTACCTTTTTTATATTAATATTTTTAAGTTATTATTGCAGTTGCAATTATTTTTAGTAGTAGTCGCCTCTATTTCTGTACTTCAGTTTAACCTTAGGCAAGATGCTATCATGTCTCGATACAGAATTTGTAAAAATAGTTGAATAGGAAACTGTTGATATAATGCAATTAAAATAAGAATAGGACGGAACCGGCGACGTCACATTACATACTTTAGTATGGTGTCTTTTTCTTTGCGGACCGCCAAGTAAAAGAAATCTTTGGATCAGACAAGTGAAGTTAGTCAACAGTCCGTCCTATTATTATTCAAATAGCTTAGTATTGTTAAATATTTTTTAAACTTAGTGATGAACACTGTATATTTTTATTTTCAAAATGATTTTTAATATGCCGTAGCAAAATGTCTGTACTATTTTCGGCGAAATCCAGTTTTATACCGTATAATTTTGTATTTATTTTTATACATAATTATAGTTGTATTTTAAAAATATATCAATCATTGTGCCTTTGAATGATTACTTGTTATTAAAGTTATAAAAAACTTTATTTAGCAAACTATTAAATAGGTAGTGTGCTATTATTAGCAGTTATAATGGGAGTTTTGTCAGGATGGTGTCAAGTGGCGCTCCATTGTCTCTGCCTATTCCTGTGGGAAGAAGGCGTAACAATATGATTGATTGATTGTTTATAATATTTCCTTTAGAACATCATCTATACTTAGGTAATTATTATTTATTTATTGAAATTATGATAAACAAAGTGGCGATCTGTTGTCTCTGCCTATCCCTATAGTGATTAAGGCGTGATAATTCGATTGATAGAGATATGACATAGGGGTAAGTGGGTTTTAATAGAGCCGTATTATTTAAGGCGACCGTGGTGTAGTGGCAGTGCAATGGCTACGTAAGCCGAGTGGCACGGGTTCGTAACCACTCACCGGTACCAATGGATCTTTATATATGTAATTTGGTTGTCCTGTTTCTATAATACAAGCACTTTAGTAGCTTAGTTTTTTATTATTGTGACATATGACAGCACCCCGCTTGATGTTAGTATAGAAATACATAATAAAAAATAATAATATTATATTAAATCAAAAACATGATCCTCAAATCAAATTACAGATCCTGTGGGATAGTCAGAGAGCGTCTCTTCCCACGATCCTGACATAAATCTCCATTAAATCATATTTGTAAATAAAAGTGATGTAAATTTTCTATGCATATTTCATACTTAAGTGTGACATCATTACCTTACAAGTTATAGTACAATGCGGGTACTTAAAAACATATTATCCAATCGTAAAAACAGATATATATCTTAAAATATGTTGCTATAAATAAATTTATAAACTTCCGTTAAATATGCATACAATAAAATATGTTTAATTTCCGCAATTTTTTTGTGAATTATCATTATTTTTTTCAGTAGTCGCTGCTTTTGGACATTCCTTTCCTCTCTATCAGTTATATTGAGATCAGATGTTGCGTCAATATATATATTTAAATATTGGTAGTATTTAAGATAATATATACGTTAAAATTCCCATAAAAACTTATTTGAAAATAGATAATTTCATGGTAATGGCGAATATGAAATTATCTAGTTTTATGTTAAATGATAGTTAAGGAATTTTTAATAGGACGCTTCATCTGTCCTTGACTTGCATGATAGTAAGCGAAGGGAAGTCCAAGAGCGTCGAAGACTAAAAATACCGTCAGTCATTATGCCGGCCAAATAGTCATGAATTATTCATATGTATAGCGATCGAGGACCTCTTACAAACTTAAAATAGCTACATGCAGTTCCAAATATCCGAATAAATGTGTCAAGAAGATTCATGATGACATTCAAACCATATTAAACATTAATTTATTTCAAAACAAACCATAAAACTCGGTGCAAAATATCATAATTTCCGTGAGAATAAAACTCTCGATTGACAATAATGTGTTTTCTTGACAGTGCGCAGCGGCCGTGGCAATGAATCGAAGGAGGTCACTATTGTACAATATATTTATAATATCGTATTATGATTATGTGCATCTTAAATTATAATTATAATGAGAATTGTGGATGTGAAGGAAGCGAGGGAGTTGAGTCAGGATCGTGGCAAGTCGCGCTCCATTGTCTTTGCCTATCCCTGTGGGAAAAAGGCGTGATAATTTTATTGATTGATTGATAAAATGGCCGATATAGTCGCTTTTTCAGTCGTCCGCACTCTTGTACCTCCCCTTCTTTCCATTAGGCAAGTCAGCTTCAGATGTCGAGTTACGATAGGGATTTAAAAAAATATTTCGTGGTCTACATTAATGACTATAAAAATATTATAATTTATCTGTCTATATAATTGATAAAATGATATGAGATTTTTTACAATTCTATTCTATTTAATATATTTTCTATTAGTGTAAAATTGGCGCTCCCATCACAGATCTAAGATTTTTTATTAAAAGCAGCGGTCCGTAGAGACTATTTATTACCCTATGGTATGAAAAGCTACCATGAAGAGAATTGTGGATATGAATGAAGCGAGAGAATTGTATCTAGTCTAGATCGTGTAAAATTGTGCTCCGTTGTCTCTGTCTATCCCTGTAGGAGTCGAGCGCGTGATAATTTGCTTGATAATTTATTTGTTACAATAAAATAATAAAATATAAATAAGGAATGTAGGAAAACACGAAACCGACATGGTAATTAAAGAAATAAATAAAAATAATTTGTTTATAGAGTTATTTAGAACACTTACATTCGTGATTTGGATTTATTTTTTGAAACAACATGGATACTAAAATAGATACTACTTGTGACAATGGTTATGCCATGACAATGATCTTGAATGTTCGCGCTAAAATGGCAAATTAACGACAAGTCGTCAATAAAGTTATGTCATTATCGCTACGAGGTGTTAATTAAATAATTTCAATTCCTTATTTACCACATTTTTGTATTTGATTCAATTGTTATAAATATACAATTATAACAAGATTTTTTTTAAATATTTATTTTGTTTTCTCGTGACAAAAGTAGACTTCAATCAATCAATCAAATTGTCACGCCTTTTTCCCACAGGGATAGGCAGAGACAATGGAGCGCCACTTACCACGATCCTTACACAACTCCCATGCTTCCTTCACATCCACAATCAAATTTCTAGACATTCAACCCTGACTTGCCTAGTGGTAAGCAAGGGGAGCTCTAAGAGCGTCAACAACTGAAAACCTGATTCAATTTACGGTTGCCTGAGTCGTCGTCCCTATGCCGGCCAGTTTGTTTATCTAGTTAAATAAAAATGCGCTAGTAAACTACAAAAGAAAATATTTTATATTTAAACCTAATTATAATTTAGATGTTTTCTTTATAAGAATTTTAGGTAACGTTTAAAGGATTCTTTCTATAATTCGTGTTAACATACATGTTAATATAACATACCAAAATTATCTCTGTCAAGATCACAAATTTAGTTAAAGAACCAACCCGTGAATTTTGCTTACATTGAAATCTAGTTATAAAAAAACGATTAGGAACACAATGTAACCTACTTTAGAGATGTCTTCAATGGAATAAAATGTTGCGTGCTCCACGCAAGATATTCGTAAATGTTACGACGCGATCATAATTGTTATGATCTAGAAATACATAAAATAATAGCATACAGAAAGGCGACCGTGGTGTAGTGGGAGTGCAATGGTTATGCAAACCGAGAGCACTGGTTCAAAACCACTTGACTTGCTGGTACCAATGACCAATGTATGTTAGATATAATGTACTTTGGGTGTCTGTTTCTATGATACAATCGAGAGACCACGATGGCCATGGTGGTCACTATGGCTGCAAAGCTCTCGAAACGTCAGAATAATAAAAAAAACTTAGTAGCTAAGTAAAGAAATGTAGATTTATAATTTAAATAAATAAATTAAATATTCATTTATTACTTGGTTTTACCGTATTTAATATTCGTTTCATTTTTAATATTCGTTGTCTCTCAGTCCTCTCGCACTCCAGCTGTTAAGTCGTCTGTCTCATACGACAGCACCCCGCTTATGTTAAGGTGTCGAATCACATTAAAAAACAGTAACGCCATAGTAACGACGACTGAGACAGCCGTGAACTCGGACTAATCGTCGTTACTCTTGGACCTCCTCTTCCTTATCATCAGGCGGTTCGAGGTCGGATGTCGTGTCACAATAAAAAAACAGTACTTTAAAAAGGCATAATAAAAAGGCAATGAAAAATAATTTAGTTTTAGTAATTCATTTAGTGTTAAAGAACTTGAATTATTTTAACAAGAAGTAACCTAAACCTTCACGGTTCATTATTAACATTATTCCGTATCCAATCATCTATTACCTATTTTAACCTTGAACGGTGACACTACACACAAATCTCATTAAATAATTTCACGCGGTTTCAAATAAGATACCATTCGATACAATAAACCAAACGATGCAATTAAACTTTCAATTAAGAATATATGACGCGCCTGGCGCATCAGTCCGTTATGGGTAAAGTCCCGCCTTCGATTCCCGATCAAAGCAAAGATTGATGGCTTACCTACCTTTTAAGTAGTAGGCAGTATACATGCGCAATGTATACTGCCATCAAATGATACGGAGTGATATGTATATTTTTTCCATCGGAACTAGTTCACTCATCTAGTTCACTAGTTCATTTAGTTCAAGGAAGCGCATTCGGTTAGTTCATTCGGTAAAGAAAAGCTCCAGTTGTTTTGAAAAATCAAGATATCCTTTCTATAGATCCTTTCTATAGAATTATTTTAGATCATACACTTCACAAATGTACACAGAAACTATAATAAACAATAATTATAATCACAATTACCAATTCGCATAATTTAAAACTGCAAATATTCGTTAGAAAAATACGTTATAAAAAGACGACGAGTTGCTGCTCTCTTCAACATACTTTCCTACCATTACTCGTAATGCACGCGGTGTAAATATTTTCTTGTGCACGCGGAGAGCAATGGATATATAAAATATACTTTCACGGTATTACGCGAAAATACTAGGTACGAGTAACGAACGAGGTACGATTCCGTACGAATGTACGATGTGTTTATATCTCGTTCCATCATAGGAGTGGTGAGTGAGTGGATATGCGATGCATGACTCGGAACTAAAGGAGCTAGAGACACATTTGAATTTGCAGTGAACGAGTGAGTGGTGTAGTACCAGGATCGGAAGTATATCATTTTAGTGACTCGTTCCGGAACTACCCAAGTCTAGTAGGCAGTGGTAGTAGGGACTTGTTGCGATTAGGGATCAGCTAGTATGTTGCCGGTACCTACTAGACCAGCATAGTAGATTTTCATACTTATTTTTTCATACTCGACCTGCTTGACAGATTTTTAAATACTAATCGGAAAGAATATAAAACAGGGACCAGAAGATAGGGACATTTTTAAAGAAGCAGGGCTCCTTTCCCATCTCCACAAGGTTTGTATAAAGCGAATTGTGGATGTGAGGAGGGCGAGACAGTTGCGCGAGGATCGTAAAAAGCGGGATTAAATCAAATTAGAGTGAACACTTACCTAAGTTTCACGAATTCTAACACAAATAAATATAGGATTTTTTTACCATACACAAGACCAATTTTTAGGCGACCGTCGTGTAATGGTTACACAAACCGAGAGCACGAGTTCGAAACCACCCACCGGTACCAATGTATATTTGATATATTATGTACTTTGGTGGTGTTGTTTCTATGATACAAGCACTTTAGTAGCTTAGTATAGATATGTAAATAAATAAAATAAAAAAGGATAATAAAAAATCCTAATGGGACAAAATTCTATACAAAATTATTTCGAATGCAATTTCATGTATGTGATTGACGTCCATAAAAATTTCAATAAGTAAAAAAGCAGAATTTGACTCTGCGGGCGGTGTCTCAAAAAGAACATACAAAAAATCATTTCGTAGTAATTTGATCCGACATTTGCTATAAAAAATGTAGGCAACATGTGACATCGTGTCCTCAGGCTTACAATATATTTTCTAAGAAGACATTCATGTTTGTATTACTAAATAAAATTTCGGGTTTATCTTAATTGTACTAATACAATAAACAAATACTTAAAGGTACAATAAATAAAGTGTTATTTATTATATTTCACTTTTAAATATAATACATAGTTTTTTATATTGTTTTTTAGCAATTTGTTATACCTTTATAAATTCTTATAATAGGAAAATTTCAGTATGACTGTGAACTGAAGTATCGTGATTATTAAATCACGAGGTGAAGTTACCATGTTTTAAATCCATAGTATAATATTTATATTTATTTCTATACTAAGCTACTAAAGTGCTTGTATCACAACCTAAGTACATATATTAAAGATACATTGTTACCGACAAGTGGTTTTGAACCCGTGCTCTCGGTTTGCGTAACCATTGCACTACCACTACATCACCGTCGCCTTAATATATTCAAACAGTAACGGATTTTAAAGGGTAAAAATATGAAAACCATTTAAAGAAAAATTAAAAATGGCATAACCTTTCTCATAAGTTAATATGGTGTAGAGATAAATCGTAAATAAAAATTGATAATATACAACTTCCTCTATAAACAATGTTTATTTATTAATATAATATATATTTTGGTAAAATGAGACTGGGCCGACGATTAAAGTGACAGATTAAAACCTCGAAATCGTGAACTTCCCATGCATGCATCATTCCAAGGTTGCAAATAAATCCTCCCCTTAATCAAATTACATTATAAATGCAAATATTTATTACGAAACTAATTTTATTGTTGTAGCTATCTATTGAAATAGCAAGGATTGACAATAATACTAATATTTAGTGCGAAGAATTCAAGTTTGTATTTCTCGAAGTAAAATTAAATCAATTCACTAGAGTCTGTTAACTTTGAAATAATTAGAAATATAAATCGAATTGTCGACCAAATCGGCAGTCAAACTGAAAGGTCCAGCGCGTTGTTTCTGTGTAGAACAATCGATAAGTGGAACGTTTTTCTAGCTTATCTTCAGTCCAAGTGTGAATAAGTACCTTTTGCAGGCATAGTGACGCCGACTAAGGCAGCTGTAAACTAAATCGTATTTTTTAAAGTCGTTAGCACTCTTTGTCTTCCCTTTGCTTATCATCATGCAAGTCGAATTAAGATGTAGAGCCAAAAAATAAATAAAGAATATATATATTTCATAAAGTTTATAATATGCAGATGTGACTACACTCATTTATAGGATCAACATAAATAAAATAAATAACAATAAAATTAATCGCAAAAGCCTCTCGGAAGTTTTCATTGGTATTCGGAAGTCCGAATCGAATCGAAAATGTTTTTTTTTACAAAGCAAAGAGCTATCGGGTTTTTGCATGTCTGTACGGTTGAATACATTTATTTATAACTTTCACAAAAGTATATTAGTCAGCTTGTTTTTATTTATACAAATTCGAAACGAAATCTATAACTATTAAAACTATTTAATTAGATCATCAAATACCGGCTTACGCATTGCTTTCTTTTTTTAATAATTAGGGGAAAAAAACGAAATTTCACCTCTTTTTTTACATTTCTATACTAAGCTACCAAAGTGCTTGTATCATAAAAATAGGACGACCAAAGTACATGTATCAAAGATACATGAATACCGGGATGTGGGTTTATACCATCGATGTTGTTTATACCCGTGCTCTCGGTTTACGTAACTACCACTACACCACGGTCGCCTTACTGCGATTATCCCGAGAATCATTGTGCTTCTCTAACATCCACAATACTCTTGAAACCCTAAGAGTATAGAATGTTAACAAATCATACGGTCACATACACCCTTAATCCCACAAGGATAGGCAGAAACAATGGAGCGCCACTTCTACAATCCTGCCACAACTGTCTTGCTTCCTTTACATCCACAATGGAGACACTACAGAAAATGACAACAGGCGTAGAGGATTAGTTAGCAAACCAGTCTGTTACGCATGAAGTAGAGGGTTCAGTTTGTAATAACCCGGTTCAAAAAAAGCCGGAGTGGTAAATGCGACTGCTACTTACAGGCTTACTGTAGTAGCATTCGCACTTCAGTTTAATATCAGGCGAAGTGCTGTTCCATGTCGAGCCACAAAATATTTTTTTTACGAAAATTGCATTTTTAAATATATCCTATAATACATATATAAATAACTTATGTATTCACTTAATATATAAATATTTTAATTTAAATTGTACAAAAACTGATAACAAAATAATATACTCGTAAAACACGACACATCTATTTAAACAGTATTAAATTCAATTTAGGCTCGCTCCAAAAAGATCAATAAACCGTCAATAGAATACCAGTAGCGAAACTATTATCGAATTCTTAAACGAAATTGTCTATTAAATTCTTTTATTTCTTCATTGAAACTTCAAAAGAAAATTGAATTCTTCAAAGAAATGTTTGTAGTTTATTAATCGCGCTGTCCAAGAAGATTACTTTGTATTTATATTGGAATTTGTATACTTATATTTTATAATATAAAGATAAACATTAAAAAATTCTATTGTGACTGCCTGATGGTCAGTTCACAGTTGCCTCAGTCGCCGTCACTATGCCGGCCACGAGTGCTTCATGACGCATCCCTTGAAGAATCCAGGGTAAACAGATAGTTAGCGGTAAGTACATATTTTCATTTGTAAAGTCTTTAAAGATCAGCTTGAAAACTACTAAAATTTAGCTAGACTAACACATTAATTGCACTCTAGCTTGTCTTTAAAGAATTGTTATGATTTATTAAAATTATCCTTGGTAAATATTGCGAAAACCCTTACGTTATTTACCATTGCCCCAAATTAATAAAGTAGATACCATAATTGAACAACTAATTCTACCTACACACAAACTCTAGAAAGCAAACCTTTATAAAACACACGCTTTATGGTCAATAATATACAGCTAGTCAATAAATATAATATGCCGCAATTAAATTTAGAGAGTGCACATTAAACAATTATGTTTCTAATAAAATAACTAAACCATTAAGAAAATGATAAAATCAATTTAAACGAGTAATTGAACTTCAAGTGGCTGCCTGGAACATAAACAGTAGGTCATTTGCCAGTAATTGGTATAGTTCCCAGCATATAAAAGTAGCGCTGGCTTGTAACCTGCGCTGTATAAATATCGGGAAATAATAATTAATATTTTTAATTTTATACACTTTTATGCGGCGTTTATTTTGGTTTTGATTTTACAATTTTTTTATTATTCCGTCGTTTTGAGAGCTTTGCAGCCATCGTGGTTACGGAGAGACTAAGGTGTTGGTCGTCCTATTGGTTTATGCTTTTATTGTTTCCGAAACTCCCCCGTTAATGTTAAATCAAAACCAAAATAAACGCGATAGTAAGCCGCATAAAAGTTGTTTAATTTATTTATCAATGTTCGCACAAAATCTAGGGAAAATAAGTAGTTTACAAAACAAGTTATTGCGAAGTCAATGCTGGCGCTCTTTTTATCTGCCGGAATCTATAATGATCAGTAGGTAATGACTAGCTGAACTTTAATTATTCGTTATTCATGTTGATTTTTTCATTGTGGCTCGACATATGACAGCACCCTACCTGATGTTAAGCTTAAGTGCGGTCCATGAATGGAGGTAACTGCTACTACAGTTAAATAACTGTAAGAACCAGTCACATCTACTATGCCTGGTCTAGTCAGAACTATAAACTTCACGTGCTACCTCGGATCGTCAGACTGCCTATCACTCTTTGACAACACGCAGCAAATATCCTCTTCTTTGTTTTAGTAACAAATATTTTTGATATTCAAAACTTAAAAACCAGCTTCGGTAGGATCAACGGAGTTATATGGTATGGAAGCTCTTCATCCCTCATCCATGAAGAAGGTTTCCGTTTTATTTTTAGAGATATCAGGGCTTGAAGTTTCGTTCTATGGAAATTTAGTACACTCGAGGGCATTCCACAACGTTCCAGTGTGTTCTAGGACGTTCTGTATTCTTTTAGAAATTTCCAGAGTAAATTCTAATAATGTAAGTAACATTATTATTGTCAATAAAAACACATTAGTACCTACATTGCACCCGTGCGAAGTCAGGGTGGGTGGCTAGTATATAAACAAAATGTAACACATCCCACGATTGTTGGCAATGTGACGCGCAGGGCAATGACCCAGATTTGTTCATCAGCTCTTCTTTGTCATGGCAGAACACAAATTCGTGATGCATGTAATGACACTTCCATTGATATCGGATTTCATATAACAGCGGCCAAGGTTGATACTTTTTACTATTACAAAACCTACTTGCTCCTACTAAATAATAATAAGACGATAGTGGTTAACACACCAGTCCGTTACGCGGAAAGTCCTGGGTTCTATTCCTGGTCGTTAATAAATTAGCCTAGTTAGGTGAGGTGTCAATTGGAAGAATAATAATTAATATTATGTAGTATTTTCTTAGATTTTGCACGAACATAGATTATTGAATTAAACAAATTTTATGCGGCTTACTAACGCGTTGATTTTGGTTTTTATTTTACATTTTTTTTATTATTCCGACGTTTCAAGAGCTTTGCAGCCATCGTGGTCACGGAGAGACTGAGGTGTTGGTCGTCCTATTGGTTAATGCTGTTATTGTTTCCAAAACTAAGCCCGTTTAATGTTTTGATTTTGTTTTTTCCTGTTCCCGGTTTATTATAAATTTTTGCAAAAATAACTGACGGTGTCATCTGGTTTGACAAACTGCTGGGCTTGGGACTTAGGTTTGTGTATTATGGGGTCCCAGGTGTTAGATAATTATTTTATTATCTGTTTTAATATTTATTAATATCTCCTAGGTCAGTATCTCACGATCGGTTGCACAAAGCCCTGTTGAAAATTTGAAAGTTTTTGACGTATATTTGACGGAGTGTTATAATTAACTAAAACAATGTTAATAAAGCAAACTTCAGTTGCACAAAATTTCATAAGAGCCCAATGACATTTACGTATTTTTTATAGATAGACATTTAGATTTCTAAGCCAAAAATTACACAATAATCCAGCAACCCGCCTAATTCTGGAGTGTGATCCATAAATAGAGGTGACTGCTACTACCCGTAGTAAATAACTGTAGGTACTAAATAACCTAAAAAACTGTGAGTACCAGTCACATCCACTATGCCGGCCGAGTGGAGTCGGTAACCTTCAAGCTGATCCCAAAACGTGAATAAGTAGTCACTTCACGGTCTGTTTACTAGTAGTGGTGGTACTACCCCGGATCGGAAACCGGATACCTCTGCCTACCACTCTTTGACAACCCGGAGCAAATATCATTTCCTTTTTTATTATTAACTTTATTATATTCTTTTTCATAATTAAATATTACAAATAAAAGCTATGAAATATTTGCTTCGACCGGAAATCGAACCTGTAACTTTATTTAAAAATAGGTACATAGGCGAGTTTAATGCCTGTTCGGCATTCTCTAACAACTTACCTTTGGGATGATGAAAAATTATGGGCAGGGTGCAAATATACTACAAACTACAATTACATAAACTACATACAAGTATCACAAGTATAGAAATAAGTACATATATTTACGTCACGCCTGTCATCAAAATGTGATTTTATTGCATAAATATAGTAACTCTCTAACTTAGCTATATTATAAAAAAAACACTTCATTGTTATTTTTAGGTCAGAGATGTTGTGCAAAAGGAAACCTGAAATTTCAATTCATCACAATTTCATATCAGTCTAGAACAATTGGTGCAAATTACTGTTGCGTGGGTATTTTATTATTTTGTCTTCCTACTATTTCCTTATCTGCTATTAGCAGTTTATTCGTGTAGATTGAAACAAATTGTTTTTAGTTCGAATCAAATTGTCATTCCTTATTTCCCATAGGGATAGGCAGAGACAATGGAGCGCTACATTCAGGGGCGTATCCATCGCCGTATCTGCCGTATCGATTAAAAATCAATAAAAAAACATTATTATTTCTTTTGTGAGAAATCTATCCTTCCTAAGGGACCCCAAACAAATTATTATACAGGGCCCCGCCAAGGCACGCTTCGATTCTGGCTACATTCCACAATTCTCTTCATACAATATGGTTATGCTGGACACTGCATAGCCTTGTTTATTAATGTTACCGATTTGATTGGGGAATAATCTTGCCTATGGCTGAAGAAATAATAAAATATAATTAATACTGCACCTAGGAGAGCGGTTATTAAGGAGTGTATCTGGGGTACCGATTGCCGTTCATTAAAATACAATTGTACGTGTTTAGTGTGATTTGAAATAAGGTGTAATGACAAGTTTTGAAAAAGGTATGTTAAGTTGGTTTGAGTGATGAAAAGATCGACGAAATATATTTATAAATGAAAGTAAATCTACTGATTAGTAAATAATACAAATTAATTATGGCGAAAACGTCGAATAGGTACGTCATTTATAACATTTTATCTTCGAACGGACTTACCAATCAATTCTTATGAAAAGAGTTAGAAGTTCTCTCTAATTCTAGTTGATCAATCCTTAAGCGAGTGCAACAAAAGCCAGGATTTGTAAAAATAATTGACAACAGAGGAATAGATAAAATTAATAATAAGTACCGATAAGAATTAGGTTTATTAATGCACTTCCTATCAGACTGTAATAAATCATACTGCATTATAAGTTAACAACTTATCACAGCCGATACAGTGAAAGATTCAGATAATATTTTGATTAATGTTTGGGATTAGAATAAATAATAAAGTTGATGTGTAAAAAAACATGAAGACCACAGTGAACTGTTGTTGTATAATCATAATTATACAATAAAGAAGTAAACCCGACGATTGTAACATCTCAAAGTACAAACTCACAATTTAAGATACACACTGATCTATTAAACAATATTAATGTATTTTAAATCTTAAGACTATTGTAACAGAGTTTAGATTAATAATGTTTATAATGAGATCTTATTATGAACGGCGAAAGGGAACGTCCAACGTTGAAATACTTTCTCGTTTCAACTTACTATAGTCCTTTCACTTAAACTGACACCTGATCACGTTGTTATTAGAGATGTTTAAGTAAAATACACTTAATTTTGATGTGGGTAAAGTTTTAATTAGCATGATACAGATTCGAGGGTGATGAACGTCGTGTTGCCAAACTAACAAAAATAATGCACATTGTTGATGCTTCCGTGTCAAACGATTTTGTTATTATATTTTTAAGTATGAAGATTAATGATCTTATATATATTTATAATTGAAGACTATTTGTTTGTGAGTTTAACAGAACGTGACGAGTTTTGGCTCTGTGCACGATGACCACGTAAATTCGCTTTAAATCTTAAATTACACCAAGGCATTCTGAGAATCTACACATGTGAAACTTTATTTTGAAACTATTTGGTAATATATTAATTTTGCTTATGAACACATTCTAATATATTTTTTTACGTAGACTTGCTTGACAGTAAGCTAATGGAAGTCTAAGAGCGCGAACCACTGAAAAAACGTCTTAGTTCACAGAGGCCTCAACCGCCGTTACTATGCCGGCCAAAGATTAGACATGAAAGACATAAATTATTCATCATCTTAGTCTTTGCGTAGTATATATTATTATTTAGGCTTTTTTATATTAAAATATCACCACACATCGCCTGATGTTAATTACATGAACGGAAGGGACTGATGTCATAGATAGATGTTGCAAACTGTAGTCGAAACAACTATTCCAGCTTCACTGTATTCCATCAACTTTCATTATGATTTCCAAATGCGACTGTAACTTCATCCTCCTTTTTTGAAAAATATATATTTTTTTATTTTCTACACAATTACGACCACAAATGAATACTTGTTCTTTATTGTGTTAAAAATAATAAAGAAAACTACTTTAGAAGAACTACCTACTTGAGCCATACATAAAACACAATGGACAATAAAATTGTTAGGAGTATCATAACACGTATTATATTCTTTAGGAAATGACTGCGATAAGTGAATGATTATGTGCAGATATATGAATGCAGTGCAAGGTAATACGTGCATTTATTTACGCTAGCAATAAGAAAAGTTGACAGTAACAAGTAACGTTTTCTTAGATTTTGCGCGAACATTGATTAGATGAATTAAACAAATTTTATGTGGCTTACTATCGCGTTTAATTCGGTTATTGATTTTACGTCGGCATAATAAAAAAATACAAAATCAATAACAAAAAATATAGTAGTAAGCCGCAAAAAAAATGTTTAATTTATTAATAACAAGTAATTTAAATGATTACATTTTAAGAGTGGTGGTCAGACAGTTGATGGTAATTTATCTAGTCTGTCGACCTAGTACCACCACTTTGAAGTGTACAGACCATCAGTCACGTTTCAGCACTAAAACAAAAAGCTTCATGCACTATGCCAGCCTAGTTAGAACCGGCAACTTACAAGCTAATACTAAAACGCCCCCTTGAAAGTGGTGGGACCCCGGATATCACAAAAAATATAAACGCGCTTTAGACAGGCATTAAACATGTTTTAAATCAATGACATTTGTCTGTATACAAATATTTAAACACTAATTTAAATATTTTTTGTTGTAAGGCTGTATGTGTGTAATATTATTGCAGGTGACCATTGATAAATAAGTAAGAAGTACTTTTTCGAAAACAAAACCCACGTCATAATAGAATAATGTAATTGAAACATGCATTGTTCGAAAGTGTTTATTATTTGTATTAGGACTGTAGTTGAAGAGAAATATCGTAAATCCAGTTTTACAATGGCCATTTCAATAAAACAGAAAAATGACACTTTTTATTCAAATGAAATTAATCTGAGCTCTAAAATTAGGAATGAAATTCCACTGAATACATTTTTAAACATTGCGTCACCACCTAAAGGACATCATTCATTTTGTAAGCAGACTTGGGCGTAAAGAGTGATCATAGAACATAGACCCACCGAACAGAGAAGAAGTTAATTTTCTTTATTCCGTGAATTGACCTATGTCATTATAGGTCTAATATATATAAATAACAACATACACATAAAAAGAAACGAATTTTTAAGTCCTAGTCAAATATAGGAATTTTACGAAACGAATGTCCATAAAGAAGTGAAGACATAATATAGAACATTGATCGACCTATTTCATGACTGACCTAATATGTTATATAGATTTTAATATACGGTCGATAAAAAAGAAATGGATTAGAATTGAGGGTTAACAATCAATTATGCATAAAGAAGTAAAGAGTGAACATAGAACATTGATAGACCTGTGCCATGACAGGCTTAATAAACTCGTATATACATTATAACATACACAGTTTATAACAGATTTGAAAAAAATAAGTAGGTTCCAATCAAATTTAGAACTTAAACAGATAATGTATGTGCATAAAGAAGTAAAGAATGAATATAGAATATTGATAGACCCATGCCATGACAGGCTTAATAAACTCGTATATACATTATAACATACACAGTTGATAACAGATTTGAAAAAAATTAGTAGGTTCCAATCAAATTTAGAACGTAAACAGATAATGTATGTGCACGAAGAAGTAAAGAGTGAACAGAGAACATTGATAGATAGACCCATGCCATGACAGGCTTACCAAACTTGGGTTTTGGTCCTGGAGGAGCTGCACCACCATCAGGGGAGCTTTCATTGCCACTTTCAACATCTGTAATTATACTTTATAATTAAAAACTCTAAAAATATATGTAAATAAAACAAAAGTGTTTTTTTTATTGGCGCTATATTTGACGGCACTACGCATGGGCCCCGATTCTCTTAATACATGACAGCGAAATGACTTGCACTTATATTTGACATCTTCGTAACCAATCAGCGAATAACGAATCAATGGGTAAACTACGTCAATTGGTCACTTGCGCTGCGATGCAATTTCACTGTTTTTTCGTCGCCATAATGTATTAATTGAATCGGGGACCTGATATTAATCTAGAGTACGATACATAAACTCTACTCCCCAATTAAAGCCACAGATAAATATTGGTAAGCAGGAGTCACATTCGCTATGCTGGCTTTACATTTCGCTTGGATCAAACTCAAGCTCAGCGCCGCAGTTAGGGTCTACATCCGTGGTAGACAGTACCACGGATGTAGTACTGTGATTTACCAAGTACAGTATTTTTCTTTAATACTACTTTTTTGACTAAGGGGAATCCCTAGCCATGGTGACAGTGTTGCTAGTAATTCAGCACACATTGGTAAAAAAAATAAGTTTCTACTATTGCATATACCTATTTTTGCCTATTTGTGGGAAGAGCCCATTTGTGATGGAGCCCTCTAAGCTATAGCATATAATGTAGTCTGCGCCTAAAAGCTCATGCCTAACTTTAAGAAGAAAGTGTCGTAAAACACTTTTATTGTCACCTTGTACCTATAGTTATCGCATGAATGAGTCTTAAAATTTTGTTATTTTTAATATAAATATTATTTTATGAATCAGAGTTTCAAGATTAAACACTTGAAATTCCTTTTTTTTTTTGCATAATAAAACAATTAGTCTTTAGCAAACAATACTCATTTTTTGCTATAATTATGCAACCATAAAGTGTCATAAAACATTTTAGAATATAAAAAAAGAAAGTAATATAAATTGTTGGTAAAAACAAGAGCTAAAGTAATTCATCGACCTCAAACATCGGTCGGATATTTATCGAATGCACTAAGTAAAAGTACATCTAAGAGAAAGCATTACTTACTCGTATATTTCTTTTAATTCATTTCGATCATTCAAATTGCATTTAAAAGTATCACATAAATAGGTAGTTGATAAATCGAGGACATTCTTTAGAAAGCTAGGTTGCCTAGTGCCCATAACTGTAGAGCTTGTATGAAAAGAATTGTGGATGTAAGGAAGGCGAGGGAGTTGTGTCAGGATTGTGGCATTTCTTATTTTACATTTCTATACTAAGCTATCAAAGCTATAATATAGGACCTTTACTAGACCATTTCTATACCACTGGAACACGATTCTCAAAAGTTTTTCAAGTCATGCTAGCCTTTTTCGAGAACAAAGCAGCAAGGAAGTTTATTTATTTTTAGTTTAACAACTATGTTTTATACGACATTTTAAATGCATTTCAATTAGACTACTTAATTAAATGTACTAAAAAACGTATTTGCTTTGTCTTTAATGGTATGGTTTTTAAGAACAAAAAAACTGGAAAACGAAATCGCCCCAACCTAATTTTGTGATACTTAGAAGCTAATAAAAACTTCGGTATTTCCCTTTGCATGCGTTTGTTACAAAATTGTATGCCAAAAAAGCTGGACATTTGCTAGACAAATGAGTAATCTCCTTCCGTCAGCACAATCATTTAGTCACAAAAAAGTTACTATAAATAGATTGTGTTTTCTTTTTAACTATGAAAGAACATTGACCGGTTGGTTACGTTGTTGTTTTTATTTATATGCTAGTAATGAGATTGGGTACCAACGGATTAGGTAACCAACGTATTATGAAATAAATGGTTTTTGCGGTGTAAAATTATAAAAAAACGCGATAGTAAGCTGCAAAATGCTGCAAAATTTAATCAATGAACAATTTATCGCGTAAAACCTTAGAAGAAACCAGTCATTTAATCTTTTTTAGTTTTAATAAATGTATCTAGATTAGTATGTAGGAATTTATAAATCTGATGTGGATGGATGCGTTAAACAAGGCAGGCCCAGGAGAGTGTTTTCCGACCAAATCGGAGACATCCTCAAGAAAGCCAGGTTGCCTAGTGCCCATAACCACAGAGCTTGTATGAAGAGAATTGTGGATGTGAAGGAAGCAAGGGAGTTGTGTAAGGATCGTGGTAAGTGGCGCTCCATTGTCTCTGCCTATCCCTGTGGGAAAAAGGCGTGACATTTTGATTGATTTTGATTGATATCTAGATTTGGCTATAACACCGTTGCTATAAAATTAGTTCTCTTTATACTTTTAATTCTGGCTCAACTCGTGAGCACCCCGCCTGATGTCTATTCATGGCCTACGGCGTCTGCTACTACAGTTATATAATTGCAAGTACCACTTAGGTACATCCACTATTCCAGGCAAATTGGAACCGGCAACTTTCAAGCCGATCCCGAATAGTGACTGAGCTCTTCACTGAGTGTATAGACCCACTTGAAAGTGTATCTACTACCTTGGATCATTAAAATGGAGGAATGACAGTCTTTGCGATTAGTTTGCGCGAGTTTCTATTTGAACATAGGCATCCCCCTTAGAACGCCATCCTGAACGACAAGATGCCAGTTGCATTCACCGGTTACCCGTGACTTTCACTATGTCGTCAGTCCACCTTCCGGTGTCGTGGTCTCCACTCTAGAACCTTTCTTCCCTATCGGTTGTCAGTTCTTCAAGCAGTTCTTCTTCTATTTCTTAGTTACCATAAATAAATAAATTATATTTATGCTAATAAATATGGTTGTTAGGAGTAATTAATATTTTATTTGTAATAATAATAAAATAGTAGGTAATTAAATAATTTCAGTTATTATTCATATGTTTATGTAATTTTAAAATTACTAATATAATTACGCATGTTTAGGTAATTTTATTGATACCAATATAAACAACATTGGTCGCCCTTTGCCTTCACAAAAATAGATTTATGTGAACCGAAAATCAGTAAACCAGTAAATCATAATAAAATATAGACTCATATTAAAATTTATGTTGTGAATATCGATATAAGATCTTGCTAAAGTACAACAGCAACAAATAAATCAATTGATACAATACTATAATAATTTATTAAAACAACAAAAACAGGCACAATATTTGTCAATTTATTTAAGATCTTCATTGTTTATTAATGAACGCACCATAGTAGTATAAAGATAAATTGTATACGACATATTGTTTGACTAATTTATCTCAATTTAAATGTATTATTTTTGTCCAGACAAAAAATCACGCCTAATTTGTATGATACCATAATTAAAATCTTAAATAAAAGAAATCGGGTATTTTTACACTGTTGAAACAACTCTCGTTTCCTTCATATCCACATAGTAAGGCAAAATCCAAGAGCGTCGATGACTAAAAACAACTTATTTAGTTTCTGTTTGCCTTAGTAGTCAGTGCACATTTCACTTCAATAAATCTCTTCAATCTAATCAGCTCCTTGCTCCTTTATCCTTCCTCCAGCATCTAATTGCTCTTTGATCTAATCAGCTCCCCTAGCACGGCAATCCAAGAAGCAAGATAAAGACGTGCTATGAATATTATTGTAACTCATTTAAATAGGCCACCTTGATGGTGGATGGGATATTTCCAAAAAATCTTGCTTGAAGAGAATAGAATAGGTTCTTTGAAGTAAAATGAAGGTATAGTGACTGCGACCGAGGCAGCCAGAAACTAAATAATTTATTTTTAGTCAACGACGCTCTTTGATTTCTTTGATGATGTGAATATGAAGAAAACGAAAGTTGTTTCAACAGTGTAAAAATGGCGTTCAATGGTCTCTGCCTATCCCTATAGAAATTAAGCCATGATAATTAGATAGACCTAAAATACGTAAACTATGGCATTAACATCCATAATAAATTAGAAAATTTAGATTAAAATGGTAGCCAATGATGCTCAGTCTGCCGATGTGGGGTAGTACCACCAGTTACAAGTGTTCAGACCGTGAAGTGATCTTGCCGCTCCCAATTAGGCCGGCTGGTACTTATTTATTTTATTTAAATAAGTACCAGTTATTTAACTGGTTTATTTATTTAACTATAGTAACACTCGACTCCAGGTTCCCATCAACTGAGGACTGTCATATATCGTGCCACCTCTAACTGACGGAGAAGTCTGAAGACAGGAAGGCTGGCAATTATTTTTGCCAACGTATTAGCCTTGCTATACAAAGGGGAAATATTTCCAGTCTACTTGGGACTATCTCTGATGCGACATCATTGGATATTTTTTTAATTATAGCCTAATTATAGTTAATTAATTTTTAATTTTATCTGTTCCTTTAATTAATGGATATTATAATTTTAAGAAAATTAAGAAGTTTATTTCTTTTAAATGTGTACCAATAGCTAATCAAATGTAGTGGCGTATTGATAAATAAAAATGTTATCAAAATTCATGATGCTTCGATAGAGGAGATATAAAACTCTTAATAGCACTTGTAAAAATTTACTATGTAATTGAATAGGATAAGATAAATTTCAATTGAGGTCACAAATATGAAAAATCAAAAACAAGTGCTAGTTTAGACATGCTAAAGTGTTTTATTATTATTTTATTGTGGTCAAGGAAATGACTACAAACTACCTGATGATAAGCTGAAGTCCAATAATAAAGTCAAATAATTGCAAGTCGCAGGCTCGAACTAGACCGGCATAATGGATATTCTCGCTAAATAGATACCGGCGATTTTGAGTATGTAAAACGCACTACGTGAAAATGTTCGTATACTTGAAAGTGGTGGGGTACTACCCCGGATCGACAGACTGAGCAAATGACTTCCAACTGTCTGCCTCTTTTTGCATTATAAAACGTAAAAAATCCATTTTATTAGCTACTGTTTTTTCTATTCTATTGCTTTCACGTTTTTTAAAATTTAATTTTGGTTTTTATTTTAATTAAAGTTTCTGACGACACGCGCTCCGAGTTCGAATCCCGGTCGGCGGTCGGATGGAAGATTTGATTGATAGCAATCATTTGTAATATTTAATAATTCGATATTTTAAAATATTCAATAATAGCCTTAGTTTTAGCCTTTTTCGCTTTGGTTCTGGTTGTTTAATAGTGGTAGGCAGACAGTTCGTGATCATTTGCCCAGTCTGTCGATGTCGAGCCAAGATTATAAAAATATAGAAATAGATTTAAATTCCGCTTCAAATTACCCCAATTAATTACAAATAATGCACATGGGCAAGGACAGGAAGATACGGCGTTCAATCATCGACCAGAAAATAAAGTCCCAGAAACCACGATCCTCTGCAGTGAGAAATCGAAGAAGGAACAAGATAGGTACTTAAATATAGAAATGATTAACATTTATTAATATACACACAACCGTATCGCAACAAGATAATGTATTGTAACTACATATTATAACAAAAATTGATGGAAATATTTGATAACAATAAAAACAGTAATCAATAAGCGATAAGAGATTTTATACGTAAATCATGCTTA
This sequence comes from Tinea trinotella, assembly GCA_905220615.1. NCBI lineage: Eukaryota > Metazoa > Arthropoda > Insecta > Lepidoptera > Tineidae > Tinea > Tinea trinotella. The sequence goes on from HG992312.1 coordinate 12,047,415, forward strand.
GGTAGGATTATGAGATTATTTGTTAAATATATGTACGATAGAAACATTATTGCAATTATTGTTTATTACTATAATTTACTTTGTTATAGAATTTGTGAAGTAAAAGGTTTATTTTTCTTTAAATTAATGACGCATTTGATGCTTATATTAGTACAACAATACTATTCTACCAGTGACAAATCTAGACCAAAAGGCCCAAAAGATAAATATGGCGATTCAATCAATCAATCAAACAAATCGTTATGCATTTTTTCCCACAAGGATAGGCAGAGACAATGGAAGGCCACTTGCCACGATCCTTACACAACTCTTTCGCTCCCCTCACATTTCTCTTCATACAAACTCTACGGTTAAGGGCAACCATATGTCATAGTAATACCGAGGGAAAGTTTTCTTGAGGATGTCTCCGGAAATACACATCAGATTTATATAATTTTTTGTTCAATCTACTTTCCTGACGATTCCTGTTAGCAAAATGGACTTTCACCCAAGGGCAGGGCGACCACAACCGCGTCCGGGCGAACCTGCCACCACCCTACCCCTTGGAAGAACAATTAAGAGTTTATTTATAAATTCAAAGTCGAATAAGAATACGCGGAGAGCTCCATCGAACTAATGTTAGTGACAATGTTTGTCACCTTCCATCAACTCGAGTTCGGCGTGTTCTCAATGGACTATTAATCGATTAACAAATTGTTTGTTTTGTCACGTCATTAAGTCGTAAGATGTTCAGGGGAAGATACATTAAACTTTTACTAAACAATTGTTAATAAAATTAAAATTAGAAGAAGGTTTTGGCAGAGGATGCAGATAGACACACTTACAAGTGCAAGTGTGTTTATTTATAAAAATAATGATAATATCTTTATTTAATCATACTATCATGCGCTATAACCTCTAAACTAGTATTTAAGGACTTTATTATTTAAAAGGGATACAGTAATATTTGTTAATTTAAAAGCCTTTTGTCCTAAAATTACAAAAGGCGGACTTAATGCAGCTAGGCATTATCTTTGTTTTATAATTGTGACACGACATTTGACCTCGACCTGCCTGATGATAAGAAATGAGGAGGTCTAAGAGTGAAGACGACTGAAAAAACCAAATCAGTTCACACCTGCCTCAATCGCAACAGCATAGTGCCCAAAATAGCTCAAACCTAAAACGGTCAGCTTTAACCTTTGAGTTAAGAAAAATAAAGTTCGTCACGCCTTTTCCCCTTTAAGGACAGACAGAGACAATAGCGCGCGATTTACCACGATCCTGACAAAACTCCCTTGCTTCCTATAATAACTCAATGAATTTGGCGTTATTTCCACATAAACTTTCTAATTGTCTAATGAATTTGATTTTAATTTAAAGTTAACGCTATATTTGTGTGGGAATTTCTTTATTATTTAATTTAAAATATCATGGTTATTAACTTTATAAGTTAATATGGAAAAAGCAATTACGTATTATTTAAACGTAATCAAAATAGCTATATAAAAGTTAAACCATTTTAGTTAACCATTTGAGTTCTTTTTGAGATTCTTGATATAAATTTACAACTGCATTAAAATTCAGAAAAATTGTCACGGTATTTAAAATCATAACATCAGTGCCGATAAAGATAGTTATCAAAGATACATTGATAGCGTGACTACTACTACACTATGGTATCCTTAAATATCATTATAATACAAAAAAAAGTTAATTTTATTTAATACGCATATTAGCAGATTACATTATGACAAAATTAGGAGGAATATACGTACGCTGTAGTACTTAACTCTTAGTCGTATCTATTTCAATATAATATACAGCTGCTTGCGTGACTCACTGGCTCACTTAGAGGATTAGTTTCCCAGAAGGAGTGCTCTGACAGTTTTGACATGTATGGGGGAGTTGTACAGGATGTTTATGTGACCCCAACGCAACCTACAGATTTTGACATTTGACATTTTTACCTGTCAAAATTTTTTTTACTCCCTGATTCGTTGCCCTCCATTAAGATTTTTATCGGCGCAATCGATAAGTCGTAGGACATCATTTATAATGAGAAAAATTTTTTTTTGACGAAATCAGAAAAAGTTGACGAAATCAGACACTTTACGATTTAGGGCACTTGAAGTGATCTGACAGTTTTGACATGTATAGGAGGGTTGTAGGAGGTCCTCAGTAGGACCCCAAACGACTGTCAAAATTTGTCAAATGTCATTTTTTCTTTGACATTTTTTTGACATTTTTCGATTTTTTTACCAGAGGTGTCGATTTTTTTTGCTGGTCCATTATGGTTTAAGGTGCTTTATTTGATGCACTATGACAAAACGACAATGAACGACAAAAAAAATCGTCAAATCAAAACTGGTTCTTTTACTTTGACAAGCGTCAAGGTAGAGAAACTATTTTGACGTCTACGTGACTCCCACTGAACCGGTTATATAGGTTGGGGAAGCCGAATTTTGATTTTCTCGACGGGTGCGTCGCTATCGAACTAAGAGTTTTTTGTCATTTTTTTGCACATTTTGACTATTTTGACCCCCTAAAAGACCTCCAACGTCGGTGTCATGTATAGCGCGTTTGTTCATTAAGTGGCAATACCTGTAAAACAGCTGTCAAAAATCCTGTCAACTGTCAAATTTAGCTGTCATGACAAAAAATGTGTTTATCAATTTTTTTTCTTAATTTTTTGGTCATAACGGATAAAATTGACAGTTTACTATAAAATTGACAGTCACTCCATATAGACCTCGCCACGTTTGACAAACGTCCCATATATGACTTTGACATCGAAAGTCATCTTGAAGGTGAAAATTAGGAAAAACTCTAAAATGATGAAAATCAATGAAATTATACTCATTCGCCTCTTTATATGAACACCGATACTCAGTAAAACATCGATACCCTGCTGTCCGCTTGCGGGCAGCAGCAAGAACGACAATCGAAGACACGACACCACAAACAAACACACACACCACTCTCCGCTGTCCGCTTGCGGGCTGCGGTAAATAGAACAACAGATAAATAAAACAACACAACGACACACCGCCGGCAGCGGCAAATAAATAACACTAGTCATTTATATAAAGGCGACCATGGTGTAGTGGTAATGAAACCGTCAGGCAAACCGAGAGTCACCAGCGGGGTTAGGTTGGACAAGTTAAAACGATTATCGTCTCTCGTCGAATCCATCATACGGTATTCGTCGATTAATAGTCTCGTTTTAATGGATTTAGCCTAGCTTTTATTATTTTGACAATCGCCGACAAGAGACGATAATCGTTTTAACTTGCCAAGCTAACCCCGCTGTTCAAATGTATCTTGGATATGTGTACTTTGGTTGTCCTGTTTTCATAATACAAGCACTTTTAGTAGCTTAGTATAGAAATGTAGTATAGAAAATCATTACGTTGAAAATTTTAAGAGTGGTAAGCAGACAGTGGTCATTCATTTATGCAGGGCCGGATCTACCATATGAGTTTTTGGGCTTCAGCCCAGGGCCCCGTGGATTCAAGGGGCCCCCAGCTAAGTCAAGTCAAAAATAGACGATAATGCGAAAAATCCATAATTTTATAAAATTAAACAGCTCGTAAAGTATGCAGCCATGCAAATCCTGTGAAAAATCAAACCTATTTAATTCATTTAATTCAAGTCTACGTTCAGATATTAGTACTTCGAACTGACTTATTTTTTTCTTATACTTTAAGTAATTAGGTGGGCCCCTAGGTATTATTAGCCCAGGGCCCCTTAACTCACGGTCCGGCCCTGCATTTCTGTAAACGCACTAATCATTTAGCTTGTTTATTAGTTATTTTTGTTTATTAGGTATATGTATTTTTATTAGGTATACTCGTATTATTGCAATTAAATAATATATCGATGCGGTTGTCGTGAATATATACGCTGATAACAATTTCCTTATTTTTGGAAATAACAAAATCATTTTAAATATTATAATATTATAATTTAACCCAATTTTTATTAGGTATACTCGTGTTATTGCAATTAAATAATATATCGATGCGGTTGTCGTGAATATATACGCTGATAACAATTTCCTTATTTTTGGAAATAACAAAATCATTTTAAATATTATAATATTATAATTTAACCCAATTTTTATTAGGTATACTCGTGTTATTGCAATTAAATAATATATCGATGCGGTTGTCGTGAATATATACGCTGATAACAATTTCCTTATTTTTGGAAATAACAAAATCATTTTAAATATTATAATATTATAATTTAACCCAATTTTTATTAGGTATACTCGTGTTATTGCAATTAAATAATATATCGATGCGGTTGTCGTGAATATATACGCTGATAACAATTTCCTTATTTTTGGAAATAACAAAATCATTTTAAATATTATAATATAACCCAATTTTTATTAGGTATACTCGTGTTATTGCAATTAAATAATATATCGATGCGGTTGTCGTGAATATATACGCTGATAACAATTTCCTTATTTTTGGAAATAACAAAATCATTTTAAATATTATTAATATTATAATTTAACACAATTTTTATTAATAATATCTCGTATATCTATACATATAATAAAATTGGGGTGTCTGTTTGTAAAATTCAAATAACCATTTTTTAATACATGTATATGAATATATATACGGTACATATACCAAAATAACATTTTTTACATTTTTTGTCTGTCTGTCTGTCTGTCTGTTTGTTCCGTCTAATGGCTGGACCGATTTTGACGGGACTTTTATTGGCAGGTAGCAGATATAACAACGAGTAACTTAGGCTACGTTTATTTTAGAAAAAATCTTTTATAATATTATAAATAAAAAACAAATTATTATCCTACTATTATTATTATTATCCTACTATTATTATAAATGTGAATGTCCGTTTGTTTGTTACGCTTGCAGGCAAAAAATACTCAACCGATCATCATGAAATTTTGTACACATATTCTTGAAGGCATCAGAAGTAACATAAAATACTTTGAAAAAAATTACGGAAAATAAAAAAGTTGAAAATCTTTTTTCCTTTTATAAAAATAGGTACAAGGAGTTGGTTCAAACCCTGAGTACTCTAATACCATCGCACTATATTACCGACAGTAAGGTCAACACCTAATCCAATCAACTGTACTATGGAGACTATGCACTATACTTTCCATAGACTATACTTTTCTTTATTGTTATTTCCTTCTTTTACTATATGCATATCCTACTATTGTTATAAATGTGAATGTGAGTTTGATTGTTAAGTTTTTTTATTTTTGGAGGTACTAGAAGTAACATAGGTTACTTTTAATTTTAAAAAATAGTTTCCAATTGACTACAGTTTTAGCTGTTTGGAATATATATTCATTTTTATTTCCGTCTATCATTTTTATATGAGTTATCGAGTTATAAATACAAAAAAGTCGAATTGAGAACCTCCTCCTTTTTATGACTGTGTTATAAACCAAATTTTACGCGGGTCAAACCGCAGGCACAGCTAGTCTCAAATATAATTCATTACTTATCTTATTAATCTGACATTAATATTTAATTGCTATTCATCAATCAATCAATTAAATTGTCACGCCTTTTTCCTACAAGGATAGGCAAAGACAATGGAGCGCCACTTGCCACGGTTATGACACAACTCCTTCGCTTCCTTCACATCCACAATTCTCTTCATACAAGCTCTATGAGAGTTTGCCTTGCTATTTATATCCGCAATAAACTTGTTAGGGTAAGAAAGGAGGGGCGACATAGTGAAAGCGACTGAGGCAACCGCAAACTGTGTCGGTTTTAACCCTTATTTATCATCAGGCAAGTCGAGGTTAGATGGCGAATCACATTTTTTTATTGTGAATTAACATATGACAGCACGATGTGATGTTAAGCCGAAGTGTGGTCCACGAATGAATGTCACTGCTACTACAATTCAATAACTTAGAGTAGCATATACATCCACTATGCCGGCCTAGATGAAACCGGCAACTTACAAGCTGATCCCAAAACGTGACCAAATCACATCACGGTCTGTATACTTGTAAGTGCTGGTACTACCCCGGATCGGCAGACTGGGTACCACTGTTTCCCGACCCGAAGCAAATATCCTCAATTTTTTTTATTAACAAATATTTGCAATATTTAATATAATTATTAAATATTACAAATAAAAGCTATGAAACAAATATTTGCTCCGACCGGGAATCGAACCCGGGACTTAACGCGCAACAAACCAATCGCTAAACCGTTTGTCCACGCCTGTCGTCAAAACGAAACGAAATGTATATAAAATATATATTTTTGGCACATCTGATCCATTTTACCGTACTCGTGGGACAATAGATTGGTCTTAATTGTGGCAATGACATAGAGTTTTTGAATGAAATATAAAATGTGACAATCCATTTAAATATTCATATTTTATTTTTTTGTAAATCTAGAAAGCTCAAGAAAGCTAGGTTGCGTAGTACCCATAACCACAGAGCCTGTATAAAGAGAATTGTGGTTGTGAAGGAAGCAAGGGAGTTATGTAAGGATCGAGGTAAGTGGCGCTCCATTGTCTCTGCCTATCCCTGTGGGAAAAAGGCGTGACAATTTATTGATTGATTGATAAGTTATATTTATTCCAACATAGTCGGATTTTTCGTTGAATTTTTAATTTATTTGATTTACGTAAATTAAATCTGTGCGTTGCTACTAATTAGGTAATACTGCACACGTTTAATAAGACAAGTTCATTAGGAACTCATCGATCATATATAAAAATATGCGACGTGAAAGCAAACATTTATCATACCTAACAAACATCTCTTAATTTAAAAAAATCTAAATTTAAATTATATCAAATGAAATTGTCACGCCTTTTACCCACAGGGATAGACACAACTCCCTCGCTTCCTTCACATTCAGAAGTCTCTTTATACAAGCTCTATGGTTATGGCCACTAGGCAACCTAGCTAAATTTAAATTCTTTTCAAATTTTAATTCTTCAATAATAATTATTATTGAAATAATACAAATACTTATACAAGAACATTTAGTCATTATTTATTAGTTTTTAATAACTAGCTACTGAAAGTATTTATATTATAGAAACTAAACAGCCGGGGAAAGCATCCACATTTTGTCGACAGAATCGGCAGTCGAACTAAAAAGTTCGGTGCGTCTTTTCTTTGTAGAACAATCGACAATTGGAACGCTTTGCCAGCCCATGTGTTCTCTCCCTCCCATAACCCTTGGATCCTTCAAACGATGCGTGAAGAAGCACCTTTGGGCGGCATAGTGACGGCGACTGAGGCAGCCGCGAACTAACTCGGCTGTTTCAGTCGTCGTCACTCTTGGATCTCCTCTTGCTTATCATCATGCGGGTCGAGGTCAAATGTCGTGTCACAATAAAAAACAATGTACATATATTAAACACTAAACCACAGTTCCCTTAAAAACAATAATAGTATAAAATTATGTTTAAAATATGTACTTACTTCCAAGTCCTTGAGCAGCCATTGACACTTCAAAAAAACAATTCGTTCACTTAAATAATTTCAAAAAGAAGGTTCGCTGAAGGCTACGTTTCGTTCGTAGGCAACCACTACGAGATTTACCGGCTACGATAATCAGGCGCAGAATGTTCAGTCTTTTGTATTTATTTACACAAAATCAAATTAAATATTTATGTGTTATAAATATTTATGTGCAATAAATATGCTTTAAGGGCGAGTGCGTTGCGCGGCGATGTAACTGAGAATGGCGAATGTTCCCGTTGAATTTTCAGACGGGGAGATAATAAGCAGAGAATTATATAATAGAATTCGGATGTGTTGGCCGCGAGTGCGTGTGCGTGCCAGTCTATGTGTGGGTGAAGGAATTGTTCTTAATTGTTTTTATTTACTAAACTATGGTTCACAATTATGAATTATGAAACTGATTATTTATAATTACGTCTTTATTCAATAGTTATATAAAGACGTAAATCACTAAAACATAACTGTAAGTAGCAATTACATCCACAATGCCGGCCTAGTTGAAACCGGCAACTTACAAGCTAATCCCGGAACGCGACTAAATCACTTCACGGTCTGTTTACATGTAAGTGGTGGTACTACCCCTGATCGGCAGACTGGGTACCACTGCCTACCACTATTTTTCTAATAAATAAATTTGTGTTTAAACTCTACTTATATGTGCTTAATATAAATACTAATTATATACATACATACATATATAATATACATACTCATTAAGGCGATTAAAACTCTGTAATAGATAAATGGTCTCGAACCCAATAGCTTCCAGTTAAAAATAACACTTACCGGTACTAATGTATCTTTGATTGACGTACTTTGGTCGTACTGTTTCTATGATACAAGCACGTTCAGTAGCTTATAGTAGAAATGTAAATAATAGGTATATAATTTAAATAATCGTAACAAGATTTTATTGATAAACAGATATAAATATTTAGCTGTATTTTTACACATCCGTTTTGGCTCATTAACGATCTTTTCGTGTTTTTGTATTTATGTTTTTATTGTGGCTCGACTAATACAATACCCCGCCTCATGTTAGGCTGGAATGCGGTCAGTAAATAGACACGACTGCGACTACAGTTAAATAAAGGTAGTAGCAGTCGCATCCACTATGCCGGCCTAGTTAGAACCGGCAACTTACAAACTGATCTCGAAACGCGACTAAGTCACTTTACGGTCCGTATACAAGTGGCGGTACTACCCTGGATCGGCAGTCTGGGTACCACTGCCTACCACTCTTTGATAACCAGACCCGAAGTAGATATCCACCTCTTTTTTTATTAAGTAATATTTGCAATATTTAATATAATTATTAAATAACACAAATAAAAGCTATGAAACCAATATTTGCTGCGACCGTGTGCGACCACAAAGAATATTTGTTCGTCTACGCCTGTCGTCAAAATAGATATTAAATACAGTTAAATAACCTAAAGTTGCCGGCCTAGTTGGAACCGGCAACTTACAAACTGATCCCAAAACGCGACCAAGTCACTTCACAGTCTGCATAGTTGTAAGAGGTACTACCCCAGATCGGTAGACCACAGCCTACCAATTTTATACTGATAATCGGAAATTAATATTTAGCTGTATTTTTACACATCCGTTTTGGCTCATTTAAATATGTTTGCATGTTTTTAATTGTATCGCAAAATTTACACAAAGATAAATGCATTATCTGAAAATTATATTCACAAATATTTTATCTTGAATTTAAATTATTATGTAACCTAATAATTATTGATATCTGATAATAATTGTCGACATTTTAAGAAATTTGTGTTATCGTTATGAATTATGAAATATTTGAAAATGTTACAGGCGACTATTTGGCGCTTATTAGATTAGATACTTCGACCATATATTTACGGTAGATACACAGTAATCGGTGATATAAATGCAAGTTTTTTATTATTATTATTGTGACTTAACATATGACAGCACCCCGTTTGATGTTAAGCCGAAGTGTGGTCCATGAATGAATGTCACTGCTACTACAATTCAATAACTGTAAGTAGCAATCACATCCACTATGCCGGCCTAGATGGAACCGGCAACTTACAAGCTGATCCCGAAACATGACCAAATCACTTCACGGTCTGTATACTTGTAAGTGATGGTACTACCCCGGATCAGCAGATTGGGTACCACTGCCGACCACTCTCCAAACCCGAAGCAAATATCCACCTCTTTTTTATTAACAAATATTTGCAATATTTAATATAATTATTAAATAATACAAATAAAAGCTATAAAACAAATATTTGTTCCGACCAGGAATTGAACCCGGGACTTTACGCGCAACAAATCAATCGCTAAACCGTTCGTCCACGCCTGTCGTCGAAGTCCAAATTAATAATGGACTTGCATTTGTTCTCAGTCTAAAATGATGTATGTGAGATTACATTTGTGACAAGTTTATGCTTTAAAACAATGTGGTAAAGTTCAGTTTACAATTCACCTTCAATTCACTTACACAGTTTATATCAGTATAAGTAAATTTTGACGCGCGGACGCTTTTAGGACATTATTTTGTATGGGACTGTGTATCTATTAAAAATTATGATTAGATATCAATCCCATAGAATGGTAAGATTGATTTTTTAGATAGATTAAATACCTATACAAAGTGTTTAATCAAAATGTCAAGCCACAACTTCTACAAGAATAGTCAAAAACAATAGACCACCACTTTCCACGATCATGACCATATGATACAACAAAAATCACCTGTGGCCGGCATAGTGAATGTGAATGAGGTAACCGTAAACTAAGTCAGCATTTTCAGTCGTCGGCACTCTTGGCACTATTAAAAACAACTTATATTAAATATTTTTGAAAAATGTTTAGCGAAATAAAATTTAATAAATAATACCTCAACCATATTTATTTGGTTACAAATTTCGATAATAATACATAAGTAATAATATTTATAAGATTATGATATAAATCTATATGACTCAAAATGTTTTTCAGATATAATATCAGTTGTACTTGGATAATCTGCACACATAACCTTTTATTTAAATCTATACTAATAATAAAAGCTGAACAGATTGTTTGTTTGTTTGAACGCGCTAATCTCCAGAACACACAGTCCGTTATTCAATATAACAAGATATTTACAAAGTAAAGGTTCTAGTGTTCCTGGGTGTGGAGGAAACATGAGGATCCAAGAGATCCTTAAATATAATATATATGATTACTATAAGGCAAATAAAACGTTCTTTGTTAAAACGTACACGATTGTATCATAGAAACTGGGCTAATAAAGAACGTACATATTATATCAAAGATACGTTGCTACGTACTGGTTTTGAACCGGGAGATGTTAGTTTGCGTTAACTAGTTTCGCTATAACTAAACTATGGACGCATTAACATACTAGTTAGACATAGATCATGAGCCTTTACTTGGGTTATTATCAAATTGAAGAACAAAAATACCTGATGATGGTATTATTCAAGAAGGGAAGATTCAACACCTGTCACTTTATCTGTCTACTTGATTCAAATGTATAAATCGTATAGAGATGAAGTGACTCAGTCGCGTTTCGGGATCAACATGTCGATCCCATTTATTAGTTTCTGGTTCAAGTACCGGCATGGTGGATGCATCCATTTATGGACTGCACTCCAGCAACATCGGGCGAAGTGCTGTCACATATTTCGAGACATAATAATAATTTTAAAAAATTAAATGCGGGTAAAACCGTGGTTGACAACTACATAAATATTAATTAATGATAATATAATTCTTTTATTAAGTGATTATAGAATTAAAAAGATATGTTTTCGTGTGTTAAATCTACATCCTTTTAGTAGGTCAGTAAACCTAGGTAACATTTCAAACTGATCGATCAATTTCATATCTTTTTCAATATTAGATATTTCGTAACAGACGGAATCATTAGATAATAGTACTAAATATATCACAAATACCATAAGAAAGTATTACATCAATCAATCATAATGTTTTGCATCAATTCCCACAGGGATAGGGAGAAGCAGTAATTTTCCACTTTTATTTCCACAATCCAAACGTGACTTTTCCTGGATGTAAATCCACATCTTAGACGTAGGCACTTGTCAATACAGTGGTTTGGAACCTGGAGTTGTTTGTTTACGTGCCTACCACTTAACCACGTTTTTTTGTGACACGACATCTGACCTCGTCCCGCCTGATGATAAGCAAGAGGAGGTCCAAGATCGAAGTCGCCCTAAATCCTATGAAATAATTCTTTGCACCGCTAACCTTGTATAAAATAAATAATAATTTTATACTTTAGCCACTACAATAATTAAACCCATAAAAATTGTCCATAATAAACCTTTTGACATTCAAAATGTTCGTACTACAATTGCCATCGGAAAAACCGATAAAGGACGGAAATCCGCCAATTATGTTTTAGTAGATTAAACGTCTTGCCATCATGATATGAGAAATAACAAATGAGATCGGACAAAAAACAAATTATCAAGTTTGAGAAAATATTGTGACTTGCATTTTATATTCTCACAATTTTTTCCCTTATATACTTATGACTTAAATACATATGATTGCAACCACTATGCCGACCTAGTTGGAACCGCCAACTTACAACCTGATACTAACTACCCCGATAAATAGAAGCAGCTCGATAAACAAGGTTGTAGGATATTTTTTGCATACTTCTACTAGATAAAATGAAACGGCATTACAGCATGTTATAAAGCAATTGTCTACAAAGACTCTTTCGACTCTTAATATTGATAAATACGCAAGTTATTAATTTAGAAATGGGCCAAAATCTGTTTTTTGCGATTTGTGATTAAACTTGTGGATGTGATGAAACCGAGAGAGTTGTGTAAGGTTCGTGGCAAGTGGCGCTTCATTTTCTCTGCCTGTCCCTGTGGGAAAGAGAGTGACAATTTGATTTGATTTTAGGTTTCTAACTCAGCAGCCTTTAAATCAATAAAAGAAAAATCAATAATAATACCTACATATGTATTTTATCTATTTAAAAATATACATTGTGCTCGTGTAAGTACTCGTAAGTAAGATATTCACAGTTGAGCGCCTTTAAAATATAGAATTACGCTTCCCGACGATATGTTGGTAACAATGTTTCTTATATGTTTTATTATGCAAGAATAATCAGAACGGAATAATATTACACCATTAATGAAATGTGTCCTTTACTACCTTTCTATTATGTTCAATGCAATGTCTCAATACCTTGCTTATTAAGAGTAGTAGGCAGACAGTTGGTGGTCATTTGGACAATCTACCGATCCAGGATAGTACCACCACAAGTGTAGTGTCTTAATTGCGTTACGCGATCAGCTTGTGAAATGCCGGTTTTAACTTGGCCGGCATATAGAAACCGACTGCTGCTTGCACTTATTTACCTGTAGTCGCCTCATTCTTGGAGTGCACGCCAGCTTACCTTTAAGCAAGGCACCACATGAAGCCATAACAATAAAACATAATTTTGATACAAAACAGTTAATTTAAACAGCAATTGAAAAGACAAAGACAAGCTAAAAATACAAACATTTCACATTAAAATCACACCCAAAAAAAACTCTTACTAAAATAAGATTAAAAATATATAAAAGTTTCATACAATCTTTTTTACATTTGTATACTAAACAATACAATAGGTGACCAAAGTACAAAGTTAAATCGTCGTCGGTTATATTATTTACAATTAAGTATACAGAATCTAACCTACCTAAGTAAATACTCCTTTAAAATAATGTTATGTCATGGTCATTTCTCCATTCAACAATAGACTTAGATTAATATAATCCACCCACAAGTGAGCATTAAGTAAATAACCCTACGACTTATTTACTTTAATAAGAACAACGGATGTCTCACTTTAACGGCACCCACAAACAAGAGGATATATGAGATCATGCCAGAATTGGAGCAAATTCAATAAGATTGTTATAAAGTATTTTCTTCACCTTTTGAAAACTTACAAACCAATGTTTGTTTATCATTTTATTGTAAAAATATACAAAAAGTTATTATTTATTAAATTATTTATTAAAATTACATATATATATATATATATATATATATATATAAGTATAAGTATACCTATATAAAAACTATTCAAAACTAAATAGTATAGAAAATATGCATGAAAGGATGATTCATTAAAGGAAATGAACCTTGACCTTTACTTGAAATGTAGCTCCTTGAGACTTATGAATAGTAGTGTATTTTTTTATTTAGATAGCCGATTGCATAGAAATACTTAACGTTAATATTAACTATTGTATATAGAATCTATTAAAACCCATTGTTAATGCGTGTTTTAAAACAACTGAAGCATAATGTCGTAAAGATAAGTTTGAAATATATTATGTTTGGTAAGAGGACCACATCGAACATACCCCATAAATAAAAGTAACTTTGATAATTTTTAATTACTAAATGTTTACACCTGGTTCCTATATCTCTCAAACAGATCGTTTTGATACAAGCTGTTAAATTACCGTAGGTCAAAACCATTCTTATAAATACCCCTCGTAAGTCAAGTTACCGCTGTAGAGTAAAACTGTTTATTTTTTATATATTTTTTTAAACGTTGGATCAAAACGGAGGATAAAAAGTTCAACTCAAGTGTACAAAGGATATTCTGTATTCAACTAAATAAATTCAACATGAAGGTGCAACTATACACAACCGATAACTTAAAATGTTTTAATCAATCAATCAAATTGTTAAGCCCTTTTCCCACAGGGTAGGCAAATACAATAGAGTAGAGTTTAAAAAAAAATAGTACATATTACATTTAGATAATGAGTTCTTTTCTGATATTTTTATTTCTGAATAGGTTTATTTGATTTGCTTTGATTCGCTTACCTATATATGTTTTATTTTAATATATCATTATATGTAAGTTCATCAGTAATATTTTAAAGTTTATATTTAAAGTTTAAACTATACAATAATTAAAGTTTAATGAGAGATTAAGTTTAACATACATAAATTATATCTACAGTTAAAAATGCGCTAAAGAAAGTTTTTGTAATGATAAGGTAACCCTGAAATTATTTGAACTGTCGAGATAAAATGCGGTGCCATTGTAGTTTATAGAAGCTGTTATCTTAATATAATATTATTTTATGGCTGCACGTAATTTTAACAAGGTCGTTGCAAATTATATCGCTACCTTAGCTATTAAACGGATTAGCATAGCAACAAAAATATTAGTTTAATAATAGACACTTCTGGATCTCTTCTTGCTTACCATTAGGCAAATTAAGGTCTGATGTAGTCAGAAAAAAATACAATTAATTAAATTGTCACGCCTTTTTTCCACAGGCAGATGGATACAATGGAGCGCCACTCGCCACGTTCCTGACACAACTCCATCGCTTCCTTCAAATCCACAATTCTCTTCATACATGGGTATGGGCACTAGGGAACCCAGCTTTTTTGAGGAGGTCGGAAAACACCCTTCTGGGCCTGCCTTGTCTAACGCAACCATCCACATCAGATTTATAAATTCCTTTCGTCAATCTACTTTCACTCATCCTTTCCATGTGCCCACCTTTGTCAATCCTTGTCACTACATCTTCTTTTAAACCACAAAAAAATACAAAAATATTATAAGCGTCTTGTGGCAAAGTGGTAATTAATGGTCTTGCGAGACATAAGGAGAGCGGTTCAAAACCAATTTGTATTTGATATCGATATTCGTAAGGTACTTTGGTCGCCATGTATCTATGATAGCTATTAGAACTAATAGTATCCATTAAAAAAATGTTTCAAACAAGGATAGACAGAGAATACACCATTATTTTCAAATATTCTATGTTATCCTTGTTTTGTTTGAA
The DNA here is from genome assembly GCA_905220615.1 of Tinea trinotella. NCBI lineage: Eukaryota > Metazoa > Arthropoda > Insecta > Lepidoptera > Tineidae > Tinea > Tinea trinotella. Next base: position 12,062,742 of record HG992312.1, read on the forward strand.
AATAATAAATTGTAAATACCCTAAGCCATTTAAATTCACAAAGCTATTGGTCACCATTTTTGTGAATAATGATTTATCTTATTATTATGGGATTGTCCAAAGCTCCTTAATAGGGAAAATTAATTCCATGAAGTTATTTTAATTATAAATAATAATTTTTAAGAAACATTTTCTATGAATGATATTTTACATCCTGTATTCAGGACTTCCCCTTTATAAAACTATAGACAAAAATTAGATTAATGACAACAGGCGTGGCGTATTTGTTAGCACATCAGTGCGTTGCGCGGGAAGTCCCGGGTTTGATTCCCGGTCAGAGCGAATATTTGTATCATAACTTTTATTTGTAAAATTCAAAAAATAGATTAAATATTACAAATATTTGTTATTAAAGAAAGAGGCGTATATTTGCTTCAGGTCTGGTTGTCAGAGAGGTAGGCAGTGGTGCCCAGTCAGCTGATCCGGGATATCCGGACCGTGAATCGACTAAGTCGCCTTTTGGGGTCAGATTGTAAGTCGTCGGTTCCAACAAGGCCAGCTTAGTGGATGCGACTGCTACTTGCAGTAATTTAACGGCACTCGCAGGCGCATCCATTCACAGACCGATCATACGCCGAGCCACAAAATTAAAAGGCGACCGTGGTGTAGTTGCCAGTGAAATGGCTACGTAAGCCAAGTGACACAGGTTCGAAAGCACTCACCGGTACCAATGTATCTTAGCTATGTGTACTTCGGTTGTCCTGTTTCTATGATACAAGCTCTCAGTAGCTTAGTATAGAAATGTACAATAAATAAATAAATACTTCGTCTATGTTCATAATAAATCATTATTTCTGAGGCAGGAAAATGGTGGACTATAATATGGTTAGATTGATCAGTCATATCATCTATATGACCCGTATGTCTAATTTATTTATAGAATGCAATGTCATGTACAACTTCCCTTGACTTTTAATTAGGTACAAAGATATATTTAAATATTCTAATACTCATTATAAGATAGCAAAAATGTTAGCTTTGAAAACTATTGATTAAATATTGTATCAGGCGACTGTAGTGTAGTGGCAGTGCAATGGTTACGCAAACCGAGACCAATCCCGGTACCAATGTATCTTTGATATATGTACTTTGGTTGTCCTGTTTCTATGATACAAGCACTTTAGTAGCTTAGTATAATTTAAAATATGTAAATAAAAATTAAGCGACCGTGGTCTAGTGGTAGTGAAATGGTCTCATACAAAAGGACAAAACCATTTGCAGATGCCAATTTATCTTTGTATATAAAAATGTAAAAAGGTATAAATTCACCCCGAGCTAATTTTCAAAACCTAGGGAAATTTTTCAGTAAAGCTTTGATCCCTGAAAACGAATAATAGTACTTGCAATTTCTAATTAAAATTACGTTATTGTTTGTACCTATCTTTCCTTTTAAATGATATACAATAGCATAATATAAGAGTTAATTTCGTTTATCAGCATTGGGATCTCTTCCAACAAGGAAGTGTGCACTGACCTGACTTCTCCTGACATTGACCGCTATGTAATTTGCGATGCAAACATTGTAACAGAGCCTCGCTAACACGTCCCTTATTAACGAAGAACGTGGCATGATTGTTAAAAGTTTCCTTACGGCTCTATTGCTAGAAATGTCTTTCGTGCGGACGTGTATAGCAAAGAATTTATGGTATTTTTATTATTTTTCTGCGATATTTTAATGCTAATAAAGATGTGATTCAGCTGCAGCGGGCCGCAAACTGCCCACTGCGACTGCAACTGCACTACTGGTTAGTACGAATCTGTATAGCGCGGCCACAGACTGCAGTGTCGCTTTGCACGGAATCAATTTTATACTGATTCATACAAACCAGAAGTTTAGTCTGCAGTCACGATCGGAATCGCACCTTAACTAAAGATACGAAATGAAAATTTAATAGACAAAAACCTAAATTTAAGAGTATCAGGCAGTCGTCTTCATTCATGAACTGCACTCTAGCTTAACATCAGGCGGTATGCTGTCCTTTGTCGAGCCACAGTAAAAAAAAGAATAGCTATTCTTTTATTTATTGTGGCTTTTCCAAGGTGTAAAAAAGCTTAGTACGTGACTTAAACCGTAGGGTCGTGTGCCTTTTTGGCTGGGGACTGTTCCATTTTGATTATACTGTAGCCCTATTATTACCCCAATGTCCGTGATACCCACATAGGTCGGGAGAAGCATCCGCACTCTGTCGACCGAATCGACAGTCAAACTATTTATAGTTCTACAGTCGATTTTTAACCTTTAGTGACAAGTGGAATGCTTTACCAGCCCATGTGTTCTCGCCATCCCATAATCTTTAAACTTTCAAACGAAACATGAAAACACCTTTGGCCGGTATAAAGACAGCGAATGAGGTAAAGAGATCGAGATTCATATAATATTTACTATACATTTTAATTTATTGTTCAATACACAATAAATTAAATTGTGTATTAATTAATACGTATAAAATGTAATACAATACACATCATTATCATCAGCCAGAAGGCGTCCATTGCTGAACATAGGCCTCCTCCTTAGAACGCCATTTCAAACGACAAGATGCCAGTTGCATCCACCGGTTATTCGTGACTTTCACTATGTCGTCAGTCCACCTAGTGGGAGGCCTACCTACGCTGCGTCTTCCGGTTCGTAGTCTCCACTATAGAACCTTTCTTCCCCATCGGTTGTCGGTTCTTCAAGCGTAAAAAATAAGGATCTTTATTCTTAGCCAGCCTACGTATTTTCCCCATCTTTATAAACTTAGATTCTTTAACAGCAAACAGTTTTGAAGTTTATAATTATATTTTTATTAGTTTTTTTTTAATTGTGGCACCCCGCCTGATGTTAAGCTATAGTGCGGTCCATGAATAAATGCGACTGCTGTGTGTATGTTGCCTAATGTATGTGTGTAATGTATGTATATATAAATATATATTTATATATATTTATATATTTTCATAACAAATGTCATTTAAAAATAATAATAAATCTTTATAATAAATAGTTTGCACCCAGCCAATCACAGCACTACACAACAAAGTTTAGCTGGTAGATAATGCCTAAGGCATTAAGCTCGCCTATGTACCTTATTTTTGTGCAATAAAGAGTTTATAAGTAAATAATAAATAAAATAGAATGTTTTATTTTTCAGTCTTCTGTGTAGTAAGGTATAAAAGAGTGCCAACTACAAAAAAACAATTAGTATTGTTGATCAAGATGGCTACCTAATCTAGGTAAGTAGGTATGTACTATATATACATTTGTATAAAAACATAAACAATGAAAATTTCCCTAATAGGTTATTTAATATGACTAATGTAATAAATGCCATATAATGTTATTATAAAATTATTTATACACAAGAATCATGTGAGTTATGAATCTGCGAATAATTATGGTGCATTTAAAAGATTTTCCATTGTCGTGACTGTGGAGATGTTATTTAAAAGAATACCTAAACAATATTATTTATTATGTTGTGGAAAAAAATGACCCATTTAATGGGATCGATATTTATATAATATTTGTTACTCCTTTAAAGGTTATCATTAATTCTGTATGGGGACTTGGGCTTAATTGTATTAACATATATATATTTTAATTTTTTTAAGTTTAGGTATGCAAATTTTATGCGGCTTACTATCGGGTTTATTTTGGTTTAGATTTTACATTTTTTTATTATTCCGACGTTTCGATATTTTTGCAGCCATCGTGCTCACGGAGAGACTGAGGTGTTGATAGTCCTATTGGTTGATGCTGTTATCGTTTCCAAAACTACCCCTTTGATGTTTTGATTTTGTTTTTCTGTTCCCGGTTTATTTCAATTTTTTGCAAAAATAACTGACGGTTTCTTCTGGTCTGGCAGTTTGCTGGACTTGGGACTTGAGTTTATGTATTGAAATTATCTATTGAAATTAGAATGTTTTTTTAATCTCAATACCCTTACGAGCTGATCCTGAAACGCGACTTAACCGTCTGTACACTTGGCATCGGCAACTTGCTACCCGTACTTTAATATCTACATAAAACCAAAACTGTACATAAAACTGTATTTTCCATTTGTATTTTCTACGAAATTTCATATACCTAAATGCATGTATGACTAATAGACTTGATTGTGTGATATAAAATTCCACAATGCGAATGCTTGGAAGTCATAACTAACAAGATCTTAGAAAAAAGATCGCTCGCTTTTGATATGTACTTGATAGCATATTATTTTATTGACGTAATAAAAACTGTATAATGTGTTTTAATATAACATAATTGAACTAAATTAGTAGCTATATAATGTATAAGGATAACTAATTTAAAAATGATTAAAATTATTGAACATACAAGTCTATATACTTTTTTTTTTATTGTGACATGACATCTGACTTCGACCCGCCTGATGATAAGCAAGAGGAGGTCCAAAAGTGACGACAACTGAAAAAACCGAGTTTATTCACGGCTGCTTCAGTCACCGTCACTATGCCGGCCAAAGGTGCTTCTTCACGCATCGCTTGAAGGATCCAAGGTCATAAGATGGAGAGAACACATGGGTTGGCAAAGCATTCCACTTTTCGAATTATACAGGCCGTGAAGTTATGGTCACGTTTCAGGATCGGCTTGTATGTTGCCGGTTCCAACTAGGCTGGCGTAGTGGATGTGACTGCTACTTACAGTTATTTAACTGTAGTAGCAGTCACCTCTATTCATGGACAATAAAAAAATACTTATATTTTAATATACAAGCCGTTGCTCCGTTACGTGAATGTCAAAACGCATGAATTTGAATTTAAATTTTGAAGGCGTGGCACTTTTGTTCTGTAAAAAGGCACTTGTCGCACTTTTCATCAGGGTGTTGAAAGAATTTATAAACTGTATTGTATTTATTGTAGTAAAAGTGTATTTATACTACTATATACCTACAATAGCTATATTAATGACTAAATCAGAGACATTCTCAAGAAAGCTATGTTACCTAGTGCATATAATTGAATTCTATTTTTTTCCAATTAAAACTTTTTATTTTAATCAAAGTATGCAACCATATATCGATACCCTTTTAGCATTTTAGATTTTAGAGGTAACTTATTTATCCCTTTGTTGTAGAAGCCTGGATCACGAGAGTGGAAGAACTCTTGAAATATTATTTTGTGAGCCTGTACGGAGTTGAATTTTGTTCAAAGAAAAAGTTTCATAATATAATGATCTCATACAAGAAATTCGGTTTATTCGGCGCAGAAAAGTGTGCGTTCACCTTTAAATTTAACAATTTTCTTAAATTTTAATAATTTAATAGTAGAGTCTGTCTAAGCCGAAATGACGCGCCCCTTTACTGCATTTTAGCACACGTGCGAATATAAAATATGAATGCAACACACCGAAAATACAATTGTAATTGGTCATTTAGTTGCTGGTTAGACATCAAAGGAGGAGAACGAATATGTAAAGTATAGTAGTGTAGTAAGTAATATTTGTATTCACACATTTAAATAAACTATTAAAGTGGAGGGGTGCGTCATTTATAGTTAGACAAGCTATACTTAGGTTTATTTATCACAAAACATGGCGACGGATCCCCAATAAGCGCACAGCTTAAAATAAACATAGTAGATAAGATCATTGTATATTAAAAGATGTTTTTAAAAGCTTTTAAGAAGTTATCAAAACTTGACTTATTCTATTTTTCCTTAACAGGTTGTTTTTGTGTTACATTTAAAATATAATGTCCTTTTCTTATTCTTATCCATTTACTTAGAATTGTACAAGGTCGTAGCAATCCACCCGCAGTTCCTGTCCTTTCTTTATTTCTAAGAAATATTATGCATTGTAGAATTATTATGCCTTACTTTGTCAAAAGCATTTTTATCATCATCATTAAATGTGACGTTCTAATTCTATTAATTAAGCGTTTGGCTGGGTTTGGCACCGGACCCTTCTTTCTAAGCTTCTTTTATACCTGACCGACTGCATGGCTGGATAGCTACTTCCTATCCACCATGTAGGCGTTCCATGCTTTCACCATTCTTTCTTCTGGATATCAATGACATGCTGGACCTTGGATTCGGCATTCATTCACAGGTAGACAAAACGAATCACCACTTTTCACGATCCTGACACAGCTGTATCGATCCAAAATTCTATTCATACAGGCTCTAAGTCTGATATACCTTTAGAATGTCCCCTATTTGATCAAGAAACAATCTTTTAGGTCGTACCTATTTTATTTTTCCACTAGCCTCTGATATTAACTTTTTCGACAAACTCCTTCAATAAAAAAAACTAATTGTATCTCATAATTAATAAAGTTTTGTGTAATGACTAACTAGAAGACCCATCTAGACCCATCAAAACACTTTGTATTTATGCAATAAGAGGTACAATTATAATTGCAGTTGAACTATCAATCGAGAAAGACCCAGGAGGACCGAAAGACGAGGAAGACGCGACAAATCGGAGGCATCCTCAAGAAATCTGGGTGCCTAGCTTGTTTGAACAGAATTGTGGATCTGAGTCAGGCGAGGGAGTTGTGTCAGGATCCTGGCAAAAGGCACTCCATTGTCTGTGGAAAAAAGGCCGATTTGATTATATTTATTTGTCAGGATAGTGAAAAGTGGCGCTCCGTTGGTCTCTGCGCAACCCTGTGGGAATTAAAGCGTGAGCGTGATAATTATTATTTATATATAAAACATAGTATTAATAAAAAGAGAAAAAAAACAGTAAAACAGCCTTTGTTTACCAACCAGACCAAAACTGGTTGACCGGACAAACAATAAATAAAAAATGATCATACTATGGCATTTTATAACTATTTATCCCAATATAGAAATGGTTGCGTTGTTATTTACGTATTGATGGAAAAAATACAAAAAAAACTTATGTCATTTGAACGCCCACGGCTCAAAGCGATCTAATTGTTATTTTTAGAAATAGATAAAATAACAAAAAAGTATATATTTGGAAATTATAATACTCGTATAATAATCCTTTTTTTTATGAACATTATAAAAACTGGAATACCTTATGAATATAGTGCATAGTGTGGATGGATGCGTTAAACAAGGCAGGCCAAGGAGGGTGTTTTTGATCGGAAAACACATCCTTGAGAGCATCCTAGATTGCCTTAGAGCTAGTATGAAGAGAACCTTAGAGCTTGTATAAAGAGAATTGTGGATGTGAAGGAAGCTAGGGAGTTGTGTCAGGATCGTAGCAAATGGCGCTCCATTGTCTCTGACTATCCCCATGGGAAAGAGGCGTGACAACTTGACATAGTGTATGTTTGTCCAGCATACTGACAGCGACTGGGGCAGCCGTGATTTAAGTCAGTTTTTTCAGTCGTTGGCACTCTGGACCTTCCCTTGCTTACCATCAGGCAAGTCGAATCTCACGCTTTAACTCCCACAGGTATAGGCAGATTATGTATGTACTGTAAACTTTATTAATAATACATAATAAGAAAAATATAAGTAGGTATTCAAAGTTGAACAATTTAGAACATCAAATAGAAACATAACACCGTTTCATATCACAAGATTGTTCGCATCAATTGTCTATTATTCTACCGATTAGAAAACAAAGCAATGTAAGTACTATTCCTTCAGGAGCAACGTCTTCCTATTTGTACAAGTTAAAAACATCTGATGCTATTCACGTCTCCCACAATCTGCTCCAGATTTATAAATAGATTATAGTCGCCATTGCTGCCGGCTCCACATTGACAGCGTATGCGTTTTAAAGTTTGAATAATTGTAAATAGTGTAAATGTAAATAATAAAACGTGTTAAATATTACATATAAATACCTGCCTAAAATGTCTGAAAAAACAGAGGGTTTCTTCAAAAACTTCCACGAAACAATTAGCAAATCTCTTGACGATGTGGTGACAAATAATTTTATGAATTTGGAATCGAATGCTAAACGCGTGTCGTATTTGTCCAGTCTTCCTGATATTAAGAATCACGATTTAACTAAAGAATTGGAGAAGTGTAAGAATCAATTAGCTTTTCCTGTCCAGAAAGACATTGAGAGAGCGCGTAATTTGAAAAGTGAAGGTAATAATGCCGTACAAAAAGGAGATTGGAATAAAGCTTTTCAACTGTACAGCGAAAGCGTTGTTTATATGCCTCATAATGAAGGTAAGTGGTAATTTATTTGCCTAAACAATAAAATAAGGTTGCCTAGTAGCCATAACCGTAGAGATTGTATGAAGAGAATTGTGAATGTGAGGGAAGCCAAGGAGTTGTGTCAAGATAGTGGCAAGTGGCACTCCGTTGTTTCTGCCTATCCCTGTGTAAAAAGCCGTGACTATTTGATTAAATTATTAATTATTTGTCTAATTAGATAGTCTAACAGCATATACAAAAATTTAAAAGCAACAGTAAAGTCTAATACGTATTTTACATTATACTCATACGAATCAAAACAAATACAAAGTTCAAGAATATTAATCAATCAAATAGTCACGCCTGTCAATAAATTTTTCAAAAAAAAATGATTGGTATAAAATGTTAACTTGTGGTATGCATGTACAGATAAAGATGGACTGGACTTACATTTACAAGACATCTGTAAATCCAGGGACTCTCATACGCTTCTACATACAGTATATTTTTATTTTACATACAGCAGAAGAAATGTCAATAGTATTAGCGAATCGTTCAGCTACCCTTAACCACCTGGAGCAGCATGAGCAAGCTTTATCTGATATCCGCCGATGTCTCGCCTTGGGCTATCCACGCCATTTACAGTACAAAGTACTTGAGAGGAAGGCTCGGTGCTTGTTAATTTTAGAGAGGAGAAAGGAAGCTATAACTGCGTTTCAGTGAGTATGAACTAATAATAATAATATTTACGTATTACACATAAATAACTACAAAAGTTAATGCCTTAAAGCATTTTTTATCAGTTAACCTTTGGGAGATGTATCCGGAAGATTTCTTAAGTTCAGGAAGTAAAAGAAAAGATAATTAGTACACGAGTTAATTTAAAAATGACTGTATTTTAATAGAGTATTTTTCGGTTGCAGAGAAACCGTACAAGCTTTAGATGATAGTAAATTAGACATAATAAAGAAACAAAAGATGCAAAAGGACGCCCAAATCATGATACAAGTATTGCAAAAAGGTGTACAACAATCGGGAAATGACCCTGTACCAGCTAAATTGACACCTCCCAAGCCAAAACTGTCAGGAAATGCCAATCCTTTGTATCCAGCTGCCTCAGACGCCATACAAATAGATTACGACCAAACAAGAGGAAGATTTGCAACAGCCACTAGAGATATAGAGGCTGGTGAAACACTTCTAACTGAGAAACCGTACAGTGCAGTTCTATTGGCGGAATACGCAAAAACTCATTGTCAACATTGCTTTGTTAAGTGAGTTGCCCTAGAAAACAATAACCCTAAATTATAATCTAAATAGGCCTAAATCTATAATCTAAAATCAACCAAATATCTTATCAACTACATGATTCTAATACTTTATATTCATAATAATTATCAAAAAGCGATAATGTATACCCACATGCCATTGAAGTTACACATGTTATCTGCTAGTTAATTATACGTTATCATTTCATAACTTTCAGGTGTTCTGTGACCCTTCCATGTCCGAAGTGCCCAAATGTTGTATTTTGTAGCGACAAATGTTTAGAAGCTGCCCAGAAGACCTATCATGCGTTTGAATGTCAGATCCTCCCTCTAATTTGGATGTCGGGTTGTTCAATAACTTGTCATATCGCTTTGAGAATGATAACACAAAATAAAATTGATTATTATAAAAATATTGCCAAGGATTTGGAAAAGAAACCCGAAGGAGTTTATAATACAAATGATTATAGGAACTTGTTTCATTTAGTTGCCCATGAAGATAAGAGATCGAAAAAAGACTTTCTTCATAGAACACAGATGGCGGTTTTCCTAATCAAGATGTTAGATCTTAGCGGTTATTTTGAAGGCAAACCTAAGGAAATAAAATTGGACGATATTAAAACAATGTCAGTGGATAATGTGGAGAAAGAAATCCTGGAATTGATTGGGGGTCTCATTTTGAAGAACTTGCAGATTCTACAGTTCAATGCTCACGAAGTTTTTGAACTGCAATGTCCTGCGCCTAAACCTGGCAAGAATGTTATAAAACACGAAGGAAAATCTGTGTTTTTGGCGGGAGCTGTGTTCCCGACCCTTGCTTTGTTTAATCATTCATGCGATCCTGGTGTAGTGAGGTATTATTTATTATTGAATTTAATCTAATAAAATAATTATATTAATAATAGGTATTAAAAAATACGTTAACATTTAAAAACGTTTAACATAAAGCGCCTGAATTTTTAACCTGGTGCTGATTTTCACTCACTTTATGAGCTGTATACTTTAAAGTAGTTCGGATCGGCAGACTAGGTAAACGACCACCAACTGTCTGCCTACCACTTCTAACTGTATATTTATTAAATTCGTATTTTAAACTATAGTGCCTGAAGTATTTATTATAGACAATTAATTTTTGATATTAAACCTAGAGCTTGTCTGTCTCTCTGTCTGCCTGCCGATCCGAGGGAGTACCACCATTTACAAGTGCACAGACTGTGATGTGACTCAGTCGCGTTTCAGGACTTTTTTAAGACTTCATTCAAGGTTTTCCAAAATAAATGAATGCTAAGATTATTGAATGCTATAAAGCCAATGATAGAACTAATATTTAAACAAGGGTATATTTGTTTAAATATTATTAAGTACTATATAATATATTGGCTAAAAAACTAGGCGGGTCTTCTCTATGGGCAAAGTCCACCTCTGGCTTCACATTGCAAAAGACATCGCGCTAGGCGAAACAGAGATGGCGAGATAAAATAAACTTCTTTGTAACTAGATACCGCAAAGAGAGGGAGGCCTTAGCCCAATAGTGGGATTTAATTTCTCTAATAATATTCAAATCATCATCAGCTAGAAGACGTACACATAGGCCTCCTCCTTATAACGCGTTTTCCGTTATATTATTATTCTTTCAGATATTTCCGTAAGTCAACAATAGTCGTTCGTGCTGTAAAGAACATTAAGAAGGGAGAGGAGATAGCTGAAAACTATGGCCCTATCTTCACGACTGTAGCCAAGGAGAAGAGATTGGCACAACTACGCGAACAATATTGGTTTGATTGCACTTGCAAGCCCTGCCAGGAAGATTGGCCATTGTATGAGAACATGAATGAAAATTACATGCGATTCAAGTATGATTTAAATATATATATACATATTATAATATAATGCAACTCTGCCGCATGTATTTTGCATAATGGGACATTAAATCGGTTAAGGCGACCGTGGTGTAGTGGTAGTGCAATGGTCACGCAAACCGAGAGTTAAAACCCACTCACCAGTACCAATGTATCTTTGATATATGTACTATGGTCGTCCTGTTTCTATGATACAAGCATTTAGGCATATTATAGAAATGTAAATTAATAAAATCAAATACATAATTATAAATATATTCAACAATATAATGATTGGCACAATATCGTATTTATAGATATTTATTCACAGAACAGAGAAATATATAGTTTTTAAATATTTTTTCTATGTTTCTCTGTTCTGTGTATTTATTATTTGTTTAAAATTGAAATTCTTTTAATGGTTTTATGACCGTGGCTTTGGTTTTTAAGTAGATATGTTGTTCGCTCAGTGTCTATTTGACAAACATAATAAATAGAATGTAAAAATTAATTTCACAGGTGTGATTCAGATCGTCCATGCTCAAATGTAATAGCTGTGCCTCACGACGCTAAAGAATTCATGATACAATGTGGCATGTGCGACCAGTACACTAACATTTTAAAAGGGTTGAAGGCATTACAGGTAAATAAATTCATATTCCCTCGTTCGCATATAAAAGTATTGACATATCCTAAAATATACTTTACTTTTCATTTTAATACATAATCAAAATCTTAAGATATATAAAACCTACCAAGAATAGCTGTGTGGGTTTAGTTCAACGAAGAACAAAATAGGTTTTAGAAGAGCGGCGAAAAGACGGAAGGAGTCTTGAAGGGAACACGAAGAAATACGTTTTACAGCTTTAAACCACTTATCTATACTTGGTGATTACGGATTACTGAATAACAATTCACGAAAAATACATTTTGGGTGCAAATTTAAATTACGTCAGAAAGCAATAGGAACAAAAAGGGATGTAGTGTATGAGAGTACATACATAAACACGTACTATTACTAAACATACTCGCACAGTCTCGAGCGTATCGGCAGAACACGACTGCTGTCGAAGTGGGCAGTCGCGTGGCATAATACGTTGGCGAGCCTGTGATTACAGTAATCCTTAGTTATCAGTGTTACTACTGCATGAGGTACTATGCAAACTCTACAACATTGTTTTTTAATCGTGTTTTGCTAATGCTGCTAACCCAAAAAATCGGTGACCGAGCGGGCCGGCATCAAAGCGGTGGCGACGTAAACAATTACAAGGTGGCACGAAATTACAAAGTGGGCACGAAACAAGCTGGAAAGGCGCGGAGTGACGAGCGATGGTAAATCGGTGATGAGGCAGGAGCGGCGAGAACAAACTTGTTAGACATCGTTGCTCGACACTTGCGCGACTGATCGCTAGTTTCGTGACCACTTAGGGCATTGATGCTCATCACTTTGCTCTGGGTGCCGCCCCGCAATGGCATCGCTGGACCCTACTTGATTTCGTGCCTGCAGCCTAAGACTCTGTGCCTGTGTACGCTGCACACCTTGCATAGGTAAAGCTGCTATAGGTAAAGCTGGCTCTGGTAGGTGCCTAAGAAATGAAAAACACAGGGTAATTTATAACAAACGATTGTAATTAAAGAATTTAAAGCTCATTATTGTAAACTAAAGTTGTACTAACAAAATAAAATAAATAAACCGTGTGCTCAACCATAGTCAACTCCAATTTATTCTTACTCAAATATATCCTTCAAAAATCCAATTTCTACCATTCAATACATATAAACTCCATAGACTGTTGTATGACAAAATATAGTGTCGTTTCTGTATAAATCATATGTATAATCATCAGTTTCTGGATCCCATATACAGCGTTGGCCAAGTCTAGCACCAGCCCCTTTCATTTCTATTATTGTTGTTTGAACTAGTATTTTAAATCTGAAAAGAAATTATCTGTTAAATTTATATAAAAAGAAATCGTATTACAGAAGCTTTAGTGTTATTTTTATTACATACTGACATGTATTGGAATCGCGGCAACAGCTATATACGCTATAGATATCTATTTCTCATTCACAGGTTTTTTTTTTCATATTAAGACGCGACATCTAACTTCGATTAACATGGGGAGGTCCATAAGCCCCGAAAAAAGATAAAAACCGTTTCAGTTTACAGTTGCATTAGTCACAGTGATTTTGCAGACCTGAGATTTTGCCACAAAACAGGTGTCACGTCACATTAAAAATACACCCACAACAAGCTCTATGGTGTACAAGCCCAAAGTGCCTATGACTATGGGCTTCTGCACTTTGCATATTGAAAAAGGAACAATTTCCTAGATCGTCCCCAATTTATCCTCCCACTTAGATCTGATTTATAAACCTATTTAGTTTTATATGAATATTATTATGTTTTATATAAATAAGAAATATTTTGGTAAAAAAAATACTTAACATTAATAAGAGTGATATTACTGGCCAAAAACTAATACATATGCTGTAATACCTAATATTCGTCACGCGTAAGTCCCAGATTCGATCCCCAGTCAGAGCAAAGATTTGTTTTATAGATATTATTTGTAATATTCAATAATCAGATTGTATTTTACAAATATTTGTTAATAAGGGTCCGGACCTCAGAGCCTCTTTTTTGTTTGAGTTACCACTCCAGAACAAAAAAGTTTCCACTCTTACCCCAGTTGTTTAATAGTGGTATGCAGACAGTTGGTGATTATCACCACCACATTCAAGTGAACAAACTGAGAAGTGACTCAATTGCAAGTTGCAGGTTCCAACATTTTTTACTTTTTTATTGTGATACGACTATTGACCTCGACCCGCCTGATGATAAGCAAGAGGAGGTCCAAGAGTGACGACAACTGAAAAAACCGAGTTAGTTTACGGCTGCCTCAGTCGCCGACCCTATGCCGGCCGAAGGAAGCACCCATCGCAACTAGTGCGATTGTTGCTTACAGTTATTGACAGCACTCCACTTTAATGTCAGGCGGGGTGCTGTCACATGACGAGCCATTTATATTGTAATACTATTCATTACCTTTTCATGTCGAGCCCTTGAACTCTTTGTCTAACAGTATTAGATATTGCTTTAGCCCAACCAGGTGCTTGATCACTGCGATATGTACGACCCATTAGTTGTTCTTGCATTGTAGATAATATTATATCTCTTACATTTTGACTTTGAAATCTATAACCAAACAAAATCGTGTGGGTAGCTTTAAAAATCACTTTAGATCCATTTAAAATCAAAAAATTGATCTGACTAAAACATTTATTATAAATTAGCATTCTTAGACTCTTTTTATATTGTCAAATGATTCTGCAAATCTACCTACTATAGTAGTTTTTCCAAAATGCTAGTTTCGGGAAGAGAGTTCGAGAAAAAGTCATAAAAACACTCTGTTCCAAAATGCCTTCCAAATTGTTCAGCCCACTTTCAACTTTAATTTCCGATGATCACCTGCCCCAAGGGAGATTCACCTCTTGCCCATGTCTTTGGTACACTAATGACAATGATGTGGGTACACAATTGTGTATATTATTATAATTAGACTTTTAAAACATAGCTTTGATATATAAAAACCTATAAGCAATAATAAAAACCTATGTACAAATTATAAAACCTAGTATTTTCTTAGTATAAAACCTATAAAAAATAATATAAAATCCTAACCTTTCTCCGAGTAATGGCCGTACTTCATATTTTGGTGGATCAATTGCTTTTTCAGTAACGACCGGAGCAATTGTTGATATACTCTGAATCTCCGATATTGGTACATCTTGAATTGATGCTGCAATTGCAAAATTATAATGTAATATCATATACAAAGAAATATCATTTGCTTAATGCATAATGTTGGAATCAGAAAAGAGTATTATAATTATAGAGCTTGTATGAAGAGAATTGTGAATGTGAAGGAAGCTAGAGAGTTGTATCATTATTGTGGCAAGTGGCGCTCCATTGACTCTGCCAATCCCCACGGGAAAAGGCGTGACAATTTGATTGATTTTAAAAATACCTTTACGAAAGGTTAATTTAATGACAATAGTCTTTATTCCCCACTTGTTGCTTTCTGGCGGAAAGCAATGAGAAGTCCAAGTCAAGTCTGCCAATGTTAAATAAACCTATTCCTTCTTTTAAGTTGATATGGTTGTTCATTGGCTTGTATAAAGTTATACCATTCGGCGAAGAGTTTATATATTTTATACTTTTTCTTACATAGTGACACAATTGCCTGATGGTAAGCAAATAGATGTGCCGGTGACTGAAAAAAAATCCTTTTGAGACATATACTATATGAAAATTGAAACATGACATAGCCAAATTTACTGAATTATATTTATAAGTAAATAAATATTTTAATCCATTAGTGGGATGCACTAAAAATAAATCTACAAAAGGATATTTCCAAATACATACATTGTTCCTCTTCATCCATTATTATAAATTACAGATTTCTGAAAAAAAATATTAAGAATTATATAGTATGCATCAAAATAGCAATAATATAAATTTGTTTATTAATCATTGCCTACTACCCCAGTTATTATTATATTGGTTTACTTTTCACCCAAAGGCTGCCTGAAAGAGATGGCAGCCATAAGGTTACTTTTTGGGTCACTATGCATTATATATTTAAGTCCATTACGTTCCCAATATAAATACTAATATATTGTATTTTCTTAGATTTTGTGCAAACATTGAACTAATATATTTCTTTTATTACAGGACACAGACATGATGATTAGGCTTGGTGAGTACTCAATGTTGGAAGGCAAATATGGGGAAGCTTTAAAGAAGTTCTTAGAAGTGCTGAAGTTGTATGATAGCACCTTGGCAACACCGTACCGCTCATACTATGACTGTGTCCAGAATATTCGTAGATCCATGCTCGCGTTGGGCAACTATAGTCTTGTTTAAACTATATATTATTCGTTGTGTTATTATTAAACTGTTTATTGAATGTGAGACTTTGTTATTTTACCCCTATATTTAGATAGGTAATTATTTAGGTATATGCAGTATTAAATTGTAACACTATACATACTAAATTTACAATCACACATTTTACACCAATATAAAAATATAATAATTCAGTATTCTTTGAATTTTAAATACAAAAACGAAAAATTGTAAAAAAATGAAAAGTAAAAAAAATGTTTTACCGATAACACGTACACCAATTTAACTGCTTAGTAATATTATCACAAAGTACATTATATTATTTACGTATATATATTCAATAAAATATACAGAGAATGGAGTATTTTCAATTTATTTTAAAAATAAGAAATACGAATAGACGATTTTGTCAGTTGTTATGACAATTTAAACTCCAAACAAAGTTAGACACAGATCACTGTTATTTACTCGTCTCGCTCACTCATTCTGTCTAATAAATTTTAAAAATTATTGTACTAAGTATATCAATATTTATTTTCTAGGAAGCGCTTTCCATCTTCATCATTCATGAAATGATTATTATTTAATTAAAGACTAGGCTGTATGGTTGTTTTTCTTCGTTAAAAGGAAAATATTTGACGTTTGTAAAGCGGCGCATGTTTACAATTTTACGCGGAAATATATTTTATTCTACTTAATTAGTCTGTTAGTGAAATGGCTACTTACGATAATAAACATTGGTTGCTATCGAATATAAGAAATTCCTTCATATCTACAGATGACACTGGTATGTGTGAAATTGTTATGGCTGGGGAGAATTTTCCCAAAATATTTTACAATAGGGCTCTTGAAGAGAAAAATAAAGCATCTGAATTAACACCAACTAACTCTAATAAAAGTGGGTTGGATATCGTGAATGAAGACGCCACACCCAAGGAAGTAGTAACGGAATATGATCCGTACCCAGAGTTTGAAGATAGTGAGGACGATTATCTCATGAACGGCAGTAATATACGCTGTGAAGACTTCGGACCTCACAGGTAAGAAAATACAAAGTAAATAGTAGTAACTAGCGCTTCATTTAGTAGGTATACTAAGGTAGTGGAGCAATGCATGATGAGGAGCGTGTTTTTGTTTACGTACCTTCTGCACCACTACCTACTCACAAAAGAATTTTGTTACACTTTCCTTTATATTTTATCTGTAACATCATCATAGTCACACAAACCAAGAGTCCCCAGTTTAGAACTGTTTACCAGTACCAATGTATCTCCCCAAAGAGATGAACAACGTTGACAAGGTTTGGAGGACCAAGAGAGGAAATCATAGTACTAAGTTATCCATTCAAATGCTCTTATTTTTCAGATTTTATTATTGGGCTATAACTGCAAAAGTGCTCAACTATTTAAGGTGGTCTGTTAACTAGCAAGATCAGGGCCGTCTTTACCCGGGGGTTCAAGGGGTGCGGTGCACCCGGGCGCAGAGTCCTAGGGGGCGCATGCCGACCGCTTTAAATTTCGATAGGTACCTCCTACACTGAGACCATGCGAGTGGAGCCTTGATTTTCGCACCCCGGCGCTGAATATGCTTAAGACGGCCCTGAGCAAGATCACCCTATTTCAAACAACTTGATTTTTAGCTTGATCTCAACTTTAATTTTCAGACAACGCTCTAACACAACTCTATGGTTAGACAAAAAGGAACAAGCACTAAAGAAGGCAGCTAAAATAAAAGTAGTAAAATGGGAAAATCCACAATTTGAATACACAGATGAAGAAAGAGCAAAACTATTTCCTAAGAAAGATCTATCTAATGTGAAAAGTAATTTACCAAAGAAATCTTTACTAGCTATTCAACTAGAGAATTGTCCGCACTTGCCTCATCGTCAATATCTGGAGTATGCAAAGTTTGATGGGACAGCACAGTTAGGGCTACCTATTAAAACATTTAAAATATTCATGACTATGCTTCCGGAAAAACTCCAGAACTATCCTATAATTGTGTGTGTCATTGCCAGTGCTAAGATTCAGGATTTAATTGGATTCACATGCTATAAATACAGGTAAATTATGTATAAGTCATGTATGGGAAGATAGCATGAGAGTTTATGCCTGCTTATATCAGTGGGATTAGCAAAGGTTTGGTGTGTTGTTTCTTTGTAGAACAATCGACAAGTAGAATGCTTTGCCAGCCCATGTGTTCTCACCATCCTATAACCTTGGATGCTTCAAGCCAGGTGTGAAGAAGCACCTCTGGCCGGCATAGTGACGGCGACTGGGGCAACTGTGGTGACTCGGGTTTTTGCAGTCGTCGGCACTCTTGGACCTTCTCTTGCTTGCCATCAGGCAGGTCGAGGTCAGATGTTGAGTCAAAATAAAAAAAAGTGTGTGTTGTTTCTTTGTTCAGCCATCTACATTATTTCCACATACGGCCTAGTTTAGTTTCACATTCCTCCTGCAGCCCACTTTTATGGTCTCAATAAGTGCAGTCAAGTAAAGTAATCATTAATAAAATTGAACGTAGCACACAAAAAAGATTGAATTATTTGTTGCGATACATTTATGTTATTTTCATTTTAGCATTGAACATCCAGATGTATCTCTGCTATCAGCACATGATTACGGACTTTGTATAGCAGAAGATGATGGGGAGGTTGATTGGGCCTTCCCCTGCTTGGACTCAAATGAACCATGCTCCAAATTTGGTTTCACTTGTCTTGGACTTGTGGATTTAAAGGCAAAACAAGCATCCCAACTAGCCACTTCAATGGAAGAAAACAATTTTAGTGGTGCTTTCCAAAATATATTGTTTCCAAAAATATCTGAATCTGTACATACTAATCCATCTAGACATAATACAGGTGGTAGTGCTACTTCAGAAGCTGTCTTAAATGCTATACAAGCTGTTAATGATGGTAAGCTCAATGTATAATTAAATATATATTTTTTTTGTTTTGGTCGTTTTACAAGCTACTTTATATATGAGTATTTCTGCCAGAACGATTCACTTTATAACACTGCGCCTTACATTTATGTGATTTATAAAATTTGTTACAACTTTATTGTTTCCTGATAAAGACTAATTATAATTACAAAGGGCGGACTTGATGCTAGTCATTGTCTACCAGCCAAACAATCAAAATTAATCAAAGTAAATAAATAAGTTACCATATAATGTGGTAGTCTTTTTTTGTTTCAGTAAGCCAATTTTACCTATTTTTTGGATCGTGGCTTGTGGCGCTCCATTGTCTCTGCCTATCCCTGTAAGAAAAAGACGTGACAATTTGATTGATTGATTTATTTTTACCCATGTTATATGTTTTGTCTTTTAACTGTAATAACAAAACATATACCAATTGTGTATAGAAACCTGTTTTTAAACATTGGCATTAAAAGGCTTTAACCTTAATGCATTAATCAATGCAACTAATCTCTGTTAGTCAATCTAACAACATCTTATACATATGTGCTTTTAGTTAAGAATTGCATTGTACTATATTTTAACCATTTACAGACAGAAAAGGTTCAAATGAGAGAGATCCAGATTTGGACAGAATACGATCACATATAATGGCAACTGAAGCACCACAGTACAAAATGTACAAAGTACAACTATTGCACAAAGTCAGGACAAACAGTACTGTTCATTTAGGCATATCATTGGATCGTATTGAAGTTGAACCATTACAGACTGGAACTAACAAATTTTGGGTAAGTTTTATAAAATAGTTTTAGGTAAGACATGTGGTCTAGTGGCAGTGGCCACGCGAACCAAGAACCCCTGGTTCAAAACAACTGGTGGTACCAATATATTTATATATGATACAAGCATTTATAGTATTTTTAGTTGCTTACTATAAAAATGGATTTAAAAAAGTTTTTTACTGTGCTTTTCGCCTCGCCGTCAACCTAACGTAAGCACGTAACCAAAGCGGATAAGCAACTAGACGACGCTGACCTTACTGTTCAACAACTGCTGGTTGACCTAGCTGGCATTGGGTACGGACGTGAGTTTGGGTACGGAGAGCCGGAAGCGTGGTAACCGCGAGTTGAACACGCACCGAGGCGAGCTTTGTTCGCGGCTAGGCGATTACGTTCCGATCCCAATTATTGTGCGTTGCGCAGTAGGGAGTTTCATACAAGAATACTGAATGACTCAAGTTGATCCCTTTTCAAGTTGATATGTGTGCTGTGACCTTAAACCACTTAAAGGCCCTTATGGGGATTGCTAGGCGATGCCTACTGTGTTTTAGTATAATGTATTTTATCTGTTTTACAGTCCCGTGCAAAATACTTTCAACATACCATAGATACAGTGGCATGGTGTCAAATAATGGAATCAAAATCAAACAGGACTACCTTTAGATTAGTTTATTCACCAGGCAGCTCTATTTATAGGGGAGATGCTAGTTCTAGTAAGTTTGTTATTAAACTAATTATTTTACTTTTATCGTAGAATATTTAGAATTATGTCTTTTATCCTGAATAGAAAAGCTTGATGTGCTTAATTCATTGCAGTGCCAAGCTATTCAACTTCCGTTTTAACCGCACAGGTCGGGGGAAACCGCCTCATTCCACCGACTGAATCAACATTTAAACCAAACGACATTTCGACGACAGGCGTGGACGAACGGTTTAGCGATTAGTTTGTTGCGCGTAAAGTCCCGGGTTCGATCCCCGGTCGGAGCAAATATTTGTTTCATAGCTTTTATTTGTAATATTTATTAATATTAAATATTGCAAATATTTGTTAATAAAAAAAGAGATGGATATTTGCTTCGGGTCTGGTTATCAAAGAGTGGTAGGCAGTGGTACCCAGTCTGCCGATCCGGGGTAGTACCACCACTTACAAGTATACAGACCGTGAAGTGATTTTGGTCATGTTTCGGGATCAGCTTGTAAGTTGCCGGTTCCATCTAGGCCGGCGTAGTGAATGTGATTGCTACTTACAGTTATTGGATTGTATTAGCAGTGACATTCATTCATGGACCACACTTCGGCTTAACAACAAGCGGGGTGCAGTCATATGTCAACAAAAAAAACGCTTTCATCGTTTCTTAGTCGAACAATTAGCAAGTGGAATGCTTTGCTAGCCCTTGTGTTTTCCTTTTACTACAACCTTGGATCACCGCAAGGCGTATAAAATGCACCTTTAGCCGACAATGTGACGGCGATTGAAGCAGTCGTAAACTGAATCAGTTTTTCAGTTCGTCGGTACTCTTGGACTCCCCTTGCTTTACAACAGCTGGTCCTGGTCTGATGTCGAGTCATAATGAATGAAAATAATTTTACAGTTCATTCTGCAATATTTCTAGGTCCATTTTTCTCACCCAACCAAGCACCATTCAAACATCATGATTTTGAATGTGATCATGATTTGGCGAAGGAGATTGTGGAGAAAATCAATAGAATCTTAGAACTTCGTAACAGCCCATGCAGACGAGAATATAAAAATGCTAAGGAAAAGAAATTACAGACAAGAAGAAATTACAATTATCCTAAACATTAATGCAGTAAAGCCTTTATTTTTCTATTATAAGTTTTCAATAGATACTGAATACTTATATACTTATACCGACTGCAAATTATTAGTTGTTAACATTTTACAATAATCATGCGAAAATTACATGTTATCAGTACCGTGCTAGAGCAGTGCCAGCGGTGCCCAGGCACAGGGCGCAAACAATACCTATTATTAATAGTCATACGAGGAGTGTTATCGTGAAGTGACTTAATCGCGTTTCGGGTCAGCTTGTAAGCTTTCGGTATGTTGCACAATAAAAAGTAATTGTCTTGCTGGTGGTATTGGACAATGGTAGTAGAGTGTGCGTTATCTCGTCGTGTGACGTCACGATCCAAACAACTGCTTTTTCCCCGGCAAGGCACAGCAATTCTTAATCCGAAAGAACGAGCAACACGTGAATAAAATAAATGTGATTGTCAAATGAATGCCGCGACTAGATAATTGTATAATTTATTTGCCATTATATTTTGATTATAATCATCGTGATGGATGAATACACTTGAATTACTTATTATTTATTTTACTAGTTAAGATTTTGAAACTATTCTACTAAGTTTAATTATTGTTCATTATATTTAATATTGATATTGTTCAAAAATGTAGCCGCGCTAGAATTTCGTGGCAATATTTGACAGCCTTCTGGCCAATAAGCTGCCCATTCTTCTTGCTCATCGGCAATTAATTTATTTATTTCATGTCTTGTTATTGTATTTTTACGATTCCCTACAGTTTCTGATGCGCTGGAACGCATTAGAAACTGTCAAAGTAATAAAACATCAAGGAAAAGTACAGTCGACCAATGCCATATTAGTGCTACGTCGCTCGCTATGAATCCAACCCGTCGTGTGACGTCACGATTCAAGCCCATTAGCAACTGCCGGGGATTGTACACTAATATTTGAACTTCCTCTGCGTTCGAATTATTGGTTTTGATGCGTTTAATAGCTTTTATCTCTTAAATTAAACAAGAAAGGGCTTGTCGGCTGTCCAATTTTAGCTAAAACCTTGAAGATATTTTATTTTAATTGGAATTAAGCATATGTATTTTGATATATTCCTATTTGTTCACTAAATAATATCCTTATTTAATTGATATATTAATGTTCCTTGCTATTTTAATTATTATATGTCCGCCATTTTTGTAGATAAAATAAACTATGTATAATGTCTATATTGAAAACTATGTAAGTGCGAAATTTGTGAATATTAGTCGTTTGTACATTATCCTAACTTTCAACAATCTTACTTTTAAAAATTCAATGATGTGCATTTGTTTTAATTTATTTTAATCCTAAATTTGCATACATTGTTTTTACAGTTTTATTATAGTTAACACTTTAATTAAAAATATATATATTTTGTTATTTAATAGTTATAATTTTAAATTATATGTTTTTTTCTATAAAATTAATATACGTTAAAAATGTTTCAAAACTTAATATAAATAAAAATATGTTTTATATTATATTTTAATATACATTTTAGTAAGTTAGTTGTTGTTTGTTTATAAAACAAGCATTTGTGTTTTAAATAATAATAATGAATGAATTGAGATAGCCGTAAACTATACCTTTATAGTTTACCTTACTGACCTTATTATTAATTAATATTTTATTTATAAACATTTAACCTCATTATCTCAAGCAATATCTGATTGGTTGATGGCCTATCATTTAATATTCATTTTCCACCAATCAAGTGTCTGTTTAGAATAAAACAATAGTTATTTTTTGTTTATTTATTGCAGAAACTAAGTTTAAGGAATTTATATAATAATTGTTTGTGATACGTTTATGAAAAATGTTGACCGGCATATTGACGATGACCGAGTCGGCCCTAAACTATGTCGGTCTCTTTGGTCGTCGGTGCCGAGACCTAGGTTGCTTGCTTCTAAGCAACCTCACAATAAAATAATGCAATATAATGAATTGTTATCAAATATTTATTAATATATTTATTATTGGCAAAAAATATTTTAGTGTTAAGTTTATGCTCTTAGATAATTTAACTGTCTAGATAGAGTGTCGCGATTCAATCGCAATGCAAACATAGGCCAACGTTGAACTGATTGTGTGCGTGTCACACACACAGATGCGTTCCATTACGATATCATTACAAGTGCGTCGGGCCACGCCTGTGTGTGTGAAATGATACCAGCTTATCGATATTACCCACTAAGTAGGGAAAAATATGCACTTTTGATATGCGTTTTATACATACATAAATTAATAATAATGTAGATTTGTTTACTATTTAATTTGTTATAGTATGTGTATATGTTACCAGAAATATATGAAACCTAGGAATTGAGAAAAACAATAGGGAGGTAGGCAATGGATGTAAAAACAGCAGCAAGTAGTGTTTGCAAAAACTCGATAGTTTTGTTATCGGTAGTAAACACCAAAACCATCTACTCAACCGATAGGGCTATAGACAGCGCAAACTATTAATAACAGTAATATTATTGATAGTACTGACCTGGTAAATTGATAGAACTATCGAAACCACTAATAGTGGTCTTTTCTTCAAAATTAACGAAATTGAAGAATTATCGGTTTTGTGCAAGAAATTGCACTCTACTTGTACAAAACCGTACTTTTATGTGAATAAGCATTACTAATGATAATATATACCACATATACTTTATTTTAATAGTCCAGTGCACAATATTTGATAGGGGTAATAAAAAAAAGAATAAGAGTATATTTTTTTATTTATACAAATAAATAAAAAAGTTTTGATGCTGCATCACGATTGTTGTTATTAATTTTTATCTTGTAATAATATCGTAAATCTATAATAAATATTTTTCTACAACACTTTTAATCAAATTAGTTTGATGGAGGTGGCCACAAACATGCTCAGCTTTTACCTCACAGTAATTTGGGCCTCCAATAAATTGTTCCATTACAGTAGATACTATTTTTGCATATTTTTTGGGAGTCATAGTAAAATCCTGTTTTAAAAACTGTCGAATTATGTATTCAGCAGATCAGAAAATAAAATATACATCCTGAGAGGCATAGATGAGTCCCTTTATCTCTTAATTTAACCAATTAATGGTGCGGCAATTTTTCATTTGATGTCCAAACAATTAATACACTTATTTTTTTGTGCAAACATTTAACAACAAAGCCTGCTATGTAGCCGACGATTTGCTGTGTATATTCACATAATTCCGAATAGTAAATAATGCCGGCATCGTTGTAGAGAATTTCGTCGTCAACGTCATGTTCCTCTTCATCTTCTTCCCTTAACGAAGGAACAGTTTCATTTATACTTTTTATTGATGAAGAGCACGTTAGAACACTTATGTCTTCTAGTGTCACATAGTTTCCTACCTACCTAAAAACTGGATCTTTAGGTATTCTGTAACAACAGTTTATTTATTGCTGCCTTGTCTAAGCATGATACATTATTATTGTTTTTATGGCACGACATATGACAGCACCCCGCTTGATGTTTAGCCGAAGTGCAGTCATGAATGGTAAACAGTGCATCCTTAACAGTGCAACTTGTAAATAATATTGTAATTAATAAACATATTGTTGTACATACAGAACACACATTTCGGTGGTTAATGTAATATAAATGTTATAACATGTTATTATATATAATAACAGTGTTAAAGTGATACTTGTTTTTTTTATATACAACAAATCTACTTCAATATAAAAACCAAAATATTCACGGGAATATTTTGATTCAAAACCTGGCAACACTCTTAACATCTTAGGTAAAAAATTGAACTATTTTTTAAATAATTATTTCCATTGTTTATAGTAATTTAAAATCTACTTAATGATGATAAGTGACAGCTTTGGTTGTTCTCAAGCGTCCTTTGTAAGTTCGGCACAATTTAATGGCGCAAACAGTCATTATTATCGAAAAAATCACAGAGAAATTTCGCGTGGCGTCCGAACGGTGTCTGTTACGCAACTGACAAACGCGAGAGAGTGTATCGGCCAACAGTTGGCCGGTATTTTTTTTAGCCCGTGCGCCATCATATGCTCTATCTAGACAGTTAAATTATCTAAGTTTATGCTATAACAATATACAATTGGTATTATTATCAAAACAGATGAAAATAATACTATGAAATATTTCAGTTGTGTATTTTTTGTTTAATGTGTGTATTATAATAGTATTAAATGATAATTTGCATCAATGTAAGCTCACGCTCGCGACTCTATTCCCACAGGAATAGACAATGCAGAGCGCCAACCTCCATGATCCTAACAACTACTTCTTCACATCCACAATTCTCTTCATACAAGCTCCCTTGGTTTTGAGCATTGATTATTTCAATAATATATGATTTATTATTATGTGTACAAGTTATTACTAAATTGTTTATTTTTGTATAAATAAATTGTGGTTATTAATTTTTATTTTATTCTTGTCCTCTTAACTTTCTAGTTTACCTTGAATTTTTCCTTTTGGATACAAACCAAACCAGTGATGGTAAGTTTGGGAGGGGCCTGCGGCTTGTAAATTATAGTTATTGATAAAAATTCTATTGGCATGCATTTTTCTGTTTATATTATGGCTACCATAAATCAGCCTGTATACAGTGTGTGGGGGGACTTTACGACAATAAATTAAAACAGCGTCAATATTACTTCATAGGATACTTTAAAAAATATCAAATTAATTCTAACATCAAAATTTAAAAAATATTTTTTTCAAACAAACAATACCATAAAAATAATAAAACACCATTAGTGTACCTATGGTCACTGACCTGTGATAAGAGCGGCAACAGCGCACTTGTCATCGTACCTACGTAACGTACTCCTCGGGGACTTTTGGCGGTAATGATGAACAAAACTAATCACACTAAAGTACTCACATTTTTTTCTCAAAATACAAAACACAATCAATGACATTCTTCATATCTGCGAACTCCTGTGTATTCATGTATTTATGCGATACATTTTAAAAAACTATAAGTAGTATGTATTTAACCCAAAGTAAGTGTCTTTTCTAGATCGTCACAATAATTATAAAGCGTCCAGTTTCGCACAATTAATTCACTACACAATAAATCTAATGTATATTATAATTGTCATAATAATAAAAAATGGCCAGTTTCGCACAATTAATTCACTACTATACGTAAGGACGCACAACGTCACAGGAAGCCAGTGATGCTCTGACTGACACTGACCTACTTAAATAAAGTTTAAACAAAAAGCGACTAACATAGAAATAAAACAACATATTTTTATCCCTTTCGCACATACTGTATTCTCAATAGACATGAGTGTGTAATAAGGAGTTTCTTCAGTTTGCATTATTTTAAACTGCATAGGTAGTTTTAATAAAAATAACGATGCCAGGGTCCTTCACCCATATATCATATGGGTCAGTAACAAATACAGTATGTAGAAAAATTGCAAAACGAAAAATAATGTCTTGTGGCTAAAGTAATGGATATTTTTGAATGATTTTTAAAATGTGGTATGAGAACATTATTAGCTATCCGGGTTTTAATTTATTGTCGTAAAATCCCCCCACACACTGTATAATAAGGCCTGTTTAATAGCATTAATAAAAGCAAATGAAACAATAAAAAAAGTTGTAAAACTTTAATAGTATAATCTATTTATTATATATACAATTATTATAAAAACTGCAACATCTAAAATAGTTTCTCTAATATTTACATAAATGCATATATTACTAAAGAAATATCAAATACTATATTAGATATTGTTTAAAATACTTTTATAATTGTTAGTTTACTAATAATTACTATGAAAATTTTAATGAATGCAATAAACTGACTGCAAAAAACTAGGTCGGCAACATTACAAACAAAAGAAAGAATTTAGGGGAATTCCCTATCGAACTGATTTTAAATGAGTTGTCATGATTATAGTTATGTTGCAACCTGTTATATTTATATCTAAATAGTGGAAGAAATTATCGACGACTGAAAGAACCGACTTACGGTGTTCACGGTTGCCTTAGACGCCGTCACTATGCCGGCCAAAGGATTCAATCCAACTGTCATATTTCCAGGACAAGGGTGTGCCATTTTTTTGCGGCGTGCGACGATACTCCCTTGCTTCTTTCACATGCATAATTACTCTTTCAAACAGCACTATTTCATAAATTTCTTTCATCAATCTCCTTTCACTCTTTTTAGTGATAACTTACACATATTATCAATTATTACAATCTAATGTTACAACACTCATAGTTGTTTAAAGAATATATTGTTTTGTTCTATTTACCAACTATTTACAATAATTCAACCAGACTTTTAAAGAAAGTATTACTGAAGATATGTATGTGACAATCTACATATAAAGGCTAGACAATATTCATAAAAACAATTCATTTTATATGAATTGACATGCATTTAGCAATATAAAAATGACAAATAGTTTTTTTGGTCCTTATATGTGTGAACCATACATAATATGGCACTCTATATTATCTCGGATGTTTTTTTAAAGTTTTAAGTCAAAAAAGTCAAGCCGACATGGCAGCATCCAACCTGATGTTAAGCTGGAGTAGTCACACCCACTATGACGAACTGGTAACTTGCAAGCTGACCCGGAAATATTTGGCTGTCTATAACCTTGAGAGTGGTGGTATGTACCCAGTTTGCCGATCCGGTGTAGTACCGCTATCTGTCTGCCTTTACCAAGTGTTGATATACCTCCACAAATAATTACAGGTGTTAAAACTTATGACAAAATATGGAATAAACAGTCCCATCAGTCCCAAGTAGTGTGAGACCATCAACTGGACTGGGTGTTAAAGTAATATAAAGTTCTAGATGAAATAATCAATCAATCTGCATCTATAGGCTCTATGGTACTATTATCTAAAATATAGTTAGTGATTTTATCAAGTTTTTCTTCACAGTTATGAATAACAATGTTGTCTAATTCATTACATCTGCTATATACAGCTCGTAACAACTTAACCGACTCATGCAATTTGGTTTGATTTTCTACAAAGTTAGCTATGTTAGGTTTCTTTTTTAGATATTCAATATCTTCATTTGTTAATGCTGAGTATGATATTCTCATTTTCGATTTTGCATCCAATTGGAATTGCCTGTAAGGAAAAATTATGGTTATAATTTATGTCAAGGTATCTGTTCACGATGCGGTGCTTGCTCCTACATTAATATATGATAGTAAAAGCTGGGTATGGGAAAAGCATAGGATTGATTATGTAAATTACACTCATTAAGAAGGTAACAATTGTAGATTAAATGAAAAATTATGTTGTGCATGTTACCATCAGGCCTAGGCCTGGATTTAAATGATAAAAAATTAGTGAAAGAAGATTGATGAAAGGAATACATAAATCTGATGGTTGTATTAAACAGGACAGAGCCAGGAGGGTGTTTCCTGGCCAAATCAGAGAGAAAGCTGGTGCTAATGCCCATAATGGTAGCGAGAGAGTTGTCAGGATCGTCGCAAGTGTTGCTCCATTGTCTCTGCCTATCCCAGTGGGGAAAAGGTGTGACAATTTTATTGATTAATAAATTTCAATTTATATAGAAATTTGTTTTCTTACTGTCTCAAATCATGATATTTATTTCTTCGTTCTTTAACCTCCTTTTTCCACAAGTCTTTTTCAGTAAGTAAGTTTTTGTGATACCTAAAACCAATTAAAACTGTAGTTATCACAAAATTCATATATTTTTGTTATAATATTTTAGTTTAAGTGCAATTAATACCTTTCCATTTCCTCATTGTATTTATGGCATTCCAGTTTCTTTGACAAACCAACTTTGCAATCCTTGTTCTCCGTTTGTAGTCCTATAAAAATATTTTATAACAATTTAAGGAAACCATAATTTGGTTGTTTTTGAACGCAGGCCATTGTGGAGATCGCTAAGGGAGACCTATCAATAGATCTATTAATACTAATAAATATCCCTCATAAGTTATAATTGCATCATTTAAAGTGTATACGAACCTAGAGAGTCTCTGCGTTCAAAAAAAGTAGAACGCCTTCGTCTAGGCGGTGAGTGAAAAGATTGTTGTTGTTCCGTCTCATTCCCTGAATTATTATCCATTATTTCACTGTTTTACGATAAATCTCACTACGTAAACACATAAAGAATAAGTATTTATTTTCTTATACATTCAAAATCGTAAATAACGTTAAACGCAAAACGGACGCTCTTGATAAATGACAATAACGGTTCAGAAATCACAATATCATATATGTCAAAACAAAATATATAAATTTTACTATTATTGCACATAAAATTTGCAACTTTTACTTATTGATAATAATCATTATCAAAGTTAACAATTCAGAAAAAATAAAAATTTGCAAATAACATACATTAGGTTTCTTTACGAGTTTACGAACGTGAATCAACGTTTCATTACACCCTTTTATTAAAATTATTATACGAAACGTTCCATTTCAGTTGGGAATTTGACATTAGCATTTTTTCGTCTCTTTTTGCAAAGATTGTTTGGCGGGCGCTTTGTGTACATTGTGAAAAAACTTGTGTTTTAAAATACAATTTCTGTATCTAAAGACATAACCTGATACTAAGAGGTACGTAACATTTTTATATATATGTATATACTACTTTAAAATACATAAATAATAATTAAATGGTAACAAGTATACTATTAATATTTTAAAATAACACATGTTTAATGAGGTTGTCGTATGTTGAATTATAATATTTTGTATTTTATCCCTTGATTTCACCCTACAAAGCCTTCATTTGTTTTGCTTTGAAATAAGTTTTAAGTAAAAATCATTAATTTAATTGTTTTTACTTTGTTTTCTTTGCCTAGAAGCTCTAAAGAAAACATTAAAAAACAGTAAAGAATTTTCTGTTCCTCGAAGGCAGTGTTTTTCGAAAATTATATTGTATTTACCAGCATTTAATTGCTTAAATGATGTTTTGTTCTCAAAAGAGAACGTAATTATCCATGGGTAAGATTATTTCCATCTATATCGTGCGATGTTCGATTTACCGTGGTAATTTTTTACATTCGATCATGAGCATTAAAATTCACAATAAAAACTGTTTACTAATTAAAGTTATTTATTGCTAATGTGCAGATAGTTATGGAGTTCTCCTCATTTGAGAAACGAACAAATTTACTCCCGTCAGCGGGCGATTTCGTTATAGGCAACGAAATATTAAACGATACACCTGTGCTCGCGACCAACGTGCGCTGCGACTTGGAAGACATTTTGAGTGAGGTTTGTGTACATAATAACATTATAAATATAAAAACACAACTAGCTTTCAATAATTACGTACGTAACCCTTAACCTAAGCCCAATTAATACTTAATTAAAATTAATAATTCTAGGCCATATCAGAAAATTATCAAGGTTCCTTGAGAAGTAGTCAAGTCATAAACCAGGAGCTTGTAGTGAGACCTGAAGCAAACATTCATACTAACGTTCCTCCAGACCTAGATCTTTTCCGAGTTATAAACGAGCTTGAGAGTGACTCTGAGGACATCATGGATGGAGTTCAGGAGGTTAATAAGAATGTGCTACCAACTGGTACAGAGGTATGTGTTTCATAGTAGTTTTATATAATATAAGAAATAGAAGCTTTGTTCAACTATTAATACCTGATTTTTCAAATAAATGTTATCACCAAGAACATAGACGATTGTGAGGAGTGATTTTGTTATACTGCAACTAGATAGAAAATCAAATTTGACTCGTATTGTCATTCATTTTCTTTTATTTAATAATTAATACTGATAAATAGCTTACACAAAAGTAAATAATTTGTATTTTGCCTTTGCTTATGACAGCTCTCTGTTACCCAGTCTGCCGATCCGGGGTAGTACCACCACTTACAAGTATACAGACCGTGAAGTGATTTGGTCACGTTTCGGGATCAGCTTGTAAGTTGCCAGTTCCATCTAGGCCGGCATAGCGGATGTGATTGCTACTCACAGTTATTGAATTGTAGTAGCAGTGACATTCATTCATGGACCACACTTTGGCTTAACATCAAGCAGGGTGCTGTCATATGTCGAGTCACAATAAAAAAAGTTCTATAAATAAAGGTAATTGCTACTACACTTAAATAACTGCAGTCGCATCCACTATGCTGACCTAGTTGGAACTGGTAATTTTTAATCTGATACCAAACACTGAGGCACTTCATGGGTTGTATACTAGAAAGTGGTGCTCATGCTTACCATCTTGCAGGTCAAGGTTGCATGTAGTCTCAAGATATTGAGACTACATGCAAATACATAGCAATGCTATTAAGTATACAATAAAATATCCATTATAATTGGTGATAAGCTTGTAGCT
Organism: Tinea trinotella; assembly: GCA_905220615.1. Classification (NCBI taxonomy): domain Eukaryota; kingdom Metazoa; phylum Arthropoda; class Insecta; order Lepidoptera; family Tineidae; genus Tinea; species Tinea trinotella. The sequence continues at coordinate 12,094,688 of HG992312.1, forward strand.
AATTATCATTTCTTTTATAATGAAACTCTATTCACAAATATAAATCACATTTAAGTATAAAATACTTTTAAAGCTATTTTCTAAGGTTTTATTTTTCATATTTTTTATTGTGACTCGACATTTGACAGCACCCCGCTTGATGTTAAGCCGAAGTGTGGTCCATGAATGAATGTCACTGCTACTACAATTCAATAACTGTGAGTAGCAATCACATCCACTATGCCAGCCTAGATGGAACCAGAAACTTACAAGCTGATCCCGAAACGTGACCAAATCACTTCACGGTCTGTATACTTATAAGTGGTGGTACTACCACGGATCGGCAGACTGGGTACCACTGCCTACCACTCTTTGACAACCAGACCCGAAGCAAATATCCATCTCTTTTTTTATTAACAAACATTTGCAATATTTTATATTATTAAATATTACAAATAAAAGCTATGAAACAAATATTTGCTCCGACCAGGGATCAAACCTGGGACTTTACGCGCAATAAACCAATTGCTAAACTGTTCGTCCACGCCTGTCTTCATAAGTTGTAATAATGTTATATTCTTTTCAATAAATAAAATTTTAATAAAGCTGTTTCTTATGATCCAAGGTTTATGGAATGCACTCCAGCCTAACATCAGGCATGGTTCTATCACATGTCAAGCTACAATAAAAAAAAATTAGAATTATATAATATTTAAATTTATACCTTTTTGTTAATTTTTAACTTACTAAACTTTTGTAATAAAATTATTTATAGTCATAATATATAATCCTGTAAATACATAGCAGATAGATTGTTTATATAAAGTTAATGATAAGCAAGAGGTGGACCAAGACTGACGACGACTGAAAAAACCGAGTCAGTTCACGGCTGTCTTAGTCACCGTCACTATGCCGGCCAAAAAATAATCAATAATTACAATCAATGTTTGCGCAAAATCTAAGAAAATACTATCTAATGAAGTCACAAAAAGTTACTTGAGAATATGTCTGTTGTAGTGGTATTCATCAAATGTAAAAACTGATTTTAGTTGATTCTTATAACTATTTACAATTTGAATGGGAACTTATGATATGGCCAGTGCTCTTCGTCCTTTCGAAACATTGACGTGCACAAAAATATAGCCAATCAATCAATCAAATTCTCACGCCTTTTCCCCACAGGGATAGGCAGAGACAATGGAGCGCCACTTACCACGATCCTTACATAACTCCCTTGCTTCCTTCACATTCACAATTCTCTTCATACTCTCTGTGGTTATGGACACTAGGCAACCTAGCTTTCTTGAGGATGTCTCCGATTTGGTCAGAAAACACCCTCCTGGGCCTGCCTTGTTTAACGCACCCGTCCACATCAGATTTATAAATTCCTTTCGTCAATCTACTTTCACTCATCCTTTCCATGTGCCCAAACCAGTGAAGCATTCCTTTGTCAATCCTTGTCACTACATCTTCTTTCAAGTCATTGTTTATAAAAACATTAGTAATTAGATCAATAAACAAACATTTGTTGTGATAGTATGAGATAATAGTTTGAATGATTTACACAATAAATATGGTTGTATATCAATACAACTCAAAAGAAGACAATTTATTATTTATTGTCTCTTAACCCAACATTGCCTGGGTCAAAATACATTGCATGCTTAATGATTCTAGTATCAGTTTTTCTATCATGTACTTGACATGTATGTATACAAATCTTTGTACTTACCATTAATTGTATGTTTATATAGTAAAATTAATATAATTATTATTAACTTATCAAATTATTTATTTATGACTCAAATTGGAATTTAGTTTATATAAATAAAAATAGTCCATCAAAAGGTTGTCCAGGTCTTCAATTTAAAAACAGCCCAGCTAAAGACCCAGGGTAAGAACCAATTTAGTCTAGTTCCATAGTTATATCTCATGGATCTTCATGGTCTGTTATTAGGTACTCCAGGTCTTCTATTTCACAACAGCCCTGCTGAAGGCTTATAGTAAGAAACAATTTTAGTCTTAGCACCATGTTATATCTCTTACATATCCCTTGGATCCTCATAGTTTATCTGAATCATCAGGTACTCCAAGTCTTCAAAGTAAAGTCTTCAAACAGGCCAAGTAAAGGCTCATAATAGTGAATAGTTTTAGTTAGATCACCGTAATTCTCTTGCATATCTCTTAGATCCTCATGGTCCACTATTAGGAACTTCGGTATTTTAATTTGATAACAACCCAATTAAAGGATCATAGTAAGGAATAATTTTAGTTAAAGCACTATAGTTCTATCTCTTGTTGTTTTACTGATCTGAGAGAAAACATCACCATCTTCAAATCCAGAGTAGTTTCTATCATAAAAACTTTGTCCTGACAATTATAAACGCGTATGTTATTTCTCTGTGAGTATCTCGTTGACAAGCCTTCATAGTTAGTCTCTAATTGACTCTGCTCTAGTCGCCACTTCTGGATCTCAATGTCGATCAATCAATCAATCAATCAAATTGTCACGCCTTTTTCCCACAGGGATAGGCAGAGACAATGGAGCGCCACTTACCACGATCCTTACACAGCTCCCTTGCTTCCTTCACATCCACAATTCTCTTCATACAGGCTCTGTGGTTATGGGCACTAGGCAACCTAGCTTTTTTGAGGATGTCTCCGATTTGGTCGGAAAACACTCTCCTGGGCCTGCCTTGTTTAACGCATCCATCCACATCAGATTTATAAATTCCTTTCGTCAATCTACTTTCACTCATCCTTTCCATGTGCCCAAACCATCGAAGCATTCCTTTGTCAATCCTTGTCACTACATCTTCTTTCAAACCACATCTATCACGTAGTGTGCTATTCCTTATTCTATCCGCTATCGTCACTCCACATACACTCCTTAATGACCGCATTTCTACAGCGTTAATTCTACTCTCATGCTTCTTCTGCCATACCCAACTTTCACTCGAGTCATGTCGAGTCACGGTAAAATACACAGGCCGGCACAGTGGATACTTGCAGTTATTTAAACGCATCTATTCATGAACCACACTTGGTTAACATTAGTCAGGGTGCTGACATACTCGTATATCTATAAAAAGAAATTGAACAATATATAAAAAACAATGGAAGGTTTTTTGCATCATTACCTGCCCATCCTATATGTAACCTTGTATCCTTCAAGCGAAGCGTGAAGCAACACCTTTAGCCTGCATAGTGACTACGACTGAGGCAACCGTAAACTGAGTCTGTTATTCGGTCGTTGGCGCTCTGAGACCTCTATTTGCTCAGTCACAATAAAATAATCTTCGTTGTGTTCAGATTAGTTTTTTTGTTTGTTTTAAAGGATGGTAGACAGTGGTACCCAGTCTGCCGAACCGGGATAGTACCACCACTTACAAGTATACAGACCGTGAAGTGATTTAATCGCGTTTCGAAATCAGCTTGTAAGTTGCCAGTTACAACTAGGCCGGCATAGAAGATGTGACCGCTACTTATATTAATAAAATTGTAATAGCAGTGACATTCATTTATGGACCACAATCGAGCTTAACATCAAGCTAGGTGCTGTCATATGTCGAATCACAATAAAAAAAAATATAGTTTTGACAATGTACTATCCACCTTTACCCAACCCAATTACTCACTTTGTTCACAGAAAGTAATAAAAGTATTTATTAGCTGTAAACAATTAATTCAACCAATAAAGTTTGTTTAACTGGCCTTGTTAGCGCCATGTTGCCGCCAATTAGATTTTATTTGCTATAAAACATTCTAGACTAACTAACTATTAAACCTAGGGCGAGTTACAATAGGGGTAAACAGATATTTAGATTTATTTGTGCTAAAGTGATTCGTGAGATAATAGAGTATAGTCTGTGCGTCGTATAGAAGGTAATGTGTTCAGTATACATGCGCAAAACGCTTCCATCAAATGATACGGAGTGATATGTATATTTTTTCCATCGGAACTAGTTCACTCATCTAGTTCACTAGCTCATTTAGTTCACTAGCTCATTTAGTTTAAGGAAGCGCATTCGGTTAGTTCATTCGGTAAAGAAAAGCTCCAGTTGTTCTGAAAAATCAAGATATCCTTTCTATAGAATTATTTTAGATCATATACTTCACAAATGTACACAGAAACTATAATAAACAATAATTATAATCACAATTACCAATTCGCATAATTTAAAACTGCAAATATTCGTTAGAAAAATACGTTATAAAAAGACGACGAGTTGCTGCTCTCTTCAACATACTTTCCCACCGTTACTGGTAATGCACGCGGTGTAAATATTTTCTTGTGCACGCGGAGAGCAATGGATATATAAAATATACTTTCACGGTATTACGCGAAAATACTAGGTACGAGTAACGAACGAGGTACGATTCCGTACGAGAATGTACGATGTGTTTATATCTCGTTCCATCATAGGAGTGGTGAGTGAGTGGATATGCGATGCATGACTCGGAACGAAATGAACTAGAGACACATTTGAATTTGCAGTGAACGAGTGAGTGGTGTAGTACCAGGATCGGAAGTATATCATTTTAGTGACTCGTTCCGGAACTACCCAAGTCTAGTGTTCAGTCTATATTATGTCTATAGTCTATATTATGTTCAGTCTATATTTTATTCCTTTGTAGCGCTTAAGAGAACAACTGCGTTGGCAGATTTTAATTAATCCTACGCTAATCTTGACACTCACTTGATTAACCCTTTCAACACGACGCTCAACAACGCAGATTATACCCGCGTACGGCCCGCTATTATCGCTGGCACGCGTATTGGCGTGCGCCGATCGTAGGTAAAGATTTTATTTACGCCATAGATGGTAAACATTTTGTCAATTTACCATCTATAGTAAATTATATTTAAATAATTTTGGTTATAAATATAAGTTGTTTAATTTTTAATTTAATAATATTTTAGTTTTTTTTTTAAACAATTTGTGTAATTTAATACGTCATTACGGAATAATTCATTTTATGTGGGCGCAAAGTATTCCGACCACGAAAATAGCAAAAACTTCAATTTTATCTTTACATATATATCCCCTGGCGAGTCGTTTGAATTCAAAATGTAATGCCGCCAACTCGCCTAGTGAGTCCATTGTGAAATGTTTGCGGCACCCGAGGTAACTTCATGAAAATCGTAGTTGCATTGAACTTGATGTCGGGATGATTTAAGTCACTACCACAGGAAACCTCCAAAGGATATAATACCGCAACGGTATACTAATCCTTACTTATATTATAAACGCGAAAGTTTGTGAGTATAGATGGATGGAAGGATGGATGTTTGTTACTCTTTCACACAAAAACTACTAAATGGATTTGCATGAAATTTTACATTAACACGTTCTTTAATTTGATAAGAGCCCAGCTAAGCCTTATAGTAAAAAACAACTTTAGTCATAGCACCACCATACTCGTAGTTATATCTCTTAAATATCCCTTGCATCCTGATCATCATCCAGTACTCTAGGTCCTCAATTTGATAACGGCCCAGCTAAAAGCTCATAGTAAGTAAACGTTGGTTTGTTGCGCGTAAAGTCCCGGGTTCGATCCCCGGTCGGAGCAAATATTTGTTTCATAGCTTTTATTTGTAATATTTAATAGTATTAAATATTGCTAATATTTGTTAATAAAAAAAAAGATATGGATATTTGCTTCGGGCCTGGTTATCAAAGAGTGGTAGGCAGTGGTACCCAGTCTGCCGATCCGGGGTAGTACCACCACTTACAAGTATACAGACCGTGAAACGATTTGGTCACGTTTCGGGATCAGCTTGTAAGTTGCTGGTTCCATCTAGGCCGGCATAGTGGATGTGATTGCTACTCACAGTTATTGAATTGTAGTAGCAGTGACATTCACTCATGGACCACACTTTGGCTTAACATCAAGCGGGGTGCTGTCATATGTCGAGTCACAATAAAAAAAAAGTATATAATACCGTGACGGTATACTAATATACATTAAAATGCATAAATACAAAGTCATTATTATTCAATAATAACGACTTTGTATAAGATCCCTGGCAAAAAATATATCATCTCAAAACAAATTCGGACATGTTATGATTTATCTGCCATTATATTTATCCATCAATAAATGCGACCGATATTTATGAGGAACATAAATTTTAATTATATTATTTCATTATCATGTTCAGACAAAATGTTGTCAATTTCTGATTTACGTTTGCCGTATGTGGATAAAAAAAGATCATATTTTTAAATATCGTGATTTACAAAACGAAGGCTAGTATATTATTAAGTACATTGTATATAAGCTTGTATAGAAAGGACATTATCAACAAAACTTGTTTCGCGAAGATATCGTCATTTTAGTTCGCACGCCAATTGGCGTGCGCCGTACGGTAATTAGGAAAAAATTTACGCCAATTGGCGTGCGCCGTACGGAAAGGGTTAAGTCATGACAGTAAACAAAATTCAATATGGCGACATTGTCAAGTAAAAATGAAGATAAAACATAAAAGTGTTTCATTATAAGGTTGATGATGGTTTTAGTACAGCAACGGAAAGACTTTATCAGTCGGCACTCTTGGACCTCTTGCTTACCATCAGGAGGGTCGGGGTCACACGGCGTTCTCACGGGGCGATTTGAGTTGATCAACTGCGAAATCGTTCGCGATTTGAACCGACTGAACAGACTTTCAACCAAGTTGAAGCAATAAAAATTGATTCAACAATAGTTAAAGACCTTTCTACTTTTATTGATTCAACTAATGGCTGACAGCGAATCGACTCGTCTGAACCTATTCGTTCAACTTGCATTGAATAATCAGTCCAATCAATCAGTCAATCAGCGCGATTGAGTACCTAAGAATTGTATACTGCATTCCTCTGTCACCAGTTTTTTGTTTGTTTCTAAAATAAAATGTGAATAAAATGTAAATTATGGCGTCCGCATCCACGAGAAAAATGCTAAAATGAACAGATAGTGCAATAACACGTGTAATATTGAGACGATTATTATTGAATCGTGAGAACGCTACCGTCAATATTTGCTTTCGAATTTTTGTTAAACGATAAATATTGATCAACTAAAATCGCCCCGTGAGAACGCCCCATCAGATGTCGATCACAATAAAAAAAACAATACTTACAATTACATATTTATATATTTAAGAAATATATATATATATATATATATATATATATATATAAATAATTCATAATTGTTTGATCTGTCGCAAGCTCTCCAAAACTCCTCCATGACACTTCGTATAGGCAGGCTGACATTATCTTCTTTATCATTTCCTTTCTTTCATATCAATAACATTCTCACGAAATCTTATCGATTGAAATATTTTTTATGAATTATATCGATTGTTTATTTTGGCGCGATATAAATCTGACTTCGTATGGCAAGAGCACGCTAAAGAGTGCGGAAGACTGAGTAAATTGACTTAGTTTACAGCTGCCCCAGTCATCGTCACTATGCCGGTTACTAATGTACTGTGAGTTACTTACAATGGGTGTCATGTTAATTCAATTAAATATAAATAGAGTCTATTATGAAAAGCAAAGATCAGCCCTATAGAGCTGATAGGAGGAAATTTAGAAGAAAAGTGAGAGAGCTGTGTTATAGGGTTTATTCTTTGATTGATTATGAATTTAATCGAATACCTACAATTAAAATTTAATGTCATTGTACGCAAAGATGGCGCCAAAACAATTGCATTTTATACTTGTAAAGCTAAACAGGATAGTCGATCGTGGAACGTGAATCATTTTATTTTCAACGGTTTGTTATTCAATACTGAACTTTACGCAAAGAAGTGTAAATGTAAAATCCTTTGAAATGTAATTTCATATAAGATTTGATTTCATTAGCCCACTCAGTCGTCTGTCAGTAACTTTGGCAAGTTGATTGTGTCTGTGTGTGTCTTTTTGTAATTTTATTGTGACTTAATTATGACTTATGGAAAGTATTCGGAATATATAAAAAGGGTTCGTATTATTTTTATAATATTTTATTTCTATTTTTTTTTTGTTTTGATACTAATCGTTAATTGATAAGAGGCGAGTTGCAATATATCTTTGTATACAAACATAGGTAATTGAGATTTGGTCGTTGTCCAAAATTTAAATACGCATGTGCAATCGAGGAAATTGAAGATAGGGGATAGGGATAAGCAGAGATGATGGAGCGCAATTTTTCAGGATAGGACTTTTTATACATGCCATAGTTACGTACAAGCACAGTGAAGTACTGTTTTTTTTTTTAAGAATGTCTTTAATTTAACCGCCAACAACCCAGAAGTGGGTGACACTAATGACATGTAAAATGTCTTTAGGCATAGTTGGCTCTGCTCAAGGATAAATCGCGTCTCGGCTTTAACATTAGGCGGTATGCGGTCATGCGTCAAAATATGAAATATACAATTGTGACCCGCGTTGGCACATTGGATGCATTCACGGCCAGAGCAAAGATTCGTTTCATAGCATTTATTTGTGTCGATTATATTTAATAAATTTATATTTAATACTAAGTTTAACATCATTACATCATTTAACACATTAGCTTAACATCAGGTAGGGTAGCAGCTACTATAAAAAAATGTTTTGTGATCATTACTTATACATCTTCAAGAAAGTTGGGTGCCTGGCCGGCATAGTGACGGCGACTGGGGCAGCCGTAAACTAACTCGGTTTTTTCAGTCGTCGTCGTTTGTCTTGGACCTCCTCATCATCATCATCTTGCTCATCATCAGGTGAGTCGAGTTAAAATGTATAAAATGTAAAAATATGACCGTAGAGCTTTTATGAAGAGAATTGTAGATGTGAGGAAAGCGAGGGTCTTGTTTATGTGGGAAAAAACGCTTGACAATTTGATTGATTGATTGACTCATACATTAAATTAATTACTGCTATTTTACATCGTTTAATTAATATAGACTCCGGCATCCCACGTTTGTAGAGTCCCATTTAACAATAATTATTAATTAGGTTATCAAATGTTGTTTAGAACTGTTTATGTTCTGAGCTCACTGACACTTCGAAGGACATCGTTCATTTTGTATGGAGACTTGGGCTAAATCAATTTAAAGTGTATAACAGTTGCATATATACTTCAAAATAGATTACAATGTAATTAATAAATATCCTTTGTTTTGCATAGTTTAGGTGTGCAAAATAATCAAACCACAATTATGACAGTTCAAAGCAGTTTAATATGGCGTGTCTTCATGATTAGGAAACGATACAAAATGTAGATTTTATTTTATTATTAACTTAATTGCACAGCAATTAAAAGAAAAATTGTTATTAGTTTTATCAATACAAGTATCGAAATTACCATTTATATATATTTTCATCATTGGACATTACAAAGTAGTACAAAAAGCCAAAAATGAATTATGTCTTTTAATTGACTTTGAGGAGTTAAAAGAAGCAGACTTTTGTCCTGGTCTTGTTGTTCAAGATTAGTAGGCAGACAATTGATGGTAACCAGTTCGTTACGTGGATATCCCGGGTTCGATTCGCGGTCGAAGCAAATATTTATTTCATAGCTTTTATTTGTAATATTTAATCGTAAGAGGCAAATATTTGCTTCGGGTCTGGTTGGCATATTGTCAGTGGTAGGCAGTGGTACCCAGTCTGCTGATCCGGGGTAGTACCACCACTTACAAGTATACAGACCGTAAAGTGATTTGGTCACGTTTCGGACTCAGCTTGTAAGTTGCCGGTTCCAACTAGTCCAGCATAGTGGATGTGATTGCTACTCACAGTTATTGAATTGTAGTAGCAGTGACATTCATTCATGGACCACACTTCGGCTTAACATAAAGCGAGGTGCTGTCATATGTCGAGTCACAATAAAAATAAAGTATAATGCATTATCAATACAGTAAAATAATATTGAAATGCACTGTAAATAAAATAAGTGATTCAAACTGATAAAGTTAAATGACATCATTATTATTTAACAATAATGTTATATTTGTTAATTGTTAATAAAATAATTCGTTTTGTATGGGGACTTGGGCTTAATTGTATTAACAGTTGCATAAACATTTACAAAATAGTTTTATGTACGAAGATTGCAATGTAATCGAAATATATCCTTCATTTTGCATAGTTTCGGTGTGCAAAATGATCATACTATAATTATGACAGTTTAAAGCAGAACTGTTACTATGGCGTGTCTTTGTGATTGACAGACGATATAAAATCCTTATCTTATTTTCCAAATAACTCAATTGCACAGTAGTTAAAAGCAAAATTGTTATTAGTTTTATCAATACAAGTATCGAAACTACCATTTATATATTTTTTCATCATTGGGCATTACAAAAGTAGTACAAAAACCCAAAATTTGAATTGTGAATATTTTTATAAACCTGATATACATCCAATTATCAAACTATATTGTCACGATTTTTTCCCACATGGATAGGCAGAGACAATAGAGCTCCACTTGACACGATCCCGACACAAGCCCCGGTTCTCTCACATCCACAATTCTCTTCATACAAGCTCTACGGTTATGGCCACTAGGCAACCCAACTTTTTTAAGGATGACTCCGATTTGGTTAGAAAACACCCTTCTGGGTCTGCCTCATATACTTGGTGTACTTATAGCCGTCTTTGCTCCATCATGAATCTCGTTTAGATCGGCATGTTAGATCCTAAACTTATTCCTGCCCTAACGCACAAAAAATAACAATACATAACGAGCCCTACTTTATTCTGCCCACAGAAGCAGTAGCGATGGGCGAATCGAGTTAAATAACTCGGTTAACCCGAGTTTATTTTCTCGAGTAGTGCGCGGCTGGCTGTGAAGTGGCGGGCTGTGCATAAACTCGATATCATTATTGTCCTATTGTTGTATTATTGTATTATACTGTATATTATATTGTATTATCCTATTAAACATCGATGTTTCTAAATAAAGAAGAAGTATTATTTTATGGATAAGTTTTAATACTAAGTACAATCACACTGCAAAATCGATCAATGCAAAGATATAATGAAATTTAACTCTTCTACTTTGTCCGTTGCAGTAACTCGGTTTATTCAAATACAAACCAAACGATTTTGAATACAGCGTCGTCAAAGCAACTCGAGTTGCAACTCGGGTTAGCGTTCTTTTCAACTCGGTTGACCTGGGTTGAATAATTTACGACCCGTTCCATCACTAAGTAGCAGTATCAAGTTATTTATTTGTATTTTGTTCGTAGGACACCTGCCGTATGGTCGGTGGTTCAAAATTCTATGATCTGACTGATGAAACGCCATCTGGTGAGGAGTCTGTCTCTTCACCAACCGAGAAGCAAGACGACATGAAACCAACTGAGAGCGAAGATGAAGGTAATAACTTGCTATATCAATTCAATTATATTTTATTTAATTGGAAGTTAAATTAGATTTAATGAAGAATTTTTTTGTAAACTCAATCAATTGTCACGTTTCTTCCCACAGGGATAGGCAGAGACAATGGAGCTCCACTTAACACGATCCTTACACAACTCCCTTGCTTCCTTCACATCCACAATTCTCATTATACAGGCTTTGTGGTATATATTTTTATGCATATTTACTATACATATACTGGTATAATTATTACTAGTGTTTTATTATTTAACGTAATAGAAACAACAACAAAAAATGTCATGAAATAAATTTATAAGTAAGTCAATGCCTATACAGTTTGTGTTATTATGTGTCACTTGGATCAGCAGATTGAATGCCTAAATACCCTAATTATTTTGAACTATTTTTCCTTTATGTATAGAAGTGAATGTTGGGTGTGGCAGAAGAAGCATGCGAGTAGAATTGACGCTTTAGAAATACGGTCATTATCTATAGCTGATAAAAAAGTGCGCGATAGACGTGGTTTGAAAAAAAGATGTAGTGAAAAAGGAATGGTTTGGTTTGCGACATGGAAAAGATCAGTGAAAGTAGATTGACGTAAAAAGTTTATAAATCTGACGTGGATGGATGCGTTAAACAAGGCAGACCCAAGAGGGCGTTTTCCTACCAAATCGGAGACATCCTCAAGAAAGCCTAGTGCCCATAACTGTAGAGCTTGTATGAAGAGAATTGTGGATATGAGGAAAGCGAAGACGTTGTGTCAGGGTCGTGTCAAGTGGCGATCCATTGTCTCTGCCTATGTGGGAAAAAGGCGTGACAATTTGCTCGCAAATTAGTTGTTGTACAGTGTAACCCCTATAAATTTCGGTGCGTCTTTTCTTTGTAGATCAATCGACAAGTGGAATGCTTTGCCTGCCCATGTGTTCTCTCCATCCTATGACCTTGGATCCTTCAAGCGATGCGTGAAGAAGCACCTTTGGCCGGCATAGTGACGGCGGCTGAGGCAGCCGAGAACAATACTCGGCTTTCTCAGTCGTCGTCACTCTTGGACCTCCTCCTGCTTATCATCAGGCGGGACGAGGTCAGATGTCGTGTCACAATAAAAAAAAAAATTGGTTACGTACTGTTCGTTCGTTAAAAAATAAACTAAATATTAATATTTACGTAGTTGTTTTTCGGACAGTGTCTGACGTCGACCAGGAGTGCACGGTGTTCAGTGGTGTCAGCTATTTGGGTGCTCAGAACATATCTGATCCGAAGTCCGAGAGCGACATCCAGCGTATTATGAAGGAGCTGTGCTCATTGCCGGAAAGCCGTGATGGGATAGCTGTTTCCATCTCTATTCCTGTCTGCTCACAAGGAGTTGTTGTGTAAGTATATATAAACATTATTATTCTTTGTCAGACAAAATAACAAAAATCAATCAAATTGTCACGCTTTTATCCCACAGGGATAGAAACAATAGAGCGCCACTTGCCACGATCCTGACACAACTCAAATGGAAAATATAAATAACAAACATCTTGAAACTTATTATATGAACATAGTGCTTAACAAAGCCTAAACAATTCATCACTCAATCAAATCGTCACGCCTTTTTCCCCAAAGGGATAGGCAGGGACAATGGAGCGCCACTTCCTAGCTTCTCTCACATTCACAATTCCATTACATGTAAATTAGAATGCAAGTGTACACAATGCCCTATAATAATAGAGCTTGTACTAACAATAAATGTGGATGAAGCGAGACTAAAAAATTAGGACTAAGTCACTTCATGGTCTGTAACTGTATACTTGTAATACTATCCCAGATCGACAGACTGGGCACCACTGCCTACCGCTCTTAGGTAATCAAACCCGAAGCAAACAAATATCTGTAATATTTAATGTAATGTAAAATATTACAAATAGAAGCAATGAAATAAACATTTGCTCCGACCGAGAAACAAACCCAGGAATAATGCATTTTGAAAAATTAACTTTAATTACATTTTTACACTAATTTTGTAGGTTATACGAAGCGGACACTAACAGCGTGATGACCCGTTACGATGTAAATAGAATATCGTTCTATGCACGGGGTACTGAGGAGTCTCCAGTTGCTTCCTGCTTTGCCTTCACCTGGTCACATGGGCAGACGAAGGAAACATCCGTGTGCCGATGCCACGTGTTCAGATGCACCATCGCTGAAGCAGTTACTCAAGTTTCTGGTGAGTTTCTTTCTTAAGCGAGGCTTCTGTGAATTATACATTAAAATGTAATTTGACGACACACGTGATGCATTGGTGTGTACACCAGTCCGTTACGCATTAAGTTCCGGGTTCGATTCCCGGTCGGAGCAAACATTCAAAGTTTTCATTTGTATCAATCAATTAAATTGATACGCGTTTTTCCCACAATGATAGGCAGAGACAGTGGAACGCCATTTGCCACGATCCTGAGACAAATGACCTGCTTCCCTCACATCCACAATTCTCTTCATACAAGCTTAAGATAAGAGTAGTGGCCAGCCTGAGTGGTAAGCAGTAGTGGCCAGCCTGGTGCCCATTCGGCATAGTGGATGTGACTGCTAGTATTGATGGACCACAATCCAGCTTAGCGGGGTGTTATTATATGTTGAACCTTAATAAAAAATAAATAAATGGCGCGTTCCAATTAATCGACCAATTGTAACATGAATTATTACATTGAAATGTGGGACAAGGAAACAATTCGTTATTTTATTAATCTGTATAAATGGGTTTTAAAGAAATTGGTTTACTATTTTGTAGACGCCACAACACAACCATTATTACATACTGTACTGTTATGATTACGTGATTTTCCAAAACCATCAATTATGTAAAGTCACGCCTTTAGTACCATAGGTCCATTTGATCACTATTACTAGATCACGGTCGTCTTAATGTTCTATAGATTTATGAACATATCGTAAAAATAATCATGTCATTATATTGTGACTCGATATCTGACCTCGACCCGCCTGATTGTAAGCAAGAGTTCCGACGACTGAAAAAACAGACTCAGTTGACGGCTGCCTCAGTTGCCGTTAGTATGCCGGCCAAAAAATCTATTGAATTAGTCCTAATATCATCTGAATATCTCGTCGAGATCTTTCCAACGACACTTTAAATTAAACCTTTAACCTCTACCTAAATTATCCACGGCCGGATGGGTAACTGCCCCCGTATCAAAATGCTCACTAGTAGAATGCCTAAGCCTAAAGTTATAAGACGCGGTAATTTTATTAAATGTAAAAGGATTTATTTATCTTAATACTAGTACTCAAGCGTATATTATGTAAATTATTGTAACAAATACATTGTCATCCGTAACAAGCTACATGTAAATGTATAAAATTATGATTAGTTCCGGAACATCTCACTATTACAATAGGAGCAAAAAAAAAACGATAATTGAACTATAAATAATATTTTGCCATACATTGACTGCAGTGTTATAGATTTCTTATTCTAGTTAAAACAAAACCTGTAATGTATTTTAATGTTGTTGTGTTTAGTTATTAGGACAAGGTATTGTGGTTGCTTCTATTACGAGTTTTTAATTAAAACTGCATGTTTAGTGGATTGAATTAATTTACTATGCCTTGCCATCACGTTTTTTTTAATATAATATGTTATATTAAAATGTTACCAGCTTTTTAATCGGTACGAACATTGCTGCGAATATCAAACGCAAACGCGGCACCCAGATTGCGCAGAGCTTCGCATCTCGATGTTTTTTTGTGTAAGAGGTTTTGCATCCTGTCTTCCAATAACCCCACACCACAGCTTAATTTCCCTATCGTCCAATACAATGCACTTTTTCGATGGTTTCGGGTGTGGTGAAAATTTTTGACCGTCCTTCACGTTGGTCATCTATGAGGAACGGACGTGCGACCACGTTTAAATCTCCAACTATTTAACGATTGGACATAGAAGGAACAGTCTCCGTAAACCTTTGTCAATTTCCCAAAACGATATATTTTCTTTTATTTGTTTTATTTTATTCAGATTCTCACACAAGGCGTCTATTAAATAAACTACTTGAGATAATTAGTAGAAAATTGTTATACGAACTAATTAATGACTATAAAACAAATTTTTGCTGATTGGAAAGCCCGATTGTTGATGCTGATGCTGATTGAATTCTGTGTCGGGCCAAGAACTTTTCACCTTACCCTCGTAACATCGTTTCTTATTATCGACAACACACGACCAACATTCAACTTGACAATTGTCGATAGTTGTGGCGTGCAGTTTAAAACGCATAATAATGTCATTGATTGTTGCATAAAACGGAAGGGCAGCTCATGTTATAATGACCTTAACAAATCCATTGTTATCACTCAATGACCATCACACACCAACCTATCTATAGCTGTGGATATATAGCTTTAGTTCTGACATATATCTACGCTTTATTTTTAGCTATGTACTTCGTTTACCACATTACATTGTATACTTATGAAGAAGCAACATTTTATCACTTGCGCGGGGAATAGGGTAATGGCCTTAAAGTAGGGAATACAATGTTTTTATATTAATAACTTTTAAAGAATGTTAGGTAGACAGTATGTTTGAGGCCTTACGCCTAGTCTGACAATCCCAGGTTGTAGCACCTCTTTCAAATGACTCTTTCGCGTTTCGGCATCGGCTTAAAACTTGCCGATTCCAACTAGGCTACCCTCCAGCTAACATTAGGTGGGGAATAAACTTTTTGTCAAAAATTAATTGTCACGCCTCGATTTCCACAGGGTCAATGGAGCGCTATCCTGATATAGCTCTCTAGTTTTCCTCACATTCATAATTCTCTTCATACAAGCTCTATCGTTACGGGCACTACACGTACCTGCATATTAGTTTTTTTTTTATTGTGACATCTGACCTCAATCTACCTAATGGTAAGCAAGAGTGCCGACGACTGAAAAAACGGAGTTAGTTCACGGTTGCCTCAGTCGCCGTCACAAAGCCGGCCAAAGGTTCTTCCTCACGCATCGCTTGTGGGATCGAAAATCGGCTTGGAAAAACACATAGGCTGGTAAATCATTCCACTTGTAGTTTGTTCTACAAAGAAACTACGAAAACGACGCATCGAACTTTTTAGTTCGACTGCCGATTCACAATTCCGACGAATGCCTCCAATTTATTGTTACATACTCGTATTTAACGCGATAGTAGGCCGCATAAATTTTGATTAATACATTAATCAATGTTTGCGCAAAATAGTTCCGCAAATCTTGCCCTAAATTGTATAAACGCAATTTATTAGCACGTTATAGTGCATGAGTACTAAGATTGTTCAGTAAACATAGAGTCGGCGAGCGATGTAGTTATCGCGGTCGTTGCTCACAATAACACAACACGTTATCGTGTACGGTGCTTATTTTTAAACTCCTATTTTTAATAATAAAGAAGCTATTGTGTTTAAACTATATTTAGTGTTGTTATATGTGACAATTTGATTGATTGATTGATTATTATCAAATGTGTTAAGCGTTCGATGTTTCAACAATCAAATGTAAGACAATAATTTGTTAAAAGGGAATTTCACAACTACAAAAAAACAGAGGTATGATTTACGAGTATAATAATGTGTGTGTCTTAAAGCAGTGGTAGGCAGTTGTGCCCAGACCACCACTTAGTATACAGACCGTGAAGTGACTTAGTCGCGTTTTGAGATCAGCTTGTAAGTTGCCGGTTTTAACTAGGACGGCTTAGTGGATGTGTCTGCTACTTACAGTTATTTAACTGTAGTAGCAGTCACTATTGGCCACAGCTATTTATGGACCGCACTCCAGCTTAACACCAGGCGGGGTGTTATCATATGTCGAGTCACAATTTAAAAAAATGAGAACACTGGTAAAGCTCTTCTTTGTGACCAACGAATTCTCGCCGTCCATGGAAGTGGGCATCGAGTAGGGTCAGGTTTGTTCCAGTGGTCCTCCGGTCGTTATGGAGCAGTAGTACGCCCGCCGACGCTGGCCCGTACCCTTATCAAACGACCTCTTCGGTAGCAGGAGTGAAGAACGAGGATGGCGAAAACCCACACTCCTGCACACTATTTTCTCTAGCTCTTAGTGACTAACTGAACATTAGGTAGTGATACCGGCAGATAAAAAGACCGCTGGCATTCAAGCTACCTACGTTTTGTTGTTTTTTGAATGACTTGATTTGAAAATATTAATAAGTAATATGTGCACGACTGTAAACAATGCGCGGATTCTTCCTACCGCAGTCGACCTGTGCTCTTATCTGCCTATCCTTGTACTGCACAGCTCAAAAGTTAGCGCTCTTTTTATCTGCCGATCTCCTTATACGAGTCTCAATAAAAACATTACGTGAATTAAACGGCAATATTTTCTGACCAATTAGGTGTTGTTTTTTATTGCATTTGCGAGTCATTTTCATTAACGTCACAAATATAGGTGTGTTGTTTTTAAAGTAGTTTTCAAACTGTGCTTCCCATAGGGATTTGTAGTTCAATAAAGCCGTGGTGTTGTGGTTGTGCAATAGTCACGCAAACCGAGAGCACGGGTTCAAAACCATTTGCCGGTATCTTTGATATATGTACTTTCGTCGGTCTGTTTCTATAATACAAGCACTATAGTAGCTTATTATAGAAATGTAAATAATTAAGAAATGATCAGCTGTTTACTATTTATTCTTTGTTTGATCTGTCACACCTACTTTTTTTTACACTCACCAATTTGTTTACCTGTGCTGTGCCCCATTTGTCAAACTTATTTGCCAAAGACTTTTTTATTTAAGCGTTAAGTAGAGACTTAGTTTAGTGAAATATAAATTGAACGCGGGTTTAAACTCTGATTTAATAAATCTATAGTCAAAAATAGTAGCAGTTACCTCCATTCATGGACCGAACTCTAGCTTAAACATCAGTCCGGGTGTTGTCATGAGCTTGTCATCACTTGCCATCTCTGTCTGGGTCTGCCGCAATGTCTTTTGCTATCTGGAGTCCACTCAGTAGAGGACTTCGCCCATAATACATCAGTCATGCGACAGAGCTAACCTGCCAAGTTCAAGAAATAATATTTAAAAAAAATATATCGCTTTTATCGTCTCTTTTCGTGGACCTTGTATGAGTCCTACGAAGAGCATTTTTGATACTTTAATACTTCAAAATCAAAATCATTTATTCGTTGAGCAACGGGTAAGTAATAAGGTCTATATACAATATTTTGCACAGCCGTGCTCTACCCTACCGGGTATACAAATTTTCAATGTGCAATGTCAAAATTAAATAGGTCAAAATTAGTTAATTAATATAAAAAAAATAAGTTATATAAAATTATCAAAATGTCAAAATTAAATCACCTAAAAAATTACAAAATTAAAGAAATATATATATGTTATAATGCCTTCTCTTCCATAAATTCAGATATGCTGTAGTATCCCTTATCCGCTAGTAACAGGTACAATCTTCTTTTGAAGTTTCTATCGTCCAGCTCCTTTACAGTGTCGGGTAATTTATTAAATAGGGACGCCGCCATGTAATATATTGATCGTAAATAAAAATCAGTCTTTGGGTAGATAAGTGGATATAATTCAAATTTGTTTCTTCCTTTCCTTTGATGTTTCGTTAGTTTTATATTGAAGTAATTGGGGTTTAGTTTTGCAAATACACATGCTTCATATATGTATAATGCATAAAGTGTTAGAATTTTAATAACGGTTTACAGCTGTCCATATTCTTTGCACCTGTCATTGCTCTAATACATTTTTTTTGTGTTCTAAATAAGTTAATAATGTGACAGTTTGCTGCATGTCCCCAATGCAAATCACTGCCAAAAGGATAAGTAGAGCCAATAGACCTAACGATAAGAGCAATTCCTCTTATCGATTATTCTTCAACGAAACGTAGCGCGCGCTGAACCGTCGATTTGGTCAATTTCCCTCGACCTGTGCTGGTATTACGGGAGTAACAAGTCTAAGTACAAGGTTATATTTAAATAGTTTACTATTTTTTTAACTAGATACATTTTACAACCAAAAAGTACCTAAATATGATTGATATTAGCAATCTGTTTTAGTATTTATGATAAGATAAGTGTCAAATATCAGTTTCCCTTGTTCCAGTTGTGACAAAGCAAATGTTACTGTGATCGATTATTAGTTATTGCTATGAAATCATAGTTTGTTTATAAACATACTCGTACACCTATGAGCCACATATATTTTATACATTTTTACATGTACGTTTGATAAATAACTCATTTTTGATGTTGTAAATGTCATACCTACTTATATTTATTAGATCATAACAAACCCGAAAAAAACAAATCTTTCCTCTTCATTTATTGGTAACTGTGGTATTGTGGTTAGTGGTGAAATGGTCACGCAACCCGACTTTAAAACAACTTGCCGGTCCTAATGTATCTTTAATATTTAAGCACTTTTAGTAGCTTAGTATAGAAATATTAAAAAAGAAGAAAAAACGTAAATCTACTGTACCTCTGGCGATCTCAGCAAGTCGTTAGTCTATATTATGGACGTACTACGATTTCCCGTACATGGTCTCCATCTAAGAACTCCAATCAGTTCTACAAACTATGTGTCCTGACCATTGCCACGTGTTCGCCTAGTTATCTCCTCTTCTACAACCTTGGTTCCTTTAAGCTAATAGTGAATATGCTCCTCTGGCCGCCATAGTGTTAAAAACTGAGGCAGCTGTAAACAGCGCGATTCAGGGCCCTGGTAGTAGTTAGGCATACAGTCCCTGCTTGTTGTGAAGTCATGTCTCCATGTACTTAATTTTCTTAGACATGGTTCTGATATGGCAAAAGAAACTGCGAGAGGGAATGTATTTACTTCAATCAATCAATCCATCAATTTGTCACGCCTTTTCCCACAGGGATAGGCAGAAACAATGGAGCGCCACTTGCCACGATCCTTACACAACTCCCTTGCTTCCTTCGCATCCACAATTCTCTTCATACAGGCTCTGTGGTCATGGGCACTAGGCGACCTAGCTTTCTTGAGGATGTCTCCGATTTGATCGGAAAATACCCTCCTGGGCATCCACGTCAGATGTATAAATTCCTTTCGTCAAACTTCTTTCACTCTTCCTTTCTGTGTACCCTAACCATCGAAGCATTCCTTTGCCAATCCTTGTCACTACATCTTCTTTCAAACCACATCTATCGCGTTTACTAATATATTTACTTACTTATATATTTTTCTATATTGCAGCGTGCTTCGCGAAGGCATTTGAAAGAATTCCTCGTTCCATGGCGTCTTCAATAATTGGTGACATAAGTGCAGCGCCCTCTATGACGAGTTCGATAATCGAGGGTCAACCTCCATCGATACCAGCCATGCAATTGATGCACGTTCTAGAATGTACTGTCGATATTAAGGAGTCTGATGCTAAGGTATGACCTTTTGTATTTAGTTAATTAAGTTGTATGTCTGATGATATTACTAAAGCTGTTTTCTTGCTTCGGCACGTTATGATGTTGAACTGGAGTGTGATCTATTAATGAAGATGTCTGCTGGCTGCCACAGACAAATATTTGCCAGCAGCAGCCGGTCTGGTAATTAAAAGTATTTGTAACAGTTTCCTGTTTTTTAATCTGGTTCAACTTTATGACAGCACCCCATATGATGTTAAACCAGGTTCATGAATGAAGGCGACAGCTTTACAGTTAAGCAGCAAATTCCTAGTTGTAACCAGAAACTTTTTTAAGCTGCTCTATAAAGGTGACTTAGTCACTTCAGTCTGTATAGGTGATAGCACAACCCATTTGCAGGCTAAGCAAATGAACATCAACCGTGTTATCACAAAAGAAATTTAAAGCACTTTAGACAGGCATTAAACATGTTTTAAATTAATTTATCAATCAATCAAATTGTCACGCCTTTTTCCTACAAGGATAGGCAGAGACAATGGAGCGCCACTTGCCACGATCCTTACACAACTCTCTTGTTGGCTTTGTGGTTAGCACGAATAGGCTTTAATTTAGCACGAATAAAATACGTTTCAATATATACAAAACAAACATTTAAACACCGTTTTACATATTAGGTAAGACCGCATTTATCTGCGCCTACCACTCTTAAATTAAGATGGATTTATCTTCTATGAAACTATTTATTTTAAATATTACATCCGTGTATTTTAGGGTTCATTCAACCATGTGCCCAAAGAGCGCCTCGGGTTCAAATTGCGCGGCGGCATTGACAAGCAAGTAACAATTAATGTGCAACAAGTATCGAATAATTTACAACTACACAATGATTCGGATTCGGCAACGGTGAGTTTAAATTGATTCATATGTTACCAGGGCCCTGATTTTCTTAATACATTTGACGTGGAAAAGGCTGTGAAATCGCGTTTTACTGATATTTGACATCTTTGTAACTAATCAGCGAATAACTAATTAACGGGTAAACTACGTTGATTGGTCACTTGCGACCGCGGCGCAATTTCACTGCTTTTTCGTCGGCATTATGTATAAAAAGAATCAGGGTGAAGTCTGTATGTTCTCTTCATCCTATAGCTCTAGAGCCGTCAAGCAAAGCGTGAAACAGCACCTCAACCTGGCGTGGTGACGGCGACTGACTTATTTTATTGGGGCCTGACATATATTAAGCGAGAGTGCGGACCATGAATGGAAGCTACTGCTACTACAGTTTAAAAATGCAAGTAGCAGTCGCCTTCATTCGTGCCGGCCTAATTGGAAGCGGCAACTTTTTAGTTGATTCCGAAACGCGACTAAGTACACTTGCTAACTAATCATCAGGCAAGTGTACAGACCTAACGACCAAAGTACATATGTCAAAGATACATGCGTACCGGCAAGTGGTTTAGAACCCGTGCTGTTTGTTGGTTTGCGTGACCAATTGCACTACCACTACTACGGTCGATATCGATATCATCATCATCAGCCAGAAGGCGTCCACTGCTGAATATAGGCCTTCCCCTTAGAACGCCATTCCGAACTACAAGATGCCAGTTGCATTAACCGGTTATTTGTGACTTTCACTATGTCGTTAGTCCACCTAGTGTCGATATCAAACCAATATTAAAATATAAATCATTGTTTAATTTCAGACGTTTTATGTTGGTGGTCTCATCATAGAGAGATGTTTTGGTATTCTCCTTGCACCTGGGCGGAGTGTTAAGCACTCTGATATGCGATTATTAGAAATGGTAAGTTTGGTTATATATACATTTTTTACGAACGCACACTAACTTGGCAAAATTTATCATAGAAGAGCTAAAAGAACTGCTCAAAAAGAAGACGGGAGAGAATAATTTCATAAGTCCTTCCCGTTTTGTCTTTTCTTTCACTCACTTCTAAATTATAAACCTTTTTCATCAATCTCCTTTCACCTATTCTTTTAAACTCCCTAAAACCACACAAGTATACATAGACTAACATAGGACACAAAACCTATAGATAACTTTAGGATTTTTGGTAGAGTGCAATGCAATAATTGTTGAACAATATAAAACCAAAACAAATGCCGTATAAATATATATGTTCTCCCCATCTTTGCTTTGATCCTATAAGCTAAGTGTCAAGAAGGTTGATATCTAACAGGCATGCAACTCGCCTATGTACCTAATTTTAAGTTTTGGTGCAATAAAGAATTTAATTAAATAAATAAGAAGCATATTTAGCTGACATAGTGTCGGCGTTTGAAGCAACCGTAAACTGAAACGGTTTTCTCAGTTGCTGGCACTTTTGGGCCTCTCCTTACCTACCAATTTATCGATATAAAAAAAAATTGCTGGATTTTGGATTATATTTTTTTTACCGCGTCACCTCTTTTAAAATCTTATTAAGTTTGTTTTTTAATTATATTCTATTTTTAATCTATTTACAGATTAGTGGATCAGCGGAGGGGTCAGCGTGCTCCGTTTGTGCTTTGTGGAACGCTGGGGAGTCAACTCTTGCTGCGTTTAATGTTGCCAGCGGTGAAGGGGCACCGGATTTTATGTCACTTGGCTTAGATCTCGTTATTAGAGGGATAACAGACCCATTGAGGTAGGTCATAGTCTTTAAAACCTTCAAACACTTTTTTTATTGTGGCTCGACATATGACAGCACCTTTCCTGATATTAAGCAGGAGTGCGGTCCATGAATGGAGATGACTGACTGCTACTACAATTTCTCAACTGCAGTCAAATCCAAAAACAAATCTATAATAACAAAAATAAACAAATTATTTATTAAAAATAATTATTGAATATGTTCGAATTATATTTTTGATCGTTTAAAAACATTCACTCTTTTTTGGTCACATATAATTGACTTTTGAATAATAAATGGCATGATATTCAATTATTTTTTAATTATGTTACTAACATTATTCCATTCTATACTATCTAATTTGTCTATACTATTTAATACGTGTCTTATAACTTTGTTATTTCAGATTAGTGGTAGAAACACCAGTGAAAATATTCCCGCCGTCTGAGAGATTTTGGTACTATTCTAAGAGACCACTTATCCAACAGTTTTACATCAATTTGAAAGAGGTAAAGATATAAAAATACAAATATTATGCGTTTTATAGTTATGTCAAATACATGTACTTTGGTTGTCCTGTTTCTATGATACAAGTAGCTACTTAGTAGCTTTGTATAGAAATATAAAAAAATCAATTATAATATAATTCTAAATGTGTATATTATTTTTAAACAGGCTATTGGTTGGTTAGGTTTGTTTGTTCTATTTTGATAAGAAACTTTAGTTGTCTATAATATAATCCAGTTTAGTTGTGTTGAAGTAAAAATAAGTCTTATAAATAAAATTAAAAATAAGCCTTTAAGTAAATATTGTTTTTGTAATGGGATTATATTTAAAAATGGCAAATCTTACGATATTACGCGCTACGGCAATCTCCGTGTATCCGACCATCGTCGACTCATATATAATTCGAATATTTAGAATATAATTATAGGTGTGTATGGTTTGGTGTTCGTTTTATGTCGAAAACACGAAGATTGACGAAGCTCATAACCTAAAACTTAATACTATACGTGTGTTGTTAACTATCTACAATAACACACCATGAAGTTGGTGGTGAAAATGAGACAGACACAGCTTTCTACTCCATTCTTAGTTACTTATTTTTAATACAATTCGTTTCAGACCACAGACGCGTTAGGTCAACTCAAATATGAGGTAGCAAGCATGGAAACTTCGGGTGAAATAGATAGATCACGTCTTAATTTGCCATCCTTGTCTAGTCTATTGCCATCTCCGTTGTCTACTGCTCCTGCTCCACCATCGCCTACTGATCCCGATTCAGGTAATTTTAAGCTTTTTTTTTTTCAAGTAATGCTTCTGGATTGCAGAAATTCATATTTTTTTATACAAAAATATAATTCACAATGCCGGCCTACCCGAATTCAGGCATCTTTCAAATTGATCGCGAAATGCACTTTAGGGTTTACGCCTAAAATTGTGGTATATCTAATGTTTTCGGGTGGCAGGAAACGTTCTATCTCAAATAATTGTCCTTTAAGTCAAAAAGGCGTGACAATTTGATTGATTGATTAAGATAAGTACTGATAAGGCACTTATCACACGTGCAAAGGAAATGCTTCGATGGTTTGGGCACATGGAAAGGATGAGTGAAAGTAGATTGACGAAAGGAATTTATAAATCTGATGTGGATGGATGCGTTAAACAAGGCAGGCCCAGGAGAGTGTTTTCCGACCAAATCGGAGACATCCTCAAGAAAGCCAGGTTGCCTAGTGCCCATAACCACAGAGCCTGTATGAAGAGAATTGTGTATGTGAAGGAAGCAAGGGAGTTATGTAAGGATCGTGGTAAGTGGCGCTCCATTGTCTCTGCCTATCCCTGTGGGAAAAAGGCGTGACAATTTGATTTGATATAAATCTAGTCTGTTTTTCAGTCGTGAGCACATTTGGTATTTCGTTTATCATTAGACATTAAGTCGAGGTTAGTTAATCTTGATAATCTCTACATATCTACATTTGTTTTTATTGTATTGTAGATGGTGATGAGCCAATGCTTAGTGGTACAGGACAAGTGTCCAAAGATTGTGATGAAGATGTTTTAGAGAGTTGGTATCAAGTTTTAAGAAGGTAAGTTATTTAATAAACAAATTGGTCATTATCTCTTTACTCGCCCCCGATTTTTTTTTAATCAATCGTCTGAACAGATTGTCAATATCTATGACGAGAATGGATTTTTTATTGTGGCTCGTCTTTTCACAGCATCTGGAGATGGCTTCTACTACAGTTAAATATCTACAAGTAGTAGTCACATTCACTATGCCGGCCTCTATGTCTTCAGTAGACTAATGATAAAGATATAACACGCTAGAAAAGACGATAATAAAACCAGCTTTAATAAAAAAAAACACGGTCTGTCAAATTTTGCTTAAACTGTTTTTTTTTCATAGTTGGACGGGACCTAGACCTCGTGCTCTGAATTCATTAGTCCGAATGGGTGTGCCTGAAGCCTTGCGCTGTGAAGTTTGGCAGAGACTTGCTGGTGTTGATCAAAACGACAAGCTGATGGAGACATATAGGACTTTAATCAGTAAGGTACGTAAATTGTAAGCAAGAGTAGTGGTGCCCGTCAGGCGAATGACAGACCGAGAAGTGACTCAGTCGCGTTTTGGGCGCTGCCGGAATGTTTCCGGGTATAACTAGGCCGCTATAGTGGATACGACTGCCACTTGCAGTTATTTAACTGTACTAGCAGACGCCTCTAGTAATGGACAGCACTCCAGCTTAACATCTAGAAGGATTGAATTAAACAAATTTTATGCGGTTCCGATTTTAATATTCCGACGTTTCGGGAGCTTTGCAGCCACGTTGTTTAATTCAATAATCAATGTTCGCGCAAAATCTAAGAAAATATAATCTAGAAGGATGCTCGTTACGAAAACATTAAAACAATAATATATATATATGTTTGTATATATTTCTTTATTCAAGATGCGACATCTAACTTGCTTGATAAGCGGAGGTAAGCAAGGAGTCCAAGAGTACTTACAACTGAAATAACCGACTCACCTTACAGTTGCCTCAGTCGCTATCGCTATGCCGGTCAAAAAATCTTCTATATTCTTCACTTTAAAAATATCTAATTTAAAAATAATTTTCTACTCACCAGGATTGTCCATTTGAATCAGTCATTCAACGCGATATAGCCCGCACGTTTCCTGCGCATGATTACTTCAAAGAAGCTGGTGGTTTGGGCCAGGATTCCCTCATGAGAATGGCCAGAGTTTATGCCGTTTATGACAAGGAAGTTGGCTACTGTCAGGGGCTTAGTTTCTTGGCTGCTACACTCCTATTACATGTAAGTTGTTTACTATTAATTTTAGAGATAGGCAGAGACAATGGGGCGCTAATTTCTATGATTCTGAAATAATTATTTGCTTCCTTTATTATTTTTGTTATGGATTGATATACGACAATAATACGCCTGATGTTAAGCTGGAAAGCGATCTTGAATAAACATCTAAGTAGTCACATCTACTATATCTGCCAAGTAAGAACCGGCAATTTACATGATGATTCCAAAACACGACTAAGTCACTTGTACTACCCGGATTAATAAAATAGATTGGCATAAGGGATCCATAAATCAGAGATAGGTGAAAGGATAAACTGAGAAACAGTTTCTGTGGTGTCCATAACCATAGAAGCTTGCATAAAGAAAATTATAATAAGAGGGAAGAGAAAGAGTGGTGTCAGGATTGTGGACAGGTAGCGCTTTGTTGTCTTTTTCCGTTGGAACCGAGGCAAAATTTAAACTCTTTTTATCTTTAGATGCCAGAAGAGCAGGCGTTCTGTTTGTTAGTACGTTTGATGTATGGTTATGGACTACGAGAGCTGTATAAGGATGGATTTGAAGCACTATACATGAGATTGCATCAGCTAGACAGGCTTATGGAGGTAGGAGATATTTATTATTATTATTATTTTTTATTGTGACTCGACATATGACAGCACCCCGCTTGATGTTAAGCCAAAGTGTGGTCCATGAATGAATGTCACTGCTACTACAATTCAATAACTGTGAGTAGTATCACATCCACTATGCCGGCCTAGATGGAACCGACAACTTACAAGCTGATCCCGAAACGTGACCAAATCACTTCACGGTCTGTATACTTGTAAGTGGTGGAACTACCTCGAATCGGCAGACTGGGTACCACTGCTTACCAGTCTTTGATAACCAGACCCGAAGCAAATGTCCATCTCTTTTTTTTTTATTAACAAATATTTGCAATATTTAATACTATTAAATATTACAAATAAAAGCTATGAAACAAATATTTGCTCCGACCGGGGATCGAACCCGGGACTTTACGCGCAACAAACCAGTCGCTAAACCGTTCGTCCACGCCTGTCGTCGTCATTAAATTATGGCTTGAATAAGATATTAAGATAGAGTGCAGTAACTGCTTCTAACAGTTAAATAACTGTTAGAAGCAGTCGCATACACTAAATTGGCCTAGTAGAAACAGGCAACTAGGAAATGTGACTGAGTCACTTCGCTGTTACATTTGTGTTGAAAGTTGTGTTGCTGCCCCGAATCGGCAGACTAAGACCACCAACTGTCTACCACTCCTAAACACCCTAAGTTGGAGCAAATAACTGCCACATTTTCTTTTAATAAGAAATACCGACCGTGGTGTAGTGGCAGTGCAATGGTTACGCAAGCCGAGAGCACAGCTTCGAAACCACTTGCCAGTACCAATGTATCTTTGATGTATGTACTTTGGTTGTCCTGTTTCTATGATACAAGCACTTTCGTAGCTTAGTATAGAAATGTTTAACAAATAAAAATATAATATTTTATCATTTATGTTAAGATTATATGCGTAAAGATGAAAAAGTGTTTTTTTTTTATATAACAGCACCCTGATGTTAAGCTTGGGTAGCAAATATCTACCTTTTATTTTATTTATAAATATTTGTATTGTTTAACATTTGTAGTTGCTAATATTATTAGAGAAAATTGAAGAAAGGTTCTTGGCGAAGCGACACATAGGTAGGCCTCTCACTAGGTGGACTGACGACATTGTGAAAGTCACGAATAACCGGTGGATGCCTATGTTCCACAATGGACGTCTTAGTTTTAACAATAAGTCTATTTTAAAATTTTATAACATAAAACTTTATTTTTAGGAGCAATTGAGTGATCTCCGTGCTCACTTCCAACAGCTGGGTGTTGAGCCACACATGTTTGCATCGCAATGGTTCCTCACAGTGTTCACAGCGCGCTTCCCACTGCCATTGGTATGTACTCGTATTATATCTATTTGATTTATGATTCAATACATATGTAAGATAATATAATACAATACAATACATATGTATTTGATACAAATATTCTTTAGAAGCTCTAAAAAGTTTCTAACATATTTTTTATGTGTCGACGTGCCGACTCAATTTACGGTTGAAAAACCGATTCAATTTACGGTTGCCTCAGTCGCTGTCACTATGCCGGCCAAGGGATCCAATGTAATAGGATGGGGAAAAAACATGGGATGGTAAAGGTTAGGCAGACAATCCTATTCACAACTCCCTTTGCTCTATGGTTATTGCCCATAACCGTAGAGCTTTGAGAATGTCTGAATTGATCAGAGTACATTTTTCTAAGTCGTCCCGGCTATTCACTCACTGCTGATTGAAGGACATTATATTCCTTTTAGTGTATGCGACTTCTACTTACAGTTATTTAATTGTAGTCGCAGTCGCCTCCATTTATTAACAGCAGGCAGGGTGCTGTCATATGTTGAACCACAATAAAACTAAAATTAAATAGATAAAAAACTATGTTGACAGGTCTACCACATTTTGGATGTGTTTTTGTTACAAGGCATCGATACATTATTCCAAGTTGCCATCGCGTTGCTCTCGCGTTCCAAGAAGGATCTTTTGCAACATGATTTTGAAGGTGTACTCAAGTATTTCAGGTATGTTGTATACTTCTCATATGGCCTTATATTTCTGGTGTTGGAAATACGATGTATAAGCGGACGCGACTCTGATGCATCCATTACTAGTATTAATACCTCGCCACCTTATAAATTAGTACTTGTAATAATTGCTCTTTAACCTCATGACTATGATCAGACCCCTCCTGATGTTAAGTGATCGCGTTGGCAGCAGCTGGGTCGCTGTGCTGTCCTGGGTCTTGATTTGCCTCCTAGTGACCAATCAACGTAGTTTACATATTACTTTGTTATTTGCTGATTATTATGCCAAATAGCCACAAAATTTTACTGCTTTTTCGTTGCCATAAGAATCGGGGCCTGGTCACGCAGCCGCTTCATGCTGCATCTAATAGATCCAAGATTATAGGAGTTTAGTAATTTTTCAAGGGAACGACGACATGGGAAGAAGTGGTCATATTTCTTGGTCAAATCAATAAAATTGTCACGCCTTTTTCCCACAGGGATAGGCAGAGACAATGGAGTGCCACTTGCCACAATCCTGATACAACTCCCTCGCTTCCTTTCACATTCACAATTCTCTTCATACAAGCTCAATGTTTCAAAGGTTGCCTAGTGCCCATAACCATAGAGTTTTTATTTTTGTGGTTTATGGATTAAAAGTTAATTGGTCATGAAGAATATTTGCTGTGGCAGTAGCAATTGAGAGCTTTAAATATAATAGAAGGTTTAATTTCGTTTTCGTGTATTTGACACGGATGTATAATTTTGTTAGTTAAACCAAACGTCAAAAAAGATAAATTTTCGTTAGACAAAAACTTTAAATCATTAGCTCTGAATGACATTTAGATTTAACGGTGTTTATGTTTTGTAAGATTTATTGGAGGTAAAAATTAACTAGACTTTTTCGCTTTATTTGGATGTTATCGTATTTTTTAATTTTCAGAGTAACCCTACCTAAGAAATGTCGTACGTCCTCCCGTCAAATAGTAAAGTTGGCTTGCAGTATTAAAGTTAAACGCCTCCACAAATATCAACTGGAATATGAGAAGTTTATTAAAGGTAATAAGAAATTCTAACGTTAAGCAACCCTGGTGTTGTGGCAGTGCAATGGTCACGGAGTCACGGAGTCAATGGAGCACGGGTTCAAAAACCACTTACCTGTACCAATGTATCTTTGATATATGCACCTTGAACGTTCAGTTTCTATGAACACTTGAGTAGCTAAGTATAGAAACGTTAAAAATCACAACATATATAATTTCTGCTATCCCTGTGGGAATTAGGGATCGGTTTAATTTTGATACTTGATAATAATACAATTATATATTTTTTTACACAGAATCAGCGGAAAAGGAGAAAATTAATGTTGAATTGGAAAGTTTGAAGGTTCTGAATACGCAACTGCAATCAGACAAAGATTTGCTCGAGGAACAATTATCAGAGGTACGCGACTAACTTTTTAAAATATTTTTTATTGTGACACATTTGACCATGACCCGCCAGATGATAAGCAAGAGGAGGTCCAAAAGTAACGACGACTGAAAAAAACCAAGTTAGTTCACGGCTGCCCCAGTCGCCGTCACTATGCCGGTCACAGGTGCTTCTTCACGCACGCATCCAAGGTTATAGGATGGAGAGATCACATGGGCTGGCAAAGCATTCCACTTGTCCATTGTTCTACAAAGAAAAGACGCACCGAACTTTAACTATACCGACTAACTAACTATACTATATAACTGTAGTAGCATTATTATGTACGGGCTCGTTTCCGCACTTGAGACCTTCTCGGCTTTTTTGTACGTTCTTTAACAGTTCCTTCTTAGTGGAGCCACCTATGGTCATGAGACCCTTCCTGTTTCTGCAGACCATGTTGCCGAGAAACCTGTGTCTTTAGCCACACTGCAGCAACTCATGAGCACATGCGCCTGTTTTCTCCTAATTTAGGCAGCCTATACAAAGGGGGCTATCTGAAACTGTAGTCGCATTCTCCCTAATTTATTGACTACACTTCAGCTTAACATAAGGCAGGGTACTGTTATATGTCAAGCCATAACAAAATAAAAAATATAATAAATATATTATTGTTTTTGTTTTATTGTGACTCGAAATCTGACTTCGACCCGCCTCATGATAATCAAAAGGAGGTCCAAGAGTGGCGACGACTAAAAACAACTGTCAGTTTACGGTTGCCTCAGTCACCGGCTGGGTTTTATTAGAACTTAAAATATTTTATTTATAACCTACATTTATATATTTTTAAATGTATAGACAATGGCATCTTGTCGCGAGGCACTAAAGGAATCCGCCCGTCACGCATCAGTTGCCGCCGATTATCGCGATATTTGTGCTAGACTCGATAACCAACTACATAAACTGCAGGTAAAATTTCACTAAGTATTTATAGATAAACTAATCCTTATCTTATAAATAGTTAAAAAAGAGATGTGTATTTGCTTCGGGTATGGTTATAAAAGAGTGGTAGGGAGTGGTACCCCAGTCTGCCGTTCCGGGGTAGTCCCACCACTTACAAGTATACCGTGAAGTGATTTGGTTGCGTTTCGTGATCAGCTTTTAAGTTTCCGGTTCCAACTAGGCCGGTATAGTGGATGTGACTGCTATTTACAGTTGTTGAATTGTAGTAGCAGTGACATCCATTCATGGACCACATTCCAGCCTAACACCAAGCTGAGTGCTGTCATATGTCGAGTCACAATAAAAAAGTCACTATGCCAAAATGTTGTCTGATTATACTATCAGAAGAAAATTTTCAATATACACCGAATAATCCAATATTTTAATTAAAATAACCGCATTAAAAATACAACCCTTAATTTTAATAAAGATAGCCTGTTAATGAACTATAGAAACGAAACATAAGCGGGGTAACGTAATGTGTTCTCTATTAATAATCCTATATTTAATCCTAGATTTCAAGCCATGATTTAGGTGACACAAAAGGACATCATTCATTTTGGGCTTTTATGTACTACTTTTGTAATGTCCAATGATGAAAAAATATAAAAATGGTAGTTTTAATACTTGTATTGATAAAACTAATAACAGTTTGCTTTTAATTGATGTGCGATTGAACAAATGTGGCGAACCAACGCCATATTTGTTCTGATTTGAACTGTCATAATTATAGTTTGATCATTTTGCACACCTAAACTATGCATAATAAAGAATAAATTCTAATAACATTGTAATCCTCGTACATTAAACTATTTTAAAATGAATATTAAACTGTTGCAATTAAAATGCAACAGTTAAAACCAATTAATTGCAATTAAAACCAAGTTCCCATACAAAATGAATGATGTCCTTTTTGGAGGGTCTGCTTTACGGCAATCTGTAAAATTCGAAAAATCATTAATTACATATTTTTAATAATTGATTTTTATCCCCTTCTCATCGGGCATTTAAATATGTTTATTTTAATATTTAATAAATAAAATATTTAATAGTATTATGTATTATAGGACCTCACCAAGGATTGTGTATCGTGCAGCAAGAAACTCACTGAAAAGGATAATAAAGGTTAGATTTGAGAATATATAGGTTTTTTTTTTTGAGGAATTTAATGCAAAAATATTTTTCTCAACTATTCGTATTTTTTGTTTATTAGTGAGCGAGAAAGAGGAGGAGGAAGCGAAATGTGAGGATTCTCAGCTGATGTTGAAGGAACGCGTGCGTGAATTGGAACTAGAGTTGGCGCAAGTGAAATTGGCACATGTGCAGGCGCAGTGCAATAATCAAGTTTGTATATTTGCTATACATTAGTAATATATATAACGGCCTAGTTGGAACCGGCGACTTACAAGCTGATCCCAAAAAGCGATTAAGCCACTTTACGGTCTGTTTATATGTAAGTGGTGGTACTACCCCGGATCGGCAGACTGGGTACCACTAGTACGAGTATAAGCGGTTGAGTTTTTTATAAATAAATTAAATGATTCAGGAGCTGGCACACCAACTGAATGCTGCTCTTCATGAGGTACAAACGGCAATGAACCAGAAACAATCGGTTACTCCATGGCTTGTTAGAACATTGGGTAAGAATTGATTGTGTTTTATAATTATATGGCGTTTTCTTAAACTTATCAAAGTGCTTTTTATTAATTTTTGGTGTATTTATGTATATTTTTAAAGATAATATTCGCATGATATTTCTATTCGATAATTTTTAATACCATGTTTTTTATGTGTACCGAGAACTGAGTCAGTTTTTTAAGTCGTTAGCGCTCTTGGACATTCCCTTGTTTACCATCAGGCAGTTTTAAGATACATGTCGAGACACAATAAAAATATAATTGTAAATTACATAGAGATTTATGTAGTGAAACACCAACTAAAACTAGTTTATGTGTTAGGAAAGCCATATTTGCAACTCACTCTCTTTAACCTATCTCTCGATTCTGTATGGTGAAATTGCATTATTTATCATAACTTAATATTAATATGTGCATCATGTCCAAATTGCTTCCTTATTTTGTAGGTCATTAACAGCAATATCAAGAAGTTATTTGTGAGGTGAATCTATTATTATATTTGCGTAGTTTGTTATTTGCTTGTGTATAAAACTAACTATTAATCTTCTCATTAAATAAAATCATTTAACATGGGTTATGTTAGCTCGAGGTCGATTATGAAGCGCTAGTTTTTTCAAATGTAATCATCTGTAAATATTAAACATACTATAGCTGCGTGTTTTGACGTTTGTCCGTAAATAAAGTTTCGTATAAATTAATTAATCATGTTTAAAGGAGCAAATTGTAATTAATAATTTATTCAAACGTAATTAATAATTTATACTATACTTCATGAGCGGGTCAAACATCAAAACAGTCATGATAGCGTGCCGCTGGTATAGTATAATCCTATATTCATTACTAATTAATTAGTAATGAATATTAATTAGTAATGAACTAATTAATTAGTAATGAATATAGAATAGAGAAAATCACGTGTACACATCCGTGAACTGCGACTGTAGACTGAATCCGGCGGTAAAATACCGGTAAAATAAGGCTTATTATGTATCTTGCAGAAGAATCGCGACAGGCGTGAATTGTGCATCGAATATGATGTATATTCGTATTACATATGAACAACTGCGACTGGCGACAATCGATAGTGTATTCGGGGATCTAAAATTGCAACAAAGCTTGTTGTGATGTGCGAGAGCAGACGCTAAGCAATTTGATCTGTCAAAGAGGAAATCAAGTTTCAATGAACACCATTATAAACAAAACAATTGACATTGATGTATTAGTTCCACCTAGTGCCAATGGATTGTTAGTGGAGCAACAACTATTCCCATTACGATTAAGCGATTGGCTATTGATCGCGCGAATGTTGTCTGCAAAATATCCCAATATTACACATTAAGGCGGCGGGTTTGATCCTTAATCGCAGTTGACCGATACAATGTGCACTCGTGAATTTTTATTAATTAATTTGATAGTTAATTATAAATTAATCATATTAATTAAAGGTGCAACAGTATATCCTAAATTATCATATTCCTCCTTATTATCTTACTCACAAACATGTATTTTGCACAAACTCGCTAATTTAAATCTTTAACATTGCTAATATAAATTTGTATTCAAAATGTATGAAACAAACTACAATGACGAACAAAAACAATTCGAAATTATTACTTCACTAGGTCTCACGGTTAATTAAGAACAAAGAACATTATTCATTTTGGGCTATTTTTGTAATGAGCAATGATGAATTAATATATAAATGGTAGTTTCAATCAGGGCCGTCTTTACCCGGGGGTTCAAGGGGTGCGGTGCACCCGGGCGCAGAGTCCTAGGGGGCGCATGCCGACCGCCATAAGTTTCGATAGGTACCTACTACACTGAGACCACGCGAGCGACCTTGACTTTCGCACCCCGGCGCTGAATATGCTTAAGACGGCCCTGGTTTCAATGCTTGTATTGATAAAGCTAATAACAATTTTGCTTATAATTTCTGTGCAATTGAGTTATTTGGAAAATAATACATGGAATTTTTATCGTCTCTCAACCACAAAGACACGCGATATTAACACTTCTGCTTTGAATTGTCATAATTATAGTTTGATCATTTTGCACACTTAAATAATGCAAAATAAAGGATATGTTTCATTTACATTGTAATCTTCGTACATCAAACTATTTTAAATGCAACTGTTAATACAATTAAGCCCAAGTCCTTATACAAAATGAATGATGTCCTTTAGTAGTGTTAACAATAAATTAAAATTATTATTTTTATATCCGCCAGGTTCTATAATGGAAGCGGCACAGAACAGACCATCATTCCAAACTTACGTTCCGACATCCACTGAACCTCCAGGTCAACCTCAATTAAAGAAACAAGGCCCTCTCACCAACACTCACAGCCAGTCACACGGCAACTTAGATCGCCGAGCCTCCGAACCATACAGCCCAGACGTAAGGAGGAAACGTGTAAGCGATATTAACAGTAAAAGGCAATCTTTGCTTCTAGAAACAAAACAAAATGAATCTCAAAAGGAAGTGAAAAGACGTAGCCATGACGTCACTAATATTGTTAAGAATCTCTCTATAGGCTGATTTAATTTAGGCGGGTGATTGCTGTTTATTTTTGTTATTAAAATGTGCCCGGTTTCATCAAATCTCACTTAGCCTAAGAACTATCTAATCAATACAAAATTATACAGACAGTTTTTAGATAAGTGACACTTTGGTGATAAAATATTGGAGCGCGCCCATAAACTATTATTTTTTATTGGCCGATAGTTGGGTTTTATCAGTGTATATGAGTTAGCACATTAGCATCAGCTAATGAATAAACCTTATTACGGTTGTATAGAAAGAAGCGATTCTATTGTATACCGGGTATAGACCTTCAATGTTTTGAGAATAGATCTTAAACTGCAATATGTGTATTTGTAAAAACATATATAAACGTACAAGTATGTATATTTTTCTTCATAGTTGCAACCGACATACATTAGCATCCTAACCCGACATAGCTATCGGTGAATAAAAAATGTTAATTGCGGGGTTTTAACCGATCTGTGTACGTAAACAATTTGTGAATAAAAATTATAACTCAATTATGATAACTGCATCTGTCATAATAAGATATTAGAATGTTGGTAACGTCAGCAACACGGACGACTGAATAACGACATGCATCGGAGCGAACATAGGAATTACACCCTGTCCATTCGTTTATTTTCTATTTGACAGGTGTGTCTCATTTCGAATTTAGTGACACCCTCACACGTTACCGATTCGATTTGAAATAATAATCGATTTTTATTTCATCTAATGGCGCATTCGTTATGTGAAACCAGTTCGAAATTTAAATAAAACCTAGGCGAGTCACCTCTTTAATCATGTGATTCATTTTCCGTGCGTTTATAGTTGTTTTCATAATATCGATTTATCTTATTGCAAGATCTATTTTATAATCTGTGGTTGTTTGTCATGCACAGGGCACTTCGCTAAGTGAGCGCTACCCGCCAATCAAGTAGTACTTTATTAAAAACGGTAATTCATAAGCCGTGAGCTATCAAAAAGAAAATAAACGAACGGACAGGAGGGTATAAGCGACATGTGAAATCAATGCTGCCAACCTAACGATCATGACAGTTCTAAATACACAGTTATAGTAATTGTATTATAATATTAATTGCACATATACAGAGCTGCAACCGTAATAAAAACAAATGCCGAATATAGGCATATAAAAAGATACGGCGTCAAGAACCCCTGGCTGGCAGTGACGACGACTGAGAGAGCTGTAAAGAAAGTCATTTTTCAGTCGGCGCTCTTGGTATCTCCTCTTGCTTACCATCAGCAAGTCGAGGCCAGATGTCGCGTCCTGATAAATAAAGTATTTTAATATAATATAACAGCTTTGTTTAGGGCTTTTTTTAAAATATTATTTTGTTAGATTTGTTTTTGCATATCCCTATGGAAACATAGGTATGATATTTTTCTTTTGTAAGGCAGCCATTATTGATTTTATTGCTATCTGGCTAAAAAATCATTAGAAATTTTATTTCATTTATTAACCACAAGTATTATATTTATTTATAATAATGCCTATAATTTGAATAGGGCTTAGAGGTAGTTTATTTGGAGTGTTTCCCCTAAAACGCCAGAAATATAATTAATTTCTGACCATATTCTTTAAATCCGTTTTTTTTAAGTAAGTTTTTCTGTGTTTTTGAGTTTATAAATCTTTGTATATATTTTTATTAACATATGGAGTTTATAAACACACTGACATTATTTAAGGAAAAGGAAGAGATAAAAATACTTCTGCGATTGTAAATTCATAATTGCAAAAGAATAAAACGGGTCCAAACTCGAGCTTCTATATGTTGTACTTGTAAACGTGAATAAAATATGTATAACCCGCTTTTATCTACTTTAATTATGAATTAATCTAAAAGTCAGATTTACAAAAGGAGTTTTAAGGGGAATACTCCGACTTTTTATGCATACTAGATTTTAATTTATTGATTTAAAATTAGGGTAATATATTATTATTGAGGATTTTGCTATTTCCGTGGCGCCGTAATCTGATAGAAAAGAATACATTTCATTCTATTGAATCCATCATTATTTTACGGCGCTACGAAAACAGCAGTATTGCCTTATTATTATTAGAATTGTCAAAGTTTGATTTATTAGAAACAAATTATATTCTTTATATAGTAATTTTATGGTATTTACTTATAAGATTATTGTTCTATGCAACACCAATCTCTAATAAATAACTATTCTATTACTAAATTAAACCTGATTTTAATTATTATTCGTTTGACAAAATATTGAAGTGCTTGGTGATCGATTTCCCCAGCATCTTAAAGACAATATTATGATTTAAAACATATTTAAATTGTTGGTAAAATTATGTACTAGTTTAATTTGGCAACTATTTTTGTTCTGGCTTATGAAAAAATCTAGTATATCTATAAATTATTATATTGATCTCCATTTAAGAGTGCCTTTAGAGATGATTAGTGTGCGTGTAAATGTGTGAATTGTTTAATCAAAATCTCTTGACTTCGAAGCTTGAGGCGTCTGTGTCTATCTATAACAAGGGCCAACCAAATACGATTAAAATGTAAACATACTGTTTGCTCCACAAAATCGAACTTTCATTATTCCGTCACTGTTTTTTTTTCTAAGTCTATTTGTCTATGAACTTGTAGTAATGGCACCAAGAAAATGATATCGTTAAATGTGAATTTGAATATATTTAAAAAACGTAGTCAATTCGGGCAGCTTTGAATCAAGTTGTAACTTTGAACAAAGTTGGATAAAATTTTGTAATTATATTTTTGCAACTGCGTAAATCGGAACGCAAAATATTCATAGACAAGAGTTTGTTTACATTTTTATCGCGTTTGGTTGGCCTTCGGTATACCTAAGTTGCGTGTTTGTTTTTGGCTTAGAGAGCGCTACTTATCTGTCATTTCCATTAAACTTGGTATCGTTTAGGTAGGCACAACATTTGAAAGGTAAAAGAAGGTAAACGACATGTCATCGATAAATTAGCCATCTTATATCGTTGTTTATACTATACTAATATTATAAATATATAAATTTTGTTAGTTTTGGTCTTAGGAGATGGACTTGAAACTAATGATCCGATTTAAAGACTTCTTTGACCTTTATTTAGAATAGACGTTCAGGAGAAAGACAGGCTTTGTTAAAATAAGAGCAGATTTTGATGAAGATAAATTTCGTATTGTTAGACGATGAATGAAGGATCGTGCGTTTCTTGCGAACACCGTCTCAATAGTAAGAGAGGCTTTTTATAGAGTTATAGTATAGCTTAAAAGGCTATAAGACCTATAGCATACCTGAGGGATCTTAGAAATACTTAATCCTTCTTTTCGTGTATACACAGCTAGTTATATAGAAAATTATATGTTAAGGATTTATGTTTTATTTATTAGAGCTTGTATGAGGAGAATTGTGGATGTGAAGGAAGCGAGGGAGTTGTGTCAGAATCGTGGCAAGTGGCGCTCCATTGTGTCTGTCTATCCCCGTGGAAAAAAGGCGTGACAATTTGATTGATTGATTTATGAATTGTTATTTTTCGCATTATCATCAACATCATCGTCATCAGTTGATCATTGTCATTTTTTTATTTTAAATTTTATTTAAAAAAAATTATGATTCACTATGTACAAAGGTGAAATTAAAGCCTCCAGACATTCTCTGTCAGTTAGGCCATTGTCATTTTTTCTTTTTACCTTTTAAATGATGTGGTAAATAATTAAAACTCGTTTTATGTTGTATTTTCTTAGATTTTGCGCGAACATTTATTATTAAATTAAACAAATTTTATGCGGCTTACTATCGCGTTTATTTTGGTTTTGATTTTACAATTTTTTTATTATTCAGACGTTCCGAGAGCTTTGCAGCCATCATGGTCACGGAGAGACCAAATATCTATAATCTGTACCAAAATAAACGCGATAGTAAGCCGCATAAAATTTGTTTCATTCGTTTTATGTTATTGTCTCTAATTAGATTTCTTCCGTAACTTTTCGATATTAAATAATATAAATACTCCCTTTATGATACTTTACTCTAAATATATAATACTTATCCATTTATAAATCGATTGCTCTTACGGAAAAGGATCCTATACTAGTGTTAAACACTCGCTGCTGGCGGTGCATAAATTATCAGTGCGCTAGGGATGTTATGGAGCTCTGTAACCTTCACGGATATCCGTAATAAAAAACCTATCCGTAACCTAATCCGTTAAGAAAGTTTCGGATAATTTCGGAGAGGAGCCAAAGACTAAATGAAACATGTTATGACTGGCTTACTCTTAAAATTCCTTAAAAGTCTAATATCCGTAACCGAAATCATTCGTAACTATCGGATGTTCCGAAAAAAATACATATCTGAAACCGGTATAATATTATTCCTATATCCGTATCCATATCCGAAATTCTATATCCAAAACATCCCCAGGATCGACGTGTGTGTTACGTCACTTACTTTTTTTAACCCCCGATCAAAAAAGAGGGGTGTTATAAGTTTGACTTGTCTGTGTATCTGTGTATCTGTGTATCTGTGTATCTGTGGCTCTGTGTATCTGTGTATCTGTGTGTCTGTCTGTGGCATCGTAGCTCCTAAACGAATGGACCGATTACGATGCGGTTTGTTTCATTTGAAAGCTGACGTGATCGAGATGGTTCTTAGCTACAATTGATGAAGATCTGATCAGGGGTTTCAAGGTCATCAGCTCGATTTGTTAGCTGCGGTAGCGATCTTAGACGCGCTGTTTAGAACGACAACCCTTGTACGTCGCTATGCGACGAAGATTGTTATTTTATGTCAAATAAATATGCCATTGTTAAAACACGTAAAAAATGTTATAATTTTTCCCTTAAAATATTCAAATGGCGAGGTTGGTTTGCAGTTTAGATCGATTACCTTGATTGAATATTTTAGGGGAAAAATTATAACATTTTTTACGTGTTTTAACAATGGCATATTTATTTGACATAAAATAACAATCTTCGTCGCATAGCGACGTACAAGGGTTGTCGTTCTAAACACGCATAAGGCTGAGAATACACGTCCGATATTGCTGAGCAAATTATTTACAAATCGGAAGTAGGAATCGGACGTCTATTTTGTTTCTGTATTCTGTATGAAAACTGCACCTTCAGACAATCGGATCGGCCATAAAATCGTAAGCGCCTTGGCGTTGTTTCCGATTCTGACATCCGATCCGACTATCGGATCTGACGTGTATTAAGTATTCAAACAAATGTATGGTACGAGTGCTTTTCGATTGTCTGATCAGACAATCGGATCGGACTATCGGAGAGGAAAATCGGACTTGAATTCCCAGCCTTATAGGTATTTACTTTACTTTTAAACAAATCTGTGACTTAACATTTGAAATAAAAACATATACAAATACATGTGTGTTTTATCTGGTACCACTGAGCTACTCTGATGATGGAACTCGAAGGTAGGAGACGAAATCCTGGATGTGTTCAAACTTTTTTTTGGTATACTAAGTTTGGACTTATTAGATTTGTCTTGAAGGTAGGAAACTAAGTGTAGAAAAGTTAGTGCGATAAAATAAAACATTCCGGATCTAAAAAATCTGATCATGGATCCTCTCAGATCAGCAAATCAACAAGAAATGGACCTATAGTGCTTTAACTAAAATTGTTACTCACTATGAGCCATTAGCTGGACCGTTATCAAATTAAAGACCGAGAGTATCTGATGATGCACCATTATGAATCCTCTCAGATCAGCAAATCAACAAGAGATAGAACTATAGTGCTTTAACTAAAATTGTTACTCACTAAGAGCATTTAGCTGGACCGTCATCAAATTGAAGACCGGGCAATCTGATGATGCACCATTATGAATCCTCTCAGATCAGCAAATTGATATCAATTGATCAGCAAAAAAAGAGATAGAACTGTAGTGCTTTAACTAAGCCTTTAGCTGGGCCGTTATTAAATTGAAGATCGGGAGTATCTGATCATGAATCCTCTCGGATCAGCAAATCAATAACAGATAATATCATAGTGCTTGAACTAAAATTGTTACTCTCTATGAGCCATTAGCTGGGCCATTATTAAATTGAAGACCTGGAGTAGTTATCTGATGATGCACCATAAGAATCCAAGGGATATTAAAGGGATATAACTATTGAGCCATGACTAATGTTGTTTATTACTATAAAGCTGATGATATGACCAAAGTGGTTCCAGGCGTTTCGGGGGTTCCTTTAAAATTTTAATTTTGATTTTATTAATATTAAAATCGATAAATCAATGGTGCGTGATTATGCATTCCATAAGACTCGTAAGTGCGACAGAGAGCGCAACAGGCGTCGTTCTGCTCTCACATTATATTGGCCCGCAAGGCAGTAAGTGTTTGACATTTGTATAACAATTTGGACTTAAAATTTGGTATAAATATTATAAGAATTACCATTGAAAAGTTACATTTGGGATTGCAAGTCGGAGCACGCAATTTTAGTTTTTGAGTAGCACGCAATAACCCAACTCGGGTTAGTGTAAAGTTAAATCCAATTTCGTTGGTTCGCAACTATTGCCACCCATCTTGTAATCTTGT
Source organism: Tinea trinotella (assembly GCA_905220615.1). Taxonomy (NCBI): domain Eukaryota; kingdom Metazoa; phylum Arthropoda; class Insecta; order Lepidoptera; family Tineidae; genus Tinea; species Tinea trinotella. The sequence goes on from HG992312.1 coordinate 12,137,056, forward strand.
AAGAGGGCTGCGAATAAGTTTTACTTTTTGTCGGGCAACCAATTAAAATTGCTGCCGTGCACTCTTAAAAAACGCAAGTTTAAAAAAATGTAACATTTCATCTGGTAACTGGTAAAGTTTCGTCTCATACGTAAGAACTATCGAAATATTGTTGCTGTTTATAGAATCTCATATTTATTTATGAAAAGAACACTAATAGTGTATAGACATAGATATACACTATATTCGCTATGGCTGTGTAGATAGAAACACCAATTGGGTATTACCTATCTGCCGATACCCGCTATAAAACAGAATTATCTATCTCTAATTTAATCTATCGTTAGTTTATACTGCAGACTAGTTGCAATACCCTAATACTTTTTTATTTTCATCTAGTCTAAAAACTAGATAATCTTTTTTATAAAACGAGCTATAAAAGAAAAGAAAAAACTATTTAGGCGTTTTCTGGTCTTCAGAATATCATGTGGCATGTTCTTATACCATCTAAATAAGATATTATATCTGTTATAAATACATACATAGTCCTAGGCTTTGGTTTAAGTTGCATATATGATAGCTGGGTTATTCTGAAAGGAATACTTTCATTCGTAAGAGCGGGACAGCTATAGTTATGTCTGTCCAGCGCCTACCACGTAACTGCAATTATATTCCTAATGGACTTTATTTTGACAGATGCACACTATTGGTTGAATTTGTGTCAGACTTTACAAATTTAACCAATCAAATATATTCATGTTAGTGTATATGTCAAAATGAAATTCATTGCATTTGAAGCCCTGTGTCAGTCATATTAAATGTAATTTGTTTATGCAAATTAAGTTTGTGTATTTGTATTAATAGTCATTAAAATATTTCGTGTATGCATAACGTATACAACAGAAATTGCATCTTACCACTGTAACATATACTTTTTGTTATATTAGACAATGTATGTTATTGTATTTTTTACATTATTATTATTAATAAAAACTCGTATGTTAGTGCAATCGCAAAAATATTTATAATAAATCTTATTGAAATTATGTTTTATGTTTATTTCATTATCTTACCTTTGCGATTTTACCTTGCGATCATCCACAGCTTCTGTGGTATTTTTGATTTCGTGTAGACAACTCCATCTTATATAGCACAAGCTCCGCTGATATTATTCGAAGTTATAACATACTTCAACCAAATAAGAGGCGCCAATCACTCAATCAAATTGTCACGCCTTTTTCTCACAGGGATAGGCAGAGACAATGGAGCGCCACTTGCCACGATCTTGACACAACTCCCTCGCTTCCTTCACATTCACAATTCTCTTCATACAAGCTCTTTTGTTATGCGTAGATTTCTGTAATATTTATTATTAATATGCTTGATATTGATATATCTGTTACAGATTTTATTAGTTAATTATTTATTTATTACGCCATCTAGTATTGAATAGCGCCAATACAAGTTTAAAAAATTACCAGTAGATGGCGCTTTGTTTTTACAAACATTTTCAAGTGTATAACTAAATATTTAACTTTAAGCCATAGAGATATATCTAAATTTTAAAAAACGCTAACTTTTCTGCAGTTTACTGATTGCAGGCATAAAGTTAAATTAGCCTTATAAAAATATGTTTGTAGTTATGTGCATTAAAAATGTTTTTTTATTGCTGCTCGACAAATGATAAGAAACACGAGGATTCGATTCTCTTAAAAATTTTGTCCCACTGCTATTTGACGTCTTCATAACCAATTGGGTGACTTATTGATAGTCGCGGCTTAGTTGGAGCCGGCAACTTTCAAGCTGATCCCGAAACGCTGCTAAGTTAAGTCTGTCTGTGTCAGACTTAACTTAGCCTGTCACTGTCACCTAATGTGGTAATACTATCCCGGATCGGTACACAAGGCAAATGACCATTAACAGTATGCCTACCACTCTTAGTAATAAAATACCAGGTGTAAGTGGTCTATATTTACAATACAACAGTAAGAGGTTATTTTAGTTGCGTTGGCATATATTTAAAAATCTATGCACAGTTTACGCGAATGTATTTTGGGATACGTGTAGTGATAGTACATCGTAAAAACAATTTGGAGTATTTTTTAAATAATCTTGTTATAAAAAACTATTTTATTAATAATATTCTATTGAATTCGTCCCATGGGCGCTCCTTTGTCTCTGCCTAATCCTGAGGAAAAAAGGCATATAACAATTTTATTGATTAATTGAATGCGTCCGCTACTGGACAAAGGATCCTTCTCTCTTTATGGGGCGTTCTCACGGGGCGAATTTAGTTGATCAACTGCGAAATCGTTCGTGATTTGAACCGTCTGAACAGACTTTCAATCAAGTTGAAGCAATAAATATCTATTCAACAAAAGTTAAAGACCTTTCGACTTTTGTTGATTCATTTGACAGCTGACAGCGAATCGACTCGTCTGAACTTGTTCGTTCAACTTGCATTGAATAATCAGTCAGTCAATCAGCGCGATTGAGTACCTACGTACTGAATCCAGCATGCTGGAAAGTTTCGAGGGTGATCCCAATCTTTAAATCTGGTGAGAGGTCTTGTGTAAGTAACTATAGACCAATAGCTATACAGTCTCCTTTTGGTAAACTATTTGAGAGTATTTTATACAATGGTATTAGAACTCAACTAGTTCCCTGGTTTACAGATGCCCAACATGGATTTCTGCCTGGAAGGTCTACAACTACTAATTTATTAACCTTCCTCAGCTATGCCACATCGGCAGTGGATGCTCGTAGACAGGTGGATGTGGCGTATTTCGATTTTAGGAAAGCGTTTGACCGGGTGGATAATGACATATTGCTCCGGAAGATGGCTTTGGCAGGCTTCACACCCAAACTTCTCCGCTTGTTTGCAAGCTATTTTTCAGATCGAATGCAGTATGTCCATTATGGTAATTCGAAGTCGGAACCCTTCTATACTAGGTCAGGAATAAGCCAAGGGTCAAATTTGGGCCCCTTAGAGTTCCTCGTCTTTATAAACGACCTCCCGAATGTTATCACCAACGATTGCCAAATTCTTTTATTTGCTGATGATGTGAAGCTGGTGAAGTCAATTGAAAATCAGCAGGACTGTCTCATATTTCAACACAACGTAGATAAGGTGCATTTGTGGAGTGTGGAAAACCACCTTGATTTAAATATCGAAAAATGTTCAGTCGTATCGTTTTCCAGATCTCAGAATGTTATTTGTCATCCTTACACACTGACTGGAGCCCCACTCACACGTCATGATGTAGTGAAGGATCTAGGAGTTCTATTTTCTAGTGACCTGACCTTCCACTTGCATATTACTAAAGTGTGTGCCAAGGCCAGGAGAAATTTGGGATGGGTTATGAGACAAGCACGGGATTTTTCTGACCCTGCTACAATAACTGTGTTGTACAATTCGTATGTCCGTAGCGCTCTGGAGTTTAATGCCATAATATGGAATCCCAGAGAAAGCACATACACGCTAATGATAGAAAAGGTGCAGAAATTGTTCCTAAGAGCTTTATACAAGAAGGTCTATGGCTATTATCCCTTTTTGTACCCTACGGCATTCATTCTTGGTATGCTAAATTACAATTCCTTGGAGGTTAGAAGAAATAGGACGTTGGTCTTATTTATTTTAAAAATCCTAAAGGGTAATTTGTACCTACCTGAGGTGTTAAAGCGTATCTCACTGTTCGTTCCTAACAAATATCTACGCGCGCGCGGGCATCGACTATTCGCAGAGGAGAGTGCTCGTACGCACTTACTGCGGAGCGCCCCTGTCTCCCGTGCAATCGTTTTGTTGAACGGGATCCTACATGGCAACATGAATTTCGACGCTTTCGCATCATCGGATGCACAAAGCGATAAAATTGTATTGAATTACTTGGAGCGATTAGGTTAAGTTAGGTTAGTAAATTAAGCTTAATATTAAGATTTTTTGTAAGAAATATATTGTATTAGTTGGGTTAAGTCTGTAATGTACAATATTCTGTTAAATAAATAAATAAAATAAATAAAATAAAATAGAATATTGCATTCCTCTATCACCAGTATTTTGTTTGTTTGTAAAATAAATTGTGAATTGTGGAGTCCACATCCACGAGAAAAATGCTAAAATGAACAGATAGTGTAATAGCACGTGTAATTTTGAATCTATTATTATTGAATCGTGAGAACGCTACCGTCAATATTTGCTTTCGAATTTTTGTTTAACGATAAATATTGATCAACTAAAATCGCCCCGTGAGAACGCCCCATTACCACACTGTGATCTCTTGCCATCTAACTGGCATCTTGAGATTGAGACTTTTAGAGTGGTAGGCAGTGGTGCCAAGTCTGCCGACCCAGGGTGGTACCACCACTTACAAGTACATATACAGAGCGTAAAGTGACTTAGTGGCGTTTCGGAATTAGTTTGTAAATTGCCGGTTCCAACTAGCCAGTCATAGTGGCTACTACTTACAGTTATTGAGTTGTAAGTAGCAGTTACTTCCATTCATAGACCGCACTATAGCTGAACATTAGGCAGGGTGCTGTCAGACGTTGAGCCACAATAAAAAAAATCTCGACAAAATTTCTATGTATTCTAAACATTTTATACACAATCAATAAAAAATCAAAAGCCTTAATCCAGAAGCGTAGCGTGCCACGATGTTTGCATAAAATTAAAAAAAAATATTTATTCATCATACTTATATCTATCTGTTACTTTTTCCAATTTCTTTACAAACATTTCTAATTAAATATATACTCTTTCTTTTTTTACTTTTGTCATTTGTGAAATAAAAACAATTTGGGAAGTTTTTATTAATTTTTGTTTACGCATGTATTATTGATACGGCGGTAGCTACGCCCCTGCCTTAATCCCATGTTTGAATCCTGACCCAACTCTCACACTTCACATCCGTAGGTTAATTCTAAAAATATAATTTAGCAACAGATTTTGTTACGTGCATGAGAAAGGAAATGCACTTCCTTGTAAAAAACGATCGTTAGTTTACGATATGCCATTATAATACATTTTTTCTTAAATAAATCTCACGCTTTATAAGTTCAAGTATTTGCTATTGAAACATTTTCTTTGTTTAATCATTGATCATTATTCTTCAAGATATTGGATCATAAGTATAAATTGTATATTTTTTGTTTATTTATTGGGGCTTATTTATTTATTTATAAATCTCATGTGAAACAAGGCAGATCCAGGAGGGTGTTTGCCGACCAAATCGGAGACATCCTCAAGAAAGCTAGGTTGCCTAGTGCCCATAACCATATAGCTTGTATGAAGAGAATTGTGAATGTGAAGGAAGCGAGGGTGTTGTGTCAGGATCGTGGCAAGTGGCGCTCAAGTGGATCGTGTCATTGTCTCTGCCTATCCCCGTGGTAAAGAGGCGTCACAATTTGATTGATTGATTGAATTATAAATTGTATATTTTTTGTTAATTTATTGTGGACTCACCCGCCTGATGTTAGGCTGGAGTGCGGCCAATAAATGTATGCGATTGCTACTACAATTAAATAACTACAGAAGCATTTGCATCCACTATTTTGGAACCGGCAACTTTTAAGCTGATCCCGAAACGCGACCGAGTATACAATGTATTTGCATTTAATAATTACAATTACATCAAATTAAAAAAAATGGTATAAAACCAATATTTGTTCCGACCGGGAATCAAACCCGGAAGTTTACGCGTGTGGTAAACAGCGCTTATTATTTTTCTTCATTCCATTGATAATCTATTTGTTTGTTTGCCATTTGTGTTAACTGTTAAATGGCATTTTTTTATATATTATTTATATTTTTACTATTAGATGTATGTGTAAGTTAATAGTAGATAAATAAATAAATAAATTAGAGCAGCTGCTATGGAATGCGCATAAAATAAACACCAGAGAGTAGAAAGAACCATATTGCTTTCCGTTCTGAGATAATCACACTGATCTCATATTATTGCCTAAATCAAAATATCTTTTATGTAAGACTAAATAAAAGTAAATCGCGATAGACGTGCAAGTACTTTCTAAAACAAATACTTTAATAAAAACTTATATTATTTCAGTTATGTAACAAAGTGACCTGTTGAAAGCTTTGTTTTCTTATTTTACATTCACGGTGATCTATGTATTGAAAGGGTAGAGCGTTATATAAGTTATTAGGTTAATGGAAATAATAATAAAAATGTTGCACGCATTGCTTCCATTTAGACCCCCGGGTTCGTCCCTTTATAAGATTAAATCTGTTAACACGGGGTTCAGTCAGCACTTACAAATATCCATTTTTAAAATACTTAAATGATTATAGCGTTTGTTTTGATCTATTATTCATACTGTTTTAATCCGAATACTTTGCAGTCATCGTTGTCGCTGGGATGTCCTTATTTCGTGAACGATATTTGTTATGTTGTGACTTGTGACTGGTAAAATTTGACATATTAACTATGTACCATTTTATTTTATCGTAACTAAGTACTTTTTACGTATATAGAAAGGTTCTAAAGTGGAGACCACCGGAAGACGCAGCGTAGGTAGGCCTTCCACCAGGTGGACTGACGACATAGTGAAAGTCACGAATAACCGGTGGATGCAACTGGCATCTTGTTCGAAATGGCGCTCTAAGGGAGAGACCTATGTTCAGCAGTGGACGCCTTCTGGCTGATAATGATGATATGCGTCACTATAATATACTTTGGCTTTAGTTACTAAGACATATATAAGTAATATAAATAGAGTGGAAACAAATACAATAACAATAATATTAAATAGAACGATATGTGGGGACGAACTTGCGAGTACTAAATGAAATACACTGACAGCATAACTTATAAAGATATAACTTTGGATAAAAGAAATATGTATCTGCTATGAATAATACAATCTATCATCGTTGAACTTTTGTTATAATTTATTATTTCATTTTTGAAACATGAACATTGAAACAACAACAAAAATAATTGAGTTTACTTTCTTCAAATTATATAATACCTAGTTGCGAAAAACTTTTCGAAAAAGTTCTTAGTATAAACTTCGTCAAACAATTAGCAAGTGGGAGCAGGTAAGTTTTAAAGAAGGTTTTTTTATATAATCAATATAAGAAAGCTGGGTTGCCTAGTGCCCATAACCATAGAGCTTGTATGAAGAGAATTAAAGATGTAAGGGATGCAAGGGAGTTGTTTTAGGATCGTGGCTAGTCGCACTCCATTGTCTCTGACAATCGCTGTGGAAAAAAGACGTGACAATTTGTTTGATTATTATATTACGTCTTAAACCACACAGGAATAGGCAGAGAAAATTGAACGCCACTTTTCACGATCCTGACACAATACTTTTCATACATGCTTTATAGTTAAGGGCACTGTGAGCCCTTACTAATGTAACAAATAATACAACTTATTTGGCCGGCTTAGTGATGGCGACTGAGGCAACCGTTAGCTAAGTGACTTTTTCAGTCGTCGGCGCTCTTTATCTTCCTTTGCTCTATCAAGAAACGTTAGTTTAGATGTAAAGTCTATAAAAGTAATCTATAAAAGAAATAAAGTACAATGTCTTAGTATGTATGTAACAATGTATATATGTAGGTATGTATATCTAATAAGGAATTAAGAATAGTAAGTATTAGAAACGCGAGAACTGTTTCACAAAATACATTAAATGCGAACAATCCACGTAAATCGTATTCAGATATCGGAACAAACAATGATCCGACATTTCAATGGGGCAGGAGAGCTATTCTTGTGGCATCCGAAGGAGTAAATCAAGACGAATTGTACGTATAAATCTACTTTCAAATATCTAGCCCATAAGTTCTATTTTTCCCAACTATGTATTTAAAAAAAAATAATTTTAGAATATTCCAATGATATCCAGCTTTATTACTCTACAAAGTACTGACGAAAACTGGATAGAAAAATCAAGCGATTGGTCAACTGCAAACCAGGGATTGAAACCGGTAGAGTCCCCTCACTCTTTCTTAATGACGTTTCTAAGTGTTTGTAAAAACCAAATGAATAAATGACTTTGAATTTTGAATTTTTGTCTCTGAAGCTTAACGCGCGATTTTTATTAATATGGAGAAATTCCCTGCAGGGATTTAAATTGTCACTACTTCATAATCCAGTATATCTTATCTCAGTGTGACTACTGAAGCAGTATGTTTAACTATTTCAAGCAGTCATATCCACTATGCTGGCCTAGTTGATACCGGCTGATCTTACAAGCTGATCGAAACATACGAGTACACGAAAAAGAATAATGCAATATATCCTACGAATATATACGATTCGAAAATCTCGAACGTGTTGGAATTTATACCCGGGTAAAAGTTATGTCAACATTGGGTTGAGTTGGTAAAATTTTCTCAAGTTTCACAAATCCCACGGCTTACGTTTGAATGGTGAAAAGCAAATTGTAATTGTTGTATATTATGTTCCCATCTTTTAAATTATGCGTAACACATAATTGCAAATGGCGTTTAATATAGCAATTAACACATTGTATAATTATGTGACTTATTATGAAATATTCACAGTATTTTCTTAAATTTTGCGCGGACATTAATTAATGAATTTATGCGGCTTGCTATCGCGTTCATTTTTGGTTATTGATTCCGACGTATAGCTCTGCAGCCATCGTGGTACCGGATAACAATAACAAAAAATGAACGCGTAAGTAAGCCGCATAAATTCATAAATTAATGTAGTTTTCAACCGAGAATTTCTGGATTGCAAGACTTGGCATTAATCGAATTTATTCTAGAATAAGTAAATAATAATCAGTGGACTGGAAAAAGTAAGATCTTTTTTTTATTTTTTATTGTGACTCGACATATGACAGCACCTCGCTTGATTCTAAGCCGAAGTGTGGTCCATGAATGAATGTCACTGCTACTACAATTCAATAATTGTGAGTAGCAATCACATCCACTATGCCGGCCTAGATGGAACCGGCAACTTACAAGCTGATCCCGAAACGTGACCAAATCACTTCATGGTCTGTATACTTGTAAGTGGTGGTACTACCCTGGGTCGGCAGACTGGGTACCACTGCCTACCACTCTTTAAACAGGTTTTACTTTTTACAATAAAATTAATTTGATTTTGAAAAAAAAAAAAGATGCTGTTTTTGTTTTTTTTATTTGTCATTATTGACATATTATAACAATTAATTCTAAGACATAATTTTAATTTTTGACATACTATTAGTTTTTTATTGACGATTTTTACTATTTTTACTTATCACTTTTTTATTTTTACCTGTCTATTTTTAATTGCATTTGTAATATTGTACGCTCAATGGGCAAAAGGTAGAGGACCAGGACCGTCTTAAGCATATTCAGCGCCGGGGTGCGAAAGTCAAGGCTCCGCTCGCGTGGTCTCAGTGTAGTAGGTACCTATCGAAGTTTATGGCGGTCGGCATGCGCCCCCTAGGACTCTGCGCCCGGGTGCACCGCACCCCTTGAACCCCCGGGTAAAGACGGCCCTGTAGAGGACTGAATAATATGTAATATCTAATGTAATACCTACTTTTTTACAATAAAATTGATTTGATTTTGATTTTAATTTAATTATTTAAAATATTATTTATCATCTAATATTCATGGAAGTGGGTAATCTGATCATATATGTTTCGTAAGTCAGCAAGGACGTCAATCCATACATTATTATAAAAGAAAGTGCTTTGAAAACCTGTGTTGTAACATAACATTGTCTTCGTTTGATACAATCAATAAGTTACGTGTAAAGTTTGAAGTGTGGGTTAAACTATTTTTTCCCGGGTAAACTGCTTTAACTATTGCTGGGATAAACGCGTGACGATTTGATTGATTGATTGATTGATAAGCTTTATATTAATTGGAATGGATTAACATAATGTAGTGACAAGGATTGACAAAGGAATGCTTCGATGATTTTGGCACATGGAATGAATGAGTGAAAGTAGATTGACGAAGGGATTTTATAAATCTAATGTGGATAGATGCGTTAAACAAGATTACAAGACAGTCCCAGGAGGGTGTTTTCCGACCAAATCGGAGACATTCTCAAGAAAGCTGGGTTGCCTAGTTCCCATAACCGTTGAAGATAACCGTGCCATCTTTGCACCAAAAAGGCGTGACAATTTGAATGATTGATTGATTTTTATTACCACGGGGGTAAAATGACCAAGGTAAAATAAGGTTTACATTCTCTTCTAACATTGCCAGTAACAATGTTATCGGATGTGTTGAGAGATTGTTTTGTTCTGCGCTGTGTTGCTAGCTGCCAACTCACAGACCGTAACTTTAATCTATTATCTTTAAAAGTAGGTATTTATGATAGGTATCTATTATACCACCTAATGCTGTCGACCGAATCGGCAGTCGAACTAAAAGGTGTAATACTTTATCACAGTATATGTGTTCTTCAGATCTCACAACCTTGGATCTTTTAAGCGAAGCGAGAAAAAGCACCACTAGTCGCGTTTCGGCATCAGCTTTAAAGCCGCTAGTCCTAACTAGGCCGGCATAATGGACGTGACGGCTACTTTTTTTATTGTGACACGATCTGACATCGACCCGCCTGATGATAAACAAGGGAAGATCCAAGAGTAACGACGACTGAAACAACCAACTTAGTTCACGGCTGCCTCAGTCGCCGTCACTTGCAGATATTTAGCCGTAGTAGCAGTCGGTATGTAGAGCTGCAATAAAAATAATGCATAGTTAATTTAAAATGATATCTTTTACGCTAGTTAATTATGAATTGAAATTGTTTAATAAATAGCCTATTATAAAACACATTAGATTACGAAGTGCGTCGACATAAATAAATTATATTGATTATTATTAATCTGCGAGAGTTCATTCCTCTACATAGCGTGTTTAATACATATAAATCTAATAAATTAAATTGGTCTGTGACTCTAAATGATAGGACACGCAAACAACTACTTCTAAGTAAATACTAAGTAATGGACTAGATATACTATGTATGTAGTTCTCAACCAAGCACTGTATTCACCTGATCCATATCAGGTGAATACAGTGCTTGGTCTGATGTTTTTCTATTTCCCAAGTTAAAATTACCACTTCAAGGATTTTGAGTCGACAGAAGCCATAAAAGAAAATTCGCTGAATGAGCTAAAGGCATACCGCAAGTAGCCTACGAAAAATGCACGAAGGACTGGGTGAAGCGGTGGAGATGTTGTATTGCAAGCATTGGGGCCTACTTTGAAGGCGATAAATGATGAATAATTTGTATTTTTTGTTTTCTTGAAAAATTCCCGATACTTAGTACACAGAATGTAAATCAGAGGTATAGTTCGGCGCAGACTTTTGATTTGCGCAGTATAGGGATCGGCTGATTAGAAGAGCTCTCTCTGTACGTCTGCGGTTCAAGCAAGTCGGCCAATCTATATAGTCGTGCACATAATTATTAATATTTTAGATTTTAAACACATACGCAAAACGAAAAGTAAATAGGCAACAAAACAAGTTACTGCTCAGCTCCAATTTCAGCGCTCTTTTTCTGCCGGGGGATCTAGGTGGCCTAGGGACAAACCAAGAGTTTAGGGGGGGGGGGGGGGCAATGTTCAGAAGAGAATTTCTTCTGGCTAATGATGATGAAAGAGACTTGTGGATGCGGAGGAAACTAAAAAGTTGTGTCATAATCGTAGAAAGAAGTGTTTCATTGTTTCTGCCTATTCCTCATGGTATTGAGGCAAGACAATTTCGTTATTATTTTTAAGATTCCCAGATCCAAGAACGCCGACGATTGTAAGAAACAAACTTATTGTTGCCTCAGTCGATAGTGCAATTTAAGTAATTTTCTAGTCTCATCTAGCTATAAAAAATGCATTTAATTAGTATTACTTTGCATACATGTTGGACAATGCCTTCATAGGTGTACAATGACAGTTCGATTATTATAAAATATATACATGAGATAAGATACAAAGATGGGATTGGTAAGAAATAAAATCTAGAAATGTTTATAGATTTAAAGTAAACTAACAATTTATTTGCTAAATAAACTAAGGGTTATTTGCTGAATTTTAAATTTAAAATATGAACTAATATATCAAATGATGAACGAAAGCAGCCTTTCCCAACCTTTTCCAAGGGCGGACCCCCTACCGCCACCTTACCATGATCCGCGGAACCCTAAAAACTTATTTGCAGAACTCACATATGTCAATCTATTTTATTCTCAAAATGTCAATCTAATGCAGTGTTTTTGTATGTAAAAGGCTAGCCACCTATTACTTGACACATTATTCCATCTAGAAACTGAAAAAGGCAAAATGGTCTGACTCAATTCGGCTGTACCACTATGCTTTCGTAGTTTTCTTGTTTTGTCCGCGGACCCCAGGGTCCGCTGTTTTAGAGTATAACGTGAACAAGTGTAACTCATAAACAACTGACCAATAAGGCAGAGACGTCAATTTTAGGATTTTGCCAATATAAGAAAATATATACAGTGTGTGGGGGATTTTACGACAATAAATTAAAACAGCGTCAATATTACTTCATAGGATACTTTAAAAAATATCAAATAAATTCTAACATCAAAATTTAAATAATTATTATTTCAAACAAACTTAATACCATAAAAATATAAAAAATAATAAAACACCATTAATGTACCTATGATCACTGACCTGTGATAAGAGCGGCAACAGCGCACTTGTCATTGTACCTACAGTATTCTCAAATTAATAATGCGCATGGATCTTCGTACTTGTGGTATTCCCGGAAACACCTGAATCATTGAATCGTAAGAGCCCTAAACAATGCACTTGCATTTTGCACCTTGTTGCAATCGAAAACAATTCTTCCGACGACGCTCGGGGAATACGACCGTTGCCGAACAGTGACATAGATTTCTATGCGCATTATCACTTTGGGAGACCTGCACGCCTCGGGGACTTTTGGCGGCATCCGCCAATAATGATGAACAAAACTAATCACAAAAAGCGTCGCACAATTAATTCACTACACAATAAAAAAATCTTACGTAAGGACGCGCTACGTCACGGGCGCTGCGATGCACTGACTGACTTACTTAAATAAAGTTTAAACAAAAAGCGACTAACATAGAAACAAAACAACATATTGTTATCCCTTTCGTACATACTCAATTCTCAATAGACATGAGTGTGTAATAAGTATCTTCTTCAGTTAGCATTATTTTAAACTGCATAGGTAGGTTAAATAAAAATAAGTATGATGATAAGTGTCCTTCACCTGTGTCATATGGGTCAGTAACAAATACAGCATGTAGTAAAATTGCAAAATGAAAAATAATGTCTGGTGGCTAAAGTAATGGATATTTTTGAATGATTTTTTAAATGTGGTTTGAGAACATCATTAGCTATCCGGGTTTTAATTTATTGTCGTATTATCCCCCGACACTGTATATTTGCATTTGGAAAACCCGGAATTGTAAATTGAAAATCCTTACTACTCTTTGACCACAGTAGTAAATAGATAACCTAGAATAATAATAAATAGTCAAACTTTTATAAAACAAAAATAACGTAAACAAAGTGCCATAGTAGGCAACCGCAATGTTACTATTTTCTAAGGCATAAAACAATGGGCATTGTGGAGAAGCCCCTTTTACTTGCACCTAAATTGCTACCTGATTATTAGTAACAAGTGGTGCTAACTAGGAAAACAATTGTGCCTATTGTTCTTACGCTATTCTTACTCTACTAACGAGTAACGTACCAAGAAGTAAGTTAGAAATCCACCAATAATACAATGCGACCGTGGTGTACTGCAATGGGCTCAAAACCTTTGATATATCATTAACTTTGGTCGTCCTGTTTATGTAAAACAAGCACTTTAGTAGCTTAATATATAAATGTAAATACATTTAAAAAAATATATTATACATTGCTCACATTTTTATTATATTGTGACTCGACATTTGAAGTTGGCCTGCTGCATGATTGATCAAATCGATCAGTTCGCGGCTGCCCCATACGACGCCGCCATGCCGGCCAAAGGTGCTTCTTCCCCCAATGCTTGAAGGTAGCAAGGTTAAAGGATGGGGAGAACACATGGGATGGCAAATCATATTCAGTTATCATGTTTAAGCAGATGCCCGGGGTACTCCACATTACGCTTTTCTTAATACACAACAGTGAAATGACTTGTCCATGAACTACCACTGTTTCTTTTTGTGCCGTTTTCCAGCGTGGTTAAGAGAGGGGAAGGGAAGGGCCGGCAAGCGGGCTGCGATCGAGCACCGTCTTACGGCCGGAGAGGAGGGCGGCAAGCGTGGTGCGCTCGGGACACTGCATGGGCCCTCACAAAATGCTAGTATGGTATGCGTCGGTAAAACCGATACTGCAAGAATACTTGCGGCCTTTCCCTATCCGCCACTAGGGGACGCGCTCGATAGGAGACCAGCAACTCCACACGAGGATAAAGCAGTGGTAGTTCGTGGACAACTCATTTCGTTGTCTTGTATTAAGAGAATTGAAGTTGTGGTGCCATTCCAGCTTAACACCATAGTTTAAAAGCTGATAAATATGCATCTTTTTATAAATATATTTTTATCATTTTGAGTTGCATATTGATTAGATATCTGTCAGTTTTCGAGTAGAAAGGCCTTGTATTGGGAAAAAACGTATTTTTATTATCTTTTATTTAAGTAATAGATAGGGATTATAATATCGATGATTATCGAAAAGAACAATCTTACTTTACATCCTTTTTAGATGTACAGATCTGGTATTCTAATAAAATACGTATTATGAGTTTTAAAATAAATTGAGTTTTAGAGAGAAGGCAAGTCCGCAAAGTCCTGGGTTCGATTCCCAGTCGGAACAAAGGTTTGTTTCATACCTTTTATTTGTTATGTTAAATATTTAAATCAAATATTACAAATATTTGTTATTAAAAATGTCATAGGTATTTCCTATTATGAGAGTATAGACAAGAAATTCTGAAAAATACGAGTACAAGTACTTGTTGGGAACACGAAGTGACATGATTGTTGTTTATAAAAGTAATTTCTATTTGGTATTTTAGTTAGGTACTAATGTTTAGTAAATTGTCACAGACTGTTGAAATTATTGTTTATAGTTATTATTAATTTGTAAGCTGTTTAATGTTATGTATAATTTAGTACATTATATAAGTCATGTTTATAATTTGTTAGTGTGCCAAATATTAATTAATTTTTCACGCCTTTTTCCCACAGGAATAGCAGAGACAATGGAGCGCTATCTGCCACGATCCTAAAACAACTCCTCCGCTTCCTTCACATCCACAATTCTCTTCATACAAGCTCTACGGGTATAAAATAAAAAGGTAACTAATTAAACGACGAGACTTTTTCCCAGTATCAGAGGTCAATATACTATCTTAAAACAATACACGCTGTGGGAATCCATTATTTATGCACACTGATAAATTAAACTAGAACATAATTCATATTTATATATAATTTATTTAATAAATAAGAGGACATTGAATATAATAACTGTTGTTGAATGAATAAATTCATATATTATTACATTTTTATTAAACAAAATAACAAAACTGCCCCTTTTGCGAGACAATTTGGTTTTAATTAGGTTGGATTTATTTTAATTAGATAATAACTAACTTCTATTCATATATCCTCATATCTCGTTAAAAAGGATTAATTATGTTGGAAAGAAGTTTATAAATTAGAGGTAAGAGAAAGGATAAAACAGGGACTACTTAGAATTGTCTTCAAATGAACTTATGTTGGCACAACCTTAACGTAACTGACGTCTCTGCCTAATTTACCTGACAGAAGGGTAAGTTGTTTATGACATTGAGTTACGCATTGACCTTATGCATTTGGATAAGCTCGGGAACTTAAAATTAAAGTCTTACTACTTTTTGATCACAGTGTTATGTACCTGTTTGTATGATACAACCATGTATAGTGTAGCTTGTCTAATTGAAAATGACGCGCCCCTCCACTTTATTAGTTTATTTAAATGTGTGAATGCAAATATTTCTTACCATAATTTATCAGCGTGCTCCTCCTTTTGTGTCCAACCAGCAGCTGAATAACCAATTACAATTGCATTTTCGGTGTGTTGCATTCATATTTTATGTTTTCTCGTGTGCGCAAATACGGCGGAGGGGCGCGTCATTTCAGCTTAGACAGACTATAACTTTGTTTATATATAAATGTAAAAAAAATGAATTGACACTTTCCACGATTCTGACACAACTCTCTCGCTTATCTCATATCCTTATGCCACATAAACACTTTCTTAAGTATATTTTTATCACCAAGTTCGCGTCACAGCGCTCATGACTGATCATTTTCAAGTGCATTACAATGTCAATATTAAAAAAGATAACATACGTGTTTATTGTTCTTAATTTTGTCTCATATAAAGATAATCATAATACTAGGTCATTAAAAAATTAGGTCAAGTTACTTAGATAAGACTTTGCTTACTATAATTATGCAAGCTTTATGCCGACATAGTGACGACAACTGAATAAACTAAATTAGATTTTTCAGTCGTCTTGATCTTCCTCTTAACCATTGGGCAAGTCGATTAGTTAGAAAACGACCAGACCCATTTTGGAATTGATGAATTTGCAAACCTCAAGTAATTTTTATTGTAAATAAATAAAATATGAACTAAACTTTTAGCCATTAAAATACCTATAATTTTGTATACATTTTTTGCGCCCAACATAGTTTTTCGTTAAAAACTTTTTTTTTCTTCAAACGTACGTACGTCTTTGTTTGTTATTTAAAGAAATAAACATCGGGAGCTTGCCTGTTTGGCGTATTTGTTTACGATATACTGACTCTACAATTAAACAAAAACTCAAATTAATATAATATTTCTTTTTTATTATGTTTATAAAAAAAAAGGTAATGACACCTACTTAGCCTAGAATGTAATAAACGGTGTTTTTTTATAAAAACTTAAGATATGCATCAAGTCTCATCTAAGCTAGACATATTAACTTTCCCACGTAAATCGCCGCCGCAAATGCGTTCCGGCAATGCTGCAGTTTGAAATAAAAATATAGTACTATCCCTGACAGTTGGTAATGCGCTTTGATCGTGACGTCACACGACGGATTGACGTCATAGTGACCTATGACTGTACTGTCAATGTAACCATCAGAAAAATAATTATTTAATAGGTACGTCATGTTTTGTTACTATACTACTTTCTTTAGAAAAACCTACATATTAATATTTTCCTAGATTTTGCGCAAACATTGATTAATGAATTAAACAAATTTTATGCGGCATATTATCGCGTTTATTTTGATTTTAATATTACAATTTTATTTTATCTCCCCGACGTTTCGAGAGCTTTGCAGCCATCGTCCTAATAATAAAATAAAATTGTAAAATCAAAATGAACGCGATAGTAAGCCACTTAAAATTTGTTTAATTCATTACCTACATACCTAAATATATATTACTTGATTGATATTAAATTAAGTTGCCGACTCTTGTCTTAGGACCGTTCATGGATTTAGTCAAGGCAGAGTGCGGTATTCTTCGTTTGTGTACATAAAATAATCAATCGACTTAATTTCTACAGGGATAGGAAGAGACAGGATTCCCAGTGTTCATTACTAGTATCATAGCTTGTATGAAGATATTGTAGATGTGATGGAACCGAAAGATTTCTGTCAAGTTCGTGGAAAGTGGTGATCCGTTGTCTCTGTTTATTCGTGTAGGAATTAGGACGTGACAATTTGATTGATTGATTGTTTTTTTCCCGTGTACTGTACTTTGATGTTGCGTGTTCATTTTAGTAGCAACCATTTGTTTTCCAAATTATTTAAATCACGGTTGCATTTCAATACTACTGTGTTTCGCAACAAAACAATCATAGGATGGAGAGTGTTTGAAACCGTTACTTAGATTACGAAAGTTAGTACTTATTTCCTGTTTCTGGTTTAATTTTAATTCTTTTAAATGTCTTTTGTGCTCTGAGTCAGTCTTCAAGAGAAAGGACTTAATCGTTAAATTTAGTTTTTAAGCGGATTAAGTGTTATATTATTTGTAATGTTGGTACCAGAATAGGTTATTGTTTTTTATGACGAACTTCTGAATTTGTGGTATCCTTAAATATTTTTATAGTTCACTATGCCGGTGGTGTTTAGCGCTAAAGTCGTCTCAAATTGATCCTAAATATATTACAACTAATCTTCAAATAAATTACAACACATCAATCACACAGGGTTAAGCAGAGACATTGGAGCACCATTATACACTATAGTGGAATAACTACGAAATTATAACTCCCTCATGTACAGAGGTTGTCAAATTTTAGCACCAAACGCCAACGAAACTAGAAAACTAGAAAAAATTCTATCAAGATTCCGACAAATTCTATCCAATTAAAACATTGTCAAAATAAACATATTAATGGATTAGAAATATCCGTTTATATCTAAAAGGAAATACATATAAAGAATGTGTACTTATAACTAATAGGGTATGATTCTACAAGATCCAGTTGCTAAATGTGGTATGAAAGTTTTCTGTTACTTTTAATGCCTTATAAAATAATCTTGTTCGTTTTTATATCCGACCAAACACAAAGAAAGATACATACAAAAAATACAAAGTTAATAAAAAAAATCATGACGTCTTTGTTCCCACACATATAGAGCATCACTCAAAATTAAAGCTTAATTTTATTGATTTCTTGACAATAGTCATTGGTGACTTAATCATATCTATAAGTAATATTTTGGTTAATATCAATCAGATATTGAGACCATAAATATAACAAAAAAAATATACCTATAATAGGTATTATGCAATCAAGAGGATGATAAAGCCCCATGAACTAAGGCCTATCGAACTAAGGCAACCGTGGTGTAGTGGCAGTGCAATGGTTACGCGAACCGAGAGCACAGGTTCCAAACTTCTTGCTGGTACCAATGTATCTTTGATAAATGTACTTTGATTGTCCTGTTTCTATAATACAAGCACTTTAGTAGCTTAGTATAGAAATGTAAACAAAAATAAATAGACTAAGGAATCCGGGTGAAATAATGGCTATGCGCGATTCCAGTCTGACTGATTCTTTTACATTGAAAACATCATATGTACAGAATACCTTTTTTATTGTGACTCGATATATGACAGCACCCTGCCCAATGTTAGAATGGAGTGCGGTCCATGAATGGAGGCGACTGCTATCACAGGTTAATAACTGTAAGTAGCAGTCACATCATCTATGCCAGGCTTGTTTGAACTGGTAACTTACAAGCTGATCCCGACATTAGGTCACTTTATGGTCTGTACTTTACCGAACTACTTGACCTAACGCCCTAATCCCAGGCCTTTCTTTTATCTCCTCGAGACATTTCCAACGACACAACTGTTCCAACTGAAGGTCGATCTATCCTATAAGCGAGATGAATAACGTACTGATGGGCTGATTTTAGACTGTTTTAGGGCTGACAGACAACAGCGCCGTAGGTATAATGATTCGTCTTAGACGAAGGACTTTTACAAAGTTTGATTTTAATTGTTTTAGGTATTATTTTTTAATTTATTTTTCTTCAAGGATTATTAATTGTACTGCGCCATTAGAGCAACAAAGATTTTAATTTATGTAATCTGTTTAACATTTCGTAATACCTACATATATTTTTTATTTGTAATTTTACGATAATTTTAAATATAATCGGACAATAAAATTGATAAGAATTGCATTAAAATCTTGCAAAACGTATATAAAATTAAAAGATAATTAAATGAATCATCGTTTTCATTTTATTTGAGTTCATTGTTTTATCAATTCATGCAAATGATTCTAAGCGGTTGAGTTTTATTATAAAAAAAATTACTCGAAATAAACGCGATATTTACGCCTCTTAAACATATTCAATTAAACAATATTCGCGAAATATTCAATAAAATGTTTTAATCCTCTTCTTTACGATATATAGTATGTGCGTTATTTTTACATTATAATTTTATGTATGTTTTACGGTCTACCTTTTAATAGACGGCACGATTGACCTTTCACGTTGCTTGGCATTAAAAATATAAAGAAAGTTGCTGTGTGCTAAAGTGTACACGCGATTTGTGACGTCAGGTGACACGACCTGCGAAGGTTTTGATCTCACGTTTACTTGTATGAGAAACAAAATGTCATTATGTAATTTTAAAATTTCACTAAAATTGTTCCTCTATGTTTAAATTCGCGGTTCACAGGGTTTTACTTCATGCTAAAATATTTGATAGAGCAAACGTCTCTTCATGGACGTTTCTCCAGGACGTTTCTCCATGGACCAGACTCTAGACCAGTGTTTCAAAATGTGGGACCCACGCCCCACAGGGGGGCAATTCGATACTTAAGGGGGGCAATTTAAAAAAGACTCGACACGAATTTAACCCTTTCGCTTTGGGTTATTTAAATGCAATCGGTGACAAATTTAACAAAAAACGAAAATTCTTAAAAGAGTTATCATTTATTTTTCTTAAGGGAACAAAACATTTTTTAAAGATTAAATATTATGTATGGGGGGCATACAAATTTTAGAAAAGTTAAGGTGGGCATGGCCTAAAAAAGGTTGGGAAACTTATTAGGCTAGGCTAAAGGTGCTATTCCATCGGCGACTGCAGTCTGCGGTCTGCAGTTGCCGGCGGAATCACATATTAAACGGACATACATCGTCGAAGCTAATTTAAAAATATACGAGTGAGCAGAGCCGAGAACTTAAAGTTGTTTTAGGATCATGATACATTTCTTTATTGCAATGCTTCATGCTCACGACTTGATTGATGGTAAGCGAGGTATGAAAGCGCCACCGACTGAAGAAACCGACTTAGTTTTCAATTGCCAAATTGTCCTTACCTATCACTGTAGAAATAAAATATGAGATTTTAATTGATTGATTTGTTTTTTGAGGGTATGGTAGAACTAATTTTTTTTGCTACTGGTAACTTGGTACTCTAAACTGAAATTGGACTGGGCATGTTATCACTGCTGCATGTCTTTATTGTGACGCAACATTTGACCTCGAACCGCCTGATGATAAGCAAGAGGAGATCCAAGAGTGACGACGACTGAAACAACATATCTGATGCGTTATGGGTAAAGTCCACTACTCAGTGGACTCTAGGTTACAAAATACATCGCGTTACGGTAATTAAACTGTAGTATCAGTTACCTTCATTCATGGACCACACTCCAGCCTAAATCAGGTGCTGTCATATGTTGAGTCACAATTTAAAAAAGTTCGTTTGACTTATAGATAATATAGACATGAGCTTTCTCCTCGTTTCTTATTTTAAAATTAACAACTATTGCTGTATGCCGTATAAAATCTAATTAAAAATAAACTAGATATAAATCCATTTTTGAATTGTGTTTAGTTTTTATAGTTGTCGTTGCTAGGCATTAAATATTATTGATTTTTTTAATGACGTAGGGTCATTGCACTTTGCTACATTTTATAGACGTAATAGACATTTTGGTTATTTTGTATGTCTGTCTGCGGCTACGCTTAATTGCTTTTGTGGGCTGGCATATCTAATGTATTTTTATTACCACACCGAATGACGTGATACAAGCCAAGGTATCACAAATACAAGATATCAACGTACGAAACACATGTTTAGTGTTTGCAATTTCCTAGTTATATTCAGACTGTCTGGTCCGGTAGGTTGTCATTACAAACTCGAGTAGGAAAAGTTCGATCGAGCTAATGTCATAGTCACATTGTTTGAAAATTTCTTTACTATGCTGTTTTTTTTTATTGTGACACGGCATTTGACCTCGACCCGCCTGATGATAAGCATGCCAAATGTGCTTCTTTACGCATCGCATTTATTAGCATGGGCATGTTCTTAGCGTGCAATTAAGGTGACCGTGGACCGCAAACCGAGAGCACGGAAAACACCCTCCAGGATTTGCCCCGTTTACCGCATCCATCCAAATAATATCGATGATAGGTACATCGATCTTCCGGCCAGTGGTTCTGAACTGGAGGCTCTTGGTTTTTCATTTCGAAACTACTACACCACGGTCGCCTTAAATTGTGTGGGAGGAATTGACTATAGTACAGCGTACTCTCAATCGACTATGAATTGATTTACAAATTAGGAATATCATGTTTTGTCAAGTCTTTAGCTATTGGTTTTGTACTGTCTTATTTATGTTCTAGAAATCTAGATAATAATCACGTATCTACCAACACCTATGTTTCAAATTGGTACGTACGTGTGTACGAAAGTAAAGAAACCGAGCGAACGGTATTGTTTACGATTTTGGCTTCATGCTCCATGTGGTAACTACGCTTGCATTTCTGTTTGAGTGCCTGTCTAGCTGCAAAACGCAAAAGCACAGCTGAGACAGCTGAGGCTGGCGTGGCGTCTCCATTTTTTATTGCAATAGATATCGGTGCACGGTGGAGAGATCGGGCGGCGCGAGCGCCAACCTACCGAGCGCGCCAGTCAGCCGCCGCTCCCCGCCGCGTGTGCGCGTTCTGCTCTGTGTGCCCAATCACCGAATCGTGCGCTCACCGACCGCGCCGAATTGCACACCGTTAGCGCCCCAAATGACAACTAATGAACCAGAATTCCAGTCAAGGTAGCCACATGCATGTTTGTGTTAACTTTGTATGAGCTTTGATAACTCGTTTATGCCACTTGTGAAGTGCAGTGTTGTGTAAACCCGGCGAGTGAATGCGGAGCGATGGACGAGGTGCGCCTCTCGGACTGGCCGGAGCCACCTGGCTCCACGGCATGGTTGCCGGCTTATGGCTTCCAGCATGATATTGTTGAAAAGGATGATTATTTTAGTTCTAACGGTGAGTGCTTTGTTTGTTTACTCACAACAATAACGCAGCAGCTGTTCATTATCAAAATAACCACGAAATATGGCATTAAACACAAAGATAGTTTTGCGTCATTATGTTCTGTATAGCAGGCCTAACAATATTTTAATTATATTTTTTTAACCTTTATTAGTACATTAATAAGTTTACCTATCTCTACTACCTACATTTTAAACCATTTCGTCTATCCAAGCTTGAGATCTTGGGCTATCAAAGCTTTAAATGTTTGTTAAATTAAGCTGTAAATAAAATGATTTGGCGCTCTATTGTCTGCCTATCCATGTGGGGAAAAGGCGTAACAATTTCATTGATTGATAATTTTAATAAGTCAATTAAATGTGGCGTTACATGTAATATGTATTTATCTCTAAGCCGAGGTCACACTTCAAATTGAACAGATTTTTTAATGTGGCTCGAGATTGAAACAATGCTTACAAAAAAATGTCGGTACTAAGTTCGAAATATCATTTTCAGTGGTTTTGTCGCTCTCATTTTACTCGTTTAATCATTTGTTTCAAACCCGAGAAACAAACAAATAAATTACTACTTCCGGTTCCTCATTCCTTCCCTAACATATTTTAAAAGACGTAAAATTCTGATATGTTTATCCCCGTAATAAAATATTAACCATTCACAAGTGAAAGTGGGTGTAATTATGGAAAAAAGCATGACGATTTCAGTCACGGACAGCTGCCCTTTAGATAACTATTTCACCTACTTTACTTTTTGTTAGCATTTAGTAAAGTTAAGTAGTGAGTAGTAACCGCAAAACCATTGTTTCCAATATCACCGAAATATTAAACAGTGCACGTCGACTTGCCTGATAGTAAGCCAGCAAAGGGAGGTCTATATCTATAACCCAATAAAAAAATTGCTAACTCGGTTTATGGTGGCTGCTGATCCCTTAACTATGTCAATCAGAGGTATTTTGTCACGCTTCGCCTAAAATACCAAGCAGTTCGCTTGTAGATTTTTGGATAAAGAAAAGACGCTCCTAATCGTTTGGATTGCTTTTCATTTAGGTAGTACCTATGATTAAAACATGCTGTACTTGTTACTTATATTAACCTTAGTGAAATTAAAAAACATTACTTAAGTGGAAATTTATACTTGAAAACCTTCGAATCATTTTCTGATAAGAGATTGATCTTTAACAATTACGAACTAAAAATAATAAATAGGCGTAATAAAACAAATCAAATCAAATTGTCACGCCTTTTTCCCACAGGCAGAAACAATGGAGCGCCACTTACCGTGATCCTAATACAACTCCCTCGCTTCTTTCACATTAACGATTCTTTTCATAAAAGCTCAATGGTTATGGGCACTAGGCAACCTAGAGTTCAAAAAACGATAAGTAAAACAATATTAAATAATTTATACAGAAGTTATTTACTAGATTCCACAACGAAAGAAATTTAAATTGTTAGTTTCACAAAGAGACCAGTTAACTGTTCTCTAAAGATTTGTGGCGACTTTTAAGGAAATATTAGGTGACGTCACACGGACATTAACAGAGTCAATAACCATTTTATTGCTGAGCTATGTTGTTTGTTTGCCTGAATACAACGTTAAAACATTCTAAGTAAAATTGTCAAACGACGAAATTCATAAAACCTTATAAAGCCTCGTGCCCTGCGGTCGCACCCGTAATTTTACATCGTAGTGGACAATTGGTGTCCAGTCTGACGATCTAGGGTACTAGTACCACCACTACTAGTGTGCAGACCGGGATGTGGCTCAGCTTGAAAGTTCCAACATAGAGGTAGGTACTAGTTAGTGGTTACCTAAATAAATAAGAAGCTAAAGTTAGTGCTATTCAAAATTACCTCAATTATCTGAATGTTTTTCATATGGCCAGTCCTACGGCGCAATCGATAAAAAAATATTTAAGCGCTGATGTACAATGTACATAATCTGTTTATTATGTACATTGTAGATAGGTATTAAGGATTTAGCATAATAAACAGGTAGACAGTGTATAATCCAGACTTAAAACAGCAAATTCAATAATTATGGTTCAATATAGGTTACCTGGTTGCCTGTGGAATATACCTTAAATAAATAAATACAAAAACACATTTAAAATGTTTCACTGCAGGTTGTGATACATATTTTTCTAATAATACTTAATAAACATCATTTTTCTTTATTTCTCGTATTATCTAATGACAAAATATAATAAATTGCAAATTTAATAATCTTATTTTCTTCAATCAACAAAATTTCGTAGAACAATTTTCATTGTAACCTTGATAATAACTAATGTTATCATATTAGCTTAACAAATAACTTTTATTAATCAAATATTACCACAGGTGTCTGTTTATATGTTTTTGTGAATGAATTTTGTTTGGTTATAATTTTGTACTCTTACAACAAAGACGAGTCTGCTGAATTAGTGTTTTTATTTATTTTGAAACTTTATGCACTACTTAAGTACAAAGGCGAACTTAATTCCGTCAGACATTATCTGTCTGTTTACCTTAAGGGCTAACTGAAAGATAAAAAGACCAAGTTTCCAATAAAATAGATACTCACATTTTCCTCCCGCCTCTTCCCATAGGGATAGGCATCAAAAACGAAACACTATATCCTAACACTGACACAAACCTCTTGATTCCATCTCATATACAATTCTTTTAATAGAAATTCTAAAGTTCTGGGCTCTATAGACAGTACAGAACAGGCCCCTGCTTTCCTCAGGTCCAACCCAGAGGCAATCCTATGGGTTGGTCCTGTTTTATTCTTCTACTCGTTTTTGCTTAATAAATTTCTTCCTTCGGTCTCCTTTTAACCGGTGGATGCAACTGGCATCTTGCTGTTTGGAATGGCGTTCTAAGGCCTCCCCCGCCTATGTTCAGCAGTGGACGTCTTCTGACTGATGATAATGATAAATCTCCTTTCATCCTTTCAGTGTTCATTCAGTGTCCTTTTATTTGCTAACGTAAATAGCAAAACTCTACAATTAATGCTTTAAACCTGAGGTTCGAGAGGTTACTGCGGAGAAAGCATCTACGGAATATTATCCTGGATAATTGAAGCGCTGTGTGAACTAACATCGACCGAACCGGCATAGTGAATACGGCTGCTGCCAGCTGAGACCTCTATTCGTGGTTCTGGCTCTAGCTTAACATCGGACAGGGCGTTGTGATAAGACGACCTAAATACACATGACAAATAAAATAAAAAGTTATATACGTACTTTGTATAAACGTAGCGATCCCACCATTGGATAAGTGTGACCTTTGGGGCAAACAGACTCGTCCGACTGCATGCCTCCAGTCTCGAGGGAGCGGAATTCACGGCGCCACTTCAATTATTCACATTGTGCTTTCAAACCTCTATGGCATTCACAGGTTTTAATGATTCTTCCCCACTTGAGTAAATGCTACCACGGTTTACGCAATTATATAATTTGTATAATATTAATAACTTTTGATTTGTTTGAGTGTATTTGTATAATTTTTTTTGGTATCTTCCTAATTTATTCAATTTATGTGTGTATTGTTTTTATTATATTGTTTGTTTTTATTTATTTTTTGAAGCTCACGCCGGGCCTTGCTTGCGGCTGTTTACGGCTCGACCTAGGTAGAATCTATCTTGCAAAATCAAACTGAAGTTGTCTTTGATTATTATTTTCATTGTGGCTCGACATATGACAGCACCTGATATTAAGCTGTAGTGCGGTCTATGAATGGAGGCGACTGCTTCTCCAGTTAAATAACCACTGTGCCGATCTAGTTGGAACCGGCAACTTACAAGCTGATCTCTAAACTTGACTAAGTCACTACATGGTCTGAAGCAGTAGTGACTAGGCAAAAAAATAATAACTCAAGTTCTTAAACTAAAGTCGTTTAAGGAACAGTGTTTCTTTTCTAAACTAACACACTTTTTAATACATTTTTAACATAGATTTAATTTTCTCACTGTAAAAAGTAACGGTTTCTGCAATAATGGTTAAAGAGCAATTTAAGAGTTACTGTTACCTAGGTAATTAAAAGATAATAACTTTATGTAATAAAAAAACAAAATTAAAACCAAAGCGACCGTGGTGTAGTGGTAGTGTAATGGCCACGCAAAACGAGAGCACGGGTTCAAAACCACTTGCCGGTACCAATGATTTGATATTTATATACTTTGGTTGTCCATTTTCTATGATACAAGCGCTTTAGTAGCCTAATAACAATCAATCAAATTGTCACGCCTTTTCCCCACAGGGATAGACAGAGACAATTGCCTCGATCCTGACAGAACTCGCTCGCATCCTACACATTCACAATTCTCTTCATACAAGCTCTATGGTTATGGGCACTAGGCAACCTGGTTGCCTAGTCTAATAACAATGACAAAAAAGGTATTGAAGTTTAACTAGTTAAACATTTGGATGTTCTATTAAAATAAAAATTCTAAAAGACATAGTGGACCGCTGGACACACTCGCTGTATCATAAGTACTTATTGTTATCGCTCGCTCAAAAACGACAACTGATGGGGAAGAATGGTTCTAGAGTGGAGACCACGAGCGTAGATAGCCCTCCCACTAGGTGGACTGACGACATAGTGAAAGTCACGAATAACCAGTGGATGCAACTAACATCTTGTCGTTCGGAATGGCGTACTAAGGGGGAGGCTTATGTTCAGCAGTGAACGCCTTCTGGCTGACGATGATGATAGTTATGTCTACACATAACTATCATCTCCAAAAAAAATTATCTACATAAGAGGCATAAAAGTGATCCCAGTTGCCAACTGGCCCGGCCCGTAGTTCTACCATTAAATTATCTCTTGAAAAAAACTTAAGTTATGCATTTCAAGCTATTGCAATAGTTATCTTCACTCGTTGCAAAAACCAATCTCAGAGTTCACTTAAAATATTTGTTATTCAGTACTACTTACCACTCAATTCTGAATCTTATATCTATCAACACAAAAGTCTATTTGCATTACAATATGTTTACATTGTCCTTGACGTGTCTCAGATCTTGACATTTGAGATAAACGGGAAGACAGATAAGAAACAGAGTGGTAATCCGACTTAGTTAAAGTTATACCACTTTTTAGTCATTAGGTTCGTGTAAAAGATGCATTTAATTTGGTTGTGTTGTATTTGGTTTTGCCATTAGCCAAGGTTGGGTGTTGCTAAAAATAAAGTACTGCAATTATTTTACGAATGCATGCTTTATAAGTACTTATTTATATTCTTCGTTTAAATAAATAAGTACAATAAAATAAATTAAATTATTTTAGTGAAATAAGTGAAAAAAATATTGTTACTATGGGCATAAATTATCTTTATATCTTTCATGGAATTATAGTCACTTTTCACCATTCTGACACAATTTTCTCGTTTCCTCACATCCGCAACTCTTTTAATACAAGCTCTATAATTAAATAATTAAGGGCATTGCGACTTGCGAATTGTCTGCTTTTAAAAAATGTCTACTGTTTAATGGAGGACCAACTTATTGGGTAGTCTTCGTTTTATTATTTCACTCATTTCTAATTGAATGAATCTGTTTTATTCGTTTCCTTTTATCCATACTTTTAATGTGTAATCTAAGTGTTTAATTTTTAAATTAATGAAATTAAGATTGTGTTTTACACAGGGTTGGTAAAAAACCTTTTAGTTTTTAATTTTACGCACTTAAAATTACTATCTAATGTTCCAATATGTTCCGATATTAGTTTTTATTTTTATTTTTTTATTGTGACACGACATCTGACCTCGTCCCGCCTGATGATAAGCAAGAGGAGGTCCAAGAGTGACGACGACTGAGAAAACCGGGTGTGTTTACGGCTGCCCCAGTCGCCGTCACTATGCCGGCCAAAGGTGCTTCTTCACGCATCGCTTGAAGGATCCAAGGTTCTTATTGTTCTTAGTAGGGGAAGAAACATCTTAAAGTTTTTAAATAAAGGGGATAACTAGGTAAATAACCTCCTTTTCACGCGTCATAAGGACTTTACCGGCTTTATGAAGTGTATTAGAAATAAAGACTTTCTCAAATTTCATTTTATTATTAAAATTGTGGCGAATTGGCAAAAATAGAAAGCATTAGAGATGAATGACAAATACATTATAGATTCAGCTTAATAATTTATTTCGAACTATTTTGAGTACTAAATGTTTATTAGATTTCATTTATCAAAAGTTGTTTTAAATCCTGTTTTTGTTTTCTTAATGTTTTTAACACTGTTTTAAGTGTTTTTAAGCACCTCGCGGATAAGGCACCACAGGGATAGGCAGAGACAAGGGAGCGCCACTTGCCACGGTCCTAACACGGTCAGCGCTATTTTTGTCTGCCTGGTGCTGGAATTCCAAGAGCGTCGACGACTAAAAAATCATTTCAGAATCCAGTCGTCGTCACTTTTTATCCAACTACGTCGTTGTTTGTGTTATTTATATTAAAACTATACATTCTCGTATCGTTTTACTCCCATTATTTTTAAATATGATATCTGCTGCTCAACTGTCTGATAACGTCAAATAAAATCTCGAATTAAAATTATTGTGAAATTCAAGACTCGTGTAGACAAGAAAGTTAAAAATATATTCAGAATGAAATAATTTAAAATCAAATTCTAATAAAATCCGCAATGGTTCTCGTGGTTTCAACCGTGTTAAAGACTAAAAATATATAACAGCCCAGTATGCCCAGATATGACTTCTTGAAGGATCTTGTTCCTTTTTTCTGTCCATGAAACTGGGCATAGGTCTCCAAACTCGAATTCCGAAAGCGTTGATCTTAGTATTCGTGATACTACTTTGAGGATAATACACGGAGTAACATTATCCTCAAATGGTTGGATGACAGATGATGAAAATTTCTTTCATCAATTTTCATCATCTGTCATCAATTTTCATCATCTGTCATCCAACCATTTGAAAATAATACACGGAGTAATATTATCCTCAAATGGTTGGATGTCAGATGAGAAAAATTAATGAAAAAAAATTATAAATCAAAAGGTAGTGGAAAGGTAAGGAGAAGGATTTTATAGGGCCATTAATAGAGTTTGTATAAGAATTTCGAATGTGGGGAAAGTAGGCGAGTTGCGCCAGCATCATAGAAAGTAACGCTTCAAAGTCCCTGCTTTTTATTTCTTATTCTGACGTGACATTTGACTTCGACCCGCCTGATGATAAGCAAGAGGAGGTCCAAGAGTGGCGACTGAAAAAACCGAGTCAAACCAGTCGCCGGCACTATGCCAGCCACAGGTGCTTCTGCCTATTTTAGTGGGGATTAATTGATAATATCAGAATTTTATTATTAAAATATGTTACAAGACTAAATATTAATATAATGATAATATAGTTTTTAATGAAGTGAGTTCATATTTAAAAAACGAATCCGCCTGTCCACCCACGCTTGTATGTTTATGGTCATGATCATGAACGAAAAGACTAAATATTTTACTTATACAAACATACGAGCAAATGTAAAAATATATATATATTTTTTGTGACTCGACATATGACAGCACCCCGCTTGATGTTAAGCTGTAGTGTGGTCCATAAATGAATGTCACTGCTACTACAATTCAATAATTGTGAGTAGCAGTCACATCCACTATGCCGGCCTAGTTGGAACCGGCAACTTACAAGCTGATCCCGAAACGCGATCAAATCACTTCATGGTCTGTATGAATTGTATAATTAGCCGTAGACCTTGTATGAAGAGAATTATGGATATGAAAGAAGCGAAGAAGTTGTGTCAGGATCGTGGTAAGTGGCGCTCCTGCCTATCCCTGTGGGAAAAAGCGTGACAAGTTGTATGTTAAATATTTTCATAATATTTTATTACTAAGGTTTTTTACATTTCAAATTATAATAGTGCTTATATCATAGAAACTGGTAGACTAAAGTAAATATTATATCAAAGATATATTGGTGCCGGCAAGTGGTTTGGACACCACGGTCGCAGTTAATTAGGACGTTAGTTTTAAAATTGAATAGGCTAGTTAGACGCTTTCTGCTATTAACTGTTTAATAGTACAATACTTTATAACTAAATTTCGAAATGCCGACAAATATATTTTGCAATTGAATTTCTACATTTTTCTCCAGAGTTCATTGTATTGTTTGACCTTACTTCGAGTTTTGACCGATATAAGAACTATAAGAAAATATAATATTATTATATTATATTTTTTAAGGTTTTTAGTTTTAGGTTTTGTTTTCTAGTATATGTAAAATCAATATTATAATTTCCTTTGTAATAAACTTTTGTATAGAACTTATGTACTTATAACAATTAACCTAATTATCTTTATTTGGTGTGATGAACTAAGAGTCTGTTGTAAGTACGTGCCTTTTTGTGGTTGTAATGGTTCGTATTGTTATGAAATTTGCTAGTGTCAAATGATATTAGTTATATAGGCGGTCATGGTGTAATACTCACGCAAGCCAAGAGTCCCGGTTCAAAACTATTTTTCGGTTACCAATGTATCTTTGATATATATAAAGTATATAGCCGAAAACGGTTGATAGGCCAGGTGGTGACACAGTTATCAGAAAAATAAATTAAAAAAAACAAGTTAAGTCATTTTAAAATTATTGACAATAAAAAAAAAATAGTAAATTGTCACCCTGTGATGATCTTTTAAGTACTGTGACTACAAATCTTTACTACAAATCAGTATATTGTTTCTTGTTTCTATGATACAAGAACTTTCATTAGCTAAGTATAGAAAAGTAGTTAAAAATACGTGATATTTAAGTAACAATCATATTGATTCATAACTTATAATTTAATAAATTAAAGATAATAAATAAGTTTAACTTGACATATGACTGAACCTGATATTAAGCCAGAGTGTGGTCTATTAATAGACTACTACTACAGGGAAATAATGGAAAGTAGCAGTCGCATCCATTATTGCACCAGTTGGATCCCTATCAAGCTGGATATATGAAGAGATGTAGATATAAAGGAAACGTGAGAATAGTGTTAAGAAATAGACGATCCATTATCTCTGCCTATCCCTGTCGAACTAGGGGCGTGACAATTTGATTGATTGAAAAAAGTAACCTACATTTTTTTTAATGTCACGAAAAATGCTGACTTGAGGTTAAGCTGTAGTGCAGACCATAAGAAGCGCCTGCTGTGACAGATGCCGCCTTTAAAGCTGATCTCCATAACATGCTGTCGTTATTTTTTTTATTGATAAAAAGGTTACCATAGGCGACCAAGGATTTATATCAAACACTCATTGAGAATGGCGGTTATTTAAGTCGCTTTCATCTTTTGTGAACATTTAAATATAATAATGGGGCAGAGCAGCAACTAACAGCTGTCCCATCGTTTGTTTATGTTTCTGTATGTTTCTACCGCGACGTTTATTGCGAAATCATTATTGCATCTAACCCCTGATACATGAAGGTAGGATATATTCTCTGCCATTCTCTACAAGCAATGGATTGGCTCGTAGAGAATGGCAAACAAGTTTAAGAGCGTCTTTTGTACTATAGCCATCGAAATAAAATAAATGTTATTTGATTTCGATGACTATAGTACAATAAATGTATACAAAAATTGTATTTATTAATGGGGCCTCGACAATTAAGAAATACCCGGTCGGGGGAAGCATCAGCATTTTGTCGACCGAATCGGTAGTCGAACTAAAAAATTCAGTGCGTCTTTTCTTTGTAGAACAATCGATAAGTGGAATGCTTTGCCAGCCCATGTGTTCTCTGCATCCTATAACCTTGGATCCTTCAAGCGATGCGTGAGTCGCTTTGGTCGGCATAGTGACGGCAGCCGTGAACTAACACGGTTTTTTCAGTTGTCGTCACTCTCGGACCTCCTCTTGCTTATCATAAGGCGGGTCGAGGTCACAGAAAAGTTTTTTTTATTGTGACTCGACACATGACAGCGCCCCGCTTGATATTAAGCTGGGAGCGGTCCATGCATGGATGTCACTGCTACTACAATTCAATAACTGTAAGTAGTAGTCACATTCTCTATGCCGGCCTAGTTAGAACCGGCAACTAACAAGCTGATCCCGAAACGCGACCAAATTACTTTACGGTTTGTATACTTGTAAGTGGTGGTACTATCCCGGATCGGCAAACTGGGTACCACTGCCTATCACTCTTTAAAACTACACGTTATGATATGATTGAATGAGCCGCTTTGATTAACCAGCTTCCTGTAATATACTCGTACACATGCGAGGAGAAAGTATGTACCTATAACCTCGTTTAACATTCTGAGCTCATCGTCACTTGTCGGTGAATAAAAATATTTTTGTTCATTTCAATGTTTTGTTTGTATATATAATATATATCGTATTATGTTGTAGGCCAGCGACCGTAATGTAGTGGTTGTGGTAGTCGTAGCTTCGGGTCAAAACAACTTCTCGGTACCATCTTTCATATATGTACTTTGATCGTTCCGTTTCTATGATACAAGCAAGTTTAGTATGTAGCTTACTATATTTTTCAAATTCTGATTAAAATCAGGCGGGTCGACATGTGCCGTCGACCCGCCTGATGATAAGCAAAGGAGGTCCATGAGTACCAACGACTGAGAAATTCCAGTTTGTACACACCTGCGTCAGTCGCCGTCACTATTCCGACCAAAGTAAAATGTCAAAAACAAGATAACAATTATAATTGTTTTTGTTTGTTTATAGTTTTTTTATTAAGACGCGTAATTTGATCTAAACTTAATATCAGGTGAGCAAGGCACGGACAAAAGCTCTGACGTCTCAAAAACACCTTACGGTTGCCTCTGTCGCCTCACTATGCTATGAAATATTTAATTTTGACCGGGAATCGAACCCGATGCCCTAGCGTAGCAGACTGAACTCTCCCTAATTGAAAGTCATTTAAAAATAGAAAAGGCTGAGGAAGCGTTTATTATCGAGACACAAAATCCGTCCTCGACTTTCCTGTTGGTAAGCAAGGGGAAGTCCAAGAGCGCCTTCGACTGAATAAACCGACTCAGTTTTCTGTTGCCTCAGTCGCTGTCGCTAGCCGACCAGTCAGCACTTAATATAAATCCGTAAATTATATAAACATATATTAAGTAGAGTGAAAGTAAAAAGAAATTTCTTTAGTTATAATAAAAATGAAAAATGCTCCGATTTCACATATAATGAATAGTTTATGTTGTTATGTATTTTGTAATTATTACTTTGTTACTAATAATCTTTAATGTACATCGTTATGGTAATGGGCAACCGCTAATGTTATGGAATCACGGAAACCACGCTATATCAGGCATATAAGGCAACCGTGGTTTAGTGACAGTGAAATTCACGCAAACCGAGGATTCCCGATTCAAAACCGCTTTACGGTACCTTAATGTAACTTCCATATATGTATAGATTCCGGCTGATTAAAAGAGCGCTGGACGACTGCAGTAAGAGCAAGTCTGCGCATCTATTCTGTCGTGAAGAGCACAACAGAATAGATGCGAATTATGAATACAGTAAAATACAGTAAAACAAATAGTAAGTAGGTAACAAAACAAGTTACTGCGCAGCTTCGAAACCAGCGCTGTTTTTATTTGTCGGAGTCTATATATTGGTCATTCTGTTTCTATGATACAAGTACGATTATATAGCAGCCTGCACTCGGTCACATGACAGACAGTCACACGACTCAAACACACCACCATAATGTATCGAAACAACTCACCAAAACCAATGTATCTTAGATATATTTATTTTGGTTGTCCTGTTTCTATGATACCAGCACTTTAGTAGCTTAGTATAGAAAGAAAAAAATAAAAACCAAAGTAGTGCAGTCTGCGGTCTGCAGTCGCCGGCGGAATCACACCTTATTGTACATGAAATGTAAATTTGAGAGTTCTAAGCCGGATTTGTTTTATTATTAGTAACATACAAAAAAGAAATTGGTGCATCCGTACAGTGAACCGTGACTAATTGTCTGTCGTAAGCAGTTGTAGGCAACCATCTGGTGCTTGATTCATTGTTTATTATGTAACACTTAGCTTCATTGAACATATACAATGCATATCTTTTCCCTATTTCACACTACAATTATGATTGTGGATGTGAGGGAAGCGAGGGAGTGTCAAGATCGTGGCAAGCGGCGCTCCATTTCCCATTG
This sequence comes from Tinea trinotella, assembly GCA_905220615.1. Taxonomy (NCBI): domain Eukaryota; kingdom Metazoa; phylum Arthropoda; class Insecta; order Lepidoptera; family Tineidae; genus Tinea; species Tinea trinotella. The sequence continues at coordinate 12,171,935 of HG992312.1, forward strand.
TATCTGCCTATCCTTTTGGGAAAAGGGTTTGTATCTAAAATAGCACTTTTTTGTGCGGAATATAGCGGATTTTGATTCGTCAGATCTTTTGATTATCACTTAGACAAGGTCATTTTAATATTTGGCAATATTTACCCCACCTTGTTTGAGGAAACTGTGAAATGTGACGGTCTGATTTTTCAGTCCTTAACGCTCTTAGACCTCCCCTTGCTTCAGCCATTTAATTGATTGTTAATATTTGATCAATCAATCTAATTGTCACGCCTTTTTCAGAGGCAGAGACAATGAAGCGCCACTTGCCACGATCCTGACACAACTTTCTCGCTTCCTTCACATTCATAATTCTCTTCATACAAGCTCTATGGTGATGGGCACTGGGCTAACTAGCTTAGATTAATGTTAATATTGTAAGAGATTAACCTATTTTTAATTTGTACATAACCTACTTTACTGTGAATATAAATTTAGTCTGTTTGTCGCGAAATGTGTCACTTAAAAATAATTTGTAGACATTTTGGCGCGTATAATATTGCTTCCTTTACATACATTACTCCTTTCATACCAGCTCTACGGTTATGGGTACTGCGGAACCAAACTTGTTTGAGAATATTTTTTCTTCTGGGTAGTCCTCGTTTTTGCGTTTTACAAATATATACAAAAATATATCAATTAATCAAATTATCACGTCTTTTTCCTACAGAGATAGGCAGAGACAAAGGAGCGCCACTTGCCACGATCCTGACACAACTCCCTCGCTTCCCTTACATCCATGATTATCTTCGTACAAGCTCTACGAGTATGGGCACTTGCTTGCTTGCTTGAGATTTATATTATTAATTAGATATAAAAGCGATTTTTACATATTAGACTCAAATCTTCAATTTAAACATTATGTATCACAAATAAATAAAATTGTCAAACAGCTGATTAATGGCTACAGAAAATTGGCGCTTAACACATTAACGTGGGTGTAACATTGTCGTCTTGTATACAAAACTATTGTTTGTTCATAACTTAGTAATATAAAAATAACCAAAAAGTCAATTCATTTGTTTTATTTATAAAAGCGATTTTCTCTAAAACGAAGTGTCATCAGCATCATCATCAGCCAAAAAGCGTCCACGCCATTCGCCATTCTGAACGACAAGATGCCTGTTGCATCCACTGGTTATTCGTGACTTTCACTATGTCGTCAGTCCAGCCTACCTACGCCGCGTCTGCCCATGCCGGTTCGTGGTTTCCTCCCCTATCGGTTGTCAGTTATTCGAGCGATGTTTCATAGTTTCAGTTTATTTAGTTTTATCCATGATATGAGGGCGAAGGTGATGATGATGTTTAGTAAGGTTTTTTGTAGTTATTATTTAAAGCAGTTTAAGTAAACTCTTCTGTTAGAGTCTTGAACGGAATACAAAATAATATGATTCACAATATTTCGATTTGAAATCGACTAAGACAATCGTTAACTGAATCGGTTCGGTTATTTAGTCGTCTGCGTTCTTGGACTTTTCCTTTCTTACCATCACGCAAGTTTAGGTCAAATTTTGCGTCTCAAAAAATAGTTTGAGTATTAGGACAATTAGGGATACGTAATTTCATAAATTTAAAACACAATATCGAATTTACGATCCATTACCGGTTTTGTTCTGAAATAAATTATTAGTACCGTTTGTAAGGTTTAATGTAACTATTAATTTGAATATTGTTTGGTATTATAGTTTGTAACGTCCAAGGTCTTAGGTTTTATGAGCTGTAATAGTCTCACGATTGCGATATATTGCTGGGCTATTTTCGTTGTGTACGCACTACGTAAACCTACCTTTGATTTTAGTTCGAGAGAAGCTATTTTCAGTACTTTGGATGAAAACGACGTTGATTATTATTTATTATAGTTAACTGGATAATTTATTCTAATTTACTGTTTAATAATACTTTTAAAAATTAAAAAATAAATATAAAAAGTAAAGAATAAAAAAAAACAATATATAGAAAATAACTGAATTAAGTTTGTATGATGAGAATTGTGGATGTAAACAAAGCGATAGGGTTATGCCAGGATCGTGGAAAGAGGCAATTCATTGTCTCTCCCTATACCTAAGGAATAAGGTGTGATAACTGATATCTTGCAATCTAATCCCGAAACGTGACTAAGTCACTTCACGGTCTGCACACTCACGAATGCTAACTGTATGCCTACCGTATCTCTTTTACACACAGACTGATTGTCTGCCTATTTTCTTATTAACAAATATTTTTAATATTATTTATAGTATATGTATTAATATGTATTTCATTAACAAATATTAATAACAAATAAATGCCTTAAATAAAAAAATGTGTATTTATGTTTTATGATAACACAACACACGCACACTCACACGCAAACACGTACATAAATTTTATACTGATTACGTTTAGTTCTTTTGTTTTTTATATTTATTTTAAGTTAAGTAAAATTTTTTTACTTAACTTAAAATATAAATACATAGTTAAATTATTGATCAATCCTATCAATGGTAGTGTTTTTAATTATTGTAGTAAATATATATCATAGATTGTACTGTTGGATTGGCTAAATGGAAATAAATAATGATTTACAGTCGATCACCATGGCCTAACGTGTGACGAACTTACATACTTCTTTTTTCTTACACATTTACTGACGTCAAATAAAATACCTAGTTTTATAACAAAAATATCTTAATGTAATTATTGTATTATTCCACCTGCATTGCCATTTATAGAAATAAACACATTACTGCATTACGAGGATGTGAATCAAAAGCTATACTGGCTTTGATTCATAATATGAATATTATACATATATGTATATTTGCAAATTATTTTTTATGTTAAATTTTTACGTTGTCTGTAAAACAGATAAAGTTAATGAGTGAATAAATGCAAGCCAAAATCTAAGCCATGAAAGGCAAAAGTACTTTTTGTAATATTCTTCATAAAAAAATGAATCTAATAATAGAATTTGGCTAGAAAATTCACGCGCATACCTATATCGGTTAACTGCGACCAGGAATCGACTGGGTTAATACATGCAATACATGTGGCATTCCTATGTATTGTGGGAAAAAGGCGTGACAATTTGATTGATTGATTGTTATTATTACTTTTATATACAAGAATTGATACAATAATACTAGAATTCAATTATTTATAAATTATGTAAAAAAAATACACGTCGGTTAACTAAAAGATTCTTTAGGTATTACGTTATTTAAAAAACTTCATAAATAGAATATCATATTTATGATTAGGTTAATATTATTAACCCCTAAATATTTTATAAAAAGACATGAAAATTACAATAACTTGTTCTGTTTTGCTTTTACAAACTTACCTTTTATTTTTACTATCCCTCTGAAGTTAGGTACAAAAAATATAATTCCTTGCCCAGACCGCATTCCTCGTATTCCTCCAACTTGGACCCTATATTTAGTTTACGGATCAATTGGCATAACATTTACATCGAACCGGTTCATTTACTATATTATTATTATGTTTTACGTTTTTAAGATATTTTTTAAAATGGTATGTAAGTAAATTAACTTTAAGTGATTTTTTATAGTTCTTAGAACTTGGGTAAAATAACAGAAAAGAAATAAAAAGTCAATTAAAATGTCACGCCTTAATTCCCACACGATCCTGACACAACTCTCACATCCACGCCTCCTTCACATCCAAAATATACGCTTTATCGTTTCTTGGCAAAGAAAGCTTTGTTGCCTAGTGTCCATAACCGTAGAGCGTATGAAGAGAAGTGTGGATGTGAGTAAAACGAGGGAGTTGTATCAGGATCGTGGCAAGTAGCGCTTCATTGTCTCCGCCTATCCCTTTGAGAAAAAAGGCGTGAAATTTCTTTTGTTGATAAATTAAATATATATTTTTTACATCCGTAATCATTCAAGGAAAGATTTAAGCTTTTGAATAGTTCTATGTGAAAGGGAATAAATGTGTGTACGAGTATTAGTATTTAATGTGCATTACCTTGGCCAAATGCATTGAATACTAATCGTGACCTATCCAAGGAATAACAATTCAATACTTTTAATATATCGCCATTAAACATCGATATCCAAAATCATACGCACGATTATAGTCTTTATTGACTCTATATTTAATATCCTACTTAAAATATAGAAGTATATTGCTTGCTAGTATACTTGAAATAAATAATTAAACTGTCGTCCGTCCTTCCATTCCTCACTTTTTAAGGTTGTAATCGTTGTGGATGTAAAAGGAACGAAAGAGAAATAGTGAAGTTTTGTGAAAAGTGGAGCTCTATTATCACCGTTTATCATTGTATAATTCAAGGCTTGACAAAAAATGATCTCATTTTAGGTTAGTTAGGGGTCAATCTAGGGTCGACTTTGCATTAAGATTAGGGCCATTAATTGTGTTAATTAATGTTTATTTAATCGAAAGATATTGACTTAAAGTTAAGAATTGTGGCACGCATTGATTATTGAAACTAGAAATCATTTCTTCATGTGTTCATGAGTGGTAGGCAGACAATTGGTAATCATTTGCTCACTCTACTGATTCGGAGTAGTATCACCATTTTTAAGTGTGAAGCGACTCAGTCACGTTTCGGGACAGGTTTGAAAGTTGCCGGCTCATTGCAGTTATTTAACAGCGCTAGCAGCTTTACATCAGGTGGGGTTGTTGTTAAAATCGAGTCATAATAAAAAAAAGCTTTATTTGTTACCATCAGGAAAGACGAGGTCAGATGTCGCGTCTCAATAAAAAAACCAATGTTGCAATCATAATATCACACAGAGAGACAAAACAATTGGACACACGACTGGATATTTCATATTCAAAGTATAAATTATTCATTTTGCGTCGATTTCTCAGTGAATTCCTGAACGCGCGGCTTCACCGGTCACCCTTGAATGGGCACGTTTGATTGCAAGCTTGTATCTTGCACCGACAAATAGAAATCAATCAAAAACATTGTTACATAATTTTAAATGACCTAATATTGATTATTGATCGACCGTGCTGACCAATATACCACGCTCGTTCATCCAATCAGCGCGCAAGGTACGTTCCATCGCATTCAAGTTCGATACCAGTTCACAACTTGACGGTTTGACATTATAAGATTATAAAATATCGTATTAATACGTTTTATTGTAAGCAGTATTGTACAGTTCACAATTTATCGGCAGTTTACTAACCTGCGATATAGATGTTTTTATATTTTTTTATTGTGACTCGACATATGACAGCACCCCGCTTGATGTTAAGCCGAAGTGTGGTCCATGAATGAATGTCACTGCTACTACAATTCAATAACTGTGAGTAGCAATCACATCCACTATGCCGGCCTAGATGGAACCGGCAACTTACAAACTGATCCCGAAACGTGACCAAATCACTTCACGGTCTGTATACTTGTTATCATCATCATCAGCCAGAAGGCGTCTACTGCTGAACATAGGCCTCCCCCTTAGAACGCCATTCCGAACGACAAGATGCCAGTTGCATCGTGACTTTCACTATGTCGTCAGTTTACCTAGTGGGAGGCCTACCTACGTTGCGTCTTACGGTTTGTGGTCTTCGGTTGTCTGTTCTTCGAGCAATGTGTTAGATAGATTATAAACTAAAGCTACAGTTACACATGCTCATTACTAGTACGAAAGCATGCTTTTATTGAACAAATGCTTAATAGTAGCATGTGTATTGAAACATTGCTAATAATGAGCATGCTACCTGCAGCGCGGGCGTAGGGGTCGTGCTTTTAGCGCGTGTGAACAGGTTCGCTTATTAAGCATGCTAGTATGTAAATGTAAACTGCTCATAAGCATGGTCATATTGAGCTTACTCAATAGTAAGCTTTTTAGCATGCTATTTTAGGGCATGTGTAACAGTAGCATGACGGTATTCATAATTATACGGTGACATATCCATTGTCAAAAAAAGAAACTGTCGTAAATTGTAATAATTAACCTAAAAATGCTGTTTAACGAGAACTTTACAACTGTTTACAATTCAATACAAAACGTAACAATGCAATATTTTGTTTCTAACAGGAAGTAAGAAGTACTACAGTGACAATAAACTTCCTTAATTAGATTTACAACAAATTTAAACAACTAATCAACTACAATCAAGTTCCTGGTGATTACGGCGACCGTAGTGTAGTGGTTGTGAAATTGCCTCGCAAACCAAATGCCACCGGTTCAAAACCACTTGGCGGTACATACCTATGTAGATAGGTATATTAACTATAATTAAATTAAACTATAAATAAAAAATATTATCTAATGACGTCACACCAGAAATAGTCCCAAGGAGACTAGCAACATTTCCCCTTTGTATAACAATGCTAATACTTTGGCAGAAATAATTGCCAGCTTTCGTCTCCAGACTTCTCCGGCAGCCGCTTGGACAACTCCTTGGCCAAGCGCTTAGCTGAAGGTCGCCAAGGGCCCATCGTCTCGAGCCCAAAGGGCCCTTTGTAACCAGCAGAAATCGCCTCACTTACCGCGCTTAACGAGGTCGCCTGAACGTGAGATGGGGCGTATGTGTCCACACATGTCGCATTCTATACCAGAGACCTGCCAAGTTTCCACGACCCAACGGCCATACCGTCGGGTCTCTTGCCGTCGTTCCATGCAATACCAAAGGTTTCTAAAATTATATCCACAGGGATAGGCAAAGACAATTGAGCGCCACTTGCCACGATCCTGACACAAAACCCTTACTTCCCTGACATATAAACTCTTCGGTTATGGGCAATAGGCACCCTAGCTTTCTTGATGCCTCTAATTTGGTCGGTAAACACCCTTCTGTGTCTGCCTCGTTAAAGGCATCCATCCACATTGGATTTATAAATTCCTTTCGTCATCTACTTTCTTTTATCCTTTCTATGTGCCAAACCGAAGCATTTCTTCGTCAAGATTAAGATCGATTAAATACATCGTTAATCTTAAACCTACTTTCTATCGCTTACTTTTAAAATAAAGATATTAACAAAAGAATATTCAAGGTGATAATAATAAAATCTCATATAGTTTTATTAATATAAATCAAAACAACACGTGACACACACAATCGAAGTCATAAACTGACCAGTCTACATTTTGCCATCAGCATACTGGCACGTATCAATTGCTTTTAATAAATTAAAAAATAAAGTGTCAAAATAGTATTGTTTTCTTAATTTGCAATAAGGTTATGGTTTTAAATGGATTCATATTGAAGAACGGTAAGATTTAACTATTTCAATGAATTTGTTTTGGTTTACTAACGTCTATAAATTAAAGTTATTTATTTCATGGTCACGGAGTTGGTAACGATCAGGTTTGCAATGTCATGTACATTACAATTAATACATTCATACATTCTTTACTAAGTATTTCTCATTGTAAATTCTTTATCATTTATGGGATATAAAAAATAAAAATGTAATAAATATATTGCTTCGATTGGGCACATTGGAAAGATGAATGCAAGGATTACCAAAGGAAAGTAGAGAGTTATGTCAGGGTCGTGGAAAGAGGCCCTTCATTGGTTTTTTAAAAATTATATTAAGACGCGACATCTGATCTCTATTTGTATGATGCGTTGCAAAGGCGCCGACGACTGAAAAAAAGATTGCCTCAGTCGCCATCACTATGTTTCTGCCTATTCCAGTGGGAGTATGAATAAATACATCGCAAAAATCTCTTTGTGCCTTACAAACTTTAGTGAAGACATGTATAATGTTTAAGTACATAATCATATCCCACGTGCCGGCGAGTTATCCCGTTGCGTCTTATCTGACTAAACTTTAAACACAGCAATTGCTTCACTTATAAACAGCTAACTGTTACCGCAACACCGTAACTCTGAGACAAACCGCAAACCGTGACCATTAATAACGGTGCCAATACTTCGAAATAAAATAGATTTAAGAGCTTTTCAAGAAATGCAAATATGACTTTTAACATACTCGTATGAACAAAAACGTTATGATTTGGCGAAATTAAGTTTATGTCTTTTTGATTCAATTCCAACTTATTGATTTTTAATTATTTGTAAAAAAAGGGAACAACGCATTCCATTTTTTAATCAAAATTAATGAAACAAAATAATAATAAAACAAAACGTTAAATTAAACTAAAATAACTAAGTTTGAAAATACATTGATAAATACAAACCATTGCATATAAGTATTATATAAACTACTCAAATAAAATATCTACTATTTATAATAAATCATAAATATATTCTAACATGTTATACTTACATTACTTAAATGCTTAATTTTAAACCTTCTACAAAAATAGGTTTACTATTCATTATCATCATCAGCCAGAAGGCGTCCACTGCGAAACATAGGTCTCCCCCTTAGAACGCCATTTTGGACGAAAAGATGCCAGTTTCATCCACCGGTTATTCGTGACTTTCACTATGTCGTCAGTCCAGTCTAACTATTCTTCAATATTTTGCCACTATTCTGAACTATCTATCCACTGAATTAAACAAATTTTATGCGGCTTACTATCGCGTTTATTTTGGTTATGATTTTACATTTTTTTTATTATTCCGACTTTTCGAGAACTTTGCAGCCATCGTGGTCACGAAGAGACTGAAGTGTTGGTCATACTATTGGTTGATGCTAAACACGATAGTAAGCCACATAAAATTAATCAATGTTCGCGCAAAATCTAAGAAAATACTATCTATTCACTATTCTTTACTATCATGTCATTATTGATCCCCAAAGATAATATCCCCGTAAAAGTTCTCTCACTATGTCAGCTGTACTATTTATTGGTGACAGTCAGCAGCTATTGATGCGTTAATTAGTACAAGCTTCGCCATGCTTTCCATTTCAATTGTACCTACTTTTATTATTCGAACTGTTCGAGCCGCCATGGCTGGGTGACGTATTCGAAGTATTCACTTGTGTTTTTAAGTTGCGGGGCTCAAAATGTAACAATAAACTTTCGTCAGTTCTTTTTTCGCTGTCTTAGGTCCTTGAAACCATTGGCAGCTATAGCGTAATCTATACGCAAGTAATTAATAATCATTCTAATGATTTTTCCGGCTTACTGGCTCTCCTAACCGCATTGACTGGATCAATCTTCGAAAAATTTGATTTATTTCATTGGGTAGGTTAATTAACATAATAGTATAAAACTTAAATTTTGCAAGCGCATTATACAACCCAAAAATGTATTTCTACGAACTAATACTATGATGGGTAAACAATAATAATACTAATAGATTAAAATAATTTAAGTAAACACATCGATGAATCAAAGTCAAATTGTCACGCCTTTTTCCGGGCGTAGGCAGATGACAGGGATAGGCAGAGACAGTGGAGCGCCACTTGCCACGATCCTGACACAACCCCCTCGCTTCCTTCACATTTACAATTCTCTTCATACAATCTTTATGGTTACCAGAGTTATTTTATAATGTACTTGTATATTTATTATGCATTTAAGATAAAATTTGTAAATAGTATCTAATTCAGGAGAAGTTATTGGCTTTCTTTAATCAGCAGAACAAGGTCGCTTATAACGCTTTACAGACGGGCTTAACCTAAGGCCCTTGTTTCCTTATGTAAAGTTTTTGATGTATTGAAACAAAAACATTTTAATTTATTATTTATTTAGTCAATAAAGAAGTTACAAAAAAGAGATCATTTCTAGTATAGTGATACTAGAAATAGTGTAGTATCAAGTAGTGATAATCAGTTTCATCGAGAACCATTCTCTTGGTTCTCCAACCCCAATTCTCTTAATACATGACAACGAAATGAGAAGGAACTTGCACTGGCATTCTTGTAGGTGACCAATCAACGATTAACAAATCAATAGGTAACTGCGTTGATTGGTTACCCACGAGAATGAATTTCGCCGTCATGAATTAATAGAATTCAATCGAACTCTTGACATAACCTCGGTCGGCTTTTCTCACTTCATTAGATTCCACGGCGATTCTCTCAACATCTATTATTGTATAAAAGTTGAGAAACATGTTATCTCAATTATTTGTTTGTTGTGTGTGTGTGTGTGTGTGTGTGTGTGTGTGTGTGTGTGTATTTTTTTAATGTGTGATCCGTCTTAGTTAATCATCTTGGCTTGATAACTGGATTTATTTTAAATCTATTTTATTTATGTAAATATGTTAGTTTTTATGTTTTAATATTTGATTTGGTCGCGTTTCGGGATCAGCTTGTAAGTTGCCGGTTCCATCTAGGCCGGCATGGTGGATGTAACTGATACTCACAGTTATTGAATTGTAGTAGCAGTGACATCCATTCATGGACCACACTCCAGCTTAACATCAAACGGGGTGCTGTCATATGTCGAGTCACAATAATTAAAAAAAGGTATGTTTTATAAGATAGACGATGACTTACGGGGGCAAATTGACTTGCAAACGAAACCATTGACCCCATTAGAACACATTAGAATATTTTGTAATTACGTTTTAAAAAGCCATAATTGTACTGAAAATATTTACGCAGTCCTTTCTCCGTCGTTCAATTGAAAAAATATTACAACCTCCCCAAACACGTCCTTCTATGTCCTATTTCGAGCGTAGTGTGAAGTGAAGAGCTGTCTCACCAGGCGGCTTGGCATGGACACGACATCGGCCAGACACAGCTGTCTGTGGCAGCAATCGTCTTACTTCAAGGACCACGTCCTAGGCAGGCGTTCTAATATAACGACCGAAGTTTGTATAGTAAAAAAATTCATCAATAAAGTTCCAGTTATTTCTTTCTAGTCACTATACCAAATATTAAAAGTAAAGAATGCAACACAGAACAGTCTTGCATTCCAAAGACATAAAAAAACAAGGAAGAGGAAATGATAAAAGGCCTTTTTTTGAAGTTTTTTTTTACATTTTTACGGTCGCTCGTTTGGTTAAGGAATGTTGTTGACTGAGAGTTAGGAATTTTATGGTTTATTAGATTTTGGAATGCAAACAAATCGATTACATTTATGATGCCAAATACTCGATTGGAACGTGCAACTTTATAATTAGATTGATTGTAATCTGCTTGCAATTATTTCGTTTGCTTGTGTTGGATATTAATCTTACAATTAAGTTCAATCTCTATTTGAAAATAACCAGACTTATTTTGGTTATTTATTATATTACTTCACGGATCTAAAAGATCCCACAAGCTCAAGGAACAAAACAATTTCTTAGCATCCATGGATTCTCTCCTCCGTATGGGTGCCGGATCCATCGCGTGGCAGGCAGGAGAGTAAAGGCAGCGTTCTGGACTTGTGACCGAAATGTAGGTTTCAAAGCTTTTTGCGACATGTCAACACCTTTTCTGCCCTCACTATCCCCTCTACCCAACCAAATATTGTAAGACCCCCACCAATGCCGCCTAACATACGAAAGAGCTTCACTCTAATCTACGTGTATAAAACAAATGCTTTTAAATTAATAAATTACTCGAATATTATATTGCCTTTAAACTCTTGTTTATTTGTGATATAAGATGTTATTGCGTCTTAATATCGCATTTATTTTGCTTATTCTAGTCCGACGTTTACCGTCTCCGTGTCCACGCCTGATGTTTAGGTAGTTTAGTCCATGAATAGACGCGATTGCCACTGCAAGTATTTGACTGTAAGCAACTTACGAGCTAATCCCGAAACGCGACTAAGTAAACGATATAGTGAAGTATTGTACTTCACTTGTACATATATTGTAATCTAATTTTCCAAATAATTTGAGTTACCTATATTTTTTATCTAAAAGGAAAAAATACAGTATTCATCGTTTCCATTAAAATACAATAATCTCTTTCTATCTCTCTCAGACATTATATATAAATTAAAGGTTATTATTTGAGGAAAATTCTCAATTCTCCTCGCATAACTCGAAGCGTTTATTTACACTATGGTTTCTAAACACAAACCCTATCACGTTTCAATATCGTTTACTTACTTCAAATGGGTTCGGTGCGTCGTTTCTTTGTAGAACAATCGATAAGTGGAATGCTTTACCAGCCCATGTGTTCTTTATAACCTTGGATCCTTCAAGCGATTCGTAAAGAAGCACCTTTGGCCGGCATAGTCACGGCGACTGGGGCAGCCGTGAATTGCCTCTTGGAACTCCTCTTGCTTAACATCAGGCGGGTCGAAGTCAGATGTCAAGTTACCATTAAAAAATACATCTTATAAATTAAACATAATTCCAGTGTAAAGAGTTGCAATAAAAAGTTGTTTTCAATTGTTGTTGACGGCCAAAATTTCCATATAAAGAAAGAGAAACCAAAAAAACATCTTTTAGTCTTGTAATATTAAAGTGAAGTCACATATTTCCTGAGGATTTGTGCTCTCAATGAGTAAAGCAGTTCACCAGTTTTGTATAAAAGCGCCACCATTTATGGTTTACATGACGGTCATTTTCCTGCCTCAGACGTACTTTACTCATTGGGTAAACCACGTATGGTTTATATTTCATTACTACTATCCCCGACAGTTGTAAATTCGCTTGAATCGTGACGTCACACGACGGGATGACGTCACAGTACAGTGACCACGTAGCACTGTACTGCCATTGGCTGATACCATCAGCAAAACGTCATATATGACGTCATGTTGTGTTATTTTGAAAATGTTCCAAAGATAATACGTTATTAATAGTGGTAGGCAGTGGTACCCAGTCTGCCGATCCGGGGTAGTACCACCACATACAAGTATACAGACCGTGAAGTGATTTGGTCGCGTTTCGGGACCAGCTTGTAAGTTCCCAGTTCTAACTAGGCCGGCATGGTGGATGTGATTACTATTAAATTGTAGTAGCAGTGACATCCATTTATGGACCACACTCCAGCTTAACATCAAGCAGGGTGCTGTAATATGTCGTCACAATAAAAAAACCTTAAGATGCTTTCTACACTCACGATAGAGGCTAAGGAATTTGCATTCCATAGTGTTGCTCAGTTCACTTAATACAATCTAAACATGGTCTATAAATGGCGGCACAGTTGTTTAAAACGTGTACTGTTTATTTATATAGCTATTAATACTTATTTGTATTTCTTATTTGATCATAATAATTGCATAGGTAATTGTCAAATAATAAACAAGGCGGCCGTGGACTAGAAATGGTGATGAGAAAGTCTTAAATTGCCAACGGTTAAAAATTACCTTTTGTTAGTCCCAACGTATCTTTGATATAACTACGTTGATCGCGCAGTGTCCATAAAACAATAACGTTTAACTATTGTGGTTATATATATGACTACACCCCGTCTGTTGCTAAGTTGGAGTGCAGTTCGGGAATGGATGTGACTGCTACTACTGTTAAATAACTGGAAGCAGTCGCATCACTGCGGTATAGTTAAAACCGGCAAGTCTAAAGCTGATCCCTAAACGCGACTGAGTTACCTCAGATCAGCAGTCTGGACACATAACTAACAACTGTCTGCCCACCACTCATAGAAAGCATAGTATACATATGTAAATATAAAAAAAAAATTATGCGGCTTACTATTGCGTTTATTTTGATTTAACATTTTTTAGGAATTCCGACGTTTCGAGAGATTTGCAGTCATCGTGGTCACGCAAAGACAAAGCTGCAAAGCTCTCGAAACATCGGAATAATAAAAATTGTAAAATCAAAATAAACACAATAGTAAGCCGCATAAAAATTGTTTTTTTTTTATATTTACATATGTATACTATGCTTTCTATGAGTGGTGGGCAGACAATTGTTAGTCATGTGTCCAGACTGCTGATCTGAGGTAGTAATAGTAAGTCGCGTTTTGTTTATTTCATTAATCAATGTTCGCACAAAATCTAAGAAAATATTTGAAATATATTCTAATAAATTAATGATAAATAAATATAATTGCCCAGTTTACTCTTTTCTTGTATTATGGCTGAAAAACTGAAAATTGGCTCTTTATATTTATTCTGATTTCAAATGAATATATTTTAATTTATTTTGTAACACAGACGGTCGAGTATAATAATACAGATTAAAATGCCACAGAATAGAGAGATAGTGAAATTAAATAAATAAAATGTCATCGAACTTAATTATTTATTTAAATATATTGAAATTATAATGTTGCTGTACGTTTTGTCGTACAATAAACCGCTTGTCAGAATAACTTGTATTACTTAAGTTATGTTCGTGCCATGATAATACATATTAGGAATACTAGTCAATCAATTGATTGTTACACTACTTAGGGTTGTCAACAATTTCTACAAATGTTTTTTTATTAGTTATTATTAAGTTTTGTTAAATATCAAACGATTGTCACGCTTCAATTCCCATAAGGTAATCCTAGCTTTCTTCACATTCACAATTCTCTCCATAATTCACAATTCTCTCCATACAGCTTTTTTTAATGAATGACCGTACTGAATCTTCTGGGTCGTACAGGGTCCTATCATCCAGACTTTTAATGCACCTATATCAACCCAACATAACTTCTTTTAAAGTATTTAGGCGTAAAACGAGGACTGTCGGCTTACTATCGCGTTTATTTTTGGTTATTGATTTTACATTTTTTTATTATTCTGACGTTTTGGGAGCTTTGCAGCCATCTTGGTCACAAAGAGACCAAAAAATGTAATATCAATAACCAAAAATGAACGCGATAAGCCGCATTTTTTTAAATTCATTAATCAATATTCACGCAGTATTCAAGAAAATTCAATGACTGTCGTCCTAGTTTTTTTTAATGTGTGAACCCTAATATAGTCTCATTTAATGAATTACTTAGCAAAATCAAACACCGTAACAGTGGACTGCATTCCTTGGTAATGAACATTGAGTCAGTTACGTCATTTTTACAAGTTAATGTTAAACGTCAATTTTATATAATTTATATAAGGAGACCGTGGTGTAGTGGCAGTGCAATGGTTAAGCAAACCGAGAGCACGGGTTCAAAACCACTTGCACCAATGTTTCTTTCATGTATGTACTTTGGTTGTCCTGTTTCTATGGTACAAACACTTTAGTAGCTTACTATAGAAATGTAAAATAAATAAGCGTTTATACTATTTTTACTTATGACATTAAAAAGAAGTCAGAAGGGGATGAATTTACATTTTTGATGATCATTTGACAACCTAATTTGACAGAATAACAAATGACATTAAAGTACTGCAAAAAAAGGATGAAGGAACAATTATGCCGCTACTTTTACTACCACGTGACTTTTAATTAAGCAGTATTAAAAGTCAACCACAATTACAAGTGGTTGTATTTGCAAAAAAGTAGTACCAACCTTTGACATAAAAGAATTGAAGTACAAGTACGTATAAGTTTCAGTCACGCGTGGTATAAACATAATATAAATGAGACAAATAACAATGAATTAGTTCTTATTTTAGCACAGATTCTATTCTTTTCAAATTCTTTGGGGCTGCATAGTATCTATACATAACTTATTAATAAAGGTTGTCCTATAAAACTGTTTTTTTGTTAGGAACTTACGAGAAATTATATCTTTTTAATACCCGTTTTAATCTAATTCTAGTTTGAACTAAATATTAATAAGCAGTAATTACAATAACAACTTTGATCTGGAGCGGAAGTTGTGTTTTGGCGCCAAATAATAAACCAGAATTTAATAATAATTTTGTTTCGAATAATATTACTATAAAATGGTATACAGTGTAATAACAATTTTATTAACATGTTCTTGTGTAAAAAAATTAAAACAAGAAATCGCCGCTTTACACAATAATTAAAAAAATCACAAATCATTATAGAAATCAAAATTAAAAATTCAATTGTTTTTTACCTAATCCTTTATAATAATTTTCTAGCCTATATACTTTTATATAACAATTGATGGTGGAATCGTAGCAAATACAATGGAGTTCCACTTTCCACGATCCTGACACTTTCGCTTCCCTCACATGTGAATTGAGTCATAGGAATTTGTCTTAGATTTTGCGCGAACATTGATTAATGAATGCAGCCGTCGTGGTCACGGAGAAGCTGCAAAGCGCTCTCGAAACGTCGGAATAATAAAATAAAATTGTAAAATCAAAACCAAAATAAACGCGATAGTAAGCCGCATAATTTTTGTTTAATACATAAGAATTTGATTGGTGCCGATCATCACCACTTTAGGACTGATTTAGTCACCGCGAAACTCATAAATTCAGCTGTAGTTCAAGTGATCAGGAATCCAAACTTTCACATTTATTAAATAGAACAATAAATACAGTAATACCGCAAACGGACTTTCAGATGTACAATGTGTTTGTATCCTGAATACACAAAGTAACACCTGTCAACTTCATGTGTTAGGAATTATTCATGTATAAAAGTACATTAAAAATACATTACATTTAAATCATGGCTGGGTGTGAATTGAAATCGTTTCAAGAGTTCAACGTGATTTATAAATCAGTGGTAAACGGGGACGACCTCGATCAAATCAGGAATCAATCTATCTGACAATTTTTCCACAGGGATAGGCAGAGACAATAGAGCGCCACTTTGATTTATTGATTGATTTGATTTATTCGGGGACATTCTTAAAAAAAGCAGCGGTTGGGTTTGTAAGGTTTGCTGGTGGGATCCCCGGCATATAAGTTCCTATGCTATATTAGATCCTCAGTTCTGATTTGGAATGGTAAATTAAATGAAAATAATTATCGTCACCGTCAGATTTCATCACGGCTTCGGAAAGGCGTATGATGAGAAGGAGACCTTAAGAAACTCGTCAATCATACATAGCCTTTACATAAAGTAAATATTTTTTTAAAATGGTCAAAGTTTTATCTATAAAGTCTTAAGAATCCATCAGGTTCTTCTGATCCAGGAATATTATATAACCTATCATAACACTCCTTAAAAACTGACCTCTCGAATTCAACAATAGTTTTCCTTATCGGGACTGGCAGTTGCAGAGATTAGAGCGTTCAAACAAACAAACAAATGAACAATCTCTTCGGCTTTTTAATATTAGTATAGATTACGGTATGTATATGCAGATGGATTTTATCATAAATCTCGTACTATACAATCCCATATAATAATATTCACGTACTACAATTACTCATTCATTACCTATATATCTACAATACATGAACTCTACATCATTGTTTCTTTATTATTCAACTCTAATTTTAAAACAATAAGGTTAATATTCCAACAGAGTTATGTAATATAGTTTAAACATGGAACATGATCGTCATCGGTGCATAGTTCCGTAGTAAGTATACTCCGTTACGCGGCGCCACACCTGCCTCTCCACACCTGTTGGCCGTTCACCCTCAACCACACAAACACATGCGTGCGAATTAAACACACACAAACACACTACTCAACTTAGATATAACCATACATAGTATTCGTATAGGGACTTGATGTAGAGCCAACATGGGCCGGGCAAGTCTGCTGATCCGTAGTAGTATCACCACTTTCATGTGTACAGACAGTAAAGCGACCCGGTCACGTTTCCAGCTAAGCCAATTTAGTGGATACCACAGATATTGCCACAAAACTTAGCCTAATAACCATTGTTTTATGCAACGGAAATTCGCCTTATTTCTCATTTGGTTTAGTTAATTACAAAGACCTGTCAAAAAGGATAGCTAATTTAAACAGGTCTTTATGCAACTAACTGCTATTCGAAATTAAATTTAAAAAGTATAGTTTTTCTTAGATTTTGCTAGAGCATTGATTAACGAATTAAACAAATTTTATGCGGCTTAGTCTCTCCGTGACCACGATCCGCAAAGCTCTCAAAACGTCGGAATAATAAAATAAAATTGTAAAATCAAAACCAAAATAAACGCGATAGTATATTTTACTCTGTATTCCGTAAATGATCATGCAAAAACTTGTTCTACTGTGAATGTGTTCGAAAAAACAATTGTATTGAATATTCGATTACTACTAGAAACTAAAACGTCATCGATATTAATTGACTTTCAAATTGACAGTAATAGAACCTGATATCACGATTGCGATGACAACTGGAAAGTTTTTTTCGCGTATCACTATCGCTCGTTGTCAGCTAAACAATTTTTTATTAAAGACATATATCTACGTGGCACATTGGTTAACACGCTAATCTACTACGCGAAAGTCCCGAGTTCGATTCCCGCTCGAAGCAATGTTTTTTTTTTTCATATTGTGACTCGACATATGACAGCACCCTGTTGATGTTAAGCTGGAGTGTGGTCCATGAATGGATGTCACTGCCACTACAATTCAATAACATCCACATCCACTATGCCGGCCTAGTTGACAACTTACAAGCTGATTCCGAAACGCGACTAAATCACTTCACGGTCTGTATACTTGTAAGTGGTGGTAGTACCCCGGATCGGCAAATATCCACCTTAGTAAATATTTGTTAATAAAAAAAAAGATATTTTATTAATAAATATTTTTAAATGTAATATTTAATTATTAGATTTGAATGGAGAGAGAGGATGAAATGACAGAATGTGAGATAATGATAGACAGAAAGAAAGTGGAACAAGTCAAACAATTTGTTTACTTGGGAAGTATGTTTACTAGGGATGGAAAGTGTGATGAAGATATTGAGAGAAGAGTGCAAAAGGGTAACGTAGTGAACGGTGCCATTCATAGTATAATGAACAGCCAAATAATGTCCCAAAAGTCACGGATGGCTGTTCATAATGCGGTGCTTGTTCCTACATTAATGTATGGAAGTGAAGGTTGGGTATGGCAGAAGAGGCATGAGAGTAGAATTAACGCTGTAGAAATGCGGTCGTTAAGGAGTGTATGTGGAGTGACGATAGCGGATAGAATAAGGAATAGCACATTGCGTGATAGATGTGGCTTGAAAGAAGATGTAGTGACAAGGATTGACAAAGGAATGCTTCGATGGTTTGGGCACATTGAAAGGATGAGTGAAAGTAGATTGACGAAAGGAATTTATAAATCTGATGTGGATGGATGCGTTAAACAAGGCAGGCCCAGGAGAGTGTTTTCCGACCAAATCGGAGACATCCTCAAGAAAGCCAGGTTGCCTAGTGCCCATAACCACAGAACTTGTATGAAGAGAATTGTGGATGTGAAGGAAGCAAGGGAGTTGTGTAAGGATCGTGGTAAGTGGCGCTCCATTGTCTCTGCCTATCCCTGTGGGAAAAAGGCGTGACATTTTTTTTTTATTTTTTTTATTTTGAGATTTGAATATTACAAATATTATTTTTGTTATAAAAAATGTGGTAGATATTTGCTCCGAACTTAAAGTGTTAAGACAGTTGTTTGTTTACTAGCATTGGAATATTTGTTTATTTATACCTTAGAAATAAATGGCTTTATTATTATTTTAGCTTGCTGTAATATAGTGGATGCAGGCGGACTAAATGCT
The DNA here is from genome assembly GCA_905220615.1 of Tinea trinotella. NCBI lineage: Eukaryota > Metazoa > Arthropoda > Insecta > Lepidoptera > Tineidae > Tinea > Tinea trinotella. Next base: position 12,191,247 of record HG992312.1, read on the forward strand.
GAATTCCATGAGGAATTCCCCACGAAAAAAAGGCGGACTCATTTAGACTAGTTAACATTTTCTGGTAGATGTTTTAACTATTTTGATAAATATCACTTTTAAAAGTTACAATACTCGTATGTTTGAATATTAAGTGTACGATATCCTAATATTAGGCCCAAGATATATTCTTATCTTATCAGTATGAAATCTTACGTCAGCAAATTTTAAGATCAAGGTTTTATTAACAATTTATAACGTATACTTTTAAACGCGAAAATATGTAGTTTTATTAATATTTATGATTTGTTTCTTCTACTTTATGAAACACGTGACATTAATATTTATTATTGATAAGAATTGAATACTTTTTGCGTTTAGGTATACTTAAATAGTTCGATTGAGGTATGTTATGTGGAATAAGGTTCAATTTTGTGGCGTATTTATTAAACTATCTTATTTATGACTTTTTTTATTGTGACACGATCTTTGTCCTCGGCCCACTTGATGATAAGCAAGAGGAGATCCAGGATGTAACTTATTTAATATTAGAATTTGAGGCGGTCGTGGTGCAGTTGTAATAAAATGGTTTCACACACCAAGAACTCCTGGTTCAAAACCACTCGTCGGTGCCATTGTATTTTTGATATGTATATTTTGGTCGCCCAGTTTCTATAGTACATACAAGCACGTTTATTAGCTTAGTGTAAATCTAAAATAAAGACTTCATTAGAGATATGATTGTTCCTTGTGATATGCCTTTATCCCTGTGGAAAAAAGGCGTGACAAATTGATTGATTGATATTTACATTACCTATAAAGACTATTTTAGATCGAAACGGGGACATGCGCATTATGGGCACTTCAGCACTCCGAGCTTGTATAAAGATAATTTTGAATGCAAGGAAAGCGAAACTAGTGCTCCATTGTCCCTGGGCAATGACTATTGATTGATTTGACTTATTTATGGATTATAAATATTTATTATTACATACAATAAGGCGACCGTGGTGTATTGGCAGTGCAAGGGTTACGCAAACCGAGAGCATGGGTTCGAAACCACTAACCAATACCAATGTATCTTTGATATATGTACTTTGGTTGTCGTGTTTATATGATACAAGCACTTTAGTAGCTTAGTATAGATATTTATAATTAAAAAAAAGTAATATTATATAAATACGAGCAATTATCTGTTTTATAGATAAAACAGAAATATATATTACTTAATCAAGTCAAAAATAAATAGAGCGTAAAAGGTTAAACATTTAACTTGGTTTGGTGAAACGATTTAGTGTTTTTGTTCGTCATTTGTTAGACTGCTGCTTGGTCATAGGCCTCCCTCATAGCCCTCCATTTGGCACGATCATCTGTCTTTCTCATTCAGCTCCTACCTGTTGTTCTTCGGGTCATCTGACTAGCGTAATTTTTATCATGTTGGATTTAGGTAAGGGGACTATTAAAAGGATATTTTAAATGCAATATACATAGTGACTCATTTGCATTTTGGGATCAGCTCAAAATTTGCTGGTTGCGTATACTGGATGCAACTGCTGCTTGCAGTTATTAAATTGTAGACATTCATGGACCACACTCCAGATTAACATTAGGCGGGGTGCTGTCATATGTTAAGCCACAATATAAAAAGAAAAAAATTAAAGGCTTTTTTTATCAAATGTCAATCATGATAACTTATTTTTGTATAATAATCTAGATATAAAATCTTTTAAACCTATTAAAGATAAAAAATGCAGCCTCTTTTAACTGTTAGTATTTGTACTCTATTAATCTTGTTAAACTTTCAAAATTACTTGTTAGATTAGACCGAGAGCTAAAGTTAATTTTGTATGTATGAGTCTTTTTTTTTTAATCCTGTTTTTTATTTATTTATATATTGGCATAAAAAAAGGTTGCAGACTAAATTAAACTCCAAATGTGTATACACAACTAAAGTAAACTATAAAAAAAAATTTTTTATTTTTTTTATTTTGACTCGACATATGACAGCACCCCGCTTGATGTTAAGCCAAAGTGTGGTCCATGAATGAATGTCACTGCTACTACAATTCAATAACTGTGAGTAGCAATCACATCCACTATGCCGACCTAGATGGAACCGGCAACTTACAAGCTGATCCCGAAACGTGACCAAATCACTTCACGGTCTGTATGCTTGTAAGTGGTGGTACTACCCCGGATCGGCAGACTGGGTACCACTGCCTACCACTCTTTGATAACCAGACCCGAAGCAAATATCCATCTCTTTTTTTATTAACAAATATTTGCAATATTTAATACTATTAAATATTACAAATAAAAGCTATGAAACAAATATTTGCTCCGACCGGGGATCGAACCCGGGACTTTACGCGCAACAAACCAGTCGCTAAACCGTTCGTCCACGCCTGTCGTCATAATAAATAAAACAATTCATGTAAATTAACACAGTTAAGTAAGATCAAATAGTTTTAAAAAATCATGCAAAGAAAAATAAAAATAATATTTAACCAAAATAACAAATTAAGATGATTTGAACATATTAGCACGACATAATGTTAAGATATGTAGAGGCAACTGCTTTCATTGATAAAGCAACACTATGATGGCCGAGCTGAATTCCAGCGACTTTGAAGCTTATCCCGAACTGTCCACAGATAAGGGATATATCATCTTGTGTCGGCCAAATAACCAATAATATTAAGAGCCGGTGCAAACACATATTCCCGGATTCCTTATTTCTGATTCATTGGTGGCATTATATATTTTACTGTAAGGCAATAAGGTTCAATTTTAATTACAAATTATTTATAGCAAATCGTTAAATAAACCTTTCTTCTGTGAACATTTATACGTCTCTACTCATTAAATCTACTGAGAATTTAATTACAAATTAATACTAACATTAACTTTTTATTACACAGTATTATTATTATATTGGCAATCAATAGCACATTTTAATTTGTTTTACATTCATTTTAATTGCAAACACTAGTATTAGAGATTACTCGAAGAACACTGACATGTTGAAGGTTTACGAGATTATTTCTTTACATCTTATTTATTTCGCAGTTTATTATTATTAAACTCCATTTGTTGTAAGCATTTAGTTCGCCCTTTGTAAACTAGTTAGATTTATTTTTTTGCAATAAATTATATGTTATTAATAATCATTCCGGATCTTTCAACAATTTGATTAAGATTAATATATTAAAATTTTGCGTTAATTATGATTATGTATATTTTTATTGTTACTCTGATCGGGGAAAGCATCCACTTTTTGTTAATCCAATCGACAGCCGTATTAACACGATTAACTAGTGGAATGCTTTACCCGGTCATGATATTCCCCACTTGGATGCTTTAGGCGACACGTAAAAAACATTGTTTCTAGCCGGCATAGTGAAAACGATTAAAGATACAGCATACTGTGCGAGCTGTGTGGGTTATTTTTAGTCTTCGGCGCCCTAGGACCTGCTTACCATCAGGCAAACCGAGTTCAAAATTCACAACAAATAAATATACATATTAAAAGAGCGGAAGGATTCATGATTACTTCTATTTCATGTACGGTATCCCCTTAACAATAGGAATTATTTCAAGTTCGTGTCCACATAAATTGGTGGTAAATTAAAGACAAACAGAGTGATGTAATACTCCTAAATTATTACCCCATTGATTGTAACAAATTGTTTGACATACCAAATTAATTGAACAAGACGTGTACTATTTTATTAGACAAAAGCATGTTCATTTAAGTGTATTTTTTAAAATTCTTGTGGCACGACATTCATGTAGGCTCTGACATCGCACCCCGCCTTTTGTTAAGCTGGAGCGCAGTCCATGAATGGAGGCGATTTAAATTATTGCAGGTAATAATCGTAACCACTATGCCAGTTTATATGGTCTTGTTGGGTACTATTTTAAAACCATTCTTTTATTGTGATTTAATTTTTAAATTGGTATCTTGTGTACTTAGGTCAAATAGCGCATCTACTCTGCTACCCTATATGTTTTCTCCAGTTAACAACAGGCAGTTATGTCTCCACAAAAATAAAAAAATGAAGGATTGAATATTAAACAAAAAATATCAATTAGATCTCGGTCTAAAAACAAATCCCATACAAAAAAGAGCAAAACTAGCTCAGTCATAGAATTACATCACAAAACTGAGGTAACAGAGAAAGCTTGTAACAATAGCCAAGTCCAGGGCTGTCACCATTAAGAATTAAAAAAAAACTTTAATCTTTATTTGAATTGTGATTGAACTCAATAGAGATTTAAATGGCGTCTATTTTTATTCATTTTACAATATTGTTTAGTTAGATTTTTTTTTTATAGAGAATGATGAAGTTATGGTATAAAAAGAGTTGTGTCGGAATAGTAAAATGTAGCGTTTCGATGTCTATCCCTGTGAGAATGGCGGTAATTTTAGGCAGTTTAGTGGTAATTTGCGGGTTAGTACCATCGCTATCAAGTTACAGACTGTAACGTGTCTCAATCGCGTTTCGGCGTTAGCTTGAAAATTGCCGGTTCCAACTAGGCCGGCATAGTGGATGCGACTGCTACTTGCAGTTGTTTAACTGTAGTAACCGTCGCCTCTATCCATGGACCGCATTCGGCTTTATATTAAGCGGAGATGTTATCATATGTCATCATGCCACGATATTAAATAGATTTTCCTATCTATTTAGAAAGGGAACAGGACGAATTTAAGGAACGTCACATTAAGTTAAACAAACTTATAAAAAACATAACTAATCTAAGTAGTATTTTCTGAGATTTTGCGCAAACATTGATTAATGAATTAAGCAATTTTTATGCGGCTGACTATCGCGTTTATTTTGGTTATTGATTTTATATATTTTTTTAATATTCCGACGTTTTAAGAGCTTTGCAGCCATCGTGGTTACGGAGATAAAAAATGTAAAATTACAAACCCAAATAAAAAAGCGATAGTAAGCCGCATAAAATTTGTTTATTCATTAATCTAAGTAGTTCAGTAAAAATGGTTTAGTTAATTCTGAAGGTGTGCAGCCCGCTTTAAAGCCTATTTCATGTTGACAACTCACGTAGGTAGTCAGGCGTTGAAGACTACAATTATATGTAAATGTAAGCCAATCCCATTGTCTTTTTAACATATAAAGTATTCATAATTGTTACAACTGATATAATCAGTGTATTTTAAGTCATAAATCTGATATATCTCGGTTTTCAAGATGATTTATTACAAACTATGTAAGACAATAGTAGTTTATTTAGGGCAAATTTTGCATTTATATAAAGTTTAATATAATAAATCTTTTTTTATCGCGGCTCGACATACGAGTATGTGCCCCGACTGATGTTAAGCTGAAGTGTGCTCCATGCTTCTACAGTTACTGAGAATATTATGTCATTATGCCGGCCTAGTTGGAACCGGCAACACCGCAACCTACCTCGTAATGCGACTGAGTCCTGAATATGATAGGTAGTAAATACACTGGATCAAGGCTAGACAAATAACCACCCACTTTCTGCCTACCTCTCATCAGACCTACTTGAATAAATGACGTGAGATATTATAACTAATATAATTTAAAAATATACTTTTATATATAATAATAAAATATACCATTAAATCGGGTGTTTTAATAGGAAAACAAAAGCGACTCAAACAAAATTCAGTTGCACAAAGACTTGTTAGAATTTCAAAGACTAAAAAAAATAAATGGCTTTATTTGAAGTCAAATATACAACAAACAGGCTTTAATTAACTAAACCAAATGTCAAACAAGGCAAATTTCCGTTTCACAAATGTCATTAGAACCCAATGTGCCAACGACATTTAGTTAAGATTTGTTATTATCAGATGATTTTTCTAATTGTTAAATTATAGTTAATATACTTTTAATTTTAAGTGACTATTGATTATAATAGATATAATATTATTATTGTTATAGCAATAAATTCTATACTATATGAATGTTTATATTGTGCAAGACTTACCTGCAACTGACTTACTGTGCCGCCCGGATTTTCTTTGATATTTGATATAATCTGTTATGACCGCCAAGTATCTATTTACAAACACGTTTAGTATAGATGCCGGCACAATTAAAGAGTGCTGGAATTCAAGCAACGCAGTAACTTGTATTGCGACCTACTTACTTTTTAGAATTTTATCAATTCACGACAGAATAGATGCGCGGACTTGCTCCTACCGCTTCCTATCAGCCGATCCTTATGCTCAAAAGTCAGACTCTTTTTGCCGGGAACTATAACTTAGTTATTATAGGCATGGAAATAAACATAATGAAAATATATAAGTCCAAATTATTAGCCACTGCCCGTGTTGGTCTATGCCAACTATGTTGCAATGGTCTCCTATCTATAGGCCGGTATTATAAAGGCCACAGAGACCATGATGTTCTAGTTTATACTCAGGTACATGTTCTCCATTTTTTGTGTGTCAGCCTTTGTCTGCTCCCCATCCTATAGTTATGATTCTTCAAACAAAGCTAGCACTTTTGACTGAGCCAACCATAAACTGAATCGGTATTTTCAGTTATCAGCGCTTTTAAACTTCGCTTTTTCATCAGAATGTTAATAATAATGATTTTTTATTTGTTCCAGGCGACAATGGTAGCACAGCGTACCTCGAAACGATAATTGAAGAAACGAGTGATGACCTACGATCTGAACGTTCTTCAGCCGCTACGTGGCTCTCAGACTCTGATGCAGATTCTGTTATACATGTACGAGGCACGACAGGTATATCAATCAATCAATTAAATTAAATTGTCACGCCTTTTTCCGACAGGGATAGGCAGAGACAATGGAGCGCCACTTGCCACGATCCTGACACAACTTCCTCGCTTCCTTCACATTCACAATTCTCTTCATACAAGCTCTATGGTTATGGGCACTAGGCAACCTTGCTTTCTTGAGGATGTCTCCGATTCACAAAATAGAGAAGAAGAATAAAGAAAAAAAATTCTATTTGTTCCGTGCTATGGCAATGTTTTGGCGCCATCTACCGTTGAGTAGACGAGTTACGATAGCACTGTGTTATGTCGCAATGTCATGAAAAAATACTAGATGGCGCCTTAACGTTTTATTCTAAAGTCCAATCTAATAATAATTAAATTAATTTTTAAAATGTACTTGGCGCAAAATTAGTTTATTTTCATTACACGACACGTAAATATAACGTATGAAAGAATAATACTTTGGCTGCATGACAGACCGGTACGTACGCAAATGTAAATCATGTAAATATTTTTATCATTGAGTGTTAAACTGTTTTTCACAGGATCCGACTGCGACAGTGAGTCTGAACGAGAGTGGGCATGTCCAGCAAAACGACGTCGGCGAGAAAGACCCACATCTCCGGGCAGCGCCGATTCCCTATCGCGTTCTTCCAGTCTCGCGCAGTTCGAATCGCTCGAGAGGTCCTGTGCTATACCCGCCTCGCCCAGCTTGTCTCCTGACTCACTCGACTCTCCTCCCGGCTCCCCAACGCCGACACATCGCACTCCTGCCACGAGAGCTGCTCTCTCCGCAGAGAACCTGAGCGAGGACAGCGGCTACTCGGAGCGCGCGCGCCGACCGCCGCCCTCGCAGCGGCAGACAGAAATAGGTCGGCGACAACCGGGAGCAGGCAGCGCTCCCTGTCTCGCCAGTACTGAACGTCGCCAGTGCCGGGCCGCGCGCGCACTTTCGTTGCCCGCCGACCTCGACCTGTGTACGGAGCCGCGACGTCGTGAACCACATGCGGCGAGGTTCGCGCAGACATTCCGGGTTAGCGACAATCTGACAGTAAGCGTGGCGGACCTCACGGCGCTCGACTATCGGGGTGGCCCGCGGAGGCCAAGGCACCCGCCTCCTCCGCCGCCGCCCTCGCAGCCACCGCCACCACCACCTCCACCACCAGCTCGTGAACCCAGCGCGGGCAGTGATTCTACCACCGAATCTGAATTAGCATTCGCAAGAGAAATGGAGACTACAGCGAGAAGATTAGACGAATCGGCGCGACGAGCACTCGCTGACACGGGAGACTATGATAGAAAATTGTCCGTTCTTACCACGCAGCGTTTACATGAAAATTCATGGGGCGCCTGGGATGATGTACTCGACGAATTAAGACGTAGGGTGCCACCGCCCTCGCCAACCCCATCACCTGTCAGAACCCCTTCTCCAGATCCCATGAGAGATTCTGTGTTTACGTCCACACCGCTTAGGTCCGGGGACGCTCGCGTTCGTTCCACCCCGGAACTACGAGCGAGAGGATCGTCTCATCGCGAGACACCTGAAGAATTACGCGCTTCCTTACAACACATGGTGGCAGAGACAATACCGGGAGTGACGCCACCAGCGCGGTCAGTGTCTACAGGATCGAAAGGTGTGACATTCTCTCCAGTAGTGGCTGAAGTAAGCTGGAGAGAATCCACGAGTGCGAGCGTCACAGAGAGCGAGGCGCCGTCCTCGAGCGGGAGTGACGACGCGGCGGATGCGGAGGTCGCGGTGGTGGGGGATCCTGCGTGCGCGCGCCTCACTCGCACAGATTGCGCCGACAACATGCAGGAGGCGGCCGCGCGCGCACCGCGCAGCCGCATTGCCGGCTTTCTATCGCGGTTCGCGAAATTCCGCTTTTCTGGACGTAAAGGGGAAAAGAAATCCCGGAGCGCAGGCGCGAACGTACGTCCTCCGGTCGTTCAGGGCGTGCGTGCGGCAGACGCGGGGCAGGCGGCCGCGGCGCCGTACTGCGTCCGCATCCCGCTGCAGGAGGAGGCTGTGGCGGCGGCACCCCCAGCACCGGGCGGCGGCCGTGTGGCTCATAAGCCTCCGCGCCCGCCGCCCGCCGGTGTGCTCGAGACGGACGTCGACACCCAGCGCACGGTGCTACATGCGCGCTCACTGCTGGCGCTGGCACCGCCTGACCCGAGGCATCACAGACCACACAAGTCTATGGAGTTCCTGCTCGACAAGGACAGCGCGCAAATAGTCCAGGTCAGTACTGTTACAATAATTTTCCTAAAGTAGTTATAGTAAGTAATTCAAAAGCCGGTCGGCGGCAATTGTAATGTTTACAAACAGCGCAATCAATCTCACAAGTGCTCCGCCCACGAGCCATGAGCGCCGTTCATTATTGTGCCAGATGGACGATATCATACCCTCATATTGATGGCTTGATGGAATTTCGAATGAATGGTATTGCGAAATGATAATAATTTCTAATCTGTTACTTTCAAAGGTATTGCCACAACATAATTCAAATCTGAATACAATAAGCGAACTAAATATTAGTAAGGTGAAAGTGTCTGAATTCTTTTGCATGTCACTATAATAGCATTCCTATGAGTTATGTCGCCTACATACTCATAGACACCAAAGAAGAACAATAATTACTCTCGTGAAACTAACATAGGTACCTATTACTATACGCAATAATTCAAGTTATAAAATATTTTAAAGCCCTCGTTGCATTAAATAGGTCAGTCATTAATAATAGATTGCTCCAGAGTTGACTCACTCGAAAATATTTACGTAAACAATTATGTTAAGAAACATATTCTCGAGTGCTTAATATTAATAACCAAGAACAATAATAAATAGCGATATAATGTATATCCGCTAACCGCTATGATGGTAGCACAGAATAACACAGAGCGCGGTAGATGTGGTTTCAAAGAAGGATTGACAAAGGAATGCTTCAATGGTTTGGGCACTGGGAAAGGATGAGTGAAAGTAAATTAACGAAAGGAATTTATAAATCTGATGTGGATGAATTCGTTAAACGAAGCAGACCCAGGAGGATGTTTTCCGATCAAATTTGAGATATCCTCAAGAAAACTGGTGCCCATAACCGTAGAGCTTGTATAAAAAAAGATTGTGAGGATGTGAGGGAAGCGAGGGAGTTGTGCCAGGATCCTGGCTTGTAGCACTCTATTGTCTTTGCCTATCCCTGTAAGAAAACGGCGTGACAATTTGTTTAATTGAATAACAAATAGAACAATGATTTCAAATGCAAATCCTTTACCAGCCCATGTGTTTCCCCATCCCATAATCTTAGATCTTTTAAGCTAAGCGTGAAAAATCACCCCTGGTCGGCATAGTGACAGCGACTGTGACAGCCAGTGACAGTTGTTGGTGCTCTTGGCCTTTCCACTTGCATACCAAGTAAAAAAATTAACAATTTTTTATTTTTTTCTGTTATGCATTTCTATACTAAGCTACTAAAGTGCAGATACTAAAGTGCCGACCGAATCGATCGGCAGTCGAATCGACAACTGGAATGATTTGCCGGCCCATGTGTTCTCACCCTCCTATAACCTTGGATCCTTCAAGCGATGCGTGAAGAAGCACTTTGGCCGGTAGTAACAGCGATTGAGGCAGCCGTGAACTAACTCGGTTGTTTCAGTCGTGGATGGATGTCCTCTTGCTTATTATTAGGCGAAACGAGGTCAAATGACTTGTCACAATAAAATAAAAAATAAAAAATGCACTATATTCAAATAGCGAACTATAGATTTACATAGACAATGTAAATTACATAAGAGCGTTCTTATTCGTGTTAATGTATGGTTAGAAGCGAAGGTCTCAAAACATTATTAAACTTCATAATTTTCTCACAGTCATGTTATATTGTTTTTGTTTTATAACGCAATATCCCTATGTCACTTTAGCGTAGCGTTAATTTAATTTTGTTAGGCGACTGAAGACGCTTTTTTCAGTCGTCTTAGACATCCCTTTTTTAGTATGTATGTTTGTCATATTATGACATAATCCCGCCTGATGTTAAGGCAAGGAATCTCTGCGTTATGAACAAAACGTGTTTGAGGCGAAATAAGGTTGAGATTTGCAAATCACTCTTGACCGTGCAATATTTTTCGTACGAATAATTAATTTTCAGAAAACCGTGTACTAAAATAAATATCTAGGCGATTAGGTGTCGTCTAATTTAAAAATTGAGTAATCATATTTACGAAAAAAAATCTAATGGTTAAAATGGTTAAGTCGCTTAAAAACCGAGAACTTTGAAGTCAAACTCATTGAAGTCACTATTTTTGTAATAAAGTTGCATTTTTTTTCCTAAATAATATAAAATATTTGTAAAGTCTGTTCGATTAAGTGTTTTTTCAGCATTTCTTCTTTACACATATATTTTTTTGAGTTAATAACGTTTCAAGAAGTATACTTATTTGATCGTCAAAAGTACCATAGACCAAATGTGTACAACATCATTTAACAAAATATCCCTTGCGCTTGGCAGGAGCATAAGTCACTCTTCTTTTACCTTCAACTAATAGACTAAACAAAAAAATCTTCTAATACCAATATTTTGGTAACAAAAAAAAACTAAACAATGTTACTGCAGATCATAAAACAAAAAAGAAATAGAAAAATACTCGCCTTCAATAGGCTAACGTCGAAGCAGCCGACAATGGGCGTATTACGTGAGCAAGAGTAGTTCATACTATTGTAACCCTTAAGGTGGTGCAGCGAGCGTTTTGTCAATATTACCTCAAAATAGGATATCCTCTAAGTTCCCTGCTTTAGCTAAAGGTAAGACTGCTAGAACAGTTAAATATCAGCTAGTAGTAGTCACTACATAATGCCAGCCTAAAAATCTTATATAATATTATAATTATGTATTCTATCTGTTTATATCAAATATAAACTACGAGTACATATCTTGTCTTTCGAGACTTAATCTTAGTGAGTCAAGTTGTCTATAATATAGTGCTCAGAGTCTAGATTCTATAGTATCTTAAGTTTTATTTAATATAACCTTTTAAGCTGTACTCGTCGAAGCTTGACCTGACCTATTTGTCCGATATCTGTACAATAAATACATGACGTACAATTTTATCAAGGGAAAACACAGCCTTCAGATAAAGGTCGCCCCTTTTCGCATCAATAAATATGTTCAAGGCACATTGGAAAATATATATTTTTTATTTATAAACTTTATACTCTTTAGGTATATTTTACTTTGTAAACACTTGTATTATAACATAAAAATACTTCTTTTTAAGATTCAAAATAATGCAAATTATTATTACATATTATAAGCTCATTTAATTTGTCCCTCTCTTTATTTTTTCCATGACTCACAAACTCTCCTAGATGGCCTAGGTTCCATCTAGACCGGCATAGTGGATGTGATTGCTACTCACAGTTATTGAATTGTAGTAGCAGTGGTATTCATTCATGGACCACACTTCGGCCTAACATCAAGCGGGGTGCTGTCATATGTCGAGTCACAATAAAAAAAATAAAAAAAACTCACAATTCACAACCCTGTGGTCTCTTTCGCCAGACCGGATAGATAGGCGTCTATCTATCTCATCCGCCAACTCCATTTGGGCTTACTGCGATGTTTTCTGCAATCTGAAGTCCACTAAGTTATGAACTTTGCCCAGACTTATGTATGATGCATAGACATAAGAGAAACATCAGTCTCACTTTAATGTAAATTATTTAGCGTATTAATACTTATTGATTTTGATGCGATTACTACTGTATTGTACTAGCAGTCGCCTCCCTTCTTGGGTCGTACTTCAGCTTAACATCGCTCATATTTTAAAATCATATTGAAAATATATTTGTGACAATATTTTAATAAATAACTAGCTGTGCCCGCGGTTTCACCCGCGTAAAATTAGGTTTATAACACAGTCTAAAAAAGGATGAGGTTCTCAATTCGACTGTATATCCCTTTTTTTGTATTTATAACGCGATAACTCATATAAAAACATCGATGTATAAAAATGACAGACGGAAATAAAAATTTAATAGAATGATTCCAAACAGCTGAAACTATAGTCAATTGGAAACTGTAGTAATATATATATTTTTTAAAATTAAATGTATCCTATGTTACTTCTAGTACCTCCAAAAATGTTTGTACAAAGTTTCATAATGATCGGTTAAGTAGTTGTTGCGTGAAGACGTAACAAACACACATTTATAATAATAGTAAGATAATCGTTAATAACTTTTTTGAATTGCTACAACAATAATTTCTTAGCAATACATACTTTCTAGTCTACATATAGTAAAATAGATAGATCTATATGTTAAACCTACTCGTATATGACATAGATTTTGGCATTCGTTGGTCGTAAAGTAGGTGCGGGAAATGATGTAGACGGCAACTCGTCAACTTGTCAGTGAATGTCGGAAACGTACGCGTTCGTCAAATGGCGCTTCCTTTGGCGACTAATAAAATTGACATCAAACTTTTGACTTTCTATTTATTCTTAATATTAATATTTTTCGTTGTTAATATCTAACATCTGGCTTTGAATACAAATACTTAATTAACATAGAATAATAAACTATTGTATAATGCCATTAGAATAAGAATAGGACGGGCTGTTGACTAACTTCACTTGACTGATTTAAAGGTGTCTTTTTCTTGGCGGTCCGCAAAGAAAAAGACACCATACTAAAGTAAAGTTGGTTGCAGAGTTAAACGTCACAAAATGGCGCCGATTCCGTCCTATTCTTATATTAATTGCATTATATAAAACAGTTGATTTACAAACCAACAGGGTCTCGATTCAGTCAATTTTAACTGCGAGTAGCTGTCACATCTACTATGGCGGCCTAGTTAAAACCGGCCACTTACAAGTTAATCTCGAAACGCGATTAGGTCACTTCACAGTCTTTATTCCTAGTCACAGATTTGTATTGATTATTTGGAAGTCTAAAATTCGTGCTACAAAGTAGACGCTATTACTCATTGCTTTGTAAAGAACGGAAACGCGTTTGAATTTGGTATACAGTAAGTGATCTATACTGTTAAGGAATGCTAATTCAATTTTAGTTATGTTGAATCGAACACACGAACCACGTTATATTTAACATGGAATGCGTCTCGAAGAACAGAAATGTAAATAAACAACTTGCACGAAAACGGCTAAATTGGGCTCAATATTTTATAAGATTCATCATCCGCATTTTGTCGACAAATCGGCTGTCGAACTAAAAAATTCGGTGCGTCTATTCTTTGTAGAACAATCGACAAGTGGAATGCTTTGCCAGCTCCTGTGTTCTCTCCATCCTATTACCTTGAATCCTTTAAGCGATGCGTTAAGAACATAGTGACGGCGACTGAGACAGCCATGAACTAACTTGGTTGTTTCAGTTGTCGTCACTCTTATCATCAGACGGTTCGAGATCAAATGTCGTGTCACAGTAAAAAAAATTGCATGCAATGACCTTGATTCCCGGTTGAAGCAAATATTTATTTCATAGCTTTAACCGTAGCCACCATTTCTGCCTATTCATGCTGGAATGAAGACGTAATGATTTGACTTAGCTTTTCTTAGTATTAATTTGTTTGTATCGTATAATAAAATAACGAAGTAAATAAGTTCTTAAGTGGATTTCTCTGAAATTTGTCTGTACAGTAAATTCCTTGAAAACAGTTTTTCTCGATAATATTTTATATTAGACACTGATTCTTGGAAAACTCCACTCCCCTTTGCAACGCTATTAGTAAAAAAAATTATTTTTCTGTTAATATATGTATATATTTAAATATTTTGTTTTATACTGTAACTGACTCGCTTTTTTGGAATTGATAATACGCGTGGTTATCATTCCAGACCCTTACGCCTGAAGTCCTGGGTTAGATTCCCGGTCGAAACCAAAATTTGTTTTAAAGCTTTTGTTTGTAATATTTAATAAGTAGATTGAATATCACAAATGTTTGTTAATGAAAAAAGAGCCGGTTATTTGCTCCGGATCTAGTTGTCCAAGAGTAGGATAATACCAAAAAATTAACACTGTATGTAATACTCGTATAAATATATAAGTTTATTGCCCAATAAACGCTAAATAAAAAAATAACACAATAAGTAATAATACAACAGTAATTGTCAAAAGAAAGCATCTTATCCCGATATAAAGGCATTAAATGAGGTCAACGTCTCATCCCATTATCTACAAAAGTCGACGCAGATGAACGACAATTTGTCTCTCGTAAGCCCCCGTGACTCATGGAGGGAATTGACAAATGTATTGTTATCATCACGCAACAAAAGCTTTGTTAAAGAATTAGATTAAGTATGGAAAATTTACATTGTGACAATTTACAGGTCACTTTTTGCATTGTGTACTGAGGGCTTAATATTTTAATAGGTTACTTCTTTAATTATCTTTGTTATATATATATCTATATATTTAATTCTTTAAATTTAATCAATATTACAATGTACCTACCTACCATATTTTTGTCTAAATTATAAGTTGAGAATAGTGTAATCCATTAATGGCAATGTTTTTAGTTTTAAGTCTGTTAGTGATAATGCTGTGGATTTAATAAATAAATTTGAATTGGTCGGCATAGTGAAGGCGTCTGAAACAACCATAACCTTTTCGGCTGTTGGCGTTCTTGGTTTGTAAGTGGAGGTCCCCTTGCTAACCATCAAAAAGTCAGATGTTGCGTCTTAATAAAAAAATATAACAAATGGAATCGCAGCAAAATTCAAGTCAATCAAGTCAACAACAATAACGCCAAAAATATTGTCAAAATTACCTTATTGCTCAGCACAGTAGAATGATACACATAGTTTAGAATTTAGACAGACTTTACAAAAAAACATATTTTGTCATTAACCGTAAAACTAAAAATATCAATAACAAAAATATATTAACCAGAAAAATAATACATAACAATCAATCATACTATCATAATTTATTCCAGCACTTTTTTCAATACACGGCTGATATTGCTGATTTAGATTTAATTAAAGTAAGGGTACCAATAAAATTAATAATAATAAAAAAATATATTAACTAGTAACATAAATAAATAAAACTAAAAGTCCTCCTAAGAAAGTTAAAAATAAAATATAAAAAAATCAATATGAATTGAATAATAATCCTGAGGTATTTCATTTCATTAGGTTTATTTCAAAATGATTTAATTTCTTATAGGTTAATAACCTCGCATAGTTTACCCTAATCAAACACGAGAGTGTACCAAGTGAGGTTGACCCATATCATCACACAAGGGCCTGACACTTTCGTCTTTTCATGTTAAGGATTCAGAATGAATAGGTGTCTCGAACGAGACACTTCTTTGCATACACGTCTAAAAGATGTTTTTTTTATATTTTAAATAATGGCTCGATTAAATAAGCTGGACTGCAGTTTACGAATAGAGCCAACTGCAACTACAATTAAATAACTACAAATAGGTGTCGTATTCACGATGTCTGCTTAATTGGAGTCGCCAACTTTTAAGTTTACCCTGAAATGCGACTAAGTCACTTCACGGTCTGTACACTTGTAAGTAGTGTACGAGTACTACCCCAGTTCGAAATACTCTTAACAACAGGATTAACAATGTACTTTGGTTGTCTTGTTTCTATGATACAAGCACTTTGGTAGCTTAGTAAAGAAATGAATAATAAATAAAAAAAGAATTAAACAAATAGTTATTTAAAAAAAATAGTTCACAAATTCTCGTTTAAGCTAAAAAAGTCCTAGATTATGTCCTAGTTATAACTTAACTGGGTTTAGTTAAACTCTGATAACAGAATCAAATCGAGCCGAATGTGAAGTTGGATTGTCAATTTCGTCTCTAAATTGTAAAGTTGGCCAAAACTTGTATTTCGTCATTGAATAATTCATTTGTTACACGCCACCTTTGAGAGCTTTGTCTTTGTATAAAACATAAAACCTTCGCGACTTTATTATTTATTTAGGCTTATAAAAGCTTAAAAGAATTTCGTTATTTATCAAAGCTTCATATAGGCAAAAAATCTTATAGTTTCCCTGTCAAGAAATTACTTTTTTTATAAGTATGTCCATGAAAAAAAAAAGATATAAAAATAATTAATAAAGCTACGAAATCGTATAAAATAAAACTGACTATGT
This sequence comes from Tinea trinotella, assembly GCA_905220615.1. Classification (NCBI taxonomy): domain Eukaryota; kingdom Metazoa; phylum Arthropoda; class Insecta; order Lepidoptera; family Tineidae; genus Tinea; species Tinea trinotella. The sequence goes on from HG992312.1 coordinate 12,208,101, forward strand.
ATATTAGGTACAAGCTAAAAGCTAAAAGTATATAGCTAAAAGATATAGACCAAATCGCAGACATCCTCAAGAAAGCTGTGTTGCCTAGTGCCCATAACTACATAGCCTGTATGAAGAGAATTGTGGACGTGAAGAAGGGAGTTGTGTGAGGATTGTGGCAAATGGCGCTCCATTGTCTCTGCCTAACCCTATGGGAGAAAGGCGTGACAATTTGATTGATTGATAAATAATATTTTTTTAACTACTATTCATACTTATAGGCAAAAAATACTTATAGTTTCCTTGTCAGGATAATATTAAATACGAGTATATAGCTAAACAAACTGTGGCCTAAGATAGATACGAATTTAATCGCACTATCCGAAACCCATTTGTGTCATTGATATTTACTGCTTGGCCTACTCGAGTCCCTTAAGTGCCCCATTTTAATCATAGAAGGTACCCCTGTGCGGTTTCAAGAGCTATGTTATTTATAGATGACTTATGGATTAGTCATACATTATTATTATAGCCTGTACCTATAATTACTTATACTTAGATGTTAAGTAATTAATTTAAAATTAAGTTACCTTTTCATTGCCACTATATTTTTTTGTGGCTCGACCTATGAAAGCATCCCGCATGAGGTTTTTCTTCAGCTGAAGTGTGGTTCATAAATGAATTTCACTGCTACTGCAATTTAATAACTGTAAGTAGCAATCAGATCCACCATGCCGGCCTAGTTGGAACCGGCAACTTACAAGCTGATCCCGAAATGCGATTAAGTCACTTCACGGTCTGTATTCTTGTAAGTGGTGGTACCACTCTTTTTTAAGCTTAAATGCGGTCCATGAATGAAGGCACATGCTACTAGAATTAAATAATTGCAAGTAGCAGTCGCTTTCACTTCTACTTGCATAGTAGCGGAATTACTTCAATTATGCTTGGTCAGATGTCGAGTCACAAAATAAGAAAAAAAGACGCTTTTTGCCTCGTTTAGCAGGTCGTTCAATTATTAAAAACAATATATTTTTTTGTTAAGGACTATAATTATTGTTCCTAAAAACTGTAGCGATAAGACTTTAAAATAGTTGTATGCTTCTGTTTGAAGAGAATTGTTGATGTGAAGGAAGTTAGAGAGTTGTTTTAGGATCGTGAAAAGTAGCGCTCTGCCGTTCTATATCTGCCGTTCCCTGTGGGAATCAAGGCATAACATTTGATCGTGATGATACATTTGATACATTACAAATTTCGATTTGTCAAATAAAAACAAACAAATGGTCAATGGTCACAAAGAGTTGCCTGTTTAACACCATTCGCCGGTACCTTTGATATATGTATTTTGGTTGTCCTGTTTCTATAATACAAGCACTTTAAATAGCTTAGTATAAAAATAATAAATAAATTGTCAATATATTTATTGTGTTAAAGTGTGTATAGGTCTTTTAATACGTCATAGTCGTGTTTAGGTCACCTAGATTTAAACCAGGTGCCCCAATAAAACGAGTACACTGCATGAAATATGTCAGCTATCCTTATATGTTATTTTTAGCTTCTGAAATGGAGCTTTCAGTAATTTTTTTATGCTTTTAGTTCTTTGTTCAGAAATTTCCATACAGAAAATAATTATTTTCCAATAAAAAAAATTAACCAAAAATAATATATATTATTTTTGGTTAATTTTTTTTATTTTATTCCGACGTTTCGTGAGCTTTGCGGCCATCGTGGTCACAGAGAGTAAAATCAATAATCAAAAATAAACGCGATAATGAGCCGCATAAAATTAGTTTGATTTTAAAAATTATATTATACAAATTGCAACATTAATTAAGGTGACCGTGGTGTAGCGGTAGTGCAATGGTCATGCAAATCGAGAGCTCGGGTTTAAATCAAAACAAAAACAATGAGTTTCAATAAGTTTGAACTGTTAATGAAAATGAAAATCGATTCTTAGTGTGTTGCGCGGTCGCGATTTTAATTTTAAAGCTCATTAATGGAATTCAACTCTCAAAAGGAAGCCCATTGTCATTGAAATACGCGGTCGGCCTGCGGCGGTTCTGGGTATTTAAGATAGGTAGTGTAAGCATGAAAGAAGACGGCAATTGAGTTGGATTGTACTGTAGTAGCAGTCACCTCCATTCACCGCACGCATTCTACTTAAACATCAGGCCACAATAATGTAATATGTGGAGCCATAATTGTTTGATAAGCAATTGAAAACACGTAACCGCTTTTAACCCCGACGTTCTAGGAATCACACAAGGGAACCGTTTCATAAAATTATCGCAACTTAGTAATGAGGGAATTGCAACAATGAATTACTTCTATTAAGTTATCAATGCAAAAGTTCACAAGACTTTTAATTACAAACAATAGTAGTACTTATTGTATTGTAAACATTCACATATGAAAGACTTTTATTGTAAAAGATTATGGTCCACTTGAATTTATTCCTGGATGACGGTATGTGTATTTTGAGCAAATCTGTAAGTAAACTACTTATTTATTTATAAATTGGCGTAATGTATACATTACTATTGTATTAAGGCAACCGTGGTGTAGTGGCATGATTACTTAAGCCGAGAGCACGGGTTCGAAACCAACCGGCACCAATGTATCTTTGATATATGTACTTTGGTTGTCCTGTTTCTATGATCTTGTAACTTAGTATAGAAATGTATAATTTAAAAAAAATATATGGATCGCACTCCAGCTTAACATCAGTTTATTATTATTATTTTTTATACCAAGCTGCCAAAGTGATTGTGTTACATACACAGGACAACCAACGCACATAATATCAAAGATACATTGGTACAGGCGATAGGTTTTGAACTTCTGCTCTTGGTTTGCGTGACCAATACACCACGGTCGCTTTAATTTATAAGCACATATATAAACATAAATAAAATCGTAATAATAATAAATTGTAAAATCAAAACCAAATTAAACGCGATAGTAAGCCGCATAAAATTTGTTTAATTCATTAATCAATGTTCGCGCAAAATTTAAGAAAATAATTTAAACTATTGATTTTTGTTATGTTGTCATTTGTAAGAGGAAACTGTTTGGCGGTCTGCCATGACAGTAAATCGAGTTAGTTTGTCTTAAACATAAAAGTTTTAAGCGCCGTGTTTTAGTGTTACATATAAAGACGAAAATGCAATCTCACTATTTTGAGACATTATTTAATGGTGGTTAAAACACGTTTTTAGGTCACGTTTAAATATATTTCTAAAGGTATTTATGATTTCTTTCATTAAAAAAAGTTAGCGGCTTACTATCGCGGTTATTTTTGGGTAATGATTGTATACTCGCCGTGACCACGATGGCTGCAAAGCCCACGAAACTTCGGAATAAGAAATTATGAGTAGTATACAAAAATTAACGCGATAGTTTTTTTTATTTAATATAAAATATATGTATTTAAAATCAAATTCTAATTAAATTACATACGAAAAAGTCAGAGGTTAAAAATAATAATACCGTACTGACGAAGGCAACAACAATGTTCCTAATTAATTTACTCCTAATAAAGTAAATTGGACCCTCGTTTAATGAAGCTGGCATACTTAATTGAATCAATGTTACCCAATATTTAGTTTAAATGCCTAGTTAAATTAATTTTAAGAGTAGTGGTGTGGTAGTGTGTCGAATAATTTTAGGAGTAGTGAAATGGTCAAACAAACCAAGAACTCTTGGTTCGATATCGCTGGCAATGTTTCTTTGATATAATGTACTTTGGTCGGCCAGTTTCTATAAGATAATCTCTTTTAGTAGCTTATTCTAGAACTATAATAAAATCTTAGTGTTAGTTTCCGGTCTGTTTTCTTGAAAATGGTATATATGACCACACTTTCAGGAAAAATCCGTGAAGTGACTTAGTCGCGTTTCGTGATAATGAAAGTTCTGCTTTTAAGTATTATTATTGGGTTCTAAAACTACTAGCGTGAAAATACAAAATATGTTAAATGGTTAAAAAATAAGTTATTTATATTAAAATTTACCTAATCTTAAAAGGTTCTGGAATGTTCTAAAATTCTTAAGCTTCCAGCATGTTATATCGATGGCTTCCATACTGTTCCGCGTTACATCCAAAAATAGTTCATTCTTTAGCCGTATCCTTGCCCAACCCGCATTCCTTGGCCTCTAGTTTGTGTACATAACTTTAAACCTTATGTTGTTTTACGAAGAATTTACTTTTCTATAACAACAAATACTCTTCAGTAAAATCAATTGCTATTGTAATATATTCTTTTAATTTAATCATATAGGATTCACTATTACTTGTCCGTTTACCATACAAACAAAAACAGACAAACTTAATGTATAAACAAACTCAAGAACTCTATACATAATAATAATAAAATTCTTTATTGCACAGTAAAAACTCAATACAATGGGCGAGCCTAATGCTAAATAGCATTCTCTACCAACTTACCATACAAACATACTCCCGAACATACAAACAAACGTAATTCATCAGATATGTAAATCCGTCCTGCTTTTACTTTATGGTAAAGAAAGGGACAGACTGATCTTCTAGGAAGTTATTATAGTATTCCAAGTAGGCAATGGACAACTATTTGTTAGTTGAATTAGCATTTCCCAACGTTTATCAGGTAGAAAGTTAAGGTCCATCGCTCATTGGTTGGATTACGTTTTCCATTTTCAAACTAGGTGTGTTGATTCGACAATTTCTTGCCAGATATTTAGCGTCATTTTGTAGGGGTCAGTATGCCATTGGTCCCAGGCCCAAACGATATGAAAATAGAAAAAAATTGCATGCATAGTGACTGTGACTGAGGCAAACTGAATCGATTTTTCTAGTCGCCGGTGCTCTGCTTCCCCTTGCATTCAGGCAAATCAGCGGGCCGACCGCGTAACTCAATGACAATGACAAGTTGAACAGTTGAACTCCATTAATGAACTTTAAAATTAAAATTGCGCAATACTCTAAGAATCGTTGTTCATTTTCATTGACTGTTCAAGCTAATTGAAACTCATAGTCCGAATGAATAAAAGTTATTTTTGACCGCGTAACTTTTTGACAAATGGGAATGAATTTCATTGTCGTTCTCATTAAAGTTGCGCGGTCGGCCCCCTGGTCTCAATGAAAGGATGCGTTTATTTAATTTAAGCAAATAAAAATAGTACTATTATTATTTGGTACAAGTTCCAGGCTAACTAGGTAGTTGACTTGCAAACTCATCGCCTATTTGCGCATCTAATCCCAGGGAATTTTCTCACGTACACCTAATCCCTGTTACATTGCGAGCTTATCGCTTAATGACACACTTTTTGAGTCTAAATGCAAAAATGGATAATGATATCATAATCTGATATCATTATCCAGATTTGTACATGTCCATACTAAAGTATATGCTTGTTCGTGCAATATTGTCGGTTTTATTGTATGTTTGCGTCTGTAATTAATTTAAATATTACAAATATTATAGCAGAGCCCCAGCAAACTAATTATTTTCTTTATTTATTTAAACAAAAAAGAACTTATGCCTTATTTACTTATTTTACTAAGTACAAACCTACATATTAATTAAAATACATTAAAAAATAATAAGAGAATAACAAAAATAGATTTTTAAATAAACATTTGAAGGAATTGAATTATTTATGAACAAAAGTACGTTGGTATTGGTACGTTTAAAAGTGTATGGAATATTATAACAAAGTTAAAAAACGTACGGAGTTGAGGGTAGGCAGACATCAAGGTAGCCATTTACCCAGTCTTCCGCACCCGGGTAGTACCACCACTTTCAAGTATAGAATACAGACTGTGAAGTGACTTTCGTTTCGAGTCGCGATTCGGGATCAGCTTGAAAGTTGTCGGTTACAACTAGGCCGGCATAGTGGATGCGACTACTACGTGAAGTTTTTTTAACTATAATATAATACCAGCCTTCTCTATTCTTGGACCGCAGTCTAGACAATGGAGCGCCACTTGCCACGATTCTGACACAATTTCCTAGCTTACTTCACATTCACAATTTTCTTTATGGTTCTATGGTTGTGGGCACTAGGCAACCTAGCTTTCTTGAGGTTGTCTCCGATTTGATCAGAAAACACCCTCCTGGGCCTGCCTTGTTTTAACGCATCCACATCAAATTTATAAATTCCTTTTGTCAATCTACTTTCACTCATCCTTTCCATATGCCCAAACCATCGAAGCATTCCTTTGTCAATTCTTGTCACCACACTTCTTTGAAACCACATCTATCGCGCACTGTGCTACTCCTTATTCTATCCAAAATTCAAAATTCAAAGTCATTTATTCATTTGGTTTTTACAAACACTTAGAAACGTCATTAAGAAAGAGTGAGGGGACTCTACCGAGTGTTCGGAAAGGCTACAGACTGAGAAGAAGATCCGCTCCGCTATATAATACACATACTAAATAAAAACAATATATGCATAGTAGAACAGTTCTACACTACACATTGGTCGTAATTAGCGTAAATAATTATCAAAGCACAAGTAAAAGCTCTTCATAATTATCGTAGTAAATTGATGGACCATGCGTTTGCCGTTCTCTTTGAAGTAGAATGTTTAGGAGTCGTCTTTTTCCCGTCACGGTTACGCTACCTGTCACATTCCAAAAGATCAGTGAAGGCCACCAAGACAACGTTTTTTACAGTCGTCAATGCTCCTGGAGTTCCCCTAACCTTCTACTTTCAGGCAAGTAGCGGTATGATAAGAGTGGTGGGCAGTGTACCCCAGTCTGCCGATCCGGGGCAGTACCACCACTTACAAGTGATTTGGTCGCGTTTCGGGATCAGCTTGTTAGTTGCCGGTTCCAACTAGGCCGGCATGGTGGATGTAAATTATTGAATTGTAGTAGCAGTGACATCCACAATCTAGTTTAACATCAAGCGGGGTGTTGTCATACACTATGTTAAGTCACATTTTTTTTAATAAAAAACTGTTAACTGAGAAGTATACGTTCTATCAGTATACTATCCTGGGTAAGCAGACTGGGCAAATATGACCACTGGGCCCTTCTCTTAATACAATTATGCTAACGAAAATGCAGTAAAACTGCGCCGCGGTGCTTTAAGTTACCAATCAACGTAGTTTAAAAAATGATTTGTTATTCGCTGATTGGTTACGAATATGTCAAATATGAGTGCGACGCAATTTCACTTCTTTTTGTCGCCATAATTTGTTAGGAGAATCGCAGTCCAGATTACTTAATTGTAATAAAACCTATTTAATTGTAATATTTAAATCATTCATTTAAAAATATATTTATATTTAAAAAAGCGTTTATGTAATATGTTTTTTAGATTTTGCGTGAACATTGATTAATGAATTAAACAATTTTTATGCGGCTTACTAAAACAAACGCTTACTAAAATAAACGCGATAGTAAGCCGCATAAAACTTGTTTAATTAATTAAGCGTTTATGTGGTTAAAGAATACATATATAGTAAGTATATTATCTAGTGACATTTTCCTAAATGAAAAGATGTTCTTTTTATATTTTACTCGTGCGGGCATGACCCCCGACCACCATCCGGTTAATTTTATAATTTATTGCAGTACATTGGTTTCTTTGTCGGCGCCTTTGAAGTTAACCATTCTGCTCCAATTGTTCAACGGATACGGCTGATAAGTCTGCGATAATAAGTGGATCTTTGTTTTCTAAATTTATTTTTTATTACACAACACTTTCTTTCTTTATCGTAATTGTGTTGAACTTGTAAAGGATTGATAAAGGAATGCTTCGATGGTTTGGGCACATGGAAAGGATGAGTGAAAGTAGATTGACGAAAAGAATTCATAAATCTCATGTGAATGGATGCGTTAAGGAAGCGAGGGAATTGTGTCAGGATCGTGGCAAGTGGCGCTCCATTGTCTCTGCCTATCCCTGTGGGAAAAGGACGTGACAATTTATTTTTATTTTGTGAATATTTATTTACCAGTACTTAAAAGTATATAATAGTAATATAAATCAAATTGTCGCGCCTCAATTCCCACAGAGATAACGGAGCGCCAATTTAGACTGTCAAAAATAATTATAATATACAGTAAAGGAATAAATGCAATATTTTATGTTTTTAAGTTTTTAAGTCATTATATTATTTTCTATAATAATTATTGTATTTTATTTGGAAAGTGTCGAATCCTATTTATGAATTAATCTTTAATGGAGGAGAACGTTAACGTTTAAATAAATATAAACATAATACTCGTGATCAAGGTGAGATTGCGTCTCGAAGGCCAGCCCATTACTGTCAGTGCCAATCCACTCTCTGCAAATATTGTGAGATGGATTCAAAGTTATTTGTTCAATCATTAGATAAATAAATACATAGTCACTGTTTATTTATTTACTTCTTTGTTGAGATATGCAATTCTTGGCTTGAAAATACATTAAGATGTTATTTTAAGTCAAAAGGATTTTTCAAATGAAATCAGCACGGTTTAATACAAGTTAGACTACGGACCCAGATTGTATTTAAAATTTGCTCCTACTTGACTGAGGACCAATCTGGATTGCCCCTGTTGTATCCTTCCAATCATCTTTGATTAATGAATGCCTTTTGTCAATCTCCTTTCATCCATCCGTTCAATGCGAATTAAATATAGTTAGTTTCTTTTTGTATTGGATTCTTTATTCCGACCATTTAACAAACAAAATATGTACTAAATTAAGGCGGGATGAATAAAGAAATATAAATGGTAGATTTCTCTGCACCAACCTGTAAAAATAAAGTCGCAATAATGATAGTAATAAAGATTCACGTGTGAATACGAGAAATATTTATAAATTCATTATGTCATTCATATTACGCATCAAGGAAATAACGCTGATATCGATATGAATAGAATAATAAATATATTTTAGCATAAAATTCCCAATTGAAAATAAACTACCATTGTATTAACTTAGATTTTGCGTGAACATTGTTTGTCATATAAGAATTTTGCGGCTTACTATCGCGTTTATTTTAATTATTTTTGGGCATTAAAAAGCCGCAAAAATATTTTTATATCATTCTATTGTTTAAAAGTAGGAAATAAAATGCCTTAGCTACCTTCATAATTCTATGCGTTCTTTTTTATTGTGTCACGACATATGGCCACACACTGCCTGATTTTAAGCTGTAGTGCAATCCATGAATTGAATGCTGCCAACGCTGCTAAATGATTTTGCGGATCGACAGAATGGGCAAATAACCATTCCTTATTAGGCTTTCTTAGGTGATTAGGTCAATGAAGTTAAAACGCCTGAACAAAGTTTATACAACTTAAGATTAAGGTGATCAATGGGTGATTTGTGCGACAGAACATAATTATTTCTATTAATAACCTTTAATAGAAATAATAATCTTTCAAATCAGCATCACCATCCAAAGCTCAGTTGGCTTCTATTTCAGTTATTTGTAAACAGATTTAGGATTTGTTGCACAAAACGAGTGTAGAGTAAACTGTGGATGTGGAGGAATCAAAAACTTCACGAGTATGTCTAACGATGCTATTACAATTTTAAATATTTATTGTTCTGAGGAGTTCCCTTGTTTTTAGCTTATCATTTTACTCCTGTGATTGTGAGTCAATACGACAGTCGAAACCTTAAACGTGTAGTTTCTTTGTAGAAAAATCGACAACATGATTTTTCAGCCCGCGTGTTTTCCCCATCCTATAAACAAGCACCTTCGACCAACATAGGGAATGCAAGTTTTCAGTTATCGGAGCTCTTGGGATTCCCTTTGCTTATCATCAGGCAAGTTAAAGTCAGATGTCGCATCTCAAAAAGAAAAATAAATACGTTTGTTTTTAAATAAAATCATGCTAATAAATATTCAGATGCGTGATTCACGCATTGATATGCGGGTGCGGTATCACATGTCGTAATCATCGCCTATTTCACCTCACACGAACCTTCACATAGTTTTTAGCATTCGCAAATACTAATGTTTAAATCGAATATATACCTAAAAGTATACAAATACTAGTACATTAGAGTATAGTAGATTAAAAGTCATTGCAACTGGCAACGTGGTCTAGTCGCGCTGATCAAGAGTTCCCGGTTTAAAACTACTTGCTGGTATCAACGTGTCTTTGATATATGCACTTTGGTTGTTCTGTTTCTATGATACAAACATAGCACAGAAATATATATATTTCAAATTAGCGTAATGTAACAATGCAACCATTTATCCCTGTAAGAGGGACGTGAAAATTATTACAAAAAAATCCAATCCCTCGCGGCATACTGGACGCGACCGCTACTGTCAGTTATTTAACTCTAGTAGCAGTCTAGAAGCCACAATAAATAATAATTAAAGAAAAGTTTGTATTATTAACCAACTTATTTTCGTTTAAAATTAAGGCCAAATCTCTTTTTTGCTAATTAACTGTCCAAACAACCATTTAATTACAATGAAATAAACAAACAAGTAGAAAAACTATAGAAACTTGCTTTAGCCACAAGGCCGCCCGCATGCCGTCAACTTGTCCTCATTGTGATGCAACTATAGTTATGACCTGTGACATTGTCACAGACTAAATAATTTCCTTGTTAGGTATCTTGAGATCTGCTGACAAAACAATACATTGTTTCGAGCGTAATTTACATACATACCTACTCGTTTTTATACTTGTACGACTGCATATACTGCTTTTTATGTCGCGTCTTTTTCTATATAAAGACTTTTAAACAATGCTGTCCCAGTGGTATATTAGCCATATAGGTTGTTAGATACTTATGCGATTCAAATTTATAATTAGAATAGATAAAAACGTTTAGATTATATTCGACGTTTCGACTCTGTTGCTCTTGCCATGGTCAATTGTCAGTCAGTCTTCTTGTGAACAGACGTCGAGGTAAATAAAATATACGTACTTTACAACGCGTTTTCTTCTATTAACTATATGGCAATTGAATGCAAGAAAAATATATATTTTTCTTGCATTCAATTGTAGGCTTCAACAAGTGAATTTGACCAATCTTAGCGTTATAGGCACAGGGCACTAGTACTACTGAATGGATTATAGGTTGCAAGACACCGGGGTAGGCCGGCTAGTGGATGCAGGATGTGACTGCTACTTACAGTTATTGAACTGTAATAGTCGTCATCATCACCTTCATTCATGGACCGCTTAACATAACGCCGTCATAATATGTCGAGTCACAATAAAAAAAAACGGAGATGGCGAGATGAGATAGACTTCCATAATAGTTCGTAGCGAGAGTTCGCAAAGTGTCAGTCATAAAGAAAGATACCCAGCAGTGGGACATTTATAAACTAATAATAATTATAATTTTCTAAAACACAACTGAGAAGGGGCTAAATACGACCTAGTTCATTAAAAATCTATCCATTATTTCATACAATTTTACAATTCATAGAGTTTCAGTAACATATAAAATAAAAATTTTAAAGCAATATAAATTCTGTTGGAGTTTGTAGGTTGAATTCCGATGAAAGATTTAGTTCGCACGTGTTTACTTTATGTTATTATTATATTTATATATATAGCTGCACCAAGCAGAACCACATTTGATCTACGGTTTCCGGCTGCGGTTGTGTCAATTTTCTACCTTTTGAAACTTACATAAACTAACCCTTGTTGTTTATGCTATAAAGTTCAAAATCGTTGTCGTCTTTGAGTAATAAATTGTGTGATTTTGTAGTAGTTAAACAGAAGCTGATGGTCTCTATGATCGTGGTTTTTGATTGACGTTCTCCTACTAAAATAACTCATGCATAGCTCTTATTGTCAGGGTAATAAAGGTTAAAATTTATTATGTTTTGCATCGTTAAATTGTGCAGTTTCTCTGATCCATGGCAATTGATTGACGTACATTTTCATGGTGTTAGTCTTTCAGCTTTAGGTTTTGTTTTGATCTGCGAACTTTTCGCTTTGTTATGTTTTTGCGTCTTTTGTTTCACGTTTGTTTATAATCTCAATATGCTTTGCATTTTAGGATTTTAAATTTGTTGATGATTAAAAGAACTGTTTTTTTGTGACCTATTACAGCACCCCGCTTAATGTTAAGCTGGAGTGTGGTCCATGAATGGATGTCACTGCTACTACAATTTAATAACTGTGAGTAGCAGTCATAACACATCCACTATGTCGGCCTAGTTGGAACCGGAATATTACAAGCTGATCCCGAAACGCGACCAAATCACTTTACGGTCTGTATACTTGTAAATGGTGGTACTACCCTGGATCGGCAGACTGTGTACCACTGCCTATCTTTCTTTGGCAGGCAGATGTTGATGTCTATCGGAAAAATATGTGTTTTCTTATGCCCACGCAACCATTCATTATTATTTTTTAAATAGGAGTAGGCATATAGATAAGCATATAGGTGTTTATTATCTCATTCTGCCGTATCGATGTAGTACCGCTTTTAAATGAGGAGACCGTAAAGTAACTAAGTCGCGTTTGGAACAAGATTCCGTTTCCAGTTGCCGCTGGATAGGCTTGAAAGACCGGCATAGTGGATATGAATGCTACTTGTATTTATTTAACTGTAGCAACATAACATGGACCGCACTTGAGCTTTTTACACGTGGACTACTGATATAAAACGTTTTACCATACTGTAATGCAATAAAAAAAATAAACAAATAATTATAATTATTATTGTTCATATATTTATTTATATTTAGACGTAAAAATTACGGATTTAATTTATTTATACGTAGGTGTAATAAAAACCTCTTTTTACTTTCGCACATGTAAACTTTTTATTTATTATTTACGACAGGCGTGGAGGAACGGTTTAGCGACTGGTTTGTTGCGCGTAAAGTCCCGGGTTCGATCCCCGGTCGGAGCAAATATTTGTTTCATAGCTTTTATTTGTATCATTTAATAGTATTAAATATTGCAAATATTTGTTAATAAAAAAAAAGAGATGGATATTTGCTTCGGGTCTGGTTATCAAAGAGTGGTAGGCAGTGGTACCCAGTCTGCCGATCCGGGGTAGTACCACCACTTACAAGTATACAGACCGTTAAGTGATTTGGTCACGTTTCGGGATCAGCTTGTAAGTTGCCGGTTCCATCTAGGCCGGCATAGTGGATGTGATTGCTACTCACAGTTATTGAATTGTAGTAGCAGTGACATTCATTCATGGACCACACTTTGGCTTAACATCAAGCGGGGTGCTGTCATATGTCGAGTCACAATAAAAAAATAAAAAAAAATATAGTGTCATTTTTTAATATCTAATTCCGAAACCCGACCTCATACAGACCGAGATCACACTACTTAAAAATACTTTTAAGTCCAGTCTGTACTTATAAGCACCAACTGTCACTGCCGACTACTCTTAATGAATTTACAAGTTTTTTTTTATTATGACATGACATCTGACCTCGACCCTCCTGATGATAAGCAAGAGGAGGTCCAAGAGTGACGACTTAATGAATTTACAAGTTGACAGCTATCTAAAAATATAAGTTTATAACCATATTTACACTTATAAACACATTCTCAAAATTACCTTCACTAATTTATTTTCCTTAATTCATAGTTAAATCATGTTCCCTGTTATAAAAATTTCACGTAAAACCAAGTTGGATATATCTTTTATCTACATCAAAACCTGTGTCCCATTTCCTACAACGTGGGAGGTATTACTGCAAACATAAGTATGACTGAGCTGGCATAATCTATCGTGAACCAATTCATAGTACGCACATATACATTATACATACGTCTGCCAAGTATACAGACCGTAAAGTGACTTAGTCGCGTTTCGGGATCAGCTTGTAAGTTACCGGTTTCAACAAGGCCGGCACAGTGGATGCGACTGCAACTTATTTAACTTTAGTAGCAGTTACCTTCATTCATAAAGCGCACTTCAGTTTAACATCAGGCGAGGTGCTGTTAAACATGTCAGAATAATAAAAAGAACTCCTAAAAATTGTCAAGTACAGGCATAGCGCTTTACTAAGTAGGTTTTATTCAAAAAATGCCTAAAATTAAAAATCTGTTATGTCACCTACGCGTTTATTTTTGGTTATTAATTTTACAATAATTGTATTATTCCGACATTTCGAGAGCTTTGCAGCCATCGTGCACACGGAGAGACTACAATTTGTTTAATTTAATAATGAATGTTCGCGCAAAATCTAAGAAAAAAACTGATATGTCGACTGTTTAATGTTCGAGTACTATTTACGCTACACCATGTAGATTCAAATCCAAGTATACTCTATGAATACGCTCATTAAAGCCAGACGTTACGGATTTGCAGTGTTCTCAGTATTTAATCATACGGTTTTTATGCTTTATCATTAATTTGTTATGAAAGAGTTGTTGATATAATTATGTATATTGTATAACAATAGCATTATGTGGATAATTCACCTAGTGATAACTAATCAATCAATCAAACTGCCACTTCTTTATTCACACAAGGGTAGATAGACATTTCCAAGACCCTGCCTCATCTCTCTTACTCTTTTTGCTGTGGCGCAGCCTAATGTTAAGCTGGAGTGCGGTCTGTTAATAAAGCGAGTGAATAATCTACTACAGTTAAAGAACTGCCAGTAGCAGCCAAGTCTACTATGCTGGCCTAGTAGGTAAATTTCAAACTGATTCTGAAACGCGAGTGAGTCACTTTAATAGAAAGACTGTTTAATACTTCAATACTAATACTTTGTTTATTTAAAAAAAAAATCGTATTGTCTACAAGTTAAGGCAACGACGTAGATAAGAGGTAGCATTCTAGTTTATTAAAAATAAAAAACAAAGTTAGGAAACTTTAATTCAATAAATTATATAATTTTCTATGCAAACTGCCTTTAACTAGTTAGTTAAAAGTTTAACTTTGCACTAACTAAAGTATCAAGTAACTTATAATGATATGATTTGCATTGTAAACTTTATTATTATAATTATAACATTTACTGCACCATCATTTAAGTTGTTTATCAAAGATTTATGAATACAGAGGCGAGCGAAAGGATGTGAAGGAAGCGGGGGAGTTGTGTAAGGATCGTGGTAAGTGGCGCTCCATTGTTTCTGCCTATTCCTGTGGGAAAAAGGCGTGACAATTTGATTGATTGATTGAGGCGAGTGGAAGGATAAAAGGGCGACGTTCTAGATAATTGTTCCTCGATATTATTTCCATTGTTCTTTAGAAGTGGTAGACAGACAGTTGGTGGTCATTTGTTCAGTGTGCCGATTCGGGGTTCACTTTTAAGTGAACAGACCGTGAAGTAACTTAGTCGCGTTAGGGATCAGCTTCTATGATTGGCCTCCATTTTTGGACTGCCCTGGATCTAGGTTAAATAGGCATAAGCCGATTTTTAGCTCTTTATATAAATAAAGAGCTAAAAAATCGATAGAGTTTTGTCATCTTTTTGTCATATTAAAAATATAGGAATAATTTATCTCTTTACTCCCTTGACAGATTGGGAGAATCATTCACATTCTGTTGACCGAATCGGCTGTCGAGCCTAACTACGAGTATTATATTCTGATTCCACTTGTCGATGGTTTTACAAAGAAACGACGCGCCTAACCTTTTAGTTTTATCGTCAGAATGAGGATGCTTCCCCGACCTGTACAGGTATCACGGGAATAAAAAGACAAGGTAGCAACAAAGCTCCTCATAACATAAATTTATATCATTTATTTATCATTAAAAACAAAATTTCCATTTTTGCTTTTAATTGCTAACTGAATAAACAATTCCATATAATTTTACATTAACGTAAAAAGTTATTTGTTTTTCCTAAAACTCTCTCTGTCAGACTAAAATCTTATAAACACAGAAAAATAAATTAATTCCCTCAGCATAAGGTCGTATTTTCTAATTACTTAAAAGTATTTAGTAGCTCCCAAGCTTAATTACGTAATAAGAAAGGTAAACAAAGGCGAACCTCGGCTTACAAAATAACGCCCTGATAACTTTGCCTAAATTAGGTACCCACTAAGAACTAGATAAAATATTTAGTGAAATCACTAAACTAATGAATCAAGGTTTTATTGTTTGTAACTAATTAACTAAAACATCACGGCCTGATTCACACAGGGATATGCAAAGACAATAGAGGCTCCTAAAACTATATATATTTTATTAAAAAACGACTTCTAATCTTGCTTGATGGGAAGCAAGGGGAGGTCAAAGAGTGCCAAAGAGTGTATCCGACTCAGTTTACGTCTACCTGCCACCGTCACTATGCCAGCCACAGCCACATCTGCGTCGCTAAAAGGGGTCTTGACGCTGAGGTAAATAAAATATTTTTGACAACACGTTAAGACTGCTTTAATGTATTTTAATCAATTATAATTAAAATAGCATACTTTTAAAACAATTCTTCTTTTATTTACATTCATAAAAATAATAGTGGCGGCGACTGAGGCAAGTCGGGGTCATATCATTATTTATTTAAGAACCTATATCATGTTGGTGTAATGATAACCGAATCTTAACACAACGTTTTCAAGACGCAGCAATTTCTGCTCTCCGAAGAGTATTTAATTACAGTATTCCGAGTATGATTAATGAGGGTTTATCCAGGATGTTCCCAGTCAAGTAGGCGTAACAACAACGCTTAACAAGTGCGAACATTATACTCAAATGTAATTAGATATGTTCTTAGTAATTGAGATTCAGTAACATACAGATGTAAGACCTAGAATAGACTAAGACACAGATAGATACTAAGAAATGTAGACTGAAGACTAGCTTAGTGCTAAAAAAATTAGAATTCTTTATTGCACATTATAAACTACAAAATGAACTTGTAGTTTATAATTGAAGAATTCTTCTGTTTCTTCGGTACTAAATTGACTGTAAAATTAAATATTTAATAATATTTATCTAGAAAAAGATTAAGGTCTCCAAGAGCGCCGACAACTTAAAAAAACCAGTTCACTTTGCGGTTGCCCCAGTCACCATCACTAAGCTGTTTAGAAGTGGTATTTTATTTATGCTTCGTCGAAAGGATACGAGGCTATAGGATGGGAAGAACACATGGGCTGGAAGACATTTGATTACGTGAAAAAAATAGCATGTTTTGTATTATATTGTGGCACCGCATATAACAGAACCTTGCCTGATGTTAAACTGGACCGCAGACCGTGACCGCTGCTACAGACAGATAAATAACTACAAGTAGCAGTCGTATCTTCTTTGCAGACCAATTTGGAACCGCCAACTTCCAAGCTTATCCCGATTCATGAATCACTTCACAGTCTTTTTTTTTTTTTTATTGTGACTCGACATATGACAGCACCCCGCTTGATGTTAAGCCAAAGTGTGGTCCATGAATGAATGTCACTGCTACTACAATTCAATAACTGTGAGTAGCAATCACATCCACTATGCCGGTCTAGATGGAACCGGCAACTTACAAGCTGATCCCGAAACGTGACCAAATCACTTCACGGTCTGTATACTTGTAAGTGGTGGTACTACCCCGGATCGGCAGACTGGGTACCACTGCCTACCACTCTTTGAAAACCAGACCCGAAGCAAATATCCATCTCTTTTTTTTTTTTTTTATTAACAAATATTTGCAATATTTAATACTATTAAATATTACAAATAAAAGCTATGAAACAAATATTTGCTCCGACCGGGGATCGAACCCGGGACTTTACGCGCAACAAACCAGTCGCTAAACCGTTCGTCCACGCCTGTCTGTAAAGTATATACTATATCATATTGTGAATGAATCTGGATGGTTTTATGATAAAACTCATTACGGCACCATAATTACGTGAAAATGTGGATGCATATAAATGCACAAAAGCAATGCAACCATAAATTAAAGCGTAATCAGTTGGCTCAGGTACAATTTGCGAAATAGTTTGCAATCCACGATTGTGGCACGGGCGTTAAGTAGGCGTGGCAACTTGTTTTAACCACTGTACACCGTTATAATGAAACATCTCTATAACATTTTTGTGGGTTTAATTTAAAGAAATTGTAATTTTAGAAGAAGAAAAAACAAAGCCTTTTGATTGCCTATCAGAAGAAGATCAGAAGGTAAATCTGCCATAAAACTTTATAAATATTAAGTGACTTAGTCGCGTTTTAGGATCTGCTAGTAAGTTGCCGGTTCCGCTTAGCAACATATTTATTTATTTATTTATTTATTTATAATATGTACATGGTGAGACGTAGCATGCTGTTTCCGCATACTCCACTAGGAAAACCCGTGCTGGAGTCATGCGGGATTCCAATTTAACATATATTATTTTTATTTAACATTTACGAATAAACCTCACCTATATACTAATTAATCACCCAACCTTAATGCCCTACATACATAAATATATAAACACATACATACACATACATATATATTCATACACATAAACAAAACATTTCAAAATATGCAGAAAAAAAAAAAATTATTACATTAAACTATGCCAATTACTTTACTATCTGGAGCATTTTTCTGGTCTCAATAATGCCCAGGGAAAGGATCCAATTTTTTACTACCTTCCTACCCCGTGAGTGACCCAATGAATGCAACATTTCCGTTGGTACACTGTTATATAGTCTGGGTCCCAGCCAGTAATAAAATCTACTTCCAAATGTAGTTTTGACTGGTACCACTATAAGATTGGCTCTCCTTGCCGCTCTGGTTCTGTTATGTATAACGGGATTATACAAATTTAGGTTAGAATTAACATATAGTATTAACCTATATATATATTGTTGCCTTATGTCTAATATTTTTAATTCATTATATAGATGAGCATTGTGGTATCTGAATGGCTTTCGACCAACCACCCTAAGTACACTATTTTGAGACACCTGGGCAGTATTTAAAATAGTTGAAGCAGCACCGCCCCAAGCTAATATTCCGTAGTTAATTAAGGAGTGTGCCAATGAATGATATACAGTTCGTAGTAAAGTGGGATCCAAAATGTCTCGCACTTGTCTATAGAATGAAATTAGGGTTCGTAATTTACTACTAAGGAATTTTATATGAGCTTTCCAGGTTAAATGCTGATCTATAATTACTCCCAAGTATCTCATTTCTGCAACTCTTTCAAGAAATTTGCATGCTTGCCCACACATTAATTGCGTTGGTGACTTGTGATAACATGCCCGAATCATGTATTGTGATTCCGGCTGTCCTATACTATTTATTGAAAAGCATACATATTTAGTTTTTAGTATATTAAGTGTTAATAAATAAGACGATAACCACTTGCTTACATCGTTAAAACCTTTTTGGGCTGCAGCAAATGTATTATTCCAATCCGTTCCCGTAAACAAAAGAAGAGTATCATCAGCGAAGGCAATTAGCTGACCACACTGCATTTTGATATTACAGAGCTTATTTACATAGACTAGAAACAGGATTGGGCCCAGCACGCTTCCTTGAGGAACCCCGTAGCTTAGATGACGATTTTCAGATACCTTTCTTATCTTTTTTTCCGAATCAAATTAATCACACAATATTCTTCTAACCGCAATCTTTACCACATTTGCTCTCCTTAATGACCGTATTTCTACACCATTAATTCTACTATACGCAATAAGCACTAATTTCACAGCAAGCATGCTTCTTCTGCCATACACTTTCATACATTAATGTAGGACCAAGCACTGCATTGTGATTTTTTTGTTGTTATTTAGATGATAATAAAATTTGGCTGTTTATTATACTCGTACTATGATGTAGAATAATTGCAAATTGCAATTAAAATAAATAAATAAAATACTATTTTACCGACTTCTCGCACCATTTATTCCTTGACTTTCACTGGTGGCAATATTTTTACACGATTTCTTAGTTAAAAACTATAAGACCACTAAATTTTGATGCCTTAAAAAGATTGGGCTTTTCTTTAAAAATTACGATTTCCTCCCTCGAAAGACTCCTAGCTGCAGCGCTACGCGATTCTTGAATGTGAAGATGGGGTTTTATATTCCCTGCATCTCACTATTTATTATTTTCGTAGCCAACTCTTAAGCTTTATATAATATTGATGTATTCTGTGACATAATTCAAGATAATTGCATTGATGTGGGAGCACCCACACTGATCAGGTGCTAAACAGGTTTCTGCCTATTATGTATTCTTATCTAGTTTCTATAAATCTACTATTATAGTAAATAATTCTCACAAAGCTATATAAAATGTATTTTGTACTCAAGGATTTGGAATAGAATGAAGGCAAAACCAATGGAGACTTAAAAAAAGTGCTAGGAAGTGATACCCTGCTGATACAGGCCGTACAAGTATACAGGCCGTGAACTGACTCAGTCGCGTTTCGGGATCAGCTTGTAAGATGCCGGTTACAACTATCCCGGCATACTTTTCGAAGCATATTTTGAAAATGTATAACTGCCCAAGTTGGGTTATCTTCTAATGAAAGTTTTGGTATTGATTACTTTATTACTTCGATACCTAGCGCTTATCTGAGGAGGTTTCTGTGGTAGTGGAGCGCTGTGGAAAGGGTGTTCTTTCGTTCACATCCCACCACTTCCACAGGAACCTTCTCAATTAAGCGCTAAGCTTAAAAACAGAGGTGAAAATCCAAAAATCATATCGAAATGACACCATTTAAAAACAAACCATTTCCTTCCTATTTCGAACACTTAATGAATATGAATGAACTTGAAAATGTATACTTTGTACAAATCGATCCCTGACGACTTCCCGTTACGCATGATGAATGAAAAACGAACAAATATCATCATTTCAGATCACATCAATCATTTTATTATTGAACTCATTTTACCGTATTTATTATTCGAGTACTTAATTAGGTTATTATTGGCCTCATGGCTAGCATACTGATCACTTATAAAGGAGTAAAAAAATAAGTCTACATATAAATGCATTTTGATCGAAAAATAATTCTAAAAACTCGTCCTTTTAAAGATAAGCAGGGACAACGGATCTCCACTTTTACGATTCTAATACAACTCCTTCAATACACACGCTCTATGGATACTCATAGAGTCCTCTGTCTATTTCGTGGAAATGTACAATTTGATTGATTGCTTGGGCATGTTTTCGATATTGTTAACTATCCTATAAAAGTTCTAGAATGAATATTAATTTTCAACCATATATTATTTCATTATTGAACCTTGTGCCATGGGAATTGGCATATGTGAATAGCTTTAACTACTCAATCGATTCTTGTATTAGTTTAATATATCATTACGACCATGTTACCGTATTTATTATTTTATCTTTGGCCGGCATAGTGACGGCGACTGGGGCAGCCGTGTAGCATCCGGTTTTTTTCAGTCGTCATCACTTCGCCTTTCAATAAAACAAAGAAAGACAGTTTTACATTTTTTCTTATTCCTCACTGCTGGGGATCGTGACTCTTATGGGAGAAACATTTCTGCTTGGCGATTTAAACTCTTTGAAACACCTCCCTTGGTGCCTCGGGCGGTTTAGAGATCCTAGGGATGTTTCTTTGTTAGGGCGTGAATCACAGGGACAGGCTATGAAACTTGGTATTCTGTGTTTGGCAATATCAGACTATCACAATTTACAAAACATTATTTATTAAAATTCTAAAATAATAAGAAATGCAACAATAGGAAAACTACTTATTTAAATGAAAATAAGAAAACTACCTGGTCAAAAAACTAATATTAAAATAAATAAAATTATGTATTATTTTTCTAATTATTTTCTCTTTTATTGCAGGTAAGATGTTGAATATTGTTCAAGCACAAGTTTACTGTTAAAAATCAGAAATGCAGAGGTAAGTATTTACGTTCTTGACTAACAAAGAAGTAATCGATCATTTACTTACTAAATTATTAATTAACATTTAATATTTCTAAGTTAGAACCGTTTAATAAATCTAAAAAATGAAGAGTTAAAGGTCCGTGAATCGAAATCCCTTAGACTTGTG
Organism: Tinea trinotella; assembly: GCA_905220615.1. Lineage (NCBI taxonomy): Eukaryota > Metazoa > Arthropoda > Insecta > Lepidoptera > Tineidae > Tinea > Tinea trinotella. The sequence goes on from HG992312.1 coordinate 12,229,927, forward strand.
CAGTCTTAAGAGGATCATGAGACGTTCATACTCGGGGTTTGTCAAAGCGCCATTGAGTGCAGGTCCAATTCTCTTAAATGCATTCTCGAAAAAGCAGTGCAAGTTCGCTGGTAAGTCATTTCGCTGTCAAGTAATTAGGAGAATCGAGTATTCTAGGCGTAAATCTCACAACTGAAAAACGAAACACTAAATCAAGACAACCTGAAGCCGAACTTGGCATGTCTGATGCATTATGAGCAATGTCCACTACTTGCAGATTGAATTTGCAGACTCCGGATTGCAAAGGATATCGGCAGCAGTTGGATAGTATACCGGTTTAATTATAATAATATATTAAATGACAGGTATAGACTATATTTAATTAAATACGTATAGGTAGTTTATCCTGTCATTAGCGTATGACAGACATCATAACAGTTCGTGATCTTGCGTAAACTGAGATCACATTTAAAAATATCATTAAACAAACAAACAACAACTGTGGTCCATAAATAGTAAGACTTTGTTCATAATTTTAAAATTCTTTATTTATTCTTCCAAATCTATTTCCTCCCCCTCAAAGTAATCCCCCGGCCAAAATACACTCGAATCCTTTCCAATCCTCGAAACAGTTTTTAAGTCAATTTTCGGAATAGACTTTAATGCGCGGTGCAATTAGCGTTTAATGTCTTCAAATAACTGAAAACGGTTTCCCCGGAGCGATCGTTTGAGTTAGCTGAACAGCCAGAAGTCACACGGAGCTAAATCAGGCGAATACGGTGGTTGTAGAACGATATTGGTTAAATTTTTGACCCACATAATCATCCAGATTATGTGGACTGTGGCGGCAGTTAAGCTATATAAGTTTAGCGCGTCTAATAACAAATGTGAAAAAAATGTAGTTTATAATCATAGGTTTCCATTTTGCAGTCTTTCAGTCAAAAGCTATTCATTCCACGTGAGCTTTTCATAATTCTGAAAAGGATGCTCCTTTCATCCTGCCACTGCACAGTTGTAATAGGAAATTGCTGTGAAAGATTGAAGGGGGCTATTCTTGGATACGACAAAATGAAATCTACTATTTCACCTAAAAATAAACAGTAATTGAATACGAAGTAATAAAACAGAATAAAAAGGAAACAATAAGTATAATCTTTCTAAAATTATTAAATTGAATTAAATTATCATGCAAAAATTGTCACAGGAATAGGCAGACAATAGGCAGGCGTAACTTTCCACTATCCTGACAAAAGACTCTCGTTTTCTTCACAATCACAATTCTCTATATTTTATAGCCACTGCGGACTCTTGAGTCTTTTCAAAAACTAGTCTTTTAAAGTGGTGGTACTTCCGACCCGTGGTATCACCATTTTTAAGTGTACCGTAAAGCAACTCAGTTGCGACTAGGGCGACATAATCATTGCGACTGCCACTTGCATTTATTTAACTATAGTAGCTGTTGCCTCTATTTGTGAACTCCAGCTTAACATCAGACATAATCCTATGTATCCGACAGGCGTGGACGAACGGTTTAGCGACTGGTTTGTTGCGCGTAAAGTCCCGGGTTCGATCCCCGGTCGGAGCAAATATTTATTTTATAGCTTTTATTTGTAATATTTAATAATATTAAATATTGCAAATATTAGTTAATAAATAAATAAAAAAAGATATGGATATTTGCTTCGGGTCTGGTTATCAAAGAGTGGTAGGCAGTGGTACCCAGTCTGCCGATCTGGGGTACTATCACCACTTACAAGTGTGACCGTGAAGTGATTAGGTCACGTTTTGGGATCAGCTTGTAAGTTGCCAGTTCCAACTAGGCCGGCATAGTGGATGTGATTGCTACTCACAGTTATTGAATTGTAGTAGCAGTGACATTTATTCATGGACCACACTTCGGCTTAACATCAAGCGGGGTGCTGTTATATGTCGAGTCACACCACACTTCTAAAATCATCCCATCCCATTTTTAAACATTGCCATAAAAACATTGTTAGATAAAAATGTAACCGTAAATAGAGTCTCATTATGAACAATTTATTAGAAATTATGTTTATGTGCGGAAATAATGATACACAACTTTTATGTAACAAAGTTGCAAGTCGCTGTAAATTTATTCTCTGACATTTTTACTACCAGGCGGGTGGCCTGTTCCTTTAAAGTTTTACCAGATGTTTTCAACGACACCGCAAAATAAACATTATGGCTTTGGTAGTTAAGTCCATTATTAATAGATAATTAGAACAATGGTTTAGTATTTTTCGCCGCAAATTAAGGCAATGTTGATAACAATAGTATTTTAATATTTGTTTACTATGTAAATATTAATGTACTATGTACTATATATTCTTATATTGGAAATCCTGTTTGTTTGTCTATTTTTACACCTGAACCGCTGAACAGATTTCGATAAAAATTCGCAAGAAGATAATTTGCATCCTAGGAAGGGACATAAGATATATAAAATTTCTCTATCTGGATGGTGGCACCTCTAAATCAGCAAATCTTATAAAAATAAAACTGTGGTTCTTAAACTGAAATTGTTTCTCATTATAAGCCTTTATCTGAGCTCTTATCAAATTGAGAACCTGAAGTACCTGATTATGAACCATGAGGTTCTTATATCCATCAGAACTATAGTGTTTTAACTAAAATGTTCCTTTTGCATTATTAGAAATACCTAATTAAGTACTCAGTTATTAATTACCGGATATTTTGAAGCGACATAAGGTCCAGTAATATATTTATAGTTCAAAAAATATTCATGATATAAACATTTCGGTCGTACAATTTCGTATTAACTCAACTACCAATTACGTACCAATTATGTACATTTATGTACAAATCAATTCTCACAGGGACAATGAAGCGCCGACTCCACGATCCTGACACAAATCTCCATTCCTTTGCATCGACAATTCTCTTCATACGTGTTGCTTATGGGTACTGCGGAACTTTAATTTATAAATTATGTTCGTCAATCTCTCGACATCTCAACTCGACTTGCCTGATGGTAAGCAAGCTAAGAGCGCCGATGACTAAAAACCTTGCCTCAGTCCCCCATACTATGCTGGCTAAAAAAAAACTGTGTTGAAAATATACGACCCACCCTGGTGTAGTGGCAGTGCAATGGCTACGTAATTCGAGTGGCACGGGTTCGAAACCACTCACCGGTACCAATGTATCTTTGATATATATGTACTTTGGTTGTCCTGTTTCCATGATACACTTTAGTAGCTTAGTATAGAAATGTATTTAAAAAAATACACATGCACATTGCACATACTGCCATATGCAGAGGCTTGTATCACATCATCAGCCAGAAGGCGTCCACTGCTGAACACGGCCTACCCTTTAAAACGCTATTTCGAACGACAGGATTCCAGTTGCATCCTCTGTTTGTTCGTGACTTTCACTATGTCGTCAGTCCATCTAGTGGGAGGCCTACCTACGCTGCGTCTGCCGGTTCGTGGTCTCCACTCTAGAACTTTTGTTCCCCATTGGTTGTAGGTTTTCGAGCGATGCTGGTATACATTCTAAATACCCATATCAACAGCATTATTTAGTTATTGTAATAGATTGCGTCCGATATTAAGTGAATGGTCAATTTAATCCAATTTATTCCTCTACTTGTCAGAGGAAGGGGATCAGCCACTTTAAATAAATTGGCTCAGTGAGTGGAGGGGCACACAATAAACACCAATACAATTCATTCTTTTATTTTTTTACATTTCTATACTAAGCTACTAAAGTGCTTGTATCATAGAAACAGGATAACCAAAGTACATATATGAAAGACACATTGGTACCGGTGGGTGGTTTTGAAATCGTGCACTCGGTTTGTGTAACCATTGCACTGCCACTACACCACGGTCGCCTTAAATTATTTGTCACATTCACATCCACTAATTGGAACCGGCAACTTACAAGCTAAGCTACGTGACTAAGTCACTTCACACTCTGGTTCTACTCTGGATCGGCAGACCTGGGCACCACTGCCTATCACTCGACATCTGATCTAGACCTGCACAAGGAGGTCCAAGAGTGCCGACAACCTATAAATCCAAGTCAGTTCACCCGGTCACACATAAATCACTCCACGGTCTGTACACTTGTAAGTAGTGGCAGACTGGGCACCACTGCCTACAACTCTTGGAATAGAATTTGTAAAACATAGAATTTTCCTAAATTTTGCGCGAACATTCATTATGAATTAAACAATTTTTTGCGGGTTACCATCGCATTTAGTTTTGGTTATTGATTTTACATTTTATTATTATTCCGACGTTCCGAGAACTTTGCAGCCATGGTGTCACGAAGGGTCGATGCTGTCATTGTTTCCAAAACTAGTCTGTTTCATCTTAAATAAATAACTAAAAATAAACGCTATAGTAAGCCGCATGTAATTTGTTTAATTCTAGAATCTTTTTATCTGCGAAGGGTGGAATCCAAATTTGTTGCAATAATATTTTATATTTCAAAATGTTTGTATTTCCGAGTTCTATTTTTAGGAGTCCACTAATGGCAGTTGGTAACAAGCATTTTCTGCACTAAAATTTCCTCGCTACCAAAAATGCATCTGACGTGAGCCCAATGCAAAATATGGCAAAGTGCCAACGCTCACTTGGCGTGAAATTGAAAATTGTTCAAAAATACCAAATTAGTTGTGTGGTATTTTTATAATACTATTATAGTGACTCGACATATGACAGCACCTGCCTGATGTTAAGCTGGAGTGCGGTCCATGAATGGAGGCGTCTGCTGCTACAGTTCAATAACTGTAAGTAGTAGTCACTTTACGGTCTGTATACTTGTAAGTGGTGGTACTACCCCGGATCAGCAGAAAGGCGGTCCATTACAGTTTTGTAACTAGTGTTTTTTTAGATTTTTTCATGAAATGTTACTAAATATACTGCTATTATAGAAACAGGACCAAATAAAAAAGTTCAATAATTTTGGTTTTGTTACATATTAGTACTTCGTCATCGATGTATTTAAGATACCTTGGTACCTTTAAGTGGTTTTGACTTAAAGGTACCTACCACTATCTTTAATACCTTTACCTTAGTATCTTTCACCACTTAACTACGAACGCCTTACAATTTCTGTTTTTTTTTATTGTGACACGACATCTGACCGTGACCCGCAAAAGGAGGTCCAAGAGTGACGACGACTGAGAAAACCAAGTTTGGTCTAAACAATTCTTAAGAGAATGTTTCACGTCCCCTCTTTATAAAATAATCTTTCATCCTTATTATGGTTATAAAACCATAAGAGATAAGATATTTGTGAACATAAATTCCATGAATTCCTTTCTCATATTTAGGTTACTTAAATATTTCCTAATTATTTTTAAAAAAAGCTTAAAATTTCTTAAGTACAAGGTGTATATTAAAGGTAAATTAGTTGTTTATAGTGATCTCAATGAAGAAAATGTGGAATTCGAATACATACGAATACTTTAAGATACGCACTCGAATGCTGTTTTCTTAACATAATGTATTGTGTACAAAAGCAAACTTGATGCCTCTCGACTAGACATTTTTCGTCAGTTAACCTTTTTATTATTATATTATAATAATAACCTTTTATATTTTATTTTATTACCTTAAGATTTTTTTTTGTTATATTATTAATATTATTATTTTTGTTTACATTTCTATACTAAGCTACTAAAGTGCTTGTATCATAGAGACAGGACAACCAAAGTACATACATATATCAAAGATACATTGGTACCGGTGGGTGGTCTCGAAGTCGTGCTCTCCGGTTTGTGTAACCATTGCACTGCCACTACACCACGGTCACCTTCATAATACTACTAATACTAACCTCCTTTTGCTTACTATCAAAAGGAGTTCCAAGAGTGCCGGCGACAGAAACGACTTACTTTACGGTTGCCTCTGTCTATTTATTAATCCATATTTTTTTGTCATTCAATCAATCATATTGTCAAATTGGATAGGCAAAGACAATGAAGCGCCACTTGACACGATTCTGCCACGATTCCCTCCCTTCCCTTACATCCACAATTCTCGTCAGCTCTACGGTGATCAGCACTAGGCAAACCAGCTCTCTTTTTTTTCTTTCAAATTTGGTCGGGAAACATCCTGCTTCGTTTAACGCACCCACATCAGATTTATAAATTCCTTACGTCAATCTTCTTTCAGTCATCCATTTATTCATTCATTTCATGAATAAATACTTGATAAAATTGATTGTGCAGTATTAGCCTAAATTGTATCAGAGTGTGGCATCCATGTGGTAACAATGAGAACCACAATTGCGTATTGCGGTAATCTATTATTTGATACTATTAATCTGATATTTGATATGATATAGTCTGGTTGAAAACATTAGATTTTGTTACACAATAAATTGGAATGATAAACATGGTATTTTTTGTAAACTTGTGATAGTTGATTTAGGTCGTATACGTACTCGTTACCGTACATGTACGCTAAGGCGACCGTGGTCTAGTGGTATAGTCTCGCAAACCAACAGCCCCCGATTCAAAATCACTTTCCGGTATCAATGGTAAGCAAGAAGTCCTTAAGCCGATGACTTAATAACCCTATATACGATTGCCGTAGTCGCCGCACTGTGCTGTCCAAAGGAGCTTTATCAAAATCGCTTTTTTTTTGTCTATGAAAAGTACTTTGGTCGCCTATTTTCTATGATACAAACACATTTAGTAGCTCAGTATAGAAATACATAAAAACACGTTAATAATCAAATTGTCACGGCTTTTTTCCACAGGGATAGGCAAAGACAATGAAGCGCCACTTGCCAGGATCCTGACACAACTCCCTCGCTTCCCTTACATCCAGAGAATTGTGGAAATCACGAAACATATGAATAATATTTAAGTGTTCTGTGGTGTATATAGAGATATAATACAAACATGTCAATACAAATAAGGCAGCTGCGATTCAATCATAGCACATGAAATGTCATTCTCAATTACATTATCTTAAGTTGAACCCTCCCCTTTAACCCAAATATCAGAAAACAATATGCTCTCGTAAAGTTCTAACAAATTTATCACAATACATTTGGAACATCTGTATAAATCTGTGGGTGAGTGGAAGGATAAAACGGGAACGGCCCAGAAGAGTATTCTTTGATTAAATCAGACTTTCTTGGAAAAGCGAGGGTCCACTGTACCATAACTTTATGAGCTAATATGCAAAGAATTGTAGATTTGAAAAAAAAATAGGATCGTAGAAGGTTCCTGTTGGAATTGAGGCATGCCAATTTCATTAAAGTAATTTAAATTCAATATTATAGCAAAAGCGGCTACAGGCGTAGACGAATTAGCGATTGGTTTGTTGCGCGTTAAGTCCAGGTTAGATTTCCGGTTGGAGCAGATATTTGTTTCCTAGCTTTTATTTGTAATATTTAATAACTATATTAAATATTGCAAATAGTATATAGTGAAATATTTAATTTAACCTAAAAAAAGAGGTGGATATTTGTTTCAGGTCTGGTAGGCAGTGGTACCCAGCGGGGTTAGGTTGGACAAGTTAAAACGATTATCGTCTATCGTCGAAGATTGGCAAAATAATAAAAGTTAGACTCAATCCACCAAAATAAGGCCATTGATGATAATGATAAAACGTGTCGTCGCACAGACGATATTCGTCACAACGATTAACTGTCTCGTTTTATTGGATTTAGCCTAGCTTTTATTATTATGACAATCGCCGACGAGAGACGATAATCGTTTTAACTTGCCAACCTAACCCCGCAGTCTGCCGATCCGGGGTAGTACCGCCACTTACAAGTATACAGACCGTGAAGTGATTTGGTCACGTTTCGGGGTCAGTTGGAAGTTGCTGGTTCCAACTAGGCCGGCATAGTGGTTGTGATTGCTACTTACAGTTATTGAATTTTAGTACCCGTGACATCCATCCATGGACCTCACTCCGGCTTAACACCAAGCGGAGTGCTGTCATATGTCGAGTCACAATCTAAAAAATTATACATAGATGCACTTATAACTGTATTAGGTTACTGTCGAGACACAATATTCAATCAATATGCAAATTGTATGAGAATTTCAAGCAAGTTTATGCAGAGAAAGTTTTAGGTAAATCTATATTGAATAGTGTATTGTTTAAAGCTATGAGCTTGGGATAGTTTGTTTGACGTGCGGGTTGCACAGAAAACTGGGTTAAATACTCACTGTGATATTTGACCTCGACTTGTCTGTTCGTAAACAAGTGGAGGCTTTAGACAACGACTGAAAAACGGCTTAGTCGCAGTCACTACTCGGCCCAGTGGTAGAACAAGCAGCACTCCGACCGATTGTCGATTAGGTCAACAGAATTCGAAACCAACCATATTTATACCATATTGAACCATATTGATACCATATTGAACCATATTGAACCATATTGAACCATATTGAAACCATATTGAACCATATTGAAACCATAAAACCAAGTCAAAATTAAATCGAAGCCGTTATAATCTTTTATTTGTTTTAATATTCGCGTAAAACCTCACAAAATACTTTAATCAAAGCCTTTATTTGTCAATAATAGGTAGATTTAATAGCGCAACATAGTGCCTAGAAAACATACAAAATCATAACAATTGTACAATTTATATTAATTATAAATGTCTAGAAAATTTACAATACAATAAAGTAAAAGAATGTATGAAAGGCGACCGTGGTGTAGTGGCAGTGCAATGGTCACGCAAACCGAGAGCACGGGTTCAAAACCATTCACCGGTACCAATGTGAAGTGTAGCTTAGTATAGAAATGTAAACTAATAAAATTTAAAAAAGTCATAAAGGACAAAGTGCTAGATTAATTAAACACTTAGGTTTCCAATATAAATCAAACAGGATACCAGTAAAACTATCAATTAATCGAAATCAAATTATAGAGGTAGAGTAGAGACAATGGAGCTTGCCACGATCCTGACCTAAAACCCTCGCTTCTCTCACATCCATAATTCTCTTCATAGAAGCTCTACGGAATACTATGCTTGCTCTTATATAGTGATGCTTACTGAATAAATGTAAAATTAAGCAGCTGAGTTGTACGGAAGTTGATAATTACATATAATTTATTAAATTAAATGTCACACGTACTTGCTCCTTCTATAATATTTACCCTAATTTTGGGGCAGGATGTTGGGAACAGGGGAAAGAAAGTGAACTGAAGCGAAAGCCACTTATGTATGCATTAGATACATTAATTTACTTTTTGGGTACTTTAATTTCCTAATAATGTGACTGAACTGTCGCAATAGGGGTCGCGATTTTGAACTATGCTACATAGGTAATAAGGTCCATTGTTTTATAAATTAAAATTTGTATTCATATTGAAACTGGCGAAACTGACTATATTGGAAAATACAAAAAATCTAATTATGTTGTATATATTTTGGGTTAATCGCTTATTAACAACTTTATCCGTTGATATTATTTACTCTAAATGAGTCATAGATTTATCTTTATTATTCAGTTCACAGCAAAACTATGATGACTTCTTTTGAACAATGATTCTAAAAAAGGTGTTATTAACCCTTATTTAGGTTGGAAGATTCCATTAAACCTCACATTTAACCAAAAGCCTCCGGTTCAAAACCAATTATCACTGGTTTTGACCATTGTGCTCCTGTAAAAGATTGATGTTTGACAAAGTATATTATTTCATGAGGAAAAAATATATTTATATAGTAAAGGACGACTATGGTGTAGTGGTATAGAACAATTGCAAACCGAGAGCACGGGTTCAAAACTACTTACCGGTACCAATGTATCTTTGATATATTATGTACATTGATATACATACAAGCTCTACGGTTATGGACACTAGCTAGACAATCCAGCTTTTTTGGTAACGTCACCGATTGTTCGGAAAACAAATAACATAATAATAACATGGGCAAATAAACACGAAATAAAACAAAAATATGTATAAAATTAACTACAAAAAATAAAACGAAAATACGTAAAATAAAACAAAATACGTGTTTTCGGAATCAAATCTTGTCTCATAGATCTTGATTACTTGAAGGAGCTATAAATTTCCCATAAATTTTATAGCAAATAGCCTTTAATTAATATCGAAGTCTATTAAACAAGAATTTAATTAGAAATCTCTCCGTTGATACGAGTATGTAGGTCAAGGGAAATTTTCTGCATTCAAACTCCTCTCCATTCCGCCCCTAAACACGTATCTGACAATAGACAATGTCATTTTAAATGGGTCAGACGAAGTTATAAACTGTATCTCGAAGTTAGATAACCAAAAGTTCAACACGTTTGCTGGTTAACTTTGACGAGCGTGAAAGACTGAACACCGCAATTCCCACGGGGACTAGCAGAGACAACGAAGCACTACTTCCCACGATCTTGGCATATATTCACGACTTTTATTTTGACGGCATAATGATGGCGACTGTGGGAGCTGTGAACTAACCTCCATCATGCTTACCTCCATCATTTGACCTCAAACGGGTCGAGATCCGATGTCACAATAAAAATAAATAAAATAAAATTTGCCTGATGGTAAGTGAAAGGGAAGAGCGCCAACGACTGAAAAAAAAACTATTCAACTTACGGTTGCCTCAGTCGCTGTCACTCATCATCTTCATCAACCCGAAGACGTCCCCTGCTAAACATAGGCCTCCCAAGAACGCCATTCCGAACGACAATATGCCACTATGCCTCTCATAATTAAAAAGTTTCATTGTTGCTAAAGTGATAGTAAAATTTGTGTGGAATAAGTGATTGATAAAGTAAAGGTTAACCGAGGTCAAGTGGGTCACGCAACGCCACGCCCACCTTACCTAACTCAAACAAACGAAGCCACTTGACACATTCGCTGAAGAAAACTGAATATCGGTGACGTGAACATCAGCTTATTAGAAATGGATACTTTGTAAAGTTACGCGTACATTGCCACTTTTGCACGTGAACCAGAATTTGACACAGGTAGAGAGCAAGCAACTGATTAGGAAATTATTACGCATTAGGACTATTGAATCTTCATATTTTGGAGACGAAAATAATTGTTGGATACACAGAATTATAATACAAGTAAATTATTGTTATTGTTCAAATCAATTGGTTACGCGGGTACGTAAGAGATTTGACGCATGCGCGCGTTCCAAGGACATTTTGGCGCTCCTCAGTCCGTACGAGCAGTGCCAGAGTGTTGCCGCGCGCTGCTCAACATACGCCGCCGCACCGGAGTCGATGATCGGCGATGCGGTGTACCGCAACGAGGCGGCCACATGCGTAAGTTCGCACCATACGCATGCAGGACCCCACAGGAACCACACAAAAGTCTATCCTCGCGCAGCGGAGAGCCACTCTGGGTTCCGAAGCCCCAACGCGGTCGCTGCGATTCAGCCTTGTAATTGGATTTTGACGTTGATAAGCTGCCTAAGTGTACCGATTTTATTGGAAATGCTTCCGCTTCAGATACAACGCTTGCTGTAATTTGGTTCTCGTGCGAGGCGCCTTCAATAATATATTCTTTTATTGCTTATTGTTAACGCTTTCTATGTCGTCACTAATATTATCAATCAAGTCTGTAATTGGGCTAATTAATTTAAGACATTGTGGTCACAATCCTTTTAATTGGCATAAATTAATCGATGCACAATTACAAAACTTAGATAACAGCTGTTGACCGACGTGGGTACTTACGTAACTTTCAATATCGCAAACGCACTGGTGCATCGCGTTACGATAAGGATTACGAGCTCTAGTAGGTCGTAGATAGTATTCAGTGTAAATTAGTGTATGTAGTTAGTGTTCGATTGTCGTCAGCCGTGGACATGACTTGCTGGGAGAGTGTCGGTCTCTTGGGCCCTTGTGCACTACTTGCCTCTTCAGACGTCAGGGTGAGTTGATGTCTGATCACACTATTACTACATTATTGTACATTTACTTACCAATTCATGAACCAATTACCGATACCAATGTATCTTTGATATATGTACTTTAGTCATCTTATTACTATTATACAAACATATTTTGTGGCTTAGTAAAGAATTGAAAAAGAAACGTCTAGTAAAACACGTTTCAAAACTATAAACATATGCAAACATTATTACGTGTAACAATTACTGCAATAAATTACATTTAATTAAGAACAATTCATCCTTTCTTAAAAGTTGTAAACAAAAAAAAAATTTCATTAGCAAACTATTTATTTACCTTAGCAAATTATATTTACTCAAAATTTTACAATAACCATAAACACCACAATAATGGCAGTCAAATATATTCTACCGTCGGGGTTACATTTGTCTCAAATAATAATGGTGTCTGTGATTTTATTATCAACTGAAGAGGTACTCTCCCGCAATAGTTACTGGAGCCAGCTGGATGCTGTTTGGACTGCTGAGGAACTCGAGCCATTCGAGGAAATCAAACCACAAGATTTATTTATAAAACCACTTTCGAGAGACACATATTACATACGATTTCCTGACATAGAGAGAAGTGACTCGGAGGAGGAAACATCAATATCACTAGTCGGTTTCAAGAACAAATACGATTTGTGGAAATCAAGGGTATTGATTAAAAAGGTTACTGAGCGGAGAAAATTACAAATTTCAAGATTTTCAAACAAATCGACAAGGTCTTTGAAAAGGCACGAAGTCAAAAAGGTCAAGAGGGAAATATTTCAAACAAATAACGAGAGAATTGAAGCATTTATGCGAAGACTTTGCGAGAACATCCCACCACCTCCTTTGGAATGTTTTATTAAAAAAGAAATAAGTACCAACACTGACGACGAATTAGTAAAAACAAATGTCAATTTGGAATTTGACATAGAAGTGCCAAAATATAAAGATTTTGCTAGTATAGACTTTTTAAAGGAAGATCATATGTCTTCGGGACCATACTGTTCAACTTTTAAGAGAAGAAAGAATAACGTGGACCAGTTGTTTATTCATGAAAGAAGTAATGATTCATGGTATGAAACTATTTATGGCCTGTCAGATTTAATCGTAGACGAAGATTTAGAATATAGCTTAAGTACATCTTTAGAGGATAGTTTAAATAATTTTACTGTAATGTCTATGCATACGTATGAAAACGTTGAGTTTCCTGTAATAATGCATAAGCAAAATGTCAAGAACTATCATGACGTGAATGAAGAATTTTGGTCAATCACTGAAGAGTCAGGAGAATATGAAATATATGAAAATGAAGAAATTAAATCAAATAACCCTGAGGAAATTATAAGCAAATCGCATTGTTTTGCAGAAAATTGTGAATTCATCTTGGATGAGGATAGCATTACCGAATATGCGAAATTTGCAGTTTATAAGATTTATCAAACTTTGCAGCTAGAAAGCGGAATGAGAGATTCATCTTCAATGCAAGATTTGACAACACAAGACAATGAAAATAAACAAATAACTTGCGATATTGATAAATCATATTTTTGCGACATTTACCGATTTACTCATTTAGATAAAAATGAAGACACGGTAACTGAATAACTTTTAGATTTTAATGATAACTGATAGCTATTAATAAATGTTTATTTCATATTTATTTTGTGTTATTTACGCTATTGTATCAAGTCTATCTACAAGTTTTATCGTCTCTTTAGCACTACAAGTATGTTACCTTGAATAGAGTATTTGTTAATATAGATTCTTTTTGATAAATGTTTACTTATTAATTCACATTGTTATTTTTTGATAAGTTTCTTAGTGGAAAATAAAGAATATTTTTTTAATTTACGGTTATGATATTTTAAAATCATGTTTTATTAAATCGTATGCCTATTTTATTATTCATAACAATATTGAATCATAAGGGCTGTTATGATTTAATAAAATAGATTAAAAATACATTATATAAACTATAAACCAATTTATAATAAATAAGAACTTGTTTTATAATAATTTAATTAAGGAAATGCAATATGAAAATAACGCTTTAACATACATATTAACTCATTTGGGTCATAGTTAATTCATCTTTTCACATTATTTAAATTGTGTAAATTGTAATACTTATAATGTATTTCATTTTGTTGCAGCCTCCCGAAAACGAGTTACAAAAGAATTCAGATCGAGTGCTATCCGAGCACGAGCTTCGTGTACAAAGGTCTTTGCAGAAACTCAATGTACCAGAATGGTAAGTCCACTTTAATTTATGCATTTTTATCGTGGGTTGGAACCGGCAACTCACAAGTTAATTCCGAAACGCGACTGAGTCACTTCATGGTCCGAATAATTACAAGTATATTAACTTATATTTAGGTACTAATTATATTAGGTATTACAAACAAAAGCTATATGTATGAAACAACGATGGTTGCAAAGCCTTCAAAATTAATTAAAACCTAAATCGAATAAAGCCTCCATAAAAGCCCAATTATTATTTAGCATTTTTATGCTCAAATTAAAAACAGCTAGTTTCTCTTTTATACACAAATGCTGCTAACTGATAACTGATGCATAACAGCGGCTCATTAGCGGCACAGGCTACAAATGTTCTCATTTGTTCCTACGAACACCTACTACTATGAACGCTCTAACTCTACTATGAATCTATAGTCTGTGTATATAGTTATGTTATATTATATAATATAACATATTACTATATATATTATATATTATAGTTGTGTTTTCTACAAATTAATAACACTAAAGTTGACCGTGGTGTTGGTTTCAAAATTACTTGCCGGTACAAATGTATAATTAATTTGATTGGTACGTTGATCGTCCTGTTTCTATTATACAAGCACTTTTGTAGCTTGATATAGAAATGTAAAAAAAAATAATTGAAAAATACCGACGAGTAAAAAATTAAATAGTAGAGAAACGACTGTGGAAGCCGTGAAATAACTCATTATTTTCAGTAGTCGGCACTTTTAGACCTCGATCATGCTTTCCATCAAACAGGTCGATGTTAGATGTCGAGTTAATAAAAAGAAATATCTGTAGAGACTGAAAGTATTACAGTTAGTTCCACATTAAGGTGTAATTTTGACTTTTTTCCCCTCCATATTTTGGTGGCACGCAACCTAATTTATCATTACGGTTCGTTTCTTTGATATTTTGACGATATCGTTACACGGTTTTGGTGCCTACACAGCGCTTCATGTGTTTATATATTAATTATTAAACTTTATTAGGAAAAAGTTTAAAAAAATAGGGTAAGAATACTTTGATTGTCTTTAAGGCGACAGTGGTGTAGTGGCAGTGCAATGGTTACACAAACAGAGAGAACGGGTTCAGAACTACTTGCCGGTACCAATGTACCTTTGATATATGTATTTTAGTTGTCCTGTTTCAATGATACAAGCACTTTAGTAGTTTAGTATAGAAATGAAAATTTATTTTATAAAACTTAGTAAAACGTATTTACTATGTTTATAAATATTCGACAGAAATTATATCTAGGCTTTTATAATTAGCCGTACATTTTTCAGACAGTAGAGACAATAATACTAAAATAATAAAACAATTTAGTTAGATTATTTTCAACTTAGGTATAGCGATAATATCTAATACTAGGCAATAGATTGTATTAATTACATTTCTATCTATTATTACAATCACTATTTATTTATCAATTTATAATGAATGATTACAAATCAATATTAACTTGAAGAATTATGGGGTAATTTTACCGCCTGTTATATGTTTATGGGTTAATTGTAAATTGTTATTATTAACATCCTCAAGAAAACTTGGTTGCCTAGTGCCCATAACCATAGAGCTTGTATGAAAAGAATTGTGGATGTGAAGCGAGGGAGTTGTGCCAGGAAAGGACGCTCCTTTGTCTCTGCCTATCTCTGCCTATTGATTGATTGATTGTTAAATTATTATAACATTATCATTATCCATTACTACGTATTAATTCCCACAGTTATAGGCAGACATCACAAAGCGCTATCCACAACAAAGACCCTTACACAACTCACTAGTTTCCTTTAAATCCACAATTCTCTTCATACACTCATTTATAAAATGATTAAAGGCATAGTATTTTCTTAAATTTTTCGCGAACATTGATTATTAAATTAAACAAATTATTTGGGGCCTTCTATCGCGTTTATTTTTGGTTCATGATTTTCTATTTTGCAAAGTTCGCAGCCATCGTGGTCAAGGAGAGATCAGCGATAATCAGCCGCATAAGATTTGTTTAATACATCAATCAATGTTTGCGTAAAATTTAAAAAAAATCTACGCATAAAATTTGTTTTATTTATTTTCTATAATCTATTATTTGTTTTAAATTATTACTTGATTATTTATCGCTTGAATGTTTTTTATCCTTACGTATATTTATTTATAAACAACTCGACTCGGAAATGACTAAATTAAAAAATCTACTACAAAATTTAATTATCGTCTTACTAAATCCGTAGTGGCTGGAGCTTTTCGTGGTCCCTTAATATCGTAAAACTGTACGAAGCAAAAAGCAAAATTCCGCGGTCTTTAAAGTGATTAGTGGTAAAACTTTCACAGTTTGATTTAAATTTGTTTAGTTCTACTGGTTTTTTGGATTAACACATTTTCCACAAAACAATCCTTGACCCTCTTAGAAGTTTTTTTAAATTTACGTTTATGTACTAAGCTACTAAAATGATTGTATCATAGAAACAGTACAACCACAGTACAGATATCAAAGAATCATCGGTACTGGCAAATGGTTTTAAACACATGCTCTTGGTTTACGTAACCATTGCACTACCACTACACCACGGTCGCCTCTTAGAAGTATGTAAAATATATTTAAAAGGCATTCGCATATCGCCCTCTAAGGTTTGGCGCGTAATTGTTGTACCTATCCTACAATCTTGTATCCTTTAAGTGAAGCGTAAAAAGGCAACTTACGTCGGCGACTGAGGCATTAAACTGTTTTTTCATTTGTCGGCGTTCTTAAATATCCTTTTGCTTACCATCAACAAGTCCCTCGAAAAAGCAATATTAGGTTTATTTATCGTATCACAAGCGTGCATGCATAAAAGATAGTTTTTTTTTTATTGTGACTCGACATATGACAGCACCCCGCTTGATGTTAAGCCGAAGTGTGGTCCATTAGTGAATGTCACTGCTACTACAATTCAATAACTGTGAGCAGCAATCACATCCACTATGCCGGCCTAGATGGAACCGGCAACTTACAAGCTGATTCCAAACGTGACCAAATCACTTCACGGTCTGTCTACTTGTAAGTGGTGGTACTACCCCGGCTGGGTACCAACTGCCAACCACTCTTTGATAACCAGACCCGAAGCAAATATCCATCTCTTTTTTTTTTTAAATAAATATTTGCAATTTTTAATGTTATTAAATATTACAAATAAAAGCTATGAAACAAATATTTGCTCCGACCGGGAATCGAACCCGGGACTTTACGCGCAACAATAACGCTAAAGCGTTTGTCCACGCCTGTCGTCAAATAGTGCGGTCAACGGCTTGCATTTCATGTTACTTTGAAACCGCCGACCGAGGGTAAGGTCATAACAAATGATTACCTCAGCAATGCACGCTATTACGAACGATATCGTACATTTACTGGCTGGAATAATTTAAACTATGGGGGTGAATAAACGGGGATTTCTCCATTTAATACTCAAGTAGCAAGGCCCCACTGGTCAGGCAATGTCTAGGTGGGTCCACCAGTACTTTACGTTTTATTGAAGGCGACCGTGGTGTAGTGGCAGTGCAATGGTTACACAAACCGGAGAGCATGAGTTCGAGACCACCCACCGGTACCAAGGCATCTTTGATATATGTACTTTGGTTGTCCTGTTTCTATGATACTAGCACTTTAGTAGCTTAGTATAAATAAAAAATGTGACTTGACATATGACAGCACCCTGCCTTATAATAAGCTGGATTGCGGTCCATTAATGGAGGTCACTACTACTACAATTTATTAACTGTAAATAGAAGTGACATCCACTATGCCGGCCTAGTTGAAACCGGCAATTTACAAGCTGATCCCGAAACGCGACGTATACTTGTAAGTGGTGGTGCTACCCCGGATCGGCAGACTAGGCACCACCACCACCACTGCCTACCACTCTTTAAAACGGCTTATTGTTATTAAAAAGCTTTGTGTTAATAAATAAAGTATTTAGCAATGTAAAAATTATTTATTTTGATAAACAAAATATACAATAAACTTCTAAGAGAGGTAGGCAGACAGTCCGTAGTTATTAGCCCAGTCTGCCAAATATTTATTTACTTTTTAAGGGCGTCCGTATATATCGTTAATCTTAATTATAATACGAAGTCGTGAAACCTTTCTCAGATCAAATTACTCACGTAATTATTACACGATTCAACAAGCATCGTGATCGGCTTCGTATTTACAAGGCAAATTAGGTTTTAGCTAACTGACATAAGCATATGACTGCATGTAACTAACAACCAATGTCACTAAAGGTTAAAATTGATTGCTTTTTTACTATTGTATCCTTATTTTTAGAATGGCTTACGTGGTTTTCAAATTGATTTTAATATGCTTTAGTCTTTAATTCTAATAGGTGTGGATTATTGGTAATAAATACTGAGGCATTGTTTGCGTTTCTAACAAAATAGAACCGAATTCTCAATCAATCAATCAAATTGTCACGCCTCTTTTCTATGGGGATGGGCAGAGACAATGGAGCGCCACTTGTCACGATCCTGACACAACTCCCTAGCTTTCTACACATCCACAATTCTTTTCATACAAGCTCTAAGGTTATGGGTACTAGACAACCTAGCCTTCTTAAGGATGTCTCCGATTTGATCGGAAAACACCCGAATTTTATATGCATTAAATCTGATGTGGATGCATGCGTTAAACGAGGCAGACCCAGGAGGGGGGGGGGGGGGGGGGGTCTGGCCGAATCGGAGACATCCTCAAGAAAGCTGGGTTGCCTTGTGCCCATAACCTTAAAGCTTGTATGAAGAGAATTGTAGATGTAAGGGAAGCGAGGGAGTTGTCACGATTGTGAAAAGTGGCACTCCATTGTCTCTGCTATTCCTGTGGGAAAAGGTGACAATTAGATTGATAAATAATGAATTTATTACTTTTTATCCTTCTTTGTACGTAATCGTTTTCTAATCTTGTAAAATCTGAGGAGTAGATTCTGACCTTGAAGCTTCTTGTATTTTTTCAACCCTAAATGAATAATCAATCAATCATCAATCAAATTGTCACGCCTTTTTCCCATAGAGATAGGCAGAGACAATGAAGCGCCACTTGCCACGATCCTGATACAACTCCCTCGTTTCCTTCACATTCACAATTCTCTTCATACAAGCTCTATGATAATAACCAAACATTTTTCATCTTATTTTAGGTACAAAAACGCCCCAACTCCGCGAGAGGGTTTCCTTCTTCGCAAGCGATTATCTGACGCATCATCGGCGACGCGTTGGAGTGGACTTAATTCTAAGACTACCTCCTTAGGTAGTCTAGGAGGTGTGACACCGCCGCCTCCGCCAGCTCAATTGTCACCACACACCACTAGCTTTGGAAGATGGTCTACGAGCAGACTAAATTCTAATCAGGTAGGTTTATTATTTATATGTAATAGAATATTACCTTGCCCCAGGCCTTTGAGGTAACCAGGGGACCGTGGTGTAGTGCCCACTAGTGAAAGAGTCTAACAAAAAGTGGAAGATGACTCGTATATGTAATAGAATATTACCTTGCCCCAGGCCTTTGAGGTAACCAGGGGACCGTGGTGTAGTGCCCACTAGTGAAAGAGTCTAACAAAAAGTGGAAGATGACTGCCAACCAATTTGTTTTTAACACGCTTTTATTAGCTTGACTTGTATGTATGTAACTATGTAATAGAATCCGATGACAATAATTACATTTTTTTTGGCCGGCATAGTGACGACGACAGAGGCAACCGTTAATGACTGGTTTATTCAGTCGTCGGAATTCTTGAACCTTCTCTTGCTTATCATCAACGGGTCAAGGTCGATGTCAAGTCACAATGAAAAAATATTTACTTTTAAGTTCACTTTGCTATGTAAGCGAGTTTTTTTTTAACTAGGTATATATTTATTTCTAAATATTTTTTCTTTTCCCGCAGACTTCCCCTTGCTCTTCAACCCGCAGCAGTATCCGTGGCACTAGTCCACTGTGTTCCCCTTCTGCCAGATCATCATTTTCTGCAAGACAACCTTACCTCGGCTGGCGAAGTCAGGAAAGGCTTAACTCTACGCCGAGAACACCGCACGAGAGGTGAGACTTTAATATTATCCATACATATGAGTATAATATATATAAAGAGTGGTAGGCAGTCTGCCGATCCGGGGTAGTACCACCACTTACAAGTATACAGACCGTGAAATGATTTGGTCGCGTTTCGGGATCAGCTTGTAAGTTGCCGGTTCCAACTAGGCCGGCATAGTGCATGTGATTGCTACTCACAGTTATTGAATTGTAGTAGTAGTGGCATCCATTCATGGACCACACTTTAGCTTAACATCAAGCAGGGTGCTGTCATCTGTCGAGTCACAATAAAAAAATACAGATTTTTAACCTGTAAAGAAACGTCAATCGAATTATCAAGCCTCAATTCTCACAGCTGAGAACATGGGACACAGCTGAGACAATGGAGCGTAAAAATAATAAAATAAAACCTATAATTTTGTTAGTATCTTGAGGTTTATTCGGTGCGTTATGTACTTATTACTATGCAACTTATATTATTTACTTATTTTAGAAGAAAAAAACACATTTTTACATTTAACTTTATTAAGTGGATTAGCCATGTCTAATGACAAAGACAATTCAGAATACCCTGAGACTTCGATAATGTCAGTGATATTTTTTTATTGGACCTCGACAAATGACAGCACCCCGCCTGATGTTAAGCTGGAGTGCGGTCCATAAATGGATTCGACTGCTACTACAGTTAAATAACAAGCTATTGAAAGAGGTGGTACTACCCCAGATTGGCAGACTAAGCACCACTGCCTACAAATCTTAACGATCAGAGCCGGAGCAATGACCATAATTAGACATCCTTAATTCTTCGGAGACGTCCTCAAGAAAGCTAGATTGCCTAGTACCCATAACCATAGAGCTTGTATGAAGAGAATTGTGAATGTGAAGGAAGCGTGTCAGGATCGTGGCCTATCGATTCTGTTTGTCTCTGCCTATCCTTGTAGGAAAAAGGCATGACAATTTGATTGACAATTATTATTCAATATAAAACAAATAAAAGCTACAATCTTTGCTCCAATCCAATTGAGACAGTACAACATCTGCTATCCTATTTCAGGCTAGCATCGTCGTTACTCCAGCAAAATACGGCGGCAAAAGTATCAGAGGATATCCAGTCGTCTATTAAGGAGGTGACGTCAGCAATTGTACATTATGTATCCGGCTTAGAGCCGGCGAATGGTGACATTGACAGACAACCGTCTCCGAGGTCCAGTCAGAAACTTTATTGGGTTGAGAGCTCCTTTGTCGGTTAGTATTATGGTATTATGGTTGGTTAGCATTAATTTAGAAGTTATTTGCAAGGGAAATGTGATGAATCATAAATTTAAAAATACACTAGTTAGCACGGGAAAAGCATCCGCATTTTGTTGACCGAATCAGCAGTCGAACTAAAAAGTTCGGTGCGTCTTTCCACAATCGACAAGAGGAATGCTTTGCCAGTCAATGTGTTCTCTCCATCCTATAACCTTGGATCCTTCAAGCGATGCGTAAAGAAGCACCTTTGGCCGGCATAGTGACGGCGACTGGGGCAGCCGTGAACTAACTCGGTTTTTTCAGTCGTCGTCACTCTTGGACCTCCTTTTGCTTATCATCAGGCGGGTCCGGGTCAAATGTCGTGTCTCAATAAAAAGAAAAGTTAATAAACCTCCATAAGAACTGGCGCTCTGCCTAGTATCCTGCCTAGTAATCCTCTGCCACAGGACCACAGATTATCTTTTTTAGTTCCTGGCTGACAGTTTTGGCAGTTTATAGCGCGAAGGCGACCGTGGTGTAGTGGCAGTGCAATGGTTATGCAAACTGAGATCACGGGTTCATAACCACTTGCTGGTACGAATGTATCCTAATATATGTACTTTGGTTGTCCTGTTACTATGATACAAGCACTTTAGTAGCTTAGTATAGAAATGTGAAAAAAATACTATTAATATGTTCTTGACTATATTTATATAGTATTTATATTTAACTATATTTATATTTTATATTAACATTTTATTGTTTGTACTATATTTATACTTATGCTCTTGGGCATTCTTTGCCAGTCTACCTTGGGGACAACAGAGAAATGTTATATTTACGTAGGTGCAGATATAAGGAAAAATGCGCTCAATATTCCTAAATTTTTTTTAAACAGACATTACTGAAGCTTTGCAGCGATAATGGTTAACAACAAAATTATATTTATTTTCAGATAATACAATCTATTTCTTAACAGTTCCGGTATCGAACCTGCATATCTACATATTTTAATTCAACTATCGTATATTGTTTCCAGGCACGAAGCCAGTAGAGTCACCCCAGACCCCGTTGGTTGTATCGGAGTCACTGCCACCGCCGCACCCCCGACCGCCTTCCTCCCTCAGACTGGAACACCGAGCCGCGCCTGGTGAGAGACACGCATCGAAATCTTGAAATTATTCTATCACACGCAATATCTTTTCGATTTTATATATGTTATAATTTCTTAAATAGAGAAATGCATAAAGGAATTATTATTCTAATAAAACCGTGTTAAAGTTCATTACTGCTTGTACATTTTGTACATTATTTATTTATCGATAGTACATTTTTATTAGACAATATAAACTTTAACGCGTTGAATTAGATTCTAGTTTGCTATAGCTTTGTTCCTAAACAGTTAACTCCTTTAAAATCTTTTAAGAAATCGTATGCATATAACATATATAAAATTCAAAGCACAATGTACATTGCCAGTTTGTAGCGCGAATCATTCCTTATAAAAAAACAGACGCAAATCATAAACCAATATGATAACGTGGTCTTTTACAGAAAAACTAAAAAATGCAATTCCAATTGGCAGTGTTATAATTGTGCGTTAAAAGCGGATTCTTTTGATTGTAAAATTAGGTACGTTTTATATATTTAAATGATATAATTTCAAATCGTTATTCATAAACAATATTATTGGTTAAACTTGTAACGTTTTCAACCAATCAAATTTGTCTATGGTCTATCTGTCAGAATTAATAACCTATAAACTTCGGAAACAAAAGGTTACTATCACTTCGTTAAATTACAAATTTTGCAATCAAAAGACAATACACTAAATGTGCTGTTTTTGTTATTTTGTAACTTTACCTCCGATTTTTAAGTGTCCAATGAAAACTTTAAAATTTGTTAGTGCTTTATAGATTATTTTTAATTCTTCATTGTTTTGTGTTTTGCACCTACGAGGACGGCTAATGAGTTTTGTAAAATATTTTTAGTGACGGAATTTAAATGAAAGTGTATTGGAGGCCAATGAAACTATGGGGTTAATGCGACTATCTAAAATACTCTCGTTGTATTGCTTTTTCACAAAATAATTGTCTATTTACAGTCAATCGCATTAACACTGTTATATTTTCCCCAGTATACCTTTACAATATAAATGTACGATTTTGTAAAGAAAATATTAAATATATTACAAAACTGATAAGCCCCTAACGTAATAAATGTCTGCAAACATGTTTTAGAGCACGCTTCTAGTATGCTCATTTTCGTATATTTTGTCTTTGTCTTTTACATTCACTATTGAAAACTTTAATATTGGACCTTCTAAATCAATTATAATAAATCTCGTTGTTCTATTGTACCTAATCAACCTCATAAAGTTTTAAAAATAAATATAAACGTCATTAACAGTATTAATACAATCGATTTAAATACGAGTATTAACAGTAAAAAAGTTGATACTTGAAGTTATTATTACTACAAAATAATACATATTTTTTCTTGCACTTAAAGTATATGCATTTAAAGTTAAACGACACTAGGGAAAAGATCAGTGTTTAATAAAAAAATATCTGTACCATTTATGGGTCCTAAGATTTGAGTAACTGACGCTTTGACGTCGTAAAAATACGTCTTTGCCTGTTTTTGTGGTAATGGAGGCTAAAAGTTGGATTGTTAGGTCTAATATAAAAGTTTTAAACAAATTCACTATAAGTATATTATATTTTTATACTTGGTAAATACAATGCATTTTTTCGTTAAGTTTTCAAGAAATGTTATAAAAGTGGTACATTTAATTTTAAATTACACATATGCATGTAATATTTAAATGTGGAACTCGTTGCTGTCAAATTGACAGCTTATTGACCAATGGCATTAAAGTTATGTTTGTGTGTTGTTTAGAATTAAATATGTCCTATTTGACGAAACTGTTGTTAACTAAGAATCATCATTAATATTTAGTTTTAGTTTGATTCGTAGTTGGGCGACTATTTAGTGAAATAGAACATTATATTTGTCACTTTTTTAGTATGTTTGAAGTCATAATTAAGTAATATAATTGTAGTTGTTTTGCCATAAATGTATCAATAGTATTCGGCATCATATCCAGTGAACAAAATAATTATTTTTAGTTATTTTTTATTAATATAATTTATAATTTTTATTCATATTTTTGACAATAACATTGTAGTGTTGCCATGAAAATTATAAATTATATTTTGTTTAGTTTAAAGCTAGTTTAGTCTTGTAAATAAATGTTACTGTAGGTGCTAATTTTATTGTAGGTTTTAACTGACTGTTATTCTAGAAGTCTAGCTAGATCTATGGTTATATTGTGAGTATACAATATTAAAAAGAATAAGTACATTGCCGGTATTCTTCCAGTTAACATAAAATCATATCATTTAAAACTGTCAATGTATAATAATATTTTGACACAATTGACGTTAGTGTTGCCATATAATAAATACATTTTTTAATTTATAAATATGCACATTATTTTTATTCATATTGACACTAAACTTAATGATTACACTATCACTCAAATAATATACTAAAATGTGTGGGTTATATCTTTTTTGTGCTTTGCCCAAACATTTTTTATATGAACAGTTATCAGAACCAGATCACGTGGTGTTAAAGAAGTGACAGAATATTCCTCTGTATGTAGAGAGATAATTACTTTGACATTAAAAGACGACTTTTTCAATATAGTAATTTAGACTCTATTTGTTATTTAATAAGATTGAATGTTTTCTAAAACTTGGACAATTTGTTGAAATATAATCGAGTCGATCTGTCTGCATAGCAAACTTTATAATTTGTTTTAAACAATTTGAAGTTTACTTATGTTGTCTCTTTACTAATAGTGGGATATTAAATTTAAATAAGCGGTGGATATATCTTGTTTCTTTTACTTGAATCACCTCGTAATTTATATGGAGATCTTTGAGATTTCGAAGTAAATTATACAGGTTCTGATTAGGTTAGAAATTGTGCATGTTTTCATTGAAGAGATTATATGCTAAAAGTAAAGAGTCTTTGCAGAGTTTCGTATACGTAAACGTTTTTGCAATTTAGAATTTATTTTTGGTTCAATAGTTTTTTTTACTGTAAGTTATATTTTATTACCCCAATTTTGTAAAACTCATAATTTTGTTTTTAATGTAGATTGTTATTTAGGGCTTGTCTCTGCCTACTTCTGTGGGAATAGAGGTCTGAAAAGTAGTTTTTTTTTATATTTAAATGTTTCATTAATTTTAGTATCTATTCATCAAACAAATATATATCTTTTTTTATTAAATCTTGTGTTTGTATTTGTTTTTGCTTTTTCTATTCTCTTAGCATATAATCTCATTGATTTCATTGTGTTTCACGAGAGCACCGAAACATAAACACTTGTCACTTTCGATTTATAATTTTTGTTGTTTTTCCTTTTTTTAATTTAAGAATGAATTTCTTAAAACAGTATTATTTATTAAATGGCCTATTTTTGTAATTATTCTAATAACATTTTGGTTATTGATAAAAATATTTTACGTTTAAGCTCTCTACACTGTAATGATTTGTTTGTTTAAAATAAATAATAATATATTTACCTATTATCTAATATCTTATTTAATTATACGTAAATGCATATAAATAACATATATCTTAGAATCTCGGTACCTTTTTAGTAATAAACTATAATTATGTCATTAAAATCATTTAATTGTTTCCATGTTGTATTTAAAGTTACAATTTGTAATTCATTATGAATATATTGGTTTTTATTTTAATATATTTGTTTTATTTTATTTATTTATTTCTGTTTTACACTTCTTTTCATACGCTACCTTCACAGTTTTTAAATCACTTTACATAGTCAAAAGGATTTGTTTCACTTGATTAACAAATATTTATCACGTGTTTTTTGTGCTTGTGAATAGAGTAGAATAGACCGTAAATCGTTATTATATCGTTAAAACGTACAGTACCGTTAAACCAAGAACGAGACATATACATTAACGAAAGATCACCAACTAAATCCTCCGTCTATTGCCCTTCGCACACTCCTTGGATCAGGTGCAGTGTCTGAGCTTCAATTCAGAAATTATCCTGACAACAATCAATACAGGACAACGTTTTTATTGCAATGTTCTAAATAAAATTGTAATTATTTTATTAAGACTCATTTGACTTTGCCTTGCCTCTAATGATAATCAAGGGGAAGTCCAAGAGCGCCGTCTACGTAAAATACGATTCAAACTTACGGTTGCCTCAGTCTCCGTCACTATGATGCAACGAAACGTCAAGGATTTTTTACAAATTATCGTAATACTATATAAATAAAAATTGTTATGTCTGTAAGTAGGGTTGCCAACCATACTTTATAATAACGTATCTTACGTTATTTTTGGTAATTATACTTTATACTTTTGCATACAAATAAAGTATGTGAAAATACTTTATTTTGATTGCGTAGCAAACGAATTGCTTATTTAAGTATATAAAGGACATCATTCATTTTGTATTGGGCTTAAATGTATTAAAAGTTGCATTTTAAATTAATTTGATGTACGAAGATTACAATGTAGTTGGAATATATCCTTTTTTTGCATAGTTTGGGTGTGCAAAATCATCTAACTATAATTATGACAGTTCAAAGCAGAACAAATGTAGCGTTGATTGACAGATGATACGAAATTCATATTTTATTTTCCAAATAACTCAATTGCACAGCAGTTAAAAGCAAAATTGTTATTAGTTTTATCAATACAAGTATCGAATCTACTATTTGTATATTTTTTCATTATCGGACATTACAAAAGTAGTACATAGAAGCTCAAAATGAATGATGTCCTTTAAATGATGATTGTCAAACAAGCTTTGAAATATTTAAAAATAGCAAAAAATTGTTAGCATTTTAAAAGCACACAAAATACGTTTTTAAGGCATAAAATTTGAAAAATACTTTATTTTTCTTCCAAATACTTTATTTTTATCCTATTCAAACAATGATATACGTTTTTTTTTGTCAAAAAAGTTGGCAACCCTATCTGTAAGATTATAAGATTAGCCACGCTCAACAGAGGTTTTGTTCTTGGTTTGACTTTACTGCAATCAAA
This sequence comes from Tinea trinotella, assembly GCA_905220615.1. Lineage (NCBI taxonomy): Eukaryota > Metazoa > Arthropoda > Insecta > Lepidoptera > Tineidae > Tinea > Tinea trinotella. The sequence goes on from HG992312.1 coordinate 12,257,440, forward strand.
CATTTACACATCACAAACTCATAACTTACATTATGTCAAAATTACTTTATATATTGTTTTGTTTTGCACATTTTTGTGGCACTCTCATTAGTAATAATTAGCTTTAAAATCATTCGTAAGCTGCACTCTAGATGTTGTTTTACACGCAGATATGCAGTGGAATGCCTATGTGCTCTCTTTTGACCGGCATAGTGAAGACGACTGAGGCAACCGACAATGTAACAGTTACTCAGTCGTCGGCGCTTACCATTATTCAAGTCAAGGTCAGACGTAGCGTCAATATATCATTTCTAAAAAAAAATTTTTTCTTAAGCTTATTTATAGTAAAGTTTAAGGGATCGTTAATTGAGAATTTATTAGATGTAAGAGCTGTGACAGGATCGAGGAAAGTGGCGCTCCCTTGGCTCTCTGCCTTTTTCTCTAAAATTCATACAGCTGTAGAGTATATAAAATACTCTTACTCATTTACTCGTAGATCTTATTATACATTAAAATGCAATACTAATTTAACGTAGATTGGCAAGAATCTCAAAAGTGTTCGCTGAATCTTGGACTGACTCGCCCATCGCCTGGTTCAACGACTTTGGAAGACGTGTTGGATTCTCTGCTTGGTCTGCCTTCTCAACCAGCCAGGGTGCCAACGCCGCAGCCTAGTCCCAGGAAGCCTAGCAGCCCTTATTATGTGCTGAGTGGAAAGGTATTTTGCATTATTCTACTAAAAAGAAGTAAAATGCTTTGCCTTAAGGTCTAATTTAGCTATGTACCGAATTTAAATTCATTGTCGAGTTCGGAAAGGCAAACATTAGTTGATATCATATCAACTAATGTTTGACTAGTGGAATCGACCGTTATAATGCTAGAAAGTAAAAAACTATTACAGCGCTTCCTAGTGAGTCGAAATGTGAATCTTAACTGATTAAACTTCATTAACAAATCAAACTTAAAACAAATCATTTGCTACTGGATTTGAGGCTATATAATTTAATTAAAGTATTTTTTCTAATAAAGAAACTAATTGACACTATTCGAATTTTAAAAAAGCTAATTTTTATAAAGCAAACTAAAATTAAAAACCTAGCAACTTCCTTTAAAGTATTATTTCTAATAAAGAAACTAGTTGACACTATTCGAATTTAAAAAAAACTCATTTTTTTAAAGCAAACTAAAATTAAAAACCTAGCAACTTCCTCTAAGTAAAATTACCGTAATGCTTCCTCCAGAGTCCTCGATACGAGCAGCTGAGTGGTCATAGCAGCGGCTCGCCAGCTTCCCGCAACTACGCTGGTTCACTAAGTGACGCGGACGAAGCAGCTGGAACTCTTAGTCGTGTCTCTGACCTGACTCAAGCCAGTCCTGAGGAGCAAGCAGGTAGGAACGATATGTAAGTCCACGCGTTCCAATTTTTTTACCTACCTACCTAACACAGATCCCTTTGGAACAGATTTTCCATTGCTAGTATTTGTTAATTTTGAACTACATTAAGATAACAAGATTTAAGTTTATGAGCAATATAATCGAGCCAAAAACTAATAATCATACCAAGAAGACTTGTTAGGACAAGTTATTTGTGCAGCCAATGGTAAATAATTGATCCGAAGGGAAACTATTTTGCACTACCCTCTTTTACGTCCAGAAATATCGTTTGCATCCATAGATTTTATTAAAATGCTATTTGTATTGGATATATTTGAATCCCTTAATATCTGTTCTATGTTTTAACGAGGAATGCATTCAGTATTAAGTAGCATGTCATACTATAATTATGTTTTACTTGCATTTCCTGTTCTTAAATGTTGCATCTTGGAGAGCATGTCCTTGTTTTACTGTCCCAGCACTTTCTTCGCATTCTTCATCTTTATTAGATATATCAATTTCAATTTGTATTTCAGGCAAGGATACAGTTGATAAACTCGGTGCTATGGCTGAAGGATCTCGTCGGTCGCGGTCTTCGTCAGGCCGCCGACGCAGCGAGCCTTGTGCTCTAATACCACGCTCTCTCGACCGCCGAACCAGTCTCGATGTCACCAATCAACATAACTCTATCGGTGATCATAGCAGACATGACTCCAGAGCCTCCCTACTTTCCTTACAAACAGATAACAGTGGCGAAGAAACATTAGTCAAATGCAAATATCCAAAATGTTCATCCAGAACTACATTCGCTGATGCCAAACGTCATTATAAGACATGTCATAATTGTACTACCATGTATTGCTCCAAAGAATGTAGAAGATCACATTGGGAGAAACATAGAAAAGTTTGTCTTTATTCACGAGCCAGCGCTCTCTGTAGACAGATAATATCAGCTGCCAAGGAAGATACAAACTCATTGTTTCAGATCAGTAACATAGCTCATAAGGGCTACTTAGCGCAAGGGAGAGGTGTTGTCAAAGTATTCTTCACTAGCCCTGAAGCAGCTGAGAAATTCACATCAGCTGGGTACCAATATTTAACTGAACCCGAATACGTGAAATGGACAGCGCTACAACCAAACGAAATGGGTGCGGAATTGTATACAGAAGTAATTAAATTGTGCAAGACATATAATCCTGAGAATAGAGTGATTCTATACGTCGCTGTTTGTGTTATAAGTGAAGTGCCAACAAAAGGTGCTGTTAAATGGGAGAGGCAAATGGTTTCGAGGTGTGCTAAATTGCGTCTAAGTCGTACAGTAACAGCCGCCATACATGAGCAGAATAGAAGGAGACATAAAAAGGACCATGATAAACCAAGTACACCAAACGATTTTAAAGAAACAGTGATCCTTACATCTAAATTATGGGGTACCGGTGACAAGAACGCAGCGACGGCGCACAAATTTAGAGAAATCTGCTTTAATAACATCGTTAAAGAGTTAGACGTAAGGGGTGTGGTATTAAAGAAACACTTTCCTGAAGTGTATTCGAGGCTCACGGCGTATGTGGACGGGACGAGTGATCGATTCATTCCAATGACTATTTACCCTAAAGATGTAGTTAGTGGAAAATCATTTATGTGTATAATTATGCCTGATAGTGAGGCGGAGGGTTCGCGGCATGATGGGAAAGTGACTACGGTTGATGTTGGTGTCGACAGATCTAAGCACCAGCTCTCGACACCTATGTGACCCTCTTTAAAGCCTGTCAACGATGGCGGGCGTACAACATTACAATGTTATATTCAAATATTCTTTCTTCTATGTAATATAAAATTATCCTTTTTAACTCTTTTTCGAGTAAATTTTGAATACCCAGTTAGGTAGCTGCGTTTGTTTGTAAGAATATCCAATTGTTATCATTGTAAGTGGAAATGTATGTGCCCTTATGTCAAGAAAATTGTTACTATTATTATTATACTTTCAATCCTAAGAGGCTCTCTCTCAATAAGTGCTTGAAAATAAATGCATGCTATGCCCGATAAGCCGAATTGAGCCGATTGTACCTGAGGTAAAATCTTATACTAGTTGATTGGTGGAATAATAACGAGTTTTAATAATAAAGTAAATAAATTTTATTTTACAACTTTTTATCCATCAATCACCTATAACGATTCTAATAAATTATTTATTCTTAATAATATAACAGTTAAATAAAATGTAATTTTGTGTCTATTAGATAGATAAATTAACTGAATTGTTAAAAGTATTCTATTTTATTTATTTTCACATTAATTATTATTTTTCATCCTATGCCTTAATTTACTTTATCCTGTGATTAGCGTACGAAAATTAATTTCTGAGAAAAACATGTCTGTGACATTATTGTTATAAAGAAACAATTATAGCTTTTTAAATAACGAATTTTCAAATTCAATTGTTAATTTTTGTACATATGTTAAAAACATTCCTATGTCTAAAAGTCACTAAGTTAAATAATATTTTGTAGGGGCTTAAAAACAATAATACATTCCAAATGTAATATAAATCAGGGCACAAAACTTCATATGTTGGTGCCAATAATTGTGGCAAGTAATCAAACTTTAAATGATAAGAACTGACAAGAGCATTTGTAAATATTTCTATTAATCATTTTGGTCATTTTGCATCTCATTTCTTTATACTCGTACTAAAGTTGTTAATACATTCTTAAACTACTGTTACTACAATATTATTCGTACTTTATCTAAGTAGATATAAGGCTCATTTTACTAAGTCAAAATATACGAACATTAATCGTATATTTTGTTGTTGTTTAGTATGACATAACAGACAATGAATTAAATACTATTCGCTAAAATGTAAATTATAGCTATTGTTATATCTGTGGTCTTAAATTAATGCTGCAACCGCTACTGAGGCAACCGTAAACTTCAGTCGCCGGCGCTCTTGGACTTCCCTTTGCTTGTCATCAGATATCATTGAGGTAATAATACTACTTATACGGTCTATGTCAAATATCCATAAAAAAAATACTATTTCTTTGGGTTTATATTCATAATACTTTCACTAAATCACGAAAACTGTGTTAGTATAGAACGTAAACTACAAAAAAACTGTTGTTTCAAAATAAAATTATTAATACAACATAATTCTTAATTGAGTCACCATATTTAATTATATCAAAACTTAATTTAGATCTTAGCCCATATATTTTTCTTTCTTATATTTTTCTATTTATCCTAGCTATTTAAAGTTTTATAATTAGTTTAATTGCTCATCTAAAATTGAACTTATTTAAGCAGACAGACAAACGTCACGTATAATATTATAAATGGTTCTTTTACAGTATTATACGTGACGATTAATGTCAATGATATATTAAAGAAAAGACGTTTATGAAAATTTTATCTAATATCATGTTAATGAAATGCATAGTTATACCTAAAGCTATTAGGCTAGTTTACCACTAGGTTAAAGTTTTTGTTTCTACTAGGCATTTATCTACTGTAAAATTACGCCTCATACATATTTCATAGTAAATTGTTATATCCTTTAATAAGTAATGCCATATCAATTTTATTGTTTTAATAGTCTGAAACAGAGATTTTGTATAGTTATCCCTGTGTATGTATTTTAAATAAACTGCCCCAACTATATTTGTCTTTTATTCTACGAAGTGTTGTTCTTTTTTGTATATTTAATCAAATATAATTATTCATTTCAAGTTTTTTTAACATTGATACTGCGGAATGAAAGTTGTAGTATAACTAAAGTGTGGCATGGTGAAAGCGACTGAGGCAGCCGTAAACTGAAACAGATTTTTCAGTTGATGGCGCTTTTGGACCTCCACTTGCTTACCACCGGACAAGTAGGGTCAGACGTCATGTTACAATAATGTGAGTAATTTTAGTACCATCGATGACCAGGGCTTATGCCTTATTCTAAGTACTTTGATTTCCACTAAAATTAGGGCAAAAGGTCGGGTCTCGGAGGTGCCATTTTAGTTCGTTTTTGGCTTAAACTTATTGTTTGTCTTAAATATAATTTCTGAACGCAAATGTCTTTGACCTTTGTTGAATGACATTTTTGACATTTTGTTTTCATTCGTCAAAAAACGCTCCTCAGTGGAGGTGGATTTCACTTTGTTCGTCTTTTGCGCGAATTCAAAAAGTTATTCAAAATATTCCTTGAACTTGAATATAAGTTATTCAAAGTTCCTTCAAAATATTGTCTAAACTTGCTGAAATGTTGCCCGCGCCGGTAATTTATGCCGCCGTGCCAGTTTCAATATTAGTTACCTTGGGTATATTACGGAAGCTGAGATCTAGAAGTTGGAAGAAGTGCAAAAATAATACACAATTGCGCGGCAAAACCTATTTAATAACTGGTGCTAATAGTGGAATTGGTCTGGAGACTGCTAGGGCTTTGGTGAAGAGAAATGCAAGGGTTATTTTTGCCTGCAGAAGTATTGAAAGTGCAAGAAAAGTTATAAATGAAATAAGAGAACAACAGCCCAGGGGAGGTGAAATGGTAAGTTTATGATACTTATCATCATCATCACATTTGTTACGCCTTAACTCCTACAGAGATAGCTAAAGACAACGAATTCCTGAAACAACTCTCTCGCTTCCTTCACATCCACAATGCTCTTCATACAGACTCTATGGTCATGGCGCTGAGGCACCCAGCTTAAATTACTTCATAAAGTATAGTGGGTTTCTTTTAGTGTCCGTAAAATCCCTTACGCTGGCCTAGCTGAAATGAAACAATTTCTTAGCATCCATGGATTCACCGTGCGGGTGCCGGGTCCATCGCGTGGCAGACGGGAGAATGAAGGCAGCGTTTCGGACTTGTGACCGAAATGTAGGTTTCAAAGCTTTTTGTGACATGTCAACATTCACCTTCCCTGCCTTCACTATCCCCTCTACCCAACCAAATATTGTAAGACCCCACCAATGCCGCCTTCGACATACGATCCAAAAATGTGGTTACGGCGGACCTTGGGAGGCCAAGATTTTTTAAAAGATGATGCAAGGTTTTTGCTGGTAATCCCCTTGCGCCAACTTCCATTGCGTAGAGCTGAGTTTTAAAACCGTTTTTCGTCATCTCGTTCGTGAGATCATAATATTTGTTGGACTTGATGTTGTGGTCCTTTGGAATGTTTGTTTCCCACGGAACGGTAAGCTCTACGATGATAATAGTTTTTAAGTGTCGAGAGTAAACTAAAATGTCCGGTCTATAGGCTGATACTGCTAGATCTTCAGGTATCCTGTAGTGCTTTTCGAATGTATCCATGAGTATTTTCCAGTCAGGTGCGTCGCGCAGGATCGAGAAAGGCTTATTTTGTGATTTTCTGAGATGGGACTCTTTCACAAAAGTAATATGTCTTTCATTTGTGGACAAACCTTTCCTAGCTCTGCCAATGCTAAGACTTACTGCTTCACGGATAATTTCCAGGACTTTATCGTGTCGCCGCGAGTAACAGCCCCTATCAAGTAGAGTGACACACCCCACCAGAATATGCCTCGCAGTTCCCACGGCAAGACCACATAATGTACAGGTCTTATCAGTGCCTTTACCCCACCTTACCAGATTGCTCTGGTCGGGCAGAGACATTTGGAATGCGTTAAGATAGAATTTTACTAACGCTGGAGACCAATCATACATTATTGTTCGCCATTTCAAGGCTGGGGGTACACATATCTCTCCTAGGGTGAGCCACTCATTCTGTACCTCTAGAGTCGTTAAATAGCTGAAGCTACCCCGACGCATCCAGGGCAAATGTCCAGTGTCTATGTATTACTTTGAAACAGCATGACTTGGAGCAATGTTCATTTCATTTTATTATTAAGAAATCATCAACTTGAAAGAAAAATGAGACAGATATTTGCTCCAGGTCTTGTTGTTTAGGAGAGGTACACTATAAGTCCAGTGTCCAGTCTGCCAATCCAGGGTAGTACTATCATTTTAAAGTATATACACCTTGTATAGAAGTGTGTTTCAGGATAAGCTTGCTGATTCTAATTAGGTCGTTATAGTTTATGTGACTGCTACTGTTGTGATTTAACTAGTAGAAGTCGCTACCATTCATGGACCACCCACTAACTTAATAATAAGGAGAGTGCTGTGACATTTGATTCACAATAAAAAATCTTTAATTAATTACCTCAACAGATAGCAATGCAACTAGATCTATCATCATTTGAGTCAATAGAAAAGTTTGTGGAACTTGTGAAGGCTGGTTTTCATAAAATTGATTGTTTAATAAACAATGCTGGTGTGGTTGTGCCCTTGGAGGCTGATATGAAGACACAAGAAGGATTTGAAATACATTTTGGTGTCAACCATTTGGGACACTTCTATTTGACTCATTTATTGATGGATCATTTGAAGAGGGCTTCACCAAGCAGGTAAATTTATATGTGGATATTATGCACAAAAAAGTTTATACTTGTATTTACATTAGTTAACTATAACCAGGGATGAAACCTGGTGTCTGTTAAAACTGTAGAACAGTTTGATGAAAATAAAATTTACATGATCCATTAGGCACTGTGAGCTTAGAGGACGGAGTGGTTGAGTCTTTAAGTAACAAACACTGGTTTTGATTTTTGCTGATGTTTAACTATATTTATTTAATTTTTATAACATTTTTAAACGATTTTGTGGCGAATACTTAAAAAATAAGATAATAAATGTTTACATAAGTTCATTGTAGATTTATTTTTATTGTGACTCGACATCTGACCTTGATTTGCTCATGGTAAACAAGGTGAGGTCCAAGAGTGCAGATAAGTGAAAATATTATTAAATTCCCTACTGCCTTAGTCACATTTACTATGTCAGCATACCAAATAATAATACTCATTTTATGTGACCTTGACTTGCCTGATGTTAAGCAAGAGGAGGTCCAAGAGCGTCAACGACTGAAAATCTTGCTCAATTTGTAGTTGGATTAACATGCATCTGTACAAGAAATAAAAAAAATACATATGACAATATTTTTCACAGAGTCGTAATAGTATCATCAACATTACATGAGAAAGGTGAAATAGACTTAGAGGACTTGAATTTAAAGAATGTAATTGAAGAAGTAAAGAGGGGCAAACGCAAAAAGTCAAATATGATTGGTTATTGTAACACAAAGCTCATGAATGTTTATTTTGGAGTAACATTAGCTGAAAGACTTAAGGACTATGCTGTTGATGTGCATACATGCTGTCCAGGATTCACTTACACTAATCTATTCAGGTAAGTTATTGTATAATTTTTGTTTACCGACAGAATTGAGAGCTTGTTTGAAGAGAATTAGAGAGAGCTGTATCAAGAATGTGGAGTCATTCTCCATTGCACCTCTGTGAGAATTGAGACATGATAATTTAGGTTTATTGTGGTGCAATAAATCTGACTAAACTTACAAGGGGAGGTCCATGAGCGCTCAGTTTATGGTTGCCTCAGTTGCCGGCCAGAGGTGAATGCTTGAAGGATCCAAGGTTATGGGATGGGGTGGACATTATAGTAATATACTGATTAGGCTTCTATTAGGTTAGGCATCTAAAAATACATTCAACTGCAGGCATCACTCCTATTTAAGCAGGTTCCTGCGGCAGTGGAGCAGTGCTGCAAAGGTGAGATGTGACTGAAAATACTCCTACCTGCTCCACTTTATTGCAGCAGCAACCTCCTCTGTTAAGTGCTAGTACATAGTACAGTTAAAGTTGTATAGGCAAAAACTTTTTTTAAGGCTTGCATACTTTAGCCCGTTCATATTTTATTGAGAAATATATTTACACAGAAAATAATTTAATTGAAATATAAATATTTTCTCTATGATTAAAGTCCAAGGAATTTGCATATGATATTTATTTTAAAATGTGTAGGCGTTTGAAGTCCATTAGTCAAGCCTAGACCTTATATAGACCTCGAAGTCGTATCGTCTTATCTTGCTATCCAAATCGAAGCCCTCGTTGTTCCAAAAATACTGATTCTTGTCGCCTATATAATGATATCGGAACTTACAGAAAATTCTATTTGGATCTAACTGGATAACGGCTTTTATTGATGTCAACGCGACACGGTTCTTTATTCTCTAGCAAAAAGAGTTCTTTTGATTTTGTGTCTGTGGATGCTATTGTGCCAAGCTCTCTATGTTACAAGATGTTTGAGTTCAGTCATTTTAAAGCTCTTTTGCTCTCTTTGCATATGTACATTGTGCATTTTTTATGAATATAAAGGAGTATTTTTTACATTCATTTTAATTCCCTTCTTCAATTCTTCAAGTCTATGAAAATAGAGCTTCGTTTGATTGAATTATTTAATACTGTGGTTCAACATATAACCCCTCCTGATGTTAGGCTGGAGTCCAATCCATGAATGGAGGTAATTGCTACTACAGTTAAATAACTACATGTAGCAGTTGCATGCGATTGAGTAACTTGAAAATAGTAGATTTGCCTAATTACCACCAATAATTTGCCCTTTATCGAACTAAATACATAGTTCTTAAATATTTTGTATTAAATATAACTTAGATACAATATCGTAGTGTCAGTTGCGGGTCATTAAATTATCTGACACCTTATCAAAAACATTACAATATTATTTTGTGATAAATATCAAAACAATATTACATACGAAAATTAATCAATAAATCTAAATAATTACGACTCAACTCCCACGATCCTGACTCTGCTCTCTCTCGTATCTTATTTAAAGGCGACCGTGCGATCGAAGACTTCCTTAAGAAAGCTAGTTGCCTAGTGCCCATAATCATAGAGCTTGTATGAAGAGAATTGTGGATGTGAAGCAAGCGAGGGACTTGTGTAAGGATCGTGTCAAGTGGCGCTCCATTGTCTCTGCCTATCCCTGTGGGAAAAAGGGGTGACAATTTGATTGATTGATAGTATAAAAGTCACGTTGATAAAGTAAATGTACTATTTTTGTAATGTCCAATGATGAAAAAATATATAAATGGTAATTTAGATACTTGTATTGATAGAACTAATAACAACTTTTACTATTTTAATAACTTTTAATTGCTGTGCATTTAAGTTATTTATTAAATAAGATATAGATTTTGTATCGTCTGTCAATCACAAAGACACGCCATATTAACAGTTCTGCTTTAAACTGTCATAATTATAGTTTGATCGTTTTGCATACCTAAACTATGCAAAATAAAGGATATATTCCAATTACATTGTTATCTTCGTACATCAAAGTATTATGAAATTAGTCCCCATACAAAATGAATGATGTCCTTTAAAATATTATTAATTATGTGCACGACTATACAGATACGCGGACCAACGCAGTCATCCGGGGCTTTCTAATCCGTCTATCCTTATACTGCGCAGCTCGCAAGTCAGCGCTCTTTTTATCTGCCGGGACTTGAGCAGAGCGTTGTCATTTGTAGACCTAAATATAAAATAATAATTTATTGCCGCGTCAATTATACTTTATTATTTCTTATCGAAGATTAATAATAATTTTTAACGAAATGGATTATCTGTGTCTTAAAAATGATAATCATCATCATTCTCATTGTCACGCCTTAATTTCCACAGAAACACCGGAGCACCACTTTCCACAATCCTGACACAACTCTCTCGCTTCCTTTCCCATCCACAATTCTCTACATACTGAATATTTTTTACTGTCAACCGTAATTGAGTCGATTTCTCAGTCGTCTGCGCCTTTAGACTCCTTACCATCAGGCTAGTCGAGGTCAAATATCGCATCACAATAAAAAAGTAACGAGGAACGTGACCGTAATGACTTGTAAAAAATATTTTATTATTTATTTTAATTTAAAGATTATTGTTTATACAAAAGGTGAACTTAATGCCCTTGGGTATTCTCTGCTATAAATGCTATTAGAATAAGAATAGGACGGGCTGTTCACTAACTTCACTTGACTGATTCACGTGTCTTTTTCTCGACGGTCCGCAAAGAAAGAGACACCATACTAAAGTGAAGTTGGTTGGAGAGTTAGACGTCACAAAATGGCGCTGATTCCGTCCTATTTTTATTTTAATTGCATTATTTATGTAATTTACCGTAGGAACAATAAATAAATGTTTATTATACGTAGGTGCAAAGATTATTAACCAAAAGAAATTAATACTATATACTAATGAATACATGTAATGAAGTATGAAGAGAATTGCGGATGTAAGGAAAACAAGGGACATGTATCAGGATCATGTCAAGTGGCGCTCTATTGTCTCTGCCCATCCCTGTGAGAAAAAGGCGTGACAATTTAATTAATGTTAGTTCAAAAATAATATTTACGTGGTAGGCCACCTAAAAGTATACCGACTATAAAGCTATTTATTCGTGTAAACATGAAAGTTCCGGTGTCAAATTAAATTAAATTTAAGTTAACTGTAGCAGTTGTTACCTCTATTCATGGACCGCACTCCAGCTTAATATTAGGCGGGGTGCAGTCACATGTCGAGTCACAATAATAAAATATTAATAATATTCTGTTTAATTATTTCAGACACTCTGTGAAATGGTATCATTATTTCATGGCGCCATTTTTCTTCATGTTTATGAAATCTGCCCAACAGGTAAGTAAATTTTTTATATTATAATTTCATTGTGACTCGACATATGACCCCTATAAATATAAATGGATGTCACTGCTACATTTCAATAACTGTAAGTAGCAATCACATCCACTATGCCGGCCTAGTTAGAACCGGCAACTTACAAGCTGATCCCGAAACATGACCATATCACTTCACGGTCTGCATACTTGTAAGTGGTGGTACTACCCTGGATCGGCAGACTGGGTACCACTACCACTCTTTGAATAAACACATTAAATGTAAGTTTTCTAGCTCATCATGGCGGCATATCTAACTAGGCTGGCATAGTGGATGCAACTGCTACTTGCAGGTATTGAATTGTAGTACCAGCCGCCATGGTGTTACAAATAAAGTATATAAAGACGCATTTAATGCTGTTAAAACTATTAAAACATCAGTTATTGATTGCTCCTTAAATAGTATATCATAAAAACAAATATTAAAAATGAATAAAGACCTTATTCTTATGGAAATAGCCATTATTATCGTCTGTTTTAATTCAAGGAAGTTATTCACAAACGTAACTAGTACACACATATAAAATTTGCGTCATTGCATTACGGCTGCCCAAAATAGAAACACAATACTATTAATGTCAATACTATTTATGTTCAATACTTTGAAGGCGACCGTGGTGTAGTGGCAGTGCAATGGTTACACAAACCGAGAGCACGAGTTCGAGACCATCTACCGGTACCAATGTATCTTTGATATATGTACTTTGGTTGTCCTGTTTCTATGATACAAGCATTTTAGTAGCTTAGTATAGAAATGTAAAAAATAAAATAAAAACAATAGGTACATTTTAAGGGTTATACCACATTTAAAACTCGATAACGTTCAATTAACTACAAAAATGTTATTGTCGAATTTCAAATTTAGAAATTAGTATAGTATAGAAAAAAAAAAAAAAAAAAAATTTACTATAAATACCTATTAATGGAATTCACTTCATAACGTAACATGACGCGTTCGTCGTAGACTGTCAGTAGACTTTCTTCGAGTACGTAGATATTCAATGCGATGATAAAACTGTTTGAATTGAGGCTTTTAAGTAGACACATTTCAAGGCGACCGTGGTGTATAGTCTTGCAAACTGAGAGCCCTTCGGTTTAAAATAACTAGCAGGTACCATTGTATCTTTGTTATAAGTACTTAGGTCGTCCTGTTTCTATCATATAAGCACTCTTAGTATAGTATAGAAATGTACAAAATGACCATTCTGCCCATCCAACGTACAGTCCCCCTAGCACGGCAATCCAAGAAGCAAGATAAAGGCCTACAAGGAATATCATTGCAACTCATATTAAATAACTTATCAGATCAGTGCATCAAAATGTATAAAAAAATATATTTAAACGTTATGTTTAACTTCACACAAAACAACGTTAAAAGCAATCAATATTTTTTTGTACATTTTGATTTGCCGGCCTATTAAGTAGGTACTTAGTTAAAAATCAGTTACAATAATTTTCCTTGCAGGTCTTTATCTTGCTTCTTGGATTGCCGTGCCAGGGAGGCAGACTGAAAATTGAAAGTTACCGGTTACAACACAGTGAATGCGACTGATGTTTACAGCTATTTAACTGTACACTAGCTGTAAACATTAGTTGCCTTCATTCATGCCTAACAACACCAGGCGTCACAACATGATGCCTATGAAAATATTTTAAACTTTGATGGTCAATGTCTATAGAACTGTAACCACTAGACGAGTAATCTACATCTGTATAATACAGGCTTTTAGCTTTTATTGAATAGAATTTAGATATCTGACCTAAAAGTAACATAGCTTAGTTTAGCTCTGTTTTTATTTTAGACAGCCATATTTCAAATGTGAATGAATTATTTATATACGTTTTCGTGTATCTATGCAATAATACATAATATCACAGATATAGCTATCAAAATGATAAACGTTTATTATTCTTAAGTCCAAAGTATAGCGTGATAGTCCGATAGTGCATATACTAGTATAGATATACTCTTTATTGTGCAGATTATAGATAAAGTGCTTAAAAACTATACATAAGTAGGTACAACACATAAATAGCGGCCTTGTCACTAGTATGGCGATCTCTTCCAGGCAACCGAAGGAGAATAATTTATAACTCTTACCTGGTTTACCGTAAAACCCATAGAGATCTACCACAAATATTTTTTATGAACTTAAATTACACGCAAATCCTTTGTTATAACCAGCTTAGTCACTCTCGTTGCGCAAAATAACGATCGAAGTACATAATCAATGGTACTTTGTCCATAGATTTTATATGTAAATAATTTAGTCAATCTACGACGTTCAATTAACTACAAAAATGATATTGTCGAGCTTCATAATTGACACGACCGCCTGGTATAAAACCAGCTGGAGTTAGGATTGATCAAAACTAAAAGTGTCCGTCTACCCAACTCTCACTTAATAGTTACTATAATTCCGTTTTATTTCATTTGTAGGGCTCTGAAACCGTAGTCCACTGCGCAACAGAATACTCAATCGAGGGACGCACAGGAAGGTTCTACAGGAATTGTGAAGAGGTTCCATTGAAGCATAAAGTCGACATGGATGTTGCCCATAAGTTGTGGAACGTTAGCGAAGAACTGATAAAGGCCAGGAGACCTTTGTAGACCTTCTAGGATTTATTTAATCCGAATTTATCCTAGACAATTTCATATTAAGTTTCCTTGGTGGTTAGGTTAGATTTTTTTAGCTTTATAAGCTGGAATACGATGATTGCGGGCGACTGATGCAACCGTAAAGTGAGTAGGTTTTTCAGTTGGCGCGCTTGGAACACCGTTTGCTTACCATTAGGTAATATAAGGGCAGGGTCGGGTCTTAATAAAAAAAATGTTTAAGCCTACTGTCCGCGAAAACCGCAAGCTATACAAACAAAACTGTGTCCACGTAGCAGCAACGTCTCGTTTAACAATCATGTCATGCGGTCCGCGCGACATCATGTAATTACCCAAACAACTTGCAAGAAACATCAATTTGTTTTTCAAAATGGCCGCCTCAGCAGACAATTTTATTATTAAACAATATCATTACTTGTATAATAATAAATTGCCGGAATACTCAAGAAAATATATATCTGCTAGTGCTAACTCGCTGACAGCAACAAATAATTAACAGTTTATAGTTCTTTCGATGTATGTGTATGAATAAAGCCTACCTATCAATCCAATAAACTAGTATGACATTGTCATCATCACTTGGCATTTTCCCTATGAAAAGAAGCGCTTTCGCGCTGCTTATTGAAAGAAAACTGATAAGTTTTGTTGCGTGATTGACAAATATACAAAATACGCCAATTCGCCATTGAGCGAGTTCTCCTAAAATAACTATGACATTACTAAAAAGGATAACTTACTATGTATTATTTTCTTAGATTTTGCGCGTACATTGATTAATGAATTAAACAAATTTTATGCGGCTTACTATCGCGTTTATTTTGGTTTTGATTTTACATTTTTTTTTTTTATTTTTTTTTATTGTGACACGACATCTGACCTCGTCCCGCCTGATGATAAGCAAGAGGATGTCCAAGAGTGACGACGACTGAGAAAACCGGGTTTGTTCACGGCTGCCCCAGTCGCCGTCACTATGCCGGCCAAAGGTGCTTCTTCACGCATCGCTTGAAGGATCCTAGGTCATAGGATGGAGAGAACACATGGGCTGGCAAAGCATTCCACTTGTCAATTGATCTACAAAGAAAAGACGCACCGAACTTTTTAGTTCGACTGCCGATTCGGTCGATAAAATGCGGATGCTTTCCCCGACCTGTGCGGGTATTACGGGAGTGAAAAGATGAGGTAGGAACAAGGTTAAAGAGCTCTTCGGAACATTCCCCGTGGTATAGGCGATAGAGGACGCACAGAGCCGCCATGTCTCTTCGTAGTTGTAGGGGCTCCAGAGTTCGCGTGACCTCTGCATCACCTATGATCCGGACAGCTCGGCGCTGCAATGAATCCAGGGCATTAAGAAGATACTTGGCAGAGCCGTCCCAGAGGTGCGAACAGTACTCCGCGCAAGAGCGAATCTGTGCCTTGTAAAGAAGCAGGCGAAGCTCTGGCGCGAAGAACCGCCGCACCTTGTTCAGGATGTTATATTTTTTTAATATTCCGACGTTTCGAGAGCTTTGCAGCCATCGTGGTCACGGAGATACTGAGGTGTTGGTCGTCCTATTGGTTGATGCTGTTATTGTTTCCAAAACTACCCCGTTTGATATTTTGTTTTTCTGTTCCCGGTTTATTTCAAATTTTTGCAAAAATAACTGACGGTGTCATCTGGTTTGGCAGTTTGCTGGACTTGGGACTTAAGTTTGTGAATTATGGGGTCCCAGGTGTTAGATAATAGATAAGGACGACCAATACCTCAGTCTCTCCGTGACCACGATGGCTGCAAAGCTCTCGAAACGTCGGAATAATAAAAAATTGTAAAATCAAAATCAAAATAAACGCTATAGTAAGCCGCATAAAATTTGTTTAATTCATTACTATGTATTGTTTTGTTAAATAAATATATTTTTGTTTCGTCATAGCATGCATGTATTCGTCAAATGACGCAACCGTGGACAGTATGCCTTAATTATAGCAATTATAGTCGCTGTGTTATTTTAAAAATAAGTTATAATTAGCCTCTTCAAATACAATATAAGGTATTTTAAATTGATGGCTTTTAATTAATCTGTTTTATATTAGATAATTATATTTATAATTAATTCTTTCGAGAATTTTTTCATAAACATGCCAATTTTGTTTAACCTTTAAAAATATTTTATTTGTTTTATTTTCTTGTGTTATATTTTAAGAATGGGATTTTAATGGTAGCCATTGTAAACCAAAGTACTCTTTATGTTAATGTAATAAAGTGCCTTATTCAATGTTATTGTTTTATTTTAAGTTATTTAATTTGTCTGTTCATTGAAGCTTCCTCTGACTATCAGACAAACCCTAACTATCAACAACTTGAAACACCTACTCACCAATCACTTTTTAAATAAACAAACATTATTCCCATAATCTTATTACCTCATACATGTGTTTAATTTTATGTATATGTTGTCAAATGTATGTATTGCTTATATTTTTCATAACAATCATTTAAAAATAATATTGAAACTTTTAAAAATAGTTTGCACCCAGTCAATCACAGCGCAACACAACAAAGGTTAGCTGGTAGATAAGGCATTAAGCTCGCCTATGTACCTTATTTTGTCCAATAGAGTTTAAAAATAAATTTTATTTATTACATTTAATGAGGTCTCAATATGGTTGTTAGGCTACGGAAAGTCGTTTAAGAAAACGCTTACAATATTATTGTTAGACTATTTGTTCTACTGCTGGCCAAAGGCCTTCCTCTCTTTTGTCCATGACACACGGCATTTTGCGATCTCATCTCGCAATCTTCGTTTGGGCCTGCCGCGATGTTATCTGGAGTCCACACAGTAGTGGACTTTGCCCATAATGCATCAGAGATGACATGCCCCAGTCCCACTTCAGTTTGGCGGCTTTTTCAACTACATCGGCAATTTGTGTTTTGTGCGCAGTATGGTGTTACGAATTTTATCTGTAAGTTTTACGCCCAGAATACTAAGTTTCATGGCTCTTTGACAAACCCCGAGCCTCTAGTAATTCGTCATGGGCCAAGTCTTTGCACCATAGGTGAGTACAGAGAGAAAACACATGTAGCCATAAGCAAGAGAATGTCTAAAAGCGCCGACGACTTAATTTATTTTTGCTTCAGTCGCCTTCTCTATGCCGGCCAGATGTGCTTTAAGGCTTCCAAGAATTTAATGAATAAAGACACAGAGGAAAGAAAACAAAAATAATAATTTATATATTTAATAAATGTTAAAACAAAGCATATAAATATTTTAGAATCACAATAAATTCACTAATAAAAAGAAAAAAGCAATACAGTAAACAAATTATTGTCAAAAGTTTTCGTCTTTGGTAATTGAAATCTATCAGACACCCATGTCTTTTGCCATATTTAATTTATAAACAAAAATCTTATGTACAGAATTAATGCAGGAAAAGGACATCATTCATTTGTATGGGGGTCTTGGGCTTAATTGTATTAACAGTTGCATATAGGGTAAGAGGGGGCACAGTGGAACGAAAAACGCATTTAGATTTTTAAAAAATTCAACTTTTATTCAATCATAATGGGGCTATCACTTACATATTGAGCAGTCTTTGCTCTATCAATTCCAAACCAAAAAAATTGAAAAAAGTTCGTATTATAATATTTATTGGAATTTTTTCAAGATCAGAATTTTGTTCCGCTGTGCCCCAGGTCTGGGGTTGAGTGGAACGCCCTAAAAATAATAAATAAAATAATTGAAATTATTCATTTTATGGATGTGTTGTGGAATGTACAATAGGTTGGCCTGTCTTTTAGTTTATATTTTCCTTATTCGTGGGAATATTTTGAGTACTACGTAATTTTTGGACACAACTGCCACATCTGGTTCTAGAGAAAAGTGAAATCCGTCAAACTTGCCACTTTTTTTTTCAGATAGCTTGTATCATATGCGTCCTTCTCAGTGTCACAGTCAGTTAGAATTTATCCAATAAAGTATTTAGGCATGTTCCTATGTACCCCGTTCCACTGTGCCCCTCTTCCGATTCATAAAAACAAAAATCGTTATAATTATTATGTTACCCTTTTAGGTTATGTTTTGCTCGTTAATATATCACCAATTACATACCTAAATAAACAGGATAAAATGTTACTTACCAGTAGCTACGGTTTTCGCGTAAATCGGAAAACACTACATAAAAATTTTAATGAAATTAATGTCATAAAACCAATTTTCCAAACTATTTAACACACGACCCATACAACTTCACTTTGACAACTGAATTAATATGGCCGCTTGTGCTGTCAATTATGCTGTCAAATAAAATCTATGGAATGTTAGAAATTGACATAGTTATTACGGGTGTTTCACTCTGCCCCGCGTTCCACTGTGCCCCCCCTTACCCTACATTTTAAAATAGTTTGATATACGTAAGATTACAATGTAATTGGAATATATCCTTTATTTTGCATAGCTTGGGTGTGCAAAATGATCAAACTATAATTATGCAGTTCAAAGCATAACGGTTAATATGGCGTGTCTTTGTCAGACGATACAAAATCCATCTTATTTTCTAAATAACTCAATTGCACAGCAATTAAAAGCAAAATTGTTAATAGTTTTATCAACACAAGTAAAAAACACACCATTTATACATTTTTTCATCATTGGGCACAATAGCCCAAAATGAATGATGTCCTTTAAAGTGGACCTTTCGTTATAAAAGCATCGACACAAAGCTTACAAGCCACGCGTTATGTATTGTCTTAAGCTACACCATAGAAGTACTTCTATGAGCTACATGGCAGGGGAACAATGGTCATTCTACTCGTATAGGTAAAAAGAGTGCTTAACCTTTGAGCTGCGCAGTATAAGGATTGGCGATTAGAATTAGAAGAGCACTGGACGACTACGGTTGAAGCAAGTCCGCGTATATATAGAGTTGTGCACAAAATTATTAATGAATTAAACAAATTTTATACCGCTTACTATCGCGTTTATTTTGGTTTTGTTTTTAAATTTTTTCATTCCGACGTTTCGAGAGCTTTGCTGCCATCGTGGTTACGGAGAGAATAAAAAATGTAAAATCAAAACCGAAATAAAGGCGATAGTAAGCCGTATGAAATTTGTTTAATTCATTAATCAATGTTCGCGCAAAATCTATAAAATTATAATTTTTTTAAAATGTATGCGTCGTAAAAGGCAACGTTACATACCGCAGCTTGGATACCAGCGCTCTTTTTATCTGCCGAGGATATACCTCATTCTCAATCGAGGTAGGATATGATAATTGTATTTATAACTAGTAAACAATAAAATAACAAATACTTTTTTATGTTACAATATTTTAACTAGTGGAAGAAGGGCACTAGTGCGAATAGTTGTTTTTTAAATTTGACCCGACATGTCAGCATCCCGCCTGATGTTAAGCTGGAGTGCGGTACATGACTGGAGGTGAGTGCTATTACAATTCAATAACTGTAAGTAGCAGTTAATGAATTGTAATTGTGAAGAATAACTTATTTATTCTTTAAACAGAGCACATTGGACACATATAAAATAGGTACTTAATTTAAAGGCCAAACACTTTCAATATAAAGTGTTTAGTCTCTTTCGTTTACCATATAAAATGAAAGAGACATCACGTTTGTACACTCGGCCTTAAGTAACATGAATTAAGTCTCAATCTATTAATAATAATAAACTCACTATAATACTAAATCTATTTACTAAACATTTTAATTTCACGTCAAAATGGAATGTTTTAATCTCAACGGATTCTTGTTTTTTTAATGAAAACTAAACTAATTTAATAAACAGCAAACATCTTGAAAAAAGTATTTTTCTATATTTCCATTCGTTTATTTAACTTTTCATATACTTGGATCTTTCAAGCAATGCCTGAAGAAGCACCTTTGGCCGGCATAGTAACGGCGACTGAGACCGCCGTGAACTAACTCGGTTGTTTCAGTCGTCGTCACTCTTGGATCTCCTCTTGCTTATAATCAGGCGATTCGAGGTCAAATGTCGAGGTCACAATAAATATAATCACCATTAGCCAGAAGGCTTCCACTGTAGAACACATGCCTCCCCCTTAAACGCTATTCCGAACGACAAGATGCCAGTTGCATCTATATCTACTAACAATACATAATACTCAAACGTGCGTACCTTATTAAAGAATTCATGATCAAAAAATCCTACACCATAAACCAAATTAGGCACCTTTCAACGATCAATAAAACGTTAATTACTAGCTATAAATCCATTAATTCCAAACACAGACAGACAATACGCCTAAAAGACTCCACACTTAAGCACAACAAATCACAGAATAACATATTTTTAAGAGTGTAGGGTAATCTGATGTTATTGTATTCCTTATTCCGTCGGTTTCTAAACTTTTAAAAATTAACCTTACGGAATTGTTGATATCAATAAACTTATAAAGTTGTTATAAAAAACAGGATTTTTTTCCTTTGCAAAGATGGTCGAGATAACCTTAATGGTCGACACAATCCGATCGAAGTGTGAAAAAGGCATGACAATTTGATTGATAACATCATTATATTAAAGGAAATGGTAAACATCGCGATTATCCAAGATGCGTTGTATACAGTCCATAGACAAAAAAAAACTTGAATATTAACGTTGTGCATTTTTAAATTGGTATAAATGTACTATTATTTATGTGGTAAAATAAAATATTCATACAAACACACACGCACATTCGCGCCGCCTGAACGAAATAGCAGGCGTAGGCATACATTTTCGTCGCGCGTTATAAAGAGAGGGGGATACTTCCTCTTCTACGCCACGCCTTCTTAAGAATTTTTGATCAGGTTTCTGTGTTCTGACGCGAGTTTAACATTTTTTACCCATCACAAAAAGTGCACAACGCTCAAACAGATGATACGATAGCTATGTATTCTGGACTGGACTGAGTTCAAATGATCGTGCAAATCACATGTAGCCTACTTTGGGAAATTCAAGCCATGCTTCGGAAGTTCATATCGTCCAAGAAAGTGTACAGTAGAAGTGTGTGTAAAGACGAACGTGCTGTGGTGGCATACAGCACCACATTATATTAACCACCATACATATACAATTAATACAAAGCGAGGTCTAGTGTTATTTAGTCTGTGATTCCAAACAATGGCATAACAAATTGACTCATACATAATCAAAGTCCGTGACGTCACTAATCATTAGCCTAATTAATCCGTAATTGAAATTAATGCATTGTCTTAATTACTGATATACTAAAAGGATTGAGTTCACCAACATTTAAACTGTGTTTTTGCTATGTTAATTGTAAAATAAAATAATTAAAACTATAGTTAAAAACAACTAAAACAACACGCTTATGATTGTGAATTTTTAAGAGTGATAGGCAGTGGTACCCAGTCTGCCGATCCGGGGTAGTACCACCACTTACAAGTATACAGACCGTGAATTGATTTGGTTACGTTTCGGGATCTGCTTGTAAGTTGCCGGTCTGTCTAGGCCGGCATAGTGGATGTGATTGTTACTCACAGTTATTGAATTGTAGTAGCAGTGACATTCATTCATGGACCACACTTCGGCTTAACATCAAGCGGGGTGCTATCATATGTCGAGTCACAATAAAAAAAATGAAATGTGAGCATGGTAAGCAACCTGATGGTAAGTAAGAGGAGGTCCAAGAATACCGACGACTGAAAAAACTGAGTCAGTTCACGGTTGCCTCAGACGGCGCACGTTGCCCACCAAAAAAAATTCATTGAAATTATAGTATTGTCATTGGTGTATAAATTTTCATATTGTTCAGATCCCTTAAAGTGGGTGAAAATTAATTTGAAAGATTCCGTTACATAGTTACATACATACAAGTCAAACTAATAAAAAAAAGGTGTCTTATTCTAGTAAAAGTTACCGGACTTAAAATACTGTTACAACGGAATGAATTCTTCTGCGCCTGGTGTGTATTTATTCTTTTACCAATTAGGGAACTCCCCTTTAGTATATCTAAAAAATCACATAAAATAAACCTACAAAATAATTATTTTGAAAGTGAAAAATGTCTTAGGAAATCAGATCTATATAGAAAACAGACGCAGCGCAAACATAACAACTTTTAGTTGCCAATATCGGCAATGAGTGTGTGTCAAAGTAATATACCGCGTGGGCAACTAAAAGTTGCTGCGATCGCGTAGAACCTAAATCGACATATTTTTAAAAGTAAAAATATCACAGTACGCCTACAAAGCGTCCTATTTTAATAGTTTTCATACGTCAGTAATTTTTGAACAGCACGAAGGTCGGAGTACGCTATGGGTTCCAGATCCGTGTAATGTTAATGCGTCAGGGTGTTGAAATAATCCGGCTTCTTTTTCAGCCTTCTGTTCAAGTTCCGCCCATCTGGAATCAAATTCAAATGAAAATTGATAATTAATTGTTAGGAATTTTCACACGCGACCATGGTGTAGTGGCAGTGCAATGGTTACGCAAACCGAGAGCACGAGTTCGAGACCACCCACCGGTACCAATGTATCTTTGATATATTATGTACTTTGGTTGTCTTGTTTCTATGATACATGCTCTTTAGAATCTTAGGATAGAAATATAATTAAAAAAATATGTATATAAAATAGAAAAACACAATAACAGTAATAAAAAAAACAGCTATCAGAGACAGATCTTTTTGATTGTGGCTTTCTATATGACAGCACTCCGCCTGATGTCCAGCAAAAATTTAAGAATGTGATTCATGAAACTCGTCAATTATATTTAGACCAGCTTAATTAAGACACGTTCAATTCTTGTAAACCCTATCACAAACATGTTCTAAAAAAATGAACCGCAATCCAGCTTAACATCAGGAGGGGTGATATCATATAGCAAGCCACAATTAAAAAGATCTGTCTCTGATAGCTGTTTTTTTATTACTATTATTGGAACGAAGTTCCTTATCGCGCGTTGCGAAAGAGGGCTGGACGGAAAAAATTAAGACCAAAAGTTGTAACGACACTTTTTAGGGTTCCGTAGTAAAAAACTGAACCCTTATAGATTCTTCATGTCTGTCTGTCTGTCTGTCCGTCAGTCCGTCCGTATGTCACAACCACTTTTTTCCGAAACTATAAGAGCTATACCATCGATGCAGTTTTTTCAAGACATTTAAATAAAATAGAATCCCAAACATATGTTTCCTACTTCAGTTACCACAAGCCAATTATTGCTAAAATTGAGCCAACCGATTAAGTTTATACTACATTATATTTGTTAATAATATAAAAAAATATTATTAGAAGTTAAAAAAATAAAATTTTATTACAATTCCTTCACTAATTAATCGAAAGGAACCCAGTCGCCATCACTATGCAGGCCACAGAATCTCATCAATACAAAACAATAACATTCCAATTACCTTTGCACAGCCATTGAGAATGCTTCGACGACATTATTATCATTTTTAGCTGACGTTTCTATAAATGTACAGATCTTATTTTCATCACACCATTTCTTCAATTGCTCATGAGATACTTCTCTGTCTTTGGAAGATACATCTGACTGTAAAATGAAAATAAGGCTTAATAAAACTATAGATACAAAAATGCTTCGATGGTTTGGGCATATGGAAAGGATGAGTGAAAGTAAATGAGGATCTGATGTGGATGGATGCGTTAAACAAGGCAGGAGAGTGTTGTCCGACCAAATCGGAGACATTTTACGTTGCCTCAGTCGACGTCACTATGCCGACCATAAAAAAATATATCATGAAGTTTTTTTTTTTTTTATTGTGACTCGACATATGACAGCACCCCGCTTGATATTAAGCCAAAGTGTGGTCCATGAATGAATGTCACTGCTACTACAATTCAATAACTGTGAGTAGCAATCACATCCACTATGCCGGCCTAGATGGAACCGGCAACTTACAAGCTGATCCCGAAACGTGACCAAATCACGTCACGGTCTGTATACTTGTAAGTGGTGGTACTACCCCGGATCGGCAGACTGGGTACCACTGCCTACCACTCTTTGAAAAGTTGTAGTATTGTCATCGGTTTTTAATACGCGTACATTTTTTTAAATTCTTCAGAGCTCTTAAAGTGGGTAAAAATTAATTTGAAAGATTCCGTTACATACATACAAGTCAAGCTAATAAAAACGTGTTAAAAAGAGGTAGAAAACGCCTTTGGCATTAAGTCCGCCTTGTAGAGGTAAACTGTGTTAAGGCACTCAAACAGAATTAACTTAAAAAATGTTGTGAAGAGAATTCTGTTTACTTTGTTAATATAAAGTAACAGTCGCCTCCATTCATGGATAGCACTCCAGCTTAAAATCAGGCGTTATGCGGTCATACATACACGTAAAGTCCCGGGTTCGATTTCCCGAGCAAAGAATTGTTTTATAGCTTTTTTTTTGTAATATTTAAGTAGATTAAATAATAAAAATATTTGTTAATAAAAAACCTAACCGTAACCGAAGCCGTTATAAAAGTTTTGGATAATTTGGATAGAGCCGGGAACTAACTCGGTTTTTTCAGTCGTCGTCACTCTTGGACCTCCTCTTGCTTATCATCAGGCGGGTCGAAGTCAAATGTCGTGTCACAATAAAAAAAAATATGAAACATGTTATGACAGGCTTTATTTACCCTTTAAATTCCTTAAAAATCTATTTATTATCCGTAACAAAAATTATCCAAAACTATAGAATGTTTCGAAATAATCGTATCTGTATCTGTAACCGTATCTGAAAATGGTATCCATAACATCCCCTGCAGAGACAATGGAGTGCCACTTGCCACGATTCTGACACAACTTCACACTAATGACTTATTATAATTAATTATTTGCTAACCTTATTACCCACTACCATGAAAGGGAACCTCTCTATGCCATTTTTCACACCGGCATAATGTAAAAATTCATTCAGCCACATTTTTATATTATGAAATGAGCTCCTATCGTCAATTGCGTATGCTAGTATACAAATGTCAGACCCTCTGTAGAATGGTGTTCTTAATGACTTGAACCTCTCCTGGCCAGCGGTATCCCATACCTGGTGAATTAAAAAAAAACCCTTAAAAACTATATAATGCGATAAAAATAAGAATAGGACGGAATCGGCGACATTTTGTGACGTCTAACTCTGCAACCAACTTCACTTTAGTATGGTGTCTTTTTCTTTGCGGACCGTCAAGAAAAAGACACATTTGAATTAGTCAAGTGAAGTAAATTAACAGCCCGTCCTATTTTTATTTTAATCGCATTATATCAGCGGCACGCTATGGTTGCCGTTTATAAATTATTGATTATGTTTGAAGAAACAATTGTTGTTCTTAATAGTTACAATAAAGAACAACAATTTGTTCCTTCAAACGTAATTATTAAATTATACGAAACTTTATGAACGATAGCGAGGTGGTATAGTAATAATGAGGAGATTCTTTAGCCGGCATAGTGACGGCGACCGAGGCAACCGTAAAATAATTTTTTTTTTATTGTAACACGACATTTGACCTCTACCTGCCTGATGATAAGCAAGAGGAGCTTTAAGAGCCACAATGACTCAAAAAACAGTGTTAATTCACGGTTGCCTCAGCCGCCGTCACTATTGCTTTAGGTGCTTCTTCACGCATCGCTTTAAGGATCCAAGGTTATAGGATAGAGAGAACACATGGGCTGGCAAAGCATTCCACTTGTCGATTATTACTATACCGCTGGTAAAGTAATAATGAATTAAACAAATTGTATGCGGCTTACTATCGCGTTTATTTTTGTTTAATTTGTACAATTTTTTATTCCAAAGTTTCGACAGCTTTGCAGCCATCAGTCTTTCCGCGACCGCGATGGCTGCAAAGCTCTCGAAACATCGGAATAAAATATTGTACAATCATTAACCAAAAATAAACGCGATAGTAAGCCGCATAAAAATTGTTTAATTTATCAATTAATGCTTGCGCAAAATCTAAGATAATTTTAACTAGTAATAAATAATGGTTAGCAGTGTCGGCGACCGGAAAATGAAACGGTTTTGTCAGTCGTCGGCGCTCTTGGGCCTTCCCTTGCTTACCAGTTGAGGTCAGGTATAGCGAGGTTCATAAAAAAATCATTGAGGTTACATTCAGATGCGAGGCTTATAGCAACGCGCGATCAAATTTCAAAACAGTTCAGGTAACAAGTCCCTGCGGTTGTTCGTCGGACTCAAATGACACCGAAACAGAATTGTTTTTCAGTCTTCAGCGCTTTTTTATTTATTTTTATTGTGACTAGACATATTGACAGCACCCCACTTGATGTAAAGCTGGAGTGTGGTCCATGAATGGATGCAGCTGCTACTACAATTCAATAACTGTGAGTAGTAATCACATCCACTATGCCGGCCTAGTTGGAACCGGCAACTAACAAGCTGATCCCGAAACGCGACTAAATCACTTGACGGTCTGTATACTTGTAAGTGGTGGTAATCTTGGACTTCTCCTTGATTACCATCAGACAAGCCGAGCTTGGATATCGCGTTACAGTAAAAAAAAATACCTCGCAAATATAGATATAAACTACTTCCGTATCAATTCGGAAAATAAATAAAAAGTTTGACAAATAGTTGATTTAGCAAACTTAGATATCAGCTCAAAGAGTGGTAGGCAGTGGTGCCCAGTCTGCCAATTCGGGGTAGTACCACCACTCACAAGTATACAGACTGTGAAGTGACTTAGTAGCGTTTCGGATCAGCTTTCAACTAGGCTGACATAGTGGACCTGACAGCAGTAACCTCCATTATCGGACCGCAGTTTTTTTTTATGTGATACGACATCTGACCTCAATCCGCCTGATGATAAGCAAGAGGAGGTCCAAAAGTGACGACAACTGAAAAAACCAAGTTTATTCACGGCTACCTCAATGTCACTTGAAGGATCCAAGGTCATCATCAGGCCAGGCAGGGTGCTGTCATGTCGAGTCACAATAAAAAAATAAAACTTTCGCCACAAAAAAATCACTATCACTAGGCCGCGGCCGCCTACATCCACGGTTAATCCCATGATACAATTTTAGTTTACTACTCAAAATTTTAGGGGAATAACAAAAATATAAAATTCCATGAATCAGATATTGTTTTGAAGTTTTTTTTGGCAATTAGACTGTGTAGCATAATTGCACAGAGTACAACACACATATAATTGCTCAGGTCAGACAATAGCAGGGCGTATCAATTATACGGCCCCCAACACGTGCGCAAACTAAAATTAATAAAAACTTCCCAATTTTTTTAAGAAATGAGAAAAATAAAAATCTTGGAAAAGGTGACAGATAATTATGATGAATAAATATTTCTTTTAATTTAATGCAAAAAATTTTTTTCTTTTGTGAATAATCTTAACCCTTTCTTACAAACAAATTTTTACATGGGGCACGCTACGCTTCTGGACAATTAACCATTGAATGGTCACAGTGAATATGAATTCACAAAGAGTCTTTAACAAGACCAATTTAAATATTTTAAAGACCCATCCTTATGGCCTATGACATAAAGTATATTTTTCAAGGTAAAATATTGAGTTATTCCTTTTTAGAGCTTATACTTAGCTGGATCCCCTTTCACATCTCACAGACTCCAGACGTCCAGACTCTAGTCTATATGTTTTATTAATGTGGCTCCATTATAATATTACAATCCATGATTGGAGGCGACTGCTACTACAGTTAAATAACTACAAGTAGCAATCACACCTACGCTGGCCAAGAAGCATAGTGGAGAAGCAACATCTAAGCTCAACTTGCCTGATGGTAAGCAAGGAGAGATCCAGGAGTGCTAATGACTAAAAAAGAATTATTAATAATATAACAGAATATTTTTTACTAAGACAGACGGCATTGCATACACAATGGTTCACAGTCTAAGTTGACAGACGCGTAATACAAGCTGGTACTATGTAATATGCTAAAAATTAATACAACAAACTTATAACATTTCTTTGCTTACTAATAATAGTGACCCTGAAAAGCTAAAAGGCGCTAAACAACAATCTATTTTAAGACTTATTTTATTTATTTTTGTTTGATATTCTGACCTATTCTGAAATTTTAAGTTGATGAGTACTAATAAATGGAAAATTCTCTCAAATTAATGTGGGTAGGATATAGAAATTTATTTAAAAAAGAAGTTTTGTATCAGTTTTGTTAAAAGTTAATTATATTATGAATATTAATGATGTAAAATAAAAACTAAACTATGTTTCCAATTACAATCATTGATTGATATGCAAATTAATGTATCATGTATGCATGTAGTTTATGTGGTGTTTTAATAATGGTCTTTGTTTTGGAACTAGTACACAAAATTATGTAAAATCACAAAAAAATATATCAAATTGTTAACTACGGTATTTAGGTAATTTTAGCAATCTAGTGACGTCACAAATATAAAAAAATGCAGTAACAATCTGTACAAACATTGTACATGAAATAGAAGGTCATGCTTTACTGCACAATATAAATCAGGTATCAAGGCTTGTTAAATGATGTGGAAAAAATTACCTGTAATGTATACGGAGTCCCGCCAATTTCAATAGTCTTATTCATAAATTCAACACCGATCGTATGGAAACTGTGATCGTCGAAATGATTCGAAATAAATCTACTCATCAAACATGATTTCCCAACACCACCGTCGCCCAATATCACTATCTTTAACAATGTGTTCTTGTTAGGAACACGCGCGTAAATTCCACTCTCATCAACCATTTTTTTAAATTAGATTAACATCGCACAAGAATAAGAAATCGTAAAGCACGTCCAAGTCCAGCCTTGAGTTTACAACACTTTCCTAATCTATCACTCAGAATTCATGTTTTTATTAAAACTATGATTATTAAATACGTTTTATAAGTAACATAGTGCTGCAAGTATTTTGTAGTTGCCTTCGCTAATTAAATAATTAACAAAGTAATAAAATACGGGCACGACAAGCCCGGGCAAAAGCGAAATTCTTAATGACAATTATGTTATTTATTGTTTGCATCTGAAAAACACCTAGCCTCATAACCCAACAAAATTATGTTGCATTACTAATTAGTATGTTGTATGGAAAAGTATAAATGTTAGTCGGCTTATACCGCTTTGTTAAAATAAGAAAAATGTAACGTGGCTAAATCTATCAGAAAGTACACGAAGCAATTCCATGTGTTTTCACTAGATGGCGTTATAACTTTATAGCCTTTGTTTTGACGATTGCGAGATGTCACGCTCGAGGCCCACTCAAGCGGTTGAGTTGACTTTATTATTCCGCTTTGTTTTGCGGAGGTGAGTGGACGCGCTCGCGGTGTTCGTTTGTGTGTTCAACATATTGTTATATTTTTCTATGTTATAGAATGACTTTTTAGATTAGTTCTATAAAGACGAGTGTTGGAGTGTCATAAAAATATCCAAAAAGACTGTGTTTGTGATAAAATCAAAGAGTATAGTATTATTTGCGTAATCTTTGTGGGACTCGATGTCAATAAACTTGTCGGTGGTATTTTATGGGAAAGGTGTGCCGCGTCGCGATACCTGTTCGCCGTGGGCGAGTGTATGAATCGGGATGATTTCTCCGAGGGTTCGTGGTGGTTGAGGACGGCGGCGGGCGCGGTGCTTCTCTGTGGAGGTAAGTGGCTGGCGCGCGAGGGACGCGTTCGAGCATTCACCTCTGACCCGCGCGGGGCGGGCGCCGCTCAAGGTCGGTGCGCCGCGTGAAGGTCGCCCCGTTCACGAGGAGGGTGCACACCCCGGCGCTTCCCCGACCCGCGGCCTCCCCGCACTAACTCGCCTTATCATAGTACCACAGATTGTACTGTCTACACTTTTGTTTTTGATTGTTTTTATACTTATAAATTTCTTTGTTAATAAACATTTTCTAATAAGAATTATAAAAAAATACCAATGACAACAATAATAAAGCCGCAAATGCGTTGCTGAAGTTTCGCGCAAAAACTTTCACAACAAAATATTAAATTGTAGGTACGTAGTAGTCTACTACTAGTAGGTATGTCGACTATCTAACCTCTCATCGTATTTATATTGACACCTATTTACCTAATAAAGCTGGGTAATACAAGAAAGTACTAAGTAAATCTCCATTAATAAATGAGTCATGATTATGAAATTCTTTGTCTATTAGATTCAATGAACTTGGTTCAAATAAAATGCTTGAAGGCCGTCGCTGGTGCCTCTATTAAGAGATAACGGTAATCTGCACAATCACGATTTTCGCAATTACTTTTTACTTGTAATATTATGTTACTTGGAAAACAAAGAAAATAATGACGAACTTATACGTGTACATTTCCCTGGAACTTTTACGTGGAATCGCATTCCAAAAGATGTTTTCATTAGGAAAAGTTAGATTTTTTAACTCTTTATTTTTAAGACGCGACATTCGACTTGTACATAAGCAAGGGAAGGTCTAACAGCGCCGACGCGACGACTGACTGGTCTGTGATATAATGCCTAGTCTGTTAATTTCTGAAACAGACTAGGCAGTAAACCTAACTAAACAAGTTAGGTTTACTGCCTGCAGACGTGCAGAACTCTTTTGGGATTAACCCCCTTTGGGTGTAGTTTTAATGGTATTGCTATACAGGAGTATACTTAGATTGTATTTTCTCAGGTTTTATGTTTCTCAGCATTAGTGAAATTCGCTGTCGAAAACTGTCGAAGCCATAACATGAAACAATAAAAACTTTTACAAAAAGAAAATATAAACAATACCATACTGTTTTGTTTATTAAATAAATAATATTACCGCTTACTATCGCGTTTATTTTGATTATTTTAATACCACTACGATTGGTAGGTCGATACGATTAAGGCCGTCCATAGACGAACCGCAACTTACTGTCGAGACCGACTGCAAGATGCGGTCGCCGCACGGCGATCTGCAGTTTTCATACTAAATTCATATCCACAATACACGGACCGCTGGAGCAGTTCACGAGCGGTTGAGTTTAGCCGTGCGGTCGACTGCTTAGAGCTGCCGGACCCACCATAAACGGACCGCTACAAGCGGTTGCTGCCGACCTCATTTTAGAATCTGAACATTCTAAAGTAGTTTAGTGTCTTCTCTCAGCTGGGGATACAAAGCATGAAATATTCCATACTGTTCTCCTGATTGTAGTATTGGACGCACCCACATACTACGGTGTCTTCTACGCCTACGCTTGCGTAATAGTAGTACAAGAAGCAGTGTTTCTTCGTCGAAATCTTGTAAATGAACTGGCGTCAGTATTATTTTGCGGTCAAACCCAACTGCTCCAAGCAGTCGTAGTCGAGTGCAACACGACTACATTATCCGGTCGCGTTGTAGTCGTGTACGACTTCAACGCGACCGCTCTAGAGCACTCGGTCTCGACTGCAACATGCGGTCCGTCTATGGCCAGCCTAACACGATACGCCGTAGCCCGCTAATGTAGCCCCAGCATAAGACAGACAACATTGTGCCTCTGCATCGATTGTAAAGCGTGTTATTGAATTTAATACTTACGCAGTTATAATGCAACGTGTGGCCTTGGCTGGGGCGAATATTGTCAACAATGTCAACATTTAAATTCAATAATTTGCAAACTGTATATTAACACGGAATTGTGACCTTCGTTGCTTTCTGATTTATGTATGTATCAATCAATCAATCAAATTGTCACGCCGTCTTCCTACAGGGATAGGCAGGGACAATGGAGGCACTTGTCACGATCCTGACGGACGAATCCATTAGTGCACAGAGGCGTCTGCTGCACTATTCTGTGTTTTTTCTTACTTGGCACAAGTAGTAAACAAACATGAAAATTGCCATTTTCGCACCATTCATGCACAGACTTTATCTCACCGCAGTGTTATCCAGCGCTTTTATAATCTGCCGGTACTTATACTGCGCAGATCAAAAGTCAGCCGGGATAATATCGGCGTTCTCACGATTGACTGACTGATTGGAGTGATTATTGAATGCGAGTTGAACGTACAAGTCCAGACAAGTCGATTCGCTTTCAACTATTAATTGAATCAATAAAAGGCATAGATTTATGATTGGTCGCGCTACCGATCATTAATCTATGGCTGAAAGGTGTTTACTTTTGTTGAACCGACGATATTTATTGCTTCAACTTGATTGAAAGTCTGTTCAGACGGTTTAATTCACGAACGATTTTGCAGTTGATTAACTAAATTCGCATCGTGTAAACGCTTTGTTACCTACTGCGAGTCCCGCATCGATTTGCGTTTAACTTAGTCGCCATTAAGTTTGAATTAAATTATAACTAAGAAATAATTTACCGTAATTTCGTCACAAGAAACTCGTGGGCGTTCATTTACATTATGACTTATAAATAAACTGTTATTTTGCATAAATATTGTTGCATAATGTTTATTATATTTACGATCATTTAAAAAGGGTAGGTAGGCGACAGCGCACGATGGCCTCTATTGTCTCTGCGTATCTCTGTGGGATTTTATTAAGGCGTAATGAATTGATTGATTAATCTTCTTGCACGAATGTTTTTCCAGTTTGCGTAGGAATAGTTATAGATTAGATATGTACTTATAAATCAAATTGTCACGCCTTTTTCCCACAGGGATAGGCAAAGACAAAGGAGCGCCACTTGCCACGATCCTGACACAACTCCATCTAATTATCTCTTTCTTAACCTAAATGGTGTTTATTTTTAGTTAAAAAATTGTGCTATAATTTATTTATTAAACAGAAAATTGTACATTACAGACTTAATCCAACTAATACAATATATTTCTTACAAAAAATTAGTAGACTGTATGCTGGTTTATTCTTTGGTCGGCATAGAATAGAAGTTGTAAACTGAGTCGATTTTTCAGACATCAAACTTAACGTCACGTTTTGTCTATCTATGCGGTTGTTGTCGTTCGTAAGAGCTCAGCGCCATCTACTGTTGACGGCGAGAACTACCACTTTTTGACTTTTATAAATGCGGCTTAAAGTATAGTGATATTTGGAAGGAATAAGGACATTAATAAATGCGTGTTTGGATAAAAATATAAAAATATACAGACTCGAACAAATAATAATGTTTTCACAGCTTTGTAAATAAGGGGGCGCCGTAAAAACTATAGTAATAGGCAGGTGTGTGAATGTTTGACATATTGCTAAAAGGATCCGTAAAATAGTTTTTATTTTATTTTTATCAAAGAATATTGACTTAAGAAATAGAAGGAGCCCTAAAATAGCTACAAAATACAACAGTTTATACTATTTTCACTTATGGCATCTGAAGGGGATGAATATACATTTTTAGATTCGTAATTTAGAAGGTTGTCACTAGTTTTGATGATCATTTGACAACCTAATTTGACACAATAATAAATTACATTAAAATACTTCAAAAAAGGATGATACCACGTGACTTTTAATTAAGCAGTATTAAAAGTCAACCAATTGTAATTGCAAAGAGTAGTGACAACCTTTGAAAGAAAGGAATTGAAGTACAAGTAGATGTCTCTTGCAGTCACACGTGGTATAAACTTAGTATAAATGAGATAAATAACACTGAATTAGTTCTTATTTTTGCACAGCTTCTATTCAATCCATATTCTTAGATTTTTATTATTGAAGTTCGTCTTATGGTAGCACTCCGCTTGACGTTAAGCTGGAGTGACCCAATTATAACCGGCAACTTACAAGCTGATCCCAAATCGCGACTAAGTCACTTTAGTTTTTTTTTTATTGTGACTCGACATGACAGCATCCCGCTTGATGTTAAGCTGGAGTGTGGTCCATGAATGGATGTCACTGCTACTACAATTCAATTACTGTAAGTAGCATTCACATCCATTATGTGACTTACAAGCTGATCCCGAAACGCGTCAAAATCACTTCACGGTCTGTATGTGGTACCTGTATCTGTACTTGTAAGTGGTGTACTACCCCGGATCGGCAGACTGGGGACCACTGCCTGAGCCTACTGCTCTTTGATAACCAAACCCGAAGCAAATATCTACCTCTTTATTAAATAACAAATAAAAGCTATAAAACAAATATTTGTTTCGACCGGGAATCGAACCCGGGACTTTACAACAAACCAATCGCTAACCGTTCGTCCACGCCTGTGGTCACATTCGCTGATTGTTATACGAAGATGTTAAATATCAGTGCAATTTCGTCATTTCGCTGTCGTGTATTAGGATAATCAGGGCCCTGAGCACATGTTAGTCGAGATTGATCAGCAGTTTCAAACCTGTCGGCACGGAGAATGTTCTTAGAAGCTCTTTAACCTTGATCCTACCTATTTACTCCCGTGATTA
Organism: Tinea trinotella; assembly: GCA_905220615.1. Taxonomy (NCBI): domain Eukaryota; kingdom Metazoa; phylum Arthropoda; class Insecta; order Lepidoptera; family Tineidae; genus Tinea; species Tinea trinotella. The sequence goes on from HG992312.1 coordinate 12,292,259, forward strand.
GTACAGATCGGAGGAATCTGCATTCTGTCGACAGTCAAATTAATCTTTTCGGTGCGTCGTTTTTTTGTCGAATAAATAAAATATTTTGCCCTACACATGACGTGTTCTCTCAACCTATAACCTTGGTTTCTTCAAGCAAGAAATGGCGACTGAGGCAGCCGTAAACTGAGTCGTTTTTTTTCGGTTATCAGCACTTTTGAACCTCCCCTTGCTTATCATCAGGCTAATCAAGGTCTGATGCCAAACCAAAATAAAAAATCATTTTCTTACTGATCAGGCGTAAACAATATCGAGATAGTTACTGTTACTTTTACCTATACTGTGGTTTTGCTAGGAAAATCCTCGCTAACATTTATTTTTTATAAGTTTTTTTTGCAATTTTAATTGGTCTTTGATTATTTTTATAGTTTTCGTTGTGTAACATTTTTTATTGGTTAATTAAATTACAAAATTCAAGCCTTTAACTTGTACAGTAATAGGCAGACAATGGACTTTTAAATTATTTAGCACTAAGCTTTCAAAGCTTAAAATTAGACACTCCTTAAAGCACAGTTTTTACAATAGTTACAGTTTTATTAGGTTAAGTAAATTGAATTTTCTATTTATACATAAAATTTTTTTTGTATAAATCTCGATTCTTGTAGAAAAAGACAATTTGATGTAGCTAAATAAAACTGGACCCACTTGATGTCAAGCTGGATTGCGGTCTATGAAGGGAGGTGACTTCTACCACAATCAAATAATTGGTCAATTAATTTAAAAAATTCAAGCCTTTAACTTTTACAGTAATAGGCAGAGACAATGTACTTTTAAATCGTTTAACACTAAGCAATCAAAGCTTAAAATTAAAGCAGTAATCATATTCACTAATCCTTTCGGTCTAGTTGGAACTAGCAACTTTTAGACTGATCTCGAAACGCGACTGAGTCATTTCATTGGAGCTCCATGTTAATAATACCTTGTTAATAATAATAAAAAAACAACAATGAATACAAATCACAAACATGCATTGTTTTTGTTCACTAAAGGATTTCAAAAGCTCTGTAACTTTTACTACTTTCACATGCGATCGTGTGCGTGCACTTGTGTGCGTGTGTGCGTTTACACACGTATTATATGGTTATTGGTGGATGAATTTTAAGTTTCTTAGATTTTTTAACCTATAATTACTTGCATTGAAAAACTTAATTGATGCACAATACACCTAATTATAAATATAACAGTATAATTTAAAAAAAAAAAACATAAACTTCACTATAACGACTCAGTATGTTTTTATTGTGACACGACATTTGACTTCGACCCGGCTGATTATAAGCAAGAGTAGGTCCAAGAGTCAGTTCACGGCTGCCTCAGTCGCCGTCACTATGTTGGCCAAACGTGCTTCCTTGACAAAATGAGGATGCTTCTGTAATACCAGTGCGGGTATTACGGGTGTGAAAAGACGAGATCTTCGCAACATTATCCGTGGTATAGGCGATACAAAATTTGTGTTTCCACAGAGATAGGCAAAGATAGGCAGTTTATTGTGATTTAGTTTAATAATATTTAGATAGTTTAATTTGGTATGTAATTATAATTAATAGATTTAATATTTGTATGTTTTTGAATGTTGTGCATATTTGTAATTGGTTGCATATTAGCAAAAGAACATAAATATGCAATTATTGTCAATGTAAAATATGCTAACTGTTAATATGCCTAATAAATAAATAAATAAAATAAATAAAAGATCACGATCCCAGTTCTCTCCATACAGGCTCTATAGATATAAGCATTGAGGACCCCTGCTTTTCTAAGAATGTCCCCAATTTGATCAAGGATCAATCACCCGGTCGTCTCCGTTTTATCTTCGATTTATAAATCTCTTCTTTCCAGGATCAACTAACATTTCACTATCTTTGTCACAACACCTTCTTTTAAATTTCATTTATTACGCACAACTATATTGTTTACTCTGTCTGTAATCTGTCCTACATGTACTCCTTAATGACCGCATTTCTACAACATTTATCTCACATTCATGTTTCTGCAACCCATACTTTATTTTTTATTTACATTTCTATACTAAGCTACTTAAGTGCTTGTATCATAGAAACAGGACAACCAAAGTACATATATCAAAGATACATTGGTACCGGCAAGTGGTATTGAATCCGTGCTCTTGGTTTGCGTAAACATTGCACTGCCACTACACCCATAACTTACAAATTAGTTTATAGGTTGCTATTTAGGACGAACACCTTTGCTTGTTGTCGCTGGAATCATCTGCTGACATTTTAGCTCGCAAATTATCCATCAAACACCCTGGATTCTTCGGACCACTAGGTCCTAAGTACACCAACTGACTTGTATAGATATGTGTGAGTGTGTGTGACGTTTGTATGTGTGCGTTCGGCCGGTGACCTTGCTATCAGGCGGAAGCGTACGGCCACATGAGTCAGCAAGCGTCTGCCGACCGCGACACTGCGGGGAGAGCAGGGACCTTTACTTTAGATGGTGGATTTTTAATAATTACTATTACAAAAAAATATAAGAAAACAACATTTGTCTAACAACAAAACAACTATAAATTTCAGTTATCGTAAATGTTTTTTTTTAATCGAAGTGAGCATCGAAACATTTTTGTTTGTTTAGGTATAATCTGAATATAAGAACTATGTATAAATAAAGAAACAATAAAAAAAAAGTTAATTGTTATCTAACTCCTAAACTATAACCGATAACTCCCTATTTCATCACTCCCTCGTTACTCTTTGTCCGAATTCGAAATTAAATTTTTCCCGACATTTTTTTTAAATTTATCGCCAATGGAATGTGACTTTTATGCCAATTAATATCAATATATTTGATTAAACAAGATATTAAAAGAGAGATTTTTATATACATAGAGAAATCTATGAATGAACTTTAATTATGCTTTCAATTCCTAAATCTAGATTCAAAAAGTATTTCAGTATTTTTAGTACTATACTGACCTTTTGTTAAATCTGTTTACACCCACTAGCAGGTCTACGACCGATAGCTTTGCAGAGCATGAGAGTAAATCTATGACCCTAGCGGTAAACCTCGCGACCGGGATTTTCATTCACTACAAAATAACGAATTTTCGTTGTGTAAACATGAAGTGCGTTTCTGATGTATCGTCTCGCACTGCCAAAACTGACACATAGCTGACATCAATTTTTTTTCTGTCCAATTTTTCATAACTCATTTATACATTAGAAAATGCCAAAATTAAAAATATATACATATCAACTCTTAACCAACATAAGCTCTACGATACGAGTACAAGCATATTTAGTAGTAAAGACATGTGAAAGAGAAAAAAAAAGAGAAATGAGTTATCCTTATCTATGGACTTATAAGGAGTACAATAACAAACCTAATACAACAAAAAAATATTGGCATTAGTTATACGAGTGTTACGTGGTTTATTTTTAATGCAATTTATTCTTGAGGATAGTTATGGATAATAAAATAATAATATTTACTTTTATTAACAAGTTACGAGGACAAGAAATTGTTATTTACTTGTTTCATCATCGTTAGTGGTAATTTTTTTTTTCATTTTTTGCGATCGGCATATAAACATTTATAAATATATAATTGCATACACAACAGACACTTGTCTAAGATTGGCAGTGAGACCTCCTTGTCTCGTGGGTAATATTAAGTTTTTTTTGTAACTTCCCGGTCTGTTTACTTGAAAGTGTTGATACTACCCTAGATCGGCAGACATAGGTAAATAACCGCCAACTTTCTACCTACTACTTCTAAACATAAACTAACCAATCAATTAAACTTACAATAATATTTAAAAGTTTTATAATATGATACCGACAAACTCGTTAAGAATGGATGGTATTATTGTTGTGATACGGTTACCGCATGCGACAGTCGATATGATCTTGATCTGACTATGATAGCGAAACCGTTAGACTCTGTTTTATTAATTACAACTACCGACCAACATATTATATTAATCTCATCGCGATTGTGTAATACGTACAACTAACTGTACAGTTGTCTATTTTTATGATGCGACATTTGCTTTCGACTTGCCTGGTGGTAAGCAATGACCTTCAATTGCACTCTAAGAGCGCCACGATTAAAAACCCTACTTAATTTATGGTTGTTTCAGTTAACGTCACTATGCTGGACAGAGTGACTCTTTCACGCTTCGCTTGAAGAATTCAATTTGATTGCTATTATTATGATTTAGGTTGCTGATTTATAATTTACTATTTAATTTAAACTAATAAATATGATAAAAAAAGGAAAAAAAAGATAAAGTCTGCTGTGAGTCACGTTTCGGTATCAGCTTGAAAGTTACCGGTCCCAACTAGACCGGAAAGTAGATGCGAATGCTAATTGCAGTTATGTAACTTTAGTAGCAGTTGTTTCAATTTAAGGACTGCACTCCAGCTTAACATCAGGCAGGGTGATGTATGTCCTATATACTAGTATAAGTCGAGCTACGATAAAAAATAAATGAATTAATACTGCTAAAATTAATGTTTCGAAATCAAATAAAACTGGAACAGCTTTGACTCATAAAACTGATGATTCACATAACTTTTACCAAATGTCTCATTTTACATTTGTATACTACATAATAATCTAAATGAATCATAACATTCAGAAAGACACTGCTAATAAATATAGAATCGAATGATTTAAAAGCCATTGTTTGAACCCACAAACTTTAAAGCTCTGTCTAGAAGAGCTGCTACGAATATAAAAATAAATAGGAGGTAATAAGGTTATTAAATCATCCTTACATTTGAGAATCGCGTAGTGCTGCAGCAAGATTTTTGTCTTTATTTTAAAACTGTTAATTAAAAAAAGGAATGTATGAAAGTGTTTGTTGGGTGTGAACAGTAGAATTAACGCCGTACAAAGAAGTGTATGTGGAGTGACGATGGCGGATAGAATGAGGAGTATCACAGTGCGCGACAGATGGGGTTAAAAAGGATGTAGTGACAAGGATTGACAGAGGAATGCTTTGATGGTTCGGGCACACGGAAAGAATGAGTGAAAGTATATTGACGAAAGAAATTTATAAATCTGATGTGGATGAATGCGTTAAACGAGGCAGACCTAGGAGGGTGTTTTCCGGCCAAATCAAAGACCTCCTCAAGAAAGCTGGGTTGCCTAGTGCTAATCGTAGAGCTTGCATAAAAAGATTCACAATTCGTTCAATGCAAAAGATTTGTAAGCAATCAATCAAATTGTCGCGCCTTTTTCCCACAGGGATAGGCAGAGACAATGGAGCGCCACTTACCACGATCCTTACACAACTCCCTTGCTTCCTTCACATCCACTTATTTATTTATATTGATTATATTAAGGTATTTGTATTGATTCGTATAACTGAGTTTAGAAATAATATGATAGCACCGTATCTAATGTTTAGCTGGAGTGCGGTCCATAAATGGAGGCGACTGCTACTACAGTAAAATAACTGCAAGTAGCATTCGTAAATGACAACCAACTGTCTGTTTACCGTTCTAACCTGTTACAAAATTATATTCTCTCCAATGAACCATTCATTATAATTATTCAATATGAAATTCTTGTAATGATTCCGAAAAATGGCATAATTTCCGTTACCTTTCGAATTTTACCGTGTGCATTACGTTGCTTCTGACCCCGAGTTGTTGTGAAACTTGGTTGCTGGCAAAAGTAAGAGGATGTATGCATGCTCGTGGATAGGTATCGCTTATGGGGACTATTTCGTTGGCAGCGTTACGCAACACACTATTCAGGTCGTTATGAAATTATAGAATAAAAGTTTCCATGTTACAAGTTTTGAGATGGAATCAAAAGGGCGACTGCGCTTCCTGCACAGTGTAACATGTAGCGTGGCGTTTGTAACAATGTTAAGAATAAAGTGTCAAAATGTGATAAATTATTAAAATAACACAGATATCAATCATATTGTCACGACCTTCTCCCACAGGAATAGGCAGAAACAATGAAGCTATCCTGACATAACTTCTCCGCTTCCTTCACATCCACAATTCTCTTCATACAAGTTTAACACAGATAATGATGATAAAATTGGAAAGTAAATCAATTTAACATTACATCTTATTATTAGAACTATTTTGACATTATTTATTCTCTGAAATTTAGTTTTTTCTTTCTTCTTGTTTATGGCTTCAGTATGTAACTTGCCAGTGTCAAAGTAAAAATGTATGGTTGTCAAGTAAATATGAAGATGAACCACGCGAATGATTCATCACAAGATGACGATGATAGTGGGGTTGATAATGATCGTTTGAGTAAAGCGGCGGAAAGCCTTTACTAAAACTTCGGAAGGACTCTTGGAGGAAACACGAAGAAACACGTTTCACAGCTTTAAATTACTTGTCTATATTCGATCAACTTGAAAATTATTACTAGATAACAATTCCACAATTATTACACATTCATATTTATAAGTAACACTAGCTTTTTAAATAATTTAAAATTGCGCGTCCTGTCACTTGCAGTTGCCGGCCAAAACTCTCCGAAAGATAACCTACGTAAAGTGACAGGTCACAATGGTATCATTAGATGTAATGATAAAAATGCTTCATCATTCTAGTACTACCGAAACACGTGCAAAGCAATTCGCAATTGAACCTTGGTGGACCCCAATCGAAAATGCTTTCCCAGTAACCATTACTTGGTGAGTCAGCACCGAACTGGTCTGGGTGCGACTGTCTCAGTTGAAATACATTGAATGTTTTGTATGAACAAACCTTGTTATTGTTGTAACTTTAAAAGCAATGTATTACATGAAAAGTCTCCCAGGCCGCTTGTAATTTTAGTATTAGGCTTTAAAATTTACTTTTAAATACATCGCTGCTTATGTTAGCTTTTTATTGGATAAAAAGCTTGTAAACACGCAATGGGTAGTAAAAATTGGAGAGTTTATAATTCAGAGCCGTGACCACATCGTTGAACAATTTCCGGACTGGTGTATTTTTTGCATCTATATCTTTTGGGTGCCAATTAAGGTGTTTTATTTTAGGCACCGGAAAACTCATTCGGTTTGACGGTTAAACCAGTTCGGCTAGACACGTTTGAAGGATATTTTTTGTACATTTCACGTTTTGCTTAGTGACCTCGGTTCAGTAGCGGCGACAGGCGTACTCTGTAGTCACTTTTAATTTGTACATGATTAACTTACTTGTCAGATCCGCTAATATATCCCACGCTCTCTAAATCAAAATGTTAAATAACGGCACTTGCAATTCAAGGACGTTTGGCGTTATTTAAAGACTGCAATATGAATCCTCTTTCTCTTATATGTTCTTCTATTAAGGCGACCGTGGTGTAGTGGCAGTGCAATGGTTACGCAAACCGAAGAGCACGAGTTCGATACCACTCACCGGTACCAATGTATCTTTGATATATGTACTTTGGTTGTCCTGTTTCTATGATACAAGTACTTTAGTAGCTTAGTATAGAAATGTAAATAAAAATTTAAAAAACTGAACCTTATTAATCTTTGGCATATTATTATTTTGCGTTTTCTTCTCATTTCTTATTTGTTTATTTTTTACTTTTTTTATTGTGACTCGACATTTGACCTCGACTTGCCTGATGGTAAGTAATGGGGCGCCAAGACAACCAACGAATGAAAAAACCGATTCGGTTCACAGTTGCCTCAGTGGCCGTCACTATGCCAGCCAAATGAAGCCACGTCACCAAAAAAAATATACCGTAAAATGACTCGGTCGCGTTTTGGGATTCGCCTAAAAGTTGCCGATTCTAACTAGGCCGATTTAATTGATGCAATTGCTACTTGTAGAAGTGTAGTAGCGGTACCCTTCAGCTTAACTTTAGGTGGGGTGCTGTCATGAGTACATGTATGTAAGAAAAGTTACAAATAATTTAAGAGTTTCCTTTCATTTTAATATTTAGTATTATTCTATTATTATTTATTTTATTAATATTATCTACTACGTATATTTATGCACTTAAAATTATCAACAATTTCAATAATTCAAAGTGACATCTATCTACTAACAATGATAATTATTTTGCATTAATTGTCTACGTTACAACGTCGTTAATTTATTATTGTAGGTTAATTAATAAATCAAATAATGCATTTATGATTGTAATTAAACTGATTTATTTTGTTAAAAGACGCTAAGTTATACGCTGGTATCATAGACTACAAAAACTTTATTCATCTCACTAAACAAGTAGTTTCTATTGGATATTACAAATATTTGTTCATTAAAAATGAGGTAAAAGGTTAGTTGTTAGGGAATGCCTAATAGGCATTAAACTCGCCTGTGTATATTTTGGTGCAATAAAGGATTTAAATAAATAAATACATTTTTTTGCTTGTGTCTGGGTGTCTTAAGAGTGGTAGGAAAACATTTGGTAGTCATTTGCCCAGTCTGCCGATTCAGGGCAGTACCATAGCTTTCAACCATAGCGTAGCGCCCTTCAAAGTTAACATTATAATGTACGAGAATACTCTAAGGTACGCATTAATTGATGACTCAGTCGCGTTTTAAAAATTGTTACTTGAACTATAGGAGTTGCCTCTAAACATTGACCGCACTACAGCCTACAGCTACAAGGTTGTCATATGTGTAGCCACAATAAAAGCCAGCGTCATGTATGAAAGAGATTTTGCTGAAGGTTATCACAATGGAATGCATTATGAATTGTAATATGCATGTAGTTATTGAAGTTGTACATTCGACAATATCTTAGTGTGGAATGGCTGTGAGGAATGCGGTTGCAGGCGACCTATTTTACTTGCCCCTTCCCTTCGTAGTGATTCTACTATGATTCTTCAAGTAACTAAACAAAATGAACGCGAAACAAGAAAATTCAAACATTTCAATTCAACATGAACGTGTTATTTTGTAATTTCTTGAACTTTTTGCAGTCACGAAATACTTTCAGAAATTAAAAAGATACAGTTAAATATTTTAGAAATAACCAGCGAGAGCGGTCAATCAGACGCGAATTAGAATAAATTTTATATTATGGACCTCTGATTCATATGCTTTCATTGTGGTTACTTGAATATAACCCTGCTTTATATTCAAGTAACAACTTAAATTAATTTTGTACAGTCGAAAGTTTAATTTTTAGACCCATCTGACAATCCAATAACATAACTACATACACTGATTCTCAAATACTGAAATGAAATTTAAACTTCATTGCATTGATTGGTATAAAGGATATGTCATTGATATGGTATTCAAATTAAACCTGTACCTAGTTTTAACCTAGAGTTTATAAACAAAGGGGAATAATTTTTGTGACGCAAGGGGACGAAATTGAAAATAAAACGATATACATATTACTATCGTATCCGTCATTATTCTATTCTGGTCATTCTATTTAATTTTATTTATATACAAAAGTCGGAAGTTAAATAAAATACCAGGTCGACATAGCGGAAACGACTACTGTTTTAGATATATGTGATTACTACTCGTGAAGTACTGTCTGTGACAACAATCTTCTCCGCAATCTCTTTGGTAACAACTCTAAAATTCGGAGCTCTTGGACCTCTTACAAGTCGAGATCAGATGTCGAGTCTCTATATAAAAATAATTTTCGTGTCTTTTAACTTTATCAATAGCGTATTAAGTATAGTTAGACTCATAATAGAGCGACAGGTTACAGCACCGGTCCTTGAGTGCCCTTGAAATGTGCGAATCATATACGAGTCAAGCTTTCAATATTTTGATTTATTGGATTATCGATAGTTATTATCGAAGCTGTCATGACGTAAATAAATATTTCAAATTGTTGTTATTACATGTTTGTACTTAACTTTTCATTTACCCACTTTTGCGGTAACTTTTCTGATCATTTTAATAAATTAAAATAATGATTTGTGTTTGATAACACGCTTAGCACACTAGTCCGTTTAGTGTAAAGTCCCGGGTTCGTTTCTTAATCGAATTATAGATTTTTTTGTAGCTATAATTGTAAGGTGTATAAATTAATTAGATTGAATACAACACATAGGTAATAAACATATTCGCTCCGGGAAGAGTGGTAGCAGTGGTGCCCAGTCTGCTGATCCGGGGTAGTACCACTACTTACACAGACCGTAAAGTGACTCAGTCGTGACTCAGCAGAGCAGCATAGAGGATGCGACTGCTACAAGAAATTATTTAACTGTAGTAGCAGTCGCTTTTATTAATGGACTGCACTCGAGCGTAACATCAGGTAGGGTAATGCGACAGTTAGACGACAGGCGTGGACGATAGGTTTGTTACCGAATTCGATTCCCGGTCGGAGCAAATATTTGTTTCATAGCTTTTATTTGTAATATTTAATAATATTAAATATTGCAAATATTGATAATAATAAAAAAAAGAGATGGAAATTTGCTTCGGATCTGGTTATCAAAGAGTGGTAGGCAGTGGTACCCAGTCTGCCGATCCGGGGTAGTACCACCACTTACAAGTACCGTGAAGTGATTTGGTCACATTTGGGGATCAGCTTGTAAGTTGCCGGTTCCATCTAAGCCGGCATAGTGGATGTAACAGCTACTCTGAGTTATTGATATGTAGTAGCAGTGACATCCATCCATGGACCACACTTCGGCTTAACATCAAGCGGGGTGCTGTCATATTACGAGCCACAATAAAATAACATTACTAAAATAAAAATACTGAAAATATTTATTCAGTTGGTTTTTCATGTTTTCTGTCCTCGTCTCACTGACGCCACCGTTTCTTATTAAACTAGTATGTTTCTTATAAAACCAAAATAAACGCGATAACAAGCCGCATAAAATTTGTTTAATTCATTAATCAATGTTCGCGCAAAATCTCAGAAATGTTTTCCTTTAAATTTATTATTAAATATATTATATAAAATATACAAATACAGTTGTACTTTTTTAACCGACTTCCAAAAAAGGAGGTCACTCAATTCGTCCGTATATATTTTTTCTAGATTTCTTTATTTACGAGTAACATCTCTAATTTCCTGACATAGTAAGATATGAATTAAAAATAAACTGTGACACATATGTAAAAAATGCACAAGTATTTCCGTTACATTGTGAGACAAAACAACACATTTTGACGATTAGTTGTAAATTGTATTTTTGGCAATCTTATCACTACGTAGAATTCATGATATGCAACGCGGAAATAAAATTTTGACCTGTTCTAAAAATAGTAGATGTTTTTGACCCATTTCTCCATGAAAGATTAGCCCATAACCAAAGAGCATGTATGAAGAGAATAATGGATGTGAAGAAAGCAAGAGAATTGTGACTAGATCGTAGAAAGCGACGCTCCGTAGTCTCTGCCTATCCCTGTGGAAATTAAGACGTCAAATTGTTAATGATGTTGACTCTTTATGGATGTATAATTAATCATAATTATGTATCAAATGTATTAAAAACCGCAATCGAATTCACACAAGAATACGCACAGGGATCGCCACTCTTCACGATCTGAAACAACTCTCTCGCTACCTTAATGTTACTCTCTCTTCATACAAGCTCTATTGTTACAGGCACTGCGGATCCCCAATTTTATTTAAATGTTCTCAATTTAATCAAGGAATAATCTTCTAGGTCGTTCCCGTTGTATCCTTTCTTGACCTCTGTTTTTTAATGCAGTTAAAAATGAGAGTTTTATTTTTTTATAAAAGGTATGATTTCGATGGCGACCGCAGACCTTAGACTGCACTTCTGGTTTGTATGAATCTGTACAGCTTGACCGCAGACTGCAGTGGAGCCTTGCACGGAAACAATTCACACATTCATACAAACCAGTAGTGCAGTCGCAGTCTGCAGTCCGCGGTCGCCATTGGAATCACGCCTTAGATTTACTAATGTAATGTAAGGTGACCGTGGTATAGTGGTGGTGCAATTAAGTGGTCACGCAAACCGGGAGTCCTCAGTTCAAAAACCATTTGCCGGTAACAATGTATCTTTGTTATAATGTAGATACTTTGATATTCATGTTTCTATTTTATGATACATGCACTCTTAGTAATTTGGTATAGAAATAAATGGAAAAATAAAGAGCAACATGTAAGTTTTACTAATGAAAGAAAACCGTGGCATCGCAAACCAAGAATCCTCAGTTTTAAAACCACTTGCTGATACCAATGTACCATTGATGTACTTTAGTCGTCCTGTTTCTATGGTTTAAGCGTTCTTAGTAGCCTCAGTATACTATAGTCAAATCAGCTTGGTGACGTTTTTGCATTTGTAGTAGTTCAATTATTAACACAGGTTACGAAGACACGTCATGTCCTTAACTTTTAATTAGAAGCAAACGGGAGAAAACCGGAAACTTTTAATGAAAAAGCACGAAATTAGGTACTTACGAATTACCTATTTGATAAAAATTGCAGAATACCAATTATTTTCACCGACGAAACATATACATACGTCACATATCCTCTCGAAATCTTGGTCAGATGTATGCACTTCAGGTTTAAATCGAAATATATCGAAGGGCAATCTGGCAAAATATTTGAATTAAAAAAAAATTATAAGTTATTTATTTGCTGACTGTACACTACTACAAACGCAAAAAATGTTTCTAAGGTAAAACTAAACATAATGATACGAGATCGTAATATCTTTTTCTATTGCCACGACATAATGGAAACGCGCTCTTAAGCGTGTGACTACACACACTACTGCAAATGCAAAAACGTCTCCAAGCTAATTTAACTGTAAATTATTAAATTAAAATACTTAATGCTATTTTTGCCAAAGGTCGAAATTAATAATAATAATGGTTTAATAGCCAAGAGCCTCGATGAACACCTAAAGATGCTCTCGTTAGGTAGCTGGATCAAGCGATTGATTCAGAAAGCAGTACTCCTGGACACGGCGCGTATTGTTAGGAGGTTCCTTTCTCAGGAGCCCTGACAACCGGTGGCTTGGACCCTGTTCCCGATGCCGGTGGACAACTATTTTTTATATTTTTAATTTTTATTTTATTTTAAAAATATAAAAATAACATTAAAAATAAATAAATGTAATAATAATAATAATAAAGCCCCTTTATTCCTTAAATTCTTACATAAATTATTTTTTATGTCATAAACTATTTACAATGAATGACAAAATGATTTATTTTAATGCCAATGTTTTTAATTTGTTCCAGTTTTCTCTGTCCTGCGCTTCTTTAGTCCAATTGTATCCCGCTTCTTTTTTAATGTCATTTTCCCATTTTGCTATTGGTCTGCCCCTTTATCTTATCCCTTCTGGTCCCTTCCATAGAGTCACTTTCTTTGTCCATCTCTCTTCTTGCATGCGTGCTACATGGCCAGCCATTCCATTTTAGCTTCTTTGCGTGTTCTAGTGTCGAAATTACTATACCGTATATTATCATTACTTTATGCATATCAAATTCAAAGTAAAATGTTAGATAAAGCGCCGAGACAATGTTATTGATAATACGTACTTATTGACTTTGTAATTCGTCATTGCTGAAGGTTGTTTCAAGAAAACAAGGCCGTTTCATGTACTTGAATTATAAAAGTTTTTCTTTCATATTGATAACTATATCAATGCTATTTATCACACAGTCGCAGCATGACTTATAACGACTAATCAGACTTTTATAAATACATAGTTTTTTTTAATTATTATTGTGGCTCAACATATGTGGCTTGATGATAAGCTGGAGTGTGGTCCATGGATGGATGTCACTGCTACTACAATTTAATAACTGTAAGTAGCAATCACATCCATATCCTAGTTGAAACCGGCAACTTAAAAGCTGATCCCAAAACGTGACCAGATCACTTCACGGTTTGTATACTTGTAAGTGGTGGTACTACAGCAAATATCTACCTCTTTTTTTATTAACAGATATTTGCAATATTCTTAATATAATTATTAAATATTACAAATAAAAGCTATAAAAGAAATATTTGCTCCGACCGGGAATTGAACCCGAGACTTTACGCACAACAAACCAATCGCCAACTGTTCGTCCACGCCTTACCTATGAATAATCAATATCACCTGTAGTATATTATTTATATGAATTTCTGTTGAAGTATTATTCCCAAGGTGTACTACATTTACTATGATGTAGGTAATTGCTGGGATTAGCTGCGTTTGTGTAATTCACTACGGTTGCACTGAGTAATAGTACACTAGTAAAAGTACACTCTTTGGCCGGCGTAGTGACGGCGACTGAGGCAACCGTAAGTTTACTTGTTTTTTGTTTGTCGTCGGTGCTCTTGGACTTATTTACCCTTATTAAGATTGTGGCGTTTTAAGATTGGGCGTATTAGGATTGTAATTATTATTATATTTTTACATTTCTAGCTTACCAAACGTGATATTTTCTTAGATTTTGCGCAAACATTGATTTTTGAATTAAACTAATTTTTTGCGGCGTTTATTTTGCTTTTGATTTTATAATACAATTTTATTTTATTATTCCGTCGTTTCGAGAGCTTTACAGCCATCGTGGTCACGAAGAGACATAAAATAATAAAATAAAATAAAAAGGGTAAAATTAAAACCAAAATAAACGCGATAGTAAGCCGCATAAAATTTGTTTAATTCATTTACCAAACGTGGTTGTATCATAGAAACTGGGCAACCAAAGTATCATTGGTACAACATACATTGGTGTAGTATAGGCCAGTAGTTTTAAACCGGGGTATTCCAGTTTCCGTGACTGTTTCTTTATCAATAGACCATAGATTTTCTAATGTCTTTCGAGTTTGTACAGCTATGTTGCGTAATAGAAAAGTTGCAACAGTAACAACCCTATATGTAACTAGTTTAGATGTAATTTTAAACGCATTTCAATTGCGTAAAAATTGCGATTTAAACATGATGCCGGAATATAGTGACGGCGACTGAGTCAACCTTGACTGAAATCTTTTAAGTCAAAAGAGGGATATACAGTCGATTTGAGAACCTGCTCTTTTTTATGACTGTGTTATAAACCTAATTTTACGCAGGTGAAACCGCGGGCACAGCTAGTGAGTATACAGCAGGGTTAGGTTGGACCACAGACCTGGAATACGTTAAACTTCCTATGGAATTTTGGATCTATTTATGTATTCTGGATATCTATGGATCTAGTGCATTCTAAATCTATGGGTTGGACAAATAGGAACATTATTGTCGATCGTCAGCAATTGTCAAAATAATAAAAGCTGGTCTAAAACCACTAAAATGAGACTATTGACGATAATATTCAAACGTGTCGTCGATATTTGTCACAACGTTTTAGTGGTTTCAGCCTAGATTTTTATTATGTTGACAATCGCAGACGAAAGGCGATATCGTTCTTATTCGTTCAGCCTAACCCTGTTATCAACCTTATATCATTTACTTAAATCCTACGCTAGGACTATATAAAACACAGGACTTAAAAGCCTGCGCTTGCAATATATCAACTCCTCCCACGGTTTCGTTTACAAGACTTTATAATTGTTCTTTACTAACTACTTTAAGACAGGAAATATATTAAAGGGATAGCCAGAGAATATATAACTACAAGTATAATTAGAATACAATTCATGATTCATCTTTGTTTTATTATTCCTTGCTAACTACAAGAAAGAAGATACATTAAAGCTATTTTATTGTGACAGGTTGAGGTCAGATGTCGAGTCACAAAAAAATATGGGCTCTTGTTTCCTTTTGTGAAATCGCGTTTCAGGATCAGCTTGCTTGGTTGTTAATTGCTTGATACAGACAGACATAGAAACAGAATACATAAAAAGGCTACTGCAGTCTGCAGTCGCCCTTGGAATCGTACCTTAAAAATCGATCGCTTTTAGACAACCACCTTTAAAGTGGGTGCGACAAGTACTAAGATTTGTAACATAACTATTATTTAGATTATTCATAGGTAAAATAAAAATGTAAATTCGAAAGTCTTTTGACCTATTATTCCTTTTTTTAAATTTATTTTGACGTGTTATGTACATTTAATTTTAAAGACGAACGTTGAAAGTTGTAAGAGAAATGTGTCAAGATCGCAGCAAGCGGCAAGTGACGGCCATAGTTCCTTTGTTTGTTTTGACGCGACGTATGACCTTTACTGACCCGATGGTTAAACAACAGTACAGAAGCACCGACTGCTAGGTAAACTATCAAACTATGAAGATATCAATCGTTCAAAAGCTATGTGAATGTAGGGAATGGATGACAAAACAAAATCAAAAATTAAATTTTGTCACGCCTTTTTCCCACAGGACAATAGAGCGCCACTTACCACGATCCTCATCCAACTCCTCGCGTTCCTCACTTCCAAAATTCTCTTCATAAAAGCTCTACCGTTATTGGCACTTGGTAACCCGGCTTTCTTGTCTTTGCGTAATGGTAAGAAAGGAAGTCCAATAGTGCCGACGACTGTAAAAATCGGTTAATTTTCAGATATTATTTCTTTACAAATATAGAATTAAAAATATAAATTACATTTGCGTAACAAAGCAATTCAACTTATAATTAGGTGGTTAAGACATTGTTGACAAAAAATAACTAGCTTTTATGCCCGGCGCAGTGACTGACTGACTGACTGAGGCAACCGTGAACTGAGACGAGTTTTTCAGTTGTTGGTTCACTTGGATCTTCGTTAGCTTATCAATAGGCACGTCAAGGTCAAATGATCGAACCAATTAAAAAAAATCTTTACTAAACTAAGTTGCTTAATGTGCTTGTATCATAGACGCTGGCGACCAAAAAACGTATATCCAAGACACATTGGTACTGGTACATTAAGTGTGTACATTTACTCAACCTAAATCAATAGTAAATACTGTCTATATTTACTGAAATTAGTTCAATATACATAATTAGTTGAATTGTAGGGCGACCGTTAGAAGCCCTTTATCTCGGCGTCTGTAGGTCGATGCCCGAGAGAGCCCTCCGGCCCCGCGGTGCCTCGCCTTACGCCCGTACAGCCTTCCCAGGTTACATTTTGTACTACCTATGTATTCGAAGGCGACAGTGGTGTAGTCGTAGTGCAATGGTCACGCAAACTGAGAGCAAGGGTTCAAAACCACTTCCCGGTACCAATGTGTATTTGGTCGTCCTGTTTCTATGATACAAGCAAGCTTAGTATATATAGGTAAATGTAACATAGTATTTTTTGCGTGAACATTTTAATTATTTAATGAATTAAATAAATTTTATGCGGCTTAATATCGCGTTTATTTTGGTTTTGATTTTACATTTATTATTTTGAAGTTTCGAGAGTTTTGCAGCTACCGTGGTCACGGAGAGACTGAATTAAAAAAAAAAAAAAAACAAAACCAAAATAAACGCGATAGTAAGTCGCATAAAATTTGTTTATTTCATTATTATAAAAACGTAAATAAAACTATATTCTCATAAACTGTCTTACCTGATTTTTTATTATGTTTAGTTTTAATTAGATTTATTTAATTTACCTAATTAATATTTTATTATTGTGGCTCGACCTATGACAGCACCCCGTCTGATGTTAAGTTGGAATAGAATGGAGGCCACTTGCTAACCTATAATTTTTTAACCCAATTTTTATTTGGTTATTTTTCTGTTAACTGTCACTACCTGGACTATCCCGGCAGACGTTAATTAATGGGACATGCCGTATATTTACGTATTTTTAAAACATATTTATATTTAATGGCCAGCATAGTGGGAGCTGTAAATGGCATAGATTTTTCTCAGGACTCACATTTGTTTTACCGCCGATGTTACGTCACGATAAATAAAATTTATTCTGCTTTAATTCATTTGGTCGTCTTGTTTCTATGATACAAGGACACTTGGTAGCTTAGTAGAGAAATGTAAAAAAGGAATATTAATTCGACAGGTAGTCGACTGTCTTTATTCCTGACTTAAAATCATTCAAGTTGTCACGCCTTTTTTCTACAGAGATAGGCAGAGACAATGGAGCGCCACTTGCCATGATCCTGGCACAACTTTCTCGGTCCCCTAACATTTACATTTTTTTCATTTTACGATCTTTTTTTGCCCTCGTTCAAGGACCTGCGTTTTTTTGACATATTCGCTAGGACTTTTCTACTATTCGACCAAACATTTTATTGAACTACTCATATCAAAGTAATTATTTTAATTAAATGTAAATATTTCCGGTTGCTAATGTTAATATACAGGTAATATGATTGGTTTCACCTGTTGGCGACGAGCCACGAGTTCAAGATACTCCGCTAAAACGTCGTTGGCCGATGTCGCGGATGTACTGACCGTGACGTTTGACTTTGTCTGGGCGATAGAATTAACCCTTTCTATTTGCTACTTAAGGTCTCAAAATAAAGTATCATTTAAAATGCTTTCATCACTGAGAACTACGAAAATACTATTTAGATGCCATATCTGACCTTGACTTATTGATGGAGTAAGCAAGGGGAGGTCCAAGAGCGCTGACACAGATGGACTTATACAAATATACATAATTAAAAACTAAATCAGACTAACATGGACGTATAATTGTATAGGAATAGGTACAGATCGTGTAATGAAGCAATTTGAAGCTAAAAGTTCAATTGTGCTGGCTACAATTTTTAATTAAAGGTTAAAAATGAAAGAATATATAAATAGTGTAAAAAGGTCGATGTTTCCTAATGAAATAGTACAGACGGGCCATCGTACTTTGTCACCCATACCGACATTCTCGAAAATAGATAGAGGTGAATGCCTGAAACGCTTTTACACGAACGTTTATTTACTTTCACATACACTTCAGTCTTACTACGGTCATCTTTTAAAAGTTTTATTTAGGATTTTTTCTCATTGTCCCTTATCATTATCCCAATTATCAATTACATTATCCCTTAGTCATTATCTCGTTAAATGTTGAATTCAGCTTTAAAGTTTTAAGACATTAAAGAGTGATCGTGGTCTAGTGGTAGTGATTTCTAGATTCCTTTGCATTTATAATTCTCTTCATAATAGCTAAAAGTAAACATGCGCAAAACGCTTCCATCAAATGATACGGAGTGATATGTATATTTTTTCCATCGGAACTAGTTCACTCATCTAGTTCACTAGCTCATTTAGTTTAAGGAAGCGCATTCGGTTAGTTCATTCGGTAAAGAAAAGCTCCAGTTGTTCTGAAAAATCAAGATATCCTTTCTATAGAATTATTTTAGATCATATACTTCACAAATGTACACAGAAACTATAATAAACAATAATTATAATCACAATTACTACCAATTCGCATAATTTAAAACTGCAAATATTCGTTAGAAAAATACGTGCTATAATAAATGCTGCTCTCTTCAACATACTTTCCCACCATTACTGGTAATGCACGCGGTGTAAATATTTTCTTGTGCACGCGGAGAGCAATGGATATATAAAATATACTTTCACGGTATTACGCAAAAATACTAGGTACGAGTAACGAACGAGGTACGATTCCGTACGAGAATGTACGATGTGTTTATATCTCGTTCCATCATAGGAGTGGTGAGTGAGTGGATATGCGATGCATGACTCGGAACGAAATGAACTAGAGACACATTTGAATTTGCAATTTGCAGTGAACGAGTGAGTGGTGTAGTACCAGGATCGGAAGTATATCATTTTAGTGACTCGTTCCGGAACTACCCAAGTCTAGCTAAAAGGTTATAGGTACTGCGGACGAATTTAATCGGGGAATATTCTTTTATACTGTCCTTCTTTTAGCCTATCAGTAAAATCTCTTTTGTCAATCTTATTTCATCAAATAATTGTTCTAAATACTTATAAAAATATAGCGAAGATCTAGTAAATAGAACTTTGACTGTGAAAGTAGCAAGAGAGTAGAGAGCAAGTGGCGCTCCCTTCTCTGCCTATCTTCTTAAGACTGAAGGCATGAAAGACAATTTTTTTATAAAAATAAATGATTTATATTTTATTATTTAACTATAACTTAGCAATAATAGCAACAAACCTACTAATTGTCTAAAGGAGTCAAATGCGATTGACATTGTCACGACTTTTTTCCACAGGAATATTCAGAGACAATGAAGCGCCACTTGCCACTATCTTGACACAACTCTCTCGCTTCCCTCACATTCACAAATCTTTTCATACAAGCTCTATTATTCTGGGCACTAGGCAACCTACCTTTCTTCAGGATGTCTCCAATTTAGTCGGAAAAAGCTCTCATGGATCTGTCTTGTTTAACGCCACATCAGATTTTTAAATACGAGTAACTTATAGTCAAATGTGGTATAAATTATAGGAAAGGCGAGCCTTCGCTATGTTTCATCAAACTAGAATGACTCCGAAGCAAATTCCTGCCATATTTTAACCCTAAATAGGCCTCTAACCGCATTTATTATTTGGCGAAAAATCTCTCTAATCTGAAGAGATGTACCGTAATGAACTGAGGCTACAAATGGGTTCAAAAAACTGGTGTCTTTTTTAATCGAAATATGATACGTGATCGAAATCAGATATTTATGATCTCTAACTATTTTGTACATATTTTTGTAAATATGATTATTTGTAGGAATTGGGTAGATGTAAGCAGGGATTTATTAATAAATATATGAACAAATATTAAAAGCTTTTTACGATGTAAAAGTATTTTATATTTCATGATAGTGATAGAATCAGAGTGACATTTTATATTTATATAAATAAATATAAAATGTCATTAAAAAAAAAACTTAAAATACAAGATTATTAAAATGTAAATGATGTAAGATTATTTTTGGTATTGGAGTACCTATTTGAAGACTAAGTCTAAGGCTCTGAGGCAACCGTAAATTAGAGTCGAGTGTTTCATTTGTTTACGCCTCTTTGTACCTCCCCTTGGTTACTTTTTAATTGTGACTGGGGGCCACGGGAGTGCGGCCCATTAATGAAAGCGACTGCTACACTTAAGCATCCTCTATGCCGACCTGGTTGAAACCGGCAACTTACAAGATAATTCCGAAATGCCACCTCTGCCCCTCTACCTCTGCACTCTGAGTATTTGACATTTTACTAAGAATTTAATAATTTTATATTTTTTTATGTATTTTTAATAAACATTAACCGCAGAGCTTGTATGAGGAGAATTGTGGATGTGAGGGAAGCGAGGGAGTTGTGCCAGGATCGTGGCAAGCGCTCCATTGTCTCTGCCTATCCCCGTGGGAAAAAGACGTGACAATTTGATTGATAATAAACATTTTTTTTGTTATAGCGTAAAGTGCGTTTACCTTGTTTATATGATATCAAATAAAAGGAACATTTTGTCGTAGCCGGTATAAATGACCGCTCGGCCTTGTCTAGGCCGCGATGACGTCACGTCGCGTCTCTCCTTTTATTAGTACAGTGAGCATCTTCCATTTCACTCTAACACATGATCTTCTTGTATTTGTTTGGAATTATTTTGATTTCCCGATTGCGAGTAGATTTAATTATAGATCTGTAGACGTCAGTGGCACGATATTTGTGTGCATACGGTGGTCTTTTTTGTTGTTGTTTTTTTTTAAATTATTTTTTAAGACTTTGATGATTTAATTGGACTTTATGTGTGATTCGCTTAGATATGACCTAAGGAAGAAAGCGAGGGAGTTGTTTCAGGATTGTGGCAAGTGGCGCTCTGTTGTCTCTGCCTATCCCCGTGGGAAAGAGGCGTGACGATTTGATTGATTGATATGACCTATAACTTTTTTTATTGAGATTCGACATTTGACCTCGACTTACCTGATGGTAAGCAAGAGGAAGTCCAAGAATGCAGACGACTGGAAAAACCGATCTCATAAAACGTGTTCAAAACTACTTGCTTGTACTAATGTATGTTTCATATACGTACTTTGTTTGTCCTGTTTTTATGATACAAGCACTTTAGTATAGAATTGTATATAAAAAAATATTTAAAATTATAATCCCGTGCTGGTTTACTAGTACTGTAAACCAAATGTCAATTGTTATTGCATTCACCAAATTATAGTGAATTTTTAATATAGTTTTTAAACCCCTATTTAACTTCTCTTGAATTCAATTAGATGCATTAATAGTATAGCAATCACATCCACTATGCCGGCCTAGTTGGAACCGCCAACTTGCAAGCTGATCCCGAAACGCGACCAAATCATTTCACGGTCTGTAAACTTGTAAGTAAGTGGTGGTACTACCCCTGATCGGCAGACTGGGACCACTGCCTACCACTTTTTGATAAGCCGTTTTCTTTTTTTATTAACAAATATTTGCAATATTTATTATAATTATATAATATTAAAAATAAAAGCTATGAAACAAATATTTGCTGCAACCGCGAATCGAACCCGGGACTTTTTCACTCTAATACTTTTTATTTATTATAGTTTTTTTAACCCCTATTTAACTTGTCTTAAATTGAGTTAGTTGCATTAAGAGTATTGCTAAAGAGCGGTTGTCCTCGATGCAGCAACGCATGACGCAATTGAATTGCCGATTAATCGCGTTTCATGTATCTTTATATATTTTTAGTTACATTTCTTTATTAAGCTACTAAAATGCTTGTATCATAAAAACAGGACGACCAAAGTACACATATCAAGGATACATTGGTACCGACAAGTGGGTTTAAACCCGTGCTTTCGGTT
Source organism: Tinea trinotella (assembly GCA_905220615.1). Lineage (NCBI taxonomy): Eukaryota > Metazoa > Arthropoda > Insecta > Lepidoptera > Tineidae > Tinea > Tinea trinotella. The sequence continues at coordinate 12,314,777 of HG992312.1, forward strand.
TACCACTTTACCACAGCCGCCTTAAACCCTATATTTAGGAACTTATTATTGTCGTGTCTTCATAAACTACAAGTAAGTTTAATTCGAGCTTTTAAAATATATTTTTTATTGGGGCTCGAAATGCGACACCCTGCCTGATGTTAAGATGGAGAGCGGCCCATGAATGGAGGCGACTGTTATTAGCTCCTTGATCCGTTTTGTTAAGGTAGGCCATCAGTTTTTTATACCACGAATGTCTAAAGGTGTGTTTCCGCCAGAGACTGCAGGCTGCACTACGTGTTTGTGTGAGATGGATTCTGTGCTGGATGGACACTAGTCTGCAGCCGCCGCGTTAATATTGTTTTTAAACATCATATTTATAATCTATGACTTAGCAAATGCTGATTGTCGCAATAGTGTCTCCTTGCACGGAATCCATCTCATACAAATAAGTAGTGCAGCCTGCGGTCTGCAGTCGCAGGTGGAATTAACCATGGTGTAGTGGTAGTGGAATGGCCTCGCAAACTAAGAGCCTTCGGTTCAAATCAAACACATTTGACAGTACTAATATTATTTGATATGTGTATTTTGATAGTCTTGTTTCTATGATACAATCACGTTTAGCAGCTTAGTGTTGCTTGAAAGATTATGTTAACATGTATTTATAGATCACCGATGTCAACATTACAGATTACTAAAGACAGATATTCCAAATAACACTTAGATTTTTTGTATTGTGGCTTGAACTGGAGTGCGGTCCATTAATGAATTCAACTGCTATACACCATGCTGGCCTAATTGGGACCAAAAACACGGACTTTTTTTCGACATATGACAGTACCACCTTTTTTTTATTGTGATACGATATCTGACCTCGACCCGCCTGATGATAAGCAGGAGAAGGTCCAAGAGTGACGACGACTGAAAAAACCGGATGCTACACGGCTGCCTTAGTCGCCGTGTAGAACTGGTAACTTACAAGCTGATCCCGAAACGCGACTAGGTCACTTTACGATCTGAATACTTGTAAATGGTACTACCACCCCTGACCGGCAGACTGGGTACTACTGTGTACTATGTGGTCGTAAAAAAAACGATGAGTGGAACAGTTTACTGTTGGTCTTAGTGGGTGCTGATTTACCAGCCATAAGATTTTAATGGGAGCGCGAACTGGTTCGATACGCGAAAGGCGAAATGTTCCTTAACCGGCCACCCGCCGACTTACGAACCGGCTCCGCGAAGGCCACAATCCCACTCCCCTTGCCCCACCACCTATATGTTAGTGACGCGTGTAAGTTATTTGTCGATTCATATAAAGGACATCATTCATTTGGCCTTTTTTGTACTACTTTTGTAATGCCCAATGATGAAATAAATATTTAAATGGTAGTTTCGATACTTGTGTTGATAAAACTAATGACAATTTGCTTTTAATCGCTGTGTAATTGAGTTATTTAGAAAATAAGATATGGATTTTGTATTGTCTGTCAATCACAAACTGTCATAAAATTAGTTTGATCATTTTGCACACCTAAACTATGCAAAATAAAGGATAAATTCCAATTGCATTGTAATCTTTGTAAATTAAACTATTTTAAAATGTATTTGCAACTGATAATACAGTTTATTAACAGTTGCATTTGGTCGGCAAAGTGACAGCGACTGAAGCAGCCGTGAACTGACTCGGTTTTTTCAGTTTTCAGTCGTCGTCTCTCTTGGACCTTCTCTTGCTTATCATCAGGCAGGTGGAGGTCAAATGTCGAGTCACAGTAAAAAAAATTGCCCAAGTCTCTATACAAAATAAATGATGTCCTTTTAACAGTGGTGCCCACTCTGCTGTTCCGGGGTAGTGCCAGACCATGAAGTGACTTAGTCGCGTTTCGGGATCAGCTTGTAAGTTTCCAATTCCAACCAGGCTGGCATAGTGGATGCGACTACTATTTGCAGTCTTGGACTACTACTTTTAAGGGTGGTAGGCAGTTAGTTTGTAGTCATTTGCCAGTCTGTAGATTCGGGGTAGCAGCGCCACTTTCAAATATATAGACCGTGATATGTCTCAGTAATGTTTCGGGATAAACTTGAAAGTATCCTGGGTCGAGGCCAGTATAGTAGATGCGATTGCTAATTGCAGGTATTTACATAACGTAGCAGACGCCTATTAACCGTAGTGGCAGTGCAATGGTTACGCAAACCGAGAGCACAAGTTCGAGACCACCCACTGGTACCAATGTATCTTTGATATACGTACTTTGGTCGTCCTGTCTCTATGATACAAGCACTTTAGTAGCTTAGTATAGAAATGACCGGTGCTGTCGATAATATAAAATAATCTGAATGACTTTCGGTTAATATTATAAATAATAATAAAGTATAGTTTTAATCTGTTTGTGAATAACAACGGGTGACGCTTGCCTTTATCTGTACTATCGTGTGTAAATACAGAATGCCATTGACACTGGCATGAGACGACGACACCGCCGATAATATCGATACGTTTTAAATAAATATTGTAGAAACTAAAATTGTGCAGCTTCATAGACATGCTGAAGCTCAAGCTGAAGTGGCAATGGGCTGGCCACATCGCTCAAAGAACCGACAACCGATGGGATAGAAAGGTTCTAGAGTGGAGACCACGAACCGGAAGACGCAGCGTAGGTAGGCCTCCCACTAGGTGGACTAATGACATAGTGAAAGTCACGGGTAACCGGTGGATGCACCTGGCATCTTGTCGTTCGGAATGGCGTTCTAGGGGGGGAGGCCTATGTCCAGCAGTGGACGCCTTCTAGCTGATGATGATTACAATAGACCAACTACAGGATTATTGCAGTTTTTTTTACAAAAAAAAAAAATAATATATTTATGTGTTATTTCTTAATAGTATTAGGCTAATTTCACACAAACGTTTGCGCATCGTTTGCGTTAAAGTAACGCATTTGTAACGCACACGTTGCGTTTCTACCACGAGGCAGGAACGCAACAAAAACGTTTCAATAAGCAAAACGTGCTCAATGCGTGTTCGTGGCTTTGTTGTTAATGTTTGTTAGCTGGTGTTTTAAAAAACGCAGGTATTTGCGCTGTTGTTTTAGCTTATTTGGTCTTGGCTAGGAAATCAGAAGTAATTCTTCTTCGTCTGAACACTGCATTTCACGTGTAACTTTTATCAAGAACAGTTACTGACTAGTGAGCACGCAGTAAGAACGTAAGATGCAACGTTTTTAATGAGTTTATTGAATCGTTGAAGAAACGCAACGAGTACGTTGAGTATACGTTACTTAAACGCAAACGGAGCGCAGACGTTCGTGTGAAAGCAGCCTTAAGTTTACACAAACAAAATCAATTCAACATGCATTTTTTTTTTATTGAGACTCGACATCTGACTTGCCTGATGGTAAGAAAGAGGAAGTACAAGAGTGCCAACGACTGAAAATTCTGACTGAGTCCAATCATTATTTCACCGCTTCTTAGGAACTGACGGCTCTTTGCGTCCTCTATCGCATTAACCGCGGAGAATGTTCCGAGGAGCTCTTTAACCTTGTTCCTAACACGTCTTTTCACACCCGTAATACCCGCACTGGATGCTTTCACCGCATTTTGTCGACCGAATCGGCAGTCGAACTAAAAAGTTAACTAGATAGTCTTAAAATAGCCCTAAAGCGGAAAATGTATAAATCTGCCACAGTTACTGTTTATCTGTAAGCATTATAAGAACTTGTTTATTGAATGGTTGATACTCGTGTAGCTAAAAATATTTTTGTTGAATTCGCGGTTCATAAATTAGTTGATAGGTAATAAAAACAAACATCGTTTATTTTGTTGAACTTGCTTTCGTTTATTTATGATAACAGTATATCGATATTCGTTATCACATCACTGTCCGGCAAGGCCGTTGTCGCGTCGACATAAACACACAACTGTCTGGATTATTATATAAATGTATATGTATATAAGCACCTACATATACTTAAGTTGATGAACAAATAAGTTTATGTTTAAATAATTATTTTTTAAATCAACTTTAGAAACTTCATTATTTTGATGACAAGTGTAGCTGACATAAAAATTCGTTACGCATAAAATCATAGTTTCGTTTTCCGGTCGAAGCAAAGATTTTTTTAATAGCTATTTATCGAATATAACAAAAAAGATAATAAAAAGAGGCGGGTATCGGCAGTCGTACCCAGTCTGCCCATAAAGTGATTTGGTCGCGTTTCGGGATCATCTTGTAAGTTGGCGGTTCCAACTAGGCCGGCATAGTGGATGTGATTGCTACTTACAGTTATTGAATTGTAGTAGCAGTGACATCCATTCATGGACCACACTCTAGCTTAACATCAAGCGGGATACTGTCATCGAGTCACAATTAAAATAAAATCTTGTCTATTAGATAGTGGATACTTGTAGTCTTATCTATGTTAACAGCCGCCATCAATCACGGATTATAACAATAACTCTTTGGCCGGCATAGTCACGGTGACTGGAGCAACTGCGAACTGACTCGGTTTTTTCAGTCGTCGGCGCTCTTGGTTCTCCACTTGGTTACCATCAGGCAAGTCGAGGTCTCAGATGTCGCGTCTCAATACAAAAAGACAACGTGCTGTCCTATGTCCAAGCCACAATAAAAATAAAGGACATCATTCATTTTGTATGGGTACTTGGGCTTAATTGTATTAACAGTTTAATAGTTTGATGTACGAAGATTACAATGTAATAGGAATATATTCTTTATTTATAGGAATATATATTATTTTGCATAGTTTGAATGTGCGATATGATCAAACTTAGTTATGACAGTTCAAAGCAGAACAAATTTGGCGTTGATTGACAGATAATACAAAATTCATATCTTATTTTCCAAAAAACTAAATTGCACTACAATTAAAAGCAAAATTGTTATTAGTTTTATCAATACAAGTATCTAAACTACCATTTATATATTTTTTTATCATTGGACATTACAAAAGTAGTACATATAAGCCCAAAATGAATGATGTCCCCTAATAATACTTAGTTTTTTCTCTTTATTCCAGATTAATCAAGATGCTGGCAAAACTTCAGAGTCTACATCCAGACACAACCAACACACGGCTCAGTGCAATAAGTCCAGTCCGGGATGGGAACCTAAAACCACGACGAAAGTGCCTAGAGAGTTCAACAAAAAGACTGACAAACGCCTTAAAAATTACATTAGCAACATGATTTTTTGAAGAATATACAACAATTTTGATAGGAACTTTTTATAGTGATTTTTGTGAAGTGGTTGTCTTAATGGTGCTTTAGTAGTATTAAAATGGCGAGTGAGGGTGAGGCTGTCAAAATTGAAGGTGGCCATGTCTCTGTAACTACTATCAGTATGTCTGGCAATGAAACTAATAACGGTGAGTTGAAAGTGACGACAGTTTTTTACGCATAAAGTCCCAGGTTCGATTCTAAGTGGTGGTACTACTCCGAATCAGCAGACTGGGCACCACAGACCGGTCTAGGTGAAACCGGCACTTTACAAGATAATCCCGAAACGCGACTTAATCACTTTGCGGTCTGTATATCCCGGATTCCGTATTATTCGTATTAGTTACATGAGTATATATAGCTTGTCTAACTATAAATGACGCGCCCCTCCACTTTATTAGTTTATTTAAATGTGTGAATGCAAATATTTCTCACTATACTATTATGCTTTATCAGCGTGCTCTTCCTTTTGTGTCTAACCAGCAACTGAATGACCAATTACAATTGCATTTTCGGTATGTTGCATTCATATTTTATGTTTACTCGTGTGCGCAAATGCGGTGGAGGGGCGCTTCATTTCGTCTTAGACAGACTATACTTGTATATTGCAGGTCAATTTTCGTATAGTTCGAGTGGTGTCCGCATCAGTGTGTCATCGGAGCCACCACTTCACGACGAAGACTCTACTGATGCCGAATTGTCCAAGATTGATTTTGCACAACATCAATACGAGGTATGTAGATATTTGAAACGTAATATATATATATATATATATATATATATATAAGGCGACCGTGGTGTAGTGGCAGTGCAATGGTTACGCAAACCGAAAGCACGAGTTCGAGACCACCCACCGGTACCAATGTTTCTTTGATATATGTACTTTGGTTGTCCTGTTTCTATTATACAAGCACTTTAGTAGCTTAGTAAAGAAATGTATAATAAAAAAATGATAAAAATTTTACAGAGTGCTTGTGTTTTTTGTGACTCGACTTACCCATATTGCCAACTTGCCTGAATTGGATGAGAATTTCAAAAAGGCCAACGACTAAAAATTCCGATTCAGTTCGCGGTTGTCTCGGTTGGTGTCACTGCCGTGATTTTAACGTATCGCTTAAATTAAAGTATCCAAGTAACAGTATTTGCATTCAGTCGACTAAATCGGCAATCGAACTATAAGGTTCGGTGCGTTGTTTTTTTCGTAGAATAATGGAAAAGTGGAATGCTTCACCACACCATGTGTTCTCCCCATCCTATACCCTTGAATCATTTAAGCGATGCGTGAAGAAGCACCTTGAACTTAGTAAATTCCTTTAGTCAATCTACTTCCACTCCATGTGACCAAACCACACAATCAATCAATAAATCAAAATGTCACGCCTTTTTCCACAGGGATAGGCAGAGACAATGGAGCGCCACTTACCACGATCCTTACATAACTCCCTTGCTTCCTTCACATCCACAATTCTCTTCATACATGCTCTGTGGTTATGGGCACTAGGCAACCTGGCTTTCTTGAGGATGTCTCCGATTTGATCGGAAAACACTCTCCTAGGCCAAATACACTTTAATACAAATAATTCTTTATTATTCTATATTTTCTTAGATTTTTGATTAACGAACATTGATTAATATATTATACAAATTTTATGCGGCTTACTGTCGAAACGTCGGATAAAAATAATTTTAAAAAATCAAAACCAAAATAAACGCGATATTGAGCCGCATAAAATTTGTCTAATTCATTAATTGATATTATTTTTAGGTTAATATGAGAAATAAGAAAAAGCGTCCGTCAAGTGGTGCCCAATGTAGTGAAACACTATCAGCGAGCGAAAGAGAGAGACGTATGTCGTGGGAGGGAGAGCTGTCAGATTCAGAAATGGTTATTGATACTAGTGTCAGTAATGGTATGTATTAATCACATTTTTTATTATTCAGATGCAAAATATGACCTCGGCTTGTTTTTTTTTGTTGTGGCTCGACATCTGACCTCGGCCCGCCTGATCGACAAGTGGATGATTTTCCAGCCCATGTGTTTTGTCCATCCTATAACCTTGGATCCTTCAAGCGAGGCTTAAAGAAGCACCTTTGTCCGGCATAGTGACGGCGACTGAGGCAACCGTAAAGACTCGGTTTTTGCAGTCGCCGGCACTCTTAGACCTCCTCTTGCTTACTATCAGGCGGGTAGAGGTCAGGTGTAGTCACAATTAAAAAATACCGAGCCTCTTAGTCCACAACCACTCATCCATGGTCGCCTTTTCTAATATATCTAACCTTTGCAGACGACAACAGCAATTCATTTGACTTACAATCGTCGAGGGACTCCATAGACACACTGAGGAATGTCACAATAAAAACTGAGCCCATGAAGATGGAGAATCGTTTGGATGGCTATCAGAGTTTGGATGACCAACATGTTTTGGATCTCAATTATAATACGTCATCGCATCCATTGCAAGCGCATCAACGTAGTCATAGTATGAATAGGGTGAGTTATTTCATATATTATACATTAATGTATAATATTATGTATATGTAGATATACAATGTATATTTGTTTAAACCAGGAGGTTGTTTTCCTACGAGATCGGAGACATCCTCAAGAAAGCTAGGTTGCCTAGTGCCCATAATCATAAAGCTTGTATGAAGAGAATTGTGAATGTGAGGGAAGCGAGGAAGTTGTGCCAGGATCGTGGCAAGTGGTGCTCCATTGTCTCTTCCTATCCCTGTGGGAAAAAGGCGTGACAGTTTGATTTGTTTAAAAAAATATTTGTTGACAGTATGACATTAACTAGTACAATTTAATGGCACATTATTGTCCACGGAATAAAGCGGGTAGTTTGAAAACGTCGCTTGTTATTTATAATATGTTGGTAGTCGACTCTTGACCTCTGTCGGTGCAACATCTCTGTGCGTTATAATTTTAAATTTATTAATTAATTATGGTTTATCTTACAGATATCAGTTGTGAAAGATAACACGTCATTATTTTCATTGCGGCCTTCCTCACCGACATCGAGCGCCAAATCATTAGTACTAAATTCAGAAGCAAACGTACCAACGTCAATATCGGAAGTGCAAAATTTAACTATAAAAAAGGAAAACAGTGTACTTCAAACACAACTAACTGGTAAGGTTATACTATACTATAGCTTGTCTAAATAAATGACGTGCCCCTCCACTTTATTAGTTTATTTAAATGTGTGAATACAAATATTAATAACTATACTATTATTACATTTTGTGTCTAACCAGCAACTGAATGACCAATTACAATTGCATTTTCGGTGTGTTGCATTTATATTTTATATTCGCACGTGTGCTTAAACGGGAGGGGCGCGTCATTTCGGCTTAGACAGACACTACATGGTTTTAAATCAGGGAGGGTGTTGTTAATGTCGTGTCACAATATAAAAAATATATAATCTATTTCAGACGTGAAATGTGAACTATCAACATCGATGGGATTGGATAAATTATCGGGAACGTTACATGGCTCACCTCTGATTGGTCGATTACCACGTGTACTGTCAAGTGCTAGTACTGATTCAGCTGTACATTCCATGTATACACATAGGTTAGTATGTGAGAGTTATATATGTATACTAATGGACCCAACAGACGATTAATACACCTACTGGGTCCAATTGTAAATCTAAACCATCCAGCGACCTTTAAGTAGGTCCATGGATGGTTTACATTTTGAAAAAAAATCTTCACATCAGCTTTCTAAATAATAAAGTTTCTTTTACATTTCAATACTAAGCTTGTAAACGCCAGTATCATAGAAACTGGGCAACCAATAACATTGGTTCCAGCAAGTGGTTTTCCCTACCACTAGACCACGCTTAAGTTTCCAATTATAATGTTTTCTTATTATTTTTAGTGTATACAGCAGTCCATCGGCGAGTCCCAGAGCATCACGTCACTATACTCCATCCCTTTCGCGCAACAACAGTGACGCATCGCACTCTTCCTGTTACTCATACAGTTCGGAATTCTCACCCACGCATTCGCCTGTACAGGTAGAGTAGAACTTTGAATGAAATTTTTATGATCATTTTGTTGTGAAGCTTGGTAAATTACACGATGATAATCATCATCATCTGCCAGAAGATGTCCACTGCTGAACATCATAGATCATCCCTTTAGAACGTCATATCAAACGACAAGATACTAGTTGCATCCACCGGTTATTCGTGACCTTTATTATGTCGTTAGTCCACCTAGTGGAAGGCCTTCCTACGCTTCGTCTTCCGTTTTGTGGTCTCCACTCAAGAACCTTCTCAATCGGATGACGGTTCTTTAAGGGATGTATTTAAAAAAAAATGTTGTCATGGATTGGCTATATACGACCCAGACTTATAAGGGTGGCAGGAAGCCGCTGGATGCAGACCAATGTGGGGATTGCTAGGGGCGGTCATTGTCTAGTAGTGGATGACTAATGTCTGGGAGAGATAGATAGATATGGAATATCAAATTGTTTAAGGAATTGGTTTTGAAGTTTGGTAATTTAGATGGGTACTTGACTCTTAAAGGTGTTGAATCTTTTTTTTACATCTTTGCATGTTTAAATTCAACGTGTATCTGGGCGTCCGAAGTACATATAATAATCAAAGATACATTGGTACCGACAAGGTTTTGAACAGCCCTAAGGGGGCACGGCAATCCAAGAAGTAAGATAAAGAACTGCAAGGAATATTATTTAAACTAATTTTTAATAATTTAATAGGTCGGTCGGCACATCCAAATGTTTAAAAAATTATCTATTAAAGTTTTTAACGTTGTTTTCTGTAAAGTTTTACAGAACATTAATATATATTTTATGGGTATTTTGATGTACTGTTCTGGTAAGTTATTTAACATGAGTTGCAATGATATTCCTTGCAGGTATTTATCTTGCTTCTTGGATTGCCGTGCTAGGGGGGCTGGAGACTCTTGGTTTAAGAGATTTTACTACAACTAGACTTCAGTCGCCTATACCTTCTATAATTTATTCTTTATATCTTATTTTTTATACGATATTGTCCACAGGGTCGTCATCCTCACGGCGTGATATACAGGGATGCAGCCTGTGTTTATCCTCCATCACCAGCTCACGAAGATGATGTAGACCCCAGCGATGATAGGTATCACCATCATCAAGGAATCAGTAGACAACAACTAATTAATAGGTAAAATTATTTTATTTTACTGCTCTCTGGGCTTTAAAACTTGCGCTTGCACGGCCTAGCTACGTCACTAGATACATGGGTAGATCTGTGGGTTAAGTGATTAAAATTCATGATGACCGAACAGTTTGAAAAATGCATAATGTAAGTTTTTTTTACTGTGACTCGACATATGACAGCTCTCCGCCTGTTGTTAGGCTTGAGTGCGGTCCATGAATGGAGGTAACATCTACTATAGTCATTTAACTGTAAATCGCAGTTATATTTACAATGCCGGCCTAGTTGAAACCGGCAACTTACAAGCTGATCTCGAAACGCGACTAAGTCACTTCATGGTCTGTATACTTGTCAGGAGACTGAGCACCAATGCCTAATACTCTTAAAATAACAAGATCCGGACAATAACATCTTTTTTTATAAAGTAATATTTGTAATTTTATTAATTAGAATAAATATTACAAATAAAAGCTGAGAATCGAACCCGGGACTTTTAGCGTAACGAATTGGTGTGCTGACCACTACGCCAAACAGACGAAATTGAGGGCACACAGGCATAACCATGCACATTTTTTTTTGAATTAATTGTCTTTTCTTATTTAGTAAAAAAAAAACAAATGCAGAGTGGTTGTTATAAAAGTGATAGGTTGATATAAATTGGTGGTCATTTGCCAGTATGCCGATCTGTAGTAGTACTACTATTATATCAGCAGACGCCGTTCATAGACCGCACTCCAGCCTAACATCAAGCGGAGTCCTGTTATATATTAAACCACAATAATAATAAAAATTACTATATTTTTTACAGCCCCTGTCCTATATGTGGAGACAAGATAAGCGGTTTTCACTACGGAATATTTTCATGTGAATCATGCAAAGGTTTCTTCAAGAGGACTGTGCAGAATCGCAAGAATTACATGTGCTTAAGAGGTGGTAATTGCCCAGTCACTGTGACTACTAGAAAGAAATGTCCCGCCTGTCGATTCGAAAAGTGTCTTACGTGCGGAATGAAATTAGAAGGTTGGTTTTTTATTATACAATCATTTAAATCGTCACGCCTTGATTCTCTCAGGGATAGGGATAGAAAATGGAATGCGATTTTTTTTGAGACGCGACATTTCACTCTGATTTTTCTGATAGTAAGCAAGGGGAAGTCCAAGAGCGCTGACGACAGAAAAAACCGGTTGATTCAGTTTACAGTTTTCTCATTTCCCATCACTATGCCGTCCCGAGGTGCTTTTTTCATGCCAGAAGTATCTACGGTTATAGGATGGGAGGGACACATAAGCTGTCAAATGTCCTACAAAGAAACGATGCGACAAACTTTTTACCTCGATTGCCGATTCGGTCTACAGAATGCGAATGTTTGCCCCTTTATTTTACCTGTACACGACCCTAGCTTCACCAGTCTAGCTTCCCTCACATCCACAACTCTCCTCATACAACTGTTCTATAGCTAAGGACACTCACTATATTTTTGCCAATGTTTTTTTTTATTGTGACACGACTTTTGACCTCGACCCGCCTGATGATAAGCAAGAGGAGGGCCAAGAGTGACGACAACTGATAAAACGAGTCAGTTTACGGCTGCCTCAGTCGCCGTCACTATGCCGGCCAAAGGCGCTTCTTCACGCATCGCTTGAGGTCTCCTTTTTTATCAATTTGTGTAGCAGTCAGTTATTAGACTGTAGTACTAGTCACCTCCATTCATGAACCGCACTCCAGCTTAACATCAGGCGGGCTGCTGACATAATGTTGAGTTAAAAAAATGAGTTTTTACTGTGCAATAAAGAATTCTATTATCATAATTTCTTCTTTCCAGCAATAAGAGAAGATCGTACTCGTGGTGGCAGATCAACTTATCAGTGCTCGTATACGTTATCTGGCGCTGCTTCTACTGGCTCATTGCTGTCAGCTCATGCGACAGGCACGTTGAGGCATGCATCAAGTCTTACTTCGGTGAGTTACAGAGATTTTTTTATTGTGACTCGACATCTGACTTTAACCCGCTTGTAAAGCCGCTTTACTAAAACAATCATCATCATCACCCCAATGTCATGGATAAAACACTACAGTGTACAGTGTTTTATCTTCATCATTCATCAACTGAAGACATTAAAAGATTATTTTATGCAAAATTATTTAAGGCGACCGTGGTGTAGTAGCAGTGCAATGGTTACACAAAACCGAGAGCACGAGTTTGAGACCAACCACCGGTACCAATGTATCTTTGATATATGTACTTTGGTTGTCCTGTTTCTATAATACAAGCACTTTAGTAGCTTAGTATAGAAATATAAATAAATAAAAAAAAGGAAACCTTAGTCCATTGGGCTATATGGACTAAGATTCCTTTTGCCTTTCCAGAATGGGAAAACAGAACAGTTAAAACGTCTGAACGGCCATCATTCATTACAAATTTTTAAGTTTCTAATTGTTATATTTTTAGGTAAATGGCCCTGGCTCATACAACAGTAGAGGTGAGGCAAGTAACAGACTCACACCAGAAGTACCACCTTTATTACAGGTGAATAAGAATGAATTCACACTTTTATTAAATAATCAGAGCTTGTATGAAGAGAATTGTGGATGTGAGAGAAGCGAGGGAGCTGTGTCAAGGTCGTGGCAAGTGGCGCTCCATTGTCTCTCTATTCCTGGGGGGAAAATGCGTGACAATTGGCTACGATTATGGAAACTAGGCAACCCAGTTTTTTGTGGATGTCTTCGATTTGGTCGTAGAACACCCTCCTGAATCTGGCTCGATTAACGCATCCATTTACACCACATTTATAAATTAACTATTATTATAGTTAATGAAATAAACAAATTTTATGCAGCTTACTATCGCGTTTATTTTGGCTTACTATCGCATTTATTTAATTACCAAAATAAACGCGATGTAAGCTGCATAATACTTGTTTAATTCATTAATCAATAGTATTTTCTTAAAATTTGCGCGAACATTGATTATTGAATTAAACAAATTTTATGTGGCTTACTATCGCGTTTGTTTTGGTTTGGATTTTACATTTTTTTATTATTCCGACGACGACCAACACCTCAGTCTCTCCGTGACGAAACGTCGGAATAATAAAATGAAATAAAATTGTAAAATCAAAACCAAAATAAACGCGATAGTAAGCCGCATAATATTTGTTTAATTCACTAATCAATGTTCGCGCAAAATCTAAGAAAATATTATTATTGTTATTTATAGGAAATAATGGACGTAGAACATTTATGGCAATACAATGAATCTGAATTAACCCGGCTGGGCAAATCAACGGGCAGCCCTTCCGCAAACCCCTTCCTAGCCGCCAGTGGGATTACAGCGCAAAATTCTAGTCCAGACTTCCTCGCAGACCTCTGCAACATAGCTGATCATAGACTCTATAAGATTGTCAAATGGTGTAAGAGTTTGCCGCTCTTCAAGAATATTTCCGTGAGTATACAAAATATAGATGATACACGCACAGATTGGAAAAAGCGTTCGCATTTTATAGACCGAATCTGCAGTCGACTAAAATACGTGGCTTTTCGTTTCTAGAACAATTGACAAGTGGAATGCTCTACCAGGCTGTGTTTTGGCTACCTGTCTGTGTCTACCTGGGCTATATCAGGACCTCGATTCTTTTAATACATTAAGGCGAGGAAAATGTAGTGAAATTGCGCCGCAGTCGCAAGTGACCAATCAACGTAGTTTACCTAATGATTTGTTATTCGCTGATTGGTTACGAAGATGTCAAATTTCAGTGCGACGCCATTTTACTGCTTTTTTAACGCCAAGGATTAAGAGAATCATCAAGGCCATGTTGTGCTGTTATACGTCGAGCCACAATAAAAAAATGCTTGCAATTGTAATGTAATTTTAAAAATTTCGACCAAATCGGGGACATCCTAAAGAAAGCCCAGTTGCCTAGTGCCCATAAACATAGAGCTTGTATAAAAAAAATGTGGATGTAAAGGAAGTGAGGGAGTTGTGTCAGGACCGTGGCAAGTGGCGCTCCATTGTCTCTACCTATCTCTGTGGGAAAACAGCGTGACAACTTGATTTGATTTTGTTGATTTTTCCTAATATTCTTATTAGATTGTTGCTTGGACAAACGAGAGGTCCGTATAATGCTTGTGTAAAGATTTTTGTCAGGGTCGTCGAAAGTGGGCGTTTATTTGGCTCTGCCTATCTTTGTGAAAATTTAGAAATTAATAAATAGATTTAGACAAAATAGACATTTTTATAATAAATATTTATTGGTTTCTTTCAGATTGACGATCAAATCTGTTTATTAATAAATAGTTGGTGCGAATTACTTGTGCTGTCGTGTTGTTATCGGGGAGTTGCCACCCCTGGAGTGGTGGGGGTGGGGGCTGGCGGGGGGCTTACATTGCAACAAAGTGCCAAGTAAGTATTTTTTTACTGTGACTCGACATATGACAGCACCTCGCTTGATGTTAAGCTGGAGTGTGGTCCATGAATGAATGTCACTGCTACTACAATAACTGTAAGTAGCAATCACATCCACTATGTCGGCCTAGTTGGAACCGGCAACTTACAATCTGATCCCGAAACGTGACCAAATCACTTTACGGTCTGTAATACTTGTAAGTGGTGGTACTAGTCTTTATACTTACGAGTATAAAGACTCAAGGTTGACAATGAAATTCATTCCCATTTGTCAAAAAGTTACGCGGTTAGTGTTAAAAACAACTTATTCATTTTGACAATGAGTTTCAATGAGCTTGAACTGTTAATGAAAATGAACATCGATTCATCATCGAAGTATGTTGTGCTGTTCCAATTTTAATCTTAAATCTCATTAATGGAGTTCATCTGCCAAAATAAAGCTTGTCATTGAGTTGCGCGGTCGGCCCGCTGGAAATCCCACCTTGGATCCTTTAAGCGAGGCGTGAAAAACCTTTGTCCGGCATAGTGACGGCGACTGAGGCAACCGTAAACTGAGTCGGTTTTATCAGTCTCTTTTGGACCTCTCCCCTTGCTTATCATTAGGCAAGCCGAGGTCAGATGTTAAGTCATAAGAAAAACAAATTGCAAAGTCGGATTCTATATGCCGGCCTAGTGACAGGCGTTGCATTAGGCAACTATTAGGTTAGCACACCAGTCCATTAACATATAAAGTCCCGGTTTCGATTCCCAGTCGTAACTTGACGACAGGCGGACGAACGGTCAGAGATTGGTTTTGTTGCGCGTAAAGTCCCGGGTTCGATTCCGGTCGGAGCAAATATTCGGTCATTTCATAGCTTTTATTTGTAATATTTAATAATTAAATTAAATATTGCAATATTTATTTTATTTGTAATATTTAATAATTAAATTAAATATTGCAAATATTTGTTAATAAAAAAAGAGATAGATATTTTCTTGGGGTCTGGTTATAAAAGAGTGGTAGGCAGTGGTACCCAGTCTGCCGATCCCTTACGAGTATACAGACCGTTTGTAGTAGCAGTGACATCCATTAATGGACCACACTCCAGCCTAACATCAAGCGGGGTGCTGTCTTATGTCGAGTCACAATAAAAAAAAAACTAAAATTTGTTTCATAACTTTAATAATTTTATTTGTCAAACAGTGGTGCCCTGTCTGCTGATTGTCTCTGCCTATTTCCACTCTTTGAAAAAATTAGTGGGGATTAAAAAAAGTCGAAAAGTAGACATAAACCTAATTATAATTTTCAGATTAGGTTTAACACCGTGCATAGAACGTATGTTGAGCTTCACGGATCATTTGAGAAGGTTAAGGGTAGACAGATACGAGTACGTGGCACTCAAAGTCATCGTTCTGCTCACATCAGGTAACTGAATTATTAGGATAGGTAAAAACACTTACACAATCTTGTCATACTAGCTCTACGACTCATACCCGCACATGCTTAATGGTAAGGAGGGAAAGATTTAAGAATGCCGTGAAGTGACTTAGTCGCGTTTTGGGATCTTCTTGTAAGTTGCCGGTTCCAACTAAGCTACCATAGTAGATGTGGACTGCTACTTACAGTTATTAAACTGTAATTACTTTGCAGCCGCCCCCATTTAAGGATTGCAGTCCAGCCTAACATCTGACAGGATGCTATCATATATAAAACACATACATAGTCAGTTGTCAGTACAAATGTATCTTTGATATAATATATACGTTGATCATACTGTTTCTACGATACAGGCTAATTTATAAACTGATCAATACTACTAGAATTAATAAGTTAAGCTATGTAAGTCTACGGAAATTGGTGGAAAATCTATGGGTTTTTTCGCTTTTAGCTTTAAGGGTCGCTCCTCTCTCTCTCTACCTAAGGGCCGGCGCTGGATACAGGCTCTATTTCTTTTTTAAAATAAGACCGAATTGTTTGAGGAACAATCTTCTGCGTTGTACTCGTTTTATCCTTCCACTTACCTCTGATTCAATCAATCAATCAATTTGTCCTGCCTTTTTACCACAAAGATAGGCTTTCCTCACATCCACAATTCTTTTCATACAAGCTTTACGATTATGGGTACCCAGCTTTCTTGAGGTTGTCTACGATTTAACACTGATTAATCCAAATTATTATTATAGATGCATCCGAGCTTCGTGAAACGGAAAAAGTTCGTGCGTCCCAGGAGAAGGCTCTGGCAGCTTTACAGACATACACGGCAACACATTCACCAGACACACCGGCGAAGTTTGGCGAACTCCTACTACGGATACCCGAGCTGCAACGAACCTGCCAGGTTAGGAAATAATAAACTACCAGTATTTAGTTATTTAGATAGCAAAAGGCTTTTGACGACAGGCGTGGCCGATTGGTTAGTACGCCAGTTTTTACGCGTAAAATCCCGGGTTTTATTCCCAGGTGTAAATAACCTTGGATCCTTCAAGCGACACGTGAAGAAGCACCTCTGGTCGGCATAGTGATGGCGACTGAGGCAGCCGTGAACTAACTCGTTTTTTTCAATCGTTGTCACTCTTGGACCTCCTCTTGCTTATCATCAGGCGGGTCGAGGTTATATGTCGTGCCACAATAAAAAAAATGTTAATAAAAAAAGAGGGGGATATTTGCTTCGAGTCTGGTTATCAGAGTGGTAGGCAGTGTTACCCAGTCTGCCGATCCGAGGTAGTACCACCGCTTACAATTATATAGACCTTAAAGTGATTTAGTCGCGTTTCGGGATTAGTTTGTAAGTTGGCGGTTTCAACTAGGTCGGTATAGTGGATGTGACTGCTACTAATAGATATTGAATTGTATTTGCAGTGACATCCATTCATGGACCACACTCCACCATCGGGCAGTTTTTTGTTGTGGCTTACCCCGCTTGATGTTAAGCGGATGAATGGAGGTGACTGCTACAGTTAAATATTTGCAACTCGGAGTCGCATCTACTATGCCGGCCTAGGATGTGCTTATGTATTCATTAATATAATTATTATCATATTTTATTTTTTAGTTCTTCATGCAAGTCGGCAAAGAAATGTTGAATCCATCAAACAAGAATAAAGACAACGATGGTCCAAGCTTCAATCTTTTAATGGAACTCCTAAGAGGTGATCACTGAACGTGTTACGTCATCCATTTGTGCCAATCAAATTTATCTAAAATTAGGTAATTTTTGTATTAACCAATCACGTCACAGTTTTGTGTCGTCGAATGCAAATGAAGATGCGTGGTTGGTTAGATTGATATAGTGACGTCTATAGCGCACAAAATATATTTTTTAATAAAAGTATTATTTGTATATATGGAGGAATGAAGACCGAGGAATTGTGTCGGTGTTAAAAGTCCGTGACTTAATTTTATAAGAAAAAAAATCTGATTTACAATATATTTTGATATGTTTGTATTAAAAAAAAACGATTGCACTGCCAAATGCATTTTATAGTTCTTTTTAAATGTATTATAATAATAAATAAGGCTAAGGGGACAATATTTTTATAATAATCTTATTCCAAAATGCCTTTAATAAAACGCGATTGTGATACAACACTATTGGGACCGGTTTTTCTAACTTAATTCAATGAGTTTTGGCGGGCAACTGCAACTGACAGGACGCGCAATTTTGGATTATTTGAAAAGCTTGTGTTTTTCATAAATATTAATGTGTAATAATGGTGGAATTATTATCCAGTAATAAGTTTTAAGTTGATCAAGTATAAACAAGTAATTTAAAGTTGTGAAACGTGTTTCTTCATGTTCCCTCCAAGACTCCTTCTGAAGTTTTAGTAAAGGCTTTCCGCCGCTTTACTAAAACAATCATCATCAACCTCACTATCATCATCATCATTTGATGAATCACTCGCGTGGTTCATCTTCATCTTTACTTGACAATGTTTTAACATTGCACCATATATTTTTACTTTGACACTGGCAAGTTAAATACTAAAGCCATAAACAAGAAGAAAGAAAAGAAACTTAATTCAACATTAAACCGATCTTGAAATATTTAATAGACGGTTTTAAAACTTAACACAAGGAGTATGTTAGAATTAAATATGAAATAAATTTAACGATTTGAAACCGGTCCTTAAATAAAATTTAAGAGTACTTAAGTTGAAATTTAAGTTTGTAAATAATAGAAATATGTATCTTCGATTTTTTAAAATTAATTTTGTAAGGTAAATGATAAATCGATAGATACTCGTATTATAAGTCGTATTTTGTTTTATAATATTATTTAAAAGTCGTGATGAATAATATATTTTTAATTAAAGGGTTAACCCATTAGAGGTCAGTGAACTCAATTGAGTACAGGCACAACTAAAGGTCGTATCAATCAATCAATCGTCAATTTTGGACCTCCTCTTGCTTATCATCAGGCGGGTCGAGGTCAGATCTCGTGTCACAATAAAAAAATAATTAAAAAAACAATTTAATTGTCACGCCTTTTCCAACAGGGATAGGCAGAGACAATAGAGCGCCACTTGCCACGTTCCTGACAAAACTCCCTCGCTTCTCTCACATCCACAATTATCTTCATACAACCATAAGTGTACCCGATTTATGACATTGACCTGTTAGGCGTTAAGACCCGTTAATAAAAGTTCTAATTATGCTTTACACTTTACTAGAGCTTGATTTTTTTTAAATGGCGTCGGTCTTATTAGATTTGCCGTAGAGCTTGATTATAAACGGCCTTAGTAACTTATGAGGCAATGTTGCTGAATTCCTAAAGAACTTTTAAATTTAGAACACATCTCTTATAATCAATCAATCAAATTGTCACGCCTTTTATTAATAAAGGTATATATTTTCATTGTTCATAGATTTTTATCCATAACACGCGAGTGGTAGGCAGTGGTGCCCAATCTGCCGATTCGGCATAGTACCACCACTTACAAATATACAGACCGTGAAGTGACTTAGTGGCGTTTCGGAATCACCTTATTAGTTGCCGATTTTAACTAGGCCGGCATAGTGGATATGATTACTACTTACAGTTATTGAACTGTGGTAACAGTCACCTCCATCCATGGACCGGATCATTAACGATGAATGACAGATGACTGATGGAAATATTAAATCTAAAATTAATGCCTAAAAGATATTTTAGTCCTAAATACATTTCTGAATAAAAAAACCTCATTTATATCATCTGATTGTCATCATAAAGGTTTGACAGGTAGAGAATGCCATTGGCATTAAGGATGCCTTTGTACTGTTGTGCATTAATATTTTAAAGGACATCATTCATTTTGTATGGGGACTTGAGCTTAATTGTATTAACAGTTGCATATACATTTTAAAATAGTTTGATATACGTAAGATTACAATGTAATTGGAATATATCTTTTATTTTGCATAGTTTAGGTGTGCAAAATCATCGAACTATAATTATGACAGTTCAAAGCAGAACTGTTAATATGGCGTGTTTTTGTGATTGACAGACGATACAAAATCCTTATTTTCCATGCACAGCAATTAAAAGCAAAATTGTTATTAGTTTTTCCAATACAAGCATCTAAACTACCTTATATATATATCATTGGGCATTACAAAAGTAGTACAAAAAAGCCCAAAATGAATGATGCCCTTTATCTATAAAAAATATGTCCGCGAGAATTATTTAAGAATAGTATCTTGCCTTTACATCCAGAAAAGACTCATTAGAAGTAATTCGTATTATATAAAACAATAATTATTTGTATATATTTAAATATAATGGCCCTACTATAGATTACTTCGTCAACTCGTGCAATAATATTACTTCACAATAACAATACTTTCCTGCAATATTTTATTATAAATAAATATTCAATCTATACTACACTACATACATGCTTAGCGCTTAACTGACTAGAAGGTAGTGAAGCGATGCGTGAGTGGTGATATGTGAACGAAACCACACGTCTTCCGCAACGCTCTACTAGTAAGGAACCTCCTCAGTTAAGCGCTAGTAATATAATATAGATAACCTCTACGTTTGTACGTGAAAGAATATTCGGAATTCATTCGATTTTTAGCATTATACTTGTCCATTGTTCGTCAAGAAAACATCGTGCTGTACTGTTTAGTTCGTCTGTAGGTTCTGGTAAAATGAATGCGGATGAATGGATTAAACAAATTGTATGCGAAATAAACAAATTTTATGCGGCTTACTATCGCGTTTAATTTGGTTTTGATTTTACAATTGGCTGCAAAGCTTTCGAAACGTCGGAATAATAAAAAATTGTGAAATCAATACTAAAATAAATGCGATCGTAAGCCGTATAAAATTTGTTTATTTCATCAATTAATGTTCGCACAAAATCCAAGAAAATACTAAATTATATGCGGCTTAATATCGCGTTAAATTTTGGTTATTGCTTTTACTTTTTTAATTATTTTTCTGACGTTTAGAGAGCTTTGCAGCCGTCTCAAATGCTTTTCCTGACCTGTGCAGGTAAAAACACGGGGTACGAGTTGACAAAGTATCATCTGTATTATGGGTTTTTTTAGCATTGCCATTTAGTTCTAAGTTTATTTTTTGTAAATATAATTTTAGGTATTTTTTGTATATTTATAAGAAGTAAAACTTTCTTATTTGGTTTTATAATAATTATTATAAGAGGATGATTAGTGGATTTATTATGGCCGTATCTTGTAGATATTTATTGTTGGTAAAATCTAAAGGCTTCTTTGCGTTAGGTTGTGTCTCCACACTGAGGTACTAATTTGACAGAGAAAGTGGCATTTACCAATCACCTTTTATACTGACATGTTTTTTTCTGTTTCTAAAACACATAGCTATTATAGCTTGTCTAACTATAAATGACGCGCCCCTCCACTTTATTATTTTATTTAAATGTGTAAATGCAAATATTTCTAACTATAATATTATACTTTATCAGCGTGCTCGTCTTTTTGTGTCTAACCAGCAACTGAATGACCAATTAAAGTTGCTTTTTCGGTGTGTTGCATTCAAATTTTATGTTTTCTCGTGTGCGGAAATGCGGTGGAGGGGCGCGTCATTTTGGCTTAGACAGACTATACAGTAATATATGAGTACAATAAGACGATTAAAAAATAAACTGTGTTTTGTTGTAAAATATGCCTTGTTAAAAACATGTGCATTAATCTTATTTATTATACTGAATTATTACTCTCTCAAGTGTATTTTATGTGCAATATTCTTCTTTATTTTACTATTGTCTTATAGGTATATTTATAATACATTGCTTTCGAATTATGTGCTCAGTTTTTCTAAACGTTAAGGCATTACTTAAATGTTTATAATGTAAGTAAGATAGTAAACGTCTAATATTCCATTTCCCCCACTTAATATAAACGTAAGAAAGACCAACCCAGAAAGAGATATTTCGACGAATGGATTTCCGCACGAATTTAAAATTAAATAGTCTTACTATTTATTGCCCACAGTAGTACATCCCATTACTAGCACCAGGCCTCTATTCGGATTGTGGTTATCCAGACAGGATTTGGACAGGATTGCGAATTGTAGTGTAGGACTATCCGTGTAGACTTATCCATAATAACATTTCTACTTGTATCTTATTTGTACTTAAATTGGATTGTAAATAAATATCAGTTTAACTCAAACAAAACCAGATGTTTAAAATGTCAAAATTGATTAATAATTGACACTTTGTGAACACCACGCACAACACAAATGACTACCATTTACCTAGGAATAGCTAAAACTAGATTAAAAAAAAAAGCTTACTAAAAGAGAAAAGTACTTCTTAAAATTTTAAAAGTTTATGTCGACTTTTATACATGAATAAATTATACGTCCTTCTGCAGTTATAATGCACAAAATAATAAAAAAACTTATGTTAATATAACTAATGTATATCACAGAAATAAAAATTTTAATATTAATAAAAAGTATTTATTAATTTGTATATTGTTATTGCTTTTATTAGCAATTACGACCAGATGTCACTGCCTATTACGTAGTTAATAAAGCTATAAGCAAAATATATTTTTAATGCAATATTTATTAATATAAATTCATTAATGGGTTCGTATAAATATAATATACGTCCGTGGTACATAAAAAGTTGGTAAACGACTTTGCCTTTTTTATTAATGTCCTTAAACTCATGCCTAATTAAAACAAGGCGTGAATAAAACCATGCGTTGTCACCCAAACGCGTATGCAAATTTTAATCTCAATCAGTTGTGGGTAACTGTTTTAAAATTCTGTTGCAAGATTTGATTTATTAATCAAATTGTAACGCCTTTTCCCACAGGGATAGGCAGATACAATAGAGCACCACTTGCCACGATCCTGTCATAACTCCCTCGCTTCCTTCACATTCACAATTCTCTTCATAGAAGATTTGATTTAAGGCAAGTTAAATAAAAGCTTGTAATACTGAGCTAGTATAAAGCGATAAAATTTAAGTCTGTTCATCTCTCTTGGATTAACAGAAAGTACAGCTAATAAAATTATATTAGCTATAGCTTTAGTTAGTACCAAGCGCTCAGTTATTTAAAAAGATTTAGATCTAAAAATGACGTACTAGATTTATATGAAACAATACAGTTATTAAATATTAAATGTAGTATTTACAATTTAGCTTTAATGTAGTACTTAAAGGTGATCGCATACTTATGATTAAGCGGTCTATCGCCATAACGTATTAAGAAATTCGAGGCCCATGCGGTTTGCAGTCATATGCCGTGGCACAATAAAAACCCGTTAAATAAAACTGTTCGTTAAAAAAATATTACTAGTGCTTTAAAGTCTACTTTTGCGTTCACTTTATTTAAGTTTTGATTATGGAATATCATAATTATTGATCTAATATCTTTGGCTAATAAAAGTACAGTTAATAGCATAAATTGCATTTTTACTTATAAATCCAAGTAAAGCAGTGTTGCGACCGCTACAAGCCACCGCTAAATGGCGTTGCATTGCGCGTCCAATATCTCGCAAACGAATTACCGACAAAGTAATTAATATATATGCGCTCCGACGATGCGACGTCACCGGCTAAGTTGAGCCCTGTACGCAACACCCGTACAGCTGGGAGTACTCCTTTACTTTTCTAACTAGTGGAATAGTTCTCCGCTAAAGCAGTAATTGATGATCATGTTTTAAATGTGAAATAAAAATCCTAATTAATTAAATTCTGAATGGCTAGATTGAATTCAGACCCTGATATAGTAGAAGTAAAAAAATATTGGTTTCTGTATACAGCCGGTCGGCTGTCAACTATGGATGAATTCTTACTGTCAATTGAATAGTGTACTAAAATCACTGGTATTTTAAGCGCTTTAAAGTTTTAATTATATTGGAATAGAAGTTGGTATTGCTTGCCAAACAAGCTCACACTCGCTTTAGCATTTGCGGACGTTATAAGGGGGCGACACACGTATAACTACTGTATTAAGTAATATTAAAATTGTGTATGAAATAGTTAGGAATATGCAAAGCATTTTGAGTACATAAAGGCTAAATATAGACGGATATGGAACTGATTATTTTTATGATTAGTTATAAGTTTGAATTAGGCTGCAAATGGTGCATCAAAAACTCGTACCGCAAATCTACAGTACTAGGTCGGTTGCAAAATTAAATGTAAGAAATAGTTGACAATAGAAAAGGCAAAGTTTGACAACTGCTGTTTAACTAAATGGCATTGAAATCCAATGACATTTAGTGCAACGTCAAAATGTAGTTAATGTCAAATAAACGTCAATTAAACAAAATTGTTATATTTTAATGTGCCTTTGTGCAATCGATTGTAAATCTGCAAAAATATAGCCCAGTTTTTGATGGACTAGTTGAAGACCAATCATTTATGTAAAATAAATAAATAGTACATATAATTTTTTTTTCCGTAGCTATTATTAAAGTAACATCTGCAGTGATATTTCATTAGTCAAAAAGAGATTCTACACTTGTTTCACACCATCCCGTTATAAGGATGTAGGCTAGCTTTTTTTCTGTTTAGAGCTTCTACAAAAGATCTTGTCTGTTTATAAGAACGTGGATCGAATTTTTGCTTGACATTTCTGTTTGTAGCTCCCACATCTTGTCACCTTATAAGAATGGATATTTCATTCCTGCTTCACATTTCTGTTTGTAGCTCCCACATAATATCTTGTCACTTTAGAAGGATGGAGATCGAATTCTTGCTTATCATTCTGTTTTTAGCTGCCACACAAGATCTTGTCACCTTATAATAGTGTAGATCGAACTCTTGCTTAACATTTCTGTTTGCAGCTTCTACACACAAAATCTTGTCACTTTATAAGGATGCAGTTGAATTCTTGCTTGACATTTCTGTTTGTAGCTCCCAAACAAGATCTTGTCACCTTATAAGAATGTAGATCGAATTCTTGCTTGACATTTGAGTTTGTAATGTAGTGTAGATAAAGAAAAAATAAAAATGTAAATCGAATAGCTTTACTTTTCTTTTTGGAGGTCCTCATATATATAATTCATATGTAAACAAGTAGATGTTTTTATTGTATTGCAAAAATATGTTAAGCCTCGGTTCTACGATTATTATATTGTAACACGATTATTAGTTTTAATATTATGTATTGTGGTTAATTGTATGTTAAAACTGAGGTTTAAAGTTTGTACTTTTGGATTTGCTACAGACAATTGTATTTCTTTAGTGAAATAAGAAATATGTTTATTATTGATACAATAAAATAATTGTTTTTACACTAAGTATTAATTTAATGATATTATATCAACAACGTAAATTATGAATGTCAAAAGATTTTTATATCGTAAAGAAACAATAAATACTTTTTTTATAAGAAATACATTTGTTTTATTCCCAAACATCCCTAAACATATTATATTATGCTGTTCTAAATGAAGTCTTTAAGAAGCTTTTTAGAAATATTCTCTTGTTTTATTTCTTTAACCGTACCAGGTTGATTTAAAGTTGATTACAGACCTGAGTCCATTAAATTTTATAAGTACCCACATATATATATATTTATAAAACATGTGTGCCTTTAAAATAACTAACTCATCAGAGAAAGGTTTTTACGTAAAATTGAACTTCGAATCGCTGTTGTCGAATCTGATCTTGTTTCTCTGTTTGCGAAATGCCGCTTTAAGCTTTTCTAAGTTTGACATTGTTTTTTCGAAGATCTCTATCGAAAATGCATTAATCTTAGAGGCAATAAATTAAAAAGAAATACAGATTTACTATACTTATAGTATTTATAACCATAAAGAGTTATTAGTTGTTAGAAAATGCCTAATAGGCATTAAACTCGCCTATGTACATATTTATAAGTTTATTATGTACAATAAAGGATTGAAATAATTAAAATAGATAATTAAAAAGCTCATAAAAATAGTTTAGCTAATTATGAGCAATAACTATAAAAGTATAATTATTACCTTTTCATATTTGCATTATCTACATATAAAACAAATTTATTTACTGCAACTTACATTAAAGAAATAACAGGCCAAGTTAATTAAACTAAATATTATTACTAAAATATACGTAAAAATATAATATTTAATATAAATTAGATGGTGCCAAATATTACCTTCATTATTATTTTTAACCCTTTCCGTACGGCGCACGCCAATTAGCGTAAATTTTTTCCTATTTACCGTACGGCGCACGCCAATTGGCGTGCGAACTAAAATGATGATATCTTCGCGAAACAAGTTTTGTTGATAATGTCCTTT
The DNA here is from genome assembly GCA_905220615.1 of Tinea trinotella. Lineage (NCBI taxonomy): Eukaryota > Metazoa > Arthropoda > Insecta > Lepidoptera > Tineidae > Tinea > Tinea trinotella. The sequence goes on from HG992312.1 coordinate 12,341,257, forward strand.
CTATACAAGCTTATATACAATGTTCTTAATAATATACTAGCCTTCGTTTTGTAAATCACGATATTTAAAAATATGATCTTTTTTATCCACATACGGCAAACGTAAATCAGAAATTGACAACATTTTGTCTGAACATGATAATGAAATAATATAAATAAAAAAAAACATTTTTACGTTCCTCATAAATATCGGTCGCATTTATTGATGGATAAATATAATGGCAGATAAATCATAACATGTCCGAATTTGTTTGGAGATGATATATTTTTTTGCCAGGGATCTTATACAAAGTCGTTATTATTGAATAATAATGACTTTGTATTTATGCATTTTAATGTATATTAGTATACCGTCACGGTATTATATACTTTGGGGGATTCCTGTAGTAGTGCCTTACATCATACCGACATCAAGTTCAACGCCACTACGATTTGCATGAAGTTACCTCGGGTACCGCAACCATTTCACAATGGACTCGCTAGGTGAGTTAGCGGCATTACACTTTGAAATCAAAGGACTCGCCAAGCATTAAGTAAAGATAAATTTAAGTTTTTGCTATTTTCGTGGTCAAATAGTTATCAAACGGACATGAATAGCTTGGTCAAATAATTAAAACAAGTAATTTAATGTTTTAAAATTTATTAATTCAGGCTCATACCTTAAATAACTAATTATAATTCCTCCAAGAATTTCATTGTTATGTTTATAATAACATAATATATTATAAATAATGTTGAAAGTTGTTTTGTTAAATAATTTATTGGTACAGGTTTTTTTTGTCGGTGACTCTGATAGTGTAACAAAGGCAATTCTTTTGAATATGAATTCTTTTTGTTACTTGCGCCATTTCTCGATAAATTTACTAATGAAATTATAGAAACGCTTTCTTTAGATAAACATGGTTGTTTGGTGAAAACAATTACTTTTTTTATTACTGCTTGGTTATAAAAATGAAAAAAGACAACAAATAAAGCACCTCTTCTTTTTACCCGAATACGGCGAAGCACCCGATAATTGGGAATGATTCAAACATAATTTTTCTCCAAAACTACTTGAAATACGTATTTCATTATAAACTATAATACACTTGTTCAAATTATATTTACGTGTGTAACATAATGACATAAGATGGAACCTCTACATATTAAAGGCGGTAGGTTAAAATCTTAACAAATGATTTTTTTTAAAGCGGATCTGCAAATGATTTACCACAAAATTATAACCCCGAAAAAAATGTAAGTTGTTTATTTATTACACAATAAATATCGAATAGTTTGCACATAACAATATCAGATGAGAATATTTTCTTGATTTTTGTTTTAGAGCGTGATTTTCCAGTACTCGGGTTTAAGATTTTGAGCTTACTTTTTATTAACGTAACTTCTCTAAAGGTCTTGGCTTGAACTTGTGACTGTGAAGGTCATTGCCGCTTCTTTTTAAACCCCGACCCAAAAGAGGGGTGTTATAAGTTTAGCGCGTATGTGTATCTGTGTGTCTGTCTGTGGCATCATAGCTCCTAAACGAATGGACCGATTTAATTGCGGTTTTGTTTGTTTGAAAGCTGACGTAATCGAGATGGTTCTTAGCTAAAATTTATGAGGATCTGATCAAGGGTTTGAATGTCATCAGTTCGTTTTGTTAGCTGCGGAGAGACGCATAATCGGTATTTACTTTTCAACATATCTGTGACCTCACGTTTGACACACCCATGTATATGAATATATGTGTGTTTTAACTGGTACCACTGAGCTACTCTGATGATAAAGCTCGAAGGTAAAAGATGAGTAAATCAACAAGTAATAGAACTATTGTGCTTTAACTAAAACGTTTACTTACTATGAGCTTTTAGCTGTGCCGTTATCAAATTGAGGACCTAGAGTACTGGATGATGATCAGGACGCAAGGGATATATAAGAGATATAACTACGAGTATGGTGGTGCTATGACTAAAGTTGTTTTTTACTATAAGGCTTAGCTGGGCTCTTATCAAATTAAAGAACGTGTTAATGTAAAATTTCATGCAAATCCATTTAGTAGTTTTTGTGTGAAAGAGTAACAAACTTTCATCCACTCATCCATCTATACTCACAAACTTTCGCGATTATAATATAAGTAAGGATTAGTATACCGTTGCGGTATTATATCCTTTGGGGGTTTCCTGTGGTAGTGACTTAAATCATCCCGACATCAAGTTCAATGTCACTACGATTTTCATGAAGTTACCTCGGGTGCCGCAAACATTTCACAATGGACTCACTAGGCGAGTTGGCGGCATTACATTTTGAATTCAAACGACTCGCCAGGGGATATATATGTAAAGATAAAATTGAAGTTTTTGCTATTTTCGTGGTCGGAATACTTTGCGCCCTCATAAAATGAATTATTCCGTAATGACGTATTAAATTACACAAATTGTTTAAAGAAAACTAAAATATTATTAAATTAAAAAACTTATATTTATAACCAAAATTATTTAAATATAATTTACTATAGATGGTAAATTGACAAAATGTTTACCATCTATGGCGTAAATAAAATCTTTACCTACGATCGGCGCACGCCAATACGCGTGCCAGCGATAATAGCGGGCCGTACGCGGGTATAATCAGCGTTTTTGAGCGTCGTGTTGAAAGGGTATGTTGCGACTATTTGTGTTTTTGTTTTTTGCTAGTTTAGCGCTGGCTACACCGCCAGTTGCGAGAACTAGGGAGGACATAGAGTCATTTAGAAACTTTCTGGAAACCAAGAAGTATGGTAAATTACTTACTCTTAATACTGTCAGATTTAGTTAGGATAAAAACTCGTATTTCATTAGTATTTTCTTAGATTTTGCGCGAACATTGACTAATGAATTAAACAAATTTTATGCGGCTTACTATCGCGTTTATTTTGGTTTTGATTTTACAATTTTTTATTATTCCGACGTTTCGAGAGCTTTGCAGCCATCGTGGTCACGGAGTCTTGGTCGTCCTATTGGTTGATGCTGTTATTGTTTCCAAAACTACCCCGTTTGATATTTTGTTTTTCTGTTCCCGGTTTATTTCATTTTTTTGCAAAAATAACTGACGGTGTCATCTGGTTTGGCAGTTTGCTGGACTTGGGACTTGAGTTTGTGAATTATGGGGTCCCAGGTGTTAGATAATCGCCAACCACCTTCTCTATTGAAATTAGGATGCTTTTAAATCTCAATAGCCTCGCGTACCATCCTGGGTATCAGTCGACTTTCCTTTGCGAGGATCTTCGGTTTGTCAAAACGGATGTAGTGATTGGCGCCGTCCTGTTGATGCTCACAAACTGCAGACTTTCCACTACGTTGGTGTTTTATATCCGCGATATGTTCCCGTACGCGTGTGCATATATTTCTTTTTGTCTGTCCTATATACGAGAGTCCACAGTCACATTCTAACTGGTACACCCCTGCATCTTGTAAAGGAATGTTAGTTTTCACAGGTCTCAGGTATTGGTGTAGCTTTTTATGCGGCTTGAAGTATGTTTTAACCGATGCTTTTCTCAATACATGGCCGATCTTGTCTGTAACACCCTTCACATATGGCAGGATGAGGGGGGCACGATCCACTGTCGGTGTTTTCACATGTCCTCTGCGACGAGCGGGATGGATTTTCAGCTTGTTGTCAGCAAGAACTTTTTTGACATATTGAAGCTCTTCTCCCAGGTGTTGGTCGTCACAGATGCCACGTGCTCTCTGTAACAAGGAAAGGCCTACGGCAGATAATTGGGCATATAATTGAGATATTTGCCTGTATGGGTTGGTTTCCGAAAAAACGTCGAATAATAAAAGAAACGTCGGAATAATAAAAAATTGTAAAATCAAAACCAAAATAAACGCGATAGTAAGCCGCATAAAATTTGTTTAATTCGTATTTCATTATTTAGATTTTAATGGATATACGTTCATAAATAAGACAAGGCGTCCGTACACTAAAGATTGTAACGCGATGTACCACCATCACATTTACGTGTAAGGATTATAAAGCAACTCAGTCGCATTTCGAGATTAGATTGAAAATGGTCAGATGGACTGCAGTAGTAGATATATATAAAAAGTTGGTCATCTCATAAGAACCTCCATTTTTTTTACCATATTGTACAATTTTGTGTACATGAATTTACTGTATATGAAACTATTTCAAGGAAGCCAGTTCCAACCATTTAGTGGGCTTGAGGTCTAGTAAACATTCAAACACTATGCTTCATTACATTATGCAAAATAAACGTCGCAGATAATACCCTAAAGAAAACAATAAATTAATTATTCATACAAGCATTCTTTAATAAAAATAAATACACACATAATAATAATATTTTATTGTACAATGTTTGGTTATCACATTTTTACTTCTACAGCCAACAGAGGAACCAATGCCAACTCGTGGATAGAGAGTGGAAAATACGAAGGAGATATTCTTCTAGATGACTTTATGGTAGATGATATCATATCCAGTTATGCTGTAGGACGTAACGCGTGCATTTGGCCAAATACGAAATGGCCTAATAATACGGTTGTATGGGATTTCGCTGATGGGTATTTTGGTGAGTTATTAATATTAATTAAAATTCAAGTTCAATTAGGTTACAATTACAAGTAGACAGCAATGCAGGAATTTTGTAGGTTACACAGAACGTATTTATTATTATTATTATATTATTTTCCCTAACAGAGAACAAAATTGTTGCATAATTTAATTGTAATATTCAATATCTACAGTTTCGGTCCTAATGTTGGTAGTCGAGAGCAAGAAGATTTATGTAAGAGAGTTGATACTTAGGGAAGACGATTCACGTCTGGTAAGCTACCCCTCTATCTGCGTGCAAAAAATTAGTGCGCCCAGCGGCAATTAGCTTGTTCTTGCCTGTACTGGCTTGAATTTACCATATACATATGTGTATTTTCCAAATACGCCTTGGCCTGATTGCTAAAAAAGTATATTGTTACAGATGATGAACAGAAAGAAGCTATACTGAATGGTATAAAGGAAATTGAAGACAGGACTTGTGTACGATTCCGTCGCAGAACAGAAGGTGAAACAATATTCGTTAATGTTGAGGTAGGGGATCCAGCATTTATTTATTATTATTGACCATGATATATTAAATTTCTGAGCTACAGTCTATTTTTAACAAACGGGTACTGAGGTACACAATCATTCAAGGATCTGTCAAGAGTGAAGACAGGGGTCTTCAACGAGTTAATGACATATGGCACTGAAACGTGGTCCTTAACTGTTCGCCTGTTGGAAAAGCTGAGGGTCGCTTAGCGGTCAATGGAGAGAGCTATGCTTAAAATACCTTTGCGCGATAAAATATGAATAAAAGGATATTTGCCGAAAAAGCAGTTACCGACACCGATGATTTGCAATCTGAAAAGCTGACAATCGACGGGGAAGAAAGATTCTTGAGGAGAGACCACGCAGCGTAGGCCTCCCACTAGGTGGACTAACGACATAGTGAAAGTCACAAAAAACCGGTGGATGCAACTGGCATCTTGTCGTTCGGAATTGCGTTCTAAGGGGGAGGCCTATGTTCAGTTCAGCAATGATGATGATGAAGTACATAAGTATAAAATACGTTGTTTCCTTCATTTTATTGCCACTTGCCTTCACCAATGCTTTTTTCTTATTTAATGTTACTTTACTTCGATACCAGGGTAATCCAAGTGGTTGTTTCGCCAACGTCGGTTACTATGGTCCTCGTGGTGTGCACACATACAATTTGGCACCAAACAGGACCGGCTTAGGATGTTTCCATCACACCACCATCATCCACGAGTTCCTCCACATTATTGGATTCCACCATATGCAGAGCACCTATAATAGAGATAATTATGTCAAAGTCATGTGGGAGAATATTCAAGCAGGTATTATAGTTTTTAGTCTGTTGCAAATTAAGCTGCCAAAAATCGATCGTTTGTACGAATTTAATTAATTTAATAGTTAAAAGCTAGCTAAACAAAATTAATAAATTTGCAAAAGCCTGTAATTTTTTGCATATTGTAAAAGTTATATATAATATGCCAATATAACTTTTGCGTTTTTTGATGTTGATCACCAAATACTAAAAAACTTAGGCAAAATAGTAATATTCAATAATATTTTCGCTTGTACGAGTAGGTACTCGGCACCGTACCTACGTGGTTTTTAGGTAAAAACCGCTCGAAAAACCGACAACTGATGGGGAAGAAAGGTTCTGGAGGGGAGGCCACGAACCGGCAACATAGGCCTCCCACTAGGTGGATTGACGATAGTGAAGGTCACAAAAAATCCAGTTTATACAACTAGCATCTTCGAAATAGCGTTCTTAGGGGGATATTCTTATGTTTAGCAGTGGAAGCCCTCTGGCTGATGATTATTCTAGGTCTCTGATATCAAAAGAGGGGTTTCCGTATCAAAAGCGGAATTAAGTTCCTTTAAGTATTTAAAACTAAAGTACTCAAATTCCAATAGCTAAATTATCTCGGAATTTTTTTATGAGTCGCTGAAGTACTGAAACACGTGTTTTTCGCTTCTATAAAATCTAAAAACACATTTTATGATTTTTTATTACATTACATATTTTGTCATTGACATATTTGCTAAAAAATTATTACTGTACAAGTATAGTATGACTGGGTAATATATTTTTTTTAAATTTGACTTAATTTTCTTTAATGACTTAACTACTTTTTTGTAATTTAATTTCTTCAACTTTAGGAAGTCGTAGCGTAGCGTATTTTCTTCTTAAGAGTTGCAGGTTCATTTGTTCTTTTTGCTCAATTGTTATTGTCAAAGAGGGTCTTACAAATTAATGTTGAAATGTTAACTTTTTACTTTAATCGATAAGTGGAATGCTTTACCAGCCCATGTGTTCTCTCCATCCTATAGCCTTGGATCCTTTAAGCGATGCGTGAAGAAGCACCTTGGGCCGGCATAGTGACGGCGACTGGGGCAGCCGTGAAGAGCCGCACTTTTGCTCACCATCAGGCGGGTCGAGGTCAGATGTCGAGTCACAATAAAAATATATAATAATTTATTTTAGGCACTGAGAACAACTTCCAAATCTATGGCCGTGATATGGTGAGCAACCTTGGACTACCATACGAGTACATAAGTTGCATGCACTATTTAGACACGGGTTTCTCTAACAATGGACTGCCTACACTTGTTGCTTTACAGGTTAGTATTAATGTCAGCTTGTTAATTCGATAAAAAATAGAACATGCAAGGGATTTCTTTAATCCATGAAAGTGAACAAAAAATCGTGAATGGCTATTGGAGATTGTTTGACATCTGACCATTGGCGTAACCAGGGTATGGCAGGTTGGGCACGTGCTTTTGGGCGCCATTTAATAGGGGCACAATTCGGAATTATCGGTTCGATTTAGGGAGCTTTTTCTTGGTTTCTTCCAGATATGTCTGAAGGACAGTGGAAGCTTAGTTGAAGAATATCTTAAGCAAGATTTAATATGTTTTATTATTAGGCATTGTTATTATGTTTGTTTTACAGTTAGGTAACTTACAAAGTTGCTCATCCTCGATGCTTGCCCTGGGCGCCGTATCTAATCGGTACGCGACTGCATCTGACCCCGACTTACTTTATGGATAGGCAAGGGAGTTCTAAATGCGCTGACCGCTGAAAGAAAGCAACTCAGTCAGATGCCTCAGTCATTGTCACTCTACCAGCCAGTTACTTATTCATACTTCGCTTAAAGTATCCAAGGTTTATAAGTAATGAGAAAAACTCATGAGCGGGATCGATTTTTTTTGTCGATTGTCAGACAATAAAAACGACGCGCCGAATGTTTTAATTTGACTGTCGATTCCATCGATGTTTACAACAGAATGGCCTCATTGGTCCTCATAAACAATTAGACACGTTATATAAAATGCACAATAATGTTTCATTTTTTTGATTTAACAGGAATTCGAGGGCGTGATGGGACAACAGGAGTTTGTGACTGACATGGATTATCTCAGAGTTAACAGACACTACCTCTGCCCTGGTGCATGGGATTAATAGATCATAATGAAATAAAAAATAGTTTTTTTTTATTTTAGGAAAATTTATTGAGTGTAAGTTTAAAAAATAGTTTTTGAGAATACTTTCTGTGTTTTTTGATATTAAAATTTATTTTTATTTTCGCTACCTACTAAATTACTTACTAAATATATCAAAACATATTAAGTATATTTATTTTTATATGTATATATTTATTTGTATACTTTTCTTTTTTTATGAATATACAGTTTTAATATTAATCGTCCAATTCTTTACTTGCTCTTCTGTCTTTATTATACACGAGTATGTATAACTGAACATATTCTTAGATTAGACCGATTTTATTGAAAATGTATGCGTGTAAGTATTTCTGGATGGTATACCTGGCAGGTGGCGCTGCAATCTTTCTTTTTAACTTTTGGACATGAAAACGTCCGTCAAGTCCGTTAGTACTTAAATAAAATAACGGACTGTGTGTCGATAACAAAATATTAATTGAATGGCCTTCATTGTGATAAAAATGTTAATTGTTGACTTTGTATAACCAATCAATGGTTGAATACATTTTGTATAGTCTCTCTAAACTGAGTCTGTTGATGACCTCGACTTGCCCGATGAAGCAAGGGGAAGTACAAGAGGTCCAAATATTTGGCGCATCATTTTTTTTAATAGAATAATTGATAAGTGGAATATCTAGGAATTCTAGGATCCTTGAAGCGAAACCTGAAAATACACATATGCCGTATAGTGACTTAGTGACTACGACTGAGGCAACCTTAAACTAAAACGGTTTTTGAGTCAATCAGGCAAGTCGAGGGCTTATGATATTTGGTTCTTAGATACAAGCACGGTTAGTAGCTTAGTAAAAAAATATGTAAAATATTATTTATTATATAATTATTTATCAGTATTATTGTGTTTTATTTATCCTTAACAATATACCATAATAAAGATAACAAAATTAATCAAAGGATTTTGTTTAATACATTAATCTATGACGTGGATATTTCAAAATATTTTCATTTTAAATTAGATAAGGAACACTTTTGAGTATATTTGTTTACTACAACTATAGACAATCAATCAATCAAATTGACACACCTCAATTTTCGGATGAATAAACAGAGACAACAGAGCACCGCTTTCCACAATCCTGTCACAACGTTATCCGTGTTACCACAAAAGTATTAAACATGTTTTAAGTCAATTTAGTTCTACGAAATGTCGTTTGACTGCTTACAAATATTTAAACACTGTTTAAATTAATTCGTTAATCAATGTTCGCGCAAAATCTAAGAAATACGATTAAATGTATCCGAATTTACAGTGTATTTGACAAAATTTAAATTGTTTCTTAACTTTTATAAATACTTAAAATGTACTTATTTTAATACTTAATAATAATATTCCTATGTAATAAATCAGCAATGAAAATTTGAAAATTAGTTCAATAAATTGTTAATATATTTTGCATGTTATTAAAACAAAAATATACCATTCGATCACTCCACGTCATAATTAATTAAACATTGAGATTACGATTATAATCGAAAAAGGTAAATCCCATTTTAATAATGATTAAAAAATTAGGAGCTGCCCCGCCCGGTGTCACCGATTATACCGAAAACCTCCGATTATAGACATTTCGAGTGCCATAATTCAAATAGTAGTGTAAAAGTCAAATGTAGCGTCAGCTTCATTTTGAACTTTAAAACAGCTGGGCAATTTTCCCAATAGAAAAAAAATCTATAGGGTATAACCTCTATTATTATTGATGTGACCTCGGTGATAAGTAGCTGTGGAGTTCCACTGTGACATTAAAGGCTCGATCATTTAAGTGTATTCTATTCCTGTGCACTTAAATCATTATTGCACAGGAATGATCACTAATTTATTATTCAAATGTACTAAATATTATTTAAAACATTTGTCTAAACTATAATGAATTCAGTATTAGATATTTAAAAGTATTGGTAATAATAGTTGAGCCCCAATAACATCTTTACGTTTGTTTTTAAAGTATCGTTTGTAGGTTGGTATTTCGACCTAGGAAGTTATGTTTCTAATCACTGGAGAATGAATAAAACTAGGAACTCAAAAATACGACGCAGCGCACTGGCGAGTATGTGAAAGTGTAGATCTATCTATCTAAGAGCAACAGGCGTGCGAGAGTTGGCGAGGGGAGTTGAGACATTTAGTTGGAGGGGTAGATCAGTAGTGACAATTTTGACAGCTCAAAACAAACAGTTTCAATTCTACTTTTGATACTCTTTCGTAGCAACCTGACCGTCCAATCCAACTAGATCCAAGATAGGATATAAGATAGTTTCCTTAATCGAAGTTAATAATATAATCGAAGTTATAAATTATTTTTGTCATACCGGCCTAGAGTTATCATGAATCATTATAGGGTAAGTTATTATTTAAAATAAAAGCTTTTTTATGTAGCTCGACATTTATTTATTTCATTTACATCTATATACTAAGCTACTAAAGTGCGTGTATCATAGAAACAGGACAACCAAAGTATATTGACATTGACAGCATCCTGCCTAATATTTAGCTTAAGTGCTGAATGAATGAATGGAGTGTACTGCTAATACCTGCAAATGACGGTCGCATCAACTATGAAACTGGCAATTTTCTAACTAATTCCGAAACGCGATTGAGTCACTTAACGATTTTATAACAGCAGGTTTATTGATGCGACAAAATCTTTTGTTAATAAGCAGAGTTCGTTCGAGCTAATGTAAAAGTGGCATTGTAGATTGCAAACCGAATTGATGATTCGATTCAAACCGAGTTGACCGAATCGTTAAATATCTATCCGACAATCTTAATTGCCTAATACACGGTGTGGTTTGCTATAGAATTTCGGATGTGCATGTATGACTAAATAAATTTTGTGTCTGATCTAATACTTCATGATAATACTTCAAACCGGTTTATTGTAAATGTTAACCTACCCAACTCGGTTTAGGCCTTAACTCGGTTTAACCCGGGTTAAAAAGTCGAGTCGTTATATGTTCTCCTACTCTGAACCGAGATTTCTGGCATCAGCGGGACGCTTCCTAGAACTGACTACGGCACAAAGTACTATAATTGACATTTGTAATAAAAAAATGTAAATTAAAATTAAATAGATATGTAATTAATTGTATTGACTAAAAGCCTACATGTTTGGCGTTAGCTGTAAGTGTTGGTTTGTAAATGAATGAATAAATAAATAAATAAAATAAATAAATATCTCTAATTGTAGGGCCTTTTCTCAATCAAAATACAACTCTAGACTCTAGTTGATACGGATGAAGTTGCAGCAGTTGGTGGTGGAGATGGTGTAAGGGTGGTAGGCAGACAGTTGGGGGTGCTGATCTGGAGTAGTACCGCCACTTTCAAGTCTACAGACCGTAAATTAACTCAGTCGTGAAAGTTATAACTGGAGAGTGGTCCACGAATGAATGTCACTGCTACTACAATTCAATAACTGTAAGTAGCAGTCTATCTTTGCCGGCCTTATTGGAACCGGCAACTTACAAGCTGATCCTGAAACGCGACTAAATCACTTCACGGTCTGGCTTCAAGGCCATGTGTGCATCAATCAATCAATCAAATTGTCACGCCTTTTTTCTACGGGGATAGGCAGAGACAATAGAGCGCTACTTGCCACGATCCTGACACAACACCCTCGCTTCCTTCATATCCACAATTCTCCTCATACAAGCTCTTAGGTTATGGGCACTAGGCAACCTAGCTATCTTGAGTTTTTTTTAATTGTGACACGACATCTGATCGCGGCTCACCTGTAGATAAGCAAGAGAAGGTCCAAGAGTGACGACGACTGAGAGAACCGAGCTTGTTCATAGTTGCCTCAATCGCCGACACTATGCCGGCCAAAGATGTCTCCGATTCGATCGGAAAACACCCTCCTGGGCCTGCCTTGTTTACTGCATCCATTCACATCAAATTTATAAACCATTACAACGCAGTTTACCCTAATAAAACCCAAGTTATCATATTAAAAAACAGATAGAAATGGCATTTTAATCATTATTGATAAACGTACACAACACTGATTTATATAAAAGATGCTTAAACTAATGACAAATCAAAAGCAACAATGTTGCGTTACGTAGTGTGTTTGTGTTTGGTGACATTGGCCGTGGCAACCCCTCCTGTCACACGTACAAGAGAGGAAATTGAATCGTTCAGGCAGTTTCTTGAGACTAAGAAGATTGGTAAATTAATATGATAAATTATAATTAATATGTTGTTGCTGATGTTAGGCTAGAATGCGGTCCAATAATAGAGGCGACTGGGGCAACGTGAAGACTCGGTTTTTACAGTCGTCGGCACTCTAAATGAACCTCCTCTCGCTTACTGGCAGACGGGTCAAGGTCATATGTAGAGTCACAATAAAAGATAAAAAAACTCCGGACCAATTATTAACCGTAGAGCTTGTATAAAAAGGATTGTGGATGTGAGGGAAGCGATGGGATTGTGGCAAGTGGTGCTCTATTGTGTATGCATATTGATTGCCTTTTTTTATTTTGACTCGACATATGACAGCACCCAAGATGTTAGGCTGGAGTGTGGTCCATGATGGATGTCACTGCTACTTAAATTCAATAACTGTGATTAGTAGTTATATCCACTATGCCAGCCTTGTTGGTACTGGCAACTTACAAGTTGATCCCGAAACGCGACCAAATCAATTCACGGTCTTTATACTTGGTACTACCCTGGATCGGCACACTGGGTACCACTGCCTACCACTCTTTTATAACCAGACCCGAAGCAAATATCTATCTCTTTTTTTTTATTAACAAATGTTTGCAATATTTAATCTAATTATTAAATATTACAAATAAAAGCTATGAAACAAATATTTGCTCTGACCGGGAATCAAACCCGGGACTTCACGCGCAACAAACCAATCTGTGACCGTTCGTCCACGCCTGTCGTCTGAATGATTATTATTAAAAATACAATTGGTATATATCGCAATTACCAACCAGAGTTACCGAAATAGTCGTAGGATTTGCAAGCTAAAGCGGCAATGGACTGGCCACATCGCACGAAGAACCGATAACTGATTGGTAAGAAAGGTCCTTGAGTAAAGACCTTGAACCGGAAGACGCAGATTAGGTAGGCCCCACACAGGGCCGTCTTTACCCGGGGGTTCAAGGGGTGCGGTGCACCCGGGCGCAGAGTCCTAGAGGGCGCATGCCGACCGCCATAAACTTCGATAGATACTATACTGAGACCACGCGAGCGGAGCCTTGACTTTCGCACCCCGGCGCTAAATATGCTTTAGACGGCCCTGGCCCCACACTAGGTAGACTGACGACATAGTCAAAGTTACGAATAACCGGTGGATGCAACTGGCATCTCGTAGTTCAAAATGGCGTTCTAAGGGGGAGGCCTATGTTCAGCAGTGAGCGTCTTTTATTGTATATAAAATTTATTAAATTTTTCAGGCGGTGACCGCTCCGTAACTTCTGACACATGGGTTGAGAGTGGAAAATTCGAGGGAGACATTCTCCTGGACGACTTTTTGGTTGAAGAGATCTTAGCCAGTTACGCATCTGGTCGCCACGCATACATCTGGCCAAACACTAGGTGGCCAAACAACACCATTATTTGGGAAGTCGCTGAGGGCTACTTTAGTGAGTAGTTTTATATATCTGATTTTTTTAAACTTTCAAATAAAGATGTAGTGACAAGGATTGACAAAGGAATACTCCGTTGCTTTGGGCTCATGGAAAGGATGAGTGAAAGTAGATTGACGAAAGAAATTTATAAATCTGATGTGAATGGATTGTTAAACGAGGCAGACCCAGAAGGGTGTTTTCCGACCAAATCAACGACACCCTCAAGAAAGCTGGGTAGCCTAGTGCCCAGAATTGTGTATGTAAGTCCTTTGTCTCTGCCTATCCCTGTGGGTAAAAGGCGTAACAATTTGATTTTATACTATTCTATACTAAGATCGATGATACTATTAAACGTGCTTGTTTTGTGATACTGGCTTACAAAAGTATATTAGACAAAGATGCATTAAAACAAGCAAGTGGTTCAGAACCAGGGTCTCTTGGTTTATAAGACCGTTTTATAATCCGCAATGCCGATAGCCAAAGAGTATTATCTGTGAAGACAGCAAGATAGTTATGTCAGGATCGTGGAAAGTGACGCGCCGTGGTCTTTGTGGGGAATTATGATGATCCAGAAGTATATACTTGTAAGTGGTGGTATAGTAGAAGTATATACTTGTATTGGCTGGTAGAGAATGGCCAAATCTGATGGCAGACTTAAGTCCGCCTTTTGTAAAAAAAATACAATAAAGTTTTAAATAAATAAATAAATATAGATGCCGGCAGATAAGGGCGCTGCACAGTAATTTGTTTGTTTTTCGAATGTGTATAAAGGATATCATTTGGGCTGAGTACTACTTTTGTAATGTCCAATGATGAAAAAATATATAAATGGTAGTTTCGATACTTGTATTGATAAAACTAGTAAAAATTTTGCTTCTAATTGCTGTGCAATTAAGTTATTTGGAAAATAAGATATGGATTTTGTATCGTCTGTCAATCACAGACACGCCATATTAACTTCTGCTTTGAACTGTCATAAATATAGTTTGATCATTTTGCACACCTAAACTATGCAAAATAAAGGATATATTCTAATTACATCGTAATCTTCGTACATCAAACTATTTTAAAATGTATATGCAACTGTTAATACAATTAAGCCCAAGTCCCCATACAAAATGAATTATGCCTTTTAGAATTTTATCAATAATGAGCATGACAGAATAGATGAGCGGACTTGCTCCTTGCTCTTGTTATCTGCCGGCTATGTATAGTAAGGGAACGAGCAAAATAAATGCGCTTGGAATGCAGTTGTGACGTCATGGTCACGTGTCTATTATGAATAGTGAAGTAAAATGCAAAATGTCGATAACAATAAACACACGCTTTCCTTAAAACGCAAATAGATTTAGTTATTAAAAATTATAAATGTCTATTAAATTGAAGAATAAACATTAGACAGGAACAATTTTTAATGAATTATATATTAATTTAATTTTGAGAATAGTGACTGAATGTTTTTTTTTTCACACATTTTAATCACGTTTCTAATAATGATTCTAGCCTGACTAATTTTTCAATAATCAAACAAAGAAAATATGGACACGTTTTTATCGATATTAAATGACATCGCCGAGCTATGAGCGTCACTAAAAGCGGCCACTAAGATACGGGTGGGAGTTGTTTTACGCCCCACCGCACCTTAGCCCCCAAATTCATTTAACTCGTTCCCCAACTATACTACCCCGGCGGATCGGCAGACTGGGTACCACTGCCTACCACTCTTATCTGATGAAGTCGTTATTTTGCAATGTTATAGATGATGCGCAGGTCGAGGCTATCGAGGTTGGAATTAAAGAGATTGAAAACAGGACATGCATTCGATTCCAGAAGCGTGTCAATGAAGACGCCTTCGTCAGTGTTACTGTAAGTTTTTATGAGTATGTGACATCACTATTATGATGATACATCACTAGTCGATAAGGAAGCGGGCTTTCAAGATGGCGTCACACCACGGCTTACTCTATTATTATTTATTTTATTGTACATTTCTATACTAAGCTACTAAAGTGCTTGTATCATAGAAACAGGACAACCAAAGTACATATATCAAAGATACATTGGTACCGTAATATGAATAAATATGAAGGAAGCGAGGAAATTGTGTCAGGATCGTGGTAAGAGACGCTTTAATGTCTGCTTATTCCTGTGTTAGTTCTGGTGTTAGTTACGGCTGATTTTTATTGGCGTTCGATATATGACAGCATTCTGCCTGATTTTAAGCTGGAATACGGTCCATGAATTAAGGCGACTGCTTCTATAGCTAAATAATTACAAGAAGCCGTCGCATCGACTATGCCTGCCTAGTAAGTAATAGATTTTTTTAAATTAATATTTACATTTCTATACTAAGCTAGTAAAGTGCTTGTATCATAGAAACAGGACAACCAAAGTACATATATCAAAGATACATTGGTACCGGTGGGTGGTTTTAAACTCGTGCTCTCGGTTTGTGTAACCATTGCACTGCCACTACACCATGGTCGCCTTATTGATACTTAGTAATAAAACTTAGCTTATTAAAGTCCAGGGGCCGTACCACCATTTCTTATATAATAGCATTATTGTTTTAATTGTCGAATGTCGATTCGTACGTCAAATAAGCTTATTTGAATAAAATTACTATTGGCAGTTTTGTGACGTCACATCAATATTACAATGTAATTTGAAAGCGTACGACCGCGGTAATTACAAAAGATAATATTAGGCTTTAGTATTCAAATGCAGCAGCATTACGTTTCTGAGCGTAAAATCTATGCGAATGTACTCATGAATTTGAAAAATAAAACAAAATTGCAAATAAGAGATGGTGGGTGGTACGAAATTGAGTAATCTTGTTTTATACGTCAAACAGTACTGTCTTGAAACATACTTGTTTTTTAAAGTTGGTGGTAGGCTCCCAGTATAATCATTTATATAAAACACCGACCAAAAGTAATTGCCAGATTTATCTACAATGAATGGAAGCGACTGCTGCAACAATACTTCAGGTAACAGTCGCATCTACTATGGCGGCTTAGTTAGAACTACTTTTTTATTTTATTTATTATTTGTTGTCACTCGACATATGACAGCCCGCCTGATGTTAAGCTGGTGCGGCCGTGAATAGAGGTGACTGCTACTACTGTTCAATAACTGTAAGTAGCAATCACATCCACTATGCCGGACTAGTTGGAACCGGCAACTTACAAGCTGATCCCGAAACGCGACTAAGTCACTTCACGGTCTGCATACGTGTGAGTGGTGACAAGTGATACTACCCCGGATCAGAAGAGTGGGCATCACTGCCTACCATTCTTTGATAAGCAGAAGCGGAGCAAACGTCTGCCCTTTTAACTTAATACTAAATATTTGTGATATTTCATCTTCTTAATTACAAATAAAAGCTATGAAACAAACATTTGATTTGACCGGGAATCGAACCCGGGACTTAACGCATGCTAACTAACCAATGCGCCACTGTAACACTTCGCAGCATGTACACTTGCAAGTGGTGGTATTGAAATCATATTAAAATTTTAAAGGGTAACCCCCGCGGATGTTTCGCTAACGTCGGTTTCTGGCGTCCACGTGGTGTCCACACGTATAACTTGGCCCCAAACAGGCCTGGCTTCGGATGCTTCCGTCACACCACCATCATCCACGAATGGATCCACATCATTGGTTTCTTCCACATGCACAGCACATACAACAGAGAAGAATACGTCGAAGTTATTTGGGAGAATATCCGTGCAGGTATTTTTAACCATTGATTTAACAAAAGGGGAAGATTTGGTACGAACACAATAAGCGTGGAACTGGCAAACTACGTCAACTGACGCACTTGAATCCAAAGCACGACCTACTGCTGTTAGAGCACGCCTACTCTTCTGTCTCGCTCGCGTCACACTGTGACAAGATCTTCTATCTCTTTCGTTAAATTACTCGTTAACGAAATCAGAGATGCAACTGTGCGTGTAAACAATACAAACAAAAACAAACATTTTGTAGTAAACAATAAAGCGCATACCGTATCTTCTCCTTTAGTTTTTAACATGCTTTTATTAGCTCGACATGTTGACTAGCGGTTCCAACTAGGCCGGCATAGTGGAAGTGACTGCTACTTACAGTTATTGAATTGTAGTAGCATATAGTGACATCCATTCATGGTCCTCACTGTCTAACATCAGGCGGGCTGCTGTCATATGTCAAGTCAAAATAAAATAAATATGTAACGAAATCTTTCAAATTATTTTCACCCACTATTAGATATCTGAATAATATGAAATGTGTGTAGCAGTCATATCCACTATGCCGGGCTAGTTGGACCCGGCAACTTACAAGCTGATCCCGGAACGCGACTTAATCACTTCACGGTCTGTATACTTGTGGTACTAACCCGAGTCGGCAGACTGGTTACCACTGCCTTCCACTCTTTAATAACCATACTTGAAATAAATATCCGCCTCTTTTTTTAAATAAATATTTGCAATATTTAATATTTAACATAATTATTAAATATTACAAATAAAATCTATGAAATAAATATTTGCTCTAACCGGGAATCGTACCTGGGACTTTACGCGCAACAAACAAATCAGCCACGCTTGTCGTCAACATCTTCAATATCTTATATTAAAGGTACCGAACACAACTTCCGCATCATCGGCCCTGACATGGTGAGCAACCTTGGTTTGCCATACGAGTACATCAGCAACATGCATTATTGGGACACAGCATTCACAATCAACGGAAGACCTACCCTTGTTGCACTTCAGGTACATTCTTTTAAAATTTACATTTCTAAAGGACATCATTCATTTTGGGCTTCTTTGCACTACTTTTGTAATGTCCATTGATGAAAAAATATATAAATGGGAGTTTTGATACTTGTATTGATAAAACAAATAACAGTTTTGCTTTTAATTGATGTGCAATTGATTTATTTGGAAAATAAGATATGTTTTTTGTGTCGTCTGTCAATTACGAAGACATGCCATAGCCTTGAACTGTCATAATTATAGTTTGATCATTTTGCACACCTAAACTATGCATAATAAAGGATATATTCCAATTAAATTGTAATCTTCGTACATTCAACTATTTTAAAATGTATATGCAACTGTTAATACAATTAAGCCCAAGTCCTCATACAAAATAAATGATGTCCTTAGGCCTATAGTCTAGCCAAGTTCAGACAACAAATTATTAATTTGGTTGATGAGCCATAAAAAACTTTATTTATATGTTATTGGGCTAATAATTAATATTTCAATCTAAAAATAATTAATTCATTTTAATGAATTAAACAAATTTTATGCGGCTTACTATCGCGTTTATTTTGGTTTTGATTTTACAATTTTTTATTATTCCAACGTTTCGAGAGCTTTGCAGCCATCGTGGTCACGGAGAGACTCTGGCTTGCAGACAATGGCTGCAAAGCTCTCGAAACGTCGGAATAATAAAAAATTGTAAAATCAAAACCAAAATAAACGCGATAGTAAGCCGCATAAAATTTGTTTAATTCATTAATCAATGTTCGCGCAAAATCTAAGAAAATACTAATTCATTTTATTTTATTTTATATATCAATTAGTATTTAAGTTTAAATGTTAATCTAGTTAAATTATGCATGCTGTGGTTATCGTTAAATAAAATAACACTTAGATTTAAGTTATTTGTTGATATAATTATCAAGTTAAGATATAACTTAACGGTGTATATTTTGTAGATAACCCATAAATAAATAAATAAATAAAATGCATCAGAAATAGACAAAGTATATACGAGAGTTAATTGAAAAACTCGCGGCCTTAGCAAGAAAACAAAATTATGTCAACATAATCTGCAACTAACTGAATGCATTTCTTCCATTTGTGTAGCAAAGCTTTTATACCAGTTTAAAAAATATATTCTTGAAGGTCTGCAAAATACTGGTTCACTGCGTCTTTAAACTCTTTATTTGACGAAAATGTTTGGCCACCAAAAAATAGGAAAGTGTTTAAAATCGTAAGCAGGGGTGTAATGAATGATCGGCGGCGCAGGCGACTGACTGAATTCGCTCTAAACTAATCTAGAAATTCAATAGGCTCCATTCCATTTTGGCCGGCATAGTGACGGTGAACTGAGTCGGTTTTCCACTGAGCGCTCTTGGACCTCTTTTGCTTAACATCAGGCAAGTCGTGGTCAGTTGTTGAGATCGACCTCGACAAAAAGAAAACAATATAATCACTCCCACAGCCTTTATTTGTGATTAATCATTACCAAGGTACTATGAAATACTTAAACAAACTCATAAATCATATTACAGGAATTCGAAGGTGTAATGGGTCAACAACAGTTCGTCACCGACATGGATTATCTCCGCATCAACAGACACTACAACTGCCCAGGAGCATGGGATTAAATTACTTATAACTTTCAATACCAACTCTTTCTGTTTATTATAATGTTTAAATGTGATTAAAACCAATTTTATTTATTTATTTCGATGTTGATTTAGTCTTCCTGTAAATAAATATCCAACTATACGAATATAAAGTTGTAAGAAAAAAATATGTTTTATTTTAGATATAAGTACCTAATTATTTCACAAACAAGTATAAAGTCTAATGAATAAAACTTTATTTATTTTCCAAATTGAGAGTGCAATCGAGAAGACAGCGGTCAATTCTTTTTATTGTGACTCGACATCTGACCTCGACTTGCCTGAAGAGGAGGTCCAACTGACTTAGTTCACATTTGCCTTAGTCATTTTAAACGTTATATTTAGTCGACAGGCAGAAGGTTCTTCGCGCTTGAAGTATCATTCGACAAGCATTCATGACAGGATAGCAAGTAAATGATATGATATTTTTAAAAAATTTGAATCCTCATGTGGCAACATCCTGTCTGATGTTAATCTGAAGTGCCTTCCATGAAGTGTGACTGATTTATTATACGGCCTATGTATTGTAACTACGCAGACATGGCGGCTATGTGCGACCCACATCGCCTATACCACGAAGAATGTTCCGTAGAGCTCTTTAACCTTGTTTCATTCCATTCTAAAAAGTTTAGTGCGTCTTTTCTTTATA
The DNA here is from genome assembly GCA_905220615.1 of Tinea trinotella. Lineage (NCBI taxonomy): Eukaryota > Metazoa > Arthropoda > Insecta > Lepidoptera > Tineidae > Tinea > Tinea trinotella. The sequence continues at coordinate 12,361,955 of HG992312.1, forward strand.
GAACAATTGACAAGTGGAATGCTTAACCAGCCCATGTGTTCTCTCCATCCTATGACCTTGGATCCTTCAAGCGTTGCGTGAAGAAGCACCTTAGGCCGGCACAATGACGGCGACTGAGGCAGCCAGGAACTTACTCGGTTTTTTCAGTCGTCGTCACTCTTAGACCTTCTCTTGCTTATCATTAGGTGGGTTAAGGTCACAATAAATGTCGTGTCACAATAAAAAAAAACTGACTCAACTTGACTACCTAACCAATAAAACAGCTGAATACCTACAAAAAGTCACAGTGTAACATCATCTTAAAAGTGGTGGAATTGCCGAAATCCGGAGGTAATATTTAGTGAAGGTTCTTTGAAGGTAGGGTCAACGGATGTGACTTTTGCTTGTACATCCGAGACAGTAGTCTCCTCGGCTTACTAAGAGCATCATTCGATGTGCGATTAAATGTGTTCTCACTGTTTTTCAAGAGATGGCTATCCTAGCGAGTGCTGGACGATTAAGGAATAAGCCAAAACGTCATGAACCAAGCTTGTTACCATAATATGTCTAATATTATGGTAAACAAACCGCTTTGACACATTAGTGGGGTTGGTTTTGTGTCTAATACTTTTGGTTGTGCGAAAATGTCTGATATTGTGCCAAATATTCGTCATTTTCGGGAAGGGTTGCTTTTCTACTTTCATTTAAAGAAAACGGCGGCTGAAGCGCATCGAGAACTCCAAAAAGTTTACGGAGATGCTGCTCTAAGTGAAACAACGTGCTGTGGTTGGTTCCGTCGCTTTAAAGACGGTGATTTTGATATTGACGACCGTTCGCGTGCGTGTTCGTTTCGAAGACGCAAGACGAATTAGATGCTCGCTCGATGAGGATCCGCGCCAAACGCAAAATGATCTTGTTTCAGCATTGGGAGTTACCCGCCAAGCCATTTTGAAGTTACCGCAGATTACTTTATCATTATTAAAAAGCGATCAACACAAAACCCATTATTTTTATTAGATTATCTTTAAATACTAATTTAATCAGTTGATTAATCATGTAAAATTGTAAATAATACAAGTAAATCATTTTAAATTAAGTAGGTATCTTGATAATGAAAAATAATGCAAGGCCATATTTTAATATAGGGTAAATAATACAGTTATTACTTCAATATTTTTATAAATTTGAATAAAATGAAAATTGGATTTTTAAAATCACGCTTGCAGATCGGTTAGCTGCGACCTGTCTGAGCTGCAGCTTAGTGGACAGAGCAAGGAGAGGTTCAAGAGTGCCGACGACTGAAATAACTGACTTAGTTTGCGGTTGACTCAGTCGCTAAAATTATGCCGGCCAGAGGTGCTTTTTCACACCTCGATTGAAAGATACAAGGATGTAGGATGAGGCTAAAGAATTCCACTTTTCGATTGTTCTACAAAGGAACGACGCGCCAATCCGTCTAGTTCGAATGTCGATGCGGTCGACAGAATACGGAATATTCCCCCGATCACAGGAATAAAAAGAAAAGGTAGGAGGAACAAGTTTAATGAAAATTATAATTACTGCGATTATTAATTTCAAACTAATGTTGATAAAAAATATAAACAATGACGTAGAAGCGATAAATATTAGCAAGAAACAATCTTAAAAGATAATCAATAATTACCTAATATTTAAATCAGGTTTCATTATTTTTATTCTTTAGAGTCGATAATAATGTTGAGGTTCATTGTTGTTTTAAGTGTTTTAGGGTTGGTTTTTGCCAATCCACCATTAGTTAGAACAAGGGATGAAATTGAGGAATATAGACACTTCTTGGAAAGTACTAGAAATGGTAAGTAAAATAAAAATCATTTATTTTGCAATAGTCTTCCGCTTCTTACACATTGACTATTCCATGATTTCGTAAAGACATTTATGACGAATAGAAATCACAAGAAACTAGTTAATCATAGTCTTTAACAACAAAAAAAACTTTTTAAATGCAGAAAAAAATCATGTGAAATATTATTTACCACTGTTTTTACCTTGTGTGACTTTCACTATGAAGGAAGAAGCAGCAGTGGTTAATGAGTTAGGTAATGAGATGTCGCATCCACTATGCCGGCCTAGAATACACCTAAATGTTTTTGTAATTTCAGACAATGGCCTCTTGAGTGATCGACTCCGCTTGAACCCTAAAGCTAACGCCGAAGAAGTGAGTGGCAAATATGAGGGCGATATAGTTCTGGACGAGCATTTGATTGAGCAAATGGTTTATGAATATGCAACTGGCAGAACCGCGTTGCTACGCCCAAACACAAGATGGCCGATGGACACTGTTGTGTGGGAATACGGAGATGATGCATTTAGTATGTTTGTCTTTAAATTCATATTAACTATACTAAGCTACTAAATGTGCTTGTATCGTAGAAACAGGACGAGCAAGGAACAAATAATAAAGATACTTTGGTACTAGCAAGTGGCTTTGAACTTGGGGCTTGGCGGTTTGCGTGAACTGTCGTTGGCTGATGTCAGCTCTATAATAATAAATATATAGATTATTTTAGAGGCACAATAGTAATAATACACATTGTGGTTTTGACAGTATCCTGCTTGATGTTAAGCAGGATCGCGTCCATCATGCGATTCATGCATGGACGCAACTGCTACAGTTAAATAGCTGTAAGTAGCAGTAGCATCCAATACCAATTGGAAACAGCAACTTGTAGCTTATCCCGAAACGCAACTGAGTCATTTCGCGGTCTACACATCTGCGGGGTTAGGTTGGGCAAGTTAAAACGATTATCGTCTCTCGTCGACGATTGGCAAAATATATATTTTTATCATCAGATTTAAAATTTATACATGTTTTTATCATCAGAAATAAAACAAAAGTAGTAGGTACATACTCGTAGAAACCCAAAATGAATGATGTCCTTTAGCTCTGTATAAAATATCCGTTAAACGTAAATGTAAAATGTGAAGTCAAAGAGTGGTGCAACCCATTTTTCTTTTTTTCGTTTACTTATACGATACTTTTTACAAATTAATAAATTATAATTTTTGGTACAACCGGCTGTAAAACTCGCGTAAGTGTCGTATCTACCTCATTTTACTTAATATCACTGGACTCTACCATGCATCATTTGAATTTAACAGATGAGGAGCAGAAGGCTGCAATAGAAGCTGGCATTAAAGACATTGAGGACAATTCATGTATTAAATTCCGCAAACGTGAACCTTCAGACGAAGCCTTCGTTAGTGTTACGGTAAGTTTGAAGCTAAAATTTCAACTAATTAAATATAACTATTACTAATAAATATTTACAATTAAACTTCATTAAAAGTAATAATTGACTATAATTAAACTATAAATAATAAATAATAATAATTTATAATTCCTTATAATAATTTATAAGGAATTTATAAATCTGATGTGGGTGGATGCGTTAAACAAGGCAGGCCCAGGAGGGTGTTTTCCGACCAAATCGGAGACATCCTCAAGAAAGCTAGGGTGCCTAGTGCTCATAACCACAGAGCCTGTATGAAGAGAATTATGGATGTGACTTGTGAGGGAAGCAAGTGAGTTGTGTAAGGATCGTGGTAAGTGGCGCTCCATTGTCTCTGCCTATCCCTGTGAGAAAATGGCGTGACAATTTGATTGATTGATTGATTGATAAATTATAAATAAAAAATATCATCTAATGACGTCGCATTAGATTAACTGTAGTAGTAGTCGTGTCTGGAGCCATGGATCGCACTCCTGCCTAACATAAGATAGGGTGTGACCCCATATCGAGCCTTAATAAAAAAATAAACACGGGTTTCATTAAGGCGATCGTGGTGTAGTGACAGTTGGTGACAATAGTTACACAAACCGAGAGCACGAGTTCGAAACCACCCACCGGTTTCAATGTACTTTGGTTGTCTTTAATACAATCACTTTAGTAGCTTAGTTTAGAAATGTAAACAAAAAAATAATAATAAAAATTAACAACAATTTTTTCTACTGACAGTTTTTTAAAATCTTCTAGGGTCAACCAGGTGGCTGTTTCGCTAATGTTGGTTTCTGGGGTCCACGTGGAGCTCACACTTACAACTTAGCACCAAATACGCCAGGAGTTGGATGCTTCCGTCACGCCACAATAGTCCACGAGTTCCTCCACATCCTCGGCTTCTACCACATGCAAAGCACATACGATAGAGATAATTATGTTAATATTGTCACGGAAAATATTAATCCAGGTAATATTAAACCGTCGTTTGTCCTCCATTTTTATGTGGATGCTCAGAGAAATGCATCACCATAATACAACTTTATCCAAGGCTATAGGATGGAGAGAACACATAGGCTAGTGAAGCATTCAACTTGTCGATTGTTCTACAAAGAAACGACGCACCGAACTTTTTAGTTCGACTGCCGATTCGGTGTACAGAATGCGGATGCTTCGTACCTATGCGGGTATTACGGGAGTGAAAAGACAAGGTAGGAACAAGGTACCAATCGATCAATCAAATAAATTTCCCAAAGGAATAGGCAGAGACAAGATTTTGAAAGACGACGCGCGCCCTCGGATAGGAAGTAGAAAGCCGGCCATGTCTATGCGAAATCGCAGGGAGTCTAGACTTTTAAAGTTTTCGTGCGTGATTACTTCTATCACATATTATTCAGACAGCGCAGCGCTGCAATAAATCCATTATTGTTAACCTAAAAACACAGAACTTGATCTAAAATTTATAGAAATAATGAAATGCTGTCACCTAATATTGGAAATACAAATCTGGAATAAATCTGAATAAAAATTGAATTTATTGTTTATGAGTTCTTCTTTTTAAGGTTCCGTCCACAATTTTGAAAAACGTGGCGCGGACATTGTTAGCAACTTGGGTGTCCCATACGAATATGTAAGCTGCATGCATTATGGGCCATACGCATTCTCTACCAACGGTCTAGCCACTATTGTAGCTCTGCAGGTATTATTTATTGTGTTTATTTTTCTATAAGTGAAGGATCATAACGCCCTGTAACTCTTGGGGCGTCTTTTGTAGCCTACTGGCCCCTACAAGATTCCATATTTTTAAGATTTATTTTTTTCAGGAATTTGAAGGGACAATGGGTCAACGTATCTTCATTACTGATAAGGACTGGCTCAGAGTGAACAGACATTACTTCTGTCCTGGCGCGTGGGATTGAATACCGACTGTGATTAAATTATTTCGCTCTTTTACGTGATTTTTTGTAACCTAAAGAATAATTTAGTACGTCAACTGTAACATTTTTTACTGTAACATTTTTACTGTGACATTTAGTCGCAATACTTAAAGCCTAAAATATATTTTAAATTTCACTAATACCGCCTAAAATTGTTCACTCCAAGGCTGATAAATTCCCTTTTTGATTCAAAGACAAAAGAAAGTCAAGAATAGATTTTTTTTGGTATACTTAATATAAACTTATATTTTAAAGAAAAGGCCGAACCAACCTTTTTTCAAGGACTACTAATTTCAAGCGCTAAGTAACTTGTAAACAGTTGTTATTTTATAAATACCGCAGTTTAAAAACCCGAGTGTGTTTTTGATTATTAGTTGTGTATGATTCCCTGAGGAGCAATGGTTGAATGTTTTGTCGTTGCTTTAAATGACATACGAGATCTTTGATGTTCCGCCACAGTCGGCTCTCGTGTAGGACAACCAACAAAATATAAAATTTGGGATAAATATACGGCATTTTGTAAATTACGCTAAAAAGTTCAAGCTTTTTGTGGAAATTTCAAGTTTGTTATTTATTTTTATTAAATTTTACAAGATATGTGTATACGACAAAACTAATTATTAATGTCATTGTATTAGTACAGATGTTTGCGTCAGAAGCTACCAAAACGTCAAGCTTTAGTTACCTCAAGGATTTTGACGACAGGCGTGGACGAACGGTTTAGCGACTGGTTTGTTGCGCGTAAAGTCCCGGGTTCGATCCCCGGTCGGAGCAAATATTTGTTTCATAGCTTTTATTTGTAATATTTAATAGTATTAAATATTGCAAATATTTGTTAATAAAAAAAAAGAGATGGATATTTGCTTCGGGTCTGGTTTTCAAAGAGTGGTAGGCAGTGGTACCCAGTCTGCCGATCCGGGGTAGTACCACCACTTACAAGTATACAGACCGTGAAGTGATTTGGTCACGTTTCGGGATCAGCTTGTAAGTTGCCGGTTCCATCTAGGCCGGCATAGTGGATGTGATTGCTACTCACAGTTATTGAATTGTAGTAGCAGTGACATTCATTCATGGACCACACTTTGGCTTAACATCAAGCGGGGTGCTGTCATATGTCGAGTCACAATAAAAAAAAAAAAAAAAAGAGAATACTTTCTACCATACTGATACAAAACATGTGTCTAATGTGTGAGGATAGACCCTACCTCTTTAAAAATAAAGTTCTTGGTTTGATTGATACAAATTTTTGAGTTGTCACCATTTCCACTCATAAATATACACAAACCAAAATCTAATGCTCTTCAACTGTTATACCCTTTACTGATTTGCATTAAGTCGCCTTGCTTTTATTTCTAAGACATGACTGGTATCTTCTTTAGCTTGACGTTATGCAACAGATAAGAGGTATACTGTAGCATCCTAATGATAATCCTGTATAAACTATACTAGCGGCACGTTATGATGGTCGTTTTGACGTTTGACCTGCTCATGAAGATTCGTATAAATTATTTTACCTAAAGAACAATTATTTCTTCAAACGTAATTATTGATTTTTACAATACTTCATGAGCGGATCAAACATTAAAACGGCTATTATATTGTGCTGCGTGTATAAATAATAAAAAAATATTAAGTAAAGTCCTCCCAAATCCTGTCACGTGGAAACCCTAGCCACCGCCCAGTCACGCGGTACTGGTTAAAATGTGCCATCATAAATTTACTGAAGACAAATTTCGAGTCTTTGAAATTGTTTAGTTAAATGTGTACTGATGGTTGACTCAATTAGATTTATTATGTTTTAATTGTAACCTGATTGGAGGTTTATTTATATCATTAAATACTTTGATCCTTAATTGGGTTAAAGTTGTCTTATTATAATTAACAACATATTTTTTATGCATGTAAACTAATACTAAAATAAACATAGCAAGTAATCTGAAAAGGTATCTTAAATGGCATTCTTGGACCTTCTCTTGCTCACGAACAGCCGGGTCGAGGTCAGATGTCGAGTCACAATAAAAAAAGCTTTTGTTAGCATCCAAGAATTGTTCGGGTGTCGAGTCCATCGCGTGGCAGGCAGGAAAGTAAGGGTAGCATTTCGGACCCAGACATGTCAGCGCTTTATTCCCAAATGATATGCCGAAGTTAGCTAGCGATGATTCATACTGCAGTGAAGTAATTGCCAATAACAAACTCAATGAAAACTGGAATTATTATTAGAAAATTCCTGACACAAACTGCAGTTTGTCAGACTAAGTTCCAAGTCTGACAAACTGCAAGACCAGAAGGCTGTTTTAGCTTTTTATTAATAAAAACAAATAACTTGCAAACAACTTCGTATTTGTAAATTAAATCTCCCTGTGACCACGATGACTGCAAAGCCTTCAAAACGTCGGAATAAAATATATTCTCAAACATTTCTATACTAAGCTATTAAACGTGATTGTATCATAAAAACTGGGCAATCAAAACACATAATAAGTATAATAAATATACATTCATACATGTAAACTCCACTACTCTTCCAGTACTACAAGACCATCCGTCCCTAAAAATAAATAAACTTGAAAAATATTGATTTAATATTAATGTTTAAGTAGTTGTATATTGTTGACAGGCGTGACCTGACACGTGTCATACGCTCCATACCAAGTGTAAAAGATATGTTTGTCAAAGGCCGAAGGGTAGACAGACAAGTGACGCTTCGTGGAATATGGCGAAATTACAGATATTATGTTACAAAGCGTTTCGTTTCATATTTTGCTTAGTTTAGAAATAAATGTTATTTTCATCAAATGAAAGCACTAAATATTTAAGGCCTTTTTGAATTTACCATGGGAGGCCCAGCATATATTTGAATTGTAAACCTATTTTTCATTGTGGCTCGACATATTCTGACAGCACCCTGCCTAGATTAAGAGATGTTACTATAGTTTAATAACTGCAAGAGTAGGGGTCACATACCGGCCTAGTTGGAAACGGCAATTCACAAGCTGTTCCCGAAAGTCACTTTACGGTCTGTATACTGTGAGAGTACTTCCCCGGATCGACAGACTGGGCACCACTGCTTACCAATCTTATAAGCGTACGGTATCTTTTTTGTTTTTTTGTTTGGATTCTATTTTTTATTTATTTACAAAAACGGTGAACGAAAACAGTTAACAACTTTTTAGCAAACTAAATTTATTCAAACCTATTTTGGTAATAAAAAACTTTAAGTGGCAAGTTGTTTTAAACCGTCATGTCTATTTTGGAAGCTTGCAAAATACTGAAAGGTTCAACCCCCGAGGGAAAAGCGGCGTCACACAAACGCGTTAGTGGCTGACAATCACATCAACGGTTACTTAAAAGATAAATAAAGAAGTACACAAAAAACTGTCAAAGGTTAACGGTTAACACTGGAACACCGGTACACCGGTGGAAAGAGGTTTGTAATTCAAAGAATAAATAGAATAAGATAAAAGGTTATCAAAGTATACTTCGTCTAATGATTATAAAGGAGCCTCCGGTTTATTCAAACACTTGCCGGTGCCATTGTACTTTTAATGTTGTCCTGTCCTGTAACACAGTGTCTGTACTTTAGTCATTCTGTTTCTATGATTCCGGCACGTTTAGTAGCCTAGTAAAGAAATGTAAAAAAATGGACTACTTAGGACATACCTATATCAATTCTGGAACATTCTTAATAAAGCAGGAGTTAGAGTTATATGATGAGATCTATGGATGTGAAAGAAGCGAGAGATTTTTTTGGAAGATGTGTTTTTAAAAAGATTTGTGTTCTTGTGGTAAGTGACGCTCTATTGTCTTAATGGAATTGAAGAGTGACAATTTGATAAATTTTAAAATAAAACATGTTTGATATACAATATACAAAAGAAGTACGAATAGCCTATGCACCACTTTGTACTATCTTTGTTTGTATATCTGTCTTTTAAGCTAATTAGACTGTCATTTAAGTGTTAAAACATAACTAAAAAACCTGTCAAACTGTTAAAAAGCCGACAAAGGTGACACTTGAAAGTAGCATCATGAGTTCTTAATTCAAAAAGTATAATATTTTGGTTTTTAACTAGCAATATCCTAAGGAAATATCAAATTAGAATTATTAGTTAATTTATTGTGTTCATCTTTTAACTAATTTGGGTTGATAGTGTTAAGTACGTGCAGGTGAACAGTTTGGTAAACACCAATAAGATAATTGGGTACCAAAAAAAAAGTCAGATACCCTAAGGTTAAAATAATATTACACAATAAAACAATAAGGTATCAAAAATATTTTTACAATTACTAATGCCAAGGTCGTGCAAACCAAGTGCCTCCGGCTCAAAACCACTTGCCGGTGCCCAATGTATCTGTGATAGGTTTAAAGACATTTATTTCTCACAAGAACATAATATTCACTTGCGTGAGAATACAAAATATTATTAATTACAAAATTTTTCGTAGTAACTTAATATAAATACATAATAACTAATAAACACACAAGAGTACTTTTGATATACTTGGGTAACCCAGTTTCTATGATAGAAGCACTTTTAGAAGTGTGGTCGTTATAATAGTTCAGTCCAATCAGTCACATTAATAAATAAAAAAGTGACTCACGTTTCGGTAAAGCTCTAAATTTGCTAGAATAGTAGATGCTGTATTTCAAAAGTTTACGATATAATTACCGTAATAATCTTTATAACTTCACTTATCCACAGCTGTGGTAACATAGTTATTAGTATAAAAAATATAAATGGCGCTAAACGTTTAAGGGCGGATGTGTGTACGCGAATCGCACGAACCATTTAGTGAAATAGCCATTAATAATGGTAGGCAGAGACATCAACACGTGCGGCCCGTTACACAAACGGAACGTAACAAAACAATAATAAACACTTAACTTAATTAGCGGATTATTTCTAAGAGGTTTTTAACTTTAAATATTTATGGCGGGTTACGGCGACGGAGGTAACCGTAAACTGAGTCGTTTTCTTTAGTCATCAGCCCTTTTCAACCTCCTTTTGCTTACCATCCTTAAGTCACAATATTATACTAGATGTGCCCGCGGTTTCACCCGCGTAAAATTAGGTTTCCTTTTTTTTTATAAAAAAAGAGGAGATTCTCAATTCGACTGTATATCCCTTTTTTGTATTTATAACTCGATAACTTATATAAAAATGACAGAGGGTAATAAAAATAAATATATACTATAGTATTTAAAGAAAAATTAAAAGTATCGTTTGTTACTTCTGGTACCTCCAAAAATATGTGTACAAAGTTTCATGATGATCGGTAGGGTAGTTGTTGCGTGAAAGCCTAACAAAAAAAAACACGTTTATAATAATAGTAGGATTACTTTACTCGCCTCTACTATGCCGGCCAGAGGCTTTTTAAAATTATTTCTTTCAATTAATTTGTTCTGTATTTCAATATAAGCATTTCTAAGCATCCATTGCGGGTAAAAGGTGGGTAAAAAGAACAACAAAATGCAGTTCTAGCAAGAATAAATTTACAGTTTTACATTTAGCCGGTATAGTGCGGCGACTGTGACAATCGTAAAATGAGAGGGGTTTGTTAAGTCGTCGGGGCTCCTGGACCTCTTCTTAATTACCATCAGGCATATCAAGGTCATATTTCGTGACTTAATAAAAAAATCTACACATTATTCTAAGTATGTAGTAAAAAGAAAAAAGTATGCATACAGAAAAAATCACCACACACCGAGATTCAGGGCGGGCGAGACGGATGTTGTCTGCCACATGACTATCAACGAAAAAAATGTTCTTAAAACAAGGTACCAAATTAAAACTATCCAAAAGTTGATATTATTGTTTAATTATTTTAATTCTGGAGCTTGTATGTAGGGAATTATGGACGTGAGGAAAGCGAGGGAGTTGCGTCAGGATCGTGGCAAGTGGTAGTCCATTGTCTCTGCCTATCCCTGTGGGAAAAGGGCGTGACAATTTGATCTATTGATTCTAGAAACTTCATCAGTCAGTACACTCAATGATAATAGTAACAAAGTCCTTTTTTTTTATTGTGACACGACATCTGACCTCGACCCGCCTGATAATAAGCAAGAGTGCTTCTTCACGCATCGCTTGAAGGTCATAGGATGGAGAGAACACATGGTCTGGCAAAGCATTCCACTTGTCGATTGATCTACAAAGAAAAGACGCACCGAACTGTTTATTTCGACTGCCGATTCGGTCGATAGAATGTGCATGCTTTCCCCGACCTGTGCGAACGACGGGTATAAAAGGACGAGGTAGGAACAAGGTTAGATAGCTCTTCGGAACATTCTTCGTGATATAGGCGATAGAGGACGCACTGAGCCGCCATGTCTCTGCGCAGTTGCAGGGGCTCTAGAGGTCGCGTTACCTCTGCATCACCTATAATTCGGACAGCTTGGCGCTGCAATGAATCTAGTCGTAATATTTGATCTGATGGTAATAGAAAGACCAAGAGCATCGACGACTAAAAAAACCTTTACGTTTGCCTAGGTCGTCGCCACTATGCCGGCCAAAATGGAATAGAAAGTTTGTTGTATACAGCAATATCATAAATAACTGACAATTTGTTAAAAAGTTTAGTTTCGTATTATGTAAATGTTTTGTTCTTGCGTTTGTCGGGACACATTTGGCGAATTTCATACTTTGTTACATTTTATTACATTATCGAAGCTAATCGAAGATTTAGCACTGCTTATTAAATTATTAAAGCCTAAATTGACATGTAAAGTTTAATAATTCTAAACTCGTTAAATAATTATGTAAATATAACTATTTTTAGCAATTCTGCCAAAAGTAGTTTTTAATTTTCATTTTAAAACTGTTTCAAATATAAACTTTTAACTGCTTTAAATGACAGTGGTAATTATTTATCAGTTGGTAGCGATGCGTTCTGCGGAAGGGACGTGATGGATGTTCGTAGTGAGTTGGTGTAATTGCCGAGCACAAACCAAACAAGTCTTTTGCCTTGTGTCATTGTAATGTGACAATTATTTGTGGGATTATTTGAGACTATATTTATCATGTTTATATTTCTATACTATATTTCTTCTAAGCGTGCTTAAAGCACAGGACGAACAAACAGCGGTTTCAAACAGGATTCTCTTGGTTTGCGAAGCTATTCCTGTACCACTAGACTACGTTCGTCTAAACCTTAGTATTTGATTGGTTACGTATTATTTACTTGTAAGTGGTGGTCAGAGTACCGAATTGACAGACTGGGGCTTCGGGGTAGTACCACTATACTCTTTAGGGTAGTACTCTTACTTTCCGCTCTGGTGATATGACGGAAATCCGCTGACTTTGTCATATAATCAGGCATTTTAGAGTAGAATAATTAGGATGTTGTGATATTTTTCTTGATTTTGTCAAAACTATAACCACCTATGCCTATTATTTTACTTTGACTGAGCCGGATTCTGAAACATTTTGGACGTATCGTGTCTCTGTTTATCGAGAAGGTGACGGGCGACTTACAGTAATAGGAAAAGTTAACAGCAAGAAACTATACGGTAGATTGACTTTAAATATCAGAAATGTGAGAGCATTTCATAGGTCACGCCCCACAGGAATAGGCAGACAAACGATCGCCACTTGCTACGATTCTGACACAACTCCCTCGCTTCCCTCGCATCCACAATTAGCTTCAGTGAAACTTTACGTTTATGAGCACTAGGCCATACTAGACCCTTTCTTGAGGTAATCATCTTAAATATAATAAATATTTAAGTTAAGATGATTTAGGTACATTAGTCCTCTTTTTTCACCAGTAATGTGGTCACAACACCGGATGAATATTTTGACAAATGGTTATGTTCACGGATTATTGAAGTTTCATTCCTGAATGGAAGTGGGCATGTTTACACCGATGTAGACCACACCATCGTGAATATTAATTGCTCGACGTTTTTCGATAATTGCCAAGAATTTCTTGTCAAGTATGTTGTCTAAATGTGAGGTCTGTGACTTCTAACTGTACGCTTTAGCTATTGCATTAGAATTTACGAGTTTGACGACAGGCGTGGACTAGCGATTGGTTTTTAGCACACGGTGTGATCTCTGTCGCCATCTTAGGTATATTTATTATATAGATAGACACGACTTATGTAAGAAAGGAGACGGACAAACAAAGACTTTGTGAAAGGCACTGTAAAAGAAATGATGGCATTGTAAATCAAGCAGAATATAATTGGATAAGGTTTGCGCAGGATAAAAGAAATTGGAATAAAAAGGAATTGACCATTTACTCGAAAAGTGGTCCAAGCACAAAGAATGATGTTATTTTAACGTATATAGGTAGTTAAAATATCACAAAATATCAATTGTGGAGAGTGAGTTAGTTGCGTTTCGGGATCGGCTTGTAAGTTGCTGGTTAAAACTAGCCGAGCATAGTGGAGATGACTGCTACTTACAGTTATTTAAATGTAAGTAGCAATCCCCTCTATTAATGGACCGCACTGCAGCTTAACATCAGGCGAGGTGCTGTCATATGTCGTGTCACAATACAAAAAATATATTTGTTTATTGATTAGATCTACGTAATTTGTATATAAGTACGTTTATTATGTTTATAACATATTAAACGTACCCTTCTTGTTCCCGTATTAAACTCAATAATGTTCCTTAAATACATTAACGTATTAGATTATAAGAACATTTCGGTTTGGGACACGCTCAGGCGCAAACGAGCTGTCTTGCGCGTGCGCAGCCATCCGAAGCGAAATACGCTCCCGGTCTCACTGTCAACTGTCACCACCAATTAAAATGCCGGGAACATTTTCGCGCGCATTGCTTTTGAATTTAGAATTGTTATTTTTTAATTTTATTAATGTAGGCATGAACTGCTTGTATTGTATTTAGAAGCGATGCATGATTTATTACGATTTATTTAAAATATTAAATTGTTAGTTTTTTTAGAAACATACGTATAAGTCTTTGTTTACTGGTCACGTATAATATAAACTGGAATATACAACTACCTAAGAGTGTAAAACTTGTTAAAATTGTGGTGATAAGAAAAATGGTTTCAGGATCAACTTAAAAGTTGCTAAAAAGCCAGGCCGGCAAGTGGATGTGACTGCTCTATGGCAAAAACCGTCGCCCGCGTCCTTTCATGGACCACATTCCAAACTAGCATCAGCTTAGTGCGATCAGTAGTCATAAAAAACAATTTCAATTTTACCCCAAAGTACTAACTCCTGTAAAATACACAAATATATTCCTATTATTCTGTATATACTATCCAGATTCAATTCGACTCCAAAACTGAGGTCACTTCACAGTCTGTACACTAACTACTACGGATCGGAGACTAGGCCATCAACATAATCAGATCAACTTAACGACTTAAAATAAATATCCAAAATAAAGTCGTGAATAGCATTTTATTACAGCTATCTTCATAAAAAGAATAAAAAAGGAAATCAAAGGAGATTCAAAGAGAACAGTGGAACGTCTCTTGTACGACGCTTGGGGTTTTTTCACGATTTTACACTAATTCGAATTGACGTCCCCCGTTCTATTTGTGGTGTGGCGCTCACCGGACGCAAAACTTGGCCCAGCGTGCAGATGTTTGTTGAAATTATAATACATATAAAATTTAACATTAATGCATATTATAATTTTAGTTATATTGGTACTAGTGATGATTTTCGCTTGAACAAATATCATTAAAAAAAAATAGAAGTAAATATGTATTTTTTATTGTAACTCGACATATGACAGCACCACAATTAATGATAAGCTGGAATGCGACACATGAATGGATGTCACTGCTACTACAATTCAATGTCTGTAAGTAGTAGTCACAGCGACCGTGGTGTAGTGGCAGTGCAATGGTTACGCAAACCGAGAGCAAAGGTTCAAAATCACTTGGCGGTACTAATGTTTCTTTGATATATGTACTTTGGTTGTCCTGATTCTATTATACAAGCACTTTAGTAGCTTAGCATAGAAATGTAAATTTAAAAAAATAAAAATACTATGCCGGCCCATTTGGAACCGAAAACTTACAAGCTGATAAGTCACTTTACGGTCTGTATACGAGTACTTGTAAGTGGTGGTACAAGACAGATCGGCGAACTGTTAAACTGCAAGTAGTCGCATCCACTATGCCGGCCTAGTTAGAACTTGAAAGTGGCAATACTACGCTGGATCGGCAGACTGGACAAATGACCACCAACTGACTATTAATACTCTATATCACTATTAAACAACCTGACCCGAAGTCAAGAGAGCAGAGCAAAATCTTTCACTTTTTTTTTAACAAATTTATAGCATATGTACATTGGTAACTGCGACCAGGAATCGAATGCGGCGACTGTCGCCTAATTCTTACCACATGCAATATGTGCAAGCTCTTTACTGTGCAAATGACCGTGCCTGTTTATTAATTTTATTAATTTATTAATTTCGATTAATCAATCAATCAAATTGTCACGCTTTTTTCCACAGGGATAGGCAGAGACAATGGAGGGATAGGCAGACCACTTGCCACGATCCTGACAATTCCCTCGCTTCCTTCACATTCACAATTCTCTTCATACAAGCTCTATTGTTATGGGCACTAGGCAACCTAGCTTTCTTGAGGATATCTCCGATTTGGTCGGAAGACACTTTCCAATTAATTTATAGGTATTAATTTCACGTATATTGTAACTATGAAATAAAATATTCGTTCATTTTCGCTCACTTCTAGAGGACTGAATAATTTGAAAATTTGGACACTATAGGTAGGTATTAAAAACCGATAACAATACAAAATTTTATTAAATATTTTTGTGGCCGGCATAGTGACGGCGACTAAGGCAACCTTGAACTGACTCGGTTTTTTCAGTCGTCAGCAATCTCTTGCTATTTATTCACTTTTTAGTTCACATTGTTAAATAAGCGTGTTTTTTAATTTTTTTTAGCTATAGTTTTATATAAATTGTAAGACACCTATTATACACAAGTAGAGTCTGTCTAAGCCGAAATGACGAACCCCTCCACTGCATTTAAGCACACGTGCGAATATAAAATATGAATGCAACACACCGAAAATGCAATTGTAATTGGTCATTCAGTTGCTGATTAGACACAAAAAGAGGAGCACTGAAGAAGTATAGTAGTATAGTTAGTAATAAACTAATAAAGTGGAGGGGCGCGTCATTTATAGTTAGACAAGCTATACTAATACATTACAATGTAATAGGTACTATTATTATTTACATCTAGTACAATTAATTAGATATCAATCGACCAGTTAAATACTTTGGCACGAGACGCGTCCATTTTAAACTGTCTATTTTAATTTTTTTATCAATCAAATTATATATTATTAATAATCGATAATTTTTTTTTATTGTGACTCGACATATGACAGCACCCCGATTGATGTTAAGCCAAAGTGTGGTCCATGAATGAATGTCACTGCTAATACAATTCAATAACTGTGAGTAGCAATCACATCCACTATGTCGGCCTAGATGGAACCGGCAACTTACAAGCCGATCCCGAAACGTGACCAAATCACTTCACGGTCTGTATACTTGTAAGTGGTGGTACTACCCCGGATCGGCAGACTGGGTACCACTGCCTACCACTCTTTGATAACCAGACCCGAAGCAAATATCCATCTCTTTTTTTTATTAACAAAATATCAATAATAATATTAAAACATTGATCTCTTATGATTAACCTAATAGTATATTAAATAAATAAAACAGAAATAAAACATATTGATAAAAAAAAAAAATTAACTAAAATACATTATTAAAAGGAGTCCCTTTAGGCAAGGTTCCGAAGATACTGGCAGCGTTCCCCCTTTGAATAGCTAGACTAATTCTTTGTCCGAGGTAGCTGCCAACTCTTCGGTCTCCTGTGATGTCGACTAACCTTTTTGAAATTTCCTTAAAAAGCCTTAAAGCGCTAGGACCCCACGGACCAAGGGTCTCGACACCGAATGGGACAAAATCATACTCGGAGCCTAGACCCCTGTATTTGCAAGCTTTAGCTTTTTCAGCCGCTTCACAAGCCGCACCAGCTCTGCTGTTGGTTCCATGTAGATGGGAAGGTGCCAGCGTGTCTGAACAGGTTGCATCCCATACCAGCACCCGGCCCATCTTCCATGGAATCAAACTCATACCATCCGGTCTCTTACCATCATCTCTTGCAATACCAGTCGGCTCAAGAAGACTTGGCACGTTGACGGAGGCAAGAGACCGGCGTATGATATCGTTAAGTGCGGCATGTCTCGAGAACCGGCCTGCACTTTTTTGGCATGACAGTCCGTGATGTCCTAGCTTGTCGACATCACTGCCACAGGGACATTTATGAGGAGCGCAGACCGGAACCCCAAGCCGTAGACAGGTTGCGATTCGGAGCGTGTCGGGCTCAAGAAATGTTCCTGTATTTGACGAAGGGTACGCGTGAAGCCAGTAGCCGGCCTCATGCGTACCCACGGCCAAAAGCCTAGCACGCGCCGAACCTGTACTACTGCTCAATAGATTGTCATAAGTCAATTTACAGTTTATGTCGTCCCAGCTCCTCTGTGAATTTGGAGAAATTGAAAAATTTTGACCTGGGCATGCAATTAAGAAAGCGTTTCTAGCTTCTTCCAAGGCAGCAATCTCAAAGTTTGAAGGGGTTGCCCTTAAAATTTTACCTATGAGATTTGCTGAACTATGGACAAATATTAAATATTTGCAAAATTTAATATTAATAAATATTACAAATAAAAGCTATGAAACAAATATTTGCTCCGACCGGGGATCGAACCTGGGACTTTACGCGCAACAAACCAGTCGCTAAACCGTTCATCCACGCCTGTCGTCAATTGATTGATCAAGGGGACAAGCAAAATAATATGAGCATACGAGAATATAGTGAAAGTCTTTGCATCATTTTCGCGTCTATATTGTAGCATTCAGCTGGTCATATCATATCATTTGGTTCACAATTCACATCACTGTATTACTGCGATAGGATATCTCCACATTCTTAATGATGAAGTTCTTATTATGACTAGCATATTGGTGTCAAACACTGCCATAACTATAATGCGTCATATCTATATGTATGGCCACATACAGCTAAAAAGGTAGAGGTTTTAGGAGCATCAAATTCAAATGGTCACTCAAACCGAGAGAGGTTTTCAGTGGTTCAAACCCACTTGCCGGTACAATGTATTCCACTTTACATTAAGAGTTGTAGGCAGATAGTTGGTGAGATCCGGTCTATCAATCCGGGGTAGTTGAGAACGTGAACTGATTCATTTCGTTTCGGGATTAGCTATAAAGTTGCCGGTTTCAACTAGGACGGCGCGCCTAGTTGAAACTAGCGCAACTAGTGGCCGGCAATGCAGCTGTGAACAAACTCGTTTTTTTCAGTCGTCGTCACTCTTGGATCTCCTCTTGCTTATCATCAGGCGGGTCGAGGTTAGATGTCGTGTCACAATAAAATAACTAGGACGCCGGTACTGCTACATGCAATTATTTAATTGTAATAGAAGATATATCTTTTCATAGGCCATATTCCAGTTTAACATCAGGCGGGATAATAAAAAATAATGTTTCAGTTGTAATAAAATTTCTCCACATCCGCGCGGCGTTACATTTTTAAACCACATAAACTTTTCACAACCAATTATATGAAAACTTCATTTCAATTTTCTCTTCAGTGGCCATAAATAATAAACTTTGACACGTCAATTATCCCCCCAAATCATTTCCCGCCAATTTTTAGTTTTTTTATTTTTAAAAAAGGCGGAGCATACTACGCCACGCCTAAAAGTTAGAAACTATAATTTTATAAGACGCTGAAATAATTATTTGTTAATGAAATTGATACTTTTACGTCTTGAAAATAAAGTATAAAATACCTAACAAACTTTTTAAATTAAATTAGATTAACATTGTAACATTTACAATTCAATTCTGAATCGTTTTTCACGGGAATAAAGTCGAGAATAAAGTTAAGGGTTTTAAGTCTTTTTGTTGATATTTTAAGGGTGTATCTTAGAGGTATGGTTAGTGTTGATTTTTTTCAATGACACATGTTTATTTCTTGATGTGTTCAATGCAAAGGAGCCAGATCACGACACCAGCCCTATTAGTTCACACATTAATGTTATTTAGTCGAATTATTTAATTAAATAAAGTAATTTAATAACGTAGTGAATTAATAACAATTATTCTGAATTGATAGTAGTTGAATTAGACGTGTTGAGTATTTTGTGACAGTGATTTTTTGGTTCAATTTTAAAGTTTATTTTTGTTTTCGATTCGTTTTTAATATATATTAAACATGGAAAAAGGTGAGATTTTTCTTTTTGTTGTTTGTGATATTCCTAATTTTTAAACTAGGTACATAAAAGATATTAAATAATTTATTATTAATTTAAGGATAGGCTGAGACAATGAAGCGTAACTTTTAACGATCCTGAAAAAACTGTCTCGCTTTCTTCACATTTACTTTTTTTATTATTTTTTCGATTCTAAACTAGGTTAGTACCTATGTGCTAAGAAATAGGATCACGATTCATAAGTATCGGCAAGTGGTTTTGAACCTATGCTATCTCGGTTTGCGTGACATTTCACTACCACTACACCACTATCGACTTTCATACATTGTTACGCGTTATTTAGTAGAAGAATTTTTTATTAGACTTAAGGGTTTAACTTTGAGATTCAGTTACTGTGAATGTATATAACATTCTGAAGTATGTTATATAGATAAAATACTTTTTTTCTGTTGCTTTTTATTTTTCAGTAACTGCATATATTTAAAGTTTTTTTTATAGTTCATAACTAAATTACGAGTAACTACGAAAAAATTGCATGTATACAAAATTATAGGTATTTTCTTGACCAAGTTTTTTTGTTTATATTATTATTTGAAATTATACGAAACGATGAATTAATTTAATATCAATCAAATTGTCACGCCTTTTTCCTATAGGGATAGGCGCAGATAATGGAGCGCCTTCCTTGCTTGATAACCTTGCTTCCTTTACATCCACAATTCTTTTCATACAGGCTTTGTGGTTATGGGCACTAGGCAACCCAGATTTCTTGAGAATGTCTCCGATTTGGTCAAAAAACACCCCTCTAGAGGCCATTAGATTTAAAGGTTCCTTTTGTCAATCTACTTTCACTCATCCTTTCCATGTGCCCAAACCATCGAAGCATTTCTTTGTCAATCCTTGTCACTACATCTTCTTTCAAACCACATCAATCGCGCGCTGTGCTATTCCTTATTCTATCCACTATCGTCACTCCACATACACTCCTTAATGACCGCATTTCTACAGCGTTAATTCTACTCTCATGCGTTCTCTGCCATATCCAACCTTCACTTTCATACATTAATGTAGGAACAAGCTTCGCATTAAGAACAGCCATTCGTGACTTTTAGGACATTATTTGGCTGTTCATTATAATTATGTATATGTACGTTGTACGTTACCCTTTTGCACTTTTCTTTCAATATCTTCGTTACACTTCCTATCCCTAGTAAACACACTTCCCAAGTAAACACATTGTTTGACTTTTTCCAATTTCTTTCCAATGAATCAAATTGTCACGCGTTTTTCTCACAGCGATAGGCAGATAGGGATAGGCCTTCTTTCCGTCTATCATTATGTCACATTCTGTCATTTCATCCTCTCTCTCCAAAATCATTACTTTAGTCTTACTTACATTCACTTTCAAACCTTTCTTTTCTAATTCGGCATCCATAATAGTAACCATTTCCTGTAACTAATACGCCAAAGATGCAAGGATAACTTGTTCGTCGGCGTACAAGAGACATTTGATCATCAAGGCATTCATTCTCAAACCATACTTCCTTTCACGGAACTCTTTCAGACAACTGTCCATGAATAGATTGAAGAGCCATGGTGACGCTACACATCCCGGTCTGACACCTTTAGAGATCCCAAACCAGTCAGATAGCGCCCTATTAATTCGAACACATGCACTAGAATCCCCATATTTTAGTGCACGGACTAAACGCTCCCCCAACCCAAACAGCTGCCACCACAATTCATTCCTGTTCACACGATTCGTCTTCTCAAGGTCAAGAGAAGCACAAAACACCTTATTTTGCCAACATTTTTACGCTGAGTAATATTACTTTAAAAATACTTTCCATCCCTTTCCTTAATCCCGCTTGCGCATCCCAAATTTTATCATCTGTTTCATACATCACCCCTTTAATCAATACTTTTGCATACAACTTGCTAACAATACTGAGAAGCATGATGCCTCGGTAATTTTAAGGTTCCTGTTGTGACCCCTTCTCCTTGTATAGTGGTACTATGACAGCCTTGCGCCAGTCACCTGGCACAAGACTTTTCCCCCAGCACTTACTGAAAAGGAGACACAACCAGGAAGCCATCAGCTGACCACCGCCCTTCAGCATCTCACAGTTATTCTATCACACCCATTAGCTTTTGAATGCATTACATTCAAAATCTCTTTTACATCTATATCACATCTTAGTTTCAATTTCATTCAGCGTGGAGGAAACATCAACACACGCTAAAACCCAACTGCGAAAGCAGACAAGAGATTTGTTTTATAACTATATTTTTTTCGTAAAACAAATATATTTTAACAAGTTTACAAGGCAGCAAAGATTTATAAACACTTTTTTTGTATACACACTTTTAAAATTTTAAATAGTTCGGGAAGCGCGGTCCTCGGAATAACCTGCGAACTTAAATCGACGTGATAACAAGTTAATTTGATCGTTATATTTAAATTTTTGTCCACATGCATATTTTGTATATAACATAGGTTTTTTAGTTATTAGCGAAAATAAATATTTTTGGGTAATAATTTTTGATCGGTAAAGGCGTGTTAATTTGGTTGACTGATTGATCTATGTAAAATCGTAGTAAAAATGTAAACAGCTAATATTATACCCAATTGAGAAGGAGGGCTAACCTTAACAAATGAGCATAAACAAAGATTATGTGTTGTTTGTTATCGGATATCCCTGCAAAGCCATCAGCCGAACGCCCGGGATGCGAACAATGAGCCACACATCGTGATCGCTTAACCATTAGTTAAAGATTTCATTGGAAACTACTTAGGTATACATTAATAAGAATTTTTGTAACATTTTGCGTAACCTATAAAGAATAATAGGCTTTAAAACTAGAATTTATCTAATTAAAAAATAGATAAAAAATAGTCCGCTGTGCCCATAACCATTCAATATTACTAAAGTTAGTTAAAGAAAAAATATCTCTAAATCTTCAATAAATTAAACAAAAAAACATTGCAATTAAATGAGTAAATGTAAGATTTTTTATTGTGGCCTAAAATATGACTCGATGGACAGACTCACTTTAAGCTGATATTGGATCAGCATCGGATACCGATCTTCGGATTAGCAGACTATGTATATGACCAACTAACTGTCTGTTTTTACTCGAAAATCTGGAACTATATTTTATTATTTATAAACTTAGTATTACATAATTAAAATATCCTAAGTATATAATTATTAAAAAATACAAATAAATGCTATCAAACATTTTTTTTCTTCGATCGGGAACGATAGCGTACTGATCAGTGTGCTACGCGGGTCGTCAAAATAAATATAATGACTAAAGCTAATAGTCCATTTTATAACAAAACCACTTCTTCTGCAGATTGCTCCAAACAAGAACAAAAGGCGTACCAAGTAAACGCACCGAAAAATCCAAACTACATAAACAAGACTTGCAACGACTACAATATGTATCCAGAAACAAACAGCAATCTATTTCAAATGATCAAATGCCACGAGGATAGCCTTCTACGGCTCCATCATTTGACAGCAGGAAGACAGAATAACTACGAACATTATTATCAAAATCACGACCTAGGTTATTACCAAAGAGATTTACAAAGACAATATACAAAAAGCGATATTACTTTTGAAGATAACTATAAGAAAAAGCACGAAGAATTAGAAGCTAAGGAATTATCTGAAGAAGAATTGAGTAAAGGAAAGGCTGATGAAAGAAAGAAGCCTAGAAGAAATAGGACTACGTTTACGAGTCAACAGTTGGCTGCTCTAGAGAAGGTCTTTGAGAAGACTCATTATCCCGATGCATTTGTGAGGGAAGATCTCGCTTCCAGAGTTAGCTTGACGGAAGCTAGAGTACAGGTACAAAGTTAATATATTAAATAATATAGATTAGAAAGGGACAAAGTAGCACCACTTTGCACGCAACTCTTGTTTCCTTTCGATTCAATATTCTCTTCGTACAGACTCTTTGGTTATGATTGGCGGACTCCCAGTTTTTTTTTAACAATGTAGAGAATATATTTAGGATTTAATTTCTAAATGTTTCTGTAGCATGAAATATCACCGCAAATCGCCTGATATTTGGCTGGAATGCGATCATAAGTGGAAGCAACTGCCGGCCTATTGGATGCTTCTGTAGATAACTGAATTTCGTATATAACTGAATATTTCTTACAGGTTTGGTTTCAAAATCGCCGAGCAAAGTTTAGAAGAAACGAGAGGTCTGCATTGTCGGGTCGTAGTTCTGGAAGCCAGGGATCCCCAGAACCAGTTCCAGTACCCATAGGTATACCACATCAAGCAGAATCCCGACAAGAATTCTCTCGCACATCCAAAGAACCTTGGCTACATCATATACCAACAAATAACTTTAATTTCAATTTAGGTCTGCCAATAGGAAATGCTGGTCTCTATTCAAATGATTACTCTTCCTTCATGATGCAAAATGTGGGTAGTCGACAATATATGACGAATTCTAATTCGTTAATGGGACAAAGCTATGGGGGTGTCAATACAAATGGATATAGTGGTAGCTCTTGTTCACTAATTGGTGGATATGGTGGTACATTGCAACCTGCCCATCATAATCCTTATAATTTAAACTTAAGACTAAGATCGCATGATTTTTCAATAAATAATTTACCTTTATGAGAAAGATGTAAAATAATAATAAAATATTGTGAATTGTTATTACTTAGGTAGAAAATTTTATTAAGAAAAATGTAACGCCTTTTGCTCCTAAAAAAAGGGCAAGGATAAATGACTAACCTGATGTATATATTTTTTTTAATAAACTCGTTGCAAATCCTAAATTGTTTTATTTACCTGGCTAGAGAGTATCATGTTCCTAGCTGAACTGCGTAAAATGGATAACAGAACAGTAAACAAAATTATTAAAAAAATAAACGTCAATTTAAATGTTTTCTACTGGAGTTTTGGCGGGCAACTGCAACTGACAGGACGCGCAATTTTGAATTATTTGAAAAGCTTGTGTATTTCATAAATATTAATGTGTAATAATGGTGGAATTGTTATCCAGTAATAATTTTTAAGTTGATCAAGTATAATCAAGTAATTTAAAGTTGTGAAACGTGTTTCTTCATGTTCCCTCCAAGACTCCTTCTGAAGTTTTAGTAAAGGCTTTCCGCCGCTTTACTAAAACAATCATCATCAACCTCACTATCATCATCATCATCATCATTTGATGAATCACTCGCGTGGTTCATCTTCATCTTTACTTGACAATGTTTTAACATTGAATCATATATTTTTACTTTGACACTGGCAAGTTAAATACTAAAGCCATAAACAAGAAGAAAGAAAGAAAAGATGTTTTCTACTAGTCGTGGGAAAAGTTTCATATGCAGTTTTTCTGTGCATAAAGCGTTGTAAATTGTTCGATTTAAAGGTAAAACATATAAAATTTATTATTTAAAATCACCTTTTTGGATTACCAACATTCAATGCACAATTATTAACACAAAACACTTATTATTTCAGTATTGAATTTGCCGACAACAAAATGGGTGTAAAAGTTTATAGTCAAATGTTATTAATGTTTTGCTCCTTTGCTATTGTTTCACAATATATCTACAAATACATCCTGCACAATAGAAAGCGAGGGAAACGTCAAGAAATACACGAAGCTATATTTTTTTCAAGTGACGATACAATACAGAATAAGAGTAAGCAGTCGAACTTTCACATGACAGATAGTATGTCTAAAGTGTGTTATTACTTGAACAAATCACGCTATACGCTAGATTTATGTATGTATATGTTTACAAACAAAGACTTGTACTACGTTTTACTAAAACTTCATCACAAGGGTGTGCAAATAAGAATGATAGCAGATGCAGATATGGCTTACAGCCAAGGTTCAGTTGTGAAGAAGTTAGAAAAGGCAGGTGTGCCGTTAAGATGGATTAAGTCAACAAATTTAATGCATAATAAATTTTGTATTATTGATGCTAATTCTGAGGAGACATCTCCTTTACTTATGACTGGTTCTATCAATTGGACAAATCAAGGTTTATATGGGAATTGGGAGAATGTGGTTGTGACATCGCAGGAACAACTAGTAATGGAATATAAGAATCAATTTGATAAACTATGGGAAAAATTCAAGCCAATAGTTTAGTGTAAATTATTATTTAAGGATAAATGTTATTTATGTCTGTCTGTCTGTATTTATATATTATATGAAAAGTAATACTTCATGAAGAAATATTACGAGATGTTATAAAGCCTTTATTTCAGTGTAAATGTATTAATGCAAATTTGGATATGTATGCATTATTAGGGCTGGAGGAGATAGGCCCTTGGGTGCATGGAAGTGGGTTGACCCCTGCCATAAAAGAAGAAATTAAGAAAGGGGTTAAGACAATAGTTTGTTGAAATTTGAGATGTCTGATATAGTTTGGTTCTTGTTTGGTAAAAGTTCATTTAAAACTTAAACACACCTGCCTTAAAATAATCATTTCTTATGTCAATTACTGGCTCTATTCTTGTACCTTTTAAAATACATGTATAACATGACCAATATAGAACCACCAATCTAAAATTAAAACTGGTCAAAATGCCTGAAAATTGTACTTTAAAAGAATAAAGCCAGTTAATGAAATACTAATGATAGTCTTAAAATAACTTTTTAGAGTAATTTTAAAATATTTCCGAGCTCTCCTGGTACACGGTGGCAATTACTAATACGCTAATTGTGACACGACAACATGACGTCAAAATGACGTAGCACTGATGGCATTGGCCAATACCATCAGCTGTATCAACTATACTTTTCCTTGAATGTCATGTTATTTTGACAAGCTTCCGGCATCTTAGTAACTACTGGGTCATATTAGAGTTCGTTAAATATGACTTATAACTACTGTTTTAAACATATGCAACTTACCTTCATAAATATAAATTAAAATAGGCCTTGTGACAGGGTTGATATATAGAGGTCCATAAAAAATATCTAATAAGTGTTTAGACCCATTTTATTATGTTCTAATATTAAATTTATGAAAAAAGTTTTATTACTTTATAAATACAACATGGTATTATTATGTATTAGTAATAAGTAAATGTTCTATTCTCTGATTAAAGTTTAAAGTAAATAATATTTATGTTTATTATTTTCAAGAAATCTGGGTTGCTTAGGTCCATAACCATCTACAGTCCACAATTTAGTTGTATATAGTATGAAGAAATTTGTGGATATGGAAGGAAGTTGTGTCAGGTCAGGATCGTCGCAGATGGCGCTCCATTATTCAAAAAGACGTGACAATTTGATTGATATTTTTTAACACTATCCAAATTTTTCTTCAATACACCTTAGTATTTACAATAGAGAAATCAGAAGAAACACTATTCAAAAATCTTGCCTGTTAAACACAGGTTGCCTTTGTAAAAATCATTACTAATATGTAATTAATCTAATCTCATTACAGTCTTGGTTTATTTCGCAATAAGTAATATATCTTTTTATAAGTAATTTCATAGCAAATTATTATTTTATCTTCACACAAATAGTAATTCATCGATACATAAAAATCGCATCACTATGAAAATAGATTGTAGCGCCACAGGCGGCGGTTTTCGTAACTGAATTATCTTGATCGCAAGTGGAACGTCTTTTTCATGAGAATAAGTTCAAAGGTGATATTACGAAAGAATTTCTTCGACCTTATAATTTTTAAACAATATGTTAAATTAAATAGCAATATGGTGAACGGTATTGTGGCTGGCCGTCTGGCATTTGTTACTGGTAAGTTTACACTTCAATTGTTTTTAGATTCCAATTTTAAAAGATTAATAAAATAACTACTTTATAGTTTAATCCAAATATTATAAAATATTTAACCTTCAATACGAAAGGCGTATTGAAGGTTAAGACCGCCTTTCGTAAAGACCATTTCGGTATCAGTATGAAAGTTACCCGTTTCAACTGGGCTGGGATAGTTAATAGGATTGCTACTACAGTAAATTAATTGTAGTAATAGATGCCTCTATCCATGGACCCTACTTCAGCTTAACATCATGTGGGGTTTGGTGCATGTCAACCCATAATAAATAAAAAGTTTTACATACATAATTCCTAGTAGTTATTCAGAACAGGTAAACAGAATAGTGAATTGTTTTATTTTGTCACTGGCACTCTTAGACCTTTCCTTGCTTACTATTAGGCAAGTTGAGAACAGATGTTGACTCACAATAAAAAAGATCTCAATAAATTCTAGGCGCTGGATCTGGCATTGGGCGTGCAGCATGCCAAGTTCTATCACGGGAAGGTGCCACAGTAATTGCAGCTGACAAGCATTATGAATCAGCAATACAGACAATTAAAACATATACAGCACTTGCTAGAAGTACAAATGGTAAGATATATAATTTTTATGGTTGCTTAACAGATAAAAGCACTCCACCTGATGTTAAAGGCGACCGTGTTGCAGTGGCAGTGCAATGGTTACATAAACCAAGAGCACAAGTTTGAGACCACCCACCTGGTTGTCCTGTTTTTAGGATACAGGCACTTTAGTAGCTTAGTATAGAAATGTAAATAATAAAAAAAAATTTAGAGTGCAGTCAATCAATAGAGGCGACTGCTACTACAGTTAAATAACTGCAAGTAGCAGTTACATCCACTTCGCTGACAACAATAAAATAAAAAGATTTCATTATTGTTTATGAGATTAGCTAATTTCATTATTAAATATGAGTTAGCAGTGTGTAACTTCATAGCCGTCCTAATACATATTGTACTAAACACAGATTTCGCAATAACGCATCCGATGTTATCGACCGGTAATAATGTGCCTGTGTGGTAGAGGCTTTACTTAGTATAGACCGTGAATTTTGGCATCATTACTGCATCAGCTTGAATGTTGCTAGCTCCAACAAGCTGGCATATAGACAGGCAGATATTTACTGTATTAGTAGTCACCTTTACATGTGTCAGGCACTTTGGTTTCACATCATTATGGCACTTTAGACCCATGCATTTTTATGAATGTCCCCCAATGTCACCTCTGATTTCATTATCAGTCAGAAGTCCACTGTTGAACATAGGCCTCCCCCTTAAAACACTATTTTAAACAACTAGATGCCAGTTGCATCAACCAGTTCTTTGTAACTCTTACTATGTCGTCAGTACACCTAGTGGGAAGCCTACCTACACTGCTATGTGATTAACACTGGTTCTTTGGCAAATATTTTTTTTTAATTTTTTTATTGTGACTCGACATATGACAGCACCCCGCTTGATGTTAGGCCAAAGTGTGGTCCACGAATGAATGTCACTGCTACTACAATTCAATTTTTTTTTTATTGTGACTCGACATTTGACATCGACCTGCCTGATGATAAGCAAGAGGAGATCCAAAAGTGCAGACAATTGAAACAACCGAGTCAGTACACGGCTCAACCGCCGTCACTATGCCGGCCTAGATGGAACCGGCAACTTACAAGCTGATCCCGAAACGTGACCAAATCACTTCACGGTCTGTATACTTGTAAGTGGTGGTACTACCCCGGATTGGCAGACTGGGTACCGCTGCCTACCACTCTTTGATAACCAGACCCGAAGCAAATATCCATCTCTTTTTCTTTTTATTAACAAATGTTTGCAATATTTAATACTATTAAATATTACAAATAAAAGCTATGAAACAAATATTTGCTCCGACCGGGGATGGAACCCGGGACTTTACGCGCAACAAACCAGTCGCTAAACTGTTCGTCCACGCCTGTCGTCAAATATCCTCCTTCTTTTTTATTGCGCAAAGATACTCCAAGCATAGCTCTCTCCATTGCCTGCTGAGTGACTTTAAGCTTTGGACTGAGCACCTCTGATTTACACAAAATTAAAAACTCCAGAGACATCCTCAAGAAAGCTAGGTTGCCTAATGCCCATAACCACAGAGCCTGTATAAAGAGAATTGTGGATATGAAGGAAGAAAGGGAGTTGTGTAAGGATTGTGGCAAGTTGCGCTCCATTGTCTCTGCCTATCCCTGTGGGAAAAAGGCGTGACAATTTAATTTGATAAAATCTTTCTTTTCAGAAGTAGGAGATCACAGTGCAATAGAATTAGATGTATCTGACTCCAAATCTGTACAATCAGCCCTAAGTCAGGTTCTCAAGCAATATAGGTCACCACCTAACATAGTTGTGAACTCCGCTGGTATTACGAGGGATAATTGGCTATTGAAACTGTCAGAAGCAGACTATGATTCTGTTTTGGATGTTAATTTAAAGGTAAGATTTATTTAAATGACACATTATGACAGCACCTTGCCTTATGTTAACTGGAGTGGGGTCCATGAATGGATGTGAGTGCTACTACAGTTAAATAACTAAGTAGCTATTGCATCCACTATGCCAGCCTAATGAAATCAGGCAACTTACAAGCTGATACCGAAACGTGACTTCAGTCTGCTGTACACTTGTAAGTGGTGGTATCACCCCGGATTGGCAGACTGAGCACCACTGCCTACTGCTGGTTGTCAAACTACTAACCCGGAGCATATAACGGTGATGTTAAGACTGCACGCCATCTTAACATTAGGCAAAGCAATGTTGAACTACAATAAAATAAACATAATGTTAACATGATTTGTTTTCTTTATTACAGGGTACCTTTTTAGTGATGCAAGCATTTGTTAAAGCAATGACTGATGCACAAATGGCTGGCTCTGTCATTAATATATCCAGCATTGTTGGAAAATATGGAAACATTGGTAATTTTATCTCCCATAGAGTTATACTTCTTTAGTATATTCATTGCGCTCTTTTTTATTACATCTGACCTTAATTTACCTTAAGGTAAGCAAAGGGAGGTCAAAGAGAGCTAACAACTAAGAAAATCAACTCAGTTCACAATTGTCTCAGTTAAAGGACATCATTCATTTTGTATGGGGACTTGGGCTTAATTAACAGTTGCATATGCATTTTAAAATAGTTTAATGTACGAAGATTACAATGTAAAATGAGGTGTGCAAAATGATCATACTATAATTATGACTGGCGTGACAATTTGATTAATTGATAATTGAATTAAACAAATTTTATGCGGCTTACTATCGCGTTTATTTTTGATTAATAATTGTAATTTTTTTTATTCTCACGTTTTGAGAGTTTACATCCATTGTTGTCACAGAGAGACGTCGAATAAAAAATTGTACAATCATTAACCAAAAATAAAGGAAAAGTAGTAAGCCACATAAAATTTGTTTAATTCAATTATCAATTAATCAAATTGTCACGCCTGTCATAATTGTAGTATGATCATTTTGCACACCTCAATTTACATTGTAATCTTCGTACATCAAACTATTTTAAAATGCATATGTTGTTAATATAAAGGGAGACAACTTGATAGATGATATCTAATTATTTTTAGGTCAAACAAATTATTGTGCTAGCAAAGCTGGTGTAGTTGGTATAACACAGGCAGCTGCCAAGGAAGTCGCCAAATTTAATATTAGGTCAGTTTAAGTATTTAATTCTTGGTTAATGATTTTTTTTATTTCGCATGTATTGCACCTCATCTGATGTTAGGCTGGAGTTCGAAATCCATAAACGGAAAAGTCTGTTGCCACAGTCGTATCCACTATTGTTGTTATTGTTATGTACTGGCTCGTTTCCGCACTTGACCCCTCTGTGGTTTCTTTGTGCGTTCTTCAACGGTTAGCTTCCAACATCTCCTCCAGGAAGGCCATGAGACCCTTTCCGTTCCTGCAGACCTCCAGAAACTTCGCGTGCCATAAAACTTCTGTCTCGCTGCTGCAACTTAAGTCGTGTCGGCCTTTTTTTTATTAGGGCGCCGACTACTGAAAAAACCGTCTGAAAAACTAAACTAAAAAAAAAGCTGAGTTGAAGTATACACTAATAATTTACTTCAAGGTCTTTAAACTAGATTTACAACTTACTATAATACTATCAATCAATCAAATTGTCACGCCTTTTCCCCACAGGGATAGGCAAAGACAATGGAGCGCCTTTTGCCACGGTCCTGACATAACTCCCTCGCTTCCTTCACATCCACAATTCTCTTCATACAAGCTCTATGGTTATGGGTACTAGGCAACTCAGCTTTCTTAACGATGTTTCCTATAATACTAATGCTTTTATATTTGCTTCCAGAATTAACTGCATCCTTCCAGGGTTTATAAACACACCAATAGTTGCCACAATACCTGACAAAGTTAAGGAGCTCATATTAAAGCAAATACCATTAGGAAGGATGGGTGAACCGACAGGTACACTTTTTAAATATCTTTATTTGATAGCTACCCACCTGATGTCAAGCTGGAGTGTGGTACAACAATGGAGGCGTCTGCTACAGTCGCATTTAGTATGCTGCCGGACTAGTTTGAACTTCTGTTGTAGATAATTTTTATACTGAATTACTAAAACTAAATTATGTTTAGGGAAGAGCGCGGAACTTCTAGCACAAGTCCCTATGGACTTAAAAGGAGTGCCATCACATATAATGTAAAGGTTTTGAAGAAAAAATTAAGCGAACATTGATTAATGAAATAAACAAATTTTATGCGGCTTACTATCGCGTATATTTTTGGTTTTGATTTTTTCAATTTTTTGTTATTCCGACGTATCAGCTTTGTAGCCATCGTGGTCACGGAGAGACTCTCCAAAGCTCTCAAATAATCGGAATAATAAAAAATTGTAAAATCGAAAACAAAATAAACACGATGATAGTAAGACGCATAAAATTTGTTCAATTCTTGAATTTTATTATTGTTTTATTGTGTCGCGACGTCTAGCCTCCACTTGTCTCGTTTCCAATGTTGTAGGATGAGGAGAACCACTGGCTCTTTGCAGCATATGCCCATTATTTATATACGATTTTTTTTACAGAAATAGCTGAAGTAATTACATTCCTTGCGTCCAACAAGAGTAAATATATTACAGGGACGGCCATAGATGTCAGCGGTGGTTATTAGAATTTGAGGTCAAAGTATAGATTCCGATATCAATCAATCAATCAAATTGTCACGCCTTTTTCCCACGGGAATAGGCAGAGACAATGGAGCGCTATTTACCACGATCCTTACACAACTCCCTTGCTTTCTTCACATCCACAATTCTCTTCATACAGGCTCTGTGGTTATGGGCACTAGGCAACCTAGCTTTCTTGAGGATGTCTCCGATTTGGTCGGAAAACACTCTCCTGGGCCTGCCTTATACACATACACATTCGTAAAACGAAATGTAAGTAGGTAACAAAACAAGTTACTGCACAGTTTCGATGCCAGCGCTCTTTCTAACTGCCGGCTACGCTACAAAGGTATTGGCGGGCAATTATTTATTTGTAAAACTTTCTTTTACTTACTTCTCTTACTTAATTTTATTCATGTGCAATACTAGTGAATTTATTACAAAATCCATAGTTTTCCTACTGCTTTACGTTTATCTCCATAATTCACCTACTCTAATACGGTAACTTAGTAGGTGAATTACGGAAATATGAAATCTAGGCTGTCTTTATATCTTTCCCTTAAATCGAAGAATACATAAAAAACAAATAACTTATTTTTGCCATTATTAACAGTTTACTTTGTAAGTTAGTTATTCATGCCTTGTAATAATTTCGGATTTTGAGTGTCAAACAAATAAATTCTGTTTTTGACGGGGTATACTTTCAAATTTTTTTTCAATCAAGCCACTAAACCTATAGTCGAAAATTTGCGATTTTGCAAATTTTAATTCCGTTTTTTACTTTAAAATGTATATTTGTAACATGTGATGTATTTTACATATCTGTACTAAGCTACTAAATATGCTTGTAACAGAAATTAGTAAGTAAAAAATAAGTAAAAGGTATTTGAAGACCTACTTTTTGAATTTGTAAACAACATAAAATGTTGATTTGTTATTTATACTAAAACCTAGGTCAGTAAAGGTTATTTGAATATTTTTATATCGAATATATTTTGTTACTTTTATAAAATATACAGTTTGTTACAGTATCTTTTGTTTTATTTATAACCCTTCTATTTCCTCGAAGTTAGGCAGACAATGAACTGGTACATACTTTCTATAATATTGAAATTACCCTCTTCAATCAATCAAAATGTCACGACTTTTCGCCTACAGGGATAGGCAGAGACAATAGAGCACCACTTGCCACGATCCTGACACAACTCCCTCGCTTCCTACTTTCAAAATAGGGCGACCATGGTGTAGTGGCAATTCAATGGCTATGTAAGCCGATAGGCACTTACTGGTACCAATGTATCTTTGATATATGTACTTTGGTTGTCCTGTTTCTATGATACAAGCACTTTAGTAGCTTAGTATAGAAATGTATAAAAAAAATGCAGTGACAATAGATCTCTTACCACAGTTCAGACATATCTAAAAATAAAAATGCAAAATCTTTACAGAAAAATATCTTATATTACAAGTATTTATTTCTTATTCTTCTCCTTATTTGTCTTATTCATCTTCTTGTCTTTTTTAATCTTCCGTCTTTTATCTCTCATGTGAGTTCTGTATTTGTTTTTGCGTTTTTCATCAATAATCTCTTTATATTTCTTCTTATTGTACTTCTTGAACTCGGCATCTGCTAATAATTCTTCTACCATAGTCCTCTTTCTTTGTTTTTTAGTTATTCTCTCATTGACATGGTCTAGAGGAGAATCCATGATGCGACCCACCTGAAGTAATATTATGATTTACCACTAAAGTTTAGGTGTTTATTTTAATAGTATTAGATAAGGGGCTTGTTAAAGTTACATTTGCAAATATACTAAGATTTTATAAATTAGTAAAGAAAATTGAATAGAAATCACTCATAAACATTGGTCCATTGCAAACTAAAATTATACTCTGGGTTTGTTGATGAATAAGCTAAAATTTTAAAGTAAGTGTTTTAAGCAGGCATGTCAAATACATTGCTGTGAAATGGCCTTTGGTGAATAAGGACTATCCAACAACTAAATATTAATTTCTTTTTTTTTAAATGAATATGTTTATTATTAATATTGGTCAAATAAAATTGAACGAATAAAAATAGAATTGAAGTAATAATTATTCATCTTATTTTAAATTATAAAGAATTTAAGGAGCTTTTAGGGGCCTGACAGATGTTTAATGAAAAAATACTTAAAATACTAAAAAAAAACTTACTTGAAAGTATTTAGGCAATGTTTCCATATCATTCTTTTTGTAGAAGTGTTTGGGATCCAAAGCTGATCGCATTTTCAATACTTGCAAGTCATTTTTGAGTTCGTTTGTTATTTCCGGAGCCTTCATGTTGTACCATTCAGGGCCTTTTGTCTTCTCTCTGTTGAACTGAAAATGCAAAATGTTTTCGGTAATGTATTGGGAGATTGCTCTAATTAGTTTGTACCTAAACCTCAATAAATATGGCATAATAGTGATAAGTTAATAACATGATTTTTAAATATTTAGACTCAACACGTGACCATGCCTGGTTCATTACAAAACTAAATTTGTATTCAACTAAAATAAAAAGACAATAGAATAATATTAGTCCAATTAATTTAAATATATTTTAAAACTACAAAGGCTCCATCATTTCACAATGATAAAAGATTGGATGAGAAATGATGGAGCCAAGGATGTGGTCTAACTTGAACTGTTGAACATCAACTAACATCAAGCTGTGGCTCTGTTATATTTATAGTGCAAATTAAAAACTGTGTGTAAACTAAAAAACTTACCTTGCGACGTTCCTTCAATTTTCTTTCACTGACACTATATTTGGGCATACGTTTTTTTTTCTCAACACCAGGTTGTAGTATAGCATTTTTCATCTCCTTGTCTACATCTATCTCACCCAGTTTACTTTTTAATTTCCCACTATCTTTATCTAGTTGGTCAAATTGAAATAGAGTTTTTTTTACTCTATTCATAATCAATGAGTTATTCCAACGCATTTCCGCAAAGAATTCATCGAATTGTTCATCGATTTTCAACTGTTTAAGCTTTCGTTGTAATTCTTCTTCTTCAAAAACTTGATTATCAAGTTCAACTTTTTTCTTATGGAAAAACTCTATTAATTTGTTTTCATTACCTAAAATTAAATTATAGCGTTGTAATACTTTATTACTGTAATAATTACAGTGATTCGATACAATAATTAACACAAACACAAATAAATATCGTAAATATCTAACCTAAAACAAATGGGACATCTTCTTCATCAATTAATCTATCTTTCTCATAAAGTTCTTCATCGCCTACTGTATCAATTATAAAATTCATGATTATAAAATGTATTTATAGAACAATTATTAAATATATTTGAAGGAAAAACACGAATTTAATATTTTATTTAAGTATACATTTATAGCACAAGTCAAATTAACCATGCTTACTTGACAATTTACTTTTTAAATTTCCATATTCTTTTTTTTTTTTCTTTCTTCTTGTTTATGGCTTCAGTATTTAACTTGCCAGTGTCAAAGTAAAAATATATGGTTCAATGTTAAAACATTGTCAAGTAAAGATGAAGATGAAGATGAACGCGAGTGATTCATCAAATGATGATGATGATAGTGAGGTTGATGATGATTGTTTTAGTAAAGCGGCGGAAAGCCTTTACTAAAACTTCAGAAGGAGTCTTGGAGGGAACATGAAGAAACACGTTTCACAACTTTAAATTACTTGTTTATACTTGATCAACTTAAAAATTATTACTGGATAACAATTCCACCATTATTACACATTAATATTTATGAAAAACACAAGCTTTTCAAATAATCCAAAATTGCGCGTCCTGTCAGTTGCAGTTGCCCGCCAAAACTCAAATTTCCATATTCATATGGTCGTTGCGTTTCGTTAAAGTTTTTTTTTGTATAATTGGCTTAGGAATCCTATTCCATTCCGAGTTTTCAGTTCATTGTTTATCATGTTCTCAGTCAGTGAATGAATAATAAAGACCAGCTAGTATATGAGGCTGAAGATAATGATGACGGTTTTATTTAGGCGGCGAAAAAAACTACTAATATTTCCGATGACAACGAATTTGATACACAGTATTTTAAAACAATTGGTTACATTTAAGTACATTAGTTCATTTGCACAATCTAGCATTTTTTACTATAAATCTTAACTGTGTGGATTGCTGATTTATTTTTTGTCATGTGATATTTATTAAGGGGATTGGGGGATGGGGTACCGGGAAAAAGTAGATCTTAAACAGACTATCAGAGTGCAATTTACTTGTCTCATTCTTACATTTTATAATTCATAAATTTGAGAAATTCTGTATAAAAGGTAACATCGAAAAAAAATGGCGTTTTGTGGTTTCTTTTAAAAGCGATTCCTTTACCTGTACAATCTCAAACACTGCTGGCAGTTATTTCCCCGTCCCCCAATACCACCACAAAAGGGCTTGATTAATTTAAAAATATATTAAATATTTAATATTTCTTGTTTACCCATTTGACTATTGTCTACGTAACGCAATTTGCAAAAAAGAAACAATTCAAAGTGGTTAGGTTTAAAATAATTATTGAAAAACTCAATATATATTTTTCCAATTTACGTAAATGTGATCTTCTTTATAAAAAAATATACAGAATAAAAATATCGCTTAAATTTTCCCTCATGAATAAACCGAACCTAAATCAAACAGGGAAGCAAAACCATATACAACATAAACAAAGATTATTAAAGTCACAGGTTGTAAAATGTCTTTTTTCATTTGTGTATCAAAACAGTATTATAATTTAATGCTGGTGTTCTCCACCGAGGTGGGCCTTGAACGTGCTGTATCGAGCAATCGTGCGCGGCGTGGGGTCGTAACATTGACCTACATTTTCACGGCCTATCCCGTGATGTCAGATACAGAACCGCATCATACCACCCCTACAACTAACTAGCACCTACAATCTAAATGGTATTGTCGCCTCATTATAATTCTGGTTGGCTTAATTTTAAAAAACTACGGGGATCACTATCATAATATAGATATTATAGATTAATAAGAGATTATTTAGGCGATCGTGGTGTAGAGGCAGTGCAATGGCTACGTAAGCCAGTGGCACGGGTTCGTAACCACTCACCGGTACCAATGTATCTTTGATATGTCCTGTTTCTATAATACATGCATTTTAGTAGCTTAGTATAAAAATGTATAATAAAAAAAGTCTATATTAGTGTTTAGTGATCCTAGGCGGACACATACCCTAGACCGCATGGACAATGGACATCCAAGCAAGCATTAAATACATGTTAGTAGGATCGTTAGGATCGTGGCAAGTGGCGCTCTATTGTCGCTGCCTATCGCTGTGGGCAAAAAGCGTGACAATTTAATTTGATTGATTACTTATTCGACAGCTAGGACAATCTATCTAATAAGGAACATCTTTGATCTAACAGTTCTAGCATATGTTTTAGGTTAGGTTTGGGAACTTTAACTTTTATTACTGTGACGCGATTATTTATGACTTCGACTTGTCCGATGACTGGAAATACTGGCAGTTTACGCATGCCACAGTCATCGTCATTATTGGGGAAGAGCTTCCAATTTTAACGAGGAGAATGTGCAAGTACCATACCTACTTACTAAGCGATTACGTTGTGGTTTTTGAATACTTCTTTACCTTGATTCTTTGAGTGCTTTTCCAGTATAAGAGCAACCACTTCTAAAATTTTAATAAGCGGTCTGATTTCATTTTGTTAAAATTTTGTTGGCTAATTTAAAATTAATTTAAGTCACTTTATTATGTTTTTTAGAAATTTTTCTCTTCGTTTTTGTGGTATAAACTAGTTAACTTATACAGCAATCACATCCATCCATGCCGGCCTAAATGGAACCGGCAACTTACAAGCTAATCCCGAAACGTGACTAATTCACTTCACGGTCTGTATACTTGTATGTGGTGGTACTACCCCGGATTGGCAGACTGGGTACCACTGCCTACCACTATTTATTGTGGCTCGACAAATGACAGCATTCCACCTGATGTTAAGCGCGACTGCAGAATAAAAGAAGGATCTTTCCTACACCGCTTTGGCTAAAATTTTTCCACAGCATACTAAACCACTACTTTACCTAGAAGTGGGAGGAAAATATTGTACGTGAGAGATAAACATACGCGCCGTAAAAAATAAAAAGATGCTGAGTAGTGATAGTAAAACAGTTACTAAACCGAAAGTCCCTGGTTCAAAACCAAATGCCGATGCTGGTGTATCTGTAATATAATATTTACATACTTTGGTCGTCCACGGGCCGACCGCGCCACATCAATGAACAATAAAATTCATTCCCAT
The DNA here is from genome assembly GCA_905220615.1 of Tinea trinotella. Taxonomy (NCBI): domain Eukaryota; kingdom Metazoa; phylum Arthropoda; class Insecta; order Lepidoptera; family Tineidae; genus Tinea; species Tinea trinotella. The sequence continues at coordinate 12,400,668 of HG992312.1, forward strand.
TTTGTAAAAATGTTACGCGGTCGCTGTTAGTGTTAAAAACAACTCCTATTTATTCGGACAATGAGTTTCTTGAACTGTTAATGAAAATAAACATATATACCTACATATTAATAAAAAAAAGATTCAAATAGGTATAAAATCAATATCCTTTGTAAATGCGTCGTCCAGTGGTTAAAAAAAAAGTAAAATAGACATTATTACAACTATGCCTAAAGTATGTTGTTAAATGATTTCGCTGATTTCTTTAAACCATTGCCCTAAGCTTAAAGATTATTATAGACTAAACTTGAATCAATATGGTCAAAAACTTCATTTTATATTTGTTTTTTATTTTGTCACCTAGTAACGTATCCCCTATAATCCCTTATAAACTACCATTGTATATTTACGATTTCTCTATTCGCGGCTTATTTACAAAACATATACGCCGCGAATAAACAGCTTTTACTGTATCAATACTTTGTAGACTATAGAAGCATAAAACCCTCTTCATCGTCACGATTCCCAACACATTCACTGTTCTATTTCAGACGAAATGTCCACACACAAAAGTGTATTAAGGTTATTTTTCTTCGCGGAAAATCTGTGAAATTATCGTGATACTTGTTATAGGACTAAGAAGAAACATTCCCAAGGTTTTATCCCTTACTTAATCCTCTTTTCCGTACTTAACTGGGTCGTGCCTTTCTAAGATAGGATGAAAGGAATTTCTTTCAGAATCAGTCTTATAATTTTTAAATAGTGAGAATTTATGTTTAGAGTCAACAGTTTTTTTATTGTGACTCGACATTTAACAGCACCCCGCTTGATGTTAAGCTGGAACTAAAATATAGATTCTAACAACAAAACAAAGAAATTCACTCTTTATTTGAATTTAACTACCTAAGTATAATTCTGCAATGAATGCTTAAAGTTTTGTCATTCAAAAACTTTTAAGTAGAAAAATTAGTTTGTATTTATAAACAATCTAGTCAGATTTATTTTAAACATAATTGAGTTAAGGTTGAGTTAAAGTGAGATCAAAGGCATTTTACAATGGATAAAATGTTTGGAAACCCCTAAAATCTGTCAAACTAAAATAGATTAGTAAAAGGAAAAGTTAGGAAATTTAAATGAACACCAAAAGTTTTATAAAATAATATATATTAATATATAATATAAAATTGTTTATGTTATGAGACTTTTCTTATTAAAAAAAAGAAGAAATAGACGCTTTCTTTGAGATGCTTATAACAACCCTTTAAGAAATAAGACAAAGGAATCTGACATTGGAAATAAAAATATATTGCATTATTAGCTTTGTTTTCATTTTTAAATGTAGGAATATCGACAAGTGAATTTAAAAAACCAGCCTAAGTGTTTTCTCTATTTTTCAAACGATGCGTGAAGAAGCACCTTTGGCCGGTATAGTGACGGCGACTGGGGCAACCGTAAAGACCCAGCTTTTACAGTCGTCGGCACTCTTGGACCTTCTCTTGCTTACTATCAGGTGGGCCACCATAAATAAAGAAATATATATACGAGTAAGTAGCTATAAGCTTAAGAGCTGCTTGAACCGGTATAAAATAAAAACTTTACATAATTTTAATTTAGGAGTTGTGTTCTATAAAAGCACATACATGTTAGTAAAAAAATAACCCTTTTGTTTGCTTTCAAATTATAAGGCTAACTTATTGCATACGTTCAAAAACCAAAATAGATAATATTCCAAATGCTATCCTACTATTATTATAAATGTGAGTGTGAGTTTGTTTGTTACGTTTTCACGCAACAACTACTTAACGGATCACTATGAAATTTTGTATACATATTTTTGGAGGTACTAGAAGTAAAGTAAAATGCTTTTATCAAAAAAAATTACTATAGTTTCCAATTGACTATAGTTTCAGCTGTTTGGAATTTTTCTATATTTACTTTTATTAGCGTCTGTAATTTTTATATGAGTTATCGAGTTATAAATACAAAAAAGGTATATATAGTCGAATTTTATGGCCTTGTTATAAACCTAATTTTACGCAGGTAAAACCGCGGGCACAGCTAGCAATAAATAATTGAAAAATTGAACATTATAATAAAACTGTATACGAGTAATAACTCCACAACAGCAATCACCATGATATTAAAAAAAATATCTTGGAGAGAAACCTTATTACATCGTAGGCATTTAATGTCGTCTAAGGTTTCTCCAATAAATATACTTGATTCCGAAACTTGTCGCAAAAAGGGCTCAGAGTAAGAATAAGAAATGGCTAAAGTTTTCCTGTTGCTAAGTACGTTTTACTACAAGCTCTTTTGCTGACTTCGATTGGGTTAATAGATTTTTTTATTTAAGTTGTAAGAAAAAATAATTTTATTTACTCGTAACTATTCTTGTATTTTATTTATTATAGATTTGCTTTTAGCGGACAGTGCCTTAACAAAGCAGGCGTATTTTCGGCGCGAAAAGGCGTTCAAACGAACGTATGAATTTGATACGCGCGTATGGCGCCACGTATATGAGCTTTTCGTATATACGTACGCGCGTATATATTCGTATAATTACATGTCATCAAAATGAGCTTATACGCGCCTAAAATACGCCTGCTTTGTAAACGCTTAATATGTAACACATCAGGCGTTTGACGACAGGCGTGGACGAACGGTTAGCGATTGGTTTGTTGCGCGTAAATGTCCCAGGTACGATTTCCGACCGGAGCAAATATTTGTTTCATAGCTTTAACTTGTAATATTTAATAATGATATTAAATATCTGTTAATTAAAAAAAGAGGTTGATATTTGCTTCGGGTCTGGTTATCAAAGAGTAGTAGGCAGTGGTACCCAGTTTGCCGATCCGGGGTAGAACTACTACTTACAAGTATACAGACCGTGAAGTGATTTGGACGCGATTTAGGATCAGCTTCTAGGTCTCCGGTTCCAACTAGGCCGGCATAGAGGATGTGATTGCTACTCACGGTTATTGAATTGTAGTAGCAGTGGCACCCATTCATGGACCACATTCTAGCTTAACATCAAGCGGGGTGCTGTCATATGTCGACCCCTAAAAAAATGTCCAGATATTAAAAGGACATAATTCATTTTGGTCTTTTATGTACTACTTTTGTAATGTCCAATGATGAAAAAATATACAAATTGTATTTTCGATATAACAATTTTGCTTTTAATTCTGTGCAATTGAGTTATTTGGAAAATAAGATATGGATTTTGTATCATATCTCAATCAAAAAGACACGCCATATTAACAGTTCTGCTTTGAACTGTCATAATTATAGTTTAATAATTTTGCACGCCTAAACTATGCAAAATAAAGGATATATTCCAATTAAATTGTTATCTTCGTACATTAAACTATTTTAGAATGTATATGCAACTGTTAATACAATTAAGCCCAAGTCCCCATACAAAATGAATGATGTTTTCTCAAATTGTCTAAATGATAAATTGATGAAATTAGTTTATGTACTTTCTACCACTAACTTTTCATTGTTGTTTTGAAACCGGAAAACAGGAAGAAAGTGCAATGAAGCTAGATTTCCCAAAGGCATACAATTTTCTGCACGGACATTTTTCAGTCCCTATACTTACCACATGTATTATAAACTATTTCAGTTTCATAGCTATTATGTATTATTATGATTAATACATAACTATAAATCGATCAAGCATCAATGAAATTGTCACGCCTCAGTTCCGACAGGGATAGGCAGAAACAATGGAGCGTCTCTTTTTGAGATTCCAACAATTCCGAATTCCCACGCTCTTCGTTATGGACACTGCGAATCCCTGCTTTTTTTATTTTTTTATTAAGACCTTGATTTTCTGGTGATAATCAAGAAGAGGTTCAATAGCGCTGACGAATGAAAAATCTGTCAAATCTTAAGGTTTTAAGAATGTTCCCGATTTGACCGAGAAATCTTCTGGGTTGTCCCTTGTCCCTACTTTATCCTTTTAATAATATTTTATAATATCTGATTTTATAAATATCGTTTTAGTAAATCTTATTTTCATTTAATCCATCACTGTACTCGAACAAACGCAATTCTGTCACTACACCTCTTTCAAATCACATTTGTTACACGTTATAAAACATTATAAAAAATTCATAAATAATTGACTGTGCATATTATCCTGCAGAAATCCGCCATGATGAGAATCTGATGAAGTGCGACTAAACCATAATTTCTAATAACATTGCGAGAGACGGATTTCCTCTTTCACATTTCCATGCAATGTGTTTCGATAAACAATTGATTTTTCCTACCACAATAGATTTTATAATAGGTATAAATACTATGATTTTTACATGAAATAAAAAACAAATAAAATTTAATTACAGTGCCATTAAATCTAATTTTATGTATTAAATTATAATACCTTAATATTGAGTTCAAAGCCAAAATTATTGAAACGAATATAATCGTTGATGGACGTGTTCTCTATTCAAATTCGACAAATGTCAAACCTTTCATTTGGCGCGTATTATTAACTTAAAATAGAGTAATAACCTTTAACGCTTTATACATAAGGGTGAATTTTAATTATTTAATGTCAAACGTTTTAGGTAACCCATGATGACATGTTGTTAGCTTGTATGAAATTAATAGAGAATACAAAATGTAATTAAAATTCTATAAATAAATTGTACCCAAATTAATTGAGAATTATTTTTTCTTGTAAAATAAAAGTTGATCGTAACTGTTGTTTGTTGATTCGATATCCGAAGCAAAAACTTTATTTTCTTATTAGGTAATATAGGGGAGCCCTCAAAGAAAATAAAATAGCTAACAAATGTTAGGAACTACGGAACTAATTATACCATTATTCTTTAATCTTCATATCGAAAATTTACCGCTACACTCGAGTCTCAGTAACCTATTCTTACCATTTTTTTTACATTTCTATACTTAGCTACTTAAGTGCTTGTATCATAGAAACAGAACAACCAAAGTACAAATCAAAGATACAGTGGTACTAGCAAGTAGTTTTGAACCCGTGCTCTCGGTTTGCGTAACTATTGCACTGCTACTACACCACGGTAGCTTCAAACATAATATTATTCCAAAATTAATTACTCACTCCCTAAGATGTAATATGAAGTAAATTATGTGTATATAATTAGCTATAAATATAACCTAGGTGTGTATCTGAAAAGGGTCCCTTTGTTAAGTTTGTCCTTTGTCCTTTACGTGATCACATGCCCAATTTAAAGTACTATGAGCCCACCGCCTTGTTATTCAAGCTTGTTAAATGATATTGATGCTAAATAATGAGTTAGGTAGACAAGTTAGAGGTTTCTATAGTTATGTAATACTAATATAGAAAAAACATTTAATAATAATGATAATATTTTTAATTCCAGTAGTAATTTATTAAAAATCGTTATTGCCATACAGTAGCAATTCGTTCTACATAGTCTACTGGCACATACTGGCATTACCAACTGTGTAGGATCCCTCAAATGCAACCTTGGTTGTACTACAGTTTTCTTAAAAAATGAGCATTATTTTTTACAAAATCACTTATATCAAAGATGTACATACATGTCAAGGGAAGGATACTTAACTGCCGAAATAAGGGCCTGCAAGAGTCTAATGGACCCGCTTTGCATATAGCTCTAATGCATTTTTTTTGGACCAAAAATAATCTAGTGACATTTACACAATTACCTCATATAATTAAACCTAATCGGCTATTTTTATTCTATTCGTCCGAATACCGAATATCTGGATCGGCCGAATAACAAATACTTAAGTTATATGTTCTATATATCAGATGTGTGATAAAAAGAAAATATTGATAATATTCAATATTCAAGGTCACCGAATATTCGGTATTCGGCGTATGACCTAATAAACTATTCGTTTCAAGTCTAAAAAAAGGCTTTGTTCAATTAAAGCCTATATTATGCCTTTAATGTGCAAAAGCTAAAAGGGCCTATGCGAAATAAATGATTTGATTGTGATTTTTGAATCTGCGGGCCGACCGCGTAACTACTCGTAACTGACAATGAAAATGAGCTTCGTTTTGATAGTATAACTCAATTAAAGAACTTCAAAATTAAAATTGCGACCGCGCAACACACTGAGAATCGATGTTCTTTTTCATTAACAGTTCAAACTCATTAAAACCCCTTGTCCGAATGAATAACATTTGTTTTTGACACTAACAGCGACCGCGTAATTTTTTTGACAAATGGAAATAAACATTGTCATTACCATTGAAGTTGCGCAGTTCAAATTGGCCCTCTTATTAAAAAAAATCCATAAAGCTCGATAGTACAGGTAAAAAATGCGTATAGGTAAGTAGGTATTAAAATGTCTCCCGTATGATTAAAATATTTCTGACCCTTCTCTTGAACGTAAGAAAAGAACCCTTTTGCTCTATTTGGCATTTTGTTAAAGGTAGGTATATCGCAAAATCGGACATTTCGTTTTTCGTTTTATTTCCTATTATAAGAAAAGGGGACATTTTTAATTTTATTCCTATTTTACATGAAAATCTCTTAATATTTAATTTAAATGTGGTACTAAACTAAACTAGATTATCATGCTTTCATACTTAAAGGAATAGCCAGAGACAGCGTACTGTCTTTTCCTATTGAGATATTTTGGCCGGCATAGTGACAGTGAATGAGGCAGCTGTGATCTGACTCGGTTTTCGTCGGCACTCTTGGACCACCTCTTAACGTTTGGTCACGTGATGTATTTTTCCGGATAGGTTTCTTGATCATTGATCAATAACATATCTCATTATTTATAAATATGGCCTATTTATTAATAATGAGATATTTTGAGCGTTCTAATATCGCCAAACGTGTCGTTACCTTCTTAGTTTTCAAAGGTAATATAATACATTTAAATAATAAATATGGACTCGACCAGTCTCACCGGAGGATGTGCAGCAGCGTCCTTTTAACGTGCTGTGAGTAAACTACGATCCCCAAACTGTTTTCCGCCTCTCCAAAAATACCCCACGACAAAATACCGCTGAATGCAACAGGCATCTTGGCGTTCTAAGGGGGAGGCATAATATGTTCAGCAGTGGACGTCTTCCGGCTGATGATGATGATATATTTGGACCCCTATCGTACTTAAATATGTATTATCAATGTGTACTACGGTTTTAAAAAAAATTCTTTTATGTGAATGTTTATCACCGCTGTGGTGCCCAATAATGCTCAAAGGTGAAAGGTGACGGGGTATATTCTAGTGATAGGTGAGGACTCGAACACAAAATTTGACTCTTTTGACTCTTTACAACGCATCGGTCGATACATTCGAATGCTTTCGAATGTATCGAAAGCATTGGATTATTTCTATACAATAGAAATAATCCAGAGTATTATTTCTATATCTTTTGGAGGGATTCGATAGTATTCAATTCTTAACTATAAAGCCTTAATGTAAAGATTAAGGATGTGGAGGAGGTTAGAGAGTTGTGTCGGGATCGGGAAAAGTAGCACTCCGTTGTCTTTGTACACGTGGGAACTGTGGCATGATACTCGTAAATTAAAATTGATTTATTGGTTAATTTACATAATTTATAGGAGAAAAGTTTTTTTTCATCAAATAATAGCCATAAAAAATCTAAAGTATTACTTATGTATTTCTATATCGATTCGTACGTATTCGAACACCTATTTTTTATAAGAATCGCCCATCACTAGTTTATTCATATTGCATTCACGTTTTCAATACTTGTAAACTGGTCAATACAACAAAATTGTCTATTTGTATATGCCATTTAACTGAGGCGATCAATTGGAAAACAAATTCACATTTAACATTCGCATGGACGATTCTAAAAACGTTTTATTACGTGTTAAAATCGTATAAAAATGTTTTTGTACTATATTTTAAAAGTGGTAGGTAGACAGTTTGTTGCTATTCAGCCTGGCCAGCATAGTGATGCGATTGTTAATTGCTTACGAATAAATTGACGAAAGAAAGTTTTAAATCGGGTGTGAATTATTGCGATAAACAAGCCAGAACCTGGAGGGTATTTTCCGATCAAATCGGAGACATCCTCAAGAAAGCTGGGTTGCCTAGTGCCCCATCTCAGGATCGTAGCAAGTGGCACTCCATTGTCACTGTCTATCCCTGTGGGGAAAAGGCTGACAATTTGATTAATTGTTAAATAGGAATTATTAAAAGTACTTATTGAATTAAACAAATTTTATGCAGCTTACTATCGCGTTAATTTTTGGTTATTGATTTTACAATTTTTATTATTCCGACATTTCCAGAGCTTTGCAGCAATCGTGACCAAAAAGGAAAATCTAAGAAAAGTACTTATGTAAAAAAATTAAATAAGAAAAGAAAAAATATATTTATTTTTCCATATTTCCTTTACAAAGTATATGGAACCTGTGTTACTTGATGCCTTGTTTATTACCCTAATACTAATACTTTTAAATCGCGCAGTATAAGGATCGGATGCCGGGACCTATTATAAAATTCTTTATTAGTTATTTTTGAATTTCTATTTGTTCATATTCTTCACAATCCAGTCTTTGAAGGCGTACACTCTGCTATAAACATCTGGATATCCTTTAGCACATGGCATCCCCCAAGAGACAACGCCCACCAGCTTAGCATCTTCCACGAGAGGACCACCAGAGTCACCCTAGAAATAAATAAACATGGTTACGACTGTGGTGTAGTGGTTGTGGAATGGCCTCACGAATCAAGATCTTTCGGTTTAAAACCATTCGACGAAACAAATGTATCTTCGATAATTTACTTCGATCGTCCTGTTTCTAGCTTGATAGCTTATATATAATTCTGATGATAGCTTGACATATAAATGTAATTTTAAAATAAGATAATTTTTAATAATAGAACGACTTAATATAATATAGTTGTAATTGCCACTTCAGCTTGCAAATCCCACGAGCTATGTCGGTAACTTTGCTTAGTATCCTCGTTCCGGATTCTATCGCGCAAAGATACTCCAAGTATAGAGCTCTCTCCATTGCCGGCTGAGCGACTCTAAGCTTTTCCAATAGCCCGACTGTTAAGGACCACGTCTCAGTGCCATATGTTATTACTGGTAACACCACACTGGTCGAATTTTGACCCTTGTTTTTTCGATTTCGATTTTGAATATTTGAATACGGGTTAAAATCTCCCGTGTGTAACCTCTGCAGTAGTAAGATGTGTTAATTAATATTCAATCTCATAGACATGCGAAGTGAAGGGGTTGATGAACCCTTAGTTCTAGGCAATTAAGCTTTAGTTTCCAAAGGTGACCGTACCCAACCGCAAAATGTATGTACAAGTTTGTAATGGACGGTTAGCACAGAAGAAAGGCTAACTTTGAATAATCAAGAGTTTAACAATTTTGGACACGAAATTGATATAGGTAATTAATAATATGGATAAAGTTATCAATCAATCAAAATAGATTGTTGAACAAAAAAATTACATAGGCATATTTCGTTACATTTTTTTAGGTTAGATTTCTTAATTTCCGCATTTTGTCAACCAAATCGGCTGTCAGCCTATCGTAAAAGTTACGGCCCGACGATTCTTTAAAAAACAATCGACTAGTGGAATGATTTTCTAGACCAAATGTTAATCTTTTAAGCGCAGCATGATAAGGCATCTTTGGCCGGCATAGTGACGGCGACCACGGCAATCGTATGATGAAATGGGATTTCAGTCGTCAGCACTCTCGTTGCCTTTGCTTACAATCAGGAAAGTCGACATCAGACGTCGCGTCTTAAGAAAAATATACTGAGAGCAAAAGCCTCTCTTCCTCGTTCACTTCTCTCGCCTCAATGAAATTAATATCGTTTATTATTATTATTATTATCGCTTATTAATATCGATATTATTATTAATCGCTTACGTGACAAGCCCCTTCTCCCGCTTGAGTCAAAGTGCAAATCTCCGAACTATCCACCAAATTGAGGTTGCCCAATTTGTTGAGACATTCTTCATAACTGAGGGCTCGTAACTTTATCATTTGAAGTTTATTCGGAAGCGAACCTGGATACTGTGAAAGATAAGTAATAAATATAAATAGGGACGTAAACTTTTCCCTTAAGAGGAAACGTCACGAATAAATTCTTAGGAAATCCTTAATAAGAAATGATACTTATAAAGTAATAGAGCCAGTATGAAGAAAAATGTAAAAGCGAAAGTGTTCTTCTAGGATTTTGAAAAATGAGTCCCCATTGCTTATTCCCGTGGAAATAAGGGCGTGACTCATTACAATATGTATTAAACAAGTATTTGTTTAATAAGAGAAATATTATATGAATTAAACAAATTTTATGCGGCTTACTATCGCGTTTATTTTGGTTTAGATTTTACAATAGTAAGTCCGCATAAAATTTATTTAATTCAACTATCAATGTTCACGCAAAATCTAAGAAAATATTATATATTAAATTGAAATATGTTTTTTGAATATTTATTGTGTCTCGACATAACATGACTGCATTCCGCCTGATGGTAGATATATAGATAGATAAACTCTTTATTGTGTAAATTAAAAACTTAAAACTATACACAAGATGCAAAACAAAATGGCGGCTTTATCACCAACATGACAACATGGCTGATTATTCCAGGCAACCAAAGGAAAAACAATGTAAAAAATAAATAAAATAACCTGCTTTGTTAAATACAAGAAAGTCTAGGGGTTGTGCAAATAATATTGGCCATAAATAAACGAGTAATTACTTATTATTGTATATTACGAAATTCACGAATATAAGGACATCCAAATCAGAGACATCCTCAAGAAAGTTGGGTTGCCTAGTGCTTATAACCGTAAAGCTTGTATGAAGAGAATTGTGAATGTGAAGGAATCGAGGGAGTAGTGTCAGGATCGTGGCAAGTAGCGCTCTATTGACTCTGCTTATCCTTGTGGGAAATTTGATTGATTGATCTATAAGATTGTACTTCGGTCCAATAGGTAACATTCTAAAATACTTAATCAGTGTCGCCTATAACAATAAAGCTTGAGTGAAGATAATATTGTGGATGTCAAATAAGCTAGTGGAATTGAGTCAATCAATCAATCAAATTGTTACGCCTTTTTCCCAAAAGGATAGGCAGAGACAATGGAGCGTCACTTACCATGATCCTTACATAACTCCCTTGCTTCCCGCACATCCACAATTCTCTTTATACAGGCTCTGTGGTTATGGGCACTAGACAACCTAGCTTTCTTGAGGATGTCTCTGATTTGGTCGGAAAACACTCTCCTGGGCCTGCCTTGTTTAACGCATCCATCCACATCAGATAAAATCAGTAAATAAAAAGCCATAAAAACTGATATTGTGATATTGTGATCAGTACAAATTAAATACCATCTCTACAATATAAAATAACAGTATGTATACATACGTACATATATTTCTGGGAACTAACACCTGATATAATAAACGAGATTTCCCATTCGCCATTCCTGATTATTAATCTAACAATAAAATGACGGTGATTGCATATTATTGTTTAGTAATGACAAATAGATTAATTAAATTTGGTCAACTGGGCCTTTTTGATCACAAAGCTAATACAGCACCCCTGTATTAAATCAGAAATATGCGACACCAAATCAAATATTAAAAAAATATAGTGCTCATAGCCGTTGAATCTGTATCAAAAGAATTATTGTGGACGTAGGGGAAGCGACGGAGTTGTGTCAGGATCGTGGCAAGTGACAACCGTAAAAGAGACGGGTTTTCAGTTATCGACGCTGTTAGACCTGCCCCTGCTACTATCAGGCAATCGAGATCAGATGTCGCGTCTGAATAAAAAAACTATAAATATCGTTTCATATTGAAAATAAAAAAATATAAAAAGGTGATGATTTTCCAGCTTTCGTCATTTGAGTGTTAAGTCGAAAATATTGTCTGATATTCTATAGGATAATTTTCCCTTGTAGTAAGAATTTCTGATTGAAAATCCAATACAAATTGACATTTCAGAGAAGATCATGAAGATATTTCTTTGTACGTGAATTTTTGATGAAATATTTAAAATATCTGAGAGCACTCGTACTTCAGAAGCTTTATAACACAAAGAATAAAGGAACGATCAAAATTACAATTTAAAATCAATCAATGAATGTTCTCGGCGGCAGTCTTACATATGAATTGCAATTTACCTCGGCATTTTTTTAAATGACTCGACATCTTACTTGTCTAATAGTAAACAAGAAGAGTTCCATGAGTGTCAATGTTTGGTAAAAACGACGAAGTTCAAGATTGTCTCAGTCGCCGTCAATACAAGTATGTCAGCAGATATGCTTTTTTACGCCTCGCCTTGTTGAAGGATCCAAGGTGATAAACATATGGGCAGGCAAAGCATTTCACTTGTCGATTCTTCAACAAGGTAGATGCGGAAGGAATAAGGTAGGATAAAGTATTAAATTGCCTACCTATGTATTCTCTCCATCCTATAATCTTGGATCCATCAAGCGATGCGTGAAGAAGCAACCTTGGCCAGTAAAGTGACGGCGACTGATGCAGCCGTGAACCGAGGCGTCTTTTTTAGTTGTTGGCACTCTTAGATCTCTATCTTACAACAGGCAGGTTGAGGTTCAATTAAAAAAATACTTACTGAAAGTGTACCCCATCCTGTAAGTAGAAGTTCTGTTCCACTTTCCGTATCTCTATCGGGTAGACTTATGGGCTTGATTGTGTCAGTAAATACAATGTCTTCTGAGAGGCGAAGAAGAGCAACATCGTTCTTAATGAGGGATCCATCGTAATCTTCGTGGGTAATAATTTTTTCGACGGAGTAACGTTCACCACCATATTGAAGATTGTTAGTGCCGACCACGACTTTTATTAGAGACGGATATTGACTGAAAATTAAAATAAATAAAGAACTGATCACTTTTCTACCAATTAACAGTTCATTAAGTTTATTTTTATTATTATTATTTAGAACGACTGGGGCAGCCGTAAACATGACTCAGTTTTTTCAGTCATCGGCACCTCCTCTTGCTTACCATCAGGCGGGTCAAGGTCAAATGTCGAGTCACAATAAAAAAAATTGTCATATCTAATCAAAGTAATCATTCCTTCTGACAACTTTCGAAAATCTAAATAAATCTACAACATACTTGACAGCACAATGTGCGGCTGTTAGAATCCATCTTTTATCAATAATAGACCCTCCACAGAAATGCGAATTTAAAGCAGATCTCAATGACACTTGGTATGGTATGCCGCCGTCTGGTGCATCTTCGCCGCCAACGATTCGCGAGTCAAATGTTTCAAGTAAATTTTCCTTTAAGATGTAACCTAAAATTATATTTTTAATTAAATATATCTAATATACTCGCACATATGTTAATGAGGGCCAATATTTAGGCTGTGGAGAGCGCAAAATACATCGAATAGTAGCTATTAATATTTTACAGAACATGAAAGATATTTGATCAGATATATTGATGAAACATTCAGATGCCATTATATTTATATATATATATTATGTATAAATTGTAAATAAATATTAATACTTTTTTGTGAAACACAACAAAAACATAACTAAAATCATGCACAATAATTTTTGCACAACCTAAATTCTATAAGATGTGTAGAAGAATCATAATCTCCGTGAAGCGAAAAACTACATTTTTTTATAATTTAAATTTATAAAAATAAAAGAATTATATAACATCGTGAAAGTGGCATTATGTCTTAAGAAGAGCCTGTCCCTGCGTTCAACAAGATAGGTAGGTAGGTTTTCTTGGCTTTTAATCCTACGTTTCGAATGCTTTCCAACGAAATGCTCCATTGTGTAAACGCAGGAAGACTAGGTTAGTATATTTACTATGATTTCATACACGAAGTATATAACACCATCTCGAAGAAAGCGCTCGAGGCCATACCGGAAATCGAGTATAAGAAAATGTTTCGAAGATTGTAAGAAGCATTGGTATGTAGGCATGTATTGGTGTCGAAGGGGAGTTAGACAAAACGAAATGAAATCAAGTTTGAAGAATCTACCGTTCATATTTTATTTGAAGTCTTAGTACTTTTTTGTAACAAGGGGAAACAACAGTATTATTGTTAACAGTAAAGTATTTCCCGGTCAAAGAGAGCACATTCATAAAATTATCGTAATAATGTCTAAACGTTCTGTGACCATAAGCAAGGAGCTTTTATGAAAATATTTGTGAATGTCATCGAATCAGTAAAGAAAAAGTGGCATGTGGTAAGGGGTAAGTGGTAATTAATTTGTAAAAATATGCGTAAAATCATTGAAATATAATTGGAATAAATACATAATGTATACATACCATTAATAGAAAACAAAGACAATACAAAAATTATACAAAGTTTTAACATATTGTTTGCTAACAAAAGCTTTTATTTAATCGTACAAACGAACGAATTATAATTATTGTCAACAATTATTGCGAAATTCAATTTCCATTTCATTTTATAGTCAGTTGAGGTATTTATCATAATTGACGCTCAAGTGATTTCGTTTCGAACGATTGTCCCGAGTTTAAGGACTTTATCGAGTGCTAATAAACGATTAATGATAACGACTCGAGTGTTTTAACTTAAAATCTTCGTCCTACAAGTACTCGTATGTGTATTCATTTGTATTAATTTTAGAAAAAACATAGCGACGGCGACTGAGGTAACAGTTAGATGAAAGGGTTGTTTTTAGTCGTCGGTGCTCTTTTAAACTCCCCTTGCGGTAAGAAGGCAAGTCGAGGTCAGATGTTTAATCTCAATAATAAAAAAAAACACAATACCTAGGTATCTATAGGTAAAAACATAATACCCAGGTATCCAATGAAGAGTTTATAAGTATATGCTAGACATTCTCAGCCGGTTAACTGTCGCTTCGTTCATTTTCACAAATATTTTCATACATGGATTTAGGCACGGCGGCGGCGGAACTACTTTTATTTAATTTTTATTTATTTTATTGTGACTCGACATCTGACCATGATGATGCAAGTTCATAAAACAAGTAGCTTTATCACTTTAAGTGGGGTTCACTACTTTCAAGTGTTGGCCTAGTTGCTCTAGCCCAACCAAGTTCGAACTAGGCTGGCATAGTGGATAATTACCCAGCCTAACTTAAGTAGCTTAACTTAATCAGGCGGGCGGCTGACGTATGTCGAGCTACAATAAAAAAAAAACTAAAGAAAAGACACAATTTTGTAGGGATGTCGTCGCGCGTCTGTTCCTTGTTAAACAACTGACAAGTGGAATGCTTTATGCTCCCTTATAATATATGGTGCATACAACTTTTGATCCTTGAAGCGAGGCGTAAATGTGTACCTCAGGCTAGCGTAGTGACAACGACTGAGTAAACAATCTTGGACCTCCCCTTGCTTAGCTTGAGGTAAGTCGAGGTCAGATGTCGAGTTACGATAAAAAAATTATACTTCATTATGTAATAACAAAGCGTCGATAAACAATGGAATCAATATGACACGTGCCAATAACGTATTCCGACGTTTTCTATTCATGGGGTATTCTTAACGCCACTTCATATTCTGCGATTCATTTCAATTCATTAAAATAAACTTGACGTCGAAATGTAACATGCTATTTGCATATTTAGAGAGAAACGTTTTGCATCCCATTTACATACTTAGGTGTTTATTTAGACCGTGAACAGTCTTATATTAACTGGTGTAAGATCAAAGAACGGAAGTGTCTTTGGTCGGCAAAGAGGCCATCACTCTATAATAAATAAAACCGTTATTAGCCGTCGAGGATCTTGGACCGCTCCTTGCTTACCATTATTGTGGTTAGCAATAAAAAAAATATATACGAAATTGCATTGGCTTAGCGGTCAGGTGTTAAGCAACAAACACTGGTATTTTCTTAGATTTTGGGCGAACATTGATTAGAGAAATAAACAAAATTTTATGCGGCCTACTATCGCCTTTATTTTGGTTATTGATTTTACAATTTTTTATTATTCCGACGTTTCGAGAGATTTGCAGCCATCTCTTGCAGCCAGATAATAAAAAATGGAAAATAAACGCGATAATAAACCGCATAAAATTTTGTTTAATTCAACAAACACTGCGTTCGATCTTTGTTTTTTTTTCTATCCGATTTTCATTAGTGATTTATAAATAGATAGAAAGTTTTTTTAAACCTATTATACCATTTTATTTCCTGGCTGTACTTATAGTAATAAAATCATAATTTTATTCGTCACCGATCAAGCCGAATTTCATTTATATTTCAAAGTTATTTTTCATCATCAGTGGTTTTCTAAAAGGATCGCTTTTTCCGATTCATTGGTTGTATTGATTGATATAGACATATATTCATATTTTGTTCGTGTCATTGTAGTCTTTATGGTTATTCACAGAAGGTCTATATTGTTATGATGAGTCGTCAAATAAATATGTTGTCATTTCAGATTATTTTCCGATGTGCCTACCTATAGGTCTATACCTATAGGTATTATATAGGTCTTGGGGTATTTTATCCTTCAGATAAATTACATTTTTCATTAATACGTTAGGTAACTATTTATTTAGTTTATTTTATTTAGAAAAAGTTTCCTTATAAATATACTATTAAATTTCCGAGTCTATTTTGTCTGTCGTCGCCATCGCCAACTCGTAACTTGCTCTAAAATATTTATCATCTATAATTTGAATGTTTTCTCCGCTACAATTTATCCTGAAATAGAAAAAAAGATTACCCAATGATTTTGGAATTAGAGATTTAGCTTTACAATTTAAATTGCTTTTAACACCTCTACCTTCTTAACCCTCTCCTTCGAGTGCGTCTTATCTCACAGGCACGACAAACAATATAATTCTTTTTAGTTTGTCTTAAGTTTTTGGCTTTTTTGATTTTTGCATATTATGTGGCTCGACAACCGCCTGATGTTAAGTTGAAGTGCGATCGATTAATGGAGGTGACGGTTACTACGGGTAAATAACTGAGAGACACACAACAGGCGACAGGCGTGGACGAACGGTTAGCGATTGGTTTGTAATGCTTTTATTTGTAATATTTAATTATATTAAATATTGCAAATATTTGTTAATAAAAAAAGAGTTGGATATTTGCTTCGGGTCTGGTTATCAAAGAGTTGTAGGCAGTGGTACCCAGTCTGCCGATCTGGGGTAGTACCACCACTTACAAGTATACAGACAGTGAAGTAATTTGGTCGAATTTCGGGATCAGCTCGTAAGGTGCCAGTTCCAACTAGGCCGGCATAGTAGATGTGATTGCTACTCACAGTTATTGAACTCACTGAAGCTTAACATCAAGCGGGGTGCTGTCATATATGTCGAGTCACAATAAAATAAAAGCTGAAACACGCCATGGGTGTGCTGAAATCCGTCCGAAAAATCCGAAATTGTAAGTAAGACATCCTGCAATGCTTACTACAAAACAATGCCTTACCAATAATAGCGAATGGAAAACTCATACATTTTCCCATGTCACTCGACAACATCCAATTTCCTGCCGATGTCCACGCAAAACGTCCCAATGTAATTAAAGTTTGCAATCACATGTCAAAGTCTGTATAATTTAGTGGACGTAATAAACACGATACTCAAAATAACACATCTTTTTAAATTGCTTCCTATTATTTTTTCGTGGCAAATGGCGTTTTTTTTTATTGTGACTCGACATATGACAGCACCCCGCTTGATGTTAAGCCAAAGTGTGGTCCATGAATGAATGTCACTCTACAATTCAATAACTGTGAGTAGCAATCACATCCACTATGCCGGCCTAGAAGAAACCGGCAACTTACAAGCTGATCCCAAAACGTGACCAAATCACTTCACGGTCTGTATTACTTGTAAGTGGTGGTACTACCCCGGATCGGCAGACTGGGTACCACTGCCTACCACTCTGATAACCAGACCCGAAGCAAATATACATCTCTTTTTTTTTATTAACAAATATTTGCAATATTTAATACTATTAAATATTACAAATAAAAGCTATGAAACAAATATTTGCTCCGACCAGGGATCGAACCCGGGACTTTACGCGCAACAAACCAGTCGCTAAACCGTTTGTCCACGCCTGTCGTCAAATTGATGTACAAATACATTATGGCCACTAGACATTCTCTACCAGTTGACCTTAGGGCTCGACAGATAGATAAAAAGGGAAAATATGTTGAATAAAATTTTATGCGGCTTACTATCGCGTTTATCTTGGTTTTGATTTTACATTTTTTAATTATTCCAATGTTTCGAGAGCTTTTTAGTCATCGTGGTCACGGCAAAACTGAGGTGTTGGTTAATGCTGTTATTGTTCCCCGTTTGATTTCTTGATTTTGTTTTTCTGTTCCCGGTTTAATTCAATTTTTTGCAAGAATAACTGACAGTGTCATCTGGTTTGGCAGTTTGCTGGACTTGAGACTTAAGTTTTTGTATTATGGGGTCCCAGGTGTTAGTTTTTTTGGTTCATAAAATTTGTTTGATTCATTAAACAATGTTTGCGCAAAATCTAAGAAAAATATATGGTGCAAAAAAAGTAACAAAATAAAAAAAACACGATTAAGTAGGGGATAATTTTTCTTCCACAAGAGACTTGTGGATGTGGTGTTTTGTTTTAATCTTTCATCGATTAAAATTAAACACCTTGCCGGTAGTAAGTGGTTTTGAAACGGGGACTTTCGGTTTGCGTGAGCATTGCATTACCACTACACAACGATCGCCTCAATATATGCTACAATATAAACATATTATATGTAGGAATGTATATACTCTATGATGTATTGCACGTCTCGGCGTCCACGGGGTGCAATTATTCTGACTACGACATGACTTAGCACTCTAACAAATTATATCTGACAGCGCATGATTGAACAATAATGCCAGGGAAGAGTATGTGCACCATATGATGTTTTATTGGTAAATATTAAAATAAAAATTGTTTTTACACATTGAGGCTCGACATATGAAAGCACCCCGTCGGTGTTAAGCTGGAGTGATGCGATATAACTGCAAGAAACATTTATTTCTAATTATGCCGGCCTTGTTTACATTACATTATTGTTTAATTACATTATTGAATAAGTTATTTTAAAGTTTTAATTTGTATGCCTTTTAGGCGCATCATAGAGAATTTATTTTATTTATCAATCTTAATGTACCTATGTTTGACAAATAAATGATTTTTGATTTTGATTTTGTTAATACCGGAAACTTACAAGCTTATCCCAAAACACGACTTAGTCACTTCATGGTCAGTACACTTCACGGTAGTACTGATCAGCAAACTGGGCAAGTTACCACTAAAACCAGAAACCGTTAACTAACCTGAACCTGATTTGTCGAATCGGAAGACGCAACGTAGGCAGGTCTTGGTAGACTAACAATATAGTAAAATTCACGAATAACCGGTGGATGCAACTGGCATCTTGTCGTTCGGAATGGCGTTCTAAGGGGGAGGCCTATCTTGAGCAGTGGACGTTTTCTGGCTGCTGATGATGAAACGTCACCCCGAGAAGACCCTTTCCTTCTAACTGCTCTACATGTCATTATGTCATACACTAGTTTCATAAACATGTAAGTAATCTAGAAAAATATTACCCTCAAAACAAATTAGTTTTCATTTAGCAAGATGAATCCATAATAGACATGAAAACTTTCCACAATTTTCTTATATAAGTATGCATTTTGTTTCACATAAAGTAATTTAATCTCATAACAAGGGATTTTCTCCCCCTTTGCTGCTACGAATATAGTCTACATAGTACTAGACTCCGCTTATTAAATAGTTGTTTTAAGAGTTCAATACATTTTTTTAAACAAGGCAACTCACGAGCTGCTCCCAAAACGTGACCAAATCACTTCACGGTCTGTATACTTGTAAGTGATGGTACTACCCCGGATCGGCAGACTGGGTACCACTGCCTACCACTCTTTAATAACCAGACCCGAAGCAAATATCCATCTCTTTTTTTATTAACAAATATTTGCAATATTTAATATTATTAAATATTACAAATAAAAGCTATGAAACAAATATTTGCTCCGACCGGGAATCAAACCTGGGACTTTTCGCGCAACAAACCAATCGCTAAACCATTCGTCCACGCCTGTCGTCAAATTAATTAAAGTTAATATACTTTTAATTTTATCATTATAGAATACTGTATTTATAATTGTAGTATTTACATCGCTCATAGAACCGACAACCTATGGGGAAGAAAGGTTCTAGAGTGGAGACACGAACCGGAAGATGCAGAGTAGGTAGGCCTCCTACTAGGTGGACTGACGACATAGTGAAAGTCACAGTTAGTGATGTAACTGGAATCTGGGGCCTCTAAGGGGGAGGCCTATGTTCAGCAGTGGACGCATTCTGGCTGTTGATGATAATGATGAATTGTAGTATTAATTCAGAAAAGTAAAAGAAATAATTTTCCAAAAAGTTCCGAAAATGGATATATTCCCAGAGCTTTGTCGTCTATGGCTATCAACCCGCGGGAGGCGTAGTCAACCGAATACGTGAAAATAATTTTGTACAATATCTTTATAAAGAGAAACTTTACGAATCCAATATAAAGTTTACGCCTTTCTGTATTATTTTATATTAAAATGATACAAAATAAGAGTATAATATAAATCTTGAAACTAAATTCATTAATCGACGACAGGCGTGGCCGAACGGTAGGCGATTGGTTTGATGCGCGTAAAGCCCCGGGTTCGATTTTGTAATAATTAATAAATATATTAATTATTGCAAATATTTGTTAATAAAAAAGAGGATATTTGCTTTGGGTCTGAATAACAAAGAGTGGTAGGCAGTGGTACCCAGCCGTGGTAGCTACCACTTAAAAGTATACAGACCGTGAAGTGATTTAGTCGCGTTTTGGGATCAGCTTGTAAGATGCCGGTTCCAACTAAGTAGGCAGTGGATGTGATTGCTACTTACAGTTATTGAATTGTAGTAGTAGTGGCATCCATGGATCACACTTCAGCTTAACATCAAACGAAGTGCTGTCATATTATAATGTCGCATCACAAAAAAAAATATATTACTTGGTACACTAAATAGTGAATTAGTGAGAAATACGTAAATCCCGTAATCTTGCTCTACATAAATCCCTGGTCGCTAATGAGCGATTGTAAATTTTTCTGTCC
This sequence comes from Tinea trinotella, assembly GCA_905220615.1. Taxonomy (NCBI): domain Eukaryota; kingdom Metazoa; phylum Arthropoda; class Insecta; order Lepidoptera; family Tineidae; genus Tinea; species Tinea trinotella. Next base: position 12,421,747 of record HG992312.1, read on the forward strand.
AATTTCATTACTAATCTATATAGTAATGATAATAACATTGAAATATTCCAATAAAAAGCTTAAAAGTATTTAGTTCGCCTTTTTTAAACTTTTTTTTTAGTTTTTATTGTGACACGACGTTTGACCTCGACCCGCCTGATGATAAGCAAGAGGACGTCCAAGAGTGACGACGACTGAAAAAACGAATAGTTCACGGCTGCCTCAGTCGCCGGCACTATGCCGGCCAAAGGGTCTTCTTCACACATCGCTTGAAGGATCCAAGGTTATAGGATGGAGAAAACACATGGGCTTGCAAATCATTCTAATAGTTTGCAATAAAGATTCTAGTAGTGCAATATAGAATTTTTTTTTTCATAGGGATAGGTAGAGATACTAGAGCGCCACGTGTCACGATCCTGACACAACTTCCTCGCTCCCCTCACATCCATTCTTTTCATATAAGCTCTACGATTATGAGCACTAGGCAACCCAAATTTCTTGAGAATGTCTGCGATTTATTTATTATATTATTTTTCATATTTATCTACTAATTAATACATCCAAAGCCTATTAAAATATTTTACCGGAATATAAATAAACTCGAGAAAACAAGAGTTTTGGCGGGCAACTGTAACTAACAGGACGCGCAATTTTGAATTATTTGAAAAGCTTGTGTTTTTCATAAATATTAATGTGTAATAATAGTGGAATTGTTATCCAGTAATAATTTTTAAGTTGATCGTGTATAAACAAGTAATTTAAAGTGTTTCTTCGTGTTCCCTCCAAGACTCCTTCCGAAGTTTTAGTTTTAGTCATCTTGTGATGAATCACTCGCTCATCTTCATCTTCATATTTACTTGACCATATATTGAACCATATATTGTTACTTTGACACTGGCAAGTTAAACACTAAAGACATAAACAAGAAGAAAGAAAAGAAAGAGAAAACATAATATAAACATTGTTGTTTGTTTGATATCAATAGACAGTAGACTTTGTATTGTGAATTTGGAGACAAGTTTTATTCAGACTTGTAACAGACTAACCCGACTTAATTCAAAATTTATACTGTTTATTTGTATGTGAATTTCTCTTTGTTCAATATGGACCAGAATATCTTTGTGCAACGGCACTACCGTCTAACTTATTCATGCGAGTATCTCTAGTATATAGAGAAGTCAATCCTGGCCACAGTTCGAAAAAATCACTTACGAAATTTCATATGTATATTTCTTCTATCCGTGTGCATGTTTCTTTTAAAATCTCAGTCGTTTAGAAGGAGAATCACCGCGAAAGAGATTTAATTTGGATCCATTAAGTAGAGCTGCAAACCCGGTACGTATTTTTTTACTTTTGGACAGGACGACTTCAGGCGGTTTTAATTTTTTCAATATAACTAAGGTTATTACAAAATTAATGATGTAAAAGTAGTGGGCTTTCAGTTGGTAGTTATTAATAGTCTGCTGATTTATTAAAAGAAAATAAAATATTAAAATAAAATATATGTATACAATGTCATTGTCTTGTATCAATATAAAATATCTTGCGAAAAATATTTTACCTTGCCGCGACAATAGAACAAGGTGGTTACGCGCAAAATCATCCTGCGAAAAGCAAGTGAAAAGAGGTGCAGCATATTCTGTCATAAGATTAGATTAATACATTATTGTATTTATTCGTGATAATTTAATTTTCCTTCGACTGTTTCGAATCGATATTTTTGTCGAATACGCCAGAATTTCTTCATGTTACCCCAGTACCTGTTTCCACCAGTCAAGCGTACTTAACATGTTTATCTTCTACGTATACGAGTAGGTTAACTAAAGGAAACTGTCAACATAGCTTGTGTGAATATATAATTAATGCAAGATTAATTCTAGGCTTAGGTTTTACTTTTAGGATTTATTCTTTGACAGACAAAATACCCCAGTATCATATATCAAGAATACATTGCAGGTACTAATTTAGCCTTGATATATGATACTTTGGTCGCCCAGTTTCTATGATACAAGCATGTTTAGTATCTTAGTATAGAAAAATTTTGCGAAAATAGGGAGAGGGTACATTTATTTGTTTGATACTTCATCATCATCATCATCAGCCAGAATGCGTCCACTGCTGAACATAGGCCTCCCCCTTAGAACGCCATTCCGAACGACAAGATGCCAGTTGCATCCACCGGTTATTCGTGACTTTCACTACATCGTCAATCCACTTAGTGGTAGGCCTACCTACGCTGTGTCTTCCGGTTCATAGTCTCCACTTTAGAACCCTTCTTCCCCATCGGTTGTCGGTTCTTCAAGCGATCTGGCCAGCCCATTGCCATTTCAGCTTGCAAATCCTACGAGCTATGTCGGTAACTTCAGTTCTTTGGCGAATATCCTCGCCTCGTTCCAGATTCTATTGCGCAGAGACACACCAAGCATAAACTTAATAAAGCTTAATTCCTAAGTATTATTTATCATCAACATTAATATCACACCTCAGGTCCGACAGGGATAGGCAGAGACAACGGAGCGCCAAGTTTCACAATTCTGACACAATTCTCCATATTCTTTCATACACGCTCTTTGGTTGTGACATTTGTTTTTTTTAGTGAAATTGTAAAAAGATTTTCTCCCAATCTCTCTGTATATTCTCTTGGGTAAATTATTCATATCTATTTCGTAACTGTGACTAGATCCATCCATATTGATAAGTCAAGCTTTTTACTCTTAGCTCTATCCGACCATTTGGGAATATGAAGGACAAAAATATATTTTGCATATCGATAGGAATGTGTATTAGGTAAAAAATTTACATCGTAGGAAGGAAAGGTCTTTAAATTCTGCTGATTCGGTCGACAGAATGATTTTTTAAATTGTGACTCGACATATGACAGCTCCCCGCCGATTCAATTTGACGTGTATAAAAATCGAAGTATTAAATTTGAAGTATTTATAAAAATCGTATTTAAAGTATTTCAAAAATGTTTGTAAAAATCAACGGTCTTTAGAAAATAAAATTAGTTTATCTTCAACCTTTAGAATAACTTGAAGGCTCTTTTTTATTGAGCATAAAAATCTAAGAAAGCTTCAGCAGCAAAAACTTGTTACAATATGCTGAATAGAATTTCTCACAAGCGATAAAAGTTAAATGACTATTTGAGTTTAAAAGAAAAATAAAATGTAATTCGATAAATTGCTCCCATAAAAACAATTTGGACATAACGAATTGGCAGCCGAACAAAGCGATTATGCGTGTCCTTTCATTTTCGATCAAAGGCGACCGTGGTGTAGTGGCAGTGCAATGGTTACGCACCAATGTATCTTTGATATATATGTACTTTGGCTGTCCTGTTTTTATGATACAGCACTTTAGTAGCATAGTATAGAAATGTAAATTTAAAAAAATATGTGAAGCGTTTCTGGTCGGCATAGTACCAAGACTGAGACAAACGTTAGTCTTCAGCGCTTTCGGACCTTCCTTTCCTTCTCTTTTCTCCTTTCTGCTTTCTTTGCTTATCAATAGGCAAGTCGAAGTTAAATCTTAAATTATAATAAAAAACATTTGCCTTTTATTAAAGATAATTTCTGATCAAGATATTCGATATTGAGATCTAAAAATATTATGTTTTATTATTCAAAACTCAATTCGAAATATTTTTTTAATTTCAGTTTAAAATTTTCAAATTTTCTAAATGAATTTACTTAAAATGGAATATGATTTATTTTATTAAAATAGAATTATATTTATTAAGAATTTTATATTGATCTAATTATAAGGTTTGGGGTGACATTTAGATATATTGTATATATACATATATGTATATATTAAGTACATTTCTATACTTAGCTACTAAAGTGCTTGTAACATAGAATCAGGACAACCAAAGTACATATATCAAAGATACATTTGTACCGGTGTGGTTTTGAACCCGTGCTCTCGGTTTTCGTATCCATTGCACTGCCATTACACCACGGTCGCCTTATATTCTGTCTATTTTCTATCCGACGCCTATATAGTTAGTTATATTATAGGCATCCTATGGTTGTACTAAATATTTTATTGATTTATTTTCATTCATTTCTATAGCAGTGGACAGATGATGGCTGCCATGGCGACGTGATTTTCAAAGTGAGATTTATAAGAAATGACTTACACGACTTTAAGTTGATTTAGAACTTCTTTTATCACGTCATTACACTGACTCTAACATACAAATTTCAAAGTGAATTGGGTTATGCTCATATTGAAAACTTGATGAAAGATTTTGCCCTTGAACGCATCTTTAATACATCACGACTAATCTATGTTATCAGCTAATAAGGTTAGATAAGGATTTTGCGTTATAAGATGTGAAGATAGATGTAATTAAGACTGCAATTAACGTACATAATTGTATTCCCGTAATGTGTAAGTTAAATTAAACTCTGAACAATAATTCCTAGTAGACATAGACTGTGGTGTAGTGGTCAAACTGATAATTCCCAGTTCAAAACTATTGGCAACCAACCGTCAAGTAAGACTACTTGACTATTTTACTACCAGTAGACACTGGTAGTAAAATAGTCATACCAAGACCTGGCAATGTATCATTGGTATGATAAATGTACTTTGGTCGTCATGTGCCTTGATTCTATTCATACATTATGGCGTCAAAAAAGCAGTAATATTTGACATCTTCGTAACCAATAAGAGAATAATAAATCAATAGGTTACCTACGTTGATTGGTTACTAGCATCGATGGTTACTAGCGACCGCGGCGCAATTTCACTGCTTTTCTGTCGGCATAATGTATTAATATAATATATTTTTCGGTTATTTAGGGAAGCCGGTTCCGACTAGGCCGGCGTAGTGGATAGAACTGCTGGTTGGGTGACCACCCACCGTCTGATGTCAAGCTAAAGTGCGATCCGTGAAGCTCCTTTTAAAATTATTGTGGATAGACATATGACAGCACTTCGCCTGATGTTGAGCTTATGCGATTGTGATCCCTTAACGTGCATAAGTCACTTTACAGTTTTTTTTATATTTTTTTATTGTGACACGACATCTGACCTCGTCCCGCCTGATGATAAGCAAGAGGAGGTCGAAGAGTGACGTCGACTGAGAAAACCGAGTTTGTTCACGGCTGCCTCATTCACTGTCACTATGCCGGCGTTTTGTACTTGTAAGTTTTTATACTTGTTACTACCCCGGATCAGCAGACTTAAAATTACCGAGTTTCTACTTTTGTTTACTACAGACAAGCATAATTAATAAATTATTAATGTTGATGCATGATTTAATTTAATAAATGTTAGTTATCTATGTAAAGGTAAAGTGTCCTTTATCAATTGTTAATTGTGACGTCAAAGAGTGGTTGGTAAACAAAGCAGTTTCTATTAACATTTTAGTGTGGTTAAGTGTAAAGGTGAACTTTCGAAGCAAGCGACAATGATAAGCGACACATGAACAACGCGACAACGTTAGGTGTCGCCATATTTCATCGCACTTTCATGTCCTCGCTAATAAACGTATAAAGCCTCTACCACACAGGCGCGTTTTTATCGGTCGGTAATACCGGATATTAAAATGGCTACGAAGTCACACACTGCTGCGATAATAACAACGCAATAGAAGTAGGACGCAGTTGTGTGCAAGGAATCGGGACGTATTATCGCGATAACGCATCCGATTTTATCGACCGATAATAACGCACATGTGTGGTAGATCTCTGATGTCTGATAGATGTCTAGGTTAAATCTTTGTAGAGTGTCCCAATTAAAGCTACGCGAGCACAAGAGGTAGGAAGTCTTTTTAATCGCATGACATAATCGTATCGTACGCATGTACGATCGGAAATAAATGTCAATGACTTAATTATGCCCGGTTCCTATAATAAACTATCCGTTATCGGTAACAGTAACCATTAGTTGTTTACTTCAAAATTAACTGACGTTTTTCTACTCTTTTTCATACTTTATGCTAGTAGGTGGTAGTAACTTGAGATACGAGGGGTATTTTATAAGAACGTTCGTATCAAAAACAATCCGTTTGACAGATATAGGAACCAGGCGTAAGTAAACAAATAGAAGGCAGCTTACTCATTGGTCTATTAGCTGTCAGATTTTGAGATGCAACTTTTGTATAATAAATTTGTATAGTGAATCAGTAAATAGAAATTAATAATAAAGTCGCTCATTAGGACGACACGCCCATTGTGTATCTGTGTTCGAATGGTAATATTCATATGTATAGTACGTATATTTAAGTCACGGTCTGTCGCTTGCTTCGAAAGTGTACCTTTATACAAACATGTCCGTACATGTACGTCGCCGTTAATGTGTACATTATCTACGAGACCCGTTTTATCATAAAACAGACATATCTCTATTCACTTTATCGTAACGCATGTCTGTTTACTTAGTACTTAATTTGTAGTAAAATGTTGATAATTATTATTTTTTTGTCGCATCATGACTTTTTAGTCTTTTATTTATACCTAAGTTTACCAGAAGGGTTTAGTCCAGTTATTCGCATATCTCAAAAATATGTAAAGACAATAATTATTAACTTTACACAGCCCGAAGCGAGTAGAAACATCTCTTGCGTTTTATTTGCTATTTATATATTAGAAAATTGGGGACATTCTTTTAAAAAATAACAGAGATCCGCCTATAATATACAATATGTATGAAGAGAACTTTGGACGTGAAGGTTACTTAAGAGTCGTGTCAGAATGGTGGAAACTGACGCTTAGTTGTCTCTGTTTATCCCAGTGGGAATTACGGCGTGATAATAATCTCTAACAAAATGACAATCGGACGAAATATGAACAATTTATCAATGTATATTTTCATAATTAACAGAATTATAAATTTCTGTGAAAAATAATGGACAATTTTACATTTTTTGGAAATATATTTTATAGTAATAGTTCAATACCGCATAGTGCTCATAAAACGTAGGCTTTTTCATTAATTTTATGTACTCGTACCTTGAAACGAAGTCCATTAACGTATGAAATTACTAAGTTACTGTGTGCTATGTTAAATTACAGTGTTTTATTATGGAACAATAATTAAGTAGCACTATTCACTAATAAACTTTTCAGTTAAGTTTTACACAACCTGTAAAAGAATCTGACTGGATATCATGATTTGTTTTTATAATTCACTTATTAAGCCTCTACCACACAGGTGCGATATTATCGGTCGGTAATACCGGATGCGTTATTGTGATAATGCGTCCCGATTCCTTGCACAACTGCGTCCTACTTCAATTGCGTCGTTATTATCGCAGCAGTGTGTAACTTCGTAGTCGTCATAAGACATATTGTACTAAAAATAGATATCGCAATAACGCATCCGGTGTTATCGACAGATAATAACGCGCCTCTGTGGTAGAGGCTTTATAAAGAAAACTTAATTAAGGCGGCCGTGGTCTTGTGGTTATAAAATGATCTCATAAAATAAATCAAAGGTTTAAAGTTCCGGGTCTGTGTGTTAAAGAGTTGCCTAATGTATCTTTGATATACGCACTCAATTCGCCGAGTTTCTATGATACAAACACGTTTAGTAGTTATGTATAGAAGTGTTATAAATATTTAATTTAGGAAATATACCTAGGTACAAGGACTCGAGATTAAACAAACTAGATCGTCCTTTTTAATATTATTTTCAACGATTATCTTTTAGAGTTTGAGTGTGTTTATTATTGATGTAGATAGTACTCTAGGTCACCGCCCTTTATCTAAACGTTGAACCGACAACAACAATAGATTAACTATCTTCAAGGATCGTACGTGGAATTTAAACTCAAAGTTTCATGGTATAATTATATACTTAACCAAAACTTGGACTTGGAAATCTTAAGTAAAGTTACTCTAATGTGTAGATCATAATGTTCCTTATACACGAACTCTTGATAAGCAAATTTAATGCGTATGTTTATAGAGATAAGGTTCATATGAAACTGAGGTTCAGAAAAAGTGTGCAGTTAATATTGTAGTATAAATACATAATTTTCTCGCATCTGTAACTTTACACCAACTTAAGTAAAATCATAATTTAGCAAGTAATGAAACAAGCATGAAAACTTTCAGGCTCACTTTAAAAGATTAATTATTATTTCATGTTTTGAATTTATGTAGACTGCTATTTTCCAGAAAACTTTAAAGAATAATTGTTTTTAATTTTGTTTTGTCGTGTAAGGTTTGGCAAATAAAATACCCTGCTTGATGTTAAGCTTGTGTGCGGTGCAAGAATTGAGACGACTTCTACTACAGTTAAATAACTGCAAATAAAGTCCGTACAGTTGAAAGTAGTAGTATCATTTAGGTATTTAGTCAGAGGTAATTTAAAAAGTTTTCCCCTAAACGCTGTATTTCAGTGGTAAAGACAACTACCTCTAAAATGTAAACAAAAACGTTGTGAACTTTAGATTTATTTAAGACGGCTAAGCTATTTTATTTACTTAGAAAACCTTTGGACTAAAGTTAATTGAGTAATGTCGGTTTTGCGAAATCCACTTAAGTTTTTTTAGATTTACTTTTAAAACTAAATGTCTATTTTATCGGTTTTAAAAAGTTTTAATTTCGTATCGATTAGTTGTTTTTGTTTAACTTAAACAAGTTAATCAAAACTAAATAAATACATTAAAAACAAGAAAAATCTAAATAACTCTTTGAAATTATTTAGTTATTTTTATCATTAATTATATTCTCTTTGATTATACGTATTATAAGTTTGAAATATTTACTTTTACGATCAGCGTCTGAATCTGTAGTTCACCGCGTTAACAACAGTAATAATCAATATAAGAAAATATGCCAAACTTAGTAAAATAATGATAAGGCACGTTAATTTGTAATGATCTCACTGAAAAGTGTAACTTCTATAAAGGCGACCGTGGTGTAATGGTAGTGCAATAGTCACGCTAACCGAGGGCACGTATTTAAAACCACTTACTCGCATCAATGTTTTTCAGATATTATGTACTTTGGTCGTCCTGTTTTTATTTTTATTTTAACTCGACATATGACAGCACACCGCTTGATATTAAGCCAGAGTGTGGTCCATGAATGGATGTTATTGATACTACAATTCAATAACAGTAAGTAGCAATCACATCCACTATGCTAGCCTAGTTGGACCGGTAACTTACAAGGTGATCCTGAAACCATTGAAAGAACTGCTCGACGAAAATAACTACGGAGGAATTTCGATGCATGAAATAGGTGCTGTGTATTGTAGCTAAGGAACACGCCCCTCCAAGCGAATTCGCTTTGTCTGCAAGCGTCAGCGTTGAGCGTGAAAAACAAACGGCTTTATATGTATTTAAAAGGCCATAAAACAGCGCTGCAAATTGTAGCGTTATTCGCTGCGAGCGAATTTTATCGTGCGTCGCGTCGCGTCAACTAACTTGACGCTCATTTCAAGAATAATAATGTGCAGTAAAGTTCTACCGTCAAATTAGCTTGGAGACGTTTTTGCATTTGTAGTAGTGCGCCTAAGAGCGCGTTTCCATTATGTCCTGGCGGTAGATTCAAATATTACGATCTCCTATTATTATGTTTAGTTTTATGATTATTCCCAGTGGCATTCTGATTTACCATGAAAATATATTTTATTCATTTTAAAAGTAAAGTCGATTATTTTTAATAATCGACAACAAAACGCGAGGGTGACCCTGTAATATGTAGGATTAACGAAATGTCGGAATAAAACGTTTGATTTACTACCTTTAAAAATATATATATTTTTTGTAAAAGTTGTTTATTTATTTATTTGCTGACTGTACACTACTACAAAAATGTGAAAAGGTAAATCAGAATTCCACTGGGAATAAGAATAAAACTAAACATAATGGCAGGAGATCGTAACTGTTAGATAATTGTATTGTATTAGAGAATTGTTGATGTAAGGGAAGCAAGGAAGTTGTGTCAGGATCGTAGCAAGTGGCGCTTCTTTGTCTCTATCCCTGTGGGAAAAGAGCGTGATTTTAATTTGATAAATTAAAATTATTGAGTTAATATTAAATTATCAAATCAAGATGTTATGTACTCCCGTTTACAAAACATCTTACAGGATAAAACGGATTACCAGATGATTATTCCTCTATGAGACATACGACGCTCTTCTTAAGCGACATTCTCAAAAAAAAAAGTTTTTAAGATCGATTGGCAGTGTCCATAACCATAGAGATTATAAGACAAAATTGGATGAGAACGAAGCGAGATAGTTGTGTCGGGATCATGGAAACTTGCACTGTGTTGTATCTGCCTATTCCTGTGTTGATACGAAGGTAAACATTAATTTTGATTTTGTTAAAATAAAACATAATAAATAGAATTTCTCAAAAAATTTATTCACATATTTACAAAAAAATATTTATATTTTTGGATTATATATTTTATTGAACTTATATATTTTATAGTAACTTATAAATAGTCTTTATATTTTCAGTGCATAAGAGTTAATTTTTATGAAAAGAGTGATTTTCTTTAAGCATTACAAATTTATAGCGATTACTAACATTTATATTATATAAATAGTGGTTATGTTAAAGTTATAAACATTTTTAGAGCATTTAAAAAAATGTATCTTCAAAGTATCGAATATGTAAAATAATTTAAAAATACATATTTTTAAAAAAAATTCTTTACCCCAAACAAAAGAGATAGGCAGACTAAGGATGGTCATTTATCCAGTCTACCGAACCGGGGTAGTGCTGTACAATTTCAAGCGTACAGACCGGGAAGTGACTTGGTCGCGTTTCAGATTGGAATCAGCCTGAAAGTTGTTGGTTATAACTGTGATTCCTACTATTAGTTATTTAACTGTAGATGTAGTCGCCTTTATTAATGGACCACACTTCATCTTAACATATGACAGTGGGGGCGGAGTACTGTCATATTATAAGTAGACAATAAATTATAAATAATGACAAATAAGTTTAAAGAAAACATGTAATTAAGGAGACAAGTTTATTGAATTTAAAAAAAATTATGCGGCTTACTATCGCGTTTATTTTGGTTTTGATTTTACAATTTTTATTATTCCGACGTTTTGAGAGCTTTGCAGCCATCGTGGTCACGGAGAGACTGAGGTATTGGTCGTCCTATTGGTTGATCCTGTTATTGTTTCCAAAATTACCCCGTTTGACGTTTTGATTTTGTTTTTATCCGCGATAAACGCGATAGTAAGCCGCATAAAATTTGTTTAATTCAATAATCAATGTTCGCGCAAAATTTAAGAAAATACTATGAGACAAGTTCGTTTAATTTTTCTTACCCGCAAAATTATAGAATAAAAACTATATTCGCTACTTTTGAAAAGAAAACTAGACAATGTCATATTTTTAAGCCAGTATATTTCCCAACTTCAATTACAATTTAAACTGTCCTTGAAAGCCACCTTGCACTTGAATTTTATAAATTAAGATTATCTTTTGAATATATTCAAGTAAAATAAATTGTTATTTCAAAATATATTTTTCGTAAAGGTTTTGTAGAAAATATTGTAATTTCTTTCATAGAATTTTCGAATATATTTAAATACCGTACAACTAATTGAGATTTAGATATACACTAAATTATACATCAATATTTTTTTCATACTTTCTAATATAGGATTTTTCTACAGGTTATAAGAATATCTTGCTTTCCTTGTCAGACATAGTAAAATTATGCATTCTTCTTAAGTCCAATTAAATTAATCTCTTTACATTATTTCTAAAAACAATAAGTTTCCTTAATTTCAATCAATCAAAGTGTCATGCCTTAATTCCAATAGGGATAGGCATACACAACACCACTTCCACGATAAATGAAAAGAGATTTAAAATCATCTTCAGTATCAGCATTGAGTAGAAGTGTAAAATGGGACGACCCACAAGTTTGTTCCTCGATCAAATACTTGTAAGCGAAAAAGTTGTGTATAATTTGTAGTAATATCTAAGAACATTAAGCACACACATCCAAATAATTACAATACATTGATTATTTAAAACACATGTTTAAGGCAATAAATCTAATTACATTTAATGAATAAATATATCTACAAAATTCTAAATTACATTCGACTACAGTTTAATAAGCGTAATACGTTAACCGTGATGGCTTCATAAACTTCATTTAGTCTTAAATTTCAATTTAATATTACACAATAAAGTTCATTTAAAAACACTAACGTCCTCACATTATAATTATGACTAGATTTTGACAAATAGGCCTTTCCTACGACTGTCTACGTCGGTCGATACAACATACAGCTCTCCTCAAATTCTCAGTAAAACCAGTTTTGGTATTCGCATGTATTATAGTTTTGCAATTAGATTTAACAATAAGATCACGCTTAAGAGAATCTGATTTAGAAGCTGCCTGTTCAGTCTTTTCGTCCAAACGTGACAAGTCGTGGATTTCGTAAGATCACGTATCCGGGCCACGATATTTCACAATGAGGTCCAATTCCTCATCGGGTTGAACTGTTCGGAGCTCGGGTTGCTTTCCTTCATATTTATTAACAGGTCTATTTGAAGATTTGTTTTCAATATTAACAACAACATCAGCAACGTATAAGTGGTCATCAGGGGATTTAACTTCGGCATCTACGTCATCGCCAAAAGCAGATTTTTGTGATTCGTCTATATCTCCGTTGTTGTTTTTTTTATCTCCTTCTAAATAATCATCTTTGGTGTCTTCATCTTCATCTCCACTGTTTTCTTTTCCTTCTAGAATCATCTTGTGGGTCGCTTCTTCTATTACGCTGTCGGTAGGCGCTTCGTTGATGCAAGAATGAGTTAAAGTAAATGGTAGTTTCACAGATAGTTCACCGCCGATAGCACCAAGTGTTAACTTCACTTTAACATAATAAGAGACGTAGATGGCGAATACATTTCTGTCCTCTGGCGAATCGGAATTGCAGAGAACTGTTGACGCTAGACTTGCTCCAGTCTTTGAGTAGGAATCCTCTAAGGCTATCCAGTTCTTTGTGGCACCTGAGAACATACTTTAAGTAAGAATTTGGTTTAAGAGAATTAAAATATTAATTATGGGTGTGGCTGGGGTCTTACCTCGATGTGGTGTCAGTTTGAAGGTGTCAGTTAGTGTCTGCCCAGGTTGTACAGGGGCGCTGGATCCTCTGACAAGAGCTACGACATTCTTGAATTTTCCGTTGGAGAACATACAGACATCCACATGTTGAACGACGAGAGCCTACAAAATAATATTTATAAAAAGGTTATTAGGCTTTAAATATTCAGAGATTTTAAGGTGTATTTTCTAAAATACGCACTATCAAATAAAGCTGTGGAAACTAGTAGTTTCTTATGTTTTTTAATAATAAATATCATGTTTTGATGAATAGTGCTAATGTTGAATAAGTAGGCATGAGGAGATAAAATTAAGAATTCAGAAGTGTCAGAACACGAAAAATAGAAAAGTTTATAAAAGGCCCGGAAATTCTTAAATGAAAAGTTTTATCTTTGCCCAAAATTATAAAGGCAAATAAGGAAATTGGGTGTTTGTGAAGTTGTATAAATTATGACGCAGAAATATACTTTATATCTATTATTTTCTTTTACCACAAAAATATGAATTATACGAAATTGGTTTCTTTAATTCAAAATACCTAATTATATTACAGATTATATATACATATATTAATTTAGATTTCAATATTAGTCATTGTTTATTGTTATTAAACTATTTTAAATTGAATTAGAACTGTTATTTAAAAATATGACGTCACTAGGTTCTATATTAATCTAATCTGATGGCCAACCAAAAAGGATTTATCTAAAAGAATAAAAATAATTTTTGTCTAAGAAAATTTTGTGATGAATGAATTTTTGAAGAGAATTGGATGTAAAGGAAGCGAGGGATTGTGTCAGGAACGTGGCAAGTGGCGCTCTATTTTTTCTGCCTACGGAGACACCCAGGCTGTTTACCTAACTTATTAATAACATCAATCACGGAATGTGATTGCTTGTGTTTGATACCAACGAGTTATTGATGATAGTCCATGTGAGAACTGACAATTTAATTGATTAATCTCTGTTCTCTCCTGTATATACGTCTAGTATATTCATGTATTGTTTGATAACTTTCTTTATATTAACTTTTCTCACCTTGATCCTCCTAACAGTTTTAGATGAATGATTGGCAATGACGACACCAACGCTGATTGTTTCGCCGTGAGAGTACGTCGCTTTATCCAACCACGCTTCCAACTCGACTCTGAGAATAAAAAAAATTAAAGCGATTAATATATTTAAAATATAATAGAGAATTATCTAATTGACATTTGAAAAAAATTATATAATCTTAAAGTTTTCATATACCACAGTATTAACACCAATCACGAAGAAAATATTTTCTTATTACGAAAGGAATTTATAAATCTTATGTGGATGAATGCGTTAAACGAGGAAGGCCCAGAAGGGTCTTTTCCGACCAAATCGAAGACATCTTTAAGAACGCTTGGTTGCCTAGCGTCTATAACCGTAGAGCTTGTATGAAGAGAATTGTGGATGTGAGGGAAGCGAGGGAGTTGTCTCAGGATCGTGGCAGGTGGCGCTCCTTTGTCTCTGTCTATCCCTGTGGGAAAAGCCGTACGTTTTTTTTTTAATTCATCATCTGGAAATTAAACCTTGTAAATGTGAAATGTTAAGAAAGAAGAGCTTTTATTAGCTATCGATTATCTCAATTATAGGAAACCAATCTTTCTTATAAACTTTCAATATTAAATTAAAGGAAAGCCATACAATTCGGAATCGATTTGTACTCGCTACTTAAAATTGATCTTAATTAAGGTGAAAGGTTTAGGTGTTAATACTGTGAAGAGTCTTAGTCGCGTTTCAGAATCATGAGAAGTGGTTGTAGACTTTTACAAAGAGTAACCTTTACCCATAGAACGTACTCCTGTGTCGGTCTAATGACGTGCACGATTAAAAGTAGATTAAGTACGAGACAAATTCGTGTCTCTTCCCATACAATTCACTTTGTCAGCTCTCGATCTAACTATTCCTTCCTCAGCGTATTCTATTTTTTTTTAAATTGTTACTCGACATCTGATTTTAACTTACCTAATGATAAGCAAGAGGAGAACTGAAAAAAAAAACGACTAAGCCCACTATTACCCCAGTCGACGTTACCGTCTCTGCCGGCAGGTCTATTCGTAATGCAGGTCTATTCGTGTTAATAAATATTACTATACATAGTAGACTGACAAATGACCACCAAGTCTGCCTACTACTCTTAAACTGAAACTTCTATTGATATTGATTGTTATCTTATGATACTTGTAAAAATACACAAAAGAATGTTGTAAATAATATTAGAGTGTGTGGTCCAGATTTGTGTCCCTGAAGAGGAACAGGTCGGAGGGATCAAAGGAAAGTTATTGATACGGAAAAAACGACACGTAACACTCAACCCTCCATTCACCGTAATACAAATAGATTTTTTATGTGTTTTATATGAAACTAAGCTATAAAATGTTTTTGGAAATATATTTATAGATGCCTTTGTATGGATTCAAAAAATAATCGATAATCAGAGGATGGTAGACAGATAATCTTGGAATAGCATCCACTGTGCTCTTATAAGAAAGGATTAGGACTAGCTAACAGACTAGATAGAAATATCTCAAAACAATTTATTTATTTCTGTTCTGTATAATTAAATACAAAAGAGGGCTTCAATCCATAAAGCTTTTCTTAAGTTCTTTCTTTAAGTTAATGTTTGAGTTATGCAGAGAGCATATATAAATTAAACATTATTAATATAATATTATTATATTTGTACATTTACATAACAATTATATGGCGTATTATCGTTATGAGTACGATAATATGTTGTTTGTACAAACATTGTAATATGTATGTTAATTTTTCGAAGACAAAGGTCATGTGTACGGGAGACGTGTCGAACTGTCCGTATTCACGACTTTGTGGCAGTTACTCTGGAAACTCAAGTACCCTCTTTAGCTTAGCAGAGTCTTTAAGAAATGTTCGGCCACGGTCGCCTTGCTTGGCTCTCATGTGAGAAGTCCTGCGGTGCCATCTTAGCCCATTTAATTGGACCACTGCTAGGCAAAGGCCTCTTCTCTTTTTTTCATGACTCACGACACGACACTTGGTCTATCACCACGAACTGTTGTAGGAGTCTCTTCGCTCGCCATCTCCGTTTGGGCCGTTTAGGCCATAACTTTTTCAATCGTGAGTCCACTCAGTAATCTTAGTAGTAAATTATTAATCTATAGATGCTTTCTTTCTCCTAAACTAGAACCGAGGTATTAAATAATTTTCTTCTTTTACTTTTGTTCTTGACATATAGTAAAGTAATTAAATTACATAACAAACAAACTAATATGAGTATTAATAACAAGAAAGGTAATTAATTAACTAATACATATTTCTGTTTATTAGTTGTAGTGAATTAATGCAAACACTTATAATAGGAAAGCCTTAGGAAATTGAATCAAATCCCACACGTGTTTCATGCTCTCACGAGACTCTATATATAATTACTTACTTATTTAAAATTAAACTCTAATACTAGGGAAATAAGATATAAAATCATTTGGTAAGTAACCCTGCAACCCGGTGTTATAGCTAAAATTAATAAATGTTTTTGACAGTAACAAATAACAGATGAAACACTTACCGCCCATCCGAAAGAAGGAAAGGTTTTTCGACTGTGGCTCGTGGTGCTGGCATTTCCATATTTTCTGTATAATAAATATGTTTATTTTATTATGTAATATACATGAATACTATCTCTATACTTACGAATATATAATATATATTATAAGTTTTTATTATAGGATAAGAATATTGAAGAAAAAATTTAATATTATAATTTTGGCAATTGGTCCAAATTGTCATTACAAATATTCAATGTGAGCGTATAGATTCTCGCTTGATCTTTATGTTTTTACATGACAATACTAAATTATTGTCGTTTTATACACTAGCTGACCAAATAACAGTTCTTTTATCAAAAAAACTGCGCGACATTTTATATTTATTACCCCTGCACCGCACGGCAATCCCAGAAGCAAGATCAAGACTTATAACGAATATATTAACTCATATTATCAAAGAATGTTGTAACTCATCGCATCAAAGGTGAACCCTTTACACTTCTGTAAAGTCTTAACGCAAAAAAAACCTAAAAACTTGTTTTTCTTTTAAATTTTGATGCGCTGTCTATTAAAATGAGTTACAATGATATTCCGGGCAAGTGTCAATCTTGCTTTGAATCGATATGCTAGAAGGGCTAGTTTGGATTAAAAAATTGACAATTAATTTGTAAAACAATTGCACTAAGTATTCTCTTTTTTGATCAAGCGACTACGACAGCACGAGTGTAGATTAAACCTATATTTCGGTCACAAGTCCGAAATTCTCCCTACACTACATTTTTCTGCCTATCACATTATAGACCCGGCACTCGCACGGAGAATCTATGGATGCTAAGAAATTATTATATTGTATTTTTTATTATATTCCAATGCTACTATTATTATTGTATAAATTAGTAATACAAAAATATACAATGTCGCGAATTAAGCGACAGACACCGGGTTCTAACCCCAGTTGCAGCGTAGACCGATATGCATTGTGATTGTCTCTATTTAATTTTCATTACAAATTTTTCATAGTTATGTTTCTATCTGAATAATATAAATATATTTAAATAAATTAGGTCATACGTAACAATTCAATGAACACGTACAGTATTGCACAAAAAATATACCTGTATATTTTTACTTTATAACTAACTGGATAAAAAAACATAGAGCATAACCATAGAGCTTGTATGGAGAGAATTGTCAATGTAAAGGAAGCGAGGGAGTTGCGTCAGGATCGTGGCAAGTGGCGCTCCATTGTCTCAGCCTATCCCTGTGCGATAAAAGCGTGACAATCTTTATTTGATTTGATAAAAAAGTATTTTGGTTAAAACACATTTTTATGTTAAGACGCGACATTTGACTTCGACTTGCTTGATTATAAGAAAGAAAAGGTCCAAGAGTGGCAACGACTGAAAAATTCGACTCTGATTACGATTGCCTCAGTAGGGGTCACAACGTGCAACTAGAAGCAACTAAAATTGCTTTCTCATGCATCGCTTAAAGTATCCAAGGTTATGGAGTGAATGCAGTGGTGGTGAAAGAACAACACAACACTATTTATTATTATGTCAAAGAATATAATTATGAATAGAATATTCGAATACAAATATGTTTTATAATTCCGATATCATATTTCTCTCTCAAAGAAAGACATTCCTTTGAAATGTTCCTGTTAGGACAGTCTTTGAGTATACTATATATATACAAGTATACTCTACGAATACAGGATACATATACGAAAACTACTATACAGGTATATAATATAAATGTCAGTTTTTATTTTTATTTTTATAATTTGACACGCGTTTTTATATAATTTAATCTCGATTACAAAGATTAAAAAAAACGTATTAAAAAATTAGTAATGGCAGTGGTACCCAGTCTGCCGATCCGGGGTAGTACCACCACTTACAAGTATACCGACTGTGAAGTGATTTGGTCACGTTTCGGGATCAGCTTGTAAGTTACCGGTTCTATCTAGGCCGGCATAGTGGATGTGATTGCTACTCACAGTTATTGAATTGTAGTAGCAGTGACAATCATTCATGGACCACACTTTGGCTTAACATCAAGCGGGGTGCTGTCACATCTGACACATCACATCGAGTCACAATAAAAAAAAATTGGTGGCGGTGGTAATAATAGGACTCAAGAAGCAACATTTTGAGTAAAGGCCAAGGCCAAAGTGGTCAAAGTAAAGGGCAAGGTTCATTTCCTTTAATACATCCAAGAGCGCTGACGACAGAAAAAAACGAATAAGTTCACGGTTGATATAAATCGTTTAATATTGATTGTAATCATTGGATGAACCTTCATAAAAAAATTATTTATACCAAAATTTATAAAAAATTATCGTATATATTTTTATATATTAACGTATGACATATACATATAGTATATATTCTACAGTTGTAATTTTAAAAAATAAACACTTATGATTCTCTATAAAAATATTAAATCCAACAGCATTAATCTAAAATAATTATGTATTTATATACCACACTTAAGAATAAATGTATAATAATAATGTACAATAAATCAGGATCATCTTGTAAGTTGCCGGTTCCAACTAGGCCAGCATAGTGGATGTGACTGCTACTTGTAGTTGCTTGTACTTGTAGGTGCCTCAATTCATGGAATGCATTCCAGCTTAACATAATGCGTAGTGCAGTTCATGTAAAGCTCCAATAAAAAAAACAATCACATATATATACATATACAAATTCTATTACTTATATAAATACATATAAAACATCAAAACCCCCATAGAAAGCTATTACAGGATTTTCAATTAAATCAGTGGAGCCGTGAAAATTATTAAATTGCTTCTTTACGGGTATTATTATTTTTATATTTATGAGCTATAGAGATTGGATGTACCCTGTGACTTTATTGACGAAGTATAAGGACGCTGGTACACTTTGACTTTCAATGTTTGGGCGGACAAAAACGCTAATTGGCTGTCGAACTTAAAGGTTTTTTATAGAACAATCGACAAGTGGAATGCTTCACCAGCCCATGTGTTCCCCCTTTCCTATAATCTTGAATCTTTAAACGATGCGAGAAAAAGCACCTTTGGCCGGCGGCATAATGACGTCGTCTGAATCAAACGTGAACTACATCGGTTTTTTTCTGTCTTACAAGTATACAGACCGTGAAGTGATTTGGTCACGTTTCGGGATCAGCTTGTAAGTTGCCGGTTCCATCTAGGCCGACATAGTGGATATTTTATGATTGCTACTCACAGTTATTGAATTGTATTAACAGTGACATTCATTCATGGACCACACTTCGGCTTAACATCAAGCGGGGTGCTGTCATATGTCGAGTCACAATAAAAAAAGTCGTCGGTGCTCTTGGACTTCTACTTACTCTATCAGGCAAGTCGAGTTCAATGTGCGTCTTAATAAAAAAATGTTCAATGTTCAGCTATGTTTATTTGTTTCGCAAGCGTCTATATATTATAGAAATATATATATTATAGAAACATAATATATCCTGGATATATGTACTTTGGTCACTCAATTTCTATGATAAAAGCATGTTTTATGGCTTAATATAGAAATGTAAAAACGATATCATATTCTAGAGCAGCGTTGCCGCGGAGCCAAGTTTGGAAATTTCAGTTCGTGTGTAAAAGTGTCATTATGTCAAGTGTGTAAAAAATATATCTATTTTTAGCTTACCAATATCAGCTTTTTTATTTCGGCAGGTGTTCACGTCTGTTTCCAATTTTGTTTTACTTTTCATTCTGAAACAATGTGAAAATTCGATTTTGAAACATGCAATGATATCTTCATTTATTAAATTCCTTATCGATTAGTCAAATTTTCGTTATCAATCAATCAAATTGTCAGGCTTAATTCCCCCAGGCATAGACGTCACTCACTACAACCTGCATAGCTCTGCCAATTAATCAATAAATCAAATTGTCACGATTTTTTCCCACAGGGGTAGGCAGATACAACGGAGGCAGAGGCATAGAATTTCTTTAAAACATTAAAAATCATGTGAAATACAAGTTGTGTCAGGATCGTGGCAAGTGGCGCTTCATTATCTCTATAATTAATGCCGTTAGACATTCTCTGACAGCCAAACCTTTACGACATTAAGACAGTATCAGCTTGAAAGTTACCAATTCCAACTAGATCATACTACTGCTATTAGCAATTATGTACCTAAAGTAGCAGTTGCCTAATTCGTGAACCGCTATCGACTTTAATATTAGGCAGGATGTTGCGATATCTCGATTCACAATAAATAAAACTAGTTTCACTAGTTTCAAGGCGACTGTGGTGTAGTGGCAGTGCAATGGTTACGCAAACTGAAAGCACGGGTTTAAAACCACCCACCGGTACCAAAGAATCTTTGATATATGTACTTTGGTTGCCCTGTTTCTTTGATACAAGCACTATAGTAGCTTAGTACAGAAATGTAAAAGAAACATGTTTTTATTTTTCAAAACTGTTTCTAACGGCTAATTCATGTCCTAAATACGAATATAATCTATGTTAGGATTAGTGGTGATTTTTTTGCTGCTATATTTTTGCCTATCCCTGTGGGAATTAAGGCGTGACATTCTTTTTTTGACTCTAAATACCAAGTGAAACAAATTGACTTCAATTAATAATTTTGTATTTTCTTTACTCTACACAGATAGTATTTGAAATTCAAAACAATTTTTGTCATTTCTCCGAAAATCCACTGAACTACGAATTTCCCAATTTTGACACGCTTGAAAATAAAACTACACACATAGCGGGAAATATTGAAATTCAGGAAAATTCATAAACTCCGGCATTCTCATGCTCCTGACACGTTGTGCTTCATAAAATGGAAATGCGGTGGAAATACAGCATATAGCTTAAATGCGGATGACATATTATATACGGTCAGTTGCTGGAATACTAGTAATATTTTTTTTATTGAGGCTCAATATATGACAGCATCCCGCCTGATGTTAAGCTGGAGTGTGATCCATGAATGGAGGTGCCTGCTACTACAGTTAAATAACCGTAGTGGCAGTCGCATCCACCTAAACACGACTAAACCACTTCACGGTCCGTACAATTGTTAGTGGTGGTACTAGTCCGGGTCGGCAGTCTGGATAAGGTTTATTTATTTCTATAATAAGTGCTTGTATCATAGAAACAGGACGACCAAAGTACATATTATCAAAAATACATTGACCACTAACTGTCTGCCTACCACTCTTGTTTCTACCGGAATAGTTATTTTGACACCCGTCACACAAAGCACTTTTTCGGCTCAGTTAACCAAATGTTATTTATTTATTGGTCTCTAAAAGACCTATCAAATATACAAAACACATCCAAGTTAAAATTAATCTCCCTTTTAAAACTTTTAGGTACTGGTCTTTGTGTAACTAACTGTTAACAGAGAATACTTTCCTCTTTCCTGGCATAACTGTCTGGCTTTCTTCACTTCCACAAATCTTTTCATACTAAGATAGTAAATAACATTGTGTATTAGAAAAATCAGAATAAATTAATTAATTTGCTGAATAAGGTTTTTATTATTGAATTATAACAAAATCATTTTACAAGTACCTATTATTCAATATAAACACACCTGCCTGATTTTAAGCTATGTGCGGTCTAAGTCATAACTAGGCCGGCATAGATCCCGCCTGAAACACAAGCTTTCGAGATCACTTTTAAGCAAGTTTTAATAGTCACTTCACTTAAAAGCAATGGTCGTACCCCGGACGACAGATTAGGCAATCAATCGTTCAAATTGTCACGCCTTTTTCCCACAGGGATAGGCAGAGACAATGAAGCGCCACTAATTAGGCAAATGACTATCCTGCCGACCATTATAAAAAACTCATATATGATTAAATAAATGGTCACGCCCTTATTACCACAGGTAAAGACAATGGAGCGCCATTTTCCACGATTCTAACAGAAATCTCTAAATTCCTTTACATGAACAATTCTCTTCATACAGACTTTAACCACGGGGTTATGACATTTATGACGTCACGTAAAATACGACATAACAAAAATAAGTAAGTTATTTTCTGACCAAATAGAGGTTTAAGACCACTCAACCGAATTCACTTATGAACCGTGTAATGGCAACATAAAATCACGAGCAATAATAAAAGAGGGATCAGAATCAACTCTATTCATCTATTGTAATGTATATAAATAAAAGTTGAGTGGGAGGGGGATATTTCCCATGAATTTAAGGAATTGGATAAAATAATGGAGAGAAAAATAACCCAAAAGAATGTTGTGTTTTTATTGCTAAAACGCACACGACAGGCGTGGACGAACGGTTTAGCGACTGGTTTGTTGCGCGTAAAGTCCCGGGTTCGATCCCCGGTCGGAGCAAATATTTGTTTCATAGCTTTTATTTGTAATATTTAATAGTATTAAATATTGCAAATATTTGTTAATAAAAAAAAGAGATGGATATTTGCTTCGGGTCTGGTTATTAAAGAGTGGTAGGCAGTGGTACCCAGTCTGCCGATCCGGGGTAGTACCACCACTTACAAGTATACAGACCGTGAAGTGATTTGGTCACGTTTCGGGATCAGCTTGTAAGTTGCCGGTTCCATCTAAGCCGGCATAGTGGATGTGATTGCTACTCACAGTTATTGAATTGTAGTAGCAGTGACATTCATTCATGGACCACACTTTGGCTTAACATCAAGCGGGGTGCTGTCATATGTCGAGTCACAATAAAAAAAAACGCAACATCAAAGTACATCATTCATTTTGTATGGGGACTTGGGCTTAATTGTATTAACAGTTGCATGTACATTTTAAAATAGTTGAATGTACGAAGATTACAATGTAATTGAAATATATCCTTTATTTTGCATAGTTTAGGTGTGCAAATTGATCAAACTATAATTTGAGGCGACCCTGGTGTAGTGGCAATGCAATGGCTACGTAAACCGAGTGGCACGGGTTCGAAACCCATCAGTACCAATGTATGTTTGATATATGTACTTTGGTTGTCCTGTTTCTATGATACAAGCACTTTAGTAGCTTAATATAGAAATGTATAATAAATAATAATAATAATTATGATAGTTCAAAGCAGAACTGTTAATATGGCCTGTCTTTGTAATTGACAGACGTTTTGAATTCCATATCTTATTTTCCGAATAACTCAATAACACAGCAATTAAAAGCAAAGTTATTAGTTTTACATTGAAAAGAATGTTTAGAATTGTGCTTATTACGCTTGCAAGAGGAAGGTAGGTGGGCAACGCGTTGTACAGGTAAAGTTAAAGTTGAAAAGAGAAGTTATAATATAATTTCTCTTCTGTTGAATCACTTTATATTATAAAGTGATTCAACAGAATAGTGTACGTGAACGGCTAACAATCGCGCCCTACCCACGCATTCTTGTAGGGAAATAATGTTAAATCCTAAGAATATGGAAAGAGTAGAAGCTGTGCTAAAATAAGAACTAATCCAGTGTTATTTATTTCATTTATACTATGTTTATACCACGTGTGACTGAAAGAGACAACTACTTGTACTTCAATTCCTTTCTTTTAAAGGTTGTCACTACTTTTTGCAATTACAACCACTTGTAATTTAGGTTGACTTTTAATACTGCTTAATTAAAAGTCACGTAGTAGTAAGAGTAGCGGCATAATTGTTCCGTCATCCTTTTTTGAAGCATTTTAATGTCATTTGTTATTGTGTCAAATTAGGTTGTCAAATGATCATCAAAACTAGTCACAACCTTCTAAATTACGAATGTAAAAATGTATATTCATCCCCTTCTGACTTCTTTTTAATGCCATAAGTGAAAATAATATAAAGGGTTGTATTTTGTAGCTATTTTCGGGCTCCTTCTATTTCTAAGTCCAAATTCTTTGGTTAAACCCCACAACAGTGTAATTATCCTAGTTGTACGAGTTCCCCACTCCATAGAGGAAAGGCGTAAATGTCATGCCAATAGTTATTTATTTTATATAATGCTGTATACGTGGGAATCATACACAGCAATCTACTATTTATTGGGTTGAAGGGGATCGTCGCTCAAAACAGATTGGCGGTGTGCTTGGAATTTATATCTCGGCGCTTTTTAAAGGTCCTACTCCATAAGGCAAACAATAAATTATCTTTACCTAATATTTAATGACTAAAATTTAAAATTAAATACCACTACTTAGTCTTGCCATTAATATTGTCCTTTATTTGTAGAACAATCGATAAATGGAATGGTTAAAGACAGCACCCCGCTTGATGTTAAGCCAAAGTGTGGTCCATGAATGAATGTCACTGCTACTACAATTCAATAACTGTGAGTAGCAATCACATCCACTATGCCGGCCTAGATGGAACCGGCAACTTACAAGCTGATCCCGAAACGTGACCAAATCACTTCACGGTCTGTATACTTGTAAGTGGTGGTACTACCCCGGATCGGCAGTGGTACCCAGCTGCCTACCACTCTTTGATAACCAGATAACTCTTTTTTATTTTATTAACAAATATTTGCAATATTAAATATTATTAAATATTACAAATAAAAGCTATGAAACAAATATTTGCTCCGACCGGGGATCGAACCCGGGACTTTACGCGCAACAAACCAGTCGCTAAACCGTTCGTCTACGCCTGTCGTCAGAAGTGATCCCCATATCCTATAACCTTATATCCTCCAAGCGTAAAAAAAAACAACTTTGGCCGGCATAGTGATTGCGACTGAGGCAACCGTAAACTGAATCCAATCGTCGGCCCTTTTGAAATTCTTCTTGCTTACGATCGTGCATTAAATTATATGTAATAAAAAAACAACCCGAAGTTTTTATTTATTAGTTATGCCGCGGTGTAAAAACTACCAGATATGCTACGAAAGCAACTGTTGTTGCTTGCTTAGACATACAGCCGGTTGTACCAAAAATTATAATTTACGAATTTGTAAAAAGTATCGTATAAGTAAAAGAAAAAAGGGTTGCACCACTCTTTAACTTAACATTTTAATTTTCGTTTAGCGGTAATTTTATACAGAGCTAAAGGACATCATTCATTTTGGGTTTCTATGTACTACTTTTGTTATTTCTAATGATAAAAACATATATAAATGGTAGTTTCGATATAAAATTATTAACAACCCAATTCATGATTTCGTAATAGTGAACTTAATGGAATAAGTATAAAGTAAAACTAAATTCATAAATTGAAACTTTTTTGGTACAACCGGCTGTACACACTATGCCTGCTTGTGCCTGTTAAAAATTATATTAGATATTATTGTAGGTAGATTGTCGAAAATAATTTATAAAGCTCATGTCTGCGTCATCTCATGGATGCGTTAAGCGAGGCAGGCCCAGGAGGGTGTTTGCTGACCAAATCGGAGACATCCTCAAGAAAGCTAGGTTGCCTAGTGCCCATAACCATAGAGCTGGTATGAAGAGAATTGTGAATGTGAAGAAAGCGAGGGAGTTGTGTCAGGATCGTGGCAAGTGGCGCCCCATTGTCTCTGCCTATCCCTGTGGGAAAAGGGCGTGACAATTTCATTTGATTTGATTGTAAGTAAAAACTATAGAATAGTCTTGTTTATGCATATTAATAGTTTTTTAATTATTTTATTGTGACTCGACATTTGACCTCGACCTGCCAAATGGTAAGCAGGAGCAGGTCCAATGCTGATAACTGCAAAAACCGAGACTTTACAGTCCAGGTCCGTCACTATGCCAGCCAAAAAAAAAGTGAGTACGATGATCACGCAATCCGGGAACTCCCGGTTCAGGCCAATTGATACCAATGTATCAATGTATAAATAACTTTGGTCGTCCTGTTTCTATGATACAAGTACGTTTAGTAATACCTAAGCGTGCTTTTAAATAATAACTAAATTTTATTGGGCATCGAAATCTGACCTCCATCTGCCTGATGGTGAGGTCCAAGAGTGCCGACGACTGAAAAAACCGAGTCGATTCACGGCTGCCACAGTCGCCGTCACTATTCCGGCCTAATGTGCTTCTTATTCGCTATAAAATATTTTAATTAAGGTCATTATATCATATTTTTATGATTTATATTAAATTTAATGACACATAAAAAGGTTCATGTTTCACTCGAAGGGACCGTGTAAGAGAGCCTTATCACGGTTATGTCGTGACCGTAATAAAGTGTATATCCATGTGATCTGTCATTTTGGGGTCCGAGTGTAAACTTTTATCACCCACTTATCACAGTTTTATTGCAGCTATGATATATGAAGACACTTATAATCTGACACCTTGAAATGAAACAATTTCCTAGCATCCATGGATTCTCTGTGCACCTCCGGCACCCGGGTCCATCGCGTCCATTGGGAATGTGAAAGCACCGTTCCGGACCGAAATGTAGGTTTTAAAGCTTTTTGTGACATGTCAACACTCACCTTCCCTGCCCTCACTATCTCCTCTACCCAACCAAATATTGTAAGACCCCACCAATATAATTGTTAATAAACTAGTTAAAATTTATAAATCCATTGACATGTACATAAATAATAATGTGTATATAACTCTCGTATATAAATAATAATGTGTATATTTAATTTTTAATCTGACATTAAAATTAATAATAGTTTAGGAAAATTAATTTGGAAAAGTTGATTGAAAACAATATTGCTTATGGTTTAACAACTTAGTTTGATTACAATAATATTTGTTTAGTGTTGTATTGTAGTCGTAGTAACATATTGTTGTATCAATCAATCAAATTGTCATGCCTTTTTCCCACGGGGATAGGCAGAGACAATGGAGCGCCACTTACCACGATCCTTACACAACTCCCTTGCTTCCTTCACATCCACAATTCTCTTTATACAGGCTCTGTGGTATAGGCACTAGGCAACCTAGTGCCTATAACCACTAGTAGTCTGTACACTACTAGTGGTAGTACTATCCGGGAACGGCAGACTGGGAAATGACCTCCAACTGCCTGAATAAAAAAAGGTGAGGCAAAATAATAATAAAAAAATGAAATCTTGTCCATACCTGAGTACATTATGATGTGCCAATGCGCTGAGAACATGTGGTGTTTGCGCAGGAAGTGGTGGTATTGGGTTCGAGCCCATTTTGCCAGGACCTTGCAGTACCCTTATTCCCATCCTCACAGTACTACGACGCGATACTTTCTCGTCAGCACGATCAGCTGTTGAAAAGATATTTTTTGGTGTAATTTTATTTTGGACTCAAGGCGCGACAGCACATCCATTGATTTGTAAAAAGCAAGATAGAGGAAGAGCTGCAAACTTCGGACCGAGTTTTCAGAATTACCCTCAATTGGGTAATTAATATACCCTCAGGACTGGCATAGTGATGGCAACTGAGGAAACCGTAAAATTAAACGGTTTTTTAGTCGTCGGCGTTCTTGGGCCTTCCCCTGCTACAGGAAAGATTTTTTACTAAGCAGCTTTTTTTTCTAAAACGTCTAATGTTCTTACATATTATATACATAGAAAAATACACTTTGTGTTCTAAGGACCAAGGATGGTTTCACAATAAGTAAAATTCCAAAACAAAGTAATTAAAAAAAAAGTATTTTATTATTCTACATTTATTTTAAAGCATAGAATTTTTTCTTATCTTACCAATATAAGCTCGCACATCATACGAGGTACCAATGGGTGCTCCGTGGTACTGCTTAGCGGGGACTAACTGGACACTTGGTGGTGCTAGTGGTGTTAGCTCCAAATGGAAAGGGTAAGCGTGGTTACCAAGGCGTTTTATTAGAGCTTCCTGTTAACAAAACATTATTAATTACTAATAACTCAAGATTGCAAGGGTGCCTAGTGCCCATAACCACAGAGCCTGTATGAAGAGAATTGTGAATGTAAAGGAAGCAAGGGAGTTGTGTAAGGATCGTAGTAAGTAGCGCTTCATTGTCTCTGCCTATTGTCCCTGTGGGAAAAAGGCGTGACAATTTCATTGATTGATTGAACTCAAGATGCACTGAGCAGGTCATCTCTGTAGAATGTCTGATGCATTATGGGCAAAGTCCACTACTGAGTAGACTCCAAGTTACAGAAGACACCGCGGCAGGCTCAAATAAAGATGGCGAGATGAGATAGACTCCTACAATAGTTCGTGGCGAGAGACCGCAAAATGTTGTGAGTCGTGGAAAAAAAGGGAGGCCTTTGCCCAGCAGTGGGACAAATATATAGGCTAATAATAATAAATAAATACAAAGCTTTATTTGAGTTTTGTGTCAGTAGATATAATGTTATTAGAATAAGAATAGGACGGGTTGTTAGCTAACTTCACTTGACTGATTCAAAGATGTCTTTTTCTTGACGATCCGCAAAGAAAAAGACACAATACTAAAGTGAAGTTGGTTGGAGAGTTAAACGTCACAAAATGGCGCCGATTCCGTCCTATTCTTATTTTAATTGCATTATAACAGGGTTGAGTATTGTGGCGCGATATATGACAGCATCCCGCCTGTTGATAATCTGAAATGCGGCCCATGAATAGTGGCGACTGCTACTAAAGTTCAATAATTACAATTAGCAGTCGCACCCATTATGCCGGTCTAGTTGCAAGTGGCAACTTTCAAGCAGATCCTAAAACGCGACTAAGTCACTTCACAGTCTGTACACTTGAAATTTTCCGTATTGGCGGACTGTGCAAACGACTGCCAACTGTTTGCCTATTACTTTTTCATACAGCAAATATCTGCCTCTCTTTTCTTCATGAAACAAATTGCTTTGACCGGGAATCCAACCTGGGACTTACGAGTAGCAGATTAATGCGTTACGAATGCACTACGCGGGTCTTTAAATTAACAGAAAGTAATTTTAACACTTCACCAAAAAATAAACAATAGCTGTTTTACTACAAATTATTTATAAACAAACAATGTTTAAATGTTTGTGTAGAGTCAAACGTTATTTTGACCTAAAACATGTTTAATGTCTGTCTAAAGCTTGTTTATTTTTTTTTGGTAACACGATAGGAATCAGGAATGTTATTAGTTTTAAATACTTTCACATATATTTAACAAACTATATTTTAAAATCTAAATGCGTAATACTGACACATGCACTAAAATAACCTTTGCCTCTGACCAGTGGCAATTAGCAACAAACTTCGCATTCTGTTGGTCACCGCAACCATTAGATGGTCACGTGGACAAACTGGCTACCCACTTGTAATATTAGAAAATGTAAATTTTCAGAAGTGCGAACACATTTAGGGCAATAAAAGATGCTTTATGAGTTAGTTTCTCGCTGCAACCACGACTGATTCAAAGCAGAGTCATATTAAATATAAATCTTGAATCTCGAATGCACACGCAAACGTTCGTATATAATAAGGCGACCGTGGTGTAGTGGCAGTGCAACAGTTACGCAAACCGAGAGTACGGGTTTGAGACCACTCACCGGTATCAATGTATCTTTGATATATGTACTTTGGTTGTCCTGTTTCTATAATACAAGCACTATAGTAGCTTAGTATAGAAATGTATATAAAAAAATAGAACGAGTTAATATAACTTATTAATTACAATACAGTAAATAATAATTATAAATAATAATTGACGGCTGTAAATACCATTGTCCGTATGTACCATTCTCAAGCTGAAGTGGCAATGGGTTGGCCACATCGTTCGAAGAACCGACAATCGATGGGGAGGAAAGGTTCTAAGGTGAAGACCACGGAAGACGCAGCGTAGGTAGGTCTTTCACCAAGTGGACTGGCGACATAGTGGTGGATGCAACTGGCATCTTGTCGTTCGAAATGACAAACTAAGGGGGAGGCCTATGTTTAGCAGTGGACGCCTTCTGGCTGATAATGATGATGAGATACTATTGTCAAGTTAATAATGATACTTACTTATTAATAAAGATACATTGGTACCAACAAGTTGTTATGTACCCGTGCTCTCGGTTTGCATTACCATTACACAATCACTACACCACAGTCGCCTAACAATCAATTACATTTTTATCCGAAAGAAGTAATGACAAATTGGATCATCGTTTTTCAGTGAAATTATCCGATCATATCTCTTGTTATATGGACAGCCTGACTATCCAGACACAGACAAACAGACAGTTTTATTATATTTGTGATGAGAATCGTAGGAGAGTAATAAATTATTCATTGGCACGATATGGGGAAAGCAGAGACTGAATACTCGTAGTTATTCGAAAAGGTCTGATACATTATTCAGAGAATGTTGTTTTTCTCTACCCCTATACATAATATTGTTGGCATACCATAATAATAATTATACATAATAATATTAATCACTAATAATTAATACATCCGGACATATTAATTTAGTAACTACTTAAAATACATGTCAACTCACCCTCACTTTCCCCTCTAAGCAACTGAATATTTGCACAATTCCAAAAACTTTACGGCGAGTGATATGAACTATATTTATTATTAGGACCTAATACAGTATGTTTCAATTACAATAATTTATGCCGAAGTTATTACATTCGCACTCATTAATTGATTTAATTTCAATTAATTATTACGTGAATTCTTTTTCTGAACCACCTAGAATCATTTTACATTATAATTTAATTGCAGGATTTTTTATCCGTGTATTTTTTTAAATATTGCAGGAATATTGAGACCGATTTTTGAGGAACCTCCTCTTACCTTCATTACCATCGAGGAAGTCAAGGTCTGTTGTCGCGTCACTATTAAAAAACTAATACACATTTGTATTTATACATGTTCTTACCTGTAATGGTGTATTTGGTTCTCTATCATGGTTACAATGTACTGGCCATACTTGGGCCAAACTCATGATAGCCTCATTGCAGAACTTCAGACCCATAACCTCCTCATCTTCGCGGCCGTATCTGTAACAAAGATTTAAATTGAAATCTTGTGTTTTTTTGATACTGCAGGCGATTAAAAAGTAATGATAATTAGTATAATAAAACAACGATTCTATTTTAATTTAATTTATTTTTCTACATAGTCTCCTAACAAGTCGATACATTTAGTCCAACGTTTCTCTAAACCTAAAATACCCTTTAAATAAAATCTTTATCTTGGCTATCCCAAAATGCTTCTACAGCAGCCATCAAATTTTCATCCGCTATCATCCTCAAATTTGCTCCTGAGGTGTTCCTTGAGCCTAGGAAACAAATAAAAGACGCTTGGGGCTAAATCTGGAGAATAGGACGGGTGCTCGAACAGTTCGAAGCCTGCTTCTCGAATGGTTGCCAGCCTTCCTGTCTTCGGACTTCTCCGTCAGCCGCTTGGACGATATAAGTATTAACTTTTTACTTTCATAGACAATATTGTTATACTTTGGAGTCTTTTTCTTTTGTTTCTTGAGATACCATCTATAAATAAACACTAAAGTAAAAAGTGTGAATATGAACACATAAATATTCATATCGAACAAGTAAGTGCCTTTAGACAGAAAATGTACTCACAAAGGTAAATATGAACTTTCTTTCTTTCTATATAAAAGCATCCAGTCGCAATGTCATAAAATATTTATCTCCATTTACACTAGAAACGGCTCCTATGCCATCTATGTGAAATATGAAAACATAGGCTTTATTTTAGGCAGAGAATAAACATATTTGTAGAGGTGTACCTACTAAAAATACATGTATATCTATATTTCTGTTTTAGGTGAAAGTTATATAATACTTTATTATGGTTTTTAGATAAAATCAAGATAAAAAATAAGAAAAACGAAGTTATGAAAAGCAGCAGTCCAAAGCTAAAATTTGTTTTAGCTTAAATATTAATAAGATTTAAATTTTAAGGCAACCGTGGTGTAGTGGTAGTAAAATAATTACGCAAACCGAGAGCACGGGTTTAAAACCATTTGCTGGAACCAATGTATCTTTAATACATGTACTTTGGTTTTAATGTTTTTATGATATAAGCACTTTTAGTACCAAAAATACCAACTATTTTTTTACATTAAGATATAATATATATACAATAACACACTTACAAAAAATATTTTACATAATATCTTAAAATTAAAAAATAAATAAAATGTTTAGGAAATTAAATACATTTATTAATAAATACATTTAAATAAATTATCATTCTCTAAATAAACAAATATTCGCATCGCATTTTATTTTTACTATGAGATGGAGACAAGATCCTAGAAGTAATAAATCCCTAAAATGTTTACAAGTTTATGAATATATTTCTAAAATAGGTAAAATATAAAATAGCTAATTTCACTATAGCAAACAAACCAAATTCTATATAACATTATCACAATATTAAAACTTTTCCTCCAATGATAATAATAAAGAATCTTTAACATTTTCCCAAGTTTTCCATACTTTATTATGTTGAATAACAAATGATTTTAGCGAGAGTGATTTTGCCACAGATCAACAAATACTTGTTAGACTCTATTTCCATTAAGTAAACGATAAATCTCATTAGATTGGCTTTCGGCTCTTTACCACGACAAACCTAAATAGAGATAGATATCGTGATATAATCTTATCAATTTCATCTTATTCAAGTTATAGTCCAGCTACCTGTAGTCTACGCGCGGCAACACATAAGCAGTCAGTGAGCAGCCATATTGTGCGTT
The DNA here is from genome assembly GCA_905220615.1 of Tinea trinotella. Lineage (NCBI taxonomy): Eukaryota > Metazoa > Arthropoda > Insecta > Lepidoptera > Tineidae > Tinea > Tinea trinotella. The sequence continues at coordinate 12,454,872 of HG992312.1, forward strand.
TGCCTACTGAGCGGGCTTTGGGAATTATTTCCGGCGCTGTCAAGATAAACTACTGTCATTTAATTGTAAATATTGAAACAACTTCACGTTCGTTTTTTATGTTTTAATGTACTGGCAAATTAAAAACTAATCCCGAAACGCGATTAAGTCTGTATACTTGTAAATGATGGTACTATCCCGGACCGATTAACTGGTTACTAATGCCTCCCACTCCTTGACAACCAGACTGGGAAAAATCCGCCTTATTTATTTTACTATTAAATATTTATAATATTCAATCTAATTAATAAATGTAGCAAATGAAAGCTATTAAAAAAATATTCGTTCTGACCGAAAACCGAACATGGGACTTCGGAATGATGATTATGCTCTAAATATGTATAATAGGTATTAAAAATAGGTATATACGCCTAGCACTTTGGAGAATAAAATACTTAAATAAAGGTATAATTTGTTAGGATTCGCAATCCCTATATAGCTATATAGTACTGTTTGCGTCTATAGGTAAGTTGATCGTGTAATTATTATTCCCTAAAACCTGCTCGATGGTAGGTATCATTAATATTAATAGGTTTTAAAAGTAAACAAAATAATGTCATTAATCATTTTGTGGTTGTGTAATCATGACGCGTGCAAATTATAAATTTTCAATTTTATTTATTGTATGGTAAGATCAATTCATTGCGTTACAATGTGGCCCTGATACATATTTTAGATAGGAGTCATCATCATCATCAGCCAGAACGCGTCCACTGTTGAACATAGGCCTCCCCTTTAGAACGCCATTTTGAACGACGAGATGCCAATTGCATCCACCTGTTATTCGTGACTTTTACTATGTCGTCAGTCCACCTAGTGAAAGGCCTACCACGCTGCGTCTTCCGGTTCGTGGTCTCCACTCTAGAACCTTTCTTCCCCATCGGTTGTCGGTTCTTCGAGCGATGTGGATAGATACGAGTACCTACTTTAAAAGTGTAAGTCGATACAAATGTTTGAAACTACACTTTTGACATTGATCCTTAAATGTTAGGATTGCCTTAATAAACGGCAATCCTTAAAATATACATGAACCGATCTAAGAAACTCGAAAAGTTTATAACATTTTTATGCAAGCAATTGTTTTATTTAGAATTACTGCGGAGAATCCGTGTTTACACGTTATTTGTCAAACATAAGAAGATGAAATAATGCTGAAATTTTATTTTATGCTTAAATATCAGTAAATACCGAATAGTTTTCGCGAAAAAAACATTGTGTAAAAAATGGCTTAGAGGAAAACTTATTAATATACCCACGGGTAATTCTAAAAACCTGCATAATTGAGGCCCAATTTTTTTTATTATACGACGATTTTGCATTGATATTTGACATTGTAAACTACGTTAATTGGTCACTTGCTACCGCGGCGCAATTTCACTTCTTTTACGTCACCATTATGTATTAGGAGAATCGTGGCCATGATTGACAGTCAGTAATATGACTGACGTATGACTAACTGTGGGTAGTTGTCAATCGACTGCATTTATGACACATACGCATTAAACTGCGTCATACTAATTCAACTATATTTTCTTTTATTAATATTGTTTTACGATTCTATTTTTCTAGCAAGATTTTTTTTCAATTAAACATGGAAATGGCGGATATTAAAACTCATTAAGTAAACAGACTACAAACGTTTCTTAAAAAATAACAACAAAATGAGCAGTTATTCATTATAATATTAATGCTAAATGGAGTACATTTACGACTAATGCAAGGTCGAAGGGTGGAAACTATATCTGTCTCTATCACACTAATGTTACATAGAATAATATTAAGATTCTACGTAACATCTGTAGTGTATGGAGAATACACACATTTATATTATACGTGCCATTGCTAGATGCACGTGGCACTGTCTCGAGCGTATCGTAGAACACGAGTGCCCTGCGACGAGGGTAGAGGTATGGCATAATACGTTGGCGAGCCTATGATTACAGTAATCCTTAGTTATCTGTGTTACTACTGGATGAGGTACTATGAAAACACTACAACATCAATAAATCAAATATTCACATGACAATTTATGCACTCCCGATAAACTACTTTCCACCATACTGACAAAAACTCTCTCGCTTCCCTCATGTCCACAATTCTCTTCATACACGCTCTTCGTTTATGTGCATTGTGGACTCCTACGATCCTATTATCGTAATCTAAATTCAGGCGACATCTGACCTCGACTTGCCTGATAGTACGCAAGGCGACGGGCGTTGTCCAGCGATTGGTTTGTTGAACGTAAAGTCCCGGGTTCGGTTCCCGGTCGAAGCAAATATTCGTTCATAGTAAATAATAAATTTTGTAATATTTAATCAAATTAAATATTGTAAATATTTGTAAATATAAAAAAGAAGCCAATATTTGCTTCGGGTCTGGTTTTCATAGAGAAGTAGGCAGTGGCATCCACTCTGCCGATTCGAGGTAGTACCACCACTTACAAGTATACAGACTGTGAAGTGATTTAGTCTCTTTTCGGAATCAGCTTATTTGTTGCCGGTTCCAAATATGCCGGAATAGTGGATGTGACTGCTACTTACAGTTATTGAATTGTAGTACGACCGCAGCAGTGACCGCTACTAGTTATTCATGAACCGCACTGTTGCTTAACATCAGGCAAGGTGCTGTCATATGTCGAGTCACAATAATTAACACCAACTGTCTGCCTACCACTCTTACATGCCTATAGGTCTATATATAGGTCTACGGGGACACATATATCCTAAAAAAATTGAATTATTTACATAAATCCAGTGTCAAATAAAGATATTATTACAATAAATTGTTGAGAACAAAGTAGGAGGCGAAATAACTTTTGCCCTTTTAAATTGAGATAAAAGAGGATCTGTCAAGATGTCTCTGTTTTAAATGTTACTGTATTACGAAGCTTACTTTGGAAGATTTCCGTAAATAAAGACATTGTGAAGAGTAAACGAGCTGAGTGTTAAGAATTTAATCAAATCTTTTGCTTGTATTATTGTTTTATTATTAGAATGTTTGGAGGTGCGCAAGAATTGACGATAGATAGATAGATGGATGTGTAAATGCGTTAAAGAAGGCAGATCCAATAGGGTGTTTTCCGACTAAATCAGAGACAACCTCAAGAAAGTTGGGTTGCTTAGTGGCCATAACCGTAGAACTTGTATGAAGAGTATGTGAGGGAGTTGTGGTAGGATCGTGGCAAGTGGCGCTCCATTGTCTCTGTCTATCCCTGTCTGTCTTCCTACCATTCTTGAAATCTTAAAAAAATATTCAATTATGGTCTCTTTTAAAGAGTATCGCATGCATTAAACGCCATGATAATTTAGAGTCCCTAAAATATTCCATAAGATTGGAAATGGCGATTTTTCCAGGAAGAAAGTGCAGGAAAATGTTCCAGGAAAAATCGATAACTGGCTACAACGCTTAAAGGATTTTATTGAGGCCAATAGAGATTTATTTTTAGCCAGCATAGTGACGGTGCCTAGGGCAGCCGTGTACTGACTTATATGTATGGCAGGACTATCTAGGTATAAATAATAAAAGCATTATTCATTTGAGTTTATAAGTACTACCCCAGATTGGCAGATTGTACCACCATTTACAAGTTCATAGACTATGAAGTGATATAACTGCGTTTCGGGATTAGCTTGTAAGTTGCCAGGTCCAACAGTTATTGAATTGAACTAGCATCCTCAAGAAAGCTAGGTTGCCAAGTGCCCATAACCTTAGAGCTTGTATAAAGAGAATTGTTGATGTAAAGGAAGCGAGGGAGTTGTGGCAAGTGGCGCTTAGGTCTCTGTCTATCCCCATGGGTAAAAGGCGTGACAATTTGATTGATTGATTAATTGAGCTAGCACTCCCGCCGCGGACCGCACTCCAGCTGAACATCAGGCGAGGTGTCGTCATATTTCAAGTCACAATAAAAAATATTTTAAAAAAGAATAAAAACCAAACCAAATAATATATATTATATATATTTTGTGTAAAGTACCTCAACTACGAACCTAACACGAAATGTATATTCATTTAAACTAATCCGACATTATGTTATATGGAAATTGTGGATTGGATTTGCAAATTAATTTAGGTTTGTGCTCAAACAGACATCAGGCTTTCTATTTAGTTGAGTTAACTTAATAACGGGTTAAATATTGTCTGTGAATAATTATTGTTAATTAAATAATAATATATTTTTTGCGAATTACCATCGCGTTTATTTCTTCATGACCACAATGGCTGTAATGCTCTCGAAACGTCGGAATAATAAAAAAATGTAAAATCAAAGAAACGATAGCAAGCTGCATAAAATTTGTTTAATTCATTCATTCTTAGCGCAAAATCTAAGAAAATGGTTTCATTACCCAAACATCATCATCGTATGCGACCGATGATGTGAATGATGCGTAACCATCAATCAATCAATCAAATTGGCACGCCTTTTTCCCACAGGGATAGGCAGAGACAATGGAGCGCCACCTGCCACGGTATATAAAGGAATACTTATATAAATTATACTTCTAAGTTTCTTTCTTCATCCATAAAAAAAAACCAGGTAGAAATCCTAAAATGTCATCTACAAACCTAGTAAAATCATCGACACAGTAATTCTTTTTATATTATTCCAAAGTAAATTAGGGGATCATTACCAAGAAGCTCAAAATAGAGGCTCTAATGAGTAATGTCTAGAGCATGTGACGTCATTACATTAGAAAGGCTACATAGTAATAGACACAGAGTCTTCAGAAAATTACTTTAAAACGCCAATATATTTTATAGGACTGAGAATATTAAGCAATCTGCTATTGCGACAGTACTGTAGAACGCGGCTAACCGGTGTCTAGTTGTGTATAACCTGTGCTACAAATTTAACAAAATTGATCTGTCAGGCACACGCAAATATCAACTCTGATACATCGCAATAATGATTACATTTACTAACAGATTTGAATTGTAGAGTTCAGAAGTTACTCGTAGATTTAAAATTCATATTATTATTATGTGATAACCTTTTATATTCAAAAAAACTATTTTATTAAACGCAACGTACACGCGTAAAAACGCTGGATGCAATAAAAACAGTTGATATAAAAAATGTAGTAGTAGAACAATCGACAAGTAGAATGCTTTACCAGCCCATGTGTTTCCAACATATAACCTTGGATCCTTCAAGCGTGGAACACCTTTGGCCGGCATAGTGACGACGACTGGGGCAGCCGTAAACTGAATTGATCTTTTTTCAGTCGTCGTCACTCTTGGACCTCCTCTCACTTTATCATCAGGCGGGTCGAGGTCAGATATCGAGTCACAATTAAAACAAAAGTCAATCTATCATACCTATACATACCTAAAACGAGTACATACAATCTATACATACCTAAAAGTAAGTGTAACTTGTCCATATAGCTTCTTGTTTTCCAAATATTCTGGGTCGACGTGCAGGACACCCTGTATTTTGTCTATGGATCCATTTTCCACAATTAGGTCTCTTGAACTCAGGTATAGTGTTAATTTGTTGTTTGGAGATGATTTCTTGAACACCCTGTGTGATAAAAAAAAGATCGGTGAAATATTATTTTCCAAGGAATGGCAGGACTAACTTGGAATAGCAATGTAGATATATTGCAACAAAAGAACAATATTAAAATATAAATCACAGACATATTAAACAATTTACGATGTAAACAGAAACACTGCAAAGCTCGTGTGGTTAACAGTTTATTCCCATTTTGACTGGTTTCCCATTTCGCATCTGGTCATTGATTTTAATTATTTCGACTTGATGTATGGTCTCGACTTGCCTAATGGTCCGAGAAAGCCGACGAGTGAAAAAAAAAACAGTTTACGCTGCCTCAGTCAAAAGCTCATCATGAAACTTAGTTAAAGTCACTTCACGGACTGCCGGACTGTCTACATTAACAATTCTTTGAAAACTAGAACTTTTCTTTATTGTTGATCAATTGCTTTTTAATTAGTATTAAATAACTTCCTTCGTGTGATCTGTATTAAATCTGCATTAAATCTGATTTTCTATTCCTTGTAGTATGTAATATTACATTAATATTAATAAATCGTCCTCCTCCACCTCTTCTAATAAAAGTAACAGAAGGATGAGTGTCTGTCTAGCATCCTTTATCACGCATTGTTTTATAACGACTGCACAACTGTGTAGCTGTCTGCGGATGTAGTCTGCAGACGCCTTTGGAATCGCACCTTTACCAATCCAGTATTTAATTATTTCTAGCCCACTACTGAATAAACTACCAACCTTTTTTTGTTTAGTGGTTCTACAGTCTGGTCAATACGAACGAAAATCGCAATCGTATATGAACGTGCCTTGCAATCTCGAAAGAGGTATACAAACATTAATATCTATTATTCGAGTGTATTTTAACGAGATACGAATCGGATGAAATGTGAATAAATCTGTTGAACTAGGTATATGAAAACGAAATTCTCTACGCTTCGTTTGTTTCGACACTAACCTTAACTTAGTACTTATTTTAGACTCTACTTTATAGTAATAAGGGAAATTATTCTTTAACAAAAAAATTTGTATAAAAATTTTGTATAAGTACACTTTTTTGTTTAAACTTAAATACAATATGTATCTTAACAAAAAAGCTATAAAATACAAATTGCAACAATGAGTCTAATCGAATTAATGATGTTTTCTCATTACTTTGACATTGTAATTTATGTATACTTTTGCATGGATAGTTTCATGCTTTGTATTTCTGCAGTGTTCATAATCATAAAGTCTGAAGAGAATTGTTTTAAAAACGTGGAAAGCGGCGCTCCGTTGTGCTCCGTATAGCTATCCCTGTGAGAATTCAGGCATAGCCATTTTATTGATTGATTGGGTCGATAATCAATAGAACTAACGGAAACGAAAGAAGACATTTCAAGTTTCAAGTTTCACGATCCTGACACAACTAACTCTCTATCTTCCTTTACATCCACAATTCTCTTCATACAAGCTCTGCAGTTAAAGCAACTTAAAGTATTTAATAGCGGGCTTACTAGGATATTTCTCACAGCTATAAACTTATAAATAGCACAGTTTCAAAAAGTCAATCCCTTAGTCGCTCCTTACGACGTACTTGTTCACAAATCATGACATAAACATAAAAGTAGATTTAAACAGCTCACTTTTATTACCTTTGGGAGTTAAGCGCGTGGTCAGATGTCATTGTGACCAGCTGGATTTGTCCTTCGTCCACTCCAGTCTGAAACAAGAAAGTAGATTATTAAATTAATAAGGCGAACCAGAAGATTCCTTGATCAAATCGGAGAAAAAAATTATTGTCAATCAATCAATTATATAATTACGCCTTTTTCCCACAGGGATGGGCAGAGACAATAGTGCGCCACTTGCCACAATAGGATCACTTGAACACACAGCTCCATTACTTCCCTTACATCCACAAAATTCTTTTTCATACAAGATCTACGATTATGAGCACTAGGCAACCCAGCTTTCATAAGGATGTCTCCGATTTGGTCGAAAAAAACCCTCCTGGTCTGCCTCGCTTAACGCATCCATCCACATCAGATTTATAAATTTCTTTCGTCAATTAACTTTTACTCATCGTTGCGATGTGATCAAACCATCTCGGAGCATTCCTTGATTGATGTAATCATTCATTGTTTGACTAAAATTAAAAGTACATTGTATAGTACAGGAAATATTTGTCTAGAGCCTATAACCGTAGACCTTGTATGAAGGGAATTGTGGATGTGAGGGAAGCGAGGGAGTTGTGTCAGGATCGTGGCAAGTGGCGCTTCATTATCTTTGCCTATCCCTGTGTGTGACAATTTGTTTGATTGAGTACAGGAAATGCGCAGAAAAAAATCTGTACTCTATAAATCACGAAACACATAAATAACTTTTATTTATGTTTTCCGTGGTATAAATATAAGTATTTATTTATACAGTGTATCATCTAAGGTGACAGTACACTAATATTAATCAAGCATTTACTATGCCGGCCTAGCTGGGTTCCGGCAACATTTTAATCGATGACGAGAAGCGGTCACTTCGGCTGGGGATAGTACCGCCACTTACTAGAGTACAGACCGTGAAATGACGTAGTCGCGTTTTAGGATCAATTTCAATAAAAAACAGTTCATACGTATAAAATATTTACAAATCAGTTTCCATTTGGCACAGTTATATAGAAATCACTCCTTTGTCTCTGCCTATCCCTGTGGGACAACATCGTGATAATTTGATTGATTGATTAATATATAGAAAGACTTAATTCAACATCAAAATCTAAATCAACCACCAACAATGCTTACAAATAACAACCCTACCACAGAACAAACCGCAATGAACGGAATTGTTGTAGAAAACAATTTTAACAATGTTCTGTAAACATTTAATTGGTTCGAAATAATTAATTAATGAATAATTGAACATATATTCAATTAATATTTGTGAATAAATTTTGTGAATAATTGTGTTTGTGGCAAAGTTTTGCAGTCAAATAATTTAAATGAAATACGACCTAAAAAAAAAGTCGTATTTGTATTTATTGAAATGATTTTTTTTTTATTGTGACACGACATTTGACATCGACCTGCCTGATGATAAGCAAGACGTGATCCAAAAGTGCCGACGACTGAAACAACCGAGTTAGTACACGGCTGTCTCAGCCGCCGTCACTATGCCGGCCAAAGGTGCTTCTTCACGCATCGCTTAAAGGATCCAAGGTTATAGGAGGGAGAGAACACATGGGCTGGCAAAGCATTCCACTTGTCGATTGTTCTACAAAGAAAAGATGCACCGAACTTTTTAGTTCGACTACCGATTCTGTCAACAAATGTGAATGCTTCCCCCGACCAGTGCGGGTGTTACGGGTGTGAAAAGACGAGATAAGAACAAGGTTAAAGAGCTCCTCGGAACATTCTCCGTGGTATAGGCGATAAAGAACGCATAGAGCCGCCATGTCTCTGCGTAATTGCAGAGGCTCCAGAGTTCGCGTAACCTCTACATCTCCTATGATTCGGACAGCTCGGCGCTGCAATGAATCCAGGGCTTTGAGAAGATACTTGGCAGAGCCGTCCCAAAGATGCGAACAGTACTCCGCGCAAGAGCGAATTTCAGCCCTGTATAAAAGCAGGCGAAGCTCTGGCGCGAAGAACCGCCGCACCTTGTTCAGGATGCCGTAAATGAAATACGACCTAAATAAATTTGTCGTATTTGTATTTATTGAAATGAATGGTCTATAACAGTTTTGTAAGAAGTTTCTATATAACAAATTAACCTTTAGCAATCTATAATTATAGTCTTAATTAATCTCTATCAATTATTAATCATAATTAAATTTTGTTTAATAAAGCTTAGAAAACTAGGTTGCCTAGTGCCCACAACCACAGGGCCTGTATGAGGAGAATTGTGGATGTGAAGGAAGCAAGGGAGTTGTGTAAGGATCGTGGTGAGTGGCGCTCCATTGTCTCTGCCTATCCCTGTTTGAAAAAGGCGTGACAATTTGATTGATTGATTGACTAAATTATTATATAAGGTTTAAAACTTGTTTTTTTTACCTTTTTATTGTAATGCGACTACAAAGAGGTCCAAAAACGTTGACGACTGACAAATATTGATTCAATGATTCAGGTATCTTTTATTTGTATTATTTAATAATTATATTAAATTTGCAAATTTTAATTCATAAAAAAGAGTACGCCTCTATTTGCTTCGGGTTTGGTTATTAAAGCAGCGGTGCCCAGTCTGCTGATCTGGGGTTGTACTACCATTACAGACCATGATATTACTTAATTGCGCTTCGGGATCAGCTTGTAAGTTGACGGTTTCAACTAAGCCGCCATAGTGGATGTGACTGCTACTTAGTTAATGTTTTCTTTGATTTTGCCCGAACATTGATTAATGAATTAGACAAATTTTATGCGGCTTACTATAGCGTATATTTTTGTTTTTGATATTTGGTCTCTCCATGACCACGATGGCTGCAAAACTCTCGAAACGTCGGAATAATAATATTTAAAAAATGCTACTTAGTTACTTAACTGTAGTAGCAGTCAACTCCATTCATGGATCGCACTCCAGTTTAACAGGCAAAGAGCTTTCACATGTAGAGCCGTTATAAAAAATCTTGTCTTGGTTTACCTGATAATAGTCAAACAGCACCTAATAGAATCTAATTCAGTTTACTGTTGCTTCACTCGGTGTCACTATGCCGACCTAAGTTGGAGAACTTTAATATAATATACTTTATAACTGTAATAAATATGTCAATAGCTGGGAACTTTATCGTTACACGTGTGAATTTTATTATTCAAAGTGCTCCCTAAGACATAACAAAACTTGATTTAATATTTATTTGAAAGCGTTTTATGTGATTACGTCTATTTTTCCTTAAACGGTTTATTTTACGCAGATTGAATTCGTATAAAGAGAATTGTGGATGTGAGGAAAGTTGTGTCAGGATCGTGGCAAGTGGCGCTCCATTGTCTCTGTCTATCCATGTAGGTAAAAGGAGTGACAAATTGATCGATTTCGATTCTTGTGCTGATGCTACAGATGTCTGCAAGCAGATGTGTGACGACAGACAGGCAGACGACAGGCGTGGACGAACGGTTTAGCGACTGGTTTGTTGCGCGTAAAGTCCCGGGTTCGATCCCCGGTCGGAGCAAATATTTGTTTCATAGCTTTTATTTGCAATATTTAATAATATTAAATATTGCAAATATTTGTTAATAAAAAAAAAGAGATGGATATTTGCTTCGGGTCTGGTTATCAAAGAGTGGTAGGCAGTGGTACCCAGTCTGCCGGTCCGGAGTAAGTGATTTGGTCACGTTTCGGGATCAGCTTGTAAGTTGCCGGTTCCATCTAGGCCGGCATAGTGGATGTGATCGCTACTCACAGGTATTGAATTGTAGTAGCAGTGACATTCATTCATGGACTACACTTTGGCTTAACATCAAGCGGGGTGCTGTCATAAGTCGAGTCACAATAATTAAAAAAAAAGATGTCGCTTGGTCAGGATCGCTAATTGACGGCTTTCACGTTGATCCTAGTCGCGTGAATCTTGTGGATCTGACTGATAACTTGCAGTTATTTAATTGTAGTAGCAGTCGCCTCCATTTGATGGATTGCGCTTAATATCAGGTGAGGTGTTGTCATATGTCGAAACACAATAAAACAAAAAAAAGTTTATCACAACTTCAGTAGCAGTTATTTACCTATAGTATTAGTCGCTTTAATTCATGTACCAGTTTAACATCAGGTAAAGAGCTGTCATATTTCAGGCTACAATAAATAAATAAAAAACCTAATAAATAAACAAATGTTAACGACTTAGTATAAGTATTGCTAGTGTCAATGTAATAATTTATATTTAAAGTCAAACAATATTGGTAAGTTAAAGTTAATATGAACATTGAACACGAATTAAACAAATTTTATGCGGCTTACTATCGCGTTTATTTTGGTTTTGATTTTACATTTTTTTTATTATTTCGACGTTTCGAAGAGCGTTGCAGCCATTGTGGTCACGAAGAGACTGGAGACGATGGCTTCAAAGCTCTCGAAACGTCGGAATCATAAAAAAATGTAATACAAAACCAAAATAAACGATATAGTAAGCCGCATAAAATTTGTTAATTCAAAATCTAAGAAAATACTAGGAATAAACACGCCAATGATTCATCATAAGATAAGTTATGGAATTGATAATGATAATGTCTTTTGTAACGCTGTGGAATAAGTTTACTATTAAAACCTTAAAAGCTATCAAAAGCTTAATTTACTTGTCTATAGTTAATGACCTTATAAATAATTACTGGATAGTAATTTCACTATTATTATAAAATAATATTTAAGTAATTGGAATTGCCTAGTTGAAGCCAGCAACTTACAAGCTGATCCCGAAACGCGACTAAGTCACTTCACGGTTGTGAGCGGTGGTACTACCCCAGATCTGCAAACTGGGTACCAATGCCTGCCACTCTTTGACAACCAGACCTCTCTTTTATATTAACAAATATATATAAATTTAATTAAATTAATAAATATTCCAAACAACAGTTATTTAACTAATATTTGCTCCAACCTTAGTATTTTTACTAATAAATAGGTCAAGTAACGAAACAATTTATTTCGTATAAACTTAAATGTAAAACATTTTCCAAACAATTGTCTTCGCTCCAAATAATTTGAAGTAATGTTTTGAGAAGTTTCTTTATTATGACAAATAATAAACTAAAATGTACGTAAATAAACTATAAAACTACAAACATTTGGCATTTGGGCACTTGGCCAAACATTCGTATAGAACTCAACAACAAATTATTTATTATATTATTGCTTTTATAATAAATGTATTGCGAGATGTATTTTAAAGGCCCATGTATACTCCCTATCCAATATCAGGGTGCGCGACAGAGCACCTGGCCCAAAGAATTTGGACTTAAATAGCCCTAAAATAGCGACAAAATACAACTGTTTATACTGTTTTCACTCATGACATTAAAAAGAAGTCAGAAGGGGATGAATATACATATTTACATTCGTAATTTAGAAGGTTGTTTTGATAATAATTTGACAACCTAATTTGACAGAATAACAAATGACATTGGAATATACTTAAAAAAAGGATGACGGAACAATTATGCCGCTACTCTTACTACCACGTGACTTTTAATTAAGCAGTATTAAAAGTCAACCACAATTACAAGTTGTATTTGCAAAAAAGTAGTACACAAAGTACACTTTTTTATTACTTAAAGTTGTCTCTGACTTTCCGCTTAATAACCAACAGAGAAGAATAGTTTCTTTAATTTCCTGTTAAAAAACTATCTTTTCTAAAAGAGGTCTTTAAAAAGTTTTTATCGGCTATAGATGTTGAGATATTACTTGCAGATTGTTTTAAAAAGAAATTACAAATATAATATATATCGTTATCTTGACACCTAGTAGGCCTTATGGTATACGAGGAGAAGTCCATGAGCGCGCGTCTGTAAATGGGATTAACTACGGTTGTCTTAGAGGTGCTATATTACGCTTCGTTTGACTTTATATATCCACAACGCAATTAAACGGTGGTCAAGGCTGTCAGTTGCTTTGAGAAAATAGTGTTTAACGACACAGTGCGATTAGGCCGGGTCAAAGAATTTGGATAGATTAGAATCTGTGCTAAAATAAGAACTAATTCATTGTTATTTGTCTCATTTATATTATGTTTATACCACGTGTGACTAAAAGAGACAACTACTTGTACTTTATTTCCTTTATTCAAAACCTAATATAGCACCTCTAAGACAACCGTAGTTAATCCCATTTACAGTCGCGCGCTCATGGACTTCTCCTCGTATACCATAAGGCCTACTAGGTGTCAAGATAACGATATTTATTATATTTGTAATTTCTTTTTAAAACAATCTGCAAGTAATATCTCAACATCTATAGCCGATAAAAACTTTTCATATACCTCTTTTAGAAAAGATAGTTTTTTAACAGGAAATTAAAGAAACTATTCTTCTCTGTTGGTTATTAAGCGGAAAGTCAGAGACAACTTTAAGTAATAAAAAAGTGTACTTTGATCCCGTTCGACCACTCGGAAACCTCATCGCTCTTGGACATTTAACGTTTTAGAACGATTTTTTTTTACTCGATATCTGACCTCCACCTGCCTGGTGGACTTTATATCAGTTCACGGCTGCCACAGTCTTATACAACAATGATTTTTATTTTTATTTTCTAAAGAGTAAATTTGGTTTAAAATTTGTCGTTATTAAGCTAATAGTTTTAAAATCTTTCTCTTTTTAATTCACTTGTTAGGCCCCACGAATCAGGCAATGCCTAGTGTGGGACCACCGGAACTTATTGTAAATTTTTAACTTACTTGTAATAAACATATTTGTATTGTATTTTAAAAAAATACAAAATACTTAATGACTTAGTCGTGTTTTTGGATTAGCTTAGAAGTTCCATCTACTTCCAACTACAAGCACAGTGGATACTAACGGTTATTGAATTGTACTAGAATTCACCACCATTCAAGGACCGCACTGCAGCCTAACATCAGGCGAATTGTTGTCAAACTTTTATGTCGCGCAATAATAAAAAAAAGATAAACGAACGTGTCTAAACCTTATAGTCAAGCATCCCTGATAAAGCGAAAACTTTATAAAATATACGAGGTCCGTGGCGGTTAGTGCAGTCAATATTATAACGAAATAAATCATATTAAAACACGTTAAATTGGAAATTAAACAAAATTACGAATAAAATTAAATAATAAAACAAATTTAAGGCGACCGTGGTGTAGTCAGTGCAATGGTTACAAAAACCGAGTGCTCGAGTTTGAAACCATCCACCGGTACCAATGTATCTTTGATATAATATATGTACTTTGGTTGTCCTGTTTCTATGATACAAGCACTTTAGAAGCTTAGTGTATAAATGTATAATAAATATGTATATAAAACAGTATAAATAGTTCATGTTGGACGATGAGAATAAAATCCATTGTCTTGAACTCACATTGTGAGATACAGTTTTTAAATGCAGTAAAATCAGACACAGTATTATCCTTATACTAAAAAATTAATATGCTTGTATGAACATTTCATATTTCATGTTTTTCTATATGTTTTCACCCAAACTCATGCGTAAAATATGATTATTCAGCGCTTAGTAATAGCATTGTTTGTTAAACAAACCGGGGGAAAAAGGCCGAGAGGGAGCAACCCTTTAACGCTGATGGTCGAACTAAACAGTCCACAACCTTGACAACACAGCTGTGGACTTTCATGTTATTAATCCGAGCGTAAGTTGACGTGTAAAGGAGAGTGGTGTAAAATAATTAAATAAATTGGAATCACAAGAGAAAGATTTAAAAGAGGGGAGTTACAAAATAAAATCAAGAAAAAATCTATGCGCAAAATATTAATAAAAAAATATCTCATAAAATAGTCGAGTTTTACGAGATTTAAATTCATAATTAAAATAGATTAAAACAGGCCTTAACGCAATTGAAAGCAATTTTAAACAAATAGATTGTTTTTGATGAGTAATGGCAATTTTTTAAACAGGGAATCTTGATGTAGTTACCGAGACAAATAACAATATATCAAGTTTTTTTATTTATGACGAAGCTTTTACGTATAAAAATATTGACAATAAATTAAAACCCGCCGGTTTTGATTTGAACTAGCCTCTGTCGCGCGCTAATACCCATGCCAAAACATAATTTAAAAAAAACTATACATGTTAAACCTTTTTGCCTAGTGCCCATAACCGTAAAGCTTGTTTGAGGAGAACTGTGGATGTGAAGGAAGCGAGGGAGTTGCGTCAGGATCGTGGCAAGTGGCGCTCCATTGTCTCTCCCTATCTCCGTGGAAAAGAGGCGTGACAATTTGATTGATTGATTAAACCTTACGCTACTATAATATTCCCTAATATATTTATTTATTATATTAATATTATTCTTAGGTACATATATCATGTCTCTTGTACTATAACAGAGCCCGATCTATCTAAATGTTATTAGAGACTTTGTAAACAATTTGCTCTTGGAAGTTAGTTCTACTTGTGTTTCCCTCTGCCCGATAGAAGTCAATTAACTTCAGTATACACATCACGTATGATCTTGTAACTGTATTAGTTTCAAAGTGACATTCGATACGCCTTCTGTTGATCTAAGTTCATTATTAGGTTTTTTTAATTTAAAGTTTATTTAGGTTACGAATGATGTCACATCTTTTTTAAACATTTTATATTAAGCTATTAAAGTGCTTGTATCATAGAAACCGGACGACAAAAGTACAAATATCAAAGATACATTGGTATCGGTGAGTGGTTTTAAAACCCGTGCTTTCGGTTTGCTTAAATATTGCACTGCCACTAAACCACGGTCGCCTTATACTAGCTTATTTACAGAAAAAGTATTTATAGAACAAAATACTTAAATTAAGCAATTATAGTGTGCAAATTCTGAAACTTTAGATTTGATCAAAGAACAAATCCAGGATGGTGTTTTCCGATCAAATCGGAGACATACTCAAAAAAGCTGGGTGACCTAGTCATCATAACCGTAGAACTTGCATGAAGAGAATTGTGGATGTGAGCGGAGAGTTATGTCAGGATCGTGGTAAGTGGCGCTCCTTTGTCTTCTTACATTCACAATTCTTATCATACAAGCTCTACGATTATGGGCACTAGGCAACCCAGCTTTCTTAAGGATGTCTCCGATTATATTTATCTTTTATTATAATTTTGTATTTGTAATCTATGAATGTAGGTAATTATATTTATTATAATATGTATATTATGTATATTTAATTGTTGTATTATTGCAAGTACCAGTGTTTTGTGTATACTATTGTATGTTCTTGGATTTCAATTTGTATGCCTATTTCAATGAGTTTCATCTAATCTTTTCGATGTGTATGTTTAGTATCCTAAGTTAACTAGATGAGAAATAAGAATGCCTAGCGGTATTATGTTTAACTTTGAAAATAGAGCAAAAAACATTTATTTAAATAATTGAGTGAAAATAGATTGACGAAAAGAATTTATAAATCTCATGTGAATGGATGCGTTAAACAAGGCAGCCCCAGGAGGGTTTTCGTCGACCAAATCGGAGACATCCTCAAGAAAGCCTAGAGTTTGTATGAAGATAATTGTGAATGTGAAAGAAGCGAGGGAGTTGTGTCAGGATCATGGCAAGTGGCGCTCCATTATCCCTGTGGTAAAAAGGCGTGACAATTTGATTGATTGATTGATTAAATAAAAACCCCTCAAGATTTATAATAATCATTTAATATATGAAAAATATATTTATAAAGATCTGACATCTAAATTTGAATTGTGCGAATAATAAGTATTTTTGTATAAAAGTATTTGTGTATTCAATAAAATGGTGTTTACGTTCTTAAATCAAGTAATCATCACATAAAGGCGATTGTACACTGTACACTGCATGTTGTTGGGTTATGAAGCGAAGTTTTCAAGCTGTAGAAATGCGGTCGTTAAGGAGTGTATGAGGAGTGACGATAGCGGATAAAATAAGGAATAGCACATTGCGTGATAGATGTGATTTGAAAGAAGATGTAGTGACAAGGATTGACAAAGGAATGCTTCGATGGTTTGGGCACATGTAAAGGATGAGTGAATGAAGATTGACGAAAAGAATTTTTAAATCTCATGTGAATGGATACGCTTAACAAGGCAGGCCCAGGATGGTGTTCGCCGACCAAATCGCAGACATCCTCAAGAAAACTAGTTTACCTAGTGCCTATAACCATCGAGCTTGTATGAAAAGAATTGTGAATGTGAAGGAAGCGAGGAGTTGTGTCAGGATCAGCAAGTGGCGCTCCATTGTCTCTGCCTATCCCTGTGGGAAAAAAGTGTGACAAATTGATTGATTGATTGTTTTTACTAATACGTAGAATGGCCATACATTGAATACACGGATAAAAGGAAATTCACGAAAGACGTAATAAATCTGAGGTGAGTGTAAGGTAAAATGGGGAAAGCTAGGGTCCGGCGTGCCAATAACCATTAAGCTTGTATAAAGAGAATTTGTGGTTATGAAGGAAGCAAAAGAGTTTTTTTTGTGACTCGAAATCCTTGACCTGCTTGATGGTAAAGCAAGAGGTGGTCCAAAAATGGCAATGACTGCAAAAGCCGAGTCAGCTCACAGCGGCTTAGTGGGAAGATTGTAGGTTGCCTTCAACTTGTCCACGCATTGTGAGCTGCGTTTTTTTTTTATTGGACATGACATTTGACCTCGACGCGCCTGATGATAAGCAAGAGGAGGTCCAAGATTGACGACGACTGAAAAAACGAGTTAGTTCACGGCTGCCCTAGCCGCCATCACTATGGTTATAGGATGGAGGGAACACATGGGCTGGCAAAGCATTCCACTTGTCAATTGTTCTACAAAGAAAAGACGCACCGAACTTTTTAGTTCGGATCCTCGGAACATTCGTTTTTCACAGTTGTATCAAGACCGCCTGCGAATTAATCGTCACGAAGATGCACAGTTATATGAAACGTAATATTTCATCCCTAGAGCTATATCATCAACAACGGCCGAGGCACACGTGGATGGATTGTCAGAGTTAAAACAATTGTGAAAAGTGGGGATTTGTTGTTTCTGCCTATCCCCGAGAAAAGTGAGGCGTGGCAATGATTAATTAATTGGCATTTATTAGATTTATTCATTGAAATAATAAAACTACGGACACTATTTCTCTAAGCTATTTGATGGTTAGTTTGTGTGTCAGTAAAAAAATATAATAAACGAAAAATAAGCAACAAAAATAGCCAAAACATCACCAGTAATCATCAGTTGACGGAAGACTCGATTTTTTAGTGAACCAACAGACTAATATAAAAATAACATTTTTGCGCGTAATATTTTACTACAATACAACTTGGCACAGAAAACGCGGCAGTAAATGTTTTGTTCTAAAATACGATTACGAACGAATAGGTACACATTTTACGAGATACGGAACCCACGACTTCTAGTAGTTTACACAGAACACTAAAAGTTAATGTCGATTTTATCGCTGTTTCGACAAGTAATTTCTTTGTCGAACAATCGACAATTGGAATGCTTTGCTAGCACATTTGTTCTCCTATTTCTATAAAGTTGGATAAATCAAGCGAGGCTGGCATAGTGACTGCGACTGCGAGTGAGTTTTTGTGCCTTGCTATTAAGGAGGAGGAAGTCTAGGTCTATAATATGATCTCGAACTCCTCCTTAGTGGCAAGGGAATATTTATTGCGTCACTATAAAATAAGTTAAAATTTTTATAGTAGGGTATTTTAAGTTAGATAGAAAAATTACATAGAAAAAATCACAATTGCAACATCAGAGCTCATTTTTAAGACGCGATTCCTTTGAGTGACACAGTTGCTGTCTAGCGTGCATGCGTGATTTTTGTTAAATCATCATTACAGCAGGCATCATCATTACGTTTATCTGGTAGATTCCTGCATTAATGGAGCGGCGCGTAAGAGGTGACGAACGAAACCACGCCCTTCCCGAACCGCTCCACTACCGGGTTAAGCGCTAGAGGTAGGTACTCGTATAATATTTACAGTTTATTGTACCTTTTTGTTATTTAAATGTATTCTGACGAGATGCGAATAAATGACTCAAACCACATCTAGAATACAGATGTAGATTAATTAATGTCATTTCAGTGAACTCACTTCTCACCTACTAATTTAATTAATCGCGATTGCCCTATCTTCAAAAGTTACTACACGTAGTACACTATCTGAACAAATAATAATGAATATATATATGTATTCTATTATATAAGCTACATTATATTAATTGTTAATTGTATTTTATTGTTATGTGTGCTTATTAAGCTTACGCTAGTTAGATGCTAGTGTGAGGTAGACAGTCATTCACAAGCAACTAACAAGCTTGAGTTTTTAGTTATGAACATTTATTGTAAGCAATTTTAACCTAATGTAAAAATTAAATAAATAAATATATTTAATGTATATTACAAAAATTACTAATAACTTGAGTATAATAATGTATTTGAGTAATGATAGAAATCTTCACACATTTTGCACTATCTCTTTCACTACCTTGTTCCAGACTACCTAACTAAGTTGGTTTTTATTTGGCATTTATTTATTACATCATTCTATTTTTAGTCTTTCTAAATATCCTATTTGCGTATTAAAGAGTTTTGCCCGTCTGTCTGTACCTACAATTAAACTTAAACAACATCGTTGTTACGGGTCAGAGGTGCAATTTGAGTAATAATTTTATTATTGTGTCATTTGAAAACAAGGTCGAAGTATTTTTAGGAACTTGAACTCATTTGAGAGCCTATTCATATATAAACGGAATTCGATATTGCTGTATGAATCAAATATGGAGAGTACAGATGAGGCAAACTGGTAAAACAAGTGCAATTATGCAAAACCAAGTCCTACGACCATAGCTGTGAAATTTAAAAAAAATACCATATAGATCAAAGAACCCAAGCTTATGAAATTTTCTACAAAACAGATTTTCTACAAACAATCGCGTTTATTTCGATTAATTTTATCCGATTAAATACTTTGCAGCTATCGTGGTTGCGTGGGTTAAGTTTTTAAGATTTTTTTAAATATTTGTATAATAATACTCTATTTCCTGTATTATGTGATTAATATAGATTATTTTTATTTAAAAATTTATTTTAAAAATTAAATTAAAAATTCAGTAATACCAAGTCACTCACCAAAGTACAGTACACTGCCTATCTGCGGTACGGAATCTTATTTGTTAATATTGTATATTCGACGGGGCTATTTTCTGTATATCTATATCGAATATCGCATAAATTGTATAGAAGCCTTAAATTGAACAGAAATGTATTCGAATACTATAGCCGTAATCGTAGCAATCGATTACCCGTGCACGCTTCATTTGACATGATGGTCATTGAGAAAATTGCTCGGACCACAATTTTCAAAACAAATCGCTGCAATTTACAACCGATTGTTTCAAGACTTGTTTTTTTTTTCAGCGAAGTTCGATATAGTTTTCTGTTTTTACTAGTACTTTGTACTTTATAGCAATCGGGTTGAAGACCTGCTGATATTTGTCAGTTTATGAGGCTCTTCTTATCTTTACCAACGATTTCCTATGAAAATAATAGAGGCGATTTTCTTAGCATCCATGGATTCTTCACGCGGGTGCCGAGTCTATCGCGTGGCAGGCGAAAAAGTGAAGGTTCCGCAGTTGCAACCGGAAAGTAGGATTAAGGTTAACGCCCACCTCCACTGCCCTCACTCTCCTCTTTAATTACCCAAATATTGTAAAACCCCACTAAACCACATTGAGATACTAAATTATTAGAACAAAAATAACCAGGCATCTTTGTGAAACCCTATAAATAGATCCCTACAATCAAGTCTCCATTCCCACAGAGATAGGCATAAGGCGTCGTAGCAGTCCTCCTTTCATGGACCACACAGCCATCAAACGGGGTCTTGTACTCGTAATAATATGTCGGTATAAATATTAAATTAAAAAGAACTAAAAAAATTCACATTTCACATAAAACTTACAAATATATTTTCAGATTGAATTTTCTAGATCGACAAACATAATGGATGTTAAAATTAAATTGTTCCAGATCGAACAAATCTAGTCTAAATTGACCTAGTTCTATATAAAAGTTCGGTGCGTCTTTTCTTTGTAGAACAATTGACAAGTGGAATGCTTTGCCAGCGCATGTGTTCTCTCCATCCTATGACCTTTGGATCCTTCAAGCGATGCGTGAAGAAGCACCTTAGGCCGGCATAGTGGCGGCGGCTGGGGCAGCCGGGAACTGACTCGGTTGTTTCAGTCGTCGTCACTCTTGGACCTCCTCTTGCTTATCATCAGGCGAGTCGAGGTCAGATGTCGTTTCACAAATTTTTTTTTATAGATATTTTAACATTTAATGCTTCTTTATTTAGGACAAAATATTTGTTACTCGTCAGTATACCTCTAGCTTCATTGTAATGCAAAGAGAGTCACAAAGAAAAATCAGTAAAAGTAATTGAACAAGAAAGACCCTGAAAATGTACTCATACCTTGATCAATATTCTTAGAAAAGCTGAGGAGACAATAACTTTAGCTTAATAACCATACCTACGGGGATTTTTGTGTAGGGAAATCTTTTGTAGAGACTGTGGTATAGTGGTAGTGAAACCGCAGACAAAGCCTCCGGTTTAAAACCGCTTGCCGGTTCCAATATAGGTATGCTTTGATCGTACTGTTTCTTTTATACAAGCACGCTTTGTATAAAAATGTCTAAATAATATTTTCTAGGATTTTTAATAGTTGTGTTTCTCTCCTAGTACTTTTAGTCTCTTAAGCTTTTCTAGTCGGCATAGTGACAGTGACTGAAGAAACCCTAAATTATTATTTTTCAGTCGTCGGTTACAATCTTACCATCAGGCAAGTCGAGGTCAAATGTGTCAAAAAAACAGTTGGACGTGATAACTATAAATTAATATAGGCATGACTGATTAATCAATCAATCAATCAAATTGTCAAGCCTTTCTCCCACAGGGATAGGCAGAGATAATGGAACGCCACTTGCCACGATTCTGACACAGGGACTTGTGTTCCCTCACATTCACAATTCTTTTCATACAAGCTCTATGGTTATGGGCACTAGGCAACCTAGCTTTCTTGAATGATAACTAATAAATATAATATTCTTTTTATTTAGTTCCCTAATCTTGAAAGGCGTTGAAACCCATACTTAAACTAAGAAACAAAATTGAAGTAATTTTCCACCGTTTAGAACACGTAGAGACGTATTTAGTTAGTTACAATAACAAACACTTTTTTATACTAATACGTGTTTACGTAGTTTTCTGAAATATTTTGGTAAACATCGTATATTATTTAGAAATAAAAGCATTGTGTAATTTAGCTTTGTGCAGCTTTGTTTAGCGATAAATACTTTAAACAAATAGACTCTATGGCATTTGTATTTAAATAAATAGTTATTAATTGTGGGGTTGGATCCCTCTAATTGTGTTGTGGCTGAACACGGATCAAATAATTCTCTGTTCCGTTGTGGCTGATTGCTTTGCTTTGTGTCAAACACAAAGCAAAGCAGAAATTATTCACTATGTTTATAATTAAATAAAGTTGTTATACGTGCGATTATTTTTATTACGACCTGATGTTAAGTTAGAGTACTTCCACTAGTAGGAACAGGCGGATTTGATGCTAGTTCCGAAACGTTACTTTACGGTTTGTACACTTGAAGGTAAAAACCGTAAATATGTTTAGAAATTACATATTACAAGTAATTTCTAAACATATTTTTTGTTTAACGAAGTACGTGTACGCGTAGTAGAGTCGGGTGTTCACCAAAGGTCGTTAAGTTTTCGTAAAGTTTTTCTTTTTAAATATATAAAATACAACCATAAAATAGTTCTATAAAATAATTACAGCTGTTCATTCTACATTCTTTCGACCAGCATAGCGACGGCGACTAAGGCAACTGTATTTTTTTTTGTCGTTAGCGCTTTTAAACCTCCCCTTGCTTTACCATTATGCTAGTGGAAGTTAGATGTCGATAATAATATATATAAAATAGTTATATACTTTTAGTACTATTATTAAAGAAGATTGCATGTCGCATTTTCGTCATATTATACCCACTTTGAAATCGAATAAAACTAGGTGATTTTATCAGTATTTTATGTTTAATATAACCTCAATTCTTCACACCTGATACACTATTATAGTTCGCCAGCATCATGTGTTCCTTAATACTATCAATTGGGGATGTTATGGATATGGATACGGATACAGATATCAATCAATCAAATTGTTACGCCTTTTTCCTACAGGGATAGGCAGAGACAGTGGAGCGCCACTTGCCACGATCCTGACTTAACTGCCTCGCTTCCTTTACATTCACAATTTTCTACATACAAGCTTCATTCAAACTAGCTTTCTTGATATATGTATATTTCATACATATTTATGAGTATGTACTTATAATACATATTTTGAATGTTCCGATTTATTTTTATTGTGCCATGACCTCATCTCGCCTGATGTTAAGCTAGAGTGAACAGGAGCTACTGCTACTACTGTCAAATTAACTGCAAGCAGTTCACTATGACGGCCTAGTTTTTATCATTTATTTTTAAAATTTTCCTCTGATATTCATGTTTTTCAGAGGATATTTTAGTTGTAACCGGCAACTTGCAATCTGAACCTAAAACGCGACTAAGTCACTTGTGTTTTCATTAATAAATATTTGTAATATTAAAGCTAATTAATAAATTTTACAAATAGACAATTTTTTCTTCGACCGGGAATCGAACCCGTGCTAACCAATGGGCTACGTGTGTCCCAATGATACGCGTGTGTCAATTTCAATTCTAAATTTTCTGTGTACATTCTGATTTTTGAATAGGCATAAAGTTTAGTTTTATATTCTTGACATGACTTGTAATAAGTTTTCAGTAAAACTTTGACGTTGATTGAACCCTAAATCCATATTCAATATTTAGATATTAACCTTTTTTTTTCTATATTTATTGGGAGCTTTTGTCTATTAAGACATGTCAGCTCCATGGAGCCTAAAACATATCATCAAATTCATCTTAAGTCTATTTGGGAGGAAGTCGCTGCTGAAGGGAAGATATTAACCTAAAAACTTAGACATGTCTTGAGTGGTAAAATACCATGTCTTGCATTGTGACATACGTTGATTGGCTTATGGCGAGTCAAAAATATTATTTAGTAACGAAACAATAAATATATCTATCGATAAAAATTATTAAATATTAATTTAAGATGTCCGAATCGTAGCAAGTAGCGCTGCATTGACTCAGCCTATTCCTGTGGGAAAAAGGCGTGACAATTTGATTGATTGATTGATTTATGAGTAACTAAATTATAGATTAATTTAAGAGACTGCCGATCTGGTGGGGTAGTAGTACTTATAAGTGTACGGACTGAGAAGTTAACTTAGTCGCGTTTCAGGGTCTTGAAAACTCGAATTACCTACTTAAAGTAACTAAATATAAAGCTTACGTGTGCAAATGAAACCTATTATTTCGTTAATAAATTACGACATATCAGAAAAACTTTTTTTAAAACTAGGTAAGTGGAATCGCTCTTTTGAAATGTGATCTTAATTATTAAATCACTCGATTACGATCACTAGAAAGCATATTGTTTGATATTTGAACTTTATTGTTCAATAAAAGTTTATAAAAGAGGCCTTTGCTATAACGTATTAGCTCAATAGAGATTCCTAATCAAGAAAGTAGTTTAGTGGAGTATCCACCGTAAAGCTAAACGAGGCTCTTTTTACCCACTCCTAAAACGATTGCTTTGAAATCATTTTAGTTTTATGCGATTCTTTAAAAAAACTTAGGATTCGTATAAAGCATTCGGATGCTCCAATCAACATAGAAAGAATCATTTATATAATATCGAGTGAATATAATTTATTTTCGTCACTATCTAAAATTTGTTAAGGAAAATATAACATCCTCACTAATGTCGCAAATTATATGCAGAAAGATCTCAATGTTTATTAGAATATTTTGTATTTTTCGTAGCCAAACTTTATTGAGCAAAAAAACCGACATGTATTTCTGTAATTTATATACTTACAGAAAAAATAAAATTGTATTGAAATTATTTCAATACAATTTTTCGAACATATTAATTAGCAAAAAAGTTCATCTTCACATAACTGGATCTGAGAAATTATAAAAATCTGTTTTTATATTTAATTTTATATTATTTATATTTAAAAATATCATTCGAATGAATAGATTTTCTCCTTCAAACACTCGCCCTTTACTGGTCCATAAATGGCGGTGACTGCTAAAAGCTAATTAAATAACTGCAAGCAGCATTTCCATTCACTATTTCGTCCTAGGTGGAACCGGCAACTTACAAACTGATTCCGAAACGAGACTAAATCATTTGACGGCCTGTGCACTTACAAAATGTCTTTAGGCTGTAATGACATTGTATGGAAAAAAATACCTCGTTTAACATTTGGTTTACACCAAAAACCTGCAAATAAAACCTATTTATTAATGACTTAAATTATTTATATTGTGGCTCGACATAACAGCATGACAGCTGGAGTTAAGCTGCTGTCACATATGTCGCCCCCCTTTCTGTTAAGCTGGGGTGGAGTCCATGAATAGAGGCGTCTTCTACTACTGTTAAATAGTTCTTACTAGGCCACTATGCAGGCTAATTAGAACCGGCAATTTTCAAGCTAATTCCTAAACGCGACTAAGTCACTTCAAGACCTGTGCACTTAAAGGTGGTGGTACCCAGAGTCGCCAGATGACCACCAACTGTCTGCCTACCACTCTATAACAAAAAGGGGATGCATTATAAAATCTGTAAATGAAGGTTGTGGTTACAAATTGCGTGTTATCCGACCATTAGCAAAGCAAACATTTAAAATAGGTGTCTACCTGATGAACTTGACCTTTTGTTATCTAGGTCAGAAATTGCAGTACTTCGGTACTATCTATTTCATATTTTAGGTTTAGCGCAAACAACGCAAAAATCTTTTATTTCAATTTAGAAGGTTTTTTCCGACTAATTTGGAGACATCCTCAAAGCTGAAATCCTGAAAGCTAGGTTGCCTAGTGTCCGTAAAGCTTGTATGAAGAGAATTGTGGATGTAAGTAAGGGAAGCGAGAGAGTTGTGTCAGGATCGTGGTAAGTGGCGCTTCATTGTCTCTACCTATCTCTGTGGGAAAAAGGCGTAATAATTTGATTTGATTGATTGAAATGTTTATACATGAATAATTTTTGGCTGGTTTGTATCGGCGACCGACGCAACTGTTACAATTAAAAGCTATGAAACAAATATTTGCTTCGACCGGGAATCGTACCCGGTACACCCGTAGCACACCACTACGCCACGCCTGTCGTCATTAAGCATCTACTATTAGGCATTATAAAAGTGATATTTGTTCGTCCACAACTTATTCCCATTACAAAGTTATTAAATGGATTCCACTTCACCCTGTTATTTAGTTCTGTTGCTAACTGGCAGAGAATATATCGGCATTAAAATTGCCTTTGTTGTGAAGAGTAAAATAGTTTTTTAAATGAAAAACATCGATAGTCATTTATGTTGTTTCTAAGTAACGTGAATTAAATTTATAAATTTAAAGACCTATTTTAATCAATTATATAATTGATTAAAATAGGTCTTTAAATCAATTATAAACCGTCATTAAATTTATATTTTCTATACAAGTACTTACTTCTTGTAACCTGCAATAGAACAGAAACGTTGGTAATACTTGAAACCCGTTTTAATACCTATATTAAAAATACTTATAAAAATAGTATATCATTTTTTTATTGTGACTCGACATATGATAGCACCCCGCTTGTTGTTAAGCTTGAGGTGGTCTAGGAATGGGTGGATGTCACTGTTACTAAAATTCAATAACTGTATGCCGGCCTAATTGAAACCGGCAACTTACAAGCTGATCCCGAAACGTGACCAAATTACTTGACGGCCTGTGTACTTGTAAGTGGTGGTACTACCCCGGATCGGCAGACTGGGTACCACTGCCTACCACTCTTTGAATTTGCCAGTTTACTGAATGTTAAAATAGATTTATGCTTCGAACGAGGAAATAGTGGACCATTATTAAACATTGTTTTAATCGTGAATGTTTGCAACGGAATGTGTACATAACAATTTTATTACTTTTTGTTATACTTTTAGTTGTTACGTTCATTATAGACATTTTTAGACTTGGTATGTGCTCCGCAAGATTTACCTACATCTATAGGTAACACTCTAAATATAAGCTTTTTGAGAATGTCTCCGATTTAATCAGAAAAGGAAAGAAAAAGATAGAAAGATAGAAAAGATAGAGTTATGTTCAGGTCGTGGAAGTTCTTCTCTCTTTCTGTGAAAACAGAAGGCTTGTTGAATTTTACTACCTATTACGAGTAGTTTTTTTATAGGTATTTTGCGTATTGTCAGAGTCTACCATGATTTCGGAAAGGCACATGGCGAGGAGAAGTCACAAGAAACTTGTCGAATCAAGAAACCAAATAAATATGTAAAAGTCTCCTAAATATCCTAAAAGTAGGCAAAGTAAAAACCGTAATAACATTTCAATATAAAAAGCGTCGTAAAAGATCTGAAAAACATTTCCAAAGTAATAATATTATTATTTTGTAGAAATTCAAAGCACGTCCAATTTACTTTGCAAAGATTTCGTTTTTTTAAGTTCGTATTGTATTTTTTGATTTTTGTGACTCAACATTTGACTGCACCCCACCTGTGGTTAAGCTAGAGTGCGGTCCATTAATGAAGGTGACTACTATTTACAGTTAAATAACTGTAAATAGTAGTCACCTTCACTATGCCGGCCTAGTTGTAACCCGAACCCGTGCTCTTGGTTCGCGTGACCTTTACACTGCCACTATAACACGGTCGTCTTTGCCTACCCCTGTGGAAATGGAGGCGTGGAAAATTAATTGATTGATTATAATACAAACATTTAAATGTCAAAATTTGATGGTTCGCTTTTAATTGTATAGCGTAAATTCTTAATTAACTTTTGTGGAAGTTTGAGCCGTTACGCTGTTTCATAAGAAAATATAATTTAAAGGAATTTATTAACAGGAATATTAAACTTTATTACAGTATAAAATAAGAGAGTATTTAATAAAGATATGACTTTTCTTAGATATTGTTAGGCCAGGCCTCCGCGGGAGTTTTCCTGTTCTGTCAATGAACGTTTACCAGGTGGTGGATAAAGGGACTAAGACGGCATAGTGGATGCAGTCACATCCACTGTCTTGCTTACTTAGTAACTGTAGTAGCAGTCGCCTTTATTTATGAACTGCAGCCCAACTTAATTTCAGGCAGACTTCTGCAATATATAATCACAAAAAAAACTGCCTGCTTACCACTGGCAAGTGGCGCTCCATTGTCCCTGCTTATCCCTGTGGGAAAAAGGCGTGACAATTTTATTTGACTCATATGTGTGTAAGTAACACTGTCTAACAAGGTCTGTCAAAATAAAGACCCAATTAACAGTTGAGAAGAATTAATTAAATAATTGTTACAATGTAAGGCCGCCGTAATAATTAAAAAATAATTAAAACGCGGGTTGCCTCCCAAACATTGGGGATCCAGTATAATCCCTCATAATGAATGTACTTTTGTACAATTTGTAATAAATATTTGTTCTTCTTTGTTTATTAACGTGACCGTGGTGTAGTGGTAGTAAAATAATTACGTAAACCGAGAACACGGTTTCAAATCCACTTCCCGGTACCCATGAATCTTTGAATGTACTTTTATTGCTCTGTTTCTATGATACAAGCACTTAAGTAGCTTAGTATAGAAATGAAAATTATTAAAAAAAGATCCATATTGTAGGTTATGTTATCATTCTTAATTGCAATTTGAGCTCCACATCTGACTTATAGATCCCAGCAGATAAAAAGAGCGCTGTAATTGAAACTGCGCAGTAATTTGTTTTATTATCAGCTTACTTTTCGTTTTACGCATGATTTTTAAATATAATTACCACTGTATAGAGAGGAAAACTTACTTCCACCGCAGTCATCTAGGGCACTTCTAATCTGCCGGTCCTTAAACTGCGCAGCTCAAAAGTCAGCGGTCTATTTATCTGTCGGGAACTATACCTAATTAAGCAAGGAAAGGTCCAAGAGTGCCGACGGCTGAAAAACCTATATGCGGTTCTCTATATGAAAGCACCACACCTAATCTTAAGCTGAAGTGCAGTCTCATAATGTAGAGGATACTATAGTTAAACAACTAACAGTAGCTGTCGCTTGGCTCCTTTAAGCAAAGCGTGAAAAAGAACCCTAACGGCAAAACGACGGCGACTGAGGTAGCTATAGAAATAAACAGTTTTATCAGTCGTTGGCACTCTTGGGACTCTCCTTTTTTTATTTATTTTTACACGACATTTAACATCGACCCACTTGATGATAAGCAAGGGGTTATCTAAGAGTGATAACGACTGAAACAACCGAGTGAGTTCACGGCTGCCTCAGTCGCCGTCACTATGACGGCCTTGCTTACCATTAGGCAAGTCAGGGTAATTTATTTTTGTTATGTCTCAATAAATAAAAGTCGCATCCACTTTTCCTAGCAGTTTTCTGCATAAGAGGCACTGTTTTTATTTTTACTACATCTACTGATCCGACCTTATTTCTCACTTATTTATTTATTTATGGTTAACTTACAGCTAGTAGAATGTGGAATATAAACAAAATATCTTAAACTAATATAGCGCTTTTAACAGTCAACACAAATTACAGGCAAAAAATGGATTAAAAATAAAATATGAAAGTAGTTAAGAAGTACATTATAAACAAAAATAGTCAATTTCATATAAGAGAGAAAAATCATCAATTGAACTCATGATTCCAATCAAAATAATTTTCATTCATGGGTGTCAAAGAACTGTCTTGTCATGTGCTTGATTGTTATTGATTGCTTATTTAATTGTTTAATTTTGATAAACTGTATGTGACAGCTACTTACAGTTAATTGACTGTAGTAGCAGTCACTTCCATGCATAGACCGCACTCCGGCTTAACATCAGGCGGGGTGCTGTCATATATCTAGTCACAACAATAATAAAAACATAAATTGTAATACAACAACAATTTACAAGTAAATTTCTATGTCTGGAAATGCTATTAAAATATTTGCCAATGTTTTAGTTATCGATTATTTTAGATCACCGAAACGCGACTAATTCACTTCACGGTCTGTATACTTGTAAGTGGTGGTACTATACCGACAGCACCGCTCTTTAAAATGAATTCATTACTAATTTATACAATACTATTACAGATATTTATATTTATATATTTTATATAAACACTTTTTGTGTATGCAATAGATGAACCTGATGCCATCGGGCGTTCTCTACCTTGGAAACAAGAGAAAAATGTTATATTTACGTATGTGCAAAATTGAGGGAAAAAGTCAAAACAATAGGCTATAGATGTAGACTTAGACATCTGAAAAGAAGAGAGTAAGTAATTGACACTTGCGCAGAGGTTTGAAGACTTTTATACTCTATACTTTACATAAATATCGTATAGTATAGAAGTATATATGTAAAAATTAATTTAATAAGAATCCAATAACAAGGACTTGCATTATGAAACAGGAAAGCTCCATGAAACCCTTCCCAAGGACATGATACGCCCCGTGGAGTAGCGCCAGTCACGTAGGCTTTTAGTAAAGATATAAGATAAGTAAATATACAACAAAGTATATATAGATACGTATATACCTTTAGATATTAATTCATATCAGTTTGCTTGCCTACACCAGGTAGGCGTGTTTAAGAAAAACCTTTTAGGAATTAATTTGATTTTATATCCGTTTAAATAAGAATATAAATAAAATATAACTACAAAATCATTTTACTTATTTAGGAAAAAAAGCAATAAGAAATAACGTTATAAAATTAATAATGCCTTATTCAAAAAGGTTTACAAAGCTTTATACCTTAGCATAACTTAGTATTAACATCAAAAGTATTACGTATTAACAATCATAACATCCTTTCTCACAAGGATATTAGTTACGCCAATTCCCATCATCCTGGTCAACTTTTTTGCTTCCTTCACGACCGACTTTGTTCATATACTTAGGTACAAACTTTACGGATGATAGCACTGCGGTTGATTAAAACATGCAATATGTTCGTTTTACAAATCCAAAACTCTACATCGCCCCGCTTAACCTTCTCACTAACCTTTAATTTTTTAATTATGTCTCGTCATATGACAGCACCCTGCTTAATGTTAAGCTGAAGTGCGGTCCATGAATCCATGTCTCTGCTACTACAATTCAATAACGGTAAATGGCAGTCACATCCATTATGCCGGCTTCGTTGGAATCGGCAAACTACAAGCTGATCCCAAAACGCGACTAAATCACTTCACGGTCTGTTTACTTGTAAGTGGTGGTACTACCCTGGTTCGGCAGACTGGGCACAACTGCCGACCAATCTAGAATTTATAATTTTTTTACGTCAGTCTTCTTTCATTCATTATTTCAATGAGCCCAAACCAACATTCCTTTCTTAATCCTTGTCACTACATACTCTTTTAAATCTCACTGTATTATTCACACTATCCGCAATCGTTACTTTACTCCACATACTCGTACGAGTACATGCGGTTTTTGTGACTGCATTTATACATAATATCAATCAATCAATCAAATTGTCACGCCTTTTTCCCACAAAGACAATGTAGCGCCACTTACTACGATCCTTACACAACTCCCTTGCTTCCTTCACATCTACAATTCTCTTCATACAGGCTCTGTGGTTATGAGCACTAGGCAACCTAGCTTTCTTGAGGATGTCTCCGATTTGGTCGGAAAACACCCTCCTGGGCCTGCTTTGTTCAACGCATCCATCCACATCAGATTTATAAATTCCTTTCGTCAATCTACTTTCACTCATCCTTTCCATGTTCGCAAACCATCGATTCCTTTGTCAATCCTTGACACTACATCTTCTTTCAAGCCACATCTATCACGCAATGTAATAGATAAAAAATAAAAAAATAATCCTAATTTAGACAAGTGTCAATTATTTCTAAATTTAATGTAATTTTTAACTACAAAAACAATAATAATTATAATACACAGTAACTACAAAAAGAACCTTACCTGAAAAATAAACTCTTAATTTAAACTGTTCCTAATTTAAAAATTAAATCGTAATTTATTCACTTTATACAATAACACTTTAATATGAAAAAATCAACACAAAACACAATGTAGCGTATTTAACAGAGATTGACATCCAGTGGCTCGAGTTGTTGCACGCACGTGTGAACGGACGCAAGCTCGCGACGACACTGAACGAACAGTTCTCCCCAACCTCAACTGAAAGTTTCCATTTTCATTGCGCTTTTTCCAAGCAACAAGTACAAATAATGCTTTTAATTTGACAATGTATGGTATTATTTATTCAGTCTAATTAGTTATCTAAACATGTAGTAGTTTCTTAGATTTTGCGCGAACATTAATAATGAATTAAACAAATTAACTCCGTGACCACGATGGCTGCAAATCTCTCGAAACGTCGGAATATTATAAAAATGTAAAAATCATAACCAAAAATAAACGCGATAGTAAGCCGCATATATTTGTTAAATTAAATAAATATAAATGTTAAAATTAATTAAATTTATTATTAAATAATTACATAGACCGTGAAGTGATTTGGTCACGTTTCGGGATCAGTTTGTAAGTTGCCGGTTCCAACTAGGCCGGCATAGACATCCTCATTGCCGGTCTAGTTGGAACCGGCAACTCACAGTTACGGCTACACTAGTTGATTGCTACTCACAGTTATTGAATTATAGTAGCAGTGACATCCATTCCGGATTAACATCAAGCGGGGTGCTGTCATATGCCGAGTCATAATAATAAAATATTAAAAAATAAATAATTTATGTGACAACTAAATAATATATTAATATCTCGATAAACGTAGTTTTACCCAGTTTTATTGTATATGACTGTATTGGTGTGATAATAGTCATTTATTTTGCACCTCCCTCTTCCTATTTATCATTATTTGCCTCCATTCATGGCCCGCACTCCAACTTAACATCAGGCAAGGTGCTGTCATATATTGCTACACAATAAAATAAAATTAAAATTAAAATTTTAAAGGAACCCGCGAAACGCCTGGAACCACTTTAGTCATATCACCAGCTTTATAGTAATAAACAACATTAGTCATGGCTCAATAGTTACATCCCTTTAATATCCCTTGCATCCTCATGGTGCATCATCAGATAACTACTCCAGGTCTTCAATTTGTTAACGGTCCAGATAATGGCTCATAGTGAGTAACAATTTTAGTTAAAGCACTATGATATTATCTGTTGTTGATTGGCTGATCTGAGAGGATGCATGATCAGATACTCCCGATCTTCAATTTGATAACGGCCCAGCTAAGGGCTTAGTTAAAGCACTAAAGTTCTATCTCTTGTTAATTTGCTGATCTGAGAGGATTCATAATGGTGCATCATCAGATACTCCCGGTCTTCAATTTGATGACGGTCCAGCTAAAGGCTCTTAGTGAGTAACAATTTTAGTTAAAGCACTATAGTTCTATCTCTTGTTGATTTGCTGATCTGAGAGGATTCATGATGGTGCCTCATCAGATACTCTCTGTCTTTAATCTAATAACGGTCCAGCTAATGGCTCATAGTGATTATCAATTTTAGTTAAAGCACTATAGGTCCATTTCTTGTTGAATTGCTGATCTGAGAGGATCCATGATCAGTTTTTTTAGATCCAGAATGTTTTATTTTATCGCACTAACTTTTCTACACTTAGTTTCCTACATTCAAGACGAATCTAAGGAGTCCAAACTTTGTAAACCAAAAAAAAGTTTAAACCCATCCAGGATTTCGTCTCCTACCTTCGAGTTCCATCATCAGAGTAGCTCAGTGGTACCATTTAAAATACACATGTATTTGTATACGTTTTTGTTTCAAATGTTAAGTCACAGATATGTTTAAAAGTAAAGTAAATACCTATTATGCGTCTAAGATCGCTACCGCAGCTAACAAAACGAGCTGATGACCTTGAAACCTCTGATCAAATCTTCATCAATTGTAGCTAAGAACTATCTCGATCTCGTCAGCTTTCAAATGAAAAAAACCGCATCATAATCGGTCCATTCGTTTAGGAGCTACGATGCCACAGACAGACACACAGATACACAGAGTCACAGATACACAGATACACAGACAAGTCAAACTTATAACACCCCTCTTTTTGAGTCGGGGGTTAAAAAATACTAAGCTACTATGGTAACTTGTAATTACAAATTGTGGCTTATATACAATACATTACTTATACGGCCTAGTTGAAACTGGCAACTTACAAGTTGATCCCGAAACGCGACTAAGCCACCTCACGGTCTGTATACTTGTTAAGTGGTGGTACTACCCCGGATGGGCAGACTAGTCACCACTACCTACCACTCTTTAATAACCAGACCTGGACCAAATATCCACCTCTTTTTTATAAACTAACATTTGTAATTTTAATAATTAGTATTATATAGTATTACGAATAAAAGCTATGAAACAAATATTTGCTCCGACCGGAAATCGAACCCACTTTCCGCGTAACGGCCAGTGCTAACCTCTACGCCACGCCTGTCGTCTATAATAAAAAGAGCGTTTAATGCCTACAATATTTTAACAAAGTCTTAAATAAATACAATTAAAAATAATCTCCTTTTCTAGAGTTATTAATTGGAAACTTCAAAATAGATTAAATTGATTTGAAAAGCTCTTAACTTTACTTCATGATGCTTACAGCGTTAATTGGCTACTTTACAATATTACCAGTATAATTTTGGAAGATACCAATTTCAATTCAACCAATTAATTAAATTGGCACGCCCTAGTTTTCACAGGGATCCCTGTCTATGCCGGAGCACTTCCTTCACATCCACAAATACTGAATTAAACAAATTTTATGCGGCTTACTTTACGTTTGGGTAATGATCGTACAATCTAACACCTGGGACCCCATAATACACAAACTCAAGTCTGGCAAACTGCAAATCAGATGACACCGTCAGTTACCATAGAGTTTGTATAAAGAAAATTGTGAGGGAAGCGAGAGAGATGGATAATGGCGTTCCATTGTCTCTGCCAATACCTGTGGGATAAAGGCGTGACAATTTCATTAATTGATTGATTTTAGGAATCACTATATATTTCAATTAACATACTAAAGATGTTCCCGACGGACAAAAGATAAAAAATGCTGTAATAGTAAAACCAAACCAAGGAAAATATATCTTACATTTCTTGTCATCGTGCCTATTCGATTAAACGTAGGTACTCGTTAAATTGACGCAGATAGACAATTCTACAATTTAGTTAATTAAATTAGCTTTTAACCCTGTGGAGGTCAAATGACAGATTTGGGGAATGTCCAATCGTGGAATTAGAGATTCCGAGAAATCAATAGTCTGATTACAGACAGTGAGCTTTCGAGAGGGTTTCAGAAGTTATATCTACAACTTTAATTACAAACGAGTATTGTTTTTTTGTCGCCACCAAATTCTCTTGTACGCCTATTTTTATTTTGTTTTAATACCTGTGGATTTCCTTTTAGTCCAATTTTTTTATTTTTATTGTGACACGACATCTGACCTCGACTCGCCTGATGATAAGCAAAAGGAGGTCCAAGAGTGATGACGACTGGAATAACCGAGACACAGTGGCGTAGCGTGACGAGGGCGGAGGGGGCGGCCCGCCCCGGGCGGCACATTTAGGGGGCAGCAAAATTTATAAA
Organism: Tinea trinotella; assembly: GCA_905220615.1. NCBI lineage: Eukaryota > Metazoa > Arthropoda > Insecta > Lepidoptera > Tineidae > Tinea > Tinea trinotella. Next base: position 12,490,776 of record HG992312.1, read on the forward strand.
AACTAAAATAAATCGTTAAAATTTGAACCTGAAATTCATATTTTTGTTGTACCTATGATTGAAACTCCTAAGTAAGGGGGCGGCAAATCTTTTTTCCGCCCCGGGCGGCTGACTTCCACGCTACGCCACTACCGAGACAGTTTCCGGCTGCCCCAGCCGCCGCCACTATGCCGGCCTAAAGTAAGTTATTATTAAAGTAGGTTATTAAAAATGTTACCATATAAAATAAATTAATTTTAATCCAACGTATGTTGACAAGCCCTTTAATCTAATTATTATTAATACATTTAAGTGAGCAAATTCTTGTATATATATAATCTGAATCTCGGAAACGGCGCCAACGATTTTCATGAACTTTAGTATGCAGGAGGTTTCGGGGGAGATTATTCGATCTGACTAGGTTTCATTTATAGAAAACATTTTTTTATATAAAAAAAAGTTATCGTCTGTTTTATTATTATCGAGATTATGACGGTAAGATTGGAAAATATTATTAATATATTTCATCAGTATGTAATTCGTATCTCAATATAATTTTCAAAAAGTAAATACCAGGTACTGCAACATGAAACAGGTACATCTCATATGAATTTAAAGGAACGACGGGTTTTCGTTGCTCTAATATAAGAGAAGGGTTATCTTGTTGCTAGGCCAGCAGTGAACATATTGTAACAGAGAGCAATAAAGTTGCGAAGACAACATATCGTGACATAATCTAGCCGTGTAAAATATTGACTTACGACCAAGATAGTTTTTAAATATCTACGGCTGTTATAACATAGTTGATACTAAACTTGTTTATTGTTATTATTTATACATTGCGCAATTACGCCTTAATATTTTAATATATCTACTAATATATTTTATTTAATTAGGAAATTGCCAGTAAATAATAATAAGGAGTTCTAGTGAATTTAAGTGCTGGGAATTTGTCTGGACTTTGATAGATGACAGGTAACATTCGCGCATTAAGTAGCACACCAGTTCGTCACGTGTGAAGTACCGGGTTAGATTTCCGGTCAGTTGAATTTTACAAATTTTTAATGACAATAAATGCGGGATTCTAAGAGTGGTACTCACTACTCAGTCTAATAATCCGGGGTAGTACCTACACTTACAAGTGCATAGACCGTGAAGTGACTCTCCGCACTCCAGCTTAACATCAGACGCCACAATAACATATGACATGCCACAATAATAAAAAACGACGATTAAGTTAATAAATAGGTTTCTGCACTGTTTTAATATTTCATCTCCTATTTCGGTCTAGCTTAGTTCTTGTGATTTTTCAACATGACTTAGTTACTTCAAGTCTGCTGATTTGCAAAAGACCCCCAACTGCCTACCTACGACTCCTACACAAGAAATTATAAACTTCTTTGTTTCACAAAGTTATTATTATAATGCATAAGTAAAAGAAAAGTTTCATAATTAATGCTACGACAATGATCTACTTTTTAAGTTTTGTTTATATAATACAAAGTTTAAAAAACCTAGCCATACATAAAGCTTATCAAACCTAAGGCGACCGTGGGTTAGTGGTAGTGCAATGGTCACGCACTAGACGTCCTGTTTCTGTGATACTGGTACGTTTAGAAGCTTAGTATAAAAATGTAATATCAATTAAATGGTCTAAATCTGTACTTATACATCGCGCTGTGGTTTAGTGGTTATACAAACTTTGGTCGTCCTGTTTTCATGATACAAGCACGTTTATTAGCCTTATATAGAAATAAAGAAATATAAAGAAAACATCCCATGAACATTTTTATTGTAAATTCGTTTTAACCTCTGTCTCAAAGAATACCATATGCGAGGCCAGACACTAGATGATACTGTCAATGACAATAATACCTCAAGACTCAGCAATTTTCTCACAATTGTCTAACAAAACGAACCATTGTTTAAGTGTACCTTGGCCGAATTTTAGTATAGAACTTACCGATTGGATTATTCAGACGCGAGGACTGACTTGACTTGCTTGACGGTTAGCAGGGGGGACCTTCCCGTCCGAACGCAACGAATGAGAAAGCCCTCATAGTGCAGAGCTGGCGCTGTAATTATGCCAGCCGAGGGTGCTTCTTCACGCCTTGCTTGATGGATCCAAGGCTATTGGATGGGGCTGATAACACATAAACGCATGGGCTTATACAGCTTTACACAAGTCGATTGTTCAACAAAGAAATGTGCGTGTCACAGAACAGAGAAATATATAGACTGATTTTATTTATTTATTTCGAAATATGTAGATTGTTCTGAAATAGAATTATTATATGTTTAGAACAAATAAATATATAAATATAGAAAGCTATAACCGTAGAGCTTGTGTGTAGAGAATTGTGAATGTGAAGGAAGCGAGGGAGTTGTGTTAGGATCGTGGCAAGTCCATTGTCTCTGCCTATCCTCGTGAGAAAAATGCGTGACAATTTGATTGATTGATTGAAAGAAATATATAAAAGTGCCACAGTTAGATTCTTTGTTCTGTGGACATGCCCTACCTTTCTGTTCGTCTGCCGATTAAGGTAATCATGACCCTTGATACTTTTACTTTATTTTCTTTTTGGAATTAATTAATTGAAGTTGGTAATTTGTTTTTTAGGGACATGTTTTTTTTGTAGTTTTACAAACCTAATTTAAATAATTAGGCTCCTGTTTTTTATCATTATTATAACGAAATACTATAGTAAATATTAGGAATTATCTATTAGTCTATGTATTCACTGTAGGCTAGTAAAAGTAATAGCGACTGAGGCAACAGAGTCGCTTTGTTTATCGTCGTTGACGCTCTTGTAGTTTCTTTTTGCTTACCATGAAGCAAGGCAATATGTCGCGTAGCTATCAACAACAACGAATAAAACTTAAATACCAAATAAAAACTAGAAAAGGAATAAATTTAAAATAAAAGAACTTGTCGTAAGGTAATATTTGCATAGATTTTGCGTGAATCAATATTAATGAATTAAACAAATAGCTGACCACGATGGCTGCAAAGCTCTCGAAACGTCGGAATAGTAAAATAAAATTGTAAAATCAATAGCAAAATAAACGCGATAGTAAGCCGCACATAATTTGTTAATTCATTGTAGTAAGTTCATATTATTTTATATTAGTTATACTTTATATAATATTCTACATAAAACTAAGGGAAATTTCGTTTCTTACATCGTAAAAGTTTTAACGGCTAAATATCTAAATCACAGCAACATCTGCAGTTCACGTATTTTGGTTGCTTTCAAAGCAAAACGGAGATCGGAGGCAGCCATTGTGAAAACATCAGAGAAAGTCATTATTAAATTGTGTTTGGTATCATATTTGTATAATTAATAATTATAATCGTTCACCATTTCCGAATTTTGTGACATGACCTGCCTAATGACAAGGAGAACTCCAAGAGTGCCAGCAACTGAAATATCCTCAGTTCTTCCATTTTGCATATCTTTGACATCCTCTGGGTGAAAGCTGGGTTATCTAGTTCCCATAACCGTAGAGCTTGTTTAGGGAGAATTGTGGATTCAGCAAAGGAGTGACATTAAGGTTAGTTTTACATTTCACCTGATATTATTAATTTAAATTACTTCTTCAGCAATTGTCTACATATATCTATTTATTTTTTACTTTTTGTATTTTTTACATTTTGTACTTTACTATAGAAATAACTAAGCTACTAAATGAGACTATCTAGTACAGTCAAATTAACTATTCCTGTGGGAGTTGATTCGTGAAATTGATGATTAAGTATTATTAAAATAAATTGAAACCTTCTTTGGCCAGATCCACTGCGGTCCACTGATTCATTATGAATGTCCCTAATTTTAAATGATAATAATAATTTAACACAAATGTTTTATACCTAAAATAATTTACTCCAGAAACCTCCTCTGTGCCTATTAAGAAAATCAACGGTTATGAATAAGAAAATGACGGATTTACTTGCAAACATCGTTTAAGTATCAGTTTCAATTCACTATTCAAACAACCGCATTAATTACTAAAGCTGCGCCATTACATTAATATTTCAAACCACGACTTCAGGGACGCGTTTGCAATTTAAATTTTAATCCTTGCCTTTGTAAACCTGTAATAGCTATCAAGCGTTCCTATCGTAAACTGGCAAACTACAACTTAACTTTTAATGCAAATATAAATTCTAATAGTTTTTTTTATGAAGCTAAATATCTGTTTTTATAAATCTGATATGGATGCGTTAAAGGCCCAAGAGGGTGTTTTCCGACCAAATCGGAGACATCCTTAAGAAAGCTAGGTTGCTTAGTACCAATAACCACAGAGTCTGTATGAAGAGAATTGTGGTGTGGATGTGAAGGAAGCAAGGAAGTTGTGTAAGAATCGTGGTAAGTGGCGATCCATTGTCTCTGCCTATCCTTGAGGGAAAAAGGCGTGACGATTTGATTTTTTTGATAGATAAATATTTGTATTATAGTAAATCTATTTAAATTATTACCAAAAAGTTTAAGTGTAAAGACCGTAACTTTCGAGTTGCATTTCGGAACGATATTGAAAGTTTAGCTGGGCTGGCATAGTGGATCTGACTGCTGCAAATAGACTTTTGCACTACAACTTAACTTTAGATGGCGACTGTCATAGTACGCTGTACTAATAAAAAAAAATTTAATTGAGTAAGAAAATAACACGAAATAAATTAAGGTTTAAAATTCCTTTGAAGTGTTAAGTTTAAAGTGTTCTCGTGGTAGAAACATTGCCTTTAAAAGACATTAGGATCTGCTTAAAGATAACCATGAAACTTTGTCTGGCAACATTGTAATTTATTCATGCTCCGGATTTTAGCGAACGATATCCTTATTTGTTTTTTATGGATTAATCCCCCGCGATCAGACCCGTAGTGGGGCTAAGTGATTTCATTTAGATATTCATGTCTATCTACTCTGCTAATACCTTTTTGAAATATCACTTTAACTTTTATAATTAACCTTGTTTTTTTTGTAAATTGAATACTCTATTTTGAGTTCCGTAGCCAAGTTTGTTTATAAGCATAATATAGACAACCTTATTAGGTTAATTAATATTTCTTTCTTATTTTTATAAGAAATAAATATTAATAAAAAAATAAATAAAATATTTGCGTAAAGCAAGATAGTAAAGATCGCAACATCTCATCAGAACATCTATTCTCTGCCAATCCCTGTGGGAGTGTGTTAGATTTCGCGTCTTAATAGAAAAATAAATAGAATATTAATTTTTTAAACTGCTCATTTAATTATGAAAAAGAAATCTCTTCTCGTTGTTTATCTAACCTTTAAATAAATAAGTATTTATTAAGATTATTAAACGAACGAAAAAATATAATCTGATTATTTAAGAGGGTAGAAATTTATATTTAATTTAGAGAGTATAATATTATAAAATATCTCTTTTACACATGGTTGGGTTTTGTGGGCATCCGATTTAGTTCAGACATCCTTTTACAAAAAAGCTCTTGAAAGGCATTTCTGTGGCACTAAATTACTTATATTTATACAAAATCACGTTTTTGCCGCTTTATATGTCATTGACCTCATAAAAGGGAGGAAATATATTTTAATTTGATAATGGCGAATCGTTATAAGTGTATAGCTTACATTTATTCCATCGTAAATTGACTTATTAATCAATCATTCAAATTGTCACGCCTCTTTCCCACAGGGATTGGCAGAGACAATGGAGCGCCACTTGCCACGATCCTGACACAATTTCCTCGCTTCCTTCACATCCACAATTTTCTTCATACAAGCTCTAAGTTATGGGCACTAGGCCATAAAATAAAATATTTCATAAAATTGATATGTAATATTTAATAATTATGAATTCTCAAGAAAGTTAAGAGTCAGCCATTGGTGGTATTTTGTCTGGCCCGGAGTATTTCCACCACATTTAAGTGTAAACACCATAAAGTAACTTTAGAATTTACATCAATTCGAATTCAGACTGGGTTTTAGACATTTATGGCAGCAGTCTCCTCCCCTAATGGATAGCACTCCAACTATACATCGCACTATGTTCAATGTGCAAATGTTTCACAAAGAAATACGCGCAATATAATAACAATCAACCTACAGTGTAATACAATTATATGAAACTAAAAACCATTTTCTTAATAAAATGTAATTTGAACAATGTTAATTAAAGAAATTTCTCGGCTGCACAAACTCATGATACAGTAAGATACTATTGTTATATAGGAAGACAAGACAATGCAGAAACGAAATTGCATGTTTTTATTTTGTGAAAAAAAAAGGCTGTACCTATATCATGTGGATATTTCTGCGTGGGTAAGAGGTGGACCTTCCGTAAGCCAGATAAACTTTAGAGACTGAATAAATGTCAAGAAGAATCTGCATGAGATACATTTTTTTTTTCAAAATCAAGTCCTATTAAAAATCAACGATTATGCCAATCTATAAATTAATATTATCGTACATTTTTTTATTTACGCAAAGATAAATAACTGACAGATCCAGAGATCCTTTTTACGTCTCGCTTGAATCATCCAAGGTTATAGGTTATATCAACGATAGATGTTGCTTGCTCATTTCCTCCCTTTTTTTCCTCCTACTGCCAGTCTGAGGTGCACTTGATTGGATTCGGTTATGATTCACGTTCTTTTCGGGTCCTTCAAACCCACCCCCCTCTCCGAAACCGCCACTGAGTTTTTTTGCCACTACTTTTCCTAAATAATGAATGCTGTGACTTACCGTTGCTTCCAGGCGGTTAGGATATCTACCACCCCTCTGTTTCGAAAATAGTCGCTAAGAATAAAACCATAAAATCGACTTCGGAGCTTATTTACAACACAGCAGATAGTTAGGCTTCATACATTTCCTGACGCGCTATATCCTAGACTTGAAAAAGCAGTGAAATTTCGCCGCACTGCTTTTTGACATCTTTTTAACCAATCAGTGAACAACAATTCAATACGTTAAATACGTTGATTTGTTACTTGCGACCGCTCGGTGTTTCAGGCAGAATGTGTCGGTATTCTGCAAGCAGCACACGCAATAGCGAGGAGGGGGATCGCCAACCAAAAGATCAGGATCCTCTCTGATAGCAAAGCGGTACTTTTGGGTCTGGGAAACTACTGCAAAAACTCAGCTTTGCTCTATGAATGCCACCTGGCATTGGAGGACGTATGCACGTCGAACCAGATCACTCTCCAATGGATCAAGGGTCATAGTGGATCGCTAGGCAACGACGCGGCAGATGAGCTGGCCAGGAGGGGATCGTCCTGTCGACCTATAGGACCGGGACCTATTATGCCCCTACCACTCCAGTTCCTTCGCAGCTGGCTGCGCCAAAGAACAGGTAACCTGCACGAGAAAGCATGGTCACATACAATGGATTGCAGACAGTCCAGGGAAGCTCTCCCTCATATTGACAGACGCTTGACTGGACGACTGCTGGACCTTAGCAGAGCCAAGCTCCGCACTATGGTGGGTGTCATAACGGGGCATTGTGGTTTTAATAAGCACCTGTACAACCTCAACATATCGGACAGCCCCCTATGCAGGGGATGCCTGAATGGGGAGGAGACAGCTGCACATGTGCTCTTGAGTTGCAGGAGCACGGGAGTAGCCGAAGCGAGACAAAAGTTCCTCGGCAATGCCAGGACGCTTCCGGAGGTCTGCAGGAACGAGAAGGGTCTCCTGGCCTTCCTGGAGGAGATCGGGTGGCTCCATTGAAGGAGAACAGTTGAAGAACGTACAAAGAAACCGAAGAGGACTTCAAGTGCGGAAACGAGCCCGCAAATAACTACATAACTAACTACTACTTGCGACCGCGGTGCAATTTCACTGAGTATTCGCCGTCATAATTTATGTTCCTAATAAATTAATTGCTGATTGCTCGCAGTTGCGCGAAGATTATAGGATAGCTTTGGACTCTGGCGCTTCGGTTTGTGAGATGTTCTATGAGAATTACGTGTTAATCTACATCCTATCACGCCTCTAGTGAGATAGAAAGAAATAAGATATGTTCGTGTCTGACTGATCTTTTTCTGTTCATATCCGCCTACGAAGTGGTGGGTACAAACTGCCAGTATGTTTATATAAAATAATTATTTGTTTATAATTTTTATATTAAACAAATTTTATGCGGCTTACTATTGCGTTTATTTTGTTTAATTCATTAATCAATGTTCGCGCCAAATCTAAGTTAAATATAACAATTGGTTATATTTAAGTTATTATCAATAATAATAATAAAATTGATTACTAACTGTGTTTTACATTTTGAGATCAGTTATTAAAATCGTGTGACTAAACTCACATAGTAATTGGACAATAAGAAAGTAATAAAACAAAATTAATTATGTGAATTTGTTTCAGTTAGACTTTTACATTTAATTGTTATGATTGCAGAGTACTCATAACTATGTACATAGCTTCTAAAAAATAAATATGTTAGGATCATGAAAGGGAGTAAAAATACACGTTTATAAAGCACCAATTTTTTTAAAATTAAATCATCATGCAGATCACTGTTGAACATAGGCCTTCCCCTTAGAACGCCATTCCGAACGACAAGATGCCCGTTGCATCCACCAGTTATTCGTGACTTTCACTATGTCGTCAGTCCACCTAGTGGAAGGCCTACCTACGCAGCGCCTTCCGGTTCGTGGCCTTCACTCAAGCACTTTTTTCCCCATTGGTTGTGGGTTCTTCGAGCGATATGACCATCCCAATGCCCATGTCGGTAACTTTGGTCCTTCAGCGAATATTCGTTTGGGATTCTATCGCGCAGATACTTCAAGCATAGCTCTCTCCATTGCCCGCTGAGCAACTCTGAGCTTTTCCAACAGGCCAACATTCAAGGGCTACGTCTCAGTGCCGTATGTCATCACTAGCAATACACACTGGTTGAAGACCCTTGTTTTTAGTCACTGCGGGATGTGTGACGAGAAGATATGACGATAAAATAAATATAAAGGACATCTTGTATCATGTATTTAAATAATACAAGTGTCTAACACCAAAGCATGTAGAGTGAAATGCAAACCCAACATGTCCAATGCAACACAAAAATTATTCTCTAACACACAGACATCTTATCATTTAATTATCCAATGGACAGACATTTTCCCACCGATCTACATAGTGGTCTGCTGAAATCACCCCGAATCCAGCGCTTTGTTGTTACCTTTAGTTTCTTGTTGGCAGGTCGTTAGACCATTTTGACGGTGGATATCAAGTAAAAGTTTTCTAATAAGACAATGGATAAGACATTCTGTTATAGATTAAATCTTCTTTTTAAAAAGTCTAGTCTTCACACATGTGAGCTATTAATAAGTTTCTAAATAACGTGACAAGTTTCCAGACAACTGAGCAATTTCTCTTGTAAAACTTTTGCAAACATCTTTCTTACTATAAACGTATGTTTATTAGTTTTACAATTGATAAAAAGCGATAAAATATAATAAGATATTTTGTGAAGATTTTAAATAAATATGAAATAAAACATTAGGATGTTCATTTCTTATTAATTTTAGTACTCATATTACAAAACATTTTTTTAAATTTACATTTCTATACTAAGCTACTAAAGTGCTTGTATCATAGAAATAGGACAACTAAAGTACATGTCAAAGATACATTGGTACCGGCAAGTGGTTTTGAACCCGTGCTCTCGGTTTGCGTAACCATTGCACTGCCACTACACCACAGTCGCTGTCTATACGTATACTTAGATATATAATGATACTTGAAGAGACATAAAGTTGTATTCAATTCCTACAAATATATGTATGGAGCTCGTTTCTCATGTTGACAGCAAACGTTAAAACCCTTTTACGAAACAAGCCTTAGGTAATACTCGTACATAAAAGTACAATCTCTCGTCACATACTAAAATACAAAAGACAAAAATAAAATACATGTAAAATATTTCGCATAAGAAGCTCAAGACAATGGTTTTAGGAGAGTTAAGTTGTAGGTACAATACAGGTGTACAGTTTGCCGAGTATTAGCACCACTTTAAATCAAACAAAACCGTAAAGTGAACTTACTCGTTTCGTTTTAGGCCGGCATAGTGGATGAGACTTGCCTTGTTAAACTGCACTTACTAAACTGTAGTAGCAATCACCTTCATTAATGGACCGTACTCCAGCTTAACATCGGGCAAATTTCCAGGTATTTAGTTCAGGTATCAGCGTCCAAACCAATATCCAATAATTTTATGTTTTCATATATTATATTGGAAAATTAGAAAAAGCTAATGAATTAATGTTACTCTTTGTGCCAGTATCAACGTACTTTTATTAAAATGAAATGAAATATTTATTTGCCCAATATAGGTTACAAATATGGATTTCATCTCATTTTTCATCAGAGATATATTATGTTTATTTTTCTATTTTTTTATGTTTTTTATAATTTACATTTCTATATTAATAGGCCGCTGGCCCAGGCCCTTTTGTAAATGTAAATGTGTAAATGTAAATTTAATAAATGTGTTTTAAAAGTCGAAAAAAGTCTTACTGAGTTATGTTATTATGGTACCTAGTCTTGAAAATGCAGCGTTTTTACTCCCCAGCTCTGTTTTTATGATACAAGCAGTTTAGTAACTTAGGAAAGAAATGTAAAGAAAAAAAATTAAAAAAAAAACTGATAGTATTATGGTTGTCCAGTTTCTATGGTATAAGCACATTTAGGTAATTTAGAAAGAAATGTAAATTATTATGTAATTATATTAACAACCGAAAATTCTGACAGTGTATTCTTGCCCTTATATTTAAGAGATGTTCCGGATGATCCGAAATGATCATTAACCAGCCCAACAAGTGAGAGGTTGACCTTGATCCAGCAGATGTATTTCAAGATGCAGGTATTTTACCTTCATCGGTCCTATAATACGAGTAAACTCGAGGTCATCGATTTTAGCAATATTAATATAAACATACTTTCAAATTAAATTACTTTATATAATTATATGTCATTGTTAACTAGTTATTTTTTTATTTTATTATATTTTAATTAATGTGTCTCGACATATTTGATGGTAAGTTGGAATCCGTGCCATAAGTGGTATGGGCTGCTACTACAGGTAGTAGCAGCAAGTAATTGGAACCGGCAACGTTACCCCGTAACGCTACTAAGTAATTTCACTGTCTGTACAGCCCAGGATCGACAGACTGGGCAAAAGGATCAAATATTTGTCACTTATTTTATTACCAACAACTATTATATTTTTATTATGACTTGATATCCTGGTGGTAGGCATGATAGAGGTCCAAGAGTGTCACCGACTGAAAAGACCGTATCAGTTCAAGTATTTTTATAAAAAGGTTTGATTCACGACGGTTGTGCGAAGGTTTATATATGAATCGGTTTACACAAACCAAGAGCACGCGTTCAAAACCACTTGCCGGTTTTAATGTAGCATATATATATTTTGTACTTTGGTTGCCCTGTTTCTGTGATACAAGCACTTTAGTAGCTTAGCATAAGAATGTATAAAAAAAAATACAAAATAAAGGTGTATTAAGGATATCATGTATCACCTTCTATAACACCTTTATGTCCCATTTTTATTATATTTTTATAATTAGGATCGAAAATTTAGAACTTTAAACTTTGATCTTTACAAATTAAAATGTAATTTTGAATACTGTAAATGTTTTCAAATATTTGCAAGGAAATTAAATATTTAGCTCAAACAGTTACATGTCAATCATGAAAAAAGAAACAGTTAAAAATTAAATCCAAGAAGCTAAAAACCGGAAAATTATAACAATAAAAAGAGGTGTTCTTTAGAAAAAACCGTATTAAAATTGTAGACATGTTCGACGTCCGCGCTGCATAACAATCAAACTTACTATTCTAAAGTTCATTGCTCACTCCGTGCAAGACGACAAAAGGCTATACCCTGCCAATTTAAAAAGATACCTAATTAAATTGACTGTATATAAATACTAGTTGTTTTTATACGGTCGGTTTACTGGGGAGCAAGAGTGGTAAATGACGGGCAACTATCACCTGCGCCGGCGCAACAACTTCGCAGTTCAACTTAGTGAACGGAACAACAAGCAGCTTAGACGACGCGAGTTATCAACAAGTGACTGAATATTAACAATTTAACCAGTGGTGAGTTTTTAATACTAACTATCCTACTATTGTTTAGTTTGGAAAAGTTTCTTAGGAAATTAAACTTTTACTTTTATACAAGCGACTTCAGTTCATTGGTCTCGTGCTTGTCTTCGTTTAACCCTTTATTATACTTGTATATTTCCTTAAGGCTTACATATGTTTAACTTAGGCACACTTAATTATAAAGTTTAAATTACTTTTAATAATATTTAGAAAGGTTTCTGAGAAATAATTATTCAACATAATTTTAATTATAATGAGTAATTAAAGAGCTTTCTCATTATTTTATTAGGTTTAGGAATTATTTCAATGTTATGACTTAAACTTTGTAAATTAGTAATGAAAATGGAAAAGAAAAATCTCATATTGTTTTATTAAGTACTAATTTAAATCGTCAATTATTTTTTAATTATATTTTTAAGATTTTTTATACTATATTATACCTATATAATATATAGGTATATATTTGGACTATTATACTCGTATACCTATATATTTCACTAATTAAACTAAATAAATATCTAAATATAGTATCGTTTGTTTTTTACATAACAATGAATGCCGTAATATTCGGTCAAGAGTTCATACAACGCTAAGATTATATCATTTTGTAAGTGGTTTGTTTGGATGACAGTGAAAGTAATGCGAGGTCAGTTATCTTAATCACCACAAGGAAGGTATACGTCACATAATAGTTCTTACTTTTTTATATCCACTTTTACTTGCATATATTTCGTTTTCTATATTGCGGAAATAATATAAATTGTATAGTAAATGTGTGGCAGAAGAAGCATGAGAGTATTAACGCTGTAGAAATGCGGTATGTGGAGTAGCGGATAGAATAAGGAATAGCACAGAGCGCGATTGATGTGGTTTGAAAGAATATGTAGTGACAAGAATTGACAAAGGAATGCTTAGATGGTTTGGGCACATGGAAAGGATGAGTGAAACTAGATTGACGAAATAAATTTATAAATCTCATGTGAATGGATGCCTTAAACAAGGCAGGCCCAGAGGGGGGGTTTTCCGACCAAATCGGAGACATCCTCAAGAAAGCTGGGTTGCCTAGTGCCCATAACCATAGAGCTTGTATGAAGAAAATTCTGAATGTAAAGGAAGCGAGGGATTTGTGACAGGATCGTGGCAAGTGGCGCCCCAATGCCTCTGCCTATCCCTGTGGGAAAAAGGCGTGACAATTTGATTTGATTTTGAAATAAAAGACATATTTTTAATACTCTACATCTTTTAAATTATTTCATAGAATTTTCATTTTTTATAGACAAAAAGATATTTATTACTGTAAAAGCAATGAAAACGGTATAAATTTTAAAACAGTAGCGTGTCTGCAATAATTTCAAAGGACGTCCTCAGTGCTCCTTGGGGACAAATTAATGCTAACGTTCGTTGACCTAAAAAAAACTTTTTACCTGACTCCACATACGAGTATGAACATACGTGGAGTCATATTAAAACTCTCGTGTGCCCACGTACATAAAAAAATACATATTAGACTTATCTTAGGATAAACGTGAGCTTTTAATATTAAAATTAGGCTATTAAAAGCTTAATAAAAAGTTTTATTAACATAATCCTTTTATAAATATATATAATACAATAATAAAAATAGCTTGCTAAAAATAGTTTTTATTATTTTTATAAATTTTAATTTTTTTACTAATGTAACTATTATTAAATTAAGTACTTTAAAAAAATTAAAGTAGAGATTTCTGTATCATCATCAATACTGTGTATTAAGGCGTAGAGCCTTAAACCCCAAAGGGATATTACTCGTAGCAAGTGGCGCTCCTTTAACTGCCTATCCCCGTGGGAAAAAGGCAACACAATTTGATTAATTGAATAATATTACACGTAATGTATTTTCTTCTCTGCACTTTTTCGATAAACTTTCTGCCACAAATTAACTTTTGTACAATCCCTTATTATTCCACTTTTTAACTATCGCAATTTGTGCTGTTCTGATCTTAGAGTAGACTTGCTTAACAAGATGGAACATCTCCTGAATATTGAGATTTGGTTCATCTTTGGTCTTAGGAGTACGATCATATCTCTGAAATTAGAACCAAAATAAGATGCCTATTCTTTTATTTTCTTCCTTTTGAACCCGATACTTATAATCATTTTAAAATTCCTTGGCAATTCCCCTCACGCTTCCTTTCTTTTACTGCCTCCTTACTCCTTTGCAATTACTGCTTCCAGGTTATGGAATAATCTTCCTCACCATATTCATAAAGCTGCTAATAGGATATATTATTTCACTATAACTCAAAAACTTATTACTATTTTCTCTCCGTGATCACGATGGCTAAAGCTCTCAAAACTTTGGAATACAAAATTGTACAATCATTACCCAAAAAATAAACGCGATAGTAAGCCGCATAAAATTTGTTTAATTTACTTATTACTATTATTAAAATTTATATGTTATTCATTATTATATCATTTTATATTTCATATTAAGTTTTACTAAAAACAATAAAGTACCAAGCTCGCTTTTTCTTCTAGATTTTTCTTAGAGCTATCTTTATTTTAAAATCGTATGTAGAGGTCACTTTAAAGGTCAAACTTGCGAATACAATATACAGAACATTGTATCCGTTCTCACGGTCTTGGTTGTCCAGTTTAAAGTCACTTTCAAATACAGCAATTCCTTCTAAAATTGGCTTTAAATGTTACAAGAAGTGTAATTATAAACTTGACAATTCTTTTTGTTGGTATTGTTTGTCCGTTTCCCAAAGGATTAGGATTATATTACCTACTTCTACTTAAATACGAAAGTTTAATAAATACTAGTAGAATATTATTATATTTGTACATATAACTTTTATTTAACTTTACAGTATGTTTTATTTTACAGTATAGTACGATAAAAATAAATTGTATGAAATTGTATGTACCACGGCATTTATTATGCATGTATAAATATTACTTATTTATTTATATTGCGTTATACAAGGCAGGCCAAGGAGGGTGTTTTCTAACCAAATCGGAGAGATCCTCAAGAAAGCTGGGTTGCCTGGTGCCCATAACCATAGAACTTGTATAAAGACAATTGTGGATGTGAAGGAAGCGAGGGAGTTGTGTCAGGATCGTGGCAAGTGGCCCTCTGTTGTCTCAGCCTATCCCTGTGGGAAAAGGCGTAACAATTTGATTGATTTTCTATTCAGCGAGCAATTTTTCTGTTACTTTATATACAATCAGTATATAAAGTAACGAAAAAATTGCATCTCAAGTATTTTGCAATCATTCTTTCAATAAAAAGAATTGTGTATGTAAGAGAAGCGAGGAAGTTGTGTTTCCTAATTTAATTTATTAATGGTACTTCTTTACTTGCCTGATGAAGGCAAGGGTAGGTTTAAAAGCAGGGCCGTCTTTACCCGGGGGTTCAAGGGGTAAAGTGGCGGTGCACCCGGGCGCAGAGTCCAAGGGGGCGCAAGCCGACCACCAGAAATGTTGATAGGTACCTACTACGAGCGGAGCCGCGGGCATAACTAGTTCATTATACATCATAGATAGACATGCGTCCGCGATGTGCAAGTTATGCTGATTAATACGTCGTACCCCACGTTTAATTTAATTTTAGATGAATAAATAAATGAAACAAAAAAAAATATATGGCGTATTTTTGTTGTTTACAAAAGTGAAGGGCGCAAGCTGACTTTCGCACCCCGGCGCCAAATATGCTTAAGACGACCCTGTTTAAAAGCACCGACGAATAAAACAACCAACTGTCTTAGTCGTCTTCAATATGCCAGCCAAAGGTGCTGTAAACTATTGCGTAATCGCTTTTTCACGAATAATTTTAAGTTTATAATCTTTTAACAATCGATATCTTATATATCAATACTTTAATAAAAGTATATAAGACAACGGTGATATATGTCTTTTGTATTTGGGTGAAAATTGTGAAACAAACAATATTTCAATGTCAATAAAAGCAATGAATTCTAAACTCCATCTCGTCCAAGGCCTGCGGGAATATCGATTTGTTTGAGCAGTGCGTATTTCCCTTGCGTAATTTAAAACAATACAAATTTTAAATTAAATTTTGTTCTAAATACAATCTGACTTAACGCAAAAAGCTAAATTGTATTTTGAAGATGGATAAGCAAATAAATTTTTATTGTGATTGGGTTTCCTATTTTCCCTCTTTTTTAATATTTATCTGATTAATTAATGGATATAATTAGGTAAAAACGTGAGATTCAAAATGTATTTATGTTCTTTTGCATAATTTTATATTATGATCAATATTATTTAGTAAGAATTAGTTTTACTTGTTCAATCTTTGCACATTCAACATTCAACATTCGCACATCGCAGATCGCACTTAAGGTTAACATCAGACAGTGTGCAGTAATATAATGTCATAAGTACATGATTTTAAAAACCTCTAAACTACATAATTAAACAAAACCCAGCCTGGTTTAAAAAATCAAATAAAAAGCTGAAATCCAGCTTTAGAATTTTGGTACCTTATTCATGGATAAGGAATTGCAGGAAAAGACAAACTTGAAGCCTTCAGTTTTTTTCATAAAATTTCTCTAAACAAGTGGTAACAAGTACTTTAATAAACCCTAGGACAAAGTTACGAGATACTTAAAGGTCCAAAGCGAAAACTGTGTTTTTTTCAGGGATGCCATATCAAAAACGTACATTTAAACCGAATTTAAGGACTCCTTATACATTAAAATCCTAAAAACCGTTACAAAATATACATCCTGATGCGACGTCATCAGATGATATTTTTTATTTATAGTTTAATTATAGTTAGTATAGTTTTAATTTTATCTGCTTCTTAATTTGGTAGTTCGATATATTTATTTCATTTTTCATTTATAAAGTACTTTCAAATCGTGCTTCCATCATATTAAAGGAATATTGGGTCCATCAAGTGGTTTTAAACCGAAGAGGTTTTAGGTTTGCTTTTAGATTATTTACTGCTATTATTTTACTGCTAGCTTTGTTTGTTTATATAATTCAATCAATCAATCAAATTGTCACGCCTTTTTCCCACAGGGACAGGCAGAGACAATAGAGCGCCACTTAACACGAATAATAAATTATAATAATTTGTTGTTTATATAATTAATCATATAAATCCATAATTGTTGGAAATGAATCACGGAATTAAAAATACGAGGTAGGAACAATGTCGATACCAAACATCTATACTTTATAAATAGAAAAATAATCTCTCTCCACTACAAAACATTACAGGAAAATGTTCCTCGTAATAAACTGGGATACAAGAAGCTCTTTCGTCTTATTCAAATGATACTCCAGGACTTATTGTGAGCAACACAACAATAGGCGTTCACATCGAGCAAACGACCCTTTCAAGGCTCCTCTTTAAGGGTTGGCAGTAAAAATATACTGATAAAATGATAAATAATAATATACTGAATAAAACAAGGCGTCGTGGAATGATAATGCGAGACAGAAGCTCCCGGTTTAAACCCCTTGACGGTACCAACTATACAAGCACTAGTATTTTCTTAAATTTTTGCGCAAACATTGATTAATGAATTAAATAAATTTTATGCGGTTTACTATCGCGTTTGTTTTGGTTTTAATTTGCAAAGCTCTTGATGTGTCGGAATTATAATTAAAAAAAAAAACAAAATAAAATAAACGCGATAGTAAGCCGCAAACAATTTGTTCAATTCATTATACAAGTACTTTTAGAAACGTAGTAATAAGGTAATTAAAAAATTTAAATATGTTGGTACGATATAACATTACTGCAAAATGCTTGATGTTAAGCTAAAAAGCAGTGAAGCAGCAATTATAGCCACAGATTTTTTTTGACCAAAAAATCTTTTTTCTTTTTTACTGAAATAAAATAAAAATCTATCGATAATATTGTTTTCAATCAATCAATCGATTAGATTGTTCCGCCTTTCTTTTACAGTGTCAGGCAGAGATGTGAGCACCACAAATCCCTCGCTTCCCTCATATCCACAATTCTTTTCACAATGGTGTAGTGGCAGTGCAATAGCTACGTAAGCCGAGTGGCACGGGTTAGATACCTCTTACCGGTACCAATCTTTGATATATGTACTTTGGTCGTCCTGTTTTTATGATACAAGCACTTTAGTAGCTTAGTATAGAAATGTATAATAAAAAAATATAACAAAATTAGTACTTACATATAAATCTTTAATTAAAATAAAGATTGCAAAATGCAAATTACTTGAGAAAAATCAGTATATAAAGTAACGGAAAAATTGCTCGCTGAATAGAAAATGAAATATAAAAGAAATGACATTATAAAACCATAATGGAGACGAGTAAAAATCCAACTCATATTTTTAAAGATAAATACTTTGAAGAAAATTCAAATTAAAAACACCATTCAGTGTTTTCTTTGTGAATAATAAGGGGAAACCTGTTAAAACCGTACACAGGGGTAAAACCGCACGTCGCTGCTTGAAATATAGTTATGTTAAATTATTGAATTTCATGTTTAAAATAGCTCTGGTTTCACTGTGATAAATGGAAACAATAGAGGTTTAGTTAGATATTGTTGCTTGTTATCCAATAATGTTATAATTTTAGATTGTGCATCCATATGATATTGATAACACCCTGTCTGATGTTAAACTGGAGTGCGGTCCATGAATGGAGATGACTGCTACTCACAGTTAAATAAGACTTAAACCTCAACTACTATGCCGGACTAGTTGAAACTGGCAACTTACAAGCAGACTGGGCACCACTCCCTACCACTTTTACATATTACTAAGTAACAAATCTTTAAACACGGTATTTATGCTAAGCGAGTTGGTGTGTTATTTAACGTCACGTGTCTTTAAAATGGACACTTTGAATTAAACAATTTTTTTTGCGGCTTAATGGAGAGACACTGAGTTCTGACAGTTGAGTCTCTCCGTGAAACGTCGGAATAATAAAAAAAAAGTAAAATAAAAACCAAAATAAACGCGATAATAAGCCGTTGTTCAATTCTTTAATCAATGTTCGCGCAAAAACTAAGAAAATACTATAATTTTGTGATTTTATCAAATGTGAAATATCAGGGTTAACTTCTTCACAGTTTTGTTCCCGTCTCCCCTGCAATATCTCTAAAAATAGTTCTTCTTTAGACGAGACAATAAAGCTTTATTTCTGTCAATGGCTTGTCTAAGGTAAATCACAAATACAAAGGCTGTTTACCCCGTTGTTTTTAATAAACTAAACTAATCATTTAATTTATTTTCATCACGATCAAGTTGCACAACCGTAGAGCTTCTATGAAGAGAATTTAGGCGACCGTGGTGTAATGGCAGTGCAATCGTTACAAACCGGAGAGCACGAGTTCGAGACCACCCACCGGTACCAATGTATCTTTGATATATGTACTTTTGTTGTCCTGTTTCTGTGATACAAGCACTTTAGTAGCTTAGTATAGAAATGTAAATTTAAAAAAATATAATAAAAAAAATGTAAATATGAAGAAAGCGAGGAAGTTGTATCAGGATAGTGGCAAGTGGCGAAAGAAAAAAGGCGTGACAATTTGATTGATTGATGAAACCCGTGTTTAAAACAAATTTAAAGCAAGTTCGTGAGCGCTGATGAAGCTCATCATCACTGTGCCGGGATTTGATACGCCATTACAAGTAAATTATTTTAATTATACAGAAACATTTTTTATAACAATCAATCGATCTAAATTTTGATAGGCTCCGAATATTAAAATCCTTTATTTTCCTTCGTTATAAATTTCATCAATGTCCAATATAATTTGGGATAAGATAAAAGAGGATTTTGACACATAAAATTTACATAAGAACAATTGAAAATTTCAGGCACATTTTCAGACGTATATTTTTAGCTACTGTAAATATTTGTTCACGCGTCCTCCCTATGTGCTCTCCACTAAAATCTATATGATGCGGAATTCAAATTATGTTTTGTATTATATTTTGTTGTACCGTTTAACATAAATTTGGTTGTATAAACTATAGTGAAACAAGGCAGGCCCAGGAGGGTGTTTTCCGATCAAGAAAGCTAGGTTGCTTAGTACCCATAACCTAAGAGCTGGTATAAAGAGAATTGTGAAGGAAGCGAGGGAGTTGTGTTAGGATCGGTGCAAGTGGCGCTCCATTGTCTCTGCCTATCCCTGTGGAAAAAAGGCGTGACAATTTGATTGATTGATTGAAACTATAGTACAAAATACGGCTTTGAATTCCCACAGGGATAAGTAGAGACAACGTAGCACCGCTTTTTTATTATTTATTTCGACTCGACATTATGACAACACCCCGCCCGATGTTAAGCTGGAGTACTTTCCAATAATAAAAGCGACTTCTACTATAGTTAAACAATTACAAATAGCAGTCGCATCCACTATGCTGGCCTAGTTGTAACCGGCAACTCTCAAGCTGATTCCAAAACGCTTGTGATTCACGGTCTGTACACTTGTGAGTTATGGTACCACCCTGGATCGCTACCACTGCCTAAAACCACTTTTTCCCACTGTCTTAACGTTCGCATTATTGGTGAAGGTTCGGCTAGTAGATAATGCCTAGCAGCATTACGAGTAGCCATTTGTAATTACAAATATAGCAAATAAAATTAAATAAATAAATAATTACTAGTATCAGTGGCGTACCGATCGCATTCGGCGCCCCTACGTAAGTTACCTAAATATAAAGTAAACATATATCTACACTTAATAAAACATATTACATCTTGCATAAAATAGAAGAAACCAAGAAAAAACTCTCTAACTAGAACTGATTTTTCCTTGGTTTATTAATATTTTTAAGTTTTATTATTTGCAAAGAGCGCCCCTTTCGGATGTCGCCCATGGCATTTGCCCTACCTGCCATACCCTAGTTACGCCAATGAGTAGTAGCTCGAACTGTAACATGATGTCAAGGATACATTTTAACTCTAAATAACACACCAATTAATCTTTGTTCACATCAAATTGCCTTTCCAAGTAACTTAATAGTGCTATCGTTAATCAAACACATTACACAAATCATTCATTATTGCATCAGTTTTATTGCAAACTTTTCATATGATTAATAACATAGTGATTTACTGTAATGTTATAGTTCAATCATTAACAAAATCTAATTTATTTCTTTCCTCTTGTATATTATTCTATTATATTATCCCCTAAAAGTATTTAACTTGCCAGTATCAAAGTAAAAATATATATTGAACTTACATATATACATTGCCAAGTAAATATGAAGATGAAACACGCGAGTGATTCACCACAAGATGAAAATGATAATGAGGTTGATGATGATCGTCTTAGTAAAGCGGCGGAAAGCCTTTACCAAAACTTCCTAAAGAGTCTTGAACACGAAGAAATACGTTTTACAGCTTTAAATCACTTGTCTATACTCGATCAATTTTAAAATTATTACTAGATAACAATTCCACCATTATTACACATTATTATTTAAACACAAGCTCTTTACTCAGAGTATGCAGTTACCCGCCAAAATTCTTTCAAATCAATCAATCAAATTAACACAGCTCTCACAAAGATAGGCAAAGAAAAGGGAACTTTATCAGAAACCGTTACAGCCTATTATTGAAGACGACAAATACTACAGCTAATGACTACAAGTGGCAGTCTCATTCACTGTCCAGGCCTAATTGGAAACAGCATTCAAGCTCATCCCGAAACGCGACTAAGCCAATTCTCGTCTTTGTCAATTTAAAAATCGGTCTATCTCATTGCATCTTAAGTGCCGACTACGAGCAAAATCCGTATCCACTGATCTAGACACTAAAGATTTTTAACCACCCGGCACATCTCTACTAGAAACCCAAACAATTCTCTTTTACCTTTCTATATTAAATAAATGAAATGATATGAAAATATTTTATTACCATGGGCATGTTCTTAACATGTACTTACTCATCGTCAGATTCTACCATGGCTTTGGAAAGACATGACGAGAAGAGCGCCACAAAAAACTCGTAGAAACTAAAGTAAATAAAAATGTATCATTTAATAAATCAACTAATAAGTCTATTATAGTGATAATAACGTCTACTACATAATTGCTGATATATTGTTATTGCGATATAAATTTAATAACCAGTTAATGACTAATTTTGCACGTTAAAAGCCATTACAGCCTAATCCTGTATGATAAATGAGGGCCTTTGTTAATGGGCTCTGTACAATGTAATACTGGTGGACGTATATTATGCAATTTATGTTTTGTGGCATTGTCCAATGAAAAAGGCAAAGTAATCGGAGTTCAAATAAACTATTGGTTTAGGTGTCTGCATTGCATATAAATATAAACATTGTATTAAGCGAACTAAAAGATGTAAAGAAAGTTGTGTCAGGATAGTGGAAAATGATTTTTCATTGTATTTACCTATCGCTGTGGGAATGGAGATCTGATAATTTAATTGATCGATTTCCAGTCATTTCTTAATTCTACAAAAGGCGGGCTTAATACTGCCAGCCAAACCGCAACAATTTTGCAAATGTTTATAAAAATCGGGGATGCAGCAATAAATATTAATATAAAGTCATATAGTACGAACATACATTCTAACGTTCATACGTAATTAACTTATCAAAAATAAATAAAAGTCCCTCAGTAAAAAAAACTACACAGAAACTTTAGCTGACATATCTGATTGTGTGAAAGATATGTGACAGTTCTCGTCTTCAACGTTTTGTGACAAGATTTATTGACAAAGGAAAGTATTTCCTTCAATAAGTAATTACTTTAGTATTTTTATTGCTCTTGAAGATTTATTTAAAAGTGTCTGAACGAAAGTGTCTTGAATAAAACGTAAGTGAATCTTGTTATTTTGTGTTCCCTCCAAGACTCCGTAGAAAGTTTACCAAAACCATCATCATTATTATCTTCTCTGTCATGTGGTAGATTTACCGAAGAGTAGATAATTATTATTAAACGGTAAACTTAGCGATATTGATTTCCTTTGCCTTTATTTGAACAAAAAAGAGAATACTTGATTTTGGTAAATTTGTTGGATTGCGTTTTTTGTTATACTACACTAAAATGATCTCTAAATCTAAACTAAATATACAATTCGACTCTTTCATACCGAAATAATTCTTATCTAATTCTCAACTTAAACTAGAATGTTAACTTTCCATAAACAACATATAAAAAACCTACATTTATATTCACAATTTTCTGCAGCATTACAATCAGGAAGATCGAGACGAGAGCACAAAAAACAATACACCGTCACGACAAATTAATTGAATGAATCAATTATAGCGAAAGTTACATGGAAGCATTCAATTCGCGTGTTATCTTTACGATTATCGATTTCATTGAATTAGTACTTTTATAATTGATATCTAGCTATTGCCTAATTTTCCTTAGTCTTTACCTAATATTGTTTCTTTTTTTGGACGAAGCCTTTGCGAAGCAATAGCAGCTGTAAAATCATTTAACTTTGTAAAAAAGCCAAGTATGCCAATTTACAATTAATATTTTTATATAATAATATTTCAACATACATAGTGATTTATTTTCATTTCAATTTAAAAATAAAATCAAGTTAATAGAAAACTAAAACTATAAAAAAGGATAAATGGTAAAAATAGAAACTTGTTCCAATTCAGAACAAATCGAAATTGATTTTAATTTATAGTTTTTAATTGTATACTATGTAAATTGAAGATAAAGTAAGCAGCCAAATAATGTTAAAAAGCACAAATTGACAATACCTATTTTTTTGTTCCTACTTCAATGTATGGAATGAATGCTGGGACAGGGTATGGCAGAAGAATGAAGTAGGATTGGGGTAATCATGAAGTGTATTTAAGGTAAAAATTGCTGACAGAGTATACAGTTGTTAGAAAAGGTTGAAGTTTAAAAAAAGAGTAGAAAGACGATGTAATGACAAGGATTGATAAGGGTTGCGTTGCTTTGGACACATTAAAAAGATGAATTGACGAAAAAGATTTATAAATCAGAGGTTAGTAACAGTAAAAAAGGTGGATGACCAAGAACATGTCTTTTATGTCTATTGAAAGTAATTAGGAAAGAAAAAATGCTATTCTGTATATTGTAACTTCTATAATAGCCTATTCTACAACTCTACAACTTTAAAGTTTAAAAACAAAGGCTTAACCATTATTATAGTGAAGAGCTGCTCCATTGCACAACACAAAATTACGGATACACATAAAAACCAGTTAACTGACCGCAATCTGTTTGCTATCCTAATGACCGTTGGCGTACTTCATCATTCAATGCTGGGTACGAGTGACGTAAGTGTAGGATACCAAGCCATAAGCATCAATGGATGTTGCATTATAAACAATAGTGTTTTTGGGTCATTGTTATCTAATAGCGTGCTGTGGGAAATTGCTGATCGAATTCGTAAATTTGTATTGTTTCATGCGCAATGTTTTGTGAATTTTGAGTAGCCATTGGTTTTTACATTTTTATGGGGTTAGGTAAGGCCTAACCCCATGAAAATGTGACAGGCGTGACAAGTAGAATAATAATTAAAGTCTACTAGCTGTCTTGGCGAAATCATTCAGCGGGGTTAGGTTGGGGCAAGTTAAAACGATTATCGTCTCTCATCGACGATTGGAAAAATAATAAAAATTAGGCTAAATCCACCAAATTGAGACTATTGATGATAATGATCAAACGTGTCGTCGCACAGATTAATAGTCACAACGATTAATAGTCTCGTTTTAGTGGATTTAGCCTAGCTTTTATTATTTTGACAATCGCCGACGAAAGACGATAATCGTTTTAACTTACCCAACCTAACACCGCAGGTAAAAAAACCTGCGTATCGTTATGGCATTTGGTAAAACACCAGTCCGTTACGCATAATGTCTCGGATTTAAGCATAGATTTGTTATTTTTATTGATTAGATTGTATATTACTAATGTTTAATAAAAAAGAGGCAAAAATATGCTCCAAATCTGACTGTTGGTAATCATTTACCCAGTCTGCCGATTCGGGGTACCACCACTTTCAAGTGAATCAGTTACATTTTCGAAGCCGCTTCAAAGTTTTTGGTTCCAACTGGTTTAGCAAAGTGGCTGCGACTGCTACTTGCAGTTATTTAACTGTAGTAGCAATCGCCTTCATTCATGGATTGCACTCCAGCTTAACATCAGGCGGAGTATTGGAGCATTTAGCTATTTCATGTTGCTAAACTATCAATCGATATGAGGTAGATTTATTTTGTAATTTTCTCTACTTTTGTTATAGAAACTGGCCGACCAAAGTACTCATATCAAAGATACATTGGTACCGGCAAGTGATTTGAACCAGGGTCTCTTGGCTAGCGAAACCATTTCGCTACCACTAGACCGGATATTTCACAGGATAATTAATGTGTCTTGGATTTTTGACAAGTTAACTATTATAAAAGCATATAGCTATACCTACATAGATGTAAATCAACATATATCACGAATCATATAGTTAGATACGTTAATGTTGTTAGTAAACGTATTAGTTCAGGGCCGGATTTGAACCCACATCACGAGACTTTAATCCTTAGTCGTAAACCAGAGATTTATTATCACACCATTATTAATTATTTCCAAGTCTGAAAGGACAACGAGGTTGACAAAGTTCTTTCTCCTTGTTATCTTTATTAATGGTATAGTTATAGTGCAAAAAAAGTAGATTGACGAAAAGAATTTATAAATCTAATGTGGATGGATGCGTTAAACGAGACAGACCCAGGAGGGTGTTTTCTGTCCAAATCGGAGACATCCTCAAAAAAGCTGATTTGACTAGTGCCCATAACCGTAGACCTAGTTTGAAGAGAAATATGGATGTGAGAGAAGCGAGGTAGTTGTGTCAGAATCGTGGCAAGTGGCAATCCATTGTCTCTGCCTATCCCTGTGGGGAAAAGGAGTGACAATTTGATTGAATAAGTATACAGAATGTGAAGTGACTTAGTCGTGTTACGGAATCAGCTTGTAAGGCTGACGAAGAAGTCTAAAGACAGAAAGGCTGGCAGTTATTTCTGCCAGCGTATAATATTGCTATTTAAAGGGGAAATGTTGCCAGTCTTCTTGGGACTATCTCTGATGTGGCGTCATTAGATGATATTTTTTATTTATAGTTTAATTATAGTTAATATACTTTTAATTTTATCTGTTTCTTAATAAAGGATTTACATTTTAAAAAAGACTCATAAAAAGTTAATTAAAACTATCCCTACTAAAACTAGCAGCTTTAGAATCCAGGTTACCGACAATAATGTATGAAAAAGAATAAAACTGTTTTTTTAAATATTATTTTTCATACATCGTCAGTGAATAGTGAAGTAAACAACGAATGGTTTCTGCTCACATGACGGATAGTTTATTATAGAAGCCGGGTAACAATTTTATATAGTAACAATTTGTACAAAGTAAAACTTCTCACAAAAGTATTTGCTCAAAACATTTAAAAAGTAAAAGCTAAATACGTTGTAGTCACTTAGGACCTAAGAGCTAACATATTGCGTCCTTACATCATACGGGTAAACTTAAAGTACTGGTTAATTGCAAC
Organism: Tinea trinotella; assembly: GCA_905220615.1. NCBI lineage: Eukaryota > Metazoa > Arthropoda > Insecta > Lepidoptera > Tineidae > Tinea > Tinea trinotella. The sequence goes on from HG992312.1 coordinate 12,517,391, forward strand.
GTGCGCTTTCTCCAACGATTCGCGCAGTTGCGACATGGTGTCATTTTTGTCGAGGACGTTGCCCGAGATCGTCGCGTGACGCAATACCAGATGGCCGCAGTTTATTCTACACATGTACTTAATATTGCACACTATTTTACACATTACGCCGGCTGCAGACGAACCGTAAAGCTAACTTAGTTTAGCTTAGCTTGCTTAGCGGAGATTGTTTTTCATACGACAAACTATCTCACTTTATTTCGTGCATCGACATACGACACCTGGGGAAACTCTCATACGTCGAACTTGATCTTAATCAAGCGTCCAGTGCGGTCTATAAATGGATGTGACTGCTACTACAGTTCAGTTAGCGTATCATTTACATCTTCTTTGCCGGCCCAATTAGGACTTTTAATCTGATTACAAAATTGAAACTACTGTTATAATTTAAAAGAGACCTGACTTTAAGCTAAACTGAGCTGACTTAGCTTAGCTTTTGGTGTACAAGACACAATAGAGTGGAAATCATCGATGTCCTGGTTTTATTGCAGCATCGAGCTGTCTGAGTTGTGAACTCTAGAGCCACTTTTTGGAGAGATATGCGTCCTTTAACGACGAATGTTCTGAAGAGATATTTAACCTTGTTTTTACGTTGTCTTTTTAATCCCGTTATAATCGGGGGAAACATCGGCATTCTCATTGCTCAGTCTGCCTATCCGGGTTAGGTCCACCATTTTTAAGTGTACAGACCGTAAAGTTTTCTGTAAATCGCGTTTCGGGAGCAGCGAGAAAATTGCCTCTTTCAACGAGGAAAGTCTGCCGGGGTATTACCACCACTTACAGATACAGACCATATACAGACCGGGAAGTAATTTGGTCACGTTTCGGGATCAACTTGTAAGTTGCCGGTTCCAACTAGGCCGGCATAGTGGATGTGATTGCTACTCACAGTTATTGAATTGTAGTAGCAGTGACATTCATTCATTGACCACACTTCGGCTCAACATCAAGCGGGGTGCTGTCATATGTCGAGTCACATTTAAAAAAGTAGCAGTCGTCTCCATTCATAGACCGCATCAGGCGAGATGCTGTAATTTTTAAGTCACAATGAAGTAAAATCTATCGCAAGATAAAAGCTCGTAAAAAGTTTATTTAATGTACTAAAACCAGATCAATTATGATATATCGTATCTGTAGTATGTAGGTAAATGGTAAAGTCAATAGGTCGCATTATAACCGAACAGCAATTGACCCTCTTACTGAACTTATATAACAGATATAAAAATAATCTTCGGAGATGATCTTTGCTATCGTTACTACTGTCAGATTACGACTAACAATTTGTAATTTTATACTATTATAACTAGTTATTTTTAATGTATTTAATATTAAGTATTAAATTACAATTTTATTAATTTGCTATATCATGGTAATAAAATGTTTATTGCGTTATGCTGAGAGATATATAACGCTAATATTTATAATAGGCTCTGTGCGTCCTCCATCGCCTATACCACGAAGAATGTTCTGAGGAGCTCTTTAACCTTGTTCCTACCTCGTCTTTTCACTTCCGTAATACTCGCACAGGTTAGGAGAAGCATCCGCATTTTGTCAACCGAATCGGCAGTCGAACTAAAAAGTTCGGAGCATTTCTTTGTAGAACATCCTCTCTCCACCCTCTACCTAGGATCCTTCAAGCGATGCGTGAAGAAGCACCTTTGGCCGGCATAGTGACGGCAACTGGAGCAGCCGTGAAGACTCGGTTTTCGCAGTCGTCGGCACTCTTGGACCTCTTCTTTCTTACTATCAGGCGGGTCAAATTCAGATGTCGAGTCACAATAAAAAATAAAAAAGCTTCGACACTATTTTATCAAGCCTAACTATTAAATTAACACTTTTTCTTTCATTTATCCTAATCTAATTTTCTTTAATATTTTTTGTGCACTACCCATAATTCCTTTTATTTCGTTTAATTTTGTATCTCCTTTGGTTGCCTGGAAGAGATCGCTATGTTGGCGATAAGGCCGCCATTTGTGTGTTGCATTCACTTATGTATGATTTTAGGCTACAATTTGCACAATAAAAAGTACTTATATCTATTGTTGGATGCAACTGGCATCTTGTCGTTCGGAATGGCGTTCTAAGGGGGAGGCCTATGTTCAGCAGTGGACGCCTTCTGGCTGATGCTGATGATGATGATATCTATCTTTCTAATCTAGTGTACCTAATTTAATGTAACAGTACTTTTTTTAGTAAATATAATTTTGTGCACTATAATTAACCATTGTTTTCTTAAAATTATTGTGAGTACCAAATTCTTTCCTTATTATTACTTAGACAAACAAAAGTCACCCACCCAAGTATTACCAATCTATTGAAATGAAAATAACGTTAATATTTTCAAAGTAAATAGCTATATTTTTCATTCGAAGATTGATGTTGGTATAAACATCATAAATCAAAGTCCAATGCTCCTATATTTTATTGCTAAATGCATTATTTCTAACACATTGCTTTCGCTAAACAAATACAATTTGAATTTGATTTAGATATGTTTTCTATAAAAACTTGATAATATGAAATAATGTGACCGTCACGAATAATAAAATTAGGTATAATGCAGTGATAAAAAGTCGACTTGGACATCATCCCGCCTGACGTTACCTAACTGTAGTAGCAGTGACATTCATTCATGAATCATCAGCCAGGGTCGCTGTCATATATATATATCGTGCACGACATTTAACCTCCACCCGCCTGATGATAAGCAAGAGGAGGTCCAAGAGAGACAACGACTGAAAAAACCGAAAAGTTTACGGCTGCCTCAGTCGCCGTCACTATATCGGCCAAAGGGGCTTCTTCACGCATCGCTTGAAGGATCCAAGGTTATAGGATGGAGAGAATACATGGGCTGGCAAAGCATTCCACTTGTCGATTCTTCTACAAAGAAAAAGAAAGAATATGTCGAGTCGTTTATAAACACATATGCATACAAATTATAAATCATTGCATTCAATCAAATTATCACGCCCCGATTCCTCAGGGATATTTATTTATTTAAATCCTTTATTGCACCAAAATAAACTTAAAAATAGGTACATAGGCGAGTTTAATGCCTATTAGGCATTCTCTAACAACTAATCTGTGACTGTGAGATAATGAGAAATTATGGGCAGGGTGCAATTTTTTTTTAATTGTGACTCGACATATGACAACACCTCGCTTGATGTTAAGTCGAAGTGTGGTCCATGAATGAATGTCACTGCTACTACAATTCTATAACTGTGAGTAGCAATCACATCCACTATGCCGGCCTAGATGGAACCGGCAACTTACAAGCTGATCCCGAAACGTGACCAAATCACTTCACGGTCTGTATACTTGTATACTTGTAAGTGGTGGTACTACCCCGGATCGGCAGACTGGGTACCACTGCCTACCACTCTTTAAATATACTACAAACTACAAAAAGTGTTCTTAATTCTTTTTATACTAGCTCTATAGATCATACAGGCAATGAGTACACTTACTTTTTTAAGACTTTTCATCGTGCCAAAATCTGACTTTTTATAATCTGATGTGGATGAATGCGTTAAACGAGGCCGATCCATGAGGGTGTTTTCCGAACAAATCGAAGACTTCCTCAAGAAAGTTAGGTTGCCTAGTGCCCATAACCGTAAAGCTTGTATGAAGAGAATGTGGATGTGAGAAATGCAAAGGAGAAATGCAAGATCGTGGCAAGTGACGCTCCATTGTCACTGCCTATCCCTGTGGAAAGGCAGAGACAATTTGATTGATTGATTTATTATGCCACGATAAATAAACAACTAGTACAAATATGATAAAATATATTGTATAAAGATTTGGGAGTAAAACCTTCCTCCCAATACGAGTACCGAGTACCAAAGCGGTCAATGTAAACAAAATAAGCTTATATACATTGCAGTGTAGATCTCCACATTCACGGATCAATTCCCTGTTTCAGGTACCCATTGTTTACAAAGTCAACAAAATGTCGACCCAACGATATTGGAGCAGTGTTATCGGTAAGTTGTTTTCTACAACGAAGACTACATACAAATAGACTCTGTTTAAACAGGGCCGAACCGTGAGTTTAGGGGGCACTGGGCTAATACTACTTAGGGGCCCACCTAATTACTCAAAGTATAAAAAAAATAAGTCAGTTCGAAGTACCAACACCTGAACCTAAACTTAAATTAAATGAATTAAATAGGTTTGATTAATCGCAGGATTTGTAGGGCTGCAAACTTTACGATCTGTTTAATTTTATAAAATTATGGATTTTTTCGCATTATCGTCTATTTTTGACTTTAACTTGACTTAGCTGGGGGTCCCCTTGAATCCACGGGGCCCTGGGCTGAAGCCCAAAAAGCCATATGGTAGATCCGGCCCTGTGTTTAAATATGATCATGAATCAAATCGTCAAATAGATCCATGGCCCGCATAGTGACGGCGACTAAGGCAATTGTAAGACAAAACGGTTATTTCTGTCGTCGGTTCTCTTAGACATCTCCGTGCTTACCATCAGGAAAGTCGAGGTCAGATGTCGCGTCTTAGTAAAAAAATGATGATGAAATGTTCAAAGGAAATCTTTTATTATTCAGTTTATTGAAAGACTGGGATGATTATAATTATATTCAGAATATTTAATTTGATATTCGTTAGTTGACAAACATACTGCTATTTATATTGTAGCTCGACATATGCAACATCCCGTCTGATATTAAGATGGAGTGCGACTGCTTCTATAGTTAAACTGCAAGTGCCGGCTAACATCTTTTAAAATTAAAGTATTTTCATCCGTCATTCCGTTCCCTGGTGAAAATATAACTTACGGTCAAAATTAAGTACTATTGACTATTATGACCGCGCGCTTACTATGGGGAGCCAACGTGTTAATAATAGTAATGTACAATCTAATTATATTGCAAATACTTGCTATAATACAAATCATTAATCAATCAATCAATTAAATTGTCACGCCTTTTTCCCACAGGGATAGGCAGAGACAATGGAGCGCCACTTACCACGATCCTTACACAACTCCCTTGCTTTCTTCACATCCACAATTCTCCTCATACAGGCTCTGTGGTTATGGGCACTAGGCAACCCAGCTTTAATCCGACTGCCAAATGAATCCTGGACTTACGCTTAAAGAACTCGTATGTTAACCAAAGCTCCAAGCAGGTCATCAACCTGCAGCAGGTGCGACAAAAGCAAGCAGCCGACTTCTCTTTTAATGCTTATCGACACCTTTGAGGGCCAATTGTCAGGAATTTCATTTTTTTTTTATAAATAAACAAGTAATTGTTTATTAAATAAAATATTTTTGCGGCTTACTTGATTGTATATTTTAATAATTTTTATCCGACGTTTCAATAGCTTTGGCGATGGCTACATAGTCTTTGCAACGTCTGATTAATAATAAAAATAAACGCGAAAGGATGTCTCTAATATCTTTTATTTCACACCAAATTAACCTCAGCAAATATAATTGTTATTTTAAAGGTTACATTACCTTTTTCATTCTGGACTCGCCATTCTTGTGTCGACCTCGCAAGCAAGAGCAACTTAAATACTAATAATACGTCACAATTTAATAGTTTTTACCGTAATGAAGGTCAGATAGAGAATTTTTTGTCACCCATGTGCACCCTCTCGTAGTTTGTAGTCTGTTTTTTACAATAACAATTCTCTTTCTATATGCTTTTACTACTAAGAAAAATAGTCTGCATTTTTCCTTTTAAGTTTGTTATGAAAGCTATTACGAGCTCGTTCAGTTACTATGACGTTGCGTTCTTCTTGGTTTAAAGTTATGTAGAAATTCTACATTGCTATTTAGATATTGCGTTTAAGAAGATATAAAATATGTTAGAATATATAAAAGCTAGTGTGCCTAGTGTCTATAACCACAGGGCCTGTATGAGAAGAATTGTGGATGTGAAGGAAGCAAGGGAGTTGTGTAAGGATCGTGGTAAGTGGCGTCCATTGTCTCTGCCTATCCCTGTGGGAAAAAGGCGTGGGAATTTGATTGATTGATTGATTGATAAAATATTTGTATTAATAAATTTTAAAAGGTTATTAAATAAATAAAGTATAAATTCATTATAACTGCATATTTTATTAATTTATGAAATATTCCACTGCTGGTACTGCTTATCACTTATGAATTAGTAATATAAGTGTCGATTTGCTCCGCTTAAAAGCGAAAATGGCTGGTTACAGCTCTCGGTCGCAGCCGATTACTGTGAACCCGGGAAGTTTACTATCCAATTTTCTGTACTATTCTTATAACTGTATTTATTTTAGTAGTTACCTATAAGCAAAAAAATATCTTCAGCAATCGTTACGCCTTAATCACCACAAGGACAGGCAGAGACTACGAAGCGCCACTTTTCATGATCCCTACACAATATATTTTTCAACATTTTACTTATACCTTTATATTTTACTTAGGAGGGTGTTTTCCGACCAAAATTCCGCGGAGACATCCTCAAGAAAGCTAGGTTGCCTAGTACCCATAACCGCAGAGCGTGTATGAAGAGAATTATGGATGTGGAAGTATCGAGTTTTGTCAGGATCGTAGCAAGTAGCGGTCCATTGTCTCTGCCTATCCCTGTGGTACAATTTAATTGATTGATTGGTTAGTTTTAAAAATATCGAACATTGCATATTTTTTTATAGATTATAAAGCAGTTTAAATTACTTTAATTAACAAAAAATATATAAAATCGTTTATAGTTCATTACGAAAGGGGTTTCATTTCCAATTAAGTAGACAGTAAACGACGGGGCGTCATACCGTTAAAAAGGTTCAAGCCTAAATAGCTATACGTCACGATTTTCAGTTTCACTGCTGGACTAAAAGCTCACACTTGAAAAAAATAGTACTACGATACTACTATTTTCTATTATAATTTTTAATTATAATGTATAATTTTCTATTATAATGCAAATGCGAGGCGCTGTTATATGTCGAGCCACAATCAGCCAAGCTCAGTAGTGGCCAGTAGCCTACGCACGTAAAATCAAGTAAACTAGAAAAATAACAATCTAGACGACCTCTTAAAGCAAACAGAAATATTTCCCAATTTTTATTAACCTATATACGTCCCACTATTGGGCAACATGCCTTTGTGGGGATTGTGGTAATCCAGACAGGATTTGGCTACACACCCACGCTTGCCAATGCGGATTGGGAAGCGACCGTTGAAAATATGCCGACGTGTTAACGACCTCCATCTAGTGACAGCGACCGGTAACTGCAGTTTAACGTGTCATCAGAAACACGAGTAGGGTTGTGACTTTATTCCACCAACGGTCATCCATCCGACTACATAACACGCCTTTCATTACTTAACCCGCGTTATAGCTTAACCGTCAGAATAAGGATAGCGACTGACGCAATCGTATACTAAAACGTTTTTTTTTCAGTCGTTGTCGCTTAAGGTTGTCTAGTACCCATCATCGTAGAGCTTTTATAAAAAGAATTGTGGATGTTAAGGAAGGAAATTGTGTCAGAATCGTGTCAAGTAGCGCACCATTGTCTCTGCAGAAAAAAAAGCGTGACAATTTGATTGATTGATTGATTGTCGCTCCTCTTCTTGCCTACTATAAGACAAAATACTGTGGCGTATCCACTCGTCTATGACCCCCACCTAAAAGCAATATTATGAAGGAATTTATTATGACATAAATATTAATAAAAACATTTAAGTCGACTGTGGTGTAGTGGCAGTGCATTGGTTACGAAAACCGAGAGCATGGGTTCAAAACCACTTGCCGGTACCAATGTATCTTTGATATATGTACTTTAGTTGTCCTGTTGCTATAATACAAGCACCTTAGTAGCTTAGTATATAAATGTAAAATTAATATATATGACACAAGAATGTATTTATTTTTGTGACCTTAATGGACTGTGGCAGAACTGGCATAACAGTTAAAATCTAATCAACTTAATGGAAGAAAATTTCATTGACTTTATCACAACGTCACAGATGATGGCATTCGATGTTCTTGCACGAGCACGCGAACAATTTTGCCAAAATGTTTACACATGGGAAACGCTCAACTTAAACCAGAGTTTAGACTTGGAAACAAATCATTAGAGAGAAATTAAGGCGATCGTGGTGGATTGCTAGTGCCCTCCGGTTCAATACCACTTGCCGGTACCAATGTATCTGTGATATGACTTTGGTATGCGTACTTTGGTCGTCCTGCTTCTATGCCACAACAAACACGTGTATTGTCCCTTAAAAATGTTATAAAAATGTGGGTGTGTATGTTTTTTCTTGTAAAAGTCAATTAAAGGTTGATATGAGTAGAATAATATACTATACTGTACTATACTAAGTATAGTTCTGTGTATAGTACACAAAAGATAGGTTTTGCAGTGACCCACACGATCTTTATACGAGTACTCTATGGTTATCATAGAGTATAAAGATAATTGTGAGGAGGGCAATAAAGTTGTCCCAGGATCGTGGAAAATGGCTCTTCATAGCCTCTGCTAATCGCTGTGAAAATTAAAGCGTGATAATTTGATTGATTTGCATTGAAAGTGTATTTTATATTAACATTAGTTTCAATATCCATCATAGGTTCAAAATCCAAGTTAAAATAACTTTAATAATAAAATGCTTGAAGTTTGCATAAGGAAATGTTTAAAGTAATTTTAGCTTAAATTAAGGCTTAGTTAAAGTTTCGTAAATAGTGTAAATACAACCTTATAAAGGCTTGGTGACAAACATACATTTGAATTTTGTTTGCATTAAACCTATTTTTAGAGCTATTATTAAGTGATATATGGGCTGCAGAGCAATTTAAAACATTCTGTATATTATGATGTAGTTAGTTTTTTTTATTAAAGGCGACCGTGGTCTAGTGGTAATGAAATAGACACACTTGTACCGGTACTAAAGTATCTTCGATATGTACTGTACATATGTCGTTCTGTTTGAATGATACAAACTCGTTTAGAAGCTGAGTAAAGAAAAAAATGCTACCTTATATTGATTCCTTAAACTCTTACACCTTAATGCCCGAAGGGATAAAAGGAAACAACGGATCGTCCCATTTACCACGACCTTGACACAACTCTAACTTCACGCACAATCTCTAAATTTATATGTACTACGGATCACAGCTTTATGCCTTCGAAACATTCATACAAACAATTCATAAGGTAACTGTGGTCTAGTAGTATATGTTGGTGTTGAAATATATTTTATTATATTATAAAAGTAGGAATCTTAATGTAAAACATAATGTCATTTTGATATTGACTTATATATCAAGTCTAGTCTAGCTAAGCTTTAGTAGCTTAGTATAGAAATGTGATAAAAAAAACCTAATTATAAATCTTATTCGCATATCTATCACGAAGCCCTAATATCGAATTCAATCTACGAGTACTATTTAGTATTCCAAAGCAGTAACTCGGCAAACATCAATTTGTAGATGAAACTTGAAGCGGGAAGCCTGTCATTAGACTTTAGATCATGACGTAACAGAACTCGGTTTTGGGGTCCTATTTTCTTACGTATAGTAAGTAGTAGGGCAAGAAACGGTTTCATAAAGAAATACTATACTATTTCGTATATTGGACAATTTTATCTGTACTTCGGTGTATTAACCTTGGTTAAACTATAAACGGTATAAATACAAAGACTTAACTGGATTGCTGACTGGAGAAAAATCAACCAACTGTTTGCCTACCAGCCTTTTAATTAAATCCAGCATTATAAGGCGACCGTGGTGTAGTGGCAGTGCAATGGTTACGTAAACCGAGAGCACAGGTTCAAAACCACTTGACGGTAGCGATGTATCTTTGATATATGTACTTTGGTTGTTCTGTTTCTATGGATACAAGCACTTTAGTAGCTTAGTATAGAAATTTAAATTTAAAAAAACACGCAGACCTAGAGAAACTGTCTGCTTCATTTTTACTAATAATTAATTCAAATCTCGAAGTTAAAAATAATCGATATACGAGTATACCTACGACTTAATTGTAATTGTAGAATTGAGGTATAATTTGTTTGATTGATTGTTTGTTTGTTTAATTGCAATCACATGTAAGTTCGCACTCCAGCTTAAAATCAAGCGAAGTGCTGTGAAATATGTTGAGTCCCAATAAATAAATGAAAAATTGCCAATACTAAAATAATTACATTTCTAGTCAACTTTACTTTTCGTTCCGAACCTCACTCAACATCGGTATCTGCAGACGAGAACAGGTGAATTTTAATGTCAAGGTCGATCAACTAGTCCATCCAATACATCTGCCAACCGGTCTGTACTTCAATGCATCGCAATCTGCTACTAAATTTTACATGAAGCAAAATGCACCAATAAGGAATATCTATTTCGTATCGATCTCTCAACGGTTCAGTTAGTTTTACCAAGTAAAACGAAAACTTATGAATATTTTATTTTTATACCTTTCTGTCTTTTTGTATGTCATTTATATTCTTGAATATTATTTTTACTTAATTTTGTAATAGTTAAAAATAGTATTTACATTAAACACTGTTTTTAACTTAGGCGATTTAAATAGAATTAAATTAAACGCCTAAAAGTCCAAACGCAATATTTAAGAGAATTCCTATAAATTTATATTGTTTTTTTAGTGTTACTCATTTGTGCCTAACGTTTTCTACGTTTTCTAAGTAACGTTTTCTAAGTACAACTTAGATTGTCCTAGTAATATAACAAAATAAATAATAAGCCTACTCGTCGATTCGTCAAGATTAAATATGTTTAATATCGTGTTATGAAATCATTTACAAAGGCACCTTCGCGTACCTTTATAATATTACTCAGTGAACGAGTATGTGGGAGAAATAGGCAAATCCCACGTGCATCTTACCAATTAATTTTTAACAATCAAATTGCCACGTCTCACTTATAAATAACGGCAGATAAAAAGAGCGCTGGCATTCAAGCTGTGCAGTAACTGTTATGTTAACTACTTACTTTTCGTTATTCAACTGACAATAAATTTGAAAATAATAATGTGCACGACTGTAAACGATGCGCAGATTTACAGATTGCCGGTCTTTTTATCTGCCAGTGGTTATACCATAGACATATATAACATATATAATATATATTATGTGACGTCTAACTCTAACCAACTTCACTTTAGTATGGTGTCTTTTCTTTGCGGACCGTCAAGAAAAAGACACCTTTAATTCAGTGAAGTGAAGTTAGTCAAAAGCCTATTCTTATTTTAATAACATAGTAGCAGCGTCGCATTTGGGCCCCTAGGCTACCTACGCTACATTGTACTCTCGCCAACATTTATATCCAAAAGAAAATTATACTCTATACAAATAATAATTTAAAATAAAATGTAAACAAACTAAAACAAATAAAGACAAGCTGATTATTAACGTTTTATTAACATAGATTAAAGTTTAAGGTTACCCTAGAAATAGTTTTGCAGTTTCTTTCTTAAAATCAGTAACCACAAATTACAGTATTTTTTGATAAAGTAGCGTGCAGAAGGACCCGTTTATTGCCCTTTGTCGGAATTAGACCAGGCCGGCATAGTATTGCAGTTGCGGTAGCATTGGTCGCACTCTAGCTTAATATATTGCGGTGTGTGGTCATATGTTGAGCCAATATTAATAAAAAAACATATGCTCCGATCCGAAGTAGTACGAAGTAGTTTAAAAAGTTCGAGCCGTGTAGTGACTCAATCGCGTTTCGAGATTAGCTTGAAAGTTTCCAGTTTCAACTAGGCCGGCATTTCGGGGGCGACTGCTACTTGCATTAATTTACCTGTAATAGCAGTCGCCTCTATTCTGGGAACGAACTCTAGCTTAGCATCAGACGAGGTTCTGTCATATGACAATTTATTTAATTTTATTATTTTTTACATTTCTATACTAAGCTACTAAAGTGCTTGTGTATCATAGGAACAGGACAACCAAAGTACATATATCAAAGATACATTGGTACCGGTGGGTGGTCTCGAACTCGTGCTCTCGGTTTGCGTAATCATTGCACTGCCACTACACCACGGTCGCCTTATGACTGTTTTGTGCGAGTTCGTTTTCGCACTTGAGTCCACTGCGTTGTCTTTGTGCGTTCTTGAACCTCAATGGAGCCAACATATAACGAGCCACATAAAAAACCTAATTGGTAAAATAAACAACGAATAAATAATATTGACTATTTAGCAATACGAATAAATAATAATATTAACTACTATTTGACATGCAATATATAACTATTAAATAATACATATTCTTTGCTCTATAAAGTATTTTGTATATAATTATTACTATTGCATATTAATTAATGGAGCATGAAATATATACATTTAAAACAGACGTGTATGGTATGGACTCATAATACTCCAAAAACTTTTAACACAGGCTTTTAGACTGGAGGGTGAGATTGGATCACTCACGTTTGACGAAATTGTCAAAATTGTCAAAAAGCGCAACCCTATTTTTTTTTTTTCATTTTATCATTTTGTGAGAGTAAATTTGGAGAAATCCTGAAGGTACGAGTAGCTGGGGTGCCTCGTGCCCATAGCCATGAGCCTGTATGAAGAGAATTGTGGATGTAAGGGAAGCGAGGGAGTTGTGCCAGGATCGTGGCAAGTGATGCTTCATTGTCTCTGCCTATCCCCGTGGGAAGAAGGCGTGACATTTTGATCGATTGAAATTATATATTATTTCTTAGATTTTGCGCGAACATTGATGAATTAAACAAATTTTATGCGGCTTACTTTTGCGTTTATTTTAGTTTTGATTTTACTTTTTTTTATTATTCCGACTTTGCAGCCATCGTGGTCACGGAGAGACTGAGGTGTTGGCCGTCCTATTGGTTGATGCTGTTATTGTTTCCAAAACTATCCCGTTTGATGCTTTGATTTTGTTTTTCAGTTTCCAGTTTAATTTTTTTACAATAAATAACTGTAACGGTGTCATCTGGTTTGACAATTTGCTTGACTTGGGACTTGAATTTGTGTATTATGGGGTCCCAGGTGTTAGATAATCGCCAACCATTCTCTATTAAAATTAGAATGTTTTTTAATCTCAATAGTCTCACGTACCATATGGGTATCAGTCGACTTACTTTTGCGAGGATTTTTGGTTTGTCGAAACGATGTAATCAAAACCAAAATAAACGCGATAGTAAGCCGCATAAAGTTTGTTTAACTTATTAACATTTTTTTTATTTGCATGTAAGTGAATGTGAAGTGAACGTGTGTTACCTCAATGACAGTAATCGACAGGGGCAATAGACCTAACATGAAAGCAAAAGTGTCATATCGATTAGAACAACTTTCTAGTTCACAGTGAATAGCCACTAAGTTTTCTCCATAATATCTAATTAGTATTTCCTAGAGCAGCTATTATTTTTTATTACAATTCTTTACTATCTTGCGTTAATGGACGCAGTAAACGGTTAACGGCATAACAAACGTAATTTTAAAGTTTTAATTAATATTTGTTGTATGTTTCAAGCTTTTATAAACGTATATAGTTATATAGCTTGTATGAAGAGAATTGTGGATGTGAGGGAAGCGAGGGAGTTGTGTCAGGATCGTGGCAAATGGCTCTCCATTGTCCAGGCAAAGGCCAATCCCTGTGGAAAAAGGCGTTGAAACAATTGTTTGATTCATTAACGTGGTTGATAATAATTGTTATATTTCTGTATCATAGAAGGATGTGTTGAATTACTAATTAACAATTTTAAAAGGCTTATTTATAGAAAATTACAATTAAAACTTGTGAACCTTTACCTTGCAATTACCAAATTTAAAGATGCTTTTTATAAATATTTATACTAGTCGTATTATTTGTCGTTAACTATAAACTTTTATCTATAATCTTGGTTCCTTTAATCAATAATTAAAATTAAAAAGACTTACTATTTATTGCCCAACGTAGTTTATTATTAACCATAGATTTTTACGGTTTTAACCATACTTTTGTCATAAACATGTCATAAACACAAACATAGAGTTTATTTTCTGGGAATTTACTCCCCTAACCACTTTCCCTGAAATTTCAACCGGTCAACAACCTCTGAAAGGTGTGAATTTCCAAGTGAAAATCTAATACATTAAGTTCTATCTTATGACAAACTTTATGTAACAAACTCGTCAAACATTACAACGTTTAACTATTATGAAATATACATTCATAATACTTAAACAATAGGCAACATCTTATTCACATCTTATTATTTATATCTTTTGTTATTATTGCGTTAAGTTTTATTTTACTTGATGGGAAACAGTTTTAAATAGAATTAATTACTACCGAATCCTGCGAACTGACACATCTCCCTCGCTTCCCTCACATTCATAATTATTTTAATTTCTTGGGTGTTTACCGACCAAGAGACATCCTCAATAAGTGTTTCCTAGTGCCCATAATCGTAGAACTTGTATCTTAAATGTTATTGTAGGAGTTAACTTTAACACTGTCCAGCACCAAATTACTTAGTAAATAATGGCTAATTTTAAAGTTTAATCACTAGAGTTCCCTAATTATAAACCGTCAAGGAACATTTGTAATGCATATATTTTTATTTTTTATGTACTAAGCTATTAACGTTTTTTTATCATAGAAACTGGACAACCAAAGTAAATACATTGGTCCGGTACCAATATTTACTCGTATTTACTTACTTACTAAGTGGTTTTGAACCAGTGCTCTCGGTTTGCATGACCATTTTTGCTCTGCCATTACATCATGGTTACGCATATTTTTTATAGATTTACGAGTAACATAATAACCTTAGTAACAAGAATATACAAGAAATAAAACAAGGTAAATTCATCGAACATATTTACGTCTAAACAAACACATAAAATATCAAATAAATCAAGCCTCAAATGAGACATTATTTTCTTCGACATTGTTCTCAAACCACCTACGTAACTTATATCGCTATACATTACTTCTTTTCTTAAAAAACTGTATAAAGAATCGATTTATAACCGTCAATGGACGAGTAGACAGTTGTTTTTGTTATGTATGTTACGCTAACAAGACTGTATAAACAAGAAGGTTAATGTAATTGAAAAGAAACTTTTTTCTGTTAATTTTATATTAAAATAAAAAAAAAAGAATAAGAGAAAGTAGATTGACAAAAGGAAATTATCTGATGTTGATGATGTTGGCGCAAAACGAGGCAGACCCAGGACAGTGTTTTTCGACCAAATCGGAGACATTGTTAAGAAGGCTGGGTTGCCTAGTACCCATAACCGTAGCGCTTGTATGAAGAGAATTGTAGTAGTGAGGGAAGCAAGGGACTTGTGTCAGGATCGTGGCAAGTTCTGCTTTGTTGTCTCTGCCTATTCCTGTAGGAAAACAAGATGAATTCTTGTAATTACGGAACCAAATAATCGCTTATCTTATTGCATTTGTAGTTGGAGAGCTTTTATGCCTTATGACACTTTCTTACTTCATTATCATGAATTTTAAGGCTTAATTCCACAGAAATATGAATGTGAAGGAGGCGAGGAAGTTGTGTCAGGATCGTGGCAAGTATACAGACCGTGAAGTGATTTGGTCACGTTTCGGGATCAGCTTGGAAGTTGCCGGTTCCATCTAGGCCGGCATAGTGGATGTTATTGCTACTCACAGTTATTGAATTGTAGTAGCAGTGACATTTATTCATGGACCACACTTCGGCTTAACATCAATCAGGGTGCTGTCATATGCCGAGACACAAAAAAAGTGGCGTTCCATTGTTTCTGCCTATCCCCGTTCGAAAAAGGCGTGACAATTTGATTTGATATTCCCACAGGCATAGGCAGAGACAACAAAGCGCCTCTTTTTTAATGTGAGGCTACTGCCTTTAAAGTATCCTATTTAGACCCCATTTTTACTTCCACTCGCCTCATTCAATTTAATTTCGTCAATCTTCTTTCATTTATTTTTCGAACATACAACAATTGGAATGATTTGGTAGCTAATGTGGTCTCCCCATATCATAACCTGAAATCCTGTAAAAGCACCACTAGCCGGCATAGTGACGGCAAGCCATACAACCGTAAACTGAATCGATGTTTTTCATACGTCGACAAAATGCAAGTTTAATTCAGGAAACATTATTTCTGTAAATTTCCCTTTGGACAAGTGATTCCCAATAGATTAATTGCGAAAAGGTTACGGTAATGAAATGTGTATAGCAAAAGAACTTTCATTGCGAAAACCTTTTAGCATGAGTACCCTCTGGCGCATACTGCCCACACAATGTTTTAACTTCAACTAGGAGAGTCACAAGCTAGCTAAATGTATAATAATATAATCCTACTTGTTTTAACTTAAAATAAAATTTGAATTTTCTCGAAAAATATACAAATATCAATAAATTATTGAATTTTAAAAAAGTCATTTCCATTCACGGACCGTACTCCAGTTAGCTTAACTTCAGGCGAGGTGTTGTCATATGTCTAGTCACAATAAAAATGACGCGACATTTAACCTCGACTTGCCTGATGATAATTAAAGGGAAGCCGACGACTGACAAAGCCTTTTTTATTTTACGCTTGCGTCAGTCGCCATTACTACGTCGCGACGGCAAAGGTGCTTTTTCACACTGCGCTTGGTGGAACCTAGATTATAGTATAAGAAGAACACATGGGCTGACTAAACATTCAACTTGCCGATTGTTCTACAAAGAAACGACGCGCCGAACCTTTTATTTTACAGTATCATTACATTACGTTACATTACATTACATGACATTATTTTACATTATACTCGTATATACATAATCAACATGTTAGTATTGCATGGAAAACAACAAGACATTCTATTAATATGAAAATTATTATCATCAGGCGAGTCGAAGTCAGATGTCGTGTCACAATAAAAAAAAAAAAAAAAAAAAATTCATATCAAGAAAGAAAATCGCGTGTTCATATTTCATCGTCATGAAAAATTATCAGAGAATCCATTATAATAATGAAAACAGAGAATATAAAGAGAAAATCTCACAAAGACATTTCCTTCCTTTAAAAAAATCACAAGTAGAATTATATAAGGGTTGTTGAATAGCTCCACTTCGCATCGCTTTGGGATTCCAATCTTTGTTGTCCAAAAAAATACTATAACCAAATTGTTGTTTTTACACTGGGACAATATGAACATGGACATACAGACAATAGTTGATAAACAAATAAATAATATTGATTTAAACTTAGACCATTAAAACGTCAAATAACACTTTTTTAAATCTGTAAACCCACTGTGATTCCACTAAAGTTGACCATCAACTGTAGTCGCTAATGACCTCTGATGTTGGAGCGACTTAAAATAAATTAAATAATAATTTAAAAAAAACACTTATAAACATTATTAAAAATAGTACAATGTATTTAAAATATTATTGTAAATAAATAAATAATTTATGAATATTTATATTATTTTATAAATTTTTCTTTTTGTTTTTTAACCCCCGACCCAAAAAGAGGGGTGTTATAAGTTTGACTTGTCTGTGTATCTGTGTATCTGTGGCTCTGTGTATCTGTGTATCTGTGTGTCTGTCTGTGGCATCGTAGCTCCTAAACGAATGGACCGATTACGATGCGGTTTGTTTCATTTGAAAGCTGACGTGATCGAGATGGTTCTTAGCTACAATTGATGAAGATCTGATCAGGGGTTTCAAGGTCATCAGCTCGATTTGTTAGCTGCGGTAGCGATCTTAGACGCGCTGTTTAGGACGGGCAACCCTTGTACGTCGCTATGCGACGAAGATTGTTATTTTATGTCAAATAAATATGCCAATGTAAATACACGTAAAAAATGTTATAATTTTTCCCTTAAAATATTCATATGGCGAGGTTGGTTTGCAGTTTAGATCGATTACCTTGATTGAATATTTTAGGGGAAAAATTATAACATTTTTTACGTGTTTTAACAATGGCATATTTATTTGACATAAAATAACAATCTTCGTCGCATAGCGACGTACAAGGGTTGCCCGTTCTAAACACGCATAAGGCTGGGAATACACGTCCGATATTGCTGAGCAAATTATTTACAAATCGGAAGTAGGAATCGGACGTCTATTTTGATTCTGTATTTTGTATGAAAACTGCACCTTCAGACAATCGGATCGGCCATAAAATCGTAAGCGCCTTGGCGTTGTTTCCGATTCTGACATCCGATCCGACTATCGGATCTGACGTGTATTAAGTATTCAAACAAATGTATGGCACGAGTGCCTTCTGATTGTCTGATCAGACAATCGGATCGGACTATCGGAGAGGAAAATCGGACTTGTATTCCCAGCCTTATAGGTATTTACTTTTAAACATATCTGTGACTTAACATTTGAAATAAAAACGTATACAAATACATGTGTGTTTTAACTGGTACCACTGAGTTACTCTGATGATGGAACTCGAAGGTAGGAGACGAAATCCTGGATGTGTTCAAACTTTTTTTGGTATACTAAGTTTGGATTTATTAGATTTGTCTTGAAGGTAGGAAACTAAGTGTAGAAAAGTTAGTGCGATAAAATAAAACATTCCGGATCTAAAAAATCTGATCATGGATCCTCTCAGATCAGCAAATCAACAAGAAATGGACCTGTAGTTCTTTAACTAAAATTGTTACTCACTATGAGCCATTAGCTGGACCGTTATAAAATTAAAGACCGAGAGTATCTGATGAGGCACCATCATGAATCCTCTCAGATCAGCAAATCAACAAGAGATAGAACTATAGTGCTTTCACTAAATTTGTTACTCACTAAGAGCATTTAGCTGGACCGTCATCAAATTGAAGACCGGGCAATCTGATGATGCACCATTATGAATCCTCTCAGATCAGCAAATTGATATCAATTGATCAGCAAAAAAAGAGATAGAACTGTAGTGCTTTAACTAGGCCTTTAACTGGGCCGTTATCAAATTGAAGATCGGGAGTATCTGATTATGAATCCTCTCAGATCAGCAAATCAATAACAGATAATATCATAGTGCTTTAACTAAAATTGTTACTCTCTATGAGCCATTAGCTGGGCCATTATCAAATTGAAGACCTGGAGTACTTATCTGATGATGCACCATAAGGATCCAAGGGATATTAAAGGGATATAACTATTGAGCCATGACTAATGTTGTTTATTACTATAAAGCTGATGATATGACCAAAGTGGTTCCAGGCGTTTCGGGGGTTCCTTTAAAATTTTAATTTTGATTTTATTATATATTTATTCCATTTTTATTATGGTAGGTCATTTGCACCACTACCGATTCGAGGTTCCACTTTCAAGTGTACAGACCATCTATTTATTTTTACAATCAAGAAATAATATTTAAACCTATCGATAAAACTGTTAAAGAAAAAGCCTTCAAAAATTGTCCTAAATTTAATGAAAAAACATGGTAACATTAGTACATGAAAAGTATGGAACTGCGGCTTATGACGAAAGCCCTTCCGGAAGGTAAGGATAGACGATCCTTTTTGAGCAGTAACTGCTGAAAATCACCTTTGAAAGGACCAAAAAAGATTAATCATGTCCCTTGATTGCTCAGACCACAAATCTCTAGACTACTCTTCATTCGCAATAGATGGCTTATGAATCGTAAAAATTAATTGGACTGAGAAAAGTTTTTTTTTATTGTTACACGACATTTGATCTCGACTCGCCTGATGATAAGCAAGAGGAAATCCAAGAGTGACGACGACTGAAACATCCAAGTTAGTTTACGGCTGCCTCAGTCGTTGTCACTATTTCGGCCAAAGGTGTTTCTTCACGCATCGCTTGAAGGATCCAAGATTATAGGAGGGAGAGAACACATGGGCTGGCCTTACATATGACAGCACTCTTTCTAATGTTAAGCTGGAGCGCGGTTACCAGTTCGCTACGCGTAAAATCCTGAGTTCTATTTCCGTACGGTTCACATATTTGTTTCATAGCTTTTATTCGTAATATTAAATTATTAGATCGAAAAATACAAATATTTGTTAATAAAAAAAAGGCAGATATTTGCTCTGCGTTTTCAAAGAGTGGTAGGCAGTGGTGCCCAGTCTGCCGACCGTGGTAGTACCATCATTCACAAGTATTCACACCGTGAAGTGAAGCGTTTCAGCTTTGATCAATGTTTTTACTTACAAATATTTGCAATATCTAATCCCCAATAGTCTGTGACTGAATTGTTATTAATCCAACATCTGTATTTCTGAGTTATGTTAGTTATTTGCATTCGTTGACAACAGTATTTCACAAGCTTTATTAATTTATTCCAAGTAGAAAATATTTAATATTGTCTTGCTTTTTTACTTTTAATGAAATTGGAGTTTTTTACTCTTGATACAAACACCTGCTAATCAAAATTATTTACTTTAAAAATAATACTTTAATATTCTTTCATTTTTAGGAGTGGTAGGCAGTGGTACCCAGTCTACCGATCCGGGGTAGTACCACCACTTACACGTATACAGTCCGTGAAGTGATTTATACGCGTTTCGGGATCGGGATAAGTTACAGGTTCCAACTAGGCCGACATAGTGAATGTAACTGCTATTTACAGATATTGAATTGTGAGCAGTGACATCCATTAATGGACCTCACTCCAACCGGTCCTTAAAAAAAAATGGCATAAGGCAACCCAGCTTTCTTGAGGATGTTCTAAAGCATATTACTAAAATTTAAACCTTCCTTTGTTCACAGCAGTGATCGCGTGCCTTGTAGCCATAACCTCATGTGCCCAAGTTGAAGACCCATGCAAAACTAAATCGCGAGTTGTCGGTGATGAAAAATACTGCGACAAATATTGGGAATGTGATGATGGACAGTCCGTCCAATACGATTGCCCCAACGGGCTGGTCTTCGCTGGCAAACACAGAGGTGTTACCGAAGGCTGCGACTACCCATGGAGGTCCAATTATTGCGAATATCCTAAAGTACAAATAAGTGAGTATTTATATATATATACACATCATTTCTAAGTAAAACTTTACAATCAATCAATCAAATTGTCACGCCTTTTTCCAACAGGGATAGTCAGAGACAATAGAACGCCACTTGCCACGGTCCTGACACAACTCCCTCGCTTCCCTCACTGAAAGCTATAAAACAACTGCCTACCACTCTTTACTATGCCGACCTTTAAAACCGGCAAAGCTGGTGACTAGGAGATAACAGGATCAAAGTAAAAACACCTTCTGAACCGTCTGCTGGCACCAGTTAATCCACTGTGCCGGCTTTTATAATTAAGTAAATGTCCCAATTTTTTATTATTTTTATAATAAGCTACTAAAGTGCTTGTATCATAGAAACATTAGTATATATCAAAGATACATTGACACCGGCAAGTGGTTTGCGTAACTATTGCACCACGTTTCTTTTCATGTTACCTTTATTCTAATCTATACTTTCAGATCCACCAATAGGAACAGAGCATTGTGATTGGCTATATGGCATCTTTGGCCATGAGACCTCATGCACCAGATATTGGACCTGCTGGAATGGCACTGCAACGGAACAACTGTGCATCGGAGGGCTCTTGTACAATGAGAATGCCCACTCCTGCGATTGGCCAGAAAATGTTGATGGCTGCCAAAAACATCGTAAGTTATTTTGATTAAAAAAATACCTATTTAATATATAATTTGGGAGTTCCTTTAGCTGGCATAGTGAAGGCAACTAAGGCAACCATTTTAGGAAACAAATGAAACTGTTATTGCAACCGTCAACGCTCTTGGACCTCCCCTTGCTTACCACCAGACAAGTCGAGGTCAGATGTCGCGTCTCACTAAAAGATCGAAAGTCGAAGGCGGCATTGATAGGGTCTTACAATATTTGATTGGGTTGAGGGGATAGTGAGGGCAGTGAAGGTGAGTGTTGACATGTCGCAAAAGCTTTAAAACCTACATTTCAGTCACAAGTCCAGAACGCTGCCACCACTTTCCCGCCTGCCACGCGATAGATACTAAGAAATTGTTTCATTTTTACTCATATATAAGGATTACAACTTTAAAATAGTCTTCACACGTCCAGCCTCTAATCCGATTCCCGATACTACTCGCCTGTGGAACAAACTGCCCCTTTTCATCAGACAAGCACGTACGCTGAAAACTTTTTAACTTAAACTTCTCAGTCGCTTCTTAGAGAATGAAAAGAATATGATCCCTTGATAATACAACATATTTATTATAATTAATTATGTATTTATTTTAATATAATATGCGTAAATATATGTTTGTATAATAAATTTATTATTGTATAATTTTCTTTTTCTTAAAAACTGTCTGTTATAAAACAATTGCAATAGGTTTGTAGTATTGTATTTGGGGCAAGAAAGAATACTTACTTACCATCAGGAAAATCGACGTTTGTGTCGTCACAATAAAAAATCTAAGAAAATAATATTTACTAATGATCAATTATATATTATATAATTGATCATTAGTAAATGATACCGGATTAAAAATATAACAAGGCTATTTTACTTATTTTCATTTATTTTAGAAAACAAAATCTTATATTTTTATGACTTTAATATTAGGTAAATATTTTATCGTCAAAGTACTCTTTGTAAGAGATAGAAAAATGGACCTTATATGGAAATAAAGAAAAAGTTCTGCAATTACTTCTTTTATTTACTGTTCTAAAAATAGAACTTTAGGGTTTCCATTGTGAGAACTTTTTATTTTTGAGATTAAAAACTGAGTGACCAGGATAAGGTTCTGGCTTTCAAAAATTTATATTTTCTGCCGAGTGTTTTTTAAAATAATCATTGGTTTTTTTTGGGACGTTCTTAATTTAACTTTGGTACGTCAAAAAATGTTGATAATGCGCTTTATAATATTTTTTATTATATTTGACATTTGTTTTTGCTGTTTCCTTATAGTATGTCCAATTCAAAGTCTATGATCTGCAAAATTAAAAGGTAACGTTATAAAAGCATTCCCTGGTAATACGTTTAGCCATTATACAAGTACATGTGCAGTAGCTAACGGGTTTGTTTCACAATTAGTAAACAAAAGAATAAAGAAACAAAAGCGGAAGTGATGAAACTTGTTAGTAAAACAAAAACCGCTTTAAAACAATATGCTACACATTAGAAAGTATCCTGGCGAAGTGTTAATCATTCATCACTATAGTATCTATCAGTCATCAGTCACTGAAGCTTTCATCACGCAAGCATGTGACTGATTGGAATGCTTTATTGATTGATTTTGTGAGGACTGCTTAGAATCAAAATACAGTAGGAACCATCATGCTTTAAGGCAACTGTATCTATTAACATGATAAATAACCTAGAAAAATTCACGCGTGTATATAGGTTAGCTTCGCCCAGGAATTGAACCCGGCCTCTGTCACTTAACACGAGGCTCTGAACACCACACAGCGACTATCTGCTTGCGTTTCAATTCTTTTCTATCTTTTTATTGAGCTGTTCTTTTAATTGTATCCAAGTCGCATATTACCGGGTTAGTACCTCATGCAAAATATGCAGGTTCGGTTTGCCGCATCGATGTTTACTTTGCCGTTGAGATTGCTGTAAAATAATTATGCTATTAGTACCTACTCCTAGTACAAAAGCCACGATGATAAAGCAGTGCATGTTCGTGCCCAAGTCATTTTCCCGTTGTATTTTAGGAGAATCAGGGTCCATCATTTGTACTTTTTTTATAAAGAAATTAATAATCACATGGTTCATAATAACTTTTTGGTACCATTGTATCTTTCTAAAAGTAATTTTATCGTCCTGTTTCTATGATTAGCTTATGTAAATATAAAAAGAATATTTATAAAATTTATAACTATGTTTTTAATTATTGCAGCTCGTATGCCATTAATCGTACATTATCCTCAATAGATAAATTAACAGACACAAATTATTCTGTCAGCAAAATGATATTTCTGATATTACATATTGCGAAAAGTTGTTCATTATTTAAAGTTTATTAATACAAGTATAATATTATATTACCTAATATAACGCCACTTGCTAAGATCCTGACACAACTCGCTTAATCTTTTCATAATCTCTAATCTTTTCAATCACTACGATTATGGATACTATGCAATCCAGCTTTCTTGAGGAAGCTCGTTTAACGTATTCATCCATTTATAAATTCCTTTCACCAATCTACTTTCTCTCGTCCTTTCCATGTGCCCATACAATCGAAGCATTCCTTTGTCGATTCTTGTCACTACGTCTTCCTTCAAACCACATCTATCGCACACTGTACTATTCCTTATGTCATTCGCTATCGTCATAATTAATCCAATAATGTTATTGTTTCAGCTCTCTGCAACGAAGACCCTAATGGCAACGTACCTTTAGGCAAATCCTGTAATAGGTATTGGCAATGCCAAGGTGGTTATCCACGTTTACAAAGGTGCCCTGCTATGCTCGTGTTTGACAGGTGAGGAATAGATACTAATAATTTCTATCTATAAAGGTTACAATTTGTTAATGCCAGGGGAATACCCAAAGACTGAACGGATTTTTGGGTCTATGAATAGAGGCGATTAAAGGACATCATTTATTTTGGACTTTTGTAATGTCCCATGATGAAAAAATATATAAATGATAGTTTCGATACCTGTACCTATTATTAAAACTAATAACGATTTTACTTTTAATTGCTGTGCAATTGATTATTTGAAAAATAGGATATAAATTTTGTATCGTTTGTCAATCACAAGGACACGCCATATCAAAAGTTCTGCGTTGAACTGTCATAATTATAGTTTGATCATTTTGCACACCTAAACTATGCAAAACAAAGAATATATTCGAATTAGATTGTAATCTTCGTACAATAAACTATTTTAAAATGCATATGCAACTGTTAATACAATTAAGCCCAAGCTCCCATACAAAGTGAATGATGTTCCTTAAATGAACGTGCATTTATTATGCCAAGTTGGAACCGGCAACTTATTATATATATTACAATAAAAAATCCGTAATCGTCACATCGTAATCACGTTTTAGTTGCAGTCTCTGTGTCACTTCTACAATTCTTTGGCCGGCATAGTGACGGCATCTGAGGCAACCATAATGAGCCGTTTTTTAGGCGTCGCCACTTTTGTACACATTAAAAAAAACTCAATAACTCTATTGTTCTTTACCAGGCGTTCTCTCCGTTGTGTGGTACCTCCTACTGAAGAATGTGATATCCCAACTACCACTGCTCCTCCACCAGAAGAAGAAAGTCCCCAAGACCTGAGACAGGTATGTAAAGGCGTCCGTGGTGTAATGGTAGTGCAATGGTTACGCAAACCGAGAGCACGGGTTTATAACCACTTGCCGGTACCAATGTATCTTTGATACTATACTTTGGTTGCCCTGTTTCTATGATAGTAGCTTAGTATAAAAATGAAAATAAAAAATAAAAAGTTATGTGTTTTTATTTTATTGGCATCCGATTTAAAAGAAGAGGTTTGCAGTGCCCTTAGCCATAGCAAGCCGTTGCAAGCAAGAGAGCTGTGTCAGGATCATGAATAGAGCGTCCATGATGATGGTGCTAATGCTGGTGTTGATGATGATTATGATGGTATTAGTGGTTCTGATGATACTAGTGATGTTGTTGATGATGACAACTTTTACACAACTGTAATTTCCAATGGTCCGATAAGACTTGCTGTGCCTAATATGGTATTCACCAGTAATAGTTTGTAGGTTCGTTAATTAAAATGAAGTTTTCCTTACAGGGTCAACAGCGCCAATCACACAGGCCAACAACACAGGCAGACTACCAAGATAACCAGCAAGGAGGATCACGTCCACGACCTAGAAATTAAATAATTATGTCTAAGATAAAACCCATATCTCAAAATACTCCTTTAATTACTAATGAATACTTATTGTAGACACCTAGTATTTTCTTAGATTTTGCGCGAACATTGATTAATGAATTAAAAAAAATTATGCGGCTTACTTTCGCGTTTATTTTGGTTTAGATTTTACAATTTTTTTATTATTCCGACATTTCGAGAGCTTTGCAGCTATCGTGGTCAAATAAACGCGATAGTAAGCCGCATAAAATTTGTTTAATTCATGAATTGTCTACAGCATGTAAGCTTAAATTTACAATCACTACAAATGAGCAGATACTTACAAAAAATACTTTTATCATTTTTACTCTACCAGTCTGACTTAAACACTGACCAATCTGATGGGCATTGTTTCATATTAATGGGACGTGTCCTTCGATGTGACGTGTCGGTAAACCCAAGTTACAGTTATGGTAGTACGAGTGGATCAGTTCCTTAAAATGAAGAGTGAATCTCGCATAAAATCTTTTCATTTCATCAGATGTTTTCGCGGAAACTAAGTATGTCGTAAAATAATACTCGTCGTCTTATAGTATTTGTGCACTTTGGTTTTAATACTCTCAGATGGACATCATTTATCATTTGCTTTATTTCATAAAAACTATCGTCATCCATTATAATCATCCATTTCATAGTCAACTTAAAGTCTGGTTTACATTAGTAAGTGACTAGAAAACTTTTGCTTACTTAATAATCGATGGAAGTCAAATGACATAATCCGTTCGTTTCATCGTTTACATAATACCTAAGAAAGCTTTTTCAAGTTGATATTATTTTAAAATTCTCACAGGGCCTTAAACCTCCGTGCCCCTATATGGTCTAAGACGGTTCTATGAATAACCGTGAATGATTTAAAATTTCCTGTTTGTATTCCCGTCGTATGACGTCACTGTTCAAACGAAATATCAACTGTCGTGAAAGTATATCCGCATGCGTATTATGAATGTAAGCGGTAAGTAATTAAAATTAAATCGAAAATAAAATTGCAAAAGTTCTTGTATCTAACAAGTCCTTATTAACTTAAACAGGCCTAATTAGGTACATTATGAATAATGTCATTTCACTCTTAATGATATTTTAACCACCTTATTTACTTAAGACTTCGTACTCGTACACGACGCATTTAAGTTAAATCTATAATTTATCTTAAAGTAACTTTAACAAATTTGCCTCGTGTACTATCGGCCTATTACATGTATAAAAAAACTATTTTATGTAATAACTGTACTTAGATTGTAGTAATAAACGTTTGATTTACTTTATTTTTCTATTATTATAAGTACAATTATATTTTACTCAAACGAGTCATTTTTTTATATATTTAAACTTTTTGAATAATTTTGCATACTTGTAGTTAAGTTTTTAGATAATAAATATTTTTTAAGTATTTTCCATCGTTTTATTTGCTAAAAAAGCTGAAAAAATGTGTGCATCAGGATGGCACATTTTTACTAGAAAGATTATATTTACAATTATTTTTAATAAAAAAGAGGCTTCGGGTTTGCCGCGGGTCTGGATGTCAAAGAGTGGTAGCAGCGGTGCCCACTTACCGATCCGGGGTAGTACCACCACTTACAAGTATAGAGACCGTGAATTGACGTTTTGGGATCAGCTTGTAAGTTGCCGGTTTCTACAGGCGGGTGCTTACATATGTGTCGAGTCACTATAAAAAAAAGCTAAGTATGAAAAATATTTTTGGTCCAGCCTGGTGTGTTTTTTATCTTTAACTTATCTTTAAATTGTATGTTTTATAAATTTATTACCTTTAATAATTTACTAATAAACACATTGCCACCCGCCTACCCTTAACACGGCACGGAGAGCATTATACATCACTACACATTCATAAATATAAATATCTATATAGATCACTCGGCTACGATGCGCATTGCGCGATCGTTGCAATACACGCACTCTATCCCTAATGTATATTCAAATGTTAACCTAATGATATGTAGAGCTGTAACTACTCGTAAATAAAGCAATTTGTGTTGCAAAAAAAATACTGGTACGTTGGTATATCTATCAATCTTTAGGCTATAAAACTCAGTATTTTAGACCGTTAAAATGTCACTTAAATCATTTATAGAGACATACATAAATAATAAAGCAAACTTTGTCGTTAGGATCAAGGAGGTAGCAATTAAAGTGAAACCGAAGAAGTATGATCAGTTCACAAACAGGTTCATACCCATAGTGAAATGGACGAAAATTGAATTTGTAAGTTCAAGATAATTATTTAGAATGACCTTTTTTAACTTTCTACTTATATAAGGTCATTCTAAAAATATTTAAGGTGTTTTTTTAAACAAAGGTTCAAAAATAGGTTAAAAACAATATAGGTTAATCAGGGACAAAGCATTACTTAAGCAAAGTGAGTTTGGACGAAAAGGTACATGTCCACAGGGATTTCCAGCGAATCATGAAATCTTTTACCCGCAACCAGTTAAGGGGAACTTTTGACATTTACATGCTATGTTACTTAATTTGATCATTAAATTGATATACAATTTATTTAAAAAATGGACATCGTTAATAATTTAATAATAAACAAAATATACTGTAAGGGTCAGGGGTCGGCTCGGCAAGTATATTTAGGTAGGCTTCAGTTTTTAAAAATAAAAAACCAGAAGAAAAACACAAATTAAAAAAAAACACACACATTGAGGGTATCTTTATAAAAATCTGTACTATAGTAGTTACAAGTAAAACTATGTTATGCCGACCCTTGCTATAGATCATTATCATAATCGTGCCGGCCATCACATGTCCACTACTAATCAATAGCCTCCCGAATGAACGCAACAGAACCTCCGAATGCTATACTATACTATGTATAGCATTCGTTATGTGGATACAAACAATCAATATATAGAGCTAATGAAGCGCAACTTGCCACGATCCTGACACAACTCCTTTGCTTCCCTCACATTCACAATTCTCTTCATATAAACTCGGTTATGGGTGGGCACTAGGCCACCCAGCTTTCTTGAGGATGTCTCCGAATTAGTCAGAAAACACTCTTCTGGGCCTGCGTTGTTTAACGCATCCATCCACATTCGATTGATTTATATGTCGATACAGTGTGGTGAATAAAAGTACTTTACGAAAAATCTATGGTTATGTCTAAAATAATAAAGCTACATTACAGTTCAACGTAACCTAAACTAATAGAGATATTTGTGTTTATAATATTATATTGATAACATACGATAGGTTGTGTTGACTTTATCTTTGACGTAAATATTCAAAAACAGCTTTAACATAATGAAATCAAGTGACGTGAACTAGTTTTGTTTACAACAAAAACAAGGGTTGGTTTTCTTAGAGATTACGCAAACTACTAAAACATCTTTTTTTTATTGTGACTCGACATATGACAGCACCTCGCTTGATGTTAAGCAGCTGGTTTAGGTCGGACAAATAAGAACGATTATCGTCTCTCGTCGATGATTGTCAAAATAATAAAAGCTAAGCTAAATCCACCAAAATGAGACTGTTGATGATAATGATAAAACGTGTCGTCGCACAGACGATATTCGTAACAACGAGACTATCGTTTTAGTGGATTTAGCTTAGTTTTTATTATTTTGACAATCGTCGACGAGAGACGATATTCGTTCTTATTTGTCCAATCTAACCCTGCTGAAGTGTGGTCCATGAGTGGATGTCACTGCTACTACAATTTAATAACTGTAAGTAGCAATGACATCCACTATGCCGACCGGCAACTTACAAACTGATCCCGAAACGCGACCAAATCAAACTCTGAAAACTTAAGTAATACTTTTTGATTACTTTATTATAACTAGTCATTACATCTTTCTCTTAGATATTGCGCGAACATTGATTAATGAATTAAACAAAATTTATGCGGCTTATTTTGGTCGCTCCGTGACCACGATGGTTGCAAATCTCTTGAAACGTCGGAATAATAAAATAAAATTTTAAAATCAAAACTAAACTAAATGCGATAATAAGCCGCATAAAATTTGTTTAATTCACTAAATCTTTTTCAAAGGAAAAACTTCCATGGTTTAGGCACATGGAAACGAAGAGTGAAAGTTGGATGCGGATGGATAAACAAGAAAAGGAGGGTGTTTTCTAATCAAATCGGACACATCCTCAAGAAAGCTGGGTTGCCTATTGCCCATAACCGTAGAGCTTGTATGAAGAGAATTGTGGATGTGAAGAAAGTGAGGGAGTTGTGTCAGGGTCGTGGTATGTGGCGCGTCTTTGTCTTTGCCTATCCCTGTGGGGCGAAAGGCGTGACAATTTGATTAGATTGAATAGCTAGTGGTAGGCAGTGGTATTTTGTGTGCCGATCCGGGGTAGTACCACCACTTACAAGTATACAGACCGTGAATATACATAGTCGCGTAAGTGTAGAGTCGCGTCAAACAAGTGGATGTAACTGTCAGTGACGTAGCGAGAAAGTCAGCCGCCCCCATATTTAGTAGTAATTTCAATCAAAGGTACAAAAAAAATATGAATATCAGGTTCAAATTTAAACGATTTATTTTAGTTTTTAAAAAATTTGCCTCCTAAATGTGCCGCCCCCGCGACGATACGCCACTGGTGACTGCTACTGCAGTTAAATAACTGTGTAGCAGTCGCATCCACTACACCGGCCTAGTTGAACCAGCAATCTACAAGCTAAAACCAAAACACGACTAAGTCACTTCACGATTCGCATACTTGTAAGTGTGACTACCCCGGATTGGCAGACTGGGCACCACTACCTACCACTCTTATGATCTATTAAATTAAATTAATCTGATGGTCACGTAAGCAGGAAAGTATAGCTCGTAGGAGTACATAGCTCGTAGAACAGTTTGTCGTTAGGGCTGAATGTTCTCGAATGGTGACCACGTACAGGAAAACGCAGCGTAGGACGTCCGCCCACAAAATTGACTGAAGACGTGATATTTATTAATTAAATCGTAACTTGGAAATATTTGTTAATAAAAAAGCTAAGGCAGATATTTGCTTTGGTTCTGGGTGTTAAAGAGTAATAGCAGACAGAGTACATCATAGTACAGACTTCATTGGTAGACCCCAGACAGGCGTGGACGAACGGTTTAGCGATTGGTTTGATGCGCCTAAAGTCCCGGGTTCAATCCCCGGTCGGAGCAAATATTTGTTTCATAGCTTTTATTTGTAATATTTAATAATATTAAATATTGCAAATATTCGTTAATAAAAAAAAGAGATGAATATTTACTTCGGGTCTGGTTATCAGAGTGGTAGGCAGTGGTACCCAGTCTGCCGATCCGGGGTAGTACCACCACTTACAAGTATACAGACCTTGAAGTGATTTGGTCACGTTTCGGGATCAGCTTGTAAGTTGCCGGTTCCATCTAAGCCGGCAAAGTGGATGTGATTGCTACTCACAGTTATTGAATTGTAGTAGCAATGACATTCATTCATGGATCACACTTCGGCTTAACATCAAGCGGGGTGCTGTCATATGTCTAGTCACAATAAAAAAAATATTAAAAAACTCAACTGCGTTTCTGAACTAGCATCCTACTTTTAGTTATTTAACTATAGTAGCAATCGCATTTACTTATGGACCGCACTCCGGCTTAACATTAGGCGGGGTACTATCGTTATGTCAACAAGAAATGCGTGAAGAAGCACCTTTGGCCGGCATAGTGACGGCGACTGGGGCAGCATGAACAAACCCGGTTTTCTCAGTCGTCGTCACTCTTGGACCTCCTCTTGCTTATCATCAGGCAGGACGAGATCAGATGTCGTGTCACAATAAAAAAAAAGTTAATTTCATTAAATTAATCCATCAAAATGACTCCCATTGCGATTTTATCATTCTTATGTCATAGACATAAAAGAAGCAAATACTCATCTTTATCTTCATGAATTCTATTACCAGTACTTTTGCTTTTATCCCTTTCGTAACCAGTTTAACAGAGAAAGGTTTTATACTTTTTTTATTGTGACTCGACATCTGATCTGGATCTGCCTGTTTAAGTTAGTTGTATGTTAATTCTGAAGGTGCCTAAATGCCTATATAAAGAAACGAGTATAACGCTTGTATGAATCATAAGAAGATTATGAAAATTCCATTTCCTGCATTAAACGAGAAAAACTTCGCCTCCTTGTTTAATTTCCCGTGACATTTCAAGCAATATACTTGTCCAAATATATGCCTTTTCATTATGAAGGCGTGAAGACTTGCCACTTAAAAAATAAATACATTAGAGCGCGTATGTCTGTTTCCATCTTTTTTTATTTTACTTTTTATACTAAGCGTCTAAAGGTGCTTGTATACGTATTGTCGTACTGGGCAGTGGTATTAAACCGGAAGATCTTGGTTTCGCGTGACTATTTTGGGTAGATTATGAATAGTTATGTTATCCAAATGAATAGAGATTCATTTCTGGTATAGCCAGAGTCTTTGAGATGTCATTAAAACAGTCCATCTAAGGCGAAAGTGAAGCTTGATATAAAGTATTAAATACCTCTTGATCGCAGAATTTTAATCCATGCTTAAATTTTGTTATTATTTTAGACCTTATTTAGACATAACGACCAAGAATAACGCCGTTTCGGTGGGCAAGTGGAATAACTATATGGGCACGTTAAAGATATCCTAAGTCTGTAGTTATTGTTCATACTTAAACGAATTGTGCATACTTTGTTACGCACTCTCTATCAGTCATACTATAAACTTTGTGTTAATTACAGGGATGTTGGTTTATTGAGGCGCTCGTACTAATTTGATGTGACGTCACGAACTGAGGTAATTAATTATAATAGAGACAATAGTGAGTAATTAATTTGATAGTCATCTCCAATTGAAATGATTTACATAGGATATTTGAACGAAGAATGGCTCTCTCAGGAACGGAATGGAGAATTATTTAATTAGCAATCATCTATCTATGTAATCATCTAATTATGTGTTTGTAACTTTTTTTTTTGTGACTAGACATATGACAGCACCCCGCTTGATGTTAAGCCAAAGTGTGGTCCATGAATTAATGTCACTGCTAATACAATTCAATAACTGTGAGTAGCAATCACATCCACTATGCCGGCCTAGATGGAACCGGTCACTTCACGGTCTGTATACTTGTAAGTGATCGTACTACCCCGGATCGGCAGACTGGATACCACTGCCTACCACTCTTAGATAACCAGACCCGAAGCAAATATCCAAATATCCATCTCTTTTTTTTATTAACAAATATTTGCAATATTTAATATTATTAAATATTACAAATAAAAGCTATGAAACAAATATTTGCTCCGACCACGTAATGACTTTATGAAATATACGAGTAAATAAATAACGAACTCGATTTTTTGGGTCGACACGTGATAGCACTCCGCCAGGTGTTAAGCTGAAGTGCGATCCATAAATGGAGCGACTGCTACTATAGTTAAATAACCGCAATTAGAAGTCACATCCACTGTATCGGCTTTGTAAAACCGGCAACTTGTACGCTAATTCCTAAACGCTACCGAGTTACTTCACGGTCTGTACACATGTATATGGTACCACTCTTAAAATACTACGAAAGCTACATACATAATTATGTTAATAAAGCAAGTAGTAGTGTATTTCCGCCTGCATAGTGACGGTGACTGAGGCTAGTTAGGTGGTATGTATAATGATTTTGTTTTCAGTCGTCGGCGTTCTTGCGTACTATAGGTAAGTCGTGCCTTATGTCGAGATTTACATTTTTTTTTTATTGTGACACGACATTTGAACTCGACCCGCCTGATGAAAAGCAACAGGAGATCCAAGAGTGACGACGACTGAAACAACCGAGTTAGTTCACGGCTGCCTCAGTCGCCGTCACTATGCCGACCAAAGGTGCTTCTTCACGCATCGCTTGCAGGATCCAAGGTTATAGGAGGGAGAGAACACATGGGCTGGCAAAGCATTCCACTTGTCGATTGACTGGAAAGACGCACCAAACTTCGACTGCCGATTCGGTCGCCAAAATGCGGATGCTTCCCCCGAACTGTGTAACATTGCACAGTTCACAGTTCTATTAATCTTTACCCTTATACATAGTAATATTATCTTCACAAATAAATCTTGTAATTTAATACGTTGTTGGCATTGCCCCAAATATACTGAGAAAGAAAAACATCAGGCTTCATATTCGTCTACTGCTGTTACGATTTATCTTAGCTGAGCATAAAATTGCGTTTCAACCCGACAAGCCATGTGACGCAATGAGTTTTTAAGAGTGTTAGCCAGGGCACTTACGTAGTCTGCAGATCTGGGCTAGTACGAGTGTCTCCACTTTCAAGTGCATAGACCGGGTTCTAGATAAGTTTGAAAGGTGTCGACTCCAACTAGGCCGACATAGGGAATGTTACTGCCACTTGCAGTCGCTTCTATTCATTAAGCTCTTTACTTTAATATCCTGCAAGGTGTAATCACAATTTAAAAAAATATTGTCTCTGCGATAAATGTGTTTTGAAAGAAGATGTTGTGACAAGGATTGACAATAGGATGCTTTGGGCACATGGAAAGTATGAGTAAAAGTAGATTGACGAAAAATATTTATAAATTTGATAATATGCGTTAATGAAGGCATGCCCAGGAGGGGGTTCTCCGACCAAAACGGAGACATCCTTAAAAAAGCTGGGTTGCCTAGTGCTCATGATCCTAGAGATTTTATGAAGAGAATTGTGAATGTGAGGCAGTTGTATCAGGACCGTGGCAAGTGGCGCTCCATTGTCTCTGCCAATTACTGTGGAAAAAAGAAGTGACATTCTGATTAAATTTGATTTTTTGTTAAACAAATCGCGCACACGGTAAGTTTTCGCAACGGGATTCATTGCTCAGTTAAGACGAATGTTTATGGTCTGAAGATTTTAGGATCTTCATAAGCACGCGGCTCACTGTTGAAAATAAAACGCAGTTAGAATAGGAAATTACTGTACGTATAAAACAAATCTTACTTATATTTAGTTAAGGTTTATGCATGTATTTTAAATGTATAGGACAAATGTATTGTTTAAAGCCTCAATAGAGCTAGCTACGAAGAGAATTATGAATGTGAAGGAAGGTAGAATGTTGCGCCAGGATTGTGAAAAGTGGCGTTGCCTAATCTCTGCCTATCCCTGTGGAAACAGTGAGGTCGTAGTTTAATTAGTTGCGTGTATGTATTCATACTGTGTAAACGATTTAACATACAGTTAGGCCCTTTCTTATTGCTTACCAAAATTAAAATAATAAAACTTAATAATTAAATTACGTTGTCCTGGGGAACCCTAACAAAGATTTGTAGGTGGACATTTGTGTAACTCGTAAATATTTCACTTGACAAATATTACTTTTTGTCGAGATTTATAAAAAATAAAGTAAAAAGGAATGTGTGAATCTATTCATTATTTGGCTTTAACATACATTGACCGGGCCAGCATAGTGGATGGGTTTGCTGGCCCAATTTTTTTACAAGCAGATTACAGTCAACTGCGGATGGGTGAAAAAAAAAAGGCAAATGCTGACGACCCAGAAGATTGTTGCTCATATCGGGGACTTGGACTTGCAGTGCTCATAACCATGTATAAAGAGAATTGTGTATGTGAAGGAAGCAAAAGAGTTGAGCCAGCGTCGTAAATAATGGCGTTTTCTTAGCTTTTTTCTTGTAACTTGACATCTGACCTTAGACCCGCGTCAGTTCATAGTTGCCTCTGTCGCCTTTATTATGCCAGCCAAAGGTGCTTCTTCGCGCATCGCTTGAAGGATCCAAGATTATTGGACAAGGAGAACATATGGGCTTTTAAAGCATTCCACTTATCGATTGTTCTACAAAAAACCGACGACGCACTGAACCACTCAGCCTATCTCAGTGAAAATTAAGGCGTGAAATTGATAATAATACTAATGAAATAAAAGTTTATCGTCGAGTTAAAAGAGTAGGTATATTTACAAAATGAACACACGCTATGGTGTCCCTGCCTGTTTTGTTTATTACACTATTTTATTCCCTTGTGGAAAGTAATTCTGGACTCCCACAGCTTGGCAATGAACTAGATTATGTCTCCGTTATATACGAAGAATATACGAAGAGAATTGTGGATGTGAGGGAAGCGAGGGAGTTATGTCAAGATCGTGGCAAGTGGCACTCAATTGTCTCTGCCTATCCCTGTGGGAAAAAGTCGTCACCTTTGAGTAAACCTACTTAGACCTAATGTATACTCAATTTGATTTGATTAATTGATTTTAGTAAATTAATAATTTATTTATTTTTTACATTTCAAACTCAAATAGTATTTGGTCGGCTTAGTGACGTTTCTTTTATCAGTCATCAGCGCATGACGCGGCAGTCCCTGGCTCTTTATCTATACTATACTACTATGGATGGGTATAGTAGTTTTATTATGAATACAGTATTTACAAGACGAAGTATACGAGTCATAGTTTGAATGGACACAAAAGTTAGTGGAGTTCCCTTGAGACATGATGACCCTTTTCTGTTGAAGTCTTTTAACAGGGTGTGAATGACTTATGATAGATGATGTTGGTAAGTTTTCACATACATTTAGTATAAGTATTTGTGTATATTCAAGATAATCTATTAGGATATTAAAATTTGTAAACAAGTTGACTAAAACATTTTCTTAATATTTTAACGCATAATGCATATTTAGGCGTTTAATTCTCGTTTGGAATAACTTCACTTTAGTTAAAATACTAATATAAGTATATACTATATTCAAGTAAATAGTCGATAGTAAATATTCTATTTTATTTTTTAATGAATAAAACCGTAGAATTTGTATGATAATGGATGTGAAAGAAACTAAGGAGTTATATTAAGGTTGTAGCATAGCACGTTGTTCATTTAGGGTTCAGTTTCAATGTTGTCGTTTCCAACTGTCCCAGCATTATAAATGTGACTGCTACTTTCAGTTATTTAAGTTTAGTAGCAATAAAGATTTTTTGTTTATTGTGGCCTCGACTTGCCTGATAGTAAGCAAGGAGAAACCGACTTAGTTTTCTTAGGTGGCACACAGTTTCCAGTAGTTCTCACTATGCCGGTCAGAAAACCTAAGCTAATCGTGTTCTCGATTCTCTAGTGAAATGATAAATAGAATGCAAGTTGTATGAAAGTATGTAAAAGGACATCATTCATTTTGGACTTCTATGTACACTATTGTAATGTCTGATGATGAAAAAATATATAAATGGTAGTTTCGATACTTGTATTGATAAAACTAATTAATAACAATTTTGCTTTTAATTGCTGTGCAATTGAGTTATTTGGAAAATAAGATATGGATTTTGCATCATCTGTCAATCAGCGCCACATTTGTTCTGCTTTGAACTGTCATAATTATAATTTGATGATTTTGCACACCTAAACTATGCAAAATAAAGGATATATTACAATTACATTGTAATCTTCGAACATTAAACTAATTTAAAATGTATATGCAACTGTTAATACTCGTACAATCAAGTCGAAGTCCCCATACAAAATGAATGATGTCCTTTTAGTATTTCATATATGCACTCTATATACCTAGATACATATAGTTTTGTAACCAAGATGTTCTAGATTCTAAATGAGCGATATCACAGAGTTCAAACAACTTCAATGAAATGTTCATTTCAGTGCACCAACTTGATTCTAAAGATAACTACGGTGGCCATTTTGTTTTATAACTATATTTACCATAATAAAAATTGTAGTAAAAAATCCACACTTAATCGTTGCTTTTTGGAAAAGCAAAGTTTGGAGCTACAGGATATAAAATATAAAGTATTTTCATTATTTTTCTTTTAGGGTTACAATTATTATTTATTACCTTAACTCCTGCTGGGCCCCAATTCCGCTAATAAATAAATAAATATTGCGAAGCCACCAAGCCTTTGCAATTCCATTGCCTTCTAACCATAGAGAAACAAGGACCGAGTTGCGCTATACCTCTTAACACTAACACAAACTTCGTAATGAAAATATTACTTAACACCTTCGTTCAAAAGAACCGTGTTTCTATAATAGGGTTCCGTGTTTTCCAAAAACAAGTACTGGAATGTCGTAATCTCGTAATTAATATAAGGTTATTATTAAGTTTAACAACACAATACAGCAATAACAATGCGATGCGTTAAGAAGAAGCGTAAACTGAGTCATTTTCATCAGTCGCTGGCGCTCTTGGACTTTCCCATGCTTAACAAAATGCAAGTCGAGATTATATTAAAAAAATATCTCGGAATGTTTTCCCCGAACTTTGTTTTTGACATAAATTATTTTTATTTAATTTTTTTGTTGCTAAATGTTTTAGTTTTTTATAATTTAGTTTAAATTATAGGGTTTTGTTCTATTTATAATTCGCCGTGTCTATTCTTTGCAAAGCCTGAATCTGCTTGTCTGCATAATGTGTTCGCTTGATTAAGCTTTGTTCTCTTCATAGTCAATTATGCATTACTTTTTTAATTGTGACAGCACTTCGTCGTGGGTACAGTGATTCAGATAACAATAAATACGTTGGTTTTTTGATTCATCAGCCCTCTTTAATTTCTTCATGCTTACTATCAGCCAAGTCAAGGTCAAATGTCGAATCATAATAAAATGAAATAGTAACCTTGCCACTTGTCTCTAATGGAATATTGGAATAACTTCACTTTAGTTAAAATACCTATAGTAGGGGAACGAGTTAAAGGAACGTGCGAGGAATGCAGTTGTGACGTCATGGTCACGTGTCTATTATGAATAGTGAAGTAACATGCAAAATGTCGATAACAATAAACACACACTTTACTTAAAATGCAAATAGATTTAGTTATTAAAAATTATAAATGTGTATTAAATTGAAGTATAAACATTAGACATCAATAATTAATGAATTATATATTAATTTAATTTTGAGAATAGTGACTGCATGTTTTTTTTTTCTTTTTCACACATTTTAATCACGTTTCTAATAATGGTTCTAGCCTGAATACGGATGACGACTCCCTTTTATTCCATTAACTCACTAAATTTTCAATAATCAAACAAAGAAAATATGGACACGTTTTTATCGATATTAAATGATATCGCCGAGCTATGAGCGTCACTAAAAGCGGCCACTAAGATACGGGTGGTGGTCGTCTCACGCCCCACCGCACCTCAGCCCCCGAATTCATTTAGCTCGTTCCCCAACTATATATAAGTATATGCATATATTTAAGTTAATAGTCGTAGGTAAATTAATAGTCGTAAGTAAATATTTTATTTGATTTTTTAATGCATAAAACCGTAGAATTTGTATGAGAAGAAAGTATAATGGATGTGAAAGAGCTTCTTATGTTAAGGTTGTAGCATTCACGTTGTTCATGGCGTGTGAAGTAGAGGCTTGATAATCAATAATAAAGTTTTCAGCCGTAGAAAGTACCAACATAAATATGTACATATGTGAGTATGTAAACGGAACTCAACGAAGGTCAGTAAGGGACAATCTTCTCACGTTTTCTTTGTTAAATGTTACCCAAAGCCACGTTTACAATTTATTAAGTGTTAAGTACATATCACTTGAAGATGGGGCTTTGGTACCGATGGGGAAGAAAGGTTCTTGAGTGGAGACCACGAACTGAAAGACCCAGCTTCCTACTAAGTAGACTGACGACATAGTAAAATAAACGGCCAAATAAATGGCATTGTCGTTCGGAATATCGTTTTTTTTTTTTTTTTTTTTTTTTTATTGTTCTAAGAGGCAGGCAGTGGACGTCTTCTGGCTGATGATGATGAAGTGTTAAGTACGATTTAAACTCAACTTCACCTGCTGTTAAGCCTGCTAAGATGCCTGCTTATTTATTCATGGATTATATTGGATGTGACTGCTACTTACAGATATTTAACTGTAGTAACCGTTTAGCTGTCACTTCCATTCAAGACTGTGTGTTGTCTGTCATATAGAAACCACAATTTAAAAAAATAATAATAAATGTTATGTACGGAGCCTACAACTGGCCACCAGTATCTTAAAGAGTAGCCAACTGTCTCACATTGAATAATGTTTAAAAATTGATTGCGAGATATTGTCTGCTGTTTTGCATCTATTGTTGAGTCCTAACTAGGCCTGTCAAATTATTAACTTAACACCTTGTAAATGAGCCAAGATTTAGAGAAGCTTTAGAAAATCAAGGACGTTTAGGAATATAAATTGAATGGGACCCAGGAACATTAAAGTTCTTTGACACACGCGCGTGTGAAACCTTTTATAATACAAACAAAATAAAATGAGCCCTTACGCCGCGTGTTTTGTTGTGTAAATGTGTGGAGTTAGGCATACAACAGTTGACAGAATGTATATTAATGTAAATTACCAGATCATATTTTAACACAAGTTAACTGGCAGAAAATAATTTAAGCGTATTAAAAGCGTATTATTATGTTAGCTCCTAAATTTACCCCTGCTTCTAAAGCACCTAAGTAAATTGTGTTTTCAAAACCTAAAATAACCCAAATAATACATTATAAAACCAAAGTTTATCTTCAACCTATCTAGTGACGTGACAAAATCGTTATCGCTTTAAATTTGATTGTGTTATGTCAAACTACTTTTATTGTGACTTGACATCTGACCTAGACTTGCCCGATGAGAGCAAGGAGAGGGTTCAAGTGTGCCGCCGATTCGGCTCAGTTTACGGCTATCTCAGTCGCAACTACTATGCTGGCCAGAGGAAATACCGGCGACTGTTTGAATATAAGGTGTATTGTTTGTATAATTACAATCGACTTGATCATACAAGTCGAATTGATTTTTTTATTACGTTAAAACCTAACTACA
Source organism: Tinea trinotella (assembly GCA_905220615.1). Classification (NCBI taxonomy): domain Eukaryota; kingdom Metazoa; phylum Arthropoda; class Insecta; order Lepidoptera; family Tineidae; genus Tinea; species Tinea trinotella. Next base: position 12,557,950 of record HG992312.1, read on the forward strand.
ATAACACTATAAAGAAACAGTATCAATGTAGTTTTTATTTTTAAAATATTAAAAATAGTCTACAAAATAATAAAAATCATATGTAACTTATTCTCGAACGTTACGCGTCAAACTACTGAAAATGTATAAAATCTTATTACAACTTGCAACAATGAGGTTTTTGTTTCAGAATTATAAATTCAATTTATAGTACGCTTTTTAAGTCCATGAAAGTTCATGAACAAAGTTCCCCATGCCAGAAGTACTTTTTTACGCTTGAAGGATCTAAAGTTACAAAGTGGAGTTTAGTTTGACTGTAAATTTGGTCAACAGAATGCGGCTTCTTCCCCGACCTTTGCGGAAAACAATAAGACGAGTTATAGACAATAAAGTTACAGAGCCTTCAGAGTTCACGTAACCTTAGCATCACTTTTACCATCTCAAAGACAAGCACACTACTCCGCGAAAAAGCTAATTTGTGCCTAATTTAGTTATAAATATATTATACTACTTAATATAAGGTTGAGTAGTTGTCCAAGCGGCTGGCGGAGAAGTCTGGAAACAGCAAGGCTGACAATTATTTCTGGCAACGTATTAGCCTTGCCAAAGTGAAAATGTTGCCAGTCTCCTTGGGACTATCTCTGATGCCGACGTCATTAAATGATATTTTTTATTTAAAGTTTAATTATAGTTAATATACTTTTAATTTTATCTTTTTCTCAATAAAAAATTATAATATACTATATAACGTAGAAATGGTTTAATTTTTATATATATATACATATATACGTAACTGTTTTTATTTACTTAATATAACTCCTACATTTCTACAATTATATTTAAAGTTTAAAAATTAATAAAGAAAATGTATAAATTTAAAACTTTATATATTTAGTAATCAAAGGCATTAGAAAATGAAACAAATTTATTTTAGAGTTATATTTATTTGGACTTATATTTACTTAAATAAATTATTTATGTAGCTGACTTTACTTTAAAACTTTATTTAAAGATATCAAAATGGAAATTATTATAAACTTATTTAAGACATTTCAATTTATAAAGTTTAATAGGAATCTATTTAAAGAGATATAATCTTTTTCGGTTTCTATGCTTGTATCATAGAAACAGGACAACCAAGGTGCTTATATATCAAACACACATTAGTACCGACAAGTGGCTCTCGGTTTGTGTAACCATCGCACTACCACTACACGGTCGTCTTAATTAGTATTATTATTTTATTGTTAGTATAAATAAATAATAGAATTATTGTTATTATTTTTTATTTTATCAATACTTATTTTTTATATAGATGTACAAAAGTACATTGCTGACTACTTGTTAAATAAATGAGTCGCGTAAAGTCCCGGGTTCGATTCCCGGTCGGAGCAAATATTTGTTTCATAGCTTTTATTTTTAATATTTAATAATTATATTAAATATTGCAAATATTTGTTAATAAAAAAAGAGATTGATATTTGCTTCGGGTCTGGGTATCAAAGAGTGGTAGGCAGTGGTACCCAGTCTGCCGATCCGGGGTACCACCACTTACAAGTATACAGACCGTGAAGTGATTTAGTCACGTTTCGGGATCAGCTTGTAAGTTGCCGGTTCCAACTAGGCCGGCATAGTGGATGTGATTGCTACACACAGTAGCAGTAGTAGCAGTGACATTCATTCATGGACCACACTTCGGCTTAACATCAAGCTGTCATAAGTCGAGTCACAATAAAAAAAAAACATTACTTTACTGTAAAAAAAATCAACATTAGAGATAGTAACTAACAAAAGCATACCTTTAATAAAAAAACCTCCTTCGAATCTTTCGTCCTGGAGTCCTGAGATCGTACAATTAGTCTTATTCTAAGTGCTATAGATTCGGAGTGCAAATCCGAATTAAGCGATAATTCGTTTATAAAATAACACCTGGTAAGGGTTAATGCATTAGATTCATTTTATAAAAATATTATCTGGACTTATAAATCTGATGTGGGTCACACAAGCCAGGCCCATGAGGGTGTTTTCCGACCAAATCGGAGATATCCTCAAAAAAGCTAGGTTGCCAATTGCCCATAAGCATAGAGCTTGTATGAAAAGAATTGTGGATGTAAAAGGAGTTGTGTCAGGATCGTGGCAAGTAGCGCTCCATTGTATTTGCCTATCCTTATCGGAAAAAAAGTGACAATATGATTTGATATCTGGCCTTAAGCTACAAAGGCTGGGTTCAACCATTTTATAGGCTTGACTTTTATCTCTAATGTTTATTATCAATTTTTAAATAAAACCTAAATTCAGAGTAATAGGCAGAGAGTTTGTGGTCATTTGTCTAGTGTTGCAATTCGGCGTAGTAGCACCACTTTCAAGTGTACACGCAGTCAAGTAACTCGTCGAGTTTTGGCGGGCAACTGCAACTGACAGGACGCGCAATTTTGAATTATTTGAAAAGCTTGTGTTTTTCATAAATATTAATGTGTAATAATTGTGGAATTGTTATCCAGTAATAGTTTTTTAAGTTGATCAAGTATAAACAAGTAATTTAAAGTTGTGAAACGTGTTTCTTCATGTTCCCTCCAAGACTTCTTCTGAAGTTTTAGTAAAGGCTTTCCGCCGCTTTACTAAAACGATCATCATTAACCTCACTATCATCATCATCATTTGATGAATCACTCGCGTGGTTCATCTTCATATTTACTTGACAATGTTTTAACATTGAACCATATATTTTTACTTTGACACTGGCAAGTTAAATACTAAAGCCATAAACAAGAAGAAAGAAAGAAAAGTAACTCGTCCGTAAAGTTGCATTTCGGGATCAGCTTAATAGTTGCAAAGATTTAACCTGGCTGTCTGTAGTAGTAGCCGCTCCATTCCTGTATCACACTCCAGCTTAACATCAGGAGTTGTGCAAACAAATGTCGGCAGACAACGAAAAACTCTTATCGTGGTGTAATGGTTACGCAAACTGAGAACACGGGTTCAAAACCACCAATGTATCTTTGAATATGTACTTTGGTTGTTTCTATGATACAAGCACTTTAGTAGCTCAGTAGAGAAATGTAAATAAATATTTTCTTATTTATTAATAAGTGTTAGTAAACACATACATTTATACTTAAAGGGGACCGTGGTGTAGTGGCAGTGAAATAGTTACACAAACTGAAGAGCACGAATTCGAGACTTTGATATCTGTACTTTGTCATGTTTCTATGATACAAGCAAGCACTTTAGTAGCTTAGTATTGAAATGTAAATAAAAAATATATATTAAATACTTCTTTGATAAATACAGAAAAAGTGTTTTGTCGCTAAATTCCGCACAATACCTATAGACTACTCGGAAGGTACCATTTTACTTAATTAACTTTGAAAACTACACTTTCATGCGATCCTTAACTTTTACCTTTTAGCTATATTCTCTTGTTTATATGGTAACATTTCTTTTACCTGACATTCTTTCTTAGTGACAAACATGATACGTGTAGGCAGCGCCAATGGACCACCTTCGATGATCCTCACATCCACAATCCTTCATACAATTACTCTGATGCGCGAAGAAGCACCTTTGGCCGTCATAGTGACGGCGACTAAGGCAGCCGTGAACTAACTCGGTTGTTTCAGTCGTTCGTCACTCTTGGGTATCCTTTTGATTATCATCAGGCGGGTCGGGTCAAATGTCGTGTCACAATAAAATAAAATAAAACTCTACATATTAGTCTTTTTTAGATGTCTCATTTTTTATTCGAGGAACAAACTTCTCCGTTCTTACCTCTCATAAATCTCTTTTGTCCATAATGCGCCAAAACTAAAGTATCATACTGTAAAGTGACAAGTACTTTTTCGAGGTCCATTCATGGACCGCACCGAACTTACGATGAAAATTCAAAAGCATTTGCGCGTTAGGCGACTGACTCCGGGTTCGATTTCCGGTTGTGCATGCATGAATTTATTTTTCTATTCAAAATTCACAACTTTGTACAAAACTTGTACATAAAGACGACTGTAGTGTAGTCACGCAAACCAAGAATCTCCGGTTCATAACCACTTTTCGGTACCAATGTATCTTGAATATATTATGTACTTTAGTCGTTCTGTTTCTATGATACAAGCACGTTAAGTAGCTTTGTATAGAAATTAAAAACCAATTCCTAAATTAGTTATGAACTTACAGTTTATGAACACAATTTATGAACTTGGAAATTAATACAGAGAATAAAATACCAACTTAAAAGTCCTCAGGGACAAAATAAACTTAAAAGATTAACCTAGTAATATGTACTTACTTGTATCAATAGTATTTTCTTTGAAGGTTTAAGCCCACAATAGACGATGGTAATTTGTTTAAAAATATATTGCGGCATTCTATCGCGTTTATTTTAATTATAAAATAAAAGTTTTTAAGGCGTTTATAAGGCTCTCTTTCTTCAAGACTATTTATTTTACTTCTTCTTCAGTCATATTATTTTAAAGATTTATAATATACAAGTATAACAGTAACGTCATTATGCTTGTTCCGGCTAAACTGTGTGCGAGCCCCTTAAGTACAAAGCAAAGCGATTCCTATGTAGTTTAAAAGCCAGTCTCTGTGGGACGTGCTCTTGTACATGAAACAGTATTTTATTATTATTAAAGAAACATGTAAGACACAGTTTAAGCTAAGTAAAGTTGTTAAAAAATATTTCAATTATTTAAAAAATCGGTGAAAGGAGATTGACAAGCGAGATTTATAATTGTCAGATGAGTAGAAGGATAAAACGGGGACGACTCAGAACTTGTGCTTTTGACAAATCGTGGACGTGCTAAAAGAACGGTCCGTATTAGTACTTTTCTGTTTTCAGTCGTTTGTTAGTCGTCGGTACTCTTGGACCTCACCTTTGGTCGACAGAATGCAGAAGTTTTTCCCGACCTGTACGTGTGATAATATTTATTATCTACGGCATATAACCACCCACTGATAGAGTTCATTTAATGAAAACAGAAAAGTACTATAAACGAATAAACATAACATGACTACTACGTATTTTACATGAAATGGAATAATACTGTGAAAACAAATATTTTCTTACTATTTCCAACATGGTGGCTCTATATGCATCGATGTTCTATATGTAATTAATTGACGTGACGCAAATCAGAGTGCCACTATCATGAAAACACAGCTCTTAATACACGACAGCAAATTGACTTATTAATAATAATTATGGCGAGTAAATATCAACAAAATTTCACTGCTTTTTCGTCGCCATAAAGTATTATTTAGCATTACAATTATATAAATTATTATTGTAGCATTAGTACAAAAGCCACGTTTATAAATCAGTGCGAAGAAAAATCGGAGCCTTATCTACTATATAATATATATAATATATAGTAGATAAGGCTCCGATTTATTATATATTATTATACATATCCACAGGAGAGATCCATCATCAGGTTATTCAGATCGAGAAAATTTATAACCTATGTCTTTTCCCAGGATGTAAATTATCTCATCGCTAATTTTTACCAAAATGTGTTCGTTGGTTTACGTGTGAAAAGGCAACGGTAACAAACATACAGACAGCGTTACATGCGAATTTATATTAGTACAGATATCTCTGGTACCAATTTTATAAATACTTTGGTCACCCAGTTTCTATAATACAATAACTGAGTAGCTTTACATAGAAAGTAAAAATGTTTCTTAGTTGTATTTTTAAGTAAGTCCCCTATTGCAGTAAGAGAGTATGCGACAGCAACTCATAATAGTGGTTTTACAGTTTACACTCTGAACTTTGAACTGAAAACACAAACATGCTAACACCAAAGTCCTTGTAAATAACTCACAATGGGTGATTACACTTTATACGCACCATACACAAATTGAAATTACAATATGTATAAATATTATGATTGTTTCTGTTAGTCTTATTTAAAAACTAATTTGTCTATGGCTCTATCGTCTAAGTAATCAAAAAGAGCATTTTGTTATCTATCGATTGTTTATTGATTTTTTATTAAAAGTCTAATATTTGCCACACTGGCTGGGGTGGCGTTAGTGTTGCGTTGGTGACTGCTGCCACTAAAGGAGGGTGGCGACACACATTTCTACTCATAGATAGCGCTCTGGCTTAATATCAGACAGAGTGCGGTCATATCCCCGTTTGCCAAACCAGGGTAGTACCACCTCTTACAAGTTTACAGACCGTGAAGTGATTTAGTCGCGTTTCGGGATCAGCTTTTAAGTTGCCGGTTCCAACTAGGCTGACATAGTGGATGTGACTGCTACTGTAAGACACCCATCCATGGACCGCACTCCAGCTTAACAACAAGCAGGGTGCTGTCGTATATGTCGAGTCAAAAATTTAAAAATATATATAGTCTAGCCAATGAAAAGAAATGAAAATGAAAAAAAACTAAATAGAAAAACAAAGGCCTGTAGAATAAACCCACGAATGGCAAATGATGTAAAAGTAAATAAAAAACGTCTGGTACAAACGTTTTTTCTTTACTTTTCCATCCTCGGACATTATGATGAATGTAAAGACATTATAATCTGCCGTTTATCGCAACTTAACCTTCTCTCGTTAACCCTTAAGCCAAAATCCAGTCAAGTCGAAAATATATAGAAGAGTGTAATAATCTTTCATATTACCATAGAGATGTCGGTTTGTTACCCTTGAACAATGACAGACAGACAATAAATATGAATTGACGGCATTTTTATTTAATAAATCCACACATAAACACCGATTTGTATAAAAGAACCGTTTATACCACCACCAACTTTTAAAAACAAGCCTGTTTCAAGACAGTACTGTTTGATGTATAAAACAAAATTACTCAATTTCGTACCACCATCTCTTATTTACAATTTTGTTTAATTCATTAGTACATTCGCATAGATTTTGTATATTAAAACCTAATATTATTTTATGTAATTACCGCGGTGGCACGCTTTGGAGGGATGAATTTTGATGTGACGTCACAAAACTGCCAATAGTAATTTTGTTCAAATATTTGACGATTAAAACAATTATGCTATAAGAAATGGTGGTACGCCCGCAGAAGTATATGAATAAGATTGTTACAAAACAAAATATAATGTTTTTTTTATTCCAATAAGTTCTGCTTGTGGCACCCCCCTAATGTTAGCTTGATTGATAAATGGAGGCGACTGCTACTCTAGATAAATAATTAAATAGCAGTAGCATCCAGTAGGATGGCCTAATTGTAACTGGCAACATTTAAGTCACTTCACGGTCTACACAACCAACTGTCTGCCTACCACTCATAAAAATGTTCTTAAAAATTATTTAGGGCTACTTCATACTCGTACATAAATTATCTTTTATTAGCAATTTTATCCAAACGCAGCAATAAAGCGCCTGAATAAATGCAAACTTTTAAAAATATTTTTATTGTAGCTCGACATATTGACATAATATTATTTTTTCCAAAAGGAGGTCCAAGAGTGCCAACGATTAAAAACCGAGTCAGTTCACGGCTGCCCTAGTCGCCATCACTATGCCGGCCGAAGGTGCTTCTTCACGCAGCTCTTAAAGGATCTAAGGTTATAGGATGGAGGGAACACATGGGCTGGTAAAGCATTTTACTTGTCGATTGTACTACAAAGAAACGACGCACCACACCTTAAGTTCGACTGCCAACAGAATGTGGATGCTTCCCCCGGCTTGTGTGGGTATTACGGTTGTGAAAAGAAGAGGTAGGAAAGACAACTACGCAGACATGGCGGCTCTGTGCGTCCTCTATGTATAAGAAATGTATAAGAATAAAAAATAATAATCAAAAAGTGATCAAGCGTTTTATAACATTCTCCGTGGTATAGGCGATAGATAGAGGATGCACAAAGCCGCATGTCTCTGTGAATGATACCGCGCCGCCTATTGTTAAGCTAGAGTGCTGCAATCCATGAAAACAGGCGACTGGTGCTTCAATTATTTAACTGTTATTGTTATTTAACAATAGGCTAGACTTTTTGATTATTATTTTTTATTCTTATACATTTATTTATCAGCTTACTAAAGTGCTTGTATTGTTTATCATCATAAACAGGACAACTAAAGCACAATTATATCAAAGACACATTAGTACCAGCAAGTCGTTTTGAACCCGTGGTGTAGTGGTATCACTTTTGATCACTTTTTGATTAATATTTTTTATTCTTATACATTTATTTATCAGCTTACTAAAGTGCTTGTATTATATCATCATAAACAGGACAACTAAAGCACAATTATATCAAAGACACATTAGTACCAGCAAGTCGTTTTGAATACGTGGTGTAGTGGTAGTAACTAAATCATTACCACTACACCACGGTTGCCTTACTTTATAGTCTATTCATTTGAAACTTTTTCAAACACAAAGGAGTGACATTACATCGCATTTTGTGAAGCGATTATGTTGATCCTAAATGCGTACAACAAACCCAACCATCTCATAAATAAATATTAAAGCCGCACAAAGTAAGTTAGCGAAAATCGAAACTTTGAACTGAGTTTCTAATACAAATTAATTCATAACCACGTATCTGAGCATCCTTTTCACGCACTATTAAATCCAAAATAATACTATAACTTTTTATTAAGCAATCCATAGCTTTAGTTCTACATAGTATTGTGATCTATGTCTAGACAGTTTTCAAGCCTTGCAAGGTTTCATTGGACACGTTCCAATTATCTAATGAAACCATTTGATTGCCTAACGAACAAAAATTACTTAGAAAATTACTTAGTTCTTTTGCCTAAAGAACTAGTTAGATTAATTATAATTTATACCCTCTTTTTATAGATCCTTTCTTGAAAGCATGACATGAAAGGATATGAGATATGCAAATAAAATAGCAGAAGCTCAAAAATTTCGTCTCCTTGTATTCTTTATACTTATATAAAATAATGCAGTTTGCCTAAATATTGCAGTTTGCAATATGTATCAAGGTTAACTAAGAAACTAAGATTTTTTAACTTAAATAGAATTATCCTGTTGGAATAAATTTAAAAAATTATTACTTATTTAATTGTTTTATTTCTCTCATAAATCAATTTCGCACGTAGTGAATGTATGTATGTAAATTGAACGTGTTCCTTCTAAAGAAACAACTTAGATCCGTTTATAAATTTCATCAAAGTTTTGATAAAACTTTTTAAATTACATTTTTGGTTGAGTAACTTTCTGAAGATTTCTTTACGAGCAAAAGATTGCTTTTCTTATAATAATAAAAAAATAACGTGAAATTTATTATAGGTTTGTATTTACTATTTTTAAATTAATTGGAGATTAATAATGTTTTCGATTTAAACGTTTTTAATTACAATTTATATTTTCGTTATAAAATAATCTATTGAGACAAGAGGTTTTTCATAATCAATCATTATCAACATCTTCATCACGCCTCTACTCCTACAGGGATAGGCACAGACAATCCTCATATAACTCTTACACTTCCTTCATATCCATAATTCTCTCAATGGTTACGGGGACTGCGAACCCCTGATATGTATAAAAATCCCCTAATTGATTTTACGAGCAATCTAAATGTGTAATATCAGATGTCGAGTCACTAAAAAAAACATCCTTTCAATGTGCCCAATTCGACAAAATCTGCTTACCTAGATATTCAAAAAGTTTTATAAGGAAACTAAGATAGATAAGTGCATAATATTTATATATATATATATATATATATAGAGTCTGTGTACTTTGTGTGGAAGACGTCCTTATTTAGCGAGCAAACAAACCTCTTCCGTTTCCTTTTCAATTTCAGGACACAAATTCAATTTCCAAGCAAGCCTTCACATAAACACACAGACATTATGGTAAAAAAATTTCTACTTATATTTTATCGACAATTTCAGAAATCGATATTTTTGTAGCTCGACTTATGAGAACACGCCGGCATAGTGGATGCGACTGCTACTGTTGTTATTCTGTAGTAGCAGTCACCTTCATTTATGCACCGCACTCTTGTCGAGGTCAGATGACTAGACTCAATATAAAAAAAAAATAGATAACATATTTGAATTTGAAATCAGCTCTAAAGGAACACCAAAGCAACTCTATATGTTTTTAATTAGAGGCATAGGTCCTCCAATAACATTATGTTTAACTGTAACAAATTAATTTTATTTGCCTCACCTTAATTAAGAACAGAATTATATTTCGTTGAATTTCAGTTTAAATTGTGTGCTAAGAACTAAATTAATTTTATTTAGGTTTCTGTAATTTTGCTTCATGTTCTTTCATTAAAGTTTATTTATATGTTATTAAATTTATGTTATGACATCTGTTGACCTCGCATGCCTGATGGAAAGCAAATTTTAAAGAGCGCCGACATATGACAACCGTTCTATTCTTCAGCTGCCTCAGTTGCCGTCGCTATACCGGCCAACTGCTGTTCAACTTTATCTGTTATATCTTAAAATAATAATACAACGTTTAAAATGAACAATCATTTTGTATTTATCTAATCTATCTTACTACATTCTTATCTATTTTAACTTGAGATAAGAATCTTAAATATTATCGTCAAAAAAGTTGTTATTACAATAATACCAACAAACTTTGAAATGCACCTACGAATTGTTATTGATTTTTTATGTAATAACAACTTAATATGAAATATACGTAAGCCATGATCAATTTAAACGAAATAAGGTTTCAAAATTCCCTCTAAAATTTGTAACGGCATCAATAAGAAGTAAAATACTAAAATGTATAAGCCGCATAAAATAAAAAGATACCTAAAAAGAGACATATTTAAAGTAATTTATTGTAGTATTGAAATTGATGGCGTAATCTGTTTTTCTACAAATATTTGACTGCTGAGAACTGACAGCTGTTAACTGTCAATCCGTTATTCGTTTTGCATATTTTTTTATGAATTGTAATTATTTTTACCATTAAATCTGAGATAGATTTCTATATATAATATTATTTATTAGACTTTTGTTGTGAGTTCAAATCAATTATGTAATTTTATCTAAATTGTAAATCATTTTGTAAAAGTTGCGTGTACATAGTATGTATTTTTATATTAATAAATAACACTAATTTAAAGCGATTTGACGTCAGTACTCAGTTTTCGACTTTTAAATTAGCATTCCTTAAGATTATTGTTATGTACGAGTACTCGTGCGACGCGTTAGTATAATATTTATTATTATGTTTAGAAGGGGTTCGTTAGTAAGAAAAGTGATAAGGCGTGTTCATTCGCCTGAAGACTTGAAAATAAATAGAAGTGTTGTGACTAGCGCCTCTTTTAATATGAACGAAAAATTTAAATTGCCAACCCGTTGTGGCACCGGTGCTCCAAGCGTATGGTAAATATCATTACTTTGATTAAAATATAATTTAAGTATGTACTATAAAATGTGTAAAATTAAATAATAATATTGTTTATTATATTATTATTGATAAAGACTATTATATAATGTTAATTTACAAACTAAAGAATTCCCATTTTGGGTCCTCAACTAGTGGACATCAATTTGTCAATAATAGAGGTCATTATTATTTACCAAAGGACAAAATATGATAACTCCATGACACTATCACTATTTAAACACTTATTAGAATAGTGAAAATAGATACAATGAACTAATGATAATAATCTTTTATCTTAACTTCAAAATAAGAATATTTTAAAGTTGTTAGTTAAATGTTAAGATGGAGTGCACTACATGAATACATGAATGGAGGTAACTGCTACTTACATTTGAATAACTGTAGTTAAAACCGTTTGTAAAACTGTCATAGCAATAAAAAATAATAGGGTACAAATATGAAATGTCTGAAGGGATTAATATAAAATATGTATTTTCAGGATTGAGTATTCACAAATTGTTGCACAGCATAAGCCCCAAGTGAATCTTGGACAGGGTTTTGCTGACTTCCATTGTCCGGAACATATAACTACTGCACTTGCGAATGCAGCTAAGAATCCAAATCCATTAATACAACAATATGCAAGAGGATTTGTATGTATTATGACAATTTTTAATCAAATATGCTTTAATACCCAATGGGAAATGCGCTAGCCAATTCCTATGATCCAACATATTGTGAATGTAGGACATTCACAATATGTTTAATTTTATCATTGTGACTCATCCTAATCATATACCTGCCTAGTTAAAGCCCTAGATAGGCCTTGGTGGGCATCAATAAAACACAATTTTTTCAGCATGACATGCAAAAACACAGAATATTTGATGGAACTAATGTCAAAATGTATGACAAAGGTTTTTTGTATTGAGATCCGACATTAATTGAACTCGACTTGACTGATGAGAAAGCAAAAAGAAGTCCAGCTAGACAGCTAAAAAACATAGTATTCTCAATGGTACAGTGCTTTTTCTACATTAATTTTGCTTATAGTTTGACAAGTAGCTATCTTATTTTAAAAAAATTTAAAACGTTTATTTAACTTCACTTGTATGTCCTGGAATATTGCAATCAATCACCCACTTCCACTGAAGCTATCAGGCTGAAATTTGGCATACATGTTTGGTTTTCATGACAATGTACTGTTTCTACTGTAGTTATTTGCAGGCTCGTTTCCGCACTTGAAGTCCTCTTCGGTATGTTTGTGCGTTCTTCTATGCATGACTACTTAATTTTATTTTTATTTTAGGGCCATGTGAGATTAGTAAATGCACTATCGAAATTGTACTCAGGTTTAATATGTAATGAAATAAATCCAATGACTGAAGTGCTGGTAACTTGTGGTGCTTATGAAGCACTCTTTTGTGCTATATTAGGTAATGTTTTATTGTTTATTTTAAAGTTTTATATATTTCATAATACTTTATAGAAAAAATATTGATTGGTAATTTGTGGATGTGAGGCAAGCCATAAATTTGTGCAGGAAATTAGGATTTTTTTAATTATACATTTCTATACTGAGCTACTAAAGTGCTTGTATCATAGAAACAGGACAACCAAAGTACATATATCAAAGATACATTGGTACAGGCAAGTGGTTTCGAACCCGTGCCACTCGGCTTACGTAGCCATTGCATTGCCCCTACACCACGGTCGCCTTAGTTTAGTTCAAGATAATGTAATTGTATAGAATATTGATAACCTATGACCCTCGTAGTAATGGCCTCATTAATTATAATGACTGTGCATTGATTGTAATACAGGAAGTAATGGGTTAGTGGTCAGTCAACTAGTCTCCCCAAAATAAAGATAATAAAGATTTACAAAATTATCGACATAGTCGACTTTATTTCAACCGACAACTTACAAGCTAAGTCCGAAACGCGACTGTCACTACACGGTATGTTCACTTGTAAGTGGTAGTATAAACTTTGGCAGAAATAAGAGTGCTGAATGACTGCGGTGGGAGCAAGTCCTTCCATCGTAAACCGCCGTCACATAATTAATAATATTATAAAACATATACACATCCGTAAAATGAAAAGTAAGTAGGTAACAATATAACACGCGTTTTTGACGACAAGCGTGGCACACCGGTCCGTTACGCGAAAGTACGGGTTCCATTCACGGTCGGAGTAAACGTTTGTTTCATAGCTTTTATTTGCAATATTTAGTAAAACTGAAATTAAAAATTAAAAAAGTTGTTAATAAAAAGGTTGATATTTGCTATCAACCTTTTATTAAGTACGCGGGTAAGGTTGGTAAAGATTGGTTGGCAGTGGTGCAGTCTTCCGATCCGGGGTAGGACCACCACTTACAAGTATACAGACCGTGAAGTGACTTTGTAGCGTTTTGGGATCAGCTTGTAAGTTGCCGGTTCCAACTAGGCCAACATAGTAGAAATGACTAGCTAGCATAGTTAAATAACTGTAAGTAGCAGTTACCTCCATTCTTGGACCGCACTCAAGCCTAACATCAGGCGGAGTGCTGTTATATGTTGAGTCACAATATTTAAAAAAAGTTGCTTGTGTAGCCTGCACTCTTTTTATCTTCCGGTTCTAACCCTTTCAATATCCAGGTCTATTTGTTTGCAGGTCATGTAGATGTTGGAGACGAGGTGATAATTATAGAACCATTCTTTGATTGTTATGATGCAATGGTCGCTATGGCGGGTGGTGTTTCTAGATTCATAGCTTTAAAACCCAGTGTAAGTTTTTTTTTTAATTTTATTGTGTGATTCAGTTTACGACTTCTTTAGTAATCACTATTCTGGCCAAATATATTTATTTAATTTGAAATATGTGGAGCCAGCAATGCGGATGTCGGATTTTTATTAAAGATAAAAATCCTGTTTCTTCATGCCACGAATAATGGTCCACAGGCCAGGCACTTTGGTCAACTTTGGCACTTTGCAGAGAGTTGTTTCATTCTCTTCATACAAGCTCTAATGTTATGGGCACTAGGCAACCTAGCTTTCTTGAGGATGTCTCCGATTTGGTCGAAAAACACCCTCCTGAGCCTGCCTTGTTTAACGCATCCATCCACGTTAAATTTATAAATTTCTTTTGTCAATCTACTTTCATTCATTCTTTCTTCATTCTTCTTTACTTCATTCATGCCCCCAAACTATCGCAGCATTCCTTTGTCAATTCTTGTCACTACGCTTCTTTCAAACCACATCTATCGCTCACTGTTATTCTATCCGCTATCATTATATAAATAAAACATAAATGAACATGTCACCCTTATCTTATCATTTTTATCAAAAAGTTAATTAAAACCTTAATTACAATTTTACTTTGAGAAATACAGAAAAAAAAAGCTTCTTAAACGCGCTTCCTTCATTCGCGTTTTAACTATTCGCAGATAAAAAAAATGCGACCCAATTCCTATATTTGCGGCTAAACATTTCTTTATTCGCGAATCTAATCCGTACATCAGTACATACATATTAATAAAAAAGATTCAAATAGGTATCTAACCCAATACCCTTTGTAAATGCGTCGTCAAGTGTACTAATAAAAAAGTAAAATAAACCTTATTACAACTATGCCTAAAGTATGTTGTTAAATGATATCGCCACTGTATTGGTTTCATTAAACCATTGCCTAAGCGTAAAAATAATAATTAATTAATATGGTTAAAAACTTCACTGTTTTAATATTTGTTTTTTATTTTATCACATAGGAACGTATTCCCTATAAACACATATTATAAAGTACCTTTCCATATTTACGATATCTGTATTCGCGCCATATTTACGGAACATATACCCCGCGAATAAAGAGCTTTAACTTTAGTGCCTATGCCAGTTGTTAATTTTTTTTATTGTGGCTTTCTAGCCTCCTTTACATCCACTTGTCATGTTACTCTATGGTTACAATATAAATATTCTTTTTTTTTAAATAATAATATAAATAATAAATTAATAATTTTTGAATAATAAGTAATAAAAAAAGACTGAAAAACATGAATATCAGAGAAAAAGTTGAAATTTTTTTTATAAATATATAAATGTTCCAATACTTTCAGAACCCTAATAAGGAAAACCTGACATCCGCAGACTGGGTCCTTGATGAGGAAGAGTTAGCGAGCTTATTTAATGACAAAACAAAATTGATATTGTTGAATTCACCTCACAATCCTACAGGAAAAGTGTTTACATTGAAAGAGTTGGAATTTATAGCCAATCTTTGTAAGAAACATAATGTCTTGTGCATTTACGATGAAGTATACGAGTGGTTAGTTTATGGTGAACAAAAGCATATAAGAATAGGTAAGGATTTTCTTTTTATATAATATATATTTATTATTGGACAGAATCAGGTGTTAATTTGTTAAAGTAACGCTTTATTTGCACAATATGATTGGTTTGTTGCGCGTAAAGCCCCAGGTTCGATCCCCGGTCGGAGCAAATATTTGTTTCATAGCTTTTATTTGTAATATTTAATAATATTAAATATTGCAAATATTTGTTAATAAAAAAAAGAGATGGATATTTGCGTCTTCGGGTCTGGTTATTAAAGAGTGGTTGGCAGTGGTACCCAGTCTGCCGATCCGGGGTAGTCCCACCACTTACAAGTATACAGACCGTGAAGTGATTTGGTCACGTTTCGGGATCAGCTTGTAAGTTGCCGGTTCCAACTAGGCCGGCATAGTGAATGTGATCAAGCGGGGTGCTGTTATATGTCAAGTCACAATAAAAAAAAAAATATATCCCACCGTAAATACGTTCGGAGTCCAATTGTTAAGCCAAAATCGTCCAGTCGCTCTCGTCAAAGCCGAAGTCCTCGCCTTTCAATCGCAGGTATCGCTTGTTTTCGCTTTTGCTGTCCTCGCCGGATTGCCTGCTGTGCTGCCCGCTTTCCGTATATAGGAATATTCAAACCATCCAGAACATACTACTTGGATCTTAAGTCGTAAAGACTGCTTGTTTGCCAGTTTCACAGGTCGGAGTAAGCATTTGCATTCTGTCGACCACATCAGTAGTCGAACTAAAAAAAAGTTTAAGTATGTTGTTTCTTTGCACAATACCTAGTTGGAAAAAGCGACTTGATTGAAAAAAGCGAAAAGAGTGACTTGATGATATATAAGTCTTGTTACTTCCCCGGCAGACTGGACAAATGACCACCACCATCTGTCTACTGTATCTGAGTAACATCAATCGGATTGACAATTTTAAAACAATAGAGCGCCACTTGTCAGGATACGAAAAATCTTCCTAATTAATGTTTTTTTCTTTATTGTAGCAACCCTGCCAGGTATGTGGGAACGCACAATATCAATAGGATCAGCTGGAAAATCTTTCTCAGTGACTGGATGGAAATTAGGATGGGCATATGGACATGCAAATATTATTAAAAATTTACAAGTGATACACCAAAATTGTGTATACACTTGTAGCACACCGTTACAGGTAATTTGAAGTATTTTATGGTATAGTTATTTGGCACTTAAACAATATTGTAATTTAGAAATGTCTCAGCTTAGCATATATCTCGCAATCGATTTAATTGCAATATAGAATATTATTATTGTAATAAGGACTAATATTTGTAAGGAGGAATGTAAAGAAATAATGTCTAATCATTCGATTAATTTAATTTAATCGTTGCATTAAAAGACAAATTCCCACAAGGATTTTTTTTTATTAAGACTCGAATCTAATCAATTAAGAATCTAACAACTTTTTTACATTTTTATATATGGTTACTAAAATGCTTGTATCATAGAAACAAAACGACCAAAGTACATTATATGTCAAAGATAAATTAGTACTGACAAATGGTGCTCTCGATTTGCGTGACCACAACAACACGGTCGCCAATAAAGCGCTTTTACGAATTAAAAAAGAGAAAAATTACTTTTAAAGTAAAACACTGATCTTTATGTTTTGTTTAGGAAGCATTGGCGGAAGCAATCGAACTTGAATTAAGTCGGTATGATACACCGGAATGTTATTTCAAGTCTCTGGCTGTTGAATTGGAAACAAAGAGAGACTATATTTGTAAGATGTTGAAAGAAAATGGATTCAACCCCACTATCCCGGAAGGCGGGTTCTTTGTGATGGCCGATTGGACTAAATTAGGTTCTTAATTTATATTTTTATCTTTACAAATATGTACATTACTATTTTTAAACAGCCAAACCTTGCTAAAAAAAAATATTTTTATTTACTGCTTCTAGTATTGGGATATCCCATTTGCAAACATTTTTTTATTCTGACGCAATATCTGATTTCGACTTGCATGGTGGTAAGAAAGGGAAGGTCGAAGATCGCCGAGTTCTGACAAAATTGACTCAATTTACGTTTCCTCAGTCGCATTTATTATGAGACTGGTCCTTCTATATAGGAGGAGGAGAACACATGGATTGGTAACACACACTACAAAGAAACAACTCTGTACAATTCGGTCGACAGGTGCTTCTCACATACTATTAGGAAAATATTAATGTAGGACTGAAAGGGAAAGAAAGATCGCGTGCGTGTAGCGTGCAGGGCCTTAAACTGGCCCTCGTGGCGGTATTTATGTGACGTCCTCGACGAGAAACCACTCGAAAGATATGTTGAGCATTTAGCTTAACGTCATCTATTATAGCTCCGGTACAGACACTCTGTGCAACGCCATCTGGCGTTCGCTACAAGGATTTTACAGGAGGCAGGAAGAAGTTTATTACAATTTCTATATGTGTGTTGCAGAAAATAAAATTGATCTAAGCACAGAAAATGACGAATTTAAAGATTATAAATTCACAAAGAAATTCGCAAAGGAGAGTAGTGTATTGGCAATACCACCGACTGCATTTTACAGCACAAAGAACAAGTATTTGGGTGAAAATTATGCTAGATTCTGCTTCATTAAGGTATGGTCATTAACATTTTGAGGTTACTGTGGCAACCGTGATGTAGAGGAGAACGCTCGGTTCGAAACTATTTGCCGCTACCAATGTACTCGTATTTTTTTACATATTTTGGTTGTTATGTTTCTATAATACAAGCACGACTGACTTGGCACATTGTTTTTCACACCAGTTCGTTACGCGTAAGGTCCCGAGTTCGATTCCCGGTCGGAGCAAACAATTCTTTCAGAGCTTTTATATGTACCACGATTATGTAAAATAGCATTATCTCTGCTTATCCTAGTGGAAATTACACTCTGCCTGATAAGCTGGAGTGCGGTCCATGAATAAGGGCGACTGTTAATATACTTGTTAAAAAAAACTGCAAGTAGTACTATCCACTATGTTGGCCTGGCTAGAACCAGCAGCTTACAAGCTGATCCAATATTTTTTTGCACAAAGCACTATTTTGTATTCTAAATTTATCTTATGAAGTTCTTTTGTGTTTTTAATTAACTAATATTCAAGCTATGGGTACTGTCATATGTCGGGTCACAATAAAACATTTAAAAAACTTAAGTAACACACAAGTTTCACATGTAATTTAACAAATAATTTGACAATAGTTTTATTTATTTTCAGAAAACGGAAAATTTGAAGTTAGCCGATAAACTGATGAGAGAATGGAATGCGGGGAAATGAGGCACGAATTATATATATATATATATATATATATATATATATATATATATATATATATATATATATATATATATATATATATGTTTCATTCAGTGAACATGGGTCAACGACGCACAAAATAGTATCACTACTAAATATCGGCGCAAACACATCAATAAGTGTTATAAATTAAATAAATTAAACACATTTTATGCGGCTTACTATCGCGTTTATATTTGGTTATTAATTTTACAACTTCTCTCCGTGACCACGATCGCTACATAGCTCTCGAAACGTCGGAATAATTATAAAATCAATAACCAAAAATAAACGCGATAGCAAGCCACATTTTTTTTTAATTCAACTATTTTCTAGAAAAATTCAATTAATAATTTGTTATAATAACAAGTTTGAGTAAGTTTGTTAATAAAGAACAATCAAATAAATCAATATTTGATTGTTCTTTATTAACAATAATTCTATTAATTTATTAAGTTAATTGTACTTTAAGTACAACAAATATTATTTAATAAGAATAATTATTGTATTGCAATAAACAAAGTTTGATTATTCAATTGCTTTTAATTTTTAAATATTAGTTCTTTAAGTTTTATCAATTTATCTGCAATTATGGCACGTTAAACTGCAGTTACCGGTCGCTGTCACTAGATGGCGGTCGTTAACACGTCGGCATATTTTCAACGGTCGCTTCCCAATCCGCATTGGCAAGCGTGGGTGTGTAGCCAAATCCTGTCTGGATTACCACAATCCCCACAAAGGCATGTTGCCCAATAGTGGGACGTTAATAAACTAATTAAAATTATTAGCTGACGTCACTATTTGTAAAAACACTCCTGGTGATCATGCTCCATCATATATATCTCTTTGCTATATACGGCCTATACTGCTAGCGCTTACCTGAGTGGGGCTACTACTAGCGACCAACTGGGTAGGTTAAACTACTAACTAGCGTCTGACTGAGAAGGTTAAACTACTACTACTGCTAGCGCTTTACTGGGTGCTTAAAGCTACTAGTAGCGCAACACTGGGTAGGTTAGGCAACTAACTAGCGCTTGACTGAGTAGGGTTGATTGCCTACAAAAAGCTACCACTAGCGCCTCACTAAGTAAGTTGAGCTACTGCTAGCGCTTAACTTGGGTTAAAGGCTAGTAGTTTAACACACTGTAATTAAATAATAAATTTTATCAGAAACGTCACACAAGTTATATTAATCAAGCTATAGGTTTGTTTCGACATACCAGACCTCCGTATCTAGTGATGCAAAAAGTTTTATAGCGAAACTAAGCTATAGATATGTACACAATATAAATATAGTCTCTGTGTACTTTGTGTGGAAGATTCCCTTATTTAGATAGGAAACAAACCTCTTCTGTTTTGTTTTTAATTTCAGAACACAGATTCAATTATTTGTTTTAACTGGAAACACGAATCTTAAATATTTTCGTAAAACAAGTTGAATAGAATAATACCAACAAACATTGAGATGCGCCTACAAAATGATTTATGGAATAAAAAAATATTTAATTGTCTTACGCTTTACCTACAACTTAGAGGTAAAATATTGCGTAGAATATTGCATAAACTGTGGTAAATTTTACGAAATAAGACTTCATTAAATATATACCTGTATAAAATTAAAACAGTCCTAAAAAGAGAGACGTTTAAAGTAATTTAATGTGGTATTAAAATTGATAGCATTGTAGTCTGTTTGACTACAATGCATTCTTGAGACATCCTCGAGAAAGCTAAGTTGCCTAGTGCCCATAACCACAGAGCCTGTATGAAGAGAATTGTGGATGTGAAGGAAGCAAGGGAGTTGTGTAAGGATCGTGGTAAGTGGCGCTCCATTGTCTTTGCCTATCCCTGTGGGAAAAAAGTGTGACAATTTGAATTTGATTGATGGACTACAAATATTTGACTGAAGAAGAGAACCAAAGAGAACTAACAGCTGTCAAGTGTCAATCCATTATTCGTTTTGCATCAATTTTTATGAATTATTTTTATTTTTACCATAAAATTGGAGATAGATAGATTTTTATATTTATTATTGTTGTTTATTGGTTTAAGATTCTTGTTATGTGAGTAAATTAATTATGTAATTTCATCTACATGTTGCGTGTACTGTATTTTTATATAAATAACAATAAAAACGATTTGACGCCAGTTTTCGTCTTCTAAATTATTAAGATTATTGTTATGTACGACTGTTGGTGAGATGCGTTATTATAAAATTTCTAATTATGTTTAGGAGCGGTTCATTAGTAAGACAAGTAATAAGACGTGTTCATTCGCCGCCTGGACACTTGAGAATAAATCGAAGTGTTGTGACTAGCGCCTCTTTTAATACAAACGAAAAATTTAAATTGCCACCCCGTTGTGGTACCGGTGCTCCAAGTGTATGGTAAATATCATTACTTTCATTAAAATATAATATAGGTAGGTACTCTAAAATGTGTTAAATCATCTATATATTTATTA
The DNA here is from genome assembly GCA_905220615.1 of Tinea trinotella. Lineage (NCBI taxonomy): Eukaryota > Metazoa > Arthropoda > Insecta > Lepidoptera > Tineidae > Tinea > Tinea trinotella. Next base: position 12,579,333 of record HG992312.1, read on the forward strand.
TTGCTATGATGTTAATTATTTAAATATGTCTTTGTAAACGCACCATAAGCAATGCTTATGGTGCGTTTACAAAGCGCACCATTAACGTGCAATTAGAAAGCATACATATGAGAAAGAAATGGTTAGAAATGATCAATAGTCGTCGTGTCAATTATGTCAAAATAATATCAAATTGTTACGCCTCTCTCCCACAGCAGGGAGCGCCACTTGCCACGATCCTGCCACAACTCCCTTGCTTCTTTCACATTCACAATTCTCTTCATACAAGTTCTATGGCAACTTACCTTTTTTTTCTAAATAATAGCCTTTATAAAATACCTAATTATTGTTTTATTATATACAAGACAACTGAAATTATAACTCGTGCCACCACGATAGCTTGGTCGGGTTACAACATGGCATTCTGCTTATTCACTTTCAAACACATATTTATACATATTAATCGCGTCGATGAATCCCCTGACAACTTCCTTGGACTGCGATGCTTACAAAAACCTTTAACTGTAGCAGGCGAATTTCTAGAACTCTCGGGTCTGATTGTTGCATTTTCTGCATAGATGAAAACATAGACATCAGCACTGGATTCAAATAAAAATCCTGATCATTGTCTGACGCTTCAATCCTTTTCATCGACAGCATTTTTTTTATTACACAGAGGGTAGTTGCCACTTGTCTCCCCCTGTCCGTTTGTTACCTTATCGATACCTCACAGTAGAGGGTGTATTTTTTTATTGCGATCCGCCTGATGGTAAGCCAGAGGAGGTACAAGAACGCCGACTACTAAAAATCCGACTCAGTTTTACGGGCCCAAATCGTATAAAGTTAATTATATTAGGGCCTCCTAACATAATTAACTTCATATGTTAATAAATAAACTAGCACTGATTTTGACTATTATCATTTGGTTAACTTGTCTGTCAAGTGCTTGTTGAGTCTATTTTTAAATTGGTTTACTGTCTCCCCTCAAAAGATCAGCTGTTTCAACCACATGGTTGGACATAACATTGTGATGATTTGGCTAAATATGCAAGTTCTACTACTAGCAATAAATAATATTAGCATATAGTTTCCGGCAGATAAAAAGAGCGCTGACTTTTGAACTGTGCATCATCGATGATAGACGACTTAAATTTTATACACAGGCGTAATCCTAAAAGTAAGTAGGTAACAAAACAAGTTACTGCGCAGCTTTAATGATAGCGGTTTTTTTCTGCTGGGTCTACAAATGAAATGTCTGAAGAGATTAATATGTATTTTTAGGATCGAGTATTCACAAATTGTAGCGCAGCATAAGCCCAAAGTGAATCTTGGACAGGGTTTTGCTGACTTCCACTGTGCTGAACATGTAACTACTGCACTTGCTAATGCAGCTAAGAGTCAAAATCCATTAATGCAACAGTATGCCAGAGGATTTGTATGTATTATGTCAATCAAATATTTATGCCTTGTAGTGTATACAGCCTCGTACATCTATTATTACATTACATACATACAGACAGTGCCGGATTAGCCACGTAGCAAGAGTAGCAAATGCTACGGGCCCCGCGCTCCAACGCCTGTCTGACCGTGATAAAAAAATAGCAATTAAGATAGGAGTGTAAAATATATTGCATGCCTTAAACGCGAAGCGCTTAGGCTATGCTTCACTTCCACTTGAAAATTTAAGTCGATATTGAAAGTGTTATCTATAAAGGACAATGTTCATTTTGTATGGGGACTTGGGCTTAATTGTATTAAAAGTTTAATATGCATTTTAAAATAGTTTGATGTACGAAGTAATCCTTCATTTTGCATAGTATAGGTGTAAAAAATGATCAAACTATAATTATTCAGTTCAAAGCAAAACAAATATGGCGTTGATTGACAGACGATACAAAATCCATATCTTATTTTACAAATAATTGCACAGCAATTAAAAGCAAAATTGTTATTAGTTTTATCAATGCAAGTATCGAAACTACCATTTATATATTTTTCCATCATTGGACATTACAAAAGTAGTACAAAGAAGCCCAAAATGAATGATGTCCTTTTCCATATGACGCGGGTGCGGTGGGAGATATACGCTCCTCGACCACGTCGTAGACGTAATGGTTTCTGCTTCGAGCCGATACATACATAATATCCTGACGGGAATCTATGAACATATGATTCCATACAGACGACAGGCGTGGACGAACGGTTTAGCGACTGGTTTGTTGCGCGTAAAGTCCCGGGTTCGATCCCCGGTCGGAGCAAACATTTGTTTCATAGCTTTTATTTGTAATATTTAATAGTATTAAATATTGCAAATATTTGTTAATAAAAAAAAAAAGAGATGGATATTTGCTTCGGGTCTGGTTATCAAAGAGTGGTAGGCAGTGGTACCCAGTCTGCCGATCCGGGGTAGTACCACCACTTACAAGTATACAGACCGTGAAGTGATTTGGTCACGTTTCGGGATCAGCTTGTAAGTTGCCGGTTCCATCTAGGCCGGCATAGTGGATGTGATTGCTACTCACAGTTATTGAATTGTAGTAGCAGTGACATTCATTCATGGACCACACTTTGGCTTAACATCAAGCGGGGTGCTGTCATATGTCGAGTCACAATAAAAAAAAAAAAAAAAAAAATATATATATATTCTGCATGGCTCAATACCCAACAGGATAGTCGCCACTATGTTCCAACTCGCGGGTTCTCTCAAATCCACATTTTTAAATTTATCATTGTGGCTTGACATAACACAGCACTCCGCCTGATGTAAAGAGTGGTAGGCAGTGGTACCCAGTCTGCCGATCCGGGGTAGTACCACCACTTACAAGTACGAGTATACAGACTGTAGATAGTGGATGTTACTGCTACTTACAGATATTGAATTGTGGTGGCAGTGACATCCATTCATGGACCACACTCCAACTTAACAACCAGCAGAGTGCAGTCGTATGTCGAGTCACAATTAAAAAAATTAAAAATCGGATAAAGTGCGCTCTTAATTGGAACAGCAACTTACAAGCTGATCCCAAAATAATACTAAGTCACTTTACTGTCTGTATACTTGTAAGTGGTGGTACAATCACGGATAAGCAGACTGGGCACCACTGCCTACCACTCTTAGAAATACACATTACTTCTATTTATCACCCTGGTTATGGGCAGTATGGACCTCTTTTTTCCTTATTGTAGCTTGACATTCGACAGCACCCTGCCTGATTGAAAGGTGTAGTGCAGTCCACGAATGGAGGTGACTACTACCACAGCATGAGACTGCAATTTGCAGTCTTATCCACAATGCCTGCCTTGTTGAAACCCTAGATTACTAGGGCATCAATTAAACGCACTTTTGTCAGCATGACAGGCTAAAAGTCTTATCGCAAAAACATTGAACATTTGATTGATGTCAAAATGTCTTTAATTAACCTCGACTTGACTAATGAGAAAGCATGAGGAAGTCCTAAAGCATAAATAACAGCTGTAAAAACCTAAGTTTGAGGTATTCTTAATAGTTTAGTGCATTTGCTTATTTTATTTGGCTCACAGTTTGGCAACAAATATCTTTTTAGGTTCAGTTTTTATTTTATTTTAGGGCCATGTGAGATTAGTAAAAGCACTATCGAAATTGTACTCAGATTTAATATGTAATGAAATAAATCCAATGACTGAGATGCTGATCACTGTTGGTGCTTATGAAGCTCTCTTTTGTACAATATTAGGTAATATTTTTACTGTTTATTTTAAAGTTTTTTTAACACGATTTATTAGCTTGACTTGTATGAAACTTTTTAACGGGATCTTTCACAATAATTTTCATCCACTTCTAAAGGCGACCGCGGTGTAGTGGCATTGAAATGGCTTGGTAAGCTTAGTGGTACGGGTTCGAAACCACTCACCTGTACCAATGTATCTTTGATATATATACTTTGGTTGTCCTGTTCCTATGATACAAGCACTTTAGTAGCTTAGTATAGAAATGTATAGATAATAATAAAAATAATAAAAAAGATCTGAACAATTTGAAATATGTAAGTATACGTATTAAAAACCGATGACAATACAATGATTTCCCTGGTGTGCGGTTCATAAATGAAGGCGACATCACATCACATCCACTATACCTGCTTAGTTTAAATAGGCAACTAACAAGCTAATCCCTAAACTCTACAAAGTCACTACACGGAATAAGCCACCACTTGTAAGTGGTGATACTGCCCCAATGCTGGCTGAGTAATATACGAACTCTTAAAATATCCAGGTCTATATAGGATGATATGAGGAATATAATAATGCGCGATAGATGTGGTTTGAAAGAAGATGTAGTGACAAGGACTGACAAAGGAATGCTCCGATTGTTTGCGCACATCGAAAGGATAAGTCAAAGTAGATTTACGAAAAGAATTTATAAATGTAACGTGGATGAACGAGGCAGACCCAGGAATATATCCTCAAGAAAGCTAGGGAAAGCTGCCTATAATCGTAGAGCTTGTATGAAGAGAATTGTGGATGTGAGAATTGCGAAGAAGTTGTTTTAGGATCAGGGCAGGTGGTACTCCATTGCCTATCCCTGTGAAAAGGCGTGACAATGTGATTGATTGATTTGATTACAGGTCACGTGGATAATGGTGAAGAGGTGATAATTATAGAACCATTCTTTGATTGTTACGATGCAATGGTCGCTATGGCGGGTGGTGTTTGTAGATTCATAGCTGTGAAACCTAGTGTAAGTATTAATTTATTTGAATCTGATCTGAAGCGGATCTGAAGACTCATATTTGAGACAGCAAATATATCCTCTCAAGGAGCACACTGCAGCTTAACATCGGGTGGTAATCCGATGTTAATCATGTTTAAATTAAAAAGGGATATGGGTCTGGACAAAGAAAAAACATACTGTTTGTTTAATTATTAGGTAATATTATTCTTAATTACTTTGGCAGCCCTTTTTATATAAGTATACTTAGTTAGCATCATCGTGGGCGCCAGAAGACGTCCACTGCTACGATAAGATACTAGTTGCATCCACTGGTTATTTGTGACTTTCACTATGTAGCCTACCTACGCTGCTTCTTTCGGTTCGTGGTCTCTACTCAAGAAACTTTCTTGCTCATCGGTTGTCGGTTTTTCGAGCGATGTGGCCAGCCCATTGCGACTTCAGCTTGCAAATCCTACGAGCTAAGTCGGTAACTTATGTTTTTCGGTGAATATTCTCGTTTCGGATTCTATCGCGCTAAGATACTTCAAGCATTATCTCTCCCTATCGCCCGTTCAGCGACTCTAAGCTTTTCTAACAGGCCAACAGTTAAGGCCCACGTCTCAGTGCCATATGTCATCACTGGCAACACACACTCTTTGAAGACCCTTGTTTTCAGGCACTGCGGGATGTTTGACGAGACGCATAAAAACTTATACAAACCTTTGAATTTATTACATGCCGAATGCGACCGAAGGCATTCGGAAACTTCCTCTATCATGACTACCCTCTCCTTGCCTTCTACTCAATCAAATAATGTTAGACCACACCAATGCGGTCTAATCCCAACTACTTAAAAGATTTACTTAAACTCGTAAAGAGTGTAAATTTAAATAGGCACGATTCTGGCACAACTCTTTCGCTTTCTTCACATTCACTCGTCATACAGACTCTATGGTTACAATATAATAAATATTCCAATAATTTCAGGACCCCGATAAGGAAAACCTGACATCCGCAGACTGGGTTCTTGATGAGGAAGAGTTAGCAGGCTTATTTAATGACAAAACTAAATTGATATTGTTGAATACGCCTCACAATCCTACAGGCAAAGTGTTTACAATGAAAGAGTTAGAATTTATAGCCAATCTTTGTAAGAAACATAATGTCTTGTGCATTTTTGATGAGGTATATGAGTGGTTAATTTATGATAAAAATAAGCATATAAGAATGGGTAAGAATTTTCTTTTTATATATATATTTTACATTTATATACTATACCAGCGGCAAGCTTGACGTTTTGACGTTTGACCCGCCCTTGAATTTTCGTATAATTTAACGTTTGAATGAGAAAAATGTCTCTCTTCCAAATCTTCCTAATTATTGCTTTTCTTTATTGTAGCAACCCTGCCAGATATGTGGGAGCGCACGATATCAATAGGATCGGCTGGAAAATCTTACTCAGTCACTGGATGGAAATTAGGATGGGCATATGGACCAGCAAATATCATTAAAAATTTACAAGTGGTACACCAAAATTGTGTATTCAGTTGTAGCCACCCGTTACAGGTAATTTGATGTATCTTATGGTATAGACAGTTATTTGGCACTTTAGGACCCTGTTGGCCTGTTGGAAAAGCTCAGAGTCGCTCAGCGGGCAATGGAAAGAGGTATTCTAGGAGTATCATTGCGCGACAGAATCCGGAACGAGAATATTTGCCTTACGCATACGTTTAAATTTATTTATAAAAAGAGACAAAATAGTGTTTTGTTTAGGAAGCATTGGCGGAAGCAGTTGAACTTGAAAAAAGTCGGTTTGGTACCGGGGAATGTTATTTTAAGAATATGGCTGCTGAATTGGAAATTAAGAGAAACTATATTTGCAAATCATTGAAAGAAAATGGATTCAACCCTACTATCCCGGAAGGCGGGTTCTTTGTAATGGCAGATTGGACTAAATTAGGTTTTTAATTTATATTTTTGTCTTGACAAATCGTTTTTTATTTATTTACATTTCTATACTAACTAACCTACTAAAGTGCTTATATTATAGAAACAGGACAACCAAAGTATGTACATATGTTAAATATACATTGGTACCGGCAAATGGTTTTCAACACGTGCTTTCGGTTTGCGTAACCATTGCACTGCCACTACACCACGGTCCGTTACAAATATGTATATTACAATTTTTAACAGCCAAACCTTGATGAAATAATCTTTTTATTTACTGCTTCTACACTGTACTAGGAAGTATTGTGATATGCCGCGCGTGTCTGGCCGTCCGGGGACAATTTATTCCCTCTATATTGTGTCGTAATATCTAATCTCGACTTTCCTGGTGGTAGAAAGGAAATCCAGAAGCGCCGACGGCTATAAAACTGACATGGTTTACGTTGCCTCAGTCGCTTTCAATATGCGACTGTTGCTTTTATACGCTTCCAAAGTTATAGGATGGAGAGAACACATTGATTGGTAACTCACCTGTCGAATGGTCTACAAAGAATGACCCTAGTCAATTCGGTCGACAGAATTTGGATGCTTCTCACGTACTATTAGGATATCACAGGAGGTAGGAAGAAGTTTATTACAATTTCTATATGTGTGTTGCAGCAAGTAAAATTGACTTAAGCACAGAAGAGGACAAATTTAAAGATTATAAATTCACAAAGAAATTCGCAAAAGAGAGTAGTGTATTGGCAATACCTCCGACTGCATTTTACAGCGCAGACAGCAAGTGTTTGGGTGAAAGATATGCTAGATTCTGCTTTATTAAGGTATGCTCATTAACATTTTAGGGTGTGATTCCGTCAGCTACTGCAGACTGACTAAATACACGGACAGCTAGTGTAGTCGTTATAAACCGCAGTGAGTTAACACGTACAAATTACAAACCGTAAGTACATAAATTACTTTTACCATAGGTGCAAAAAGTTACAACAGGTAAAAAATTGCAGAGAATCGTGCACAAAACCGACATATTGTTTTCACCGACGAAACATATTATATGTACATTGTACACACTTCACATACTCTCTCGAAGTCTTGGTGAGATGAAAGCACTTCAGATTTAAAGATCGAAGGGCAATCAGGCAAAATGTTAAAACGTCTCCAAGTTAATTTGACTGTACTTTGGTTGTCCTATTTTTGTGATACAAGCACTTTAGTAGCTGAGTATAGAAATGTAAAAAATAAAATATCTATAATATATCTAATTGAATCTGTCAAACGCAGGGACAATCGCATCTACTATGGCGGCAGCTAGTTAGAACCAGCAGCTTTCAAGTTGATCCCAAATTCTTATTATTGCACTTTTTTTGGATTACTTAAAAATTTATCTTATGTGGTTCTTTTCTGTTTTTAATTTACTAATATTCGAGAAACACACAAGTTTTACATGTTATTTAAGAAATAATTTGACAATAGTTTTTATTTATTTTCAGAAAGATGAAAATTTGAAGTTAGCTGATAAACTGATGAAAGAATGGAATGCGAAAAAATGAAGCACGTATCAAATATTTAAATATATGATATTATCATTATTATTGTAATCCTGGAAACACATTGCACATCATCCGCAATTCTCCTTGCAGAATACATATTGTGGGTTCATTTTTAGCAGCTCGATATGAAAGCCTAGTGTTAAGCTAGAGTGAAGAGTATTATTTGACAATAATTCCGGATATAACAATAAATGGTTCCAAGTGATCACCCATAGGCGACCGTGGTGTAGTGGCAGTGCAATCATGCAACTGAGTCATGCAAACCGAGAGCACGGGTTTGAACCACTTAACGGTACCAATGTATCTTTGATATATGTACTTTGGTCGTCCTGTTTCTACGATACAAGCACTTTGGTAGCTTAGTTTATAAAATATTATAAATAAAATATTTATAATCTGTTTTACTACCGTACAGTAAACTCCATGTTTTAAATTTATTGTCTTTCTGTGTGTATCCTGTTTTGTGCAATAAATAATTTCATCCAACCGTCTGTATCGTCTACTGTCTTTCTGTGTGTATCCTGTTTTATGCAATAAATAATTTCATCTAACCGTCTGTATCGTCTACTGTCTTTCTGTGTGTATCCTGTTTGTGCAATAAATAATTTTATCTAACCGTCTGTATCGTCTACTGTCTTTCTGTGTGTATCCTGTTTTGTGCAATAAATAATTTCATCTAACCGTCTGTATCGTCTACCGTCTTTCTGTGTGTATCCTGTTTTGTGCAATAAATAATTTCATCTAACCGTCTGTATCGTCTACTGTCTTTCTGTGTGTATCCTGTTTTGTGCAATAAATAATTTCATCTAACCGTCTGTATCGTCTACTGTCTTTCTGTGTGTATCCTGTTTTGTGCTATAAATAATTTCATCTAACCGTCTGTAGCGTCTACCGTCTTTCTGTGTGTTTCCTGTTTTATGCAATAAATAATTTCATCTAACCGTGTGTATCGTCTACTGTCTTTCTGTGTGTTTCCTGTTTTATGCAATTAATAATTTCATCTAACCATCTGTATCGTCTACCGTCTTTCTGTGTGTATCCTGTTTTATGCAATAAATAATTTCATCTAACCGTCTGTATCGTCTACTGTCTTTCTGTGTGTATCCTGTTTGTGCAATAAATAATTTTATCTAACCGTCTGTATCGTCTACTGTCTTTCTGTGTGTATCCTGTTTTGTGCAATAAATAATTTCATCTAACCGTCTGTATCGTCTACCGTCTTTCTGTGTGTATCCTGTTTTGTGCAATAAATAATTTCATCTAACCGTCTGTATCGTCTACTGTCTTTCTGTGTGTATCCTGTTTTGTGCAATAAATAATTTCATCTAACCGTCTGTATCGTCTACTGTCTTTCTGTGTGTATCCTGTTTTGTGCTATAAATAATTTCATCTAACCGTCTGTAGCGTCTACCGTCTTTCTGTGTGTTTCCTGTTTTATGCAATAAATAATTTCATCTAACCGTGTGTATCGTCTACTGTCTTTCTGTGTGTTTCCTGTTTTATGCAATTAATAATTTCATCTAACCATCTGTATCGTCTACCGTCTTTCTGTGTGTTTCCTGTTTTATGCAATAAATAATTTCTTCTAACCGTCTGTATCGTCTACTGTCTTTCTGTGTATCCTGTTTTATGCAATAAATAATTTCATCTAACCGTCTGTATCGTCTACCGTTCGCTGGTAAGAATAGTAAATAACACAAATAGGTATTTGTGTTCATTAATCGCATTATTATCAGTAACAATTAATTAAAATGAAGGAACAATAAATTAGGGAAACTTGTTTTTATTGCTTATCTACGTTTTAATGAAGCAATTACTTTCGCCATATCGGTTTTAAGTGCGCCTTGGTGCGAACGTATTTGTTGTAAAGTGACATAAATATGAATTCGAAATTCCCAATGCCGCAAAGATGGGGAGCTTTCAAAGATGATACTAATGTGTGGTAAATAATGGACTATTTATTATAATTCAATGAGAATCTTTAGTGATTGGAGGTTTTTCTTGACTAGTCGCGTAGTGCATCAGTAACACACGATTGGCATAACCAGGGTATGGCAGGTAGGGCACGTGCCCTAGGCACCATTCGTAGGGGGCGCGATTTTAATCAATTAATTTGTCACGCCTTTTTCCCACAGGGATAGGCAGAGACAATGGAGTGCCACTTGCCACGATACTTACACAAATTCCTCGCTTTCTTCACATTCACAATTCTCTTCATAGAAAGCTAGGTTGCCTAGTGCCCATAACCATAGAGCTTGTATGGGCAATAGGCGCTCCATTGTCTCTGCCTATCCTTGTGGGAAAAAGGCGTGACAATTTGATTGATTGATTGCATTTACAAATATTTGTTTATCCGATTGGTGGTCATTTGCCCAGACTGCCGATCCGGGGTAGTAACTTTTAGATGTGAACATCGTGAAATAATTTCGTCTAATTTCGGGATCAGTTTAAAAGTTGCCAGCATAGCGGATGTGCCTGCTACTTGCAATATTCATGGACCACACTCCAGCTCAAAATCAGACGGGTTGTTGTCATATGTTAAACCACAGTAAAAGAAACATATAATACATGTATTTTTTACGGTACCAAAATAAAAATGATAAGGTAAAAAAAAACTATATACGAGTAAATAGGTTAGTAGTATCATTGAACTAACTACTTGTGAATTGTTGATAAAGAGAGCGTTGATTTTAATAATTGTTATTTCCTATTAAAAATTCGCAGTGACTTCCACGATCTGGACACAACTCTTTCGCTTCCTTCATATCCACAATTCTCTTCAGATTATGGATATTGCAAAATCCTGTTTTTATTAAGAATGACCTCTATTTGATAATAAACATTAATCTGGGTTTTGATTCATCCGAGGACGACGCAGAAAATTATATTTATATTTTTTTTTTTTGTTGTTTTAGGACAATAACTTAGATATAATTTGTTCAAATTTGACCCAAACTGACCAAAACAAAACAACATTTTTTACGTATCTTAATACAAATCTTTTTTGTCGCCTTCCAAAAAGGCTCCTTTTGAGCGAATAAATGCATGCCTGTGCCAATGCCATGCCAATGCCAATTTTCCATACACGTATTGTAAGCCTCAGTTGGAATTGCCTTCAGTTCCTTAGGCGAATTACTTTTTATGCCTTCAATGGACTGATGGCGCGTTCCTCTGAGATTCTCTGGCCAATACGGTGGTTGAGCAATGACTCACGTTTCGTGTTTGGTCAAAAAACAGTCACAATCGTTGGCTTAAATGTGACGGCGCATTATCGTGATGAAAAATTGATGCCTTGTATGACAAAATACCCCTTCCGCATAGGGGATGTGTTTGCGTTCCAAATCACCTGTAATGTTATTGTATAAAAATTCGATAGAAAATTTTCGACCTAAATCTGTGGCAGGGAATTAAATACGGCTTCTGCCGCCGATATGCATTTGTTATGTTTAAGGTCCAAAACTTAAAAAATCTTTTTTAAATCTCCAGGGTAGAATACAACAAATTGGCAACAAAATATAATCCACCTGTTAACCTTGGCCAAGGATTCCCTGACTACACCTGCCCAGAACACATAACTCAAACATTAGCTGATGTCATTACTTCCAAAGATGCATTATTAAACCAGTATTCAAGATCTTTGGTAAGTTATTTTATAAACCGTTTAGATCCATAGAATTCTATAACAAATCAATATTTTTTTATTGTGACTCGACATATGACAGCACCCCGTCTGATGTTAAGCTGGAGTGCGGTCCATGAATGGAGGTGACTGCTACTGCACTATGCATTCACTATGCCAGTCTAGCTGAAACCGGAAACTTACATAGGTTTTTTTTTCATTATTTACTCCAAAAGTAGTATTGTACTTAATCATTTAAAACGTTATTTAAAAATTCAGTAAAAAACAATATAACTCATGCAGGTTGCAATTAGAGAATTTCGCTACTCGCGGTTATTTTTTTAATGAAACGCGACATCTGTTTCGACCCGCCTGATAAAGGCGAGGTTCAAAAGCGCCGATGAAAAAATGTCTTATTACCTCAGGTTACCTCGGTTACCTCAGGTGCTTTTTTACACTTTAATTAAAATATATAAATAAATAAATTGAAGTATCTAAGACTAAGATGGGGAGAACACATGGGTTGGCATTCTCCTTGTCTATTGTTCTACATAAAAACGACGTGCTGTTTTAGTTCAACTGTCGATTCGATCGGCAAAACTGAGATACTCTCCCAGACCTGTGCGAAAGACGAAGAAGACGCATAAAGCCGCTATGTCTCTGCTAAGTTGCAAGGAGCTCCAGGGTTTGCATAACCTCTACATCTCCAGCTCAGCAATGAATCTAGAGCATCGAGAAGATACTTTGCCGACCCGACCGAGTGGTGCGATCAGTACTCTGCGCAAAAGCGTAATTGAGCCTTGTGTCAAGCAATGCTCTGGAGCGAAAACTCGCTGCACCTTGTTTTGGAATGAAATGTATAAATCTAATAAATTGCAGGGCCACCCCAGACTTGTGAGAGCCTTATCCAAATTGTATTCTAAAGTTGTTTGTAGAGAACTAGATCCATATAACGAAATAGTTGTATGCGGAGGTGCCTATGAAGCTCTTGTAGCTACTTGTTCAGGTAAGTAAATAATTATAATAATATATACTAGTTCAGGGAGCCGACGGCGCAACTTCAAAATCATTCTTATTTTCCAAAAAGTCACGCGGTCTCTGTTAGTGTCAAAACAACTTTTATTCATTAGGACAATGAGTTTCAGTGAGCTTGAACTGTTAATGAAAATATACATCGATTCTTATTGTGTTGCGCGGTCGTAATTTTAATTTTGAAGTTCATTAATAGAGTTTAACTGTCAAAATAATAAGCCCATTCTCATTGTCATTGGGTTACGCGGTCGGCCTGCAGTATTTTAGTAGCGGAGTTGTATAGTAGAAATAAAGATAACCTTTAATTTATGCATTGCACTCCAGCTTAGCAACAGCAGATATTCTTTCGGCTCTTGGTGATTAAGAGTGGTAGGCAGACAGTTGGTATTTGCTCAGTCTGTCATTTCGGGGTTGTCCACAATATTTAATGACAGCTAATATCAATTTGAAAGTTGAAATACAGCCAGTTCAGCATAGTGTACACGACTGTAGCAGCAATCGGTGTGTCATTGCTGCTACAAGTGGGAAGAAGTTCAAGTGTGCAACGACTAAAAAAACTATTCACCTTTTTGTTGCCTTAGTCGCCGTAATATATAAAATACCAATTACTTTCATTTTCAGCCCATATTGACGAAGGGGATGAAGTGATAGTGATTGAGCCTTTCTTTGATCCTTATAAGAACTTGGTTCTAATGGCGGGTGGTGTTCCCAGATTCATACCACTTAGATCCGTAAGTTTATTCAAATTATCAAACATAACTAGGTATACCGGGTTGTTATCCGCAATTGAGCGACAAAGACTCGCACGCAAAACTAGCCAGTCTTTATCGCTATTTGCTGACTGGATCGTCCATCCTAAGATTTATGGCTGTGACCTTAATATTTCTATGCATTCTTTATTTATCAGCGTATAGAAACTGGCGATCAAACATCAGCAGACTGGGTCCTCGACGAGAAAGAGTTAAGCAACATGTTTAATGACAAAACTAAGATGATACTGTTGAATACGCCTCACAACCCAACAGGCAAAGTGTTTACAATGAAAGAGTTAGAATTCATTGCAAGTCTTTGTAAGAAACATAATGTTTTATGTCTCTCGGACGAAGTATACGAATGGCTAGTGTTTAAACCTAAGAAACATATACGAATTGGTTTGTATTAGTTTATTTACTTATACTCGTATATTACCTACGCCTTGTTTTTTTACATTTCTATATTAAGCTACCAAAGTGTTTGTATCATAGAAACAGGAAAACCCAAGTACATAATACATTTGTACTTGTAAGTGGTTTGCGTGACCATTGCACTAGCACCGGTAGCGTGTAGTGATATTTTATGTAGGGTAGGCAGAATTATTAACTTACCAGATGTAGGTGCAAAACCTGTCTTCTGTATATTTTCTTTATAAACTTATAGTTTGTGTGTTTCATTAGGGTAGGCACAGTCTTAAAGACTATATAGACGGCATGCTACTGACTACCGCTGCACAACGAGCGTTTTTATTAGTGTGTCGCGGAAAGTCAAGCTCCATTGTCACTACATATCTCTGTGGATGTTGTGTGACAATTCGATTCGAACTAGTTATTATAAACTGCGAAGAGTCAAAAAAATATTATCGGCTCTCTCGCTCGCATTTTTACTCCTTGTGGAACAGCCCTAGTGTTGTGGGGTGGCTTTAAAAAGGCATGGTCGAATATAAAGGTTACTCCAGCTAGTTTTTTTCTTTTTTTTATAACTCGACATCTGACCTCGACCTACGTGGACGAACGGTTAGCTGTTGGTTTGTTGCGCGTGAATTCCCGGGTTCGATTCCCGGTCGGAGCAAATATTTGTTTCATAACTTTTATTTGTAATATTTAATAATTATATTAAATATTGCAAATATTTGTTAATAAAAAAAAGTGGCAGGCAGTGGTACCCAATCTGCCGATCCGGAGTAGTACCACCACTTACAATTATACAGACCGTGAAATGATTTAGTCCCGTTTCGGGATCAGCTTGTAAGTTGCCGGTTCCAACTAGGCCGGCATAGTGGTTGTAACAGCTGCTTACAGTTATTCAATTGTAGTAGCAGTGACATCCATTCATGGACCACACTCCAGCTTATTATCAAACGAGGTGCTGTCATATGTCGAGTCACAATAAAAAATGAAAAACCTGATTTTTAGTAAAAGTAAATCCAAGAGTGCTGATGACTGAAAAACCGAATCAGTTCGCAGTTTCCTTAGTCTCCGCCACTATGCCGGCTAAACTGTTTTTGTGTAACTTTTTCCGCTCACTTGATTTGACTTAGTTCTCACCTTTATAACATCGGCAAGTAGAAGCCGGCTCAATTGGAAGCGGCAACTTTTAAGTTGACCTTAAATGCGACTGAGTAATTTTACGGTCTGTACACTTGAAAGTCGTGGTACTACCTCGAATCGGCAGTGGGCTCTGTCTGCCTACCACGCTTAAAGTATATTTAATACAATCATTTGTGTGGTTTAAAAGAAGATGTAGTGACAAGGATTGACAAAGGGATGTTTCAATGCTTTGGGCACATGAAAAGGATAAGTAAAAGTAGATTGACGACAGGCGTGGACGAACGGTTTAGCGACTGGTTTGTTACGCGTAAAGTCCCGGGTTCGATCCCCGGTCGGAGCAAATATTTGTTTCATAGCTTTTATTTGTAATATTTAATAGTATTTAATATTGCAAATATTTGTTAATAAAAATAAAAAAAAAGAGATGGATATTTGCTTCGGGTCTGGTTATCAAAGAGTGGTAGGCAGTGGTACCCAGTCTGCCGATCCGGGGTAGTACCACCACTTACAAGTATACAGACCGTGAAGTGATTTGGTCACGTTTCGGGATCAGCTTGTAAGTTGCCGGTTCCATCTAGGCCGGCATAGTGGATGTGATTGCTACTCACAGTTATTAAATTGTAGTAGCAGTGACATTCATTCATGGACCACACTTTGGCTTAACATCAAGCGGGGTGCTGTCATATGTCGAGTCACAAAAAAAAAAAGCAATTTATAAATCTGATGTTAAACAAGGCAGGCCCAGGAGGGTGTTTTTCGATCAAATCAGAGAAGTCATCAAGAAAGCTAGGTTGCCTAGTGCCCATAACCATAGAGCTTGTATGAAGAGAATTGTGCATGTAAAGGAAGCGAGGGAGTTGTGTCAGGATCGTGGCAAGAAGCGCTCGATTGTCTCTGCCTAATCCCATGGATCCCATGGGAAGGAGGCGTGACAATTTTATTGATAGATTGTTTTTACCGTAGAGCTTGTATGAAGAGAATTGTGGATGTGAAGGAAGCTAGGGAGTTGTATCAGGATCGTGGCAAGTGGCGCCTCCGTAGGAAAATGGCGTGACAGTTTAATAATATAATGGAGTTATTTTTCAATCGGCAGCAACGTTACCAGACATGTGGGAGCGCACTATAACAGTAGGCTCTGGTGGGAAGACATTCTCAGTAACAGGGTGGAAATTAGGATGGGCATATGGACCAGCTGAACTGATGCAGAACATCCATATAGTTCATCACAATTATGGACAATATGGTTGTGCTCCTATACAAGTTTGTATACAAGTTTTTTATTAAGACTCCTCTTCTTTTTTTTTTTATGACTCGACATATGACAGCACCCCGTTTGATGTCAAGCAGGGGTGTGGTCCATTAATGGATGTCACTGCTACTAACTACAATTCAATAACTGTGAGTAGCAATCACATCCACTATGTCGGCCTAGTTGGAACCGGCAACTTACAAGCTGATCCCGAAATATGACCAAATCACTTCACGGTCTGTATACATGTAAGTGGTGGTACTACCCCGGATCGGCAGACTGGGTACCACTGCCTACCACTCTTCTGACGACTAGCAAGGTGAAGTACAAAAGCGCGGACGACTAAAAACAGATTCAACTTTCGGTTGTTTCAGTCGATTTTCTTTTAATTCTCGTTTTTAAATCCAGTACTATCACGTATAATTTTAGAACATTCCAATAAGGACCTTTTTTTTTAATTACCGTAGAGCTTGTATAAGGAGAATTGTGAATGTGAGGAAAGCATCAGCGAGCGACAAGCGAAGTTGTCAGGATCGTGGCAAGTGACGCTCCATTGTCTCTGCCTATGCCTGTGGGAAAAAAGCGAAACCATTTTTTTTTTTAATTTATTTTAAAATTTTAATTTTTAAGGAAAGTGACGGCTTTCCCTCTAGTTAGGCTGCAGTGTGGTCATTGTATGGATGCGAGTCGCATTCGCATCGTGTCTGCTACTAAAGTTAAATAACACGAGTAGCAGTCGCATACTCTATATTTGCCTGTTTCAACTTGGAACGCCACTAGGGGTTTAGTGACGATATAGTGGTGGTACTGCCCCGGATCGAAAAATAATCGACACGCCGAACCGTTTAATTCTATGTATTTATTTAGGACTTATTTTAACCCAGGAAGCAGTTGCAAGGATAATTGAATACGAACTAACACGTTACAATACGCCAGAGTGTTATTTCTTCTCATTAGCTGAAGAATTGCAAACAAAAAGAGATTTTCTCAATAAATGTTTGAGGGATAATGGGTTCAACCCTATTCTGCCGGATGGTGGATACTTTCTTGTTGCTGATTGGACCAAATTAGGTGGGATACTTTTTAAAATTTTAGTTAATATGTTATATGTGGCAGAAGCATGGGAGTAGAATTAATGCTGTAGAAATGCGGTCAGTAAGGAGTGTATGTGGAGTGACGATAGCGGATAGATGTAGTGACAAAGATTGAGAAAGTAATGCTTTGATGGTTTAGACACATGGAAAGAATAAGTGAAAGTAGATAAACGAAAGGAATTTATAAATCTGATGTGGATGGACGCGCAAGGCAGATCAGGTGAGATTTTCCGGCCAAATCAGAGACATCCTTAGAAAAGCTGGGTTGCCTAGTGCCTATAATAGTAGAGAATGTATGAAAAGAATTTTATTGTGGCTGTAAGGGAAGCGAGGGAGTTGTGTAAGGATCGTGGCAAGTGGTGCTCCATTTGATTGATTTTATTATTGTGAAATAAAATCATAGACTAAAATTATTTTTGGGTACTTCTAAGAAATTGGCACTTATTAAATAACTCAAAAAATAACGCTGTCTATACCAATTTATTTACAGACACCAAATTAGATTTAACCTCTGAAACGGACAAACACAAAGATTACAGATTTATGAAGAAATTCACGAAAGACGTAGGTATACTAACAATACCGATTTCAGCATTTTATTCACAAGCGCATAAATTTATGGGAGAAAGTTATATTCGATTTTGTTATGTTAAGGTTTGTTAGAAATAATATTTTACATATATAATACTAAGCAAAAACCGAATTGCATGATACGTAGTTTAAAGTATTTTTAATACTTATGTATTAATAATTTTAAAAAAGACGTAGATACGTTATACGCGCTTCGAAACGTTAAAACTATACTAATAAGCATACCTAAACTCAGTGTCGCGATGCAGAGCAACATATATTTGTCTCTTTTTCGCTATCAATAATTATTATTCTGTTCTACTTTCACTTCGTCGTGGTTGACCATTTAAACTCGTGTAATTTGCGAACACTAAAACTGGTGTATATAACGTATCTACCTTATTTTACATCATTGCTTTTCAGCACTACATATGACTGCACTACATGAACTGCAGCAAAGTGATGTGAGAGCGGAGATGACTGCCTCACTAAATTTTGGCAAAATACAGAATTAAACCCACAATCACAAATCGTGGGTAATGGGCGACTCAGATTTGTATGTTGAGGAATTTTAAACCAATATTTGAGCAGGGCGCTAATTATCTATGCCAGCGTTTAGACGCGAGATTTTAGGAAACTGGGGACAGTCATAGGGGATGTCCGAAGTCCGGAAGGTTGACGCGGGAAAATTAATTCCTAATTAGATGTTTCTAAATCTTGTTTTTCTTGTGCAGGACGATAAAAAATTGCAGTTGGCGGAAAAAATATTAAGAAAATGGTATTCTGAAAACAATGAAAAATGAAGTAAAAACTTATACATTGCTTTATAGATATTATTACCAATGAGAAACATAAGTATGTTTATAAATATAGTATTGAATTAAATGATTAGTATTATTTTCCTTTCCTTCACACAAATCAGCAATACAGCTCTCTGATACGTACTTTCCGTCCTGTGGAAAGCTTCAACGTGCCTGAAGGAAACGAGTGAGCAGCGTCAGATGGAAAACGCGCTACGTTGGTTGTCTTTGTTATATCCCTGTCGGAATTAAGGCCTAAGAATTTGATTTAATACTATTTTTCCAAGTCGCTATTAAATTCAAGATATTTCTTATTGTGACTCGACATATGACAGCACCCCGCTTGATGTTAAGCTGGAGTGTGGTCCAAGAATGGATGCACTACTACAATTCAATAACTGTAAGTAGCAATCACAGCCACTATGCCGGTCTAGTTCGAACCGGCAACTTACAAGCTAATCCCGAAACGCGACCAAATCACTTCACGATCTGTATACATGTAAGTGGTGATACTACCTCGGATCGGCAGACTGGGTACCACTGCCTACCACTCTTAACAAATATTAAACTATTGACGAGAATAGAAGACTGAACAAAAATCGTTTCTTCGTAGAACAATCGGAAGTAGGAATGCTTCTCCCCCTCCTTGGGTCATTCAAGCGAAGCATAAAAAATTTTGGCTAGCGTAGTGATAGCGGTAGAGGTAGTATTTTTCAGTCGTTGACACTCTAAGCTACCATCAGGCAAATCGTAGTTAGATGACGCGACTTAAAAGAAACAATAAATAAAATATATTAGATGGTTATTTATTTTCCTTATAATTGTATACTTATGATTTTTGATATCTAGATTAATTGTAAACTTGTATTTTTTATCTTCTCCATTGAATTTTGTTTATGAAATATAATCAGCTCGAAGCCATCTCTTAGCATCTCTCGTATCGTTTCCAAATGTTTTGCCGAATCTGAACGAATGAATTAATAGTATTAATATAAAAAAAATATATGTCATGGTTTAATTTGTCAGTTAAAATTAACAATTAAAAACTTTAACTGACTTTGGAGCTGTTCAAATCATTAGGCTGGCAACATTGGTTTCCTATCTATGGCAAAATGCGAGTACAGCCAGTATTCCCGGTTCTCGCTCGTGAGCTCGTCTGCATTGCCTTCTAAAGTTCTCATTAGAAGTTTGTGGTGTATTTTCACATATTTACATCGTCCGAGTCCTCAGACAAAAGTCCTCGACATATAACTTTTGCTGAGGGATGTAGGGTGAAAGTCGTATTTGGAAAGCAAGGGTTCGCCTGGATGTGCCTTGTCCTCTGATGAAGGTACACATATTGATGCGTCCACAGAACAGAGAAACACATATATATTTGTCTGTTCTAAGGATGTGACTATTAAGAAAAAACGAGAAAAAACATATTTACCTAAACACGGTTCCTGGTACATGACCTGCATAATTGGGTAACATGCCAACGTGCTTATGATAGATTTCAGTTGGATTGATGGACATTGGAGGATCAGGTCTGGAATAAGGATAGGTGTTAAAATTATTGTGCCCGCAAATATTAATAGGCCAGTATAGGGGACAGGAATGATGTAAATGTTATAGTCGCGAATCGTCCATGATTGCCCAACAGGATACGTTTTAAGAGGCGTATAGCCGGCATAGTGAAGGCGACTGAGGCAGCCGTAAACTGAGTCGGCACTCTTGGTCCCCCCTTCCTTACCTTAGTCATATTAAAATAAATATTTTTTATTTGGAATTCAATTATAAGATTTGTAAATCCTTATTTTGGTAAAATATTTTCAAAATAAGTAAAAAAATATCACAACTGTTTTAAAAGTATTTTGAAAGTTAATAAAATAAAACCAAATATTTATAACATAAATATATATATTATTTTATTCTTACATCATTTACACAAGAAACGAAGCATACACAAACAAACGTTTCCCTTTGTCGAAGTTTTATGGTCATTTCGCTTATATTAAATATTGTGTTGCCATGGCAAAAAATCTTTTGTTATAATAACTGTGCAAGTCTTGAATTTGTTTCGAAATTATTTTAGCATGCTTTAATTAATTCATGTGTATACCTCGTTCCCTGCTCAAGTGCCTGTTCTGGTATTGACGTGTTGTCCGTAATAAACAGGCGATTTAGCTCGGTAGACTGAATTAGTTTATTAAAATTCATTTCATTAATAGGATTCCAATTTAAAGAAAAGAAGACATTTAATTATATAAAATCTCGCATCTCGTAAAAAATGAGCGAGACGTGAGACGATTTGTCACGTATCCGTGCTGTAGACGTGAGAAACATCATGGATCCAGCCTAAGTAGACAACATTTTGACCATATAAGGTCCCTCTAGATGATATCCAATTTTAGCATAATAATTCCTAGTTCCAACACCAGATATGACGGCCATTTTGTCTGAGCCATGCTCCTCAACAGCAATACGCTCAGCTTCCTCCATCAGAAGCATACCAAAGCCTTGGTGCTGGAATTTTGTTGGATCACGGGCGTTAACCTAAAAATAAAGAACACAAATAAGTTAGATCTTGATCTTACATCGCTCGAAGAACCGACAACCAATAGGAAAATTTGATAACTTATTAAATAAAAGTTTCTTCCTAAATGATATTTTAAATAATTTATTCCTTTGAGGGGTCTACCCAGGGTCGGCAGACTGAGAAAATGACTACCAACTATCTACCACTCTATTTAAAACTGAATTCCCTTTTTATCAGTACTTGATATCAATTCTAAGATGGAAGGGAGATGGAAGTTCAGCAGTGTACGCCTTCTGGCTGATAATGATGATGAAATGTTTTAATAATATTTTTATCTCTATGTCTATGCTTCGCGGTTATGGTACCGGTATAGCATCATGGACTACATAGGTAAATACCTATATAGTATTTACCTATATAGTCGATGCTATACCGGAATTTGCCTGAGGCCCCAGTAGCCGCCGCCTTATATACTATGCTTATCATGCTTAAAAGTTAAAACTTACCGGAACAACAGATCCATAAACATGTAACTCCCTAACAATACTACATTGTTTAAAGTTGGAGTTAGGTCCGGCCTTCAATTCCGGTCTAAAAGTTTGTGCTGCACATTTCCTCAATCGGAGCAATCCTACTAAGATATCCTGATCAGGATCCTCGTATGCTAGGAATGTCTCCCAGCCACCGTTGGCTACATAGTCACGTCTTATTAATTCTACCTGATAAATAAAGAATATTATTAATTTGGGGACATTCTTGAATAAGATCAGGGCCCTACAATGCTTATAACCAGACCTAGTAAGAAAAAAAATGACTGTGTAGAAAGCAAGAGACATGTGTAAAAAAGTGGGACTCTTGTCTCTGCCTATTCCTGTGGAAATGGAGGCGAGTCAATGAAAATATATTTTAATTATTATATTAAGAATACTCTAGATTCTTACTATTATATTTACTTCTCGCGGCCCACTTCCCACAGGGATTAAAAAGGAGGGCTACTTTTCGTGAAATAAATCCTGATAACTATTTCGATTCCTTCACATTCACAATACCCTTCATATGTACTTTATGGTTACAGCACTGTAAAGACCCCTGCAACAAGAATTATACTACATATGATTGTATAGCAAATAATCATAAAAATAAGAACTGTCATGAAACATAAAAACATATACCTGATACGGCCTAACTTTATGATGTATTTCTTGTATGCCTACTTCCCTAGTTCGCACATCGCGACAGTGTGTGGCCAAATCAGCCATTCTTGCAAGTGCCAACTCACGCAGATTGCCATGTTCAACACCAGATGAGACCAAAGGCATGGGTATGTCACGCTGTACCCTGTTCAACAATATTAATTTATATTTAGGAACTTTTTTACACTGGCAACATTTTTATAAAAGAGCTTTTTATAAATAAATATAGTCATATATTTTTTAATTGGTAACATTGTGTCCATAAAATAAAATAAAAAGGTTAAATATAATGCCTTAAATTGGCAAGAGCAAAATACTTAAAAAACATTTTTATTTTATTGCGGCTTGACATACAGCCACCTGATGTTAAGTTGGAGTGCGGCCATTAATGGCCCCTCCAGTTGCAATAACTGCAAGTAGCAATCACATTAAAACTATGTTAAAAATAGCACACTATTTTAAAAAGCAAGTCATTCCGACAAGTTGTCATGCCTCAATTTCCACAGAGATGGACAGAGATAATAGAGCACCACTATCCGCGATTTTGACTTGACCATCTTCCCTCAATCATATTTGACTTACAATTGACCCCTGATGTTTTAAGAATGTCACATTTTATTCCAAGTCTTATCATATACCTAAAAAATCCCAACAAACTTACCTATAAACCCTAGTCCAAGGAGGAACCAAAGCCAATATTTTGGCAATCAAATCCACTAAAGTTGAAGGTGGATAACTTCTATAGCGGCCAGTTTTCCACAACTCATACAATCCTGTGCCGCGAATAACTAGCGTGGGATATATCTTCAAACCATCAGCTCTAAAAGCTGGGTTCTCAAAGAATTCAATGAACTGTTCAACGTCTCTCTCAAAATCAACATTTGGAAGGTCTGGCATCATGTGGGCTACTATCTGTAATGTATTTTAAAAGATAAGTGACTTGCTGTCTATATAGTCCTTAAGACTGCCTTCCCGATAAAATAACGCATAAACAACATTTTTTTTAATACTCAGAAGTTAGGTTCTGTATCCACTATCTGTTGAATTTATAATTCTGCCTACCCTACGTAAATTATCACTGCACACTGAAAACTAAGTATGTCATTAAAAAATGAATATCAGTAAAAAATGAATTTCTGAAATAGACACTTGTCTGCTTAAAGAGTGATAGGGGAAGTTGGTCTTGTAGGAACTAAAAATTTATTAGACATAAGAATAAATTAGATTAGAATCTATAAATTAAGGATGTTATGCAGAATGTTGGTGGAAAATCAGGCTTGTCTGGCTTCCGGGACAGTCTGGCATGTCTGGCGTCGGGAGTTTCCTGTTCCTGATATAAGGTGACTGTGGTGAAGTAGTAGTGAATGTATACACAAACTAAGGATCCACAGTTCAAAACTGCTTACCCGTACCAAGGTATTTTTGGTATGTGTACTTTGGTCATCTTGTTTCTATGATACTGGCTGACATATTAAATGGGGACTGTAAGTTTATATAACAATAAAGATTATATTCAATGTACAATATAACAATTACCTTATATCCAGCATCCTTAGCCATACTAAAATTTTCACAAACAGCTTTAACAGTATGTCCCCTGTTTGTGTCTCTCGCAATATCCTCATACACAGATTGAACACCAATTTCCAATCTATAACAAATATAAAAATATATATTTTTTATTTTCATTGTGACACGACATTTGACATCGACCTGCCTGATGATAAGCAAGAGGAGATCCAAAAGTGCCGACGACTGAAACAACTGAGTTAGTACACGGCTGTCTAATATTAAAAAGTTGAGGTGAATTTCACTTTTTCCATTTTACTTTCTTCCCAAACACACAACTCCCAAGTAAACCACAAGTTTTGATAATATAATGTATTCCCATCATATTATATGGATCCAGGATCCTTTAAAAAATTTAACTAGAACGTTAAAGTAAAATGCCTGTACAAATAAATTAAATTAAGTACAATATATCCACATTACAAAGCAAACACTCAACATTGGACTAGTGGTAGATCAGTGGTCTTGCAAACTATGAGCTCTCGATTTTTATTTTTATTGTGACTCGATTTATGACTGCACCCTGCTTGATGTTAAGCTAGAGTGTGGTCCATGAATTGATGTCACTACTACTACAATTCAATAACTGTAAGTAGCAGTCCACTATGCCAGCCTAGTTGGAACAGGCAGATCCCGAAACCCGAGTAAATCACTTCACAGTCTGTATACTTCTTGGTTCAAAACCTGACCTGTGCCAATGTATCTTTGATATATTATGTACTTTTTCATTATGTCTCAATGACACAAGCCTGTTTAGTAGCTTAGAGATGTAAAAAGATGTGTTGTAAAGTCTTCTTACCTAGTGCATCCATAATTAAGCATATCAGTCATATGTCTTTGCAAGCAATAGTCAGGGCGGGTCTCAATTGTGATACCAATGCATTTGGTTTTTGCTTTCTCAGAATATTTCACAGCTTCAGCAACACAACTTGATGTATGACCTGACAATGCATCATGGAGATTCCTGTTAAAATAATCAAATTAGTTTTTAATTTAGGTATTTAAAAATGTTAATATAAACTTATATGTAAAATCGTAAAACAAATAAACTTACCTTATAAAATAATCTCTATAATCTTCTGGCAAACTCATAAATGTACCACCCATAACTATGAACTCAACTTTATCTACACTATGACCAAGTTGCTTCAATTGTTCAACACGATGCCTTGTTTGTAAGTATGGATTATACCTAGCTCTAATAGCTCGCATAGATGTTGGCTCGTAGCCAGTATAACTCTGTGTTGAATACTCAAAATCAGAGTCTGGACCACCGGGACAATAAACACAAATGTTTCCCGTGAAATTAATATGCGGACAACGATGAGGCTTACACATCACAGCAACGACAGCTATTCCAGATGCAGTACGGATAGGCTTAGCTTTTAGTTTAGGTAAAAGGATACTTTTAGCATCAGCCGGCACCGCTGCAATGATATCCACCAATCTAGGCGAAGTACTTAAACCATACTTTGAAGAAATTCGAGTTTTCATCTTGTTGAGGTTAACATCTTTGCCTTGACGGTGTGCCAACAAAAGTTCTTGTATAATCTCCGAAATAACTATTACCATTTTCTCCTCTTTAGAGAGGTGAGACATGGGCTTTTTCTTTCCCATTTTTACAAAATTTATTCACATAAATGTGAAAATAATGTGCGTGTTTAAAAACAATATTTTGACAATGACATTTATTGTTATAAAATATGTTTGGCTTGAGTTTCAAAAAAATTTTTTTTTTCATTTCTATACTAAGTGCTTGTATCATAGAAACAGGACAGCCAAAGTACATATATCAAAGATACATTGGTACCGGTGAGTGGTTTCGAACCCGTGCCACTCGGCTTACGTAGCCACTGCCACTACACCACGGTCGCCTTAAATTTTATTTTGTTGTTTACTTTAAATAAAGGCAAAGGAATCGTAGTTCTTCAGTAAGTTTTCATGGTACAGACGAAAAACGCTAGTATTTTATCATTCCTTTTTTTTATTGTGACACGGCATCTGACCTCGACTCGCCTGATGATAAGCAAGAGGAGGTCCAAGAGTGACGACGACTGGAATAACCGAGTCAGTTCCCAGCCTTCCATATTACTTATCACGATTTAGTAATATGGAGAAAAAACATTACCGAAATTCCTTAAGAGAACACATTCACTGTTTAGACTTGAGTACAGAATAAAGACCACTGTTACACGGTAATATTTAAGAACACAGGGTTTATGAATAATATGTCAAATGCAGTTGCACGCAAAACGTTTCTTTTTTCCACAAATAAATAATAATTGTTTAAAAAGGTCGTATAATACATACTTTACAACATTAACGGGCGCCCATTCAGTACTTTGGCGTCTACGATAATTAGATGAAAAGTCGCAAAGAGCAGAATTGGTAAGTTTCTTCGAGGAGTCACCAAACCGTTGGAAGCCGTAAGGAACGTGACCTGTGAAACCTAAAAAAAGGAAACAAATTTGGTAATTTCGTAATATATTTAAAAAGTATTTTGTTCAGTTTTCTGAACTTACGAACGGATTGAGCTGGGTTATAACCCCATATTTGATTTCTAACAAACGAGGAATGTAATTTTGCGTAAGACATAATTTGGATTTAAACAATTATCATTATAAACAATTATTATTTCATGACCACCACAAAAACAAACAGTCGTTTAGTCGTGACGTTACTGACATTAGAAGCCAAATCGTTTTAGTTTTAATTTTTTAGGAAAAAATAAACATTAGTTTTATTAATACTGAATGGACTAGATTCTGTGATGACAGCTTTTCCATCTCACCTTTCTTGATATATTTCTCAGGATCTGCGTTGTCCATAAAGTAAGGACTAGTCGAATGCGTGGCTGGTGATAATTTTGCTTCGTTGACTGGTAAATCTCGAAGTATTCCAGCACATTCTGGTCTTACTGTTGTCAACGGCAATTTGAATTCAGCGGTTGCGGACTGGCAAATTAATATAATATTATACATTACATGTTTCTCTTTCGAGCCCATTTTAAACAATTTATGTCATATTTTATTTTCTATGTATCTTCACAAAGTTCTCAGCCATCTCCATCCATTCCTCTTCTAACATTTCCAAAGTATAATAATTTCTTGCACTCTTTTAATTGTGGAGACAATGCCTTGGTCCTTTAGGCCGGATTCATAATAATTAATGAAACTTACAAATCTATCCACTAAACCCCAAGGTTGTCCTTTTCCTGCTTGCAAATCTACAACTCTTTCTAATTGATGCCTCGCTGCTCGTTCATTCATTTGAGTTCTTTGAAATTCGGATAGTGCTTCTGTAGCGGCAACTGTATATCGCTGGCCGAATTGTCCACTTAACCGTGGTAGAAACCCTTTTAAAATCAATAAAAAATACCTGTTCATTTTTTTCTTTTTAATTGTTATACCCGTAATTAAGTAGTAGATCTTAATAATGTGATTAGTAGGTAATAAAAATGATATGAAAAATAAAATAAAATTTAATAATTTCACAATCAAAAATTCTTTATCAATACCCATTTCCAGTTATTCGTATAGATCACGTATATTGCGTATTTCACTAATTTAATTGTGGTTAAAAGTCCAATAAGAAACCCGTCTATGACTCAATTTGCATTGCAAACACTGATTCATCGATACAATGCCCTTAATAACGTTATTTACGACAAGTAAACTTACACCTTGCAAATTGGTACTTTCATACTTTAGCTGGAATGGCATGACAAAGGCCCAATCGACACCTTTTACCAGCAAACCACGTTTAATTAAAAACACGAAGAGTCACTACAATACTATGCTAATCATCTGTAATAACCATCGTAGGTTATATGTCAAAATTTATAAAAGTAAAAATAGCAAAAAACTATGTTTATAGTTTTTCGATCGATATCTCAATAATGATATATGAACAATGCAAATTCAAAATGTACGTAATTACTAAAATGTATACTTTTCGATTAACATGTATTTCCTCATGTGTATGTATAAATTACTGCACTATAAGGTGTAAGATATTAATTTTAACTAAGTACTCGTATATTGTTTTATTTGCGGGGCTAAATATTATCAAACTATGTATTTTCGAAAGAATATGAAATTGACTATATCTATATAAAGTTTAAAAAAGACTACAAATTCCCCTTTAAAATCTTTATTGTATATGCAATGACATTTTAAGAAAAGATATGTTATACGTGCTCCGAATTAGGCAACTATGCTAATAAGCAAACCTGAACTCAGTGTCTCGATGCAGATCAATATTTATTTGTCTCTTTTTCGGTCTTAATAACTATCATTTATTGGTCCTACTACTGACCTATTCCTGGTTGATCGTTTAAACTTGTGCTATTTGCGAAAACTAAAACTTGTGTAGGTGACGTATCTTTCTCATTTTACTTAATATCATTGTGTTTATGTATATCATTACCTTTAATTAACTCAATAACAATTTATTAATGCTAACAGTAAAAACCATGCAACTTATTTAATGCGTTATCTTTGTTATAGTTTTAATAAGTGCGTGTAGGAGTATTATGACAGCTTCCGTATTGATCCATTATAAAAAAAGTAGGCCATTAAAAGATAATTTGCCTTTCACAAAAATTAGGAAATAGTAAAAAAATAGGTGATTGTAGACAAAATCTCGAAAGACAGGGTCTTTTGTTGTTTTACAAAATAAATAAAGTAGCGCTTTGGCCGGCATAGTGACGGTAACTGAGGCAACCAACTGAGGAACTGTCTCGGTTTTTCCAGTCTTTGGCACTCTTAGTCCTCTACTTGCTTACCATCAGGCAGGTCACGGTCAGATGTCAAGTCTGGAGTGCAATCTAACAGCATGGCTTACTATCTTTCAGGTATTTTCAGTAGATATGGCCACCAATTTCGTAATTTAAAACAGATCTTACCTTCATATCCAGGTACCATGGGATGCTTATAAACAGGATCTCCATTACGAAATCTTGCATTCACGGTATCTATTGCAGTTTGAGCAGGACGGAATATCTATGCAAGGATAAAAACAGAAATTAATATGGTAATAGGTATTGTTTATGCTATTACAATGTACCTATCGACAAGTGGAATGCTGTACCAACAAATGGGTTCTACCCATCCTATAATATAGTGCCCTCTGACCGTCACAGTAACGGCGAACAAGGCAGTCAGTTTCTTTAAGTCACCTTTCAAACAAGTCAAAGGTCAGTCGTTGAGTCACAATACAAAATTTTGATGGACAGCGCAGTACTGACGAAGCAATGGGAACAAAGTTTAGGATAGTCCTGTAGACGCAGAGGCAGACGTAGTAGCGTAGGCATCGGAATATATATATAGTCAGTTAGTAGACTATATTACACAGACTATAAATGTATATGCAGACAGACATAAATAGACTATATAGACATCATACCAATATGTATAACATGATTTTTTATAATTTTACTAGCAGCTTGTAGCCGCCACTTCGTTGACCTAAAGAAAAAGATCTGACCGACAACATAACCGTAGCCTCAACGTATTTTATCTCTTGCCTAGTGGCCGGCATGGTGACGGCGACTGAGGCCAACCGTAAACTGAATCGTCTTTTCAGTTGTCGGCACCTTTGCACTTCCCTTACTTATTATCAAGCAAATCAAAATCTGGTGTCGTTTTTTTTTTAAACATGTCACCTTTAATAGACCCCGACAACAGCGCCGCGCCTCTTTTGGCGTCTATCAAGTCAAAAACTATCCTTTAACCTTCGGGGAATAAGCGGACGTTTTATATCAATAAGATGAATGGGATATAACAAACAAATTTTGTGTTTTTATATGTTAATAGATAAACTACTTACTTGGTAATCATCAGCAGTCCTGTCTGATAGCACCAAACGTTCAGAATGCAGGACGCTGGGGTCCAGCAGGATCTTGTGAGTAGTTGATCCATAAGTGTCCCCTATGCGGTACTTATATTCTGGACAATGACCAGTGTATCTATTTAGGAAAATATATACTTACAGTTAATATTAGTTTATTGTTTGTGTATTTAAAAAAAATCTAAACTAAGCTACCAAATGTGCATGTAACTCAGAATAAGGACGACCGAAGTTAATCAATCAATCGAATTTTCACGCCCTTTTCCCACAGGGATAGGCAGACACAATGGAGAGACAAAGGTTTTTTATTATTGTGAGTCGACATCTGACCCCAAACAAAACCGACTTAGTTCACGGTTGCCATAGTTACCTTTACTATGCTAGGCAAAGTCATTTCTTTTTATTTAAATTACATATTAAAAATATAATTCGGAAATAATTTTAGAAATTAAGGCGACCGTGGTGTACGAGTTATGTTATGTTAGTACAATGGTTACGCAAACAGAGAGCACAGGTTCCAATGTATCTTTGATATATGTACTTTGGTTGTCCTGTTTCTATGATACAAGGAACTTAAGTAGATTAGTTTAAAAATGTAAATAAATAAAAAATAATATATCTTTCCAAATACGCATTGCAATGAAACAATGATTATATTTTAGGATTGAGTACTATCGACTTTAAAAGTGTACACTCGAGGCAAAATAAATAATTACAGTATTTATATATTGCGGTTGACTGTACTTAAGCTGACACAACTCATGCCCAAGTTAATAAAGGCAGCCAATGTGCAGCAGTTACGAAACGACCGCGCTCCAGAGGATTATGAAAGGTTTAACTCTTGTATTAGTATGGGCTCATCCCTTTTTTGGAACTATTGTCTGACATGCCTTGTATGGAAAATTTAATAAGTTGGCTTATGTCTCTCCTGCAATGAAGCGACTGGACGAATCGCTCGCCAAGGAGGCAGCTATCGTCCAGTCTTGGATTGCGGCGCCCGACGGGCCCTTGGAGGTGGAGGACGAGGCGGACTGGCTCCGCGAAGCCCTGACGCAGGTATGTGACTCTTCCATGCCTAGGGTCGGGCCTCCACCTCCACGTACACGGCTTTACTGGTGGTCAGAGGAGATAGCCCAGCTGCGCCGAGCGTGTGTGGCAGCAAACCGGCGCTGGACTCGCCAAAAAGCGAGGAGGCCCCAAAATCTGGTTGAGGAGGATCGGCTACATGTGCTGTATAAGGAGGCCAAAAGAGCAATGCGCGCCGAAATAAAGCAGGCCAAATCTGCGTCACGAAAAGAACTGCTGGAGACCCTAAACCAGGATCCGTGGGGAAGGCCCTACAAAGTGATCAGGGGTAAACTACGTCCCTGGGCGCCTCCGCTTACCAAAAGTCTCCAGCCACAAGTTGTGGAGGATGTGGTCGCGGTTTTGTTTCCGGCGTGTGCCGAACATTCTGCTCCAGCAATGGTTCCAGCCGCTGAGCAGTCGGCAGCGTGGGCTCAGGTGGCCCCAGAGGTGACGGCACCTGAGTTGGCGGTGGCAATTAAACGTCTCCAGGCTAAAAAGAGAGCTCCAGGTCTGGACGGAATACCCGGAAAGGCCTGGGTTCTCGCAGCGCCTTTCCTGGAGGCGAGGGTGTGCTCCCTGTTCTCCGCTTGCCTTCAGCAAGGGGTCTTCCCACAGCAATGGAAAACAGGAAAGCTCGTCCTTCTGAGAAAAGAGGGACGACCCGCCAACTCGATGTCGCCGTCTGCGTTCCGGCCCATAGTCCTGCTTGACGAGGCGGCCAAACTGCTTGAACGTGTTATAGCAATCCGCCTCGTCAGCCATTTAGAGAGGGTCGGTCCAAACCTGTCGGACCGCCAATTTGGCTTCCGCGTCAATCGGTCGACTGTCGCGGCTGTACAGCGCGTTTGCTCTATCACGGACGCGGCGGTGTCCCAAGGGGAGGTGGTGTTGGCGGTGTCCCTAGATATCGCCAACGCGTTCAACACCCTGCCGTGGTCTTCAATTAAAGAGGCTCTGAGGTACCACGGCGTGCCTCCCTACTTGCGGCTGGTCCTCGAGTCCTATCTCTCGGACCGGGCTATTACCTATCCGGGGCGGGAAGGTTGGCACCGCAGGAACCTGACCTGCGGCGTTCCACAGGGCTCAGTCTTGGGCCCGCTTCTGTGGAACGTAGGTTATGACTGGGTGCTTCGCGGTGCCAACTTCCAGGGTGTTGAATTAACATGCTACGCGGACGACACCCTGGTGACGGCTCGAGGGCGCACTTATCGGGATGCCGCCATTAGTGCAACGGCTGGAGTGGCTCTGGCTGTTCGGCGGATTCGCCTCCTTGGCCTCGAGGTGGCACTGAACAAATCCGAGGCCATGTGGTTTCATGGGCCTCGGAACGGTCCTCCTCGGGGGGCGGGCTCAATTGTGGTCGGTGGGGTCAGGATCGCCATAGAGTCCACGCTGAAGTACCTTGGGCTGATCCTCGACCCCCAGTGGAAGTTCTGCCCGCACTTCCGGAAGCTGGGCCCTCGATTGCTGGTAGCGGCGGCGGCCCTCAGTAGGTTGCAGCCAAACCTCGGTGGACCGGCGGCCTTCTGCAGGCAGTTGTATGGAGGGATCGTGCGATCGATCGCCATGTACGGCGCTCCTGTTTGGGCCGAGACTTTGAATGGCCCAAACGCTATCTTGCTGCACCAGGCGCAGCGAGTCGTGGCCATTAGGATGGCAAGGGGGTATCGCACGATTTCCCGCGAGGCGGCCTGCGTTTTGGCGCGATCCATGCCATGGGACCTCGAAGCGAGGGTCCTCGCGTCGCTTCATGAATGGCGCGAGGGTGAACGCTCCAGAGGTCTCTGGCCAACGCCGAGGGAGGCTGCAGTGAAGCGTCTTCAACTCCAGGAAGTGGCAGAAGAGGCTTGGGCGCTCCGGCTGGCCAACCCGAGCGCGGGGCACAGGACGGTGGGTGCCATCGCCCCCGTCCTAGAGCAGTGGCTGCACCGACATCACGGTGCGCTCACATTCCGGCTGACGCAGGTCCTGTCGGGACATGGTTGTTTCGGCAGATACCTGTGTCGGCTGGGTAAGGAGGAAAGTGCCAAGTGCCACCACTGCTCCGACTGCCCTGACGACTCGGCGCAGCATACCCTGGAGGACTGCCCTGCCTGGGCTACAGAGAGGGAGACGCTTCGCAGCGTGGTGGGGGCGGATTTGTCCCTGCCGGCCGTCGTCGCTGCCATGGTAGACAGCAGAGAGGCGTGGGCGGCGGTGGTCTCCTTTTGCGAGCACGTTATGCTTGTAAAGGAGACCACTGAACGCGAAAGAGAGAGGGCGGACCCAAGAAGACGAGGGGTCCGCCGACGCGGTGGCAGAGTAGCTGCCGTGTCCCACCCGTAGCCCACAGATCATTCCGTGGGCTACGATGCCCTGGGGTCGTGGGGTGTGTACGCGTAGGGGCGCTGCACACCCAGCCAACACGGCTCCGAGAGGACGGCAGCGCAGGGTGACCATTGCGCTGCCGTAAAAAGAGAAGGGTAGAGGGGGATCCGTAGAAGGCCCTCCGGGTATTTCCGGACCCCCTTCGTGTTTGCCGCTGAGATGGTCACCGCAGGAGTTTAGTGTGCACCACATAACCCCGTCACTCCCCTTAAGTGGCGGGGTATCCGAAAGGATTCTCCTGCGATAACAAAAAAAAAAAAAAAAAAAAATGTCTCTCCTGCATATGGAGTAGATATTAATGTTAGGAAAGATTGTAAGAAATGTAACATCCGCATGTTATCAGAAAATCTAATTCAAAACATATATTTCTAAACCAAGTTACTAAAAGTGCTTGTATCATAGATACAGGACAATCAAAGTACATACATATATCAAAGATACATTGGAACTGGCAAGTGGTTGTGAACGCTTGCTCTCGGTTTCTGTAACTATTGCACTACCACTACACCACGGTTGCCTTAAAAGGGAGAGTAGAATGTCTATACAATCAGCCGAAACTCATGATACGCGCCTCGTAATCTCGGCAGACCTCAGCACACTTCAGCCACCAGTGCTCCGCAGTTACATACGCGCTCTGGAAGCATCGTCAGCTCATTTTTACATTTGCCTACTGAGCAACTTGCCTACTTTTAATTCTTTTTTTAATTCTTACTTACCCTGGAATGTAATGGGGTTGAGCTATGCTAACAAGATCTAAAGCCATAATGTTAAAATTTTGCAGCCAAAACAATTATGTATTTAATTATTTATACTTAAAAACGCATAATTTTTGTTCTAAATAGTGTACATTTTATATTTATTTTGATTTTTTTTAAGTGCTGAAGGGATGACTTTGATTTATTTCACTTTTGTTTTGTTTTGGCATTCCATATCTAGTATGCATATCCATCACATCTTTATATTTACTTAAAATTTATTATTTTAAGTTCTCTTTATACTATAAAAATATTTTATTTTAATTTTGAATAAAGCGCGAATATAGAAAATAGTTTACACTATAGCAACCCTGTTTGTCAGGCAGTATTTTCACTAGCCAAGCAACGGCAGCCATATTGATTTGAGCCGCGGTGCCGGCGGGACGTGTCGACGGTGGTGTCCGTGAAAGTGACAGCTTGAACGACGAATTATACTATAAACTTTTTGACATAAACTTGTTATTGTTTATATGAACTGAGTTAAATTAGTGACAAAAACATTATTTAATTTAGCTTAAAAAAGTTATTTCAATTGCTCAGAAAACTGGAAATAGTAACATTCCTTAAAGATTATTGAACTTTTAGTGTTTCTTTTTAATATATATCTATGGAATTATTTGTTTGATTTGTGTTGTGTTAAAAACATTCGTGAAAATTATTTAACGACGGTTGCCATAACAGTGAAGGTCAGTAAATATTTATTTTAACATAATTTACCAAAATAAGGGTGACTTTTATATCCTAACGATAAAGCAGGTCACGCTAGCTAGTCGTGGAGAAGGGTACATGCTAATATGTTCTTTTTCAAATAAATATAAATTACATTTTTTATTATTTGATTCGACATCTGACCTCCAATTGCCTGATAGTATGCAAAGAAAGGGAAGGCCCCCCCATAGTGGCCCAATAGTGCCAAAAACTGAAAAAAATGACAAATTTTTAAATAACTATTTAAGTATAGTTATTTAAAAATTTTATATCATTATAATTTACTATATCTGTTAATGTAAGTTTATTAAATGTATTAAACATTATTGTATAAGAATACTAAAGAAATTAGTGATTCAATAAGTTTGTAAACATTTTTTGTGTAGCAAATTTGTCTAATGAATCACTATACCTTAATAGGATTTTGAAGAAACTAAAATCCTTTAGGCCAATAAGGCATTTTAGACTTATACTTAAAACATTGGACTTATCAGAAATTGTTGTAGTTTCAAATTTATGTGTCTTAAATGAAAAGGAAGACAATGCAAAAAAAATATTTAAATTAATATATAGGATAGACGTTAAAATAGCTTATAATATTTAAGTTATATATAGAATAATTAATGGTGAACTATAACAAACCTTGTTCCAAACTAATTATAGTTAAAGAAAGATTGCATAATAAAATATTTTTTATAATAACAGAAAAAGTGAAATAAAAAAATACCATTATTTTATATGAAAAAATACACAGTCCATACTAATCCTATGATAATAGATAAAGAAAAGATAAAAGAGATAGGTAAGAGAAATATACCATTTTATCTCAAAATAACCACTGAACCTTTGTTTGTATTATATCAATAAAAAACATAGATATACCCTGCCTGTTGTATATTTTGGCTAGTTTTAAATTATAGTTTATATTGTAAATTCTCTAATTTTTAAAAAAAGTTTTGTATATTTGTTGTTGTTAACCTTAAGAACAATTTATTGTAAAATACATACGGAAATGCCCAATCCAAATGACTATGCATAGACGCGCGATTTATTTTTTCTATTCATTTTTGTTACTAATTTATACAGCAATAATACTAGCACTGAAATTGCCGGCTTAGTTGGACCCGGCAACTTAGAAGCTAATTCCGAAATGCGACCAAGTCTATTTATGGTCTGTAGACTTAAATGTCTGGTACTACCGGTTAGGCAGACTGGGCAAATGAATACTAAAATTCGGCGCATGTATTCGTCTATCCATGGCCGAATAATTCTTCCCACTTTTATTCATAGATCTTGAAAGCTATTTACTATCAACTTTCGTAAAAGTTATGCAGTACCTAAGTGGTACTTTTTTTTGTAATTTGTTCACAAACCTTCATGTGTAAGATTGTTTAGACTAGGATTTCACATAGGGATTCACATTCTGACGATATATGTCTGTTAAATTGTATGCTTTTCGTATTTGTCGGACTATAGAATAAAAAGAGGGTTAACTGTTGGATAGATCTCGAAAGCTATTTACGCAGTACCTAAATGGTATTTTTTGCAATTTGTTTAAAAACCTTCATGTGAAAGATTGTTTGGACTAGGATTTTACATAGGGATTTAACTTTGACGATGAAGTTGACGGAATATGTCTGTTAAATTGTATGCTTTTTCGAATTTGTCGGACTTGTTTTATAACAAAAACACATTCCTTTCAAGTGCTCTTCATAAATTTTTTTAGTCGTCGGCGCTCTTGTACTTGCTTACTATCAAATTTTGGGGCATAATAACTATGACTCTTAAATCTGAACGCATATTACAAAACACGTTACAAAAATCCCTCCAGCTTCAACAGTAATGAAGTAGTCGCATTCTATTACTATGCTATCAGGGCCGTCTTTACCCGGGGGTTCAAGGGGTGCGGTGCACCCGGGCGCAGAGTCCTAGGGGGCGCATGCCGACCGCCATAAATTTCGATAGGTACCTACTACACTGAGACCACGCGAGCGGAGCCTTGACTTTCGCACCCCGGCGCTGAATATGCTTAAGACGGCCCTGTATGCTATGACTATTCTTTGTAGTCATAACGTTCTAGTTTCTAGTCCTAAGTAAACTTAGAATTAGGTTCTGTTTATTAATAAAATTCACGCGTCCCTAAACGTAGACACAATACAGGTTACGAAACAATGAACCCACTATCCATTCAAAATATATCGTTGCTGCGAAATCCAGTTCTAAGGACCGGTAAATCAATATGCGCTTAAATTTTTCCTAAACTTAAGTAAGGTTTCACGTTACTTTGGCTTAGTCTGCAGTTGGTTCCACGAAAACTAAGTATAAAATATTCCTTGAAGACATCTTATAAAGTACCATGAAGATTTGGTTACAAGTATATACAAACAATCAATTTTCTACAGGGATAGGCAGAACAATGGAGCGCTACTTGCCACGATCCTGACACAATTCCCTCGCTTTCTTCACATTCACAATTCTCCTCATATGCTTTTGGGCACTAGGCAACTTAGCTTTCCTGAGGATGTCTCCAATTTGGTCAGCAATCACTCTCCTGGGCCTGCCTTGTTTAACACACCAAGTACATACACGTTAAGTACATATTTCAGACACTAAGTAAATTGTCCTAAATAATACATTGGCTGGTTTGCCTAGGGCCCATAATAGTAGAGCTTGTATGGAAATAATTGCGGGGAAATGCCTACAAAATGTCCTCCATAAAAATTACTGGGAAAATTTGCAATTCAGAATATTTTTGTGACCTAATATTTAAACATCCAAATACTCATGATGGAGAAGTTAATGTTTACTAATACTACTTAATTTGACATTAAATAAATGATTTAAATTAATAAAAAAAACAGCTTATACTTAGGTAAGCATTTGTAAGAGTAGCCCTAAGCAACAAAATAAATACAACATGGTCGCTCCATCGCATCGGCCGGACGATTCCAGACCGGTTTGTCGTCAGAATAGTGATTCGCAATTTGAAAGAAAAAACGTTGCCAGTTGAAATTCGAGGTCACAACCCAATTGGGACCAGTCGTCGCAGGTACGAGTCTGTAGTACACTTTCTCCGTGCGTGACGCGACTCAAATAACCAGGTATTTCAAGCCATTTCACTTGGGACCGCTGTATGCAGGTGCGAACAAGTCTTTACGAATATAAATTCCTCTAGGCATAGAAGTGCGAATGCAATTGCGCCTACGAGACGCTATTTATTACTCTTTAGCTTTTGCTCTGATGCACAATTTTAATTTGATTTAGTCTCAAACGCTGCAGTACGCTTCATAAACGATGCCTATTACCTAGAAGAATGTCTTATAAAAGAATAATGAATTTTAAAAACGCATGTATTTAAAATTAAAATTTTTAAACTTTAACCTAAATGATAGTGTTAGAGTTAATTTATTGTAATTTTACTTATTCTCAAATAAAATCAATCAATCAAATAGTCACGCCTTAATTTCTAAAGGGATAGGCAGTGAAAATGGAGTGCCACTTTCCTCAATCCTTTTATAGTATCGCTTTCGCTTCTTTCACATCCATATTGGAATTCTCATCCATATTGGAATTCTCATCATATAAACTTTTTGTTTATTGCCTCTGCCGATCGCTGCTTATTTTTAGGGATCTCCTAGGCTGTATAATTTTAGACCATCCCTACTTAATCAGATATATGATAAAGTAGAAAATCGTTGAAGTTTCACCTAATTAGAGCATAAAGTCAGTTTTAGAAGAAAAACCACGGTTGGTCTATTGGTAGTGAAATGGTATCTTTGATATTCTATTCTTTAGCCTTCATAGTGATGGCGACTCAGGCAACTTAATCGTTTTTTTTAAGTCGTCGGCGCTCTTGGATCTCTCAGGCTAGTGGAAGTTAAATAAAGAGTTTTAAAAACGTATTTAAAATGGATTTGGAATCGATTCAGTTACGGTCAATAAATCTTATCGTATGAAATAATTGCAAAAATCGTTCCTGGTACGAATAAGTTGCATAAAAAAACTAATCTTTATTGTTTAAAACACCGTTTAGTTGCGGTTAAGTCCTTCTGCAAACATCGATAATAATTATGTAACTATTTGCTAACAGACGTAGAATTTAATAGAATTCTTTACTTATCTATTTCTACACAAAATGATAACAAAAACAAGTAAGTAGATATTTTAAAATAAAAAACTATTTATTTTGCTATCAGTAAACATTTTAAATAAATATTTTGTTTTCTAGTCACTACCTTTTTTTGCGTATTTAAAAAAAATTGCTTGTATCATAGAAACAGGATGGAAAGTACACAATCAAAGATGCACTGGTTGGTACTGACAAGAGGTTTTGAACCCGTACTCTCGCCCTAATATAACATTTACTTTTATTGACATCTGTTAACCTCGTTTGATAGTAAGCAATGGGAAGCGTCGACGACAGAATAAAACCGACTTAGTTCACGTTTGCTTCCGTTGTCGTTAATATCCGTCGCAAGCCATAAGGCACCCCTGATAATAATTCTGGGCAGCCGTGAACTATGTCGGTTTATTCCTGGACCTCCTTAGACAAGCCCAGTCAAAGTAAAATGTTGAATCCACAATAAATAAAAAA
Source organism: Tinea trinotella (assembly GCA_905220615.1). NCBI lineage: Eukaryota > Metazoa > Arthropoda > Insecta > Lepidoptera > Tineidae > Tinea > Tinea trinotella. The sequence goes on from HG992312.1 coordinate 12,618,791, forward strand.
AACAACATTGTTTATCTTCAAAGCAGTCTACCTCTAGGTCAACATTATGCGTAGTGAAAATAGAAGAAAAACATGTCTAGACAATTTATTTGCTATTATTACAAATACTTAAAACCTTTGAATCGAATCGTGCAATAACATTAGTGCTGCTCAAAATCAAAACACATGTGGGACGCAAAAAAAAGATGTTTCGTCGCACATTATATTGTAAGGCCGTATTCCCATTACTAGAATTCGGTCTTGTGTTGGTCCGAGTAAGTACTACTTACGTCTTTGTCAAATTATACATACATTCCTGCAATATTTTTATTTTTCCTTGCAAGTACACAGACTGTAAAGTAACAGCGCATTAAGGGTTCAGCTTGTAAGTTGCCCGTTCCACGTAGGCCGGTATTCATGGACCACACTCCTGCTTAACCTCAGCCTTCATTTGTCAAGAAAAAAATCTGGTGCCGTAAATACACGGACATATCATCATAATGGGTTTAACTTTAAATCGAAACCCGGTCAGGGCTAAGATTTGTAACAAAAAAATAAGGCAGATATTTGCTCCATGTTTGGTTGCTTAGGAGTGGTAAGCAGATAGATGGTGGTCATTTGACAAGTTTTCCGAACCAGCGGTACACTAACCGTAAATATATATGTCGCGTTTTGGAATTAGCTTAAGAGTTACCGAATCCAACTAAGCCGGTTAGTGGATACGACTGCTACTATCAGTTATTTAACTGTAGTTACAGTCGTCTCTATTCATAGAACGCACTTCAGTTTAACATCGAAAGGTTGCTGTGATCAATCAATCAATCAGTCACGCCTTTTTTCCACAGGGATGGAGAGAGACAATGGATCGCCACTTGCCGCGGTCCAGACACAACTCCCTCGCTTCCCTCACATCCACAATTCTCTTAATACAAGCTAAGCTTTTCTTTTAATAACTAAGCTTTCTTGAGCTTTTTTCAGTGTTTTTTGGTTGCTGTCATATGGCTAATAAATAAAACTACTTGAGAACGAATTTCGTGACCTCTTAATGTGTTTTGATTATTATCAACCGCGTATTGATCTTTGTACTTTACCTAGATTTTGTGAAGTGCAATATTGACCGCATGTTTTCATGGACTTTGGAATTAACTAGTTACACTTAGAGTGCAACAATAATGAGACGTAGATCGACGTACTGTGAATGCCAACGACCTGTGATTATTATGCCCGTGAAGAGAATTGCCGAAGTGCTCTTAACCGTAGAGCATTCATTGTAAATTGTTAGAAGGGATCCCAAAGCATGACGTCGTTATAGTATTTTTTTAATCCAATTTTCATTACTATTTTTAGGCATACAATTATAATACGAACTAACTAGTAATGAGGTTCGTTGAATTGAATTAAGTTGTATTTTCTCAGATTTTGAGCGAACATTGATTAATGAATTACACAAATTATCTAACACCTGGGACCCTATAATACACAAACTCAAGTCCCAAGTCCAGCAAACTGCCAAACCAGGTGACACCGTCAGTTATTTTTGCAAAAAATTTAAATAAACCGGGAACAGAAAAACAAAATCAAAACATCAAACGGGGTTGTTTTGGAAACAACAACAGCATCAACCAATAGGAAGACCACGCCTCACCTCAGTCTCTTCGTGACCACGTTGGCTGCAAAGCTCTCAAAACATCGGAATAATAAAAATTCATCTAATTAAGTTACCGTGGTCTAGTGGTAGAGAATTGCTGAACTCTCGGTTCAAAAGCACTTACCAATATTAAGGTATCTTCGATATATATGAATAATATACTCGTACTTTGGTCGTACGTTTTCTATGATACAAGTGGGTTGTAATTAGGATATAAATATTACACCGGCTTATTATTGAATGTGTTGGATAAACTGCCCTTCTATAGGGATAGGCAGAGGCAATAATATTTAATAATAAAATATGAGCCTGTATGAAGAGAATTGTGGATGTGAATGAAGCAAGGGAGTTGTGTAAGGATCGCGCTCCATTGTCTTTGTCTATCCCTGTGGGAGAAAGGCGTGACAATTTGATTGATTGATTGATATTAAATATTCTATTAAACGACCATGTTACGTGAAGGATTTATTAGAAGTCGTGTTTCGGGATCAGCTTGAAAGTTAATAGTTCCAACCAGGCTGTCATGGTGGTTGTGCCTGTTACTTGCAGTTATTTAAATGTAGTAGTAGTTGCCTCCATTTATGGATCGCACTCAAATTTAATATCAGGCAGGGTGCTGTCATCTCAAGCCGCAATAAATAAAAAACTTGAAAATCAATAGCTTTATTCATTCATATATTTCCTATTCAAGGAGTTTTCTTAACCAAATATCATTATTCTATTTTCTATTTAATTATGAAAACATAAAAAAGTCTTAAAACAAGCGATTATAATGTTTGTCAATAAATAATGCGTGAAATAATAACAATAATTACGTGATTATTATTTATTGTCGAGTCACAATAACAAAACAAAAAAAGTTATTGTGACTCGAAATATGATAGCCACCGCCTGATGTTAAGCTAAAGTGGGGTTCATGAATGGAGGAGACTAGTACAGCTGAATAACGTTTGAATAGCAGTCACATCCACTCTGTTGGATCCACGATCTGGTTGGAACAGGCAATTTTTTTATATTTTTTTATTGTGACTTGACATATGACAGCACCCCGCTTGATGTTAAGCCGAAGTGTGGTCCATAAATGAATGTCACTCCTAATACAATTCAATAACTGTGAGTAGCAATCACATCCACTATGCCGGCCTAGATGGAACCGGCAACTTACAAGCTGATCCCGAAACGTGACCAAATCACTTCACGGTTTGTATACTTTTAAGCGTATCCAGAAACGCGACTAAGTTTTTCACTATCTGTAAACTTGAATCAACTGTCTTCCTACAGCTCTCAACTCAACTTTCTACATTGTGGCTGTGGAAAGTGGCGCTCCATTGTCTCTGCCTATCCTTGTGGGAAAAAGGCGTAACAATTTGATTGATTTCTACATTAGACTACTAAAGTGCTTATATAAACAGCACAACCAAAGTACATAGTACAAGGATACATTGGTACCGGCAAGTAGTTTTGAACCCGTGCCCTTGGTTTGCGTGACTATTGCATTACCACCATACCACGATCACCATTATTAGGCTCCTGTAAACAAGTGTTTTTGGCCTCAATGACAAAAGTATATATCCTATTGTTTTTTGATTGGTTACACCGTCTCAGTGCATTGACAGAACATCATTTGTTTAAATGGAAAAATAACTTAATTTATTCTACACGCAAATAAAAAATAACAATAAAATATACTTATTTCTATACTATTATAGAACTTTCATATGCTAAACGTGTTTGTATCACGGAAACAGAACGACCAAAGCACATTAAATCTAAGATACATTGGCAGGTGGTTTTGGACCGGGTGCTCCTGGTTTGCGTGACCATTTTACTACTACAACCACTAGATCACAGTTGCCTTGTATTGTAAAAGAAATACTAGTGGGAGAAATAATTCCTTCACAGACGCGACATCCAATTATATCAAGGAGCTCTAAATAATTAATACCGATATACTATTTATCAGGGAAAGCATGAAAAAGACCGAAAGCGCAGACGACTGAAAAAAAGATTCAGTCTATTTAGATTCAGTCTAAGTCGCCGTCACTATGCTGGCCGAAGGTGCTTTCTAACGCATCACTTTTTTTTATTGAGACGCAATTATTAACCTGACTTGCTTGATGAAAAGCAAGAGTAGGTCTAAAAGCCGACAACTGAAAAACTAATTCATTTTACGGTTACTTCGCTGTCACTATGCCGGCCAAAAAACCAAGTTGTTGTGTATAAGCATGAAAGTTTTGAGGTCACTGCTATAATTATATTTCTAAATGAACAATGTAACGGGATACGGTAATACATTTTTAACGTTTTGTTACATTTCACGCCATTAGTGACAAATATGTAAAATTTTAAATATTAGGTAACATACTTTACCTAATATAGTTATTTGTATTTATAAGATTCTTCTTTTTATTTCCTTCCAAAAGGTTTCGGAAAAAAATTGGATTCTTTAAGCGAAGCTTGATAGATTCTTCAAGACAAACAGACAGACAAAATTATATTTTGCTCAAAATGAAAATAACAAAGACAATAAAAATCAGCTGAAATTGATCTCATTCAGACAGGCACATTTGGCCAGCATAGTGACGGGCGGTGACTGGAACAATCGTCAAATGTTTTGCTTTCAGTTTTTCAGTCATTAGCGCTCTTCGAAATCCCCTTGCTTACCATCAGGCAAGTCGAGGGCAGGTGCCGTATCTCGGTAAAAAAAAAAACAATAAACTGTTTACCACCAGCAAATTGCCGGTTCTAACTAGGCCAGCCTAGTGGATGCGACTGCAACTTGCAATAATTTAACTGTAGTAGCAGTCGCCTCTATTCATGGACCGTTTAAATGTGTTATAAAATGAATCTTTGGCCGGCATAGTGACGGCGACTGAGGCAGCTGTGAACCGACTCGGATTTTTCAGTCGTCGTCACTTTTGGACCTCTTCTTGCTTATCATCAGGCGTGTCACAATAAAAATAAAAAATTCTTTATATACCTGATTTTATATCCTATGTGAGTTTTCCTAATGAGACAATTAACAGGAAATTTATTTAAATCTCTCCCCTACACTAGATCTCAAATTAAATTGTATATTCAGAATATGAATCGCGTAACGCAAGTTGGTATCACTCATGGGAAATATTACGTGCTAAAGATAGGGGGAAAACTATAAAACAGAATTATAGGGCAAAAATGATAATAGGTACATTAGAAGTATTTTTTATACATTTCTATACTATACTTCTATACTATGTTTGTATCATAGAAACAGGACTATAAAGTACCTATTATCAAAGAAAAATTGGTACCGGCAATCAATCTTAATCATTCGGCGCAGTTACGATGCTTATTTTATTGTAAAATATTCTGTATGAAACTGTAGAACTATATTTTTATTATTATGGCCGGCCTAGTTGGAACCGGCAACTTGGGTTCAGCTTGAACTAAAACGTAACTGAGTCGCTTCACGTGTGTTAACCAATGGCCCACGCATAACCGTAAAGTCCTTCATCAATCAATCAATTTTTTACGCCTACGCAAAGAAGCGCCACTTACCACGATCCTGACACAACTCCCTCGATTCCTATTTTTTCTTTATAAATCTGATGTAGATAATTGCGTTAAAGGAGGCAGACCCAGGAAAGTATTTTTCGACTAAATCGACATCCTCAAGAAAGCTGGGTTACCCAGTATAACTGTAGAGCTTGTTGCTGTGGGAAAGAGGCTTGACAATTTGATATTTAAAAAAAAATGAAATATGCCCTGCTTATAATCGTGCAGGTGTTAACATGTGAAAATGTAGTTCACATTCCATTTATTATTTGCATTGCATACGTCCGGCTACATTTGAACAGCTGATATTAAATTTCGTTCTTATTCTGTCGGGGAGGTCGTCACAATTGAAAGACCTTCGGCTGCACACGAAGCCGGAATAAATCCTGCGTAAAAAGTACGTGTATTTTAAGGAGTGTACATACGTATATATAAAGTAATAACTTTAAATCGTTGACGTAATTAAGACTTCGAAACGATATCATTGGCCAGCTTGGTGACGACGCCTGAGGCAACCGTAAACTAAATCCTTTATTTTTCAGTCGTATGCGCTCTTGGATCTTTTGGTTACCACCAGGGAGGTCGACGTCAGATGTCGCGTAAATCTCGTCTCTTTTCGGTCGTTTACTCCTTAGATCATCTAAAAGTATCTGAAAGTCTCAATTTTTAAAATTAGTAGATAAATTATTCTAATTAATTAATTAGGTAAATACTTAAGAGTTAAACATTAACGTCTTTAATACTGTGTTTAAAAGAACTACATTTTATGAATTCTAAACCAAACAAAAGATACGAAAACAAAAACGATAATTTTATTGCTGTGCCTCCACGGAGGGTTAATGATACCTAAATAGGGTGAATGTTTGACAAAAAAAGGGGTGTCCAAATTCATTCCATTCCATTCATTTTTTAATCCTTTCTTCTTAGCATTCATAAAATAGGAAGTGACGTCATGGGATGAACAATGTCCCACAAGATGTAATCTACACACAAACAACAAAAAAAACAAAAAAACAACTTATTTCAAGCGTACGTAGAGTAAACTGACTTAGTCGCGTTTGGTGATTAGCAACTTTAGAGGCGTCTTTAAGTTTGGATTAAATTATACATTAGCAAGATGCAATGAATAGGTATCTTGTGAATAGGTGTCAAAAATCATTATCAACCACTTGTGACCACAGCATTGTCAAAAATCCTACGCTAGGAATGGTATGATGTTAAGTCAGGTGTGATAATCGTAGTATGCCGGTAAACTCAGTTTTACTCGAGCACATAGAAGGAGAGAGAAGGTTTAATCTTTGGGATATCAACTATAAATATAGACTATTTTAAAAAGGATCTACTTTATTATTTCGTCATCGGCATGCTTGTCGTATGCGAATTATTGGGCCACGTGCTCGATCACAGTAGTATTCATGGTCCTATCGATCACGATCTTAATCTCTTGCGCAACATGATAAAACTACTCATTATTGTCGTGAGCCTATTCAAACAGCTATAGCCTCAGGTTTATCCAGCGTTTTAGAGTTAGCGCTTGTCAATAAAACCATTGTCATATTATGTTATCAAGGAGATTTACTTCATGATAATTACGTTTGATTGTTCCATCTAAATCTTTGACTTATTATTTAGGGTTTTTTCTTTGAATAGATAAATAAATATTAAATATCTAATATTATTTAACCTTAAATGTGAATTTGGAAGTTGAGAATTTAACCTGCCAAATTTACAATTTTACAATTTTTTTACAGTATTTTTTTAAATATATTTATTTTTCTCGCCCGATGTTAGGCTGAAGTGCGGTCCAAGAATAGAGGCGACCGCTGCTTAAGCTAAATAACTGCTGGTATCCACTGTATCCAAACCCACTATTCAACAGTTTGTACATTTGTCTGTTTGGACCATATTTTGTGGTGAACAATACAAAGGATTTTTAAAATCCAAGGAACCCTAACTGCTAAATAAATCTAAACTAAAAAAGTTGTAAAAATAATATAGTTGCGTGAACAATTCCAAATTCTTTTAAGGGGAACTCCATGTGCTTGCGTGTTATTTCAGTGAAAATTGCAATTCAACCTTATTATTACTGGAATTTTTGTTAAGAACAATGTTAAAATCTAAACAATAGGTTAACGAGGCCGCGGGAAGGTTGCTCACAAGAATGAAAACACTTGTTTAATTTGCTGTGCTTTATCTTAATTTGTAAAACTTTATTTTTCTTTTAATTATATTTATGTTTAGCTCAGAGGTGAATGGAAGGATGAAACAGGGACAGAAGATTAAGGATGCTATTAAAAAATATATTATATAAATATTTTCTGATATTTATTACAACAAAATAAATATTAGCCAGGCCCAGGTGGGTGTTTGCCGACCAAATCGGAGACATCCTCAAGAAATCTGGGCTGCCTAGTGCCCAAAACCATAGAGCTTGTATGATGAGAATTGTGAATGTGAATGAAGCGTGGGAGTTGTGTCAGGATCGTGGCAAGTGGCGCCTCTGCCTATCCCCATGGGTAAAAGGCGTGACAATTTGATTTGAAATTATAATAAACTACAAATTATTATTAAAATTTAATGCTGTATATCAGGAAACGTGAAAAAAAAAGGTTTCTATGTCTTCGGTACAATGTAGGCTGTGTATTAATCGCTGAAACCTTACAGCAAAGGCTTACGTCAAACGTGAACTTACCTTGGCCCACCCGCACTAGCGTAAGTAGATCAACTATATCTACCTTACAAATCTAATTAATGGAATATAAACTGTAGCAGGCAATGCTGAGAAAATGTACAACAGGTTGGTAGGTCGCTAGAAAAGCTTATAGGAATATCAATCAATCAAAGTCACGTCTTTTTCCCACGGGAATAGGCAGAGACAATGGAGCGCCACTTGCCACGATCCTGACACAACTCTCTCGCTTCCTTCACATTTACAATTCTCTTCATACAAGCTCTATGGTTATGGGCACTAGGCAACCTTATAGGAATATTTTGTAGTAAAATCAGGTGGATGGTGTAACCTATATTTTTAGGATTTTTAAATAGAAAGCTACGCTTCTTATGCTTGTTTGCAGTTTAGCCTAACTCCAAAAAAGGACGTGAAGTGAAAAGCATAAGAACGATCTCCAGGGTATATTGGTACCCGTTATGTAGGTACTTTATTATGGTATCTTGTTAGATTCGGTTAGGTGCCCGCGAAAGACCAAGGTTTTTTACTCTGAAGGCGAGGGTTGGCATAGGGGCTTAGGCATAGGCCAATCCTTGATTATTTATTTACGTCTATAATTTGTTTTAGTTTACATTTGGATGTGTGTTATGGGACTGTGACGAAAATTATTTAAATAAAACAATATACTACACTAGAACCATCTTGAATAACCATTTATTTAATTCGCTTCGGTATTTTATTAAACGTAAACATTATTGTCCTATCATCTGTGTAAACTGTAACGACCTTTAAAATATTTCGAAGGACTCGAAAATAACTATTATTAAATAATATTACAGAATAAAATAATGTAAATTTAAAATAAATACAAAAACTAAATTTAAGCACACTCCTATAATAAATATCGATCAATCAATCAATCAAACTGTCACGCCTTTTTCCCACGGGGATAGGCAGAGACAATGGAGCGCCACTTACCATTATCCTTAACTCCCTTGCTTTCTTCACATCCACAATTCTCTTCATACAGCATAATGACGGCGGCTGAGACAGTCCGTATACTGGCTCGGTTGTTTCAGTCGTCGGCACTTTTGGATCTCCTCTTGCTTATCATCAGGCAGGTCGATGTCAGATGTCGTGTCACAATAAAAAAAAATAAAAAAATACAGGCTCTGTGGTTAATAAATATTATTAAATTAATATGGTGTAGTTACTGTGGGAGGTAGAATTAGGAATTGTTCCTTATTGGTGTGGCGGTTTTAACGTAATGCAGCTTTAATGTAAAAAAAAAGATTACTTAATAGACATATGGAATATGCACACTTTTATAACATATTATATAGGATAGGACTTCGAGTAATGTAAAAGTCTACGAGTTAGAGTAATGAAAAACTCTATTAACCGTTTGTAAATTCTGGAGTTCATCTAGAAAACTTAGACTTAAGTCACCGTTTGAAGTCACATTTCTTATATTACACAACTGTAAAGCTAGAGCCCGACCACAATCATTCGACCTCATAAGCAAAGCTTCATAATCGGAAAAACCAACTAAAAACTAGATTGTAGGTTCTAGAATCCGTAATGCGCACGAGAGTTGCATGCCAAGCTACCACACCATAAAGGTACGTTGGCTGACCCGTTTTCGCTTCTATGGATATCCGGTTGCGACTGTCCTGTATTCAACTGTCTTTGACCATGAATTATAAATAACTGCTTGTTTTATTTTGCTTGGGGCTTCAAGAAACGAGCTCTATACTTTTGTTTATTTCTAGTTTGTTCTATTAAATATTCCTAAGCTAAGTTTTCATTCCTTATTTAATCTTAACTAGTATCTGTTGCAAATAGAGAGATTTTCAATCAATCAAATTGTCACTCCCTTTTCCCATGGGGATAGGCAGAGACAATGGAGCGCCATTTGCCACGATCCTGACACAACTCCCTAACTTTCTTCACATCCACAATTCTCCTCATACAAGCTCTGAGGTTATGGGCACTAGGCAACCTAGCTTTCTTGAGGATGTCTCCGATTTGATCGAAAAACACCCTCGGGTCTGCCTTGTTTAACGCATCCACAACAGATTTATAAATTGCTTTTTAAATATGTATTTACATTATAAATCATTAAAAATATCTTTTCACGTTGAATATCGACGTCCAGTAGTTTTTCATTACAATTAGATATCTATCTAGATTGCAATATTGTCCCTAGTTTAATACGATGTGTCATTAGGTTTATATTAATTTGTTTTAACATAACAAACTTAATATTGTTTCTACCTCAACAATGTATGAAGTCATTCGGAAAGTGTGATTCGTACTATGAGTCGGTCACCACTCACAAACTTTATGACCCTGACATTAACACCATACGAGATTGTTTATGTCCATGTTTGTCTATTAGTATGCGGTCGTAGAACTTTTAAACCAAGTGTTAGAATTCTTAAGTTTGCAACTATTATAGAAAAGGTTGTTTAGGGATCTACTCCATGATATTGGTACGATTTGCAGAATCTATATGATTTTTTAATTTTTTGAACAACTTGACATCATTCCCACAGGGTTAGACTGGGACTTTCGCAAACCACTTGCCACCTTTTGCACATTTTTCTGCTTTATTGTCATCCCTTCCGGTTAGAAGTCCTTCTTTATAATATCTCCGAATTGATCCTGGATTACTCAATTCTGTGTATTTTCACTACTTTAAATCATTGTGCATTGGTTCTTCAATCTTCTACCATTCAAGGACCTTTCTATTTACTATGTCTATTTACTATATTTACATAAATGAAAGCTTACAATGCTACTTGGAAATTTTGAGTGATAATTATGTACTCAGTTGATATATGTGTTTATTTATTCTTTATTATGTATTATACTTATCTTTGTCTCTAAACGTTATTTCAATGTGGGTTGAGATTGACAAGGGCATTTATGTTAGAATTATTTATGTTTTTTTTGTGTCAGATAAAAGAGCAATCATGACTTGGATGACATGTGGAGGTGTAGGTTTTAAGTTCAGATTCTGTCCGAATTCCAGTATGTTACATTTCATATATATACTTTTACTTTGTGTAGAACTTTAAATATGTTACCTTTAATTATATTGAGTTTTCAGTATTATTAAGATTAGGATTACGATATTATAATAGCAAAAATAAAAAAAAATAGTTCTGAAATATAAATAGGATAACTTGTTCGAAAGTAAAATAAGATAATTTCGATAAACCTTACCACATTGTGTGGTCCAATCCGTTATTTAAACAAAACCTTATTTTGTTTTGATTTTTGCAATATTTTTTCCTTCAACTTGTTACTGGTAATATCTATGTGGGCCTTCCGAGGATATCTATAGAATTTGGGCAATTATGTGAATAGGATGCACCTTCAAACGGTCAACAATTGATGATAGATTACTATCGGTTACTTTTTCGCACCACAATAAGTGTATTAACCCCAAAAAAAGTAGTACAAAAGATGATTTGAGCTATGTGAGGAATGCTACCTAAGGTATCAGGTAAGATGAGCGAGGCTGGGACCCGTTTGGGAACGGTCGACTGTTTTTATATAGTTTTTATTGATTCCAAAGATCTTATTAGATGTTCACTATAACAATAATAATTATACGCTTAAATATAACGATTATGTTGTAATTTAAAAATGGTTGAAATATTTAGACATTTTCAGTTCTTGGTTGGCATTGCGTTGTCTTTATATATTAGTCGTTATCAAGCTTGAATTTATTATAGAGTCCGGTCAAAGAGTAAAGACAGCTGCTGCTACCCACGGTGGTTTGGTAGAATATAGGAATATGGTCTGGTCTTTACTCTGGAATATAGGATTCAGGATTATAAGACAGAAAAAAGTGTTTATAATTGTTGTTAGTTAAAAGGTTTCCTTGTAGTCATCATATTGTCTACAATTGACCGCCTAACAATAACAGAATTTTTATTACAAACTGTGTAATTAAAATAAAAATAAAACATGTGTATTAATTATTTATTGTAAATGATTTAGAAATAGAATGGGCAAGGTCAACAACCTACTCCACATTTCGTTGCTTTTTAGTTCCTAAATATTAAATATAATGTTTGATATGACCTAGGCATTTGTGCCGAAATAATTCTTTAATAAACAAACACAAATGAACACTGTGCGTTCTTTTGAAAATGCTAGAACACGCAGAAAGCAGTTGAATTGGCCTTTCTTAAAAATAACAAACTAAAAGGACATCATTCATGTCCTTTTAATACAATTGCATATACATTTTAAAATATACGAAGATTACAATGTAATATATCCTTTGTTTTGCATAGTTTAGGCGTGTAAAATTATAATTATGACAGTTCAAAGCAGAACAGAAGTTCAAAGGGGTGTCTTTATGATTGACAGACGATACAAAATCCATATTTTATTTTCCAAATAACTTAATTGAACCGCAATTATAGGTAAAATTGTTATCAGTTTTATCAACCAAAGCATCTAAAGTACCATTTATATATACCATTCATCATTGGACATTTCAAAAGTAGTACATAAAAGCCCAAAATGAATGATGTCCTTTGTACTATTATGTATTGGGCCTTATGAAATATACTCCCACCTGATGTTAAGCTGGAGTAAAATAACTGCAAGTAGGAGTCGCATCCATAATGTCTAGTTAGAATTAGAACTGGCAACTTTCAAGATGATACTGAAACGCAGTCACTACGATCTACACTTGAGTACTATCCTGGATCAGCAGACTGTAATTGACGACTATGCTATTAGAATAAGAATAGGACGGGCTATGGACTAACTTTTTTATTTCACAATATGGCACCGATTCCGTCCTATTCTGATTTTAATCGCATTATATCAACTGTGTGTATTTTGATAGATAATTAAAAAAAACAATATTCAGGTGGGAATAGAGTACATGCATGTTTAGTTACAACAGATTTTTTATAAAAACAATTGTTTAATATAGTTATGCATTGTTTGGTACAAACTGGTATTGTACGAGGAATAGTTTTTTGATGACTATTGTTATGTCACAATAAACCATTCTGACTATATTCCAACCTCATAGCATTATGGTATTATAGGACTACAACACACGACACAATTAGACAAGCAAAACTAATGAAGTAGTTACTCAAACTAACACGGCGTGGACGAACGGTTAGCGATTGGTTTGTGGCGCATAAAGTCCCGGGTTCGATTCCCGGTCGGAGCAAATATTTGTTTCATAGCTTTCATTTGTAATATTTTATAATTATATTAAATATTGCAATATTTGGTACTAAAAAAAGAGGTGGATATTTGCTTCGGGTCTGGTTATCAAAGAGTGGTAGGCAGTGGTACCCAGTCTGCCGATCCGGGGTAGTACCACCACTTACAAGTAAACAGACCGTAAACATACCTACTCATAAACATAAATACTACTAATAAACTATCCTAATTTATTTGGCTGCCATAGCGACTGCGACTGAGACAACCGTGAACTGAGTCGGTTTTTTCAGTCGCTGGACCTCCCCTTGCTTCGTCAGGCAAGAATTGCGTTGGTCAGAGGTCAAATGTCGAGTCACAATAAAAAAAAAACATTTGTGCAGCAGACTTTGTTTAGATATTATTGTAGCTTAAAATTAATAACTTTACATTGGTATCCAAGTTATTGTGAACCCGTGCTCTGGGTTTGCGTAACCATTGCACTACCACTACACGTGATTTATACATATAATGCTATTAGAATAAGAATAGGACGGGCTGTGGACTAACTTTACTTGACTGATTTGAACATATCTTTTTCTTGACGGTCCGCAAAGTTAAATACACCATATTAAAGTGAAGTTTGTTCCAGAGTTAAAAGTCACAAAATGGCGCCGATTCGCTTCTATTCTTATTTTAATTGCATAATATCAATCCTTACTATATAACGAAGTAAAACAAACATTCGTTCACGAAACGGCATTATGAAATAACGTTTCAATTGTAGCCACGACAAATATTGACATAAGATCGCACACTTTTCGATAGCTAATAAAATTATTGAGTATTTTGTGTACACAGAGTCTTAGGTGTTGTTATTAAAACTGTACCGTATACAAAACGGCACGTAATATGTTATCAGAATAGCTTCTGATAACGTCTAGCCGGTTGTAGTCTGATAACGGTGAACTGGAAATTACAGCGCCTTATTATACTTGCATACGAGATCCGTGAGCATTGTTTGTGTTCGTTGCAAAGTAGAATTAGAAACTATTAGTCATCTAGGCTGTGCGACAGTGAATTAATGTGCCACGCCATAGGGGGTCCTTTTAATATTTATTAACATAAGCAATCAAACACACGAATAATATAAGAATTAATTGCAACGGGTAAAAGAGCAGGTACGGATTTATACCAAACAATCTTGTATGTGGAGTGGAATGAGGAATAGATGTGGTTTGAAAGAGGATGTAGTGACAAGGATTCGATGGTTTGGGCACATGGAACGGATAAGTGAAAGTAGATTGACGAAAGAAATTTATAAATCTGATATGGATGGATGCGTAAAACGAGGCGGACCCAGGAGGGTGTTATCCGACCAAATCGGAGACCGTAGATGTGAGGGAAGCAAAAGAGTTAGGATCGTGGCAAGTGGCGCTCCATTGTCTGGGGTGATTTATTGAACTGTTTTTATTAAGGCGTGACTTCTGACCTTGACCTAATGATAAGCTAGGAAAGGTTATAGATCGCTGACGACTGAAGAAAGAAAGTTTTATTTTACCGTTGTCTCAGTTGCCGTCACTATGCTGGCCAAAGGTGCACCTCTTCACGTCGGTTGATAAAGCATTCCACTTGTCGATTGTTTGACGAAGAAACGAGACCCGAACCTTTATCTTGCGAACGCTACATAAAAAAAACTTAAATAGCCAATGCCCTTTTTAGATCGCTGATAAGATGGACCATTTTATTAAAGTCAACTGTTTTAAAGATTACTGTCGAAAATTAGATATTGCGGAAGCTGCTCAGGATGCCTTCTCTCGCACCTGACCTCAGCACTGGTTCGTTGAACTCACTCAGTTTGAGGCTCGACGACAATAATATCACGTGTACGAAACAAGCGATACGATGCGCTTCAATAAACACCGCAAGCTATGGAATTGATCTCTATTAAATTTTGCCACTGATCTTTGAACATGAATAACAAACAATCGTATCATTTGCAAAAAAACAACGACTCACGTGGCGTATTGGTTAAAACACCAGTCCGCCACGCGTGGGACCCGTGTTTTATTCCCAGTTAGAGCAAGGTTTTTTATTTATTTATTTATATACTAAGCTACTATGAAATTGTCTCTGCCTATCCCTGTGAGAAAAGGGCGTGACAATTTGATTGATTGATTAATAAGCTACTAAAGTACTTGTATAATAGAACAAGGACAACCAAAGTACATATATCAAACATATATTGGTACTGGCGAGTGGTTATGAAGCCGTGCTCTCGGTTCGCGTGACCATTGCACTGCCACTACACCACAGTCGCCTTTTTTAGTATTTATTTGTATTATTTAATATTAGATTGAAAATTACAAATATTTCTTAATAAAAATATATAAAGAATTGTTCCGATTCTGGGTATTATAGAGGTCTACCAGACAGAGTTTAAATCTTGTGGTAGACGGTTTTGTGGTCATTTTCCCGATCCGTTGACCCGGGGTGGTACCACCACTTTCAAGTGAACAGATCTTGAAGTGACTCAGTTACCGATCCCAACTAGGCCAGCCTTAAGTAGGACTTATGCTTTCAAATCCAAATAGGGGTAGGCGTGGTACTAAACAAACTTAGTATTTGTCAATTTTAGTTCATTCTAAACCTGATAGGGGCCGAACTTGTTGCTGCAATAGTTTGACAGAAATACGAGTATATTTACAAGCCTTTGTAATAATAGTCTACGTAAATTGCTCCAGTATGTCCTTGCGTATTATACTACCTACGTTATCAGCTTACGTCATATTCTGTATGTGTAAGAGCAAAATATCTTAAAGTATTCACCATTTCGATACAATTATACTTTTACACGTCATATGGCACCTTTCTACAATTTATTATACTTTAATTGGTAATTACGAAATATTCTTTAATCACTCACATCCTGAGACAATATATTTTTTGTTGTGGCTCGAAATATGACGGTCCCCCGCCTGATGTTAAACTGGAGTGCGGTCCATGAATGGAGGTAGTACAATTTGATAACTGTAAGTAGCAGACACGTCCACTAAGGCGGGCTAGTTGGAACCGGCAACTTGCAAGCTAATCCCGAAGCACGACTAAGTTACTTTAGGTCTATATACTTATAAGTGGTGGTACTACCCCTGATCGACAGACTGGGCAAATATCCATCTCTTTTTTTATTTTTTATTAACAAATATTTGCTATATTTAATATGATTATTAAATATTACAAATAAACTGAAAAAAATATTTGTACCGATCAAATTGTCAAGCCTTTTTTCCACAGGGATAGGCAAAGACAATGGAGCGTCACTTGCCACGATCCTGGCACAACTCCCTCACTTCCTTCACATTCACAATTCTCTTCATACACAGAGCTTGTGTTTATGGGCACTAGGCAACCTAGCTTTCTTGGGGATGTCTCCGATTCCCGATCGGTACAAATATTTACCGGGAATCGAAGATGGGTCTTTACGCGTAACCCACTAGTATGCTAACCATTGGCCACGCCTGTCGTCAAACATAGTGAAGTTACTCTTAACTTGCGACATCAACATACTGTGTTGTTAGTATTGTGTATTCTAACACACGGCTATAGATTGCGGAATGAATTTTTAATAACAGCTGTTACTCCAAATTCTTATTTCCTAATTAAAGTGGCGTTAAGTATTCGTGTTTACGTGCTTCAAGTATGTAGAATCTGCGTGCCGTCATGCTTCATCAGCGACAGTCATTTGCGTTTCGCGTCGGCGGGCGGTCCAGCATGATTGTCCAGTAAAATGTACTTGTAGAGAAATGGAACATAAGAGTAAGGATTCTTTTAAGAGTGATACAGACTGTTGCTCTGTAAGCCGATCTGAAGTAGTACCACCACTTTTAAGTGTACAGACCGTGAAGTGACTTAGTCGCGATTCGGTATTAAATTAAAAGTTGCCGGCTTAGTGGACGCGACAGTGGATTTTTTTTACAGTATATACGAAAATTTAGTATATACAAGATCTAGCTTAACATCAGGATATTGCGATGGTTTAGGCACTCTTCCATTGAAAGAATGAATGATGTGAGGATTGACCTAGTCCGGCACTGTGGCAACTTTCCATCTAAGTTTTTATTTTCGTAATTCTGTAATACTCTAAATTATGTAAATATGCACACACTCGATTTAAAATTCGCAAAAAAAACCGTGGTTTCATTTGAGCCGTTTTTTTATGCGAAGTACCAAGTATAATAGAAACAGGATGACTAAATTATCAAAGATACCAACATGTGGTTCGGGGCGGGGGCTCACGATACCACTGCCACTATTGCCTTACAAAAAGTGCTCGTACAAGCTCAAAAATTTAAAAATAAGTAGCAAAATAATTATTATGCAGTATGCGGATTATAAACCGCCAGGAAATTAATCGCGCGGTGAGATTCCGCAGTACGGGCTTTACCTGACAGCTATAAAAAAAACTAACACATATAACAAGGCAACTACATAAAAATCAATTAATTTCACTTTATTAGTAGTTACCTAAGAGCCACGGTTCATAGGTTTCCTAATAACAATTCCTTATTCAAATCACGACCGAGTACTCGGTCAGTATGGCTCACGCATAACATTTCCTGCGTACAACTCAATGGTCACCAATGAGTTGGCAGCCATGTTGCGTGCTAAGCAGTCTTTCCTGAAACAAAAGAGGGATATTATCATATTTATACATAGAACGGATGTGGGGAAGAGTCAGTTGTTATGGTGACTCGTGTGCGTGAAGGTTAGGATTAGGTTGATTAGTGAATATTTGTGCTATGAATACAATCAATGATGACTAACGACAGGCGTGCTACACCAGTTCATTACATTAGTCATCATCATCATCAGCCAGAAGATGTCTACTGCTAAACACAGGCCTCCCCCTTAGAACGCTATTTCGAACAACTGTTTGCCAGTTGCATCCACCGTTTATTTGTGACTTTCGCTATGTCGTCAGTCCACCTAGTGGGAGGCATACCTACGCTGCGTCTTCCCGTTCGTAGTCTTTCTTTCTTTCCCATCAGTTGTTGGTTCTTCGAGCGATGTGGCCAGAGTTCCATTCTCGGTCGGAGCAAAGATTTGTATCATAGCTTTTATTTGAAATATTTATTAATTATATTAAAAAAAGAGGCAGTATTTTGCTTAGGGTCTGGTTGCTTACTAGTGGTAGACAGACAGTTTTGGTAATTTTTCCAGTCTGCCAATCCGAGGTGGTACCACGTTAAGTCCACTTAACGTTAAGTGACTTAGTCGCGTTTCGAAGCTATTCACGGACTCCTCTCCAACTTAACATCGGACAGGGTGATGTCAAAATTCAGTTTTAATGGTAATTCGTGTGGTTGAAGGTCAGGAGCGTGATCAGTGAATATAAGTGTTATGTCTACAATCATAAATGTCTAGGTTATTATTATTTAAAGCAACATTAATTTTTCTAAGATAAGTAAGAAAAAATAGACTACAGAAATTTATAAATCTGACGTAAATGGATGCGTTAAACAAGGCAGACCCTCGGGAGTTGTGTCAGGATTGTGGCAAGCTCTCCATTGCTTCTGCCTATCTCTGTAGGAGGAACGAGGCATGACAAATCAAAAATTCATAGTATAGTAGTATCTATTTGTCAATCGACAAGAAAGTTATTGTTAGCTACAAAACCATACGGACACGCATCAATCAATCAATCAAATTGTCACGCCTTTTTCCCACAGGGATAGGCAGAGACATATTAATGTAAATTATTATTTATAGATGTTTTTAAAGGTATCATCGACCTTTGGAATTGCAATAATACAAATTCAGTCTTATTGTTAATGTTTATGAGTCTTTGTTGGTTAACAAAGTCTGTTCGATACTTTCCTTTGTTTATAGAAGGACACTTCATGCTTTTGTTTTGCGCAGTAAATTTTTAAATTGTTTTTATTAATTGTAGTAAATATATAAGGAAGAATCGGCGACCTTTATTTAAAAGGCAATTGTTATTGTTTGTTAATAATTATGGAGTGTTGTATTGTATTGTATTGTATTGTTAAAAGCAGGGGTTCGCAGTATAAAGAGAATTGTGGATGTGGAGGAAGCGAGTGTTGTATTAGGATCGTGGTGCTGGTGTCTCTGACTGGCCTTGTGGGAATGAACGCTTGACATTTAATGATGATAATGAGTTATTTGAATTATTTAAGAAGGTGGTGAGTTATATTAGGAAGATGACCGTGGTGTAGTGGCAGTGCAATGGCTACGTAAGTTCGAAACCACTCACCATTACCAATGTGTCTTTGATATATGTACTTTGGTTGTCCTGTTTCTATGATACAAGCATTTTAGTAGCTTAGTATAAAAATGTATAATAAAAAAATATATCTATGGATTTGGAAAGATTTAGAATTTAATTTAAGCATAGTTAAAAAAATCATTATTATGCGTAAAGAAGCACCTTTGGCCGGCATAGTGATGGCGATTGTAGCAGGCGTGCTCTTACTCGGTCTTTTAGTCGTTAGCACTTGCCATCAATCATCATGCTTATCATCAAGCTGGTCGGGGTCACATGTCAAATCACAATAAAAAAAATTACTCAGTCTTCGATTGTTGCTATCCATTAGCAAAGATAATATTATTAATCATTAAATATTATTGACGCCTTGAAGATTCCGTACTGCCGCCATTTATAACCAGAAGATCTCTTTCATATTGTTTTCATTGTGATTTAACATCAGACCTCGACTAACCTATTTTTTTTTTTTAAATTGTGACACGAAATTTGACCTCGACCTGCCTAATGATAAGCAAGAGGAGGTCCAAAAGTGACGACGGCTAAAAAAACAAATCAGTTCACAGCTGCCTCAGGCGCCGTCACTATGCCGGCCAAAGGCGCTTCTTCACGCATCGCTTGAAGGAACCAAGCTTATGTAACCAAGAGCGCCTACGACTGCAAAGAACGACTTTGTTTTCGGTTGGCTTACACAAAGTCGATCATGACTTTGTTATCCAAGGATATATTGTAAGTAGTACCACCACTTACAAGTATACAGACCGTGAAGTGATTTGGTCACGTTTTGGGATCAGGTTGTAAGTTGCCGGTTCCATCTAGGATGTGACTGCTACTCACAGTTATTGAATTGTATTATAGTAGCAGTGACATTCATTCATGGACCACACTTCGGCTTAACATCAAGCGGGGTGCTGTCATATGTCGAGTCACAATAAAAAAAAAGTAAAAAAAAACATTCCACTTGCTATTTTAATCGTTAGGAATTTGTTTTGACAGTTATGTTTTTGTTTTTTATCACTAATGTATGAATCAATTTGCAAACAATCTTAATCATTTTAATATATTAAAAGTACATTCTAAATAGTTGATAAGCACTTTGCGGACTTAACCTCACATTTGTTTACCTAATATCGGGTCCGACAAATAACTTCTTTTTTTTAAATGTTATAAAAAAAAACTACTGAATATTTTTCAATTTTTTTTTTATTCGAAAGTACAATCCTCCCGGTTAATGAAAATAATTTTCATTCAAATGGCTTTTGCATGAAATGATTACATTTTAATTCTGTTATAATACTTTAAAATCTTTCTTTTACTTTATTGAAGGAAAAAACGCTGACATGTCTACTTTGTTTTTGGTTTGATATGCGACCTTTGAATATGACGACAGGCGTGGACGAACGGTTAGCGATTGGTTTGTTACCCGTAAAGTCCCGGGTACGATGCCCGGTCGGAGCAAATATTTGTTTCATAGTATTTATTTGTAATATTTAATAATTATATTAAATATTATGATAATATAATTAATAGATAATAAATATTAATAATAGATTATTTGCCTTAAAATCCTTTAGTGACGTAGTCCTTTAGTCATGTATTATAAATCGATTTCATTTCTTGTTTCGCCATAGTTCTACAGATCATATTGCGTCATGTACCTAACTCGTCAAATATCACGGAACTAGTGTCGTTTTACTTGACTACGTCTATTAAAGTTCTAGTTTACAACCTATTTAAATGTCTCCACTAAGTGTGTCACGAACTACACCTTAAATAAGTTAAATAAGTTTTAAGGTGTAGTGGTAGCAGAATGGCCTACGGTTCAAAACCGGCTGCCGGTTCCAATGTATCTTAGATATTATGTACTTTAGTCGTCCTGTTTCTATGATATTCTTAAGCACGACTGGACAGCCGAGAACTGACTCGGTTGTTCCAGTCGTCGTCACTCTTGGACCTCCTCTTGCTTATCATCAGGCGGGTCGAGGTCAGATGTCGTGTCACAATAAAAAAAATTTTTTCATCACTATATTATCTTAGAGAAGTTTATTCGATCACATGAGTGATAAGATTAACTATAGCGTTACCGAAATTCAATTTGGTACTCGTTCACAATCTTTTGAATCTTACGAACATAATAGACGGTACACCATATTCAATGTTCCTATCACCAGGATCTACATTGTTATCTTAATAAGTAAATCCTTGTGCAACGTTTTTACAACATCATAAGTAATATTAATTATGACATCTATGCATGTTGCGATGTTTTTTTTTATTAACACGTCATTGTATCACATCGATGTATGTTCGCAATATTGTTTATATCAAAAAATTTGGACTTAAGACACAGAAGGAGCCCTAAAATAGCTACAAAATGCAACCGTTTATACTATTTTCACTTATGGCATAAAAAAGAAGTCAGAAGGGATTGAATATACATTATTGTCACTAGTTTTGATTATCATTTGACAACCTAATTTGACAGAATAACAAATGACATTAAAACACTTCAAAAAAGGATGACGGAACAATTATGTCGCTACTCTTACTACCACGTGACTTTTAATTAAGCAGTATTAAAGGTCAACCACGGTTACAAGTGGTTGTATTTGCAAAAAAGTAGTGCCAACCTTTGAAATAAAGGAATTGAAGTTAGCAACCTTTGAAAGAAGAAAAGCAGTTAGCAGTCGCATCCACTATGCTGGCCTAGTTGGACTACTTTCAAGCTGATTCCGAAACGTGACTGACCACGTGTCTGACTTGTGAGTGACTACACGGTCTATTTACTCAAAAGTTGTGTTACTACCCCCAATTTAATAGACGGTATAATAACCACCAACTGTCTGCCTACTACGCTTATACACCCAGATCCTGTTTTTCTGCCTCATTAACAAATATTTGTAATAGACAATCTAATAATTAAATATTACATATTAATAAAGAGTCTGGTTATCAAAGAGTGGTAGGCAGTTGTACCCAGTCGGCCTTGTACCATCGCTTACAAGTACACAGACAGTGAAGTGATTTGGTCACGTTTTCGGGATCATCTTGTAAGTTGCCGGTTCCAACTAGGCCGGCATAGTGGATGTGATTGCTACTCACAGTTATGGAATTGTAGTAGCAGTGACATCCATTCACGGTCAACGCTCCGGCTATACATCTAGCGGGTTGCTATCGAGTCACAATAAAAGAAAATAAAAAAAGACTTTTTTTATTTTTATTTACACGTCATTGTACCAAATCGATAACTATTCTCAACAAAAAAAAATCTATGTTACGTAATTTGTGTACATATTTGTTTCTGATATCACCAATAAATTGCTATTGAAAACTTACACGTGTCGCACTGAGATCATCATCAAATATATTTATATTCGTTTTTTCCATCTGTTGCAGGCTAACAAAAATTCATTGGACTTGGAAATTGGAACATAAAACAACTGCTTAGTGTGACTTTGACCACTTTCAAAAGCAGTTCACCTGCGACCCGAAATTGCGAAAGTAGAGGTCAACTGAACAGCTAGAACTGTGATAAAAAATACAACGAATTAGTGTTCATTTTCATATCATCGGACACCACGCGTCAACGTTCTGAAGTATAATAAGGTGTACTTGTGGAATGTGCTGGTTACATTGCATAAAAGTGCAGCTGGATGTTACCTGAAACGAAAGTTGCTTAACTAAAAATTGAATGAAGCATAAAGATGAAATTCTCAACTGGCTCGAGTTCGAGCAGCTTAGCCAGCGACTCGCTGTCGAGGAAATCTACTTTATGCATCTACACGGAGGACCTACCGCCTCCTCCGCCTTGCGAAAGGGTAAGCATTGCATTATCTTAATTCCATTTATTTTCCTTTATCATTACGTCAATCCAATCTGTTGAACCTCTTTGTGACTTAAAGCCTCGTGGCATTTTTATTGATAACATTATGAAAAACAATATAAA
Source organism: Tinea trinotella (assembly GCA_905220615.1). NCBI lineage: Eukaryota > Metazoa > Arthropoda > Insecta > Lepidoptera > Tineidae > Tinea > Tinea trinotella. The sequence continues at coordinate 12,642,039 of HG992312.1, forward strand.
AAATGTGTCCGGGTCGGGCATCGAACATCGGAGAGAAAGTAGCATGTCATATACAAGTTGTTCTTGTCGACACCCGTAGTTTGCAAAAGTTGGTTTTGCAATTCCAATTTTGTATTTATCTGCCTCTTGATATTATGTTTAAAGTGAAGATGATATAAATTAACCTTTTCATTATTAAGTACTTAGCCTTCCTCTGGTCTTCCTTTTCTTATTTATCGAAGGTTACATAATAGAATTTATATTTTTAACCCTTTATTAAGACGAAAAAACATGAATAATTGTAGCCATGAGGATTACGGACAAGCGCATCAAATCTACTATTAATTCTAGCTAGTATTATGCAACTTTGGTATAATTTATAAGTAATCCCTTCCATATTGTGTGTATACAATTACATTTTCGTTGTGAATAAGATGGCTTAGCGTCGTTTTAATTTTTATTAATGATACTAATGACCTCAGTCAGTAACAAAATAGATGATTTGGTAATACGATGTTGTTGTATTGTATTGGTTGCGAGGTTGCGAGAATCTTCTTCTAACATCAGTGTCGTCATGTACCAAGGCCGTCTCGATTGTCTTAACTATCACACATAGCGATCGATCTTGTTACGGTCATGCTTTCACATTTATCGAACGTCTATAATCAAACACATCATAAACATCAACATCTTTATCAAACGAACACTTATTACAAACTATCAGATCGCATGCCTTAGAACTTTTACTTTCTTTTGTGAACCTTTACCGTGTTACACGTAATACCTAGTGTCGTGAATTAATTATCTAAATTGACAATCGTTTTTTTGAGAGGGATCACTTTCGCTATCACTCTGTGTAGGTGTTCGATCATCGGATCAACAAACTATTAACGCTTTCGTAGACATGATCCATTGTTCTTGTACCAACGGCTAATGAACTTTTACTAACAAATATTTGGAACGTAATGAAAGTGAGTATGGTTCTTAATGATTTCGTTTTGAAGGCGAGAACAAAAATAATGGATGCAATCTCTCTTACAACCAGAACATAGTTTATTTATTTGCTATCAAAAATGAAAGTGTTGTGGCTACAATAGCAATATGCGATAAACGATATTAACCTAAAAGATTTATTGGTTTTGCGTGCACTATTTCATAAATAAATACCAAAAACAATGGAGGACGATATGTATTTATTGTTTAAAGATGTGAATACTAAAATATGTTTTTGCATTATTTGCCTCCCTATATTTGTTATTCCAATATAGTTTTTGTTCCTTTAAATTTACGGAAACTCGATCTCAAACCGTTTACTGCCAGTCTGCGGTTAACCGCCTATTCCTCTTTGTGTCAAAGTCGTATCAAGTTACCATTGTTTCCCCACACTATGTGGCTCTACACTATTCAAACATCCAAGTCAAACAGTTTTATTGATTAGTTAATCATTTATTTTTATCATTTTATCGGATTATCGACACGTCTAGATATCTACAAGTGGGAAAGTGCTTCTAGATAAGAACCTATTGAACAATGCAATTTTTAAATTGAGGGCGAGTATTAAGTAATAGGTTTATTATACCTTCCGTTCAGGCTTCTATTTCTGCGTGTGTATTCTAAGGTAATTTACTTAAACATAGACTAAAGTGAAGATGCTTTTACACCTGGCGTTCCAGAATATTCACATTCCTCATTATAATCTCTGAGGCAATCCTGCAATGGGGTTATTATTTTAATAAGCTTTCAGTAATGTAATAACAGTGTAAGAGATGTGTGGAGTCGCGTGACCGTCCTTGATACGAGCGTGCGCAAATGCACGATCATTTTTCTATGAAATATGGATACTATTGCTACTCGAGGTTCGAGATCGTTCATTAAACTTTTTGGTATTAAAAGAGTTGAGAGATTAATTTAGTACTAAGCTAGTAATTACTGAAGTCACGTTTTATTTGTCGGACGTGTTTGCTTGACAGCTGTTTCCGAGCTTTTATCAATATCAAGTACATTTAAAATTATATTATCTGCACATTTAGTATCTGAAATAGAAGCAGAAATCTGCCAAAATCATTGTCTACTCTAAACATTAATAATTGAGGAAACGTTGGAACGTGGAAAATATAGATTTTTATATCACGGCCTAATTGATATAGATAAAGTAGAGTAGTGCAGTTAAATATTTCGCCAATTACTTTTTTCGAGTAACGCTTGAGAGTTTTGTAGAACATAACATTGTTTGCAGTCTTCGTGAATTACCTTTCCAGATTGTTAGCTCTCAGCGCCTCTATCGGAGCTTTCATCAACGCACTCTGACCTACACCATTCGGAATCTTATCTATGAAGAGTACATTAAATTTTATTATTCTTTGTTTAGCTTTCTATATTTATGTACATTTGCTTCTGGTATTTTCTATAGTAAAAATACGTTAAAACCAGCCTTAGTAACAATATTCAATTCCGATTGACCCCATATAACCCTAAAAACGATAACTCGTGCGGGCATTGTGTATAAGTTATCGGAATGTAGGAAATGCCCGTATGTGAGAAAAACAACATTCCTTAACATTATGCGGGTGTTTCCGGTACAACGAATGTTGTTCCGTCTGTAGCAGCCACGGACGAAGGGGCAGCAGTAGAAAGCCAGGAGATTACCATAAAATTGAGATTACTCGACCCGGTTTTTCCGGGTTCCCATCTAATTAGCATGCAATGTAAAATAAGACGGTACTTTGGCTCGTGTGCATGAAATTAACTGCTAGGTTTACATTACACGAACTCTACCAGGACAACTATTTATTTTGCATTCATAATAATTGACAAATCGTTATTTTAGTTTTAAAATGGAAAAAATTATTTGATATTATTATTAAAACAAATACACTAGCTATTACGTGAACATACGAAAATAAATATGGCATCATGAATTTTCTTTGATATATTATCGTTAACACATTCTCGCATAGCAGAGTATATTTTTATGTTACAAGTGATTTATTTTTAAGACCAATCCCATCTGCCCTTTAAGTACAAAATGTAGCTTGGGAGTATTCTACAAAAATTAAATCTTTTTAAAGAATACTATTGATTTAATACGCTTATCAATTAATAGATTTTTTAGGCCTTAATTTTCACAGGAATAGGCAAACCAATAGTGCAATATTTACCACAACCCTGACTCAATTCTCATTTTTATCACATTCCCTATTCTTTTCATACAAGCCTAGGCACTGGGGACAACTTGTTTTTTTATAAAGGTCCTACTCTATAATCAAGGACTATCTTCGCCACGCTAATAGATAAAATAAATGACCGACCAAAATCTCATCAAATTTCGTAACTTTTGTCTTATGTAAATTAGACAAATTGTCGGCCTATTACAAGCAATTAAACGCAAAACATCTTGCTTTCAAATCGTTTTAGTTGTTTCCTGGATGCTTAAGATCTTGCATAATAATGATGAATTAAAAGTGTCTATTGAGTTGTTCGATATTTATTTATTGACGTGTTTCGCCTTATTAACCCGCTTGCCTAGAAGTTGGTGAAATTTTTGAACAGACTAACGGTTGCCCGAATTAGTTATGGTCTTTGACTCTTAAACGAAACAATACGGAAATTTGTTGTCCGTGTAGAATTAATTTACAGTTACGAACTTCGTTTGGGATGGCTTATATTTAGATGCTTATTGTTTATTCTTGAAGACAAGTTTATAATATTCATTTATTTTTGTTTCCTTTTATTTTTAATGTGACGTGACATCTTACCTCGACTTAAGGTGAAGTTTAAGAGAGCGCCTTTTATTTGACGCTTCGACGACTATGGTAACTGTAACGGTTTTTTCAGTCGTTTGCGCTCTTGGAAAACTTTCCCACGCCTTCTAACGCAATAATGAAAAAAAAACATTTTTACCATTTAATCGCAGTATACCTACAAGTGGTATAACTGTGTGGTTGTGAGAAATCTGTGTCAAGATTATAATAAATAGTCTATGTCTGCCTATGTCTGCGAGAGTGAGGAGATAAAATTTGATGCTATTCCAGCTAATATAATTTTTCTATCTTTCATTCCATTCATCACCAGTAATTTCATATATAATGCAGTTTTTAAAATGTCCTTAAGATTCAAAATATTCTTAAATAAAATTATATATAACTAAGATAGTATTTTCTTAGATTTTGCGTGAACATTGATTAATGAATTAAACAAATTTTATGCGGCTTACTATCGCGTTTATTTTGGTTTTGATTTAACAATTTTATTATTCCGACGTTTCAAAATCATATTAAACGCGATAGTAAGCCGCATAAAATTGTTTACTTCATTAAGATAGTATTGTTATTATTTTAATTATCTGCGTCACTTTTATCGTATCAAATATTTGTACTCAGACTAAGATTGCACACGTCTGAATTCAGTTTTTGAGAAACATTTTATTTTTAAGTACGTTAGTAACTCGTTTAATATCACCACTAAATGAAGCCTGTGTAAATGGTGCTGGTTCTGTGTATCTTTAAAATGGTTTCACGTTAGGTAATAGACGTCGGGTTCGCTTCCCGTTCGCAGCCGTGAATTCTTCTATATCCAATATTAGTAATTTATTTATTAATACTATTAGTATTGGAATATGCAAAAGAAAACTTTAGTCACTGGAACAATCGTAAGTTGAATAATCGTTTATTTCTGTCGTCAGCACTCTTGGTGGTTAGACTTAGGCAATGAATTAAACAAATTTATTTTGGTTTAGATTTTACATTTTTTTATTATTCCGACGTTTCGAGAGCTTTGCAGCTATCGTGGTTACGGATAAATAAGCGCGATAGTAAGCCGCATAAAATTTGTTTAATTCATTAATCAATGTTTGAGCAAAATCTAAGAAAATACTAGACTTAGGCAAGTAGAGATGAGAAGACGCGTCACAATTAAAAAAGTATGATGAATACTAAAACATTTTTGAATACCGTTTTCGTCTGTATAATTAAGCGTCCATTATAAATAATATTGCATCTAATTAAAGTAAACTTTGTTCATGATTACAGTTGTTATGGCCACATTTGCAAGTAACATTTGTTACTGTTGCGTCGACTAATTTAGTTTTCAAATGTTAATCATAGGGTTTGTACATTTTATTATTATGTAATACGACCAGCGTTGCCAGTTTCTTTTTTTTTGTACAAAGCACGATTTTGAAACCTTTTGAGTAAAAAAGCTGGATTCTTTCGTCGACGAACCCATGACGATTCTTTCGTCGTGGGTACTAAAAACATATAGACTCTGTAGTTTTTTGATAGTTTTTTTATTTTAGTATCAACATGACAATAATTTATTGATATTTCTGTAAAGTGTGATTTCGACCGCGACTGCAGACTACACTAACAGCCGTTGTATGTTGTCTGAAAACACACACACAACATACACGAGAGAGTGTTGCAATCCATTATTCCTTTTTTCTTCTACTTATACGTAACTTTTTACGAATTCGTAAATTAAAATTTTTGGTACAACCGGCTGTAATTGTTTGTATGAATCTGTATGGCGCGGAATCGATCTCATACAGATTCATACAAACCAGTAGTACGGTAGAACTCTGCACATCTAGATTGAATTGGATGAGTAATCCCCTAAAATCGTAATACGGCGATTGTCTATGTTTATTTTTAAAGTCGCTTTCATAATATTTACTTGGAGCTGTATGAATTATACAATTATGTGTCATGATTTTTTAGTTCTGTTTTAATGTTACAATTTAATATAATCATTTTGTTTGGGTGGTAACAATTCTAGAATCCATAATAATAAATACGATAATACTAAGAGTGGTAGGCAGTGGTTCACAGTCTGCCGATCCTTTCAAGTGTACAGACTGCGAAGTGACATGGTCCCGTTTTAGAATCAGCTTAAAAGTCCCCGGTTCCAACTAGGCCGGTATAGAGGATGCGACTGCAGGTATTTAACTAACTGTACTGACAATGGCCTCCATACATGGACTACACTCCAGCTTAACATCAGGCGGGGTTTGTGATGTTATAGCAAAAAAATGTTCCTAAACGTGCTTGTGTCATAGAAACTGGGCGACCAACGTACAATTAAAGATACATTTGTACCCCGGTTACGAGAAGTCCAATCTATTTTATTACAATCAATCCAAATCGCATAAGGTTAAAACAAGAATTCTAGAATCAGTAGCGTTTTCTGAAACTGTACCAATGTTTATTTGATACATGGGAGCTATTAACCACAATGAAAGTATGTACAGTAACTTGGTAGAGAAATTAAAAAAAGGTGTACGAAAATGTACGAATATCGCTGTTGCTGGCAATCATGACTTTGAAATTGAAATTTCTAAAAACATTGATAAAATAAGTGATAAATCGATAAACATATTGCTCAATTATTTATGTGTAAACATTTATCGATTTAAAATATATATTTTGCCACCATTTTTAAATAACGTATTTTTTTGTTAGAGTGCAAAGGTGCGAGAATAGGCAGATCCTTACACAACTCCCTTGCTTCCTTCAGATCCACAATTGCTTCAATCTAGTATAAAAACAATTTTAACTTTAATACACAATATTAACAAATACAGGGGTCGCACTGCAAACTGGTCTACTGGTCTACACATTAACCTTCTTTAATAAAGTGAAATATGTTAGAAATTTCCGCTTTTAATTAAACTGCAATCCTATTTTCACTGTTGCAAACATTTCGTTGAGTTTCGCTTGTGTTTTTTATCGTTATCTGAGCAATCTTAACGGACGTCGGCGTTTGTGCAAGACGCGTGCTAAATATTGCATGTTCCAAATCGTAAATCTTATTCCCTTGCGTAAAACTATTACTTTATTTCTTACCAAGTATTGTATAGGAGTTCTTTTACTCTCTGCACGTGTACAGAGTTTATTATGTTTTCAAACTTAAAACAATCTTACGTAGTATTAGTGTTTGACGGAATTTGAATATTAGTTTTGTCAAAATTTATGCGTCAGTATGCAGGTCTTTGAGAAACATACTGCATTTAATTTTATACATTTAATAATTTAACTTCGTAAGTAAACTTGAACGCAATGGGGCGCTAGAGTCATCTTGTGATCTTAAACAGGTTTTTTAGTTCTAGATCGATAAATGTTAATGAATCTCGTACGTTATACAAAAGTCGGGCATTAATTATTATAGTTCGTTTTAAAACATTGCTAAGCTGTTAAGTTATATTAACATAATGAAGGAGCGTTTGAAATTCAAGTTTTGTGCAAAAAGTCAGCCGTTTCTAATTGATACACAGGAGTTAAAAACATTAGTTTATGGTTCAGTGAGTGCGCGCGTGTCTGGCGTGTGTGACCTTTATTTTTTGCTTCTTTATGCAGGGACGGGTAGGATTTAATTAAAATTCCTACGTTAGCCCCGCAGTAACGAGCTAAGGAACTTTAATGAACTGATCTATGCAATACGTTAATGATTCCGTGAGGGTCTATTAGTCAATATCTTCATGTCCTGTCATGAATTTAACTTAAAGACACGACAGGAGCTTAAACATATTTAACTTAAAAGAGAGAGAAAGTTATGCTTCACACTTTTGAAAGTGACTTGTTGAAAATGCTTCACAATATAATAATCTCTCTATTCATAACAAAAGCACAAGGAAGTGTCCCGTAGATTATGTATTATGCAAAATAAGACTAATGCTCTTTACCAAATAATACTAACGAAATTGTCGCATTGAAAAGAACAAATCGTGTCGCTTCCAGCTGAGAACCTTATGATTAGAATTGTGGCTTAATATAATGCTATATCCTCTTCTATGATTTTGTCATCTATTACGAGTGTCTATTTTGTAATGCTTTATTTTAGGATTACAATTGCATCACTTGTTATAATATTTTTTGTGCCCATGTTAACATGCAACTTTCACTTTCCCTTCATATAAAAACCAATTGTTGGGTCGATCAAACTTTTGAGGCGATCGAAACGATGCTACTTTCCACACTTTAATTCTCCGCGGCTGATTTGGGATACAATTTGTAAACTTAATTCAAATGTGTGATGGGTTTTGAATAAGACTTGTGTTTTGTTTGTCTTACGTAGGCCTTCTCGCAACAGCATCAATTACCTATTCATTAATTTTCACATCCCATCCTTCTTACAAGTAATTACTCTGTCAACGTCTTCCCACTATGTGAATTCTACCATATTAATCTGTGTCAAGCCCTGCCCCACTTTCTAAACTTCCTACTTGACCGAATGACCTTTTGTTGCTATTATATGCTTTATCACTATTGCAATTTAGACGCATTCAGAAAATATATTCGGTTTTAAAGAAATGTTAACAATTTAATTGTCACGCCTTATTTCCAGAGAGATAGTGGAGCGCCACTTGACACGATCCTTCCGATTCCCTCTCCGATTTGATCAGAAAACACACTCCTGGGTCTGCCTCGTTTAACTCATCCATCGATCTGGAATCGATCGATCGATCTGATCGATCAAACTTTTGAGGCGATCGAAACGATGCTACTTTCCACACTTTAATTCTCCGCGGCTGATTTGGGATACAATTTGTAAACTTAATTCAAATCAGATCGATTCCAGATCAGATTTATAAATTATTTTCGTCTATCTACTTTCACTTATCCTTTTCGTGTGCCCAAACCATTAGAGCATTCCTTTGTCAATCTTTCAAAGCACATCTATTGCGCACTGTGCTTTTTCCCATTCTATCCGCTATCGTCACTCCACATACACTCTTTTATGACCGCATTTCTACAGCATTAAATCTACTCTCGGGCTTCTTCTGTTAAAAATCGTTAAAACTTTAAAATATCTATAGTAATTGACACGAAGTATTTAAAGGCTTCGTTTCGTGGTTATCCTTGAAATATAAATTGTTCTATAATCAATCTTGTTGTAGCTTTGAAACTGCTCTAAATCATATTGTTCGAAGCTATTACCAAAATTTAATTTATATTACCTTGTGTATCTTTAATGACTCGTTAGTAAAAACGAGCTAGTACTATACACGTTAACCATTGTATATTTACGTATATAGTTAGATACAAGTAACAAATAAGGTATAATAGACACAACAGTTGGGTGTATTTCTCTCAGACCATATTGTTCATATACAATGCATATGTTGTGTAAGCGCATGTATTTGACCATGTATGTAGTTTTTCTTTTGCATATGTGCCGTAAGTATTTATTATAATTTTCTATACTGATTTGTATGTACACTAAGCGGACTCATTTCGTGAGGAACTACGAGCGTCATCATACTGACATTTGACATCCACTGTTTATATTTTCACTGACCGACTAAATCGTAATGCATTATTTGCTTTCACTAGCTTGGGAACGACGTTTACTAATGTTGCTGCAATCTTTTGCCAGACAATGCCCTCTTGATGAGCAGCTATTAGATCACAAAGGCTTTATACTGTTGTAACTAAAATTGGTTTGTTGGCAACCGCTTGGTCACTAAACTACGTTGCATTGTAATAGACATAAACAAGCCATGTGAACCGCTGGAAAATATAAAATACTGTCTTCGGCACGCAATACGACAATTGAGTTAAAAACATTCTATGCAATGTGTTCACGCGCAAATAATATAAATTTAAACTTGTCTCGTGACTACATATCATTTGAAAATATTTCAACAACGTGTCGTCTTGGGAACGCCGAAGAATGGGGAAAGTCAGATGGAGTACGTGATGCGATTATTGTAGAAAACCGAACGTTAATGTTTTCAATTAATTTATATAATTGAATAAAATGTTGGGTGATCATGGAGTAATATTAAATGTTAAGAGTTTATGTATGTAAATATATGAATTTAACTTTATTTTGGGTTTACTAGCAATCCTGAATCATGACCTCACTAAAGGCCGCTTACCTATATTTTTATAAGCATGTCATTAGCTCAATGAGTCAGCAAACCACAAGAACCAAAAGTTGTGGTCACGGCCATCTGGTTGTTGTATAGTCAACTTGCGTATGTGCTTAAACGTACGTCCTTTCTACTTCCTTTATTGGAATCTTACCTGGAATAAAGAAAGGTTATCCATATTGCAACGATACACTAAAATGGGTAATATACTGAAGGTTCCATTGACATGTGAAGACGACTATGTTTTTCATACTTTGGGATTTATTATCCAGTACTGACATTATTTTTATTTCATATACTATTTTATAATAATACTATTGTACATATAAAACAAAGTCAATTACAAGTTATATAGCTTTATTTGTTTCTATATTAGTTTTATTATGATTATGGAACTTATTATTGTGTAAAACAACTTTATTGTTTTAAGTAACATCTGTCAGATGTCACATTTCTTCAAGATGATAATGAATAAGTCAAAGAAAGTTCTTGGCAGCCTTGAGAGACGCTTTCGCAACTCCTTCAATTCGACCGGTTCGTACAAGGAACTTAAAAAGCGAGGCGTGCTGCAGATATGCGCGGGCGACGCGCGGGCATTCCAATATCAAGCCACATTCCTCATGCGCGGGCACGCGTCTACTGACCAACCTAATGCTCTAAAACCCACACAGGATATCTGTTAAAGCTAATACTTAATTGTCCCTCAAAGTATTAATGCTTTAACATGCAATTTGCAATGTATGTCGATTATACATATAAAATTGTAACTTATGTATCGCCTTGGAAATCTCTAGATTTTCTCGATTTCCTCTTGACCAAACTATCTGTATATGCATAAATAAGCAGCTTTTTTTGTACCCACCACTGGGAAGTTTCTTGGAATTTTAAATTAGGCTGCATTTAATTGTTATTTAGCTAATGTAAAATTAGTGTTTTAACTGCTACAATTGAACGTGAGAACTGTCCTCGCAACGACATCTAACCACATAACAGTTATTTTGAAGTAAATATTTATTTGTGAGAATGCATTGCACACGTAATAATTACTTTTACTGCTATACGAATGTTTTTAATCCCTTTGCTTTGAATATTAACTGTAGGACGTGTGTCTATTTTTATTTTAAATAATATATCTTTTGACGACAGGCGTGGCCGAACGGTTAGCGCTTGGTTTGTTGCACGTAAAGTCTCGGGTCAGATTCCCGGTCGGAACAAATATTTTTTAATAATAAAAAAAGAAGTGGACATTTGCTTCGGACTTGGCTACCAGAGTGGTAGGCAGTGGTACCCAGTCTGCCGATCCAGGGTAGTACTGGGGGTACAAGTATACCGTGAGGTAATTTGGTCGCGTTCCGGGATCAGCTTGTAAGTTGCCGGTTCTAACTAGGCCGGCATAGTGGATGTGATTGCTACTTAAAGTTATTGAATTGTAGTAGCAGTGGCATCCATGGACCACACTTCAGCTTAACATCAAGCGGGGTGCTCGACACATAGTCACATCAAAATAAAATAATATATCTGTACTGTGCTGTCATTAATAAGCTATTGAAAGCCTTCATAATAAATATAAATGTTTTTTCCAGATCGTAGTCCATAGTTACGTAAAACTATATATTGTAACTATATATTACAAAATTAAATTGATATATAAAAAATACTTTTCACGTCATAGATATGAGTTCTCGGCCAGTGTCGTGTTATACGGCTGTCCTTGTACAGCCTGGCAGACACTACTTTCAGAAGACTTCGACGGATTCGACCCGCACCAATTCGCATTATAGCGTGGAAATCATCAATATGCGCCTCTGCTAACATCACTGATGCGCTACAAAACCGCGGGTCAAAAATATTTGATCCATGGGCTACAAGTGTAAAATTACTAGCAGTATGCTTTGAACGGAGTTTTTTTTCTAGTCCAGTATATCGTGGAAACGTACGAGTAAACATATTTGACCAAACTGCCAATACCAATCGGATCAAACAGGACATAGTTTTTTAGTACCATTTTCTAAGTTCTTCCTTCTTTCCTTTCTAGTCCGACGAGTACTTTTATTAGAGTACTTTTCTTTTATAGAAATTTGTTTATCTCTATCGGAATGCAAGTTAACATTGTCGTTTTGCAAATAATAGGTATAGATCGTAACACCTACATATACACGCTCCAATCGTTTCATACAATGAATATTCAACGAGTCTAAGATAAGGAAAAGAAAGTACCACGCTCTAACAACTTACTATGGGAGTCACTGTGACTACTGCATTCCATGTTAGAGTGATAGTTTGAATTCAAATTTAGAAATTTTAACATATCCTTTCAATGCATCCTATCCTAATATTAAAACGCCTTGCGCGGATTTAGATGAAATTAGAAATGGAGATAGCTTATATCCTGAATTAACACATAGGATTGCTAAGAACATTCTCCGTCGGCTGTCATTCGGTTAGGAACAGGGTTATAGAATTGCTTACAACATTCTCCGTCGGCTGTCGTTCAGTTAGGAACAAGATAAATAATTGCTTGGAACATGCTCCACGTCGGCCGTCGCGTCGTTTGGTCTACATAATGCGGATGCTTCCCCGACCATTGCTGATATCACAGGAGTAAAAATACGAGGTAGAAACAAGGGTTAAAGAGTTCGTCGGAACATTCTCCGTGGTATAAACAATGTCGTTCAGATATACCCGTGGTAGAGGTACCAGTTGAGAGCTGAACGTTGCTTCGTGAAAGAGGTGAATTATGCACCGACAGCTTTTTGATTGTTATCAGTGAATTGTTGCACGAGGTACTTAATGACCTCGACCTGAGTTCCGTTATTGGATTTTCCTTTTGCACAGACATGTTAAATTAACAATGGAATTATCACGAAGCATTTTCCAAAAGAGAATTTACTTCTTAAATGCTTCGTTTCGATTCTTTTTTTTTTTGTTCAGACATCTACGAATATACTTTTTTGACTCGATATGTACATACTTCCTGATATTAAGTAAAGCGCAGTCCATGACTACAGTTAAATAACTGCAAGTTTGGCCTACCGGCATTTTTAATCGCTGGCGCTATTGTACTCCTTGCTTCCCATCAGGCCATCAGTTGCGTCCATTTATTCCGGTCTAGTTGGAACAGAAAATTTTCAGTGATCTCGCAACACGACTAAGTCACTTAACGATCTGTAAAATAGTGATACTACCCTGGATTGGCAGACTAGACAAATGACCACCACCAACTGGCTACATGCACTACCACAATGCAATGAAGACAAAAACTATCACATAGTTTGCTTGCCTTAGCTATTGTTTGCTTATAAAGGTGTGATTCCGCCGGCGACTGCAGACTGCACTACTTGTTTGTATGAGATTGATTCCGTACAAGGCGATAGTTTGCAGCTGTCGCGTTAATATTGTTTTTAAACATCATATTTTAAATCTATGACTTGGCAAATGCTGATTGTCGCAATAGTGTCGCTTTGCACGGAATTAATCTCATACAAACAAGTAGTGCTCTGCGGTCTGCAGTCCACGGCGGAATCACGCCTTTATGCTCTTACGATGTCTATGTGGCAACATAGAATCTTCTTTAACATAATGATCACGCGATTCTTGCCAAAATTGGTTAATAATCATCAATTTGCTTGGTATAAAAACATTTCATAATCACTTTCCATTTTATTTCCTTTGCGAGATTTCCCACGCAATTCATTGAAATGCCACCATATACAATAAGAAACATTTCGAGGAATGCAGATACCATTAGGTTGAGACCTTTTTTTTGTTGGAAATTATTTCAATTTTAAACTTACAAGTTCATTACGCGCTCCAAACGTATTATCAAATGTAATTTGCATAATTATCAATGTCATTGACTCCTTCTGCTGGAGTGGTTATATTATCTTTAGTTATAAAAAGTTTAGTACTTAAATTTTATATGGATGTAAAATATAATAGGAAGACCGTGATCAACCACTTGCCGGTACCAATGATATATAAACTTTGGTTGTTCTGTTTCTATGGTACATGCACTTTATCATAGAAACATTATCTAGGTAATAATTGCTCAATAATTTTGTTAATAATAATTGTTCTAAGAGGGAGGCCTATGTTTAGCAGTGGACGTCTTCTGACTGATGTTTATGATGAATATTGTCATTCCAAGTGTACAGATCGTGAAGTTACAGTCACGTTTCAGGGTTCCAGTTGCCGGTTCCAATTAGGCCAGCATAGTGTATGCGAATTCTATTTGCAGTTATTTAACTGTAGTAGAAATCGCCTCTATTCGTTGGCCGCGATGCCTTAAACGTAGAGTCTGTGTAAAGAAAATCGTGCAAGGAAGCGAGAATATTGTCAGATTCTTAGAAAGTTGCAATCCTGTTCTCGAATCCAAATATTCCTGTGAGAATTGAAGCGTGACTGTTTAGATGACATGGAGAAATCAATACAATGAATTAAACAAATTTTATGCTGCTTACTATCATGTTTTTTTTTTTTGTTAATGATTTTACATTTTTTATTATTCTGAAGTTTCATTAAAATCAATTAATAATTCTAATTTTATTAAACAAAAGCCGCATTTAATTTGATTAATTTATTAATCAATGTTAGCGCAAAATCTAAAAAGAAACAATAGCTTAATATTTAGTTAAGGCTACCGTGCTTTAATGGCACACAAAGGTTACACAAATCGAGAGCATGAGTTCGAAACCACCCACCCGTACCAATGTATCTTTGATATTTTGACTTTGGTTGTCCTGTTTCTATGATACAAGCATTTTAGTAGCTTAGTATAGAAATCTAAATAATTAAAAAAGAATAATATATAAAGTATAATTCTTATAATATATGCACAATCACGTTGTTAGGTTTTATTTGCCTGTTAATGTTATTCAGAGGATTCAGATTGCTTAGGCGTGTGCGAAACAGAACTTTTTTTTGCACTATCACGATGATTACTATAATTTCCAACTAACTTTCAATCTATAATAGTTTTGCTGTAGGCGATTCTTTTATTACTAACAGCCGCTAGTAGTTTTTGACTAGCCATCTTATTCGGACTAATTTACGGATTCGTAGTTTATTTGTTGGTTGTAGTAATTATTATACGCTGTTTAATTTTTTATAATTTATATTAGGAGTATTTTTTTAGTGCTTTGGCCGCCATAGTTGCGGCGACTGAGGTGAACGTAAACGAAATAACTTTCAACTCTCAGTCGTCCGCGCTCTTGAACTTCCGCTTACCTGATCGTATATAAGGCCAGTCGTAGTCACATGTCGAGTCTCAATAATAATAATAAACGTAATTAAAATAAAGAATAGTTATTTTACCATTGTTTCTTCATAAGGTTATCGTTGGATAAATCATTTGATATGTACGTATGAGCTAATTTTGTTAATGATAATCTTTGAAATGTTCTCTTCGCACGACCCACTCTCCTATATGATTACCTTCGCATATCATAATATCACGTTTAAATAGAACGTGAATGAATCGTACTTGACATTATGTTCTTATTATCTAACATGTAATCTAAATAATGAAATAACTTTAATATAACGTGAGAGCTTAATGTCAATCCAAAATATATTTAGGCTGATCTCAATTTATAAAGTGTATTAACATTTGGTTTTCTTTAATTTCAGATGGATAGCAGTTCGGAGGCTATGGAATTAAGAAGGGAGTTGGAAGCCGTAAGGAGCGCTTTACAACAACAATCAGAGTCTGTTATTAAACAACGACATCAACTTGTCGAGGCTGGACAAGTGCTCGCTGCTCGTGACCAAAAAGCGGCGCGTGAACGTCGACTTAGGCAAGACCAACTCGCATTGGTTTTGCGTTCACTTGTCCTTCTCGAATCGCGACTGACGAGAGAACAATCTCAAATCAATGTATCTATACAGCAAAAGGAAAAAATAATAAAACTACAACAAGAGGAAATCGCAAGACTAAAAGCGAAGACATCTTATTGTAGCAATTGTCAGCAACAACTAGGATTTACCAGTGAACAGACAAACATCGAAACTGATCCAGAATTTCACAGTTTAGAAAGTACTGACTCGAGATTTCAGAGTAGCTTTGTGAGAAGTAATAGTTACCGCGAAAGAAATACACAGTCAGTTTTTCAAAAGAATACACGATTGAGTAAAAGTTTTCAATTGCCCAAGAATGATGTTGCTTATGGCAACACCAGCTCTAGTGAGGAAGGGAACAACTCTTCGAAAGGCACATTTATTAAAAACAAACAAGCTTTTGTGAGAAGAGATGTTTTTAGACGTTCGAGAAAATATTCTGGCAGAAAACAAAATAAGTATTCCGAAAATTCGCATAATGATTCCAATGCTCATGCCAATAGTAGCAGTGCTGAAGAATGTGTCGGAATGAGTTATAAAGTTAATGTTAACAACGATCCCACGTCTAATCAAATTGCTAAAGATATTAGAAAAGCTTCGTTAAAAATTGATCAATTAATAGACGAAGCAAATAAGTCAACGGAAGCAGATTCGTTTTCATCCAAAATAGACAGATTGCATGGCATTAAAAGGCAAACATCAGATGAAATTAATGCAAATCGAGCACTATTTTTAAACAAGGTTCTTAACGAAGAAAGTAATGAAAAGCCTTGGTATGTTAACGTCAGCGATCCTGAACAAGAAACTGAAAGTGTCGACGATCGATATGAAAAATTAAATATTGTTAATAACAAGCCACCCAATGAAATGTTGGTATCTACTTTTAACAACGGCATATTAAATGCTGAGGTAATATCAGCTAAAAATGAAGTATTGTGCAATAACATTAAAAGTTCTAATAAAGATAATTTGACGACGAGATTACAAAATCAAACGAACAATAATATCGAGGCTTTAATGAATAATAATGCTGATGCAAATGAAAATTGGTATGCTAGTACAAGTGACCCCGAGGATTGTCCGTCAAATGAAATTTACAAAAACAATCCGGTCCTTGAATGTGTTAATCAGATTTTACTACAAAATTCTTTAGACGACAGTAGTAATGATAATTCAAAATCTAGCGAAGCACCAAGCCCCAAAGCCTCTTTAAAACGTGTTCAATTTTCAACTTTAAATAGTATATCATATGATAGTAATGCAGGGAATAATATCCCTAATAATACATTACCACGTGCTGACAAACGTGCTAATAAGATTGTTAAGTTCAGTTTGGAAACAGCTTCAGAACATAGTTACGAGGTGCCAAACACATCGCAAGGTTTTCTATATGAAGTTCAGAGCTTGTACAGTAATGAGTATGAACCAATTATAACAAAAAATATTGATGTACCATTACCATTACCGCGTGTTGCTACGCGTAATGATGTTCCTCAAATTAGAGGCTCTATCGTGAAAAACATTGCCGCAAATATTGAAAACAGAAACAACTTGGAAAAAGAAAGACAAATGATTCACGACACTGTTCCAATGAAAATTGTCAATAAACGAAAAGTACCACGTACTCCGCCCGCTCTACCCCCTAAACCAAAGAATTTATCCTCAAAATGGAAAGCAGAAAGCAACTCTGTGAAATCCCCAACAGATCAAATAGACTCGGACGCCGTTGCGGCTAACCAACGGGTTGCAGATGTTAAGTTGAGGAAAGTAGGGCACGTAGCAACTGTGAGCACTATAGAACCAGACTACTGCTCCATTTCTGAGATAAATGTTCCAGTAGTCAGCAATGGTAAACGGGAGTTGCTACTGACACAACCGTCTGTCGAGATACATAATGAACATTATCCAGTGCACACAGCCATTCAAAGAAATAGTGTCGCGAAGGTGGTATCCTTACCGAGGATCCAGAATAAAATAAGTGACAGGGATATTCCTAAATTACCTCAAGTAACCGAAATAATTATACCCGATGAAGATGAAAAACCTATTGACGAATGTTTAGGAAACTCTTCGTTTCAACGTAATGTACGTGGCTACTTGTCCAATTATAATGTGTCTTTGCAGCCAAAACTGGATCCACGGGCTTCGATTCAAATGGGTAACACTGTCTCATCTATTCTATCCGAAATCAATAAAGGTGGTAAAAGTGGAAGTCATCAAATTAATTTGACAGAACTTGATAATCAGTTTAACCATTCAACTGAAAAAATTCACACATGCAGCAATAACAATCTACATAAAGCTGAATATTTTGAAAATGTAGATAATTTTGATCTATCACAGAATTTTGAAGAATTTAAAATTGACGACGATCTTGGCAGTATTGTTGCAGAAGAGTACCGCATTAGCTCCGGTAGCAGTGACGGTTCCGTTTCAGACGTTGTGACTGAAATAGTTACTAAAAATGTACCTGAAAATAATATTCCAAAAAAAATTACTGAATCACAATCAAAAAATGATTCGAAGCATACATTTCTAGAGGACCCTAACGAGGGGAAGATTCATACGAAAATGTTGAATAATAAACCTGATCTTCTGTCTAATATAGAGAATTTAGAGACTGATTCTATAAGAAATTCAGATATAGAGTCGAGTAACTCATCAGGGAGCAACAGTGGCTCCTACAACACTGTCAAATGTGAGCCTTCTATGGTTCTGAATCAAAATGACATAAACACTAGTGTAGCTAATAAGCTGTCGTTCGATTTCTTCTTAGAGACATCAGGTCTAAGTTCCAAGTCAATTATAACTCCGACCAAATTGTATGGCATGAGACCTCCAAGCGCTAATCATAAGAATGTATTAAAACCTAAAGATGTAAAGATGCGAGTCAAAAGTTCTATAACAACGAATAAAATCAACGAAAAACCAATGACGACTGCGATTAAATATTTTGAGCCTTATGTTTAATATAGATGAGACTGTAATAATAGAATTAATTTTGTATAACTTTTTGAGCATAATAATTATTTATTTATTGTAAAAAAGAACTTGCCTTATATTTATATTGTATATAACTATTTTAATAATAAATTGATATAATAAATATTACTATTGTTTTATTTAACCAACAGTTTTAAGTATTTTTTATTGTGACTCGAATCTGACCTCGACTCGCCTGATGCTAAGCAAGGGGAGGTCAAAGAGCAGCGACAGCTAAAAAGACGGATTCAGTTTAAGATCGCCTCATTAGTTGTCACTATGCCGGTCGAAATTTTAGACTAGATTGCATATTCTCACTACAATGGTAACTCAACAGTTAGGCGCATTGGTTAGCACACCAGTTCAATACGCGTGGTCCCAGGTTCTAATCCCGGTCATGGAAAACTTTTGTTTTAAAGCTTTAATTTGTAATATTTAATCTAATTATTAAATTTACAAATTTTTGTTAATGAAACAAAAGGTGGATATTTGTTCCAGTGGTAGGTACCAACCCAGTACAGCCACTTACAAGTATATACAGATCGTGAAACGACTCAGTCGCGTTTCGGGATCAGCTTATTAGGCCGGCAAAGTTGACGTGGCTCAGTGACTGCTACTTACAGATTTAACTGTAGTAGCAGACACCTTTATTTATGGACAGCACATTAGACGGGATGTAAAACCCTGGGTTCTATTCCCGATTCTAAATAATAATTTGTTTCATAGCATTTGTCATTTCAAATAACATAGATTGTACTCTTATATTGCAAATATATGTTAACAAAAAAAAGAGCCAGATAGCTAGGTTCCCTAGTGGCCATAACTGTAAAACTCGTATGAAGAGAATTGTGGATTTGAGGGTAGCAAGATAGTTCTGTTAGAATCATGGCAAGTGGCGCTCCATTGTCTCTTCCTATCACTTTGGGATAAGGGTGTGGCAATTTGATTGAATAAAACAATAATTTGGATTTGCCTTAAATTAAAATTTTCATTAATTGATTTAGAATATTTTTATTGATTTGTTTTGTTTTTTACTTTTATTTTTTTCTTTTCTTTTTGTTTTTCACATTATCTGTATTTTGGATATCTTTCTTCTGAACCTAAAAGTAAAACAATATGTTATTTAGTTGCATAAACTTCATAATAATAATAAAAATTGTTAATATGTCGTAATACACTGTTAAAGAAAAAAGGAAAAATATAAGACTTAGCTGGCTGGCATAGTTCATGCAACTCCTGTTTACACACATATGCGGCAACAGTCAGCTCCACCTAAGCTTATAAAAATCAGGTGAAATGTCACAACATTATGAAAATATTCTATTTTATACTTCTTTTTGAGTAATAATTACTTTAAGCAAAGCATAAAAACTCACCATAGCCAGCAGTAATTGTGACTGAGGCAACTGCATAATAAAATGGTTTCGTCAGTCATTGGCACTCTCAGACCACCCCTTCCTTACCCAGGCAAGTTAGGGTCAGAAAAAAATGCACAAATCTCATATAAATCTTACCTTTCCATAACTTGCTAAGAAGTGTCCGACATCATTGCCAACTTTCATTTTATTCTTTTTGGATTTCCCTGTTCTATGTAGTATAGTTTTAGAATTCATTAATTCTTTCTCCTCAAGTCTTCTCTGCTTTTCTTCTTTCCTTTTTGACATAAGCTCTTTATAATTTACATATTCCTTTTTTGGAGGTTTTGCACCTAAAATAAATATAGAACTAAAAATTTTGTATTTTATTCGATCAAAATGGGAATAGTAACAACGAGGTAGGCAGAGACAACAGAATAACACTGCACGTTCCTTTAACAATCGAAGTGTGTGGTTGCCTCATATATTGGTATATAATATTGTTATGATTCTTGCCAGTATTACGATGTTGCTCTTAGCAATAAGATATATTTGACAATAAGCACAAAAGTTTTACGTAAAGTAATATTAAATGTATAATTGTATTAATACCAACCTAAACTAACAGCTAAAGCTATTTTTGCTTCTTCCTTCTTCAAAGGATCAAAGCCTTGCATACCAAATCTAACAATTTCATGTCTAATTTTCTTTAAATCCATCTCTTTACTTATTTCTTTTGTGCTTTTCTCATGGGAAGTGTTATCACCATTTTCTTTCTTCGCTTTAGGCTTATAAGACTCAAATTTTACACTTTTAAAGTTCTCTTCTGCATTTTTTAAAGCTAATGCAGCTTTAGTTAAAACTAAAGACATTTTATTTAAATAATTATAAATATTTAACCCCACGTGAGGTTCAAAATAGAATACCCTGTCAAATTTTGTTTAAAAAAAATTTAAGTATGAGCGTTGGTGTGAAATTTTCTAATTCCTTTAATTTTTGGCTTCAAAACATCAGTGTTTTTTTGGATAAAATCATTTATTTAAATAATAATAGGGTACATTATTATTATTAAGTGACAATCAAGATAAACGCGAAAGTAAGATCTTTTATATAATTAAATTTTGGTAATGTTACTAAGAAATGTCTTGAGTACAATGTTCCTTGCTAAGAAATGTCATTGTCATTGTTGTCAATCGCTTCATGTTATGTTACGCTTTCGCAATTTTATTTTTTCCTTCTCGCGCTCAAAATAAAATCTATTATTAGTGCTATGTTTTTATTTGTTGTTTCTTTTAAATGCTCGTATTGCGTCCGTACCTACGTTCGCAGCCTAAAAATAATGTGACTGCGTTTATATGTTATATTTGGACGGGCAGGTGGACGAGTCAGTATTTACAGCGAAACTCGAGTCCACCGCAGTCTTTCGCATACATTCCGTGTATTTTTACATTCTAAATATTATTGTAAGGCTTATGTAAGAAGAAAGAACTTAAATATTTAAGTTTTTAACAACTGAAAGCAATAGAAACATGAAGACTAAGTTTAAGAATACTTGTTTGCCGGTGAAGCCAGGAGACCTGTTATTAACAGAACAACCTTTTGCATACGTATTGTCGTCAGAGCAGAAGGGTATCCGATGTGATAGCTGCTTGGGAAGGTACATTTTATTACTTAATACTTACCTTAATCAGCTTTTACGGTTTCATAATAAAAGTAACTTTTGAACTATATATTTCTTAAGAGTATAGCTAATTTTAGAAGGTGAGGCATTCTCTACTTCCAGTAGAATTGTGTATCATTAAAATATAAAAGTCCCACTTCTATAAATAAAAAAGAAACTATTTATACACTGTCCAATTGTTTATTTTCTTTTTGACAGCTCATGCCTATGAATTACTGTTTTTCTTCTTCAATATAATGTTCTACAATAATGTCGTACTTTATTAATGGGAAACACCCACTCAGTAAAGTGCCCTGTGCACAAACAACCACTGATTAGAAAACAGGTCTTGAAATAACATAAATCAATCATATGAAAATATTATATATTAACACATGGAAAATAAATTGCGAACATGATTATTCTTGCCTATAACTCGCCTAGGTTTTACTAAAATTTTTAAATGGTTTGACATAATGAATGCACCATTAGATGAAATAAAACTTGATTATTATTTCAAACCAAATTGGTATTAAACACTGATTACGAACTGTCAAAAAGAAAAAAAAACGAATGGACAGGGTATAATTGTGCAAATAGTAAACTTAGTAACTTAAAAGCAACCTTTTTACTAAACATCAATCTCTTCCAGTCAACCTTTAGGTGAAAAAGGAAACCAATATACTGATGATATGAAGGGTAGTACACAAATGCCTATAATTACTAAAGAAACATTTATAATTAATTGTATTTTTTAATTGGGACTCAAGTAGCCTTGTGGTAAGCAAGGGGAAGTCCAAAAGTGCCGGCAGCTGGAAAAAGATTCAGTATATGATTGCGTCTGTCTTCTTGCTCGAATCTGTTCTACCTATAATCATTTTAATGCCATTAATCCTGAATTAGATATATTTTATGACTCCTCTAAGATTTTCATAGTTAAGCTGCTGAAACAATTTGAAAAAAATAATGATATTTTGTAGACACTATGAGTTATTTTAAGTATTGCCTTTTTATTTTTGTACTTTAAGTTTAATACCTTTTTAATAGTCTCATTAGTATTTTTCGTTAATCATGTTTAGTTTTAGTATTGTTTTTTTTGTTTTCTTACAAATGTTGTGTATACTTGTAATTGGCAGACATACCCATTTTAAATGATATAATATTAAGTTACCATTGATGTATATGTTATGCTATAAGTTTTTTTTATTGTGACACGACATCTGACCTCGACCCCCCTGATGATAAGCAAGAGGAGGTCCAAGAGTAACGACGACTGAAAAAACCGAGTTAGTTCCCGGCTACCTTAGCCGCCGTCATTATGCCGGCCTAAGGTGCTTCTTCACGCATCGCTTGAAGGATCCAAGGTCATAGGATGGAGAGAACACATGAGCTGGCAAAGCATTCCACTTGTCAATTGTTCTATGAAGAAAAGACGCACCGAACTTTTTAGATCCACTGCTGATTCGATCGATAGAATGTGTATCTTTTAATAAATAAATAAATAGTCATCTAATTCTTGAGCCTAATGTATTTCTACTCGTAATTCCATAAATTTCAGGGGCAAGGTGTTAAAGTGCTCGGGATGCCAGTTTGTGCATTACTGCGGCCGGGAGTGCCAGCGAGAAGCTTGGAATGAACACAAGGTGAATGTCAGATGCAATGTATTTGTCTAGAGGGCTTTTATATGGCTAACTGCCATTTCCTGCACAGACAATGTATTCTGTAAAAATAAAATCTATTAAAAGAGCATGAGACATTATAGTATTTATAAACACATCTTAGTATATTTGTATAGTATATCGACGGTTTCCGGGCTATTTGTTTTAAGCGACATTTTGACCGATATTGACTTATATACATATTCGGAATCAGCGATTTTTTTTGCGTCGACTGAGTCGACTTTGATGACGATCAGAGTACTTTTTTGGCGCTTCAAACAATGCCATTTTTTGGGGCGATCCGAAATTTCATTGTATGAACCGACGCGAAATATGTCCTTTTATATAGAAAGTGTACTTGAGCCACAAAAGTTTTTATTGCTTATTTACTTAAGCGTTTTTGCCTTACACACAAATCATCCTAACGGGTCATTTAAAGCGTTTTTCCTGAAGTTACATTCTATAGGTGATGTTTGTTAAAGCATTACACCTTCCTCAAAAAAGATATAGTCATGTCTCTTAAAACATTTAGCCTGAATCCCAAATTGGTATGCAATGTCGCTTAATTCATTTCGCTTGAATCTGTTTTTAGTGAAAAAAGGCTATTAAAACATTTCGCCCTGTAGTTGAAACAGTCTTTAAATGGCAAATAAACCTTTATTCCTAAATCGGTAAATTTTTGATTGGTCGCTTCAAACAAATTAAATCTACAAGTACTAGTACTTCATTCATTTTTCCTATACTGATTACATTGAAAACTTTACATTCAGACACTGCAAATTTTGTATGAATCGTTGTACCAAATGTCGGTTAAAACAGAACATTTTCGCCGCTCGCGTCTATAAAACAAGCAAGTTTTTATACTATACCTCCCCGAACGGGCGCTTCAGTCTACACCATACCGTGCCATATACAATGTGTCCCAAAATTCAACGATAAAACTGCAACAGAGGGTGGCCCTGGTTATGACTAGACGAGAAAAAAAATTGAAAAATGTCCATTGTTTTTTTTTAAGTTACGAAAAACATGTAATTTTTTCAAAAATTTACATCTCATTTTTAACTACCATGAAATTTTTTAAATATTTAAAATATTTTTGATTTATTTTTTGTATCAGTAAGCTGAATATATCTGCTATTTATCACAATCCAAAATAATGCCAGGTCAGTCCAGTTTGCAGATCACTTAATCGAGTCCAAAAGCCAATCCAAAATTCGTCAGTACGAAAGCCAATTTAATGCGTAACGGTGCACAGTAAACAAAGGAACAGAGCATACTGACTGATAACAGCAACTTCTCTACTTGCCCCATTGTTATATTCAAAAATTAACATCTGTCTATCTCGCTCTAACGTAAAATCTCTTTTTCTCTCTCTACTTTTAAAATGATATTGACTAACAAAAACCTGTTTTGATCCCATAGTAAAAGTGATTAATTTAAACAACAATTTTATGAAATTTGGTTCTTGTTTAGAAATACCACTCGTATTTTCTTATGTGGCTACTTTTCCTAGAATATTATATCATTTTAGAATCTTGATTAGTTGCGTCATTTTTTGATAAAACTTGCCATTGTAGTATTCATACTTTTTTTTTCAACCACGATGAGTAAAATACTGAAAGTAAAAATCTTTCAACATTTTTAGGAAAAAGTGTAATATAAATCATTTTTATGTAAAAACTATATGTTTACTGGGGTTTTCAAGGATTGTAATAAATAGCAGATATATTCAGCTTACTGAAACAATAAATAATTCAAAAATATTAAAAAAAATGTTTTCATGGTAGTTAAAAATGTCAGATGAGATAGATGTAAGTTTTTGAAAAAAATAAATTTTTTTCGTAACTAAAAAAAACAATGGATAATTTTAATTTTTTTTGTTCTTGACTAGTCATGACCAGGGCTACCCTCTGTTGCAGTTTTATCGCTAAATTTTGGGACACATTATATGCCAAAGTGATTCTTATTGAGTATATTTGTATATATTTTTAATACGATATTTGAATAACATTATGTAAATAAATAAAAAATGGTAATTATTAATAGTTTTGTTTTATTAGTTTTAATTTTATTATTGAAACAACAAAGAGTTATTTCCCTTTTAACCAAAGTATTATTATGTTTTAACCGACTTTTTTTTTTAAATTTACGAATTTATTGTCATTTCAAACAATTACTTTTTAAATACTATTTGTCTCTTTAGTCATTTATCCTGTACCTCAACTGTGTTTTACTAGTCGTATAAACTAATTTGCCTTTTTCTATTTTATTTATCGCGTTGTAATTGATGCAATTAGCCTTACTCTAAAAAAATACAAAAGTTAAACTTAAAGCGTTTTGCTTGAATCTATTACGTGCAACATTTGGTGCTTAAATCATTTAGCCTGCATCTACAAATTAATTAAGTATGGGCGTTTTGTATTAAGCGACAATTATATCTGCTAATAGCGCCTTTTTAAAAGAAGTATCTTAATCAAATTATGGGGAATATGATATGAAAATAGATAAATTTTACTTTTTTGTAAATAAACCAGGTTTCAAAAAGTTATGAATTTTTTTCTGGAAATCAAAACTTTAAATCGCTCTCCTGTAAAGTTTTAAAAATGTCGCTTAAAACAAATAGCCCGGAAACCGTCGATATGTACATATTTGTACAATTTTTTTTTATTGTGACTCGACATGACAGTACCCACCTGTTTTAAGCTGAAATGCAGTCCATGAATGGAGGTGACTGTCACATACAGTTCAATAACTGTGGTAGCAGTCACATCCACCATGCCGGCCTAGTTAAAACCGGCAACTTACATATTGATCCTAAAATGCGATTGTCACTTTTACAAATTCCAGTGGGAATGCAGTAATTTAAAGAGAGTGTCACCCAAAGTAATACCTGATGCTGCGCGTATGATGGCAAAAATTATTCATAAATTAAGTAAAAGTAATGGTTTGACTTATCAGGCATACTACACAGCTAATTCATTTAGAATGTGGAAGGATTTGATGTCTCGTAAGTACACATTTAATTAATTGGATTCAATAAAATTGTCACACCTTTTTCCCGAAGCACAGTAAAAATAAATGAGTATTGCAGGCAGATGACAGGCGTGGTCAATTTGTTAGCACACCAGTTTTGTTACGCATAAAGTAACAGGTTCGATTCCCGGTCGGAACAAATATTTGTTTTATAGCTTTTATTTGTAATATATTAAATATTGAAAATATTTGTTAATAATAAAAAAATGCTTAAATGGTCTGGTTATCAGAGTGGTAGGTCAGTCTGCCAATCCGGGGTAGTGCCACCACTTAAAAGTATACAGTCCGTGAAGTGATTTAGTCGCGGATGTGACTGCTACTTACAGTTATTGAATTGTAGTAGCAGTGACATCTATTCATGGACCGCACTCAGGCTTAATAAGTCACAATAAAAATGTTTTATCATGGATACATGTCATTTGCATATCACCCATTCAAAAGTGCATCTACTATATATACACTTAATTTATAATTATAGATTATTCTGACTTGAAAGCGGATAAGAAGAGAATGGACCATTTTACTACCCTGGCTGTTGTGCTGAATGACTTTTTAAAAGATACAACAACTGTACCTAATACTGTGGAATTGTTGGGACTGTATGGCAGAGTAAGTACATATGCAAAGTATATATAATTTTAAAGTGCATTTCTATAGTATCAACACAAGACAATTTCATGTAAGTCACTGCTGGACTTAGACCTCCACAGCAGATTTATCTTACAGTATATGAGAAATATACTGTAAGATAAATAGGACATCAAGCTATATTAGGACATGTAAATATTTATGAATGTCTTTAGCTAAAATCGGCCTAAAAAGATACATGAATTGTCATATCCACAGGGATATAGGAGTTACACTTGATGATGATAATAATGATGATGATAACAGGAACATTGGCTGGAACAATGAAGTGCTATTGACTCATTTAACAGGTTTGTTGTCGATTCAGGATGACTATTTGTTAAGGAAGAAGGTCTGTTATTAAGTCAAAGTTGTCCTTAAGCCAGGTCCGTAGTTCTTGCCAAATTCTTTGTCCACAAAGTCCATTCAATAAGTCAAAGTTGTCCTTAAGCCAGGTCCATAGTTCTTGCTAAATTCTTTGTCCACAAAGTCCATTTATCAAGTCAAAGTTGTCCTTAAGCCATTTTCAAATTAGAACTCATTTCCTAAATCGTAGTTATTGCGCCTAAATTAAAACTCACTCGCAATCTTAAGTTGAATTAACAAGAAATTTTTAATATCATATAAATCATAAGTATGTAACATGTATTGCTTGTTCCTACATTAATGTATGGAAGTAATATTGGGTGTGGCAGAAGAGGCATGAGAGTAAAATTAACGCTGTAGAAATGCGGTCGTTAAGGAGTGTATGTGGAGTGACGATTGCGGATAGAATAAGGAATTGCACAGTGCGCGATAGATGTGGTTTGAATGAGGATGTAGTGACAAGGATTGACAAAGGAATGCTATGATGGTTTGGGCAAATGGAAAGGATGAGTGAAAGTAGATTGACGAAAAGAATTTATAAATCTTATAAAGGAGGGTGTTTGCCGACCAAATTGGAGACATCCTTAAGAAAGCTAAATTGCCTAGTGTCCAAAACCGTAGAGCTTGTAAGAAGAGAATTTTGAATGTGAATGAAGCGAGAGAGTTGTGGCAGGTGGCGTTCCATTGTCTCTGCAGGAGAGTTCCTCTGTCTCCTGTGGGAAAAAGGTGTGACAATTTGATTGATTGGTTGTATTGTATTGCTTGTATCACCGCACAAGCAATTGTTTTATTGTTAGTGTAATGGATTTTGTACATGTGTTTTTGTTATTTGCTGTGTTATTTGAGTGTTGGAGAGGTCGAGAACTATTTATTAGTTCTCGACCTCTCCATCACTAAACCTGAAACAACTATTTTGCTTTCCTTTACATCCGTAATTTTCTATTAATTAAAAAAAAACGTTTTCAGATGGTAATAAACAGCTTCACAATACTGGATGTTGACATGAACTCTATAGGGACTGGTGTGTACCTCGGTGCCTCAATCATAGACCACAGCTGTAATCCCAATGCAGTTGCAACATTCGACGGGAAGACTATTTATATTAGAGCTACCGAACACATGCCTACACTGGATTGGAAACAGGTTATTCGCTACCTTTTAGACACTATACAGTCCACGAGGCCTAAGCTGGGTTTTTCATTTGTGACCTCAGCCTAAAGCGCAACGCGTCCTTTATTCTTTTACATTTTTATCCTAAGCTACTAATGTACTTATATTATAGAAACCGGAAAACCAATGTACATATCAAATATACATTGGTACTGGCAAGTACCAGTAAAAGGCGACCGTGGTGTAGGGGCAGTGCAATGGTTACACAAACCGAGAGCACGAGTTCGAAACCACCCACCGGTACCAATGTATCTTTGTTATATGTACTTTGGTTGTCCTGTTTCTATGATACAAGCACTAGTAGTTTAGTATAGAAATGTGACCGTTGCACTACCACTACACCACGGTCGCTTGCAACTTAACGTCAGGGTGCTGTCACATGTGGAACTATAATAATTAGTACGCGAGTTTGATGCTTTTGCCATTACTAGCTAATTACGCAACTATCAATCAATCAAATTGTCACGCTTTTTTCCACAGGGATAGGCAGAGACAATGGAGCGCCACTTGCTACGATCCTGACACATCTCCCTCGCTTCCTTCACATTCACAATTCTCTTCATACAAGCTCTATGGTTATGGGCACTAGGCAACCTAGCTTTCTTGGAGATGTCTGATTTTGTTGGCAGAGACAATGGAGCGCCACTTGCCACGATCCTGACACATCCCTAGCTTCCTTCCTATCCACAATTCTCTTTATACAAGCTCTATGGTTATGGGCACTAGGCAACCTAGCTTTCTTGAGGATGTCTCCGATTTGGTTGGAAAACCTGCCAGCCTGCCAAACTAACACTCGCATTATGTTTTTAGGTTCGCATATCATATTTGGACCTAATGAAGACACCGTGGGAACGTCAGACGGAGCTGAGGGAGACATATTACTTTCTGTGCCAGTGTGACAGGTGCTTGGGTATGCTTTAGATGTGAACTAATTGTTTTAGTTGATATTATTTGGATGATTGAGATTAATTTGACAAATCTAAACTAATATAATAAAGTAATGAAGTTTGTCAAAGAAGCGAGGGAATTAAACGGATCCAGTTGTCGGCGCTTTTGCATCTTCCCTTGCTTACCATCAAGCAAGTCGAGGTTAGGTGGTAATAAAATAAGCCTTGAATAGTTTACGTTGAATAATTGTTTTTTTTTTATTTGACACAAATACTGCGTCCAAATAATATCACAATGTCGTACTCTCCTTCCTAGTTAATAGCATTACAATCCTTTTTGTTTTTAATTACAAAATTCAATGTTCACACTATATCTGTAAAAAAGTAAATGTATGAGCATGTACACCATAGCATGTACTATTAGGATAGGATCTCACGGTGCGATTTGGTGTCGGGCCCGCACCCATTCAAGGCTCGTATCTGCCGTAAGATATAAAAATGTATAGGTACAATCCCTCAAAGCATTGAGGGATTGTAGGCTGCTTCGCCAACGGATTTTATCTCAAATCTGCCTCCAAATGTGTAGGTTTAAATAAAAAAAAACGAGAGCCCTCCATTTTGTTACTTTTTAGGTTGAAACAAAGTTGAAGCGAACAGGATGCAAGAGATGCGGTTTATTTTTGTTATTTATTATCAATAACCAAAAAACATTTTTCTTCGTTTATTCATTAAAAAGTTTTTTTAAGTTATTCTTATATTTTAAAAAAGAATGGCCTTCTATTTATTTTAAATAATAATCATGTATAGATGAATTCTTATTTTATTTACCCTCTTTGTAGGGTTTTGTAATATAAAAGTTGAATTTATTTAAAATTTGTTTTTAATATCTTTTTACAATGACAAATTACAGATGAAAAACAGTTGAATTATTTACACGGAGCAAAATGTCCTAACACAAAATGCGAAAAACCCATTTCTATTGAGTGGAAAGAAAACTGCGAACTCGTTATACGGGAGCAAAAACAAAACGCACAAAATGCTAATTTATTAAATGGCAACACCGAGGGCGGAGATGACGTCACCCAAAACTGTAATGAAATTGTAAAAGAAGTGGTACATTGCAATGATTGTGGAACAAAGATGTCTGAACGTCAAATAGAGAGCTTCAGAAATGTTATGGAGTTCACTGAGTTGCATTTGCAGAACATGAAACATGCTTCAATATCTTGTATCCTTTTTATTTATTTAGGTTCATTATTGGGTAATAATAGTTCAATAGGTTTATTCGATGATTGTTATAAAGGACATCATTCATTTTGTATGGGTACTTGGGCTTAATTGTATTAACAGTTTAATATGCATTTTAAAATAGTTTGATGTACGAAGATTACAATACAATAGAAATATATCCTTTATGTTGCATTGTTTAGGTGTGCAAAATGATCATGTTGTTGTGTCAGGAGCGTGGCAAGTGGCTCTCCATTTTCTCTGACTATCCCTGTGGGAAAAGGGCGTGACAATTTGATTGATTTTACATTTTTTTATTATTCCGACGTTTAATTTGTTTAATTCAATGTTCGCGCAAATTCTAAGATAATAATTAAAATGTTAGGAGTAATATATATTTTCTTTAGCATAACAATCAGATGTGGATGTATGCAAATATTGTTTGGAGAAGCAGCAAGGTGTACTTCATCCATTGAATGTAATGTTCGCGCAAACATTAGACCATGCGTTCGATGCGTTCATACAAATGCAATTGTGGAAACAAGCATGTGAATGTGCTGTACAATTGCTGCCATGCTTCAAGTAAGTGTAGTTTAGCATCTTGTTGACCGTATCGACAGTCGAACTCAGGGCCGTCTTAAGCATATTCAGCGCCGGGGTTCGAAAGTTTTTCTCGCGTATTTCGTAGGTACCTATCGAAATTTATGGCGGTCGGCATGCGCCCCCTAGGACTCTGCGCCCGGGTGCACCGCACCCCTTGAACCCCCGGGTAAAGACGGCCCTGGTCGAACTAAAAGGTTCGGTGCATCGTTTCTTAGTAGAACAATCGACAAGTAGAATGCTTTACCAGCCCATGTTTTCTCTCCATCCTATAACCTTGGATCCTTCAAGCAATGCGTGAAGAAGCACCTTTGGCCGGCATAGTGACGGCGACTGGGGCAACCGTGAAGACTCGGTATTTACAGTCGTCGGCACTTTTGGACCTCCCCTTGTCAGGCGGGTCGAAGTCAGATGGCGTGTCACAATAAAAAAAACTGGGAAAATGGCGCTGCACTAAAACTTCTTACTTTCAAAAGGACATATCTCTTTTTTAATTTATTTATCATCCCAATGATCTTTAATAACATTTTGGTTTTAAATAAATTATTTCTCATAGCTTTATGACTTTATCTAAGTCACTTTATAACCGTTATGACTTTGGTCATTCTGTTTATATGATACAAGCACTTTAGTAGCTTGATACAGAAATGTAAATTTTAAAAAAAGCATGTGTTTAATAAATATTGATGTTTTACAGATACTATTATGGAGACTTCCATCCTTTGGTAGGTCTGCTACATCTCAAATATGGGAAGATATTATTACTACAAAATAACGATTTGGGCGAAGCGAACAAACAATTGAGGCTGTCGCAGGAAATTATTAAAGTGACTCATGGGGAAATACATCCTTTGTATAGAGAGGAATTGTTACCGTTGTTAGCTGAGGCGATGATGGCGTGGCAGTGTGACCAATGAAAAAATGTTATCCTCCTTGATGTACAGACGAAAGTTTTATTTTGTCCCCATCTAAGACAAGACAAGAATAAGATTCGCTTGGTATCGATATATACCATGCAAAATGGTATCCAAATTAAAACTCCCGTCTGTACCTACAATTGTTATTTTGGAATGGATTAAAACGGGTCTTAACGTGTGATAAATTACCATATGATGGATACCAAGTCCATCAACCGTGTAGAGAACTGTTGTTTGTATAGTGTTGCCAGCTTGATAAAATCTAACCAGTTTAAATATTTTACACCAGAGCCTGATCTACTTAACTATGCCACTGATCGTATCGTTGATATTGTTATTATTCTTAATACCCTCGAAAGAAATAGTGCTCAAAAACTTAGTAAGGTGTTATTTTTTAAATGTCGTACAAATTTTATTTATAATAAGAAACACTGTGATACCTATGCAATAAATCAAAATTAACGATTTTGACAACACAAATACTCTCCCATAAAAAAGGTATATAAAAATGCCTTAAGAGATCATTTGAAAGAAACGAATTAGGCAATTTTAGAGCAAACTGCAGAATTCGATAATTGAATTCTGCCTGATGGTAATCAATCAAGGGAAAATCCAAGAGTGCTGACGACTGTAAATATAGTTTACTGTTGCCTCAATCGTCGTCACTATGCCGACCAGATACAAATACATTTATTTACCTTAGAACACCTGATGGCCTATTAGCCTATGTTTAATAGGCTAGCTGATTCCATAGTAAAGTCACACTGGACCTTATACTGAGCGAAAAGGCGAACGTGATGTACTGAGAGCCCTGGTTTAAAACCATTGCCATTTGGTGCCAAACCAATGCATCTTTCAAATTACTATATGTTGATATAGGCCTAGCGCCCATAAACGTAGAGCTTGTATGAAGAGAATTGTGGATTTGAGGGAGTTGTTTCAGGATCGTGGCAAGTGGCGCTCCTTTGCAGGCTAGCCTATCCCTGTGGGAAAAAGGCGTGACAATTTGATTGATTAATGTTGATATAATAATTTGGTCGTCATGTTTCTATGATACAAACACGTTTAGTAGCTTAGTATAGAAATAAAAAAATGTCTGTGTGTTGAGGATCAGTTTCGGAATTGGCTGCTGTGTTCATTTATTATCTCTTTACTAGATTTGTCAAAATAGCAGTATCAGAAAAATAAAATGTGTTTAAAATTTTCACATTTTAATTCGATTTACACCTATATTTGAAATTCTCCTAAAATACACTTTGGCGTTTAACCTAAATATAATTAAAAATTTGATTTTGATATTATTGATCCATCTTGCAAAATCATTGATATTTTGATTTTATAATTATAAGTTATAAAATTAACCTTTAACGCACATGTTCTAATCAATGTAATATTTTATTACTGTCAATTATAGATTTATGAAAAAGCAATAAACTTAAGGCTGAAAAATAAGCAATATCTTATTTATTTAATAAAGACAAAATATTATTGAAACTATTTATTTGTTTTATTTCATTCTTTCCTTTATTAGGGCTCTTTATAACATGACGGCTCTCCGCCTGATGTTAATCTAGAGTGCGGTCCATTAATGGAGGCGACTGCTACTACAGTTAAATAACTGCAAGTAGCAAACGCATTCACTATGCTGGCCTAGTTGGAATCATCAACTTGCAAACAGATCCCGAAACGCAAGTTAGTTACTTCATTGTAAGAGGGTATATTTTATAAATAAAAGAGAAATAACTCCTGTAGTCCTGTATATGAATCGCCCTCTAATTAAAATTAAATACAATAAATTCTAAGAAATCGACGCAGTATATAGTAGTATGTGATGATGAAGTAAGTCACTCGAAATAATTATCAAATTCGATTTCAAAATACAACCGTCTTTGCAACCCGCTCTAAGCTATCTTTCCCATATATTTACTCGCATAGTGCCATCGCCGTTTTATATTCCGTTCTCATTTGTCAAAATAACACCCTAATATTCAGCTCTAAAAAGTAGCTATCGATATATTTATTTGAATATTTTCTGTTAATAAAATTATGTTACATGGTTAGATTTTTAATTATAGACCAGCGTCTATAATTAATAATACTCTTTATTGTTATTAATATTCTACTATTATATATATACGATATAGAAGCGTCGTCAGTAATGTGTTCGCATAAAATAGTAAATCTATGTTATATTGCCAGATGCACCCGAATTTTTCGCCCCCTTTGAAATTTTTTCTATGCAAATAGATAAATAAGGACGGGATAATAACAATAGATTTAACACAATAGCATCCTCGGGAACAAAACCGGAATTTCGCGAGCTCCTCAGTTAGAAAAAAGGCCGTGTCCAACTAAACAAAAGATGTTTACGAGTTTATCCAAATAGCATACATAAGGACTGCGACCAGCGCGGTAGTCTGTCCGGTAGGGATAGTGATACTGAGCACAAACTACAGCGAGTACTAGATACTGCGATTGGGAAACGAGGAATTAGGCTTGAACAACGAGAGCTGCGGCTACGATATAACTTCGAGGAAGATATAAAACGGATTTGGCGTGATAAATGGACTTTGACTGTGTGTTAACGTCTGGGATATTTGAATTGTGCAAATAAAGCACTTTTTCAACAAAATTGCCATTTGATCCTTAAGAACCCCGTAGAACTTCACAATTGTTAAAAAAGAGTAAAAAAAATCAGCTTGTAAGTAGTCGATTTCAACTAGGCCGGCATAGTGGGTTTGACTGATACTTACAGTTATTTAACTGTAGTAGGAATGACCTCCATTCATGGACCGCACTATAACTCAACAACAGGCGTGATGCTGACATATGTAAGTATATTCACTCAAAAAATTGCTATTTTAATTTCTTTAGGCGCTAAATGGAAAAAAAAAAATTCTTTAAGATTTGTATGTCAGTTAATTTAAACAAAGAGAGTTAATTATTTGTTTAGATTTACAATTTACTCGCCATTCTTGTACACACCCGGCAGAAAAAAGAGCTCGGACTTGTAAGCTGTGCAGTGAAGGGTTCTGCAGATTAGAAGAGCGCTAGAAGACAGCGGCGGAAGTCTGTGCATATATAGAGTATTGCAAATAATTAATATTTTAAAATATATACACTTTCGAAAAATAAGTTGACAAAACAAGTTACTGCGCAGCTTGAATGTCAGCGCTCTACTTTTTATCTGCCGGGTTATATCAGAATGGCAGCTCACTCAACGGATAACTACGATTTAATAGAGGTACAATAAATTATATTTTAGGTTCACATTACTTTCATAATAACGCCCGGCGGGCTTATTATGTATCTTGCAGAAGCAACGCGACAGGCGTGAATTGCACAATAGTTGCTGTCAAACATCATTTTCGTATTACATATCAGCAATAGCAACACGACAGGCGACAATCGATTGTGATCCCTCTGCTGTGCGATCGGGGAACTAAAACTGCATCAACGCTCTTGTTATACGTCAAAATTGGTATTATGTATGAGTTGCGACAGCAACGCGACAGCGGACACTAAGCAATTTGATCTGTCAAATAGCAACAACCCATGCCCTTGTTGTTTACGTAGATTGATATCGTATAAAGGTTTAATATAACTCTTTTCGACAACATATAAAGTGAGTAATGTTTTGATAAATGATATGAAATTGTTAACAAGTGTACTTCGATCAAATATAACGTCTCGTAACGTTTTTTTAGAGTACCAAGACTTTCGCTATGGCTTCTGCTTTTCTGATTATGGAGGCATTGAAATCAGCATAGAAGTTTACGACGCAGCTTGAGAAACAACGCCAGATCTATGGAGCTTTCTAACTTCAGTGACCAATACAGATTGACAAAAGAATTGTTCGCTAAATTGTGCACTGAACTTGCGCTACTATTGCCTCAATCACGCAGGGGAACAAGAGCGTATGTAGAATGCAAAGTAAGTTACTTATTTTATCCATACATATTGCAAAAAGACTAATAATATTAATATTCAATGCAAATCTTGTACTAAATTTAAGTATTACATGGTTCAAAGTAATAAATGCTACTCATGATGCTTACATTTGGAAAAAATCAGAAATTAATAGTCATATGCAGCAGCTCCATCAAAATGGTGAAAGTGCTGGTTTCTCAGTGTGTAATATCAGTTTACTTTGAACTACTGTAGATTCTAATGCATAGGAATCCATTTGTCAAATTTTTCATCCACTGAGGTCATAATTAGTAATGTATAATTATATAAACATTATTAATTACCACAGTATAGTTGTACCGCCTAATAATAATCTATTATTTACAATTATTTTCAGGAGATTCTGGGGACCCATTGAGGCTGTGGTTTCTGACACCGATAATTCATGATGACCCGAGAAGTGCAGAAGAACTTTATACAGATGTTCATGGCAGAGCCTGAGACATTGTTGAGCGGTGAATAGAGGTGCTAAAATCCCATTGGCGGTGTCTGCTGTCACATAGAGTGCTGCGTTATATTCACCATGTTGTGGCAAAGATTATAAATGTGTGCGCTGTGCTGCACAACATTGCCAACAGGCACAGGCTCCCTGTGCCTGAATTAGCAGTGGACGATGCTCAAAGAGAAGCAGACATTCGGGTAGCCAGACAATTATGAGGAAAATCAAGAGCTTGAACAAGGCAGGCAACAGAGGCAAATTATTGTCCAACTTTTGTAGAGGAATATATAAATATATGACATATTTAGGTGTTTTATGTTTATTTTTCCTTTATAATTGTCATAAAACTTTGTTAGCATCGTTTTGTCCACACATACAATACATTCTTTAATAAAATCTATATATTTCATGCCTCTGCATCAACATTCAAAAGACTTGCATCATGTAAGTTGGAACAACTCAATTTTAACAAAAATAAATTGTTAACACAATCTCTATGTAAATGGCAAATTAAATTAAATAAAATTTATTGGAATTATGTATAGGTATATTAAATCATAATTGTTTATATGTCGTTTTATTTTGTTTTTTTAAAATCAATCAAATTGTCACGCCTTTCTCCAACAGGGATAGGCAGAGACAATGGAACGCCACTTGCCACGAAACTGACACCTCCCTCGCTTCCTTCACATCCACAATTTTCCTCATACAAGCTCTACGGTTATGGGCACTAGGCAACCTAGCTTTCTTAATGATGTCTCCTGGGCCTGCCTTGTTTCCGTTCACATGAGATTTATAAATTCCTTTCATCAATCCACTTTCACTCATCCTTTCCATGTGCCCAAACCATCAAAGCATTCCTTTGTCAATCCTTGTCACTACATCCTTATTCAAACACACCTATCGTGCACTCTGCTAATCCTTATTTTATCCGCTATCGTCACTCCAGATACACCCCTTAACGACCGCATTTCTACAGCATTAATTCTACTCTCATGCTTTTTCTGCCACACCCAACATTCACTTCCATACATTAATGTGGAAACAAGCACCATATTATGAACAGCCACCCGTGACTTTTGGGACATTATTTGGCTGTTCATTATACTATCTATGGATGGCACTGTTACCCTTTTGCACTCCTCTCTCAATGCACTCTTCATCACACTTCCCATCCCTTGTAAACATACTTCTTAAGTAAACAAATTGTTTTACTTAACTTTGCATTATGCAAAAGGTTGCATTATGAAAAAATAAAAGTAATATAACATTTAAATTCAAAAACTAAATTATTTATTTAAATTATCTATCAACTTGAGCATTATTTCAGTGCATTCTGGTACATTCGGAGTTTATATTGGCAGCTTCCACCATGATCATTGCTGCATTGGCCAATTTCTTCTTAGCTGCAATCCGCCTTTCTTCCATATTCATAACCCAGGTGTGGCGCACTTTTGACTTATTACCTATAACATATATACAAGTAGTAAGGATAAAATAGATTTTAATCACTGTTTTATTAAATAATTGCAATAAAAAATGTTTTGAATTGAAATTGTGGCAGAGTGATTTGCCCTACAACTGGACCAAACTTTAGACTGACAGGTAATTAGTAAAACTGTCTGGCGCTTTACATTTTTGATAATCCCACATTTTGAATGTGTGGGGCAGCACAATCCTAAACTATCAAATGATTTATAATAATCTTATAATGATTTATAATAATAAATGAAATACTAACTTGTTTTACTCTTCTTAGTAGACTCATCAAAACAAAGTGATCTCTTTAGTTTGGGTCTAGAGCATTTTGCAGGACTACCAGTATCTAAAATGTATAATAATTCCAGGATTAGATTGCTTTCTGTTGTTATACAATTTTATATAGACACTATTCTTCTAACCATATGATGGTTGTATAATGAGAATTGTAAATGTGAAGGAAGCGAGGGAGTTGTGGCAAGTGGCACCTCATTGTCTCTGCCTATCCCTGTGGGAAAAAGGCGTGACAATTTGATTATTTTGATTTATTTTTCTAATGAATCTGTATTTCTAATAAATATTGTATTCCAGGCAGCATTCTCACCACATTTGAATTGTCTGGAGTATTTTCTTTGGACCTTGCACCAAGACCAACACGCTTGGTTAGGGCTGGATGAGTAGCCAAGTAATCCAAAAGTTCTTCGAGCTGCAGTTGCGACACACGGTGCTCCATTGTAAACTAAAAACAGTGACAATTAGTTTTAAATAGTATTACAACAGATTCTCATTAGAACATAGTAATCTATAAAACAAAAATATAAATATCTTTAAATACTTACATACTTTGTCTGTTACAACATCGATAGTTACAAACGAACGACTGCATTTTGAATGTTGTATT
The DNA here is from genome assembly GCA_905220615.1 of Tinea trinotella. Classification (NCBI taxonomy): domain Eukaryota; kingdom Metazoa; phylum Arthropoda; class Insecta; order Lepidoptera; family Tineidae; genus Tinea; species Tinea trinotella. Next base: position 12,680,991 of record HG992312.1, read on the forward strand.
TTGTTTCATATGCCTTTTGAAAGCCACTTAATAAACGATTTCTCTCATTTTTTATTAAATAAACGCTTAAGTTTCAACGAACACCATTATAAACAAAACACTTGACATTTCTGTATTAGTTCCACCTGTTGCTACTCGATTGCTAGTGGCGGTAGTGTTAGAGCTAAAAAGTGCATTTGACAACTAGCAGACGATTGCCCAGCAATAGCCATACATAATACGAACTTTTAAAGCGATTAGCAATCGATTGCGCGACAGCTGCGCGATTGTCGCTGTCTGCAAAATATCTGCTAATGATACATAATAAGGCCGCGGGTATTTTTTACAATACACGCGCCATCCTGATGTGGAACATTTTTTGGTCGTGTTATCGTTCTTTTATTTGACTTTAACCGTTGATATTTGAAAAATATTTTTTTCGTCTTGCAACACCTGCTTATTGGTACTTGTAAATTCTACGATCTTCATTATTTTGTATTTGTATAATATTAGTTACGGACTTGGGAGCAACGCTAGACAATAATTGTTATTATTATTTATTACTCAATTTCATTGTTTTATTCTTAAATTCATTCTCAAAAATAGTTTTGTGAACGTCAGTGTAATGGCTCAAACGTTTGTGTGTGTGGTGAAACTTGACAAATAGAATAGATATCGTATTTACATTTTACCAGCCGAGGAGAACAGTACATTAATTGTGTAAATATGTGTATCGAGTCGAAATATAATTTCTTTTAAAAAAATAATAACAATATTTGTTTGCGTTCCTAAATATAGTCGTACAAATAGAACTTTTCAAGTAACCTATTGTTGCGGATGTTTTGCGTTTTTTTGAAATTATATAAGAATACCTTCATTTATTTTATTATTTATACTATTTTCGGGTAACTAGTGAACTGAACTGAGCAGTGTTTGTCGGTTGATGTAAACATTTTGTGTTCATCATGTTCAATGAGTCGTATGAACGGAGACTACTACAACAATGCAGTCCCCAAGGCAAGAGGCCTTCAGTTTTGGTCAGACCAGAGCCCATGGACAGATTTATACCCTGTCGATTAGAAAATAATTGGCAAACAAACTTTCAAGGAAAACCTGGAGGTAAGTGGTCATATCATTCAGATTATTATAACTTCTGTAACTTTAATACTTATTTTGTTGTGTTGTGGATACAAGAGCTTGTGATAAATAGATTTCTATTTATTATTTTGTTTTCGATAATTGTCTAATATTAGACAGTTGTTCTATAGAAAATTGTTCTATAAACTTTAAAACTATATTGATTTTTTAGTAGTTTGCTTGTTTGCAAGTTGTTTGTAACTAGACTTTTTATTATAATGTATTACATTAGTAAGATTAATTCTTACCATTAAAGTAGTATATTTTGTCTATTAAGCACTATGGTCAATTTCAATCTTTGAATAAAGCAGAAATAGTTTAATGGTAAAGAAATATTCTAACAAAATTATAACCTTTAAATTATATCTAAACATTACTTTAGTTATCACTTAAGAAGCCAAGCATAAGGTTAATATTATTATTTTATGATCAAAAATAACAAGTCATGATACCACTCATCCTCTTTTTTATTTCCGATCAGTACAAAATTCTGTTACATATTGGTATTGTTATGTATGGGCTTGTTTTTGCACTTGACTCCTTTGCTGTTTCCTTGTGTGTAATCTGTTACATAGCATTTATATTTAAGAGACAATTGACCGCCACCTGTAACAATCCTGTCACTCTGATTTGGTCGGAAAATTCACATCAGATTTATAAATACCTTTTGTCAATCTGCTTTGACTCAACTTAATAATTTATCTTTTGTTTATAATAACTATCCATATTTTTACATAAAAATGGATAGTAACTCGGTTTGTTTTTGCTGTTGTCAAATTCATATAGTACCTCATAGATGTTCTAGTCTGAGGCTACATTATTATTATGTTTATTGCAACTTGATCTACTCTTGCTTTGCTTGATGGTAAGCAACCCCTTGCTTCGCCATGTCCTTGTCCAACGCTGGTTTTTCGGGTGCATTTGTAGCCTTCTTATTCCCATCCAGGCACATTTTAATCAATCAATCAAATTGTCACGCCTTATTCCTACAGGGATAGGCAGAGAATGGAGCCCCACTTGCCGTGATCTTGATGTAACTCCCTCGCTTCCCTCACATCCACAACATTTAATGTTGCCCTTAAAGGATCAAAGTTTACGTGATGCAAACACATCATAATTTTTGTAAATGATCCATCATATAGGAGACTGTGGTTTAGAGGCAGTTCAACGGTTATACAAATCCAGAGTAAACCGGTACCAATGTATCTTTGATATATTATGTACATTGGTTGTCCTGTTTCTATGATACAAGCACTTTAGTAGCTTAGTTTAGAAATATAAATAATAAATATTTCGCCTATATGATATATACATATATAAACGGTAACAACTTCCATGAAGTGACTTAGTGATGTTTCAGGATCACCATGATAATTGCTAGTTCCAACTAGGCTCGCATAGTTGATGCAATTGCTACTGTCAATTATTTTTTTATTTTATTGTGACTCGACATATGACAGCACCCCGCTTGATGTTAAGCCAAAGTGTGGTCCATGAATGAATGTCACTGCTACTACAATTCAATAACTGTGAGTAGCAATTACATCCACTATGCCAGCCTAGATGGAACCGGCAACTTACAAGCTGATCCCGAAACGTGACCAAATCACTTCACGGTCTGTATACTTGTAAGTGGTGGTACTACCCCGGAAAAGTAGTACCACCACTGATAAGTTGCGGTCGTCGCCATTCAGCTTAATATCAGGCGGAATGCTGTCATGTATTAAGCCACAATAAACTAAATCAAATAAAATAAAATCCATTAGCTAAGTAATGGTTATTAGTAATTCGAATAAAAAATATGCCTATTATGTTGGAATATTTGCTTCTGCATATGAAATTCTAATGACAATGAGTTTGCAAATAATGTTTTTTTTGAACAATAATTACCTATAGTCCGAAAATACTTTTTTTTGCCGCTACTAGCATAATATTCTTACAGCTGATTCTATTCAAAACACACTAATGAAAAATTTATTGCAATGTATTTTTTTTTTATATTTTGTTTATTATAAATTCTATTGTCTACTAGGGTCCATGAGTGCCAACGACTGAAAAAACTGACTCACTCGGGTTGCCTCAGTCGCCGTCACTATCCCGGACAATAATTATATTGCCACAACAAGCTGGATTGGTTGCACATTGATGTCTGCAAACAGCTATTGAATCTGCTATGCCGGCCTAATGGTAGCTTTGAACTGGAAAGTCTAAGTTTTTTTATTAAGTCAATATACGAGTACCTGCCGTGTTCTAAAATTGAATTGCTAATTTGGTGCTAACACTGATTTTATTCTTGAAGGGAAGTGTGTTTTTAACATAGCTGACCTTTTACACCCTTATTGATTCAGGAAGTTGTTACCGTTTTTTACGGCGTAAATTTTTATTAGTGTCGGCTGAAAAGTCCTTAGCCTAAGGTGTTGAGGATTTTTTGTAATTGAAATTTGAATTTGAGTTAACAATTTGAATTTAAATTCAAAATTGAATTGAAATTAACGAATAATAAAGTTTTATTGAATGCGTAAAATATAAAAAAAATTGTAAGACTATTTTACAGGTTTTTGATGTAAACATTTACTGTAATATTTTCTCAGATCTTTTATTGTTACCGTTAACCATTAGGGCTTCCGATAATATTTGCTTAAATTTATTGTATTGTGCAATAGCATGTTTAAGGCGATAGATCGCATCAAATTCAGTTTAGGCTGCCAAAACATTGTGTTAATTACCATAGAGTCTGTATGAAGAGAATTGCAAGAGAGTTGTGTCAGGATCGCAAAAAGTGGTTCTCTGGCGTCTCTGCCTATCCTTGTGGGAATAAGGACGTGACAATTAATTATTATGAATAATTCAATTTGGGTACGTCATAGACCAAAATCGTATTAAGTATGACCGTTTAAAATCACTTACTAATTGTAGAAAAGTTTTTTTAAAAGCTATTGTTTTTTTAGGTCATGACTAATTTTGACGAAGTTAGTCATGTTGATGCATTAAATATTTTTAGAATTAGGGTATTTTAGGATAATTCCCTCTCTTCCCTATAACCACTTAATGTTGTTTTTATGAAATATTTTGATAAAATTAGCTTTTATGACAATGGTTGTTCTAAATAATATTTTAGGTATCTCTTGTGGTTTATATATCATCCCTTAAAATACATAGAGAGTTATGGATTTGGAGGTAATAGAGAACTAAAACACTAAAATAGTTGGTGAACTAAAACACCAACCAACTATCTAACACCTGGGACCCCATAATACACAAACTGAAGTCCCAAGTCCAGCAAACTGCCAAACCAGATGACACCGTCAGTTATTTTTGCTAAAATTTGAAATAAACTGGGAACAGAAAAAAGAAAAAACAAAATGAAAACATCAAGCGGGGTAGTTTTGGAAACAATAACAGCATCAACCAATAGGACGACCAACACCTCAGTCTCTCCGTGACCACGATGGCTGCAAAACTCTCGAAACGTCGGAATAATAAAAAAATGAATTAAACAAATTTTATGCGGCTTACTATCGCGTTTATTTTGGTTTTGATTTTACAATTTTTTATTATTCCGACGTTTCGAGAGCTTTGAAGCCATCGTGGTCACGGAGAGACTGAGGTGTTGGTCGTCCTATTGGTTGATGCTGTTATTATTGCATCAACCAATAGGACGACCAACACCTCAGTCTCTCCGTGACCACGATGGCTGCAAAGCTCTCGAAACGTCGGAATAATAAAAAATTGTAAAATCAAAACCAAAATAAACGCGATAGTAAGCCGCATAAAATTTGTTTAATTCATTAATCAATGTTCGCGCAAAATCTAAGAAAATACTAATAAAAAAATGTAAAATCAAAACCAAAATAAACGCGACAGTAAGCCGCATAAAATTTGTTTAATTCAATAGAGAACTACTATATCAGAATATATCTCAAAACGTTTTGTAAATCATACTGATAAGGTTTAGGAACTGAAAGAGACGACAAAATCTTTTTAATGGGCAATAATGATCTTAATTAGCCCTTTGCAGCCGTCGCGTCGCTCAGATTTTCCTATATTCTTAATTCCTGTCTTGATAGTACTTAGTCCAATGCCCTATAGTTTTTGAAGCGGAACTTTCTCGTGTTCAATAGGTTGTACTTACTTAGTCGCGTGTTTATAGGGATGAGGGCATTCACTTCAATCAGGGCATGCTTAGCTGAGCATAAGGATCTTACCTTAGTACTTTTGTGTGTGCCTGATTAGGACTCGTGATGGTAGATCGTAAAGTTAAACCTATATGGTTTTATCCTATAGGACGAACATGTATAGTTGTCTTTGTAGTCTTAGGATTAGATTTGTGTAAGAAGTATTAAGTTGAAACGTGTTGTCGTCTTGTAAATATGTTTTTTTTTTGGAGTCCTAAAAATATGTCTTATATTTATATTGACATGTGTGACATTAGACCGTAATTACCTGACCGCGATCTGTGAAGTAAGGCTCCTTCAGGCTCGTGGTGTTGCTGAACGTTTTCAACAGAGTCTCAATTGACATAAATCACAACATCGAAATGGCGTGTCGACGATCGGTCAGTCAAAGTCACATTTTCATACTAATCGGTATTCCGGTAGTATAAAAATCACTTAGACATACAGTGGCTGGTCGTCCACGCGTCATTTCGATTGTGATTTGTGAGAATTGGGGCCTTTTTTTATAGATAATTATGAATACTTAAATAGAATTGACTGAATTCAATGCTAAATATTTATACAATTTTTTTCCATTATATTTATAATTATTAACTAATTATGAAAAATAGACGTAGTGACAAGAATTGTGATGGGTTTGGTACGTTGGTTTGGGCACATTAAAATGATGGATGAATAGAAGTTGACGAACGGAAAGATCTACTAGAAGATTGATCCTTGATCAATTCGCTGACATTCTTAAATATCATTGAGGATGACGAGTTATTCTCTACCACCCAAATCTTGCAGTAAATGCACTAAAATGGTGTTCACCTTATTTAACCTATCTCCTGTATGCATGTATATTTATAAATTTTATTATAAGGGTTAATTATAGATGATTGGAACAGGTATGTGGCTTCTGGACCGTGGCATATAAATACTAAAGGGCTAGACCATCCAGGCTTGCCTTACTACGTCGTCCGTGACGTACTGCTTTACATAGTAGTAAAAAAATACTTGTGTTATATGATTTGTGTATACGTTTTTACTTTAATTATTTGCTTAAATTTTTTTAATGGTTTTTTTAAACCCGATTTCTTACATGTGTTCTCTCCATCCTATAACCTTGGATCTTTCAAGCGATGCGTAAAGAAGCACCTTTGACCGGCATAGTGATGGCGACTGAGGCAGCCGTGAACTGACTCGTTTTTTTCAGTCACTGTCACTCTTGGACCTCCTCTTGCTTATCATCAGGCGGGTCGAGGTCAGATATCGTGTCAGATGCTTGATTGTAAGCAAGAAAATTTCTAAGAGTGCAGACGATTGAAAAAAAAATATTCAGTCGTAGTGAATAGAGAATTTGTATTTTATTAGTCAGTCTTAAGACATGCACAAGGAGTGTGCTACGAATGACGATGCGCCGAAATTGGGTCAGATAAAGAAATTGTGGATAATATATTGCTTAAGCGAGACTATCTAAGCACATTACAATGAAACTTTTCCACGGAGATTTTCTCATCAATCAATCAAATTGTCACGCCTATTTCCCACAGGGATAGGCGGAGACAATGAAGCGCCACTTGCCACGATTCTGACAACTCCCTCGCTTCCTTTACATTCACAATTCTCTTCATACAAGCTTTATGGTTATGGGCACTAGGCAACCTAGCTTTTTTGAGGATGTCTCCGATTTAGTCGGCAAACACCGGGTCCTGGGCCTTTGAAATTTATAAATTCTTTAATTTTCTCATTATTTTTAACCCCCGACCAAAAAAGAGGGGTGTTATAAGTTTGACTTGTCTGTGTATCTGTGTATCTGTGTATCTGTGTATCTGTGGCTCTGTGTATCTGTGTATCTGTGTATCTGTGTGTCTGTCTGTGGCATCGTAGCTCCTAAACGAATGGACCGATTACGATGCGGTTTGTTTCATTTGAAAGCTGACGTGATCGAGATGGTTCTTAGCTACAATTGATGAAGATCTGATCAGGGGTTTCAAGGTCATCAGCTCGATTTGTTAGCTGCGGTAGCGATCTTAGACGCGCTGTTTAGAACGACAACCCTTGTACGTCGCTATGCGACGAAGATTGTTATTTTATGTCAAATAAATATGCCATTGTTAAAACACGTAAAAAATGTTATAATTTTTCCCTTAAAATATTCATATGGCGAGGTTGGTTTGCAGTTTAGATCGATTACCTTGATTGAATATTTTAGGGGAAAAATTATAACATTTTTTACGTGTTTTAACAATGGCATATTTATTTGACATAAAATAACAATCTTCGTCGCATAGCGACGTACAAGGGTTGTCGTTCTAAACACGCATAAGGCTGGGAATACACGTCCGATATTGCTGAGCAAATTATTTACAAATCGGAAGTAGGAATCGGACGTCTATTTTGTTTCTGTATTCTGTATGAAAACTGCACCTTCAGACAATCGGATCGGCCATAAAATCGTAAGCGCCTTGGCGTTGTTTCCGATTCTGACATCCGATCCGACTATCGGATCTGACGTGTATTAAGTATTCAAACAAATGTATGGTACGAGTGCTTTTCGATTGTCTGATCAGACAATCGGATCGGACTATCGGAGAGGAAAATCGGACTTGAATTCCCAGCCTTATAGGTATTTACTTTACTTTTAAACAAATCTGTGACTTAAAATTTGAAATAAAAACATATACAAATACATGTGTGTTTTATCTGGTACCACTGAGCTACTCTGATGATGGAACTCGAAGGTAGGAGACGAAATCCTGGATGTGTTCAAACTTTTTTTTGGTATACTAAGGTTGGACTTATTAGATTTGTCTTGAAGGTAGGAAACTAAGTGTAGAAAAGTTAGTGCGATAAAATAAAACATTCCGGATCTAAAAAATCTGATCATGGATCCTCTCAGATCAGCAAATCAACAAGAAATGGACCTATAGTGCTTTAACTAAAATTGTTACTCACTATGAGCCATTAGCTGGACCGTTATCAAATTAAAGACCGAGAGTATCTGATGATGCACCATTATGAATCCTCTCAGATCAGCAAATCAACAAGAGATAGAACTATAGTGCTTTAACTAAAATTGTTACTCACTAAGAGCATTTAGCTGGACCGTCATCAAATTGAAGACCGGGCAATCTGATGATGCACCATTATGAATCCTCTCAGATCAGCAAATTGATATCAATTGATCAGCAAAAAAAGAGATAGAACTGTAGTGCTTTAACTAAGCCTTTAGCTGGGCCGTTATCAAATTGAAGATCGGGAGTATCTGATCATGAATCCTCTCGGATCAGCAAATCAATAACAGATAATATCATAGTGCTTGAACTAAAATTGTTACTCTCTATGAGCCATTAGCTGGGCCATTATTAAATTGAAGACCTGGAGTAGTTATCTGATGATGCACCATAAGGATCCAAGGGATATTAAAGGGATATAACTATTGAGCCATGACTAATGTTGTTTATTACTATAAAGCTGATGATATGACCAAAGTGGTTCCAGGCGTTTCGGGGGTTCCTTTAAAATTTTAATTTTGATTTTATTAATAATATAATGATAAAAAAGTATTTTATTTGATCTAACTAACCGATCTACTGTTTTTTTTATGTAGAGCGTTTGTCTATTACAGTTTTTATAGTTAATACTGACGAAGACTGAGCTGTTTTTTTTTGATCGTCGGCGCTGTCTTCCTTTCTTACCATACCACGCCTCGGCCTTTCTTACCATAAGCCAAGTCGATGTCGTGTGATCACGAAATGCGACTTAGTCACTTCTAGTCTACGCGACTTAGTCATGACCATAATTCCGTTGCTCCGTTGATTTTAATAAGAGACATTTCTCATATTTATATTTAGTATCAATCAATCAATCAAATTGTCACGCCTTTTCCCCACAGGGATAGGCAGAGACAATGGAGCGCCACTTACCACGATCCTTACATAACTCCCTTGCTTCCTTCACATCAACACATATTTAGTAATTTTACCATACTTTTATATTTTAAACTATAAAATACATAGCGCCACCTGCAGTGATAAAAATGCGTTGAATTAATAAGTATGTATTATACATATATAATATTCATCTGAAGTGAACGAACGCGGATATTTATGTTTCGTACGTTTGAATATATTTTCGGATATCCGCCCTTGATTTAATTTGCGTTTTCATTATGGATTAAATGTACGAATTAAAATGCAATTAGAAAGAATGTTTGATCATTCACATGAACCCTGCAAAGGTTAATTGAGTAACTATAATTAATAGTTTAATTGATTTAGTAACAGCTGTTTAGATGTGCAATTTTGCAAACGTCTTTATGTTGTTTGTCTTTGATATTGTTTATTTTTATTGTGGCTCGACATGTGACAACACCCCGCTTGATGTTAAGCTGGAGTAGCGTATACAGTTGACGACAGTAAACGAATATAAATTAGCATATTCTACAGCTAGGGTCTTCGACCCGCGGCCCTCCAGCTAAGTTCTTCTTCAATGAAGATTGACTTTAAATAACCAATAAAGATTATTAAAATTTGAAATTATGTATGTCTTTTATTTTATTGATAAGGTGGTAAAGTGGCGTGAAAAGTTGTGGCCCTTCGGACGATGTGAAATCGATGTTTGGCCCTTGCACTAAAAAAGGTTGAAGACCTATATCCTACAGGAATAGGCACATATTAACTGGACATGTGTTCGACTTGCTTATTGGTAAACAAAATAAGCTTTTGTAGTTTGCTGAGGTACTGAAAGCATTCCAGCTTGATATGATATCTTTAGTAGATTTTCACTATCGTATCCACAATTTATCCCGTATATTCGTATCCAAAGAACCGGAGTTACCGACATAGCTCGTAGGATTTGTGAGCTGAAGTGGCAATGGGCCGGCCACATCGCTCGAAGAACCGACAACCGATGGGGAAGAAAGGTTTTAGAGTGGAGACCACGAACTGGAAGACGCAGCGTAGGTAGGCCTCCCACTAGGTGGACTGACGACATAGTGAAAGTCACGAATAACCGGTGGATGCAGCTGGCATCTTGTCGTTCGAAATGGCGTTCTAAGGGGGAGGCCTATGTTCAGCAGTGGACGCATTCTGGCTGATATGATGATGATCCACAATTTATTGCCTAAATCAAACTTGAAGATTTTCCCCGATTTGTTTTTCGGGATTCCCCGAAGGACCAATCTTCCTTTATCCTTTTTGTATTGAGACGCGAAATCTGATCCTGATTTGCCTGATAGTAATCTAGGGGAAGTCCAAGAGAGCTGACGTCTGAAATAATCAGTTAATAGGTGAGCCAAGCTTCAGTAGTTTTTGGTTTGAATATTTTTAACAGTTTAACGTCAAGCTAAGACATTTCTAGGGCACATGCGCAATATATGATTTATTAGAATTTCCTATTAAACAGGTTAAGTAGTTAAAGCGTGCACCTGTAGTTTATTTCTGTTATCAGGACTTATATTTATAACTAGGGTTGACTCACTTTACTTTTACACGGAACTATACGGTTTTTGCTGCACAACCCTGTATTTTTCAACTTTCCTATTCGCCTATACTACGTAGAATGAATCTGTCCACATTCTGAGTCGAACAGTCGAGTTCATATTCGACTGTAAACTAAACGGTTCGTCAAGTGGAATGCCTTGCCAGTTCATCTGTTCTTCACACCTTGGAACGTTCAAGCAAGGCGTGAAAATACACCTCTGATGCCACTGTTTACCTATCATACATAAATCCTTTGCCAGCCTATGTGTTTTCTCCATCCTATAACCTTAGATCCTTCAAGGTTATATGAAGGATGCGTGAAGAAGCACCTTTGTTCGGCATAGTGACGGCGGCTGGGGCAGCCGTGAACTAACTCGGTTTTTTCAGTCGTCGTCACTCTTGCTTATCATCAGGCAGGTCGTGGTCAAATGTCGTGTCACAATAAAAAAAAAACACTTATTCACAAATGATTCGTTGTGTGGGCACTTCATCATCAGTCGAAAGACGTCCACTGCTGAACATAGGCCTTCCCCTTGGTTGGTTTGCCATAATCCCCACGCTTGGCAGGCGGCTTGGGGATCGTAGTATATTGACCGCAAGTTAAGACGCTACTGCCCATCCTGCGGTGAGACTGGTCGAGTTTTAGAACATCCCGTGTCATAGCGGCACTTACCTGACGCTAACCCTATTCATCAGCTAACTTACTATGTATATGATAAAAACGTATAAATAATATCTATAAATATAAAATTTAATGTGCCGTTTTGAGCTCATTGCAAAATTGATCCTTGACCCAAGCAATTAACATACATCGTTTACTCCTTAAAATATAAATATTTTTGTCACTTTATCTCAATTTGGATAAAAAGTGCAATTATTGATAGCTTCTGCAAGTAGGTAGGTGCGTGGCAACATGACCGATAACGCATTGACATTATGTTGTCCTAGTGACTTTAACAAATTACTTGACTTCTTCATTTTCTTATCGAAATTAAGTTTTTACTAAATTTTATTTTAACACTGTTTTTTTTTTTCAATTAAACTTAACAACTATCTGAATTAGTTAAAATCAATCAGTCTCTCCGTGACCACGATGGCTGCAAAGCTCTTGAAACGTCGTTAAATGAAAAAATGTAAAATCAAAACCAAAATAAACGCCATAGTAAGCCAGCCGCATAAAAATTGTTTAATTCATTAATCAATGTTCGCGCGAAATCTAAGAAAATACTAAATCTCATTCTGGCAATTCGAATTGTCAGGAGAAGCAGAGACTTTTCTTAATTCTTGATTCTGATCCTTTTCACAATTCTCTTTTTACAACGCTCTGTGGTAAGGTAAAATATGAAGATTTTTAAAAAAATATTAGAATTATTTATTTATTAATATATAATTTATTTCCAACGATAATGCGTTTGAAAGTTTTCCGTTAATCTAAAATAATTTACGACGAAATAAATATGTTTGCAGTTTGAAGTGCGAATCAATGACTTTTCTTATCGTACAGTAACTCGTGGCTTAACCAAATAGTTGAAAATGATACTTATATGGAAAGAGTTGACCCCATGCAAATTGTATAGTCAACAAGTGCATGTTTGCAATTGGCAAATTAACACATTGTGACCAATTGAAATAAGTGCAAGTGTTAAATATTTGTTTTGCAAAGATTTTAAATTTGTTTTATAATTTAACACTTTTAAAAATCCACACATTGCTTAAAGAAACCGACCGCCGACGGGGAAGAAAGGTTCTAGAGTGGAGACTACGAGAAGGAAAACGCAGCGTTGGTATAGCTTGTCTAACTATAAATGACGCGCCCCTCCACTTTATTAGTTTAGTTAAATGTGTGAATGCAAAAATTTTTACCTATGTTATCAGCGTGCTCCTCATTTTGTGTCCAACCAGCAACTGAATGACGAATTACAATCGCATTTTCGGTGTGTTGCATTTATATTTTATATTTTTTCCTGTGCGCAAATAGGTGGACTAACGTCATAGTGAAAGTCACGAATAACTGGTGGATCTGACATCTGACTGACTGACATCTTGTCGTTCGAAATTGCGTTCTAAGGGGGAGGAATATGTTAAAGCAGCGGACGTCTTCTGGATGATGATGATGACGAAAATTCCACACTCCACTCATTTTTTAAATATTTTTTATAGTGGCTTTAAATATTATGATAAGCTTCACTCCTTTTGTAAGTTGGAGCGGTCCATGTAGGTATGGAAGCGACTACTAATAAATTAAATAACTGTAAGTTCTTAAACTTATGTTCCTAAATATAACATGAGGGACAAGTTATGTCATAAAAATATCCTTGTCTCGTTTATGTGTACGTAAAACTTTGTCATTTTAGATGCATTTTAGATAACAAATGCAGTAAATCCGCTGTAATGTGCTTGTATGCAATTTTCTTCACAGTTTATTGTTGTACGTTTGTGGAATTGAGATTACTTAAACCTTCGTTAATTCTTAACTTAAACCTAATAATATTATTATAAACCCATTTATTTGTCCCAATGCTGGACAAAGGCCTCACTCTCTTTTTTCCATGACTCACGACGCTTTGCAATCTCGCCTTGATAGGAGTCTATTTCGTCTCGCCTTCTCCGTTTGAGCCTACTGCAATCTGGAGTCCACTCAGAAGTAATCCATAATGCATTAAACATACGGCAGATATAATCTGTCCAGTTCCACCTCAGTAATAAAAATAATTTACCAAATAAGATCAGCTACGTTCGGCCACATCGCTCGAAAAACCGACAACCGATGGGAAAGAAAGGTTCTTAAGTGAAGACCACGAACAGGAAGACGCAGCGTAGGTAGGCCTCCCACTAGGTGGATTGACGACATAATAAGAGTCACGAATAACCGGTGGATGTAACTGGCATCTTGTCGTTCTGAATAGCGTTTTAAGGGGGAGACATGTGTTCAGCAGTGGACGCCTTTTGGCTTATGATGATGATAAAAATATTTCAACTGAAACCCTGAAATCATTGTTTAATTTAGAAAATCTTTGTAGAATGGAAAAGAAAGGGCCCTGGTAAAAATGAGACAAAAAAGCGAGCACGGAGAGCACGGTTTCAAAACCACTCACCCCTACCAATGTATCTTTGATTATGTACTTTGGTCGTCCTGTTTCTATGATACAGGCACTTTAGCATAGTAGCTTAGTATAGAAATGTAAAATAAATCTAGGGGCCAACAATTCTTGTCGTTACGCCAATTCTTATCGTTCATTTTCGTTTTTTTCTTAAAAATATTTTGGATTATCTCTTAACAGGTTTATGACTGATAGAAATTCAGGAGCTTATCACGGTTAAATATTTATTCGTCACATTTCTTCGTAACGCAAATTGTTAGTTCTATGCCATTTTTTAAGATTCACTTGGCTTTAAGTTTATTGAACTTGTATTGAGTTAGTCCATCATTTAAAAAAAAAGTAATATCTCTTAAAATAAAGGGATTTGTACTCTTCTTTTAATCGTTAACAATTGTTATTAAAATCTTGGCTCTCACATTTTGGTCCTTCGAAACCGAACTGCTAATTAAGACAAAAAAATATACACGTTTGTACATGTACATATAGACACTGTTTAAGGATCTTGTCACACCTACGTTAGTTTATACTACTTGACCACCCTTGAACCTACCTGCCTGTCTAAATCAGCTGAGTTGGTGATGTCAGATATTATAATATTTTTCAATGACTAAGTTCGGTAAATTCTACGTGAGTTGGGCTAGCTGATATTTGTTAGGTATTTTCCTGTAGATACACTTGTAGTACAATTTCCATTCCACTTCATGATAAGAATTATGATAATGGTTTATACAATTTAGTCCTTTAATTTTTAATATGAGAAATTCGCGGTAATAATGATTAGCTTTTTAGGTTGCTTCTTTTTTTCAACTAAAGGTGTAGGATCATTTATATGAAAGGTTTTTATGACTCTTTAGATGTACCATCAAAATTGAAATGTCAGTTATTTATCGAAAGCAATTATTCTGGATTAGAAAAAGTTCGTCTAGACTCGCGACCAGCCTTCACCTCTAAAGCAGCATGTCACGACGCGCACAGATGATCTCAGTGTATAGTTGCACTAATACGACAGGTACATATGCCTTCTCATCTATCACCCATGTCATCGGCATTTCAACCGGCACGAAATGATTTTATTGTCCAGTATAATTTATTGATTTGTCTGTTGGTTCATTTTTTTAAAACTTAATAATTTCGTTTGTTAATAAATTTGTATTAATTGATGACTATATTTGATCGGAAATCAGTTAAATAGGTATTACTTTTACTTAAAAAGGATGTCTGAATGAGTGAAAGTACATTAACGAAAGGAATTTATAAAACTGAGGTAAATAGATGCGTTAAACGAGGTAGGCCCAAGAGGGTGTATTCCGACCAAATAGGAGACATTCTCAAGAAAGATGCCTAGTGCCCATAACCGTAGAGCTTGTACAAAAAGAATAGTGGATGTGAGAGAAGCGAGGGAGTTGTGTCAGAATCTTGTGGTGGCGCTGCTTTGTCTCTGCCTATCCCTGTGGGGTAAATGCGTGACAATTTGGTTAATTGATTGTCTGGATAAATGGGAGCAACACTGGTTTTTCTTTCTTCCTTCAGCTGAAATAGTTTCTATAAGTATTTTTTTTATTGAGACATGACATGTCACCTCATCTTGGCCTGATGGCCCAAGAAATGTCAAGCAAAGTCCAAAAGAGTCGACAACTGAAAAAACTCATTTAGTTTACGGTTGCCTCAATCGTCAATATGCATATCAAAAGTGCTTTTCTCGCTTTGCTTGAGGGTTATAGCATGGGAAGAACACATGGTCTAGTAAAGAAACTCATTCAAAATGTAATTATAATTTGAACAAAAAACAATATATTTATTATAGATGTGAACTAAGCTAGAGAAATTCTTGTGGGAACTACCTATGTTGTCTAGTAGCTTTCTCAATGTAAATCTGTTGTTATGGAGAAGTAAACTGAAATTTTTATTCTTGTAGTTAAACTCTGTTATATGTTACCGGTAGTTGTGTATTGTTAGGAAGTACTGTTAGTGTGCAAAGCCCGTGGACAAAGCGGAACGGGCATTCCTATCGAATGGATGAAAGTAGGCCAGCAAAGAAAATTCTGAAGTATTTGTATGTTTAAAGCAAATAAACTTGCCTCTCGAATTTTATAGGTTTACTTAAAACTAGAAACTTCGATTTTAAAGTCATATTTATTGCCTTACTCGGTTTAAGAGTTGACTTTTCAGCAAATAACTTGGTTTAACAAGGCGATAGTTTTTGTTATGGGCTTGAATTTTCTCAGATTTTATGCGAACATTGATTAAACAAATTTTATGCGGCTCACTATCGCGTTTATTTTAGGTTCATAATTACACTTTTTTTTTCACATTCGGACGTATCGAGAGCTTTGCAGCCTTCACGGAGATCATTAACTAATAATAAATGCGATAGTACGCGCCATAAAATTTGTTGAATTCATTGTTATTGGCTATCTTTTGTCCCTCAAATCGGCGAATAGCGAATAAATAATGGTGTTACATTTTATTAAATAACATTCTCATTTCGCTTACGAATTGACCTCTCTAAAAGTGAGATACAGTTTGCACTATTAGAGTGCCAATACTTTTTGTTTACAAAAGATCTTTGGTTTTGGTATTCGCCTAATGTTAATAATGTTAATATTATGAATGCAAACATTACGTGTTTCCATATTTGCTCGCAAACACAATCGTGGCCCCATTCAGGGGCTACAATACGACCGAAGCTACTGTGTAATAATACACATGATTCGTGAGAATGCCACATGTAATGGTTCTTACAATAGCTTGTTAGTACGAAACTGTTCTTAGAGTTTACACTTACTTCGAATCACATTATTGGTGCTTTTTAAGATATTAAGCTGAACACGATTATCGTGTCCTTTTATAAGGACGATAAACTTGTCAAATAACAAAATATCTACCATAAGAAGTTGATTTCTGCGGCTTACTATCGCGTCGATTCTGGTTATTTTAATCCTCTTTTTTTTCGAAAGCTATGCAGCCACCTTGACCGCGGGAAGGGTGAAGTGTTTGATCGTCCCAATTGCCATTTTTGTAAACGTTTTCCAAATTACCCCAATGTTGGATTTTTAAATGTGAATGTACGCTTAATTGTACGGCTAAATACTTTTCTAATTAGTAAGAACTCGATAAGATATAGTTGTCAAAAGATGCAGAAAAAACGTAGCAAAAGGCTTCTGTTAGTTTCGACCATTAGTAAGTAAAATGACAAATAGAACTGGCAACGTTTTATAGCAGCTCCAATTTTTTGCACCCTTTTTAACGATCACGAATTCTTATCAATCCATAAGAGATGTCTGAGTTGTTTTAATATTTTTTCTTTCATTGTCTACAACACCTGTGTTTGAACATAAATCAGTTGTCAACAGTTCGGACGCTGACAATAGTGGTTGATCATTACACCGATTACATCACCTTCATCGCGGATGTCAGAAATGTTGACGACTTGAAGGCTATACGTGAGTGCAGGTGAATTTTTATATTCATGCTCAAAGCTCAGCTGACACAAAGTATTCTCTTTCATATAAGTTTCAACACAGGAGGCGCTGAAAGATACGTTATCTACAGAGTGGCAGAATTATTTTATGCGAACGGCTACCACTCGCTTGATTTTTATCGGTCTATTTGCAAAACTATGGCCATTTTTTTTTTATCTTTTAGTTTTTTCTGCTTTAATATATTAATTAGCTACTTTTCAACCACTAGACGTGATTACTTTTTAATTCTGTCATAGTTTTTATATCGTTTCAATGGTGAAGGTTTTGTTATTATTCTAATGTATTTTGGTCACGATTCTTAAAAAATAAATTTAGAGGTAATTCATTGCTCATTAAAGTGAATCTTTGTGTATAATAAGCAAAAACTCTATGTATTGAGCTAGGTAAAAATGTATAAAAAACATCTTTATGCTTGCAAAAACCAATGAATCGTTCACGAGTTTGTGTTAAGTAATGAACCACGTTTATGGTTCATTGGCCTCCTTAAACGTTTCAGTTCCTTTTAATGGAAGTTTTATCATTTCAGTTTTTATAAGAATTTAAAGAATTATCACCTATTTTTCTTTTACGTTTAGTGCGAACATATTTCGTAACTATTTCTCACAGAGATCACGAAAGCTCTTATAAAATTTCCCATCGGACATGCGTCAGTAGTTGTTAAAATTATGTATTTCCTTAGTTATTAATTTAAACTAATAGAATAATGGGCGATAATTGTTTTAATTACAAAGTAAAGTAGCCATTTATCAGTATATTTTTTAGTGCATTTGACTCGTTCAGGTCATTCGATAAGAATAAATCGTTTTTGATAAGCGGTGCATAGCTAGTAAAAGAACCTACTTATATTATCGTCGAACTATACGCGGCTTGTTTTTAAGATAACATTCAGAGAGTACGTGAAACAATAATGCATTATTGAATTCTATTGAATAATTTGCTAGTTGTGATGCGTCAGGGACCTCATTCACCGTTACTGACCTTTTCTTAATCTAATCATAGAATGCATTTGAACGCATACAGAATGAATAATCTTTGTAATGCATTCTTTGGGCTTGAGCTGTTTTAAATGACAAATTTTTCTTCGTTGTATAAAATGTTTCAAGTATTATGTGTATTTTAAAGTAAATACCCAAATAAATATTGATTTCTTATAATCACTTAGTCTGCACCTTATTTTGTAGTTTATTCTTATCATTTACCTGCATTTTATTCCTGGAAATTCAACTTGTCATCAAACCGCAAACTATTTGAACTTCATGTGTAAACCTATGACAACATGTTACCGGTTGAGAAATCACTTTTGGTGTTTTTTACCAATTATATCATAGTTTATTTGACTCGATGTGGTCCTAAGATGGCTGTAGGTGAATGCTAAACCTGTAACAGGCACGTTTTTTTTAACTACCCGTACTTAGTATATGTTTATTGATCCGTTTTATTCTATTCTTTTTATTTTGACCATTCAGTAAAGACTGTATTATACCACATTAAATTACTTAAAGGAGTTAGCACAGTATCTAATCAGATCCAATTTAAGAGCAACAGATCCAGCAAATTGGGAGTGGGTAGATGGATCGTAGGTGGCGAATGACGGTTACATATTATAATTCATAGTTTTAATCTTTATGTTTTGCACGTAGAATTCTAAATATGGGCAAGGCCAATGTACTTGTCTCCCACATATGGTGGTGACCGTAACTTTAGTCAGGAAGGAAGCGTGTGACCAAACTGGGATATTAACAAAGGTCCCGAAACAATAGGAATTGATTTCAAAGTGTGACATGTGCTCGTGATGGGATGTCAGAAGATCTGAGGAAATTATAAGTGTGTTAGTAATTGGTTAGAAACAATATTTTAGATTTAGATTATTTTTTTACAAAATTTTACTAATTCTCATTTATTTTTAATTCGAAATCAATAAAATTTTATTAAGAGATTTTTTCTGCTTTAGAAGCTTCTTAGAGTTTGCGCGAACATAATCCATTGATTAATGAATTACCACGATAGCTTCAAAACTCTAGAAACGTCGGAATAAAAAAAATTTAGAATCATTAACCTAAAATAAACGCCGCTTAAAATTTGTATAATTCATTAATATCTATCTGGCTTTCCTCCATGAGCGTAGATGACTAAAAAAATCCCCTCAGTAGCGATTCGCGGTTGTCTCAGTCGCTGTTACTATGCCGGCCAGAGTTTAACTAGTCTGTTTTTTTGCACGCATCATCTCCCACTTAGTTATTAGAAGTTGCACATTTTTTGTATGTGTAATAAGTTCTGGACAGAAAATAGATTGACAAGTCCGTATGCTTAGACAGTGAGTCACGTTTTCGTCAGGTTACAAATTTAGGTAACAGATTATTTTTAAGTTCGTTATCCCCCGCATGCTTTCTTTTGTCGCATATTGTAATATAATTAATGATGATTGGCGTTGTTAGGTCTGACGTTTGTGTTATTATGTTTTTTAAATTATTATCTGAATTGTCGATGTTAAGGAAGCGAGGGAGTTGTGACAGGATCGTGGCAAGTGACGCTCCATTGTCTCTGTCTATCTCTGTGGAAAAAAGGCGTGACAATTTGATTGCTTGGCTCATAATTAAAATTAACGTTTCAATTTTATAATTAATTTATTTCTAGGCAATTTATTCATACTCCGAAAAGTTCATAAAAATACACCGAAAAATTAAATAGAAGTACTTATAGCGAGCTTTAAACGCAACCTACAAAGAGTGTTTAGGCAAAGTGGTGATACCTTGGATCGGCACCTGGGAGTACTTGCGCGTATACAGACCGTGAGGTGACTTAGTCGCGTTGAGGGATCAGCTTGAAAATTGTCGGTTTCAAGAAGGCCTGCTTAGTGGAACTGAGTTATTTAACTGCGGTCGCCTCTATTCTTAATATCAGGCGATTATAAGTAGAGTCGCGTTAGTTAAATAATATTGAGACTTTTGATATTGTTTTTATATTGGAAATTTCAAATGGATTGTGCAGCAAAAGGCCGGATGTTGCCATCAGCTGATGCAAGAAACAATCGGTGTTAATGCACATGTTTTGACTAATAAAACTAATTCAATTCTTTAGCTCATTGGTTGATGATATTAAGAACCAAGTGACATTTTATGAGATTTTAAAGGATGGACAGAACACGTGTACGGGTAAAAACTCATAATGAACCCGTCAAAATTAGAAGTATCTTTTATGTCCAGTTGTAGATTGAACACTTGCCGTTACAAATGTTTTTTTGATACTCGTCCTACTTTGGTTGTCTAGTTTCTTTGATATAAGCACGTTTAGTAGCTTAGAATAAAAATGTAAAAATCTTGCGCGATTATTGATTAATAAATTAAACAAATTTTATACACCTTTCGATCACGTTTATATTTGGATATTGATTGTACAATTTTTTATTTCGACGTTTCAATAGCTTTGCAGCCATCGTGGTCACGGAGAGACTGACTACGATGGCTGCAAACGTCTGATAATAAAAAAATGTACAATCACTAACCAAAAAATAAACGCGATAGTAAGCCGTATTAAATTTGTTTAATTTTTTTTTATTGTGACTCGACATATGTCGGCACCCCGCTTGATGTTAAGCCGAAGTGTGGTCCATGAATGAATGTTACTGCTACTACAATTCAATAACTGTGAGTAGCAATCACATCCACTATGCCGGCCTAGTTGAAACCGGCAACTTACAAGCTGATCCCGAAACGTGACCAAATCACTTCACGGTCTGTATACTTGTAAGTGGTGGTACTACCCCGGATCGGCAGACTGGGTACCACTGCCTACCACTCTTTGATAACCAGACCCGAAGCATTCTATTCTTTTCTTTTTTTTAATAACAAATATTTGCAATATTTAATATTATTAAATATTACAAATAAAAGCTATGAAACAAATATTTGCTCCGACCGGGGATCGAACCCGGGACTTTACGCGCAACAAACCAGTCGCTAAACCGTTCGTCCACGCCTGTCGTCAAAATGTAAAATTAATGTAAAAAATTAGCTTAACTAAATTAACAGAATAACATTGTCATCCTCTGAGATTAATTTTATTATTATTATTATCATTGTGCAGTGTTTTATTATTTGCTAATACGAAGAGTATGATTCAGAGGGCACGTGCCATAACAGATGGCTGAAAGGATGGTGTGACGCGTGCGGGCGCCATTTATTGCCATTTGCGAACACGACCCGTTTGATATCCTTGTTTTGTTGCCAATTATTATAAGAATTATTTTATTGGAAGCAAGGGAGTTGTGTAGGGATCGTGGCAAGTGGCGCTGTGGGAAAAAGGCGTGACAATTTAATTAATTGATTATTATAAATACATTAATTGGAAAATTTATTTTAAATAGCTTTTAGCTCAAACCATGAATCGAACCCGGGAGGGAACATCTGTTTGTTTTTAAAATTTCTGTAATATATTAAGTAACATGCGTGGCAAGTGGCGCCCCAATAATTCTGCCTATCCCTGTGGAAAAAAGGCGTGACAACTTGATTGATTGATAACTCATATAACCTTTTTTTTGTGGTCAACATTTGACTTGGATGGTAACAAGGAAAGGCCTAAGATTGCCGACGACTGCAAAAAAACCGACCCAGTTCACGGTTGCCTTAGTCGCCGTCACTATGCCGCGCAAAGATTATTATTATTAGCCCATTTAATTGTAACAAAGGCTTTTTTCATGACTCACGAAACTTTGCGGTCTCTTGTCACTATTGTAATGTATGAGTCTATCTCATATCGCCGTCCCCGTTTGGCCTAATAATAAAATATAAAAGGAGTTAACATTTATTTATTTTACTTTAAATTATTTTTATTTATTGTAATTCTATTATAAGTAAACTAATATCCGTTAAGGCGACCGTGGTGTAGTGGTAGTGCAATGGTTACGCAAACCGACAGCACATGTTGAAAACCACTGAAAACCGCTGGTACCAATGTATCTTGATTCAGTCCTGTTTCTATGATACAATCACTTTAGTAGCTTAGTAAATAAATAATAAATATAGAAAAATACCTCATGATTTTGTTTATGTCGTATTTGCAAATGATATCAAATAAAATTATCACTAAATATATAATTTTCTATATAATAATATTTGCAGCAATGTGGTTTTAGGTTGCGGTTTAGATATTTACATATACATATTTCCCAGCTATCATTTGTTTTATAATCTACTTCCTTCCATCGATTTTTAGCACTCATTTCCCACGAAATGAAGACATAACCATAAACGACGTTTTAAAGCAAAACTTATTACCAAAATAACAAACAAAAAAATGTGTTGGAACATTTTTAAAGTAATAATTTATAATGTAAGATGACCATGTTCTAGTGGTAGTAAAAGAGTCACGCAAACCAGGGGCACTAGTTCAAAACCACTTGCCGGTACCAATGATGTAATATGCACTTTGGTCGTTCTGTTTCTATGATACAAGCACGATTAGTAGCTCAGTATATAATATAAAAAATATTAATCAACGAGCGTTGACGAACAAATCGAGCAAAAAATAAAAACTAACCATACCTTGAGCAAATAAATAATTTCATTACTTGGATTTTGCGCGAACATTGATTAATGAATTAAACAAATTTTATGCGGCTTATTATCGTCGTCGGAATAATAAAAAAATATAAAATCTAAACCAAAATAAACGCGATTGTAAGCTGCATAAAATTTGTTTAATTCATTAATTTCATTTCAATTTGCACCAAGTCCATCATTCGTCAGCCTCAACGCTGCCTTAGGCTGATCATACATCGATTATGATATTACAACTAAATATTTCTTTTTCAGTTGTTCGAAAAACGCCAGAAGTTCTCCCAGCAAAAAAACCACGTCCCGAAGGTCAAGCGACAGAATCAGCTGGTGGAAGAGATCACTTAGCATATGGATGTCTTCTTCGCAATGAAATATTGGGAGCACAAATTGAAGAACTCCGTGGTCCACCGGCCAATTCTGAAGGGAGACCGGCTTTGGGTGCTGTCCAGCTTTGTTCGGCGACTAAAGTTGCTCAGGCGTATTCACCACCCGTGTTTAGATATAGAACACCCTCTTATAATGTAGAGGTAAGTTTTTTTTATATATATTTTTTTCTGAATATATTACTAAACTTTTTCAAATAATAATAATTAAGAAGGCATCCAGCCTAGGGCCCATAATTGTAGAGCTTGTTTGAAAAGGATTGTGGATGTGAGGAAGTTGTGTCAGGATCGTGGCAAGTGGCGCTCTATTGTCTCTGTCTATATGTGTTTTCTATACATGAGAAAAGGCGCGACAATATGATTTGAATAGCAATACGGGGAGGACGATGTTCCTTGATCAAATAGGAGAAAATTTTAAAATGCAGGGCTTTATACCTGGTGTCTGTATAAAGAAAATTAAGAGTTTTGTAAGGATAGTGGAAAATATCCTCTCTCTCTATCTTCCTGTGGGAACTTAGCCTTGAAATTGAATTGGTTGAGGAAATGTACACGTTGCCCTTAATCAGAATTGAACGTTAAAATTGTAATAATTTAAATTAAAAATTGTAATATTTCATGAGGAGCTTTAATATGTTACAAAATATTGATATATAAAATAATTCAAATAGAGGGATTAAGGAAATCTCCTCTAAATAACATTGTGTTCGTCTTTATTTATCGTCATTAATTGCGGTATTATGTTATTATAAATAAAAACAAAAATATATTGTTTTTAATAATGTAAAAGATAAATATAAATAATTAAAACTAAACGATAAATGTCTTTTGCAATAAATTTAAGCGTTTCTTTCATTATTTGCTTCATAAATGCCGCAATCTAATTAGCGTCCTTTATGTTGGCCATAAAATATTATGACAGCTCCTCGTCTGATACTAAAGTGCGCTCCATGAATAGGGGCGACTGCTAGTACAGTTAAATAACTGCAAATGGCAGTCCCATACACTATGCCGGCCTATTTAGAGACGGCAACTTTACAGCTGATTCATAAACGCGACTAAGTCTCTTTTCGGTTTGTACACTTGATAGTGGTGTGGTACTACCCTGAATCGGCAGACTGGGCAAATTACAACCAAAATATTATTCAGTCAAATTTTCACGCTTTTTTCCCAGAGGGATAGGCAGAGACAAAGGAGCGTCATTTGTCACGATCCTGACACAACTCCCTCGCTTCCCTCACATCCATAATTCTCTTCATACAAGCTTTACGGTTATGGGCACTAGGCCATCCAGCTTTCTTGAGGATATCGCCTATTTAGTCGGAAAACAAACACGCTTTTGGGCCTGCCTTGTTTAACGCATCCATCTACAACAGATTTATAAATTCTTTATTATTATTCAGACGTTTCAAGAGCTTTGCAGCCATTGTGGTCACGGAAAGAGAGACTAAGGTGTTGGTCGTTCTATTGTTTAATTCATCAAATTTGTTTATTTCATTAATCAATGTTCGCGCAAAATCTAAGAAAATACTTTATAAATTCCATTAGTCAATCTATTTTATTCTTTTTTATTATCTTTTAAAATAATAAAAGAGTTAAAATTATTAAAATTAAATATGCATATTCGTCTGTGTCTAATTACAGCTCAATCTTAAGTGTCTGAGGCAATTAGTCGAAATTGCCTAAAATAATATTATTCCCAAAATGGCCGTTTTTTGCACCAGACAACAAGAGGCGTGCAGACTGTGAAATTGTACAATTTCGTTTCACCCATTATAAATTGCAATAGGATTCTAAAAAAATGAAATAATTAATTTTATTCCCGTGTGATTAGATTTTTAGAAGCACTAAATAATAAATGTATTTTTTTATTGATACGCGACACGAAAAGCGCCGACGAATGACGGGTGTCTTACTCGCCTTCGCTATGCCGGCCATCTGTGCTGTATTACGCTTTGCTTGAAGGATCCAAGGTAATGGAATGGGGAGAAAACCATTAGTCTATGAAAAGAATTGTAAATGTGAAGGAAGCAAGGGAGTTGTGTCAGGATCGTGGCAAATGGCGCTCCATTGTCTCTGCCTATCCCTGTGGGAAAAAGACGTGACAATTTGATTTGATAATTTTGAGAAAACCAGTTCTTAAAATAAGGTTTATTAACAAATTATAGATATCAATGATTAATTATATAGTTCTCAAGCGTTAAAATAATTATCAATTTTAATACCTTTTAAATAATTTGGAATAATTTTAAATAAATTAAAAGCATTAAATTTATACAATTTAGATTAAATTAAAGAGAAAAGTGCATAAAATACCGTTAAATCTGTTTAAATACGAGTAATTCGAAAGGTACTCACATATCGAATGACAATAATTGCTTCTTGACCTGTGCGTTTAACCCTTGTCCGGCTTTTTTGCTAAATTAATTCAATATCACTTAATGTCATATAAAAAATGTTCTAAACGAGCTAAGATACAATGTGAGACAGCGCTGTCTTATATACCCGTTACTTAATACGGGTTAAACATCACCTTTACTCGATTTTTTTTGACTGGTCTATATGGTCCAAATAGGAAGGCGACGGATACAGCAGGTTACAAGTAGCAGTCGATTAATCTTTTCCGACCTATTTGGAATCGGTAAATTTCAAGCTTATCCAGAAACGCGACTAAGTCACTTAATGGTCTGAACACTGAACCGCAGACTGCGTAAAAATGATCATCAGCCATAGATCGCGCAAATATAAAAATACTACTAGCGCTTATTGAGGAGGTTTCTGTGGTAGCAGAGCGGTGCTGGAGAGGTTTTCGTACACCCCGTCCACTTTTTTAATTATGGCTCGACAAGTACGGCGACCGTGGTGTAGTAACAGTGCAATGGTCAGGCAAACCGAAAGCACGGGTTTGCACCACTCACTGGTACCAATGTATTTTTCATATATGTACTTTGGTCATCCTGTTTCTATAATACAAGTACTTTAGTAGCTTAGTATAAATAAAATAAATAAATAAATAAGCCATTTATTTCCAATCTTAAATTTACATTAATTAAAATTTTTAACTATTTACACCGTTGATCGGAACCCCTATTTGGGTATAGGCCTCCTCCAGCTTGTTCCAGGCATCTCTGTCTAATGCTTTCCTTTTCCATTCGCTTCCTGCTAAAGCTTGTATGTCCTCTATCCACCTTTTTCTAGGACGTCCCCTTCTCCTTTTTCCTACTGGTCCCTCCCATGTAGTTGCCTCTAGTGTCCACCTTTTATCTGTGCGTCTTGCTATATGTCCTGTCCACCTCCACTTTTGTTTAAGAGCATATTGCAAGACGTCTATAATTTTCGTTTTTCGTCTTATATGTTCGCTTTTTATTTTTTGTATCCTTCTTATTTTTAGTACACTCCTTTCCATGGCTTTCTGACAAGATACTAGTTTAGATTTGATTTTTGTGTTATACGTCCATGTTTGGCACCCGTATGTTAGGGTTGGTAGAACACATGTATCTAAAACAGTTTTCTTTAGATGGAGGGGAAATTCCCCTTTTAGGATTTCCTTCAAGGACCAAAACTTTTTCCAACTCATAATAATGCGACGTTCGACCTCTTGTTCTTCGTTTTTATCATCAAAAGATATTTGTTTGCCCAGGTATACGTAGTTTTTCACAAATTCAAGTGGCTTTCCATTCAAGTTTATAATATTTGTAATGCTGTTTGTCAATATTTTCGTTTTACTCTCGTTCATTTTTAGACCCACTTTTTCGCTTTCTAACATTAAGTCATTTATCATTTTTTGTAGACTTTTACTTGTTTCTGCGAAAAGGGCGATATCGTCTGCGAATCTGAGATGAGTAAGTCGAACACGGTTGACTCTGATTCCCTCCGACTGCCAGTTGAGTTTATCGAATATGTTTTGTAATACCATTATAAACAGTTTGGGTGAGATCGGATCTCCTTGTCTAACGCCTCGGTGGATTGGTATATCAGGACCTCGTTTCTCTAATTTGACTTGGCTTACGCTACCCTTGTATATGTTTTTTAGTATTCTTGTATATTTTTCGTCTATGTGGCATTTATTCAGAGCTTTCCAAATAGCATCGTGAGAAATCGTGTCGAACGCTTTAGCGAAATCGATGAAAGCAATATATAGTGGCCTTTTAAATTCCTTGTATTTTTCTATCACTTGTTGTATTGCTTGTATGTGGTCAGTTGTGGAAAATCCGGACCGAAACCCCGCCTGTTCTACTGGTTGGAGCTCATCAATTTTCGGACTTAATCGAGTTTGTAGGATTGATGTGAATAGTTTGTAGATACTGGAAAGAAGGCTTATAGGGCGGTAATTGGCGATATCTCTAGGGTTTCCCTTCTTGTACAAAAGTATTATGTCGGATCTTTTCCATTGTTCTGGTACCTGACCTGTGTTGAGAACCTTGTTGAATAGGTATGCGAGTGGGCGAGCTAGCTGGGCAGCAGCAATTTTAAGAGCTTTATTTTGTATGCCATCGGGACCTGGGCTTTTGTCTGCTTTAAGTTTTTGGATGTGTTTGGTGATCTCCGCGTCGTCCACTGCTCGTAGGTTGATTGTGTCTTGGGAACTTTCTAATGTTACCACGGTTGTAGTGTTACATTGAATTGGGCTTGATGGTTTTTCATACAATTGCTTATAAAAGTTTGTGGCGCAGATCATGATGTCTTCACGGGTCTTGGTTTCTTTTGATTTTGTATTTAGATTTTGGATCCAGTTTTTGTGCGTGGTCAATTTCTTGTAGGCTTTTTTCGTGCTTCTGTATTCTTTCAAATTAGCCTCGATTATTTTATTCCTATAATCTTTGTAGTCCTTATCTATTGCCCTGCTTGTAGCCTTGAACAATCCGCTCAATTCTTCCTTCATTTCTTTGGTTTTTTGATTCTTTTTTAAAAGTTCGGTTCGTCTTGTAAGAAGAGCTCGAGTAGATTCACTAAGTATTTTGTTAATGGTTCCTACTTCTTTTTTGTTCGACCAGCATGCGAGGCTTGTATTGATAATGTTAACCAGTTCATTATAAAACAATTGAATATCATTATCTTCTTCGTGTTCTGTTTTTAGATGTCTGATGTTGGTTTCGAGGTTCGTTAAATATAATGATATATCCTTTTCCGTTCTTAGCTGCTTGGGTTGTGCTTTGAAGGATGCTCGACTCTTTTTGCACCGATCCAATACGTAGGTAGCTCTAACTAAACGATGGTCAGATCTAAATCCAAAGCCATGTAAAATTTCTACATTACTAATCTTCTTTGGGTGGTTCGACAGAATAAAATCAATTTCGTTTTTTATGTTGCCACAGGGTGAGAGCCAGGTCCATTTGCGATTATTTCGTGCTTTAAAAAAGGTGTTCATAACTGACATTTTATGTTCCAATGCATATTGAATTAGTTTCTCTCCTCTTTCGTTTCTATTGCCATGTCCAAATTTTCCCAGGATAAAGTTTTCACTGTCTTCTGATTTTGGTTGGCCAATTTTTGCATTGAAATCGCCTATAACGAGTACGTTCTCCCCTGCCTGGCCTTGAGCTGCCCGTAGAGTTTCATAGAACAAATCGATTTCTTCTTCTGTAGCCTTTTCAGTTGGTGCGTATACTTGTATTATTGAGAGCAATTGACTATCGTATTTTATTTTTATTAGAGCTACTCGATCTGAAAACGCTATGAAACTTACTATTCTATTTTTATGTTCATTTTTTATTAGGAATCCGACTCCATAGAGGCCGGGTGTTTCACCCATATAACAAAATATGTAGTTTTCATGTTCTTCTATTTTACAGCCCATTCTTCTAACCTCTGCTAGGCCGAGTATATCAATATTTATTCTTTGTAGCAGGTATGTCAGCTCTATAAATTGATTTGTTGTTGCCAAAGATCTTACATTGAGTGTTCCTATTTTGAGAGTGTGATGTAGTTGTTTTGATACTCTAGTTGATTTTTCAGTACTTGCTGGAAGGTTTTGGTCTCTTTCCCCCACGGGGACCAGCCGGCTTGGGGGAGGTTGTTTTCTTGTTATTGTTATATTGTTGTATTTTCTATTGGGTATTTGATTCCGATCACCGGTAATTAGTTGTTATTGATTTGTTGTTGGGGTTGTTGAAAGGGAGTGAGATCGACTCCTCATCATATCAAATGCGTTTATTCTGCTATTCTTAGATGAACTTAGCAATTGTTGTTTCCTTGGCTGAAGATCGACGTTCGGCGAGGTTGATAATTCTCTCTTCCTTTTATCTATAGCCTTTGAGTTTTCCTTTACAATAAGTTTATCGTATTTTATATATGCGAAGTTTCCCTTTCTCCTTTCTTCCATTAGTTTGGGTTGCAGTGATTTCCGTATTTCTAATGTTTCCTTTGAAAAGTCTTCTGTTATATAGATCTCCTTTAAATTCTTCTTGTTTTTCATAATTTCATTTTTTTTCCATCCACTAACTAAAGAAAGGAGCGTAGGCCTCGGTTTTTCATTCTTATTTCTCGTGCCAATGCGATATGTATGGTTTATTTCATAATCCTCTATATATATGTTTAATTCATCCGAAAAACGTTTCTTAATGCTTTTAATTAACTCCAGAGTTGATTTCTCCTTTTCTGCTAATCCATGAATTATTAGGTTATTTCTTTTCTTTTCTCTTTCTAAACGCTCCACCTTCTTTTCCAGGTTTTCTGTTTTAATTTTTAATATTTTGTTTTCTTCTATCATAGGTTTTAATTTTTCTTCCATTTTATCTAATATTGTATTAGTTAATTCAATTCTTTGGTTTTGCATTTCAATTTTCATCTTATCAAACAGTAGTTGGAATTGTTCATCCATATTTTGCGTGTAATGGAACGCAGTTTTTTTTTTTCTGTTGGCAACACTTTAGGATGTGACGTATATTGCCTCTGTGTCAGTGACTGTTGCGATTGTTTTGAAATTTCGATTGAATGTCTATGGTTATAGAACTAACCTCAATGTTCACCGGTGCTATTTATTCAATTTGCGTGGTGATACTGCTATAGTTGCAATGTTTTACTATTAACAACACTCACTTTCACTTTGTTCTATATTTATATGCAATGGTGATGTAAAAATTAAGGTTTTAAACTATTTTTGGCAATTATTTTTACGGAGCGTCGACACAGTAATGTTTACGATACCGTAGACCGGTAGCTTAGTATAGGAATGTTAAAAAAAATGTGTTAAACATAAACATGTCACACTTAGCCTAAAAAATTCCGTAATGTGTAAAGGCCTTTATTGAATTGGAATTTAAAAAATAAAGTGTCAATGAATATTGTCAAATAACTGATTTTATTGTAGGGTCAAATGTTCAAAAAGCAACGGAACATCGGAAAACATAATTTGCGTGGGTATTTTGCACGTGCTGTTATGACCCCGGCTATTTTTGGAGTTACCGATCTTTATTATTATTAGAATTGGACCAGGAATTAATCAGAGTAATCCTGGTTTCTAATTTATTAATCAATTAATTCTGTGTCGTCACATCCCTTTTTAATAAATGTTAGGAAAAAATTAGAAAAATTTACATTAAAAGTTTTGCAATTCAAGAGCCCCTGTTTTCTATGATTCCAACATGTTTAGTAACTTAAAAATGTAAAAGAAACGGTGGCTGCAAAGTCAATAACCAAAATAAACGCGATAGTAAGCCGCATAAAATTTGTTTAATTCATTAACTTTGCCAATGGTTTGCAAAAGTATAAAAAAAATACGAAGGTAGGTTTTTGGATATTTATTCTTTATGGATTTTTTATTATTATTGAGATGAGATGCATATGTCAGGCTAGGGAAAGAACAAGATCCTTGGATCCTTCAAGCGATGCGTGAAGAAGCACCTTTTAACGGCATAGTGACGGCGACTGAGGCAGCCGTGAACAAACTCGGTTTTCTCAGTCATTGTCACTCTTGGACCTCCTCTTGCTTATCATCAGGCGAGACGAGGTCAAATGTCGTGTCACAAAAAAAAAGATCGCCGACGACAAAAAAAACGATGTAGTTAACAGTTGCCTCAGTTACCGTCACTAAGGTGCTTTTTTACTCAGTTGCCGACACTAAGGCACTTCGTTTAACCAAGGATTCAACTTGCAGACTGTTTTAAAAGAGAACGATGTGTCAAACCTTTTAGGTTTAAACGCTTTTCTTATCGGAATACTAATTGTTAAAACACGTCATGGATGTCAACGTTCGTTTTAGTTATATATTTAATTTTTAATATTATTAGCTCATTTAATTGTCCTACAGCCAGCAGGGCCAAAACCCTCTCATTTTTAATTAATTTTATCACTTCTTAATGACTGCTATATCACTTAGCCATTTAAAATTTTATCCAAAACTAAACTAATACACTAAAAACCGACGGTAACCTAAGTCGATATCTTCGGTTGTCTGTAATGTAGGTTCCAACATTGGCTTATCAACAAGAAAGTTTAAGGCAACCGTGTTCGTAGTAGTACAGTGGTCACGCAATCCGAGAGCACAAGTTCAAAACCACTTGCCGGTACCAATGTATCTTTGCTATAATGTCGTCCTGTTTCTATGATACAATCACTTTAGTAGCTTAGTATAGAAATGTAAATTTAAAAACTAAGTGAAGTCAGACGTGTGGCAATAAAAAAAAATAGAGTTGCAATAAATTTATTAGCGGTATACAATGTTTTTAATTGTTGTATTTTGATTCTTGTAATTCGCGGCGGTTCTTTTGTTGTTGTATTACAACACGAATTTTAGCATCCAATTTCGCAACTTCCTTATTTGCCTTTTGTCATCGATTTCTTTTCATATTTGCTTTTTTATTTAAATTTATAGTTTTTTACACGTCTTGAAATGTTAGCATTAAAATAATCTTTAAATTGTATATTAAACATAGAATAAGTTAGATTTATTATTGAATTACTATAGATATAAATTGCCAGTATTATGTTTAGTGAAGATATAATGAGGCCGACATATTCGTATTTAATATGTAATGAAAAACGCCTCAATAAATTTTTTGGATAAAAACACTTAGTTATAATTTAATTAATTTAGGTATTTATTATAGCGTTACGGGATCAGCTTGTAAGTTGCCAGTTTCAACTAGGCCGGCATAGTGAATGTCACTGCTATTTACACAATATTTGACTAGTAGTAGTAGTTCATGGAGGTGACTCCATTCATGGGCGCTTTGTAGCTCAGCGGTCTATATCACACGTTAAGCGCGGACTGGTCCAATTCCGGTTGCAGCCGACTGACGCGACCCCACCATTGGATTTTATATAGTTTTTATTTTGTTGTGACACGACATCTGACCTCGACCCGCCTGATTATAAGCAAGAGGAGATCCAAGAGTGACGACTACTAAAACAACCAAGTAAGTTCATGGCTGCCTCAGTCGCCGTCACTATGCCGGCCAAAGAAAATCGTAGAATCGTTGGATTAATACCTTTTTACTTCCCTAATAGTTACGTTTTCACTTCTTATAAATTTATATTTCTTGTGACCAGTAATGTACGAGTATTTATTTTGGTACTGATTATTTTCCCGGGTGAATGTACACAATACCTATATTAAAAGTCTCATTTGCGTTATAGTGTCAACGCGGATGTCATAATTAAGCTAATGTTTCAACTCTGTACCACATAAGTAGATTGTTGTCTGAGTCCATTAAAAAAACGGCATTTTTGTATTTTGTACTCTACAGAAGTCCAAGGTAGGTGGTGATTAGATTCGGAATTCGTAGTCAGGTTAGTGACAAATCATCTAAATTTGGTATTTTCAAAGTAATTCTCCTAACAAAATTTCTTAAATTTAGTTTCCCGTAAAAGGCGAACGTGGTATAGTCACCTAGATTTCTTCGGTTGTCCTGTTTCTATGATACCAAGCACTTTAGTAGATTAATAAAGAAAACTAAATAAATAATAATAAAAATGTTAATCAGTGTCCTAACACAGTCTACCTCTATGGTACTATACTATTTTTACTACTACAATACTATTTTTAGCATTTTTTTATATTAAACAGACACAACATATGAGTTGACATCTACTGGGGGTCCATTATCGATTCCAGTCTTAAATTCATCCAGATACTAATATAGCACGGATTTTTAGTTTTTTTTTTGCGTTTGCTTTTTCGTTTTTGTCTTTTACAATATGGTTTAACACGCTTTTATAAGCTTGACTTGTATGTATGCAAGTATGTAACGGAATCTTTCAAATAAATTTTTACCCACTTATAGATGTCTGAATAATTAGAAAATTTGTACACGTAATAATACAATATTTTCATCAAATATTTTTTTTGACCGGCATAGTGACCGTGAATTTACACGCTTTAGTTGGTATAGCGTCTTACTACGACGTTAAGGCTCGAGTTTTCTTAATACTTTGGATTTAATTTAGTTTTAAGACGAAAAATTTACATTTTAGGTCACATTGTCATATACCTACTTAAGCGGGTTTTTAATTTTTTTTTAACTATAGTTTTATTATTAACTATGAACATGACAATGATTTTTTTGTTGTATCATATACAATATGTTTGTGTCGTTTCGTCAAGTCATTTGTTCTGTCTGTCTGTCTGACATCATTCAGTGACAATGACCGAATATAATATACTTAATTGTCTGAATTTTTACATTTTATAACGCTATATAAACATTTATTGCACATTATTATAAGTAATTATGAAATATTTTCATAGTAGCCGTTTGTTTTTTGTCGCATGTAAAGTTCTTCATGTAGAAATTAAGGTTCTTAATTTGTGCTGTCTTCTAAAAATATTATAATTATTGCAGATATTAAGAAATAGGCTTGATGTTAAGCTAGAGTGCAGTCAATGAATAAAGGTCACTTCTACTACGAGTACAGTAAAATAATTGCACTTTGCTGGCCTAGTTGGAACCAGTAACTTACACGCTGATTCCGAAACGCGACTAAGTCACTTCGGGTCTGCATACTTCTACGGTACCACTACTACCCGGATTACTAACCCGTATTGGCAGACTGGGCACTATTCGATTTTTTATAGATTTATTCCGAATAAATCTTAATAATAATGTGTATAAATCGGGGACCTAAAAAAATAGGGCTCCGTAGTGTAGATAACAAAAGAGCGTGTATCAAAAGAATTGTGAAGAAAGCAAGATAGTTGTATCAGGATCGTGGAAAGTGGCGCTACGTTGCCTTTGTGTGAATTAAGCCGTGTTAATGTGTTCTCCCCGTCCTTCCGTCTTCCTTGGCCGGCATATCAACGAATGAGGCAACTGTTTTTCTGATTCTGTCTTTAGTGATTTTTTTCTTTTTTTTTATTGTGACACGACATCTGACCTCGTCCTGCCTGATGATAAGCAAGAGGAGGTCCAAGAGTGACGACGACTGAGAAAACCGGGTTTGTTCACGACTGCCTCAGTCGCCGTCACTATGCCGACCAAAGGTGCTTCTTCACGCATCGCTTGAAGGATCCAAGGTCATAGGATAGAGAGAACACATGGGCAGGCAAAGCATTCCACTTGTCGATTGATCTACAAAGAAAAGACGCACCGAACTTTTTAGTTCGACTGCCGATTCGGTCGATAAATTGCGGATGCTTATCCCGACCTGTGCGGGTATTACGGGAATGAAAAGATGAGGTAGGAACAAGGTTAAAGTGCTCCTCGGAACATTCTTCGTGGTATAGGCGATAGAGGACGCACAGAGCCGCCATGTCTCTGTGATCTAGGACTTGCACTTTCCATTAAACCAGTCAAGGTCAAATAAAATAAATTGTTAGATATTTTGTTGCCGTCCAGAATTAAAAATTAAAATCATTGCTCATATGAATCCATTAAAATATAATCTCACTTTTCGCCGTCTGTCTGTTTGCACATCCATTTATTTCAATTTGTTAGCCTTTTTTTCTAAATAACGAACCTTTTAAATGCATTAGTCGCCTGTCAGTCTCAACGTGATGATTTTCGTCCGTGACCCCACTTTGACCCACGAGACTCTTCACCAGGAAAATTATAAATAGATATTTATTCTAGTTGAAATTCTTTACGTTCGTATTACTCGTACTACGTAATTCTGGTAGCATATTTTGTTAGTTGCTTGTCAATCTTATAATATTTGTTATAATTAATTCTGTTAGTGTACTTTTACTCCTCCCATCGGTTTAGGCGTTACATACTTTGAATAATAATCTCTTAGTGTATGCACAGAGTGTTGCAAACGTTATTATCTGGAAATTGTCATGCACGAAATTTAAAAAAGGTTTTCAGCGACATCCTTGTCCATCTCATCAACACACACTTCTTTTTTTTTAATTAAAATCGATCATTCGTCTAAACTCCTAATAGTTCTTTCACAGACAAAAGAAAAATAATGAAGAATCAAAGTTTCGTAAGTAGACACGGAACCGAGAATTAAACTGCTTTTAAACTACTATGAGGTATTAACTACTATTAGATATTATTCTAACTTTGTATGTGACACGACATTTGACTTCGTTTGCTTAATGGTAAGCTAGGACAGTTTCAAACCGAGTTTAAACCGACTCATTTCGAAGTAGGAAAAAAGCGAATGGTGTAGTTTTAGTGAAGTGATCACACTAACCGAGAGTCCCGGTTTAAAATAATTTGCCGGTACTAATGTATCTTTGATATATGTGCTTGGATTGTCCTGTTTTTATGATACAAGTACCTTTAGCAGCTTAGCATAGAAATGTTAAAAAATAATTTTAGCTATCGAACACTGTAAATAGTATTGTTGCATATTGTTCAATCAATTAATTAAAAAATATATGTAAAATTGGCAGGTGTAAAGGAGGCGTATCTAATCAACATTTCACGCGATAATGGTCTTTTGTTAGAGTCCTTGACGGATAGGTCTAGACGTTTTACAATTTAAAATTTTAGCGTCCGCGCATTTCAATGATGCGTGAGATCCTAGGGTTCATCGGTCTGATTCTGTCACGATTGCTGCTTTTTTGTGCAGTGCGAACTGAAGCTCAGCTAGAGCCGTGACTAAAATTTTCAACGCACGAAGTGTTGTAAAAGCACAAAAGTAATTTAAAGTAATTGCATAATTTAGGAATTAAGTGAGCAGGAAAAAAACTCATTGTAATGTCTTTTAAATTATCCAACGAAAAAGTAATAGAACAAAATTGCTTTGAGTAACATTAGATTGTGTTGACTCATGAAGGTAAATTAGAAGGTTGATGCTCCATCATAGGTATAATATTATTTATGTGGTATTAAGAGTGGTAGGCAGTTAGTGGTCGGTCATTTGCCCAGTCTGCCGATCCGGGGTAGTAACACCACTTTCAAGTGTATAGATCGTAAAGTGAATTAGTTGTGTTTTGAGATTAGCTTGAAACTTGCCCACAGTAAATGCGATTGCTATTTGCAGTTATTTAATTGTAGTCGTCTCTATTTTACCACACAGCAGCGGCTTAACATCAGGCGGGGTGCTGTTGAGCTAAATTAAAAAAAAATATGGCATGGTCACCTATCCTTAAAAGAAAATTATTTTATTTCTTTCTTTTTATTTTTTTTATTTTTTTTCTATACTAAGCTACTAAAGTGCTTGTATCATAGAAACAGGACAACCATAGTACATATAATATCAAAGATACATTAGTACCGGCAAGTGATTTCAAACCGGGACTCTCGGTTAGTGTGATCATTTCATTAACACTACACCACGGTAACTTTTTTCTTACTCCAAAATGAGTCGGTTTTCACGCTCATCGGTGCTCTTATACCTTTCCTTGCTTACCACCGAGAATAAGATTTGATGAGTATCAATATCAAAGAAACATTGGTACCGGTGTATTCTCAAACCAACATAAATAAAATACGCTTGCAGTTACTAAGAAACATGGTCTATAAATATTTATTTGAATAAATTATTCAGCGATCACTTCAGCTAACACTAAAGCGATTGAATAAAAAATTATCCAATGATACGGCAATGATATTTCATATTTGACTATCAAATGGGTATTATTAGGTTGTTTTTTATCCAACGCGAGTTACCAATAGGTGTCTCTGATTATCTAGTCTAGACTGCTAAAGAAATGCGAGGGGATGAATCGTGATTTTTGCAGATGTTTTTCTCTTGTTTCTTTTAAGTTGTGTTTCTTTGGTCTGTCGCTATATTCGTTAGCGAGCACCTGTATTTGTAATCTAGATCATGTCTTAGATATAATCCGTTGAATTTCTGCATTGTCATGTTTATATAATTATAGTCCTCTGCAGTTTAATTTTGAGACACTTTAATTATCACTATATGGAGTTCATTAGTTGTACCTATTTGGCTTTGTCTACCATATTTGAAATAATAGTTGCCTTTGTAATTCTATATCATTCCTATATTTAGAGTTGTAGGTGTCTATATCATTTTAAATACAATTGTGTGTTATTTTTATTTAATTTTTTATTTTACTATTCTATACTAAGCTACTAAAGTGCTATCATAGAAATAGGACAACCAAATTACATTGCACTGCCACTACACCACGGCAGTCTTGTGTATCACCACAATATTTTTAAATTTGTTTTGTTTAATTTAGTATTTTCTTAGATTTAGCGCGAACATTGATTAATGAATTAAACAAATTTTATGCGGCTTACTATAGCGTTTATTCTGGTTTTAATTTTTACATTTTTTTTATAATCCGACGTTTTGCAGTCATCGTGGTCAGTGTTTCCCAACGTGGGGCCCACAGGGGGCAATTTGATAGTTAAAGGGGGCAATTTCAAAATGGACTCGACACGACTTTAACCCTTTCGTTTGGGTTAATTAAATGCAATGCTAGATATTGTTGCCAAAAACAAAAAATGCAAATTCTTAAAAAATGTTTTATTAATTTATGTTTCTTAAGGGAACAAAACAATTTTTAAAGGTAAAAAATATGTTTGGGGGGCATAAGAAATGTTGGGTGGGGCATGGCCTT
The DNA here is from genome assembly GCA_905220615.1 of Tinea trinotella. Classification (NCBI taxonomy): domain Eukaryota; kingdom Metazoa; phylum Arthropoda; class Insecta; order Lepidoptera; family Tineidae; genus Tinea; species Tinea trinotella. The sequence continues at coordinate 12,719,188 of HG992312.1, forward strand.
CAAAAGGTTGGGAAACACTGTTTTAGTTTAATATTATTTATGTTTTGTTGATGGCAAAGACAATTGTTTGCCAAAATATAGCTCCTGTCACAGCAGGAAAAGATTATTGAACTTATCCAAAGTGCTCGTTCGTGTTGTTTGTTCATTACTTTATTGACAAAGACAACATCTACCGGTACTCGCGGTATTTTCGCAAGAAGCCTCTATTTTTTTCCATTTATTTACACTCGCGTATTTACCCAGGCTTTTCGCAAATTAAAGTGAGGCCTTGATTGGGTTACGATACGCTGTGGTGGTTTCAAACTCGTGATTTCTGTCATAGGTATTTGTTTTCTACGAAGGTGAAAACTTATTGTACTTGATATTTTCTTAGATTTTGCGCGAACATTGATTAATGAATTAAACAAATTTTATGCGGCTTACTATCGCGTTTATTTTGGTTTTGATTTTACAATTTTATTTTACTATTCCGACGTTTCAGGAGCTTTGCAAAATTAAAAATAAAATTGTAAAATCAAAACCAAAATAAACGCGATAGTAAGCCGCATAAAATTTGTTTAATTTATTAACTTACTGTACTGTTCACGTACTGGTATTCGTAGGTATTTAAACCCTGCAATCCTGAGACTAATTAAGCTTTTTTTATATTATATCTCAGTTAAGATTGAAAAGAAAAGTTAGTGTTTATATCTTAGATACATGCACCGTTAAGTGCTGCTCTAGTTGGTTGCGATTAGCGGGATTTTATGTCCGTAATTAAGTATCGTGAGATGTAAGCTTTTCTTACTTCCTTCATTGTATTAATCTGAACAAAAGTGACGATATTTTCATGTTTCATAGTTTAAAATTTAGAATTTTATTATTATTATTTAGATTTAGAACATTGATTAATGAATTACACAAATTTGATGCGGCTTACTACAGCGTTTCTCCGTGACCACGATGGTTGCAAAGCTCTCGAACATCGGAATAAAAAAAAACAATTTATAAGGTGACCTTGGTGTTGTGGCAGTGCAATGGCTACGTGAACCGAGTGGCACGGGTTCGAAACCACTTACCGGTACCAATGTATCTTTGATATATGTACTTTGGTCATCCTGTTTCTATGAGACAAGCACGTGCTTAGTATAAAAATAAATAATAACTAAAAAAATAAACGCGATAGTAAGCCGCATAGAATTTGTTTAATTAATTGGTTTAATATTTTCTTAATTTATTAAGTTATTGATTTGCAACGCTGAAAAATTATTTGCAGTAGCAACATCGTAAAACGTGACTTGACTGATTATTTTCGTAGTTACTATAATTTTCCCCACATTCGGTAGTGCCTATCAATATTATCTAGCTGGTACGTGACCGCAGGAGGGATTCTAGTGATTTTTTCGTGTTTATGCGTCTGCTGTTGAGGGTTAATAAACTATTTTTTGATTGCTCATTCACATTACGTCATACTTGTTGCGATTGAAATTTTGATTCATTTTTTTCCATTACGACTTCTCAGCCCGTTGCATCCTTTTGCTGCACGCCGTAGGGTTCATTTTGGAATGATCTAGACTTTATAATCGCAATGTCTGGCTAATTCATTGCAGCCTATTGTAGTCTCGTGTTAGGTTCATTTTCTACTATTGTTGTGTGCTATTGTGTCAAGCTTTTTAACAGTCCAATCGTTTTGCCATTTGTGTTGGCGAGGAAGTCTGCAATTTATGATGATTGACTATAATATAGGTTTTTCTTTTGTGTGATAATTTATTCATAGCACGATACGTATTCCGGTTATTATATTAATGTTGGTTAAAGTTTGTTAACATTGTACCTAAATTAGTGTGATTCTGTTTATATAGTGTATACTGTGTTTTTTCTTACTTTGCACAAGTAGTAAACAAACAAGAAAATCACCATTTTCCTATATCACCCATGCCCTATATCTAAGGAAACTGTTTGCTATTGTTTTATTCTATGGTAACAAATGCACAAAAGTCACACTCATATTAACATTATTTTTATCAAAAACCATTTATATGGAAACTGAAAATTCAAAAATGACAAATTTCATGCCCCAATAATATTAATAAAAAAACTTTTTTCACAGTAATTATTAGATATTTTGATATATTCGTATTGATTCGCGTCTGTAGTAATTGCTTTTTTATCGTTAATCCGTCATTATGCCGAAAGTTTGTTTACTATTTTTGCCAATTAAGGAAAAACGTACTATATAGAGTATACTTATTGTTAGTTTTTTAATGCCACACACGTATGTTGATCTTAAGTTATTTAAGGTGTTCTTCCATGAAAATTAATATGTTTATCACCCATGTTTGCTTTCTCTAAAGTTTTACGAGTCTGCTTGCCTAATTCTTTCTGGTTCGCTGCAAAGTAAATAATGTTATATATAATTAGTTTTTTTTTATAATGTGTCAATTTATTCACCCATGGTCTTTACTACTGCAATTAAACCGACAATTACTTTTGGTATACATAATTACGAGTATTTTTCTTGTTAATTTTGTGTGTGCTTTTTTAGTGAAAATTCAAGGTTAAGTTTCTACTGATTGTTAACTTTATGATAGTTTTTATTCCTATTTTAATGAAGTTACTCTTAGGATGTTAATTTCGTTATTAATTTAATCTACCTGGAGAGAATTGTTGAAAGTCATAGTATCTCTGCTTATAGCTTCAAGAGGGTACAGTTAAATTTATGCCTACCAGAAGTTTTAGGCATACTGTCAAACACCTACTTACTGTTGCGCAGTATAAGGTTCGGCAGAATATAAGAGCGCTAGACGACTGCGGTGGGAGCAAATCCGCGCATTGTTTCCAGTCGTGCACATAAATTCATGGTCAATCAAAAAACGAAAAGTAAGTTAAGAAAAGTTGCTGTGCCTGCTTGGATGCCAGCGCTCCTTTTATCTGCCGGGATATATAACAACAGGCAAGTCGAGGTCAAATGTCTTGTCTCAATGATAAATATATTTTTACATCCTTTTACAATTAGCATCATTAACAAACAAACGTCGTTGTATCCACCTGTTAAAATGAGAATGAAAGTGCATAAAATAATATTTGCATGGGAGATGATTAATATGCCTTCTGACAGTTAAAAAGGTGATATTGACTCGCCACGCCTTTGATGCTTCAATGAATAGTGGCCAAAAATAGCAAATTAGACAAAGTACTGGTAGTCGGTTTTTTATGTCGTATATTATCACCACGACATTTTCAAGAGTGTAGGCAGGTTAGTGGTCATAGTCATATGTTCAGCAAACTTCCCAGGCCTTCACTTTTAAAGTGTATACTCGATGGTGTATACAGATTGTAAAGTTACTTAATCGTGTTCCGAGATCGGCTTTAAATTTTCTAAGGTCTTTTAATGTTACTTTGGTGAAAGATAATTTTGGTCGCGCGTTATTGGAAAGTCAGTGGGTTCGATTTATTACTGATTTATTTATTTTTTATTTGACTGACTAAAGTAATAATAATATTATTTATAAAAACAGTCACATGTTTAAAAATTCAATATCTAATTGTCCTTTCGATGACTGATCGTCACGACTAGACGAAATATTGATAAAATTTAAATTTAATGAGAATTATCTATGAACATTTCTATTGTATTCGCTATTGACAATTGACGAAATAAAATTTAAAAAACTTAAAATTTAAGTGAAGATAAGGCAATTAGCAAATAACAAAAATAAACCCGTAAATTAAACATATACTCGTATTTAGTGCAAAGCTATAAGATTAACTTATAGATATAAAATACAGATGAAAATTAAATATAAGATCAGCCAATTTGAGGATCTAACTGCAATCCGTGACCTTACGTCTAAACGTTAAAAGGGAGTTACTGAAAATGTCGATACTATAATTTACAAAAATCTCGACGATGAACAAAAATAGGCAAAACGTTAAGTTAATAAAGGCATATTAGTAATGTAATCTATTATTTTACTGTAACAGTAGCTATGTGTACTAAGATCCGTTACACATGAGCCGTCTCCCTCGATGCGGAACCAAGGCCTTGGAAGGTTCACGTACCCAAAGTCTTTTGTGCCAAAAATGGCTCCACTAAAAAATATAATAGTCTCAGTACACTATGTTTTGATAGTCCTCATTAGCTTGGCGGATATTACACTGTCATCATGTACTATTTATTATTTTATTTTTGATTATACATTTCTATACTAAGCTACTAAAGTGCTTGTATCATAGAAACGGGACAACCAAAGTACATATATCAAAGATACATTGGTACCGGTGAGTGGTTTCGAATCCGTGCCACTTAATGGCTTACGTAGCCATTGCACTGCAACTACACCACGGTCGCCTTTTATTGTTATATTTTAAAAATTTAAGGAAATATAATTTGGTTTGAAAGGAGATTGAATGCTTCGATGGTTTGGGTACAAGGAAAAGGATGAGTGAAAGTAGATTGGCGAAAGGGATTTATAAAACTGATGCGTTAAACTAGGCAGACTCAGGAGGGTTTTTTCGACCAATTCGGAGACTTCCTCAAGAAAACTTGGTTACCACTAGGCCTAGTACCGTAGTATAAAGAGAATTGTGGATGTAAAGGAAGCAAGAGAGTCAGGATTGTCGAAAGTGGCGCTTGGTTGTCTTTGTCTACCCCTATAGGAATTAAGGCGTGAACTTAATAATTATAATGATGTAAATAAATATAAATATGATTGTGTAATATCAGCTCGGTCTTTTTTTTAAATTAATCATCAAGTCATAACAATTGTGGTCTTGATTAGTTGTTGAAGGTAATTAATATTGAGTAATAAATAAAATGTATTCTATACAATACAAAAATGTTTTATAAAATAACGATTGTTCCATACGAAATGAATAAGATAATACATTTTTGTGTTGTATTTGGATGGTAGTTTAACTACTGAAAATCTAAGTCAGATAAACACTGTTGGCATAGCGACAGTTGGCATAGCGACAGCGACTAAGGCAACCGTAAACTGCCGTCAGTAGTTTACGGTTGTCTGCGCTCTCACATGTCTCCTTGCGTTCCAAGCATCTTTCCAAATTTATTTTTGTAATTGAAAAATGTTATATCTTCAGTTTAAGAACGTTTTTAGAATACTTAAAAAAGTTAGTCGTACACAGGTAAAGGATTTTTTTCCTTATATACACATACTGTCCAATATAAATAATCCGAAACTAAAACATTGTCAAAATATTTAAAAAAAGTAATAAAAATAATTGCATAATTTGACACTTGCAAAGTTAAAATTCTAAGAGGTGACAAATATGCACATAAAGAGATCGTTTACATGCTTTTTATTGCCGCATAAAATAACACGTCTACGTTAATTTCCTTTGAAATCTCACACTTTGCGAAGTGCAAAAAAGTGCACAATGACATTACTGGCTTTTTTGAGTTAAAATACTGGTCTGGATTTTTTATTACTGTTGCTTGGTTATACTACATACACTAAATATAACAAGTCAAGGAACAATAAGGATAAACTATTATTACAAAGTATAAATATTACATACAGTAACACTATAAATTAAGAAAATGATTAATGTTTATAAACCCAAAGTGCAGAATACACGATGAAAAGATAGGGTAAACTAAGTATGTAGTTTAGTGATCAGATCGGTCGCTCGTTGAACGACAAATGTCTTGGTTCGCAGCAGGCGTCGAAACTGCTTTTTCGACGCCTGCTCTAGTTGCAACTGACTGATTTGGACGCGTATTGGTAACGAAAGCATCAGAATAGTCAAAAAAATGAATAGTCATGTGATTAACTTATATCATCTCCCCTTTTATAGTGACTAGATATCTAACCTCGACTTGCTTGATGGTATGCTAGGGGAGCGAGCATTAACGACTGAAAAATCGACTCAGTTCACAGTTTTCGCAGTCGCCATCACTATGCCGACCAAAGATTATTATTTAAACGTTAACAATCGCCAGTGAGAGTGAATATTGGCTCCTTTGCCACAATAAATATTGAAATAACTAATAAAATATTAAGAATATGTCTTGTGAAGTCAATATCTGTTTCAAATGTTGCAAATGGCCAAATTGAGACTTTGTATTTTTCGACATAGAATTGTTATGCGTGGGAGATTGTTATTGGTAGTATGTTACGATTCGAGAGGATATTCGGACAATAAGAGCATTAAGGATTTGAATTATACCGCAAAGTCACACCCACAAGGAATCAAACGACACGCGTAAATGTATATTTTATTATATATATTTACTTATTGTTATCATTTTGCACCTTATCTTTTATTTTGCTCTTTCTGTTGGTCCCGAAGGTTAATATTGGTAGAGAATGACTAGCGGCATTAAGTTCGCCTTTGTACATAGTGCTTAAAGGTTTTAACTATAAACTGAATCGTTTTATATCAGTTGTCGGCGCTTTTAGACCCTATCAGGCATTTTTTTTAAATATATGGTACCATTTTTATATTTAGTACCATTTCTCTTTTCCTCTACGTCAATTACGAATATTTATTGGTATCTTCACTATGGAAGGTAACTGAGGACACCGGCTAAAAGAAACGGTTTTGTCAGTCGTCAGTGATCTTTCCCCATGAGCATTGACGACTCAGGCAAGTCGGAGTAAGGGAGGTTTTACCATCAGTCAAGTCGGAGTCAGATGTCGCGTTCTAATAAAAAATGAACGTGAGCTCCCACACGTTACCAACCGTGTTAAAAATATTCAATGCAGATTTGAATTTTAAGCTCCAAACGATTTTTTCTCTCTATATAAAGTCAGGTTGATTTATTGCTCCTGTGGCGTGGATTTATGTGTTCTGTTAATTTAATCTATTGCGATTGTCTATCAAATGCCTTTTTTATATCTATTGAGACGCCTTCAAAACCATTTCTTATGCATTTTTTTATTGTGTATCTAGTGAATGTTAACTAATTTGATGCTTTTGTTTCTATTGACCTCGACCTGCCCCTTGGTAAGCAAGAGGAGGTCCAAGAGTGCGGACGGCTAAAAAAACCGAATCATCTTTATTTTGCTTCTTGAATTGCCGTGCTAGGGGAGCTGCTATGTTAATGATTATTGCTAAATCTATTCAGCCAGTTCGCGTAATTAGTGTAATCAATTTGTCAAGTTGTTTTTGCACCAACACTGTTCTTTATATAATTTGTGTGTTGAGTATATTTAAAATGTTTTATTGTTATTTAATTATTGTGGTGTCATTTGTTACTTTGACACGCTTCTTTGAGGAATTAACTTACGTTTTAATTTTAGCTAATGGTTAGTAATTTATTATCATCATACGAGTTTAGTTTCTAAACGTGATTTAAATTTATAATTAAATCGGTTTTAAAGGCTACAAAATTTACTTGTAACCAAAATTCAAAACCTTAGGCCTTGATTCTCAGGCGTCGAAAACAATCGAAACTCTGTATGGCTATGGGTACTGCGGATCCTGCCTTTTAAAATATATCTCTCTCCATTTGGTCTTGGAATACTTTTTTGAGTCGCTCATCTTTATACCGCTTACGTGTAATTGATTTAAATCATATTAATTGATTTATCTCCTTTCTTCTTTGCAGGAAAACATAGATCCGTCATTATTCAGTTTGTCCCCCATATCGGCGAAGTCTCAAAAGTTGTTGCGGTCACCACGCAAGGCTACTAGGAAAATTTCCCGGATTCCATTCAAGGTGCTGGACGCGCCGGAGTTGCAGGACGACTTCTATCTAAACCTCGTGGATTGGTCAGCCCAAAATGTGCTCAGTGTTGGCCTTGGCAGCTGCGTTTATCTGTGGAGTGCATGCACCAGTCAGGTATGTTTTGTATTTTCCTTATTGTATTATGGATCGACATATGACAGCATCCCGCTTCATGTTAAGCTGGAGTGCGGTCAATGAATGTAGGTTACTTCTAATTCAGTTAATAAACTATGCCGATCTAGTTGAAACCGTCAATTTACAAGCTAATCCTGAAACGCGACTAAGAGGTGGATATTTGCTTCGGGTCTGGTTATCAAAAAGTGGTAGGCAGTGGTAACCAGTCTGCCACCACTTACAATACAAGTATTCAGACCGTAAAGAGATTTGGTCGAGTTTCGGGATCAGCTTGTAAGTTGCCGGCTCCAACTAGGCCGGCATAGTGGATGTGGTTGCTACCTACAGTTGTTGAATTGTACTAGCAATGATATCCATTCATGGACCGTACTCCAGCTAAACACCAAGCGAAGTGCTGTCAAATGTCGAGTCTCAATAAAAAAAAAAACTTTCAGATGTCGCGTTTCAATTTAAAAATAGACTACTTTAATAGAACTACAGGATTTTAAATTTAGGAGAGATGCAGAGATATTTATGTTAGTAATTTCTATAAGGTGTTCTCCCATGCGCTATTAATTTGATATAAGTGCTAATGCCCCTTTAATGTAATTCAATGGCCATTCACTTTGTTGTACTGTTGCTGCGTTTGTGTAATTAATGATGTTTTAATGAGATTACACGAATGCAACAAATGCCCTCTGTTCACACCTCGCTTTCAAGACGCAGCGTAGGTAGGCCTCCCACTAGGTGGACTGACGACATAGTGAAAGACAAATAACCGGTGAATGCAACTGGCATCTTCCTCATCCTCGTTCCGGATTCTATCGCGCAAAGGCACACCAAGCATAGCTCTCTCCATTGCTCGCTTACGACTCTGAGCTTTTCCAATAGGCCAACATTTAAGTGCCACGTCTACTGAGCCATATGTCGGAACGGAAAGCTCAATGACAACACACACTGATTGAAGACCCTTGTCTTCAGGCACTGCAAGATGTTTGATGAGAAGATATGACGCAATTTCCCGAATTTTACCTAATATCATTAGCTAAAATATTAAATTTATTCCAGGTAACGCGGCTGTGTGACCTGTCCGCTGAGGGTAACGCGGTGACGTCGGTAGCGTGGAGTGATCGCGGCCAATTAGTTGCAGTCGGCACACAGAAGGGACACATCAGCGTATGGGACGTTGCCGTTAATAAGGAAGTAAGCAATAAAACCAATAACAATAATAGAGAAAGATTGGCACTATGCGAGAAGTGCAACGTGCGGCATTATTCAATTTGCGTGGTGCATTGTAGTTGCTTCCAACAGGGCTTATATGAATGAGAATTTAATACAACCGTGGTCTTGTGGTAATGCATTCAATGGTCACGTAAACAATGATTCAATGGTCGGTTCAAAACCACTGCTATTACCTTTGATTAATGTACCTTGGCTGTCTAATATAATACTCATCTGTCCTGCGACCTGGGCTCCAAAGTAATTTTGCTGTCGTGAAAGAAGGGCCCTGGGGTTAAGCTACGACATCATTATGCCCCGCACTAATGACAGTGTAAACTTTTCTATACAATTTTGATTACTTATTTAAAAGTGGTAGGCAGAAAATTCAATGTCCAGTCTGCCGATCCAGGTTAGTACCGCCACTTACAAGTCTACAGTCCGTGAAGTGCTTTAGTCGCTTTAGGAATCTCTTAAAAGTTACCGGTTTTAATTAGGCTGGCATAGTGGACGTGACTGCTACTAACACTGTAGTAGCATCAGTTGTAGTGCTGTCTTATGTTGGCTACGATTAAAAAATAATACAATATGCTATATATTTTTTTATTGTGACTCGACATATGACAACACCCCGTTTTATGTTAAGCTGGAGTGTGTTCCATGAACACTGCTACTACAATTCAATAACTGTAAGTAGCAATCACATCCACTATGCCGGCCTGGTTTAAACCGGCAACTTACAAGCTAAACCCAAAACGCCACCATATCACTTCACGGTCTGTATACTTGTAAGTGGTGGTACTACCCCGGATCGGCAGACTGGGTACCACTGCCTACCACTCTTTGAAATCTAATTTAGTTACTAATTGATATAAAATTGTCAGGTAATAAAACTACAAGGTCACATTGCCCGCGTGGGTGCGCTTGCTTGGAATGGTGATATGTTGAGTTCAGGTTCCAGGGATAGACATATAAGGCAAAGAGATACCAGAACGCCACGTAAGTTAATACCTATTTGAATATTTCTTAGTTGGTTGCTTGGTTAGTTGTTGGAAAGCTAGGTTGCCTAGTGCCCATAACCATAGAGCTTGTATGAGGACAATTGTGGATGTGAAGGAAGCGAGGAAGTTGTGTCAGGATCGTGGCAAGTGGCGCTCCATTGTCTCTGCCTATCTCCGTGGAAGAGAGGCGTGACAATTTGATTGATTGATATTTTTTAGTAAATTAAAACAAAGTACTATATTTGAACATCACTCGAAGAACCGGCAACCGATGGGGAAATAAGGTTCTTGAGTGGAGGTTCTTTCTATACCGTCACGTACCGGAAGACGTAGCGTAGGTAGTTCTTCCACTAGGTGGACTGACGACATAGTGAAAGTCACAAATTACTGCTATCTTGTCGTTCAGAATGGCGTTCCGACATCCACTTCAGCAGTGGGTGTCTTCTGGCTGATGACGATGATAAAGTTGAAAGGTTATCGAGATTAAGTCGCGTTTCGGAATCAGCTAGAAAATTGCAAGTTCGGTGAACGCGACTAATGCAGTTATGGACTGTACTCCATCTTAGAGTCAAGCGCAACACGCCGACTGTACTTTTCCATACAAAAAATATTGCGCTCGGCGACATGTGATCTCGACTCAGGCTAGTCGAGATCAGATGTCGAGGCTCAAAAAAAAAATCGAGCCTGTCCTAGTGAATGCGACTGGTTATTTTTTTTATTAAGACGCTAACATCTGACTTTGACTTGCCAGATGGTGAATGAACCTTTGCTTAAGTTTAAAGTCGTTGATGCCATTAAAAAATCGTTTACGAACGGTTGCCTCAGTCGCCGTCGCTCCGCCGGCTAAAATGATAAAATGTCGCCTCCACTGGCAATAGGATCATAACTAAGGTGACCGTAATATCATTGATATATTTACTTTGGTTGCCCTGTTTCTATGATACAAGCACTTTAGTAGCTTAGTATAATGTAAATAAAATAAATAACTTTTATATATATATATATATATATTTTTTTATTTCAGCGGCCCAATCGTCGCGAATACTCCAGGGCCATAGACAAGAAGTGTGTGGTCTAAAATGGTCACCAGATTTACAATCGCTGGCGTCAGGCGGCAATGATAATAAACTGTTCGTGTGGTCAATGGTGAGTGTCTAAAACAGTGTTTGCCCCTCTGTGAGGCGTGGGCGATTTGATAGTTAAGGGGGGCAATTTAAAAATGGACTCGACACGACTTTGACTCTTTCGCTTTGGGTTATTTAAATGCATCTAGCATCAAATGCATCGGTGACAAATTTAACAAAAAATGCAAATTCTTAAAAAATGCTGTAATAATTTATATTTCTTAAGGGAACAAAACAATTTTTAAAGGGAAAAAATTATATATAGGCGGCATACAAGTTTTAGAAATGTTAAGGTGGGGCATGGCCTAAAAAAGGTTGGGAAACACTGGTCTAAAACTATCGTATATGTAGTTAAACTAATGAATTAAACAAATTTTATGCGGATTACTATCGCGTTTATTTTTGGTTAATGATTGTACAATTTTTTATTTCGGCGTTTCGAAAGCTCTGCACCCATCGTGGTCACGGAGAGACTGAGGTGTTGGTCGTCCCATTAGTCAATGCTGTCATTGTTTCCATAACTACCCCGTTTCATGTCTTGATTTTGCGTTATTGCTCCCGCAGAGAATTTGTTTGATTCATTAATCAATGTTCGCGAAAAATCTAAGAAAATTCTAGTTCAGTGGTTTAATCGAAATTTAATATACGAGTATTAAATTATTTAAACTTTAGTATTTACTTACATTTCTATAAGCTGCTGAATGTGTTTGTATCATAAAAACTTGGCGACCAGTCCCGTTTCTTTGATACAAGCACGTTTAGCAGTTTAAAAATTGCATGTTAAAAAAATTGAGTATGTGTAAACTTCACGCGCAGTTGAAGTAAAAATCTAAATATTATATATTTTATAGATTCTTTCGAATAATTTACATTTTTATACTAAATTTATATCAAAGATAGATTTGCACAAGTCCACCTTTTAAAATAAAACTTCTGTGTCTTATTGGTTTTTGAATTCTTCCAGCATGCAACAAATCCAGTACAGACATATTCTGCACACGTGGCCGCTGTAAAGGCGATCGCATGGTCGCCGCACCAACACGGCCTATTGGCCTCGGGCGGTGGAACAGCAGACAGGTGCATCAGGTTTTGGAATACGTTGACATCACAACCCCAACAGTGCGTCGATACAGGTATGCATTCATTATTAATTAAATAGTGTTTCTACTGTACATTTTTCCTTACTTGGCAAAAGTAGTAAACAAAGTTTCGGCATGATGACAGATTAACGATAAAAAAGTGACGGGAATATATAAAAATACATATGAATCTCTTATTGTATATCAAAAAATATATCAAAAATATCATTTTCATAATAATTATAATTATTATGAAAATGATATTTTATTATTATTGGCGCCACGACATTTGTCATATGGGAATTTACTGTTTCCATGAATGGTTGTCGATAAAAATAATGCAAATATGTGTGTGATTTTAATATAATAAGTTTTTTGCATTTGTTACATTGTGTATGTTTTTCTTTTGAATAAAACAGTAGTAAACAGTTTCCTTAGATAAAGGGCATGATGATTTTCATGTTTGTTCACGACTTTAGCCAACTAAGAAAAAACACAGTATAGAGGGCGTTACCGCCTAAGCGCCCTCTAGGTGTTGCCGACCCAGAGTGGTACCACTACTATTTGGTGTAGAGATGTAGGCGTAGTAGGTACAATTGCTATTCGCAGAAAATCTTAAAGAATTATATAAAAAAGTTATTATCATTTTTTAAAGGCCATTTGTTGTTATGAGAATTAGTTGTACATTTAGGCTTGGTTCTTTTTAATAATGCACTTATAAAAGACTTGATAGTTATACGAGTACTTATTAAATCTCCTTTTTATCCCTTGGCTGGGTCAAACGGAGACTACTATAGATCTATAAACCATATGTAAAAAAAGGTGTCAGGATCGTGGAAAGTGGCGCTCCGTTGTCTGTCTCTGTATAAAAATGACTTTGACAATATAGTATAATGAATAATGAAATAAAATAAAATATAAAATCTTTCTTCAGGTTCCCAAGTATGTAACTTGGCATGGTCGAAGCATTCCAGTGAACTGGTCTCCACGCACGGTTATTCACAAAATCAGATCCTCGTGTGGAAGTATCCATCATTAACACAGGTATGTCTTTATGCATTTTTACTAAGAAAGTCGAACTCGGCAGGTTCCCAGCGGGCCGACCGCGTAACTCCAATTTCAATGAGCTTCGTTTTGACAGTTGACCTTCATTATTTTAATTAAAGCTTCAAGTTTAAAATTGCTACCTCGCAACACACTGAGAATCGATGTTCATTTTCATTAACAGTTCAAGCGCATTGAAACTCATTGTACGAATGAATAACGTTGTTTTTGACACGTTACGTTCCAGCAACAAGCTAATCTCGAAACGCGACCAAATCGATCCAAGGTCTGTATACTTGTATGTGTTGCCTGATACAAAATAAAAATGCCTCAGGCCACGTGTGCATTCAAAGGTTAGGATGGGGACGACGCACTTCATACATGTATATTTTATTTTTATTATTAAGTTGTACCAATATTTATGACTGTATAAAATGAATACTCTATAAGGCGACTGTGGTGTAGTGGCAATGCAATGGTAACGCAAACCTAGAGCACGGGTTCAAAACCACTTGCCGGTACCAATGTATCTTTGATCTATGTACTTTAGTTGTCCTGTTTCTATGGTACAAGCACTTTAGTAGCTTAGTATAGAAATGTAAATAATAATAAAATGTGAGTTTTAACATTTTCTTTGATGTTTACAGGTTGCAAAATTAACCGGCCATTCATACAGAGTGCTTTACCTTGCTTTATCGCCCGATGGTGAAGCGATTGTCACGGGCGCTGGTGACGAGACCCTAAGATTCTGGAACGTATTCTCAAAAACACCGTCGCATAAAGAAAACAAAAGTGTACTAAACATTTCTACAGCGCTGAGATAAAATTTAAACTTGGTGTTGCCTGTAGGAAAAAATAAATAGACAATCAAAGATGGCGGATTTGGTTGTGACCAAATATGAATTAAGTTGTAGTGAGACACACTATCATATATTTTTTCTTAGTTTTAGTATTTAATAGAGTTTAAATCTGACTTAAAAAGTTTCATGAAACGCATGAATTATTAATTTTGTATTTTTTTTTACTAAGCAGGGCTATGATTTTTAATGATATTTCTGCTATTGAATATCTTTAAATCGAAAATATAGAAATAATATTTAAATATTTTTAATTCGAGTTCCTTTTCAGGCTAAATTATAATTAGTAAGTATAAGGACTGTACCGGTTGTCTCAAATCAAAACTTAGTAATTTTTCTTTTTAATTTTGGTTATTATAAAAAAATATATAGATTCGAATACGGCAATAACATACAAAATGCATTATTAGGCTTTTCTCTGCACAGTCCTCACAAAAGATCCCATAACATTTTTATGGTTATGCAAAATCAAATAAATAATTCATCAATTTATATTTTCAGTTTCTTCACCCATAATTTTTAAATAGAACTTATTAGGTTTTGCTTTGGGAACCCGTTTAGTTGTCCCACTCCAACCTGCGTGCATGTATATCTCCGTCTCATTCTGGCTTAGTTAAAAATCAGGTAAAGTTTTGTTAATTTTCACAATCAAAAAGAATTTGAATAGCATTTATTAATTGATAATTCGCCATATTAGCTTTTGTATAATTATACATTTGTTTGTTTACTAGTTGTACACATTTTGAGTAATTTATATTTTTAGGTTTTAGTTTTAATTTCTTATGTCAGCACGGTTCAGATTGACTCTTAGGGTAATATTGATGAAAGGCTGTATAGGAATCGTTAATGGGATCCGTAACCATCCAACGGAGGGTAGTCGAAAATAACTCCATTTGTCAGCCCCTAAGTATTAAAGATAAAGTAAAACTTTCTTTGGCCGGCATAGTGACGGCGACTGAGGCAGCCGTACCTCCTCTTGCTTATCACCAGGCGGGTCGAGGTCAGATGTCGTGTCAAAATAAAAAAACAGGCTTGTTATATGACAGTAGCCTGTCTCAAGTTAGGCTGGAATGTGGTCCATATACTGCCATATGGACCGCGGACAGTGAAGTGACTTAAAGAGACGTTTCTCCTGCACATTTCATCAATATTACTTTAGTAGTTAAATAAATGCCAGTTGGCTAATATATTTTGATTGTTTACACGCTATATTTTGTACAAATTGTAGTATTTTTTGAAGGGACACAATTTGTGCTTCTATCGAAAACTAGTTCTAGTGCAATACAGCGATTTAAAGGACAAGTCTATTTCGAATACGCTAAGAAATCCCAAACGTTTGAGGGCTTCAGTGACGTCTCTCAATTTGAAACTGTCTAATCGGTCTAATCTTGCAATCGGTTTTGTATCATTGATCCTAAAAATGTTAACTTGCTGAATTAAACAAATTTTATACTGCTTACTATCGCGTTTATTTTGTTTTAATTATACAAACGTCGGAATAATAAAATAAAATCGTAAAACCAAACCCAAAATAAACGCGATAGTAAGCCGCATAAATTCATTTGCGCGAACTGCGCAAAATCTAAGAATATATTTTGTTTTTGGTAGTTCCTCAATACAAAAAAAATTTATAAAAAAGTAAATAAACTGGATTTCACTTCACATGGTTTCGGCTCCGTTTCATGGTTCAAGTGTCATGGCCGCCTTGAAATGTAGTATTTTGCACTGACATATGTTTTCAATAGTGGCGCAGATGCCTCTAATTATTTAGTTTGTGATAAATGTTTAAGATTTTTGAAGTTAATTTAAAATTTTGTAACAATGTACGGAATTCTTTTGTTAAGCACTTTATTTATATACTTTCCTATTTTAATATAAAGTTTCACTATTTTTTATACTTTTAAAATTATTTTTAAATTCAGTTATATTTAAATTCAAATTTAAGAGCTGATTTCACCAAATAGTCGCCTAACCTAGAGCCCATAGTCACGCATGGTATTGGCCATGGGCTCCAACTGTCAGTCAGCTACAGCACCTGTCACCTTGATATTCTTGTCTGTTAAAGCTTCCTACACCAAAATTTTTGTGATTTATTTTATATAACAGTGGTAGGCAGTGGTGCCCAGTCTGCCGATCCGGGGTAGTACCACCACTTACAAGTATACAGACCGTGTAGTGACTTAGTCGCGTTTCGGGACCAGCTTGTAAGTTGCCGGTTTCAACTAGGCCGACATAGTGGATGTGACTGCTACTTACAGTTATTGAATTATAGTAGTAGTGACACCGCACCTCAGCCTTTAACATCAGGCTAGGTGCTGTCATATGTCGAGTCACAATAAAAAAAACTACCGAAGCGTTATCCGGTATGGCTGTTCGTATTCATGCCATATATAACGTCTTAGGTCTGATGTTGACTCATTTCTTTACCTTAATTAGGACAAATTTTAATTTAAATTGATAAATTTAAATTAAAATTTTGGTGAAATAGTCACATAAACCTCAAAACCACTTGCAGGTACCAATGTATATTTGATATATGTACCTTGGTCGGCTAGTTTCTATGATACAAGCATGTTTATTAAGCTTAGTAGAAAGATTTAAAATAATAATAATAAAAAATGTTATTTGCAAATAAATCTAAAAATCTGTTAGCTGTTGTTAAGCTTCTATTTGCTGAAATCGGAGTTTCTTTTCATCTTAAAAATATCTTCTGTTTAGTTAATATTTTAACATTAAATTTCTTCATATGGCAACCGTAATTTGATCTCATAACTATTTAAAAAATTCAATAATTTAGTTTTTTTATTACTTTACTAATATTTATATCGATGATGAAGTATCATTTTAATGACCATCCTAACTAACATTTTTATCTTTAGATTTAAAGTTCAATTTAAATCTAAAGTTTATTAATTTTGTATTTGTTAGAAAGGAAATATATTGGTTCAATATGTACATCGATATATATTTATTGTTTATTAACTTCTTTAATTAAAGTTTATTCTCTTGCGGGGGTATTAATGAAACAGTAAACAGGTTTAAAAACATTGAAATTTCAACCTTATTTACTGCGGCATTAGACCTCTAGAGGTTAGGTCCTGATATCTTTTCTAGTTTTAGTTTTTAGTGTGTGAAATTTTGGATTGTGCAATTTAGTGTAATTAGATTTTAAAAAGTTTTTATTAAGGTTTTATTATACAGGCTGTCCTAAAAAGAGACTTCGAACCCAAAACAGGATGTTTACCACGGACAAATTGTTCATTATAAAATTCCTCTGGCCGACATGGTGAAGACGACTGATGCAACCATTATTAAATACTTTACGCCAGTCGTCAGCACTATTAGACCTTTTTAAAATTGCTGTCAATTCTCGCCAATATTTAAAGCTTTGTAATTTCCGTCGTTTTTATATCATGCTAGAAATGTATTCAAAATAATATTTATGTATGTATGTGCAAGGCTAAATTAATGCCTCTCTCTAACCTAACCTAACCTTTAAGAGAGTGGCGAAGGATTTCGGGTTGTCGTTTTTCGTTTAACTGTATATTAGCATGAAATGTTGAACACACGAAGGCTTTTCTACGTAAAACTCGTAGAAAAGCAACTGCAGTAATTTCCTTTGAATTACTAATCACTTAAATGGTTAGCTTTTTTAGCTGCCTAATTCACCTATAATTTTATCGTCATAATTGTTAAGTTGAAACTTCAATTATCAAATAAATTAAATTTCTATTATAATATAATCTTGGCCGTAGTGACGGCGACTAAGACAACCGTGAGCTGAATCGCTGGCACACCTCCAAAAAAAGCTCTAAATCTAATCACCCTGTTACAGAAAGCATGATTTTGTATGTGGCGTACTTATAGACTGGTTCACGTCCTATTTTCAGCTTCATTTTCTTTTTTGGGACACCCTGTATTTTTGATTTCATTCCTTCTGATACAAGATAAATTAAATTAATGAATAGGTTCAAAATATGTCCATATTAAATTCTTGTCCATATGCTAATTAATAATTATGAGGTAAAAATTTTAGGCAACCGTAAACCGAAATGGTCTTTTCAGTAGTCGGCGCTCTTGGACCTCCCTTTGCTTACCATCAGTCAAGTCGAGCTCAGATGTGTCTTAATTTAAAAAAAAAATGTATCCGGAAGGTATAAAGTCAATAAAGGCGAAGTATAAAAGTTACGCGCTTAATATATAGTATTTACTCAATTTTTTTAATATAAATTATATACATATAAACATTTAGAATATAAATAAATATCTTCACATTATGTATGATTTTATTTAATTTAGGATAGAACGAAAAAGGTCATGCAAGTAAATACAGTATGCTAAGCGTGTAATATATTATAGAAATTATATAGGTAATAAATATAAAATAAAATATTTTATCTAGTATCCTTCTTGTAAAAACTCAGTATGTTTTCTTTTATAGCTTGAATATACATAAGAATCTGTCAAAACTATCAATCTTCTAATGGAAATCAACAATTTATCCACCGCGCGTACTAATCATGTATTGGCCCTATAACCTATTGACAGTCTTATTTCTGTCTTAAGGCATCTTTAATGATATCCTATTTCGAGGTACTTAATCGAACAGAATTTATATACTTTATTTAAGAAAAAAAATGCAACCGTCACAAAATAGTTTTTGATTTCCAAGTTCTCGGTTTTTTAAGCAATAACCATTAGATTTTTTTTCGTAAATATGAACAGTCAATTATTAAATTGGACACTTAATCGGCTAAATATTTAATTTAGTACACGGTTTTTCGAAAATTAACAAAATATTGTTAAAAAAGGTAAATTATTCGTACGAAAAACATCGCACGCTCAAGAGTGATTTGCAAATCTCTTATTTCGCCTATAACACATCTTTTTATTTTGTCTATAATTCAAATATTAAGATACCATATTTAGTTTTTACAACAAGGGTACGATTTTTTACAATTGCTATTTCGGTTTTAACACTTTAATTTTATTGTTTGGTATGCGTTGTAAATTGTGAACTTAATTATAACTTGAAATAAAAATAACATATTGTCAACTTTATTTAAATTATTAATGTAGGTTTTCTCTTCATAATTGTGTAAGAAAATTAATAATAGATAATGTAGTTTATAAAAAAACAAATTATTCACTTAATGTATAATTTGTGTTTATATTTTTTACGTTGATTGTTGAACCTATAATGTTTAACGCTTAACTAAGTCATTATATTTAAAAATATATATATTTACTCCCCTTTAAGCTTTATATTATGAATTCCCTTACTAGAAATAACATAATAATGAAATATTTAAATTGGTGGATATATATCGTTAATTAGAAACATGGCACATAACAAAGAAACCGGAATAGTGTTGCCTAGTATTCATAGCCCTCTAGCTTAGCACGTCGTTATTCAATATACAAAACGACATGATTATTTATTATTTGACAAAGTTCTTATTTTGGTCATATATCTTGGTGCGACATTGGCTATGTCACCGTATAATTGTGAATCCTATAAGTTTATAATTTATCTCGCGAGATTGTAAACTATCGAAAAATTGTGAACTGAACCATAACGTATTAATTTGCGATAGTTTATAATCTATCTATGATTTGTGATAGGTTATAAACTAACGGTATTAACAATTATACGGTGACAGCTACAAAACATTACGATACAACATCTTAGTATTACTAAAAATAGTAATATTAAAAGTGAGCAAGCAATCGGGGCCTGCGCTGCGGCGGGGTCGTATCGCGCTGCTCTAATGACAGCTAATAGTTCCGTGTGCTGTGGATATATGACTACTTTTGGTCGGCACGCTATAATAGCCTCTGACGTTTGACCGTTCATGAAGTTTCGTATAAATTAATAATAATGCCGCTGCTGGTGCAATACCAAAAGTAGCAATTGCTCCTTCAAACGTAATTATTAATTTATACGAAACTTCATGGACGGTCAAACGTCAAAGAGGCCATCATAGCGTGACACTGGTATAGTTAAAAAATGTGCCACTATTGTATTAAATGAGCGATGTGTTCTGTTTAGTAATATTTTTGTATATACAGTTATAGTAATGAAGGGTGGCCCAACAATAAACTTTTTATTACCACGAAATCATATGACTAAGGAATTTAAAAAAGTTATATAAAATTAATGGTTATATTGTGATTTCATAGTTTATAAATATAAATTTATTATGCCTAATCGATTATTAATATGACCTTTTGTTTATTGCATAAATTATTTCGTTGATTTCTAGTAAGGGAAACTCTTTGACAACAAACATTTCTTATTTCTATGCTAGTCTAGATGTATAAAATCCAACATTCTGTATCTGTAAATATTTATTTCTAATGAATCCTCTACACTTCTTTCGTTTTCCGATTTCGTTGGATTTCCTTCATTGGATATAATAGATAATACATTTTTTTTTTGTATAACCCTAAAAAACTTTTTTGAGAGCCAAATAATAGAGGAATAGTTAAATAAGTAAAATAATTTTTCGGTCGGACTAGTGATAGCGACTGAGGCAGCCATGAACAGAGTCGGTTATTTCAGTCGTTGGCACTCTAGGACTACTGACTTCCTATCCTATCAGGTCAGTCGAGGTCAGATGTCAGAATAAAAAAAATAAGAACATGAACCAACATTTAATGAGCGAATATTTTAATACGAGTACTTTAGTGTGGCCACAATTTAAAATTTGTTGCCACAATAAAAAATATTTTTTATATTCTATATTAACTTGTGGATACTGTTATAGAGCACGGGAAACGATTTAATGGTGTGTTGGATTCATTAAATTTTAAGGGGAGTTAGCTATCGGAGGTTTTTAATGATTTTAGTTGTCAAATCATTATTTACCTCGGCCTCTAGACCAAAGT
Organism: Tinea trinotella; assembly: GCA_905220615.1. Lineage (NCBI taxonomy): Eukaryota > Metazoa > Arthropoda > Insecta > Lepidoptera > Tineidae > Tinea > Tinea trinotella. The sequence goes on from HG992312.1 coordinate 12,740,188, forward strand.
CCGGGGGCTATTAGCCTGTATATCTATAACAGAAAGAGATATAATATATTATATTTAATGATAGACTGATGTTTAGTATATTTGTGTAGGATTAGATTTTAAATTGTAGTTTGGATGTTTAAGTTAAATGAGTAATTTCATAATAAATTGTGTGTTTGGAATTTATTGTTTTTTATTCTTTTCCTTTCTATTAATATAATATAAGCAACTTATAAATCTGATGTGGATGATTGCTTTAAGCAAGGCAGGCCCAGGAGGGTGTTTTCCGATCAAATCGGGGCCATCCTCAAGAAAGCTAGGTTGCCTAGTGCCCATAACCTTAGAGCTTGTATGAAAAGAATTGTAGATGTGAAGGAAACGGGGGGTTGTGTCTGGATCGTGGTAAGTGGCGCTCCATTGTCTCTGCCTATCCCTATGGAAAATAACGTGACAATTTCATTGATTGATTGATCGTATGACATCAAAATTAGATAACTTACGAATCAGTCGAATGTTGATATAGAACGAATCAGTAATATGTTGATCACTATCGGTCAGCTTTTATTTGTAATATTTAATATATTGAAATAAACAAATTTTATGCGGCTTACTATCGCGTTTATTTTGGTTTTGATTTTACATTTTTTTATTATTCCGACGTTTTGAGAGCTTTGCAGCCATCGTGGTCACGGAGAGACCAATATCAAAACCAAAATAAACGCGATAGTAAGCCGCATAAAATTTGTTTAATTCAATAATCAATGTTCGCGCAAAATTTAGGAAAATACTAAATTAAATATTACAATTAAAAGTTCTGCCCTGAATCGAATTCGGGACTTACGCGTAACAAACTGGTGTGCTAACTAACCAATGCTTGTCGTCAAGTTAATCGGTTAATCCGTTTTTGGATAGCTTTCAAAACAACTGTCCTATCTGCTTATTTGCAATAGTGGACAAGAACACAAATCATAATCAGTTCTTAATTAGTATAAAAATATGTCAAAGCATGAATTATTGTAATTAGTATTATATATTTACCATACAAAAATCGATTATTACAATTTATTAACCATGCTCCCATATATAAACGATTCGAAATAAAGTAAATCGTTATTCAGTACTGGCTACGTCTGGTAAGAACTTTAGTTATTTAGAAAGGCCACCTTTACCAACTTAACACACGTGAGAAGGGGTTTTCAGTGCGCAGGAGAAGGGTTCTCACTATCCATTTTCTCCTCCCTCAAAACCGCAGGGCCCGTTCGTTAAGAGATCCGATTAGCGTCGGATCTTACGCTAAAATATTCTTGCCGATACCGATCTAAATTTAATATCTGTACTTTAGACTTGTCACCTTGATTTCATGATATAAGTACATTTAGATATGATAAAATATAATATATTATTTTTAGGTATATTCGTACTTTTTACCTTTAATTCCCTAATTACAGTAAGGAAGCGACATTAAGGACATAAAACTAGTTTTAAAATTTAAATATGACAGCACTCCGCCTAATGTTAACCTGGAGACTGGTAAAATGACACCAACTGTCCACTTTTAAAACCTTTTTTTTTATTACAGGTCTGAGTATAAAAATGAAGATCTTAATCAACCTGTCAATTTTGACGTTCGCAGTCGTGTCAGCACTTGCGAGCCCAAATGTAGATAGAGAACTCGTCGATAGACTACGTCTTCTTGGACCCAACGTAGATCCTGTATTTGTCCAAAGACTACGTCTTCTTAGACCAGATGTAAATAGAGTACTTGTGGATAGACTACGTGTGCTTAGATCAGAAGAAATTGGACTACGTGCAGATATACCAATTGTAAATCGACTAGGTGCAGTTCGACCAGTTGTAGAGAGACTACGTGAAGATCATCCAGTTGTGGGGAGACTACGTGAAGATCATCCAGTTGTGGGGAGACTACGTGTAGATCATCCAGTTGTAGAGAGACTACGTGAAGATCAGCCAGTTGTAGAGAGACTACGTGAAGATCATCCAGTTGTAGGGAGACTACGTGCAGATCATCCAGATGTAGAGAGACTACGTGAAGATCAGCCAGTTATCTCAACACGTATTCTGAGTTCAGTCAATTTGGCTTCACCCGACCATAGTACAAATTATTTAGAAGCAATAAGAAATTGGCAAACATCCTACGAAGAGATATACAAATTAGCGAAAAAAGCAACAGTGTAAGTGAATTTTGATACTTTTATTCCAATAATTTGTGTTTAATCTATACTAATTGTTATGGTTTGGTTTTGTTAATATTGCAATTTTGAGCTTTGCGTTGGTTTTATGCTTAGCTTAGCTCAGCATCCAAGCCTGGGGATACCTAAACCTGCTAATAACCAGCATGGAGAAACACTGTGAACAAAGTATAGGAAAGACAGGTACCTGGCAATTACTCGACGTGAAACACGGACCAACGGCACTAGCACTCGTTTAGCACTGCTTTGTTATCACGGCTAACTGCTTCGACTGTCTATTTTCTCACTTCGTTATTTAATTAATGTATTTAGTTAATAGATGTATGTTTCAACAATGTCACTTGCTAGGGCGACTGTTTACGTGCACACCGCGGCAACTCACACACAAGTGCACACTAGCGCCACACGCTATTGGCTGGCGTGGCGTAGCCCGCGAACTTTGAATTGCGCGGAATAAAGGAAAGTGGAAGGAAATTTAGGATGGGACGATACCAAGCCACAACATTTCCCCCCACTTGAAATCAGCCAGGGATTTCACAAGGCAAACCCTTTCCTGAATGCTAGGCCAAGAAAAGTAATTTGTGTTCGGATAAACATATGGACGCTATGTACTACCGAAGCTACCTAGTTTTACTACTAACTAATTAAGACTAATGTAACATTAATAATAAAACTACTTATGACTATGAACTAAGTCTAAATTAAGATTATTAGATAAATTATAACCTATGTGGCTATAGGAAGTGGGCAAACTTTTCTAGCGGGTCTAGTAAAAGTGCCCTTAGCCGTACGAATAGTCACTACGCGAACGTTTCCGTCTTTACCCGGAAATGTATTTTCAATACGGGCTAGTTTCCACTCTGCAGTAGATTGAATATGTTTTATTAGAAAATTTAATGCGCAGCCTAACTCTTCTGTAGTTAGTGCGTTATAAACTCGCCTTAGAGGCGTAAGTTTACAATTGTTCGAAAACCTGATGCAATAAGCTAACGTTCGTTGCATTCTCGTAAATGATGTAAAGCGAGTAAGAATTGCGTGAACCGAATGTTTTCCTGCTCTCTTTTCGTCGGTGCATGCGACGAATGATGAGGACTTCAGCTCACTCTGCACTTCCTGTGGCTCTGGTTCTTTGGTTATCGGCCATTGGGTCGACTCGCAGGTGAGCCAGTCGGGACCCGACCACCAATGATTGCAGGCAGCGAGCTGAGAGCAGCTCAGGCCGCGGCTACAAAAATCGGCGGGGTTCTCAACTGTCGATACGTGCTGCCATTGAGATGCGCGAACTGCGTCTGTAGCTTAGACGACGCGATGTGCTACGAATGTTTTAAGTCTGTGCGGTTCTGTGTGAAGCCAGGACAGAACGGTATTGCTATCAGTGAAGGCAATTTGATCAGTTATGTTGATTTTGTCCCTAAGTAGACTGAATAAATGTTTCATTACTCGCGAAAGCAAGGTCGCGCCGCACAATTCCAGTCTATTTACCGTAAGTGGTTTTAAGGGAGCTACTTTAGACTTTGCTATAAGAAGATGCAAAGTTACGGAACTGGTTGATACCGCACGTAGGTAAACACAGCATCCGTACGCCTTCGTGGAAGCGTCGCAAAAACCAATCAATTGAAAAGTGGTAGCTTCAGATGGCACCACTAAACGTGGGAGTTTAATCAGATGTAAATTATTTAGTTCAGAAACAAATTCATGCCAAATCCGCCTTAAATCATACGGAACAGGTTCGTCCCAGGTGAGCTTCAGGCGCCACAGATCTTGAAGGAGCAATTTTGCTATAAGCGTTACTGGAGTTAGCCATCCCAGTGGGTCAAAAATACGAGCAACGTTGGACAAAATCGAACGTTTCGTACACTCGACGCTTATTGGTGAAGCGGAGTAAGTAAAAAAATCACCCACGGGATCCCATTTCACTCCTAAAATCTTCAGAGTAGCCTGATTAGCCTCTCCAGAAAATGATTTGGGAATTTGTACATGTTCAGAATGTAAATTGTTTAGAAATTCAGAAGAATTACTTGTCCATTTGTGGAGCTTAAAATGAGCACATTGAAGTAACTGAGTTAACTCATTTTTCAATAGAAGAGCCTGTTCAATAGATGGCGCCCCGGTAATGACGTCATCCATGAACACATCATGGCGTACCACTCTTGCAGCATGTGGCCAGGTAGCTCCATGATCGGCTGCTAGTTGTTGCAATGTTCTAATTGCTAAAAAGGGTGAACTGCTCACACCGTAAGTGACAGTGCGGAGCTCGAATTCTCGTACTGAGTCGGACGGTGTCTCCCGACAAAGAATATGTTGCCACCGACGATCCTCTGGTCTGATTAATATTTCGCGATACATTTTTGTTATATCGCTGGTAAAAACTACGGCATGGAGGCGAAATTTTGTTATAATGTCGGTGATATCAGCTTGAAGTTTTGGACCAGTGTAGACCAAGTCATTAAGAGACCGGCCGTTTGATGATTTGCAGCTTGCGTCAAATACAACACGTAGCTTCGTCGTTGTACTTTCTGGGCGAATGACGCAATGATGTGGTATGAAGTACTGACCAGCTGGGGATTCAGACTTCACACGTTGCATGTGATTAAGAGACTCGTATTCTTGCATAAATGCTGTGTAATCCTGCTTCAATTGTTCGTGTTTAGCAAGACGTTTTTCTAAATTTATAAGTCGAGAGACGGAATGCTTGTATGAATCACCAAGCATGGGGCGATCCTTTAGTAGAATAGGCACTACATATCTTCCATCTGGATCTTGATAAACCGATTTTTTGTATAAGGCTTCGCATTCTTCATCTTCAGGAGCAGCAAGGCGGGTTTTTGGGGGTTCTTCGACTTCCCAGAAACGTTGGACTACCTCGTCTATGGCGCAGGTAGACGCAACTAAAGAAGAAACGAATGAAGGTGGTCGACATTTGGAGTCGAGTTTTCCTGTGAGTACCCATCCATAGATGCTGTGCAGGGCAGTAGGTAATCCGGGCCCTGGACACAGTCGCTGTCCGTCGTAGATGAGATGGAATAATTCTGCACAATCATCGGCAAGTTTCATCGGCAAGTTTTAAGTGACGAAAATGACGTCGTACGGCATGAGGTACTGCAGCAGTAGGCATATTTGTGGTTACAGCATCCATCACAATTGGGCGAATGTCGAACTGTGGCTCCGGTTGGTCCCGGGGTAAAATCGTGCACGCAGTGACACCCTTGACGTGATGAACTGTATTTTGGCCTAGACCAGAAACTGTGAGGTTGCAGCGACGCATAGTCAAACCAAGGCGTCGAGCGCAGGCGGTCGTCATAAAGCAATCTTGTGCTCCGCTGTCAATAAGGGCGCGAACAGGCTGCGGCGGTCCAGTGGCGGCGCGCGCCAGCAGTGTACACGTACCTAACAACACAAGAGAGCGGCCGTGCCCAATGTGAGCACTGGTACTGGCGTGACTCACTCTAGAAGGGTCTGATTCCAGAGTGGTAGGCGTGTCGCTATGCAGAAGTGTATGATGTTTTTCTCCGCATGTCAAACAACAGGTTTTGGAATTGCAATTGTTTGCGCTGTGGCCGAATCGCAAACAGTTAGCGCACAGGTTCTTTTTTGTTACAAAAGCTATCCTAGCAGACGAGTTGAAAGTCTGAAATTTTGGACATTTATATATGCTGTGCTGAAAGTCACAGCATGGACACTTAAATTGTTTAGAGAAAGCATTTTGAGTTGCAGACGAGTTGTAGTTTTTACTGGACTTAAAACGAGGCTCGGTCGCCTTATTGCCAGATTTAGGGAATGCAGCAGCATGTGGCTGATGGAAACTAGTGATGGGCTTGTGTTCACTAGTTTCTAGGATCTTGACGTAATCCTGAAGAAACTTTAAAATATCAACAAAGTGAGGCATCTCCTTGTCATTTTGAACTTCGAATCTCTTTCGAGTATCGCTATCGAGTGCTCGAAATGTAAGATGAAATAAAATGTAATCGCCTAAATTATCAATATTCATACTCTGGAGTGCGCTTACAGACTCATAAAAAGTATTGGTTAAAGTTAATAATTGTTCAAGAGAAGATGATTTTAATGTAGTAAAATTTAATATTTTGTCTAAGTATTTTGCCGCTATAAGTCTTTTATTTTGAAAGCGGTCTATTAATGCCGTAAAGGCTATTTGATAGTTTTCTGTGGTCACCGGAAGACCCTTTACAATTGTTAAAGCTGAACCAGACAAACAAGAAATGAGGTAATGGTACTTTTCGACGTTTGATAAAGATTCGTTATTGTGAACTAAGGCAACAAACGTATCGTGAAATGTTTGCCAGTTTTCGATAAGGCTGTCAAACTTGGGAAGGTCAAGTTTGGGTAAACGCACGCGTGACGAAGCTGTGGCTTTGCCATCAGCTGTTGTAGCTGAGGAACGATCGCTTGTAGTGGCTATGCTGTCGGCCGCGGCTATCACCTCATAATACATTTCGTCAAAAGATAAAACAGTCTGAAAGTCGACATCAGAATCTGGATTTAATTTAATTTTAATTTCATTTATTTTTTCCGTGACGTCCAGAAAATCGGAACGTACTTCATGTACCTTCTTGTACCTGGCATGGAAGCTCCTCAATTTATCCTTATTGTTCAACTTCTTTGAAAGGTCATACAAGATTTGCATACATTTAAATATGTATTCCCTTTGCTTAATATAAATCTTTTCTTTATCTGCCATAGCTATAGTTTAATAAACGATATAACTATTTAGTAAAAAATATAATGTAAATAATATATTATGTATAGATACTATGCAATATTCTGTTATAAACAAACAAATGAGTCATTAGTGCTTGAATGAATAACAAAATAGAAGTGAATTTAAATGTTAATGTTTTACTAATAGATTTGAGTATTTTGTTTTATATTTATTATGAATAGTTTATTATATAAATAGGAATATTTTATAGTTTTTTGAAAATATCGAACCTACCTACCTATCTATAAAATATAATATATTTGTTGAATGCTAGGTCAACTGTTCATTTAAACTAACTAAATACCTATTGTAGCATATGTTTATCCGAACACTACGACACAAAACAAAACTGCAATATTTATATAATTTTTTGATTAAAAAAAAAGGAATTTTGTTTAAGTTAGTTTTACCAACTTATTTGGACTGTATATTGTGTTATACTGGAATCAAATAATTACGAAGTTTTCATTTGTAGAAATTGAACTCGTAATTTATGATCAATATAATCACTCCATAGGAATCCGGCTCGAAGGACCAAAAACAATGTTATGGTTTGGTTTTGTTAATATTGCAATTTTGAGCTTTGCGTTGGTTTTATGCTTAGCTTAGCTCAGCATCCAAGCCTGGGGATACCTAAACCTGCTAATAACCAGCATGGAGAAACACTGTGAACAAAGTATAGGAAAGACAGGTACCTGGCAATTACTCGACGTGAAACACGGACCAACGGCACTAGCACTCGTTTAGCACTGCTTTGTTATCACGGCTAACTGCTTCGACTGTCTATTTTCTCACTTCGTTATTTAATTAATGTATTTAGTTAATAGATGTATGTTTCAACAATGTCACTTGCTAGGGCGACTGTTTACGTGCACACCGCGGCAACTCACACACAAGTGCACACTAGCGCCACACGCTATTGGCTGGCGTGGCGTAGCCCGCGAACTTTGAATTGCGCGGAATAAAGGAAAGTGGAAGGAAATTTAGGATGGGACGATACCAAGCCACAACACTAATATTATAAAGAGGAAAGATTTGTGAGTTTGTTTGTAATGAAAAGCCTCAAAAAACACTGGGCCGATTTTTAAAATTCTTTCACAGTTAGAAAGGTACATTCTTCGTGAGTAACATAGGCTATATTGGATTTTATAAAAGTTTAGGGTTCCGTACGAAATCTCGAATAATGTAACCCAAAGTGTAAAGATATTACTCATACAACATACTATATACAACAACATATGTTTAAAAGTAGGTACCAAGATTATGTATACATACATAAGAGAAAAACTGATTATTTAACGCCGGGTTACGCAGCTAGTAATTAATATTTTCTTAGATTTCGCGCAAAAAATTATTAATGAATTAAACAAATTTTATGCGGCTTACTATCGCGTTTATTTTAGTTTTGATTTTACAATTTCATTTTGTTATTCCGACGTTTGGAGAGCTTTGCAGCCATCGTGGTCACGGAGAAACTAAATAACAAATAAATAAATAATAAAAAGACGGAATAATAAAATGAAATTGTAAAATCAAAACCAAAATAAACGCGATAGTAAGCCGCATATAATAATCTATTTTTTTTTGCTCAATATGCACCTCAATGCTCGCTTACATTTAGTATGGTTAGCCAGATGAAATAGAGTTCCTAATGGCAGGGCCAGATTTAGGGGAGGGCAGGCAGTGCTACTGCCCCGGGCCTCACAAGAGAGGGGGCCCCTACAATAGAGAAAAATATCCAAAATTGTTTATCATCAGTAGTAATTTTGTCAAAAAAGCTTGCAATGTTTCATTCGTTAATGCGGTAACTTATTTTTAGTAAATTGTATTAAACTTAAATTTAATTACTACATTCTTTGTTGAAAATATATCGTTGGCAATGAATTTTTGACACTTAACGGAATAAATATGTTACTTAATGAATTAAAAAAATCTTATGCGGCTTACTATCGCGTTTATTTTGTTTAATTCATTAATGAATAAAAATTTGCTTTCAATGTTCGCGCAAAATCTAGGAAAATATTAAATGTGTTACTTTTTTTTCGAAAAATGATTAGGGGCCTCCTATATAAAATAGTGCAAAATTTCATAGTATAACCACTAATTTCTGTAGACTTACAGCGCCAAGCTTACTTTTAATTTAATCAGTATTTTGTCATTTAGCTTGGATCATAGAAACAGGATGATGCAGTCCACCTTATGCAGCCCACCTTATGGATTCCACCTATAGTCCACCTTATGCAGTCCATCTTATGGATTCCACCGTTTTCTTCTTCTTCTTTTATTGTGACTCGACATAAGACAGCACTCCGCTTGATGTTAAGCTGGAGTGTGGCTCATGGATGGATGTCATTGCTACTACACTTTAATTACGGACCTATAGTCCAACTTATGGAGTCTACCTATAGTCCACCTTATGCAGTCCACCTATCAACTCTATAATTGTTTATTTTAACAGAGATGGCAACGACCAGCCGACTTACTTTTCAATGTTATTCAATGCTGTGGTTCAAATGGGTATCAACATTTGTACAAATCAAACGGATTACAATGAAGTGTTCCTAAATGTGTCTGTGTCGGCCATGAAGACTGTTCTGGATGATCCTCAGCAATTCGCTATAGCAATAAAAACTAATTATGCAAATCTATACAATTCGCACGTTAGACTCGTGAGTACCTATGACATGTGTATACTTACCTGGCGTATTGGTCAGCACACCAGTCTGTTACGGGGAAGTACCGGGTTCGATTCCCGGTCGGAGCAAATATATGTTTCATAGCTTTTTTATATTTTTTATATTATACATTTCTATACTAAGCTACTAAAGTGCTTGTATCATAAAATCTGGACAACCAAAGTACAAATATCAAAGATACATAGGTACCTATGTATCTTTGGTGAGTGGTTTCAAACCCGTGCACTCGGCTTGCGTAACCATTGCACTGCCACTACGCCACAGTCGCATTACTTTTTATTTTCTTTGTAAAATTATTAAATTTCCAAATATTTGTAAAATAAAAAAAGAGGCATTTGTTTCGGTTCCGGTTGTCAAACAGTGGTAGGCAGTTATGCCCAGTCTGCCTTACTACCCCGAATCGGCAGGCTGGTAAATGACCACCAAATATAAATTACACTTTTTTTTTAAATAGGTTATTAATGAATTAAACAAATTTATGCGGCCTACTATCGCGTTTATTTTGGTTTTCATTTTACAATTTTATTTTATTATTCCGACGTTTCGAGAGCTTTGCAGCCATCGTGGACCACTTGTAAAATTCAAACCAAATTAAACGCGATAGTAAGCCGCATAAAATTTGTTTAATACATTAATCAACGTTCGCGCAAAATCTAAGCAAATATTATGTAGTAGATTATTAATGTAATGTTTTATTTCAGATTCTTGATATTAAAGAGAAACTTTGCTCTCCAAATGAATATCATTGCGACGATTTGATAGAGTCGTATTATCAAAACGAGGTGCCTCTATTAGACATCTTAGAGCAAGCAGTGTTATACAATGCAAGAGATGTTTTGTTTTACACTTCTGAAGCATTTGATGTTATATTGAAACAGTATCTTAATAGCCATTACAGTTTAATAAACATTTCCAAAATGAATCAACCCGTCCTATTCTACCTTAGCCGTCCAGATGAAGCTTACGTTATTGTGAAAGTGGTTGCCGATGCATTTTGGAAAATATTTTCATGATTAAAGATTGATGATTGAATTTAATTAAGCATTTGATTGAAAGCAAATTTAATAAAGCAAAGCGTTTCAAATATCCCTTTTTTATTTATTTCTTCATACCTAGTTTTTTTTTATTGTGACACGACATCTGACCTCGTCCCGCCTGATGATAAGCAAGAGGATGTCCAAGAGTGACGACGACTGAGAAAACCGGGTTTGTTCACGGCTGCCCCAGTCGCCGTCACTATGCCGGCCAAAGGTGCTTCTTCACGCATCGCTTGAAGGATCCAGTTGCGTACAGGCGGACTTAAAGCCAGATTGCTTTAATACCCAGTCAACCTTAGGGTAGTCAAGAAACAATTTATAAAGTTAATAGGTAAAATCATAAATTTATAATAGGTAAATAAATACAAAAAATCAGGAAAATCCCGTGTTGATTTTTTAGGTTAAATCACTATAACATCACCCTATATATATAACACAAAATAATATAATCCATAATAGGTAATACAACTTACAGATTCTTTATATGCTAAGCTAATAATGCCATAGCTTTCATTATTATTCAGATAGAAGATCTGCACCTATTTAGCTAGGAATAAAATCTTTACCGTACGCCAGATTTAAAGTTTTTTTTGAATTTTGTTTTTATTATACATTTCTATACTAAGCTACTAAAGTGCTTGTATCATAGAAACAGGACCACCAAAGTACATATATCAAAGTACATTCATTCATGGACCACACTTTGGCTTAACATCAAGCGGGGTGCTGTCATATGTCGAGTCACAATAAAAAAAAAAAAGATACATTGGTACCGTGAGTGATTTCGAACCCGTGCCATTCGGCTTACGTAGCCATTACACTGCCACTACACCACGGTCGCCTTAAATACGGCTAACATAAAACGAGTAGGCAGGTATGGGGTATCCATTGTAGAGTGTAGCGATTTTTAAACTGAGTTATGCCTTCATTCGACAATGCAAATACTTCTAAAGATATTTCTATTTTATGAATCTTTTTAATTAAAAAGTATTAGGTAAATCTCATTCGATTGGTTTTTATTGTGACTCGACATTTGACCTCGACCCGCCTGATGGTAAGCAAGAGTGCTGACGACTGAAAACCTCTGAACATTCGTACTGTAGACCAGTTTATATTGTACAATAATAGTTTATTCTTAAGTTACTTCTGTCATCAACTTGCCTAATAATAAACAAGGGTAAGCTTTTGAGTGCCGACGACTGAAAAAAACGAATCTGTTTACGGTAGCCTCAGTAGCCGTCACTATGTCGGCCACAGGTGCTTTTCACGCTTTGCTTAAGGTATTAAAAAGCGTTAATCCTAGGTTATAGAACGGGAAAAACACATGTAGGTAGACAAGGTATTTCACTTCTATGCAATTTTTATTGTGACGACCCCCCGTATGATGTTCAGCTGAAGTGTGGTCCATGAATGGATGTCACTGCTACTACAATCCAATTACTGTGAGTACCAGTCACATCTACTATGCCGGCCTAGTTGGAACCGGCAACTTACAAGCTGATCCCTAAACGCAACCAAATCAGGTCTGTATACTTGTAAGTGGTGGTACTACGGTGGTCTACTGATTACGTTTAGCCATGGAACTAGGCTTGCCAACTGTTATTCACGGACACTAGAAATTAATATGCGGGACTTGGCCAAAACATCTACAGGAATCAAAGAAAAAGAATTGTCTGTATGACAATTTACAAGGATCCATAGTAAAGTGTTTCGGGATTAGCTTGTAAGTTGCAGGTTTTCACTAGGCCGGCATAGTGGATGTGACTGTTACTTACTGTTATTTAGCTGTAGTAGCAGTCACATCCATTCATAGACTGGACTCTAACTTAATAGCAGGCGCGCTGCTGTCATATGTCGAGTTATAATGATATAAAAACAGTATTTTCTTAGATTTTGTGCAAACATTGAAAAATTAATTAACAAACGCTCCGAATCGCAACCTGTCTACGGCTTGGGGTTCCGGTCTGCGCTCCTCATAAATGTCCCTGTGGCAGTGATGTCGACAAGTTAGGACATGCCGCACTTAACGATATCATACGCCGGTCTCTTGCCTCCGTCAACGTGCCAAGTCTACTTGAGCCCACTGGTATTGCAAGAGATGATGGTAAGAGACCGGATGGTATGAGTTTGATTCCATGGAAGATGGGCCGGGTGCTGGTGTGGGATGCAACCTGTTCAGACACGCTGGCACCTTCCCATCAACACGGAACCAACAGCAGAGCTGGTGCGGCTTGTGAAGCGGCTGAAAAAGCTAAAGCGTGCAAATACAGGGGTCTAGGCTCCGAGTATGATTTTGTCCCATTCGGTGTCGAGACCCTTGGTCCGTGGGGTCCTAGCGCTTTAAGGCTTTTTAAGGAAATATCAAAAAGGTTAGTCGACATCCCAGGAGACCGAAGAGTTGGCAACTACCTCGGACAAAGAATTAGTCTAGCTATTCAAAGGTATTTTCGGAACCTTGCCCAAAGGGACTCCTTTTAATAATGTATTTTAGTTTTTTTTTAAATCAATATAGGTGTATAGTATTAAATATTATTCCTTCTATATTAAACAAATTCAGTAACCACAATATCTGCAATGCTCTGGAAACATCGGAATAATAAAAAAATGTAAAATCAAAAAACAAAATAAACGCGATAGTAACCCGCATCATTCGTTTTGGGCCTTTATGTACTACTTTTGTAATGTCCAATGATAAAATTCTATAAATGGTAGTTTCGATACTTGTATTGATAAAACTAATAACAATTATACTTTTATTTGTTGTGCAATTGAGTTATTTGGAAAATAAGATATAGATTTTGTATCGTCTGTCAATCACAAAGACACACCATATTAACAGTTCTGCTTTGTTTGAACTTTCACAACTGTAGATTGATTAACATTTTGCACACTACAGTATGCAAAATAAAGTATTCTAATTACATTTCATGGACCACACTTTGGTTTAATATCAAGCGGGTGCTGTCATATGTCGAGTCACAATAAAAAAAAATGTAATCTTCGTACATTAAACTATTTTAAAATGTATATGCAACTGTTAGTACAATTAAGCCCAAGTCCCCATACAAAATAAATAATGTCCTTTGTTTAATTTACTATAGGCCAATAGAATTAAAGAAGTGGCTGGACGTAATTCCTAACAGGTGACCTATATTGTCGAGTGTCTATATGGATAATAAACGTCCCTGTGAAATACCTCTGATTTTAAATGGTCGGTTCCTTTTATTGTCAGTTTGCTTATGGGTGCAGATCATTGGAACTGATATAAACATTGGAATTGCGTTATATCAATTTAGTTTGGGGCTTCAATCAAATTTTGAGGCCTTCTTTATCACAAGTATAAGCAGAGACAATGGATATCTACTTTACACGATCCTGGCATACATTTCTTGCTTCGTTTCATTCACGATTCTCTTTATACGAGCATAACAATAAAACCACAATTGAATTGCAAATATATGTATTTTATTAAAACCACTTATTGGTTAAGTCACATTATATCATGTTTATGTGAACACTTTTCCATGTATATTAAACAATGCGTATTCTACTATTTTAACCAATGGCAACACGTCATCAGGAACTTCAACGAATGCTAGGACTGGCTGACTTTTAGCGGAAAGTTTTAAAATATCAATTTGAGGCGGTACTGGTTTCAGAAGAGCTTCAAGAGCATCAGAGGAAGAAAACAAAACATCTCTAGCTAGTTCTAATTTTTTCTTTTCTTCTTCAGGTAGAGTTGGCACCACCTCGTCGTAGTATTTCTGGATTATATCATTGCATTGAAACAAATCATTTGGATTGCAATGGTCTTTAATAAGGCCGTCGATCTAAAATAAAAATAACAGTCAGCTTGTTAGCTGAAGTTAAAAAACTGAAAGCTTAGTAGTCGCCTCCTTTATATCAGCGTAGTAGGAACTGGCAACTCTTAAGCTGATCCCAAAACGCGTCTCTCGGTCAAAATTAAAATTATGATAAATGATTATGATAAATTAGTTTTGAATACAGGATATATTAAAATTAGTAACATCGTATATAGAATTCTATAGCAGGTATACCAAATTCCACAAAACTCCTGTTGATCTATTTTATTGTAAAGACGATGTAGGAACATTTGAAGAGATCCCCAGAATATTACCTGTGTTATAGGCGATAGAGGACGCATTAGCCGCAATAAATCTGTAAAATTGCAGAGTTCTTCAGAGTTTTTGTGACCTCTGCATCGCCTGTTACTAGGGCATTTTTCAAGAAATTATTGATAAATAAAGCCGACCGTGGTGTAGTGGTAGTGAAATGGTTACGTTAACCAAGACCTGCTTGTAAACCGAATGTATATCACCTTTAGTAGCTTAGTATAGATATAAAAAAAACATACTTACAGTTAAAATATAAGTGTTTGTTATATTATGGTATGATGATTTCAAATATTTTTTTAAACCTTGTGCATCATGTTCGACCTCAGACATAGCATTTACAGAAGTACTTAGAAAATCATCTTCGTACAGCGAGGGATTAAGACGATAGTTTTCAGCTAATTTCAGTACTGCGTTCAAAAGCATCGCGAAATTGGTTGATAAATTGTTCGCCTCGCTGTGTTAGAGAAATATATATTTATCGTACTTTAATTTGAAAAAAAAAACCTATCAGAATCATGAATCAATTCATCATTTAAATCAGAAACGTTTGCTTTGGCCGGCAAAGTGCAGCGGCTGGGGTGCTTTCGAAATGGGCAAACCTGAATCGCTTTATTAGTCGTCGATAAAGCGATTCAGGTTAGATTTTCTCTTGTTTACCATCAGCCAAGTCGAAGTCAGATGTCGATTGGCAGTAAAAAAAAAAGAAACAAGTATTCTATATATTTTTTTCCCAACTCAAGAATTGCCAGCCTGGTCGTGAAATTTGTGAAACAAGTGAAGTATCTTCACGATCAGCCAATAATTTGATTGGGCTTTGTGAGTCCATTTTTACGTCATCCTTATTATTAGACTCCCTGTTATTTCATTATTATCCATCTTTCAGCCGGCATAGAGACCGAAACTGAGTAAACTAAAACGGGTTTTCAATAGTTTGCGTTCTTGGTCCTCCCCATCAAGGAGGACCAAGCCAGCTGCCGCGTCTTAATTTTTAAAAAATACTCACTTTGAAGCATTCTTAATTGTTTGCATAATTTTTTGATAACCATTTTGCAATTTATTTTCTGATTCCAAATAGTCCTTTCTTTCAGAGTAATCTTCAGCAAAGGCGAACGCAATAAACGTAAATAGTATAACGTATTTCATCTTTAATTTCTAAAACAGAATATTATATTTTTATTAAGGCTTGACTGATCTCCTGATGTTAAGCTGGAGAGCAGTTCATGAATGGAGGCATTGACATGAATGTTTTTATACCGGCCTAGTTAGAACCGGAAACTTTTCAGCTGATCTTGAAACTAAGTCGGCCTGTACACTTGAAAGTGGGGTTACTACCTCGGATCGACAGAAAGGGCAATCGACTACCAACTTTCAGATTACCAGTCTTTAACACTCAGATATGGAAAAAATATCTTCCTTTTTCATTAACAAATATTTTTGGTTGCTCCACGCTCTCTTCACTGCATTGAGGAACAAGCGATGCGTAAAAAGCACCTTACACTGGTATAGAGAACGGCGAGCGAGGCAATCGTGACTGAGTCGGGTTTTCCAGACGTTGGCACTCATGGACCTTCTCTTGCTTACCAACTTATGCTCAGACGCCGCGTCTCAATAGAAAATAAATTGCGGTTTATTTATTTAGTTCAGTTTACGATAATGAAAAAAAAAACACGTGTTTGCTAGCTCACCTTAAGAAAGGTCTGTCCTGTTTCTTTTATTGCTCTCTTAATGTTCTAATTTACAATCGTTTAAATATGAAATAAGACTCATTGTTCTTAAAACGGAACAATCGATTAATTCATGGTGTATATTTATTTTATACATACCTAATACTAATTATAATAATACTAATAAACTGAACTGTCACGCCCCCGTTTCCACGACCCTGACATGACTTTGTTCACAGGAACTGCTCCAGATACTTTAGGAATTTGATTTGATTTTTGAAAATTATTTTGGGTAGTCCTCGTCTTACCCGTTGACATACTTTTATTTTCTTTCGTTATTAATATCGGAGGAACGCCGCAACGTTGCGCTCAGTCGCGATACCAGAGCCCTTAATGACTTGGACTTGATGACTACGCAACTTATGATTATAAGCGCGGACCATAATCAGCAAACGAGAAGCCCTAGCCTAGCAGCCAGCGTGGCCCAGCTAATGAGTTGTTAACCAATTCCCTGCCTGCCTGGAACAATGCCTCGAAGGGATCGCCATGTTGATGATGAGGCCACCATTAGTGTATTGCATCTACTTATGTTTTATTTTAAGCTATAATTTGCACAATAAAGCACAATAATCCCTTCTGTTGTTCACCAACGCTATCACAAGTTTCAGTTTTGGCGCCTGGCTGGAACGAAGAAAGGCAAGTGCGTTGCCCGGGCATTAACAAAACTAAGCAATATTAAGGAATCGCAATCCTTTGAGCGTGGAGCGCCTCGGGTAGTCAAGTAGTATTTCCCGAAGAGAGGCGACTGGGGGATCCACAGTCTTGCTTATATCACATATGCTATGTGCCTTATGTCTTGATACAGATAATCTGACTATAGAGAGAATATTGTTTGTGTTTTTTTTTAATATTCCGATAGTAAGTAAACGCGATAGTAAGCCGCATAAAATTTGTTTAATTCATTAATAAATGTTCGCGCAAAATCTTAGAAAATAACAAATGTTGGTTTCGAATATCATTATTTCTTAGTCGACTATTTGTCTGATCCAAGGATTAAATATAACATAAATAATTCTATATTGCTAGAATGAACAATTTGCAAGTATAATGCTCTTAGGTATTATCTTACAATTAAACATGGCTAGAACCAATAGGTAAAAGTGGAATTTTAAATCAAAGCCCTCATCCAGTAAATAGGTTTTTACGTGCTAATTTTAACTCCCGACTCAAAAAGAGGGGTGTTATAAGTTTGACGTGTCTGTGTATCTGTATGTCTGTCTGTGGCATCGTAGCTCCTAAACGAATAGACAGATTACGATGCGTTTTTTTTCGTTTGAAAGCTGACATGATCGAGATGGTTCTTAGCTTTTTTTATTGTGACTCGACATATGACATCACCCCGCTTGATGTTAAGCCGAAGTGTGGTCCATGAATGAATGTCACTGCTACTACAATTCAATAACGGTGAGTAGCAATCACATCCACTATGCCGGCCTAGATGAAACCGGCAACTTACAAGCTGGTCCCGAAACGTGACCAAATCACTTCACGGTCTGTATACTTGTAAGTGGTGGTACTACCCCGGATCGGCAGACTGGGTACCACTGCCTACCACTCTTAAAATTACAATTGAAGAAGATCTGATCAGGGATTTCAAGGTCATTATTTTACTAAGCGTATAAAATAAAATAAATAACCAATTGTATAATATATGTATAAATATATATTAATTATAATTAGATTTAAAATTATCATAGCGTAAATAAAATGCATACGAAAATCGATCATGACAATGGCGTCCTATTTTGTATATAAAGAAAAAAAGGTAGCCTACAATTACAGTCTCTTCTGTACACTCCGGCTATTTCAGGTACTTTATTTCATATTTATAATTGTTGTTCTATATTAAAGAGTTGTAGGCAAGCAGATGCGACTGACACTAACAGTTATTAAGTAGCAGTCGCTTCCATTCCTGTACTTCACTCCAGTCTAACATTAGGCAGAATAAAATACAGTCCGTCCCAGGTTCTAAGATCTATTTACAACCTGGGGGCCGACCGCGCAACTTCAATGATAATGATAATGAAATTCATTCCCGTTTGTCAAAAATTTACGCGGTCGCTCTTAGTACACCGGGAAAAAGAGTCGAGCCCCTCTAGTGTTTAAAAAAATTGCGAACCGAGATATTTTGACAGATTTAGGTTCGTCTTCGGACGAATTAATAATGGTCTCATTTTGTAGATATTTTTAATATCTACAAGTCCTTCTCGCAACATTTTTCACTAAATAGTCAATAAAAAATTATAATTGCGAAAAACTACGTATTCGCAACTTTACCGGCGAATAAAAAAAAACCTACAATAGTTCAGCTGTTGGATTTTAGGCCCATTATTAATACGTCCTGAGACGAACCTAAATCCGTCAAAATATTTCGGTTCGCATTTTTTTTTGGGCAAAACCCCCTTTTCCCTGTGTATAGTGACAAAAACAACTTTTATTCATTTGGACAATGAGTTTTAATGGGCTTGAACTGTCAATGAAAATGAACATCGATTTTAAATATTTTAAAGTTCATTAATGGAGTTCAAATGTTAAAACTCAGGCAATAGGCTTATTGTCATTGAGTTACGCGGTCGGCCCGCAGATCTTAGGAAAAATATGCTATTACCGCTGAGGATAGCTTAATTACGAGTATGCAAATGCATATATTTTTATTTATTCACACATTTCTAT
This sequence comes from Tinea trinotella, assembly GCA_905220615.1. Classification (NCBI taxonomy): domain Eukaryota; kingdom Metazoa; phylum Arthropoda; class Insecta; order Lepidoptera; family Tineidae; genus Tinea; species Tinea trinotella. The sequence goes on from HG992312.1 coordinate 12,759,360, forward strand.
ATTAAGCTATTAAAGTGCTTACACTTTCGTTTACAATAATTGCGTTTGGGCAATAAAGGAGGCTATCTGATATATTGTAAAGGTTGTAAAGGTGTTTAAATACATTTTATGCGGTTTACTATCGCGTTTATTTTGGTTTTGATTATACAATTTTATTTTATCATTTTTCTGACGTTTCGAGAGCTTTGCAGCCATCGTGGTCACGGAGAGTGTTCTACTTCTATAGTATCTATTTCATATTTTCAGAGTTGATATGTGATATTCAAATTTATTTTCAGTACAAACAACAATAAAATATGAAGTTATTCATCATCTTGGCGTTGGCTTTCGCCTGTGGTAACTCACAGGAAATTAAAGATAGAACAAATTTCGTGGAAACATTGCATCAGGTTTCCGATGATTACGGCGAATCCATGTTGAAAGCTGAGAATGCATTGTAAGTTTTTAAATAGCAATAAATAGCCGGCATAGTGAACGCGATTGTTACTTACGTTTGTTTCCTCCGTTTATCCTAACATCAGTCAGGGTGCTGTCATATGTCGAGTCACAAAAAGATACTAGGCAGGTATGGTGGATGCGACTGCTGGTTATATACATTGAATAGGTATATTAGACTGATAACTTAACTGCGCACAAAAAATATGGTATTATAAATGTATCAATAATATGCATCATAATCATCAACCTTTTTTTATTGTGACTACGACATTTGACGTTCACGTCTGCCCCAATCACCGTCACTATACCTGTGAAAGGTGCTTTATACGCCTCACTTGATCCTCAAGGATACAATGCAAGGGAGCGTGGAGCAACCAAATGGAGCGTTAATGAAAGAGGCAGATATTTTTTCCATGTTTGAATGTTGAAGACTGGTAAGCTAAGAGTTGGTGGTCGATTGCCCTTTCTGTAGGGCCAAAGATCATAATATTCATATTAGATACACATACAAAATAATGCCATAAAAGTGTCCTCGCGCCAGAATTCACTTAGTTAAACTAATATAAACTGTGTAAGTGTATTGAAGGTGAATTGTAAACTGAACCTTACTACATTGTTTTAAAGTATAAACTTGTCACAAACAATATAATGTCCAATACATCATTTTGGACCGAGAACAAATGCAAGTCCTACATCAATTCGGACTTGCATTTATGTCACCGCTTTTTTAACCGGCAATTGTGTAAAAACATTATATGATTTATAACCAGATCTCAGGTAAAATATGTAAAAACCGCTGTATCATTGAAATAGGACAACCAAAGTACATATATATTAAAGATACATTGCCATTGGTACCGGTGAGTGATTTCAAACCCGTGCTCTCGGTTTGCGTAACCATTGCACTGCCACTACACCACGCTCGGAATCGTTTACTCCTCATTCAGGTCTACATCTGATATGTTGAGATTGTAATGGTGTTTGTGATTAACCCCATGGTATGGTACCTACCATGATACTGACCTTGCCTCTATCTGTAGCTGGCAACTAAATAAGTAAACGAATAATCGTGTGGACATTTAATTTTATTCAAATAGGAACAGTGAAGTTGACATGCACTACACCATGCTGTTGAACGCGGTATTGAAGTTGGGAAGAAGTTACCATGTCACACCCGATCAGTATGAAAATACATTCCAGTCAATATCCGTCGAAGGAATGGCTGAGGTACTCAAAAACCCACAGGACCTTATTGAAAAATCGAAAGCCCTTTACAGTTCCATCTATAAAAAGTCTTTAGGAGTTGTGAGTATTTATTTTTTTATTATTATTGAGACTCGACATATGATGTATTCTCTCCATCCTATAACCTTGGATCCCCTTCCGACCAAGGCCGATGACCTTTGGCCGGCATGATGACAGCGACCGGGGCAACTTTTGACGACGGGCGTGGACGAACGGTTAGCGATTGGATTGTTGCGTCCTTTTATTTCTTATATTTAATAATTATAATAAATATTCCAAATATTTGTCAATAAAAAAATAGAAAAGAGGTGGATATTTGTTTCGGGTCTGGTTATCAAAGAGTCGTAGGCAGTTGTACCCAGTCTGCCGATCCGGGGTAGTACCACTACTTACAAGTATACAGAACGTAAAGTGATTTGGTCGCGTTTCGGGATCAGCTTGTTAGTTGCCGGTTCCAACTAGGCCGGCATAGTGAATGTGAGTGCTGCTTACAGTTATTGAGTTGTAGTGACATCCATTCATGGACCACACTTCAGCTTAACATCAAGCGGGGTGCCGTCACAATAAAAAAAAACAGAGTCACTTCACAGTGTGTACACATGAATTAAAGTATCTATCAAATTTGTCGTTGTTTAGTTTACATATTTAATTATTTTAGATAAAAGAATTGATGGAGCAAAACTGCGATGTAGCAGATCTTCCGGAAGAATGTGATGAAATACTGGAAAAGATTATTTATCCCCTTGGAAGTCCATATGCCCTAGCTGCTGAAATACTATTCAAAATGTCTGACCTTGGCTTCCAAGTTACAAGTTCGTTGGATGAGCTGTCACATCGGCAATATGCAATTGTTACTTTCCTTGCTAATCCTCTCGATCAAATAACTTTATCACTTGTCCATATTGTAGCTGATATCTACAATTTGAGTAAAGGGCCCGTAGAAAGGAAGTAAATAAAGATTGTGTTTAATAAATAAATATTGCAAGCATTATATTCTGATTTATTTTTCATCATCATTAGCCTATTTTATTTTAAGACATCGTACCCCAATCCGCATTAAAATATACCGACGTCTTAACGACTGCCATCTAGTATTTTTTACTCTTTCTTACTGTCAGGTCAGTTTTTTTTACCTCGACCCGCCCGATGTCCAAGAGTACCGACGACTGTAAAAACCGAGTCTTCACGGCTGCCCTAGTCGCCGCCACTATGCCGGCCAAAAGTGCTTCTTCACGCATCGCTTGAAGGATCTAAGGCTAAAGGATGGAGAGAACACATGGGCTAGTAAAGCATTCCACTTGTAGATTGTTCTGCAAAGAAACAACGCACCGAACTTTTTAGTTCGACTGCCGATTCGGTCGATATATGCTTCCCCTGACCTGTGCGGGTATTACGGGTTACAATAAAAAATTTGTTGTTGAGTTATAATAACTAAACTATAGTTATTTAAAAAATTAAATATTTTCATTTTCATTGCAAGCCAATGCTAAAATGAATAAGGTTGGTGACCCACTGACAAGCCAACGAGACAACAAATAAATGCCGATCCAGGGTAGATTTACCACTTTCATGTGTACAGACCGTGAAGTGACTCAGCCGCGATTCAGGATCAACTTGAAAGTTGCCGGCTTTAACCAGGTCGGAATGGTGGATGCGACGCTACTTGCACTATATTATCAGGCGGGGTGCTGTCATATTATATTATGCATGAGTCACAATTATAATAAAAAAGCGACCAAGTGCGAGTCGGACTCGCCCATGAAGGGTTCCGTAGCAGCAAGTGTCACAATATAAAAGCTCTTGTAGTTCGTTGATCGATTTTTATATTTGAGTTAATTGGATGAAAGGTAAATTGCGGTTTTCGATTTATGTCGTATTACTAGATCTCATTCGAACCAATTTTCGGTACACCTATTTAGCAAGTTTATAGCTTTTATAGTTTCGGAAAAAGTGGCAGTGACTTACGGACGGACGAACAGACAGACATCACGAATCTATAAGGGTTCCGTTTTTTACTACGGAACCCTAAAAAGACGTTTTTATTTCTTTTGGTCGTCGCGTCGGTTCCTTTGCTAACAACCAATCGGCGAAATAATCCTCTAAAATTTCTAGACATTTTATCTACAGTCTTGATAGGCATCTCCAAACATCTGTAGATAAAGTATAGATAAGCTTATATTCTGTGATTCTGTCTGTATGTCATAATATAGCCAAGTCGCAACAGACTGGACCGACGTTCAATCATTTCCTGGCTACAATCCAAAGCTATCAAACGTACGGTAACAAGGTTCGTTATTCTCTACAAAAGATAGGAACGTTAGCGACTTCGTTAGTATTAATATTTGCAACGTATATACACTTTCGATATAATACGAGTAATACGATCCCGCACATGTATATCTAGCTTTAGATTAAATAAAAATAAAATACCTTTTTAAAAATTATTGATGCGATCGTGGTGTAGTGGCAGTGCAATGGTTACGCAAACCGAGAGCACGAATTCGAGACTACCCACCGGTACCAATGTATCTTTGATATATGTACTTTGGTTGTCCTGTTTCTAAGATACAAGGACATTAGTAGCTTAGTATAGAAATGTAAATAATAAAAATAATAAAAAATATATAATTGCTATTATCTTCAGGTCACTCTTGGAATAGTGAATTGTGTTTGTTCCCATAATTGCATCAGTGTCTCAGTAAATATTACTGATGCACTGTAGCGGCATGGCAGTCTTAACTGTTCTCTAAAAGCGTTATTGTATTGAACTCGTAGAGAATTGGTGATGCCGTATTAGAAAATATATATTTCAATCAATCAATCAAATTGTCACGCCGTTTTCCTATAGGGATAGGTAATAACAAAGGTAATCATAATTTTTATCTTTTTTTTTATAATATAATAATTGGTATGATAATATTTTCTTAGATTTTGCGCGAAAATCTAATTGTTAATCTTATTAATACTAAAATAAACGCGATAGTAAGCCGCATAAATTCATTGATTGGTATGATGTTTAGTTTCGGGAACACCTTGAAAAGTAGATGCGAATGCAACTACTGCTTGCAGTTATTTAACTGTAGTTACGGCAGTCGCCTCTATTCATGGTCCGCACTCCAGCTTAAAGGTAAAACATGCAGGTTAACGTTAAGCCACAAAAAATGTTAACGAACAAAGGGTTAAAGAAAAATGCGAAAAATAAATTTTGTGTTTATAATTTTAAGAACTGTTGAGAATACATGCTCTGATACAACATGGGATTGGCTCAGCGAATACTTTGAATATGAAGACAGAAGGGTAAAAGTGACAAATGATGTTTTGCAATAAGGAAATTTGTAAATCAAGTTTAAAAGCCATCAACAGATCAGAACATCGGCAAATATCATTACATGCAAACATGGACAGACGGTGGTCATTTGCCTAATCTGCTGATTTAGGGTAGTACCACCTCTTTTAAGTGTGCATACCGTAAAGTGACACGGTCGCGTTTCAGGATGAGCTTAAAAGGTTCTGGTTTTAATCAAACAATAAAAAAAATCCCACGGGGATAGGCAGAGACAATGGAGCGCCACTTGCCACGATCCTGACACAACTCCATCGCTTCCTTCACAACCACAATTCTCTTCATACAAGCTCTAAGGTTATGGGCACTTTACCCAGTGCCCCCGCATAGTGGCCTTCAGCTGTCTTGAGGATGTCTCCGATTTGATCAGAAATCACCCTCCTGGGCCAGCCTTGCTTAACGCATCCATCCACATCAGATTTATAAATTGCTTATTATTTTCCAGTAGGGCATAATAGTGGATGCAACTGCTACTTACAGTTATTAACCTGTGGGGTGCTGTAATATGTTGAATCAAAGATTACATTTATTCTGTAATCTTTGCGACGAAACGTTTTTTTAGGGTCTGTACAACTAAAAGTGATGGTATATAAATAAATGTGTGTATATATATTATATTATGTATGTATGTAAATATATGTATGTATGTATAGTATAATTTCATAGAAATCTCACTAACTCTAACTCTGAAAAACACACTAAGTATTAGAGTTGAAAAGTTAGAAACTTTTGTGTAACTTTCTTAGTACTTCGATCACTGGTTTAATTCAATCCTTTATTAGTGGTATAACAAAATAGACTGTATTACTTTTGATTTAAGGTCTAAATTAATATAGTTAGATTGTTTTCATTAATCCGTTTAAAACTAACCACGGGGTTTAGTTATTTAAAAAGTTTTTAGCGGTTAATTCGATTTTTTGTTTATAAGTTACGCATTTACAAATTCAGGTTTACTTTTTTTTAACCTAATTTTGAGCCGTCTACGAATACAGGTGACTGCTACTACAGTTAAATACTAATTAAATGCTACTACATCTACGGCATAGTGGATGTGACTGTAGTAGCATTTACATCCACTATGCCGGCCTAGTTGAAACCGGCATCTTACAAGCTGGTCCTGAAACACGACTAAGTCACTTCAGTCTGTATACTTGTAAGTGGTGGTACCCCGGATCGGCACACAGGATACGACTGCCTACCACTTCTAAGCGACTGAACCGTTTTTATTAAATTGTTTTGTGGGTCCGGTGGTTTAGATACACAATTCGCCCCGGTAGGTCTGCCTGCCGCCAGGTCCGCTAGTGGATATACATTTGTCTGTCTAATATCTATAACAGGTTATTTTCTACGCCGTTATTATAATTTAAGATAGCTGAAAAGATGTTCGCGTCTTAATTTTTATTTTTTTTCAACGCATTTTATCTACGTCTATCTAGGTAGATAGAAACGTTGTATTACAATAGGCTTTAGTTTTTTTTACGCACACTATTTTGTGCATATTTTGTATTACATTTCTATACCAAGCTGCTGAAATGCTTGTATCATGAAACCAGGAAAATCAAAGTACATATATCAAAGAAACATTGGTACCGGCAAGTGTTTTTGCAACCGTGCTCTCGGTTTGCGTAACTATTGCACTGCCACTACACCACGGTCGCCTTATAGACATTAATATGTGCTTTACCGTTTGGAATCAAAGACAAAAAACAAAAGTAGCTCGTACCTTAGAACATAAGTAGGTTAAACATATAATAAAAACCAAGATATAATATTCCTCTCTATACAATGAACTACAAAACAAATTGTGGGCGAATGATAACATATAAATGTGTCTGAATTGTCTGTGTTTGCTTTAGTTCCAACTCTCGACAATAGACTGCAGGCCTTTGTTGTCTGAAATCGCACTTCAGCACAATGACAAACTCGACAAATATCACTGCAATCCTGAATGAATGACAAAACGTTATTATACAATTGTATAAGATCAGATTTAAGATGTGATTCCGCCAGCGACTGCAGACCGCAGACTGCACTACTGGTTTTGTATGAATTTTTAGTTTTTTTTCAATTTATTTTTTATTTTTTTATTTTATTATACATTTCTATACTAAGCTACTAAAGCTATCAACGATACATTGATACCGGTAAGTGGTTTCAAACTGCACTCGGCTTGCGTAACCATTGCATTTCCACTACACCACGGTCGCCATTAATTCCGTGCAAAGCGAAACTATTGCGACAATCATCATTTGCTAAGTCATAGATTATATGTTAATATGATGTTTGGAAACATATTAATGCGGCGGCTGCAGACTAGTGTCGTCTTGCACGGAATCAATCTCATACAAATAAGTAGTGCAGTCTGCAATCTGCGGTCTGCAGTCGCCGGCGGAATCACACCTTCAATACCATTCTTATAACCTGTAATGCGATTTATAAACTATATGTACGTTTAACAAGGATAGCACATGTATGTCTATTCTTGTGAAATAAATGTAAATAAATAATGGAACGTCTCTAAACGATATTTTTTACTTATATTTCTTAGTAGAACAATTATAATAAGTCGCTAAGTTCTTCTAGTTCTAACTGTTCTACTAAGAAAGGTCTCGCCGAATAATGTTCCAAGATTATTAAAACATTGAATTAATCTTATATCTTTAGAGTTTGCCACTCTAACCATAAGAATATTGAATTAACCCTCAAGAAAGCTAGGTTGCCTGGTGCCCATAAACAGCTTCTATAAAGAGAATTAATTATAAATGTGAAGGAAGCGAGGGAGTTGTGTCAGGATCGCTCCATTGTCTCTGCCTATCCCCGTGGAAAAAAGGCGTGACAATTTGATTGATTGTTTGATTGAATGAACCCTGAATGTGTGTGGCAGAATTGGCTATAAAACCTTTACTTGAACCTTAATACTATTAATTTAGAATGCTAATAAATAAACTGTACAAGGGCTGATAAATTAGGTTTAGTAAAAATCCGTTTCCGATACTTTCCCTTGAGCTGCCAATCTCTGAACTTTATGGTTAATTTTCATTCATTGGACACTCGGCTCGTTTACTTTAAACTCCCATTACATTGCATAAGCGTAAGCGATTTAAATAAAATGAGTGAGAACTATAGACAGAAGCTATGCTCTTTCTCTTTCTGTTTCACTTTCCCTATCCCTTATTTCTGCACGATGATATACACACATACTATACAGACATCCTCAAGAAAGCTAGAGTGCCTAGCCCATGACCACAGAGTCTGTATGAAGAGAATTATGTTGATGTTGATGTGAAGGAAGCAAGTGAGTTGTGTAAGGATCGTGGTAAGTGGCGCTCCATTGTCTCTGCCTATCCCTGTGGGAAAAAGGCGTGACAATTTGATTGATTGATATACACACATAAAGTATGCTGCCGTCGGAAGACATACTCTCTCTATCTGTGTCTTACCTCCTTCTCTCCATTCTCTCTCTTTCGCTGATATACTCATATTATAAAGTACAGACGCACTAGAATACTGATGTGGAGATTCCTTTTCTTTTCATTAAACGAATTTTTTGCGAGGTCTAGCCATAAAAAGTAGTAAGAAAATTCATTTTATTATTGTGACTCGGACTCTCGGACCATAATAAAAAAGAGAATTTCCAGCAAGATTTGACTCTTATATTTAACCTATAAGTGGAAGGAATAAATTGTCCACGGATGGACGGACTGAATAGGTACAAATACGTAGTTTTAATTTTTTTCAATTTTTCTATACTAAGCTACTAAAACTTAACGGTTGTACCGTATATACAATACATCAAAAATACATTGGTAGCGGGATGTAGTTTGAACCCTGGGACTCTCGGTTTGCATGACATTTTCACTGCCACTACGTCACGGCCGCCTTAATTCATAGGTTAAACCATAGATTGAGAAAGGTATGTTACGTTAGTTTGTTGGATTTTTCAGTCATCCGCGCTTTTGGACTTCTCTAGCTTACCATCACGTAAGTCAAGATCAGATTTTGCGTCTCAATAAAAAAAATGTTTTCGAATAATTGTACCAAACGCTTCCCGCCATGTCCATCAATGTCATTACCCGCGTAGTTGTTCATCGAAGCAATGAAACCATGACCGTGTGATCGTAAAATGGAAACAAACAAAATTCTATCTATTTTATGGTCATTCCAAATCGAAATGCTTCAATGGAAACGTGAATTCGTAAACACAGTACAGCTGAGGTCAGGAGACGCTTGTTAGATTCAGATGTCTGAAATCAAACAACAGTATCCTATAGTTTAAAAAAGACTTAGATTATACGCCTTCCGAACGAGTTATGTTAAAACTAAGCTAATAAACAAACCCCCAGTGTCACGATGCAGAGTAACATATTTTTGTCTCTTTTTTGGTCTCAATAACTATCATTTCGTCTTACTTCCAGCCTAGTCGTAGTTAATCGTTCAAACCGGTTGGCGGTTTACTAAAACTCGTGTAGGTGACGTATCTACCTCATTTTTCCTAATATATTTAATATAATATAATATATTTTTCAAAGATATTTAACAGCCTGTGGGTGCATAATTAACGCTTATATATATTTTTTTAATTGTATAGAAAATATACAATGTAGTGATCGATATTGACGCGTGTGGTGTTCTAGATGACGTCCAACATATGATGATGGAGTGCTCTAAGAGCAAGAAGGGGAGGGAAGCGCTGGTGAATGAATTCAAACTGAATGTAGTTTAGAGAATTTAGTGCAGAGTATTTTATCTGAACCAGCATCAGAGATATTACAATATTATTTCTTCCCTTCAGCGGCGACTTCCTTCCAAATAGACTTAAGATGAATTTGATGATATGTTTTAGGCTCTATGGAGCTGACATGTCTTAATAGACAATAGCTCCCAAAAAAATATAGATAAAAAAAAAAGATATTGACGCGTTATTTTATTTGGTTTATAGTCAAATTAAGTAGAAAAATCTAATATTATAAAGAAATGAAACCGCAAAGCATAAAAATGCACACATATAGTATTTTGTATCGGGAACTGTAGATGCTTCTGTATTTTTTTTAATTTCCTTTATTAATAAATAGTTCTTAATCTTTCTATACAGCGCTCGTAATATTAATAGTCAGTAAATTATATGACTATTATTTGCAAGTTGTACCCAGGTTTACAAGTAATTGTTTTTATTTTATATTATATACTAACAATATGACGACATGCGATGCGTTCCGGAATAAGCTTGCAAGATGCTGGTTCCAACTAGGCTGGCATAGTGAATGTGACTACTACTTGCAGTTATATAACTTAAGTAGCACTCATCTTTTATGAATTCTACTCTAGCTTAGCATCAGATGGGGTGCTGTCATATGTCAAGCCCCAATAAAAAAATGCAAAAGAAAGTTGATTAGTTGCTACTGGATTTTAAATTCAGATAGCAGCATTTATTGTTCAATACTTAAATAGATATGCAGTTTTATATGAGTTGGGATAATTTTGGAATGACGGTGACCGATTAATAGTGACGACGAGAATTATGTTTTTAAAAGGCGACCGTGGTGTAGTGGCAGTGCAATGGGCATGCAACCCGAAAGCACAGATAACCACTTATCGGTACCAATGTATCCCTTTATTTATGTACTTTGGTTGTCTTGTTTCTTTGATACAGGCACTTTGGTAGCTTAGTATAGAAAAATAAAAAAAAACACCAACTTCACTTGCAATTGTTAATAATTTGTCAGATCACGAAAATCATCTTTTTTATTTCTCTACTGCTAGACATACATCTTTCTATGTGTGTCCGTTGTTCTGGGTGTATCTTTCTTTTTCTTTTTTTTATTGTGACTCGACATATGACAGCACCCCGCTTGATGTTAAGCTGGAGTGTGGTCCATGAATGAATGCCACTGCTACTACAATTCAATAACTGTGAGTAGCAATCACATCCACTATGCCGGCCTAGATGGAACCGGCAACTTACAAGCTGATCCCGAAACGTGACCAAATCACTTCACGGTCTGTATACTTGTAAGTGGTGGTACTACCCCGGATCGGCATACTGGGTACCACTGCCTACCACTCTTTGATAACCAGACCCGAAGCAAATATCCATCTCTTTTTTTTTTATTAACAAATATTTGCAATATTTAAAATTATTAAATATTACAAATAAAAGCTATGAAACAAATATTTGCTCCGACCGGGGATCGAACCCGGGACTTTACGCGCAACAAACCAGTCGCTAAACCGTTCGTCCACGCCTGTCGTCAAATTCTCGCCGTTCTTCAATATCGTCGGTTATATCTGGAAGTGTCTTTCTACTCTTTTCCTTCCTGTTCTTCATCTTCTTGCTTCTAGAGACAGAGATATATGTCAGACCCAAATAATGAGTAATATTTGAAAATATTAATTACTTCTAAATTTATAATTAAAGTTTTTCACGGGTATAATAATTGTAAGTTTTATTATTTAAATAAATTTTAAAGGTTGTTTGATGTCTCCAAAAATAAATAAAAAACTTCTATCTTTACATTCGTTTTTGAAACAAACAAATTTTATGCGGCTTACTATCGCGTTTATGGTTTTGATTTTACATTGTTTTGACGTTTCGAGAGCTTTGCAGCCATCGTGGTCACAGAAAGACTCTCGAAATCGGAATAATAATAAAATGTAAAATTAAAACCTAAAATCAATGTTTGCGCAAAATAAAAATAAAATACTACACTCATTGTTGTTTAAATTAGTTAGACACCGCCTAGTGTTAGACTGGAGTGAGAAATCAGAGAGCGAATTCGCTGAAGCCCTGGTGCATATTAGGCAAAAATCAGACTACTCTGAAACGTCCTGACTTTGTCTCTCTTTATTGCTTGCCGAAAATGAATGTACTCTGTCTATGTATTAATTTATTTGGCCGGCATGGTGACGACGACTGGGGTAGGTAGGGCTGTGTTGGTTTAACCTTGGCAATTCAAGGTCACATTAAAAAAATACTCTATAAAATATAAAAGTGCTACATTTTTGTTTGTTACGACTATTTATAAAATTGACCGCATTGGTAGCACTAATCCATTAACTAATTTGGTTTAGCCTTTGTTTAATTGTTATAGGCGTTTGTAAGCGTATACCTTTGATTAATTTATTGTTATAAGTTTATTTAATTGTCCCCCAGCTGGGAAAAGGTCTCGCACAATTTTTCTGATTGATTTTGTATACATTTATAATTATCTATAATGTATATACAATATATTTAAAATACGTTATAGTTAATTATGAAGGCAAATACGAAGGAAATAAATTAAATAAATAAATAAATGTATAAAAAGGCGACCGTGGTGTAGTGGCAGTGCAATGGTTACACAAAACGAGAGCACGTGTTCGAAACCACCCACTAATGTATGTTTGATATATGTACTTTGGTTGTCCTGTTTCTATATTACAAGCACTTTAGTAGCTTAGTATAGAAATGTAAAAAAATAAAGACAATAAAAAAAATTTAATAAAGACGACTCTTAACCTTAGATTATTACAAAAGGAGAGGATACATTTTGTAGGCGCTTTGTTCACTACAAAATGTGGAACTAATACCGCCACTACACGCAAAGTCACACCCACAGTTGCATCTTCGATTTCGTTAACGAGAAATTTAACGAACGATATAGAAATTTGTTTCATAGCTTTTATTTGTAATATTTAATAGTATTAAATATTGCAAATATTTGTTAATAAAAAAAAAGAGATGGATATTTGCTTCGGGTCTGGTTATCAAAGAGTGGTAGGCAGTGGTACCCAGTCTGCCGATCCGGGGTAGTACCACCACTTACAAGTATACAGACCGTGAAGTGATTTGGTCACGTTTCGGGATCAGCTTGTAAGTTGCCGGTTCCATCTAGGCCGGCATAGTGGATGTGATTGCTACTCACAGTTACTGAATTGTAGTAGCAGTGACATTCATTCATGGACCACACTTTGGCTTAACATCAAGCGGGGTGCTGTCATATGTCGAGTCACAATAATAAAAAAAAAATAAAAAAAATAGAAAATCTTTTCACAGTGGGACGCGAGCGAGACTGAGAGTAAGTGCTCTAACGGCAGTAGGTCGTGCTTTGGATTCAAGTGCGTCAGTTGACGTAGTTTGCCAGTTCCACGCTTATTGTGTTCGTACCGTATCTTCCCTTTTCGTTTAATCAATGCTCTTAACTCGTCATTCAACATCTTTAATGTAATATCACCTAGACATTAGATCAAATGAGGGACATTTTTGAGATAGGAGAGGTCCGCAGTACCCATGATTATAAAGCTTGTATGAAGAGAATTGTGGATGTAAAGGAACCGAGTGAGTTTACCTCATAAATACCACATACCTATATTTTATTAACTACATGAAAGTGTTCAAAATGTTGAATGAAAAAGGTTTGCAATTATGCTGCGGTAATAAGCAACAAGTAGTTACACAAAAGATGAACATTACAAAGGCTTCTTTCTGCAAAACGAAACACTTATAAAATACTCTTGTCAAGTAAAATATATAATATAATACAAAGAATATTATTTATCATGATGTTTTTATGATACAAGCACGTTTAGTAGATTAGTACATGTATTTACTTAGATTTTGCGCGAACATTGATTAATGAATTACACAATGCAGCTAACTATCGCGTTTATTTTGGTTTTGATTTACATTTTTTTTTATATTGTGACTCGACATATGACAGCACCCCGCTTGATGTTAAGCCAAAGTGTGGTCCATGAATGAATGTCACTGCTACTACACAATTCAATAACTGTGAGTAGCAATCACATCCACTATGCCGGTCTAGATGGAACCGGCAACTTACAAGCTGATCCCGAAACGTGACCAAATCACTTCACGGTCTGTATACTTGTAAGTGGTGGTACTACCCCGGATCGGCAGACTGGGTACCACTGCCTACCACTCTACCATTTTTTTATTATTCCGATGTTTCGAAAGCTTAGCAGCCAACCAACTTCTCTATTAAAATTAGGATGTTTTTTAATCTCAATAGCCACGCGTACCATCCTGAGTATTTAGTCGACTTTCTTTTGCGAGGATTTTCGGTTTGTCGAAATGGATGTAGTGGTTGGCGCCGTCCTGTTGATGCTTACAAACTGCAGACGTTGGTGTTTTAATTCATTAAACAAATATTGTAAAAGGTATACTAAACATCCTTGTATCATAGACGCTGGCTAACCAAAATACATTGTGTTTATTGTGGCTCGACATATTGATAGATATAATAGCTGGAGAGCGGTCCATGAATGGAAACGAGTATAGTTAAATAACTGCGCAGTGAAGCAAGTGGCAACTTTCTATCTGATCCCGAAACGCGAATGAGTTGCTTCACGATCTCTATACTTGAGGCTAGTGATACAACCCTGGGCGAATTACCACTCTTAATTTAATTAAATTAATGAATTAATATATTTTTAAATAGTTTGATTTTAATATTTGCTTAGATTTTTCGCGAATTTGCGAAATTAATTAATTTGTGTTTTATATTTTTATACATATATATTTATTTTATTTTGTGTACTCTTTATAACTTCTCCTATTAAATAGTTAATCATTTGATGCGAGAAGTGAAGCCATTATGCGGTTAACAGAAAAAACTTTGCGGTTAGAAATGCAATAAAGCTGTGGTCGTAAAACTTCATGTCAGTTGTAAATCTGAGAAATAAAACATTTATGTATTATTATCGATTGTACATTTCTTTTCATAAATATTTGTATAAACGTTTTGTTTGTTTTGAATCTATTTGAGTCGGAATGTTTCTGTGATCTTATCTAAATAGCTACGACAATCCTCACTACATTTCTAGTAGGTTATAAAATTGCCAGTATCATAGAAATAGACCGAATAAAGTATAAAAAATACATTGGTACCAGGAAGTGATTTTAAACCGGGCATCTAGTTTATTTTTATTTTTATTGTGACTCGACATATGACAGCACCCTGCTTGATGTTAAGTTGGAGTGTGGTCCATGAATGGACGCCACTGTTTCTACAATTCAATAACTGTGAGTAGCAATCACATCCTCTATGCCAGCCTAGAATTATCAGCAGAACACCATAAAATTGCGCTTTCAAGAGTTATCTTAACCTTGGATTCCTCAAGCGAGGTACGAAAAAGCACCTTTGCCGGCCTAGTGACTGCGACTGAGGCTACCATGAACTGAGTCGTTTTTTTCAGTCGTTGATTGCTTACCATCAGGCAAGTCGAGGTCAGATGTCAAGTTACATTAATAACTGAGACATTATCAATAATAATTTTATGAATGTAAAATTTGTTTATCTAATTCTTTCATCAGCTTAAACTTAGGCGGGGTGTTGTCATGTCGAGGTTTAATATTCAAAAAAAACTAAAATTATGTTATCGGTTATTTCGGGTGTTATGTCGTTAAATACGTTAGTTAGGTCGTGCCCTGGGATCAGGGATTCCATTGTTATCGTGAATAGCCAAGGTCCTTGTTATGTGATCAGAATAATAATTTGTTAGGGGATAAAACCTAGGGGATGGGCAAGCAAAATCTTTGTAGGTAGACGTTTATTATTTGTAGGTAAACGTTTAAGTAGATATTTCATTTCAATGATGATTATTTTTTTCAATCTACTACTCGTAATGTATAATTTTAAACTACAATTGCCACAATAAAGAGTATGAATTAAACAAATTTTATGCGGTTTACTATAGCGTTTATTCTGGATTTGATTTTTATTTTATTTTGGTCTCTCCGTAACCGCGATGGCTGGAAAGCTCTCGAAACGTCGGAATAATAAAAAGAAATGTAAAATCAAAACCAAAATAAACGCGAAATTTGTTTAATTCATTAATCAATGTTCTTTGTCTTGTGTCGCGACTTTTGAACTAGACTTTCCTGACGGTAAGCAAGGGGAGCTCCAAGAGTGCTGACGACTGAAGAAACCGTTGTAATTTACAGTTATATCAGCCACTATGCCGCCGGATTATGTTCATTCCTGCTTATTTTTAAATTAATTCGGCACTTTTATTTGCGAAGGTTATTGAAGAAAAGACGTTGGTTTATGTACGACTATAGGAACCATATAACCGGCCATATAGTAGTTTATATAGTTATATGGTCGACGATATAAATTTATATTTTACTATTTATCGTCAATATAAGAATTGTAAATACATTATGCTTGCTATTAAGGAATTTATGAGTTTTATGATCTTCTGTAAATGACTAGTTCAAACGTCGCGAAGACATGAACTTGTTAAGGTTATACCCGGTTCAAATCCCTGCTGGAGTACTAATTAACTTATAATAAGAGCTTAGAAGTACTTTGCTTCTTATATCGAATTATTCAGAAAACAATACTTTAGAAAGCTCTAATAGTAACTGAAATAGTGAAGTGACTTAGTCGCGTTTCAGGGTTAGCTTGGAAGTTGCCGGTTCCAACTCGACATCGACATCTTTTGAGACAAGTTCTGGATCTGTTTGTAAGTTGTCGGTTCCAACTTGGCCGGCATAGTAGATGTGACTGCTACTTACAGTTATATGGTAGCAGTCTCTTTCTCCAGCAGTTCCAACGCGAATAATAATTATAAGTAGTTTTTCTTGATGGTAAGAGACGACTGAAAATTTCAGATTGAGATTATCTCAGTCGCCACCACTACTATGTCGCAATTCGACAAATAAACGTTGTTTCTACCTCGTCTTTTCACACTCTTGATATTTGGCCAAATCGGCAGTCGAAAAAGTTTCGATATTTCATTTCATTTTTTTTCTTTTTTTTTTATTGTGACACGAAATCTGACCTCGACCCGCCTGATGATAAGCAAGAGGAGGTCCAAGAGTAACGACGACTGGAACAATCGAGATTTCTGTTCAAAACAATCGAAATGCTTTACCAGGCCATGTGTTCTCTCCATCCTATAACCTGAGATTCTTCAAGCGATGCGTGAAGAAGCACATTTGGTTGTATAGCGACAGCGACTAATAAGGATTTTTTTCTAAATAAATTTTACAATTATATACTACAGATACCATAATGGACCTGGGATGTCTGGTGAGACTGGGGTTGGGCAGCAGCGTCCTGTTAACGTGCGGTGAGTATTCTGTGATCCCCAAGCCGCGCCTGCCAAGCGGGGGGATTATAGGAAACCCCTTATTATGAACGACAAAATACCGGTGGATGCAACTGGCATCATGTACTTCGGAATGGCGTTCTAAAGGGGAGGCCTATGTTTAGCAGTGGACGTGTCTTCTGGCTGATGATGATGATATTATATTTAGATGACATTGATATAGAGCCTGTATGAAGAGAATTGTGGATGTGAAGGAAGCAAGTGAGCTGTGTAAGGATCGTGGTAAGTGGCGTGACAATTTGATTCATTGATTGATATAGAAATACTTATAGATAAATTAAGTGAAAATTGATAATAATCAAAGTAATACTCTTGTGATGTGTTTTCCTCCATTAGCAAGTTTAATCAAAAGGTTTAGTTATCAAGAATTAATGGCCTTAAGGGGTAAAGGTCAACTATGAAGGCCTAGTGAATTGTTAATAATTGACAGCTCTATAGGGCTATCTATTACCATCATAAGATTTTGTTACTTACTTGTTAATATAGATTGAAAATTATATTGTATAATTATAGATTTGGCCGGCATAGTGACGGCGACTGGGGAAACTGTGAAGACTCTGTTTTTTTCAGTCGTCGGCACTCTTGGACCTCCTCTTGCTTACCATCAGGCGGGT
This sequence comes from Tinea trinotella, assembly GCA_905220615.1. NCBI lineage: Eukaryota > Metazoa > Arthropoda > Insecta > Lepidoptera > Tineidae > Tinea > Tinea trinotella. The sequence goes on from HG992312.1 coordinate 12,777,114, forward strand.
CGGTACCACAATAATAAATTAAAAAATCTCACGTAGTTGATTAAGATTGTTATTACGTATTTTTTGCGGCTTCATACTTTTTAGTTGAAGTATATTATACACAGTTTTTATTTGTACCGTCTGATGGTCTGGAGTTTATTCCTTGAAAGAAGGTGACGTCTGCAAACAGTAGTCATGCAGCCGGCCACTAGGAATGTCCACAACTTTTAAGTATATTGAAGAAAAAAATCCTTCTCGTGATATTAACGTGACTGATGGTGTAAGCAACTAGGAGTGTGTCGGCGACTGAATGTGTCGCCTAATAAATAATAAATAAAATATTAATAATAAATGACTAAATTTAAAATTAGGTTTAAATATATATAGTTTGGCTGGCATAATGACGGTAAGGTAACCGTCAATCAATCAAGTTGTTACGCCTTTTTCCCACAGGGATAGGCAGAGACAATGGAGTGCCACTGAAAACTGACTGTTTTTAGTCACCAGCGTTTTTGTGCCTTCCCTTGTTATTATCAGGTAATTCGTTATCAGATATCGCGTCTCAATTATAAAAAAAATAGTTTTTTTATAATTTAAAAATAATTGCACATTATCTATTTTACCATCAAAAAGCAGAAACATTAAAAATAAATGCGTAAAATTGAAAATTATCGTAGTATTGTGGTTGACGGGCTGTACAAAATTCATTGCAGGCAGACTGAGGGTTGGGGTGGAGGGGTTCACATTTACTCACCCCCTTATGTTGGGACTGGCTGAAAGGATGGAACGGGGCCGATGACCCGGCAAAGACTAACAGACAACTTTTTTAACAGTTATTTTTTCAGTTCTATTTCCAGATATGTTTCGAATTTTTATCTATAAATCCAAGATTTCGTTTCAAAAATAGAACTTATTTATTTATTTAGGTTTTGGATTGTTAGTTAGTAGTTTTGTATGAATAAAAATAAATTGAATTTTGGATGTGAGGGAAGCGAGGGAGTTGTGTCAGGATCGAGGTGCCTCTATTCTGGATCTTGTTTTAGCTTAACATCACGCAGTATGTCATTACACAACAATATAAAAAGATTTCATGTTTTGTTTCTTAATTTTACCGCATCCTGCCTTATGTTAGCTGAAGTGTAACGACTACTACTCTTATAAATAACTGCTAAGCGACAACATCACCCACGACGCTGGCCTCGCTGACACCAGCAACTTGACTGTGGTGATCAACCCCGGATCAGCAAAAAGGGCAGATAAAAATCAACCGACTGCCTGCCACTCTTAAAAGTAATGCAAAGATATCACTATACACTTAAGAAACTTTCAATAAATAATGTCGGTTAAAACTTCGCTGTTTAAAACTTTTCTTGTATTAAATTTGTTTTCAAGTAACGTCTTAATTTTCCTAATCTATGGAGTTTCTTTGACGTGTTTTAATGAGAGAAATCGGTAGAGCTTTCCGGTGCTGTATAATCAATTGAAAAATATTCTTAAAGTGTTACCTTACAAGATTACGGTGATGACATGACATGATTGACAGACAATAATGACAAGATTCATGTGGCTTTTTCCCGAAGCCTTCATCGTATGTTTATTAAGGATTAAAATATTAATCAATCATATCAGTTAGGCATACAGGGATAGACAGAGACAATAAAGCGCAACCTCCTACTCTTACTAATTATAATCGCGTCAGTCTGTGAGGTTGTTTGTTAACCTTTCATGCTGAAGATTTAAGAAATATTTAGGAGATAAAACTGTAGTTCTTTTATTAAAATTTCTTATTGTGGGCCTTAACTTGTGCTGATATAAAACTGAAGACCTGGTGTAGGTTGTTGATGGTGGACTACCATGAAGATGCAAGAGATATTTAAGAGACAGTTCAAATATTTTTTTCTTTTTTTCTTTAGCTGACAACTGAGGCAATATAGAAGTCTCAGTCGTCAGCGCTCTTGGACTTCCCCTTGCTTACCGAATGACAAGTCGGGCTCGCATCGTAATAAAAAAAAGTATTATCACATTTCGAGCTTTTACTTGGGCTAATATAAAATTGTAGATCTAGATCTGTAGTACCTGATGATGGATCATGAGGGACCGAGATATAAGTCACATTACGAAACGCAGTTTAACAGCTAGTAATAAAATATACTTTACAGAAAGCAATGCAAGCAGCTAAATCAATTACACTCTGATAGCAACGCCAAACAAATAAATCGAATAGAATAAAAATGATAATTTAATCAAGTAACTACAGTCGCTGCTTTTTATTTAATTAAAAGATTCCAATCTAATTGATATATGTGGTATTAAAATAAGGTTATTTAATTTATTCACACTTCGTCAGATTCGCATTTCGTTAGAATATGTACAATTAATTCCTAAAGTGATAAGCACCACTTTTCTCGATCTTGCAATCCTTATAGTTATTCATTTATTTACAGCAAATTATCATAACAACGTCTAAAAAATTACAAATAATATAGCAAAACAGCTTCTGACAGAGCCTATTTCAAACATGCGTATGTTACATTTTACAGATAATATGATTATTATTTGTATCTGCGATCTGAAGACCATAGTTACAAAAAAAAATATTTGGTCTGACCGGGAATCGAACCCGGGACTATATGCGCAACAAATCAATCGCTATGATTTATAAATCTAAGTCAAATAAATTTATCGATCTATACATAAATTAATTTAATATTAACTCCGTATGTTTTTATCAAGTTAAAATTATTTTAAAAAGTATAAGCTACTTGTAGGGCGACACGTTATTTGCGAGGCCGGATTTGTCAGAAATGCGTTCTGTTCTACAGTACAGTCAAGGCGAATCAAGCATGTAAAGTGTAAGAACCTGTGTACGAAAAGAGTATTAAATGTACGTAGAAATATATAGTAGTTTGTAGTATAATTTTTTTTAGCGTTTTCGTTAGCTTTTACAGTTTTTTAGCGTTTAGCTTTTATATTCCAATGCTTTATTGATTAGTCTTTTGTTTGCTATTTAAGTGAATTTTGGCGAGATGCGAATCTGATGAATAGCGAATAAATAGGTTATTTAGGGACACTGTAATTGGCTTCAGCGGGGCGTAGAACAGCCTTGTTGGCTACGGATTATTCATGGCTTCGGAAATAGTTTTTAATGATAGGTAGTTGTTAATAACGATATAATTAATTAGGAGTCTTTATGCATTAATAAACATTTTTTAAATGGGATCACTCCGCCTGATGTTAAGCTGGAGTGCGGTCCATGAATGGAGGCAAATGCTACTGCAGTTAAATAATTGCAAGTCGCATTCGTATCTACTATGCCGAACATGCAACTTTCAAGCCGATCCCGAAACGCGACTAAGTCACTTCACGGTCGGTACGTTTGAAAATGCCTACCTCTCGTATAATCCGGGAGTTAATCCACCTCTTAATAATTATTATATAATAACATATTATATAAGTATTTATTAAATATTACAAATAAAAGCTATAAAACAAAATATGTTAAATAGGTCATGCATGACTCGTGGTAGTGCATGCAAACAGAATTTATGTAAATCTTTAAAATTAAACATGTTTTCAGGTGTTTTAAAGTAAAGAGTTTTATTTTAATAACGGTTAATCGCCTAAACATAACGTTATTGATTTTTAAGCATAAGTCATTCAATGGCTTCGTATCCCAAAGTCTATAAACACACAATGCTCTCAGGGAGTGAGATAGGTCGGAGTCTTAAAAAGGCTATAGACGGGCGATCGCTTCGCATTGCCCATTACCTTGTACGAAGAGAATAGTGGATGTGAAGGAAGAAAGAAAGTTTTTAGGCAAAAACAGAGTCTTCACGGCTGCCCAAGTCGGCGTCAGTATGCCGGCCAAAGGTGTTTCTTCACGTATCGCTTGAAGGATCCAAGGCTATAGGATGGAAAGAACACATGGGCTGGTAAAGTATTCCACTTGTCGTTCGTTCTACAAAAAAACAACGCACCGAATATTTTTGTTCGATTGCCGATTCGGCCGACATAATGCGGATGCTTCTCCCGACCTGTAATGGTATTACGGGAGTAAAAAGACGAGGTAGGTAGGAACAAGGTTAAAGAGCTCCTCAGAACATTCAGTTATATAGGCGATAGAGGACGCACAAAGCCGCCATGTCTCTGCGTAGTTGCACGAGCTCCAGAGTACGCGTGACCTCTGCATCACCTATAATTCGATCAGCTCGGCGCTGCAATGAATCCAGATATTTAGATCTGTCACGCCTTTTTTCCACAGGGATAGGCACAGACAATGGAGAGCCACTTGCCATAATCCTGATACAACTTCCTCGCTTCCCTCACATCCACAATTCTTTTCATGCAATTCTTTTACGGTTATGGTAAAATAGTGGCGAATGGAAAATTTAAAGTTAAAACCAACCAAAGTGTGGTGTTAATAATTTTATCATTATAAATATTAAACAGTGAATATTTGATGTGTCTATTTTTATCGCTTGTCAATTGTTAAATTATTTTGACCTTTTGTGTGTGGGTTCACGGAAAATTTTCATATTTTGATGAATATCAGAGCATGGATTTACTTTAGTCCGTACTTGAAGTAAAAATATAATAAACTAGTAGATTTAGACCGCATGCATCACAAGCGTCCGATGGTGCCGCCAACATTTTTTTTATTGTGACACGACATCTGACCTCGACCCGCCTGATGATAAGCAAGAGTGATGACGACTGAAACAACTGAGTTAGTTCACGGCTGCTTCAGTCTGATATCGGTGTCGGCTACGATATCGGGCCGGACAATATGAAAGACAGGTAAATACTTACCCCGATATCGGATCGGCGTCCAACACCAATATCGAATCGAATAATGTAAAAAAAATCTTCCAGCCAAATTGTTGTATACTAAACAGCTTTCGTAATTCATTTATCATCTTTACTTGAATAAATCTATAGAAAAATACATGTAGAATAAATCTAACAGAATCGCTCTTCTAGCAACTCGCGCGTTAAGGATTAGGCACTCCCTTTATATCTTTATAGAAAAGTGTTCAAAACTTCATATTATTTTCGTCTTTGAAAAGACCCTAAAAAGGTATCTACGCCAACAAATCTTCCTTTTTTAAAAGAAGATTACGTATATTTAAAACTTTATTGTATTATCCGATGGAATATTTATAATAAGAAAGCCTGTAAAACTGAAGCCTGAGGAGGATTCTTTTATGTTTTGTTAAATCGCGTTCTATTATAATTTTCAAAGGCTTTATGTGGAAAACTTGTATTGTTATTTCATCACAACATTACATTATAGTGTAATAACAAAATATAGGAACGAGTATTTATGCAATTTTTAATAGGCTAGGTTTTCTTTGGCCTGCATAGTGACGGCAATTGTAGCAGCCGTGAACTGATTCGGTTTTTTCCATGCTTACCATCATGCAGGTCGAGGTCAAATGTCGAGTCACAAGAAAAAAAGGTGGTCCTAAATAAAAAAAGAGATATTGCCCAAATATACTCTTACCTGAATTCCCTGTTGTATTTTTGGTTTCTCAACACCTCATTCTTTCTTTCTCTTTAACACGCTTTCATTAGCTTGACTTGTATGTATGCAATGTAAGGGAATCTTACATCTTAATTTACCAAATAATGTAATATTTTTTGCCCGGCATAGTGACGGCGACTGAGGCAACCGTAAACTGAGTCTGTTTTCTCAGTCGTCGGCATTCTTGGACCTCCTCTTACGAACCATTTATTTGTAGTTCACATTGTAAGCATGTTTTTTTTTTAGATTTTAAATTAGTTTTATTTATTTATTATTTATTGTAAGCTATTATTTGGGGAACAATCATCATCATCATCCACGGCTGAACATAGGCCTCCCCCTTAGAACGCCATTTCGAATGACAAGATGCCAGTTGCATCCACCGGTTATTCGTGACTTTCACTATGTCGTCAGTCCACCTAGTTGGAGGCCTACCTATGCTGCGTCTTCCGGTTCGTGGTCTCCACCCAAGAACCTTTTTCCCCTTATATTATTGGAATAATATAAGGAATATTATTGGCCACTCAAGAACCTTAATATTATTGGAGTGGCGACCAATGGGCTCTGTTGACATTGGATAGTCAGTATTAATTTAAAAAACTTTAGATGAATAATGCATTAGAAAAAAAGCGTTATTATATTGTTTGTGATATGGTGTGAACATTGATTAATGAAAAATGATTTATTAATCAATGTACACCGCGTTTATTTTGATTATTTTAATTCAAAGTTTCAAATGCTTTGCCAGCCATAGTGGACGCAGGGAAGATTAAACGCAATGGTAAGCGGTATACTGCGATATTAACAGGCCGCAGGTTCTTTTAAGAGTGGTAGCCAGTGGTGTCCAGTCTGCCGAACGGAGTAGTACCACCACTTTCCATACAGTCCGTATGGTGGCTTAGTCGCGTTTCGGAATCAGCTTGTAAGTTACCAGGTTCAACTAGGCCGGCGTAGTGGATGTGACTGCTACTTACAGTTATTGAGCTGTAAGTAGCAGTCACCTTTATTCATGGTCCGCACTTTAGCCTAACATCAGTAACCAAGCATTATTTATTTATAAAGGGTTCTTTAATAAATGAAGCACAATATAACTTGCTAATACCGTCAAATATATATTTTGTATAGTAAAATAATTACAGATTCCGACACTAAACACATAGTCATGAACATTTATCGATGCTAAAATGTTTTGTCTACTCAGTACTGGCGAGCTTGGGGGCCTGTTGAAGTGATAAGAAGTTAACTGAGAATACGCTGCTACTTGTCAAATTGTCACTTTTTTTTTTAAGGAAAAGCAGTGTCAGTATCAGAGATAACTTACAAAATAATTTATAGTGCTATTGCTAGATGCACGTGGCACGGTCTCGAGCGTATCGTAGAACTAGACTGCCCTGCGTCAAGGGCAGACGTGTGGCATAATACGTTGGCGAGCCTGTGATTACAGGTATCCTTGGTTATCTGTGTTACTACTGCATGAGGTACTATGCAAACACTACAGGGTTCATAATTCTATAATTACAAACTTAACGGCGTCTTCGAAGTTAACTGCGTGTGCGACTTCGTGCAGGTGCAGTGACAATAATGATGGTGGCCCTCATGCTGAGATTTGTATCGCAATGCAACATTGATTCCATATCATTATATTAATCTCAACGTGTGGTTTCGAAGTATCAATACAGCGGTATCGGTTTCACGCCACTGGCTTGAGACGGCAAAGCGGTATCATGCAACATGTTTTTAGACAAATATAATGATATTTTTTGCTTTTTTTTGCTGCTGGAAGTATCTCTGCCGTGTTAGAGGTATCACTGATACCGAAAGACTACATTTAATAAAAATCAATGTATTGGATGTTGAAACTGATCTCAGATACCGTGTATGATACCCTAAGCTCTGTCTGTCACTTACTTCAAGCCCTGCTCTGTAGTATTTTATACATAGCGCATCGACTTGCGCCTAACTTCAGAGCCCCCTTAAGGTTTATTTTGAATTATTTATCTAAATTACTCTATAAAATACTTTACTAAATTCTAATCCTAATTAATGCCTACAATTGTTTACACTATTTAAGTATATATAAAGAAATTACACAGAATAGTCAATGTTATCTCTGATTCCAACAGTACATAAGCCCGGCGTATTCTCGATTTTTCAGCGTAATGACGACTTATCTGACTTCTTCATTGCACCTCTAAACGCTCGCGAATGCTCGGTTTGATTCACATCGATCAAATGTTCAAGTTATCAACCTGTAGCGGGATTTGTAAATTGTATCAAAATATTTTACAGTACCAAATGTTATATATTATGATTTTGTACTACTGTAGGTGGGATACGACTGTTACTTGTCATTTTGGGACTATAAGTACTTTAAAACTTACCCGTATTTTGTAGCTGATAGTTAATTTATAGTAGATAGTTAACAAATACATCAGTATGTACTCGTTTATGTGATTACCTCGTCTTTTTACACCCGTAATACCTGCACAGGTCGGGCAAAGGATCCGCATTCTATAGACCGAATCGGCAGTCGAACTAAAACGTTCGGTGCGTCTTTTCTTTGTACAACAATCGACAAGTGGAATGCTTTGCCTGCCCATGTGTTCTCGCCGTGAACAAACTCGGTTTTCTCAGTCATCGTCACTCTTGGACACTCTTGCTCATGAGGCGGGTCGAGGTCAGATGTCGTGTCACAATAAAAATAAAAAAAACAAAATAAAATAACTTTTGTATAGTTTGAATTAGGGACCAAGGTCTTTCCTCCCTGGCCTTTAAATCCTACCACTTTTTACTGGTAGTGAAATAAACCTGGCTCAGTAGACTGGCAAAATAGCCTTTAACTGTCTGCCTACCATTTGCCAGTGACGGTCGTATCCCACATGATCTCGACTAATTTTGTTTAATAATTTTTACGTGCTTTATTAACTATGATTGTTTGTTTGTACAACAAATTTCATATTTGTACTCGTACTAATATTCAATTAGATTAACGTAGATTAGAATTTAAATTTACAATAACATGGACATATGTGAATTATTTTAACGACTAGAGGCAACTTGTCAACTCGTACGGCATCTAACTAGGTTACTCGACAACATTAAAAGATAATATTTACTTTTACACAGTACTATGTGCTTGAAAGCTATTACGATACGTATGGCAGAGCATTGTTGAATGATATTGCTGGTATTCAGTATAATTAAGAGAGGGAAGCGGGTGATCCATTAGAAAATTTAAATTGAAGCCGAGTTAAGCCTCACTTTGAAAACAATGAATGCGAGTGCTGGAGGACATAGAATAGGGTAGGGTTATTATTTTTCACTTTTTAGTGACTTCTTGTATTTAGGAAGTTATGGCCCTTTTAAAAAAATGTTCTACAAATTAAATTCAATAATATTCTAATGACGCGAACCTATGTCGGTTATAGTGGATCGCGCATAATGATTTTATACTACCTTGTTTTTTTTGTTGTAAATAATTAAATCACATTGTCACGCCTTTTTCCCACAGGGATAGGCAGAGACAATGGAGCGCCACTTTCTACGATCCTGACCCAACTCCCTCGCTTTCTTCACATTCACAATTCTCTTCATAGAAGCTCTATGGGTATGGGCACTAGGCAACCTAGCTTTCTTGTGCTATTTGTTAAATACCGCACGAGTTAACCATAAACATACTCTCAGATAGATATACATACCTTGTAATAAATCATTGTTTTGCACTTTTAAATTTTACTCATATAATTAAATGCATATATATAAAATTAAAGAGAAATTGAAAAATAGGAACGTCAAGTCAATTGCAAATAAATGTTAAGCAAGCTGTAAATTTCTACACTACCCAATTTTTTTTAGAGAAAACTGTATTCTTTTCCTTTTTTTAAATAAAAATTAGGTTCATACTTTTCAAACTAACAAAACTTGCAGAAAAAGCTAGTTAATTTTGACAAGCTTTAAATCAAACAATATAGTCCTTGGGAATTATTGACATTTTATGCAATTAAAACTCGTCTTATTTAACATTCATTTAGTTAAAGTCCCGTTGTATTAAGTAAATCGTTAAAAAACAAAATATATTAACTGTATTTCAAATTTTAACAGGCAGGTGATTTGCAACCCACTGCAAGTTACTAAGATTAAAATTTGTTTAGGGCTAAATGTTATTGCGTTATTTCACGTGTTAGAAAAGGAGATCTCCTGCTGTACGCGTGTTGCTGTACCCAACTAGCCGGGTGACATCTCTTCGTTGGAGCGCATATATATACTGATTACTTTGTCGGTAAATCGTTTTGCGTGGTATTGAACGCGCAATCTCATTGGTTCAAGTTGGTATCTGCGAACATATTGCGCCGGCGACACATGCAACGCCATCTATCCATCGGCGCAGACATTATCTTTGTAACGCCCTTTTATGGGCATGTGGCGCGGTCGCTACAATGTATCATAACTTAGTCGGATTTCGGGGCAAGTGAGGCTGAACATGTAATCTACCTAAATATTTCATGTTAAACAAACCTCTTTTCATGATGTAAAAACTTTTCAATGTTCTAAAAACGAACAATAAAATTTTGAGTAGTGTAGTAATTTCATACAAGCATTTAATGTCAATTGTAAAAGAACAATTCCTTCATTCAAAACCCTTGACAGTCTGAAGTAATTTAAGATATAGTTACGAACAATAATTAAATCTACATTTAAAGAGATCAACTTCATTAACACCAATCATTAAAATATTGATAAAATCACATATTACAAAGATAAGCACTTTGGAATCTAAATCTAATATTTTACTAAAATACTAAGGACTAGTATTTCAAAAGATATTTAAGATATGATAATAATAACACATATAAATAAACTAACTACGATTTCTGACTATTACTTTAGTACAATATTTTGATAGTCTTACAAATTGGTAACTACTTTTACCTTTATTATTATTCTTAGTTCAATTTTCTAATGAAATACTAGACCATAGTCTTAATCGGACTAGAGTCTACATACATAATAAAAAATCTACATAATTACAAATGCTATGTTATGTAGAATCTAGGCTTTTGGAATTCTTTAGAGGTCTAGTAAATACACTTTTCTTTTTATTCTTTGGCTCAATTGAGTTACTATTAGTCTGTGTATCTTTCGCCGCATTACCACTGGAAGTCGCGCTAAACACTGAGTTTTTAGAACTTGAACCACTATTACCAGGCGACACTCCACTATCAGTACTCACTGACGCTGGACTAGGACTGTCACTCGAATTGTGACACACCGTCAACTCTTGGCCACCTAACGACACTATTTGACCCACCGGCTTCTGTCTAACAATATTTATACTTTGGCACTGATTGCTTTTAGACCCCATATTGGCACTGTTGTAATCAGTCGGCAATGGCTTTTCTTTCGGGTAACGTGTCAGTGTACCCGCAGAGCCAGCTGAGTTCGGACGATACATATTTTGCATAAATTGACCTTGGTGATAATATTGTGGTTCAGGATGTTGAGCCTGTCCCTGCACCCATGGAGACATACTAGACACAACTGGGGTCATATGCGACCATACTGACATCTGTAACATTTGTGATGCATCACCAGAAGGACTGTATCCTGGCGTCAATGTCATTGGCCTCACGATACCAACAGGTGCACTGTGAGGTCGCATCGCTGGATGACCAACATATGGTGGAATAAATCCATCCTCACCTTGTTCATATACACGAGTTGGTTCAACTGGCCGTTGTGTTGTGTAATCCACATTGGGGTAAACAGTATGAGGCCCCCTCTGCAGGTACGTATACATTTGTTGCTGTGCTTGTTTCATAGCAACGTATTGTTGTAAATGTATCGCAGTCTGTTGTCGTTGTTGTGCTAAATCAGGAGTTGGACTTGTACTAGCGCTTCCATGGATGTAGTAAATTGGTGGTTGCGGACTTACTGGTCCTGCTGGTGATTGCCGTGACGTTGGAGGTAATTTATTTTCTGCAATATTATTCATGGAATCTTGATATTCCTCTGGCGGTGCAATGAATTTTGGAGGAGACGGCGGTGTAACTTGTTGAGATATAGGATATGTAATTATTTGTGCAATATAAGGTTGTTGTGGAGTCGCCTTTACGGAATGCGCTGGACTATGAAACGTTGGATTGTACGTAATTTGTGATACATCTTGATTAGATCCTATTATTTGGTCTAAACTTAAACTTGACGCTTTCTGATTCTCATTTGCATCTAAATTCCTCTTTGGCTTTTGTGGAAAGGGAGCTACTTTGGGTCCATTTTTCCATGAAGCACAAGCACTTTGAGGTCGTTTGATGGGGGAATTGGGGTCGTGCCACTCTCCATTCAATTGTCTTTCATGCTGGTGATAAGAAGACTGGGCGCTGTGCGCTCTCCTTGGTGGTGGTGAGTGGCCATCGAGAGAGAGTGGAGCTCTAAAACAACGTCTGCCAGCTCCTGGGCTGTGTTGTCTTTCTGGAGGAGGTGGTCCAGGGCGGCCCAGTCGTCTTCTTGCAGGCGTGGGAGGACTGGGTTGGGAGGATTGTGTTGATTGTGATGCAGATCTCCACTGCATCATCAATGCTTTTCGTCTTTCCGCCTCCAATTGTATTTCCGTCTCACTCGACGAGTCATAATCTTTGCCCTGTGGAACAACATTACATGATTTAGTACTTTACTTACTGCAATTTAAGAGTGGTTAGCAAACCGTTGATGATTATTAGCTAACTCTGCCGATCCGGGGTGGTAACAAGTGACCGTTTTGGAATCAGGGTAAAATTAGCCAATTCCAATTAGACCGGTTTAGTGAATGCGTGCGGACGGTACTAGCAGTTATTTATCTATAGTAGAGGTCACCTTTATTTATGGTCTGCACTCTAGCTTGACAACAACCAGGTGGGGTGCTGACATATATGCTGATAACATACAACATGCAAAGAGTGGTCAGGCAGTGGTACCCAGTCTGCCGATCCGGAGTAGTATCACCACTTACAAGTATACAAACCGTAAAGTGATTTGGTCACGTTTCGGGATCAGCTTGTAAGTTGCCGGTTCCAACTAGGCCGGCATAGTGGTTGTGATTGCTACTCACAGTTATTGGATTGTAGTAGCAGTGATATTCATTTATGGACCACACTTCGGGGTAACATCAAGCGGGGTGCTGTCATATGTCGAGTCAAAATAAAATATGTTAAAAAAAAACACAAAAATAGTAAATCAATAATAAGCACATAATTACCATTTCAATTTTCTCGTCTAACATTTTGAAGAAGTCTTCCTGGCTTGCAGATATTTCCCTGTAAAAGATTTTTTTGCTATATTGATTTTTCCAACAAAATACGATATACAGAGGACCAAGACAAGTAAGTATTAGTGAAATGACAAAAAGGCTACAGGTCCTAGTTGTACCCAGAGGAACTTGATGTAAGAGGAAACCCAGAAAAGACTTGGATTATCTTTTAAAGGATCTCGGTCTTTTAGGATCAGACAGACTTTCTTATAACCTTTTAAATACTTTTCTTTTTCTGTTTAACTAAAAATATAATAAATAGCAGTGGCAGGCAAGGTAAGAGTGGTAGTCAGTGATGCCCAGTCTGCCGATCCGAGATAGTACCATTTATAAGTATACAGACAGTAAAGGGACTTAGTCGCGTTTCGGGATCAGCTTGTAAGTTGCCGGTTCCAACTAGGCCGGCATAGTCGACGTGACTACTGCTTACAATTAGTTAACTGTGGTAGTCACCTTCATTCATGGACCGCACTCCAGCTTAACATCAGGCAGCGTGCTGTCATATGTTAAGTCACGATAAATAAATGAACTAAATGAAAATAATGATAAAAACAAACATACATTGATTGCGATTGAGCTGCAAGTGGTAAGATATTATGTTTGCCACGATCAGGGTCCTCCTCGGCATCTTCAGGTGTTCCTGCTGACGCACCAGTATTGCCAGTTGATCCTTCCTCCTCATCTGCCTCCTTTTCTGAACCACCTGACAAAAAACATACATTCAAAATCAAAACATTTAGCCATCCTTTTTCCGTTGAGCTTTACGAAGGCTCTGGCGAAAAGTGGGCGAAAAGAAAATAGAACTAAAAGAGTCAAAAGTGTAAGTGGTTATTAGTATTGTCATGAATTTTTATAAATAAACATTGTATACCTATCGGCAGAAAAAATAGCGCTGATTTTCAAACTGCGCAGTATAACAATCGTAAGGTTTAAAGAGCGCTGAACGACTATGGTAGGAGCATTATGGAGAGCACTATGGAGAGTCGTACACATACAATTACTTATCATTAGGCGGGTCGAAGTCAGATGTAATTGACGATATTTTAAAATTAATAAGAATGTTTAAAATACGAAAAGTAAGTAGGTGACAAAATAAGCTACTGCGCAGCTTGAAAGAAAGTGCCCGGATCTATACTTTACATACTTTTTTCTAGTCGTATTTTTTCAGACTTCTTACTAATTATTTTTCTACTTTTTTCTTACTATCAGGAAAGTCGAGGTCAGATGTCACGTTTTATTAAAATAAAACTTAATGCCGTTAGACATTGTCTGCTAGTTATTCTTAGAACTAAACAGAAGGATATAGAAGATATATAATAATATCTTATTATATAATAACGCGACATCTGATCTCGACCTGATGGTAAGAAATGAGAGGTCCAAGAGGTTTAACGATTAAAAACCGTTTTATTTTACGGTTGCCACAGTTACTATGCCGGATACTATACATACATAGATACACCTGCGGGGTTAGGTTGGGCAAGTTAATACGATTATCGTCTCTCGTCGACGATTGGCAAAATAATAAAAGCTAGGCTAAATCCACCAAAATGAGACTATTGATGATAATGATAAAACGTGTTGTCGCACAGACGATATTCGTCACAACGATTAATAGTCTCGTTTTAATGAATTCAGCCTAGCTTTTATTATTTTATTATTATTTTGACAAGTTAAGACGATAATCGTTTTAACTTGCACAATCTAACCCCGCTGATCGCGGTGAAGTGGTGCATTCAAAAATATATCGTCAATTTTACTTTTTTTTAAATTTTTTTTTCATCACCGTCTTATAACCGTTTAGTAAAACGATTTATTTAAATAACGGTTAAACACCTAATTTAATAGTATGTTTTTTTCATGCAGTACACTACCACCCTACTTTATTTTCAAAGCGTTCTTGATTATCCTACACAATTATCTGTCGTGTGATCTGTTACAATGACGCACCCTATGCAATATAAACTGGAGTAACTACATGCGTAAATGTTTCTCTCAAATACAAATCTAGTAAATGACGGACCCTCATAAAGCCGCTTTATAACAATTTTACCCTTGATCTGTACGCTTACTCTTTACATCAATTTCAATCCCAATGCATACATAATACGATTCGAATTACGAAAACGAAACTGAATTATGGAAGACAGATTGTACAATGAATACGATAGCAGCACAATAAAGTAGTGTTTGTAGGTTATTGATGGATATAGAAAGTAAAATCTTCACGAGAAACGTAAAATAAAATAACACGAAAAGATGGTGGTAAAATGGTTTATAGTGGATGTGACTGTAGTTGTAGTTATTTAACTGTAGTAGCAGTCGCCTCCATTTATGCTCTCACTCCAGCCTAACATCAGGTAGACTGTTACATATATCGGTCCACAATAAAAAATATAAAAAATAATAATTGTAATTAAAAAATAAACAGTAAATGCTATTTTTCTAAAATGTAAAATTGTTCATAGTTTGGCTAATTACATTTTGTTATGACTATCGTTAACATATTTTGAATTTTTGGGTTTGAATTAGCGTGGAGAGTATTTGAAGCTGGACATTATGGTCCTTAGGTGTCAAGTTCATAATGGTCCCCTTTGACATTTAGGTGTAGATTTTAGGCGAACCAACAGTTTTAATAACAATTTTATTAAGGTTTAAGGTTTATTTTCTTAATATTTTTTAATATTACAAACTTTTAAAATATATTTAAGTCAAGTATGTATTATATATTTATGGTAAATATAGCCGAGAAAGAATCGGAGGGAGTTTTCCGATCAAATCGGAGACATCCTTAAGAAAGCTAGGTTTGTGTCAGGATTGTCGCAAGTGGCGCCCCATTGTCTCAGCCTGGCGTGACAATTTGATTGATTGATTAAAATACGGCTATGTAAATAGGTTATTTCAGTCATCACCATTATGCCGACCAGAAGTGTTCTCCTATTTAATGCCGTTCCTAAAATACTTTTATTTACATATTTTTTTATCGAAATTCGCAAAAAAAAATATGCAAGCAGAAAGGATCCTTGGCAATAATACTGAATAGGATCGTGATTTCCTTTCTAAGAATCTATTGTATATACGAGTAGATTTCGTACAAGGTTTTAACTGTGCTGACCTCTATCCAAAAGGGATCAGTGGCGTAATCGTAGGTGTGGTTTCAAGAATGGATACTGAACTTACTGAATTGGTTTTAACCCTTGACCTACCTTTTATCATTTAGGTTATTTATTACACAGAAACCGGCTTATACCTAAAAATCTTTATGAATGAATAAATTCTTTATTTTTTCCGTAAAAAAAAAAGAATGATATAGTTCCATATATTCTAAAATGATATGGAACTATAAGGAAATGACAAGTCAGCAAAAATATAGCAATGTATTTAGAGTGGTTGTCACAAAATGAGTGTTAGTTTGACAGATTTATTTCTTAACAGTATCGGACTTCTGTCAGTTTTATATGGACTTCATTATGTTAGTGATTGCTGGACGGAAGGAAGCTCTTTTGACAAAATTGTCATTGCGTGATATTTATAAGACCAATTGTCAGTTTTAACAGTACCTAAAGAGCTTTTAATCTACTTATAATGAGACTGCTGCCAAAGATTAATCATAAATGAGCCTCGATAAAGTCCGGCAAGCACAATATTTAACAACTTTAAAGCCGTGGTTTTCGCCACTAATAAACTCCAGGTTCCTTATACCTAAAATGTAAGGAACCTGGTGTGTTAGGAAAGGTGGCCCTGGGCTGCCAGACCCGTACAAACGACCACAAACTCTGTTTCTCTATAACTTTTAAATTATAACTATCCGTTAAATAATGAATTAAACAATTTTTATGCGGCTTTCTATTGCGTTTATTTTTGTTTTGATTTTACAATTTTATGTTATTATTCCGACGTTAAATAATTTGTGTAGATAATATACTTCATACCAGTGTACAACTGATTACATTTTAACTTGAATAATACCGGAACTTGTAAAACAAAACACCGGAAACTTGAGATTGCAATTCCTTTGTCCCAAATTAATCTTAAACCGGACACACCCTATTGCCAAACAAAACAATGGCCGCTCAATTGAGGCCGGACGTCAATACGGAACAGGGAACACATAAGACTAGACTCTGCTTCCTTTCAAAAAAGTATGTAACTTAAAAGATGCTCAAAGGCAAGGCGTTATAATAATGAACGATATTATCAATCAATCAAATTGTCACGCCTCTTTCCCACGGGGATAGGCACAGACAACGGAGCGCCACTTGCCACGATCATGACACAACTCCCTAGCTTCCTTCATATCCACAATTCTCCTCATACAAGCTCTACGGTTACAGGCACTAGACAACCCAGCTAGCAATGATATTATATAAACAAGTATTCCAAAATATCATAAACCCTACCACACCAAAGGCCATACCAGGCCGGCATAGTGGATGTGAAAATTACTACATGCGTGATAACATACATTGATTAGTTGCTAATTCGTTACGCGTAAAGTTCCGGGTTCGATTTCCAGTCAAAGCAAAGATTTGTTAATAAAATAAAGAGGCGGATATTTGTTCCGGGGCTGGTTGTCTAAGAGAGGTATGCAATGGTTCCCAGTCTGCCGATCCGGCGTGGTACTTAGTACCACTTACATGTGTACAGAGCGTCGCGTTTCGGAATCAGTTTGTAAGTTGCCTGTTTTCGTGTGACGTTCTTTAGCTGCTTTTTGGAATGGACAGTAACAACCTGGAATTTTTGTCTGACAGCATTGTAAAAAGGGTCACCTTTGCGCGCCGTCTATATTATAATTAATCTGTTATATGGAACAATAAATCCGATGTTTGTCGACAATTTACAACTCTACACGGCATTTGATAGCCACCCTGATTGATTGGCCATCTGGCGGCTGTGATGCTCTGCGGTCACTTCCACAATCAATATTGGATATTGTATTCTGCTATAGTATTTTATGTATGAAAAAAATTACAGCAACATTATTATTTACTTTTCAAACTAAGTTACTAAAGTGCTTATGTAATAGAAACAGGACAACCAAAGTATATCAAAGATACATTGGTACCGGTAGGTGGTCTCGAACTCGTTCTCTTCGGTTTGCATAACCATTGCACTGCCACTACACCACAGTCGCCTTAAAACATAGATACAAAGACCCGCGGTTTGCCTAGTGCCCAAAACCGTATGAAGAGAGTAAATGTGGATGAGAGGGAAGCGAGGGAGTTGTGTCAGGATCGTGGCAAGTGGCGCTCCATTGTCTCTGCCTATTCCTGTGGGAAAAAGGCGTAACAATTTTATTTACTATACTTCATACTGGCACGGAAAATCGAACCGATATCTTTTCAATTGCGATCACTAAAAACCACGATAGCTTCGTCGCCTTTAGCTAAATGACCTATTTAAAATAAAACTCCAACTTTAATTTTACCTACCCGTGTAATAAATTAGATCATTAACATCTCAAAAACTTAAACACAAACAAAGAAATACTGCTATAAAAAATAAAACAAAAATATTAGATGCACTAGGACATGCAAAGAAGCTAAAATGGAAATGAGCTGACCAGACCAATAATAAAATGGGAAAATGACATTAAAAAAAAAGCGGGATACAATTGGACTAAAGAAGCGCAGGACAGAGGATTGTGGAACAAAAAGGAGGAGGCCTTTACCCGAGGAGGGGTCCTTAATTAAAAACATTGACATTAAAATAAATTATTTTGACATTCATTGTAAATAGTTATTGACATAAAAAATATTACATACTGTAAAATATTTATGTAAGAATTAAGGAATAAATGGCTTTATTTTTACTGATATGCCAAAATTGACAATTTGTTTTCAATTCTCAACAGCTTGATATATTTTCCTTAGTTTACCTAAACGCACTGAACGCACGCAATTTCGTATGGGAAAATATGTTTTCTTTTATTTTATTTATTATTCACACAATGTGTTTATAAATTATAGCCTATGTGTTATTCTGATGTATAAGCTATATTATTGTGAAGTTTCATTAAAATCCATTGAGTAGTTTTTGCCTGTAAGAGTAACAAACATCCATCCATACTCACAAACTTTCGCGTTTATAATATAAGTAAGGATTAGATCATCTCAAGTTCACTTTAACACCTTGATTTTAGAAATATGAGGTCGGGTTACATTTTAAGGGCGTCCCTTGTTACCATTACCGTCACCTTGATGTTGTTTCAAAATTACAAACTAGGCTTTAGAAATTAATAACAAGAACCTTGAAACAATGTAATGGTATAAGTTTTGTTCCGTAGGGCCTGTGCTACTTGAGATTTATCTGCTTCTAAGAGTACCTAGTAAAAGAGTTTTTCATAGACTCTCTTTACGCGGTCACGATCGCTGCTAAGCTTTTGAAGCTTCAGAATAAACTAAAGGCGACAGTGGTGTAGTGGCAGTGCAATTGTTACATAAGTCGAGTTCGAGTTCGAAACCAGCCACCGGTACCAATGTATCTTTGATATATGTACTTTGGTTGTCATCTTTCTATGAGACAACCACTTTAGTAGCTTAGTATAGAAATGTAAATAAGAAATTTAAAAAAGCCAAATATGGTGGTAAACTAATAAAATTTTCTATTTCATAAACAATGTTTGGACAAAACCAAAATGTTCTTCGCCAAAATCTGGATATTTGAATTGATATATTGAAACACATCGAAGTCGAGTACCTAATGTTCCTATAAAATTAAGTTTACTAAATACAATAAAATTTTATTTAACATAAAAACAAAACATTTAATTATACGAATGAATTATAATAAATAAATAATACATGTAATTAAACTAAATAAATAATAATATAATTTAAGAGTGTATGTACATTATGATTAAACATATAAATCATAAGTATTTTAATGTATTACGAATTGTTTATAATTATTGCCAAATGTAATTATTTACTAAATAAATTAGTATTATTATTTTCCCTTGCATTCTGTAAAAACATCGATTATTGTTTTTTAGGGCATTTATAATTGTTTTTAACATTAAATAAATCCGATAGCTGAAAAACTAAACTATTAAATGCTCGATATGGATGATAAATTTAGATATTTAATTACATTAATTTTCTGATTTTAAAACAAAATGTAAATACCAAGTAAATGTAATTAAAAAATAATGTAATCAAAATATATTTTCTTGTAGTCATAAATACTTAAATCAATAAAAACCGTTATCATTCCATTTAATATTTATGTCTGTCTTAAAGTCGTATATTGTAATTTCGGTACTCGGGTCATCATCTTCGGTAGTATAGTGGTAAGTATCCCCGCCTGTCACGCGGGAGACCGGGGTTCGATTCCCCGCCGGAGAGAACTTATTTTTTTTTCAGAAAGTTGTTATTAAACATTTACATATGTGTAGATAAGTAGGCAGGTATAATTATGGTTTATTTATTTACAAAGAAAAACAAACACGCAATATGGAGTGATTATACATACTTTTTTAATTATTTAATTGTTTAGAATGTTATAATATTAGAACTGACATTTATAGATGTTTTGACGAAGGATGAGTGAAAGTAGATTGACGAAAGAAAATAAATCTGATGGGAATAGATGCGTTAATAATTGGAGACATCCTTAAGAAAGCTGAGTTGCCTAGTGTTCATAACCAAAAGCTTGTATGAAGAGAATTATGGATGTAAGGGAAGCGAGGGTGTTGTGTCAGGATCGTGGCAAGTGGCGCTCCATTGTCTCTGCCTATCCTTGTGGGCGTGACAGTTTGATTGATTGATTGATATAAGTCTGGTGCCTTGCTATTATAATCGTAAGAGTACAAACACAGTGTAGAAAAATAGATACGATGAAAGAAAACATTCTGGATTTGGAGAACCTCATAAAAGATTCTCTCAGATTAGCAAAATCACAAAAGATATATCTATGGTGATTTAATTAAAATTGTTTCTTTCTATGAGTCTTTAGCTGGGCAGTTGTTAAATTGAAGACCTATATGTATGTACCTACTTATACTTAATTGACATTTGTACAAATTAAGATGGAAAGTGGCGCTCTATTGTCTCTGCCTATACCCGAGGGGAGTTTGGGTGTGATAATTGACCACACATATATTATAACTAGCTGTGCCCACGGTTTCACCCGCGTAAAGTTTGTACACAGTCATAAAATAGGAGGAGGTTCTCAATTCGACTGTATATCCCTTTTTTTTGTATTTATAACTTGATAACTCATATAAAAATGACAGACGGAAATAAAAATAAATATAGAAAAAATCCGAACAGCTGAAACTATAGTAATATATATATATATATATTAATTAAAAGTATCCTATGTTACTTCTAGTACCTTCAAAAATATGTGTACAAAGATTCATGATGATCGGCTGCGTGAAAACGTAACAAACAAACTTACATTCACATTTATAATAATAGTAGGATTGCTTGTTAAACTAATATTTTTTAGGAGCCGTCTAACCTTGTTTCTACTTCGTCTTTTTGAATGCGCAGAGGGAAGAGCAAAAACTAAAAGGTTCGGTGCGTCGTTTTTGCAGAACAATCGTCAAGAGGAATGCTTTATTTACAATATGGGCTTTGTGTTCTTCCCATTTTATTATTGGACCTTGGATCCTTCAAGTGTAGTGTGTAAATTCACTTCTGGCTGGCACAGGCAACTGGCGACTAAGGCAAATGTAGATTTTTATAGCATAGCATAGACAGCATAGATTTTTAGTCAAGGGCACTCCTGGACTTCCCCTTGCTTGATGTTACCTGGCAAGTCATGGTAAGATGTCGCGTCGTAATAATATATAAAAAAACGTGACTTTTTATGTGACCGTGCTAGTGTTTGTATGTTTTTAGGGTTCCGTAGTAAAAAACGGAACCCTTATAGATTCGTCATGTCTGTCTGTCTGTCTGTCTGTCTGTCTGTCTGTCTGTCCGTCCGTATGTCACAGCCACTTTTTTCCGAAACTATAAGAGCTATACTATTGAAACTTGGCAAATAGATGTATCCTATGAACCGCATTAGGATTTTCACACAAAAATATAAAAAAAACAATAAATTTTGGGGGTCCCCATACTTAGAACTAAATCTCTAAATTTTTTTTTTCATCTAACGCATACGTGTGTGGTATCTATCGATAGGTCTTAAAAAATGATATTGACGTTTCTAATATCATTTTAATCTAAACTGAATAGTTTGCGCGAGAAACACTTCCAAAGTGGTAAAAAATTGGTCCCCCCCCCTGTAACTTCTAAAATAAGAGAATGATAAATCTAAAAAAAATATATGATGTACATTACCATGTAAACTTCCTCCAAAAATTGGTTTGAACAAGATCGAGTAAGTAGTTTTTTTTTAATACGTCATAAATCGTAAACCGCAATATACCTTTCATTCAATCAACTCAAATATTAAAATAATAATAAATCATTTAATTTCATAAACATAAACCTTATGCCTTAACCGTGAGCTATTATTTTCTAATGATAAATCTATAATAGGTGCCTAAGTAAATAATTATTATAATTCGCGGGGGCGTGGCTTCACAAATAAGGGTGCGAAGCGCGCGGGGGGCAGGTTGCCGACTGTTCTAACCCAAGCGGGCAGGTAGAGACCACATAGAGCGAGGGCCGACGTTGATGAAGCATCATGCGCACGGAGCTAATTTTTCGATACATTTGCGAATGCTAAGTATAGTACGTTGACGATTTCATAATGTTTTAGTTGAATAAAAATTATTTTGATTACTTACATCGAAATTATTCTTTTAAACTCAATTACTGCTTAGAAATAGGTAAATACTTACTATAAAACGTCAACCTAATAAGTTTTAAGATGTTCTGTTCATTTCCTCACATCTAAATACATAAAATACATACAGGTCTCCCAAAGTGATAATGTCATGATAATGTGCATAGAAATCTTCGTCACTTTTCGACAACGGTCTTTCGAGCGTCGGAAGAATGTTTTCGATTGTGTACACATGATATTGACTCCTATTTCTTTCGAACAAGGTGCAAAATGCAAGTGCATTGTTTAGGGCTCTTACGATTAATGCGCATAGAAATTTTTTCACTGTTTTCGTTTACGTCAATTTTTTTCATAATTCGTCACTGTTCGACAACGGTCGTATTTCCGAGCGTCGGAAGAATGTTTTCGATTGTGTACACATGATATTGACTCCTATTTCTTTCGAACAAGGTGCAAAATGCAAGTGCATTGTTTAGGACTCTTACGATTCAATGATTCGGGTGTTTCCGGGAATACCACAATTACGAAGACCTGCATGCGCATTATTAATTTGGGAATACTGTACCTACTCATATTAGAATAAAACTTTATCTTGTCAAACTGAAATATATATTAGCTTGTTTAGCTATCACAACCCTATATGGGCTCGCATATACGAGCTCGTAGTTAGATCTAAATCCTATCATTTATGTACCTAATTATAATGTTTACCCATCAATAATTTTTTTTATTAATTAAAAAAATACACTATTAATAAAACATCGATCAATATCTTAATATTATGTTACTTGCTGCTACGGAACCCTTAATGGGCGAGTCCGACTCGCACTTGGCCGATTTTTTAAAGTTAGCTTGTGTCGTTAGCAAAGGATCCAAATACAAATTTAACACGTGTTTATAAATTTGAATAGAATCATAAACCACGTGTTTGTACGTAATACTACAAAATACCAATAGTTATTTTAATGATTTAAAAAAAGTTATATCCGTTTGAATTTGTATGGCTGCATCAACTATAGACTAAATTTTGACCACTACGCATCATCTTCGGTAGTATAGTGGTAAGTATCCCCGCCTGTCACGCGGGAGACCGGAGTTCGATTCCCCGCCGGAGAGTACTCTTTTTTAGTTTTTTTTTATGTTATATTTTTTAATATGAAAATAATGTATATTTTTAAGAAATATATATACATACAAATAGGCATGATTAAAATTAGTAATTATTGTTTTAAATGTTAAAAACGCCTCAAAAAATAAAATAGCACGATATTCAACTTTTTTTATTGTGACACGACATCTGACCTCGACCCGCCTGATGATAAGCAAGAGAAGGTCAAAGAGTGACGACGACTGAAAAAACCGAGTTAGTTCCCGGCTATCTCAGTCGCCGTCATTATGCCGGCCTAAGGTGCTTCTTCACGCATCGCTTGAAAAAAAAAATTCAACTGTAGCTTTTATGAACCGCACTCCAGTAACATCGGGCATGGTGTATCGATATAATATAAATATTTGGTCCAGCCAAACGTTTATATTTAAAAAAACTGGTTGTTAATTTCAACATTTAAAACTCCACTTAAATCAATAATTTATTTATAAACTCTTTATTGCACAAAAATAAGGTACATAGGCGAGCTTAACGCCTTAGGCATTATCTACCAGCTAACCTTTGTTGTGTAGTGCTGTGATTGGCTGGGTGCAGACCATATAATTCTACTTCAAGCTCACTCTTTACTTTAAAATGTTAGTATATCATTCATATTCTACTTTGACAAACACACCCTTACTATATGACGATGGATAGCGAAGAATTACTGTTGAGCAACTTCAAAAAATACTTATTATACCAGCGGCACGCTATGATGACCGCTTTGTCGTTTGACCGTTCATGAAGTTACGTATAATTTAATAAATTCGTTTAAAGAGAAAATTGCTGTTTTTTATTGTCACTATAAGGTATAGCTTGTCTAACTATAAATGACGCGCCCCTTATTACTTTATGTAAATGTGTGAATAAAAATATTACTAATTATACTATTATACTTTATCAGCGTGCTCCTCCTTTTGTGTCTAACCAGCAACTGGATGGCCAATTACTATTGCATTTGCGGTGTGTTGCATCCATATTTTATATTTGCTTTTACGCACAATGCAGTAGAGGGGCGCGTCATTTCGGCTTAGACAGACTCTACAATTGTTCCTTCAAACGTAATTATTAATATATACGAAATTTCACAAGCGGGTTAAACGTCAAAAAGGCTTATAAAAGTATTTATTTTACGTTGTTAACAATTTGCAGGTAATCCGCTCGTGTGGAGTTGCTGGTCTCCTATCGAGCTCGTCCCCTGGGTGACGGATAGGGGAACGCCGCAAGTTTACTGCGGTATCGGTTTTACCAACGCGGATTTTTGTGAGGGCCCATGTCGTCTCCCGAGCGCAGCACGCTTGGGCCTTCCTCTCACTCACCGGCCGCAAGACAGAGCTAGATCTTAACCCTTCCCTTCCCTTCTCTCAGCCACGCTGTCAAATCCGTTATGGATAATTATAACAGCCATAAAAAATAGCAGGTTTCAATTTCAACACAACTGAATTTTGGAGAGTTTTAGCGCTGCTAGTACTAGGAGGAAGGTACAAAGTACGAACGCAGTACAACTTATGTTAAACACATGGCTTTAATCTTATTTTCACAGCCCAATGAATGCGATGTACGCACAACAGGCTGTCTCAAAAAATATACAACGATACATTACGTTGTATCGGTCGACATAGCGGAAGAGTACAAGGAAAAACAAAATACTTAAATTCTTATTAGAACAAACTGCACCGCGTTCCTAAACAACAGTGGCGCCATCTAGTCGAATGAACTCGAAACTCACAGTAAATTTTCTTATCAATAAGTAATAATCAGGTACGAAATACAAATTATACGTTTATTTACCCTAGAAATCTAACCTATGTATGTTTGTTCGGTAGTCGAATTAAAATGTTCAGTACGTTGTTTCTTTATAGAGCAATCGACAAGTAGAATGCGTTGCCAGCCCATTCAATAGCCTTCGATTCTTCAAGCGAAGCGTGACATAGTGACAGCGACTAAGGCTGCCGTGAACTGACTCGGCTTCAGTCGTCGGCACTCTCGGAACTACAACATGCTTACCATTATCAATAAAAAAATGTATAATAGTAAAAGAGTATATTTATTGTGTGTTTATAAATATATTCCTTTACTTTTATTTTGCACCCTGCCTTTCAACGGTATGGAACTACGGTGTCAGAACAATATCCTAATCGGCTAATGTATACTCTAAGACCCTAAAGCTTTGATTGGCAGAGAAAGCCTTTTGCATTAAGTCCGCTTTTGTATTACTTTTACAAGTATTTTTTTAAAACAATCTGCCGATACCGTGATTCTCTGATGTTAAGTTTACAGAACAGAGAAAGATATAGTTAATTTGGTCTCTGTTCCGAATGTAAAGTAATGTGCTCTCTATAATTCTTTTCTTTCTTTCTTTTTTAACAATTTTGTGATACTGTTATTCGGTATTAACCAAATCGGAGACATTCTCAAGAAATCTGGGTTGCCTAGTGCCCATAACCGTATAGCTTATATGAAGAGAATTGCGGATGTGAGGGAAGCAAGGGAGTTGAGTCAAAATCATGGTAAGTAGATCTGCATTATCTATCCCTGTGGCGATTTTTTTGTTGTGACTTGTCTGACTTCGACTATCCTGATGGCTTACAAGAGAAAGCCCAAGAGCACCGACGACTGAAACAACGGATCGACTCAGTCGCATTCACTATGCCGACTATACCTCAGCATCGCCTTTTACATGGGCAGCTTGATTACATCAGGCGAGTCGAGGTCAGATATATCGAGTCGACATTATTGTGTTATTGTGATTCGACATCTTACCTCGACCCGCCTGGTGACAAGCAAGAGGAGGTCCAAGAGTGACGACGACTAAAAAAACCGAGCCAGTTTACAGCGGCCTCAGTCGTCGTCACTATGCTGGCGAAAGGTGCTTATTTACGCATCGCTTGAAGGATCTAAATTTATAGGATGGAGAGAACACACGGGCTGTTAAATAAGCATTTATCGATTGTTCTACAAAGAAAAGACGCACCGAACTTTTTAGTTCGACTGCCGATTCGGTCGACATAAAATGGATGTTATACCCGACCTGTGCGGGTATTACGGGTGTGAAAATTCTAACTGATCGACTATTAATATTGCAATACAGCAACCGATATTCAAGAGTGGTAGGCAGTGGTACCCAGTCTGGCGATCCGGGGTAGTACCACCACTTACAAGTATACAGACCGTAAAGTGATTTGGTCACGTTTCGGGATCAGCTTGTAAGTTGCCGGTTCCATCTAGGCCGGCATAGTGGATGTGATTGCTACTCACAGTTATTGAATTGTAGTAGCAGTGACATTCATTCATGGACCACACTTCGGCTTAACATCAAGCGGGGTGCTGTCATATGTCGAGTCACAATAAAAAAAAAAAACGAAAGAAAGTCTAATATTTACAAATAATTAGTGCTAAGTAATTTTGTACTACGATGAACGTTTGGTCGGTTCACATGAATAAATACTTGACTACTATTTTGCTTACTAGAAACTAGAAATAACGCTGTGGTCACTGCTTTATTTCCGGAGCGGTTCACGAGTGTAGTTCCGTGTCAATTAGATTCTATAAATGTATTTTTGGTGTATTCAGAATAGAACGCAGGTGACGGCAGGCGTGGACCAACGGTTTAGCGATTGGTTTGTTGCGCGTAAAGTCCCGGGTTCGATCCCCGGTCGAAGCAAATATTTGTTTCATAGCTTTTATTTGTAATATTTAATATTATTTGATATTGCAAATATTTGTTAACAAAAAAAAAGAGATGGATATTTGCTTCGGGTCTGGTTATCAAAGAGTGGTAGGCAATGGTACCCAGTCTGCCGATCCGGGGTAGTACCACCACTTACAAGTATACAGACCGTGAAGTGATTTGGTCACGTTTCCGGATCAGCTTGTAAGTTGCCGGTTCCATCTAGGCCGGCATAGTGGATGTGATTGCTACTCACAGTTATAAAAAAAGAAAAAAAAATTGAACTTGTTACGTCGTATTTTGGACATGTTTTATAAAGTGTAGACATTATTCATTTTTTTATGGGGACTTGGGCTTAATTGTATTAACACTTGCATAGATCCAAGTACATCCACGTCGGATTTTGTGATACTAAGTGACGCTCTTTCCGAAAGTTGGCATTACTGTTTAAACACAAATTAAATGTCGCGTAAGTATAAGTACGGAATATGACACCGTTGCCTTTAATTGTACTACAACACATAAAAATATTTTAAAAAAATGTTTACCTTATTTTCTAACAAAATCGTAGACTTTATTCAAAGTGCGGTATAATCTACTGAACGAAAACATTATCAATTAATCAAATTGTCACGCCACTTTTCCATGGGGATAGGCAGAGACAATGGAGCGTCACTTGCCACGATCCTGACACAACTCCCACGCTTCCTTCACATCCACAATTCTCTTCATACAAGCTCTAAGGTTATGGGCACTAGACAACCTAGCTGATTGACAAAGGGATGCTTCGATGGCTGGGGCACATGGAAAGGATAAGTGAAAGTAGATTGAGGAAAGCAATTTATAAATCTGATGTGGTTGGATGCGTTAAACAAGGCAGGCCCAGAAAGGTGTTTTCTGATCAAATCGGAGACATCCTTAAGAAAGCTTACAAAATCGTAGACTCTATTCAAAGTATGGTATGGTATAATCCACTGAACGCAAACATTATCATTGCTGTGAAATTGTGCTATAAACAGTGGAAAACGTCCAAAGGGGGAGGAAAGTCGTTTATTACAAGATTCAGTGTAATTATTATAAAATATACTCGGTGTTACACAGAAAGTGTTATGACAAAATCAGGCAGCGACTTGAGAATATTTAAATTATTCTATTTAAGGCGACTGTTGACCACCCGGTTCAAAAAACTACTTGCCGGTGCCAAAGTATCTTTGACATATTATATACTTTGGCGTACTGTTTCTATGATACACTTTAGTATAGAAATGTGAATTTTATAAAAATGCTTTGTCATAAGAAATCTGTATATTTGACATATTTGTCTGTATATTGTAATTTTTATTAAATGAAATATGTTATTTATTACAAATTATCTATTTCTCATGGGAAAAATGTTAGCCTAAACGAGTATAAACTTATACGGGTATAATCATCAATCCGTATAATCATGAATGAAGAATTATTAAATATTTTTGTACATATAATATAAAAAAGCCCGACTTTTTGATTTCTTTCTCATCCGCAATTCTCCTTATATACTTATAAGTTTATAGACCGCACTCCGCAGGGTGTTGTCATATATCGAGTCGTAATAAATAAATAAATGCTTGGAACAGGCTACTTTTAAGAGTGGTAGGCAGTGGTACCCAGTCTGCCGATCCGGGGTAGTACCACCACTTACAAGTATACAGACCGTGAAGTGATTTGATGATTTGGCAGCTTGTAAGTTGCCGGTTCCAACTAGGCCGGCATAGTGAATGGGATTAGCACAGTTATTGTTATTGTAGTAGCAGCGACATCCCTTAATGGACCACACTCCGTCTTAACATCAAGAGGGGTGCTGTCATATGTCGAGTCACAATAAAAAAAAATTCGAAACGCGAATAAGTTACTTCACTGTCTATACACTTGTATGGTGGTACCGCCCCGGTTTAGCAACTGGGCACCACTGCCTACCACTTCTAAATACATAAATTTTACCATACACAAACAGCCTTAGAACTTGGAATGGCTTGAAAATCCTTATGAATACTGTAAGAGGAGGCTCAACTACAACCACCTGGGGACTTGCTTTAGATTCCAAGACGTCTCGAATATATTTTTAAAAACGCCATTATTAACTTTGTATAAGTTTTTATTATGTATTTGTATTGCGTGATAGATGTGGCTTCGAAGAAGATGTAGTGACAAGGATTGACAAAGGAATGCTTCGATGGTTTGGGCACATGGAAAGGATGAGTGAAAGTAGATTGACAAAAGGAATTTATAAATCTGATGTGGATGGATGCGTTAAACAAGGCAGGCCCAGGAGAGTGTTTTTCGACCAAATCGGAGACATCCTCAAGAAAGCCAGGTTGGCTAGTGCCCACAGAGCCTGTATGAAGAGAATTGTGGATGTGAAGGAAGCAAGGGAGTTATGTAAGGATCGTGGTAAGTGGCGCTCCATTGTCTCTGCCTATCACTGTGGGAAAAAGGCGTGACAACTTGATTGATTGATTGTATTAATTGTATACATATAACGGCTACTGTGGTCTAGTGGTACTGGAATATTCTCGCAAACCAACAACTCGCTTCAAAACTACTTGCCAGTAATAATGTAAGTTTTTAATTTTTTTATTTGTCATTATTAACATTCAATAAAATTATAAATATTCTTCTTATTAATACATATTATTAAAAATAAACTTTTTACTTATTTATTATTCACCCAGACTTTTACAGTGATTTGATCATATTATATTACATCATTTCATATCATTTCATGTATCTTTGACGTATACCCTTTGGTCGCCTAGTTTCTATAAAACAAAAACCCTTTTAGGAGCTTGGTATTGAAATACACAAATCTAATAAATAAGAAAATAAAGTATGGAGTTATACCAAGAATAGGCAAACAAAATAAAAGTATATAACTTTTTTTACTGTGACTCGACATATGACAGCACCCCGCTTGATCTTAAGCCGAAGTGTGGTCCATGAATGAATGTCACTGCTACTACAATTCAATAACTGTGAGCAGCAATTACATTCACTATGCCGGCCAAGATGGAACCGGCAACTTACAAGCTGATCCCGAAACGTGACCAAATCACTTCACGGTCTGTATACTTGTAAGTGGTGGTACTACCCCGGATCGGCAGACTGGGTACCACTGCCTACCACTCTTTGATAACCAGACCCGAAGCAAATATCCCTATTTTTATTAGGAAAATTTTTAATAATTATATTAAATATTGCAAATAAAAGCTATGAAACAAATATTTTCTTCGAACCCGGGACTTTACGCGCAACAAACCAATCGCTTAACCGTTCGTCCACGCTTGTCGTCAACTAAGAATATATATGTATTTATAACTAAGCAAATAACTTTGTTATTCTCTAATACCTTTTACCAATTACAATAAATACAATAGACCTTATTTTGACTCGAGTTATTTTGATCAGATTTTTCCCTTTCAGTATTGATATTTCTTTTGTATACCCATATGACGCAATCTCACATACTCCCCAGAGATTATTGTAGCTTACAATATCTTGCTGTTATCTAACTATTTTACGCTTCAAGTAATACGAAACTGATACTATTATATTTAGGGCAGCCGTAGTGTAATGGTTATGCAATGGATACGCAAACCGAGAGCATGGGTTCAAAACCACTTGCCAGTACCAATGTATCTTTGATATATGTAATTTGGTTGTCCTGTTTATATGGCACAAGCAGTTTAGTACTTTAATATAGAAATGTAAATAAAATAATAATTAAAATATGGTATGTAGTACTGAGGCAACCGTAAATTGACCGTTCTTTTCAGTCGCTTTAGAATCCTCTCTTACTTACTAGCCGATCAGGTCAGATGTCATTTAAGAGTATACAAGGTATTTTCTTATTGTCATCATATTGTATATCATATTGTCATGCCTCAATTCCCACAGAGATAGGCAGACAACTGAGCGCTACGTTTCATGATCTTGACACAACATTTTCGCTTTCTTCACGTCCACAATTTATTTCGTGTAAACTCTAGGTCACTGCGGAACCCAAATTTTTAAGAAGGTAATTTATTTGATTGAGGAATAAAATTCTGTTCCCGTTTTATTCTACCACTCTAATTGATAATTTTTTTCGTCCATCCATTTATAATTAAAAAACCTTCAGTGAGTATTAGAAGACATAGTAGATGAATCAGTTATTTCAGATTGTCTTTTGTCTAGATGTTTTTTTTTGTCAACTTTTCTTTCATCCCTCGTTACTTTTTAGCAAAGTTTAGAAAAACTTTTCTCCTTTTACCAAGCCAAGAGACGTGGAATAAATATGCACGTGTTTTTGAAACTTTTGCGGGTTTCGTGTCCTGTTTAAGTAAGTAGTTTTAAATTACTTCTGAACAATTTATAATTTTTAAGCGTAGCTGTTTTCCACTTAAAGTTTTATTCAATTTTATATTTTATCGTTGACGAAGCGTGAAAAAGAACTCTTGGCCAGCATAGTGATTCCGACTAAGCTTTTTTAGTCCTTTGCATTGATTAGGGGCGTTTTTTCGTCGACTTTAACTTTCTATCTTAAATGTCCAATCTAAATATTGGTAAAGGAATTCTTAAATGAATTGTGAATTTGCAGGAAGCGAGGGAGTTGTTTTAGGATCGTGGCAAGTGCCGCTCTATTATTTCTGCCTATCCATGTGGGAAAAAGGCGTGACAATTTGATTGATTGATTGAATTCTTAAATAGGATTATTAGTTCCGGTGATTACTTCCTACATCCAAGCTGACAAACTTTATCTCTTTATATTAGTATAGATTTATAAATCCTTAAAAAAGCTGGGTTGTCTAGTGCCTAGTGACCGTAGAGCTTTTATGAAGATAATTGTGGATGTGAGGGATCCGAGGGAGTTGTGTCAGGATGGTGGAAAGTGGCGCTCCCTGTGGGAAAAAGTCTTGACAATTTGATTTAATTGATTTTGACGACAGGCGTGGACGAACGGTTTAGCGACTGGTTTGTTGCGCGTAAAGTCCCGGGTTCGATCCCCGGTCGGAGCAAATATTTGTTTCATAGCTTTTATTTGTAATATTTAATAATATTAAATATTGCAAATATTTGTAAAAAAAAAAGAGATGGATATTTGTTTCGGGTCTGGTTATCTAAGAGTGGTAGGCAGTGGTACCCAGTCTGCCGATCCGGGGTAGTACCACCACTTACAAGTATACAGACCGTGAAGTGTCACGTTTCGGGATCAGCTTGTAAGTTGCCGGTTCCATCTAGGCCGGCATAGTGGATGGATAATCCGATTCTCAAACCGAATTGATGAATTCGATTCTAACCGGTTTACAAACCGAGTTGACAATTCGGTCCGACAATGTAAATTTCCTAATACAGTAAATAGTATGGTTTGCTATATAATTTCGGATGTGTATGTATGACTAAATGAATTTGGTGTCTAATCTAAATATATATATATTTAAAAGTTCAAACCGGTTTATTGTAGATGTTAACCGACCCAACTCGGTTTAGGCCTTAACTCGGTTTAATCGGTTTTTGACGACAGGCGTGGACGAACGGTTTAGCGACTGGTTTGTTGCGCGTAAAGTCCCGGGTTCGATCCCCGGTCGGAGCAAATATTTGTTTCATAGCTTTTATTTGTAATATTTA
Source organism: Tinea trinotella (assembly GCA_905220615.1). NCBI lineage: Eukaryota > Metazoa > Arthropoda > Insecta > Lepidoptera > Tineidae > Tinea > Tinea trinotella. The sequence goes on from HG992312.1 coordinate 12,810,100, forward strand.
ATTATATTAAAATATTGCAAATATTTGTTAATAAAAAAAAAGAGATGGGTATTTGCTTCGGGTCTGGTTATCAAAGAGTGGTAGGCAGTGGTACCCAGTCTGCCGATCCGGGGTAGTACCACCACTTACAAGTATACAGACCGTGAAGTGATTTGGTCACGTTTCGGGATCAGCTTGTAAATTGCCGGTTCCATCTAGACCGGCATAGTGGATGTGATTGCTACTCACAGTTATTGAATTGTAGTAGCAGTGACATTCATTCATGGACCACACTTTGGCTTAACATCAAGCGGGGTGCTGTCATATTGTCATATGTCGAGTCACAATAAAAATAAAAATAAAACCGGCTTGAAAAGTCGAGTCGTTACATCTCTATTTTTACGCACATATTCGATCAAAATCAAATCTGAACACCTAAATAAAGCTTCTTGGAAAACGTGACTATAAGAACCTTATCAAAAGGGATAAATACCATTGTCGAAAATATAGTTATAGTGATACAGAGTAAAGTCATATAATAAGGTCGTCTATTACCCAAAGGGGCTATCGCAGTTGGAAAGGGACGTGTGAAGCCCACACAGAGGACTACTAACAAAGTTTTGTCCTAGTTTTAGCGTCCACATTACCTATAGCAAAACTAAACATTGTCGGTTGACAAAATCGGTTGCAAACAAATAATTGGTAGCTAAATAAAGACGTGAACTTTAACATTTTTATTTTATTGTGGCTCGACATATGACTTCGTCTGATGTTATTTATACTGGAATGCGGTCCATGAATGGATGCGACTGCTACTAAAGAAAATAACTGAAAATAGTAGTCGAGTCCACTGTGCTGACCTGTTTTTTTTTTTATTGTGACTAGACATATGACAGCACCCCGCTTGATGTTAAGCTGGAGTGTGGTCCATGAATGGATGTCACTGCTACTACAATTTAATAACCGTGAGTAGCAGTCACATCCACTTTGCCGGCCTATATGAAACCGGCAACTTAAAAGCTGATCCCGAAACGCGACCAAATCACTTCACGGTCTGTATACTTGTAAGTGGTGGTACTACCCCGGATCGGCAGACTGGGTACCACTGCCTACCACTCTTAAACTTGGTCGCGAATGAATCACTTTTCGGACTTTACACTTGAAAGCGGTGGTCATATGCCCAGAAACCCAACTGTAGACACCCAACTGTAGACACCCAATTGTAGAAGCACTTATCTCCATTCATGGACCGCACTCTAGCCTGACATCAGGCTGTGTGCTGTGATATGTCAAGTCACAATAACAAAAAAGGAAATCGTATTAGCTACAAAGTAAAATATATGTTTTAGGGATATTTACATTTTTACGATACCCGAAACATTGTATTGTTAAGTTTATTGCTAAAGTTTTTGTTAGTCACTTGTTTGTTTCGTATCTCAGAGATACCTAAAACTCGCTCCTAACTTACAAAGAAGTGTCTGTAAGTTACGCAATTCCTAAGGCAGTACTAAACCTAATTTCGCAAAATCCTACATATACATTTACTATACATAGAAAACTAGGACATACTCGTAATTATTTTGTAGGACGTATTTATTAATTTATTTAAATCCTTTATTGCACCAATCGTTCGAAGAACCGACAACCGATGGGGAAGAAAGGTTCTAGAGTGGATACCACGAACCGGAAGACGCAGCGTAGGTAGGCCTCCCACTAGTAGGACTGACGATGGATGCAACAGGCGTCTTGACGTTCGAAATGGCGTTCTAAGGGGGAGGCCTATGTTCAGCAGTGGACGCCTTCTGGCTGATGATGATGATTGCACCAAAACTAACTTTCGAGCTAGCCTTATCTAGAAACAAGTTGGTGACTAATTGTGACATTGACAGACGGTGCACGTCTAATATCCAGCGGTAGCTTGTTCCACTGGCGGACTGCAGACACAGTAAAGGAAACTAAATATCTGATAGAGGAGTGGCAAGGGATATTGAGCTGGTTATTAAAAAAAGAACGAAGGGGGAGACTATGCGTATCACATAAGAATTACAGTATAGTATGTAGTAAATTACAGGATATGTTGTCATTGAACAGATATGCAGAATGTTGGGGCAGAAAAAATCGCCCTCTTATAAGATAGATCTTATAAAGGTGGAGGGAAACAAATGCAGGCCGGTTTCAGACCACTGTGAAGATCGCCGGGGGAGGCCTATGTCCTCTGTCACCGAATAACGGCTGACATGGTGATTCGTTTTTGTACTCCCGTGATACCCACAAAGGTCGACGTCCGCATTTTGTCGACCGAATCGGCAGTCTTACTAAAATTTCTTTATCTGACAATCGACAAATGGAATTTAATCACATTTAAAATAAAATAGAGTACACACAAAAAATAAAGTTTGCGATCAATTTAAAAAGTTTAAATAAGGAAGTAATTGTTTTTTTTTGTCGGAAAACTTAAAATATATCAAAGCAAAATTGCAAACTTTATTGTATATTAGGTATGACAAAGAAAATTTAATTTATTCATACAATCTAACTTCAACACATATAACCAAAACCATTATTATCAGAAAACTTAGATTTTACATTAAAAAATAACATTGTGGTCACAATTAACTCAGGAAGACCTTTCTAGACATAAACTTAATAATTGCTGAAAAGGCTGACACAGGTCCTTTTCAATAAGGCTGTGAACTCGTTAAATATGTATCAATACCTTAATTAATATTTTAAGGTCGTGTCAAGACTGTATATGTCACTAATATGTCAATTTGTAACAAAGTTTCGAGAGGCTACAGGTGGTCAAGATGGTCTAGATATTAAGTAATGCCTAAGTTCAAATTTTAATTTAATCATTCGATGACAGGCGTGGCGCGTTATTTGCACACTAGTTCGTAAAGTCCCGTGTTTGATTCCCGGTTGGAGCAGACATTGATAACTGGAAAATAACAAGTCAGTTCACGTCAGTTCACTATGCCGGCCAAAGGTGCTTCTTCACGCATCGCTTTAAGGATCCAAGATCATAGGATGGAAAGAACACATGGGCTGGCAAAGCATTCTATTTGTTCGACTCGGTCGACTCGGCCGATTCGGTCGATAGAATGCTGATGCTTTACCCGGTCTGTGCGGGTATTATGGGTGTGAAAGGACAAGGTACTAGGTTAGAGAGCTCCTCGGAATATTCTCCGTGGTATAGGCGATAGAGGACGCACAGAGCCGCCATATCTCTGCGCAATTGCTGGGGGTCCAGAGTTCGTGTGACCTCTGCATCACCTATGATTCGGACAGCTCGGCGCTTCAATACATACATACATATATATGCTTGCAAGCAAAGCAGATGCGGCTATTTCTTTTTATCGTCACTCAACATATAACAGCACCCCGTCTTAAGCTGGATTAGGGTCCATGAATGGAGGTGACTGCTACTACAATTCAATAACTGTAAGTAGCAGACGCATCCACTATTTCGGCTTAGTTTGACCAACACTTCTCTGATTCATAAATCTTTACCGTGAGTCTTCTTTCATCCATCTCTTAAATGTTGGATATATCAAAGAGATATGAACCAACGCAACATATCTTTCTCATCCACTATATATTTAGTATTAAGGAATATTGAGCTACTAAAACTGGTACAGTATCATAAAAACTGGACCACTTAAGTTATATTGAAAAACCTTTTGGTTCTCCACATCATAGTATATTGTTATGAAACCTTAGATCTTTCCAGCCCAATGTAAAAACATCGCCTTGCAAACATAGCATAGCAACAGCACTAAATTCATCTAACGCATAAAACAATAAGGTGTTAAAAATTATGTAATCTTTGGCCGGCATAGTGACGGCGACTGGGGCAACTGACTCGTTTTTTTTTAGTAGTAGGCACACTTGGACCTCCTTTTGCTTACTATCAACGGGTCGAGGTCAGATGTCGAATAACAATAAAAATAAAGTATTATTATGTAAAATTTATTATATTTATGTATTTTATGTATTTATTTTCTATAAATTTCACTTTATTATTATTATAACTTTAAACCTTAAACTTTATACCTTTATATTTTTACCATTGCAACCTAAGACAAACTGACAAAGAATATTTAGCGGCATTAGGTTCGCCTTTGTTTGTACACAGTGCATAAAGTTTTAAAATGAAAATGTATATACAATGAAACAAACTAACTACCTCGAACTATACATGTTAAAAGCGTAATCCAAGTAACGTGAAAACGTTGAATCGATAATCCCTTGCACGTGGAGACGTAGGCAGTTACTTGAATCAATATATTACTTAACTTAACGATAGGATAGAAAGCAATTTAAATTACAATTAGATGTATTGACGCAAATGTTAAAATTAGCAATTTCATTTCAAGCTATTTAAAGTACTGATGATGTGTTATTATTTTTTATTAAAATTGTTTCGATTCTTTCATTAATCTGACTTCAACTTGCCTGATAATAAGGAAAGACCCGAGAGTGCCGACTACTGAAAAAAACATCTTGGTTTACGGCTGCATCCATCACTATCACTATGTCGGCCATTTATGTTTCTTATTTTTTTATATTCCTTAATTAATTGCCAAGTGTTGTGCAGAGAGCATGCAGTAGGTAAATCAAAAAAAGCGCATTATATATTGTATAGAGAACTAGTAAAACATGAACAGAAACAGGAGACGATGAAGGTAGAAACGGCATTCGGCGCAATAAACGGCATTCGGATTTTTCAGTAGTCGCTTGGTACTCTTTGACCTCTATCATGCTTACTTTTAGGCAAGTCGAGGTCAGATGTCGAGTCACAATTTAAAATAAACGTGCCTACATAAGTGTAAGCCGTAAGCGAGTTTTTCTACTTTCATAAAAGTGACATAATACTTATATGACGTAACTAGAAAAATCTGTTATTTTTTATTGTGACACGACATTTGACCTCGACCCGCCTGATGATAAGCAAGAGATCTAAGAGTGACGACGACTGAAACAACCAAGTTAGTTCATGGCTGCCTCAGTCGCCGTCACTATGCCGGTCAAAGGTGCTTCTTCATGCATCGCTTGAAGGATCCAAGGTGATAGGATGGAGAGATCACATGGGCTTGCAAAGCATTCCATTTGTCGATTGTTCTACAAAGAAAGGACGCACCGAACTTTTTAGTTCGGCTGCCGATTCGGTTCCCTGTCTCTGCGTAGTTGCAGGGGCTCCAGAGTTCGTGTAACCTCTGCATCTCCTATAATTTGGACAGCTCGACGCTAATAACTGCACCTTAAGTTATCGAACACAGGCAGGAAACTTTTTTAAAATAAAAAATAATTAAGGTAAAATGATTGATTAATTCATTTTACAATCTACAACCAATATCATAAATCATTTGGAAGATAATTTAATTTAATAGAAATATATTTGTAGAAGTAAGCGCAAATATTTTTGACAATATATTTTAGAAGGATACTGAAAGAATATAAGCTTCTAAATGGATCTTTAAATACATCCACGTTCTAATTATAGTGCTTTTGCCGATTCTATTTTAGGCGGGTATTAAAAAAAATTACGCTTTGGAACTAAGTTTGCCGCTCCGTAAATTAACGAAAACATAGCAATATCTGTTAATGAATCCGCGAGGCGTCTGCGTCGTCCCCCTGTCAGCCGCTATCGCTTCGGGCCCTAGCTCCCTGGGCCCTAGGGTAAATAAACCCTTGATTTTAGCACAAATTACAATAACTTATTTTAGCATTGTCCATTTTTTTTTACAGATTTATTAATGAAATAAGTTTAAAAAATTGAAATAGACACAATTATCAAGAAGATAGAAAAATAAAATCTTTTAATTAAAAATAAAACATTAACTCCTATACTATGTGGAAATATCCTATACTACTCGATATTCCCACATATTGATACTTTTCACAATTATTATATAAATCTTTTACGTTAATATCCTTCTAATTATACTTAAATGCATAATATTGGATAATAAAAATATACAAAGATATTTAAAATAAACTAAATATAACCCGTTACTTAACTTATAAATATATAAATCAATTAACTTACCAGATTTTTTTGCGCTGTGATTCTTCCCCCCATTTTTGTTACGTCGCGGATATAAGTTGATCTTGCTCTGGCCACACCCCATCACGATTAACTTCAAATTTCAAACCCCCCACATCAGATAAATTCTATTTTACTAAATAAACATTTTCTCGGTTATCCGAAATAATTCCATTTAATTTTCATTGTTTTCTAGCAACCAATCTGTTTATTATTTCGTTAGCATATTTCCAATAAAATTTCATTCTTATGTAATCTCTTCACGAGGTATACAAGTGTGGTTTCGTTACGAATATTAATTTTCATATAGGCATCCATTTTGTTTTCTTTATTTTTCTAAAACCTGCAATGATAAATATATTTAGTTAGTAATATATATATTTCTTTTGTGAGTCCTAAACGGATGAATACATTAAAAACTATTGTGTATGTTTAAATGGGTCCTTCGATGGTTTAGATTTACAATTGGACCCGGCGCTGCAATCTTTTTTCTTTTTACTTTCAGGCATGACAAACGTCTGTCGTATCCGCTAGTTTTATTTATTTTATAAAGATTATAGATTATAGAAGACCTATAGATTTTGTATGTTTTAGAGAATTGTTTACGCGAGAAAAGCAAGAATTTGGCCTTTTCCCGGTCCCCAATTTGATACGATAATAATTAGCATTCCACCCTGACAACAGGGTCGCAATTCTCTTAATACATTACACAATCAATCAATCAAACTCCCTCGCTTCCTTCACATTCACAAGTCTCTTCATACAAGCTCTATGGTTATGGGCACTAGGTAACCTAGCTCTACATAATACATTACAATCTATTATGTAGCAATCAATTACAAAAATCAGTGAAATTGCGTCGCGGGCGCAAGTGACCAATGACACGTTCAGTTTAAGTTTACCAATTGATTTTTCATTCGCTGATTGGTTACCAACATGTCAAATAACATTGCTTTTTCGACGAAATATTGAAGCCCAGGCGGTATGCGGTAATCCTACGCGACAATTTTCGCTATAAATTGCGTAGTATACCTAACTTTTAATTCAAAATGTATCAAACAAGAAATTGTACACAAATTAAATATGTATATGAAACACGAGGCGAAACAACAATGCATTTTCAAGTTTCAAACAATGTAAATAGAACGTGGCCCTTTTATTTACATTTGACGTCATTCTATGAAGCCAAAACAATGTTGCAACTTACATTACCTATTTTGTAAATTTAACTGAAAGTGGTGTTTATTTTTTCTGTATTTTTGATACGAATTTATTATTTCATTACATTTTTTGCTAAATTTTTTTGCACAGAATTACAGGCAGACATCTGACCTCAACCTGCCCGTTGGTAAGCATAATGGCGGTCCAAGAGTGCCGACTACCGAAAAAGCCGCCTCAGTTTAAGGCTGCCTCGTCACGCCGGCCAAAGGAGCTTCTTCAAGCATCGCTTAAAGGATCCAAGGCTATAGGACGGGGACAGGGCCGTCTTAAGCATATTCAGCGCCGGGGTGCGAAAGTCAAGGCTCCGCTCGCGTGGTCTCAGTGTAGTAGGTACCTATCGAAATTTATGGCGGTCGGCATGCGCCCCCTAGGACTTTGCGCCCGGGTGCACCGCACCCCTTGAACCCCCGGGTAAAGACGGCCCTGGACGGGGACAACACAGGGGCTGGGAAAGCATTTCACTTGTCTATTGTTCTACGAAGAAACGACGCAAGCATTTACAATGTACAATATTATCAATCAATCAAATTGTCACGCATTTTCCCCACATGGATAGGCAGACACAATGGAGCGCCACTTGCCACGTTCCTGACACAACTCCCTCGCTTCCTTCACATCCTCACATAATAGTATGTACAATATAAGTGTACATATTATGTGATTAACAGTTAATAAAGGAGTCTATAAATTAGACAATTTTGGTAACCATAGCAACTGTTAATTATGGCGTGCCAATATTGCGGTCAATTTGAAACATTTCTGCCTCAAATATTCTTGCATAGTACGTCCATTTGTAGCAACGGGTTATGTCAACTACGTCACGATCTAATTTCGTCATACCTATTAATAATTAGGATGTAATGTTATTTTTTTAAATTACTTTTCGTGTTAACAAACGTAATACAACTGGGGCAACTTAATTAATTTTTTTTTAATTTTTTTTATTGTGACTCGATATTTGACATCGACCTGCCTGATGATAAGCAAGAGGAGATCCAAAAAGTGCAGACGATTGAGTCAACCGAGTTTGTTCACGGCTGTCTCAGCCGCCGTCACTATGCCGGCCAAAAAAGGTAATTGATTGAGGACTTTATTGAATGGAATGAAAATAATTTATTAGTATGAGCATGGCAAGCATGTTTTTACTATCAGATTCTACCATAGCTTGGGAAAGGCCACATAAAATAACAAAATTATGATAATTAATTGGTTTTTGTTTATTAGGATTCGAGACCTGAACTTATATAGCCTTTTTTAAACTTTGTTGCACTACCCACCATCATCTTAACGTTCACCATATATGAAGGTTTGGCTGGTAGAGAATGCCATGTGGCATTAAGTCCGCCTTTTGTAAAAAAACAATAAAGTTTTAAATAAATAAATATTTCTTTTTTTTTCCTATTAAAAGGGCCACGTTTGTAACCCGCCTGATCTTAAGCTGGAGTACAGTCCGTGAATGGAGTTGACTGCTAATAAGAGTTAAATAACCGCTGATCCCGAAACGCGACTAAGTTACTTCACGGTCTAATAACTTGTAAGTGGTGGTACTACCCCGGATCGGAAGAGTGGGCTGTCTACCACTCTGTATGTCTAATTTTAACTTTTTATGACAAATCGTTTATGATTAATATTAGTTTTACGTGTGACCATTACGTGTGGTATACAACCTGATTGGTATGAGCCGTTGCAAATGCACAATATGTTTCACTAAATATTTCACATTGCTAGGCATTGTTAGCCATTCCAGTATGTATTTAGGTCACAAAGGTTTGTTGTATTATTCAAATTATTCAGTTTATATTGTTCGGCCGGCATAGTAGCAGCGACTGAGGCAAACTTAAACTGAAACGGGGTTTTCAATCGTCCTTGGACGTCTAAGTCGTCGAAGCCAGATTTCGCGTCTTAACAAAAAGGCATTTATTCAGTATTTGTGAAGCGAAAGATTGGCGGCGGCATAGTGGATGCGACTATGGCAGTGGTCCACTCATTGACCCTACTATAGCCTTAAAAAGGCATGTGTCGAGTCAATTACAGCAAATATAAAATTATATTTAAAATGATGTATTTTAAAATATTTAACTTTTTTACATTCTTATACTAAGCTACTAAACTTACATGTATCATAAAAAACATTTCGACCAAAGTACACCGTATCGACAAAGTATATCAAAGTAACCGGTTATCTAAGAGAATTCCAAGTTATCAATTATGATCGTTTTAGGTTTTGAATCGGCTAATTCTATTGAACTATTATTTATTTATGTTATTATTTCTGAAGTTTTTATACTTATAAATCTAAAAATGTAGGTTAACTTTTTACCCTGAACCATAAAAATGTGTTAAAGCTCTGTTTAAGAATCATTACAGTTATCTTGTCCACCTGTTGATCGACCTTGCCCAAAATAGTTACTATAAATTATCCACTGTTTATATTTATGTATGTTTGCTCGCCGCTTTTGATACATTTTCTATTATAAAAATTCATAATACGAATATATTGAAGGAATTCTGTAAATATATGACGTTAGAATTTATCCAATTGTTTGCCTTAAAATATATGTTGTTTTTTTATATTCTATACATATAAATAAAATTGGAGTGTCTGTTTGTAATATTGAAATAACCGTTTTTTACTACATGTATATGGATATATATACGGTACATACACCAAAATAACACTTTTTACAGTTTTTGTCTGTCTGTCTGTTTGTTCAGGCTAATCTCTGAAATGGCTAGACTGATTTTGACGGGACTTTTATTGGCAGGTAGCTGATGTAACAAGGAGTAATTTAGGCTACGTTTATTTTAGAAATAATCTTTTATTACAATTAAAAGCTATGAAACAAATATTTTCTCCGACCGAGAATCGAACTCGGGACTTTACGCGCAACAAACCAATCTCTAACCGTTCATCTATCTGGGTTGATATGATATTAAAAACCAGGAGTACCTGATGATGGACCATGAGGACCCCTTTCCTGTCATGTACTCACATTGCGTTTACAGTTTATAAACGCGGGTGAAACCGCGGGGAACAGCTAGTATTTTATAAATATATTTTGTTTCTTGCCTCGCCTCGCTTCCCTCACGTTCACAGTTCTTTTCATAGAACGGTTATTGGCAGGCAACTGTCTTTTATTTTTTATATCCACAGATTTATGACAGCACGCTACACAAAGTTATTCACTTTGTGCTGTGTTTCTCCAAATTTTTCATCCAAGATGCATTTAAAAAATTCATGTAAAAATATATATTTCAGCATAGAGGACAAAGTATAAGTTTCAAAGTACAAAATCCTCCCTCAGACTAATAGTAAAATACAAAAAGAGTACTTTAATAAAATCGCTAAGTCTGCTTTTGTTTTAGAACTAGGGTTGTGCCGGGATTGTACTTGTAGTGAAGGGTTAGTGATGTCTAGTGCCACTTAGCTATTCAACGCAACACTTGTCGAAGTTCGGAGGAGATCGATAACGGAGCACCATTCTTAGTTACAACTCCTGGTATAGGCTGGCGAATTAATTAAAGCAGGACTTCTTGTAGGATTTGTTTGCTCAACTAAAGATTGTGGATTAATAAACGTATTTGAATAGCGTCACAATGACTTGTAGCTTAATATCAGACAGGGTGTCGATATATGTATATCGAGACAATAAAATAAAAATGTGAGGATTAATTCTTGTCTTTTTTAAATAAGATAATTTTACAGTAACTCTGTATTGATAAACTTTATGATGGCGTCCATCTGTGAACAATGGATTTCACCCACTCCCACTGATTTCATAATAATAGGGTTGCCATAATCCCCACGCTTCGCAGGCAGCTTGGGGATCGTTAGGAGGACGCTGCTGCCCATCCTCTGATGAGACTGATTGAGTTTTAGGACGTCCCGGGTCACATCGCTCGAAGAACCGATAATTGATGAGGAATAAAGGTTCTAGAGCAAAGTCCACGAACTGGAAGTAGTGAAAGTCACGAATAACCGGTGGATACAACTGGGATCTTGGCGATCGAAATGGCGTTCTAAGGGGGCGACTTATGTTCAGCAGTGGACGCTTTCTAGCTGATGATGATGATGATGACTCTTCTTTTATGTTATGAGACAAACTTTATAAACGCGAGTGAAACCGAGGGCCACAGGAAGTAAATATAAATCAGGAGCTTAGTAAATAGGAGACATCCTCAACAAAGCTAGGTTGCCCAGTGTCCATAACAGTAGAGCTTGTATGAAGACAATTGTGGATGTGTCAGGAGGGAGCGAGGTCAGGATCATGGTAAGTTGCCATGATTCATTGTCTCTGCCTATACCTGTGGGAAAAAGGCGTGACAATTTGATTGATTGATTGAGCTTAGGATGGAAATATGAAATAAATATTGTCTGTTAATTATTGAAAAACAGCAGCAGGGTTAGGTTGGATAAGTAAGAACGATATCGTCAATCTTCTGCGTTTGTCAAAATAATTAAAGCTAGATTTAAAACACTAAAACTAGACTAATAATTAATGTGACGAATATCGTCAGCGTGACGATCGACACGTTTGACTATAATCGTCAATAGTCTCGTTTTGGTGGTATATATTATTGGACAATCGTCGACGAAAGATTACTATTTATCCAACCTAAAAGTATATAGTGTATCTATACTAATATAATAAAGCGGAAGAGTTTGTTTGTTTGTTTGTTTGTTTAAACGCGCTAATCTCAGGAACTACTGGTTCGAATTGAAAAATTCTTTTTCTGTTGGATAGATCAATTATCGAGGAAGGCTTTAGGCTATAAAACATTACGTTGCGACTTATAGAAGCGAAGAAACAGTCGAAAATGTGGAAAAAACGGGGAATATTATTCGTCTTTGAGGGTTTCCGTTGCGTGCGCTGCGAAAACCGTTTGAGATACCTAAAAAATATGTATGAAAGAATTATTCCTCTTTAAATTATCTAAAAAAATGTCCGCGACCGTATATGTCTATTCTTTAAGATTAACTCACAATAACCGTTTTTATGATAGTCAAATTTGGTCTAAATTAATGCATTATTAAAAATTATTTGTCAGAGTTGTATTAACATAATAATATTATTCTTTATCGAAATAAATGTGTTATTAATTAAGAGTATTTAACTGTGAACAAAATTGTCATTGACATCACCTAATTTCAATAAACATCTTATATGATAATACAATTTTAAAATAACTCTGAAACAAAATTCACACGCGTCGCATGATGAGCGCTAACCGGCGGGCGAGGAGAGGCGGTGCTTGCGGGCGAGGCGGAGGGGGGTGTAGCTCTACGAGGTATAGTCTGTCTAAGCCGAAATGACGCGCCCCTCCACTGCATTTACGCATACGAGCAAATATAAAATATGGATAAAACACACCGAAAATGCAGTAATTGGTTTTTCAGTTGCTGGTTAGACACAAAGGAGGAACGAACGTGATGAAGTTTAATAGTATAGTTAGTAATATTTGCATTCACACATTTTAATAAACTAATAAAGTGTAGGGGCGCGTCATTTATAGACAGACAAGCATACTATGCGGTCGGCTCCCTACTGATCGGTTGAATGCAGCGTTAATTTGTTTTTACGATATAATATCATCGTGCAAAATCCTTTTTTATACAATTTCATTTTGTAGTAGTTTTCTCTATAGTAGGTAGTGTTTGTTTTAAGTATAGTATTTTGTTTCTAATATTTTCACTTTAACACTTTTTTTGTTTTGTTGTAAATAATACCTGTAGGTGTCATCTACATTCTTTCAAGGTTAGGTTTTACAATTCTTATTAGGTTAGGTTTTAGTTTAAGCATACAGTTTGGTTAAGTTTCCATTTCCTTCGTTCAGAAAGAATGCCGTCACTGTAATGCCTAGAAAAAGGACTCAGCGTTCTCGGCAGACTGCTGCTGCAAAGCGGCTGCGAGTTTTGCGCACAAGAAAATAAAACTGAAAATTTACTTTTTACGCAGAAGTACTTTAAAATATATTCTTTTTAAAACTACTTTAAAATATATTCTATTAGTTACGTAATTTAATCGTCTAAAATAAGTCGCGGGTAACAGCTATAGGTAATTTATAATAAAGCTAAGCAGGTAGGTAAACAAAAAATTAATATAATTCCCAAAATAACTATTCCACGCGGACGCAGTCGCGGGCACAGCTAGTATAATATATATAGTATGTATGTATAATGTATATAGTGTCATCATCATCATCATCAGCCAGAATGCGTTCACTGCTGAACATAGGCCTCCCCCTTAGAACGCCATTTCGAACGACAAGATGCCAGTTGCATCCACCGGTTATTCGTGACTTTCACTATGTCGTCAGTCCACCTAGTGGGAGGCCTACCTACGCTGCGTCTTCCGGTTCGTGGTCTCCACTCTAGAACGTTTCTTCCTCATCGGTTGTCGGTTCTTCGAGCGATGTGGCCAGCCCATTGCCACTTCAGCTCGCAAATCCTTCGAGCTATGTCGGTAACTCCGGTTCTTTGGCGAATATCCTCGTTCCGGATTCTATCGCGCAGAGACATACCAAGCATAGCTCTCTCCATTGCTCGCTGAGTAACTCTGAGCTTTTCCAACAGGCCAACATTTAGGGGCCAGCGGATATAGTGTATAGCGACCATATTTCTCATTCAAATGCTCAAAATTTGTTTATCTTCTAATGTAATAAATTAATTATACATTTTATTAGCCTGTCTTAAATAAAGTAGATTACAAATATCTTACCCAATCAATAAGATAAAAAGAAAATAGCCTAATTTTTTCACGAAAACAACAACAAAAGACCTTGTTCATTGAACGAATTAATATTTTTTTGAAACAAAGCTTTTTCAAGTTATTACCTTTATTCGTTTATTTATTCAGTTACGATAACTTCACAGTAAGGATTTTGTGTATGATTCTCATGAAATTATAATGTTAAATAATATTTGTACAAATGTAATTTCTAGTGGCTGTGATTATTGCACTTCGAAAATATATTAATATTAATTTAACGTTTTTTTAATTTGACTCGACATATGACAGCACCCCGCTTGATGTTAAGCTGGAGTGTGGTCCATGGATGAATGTTACTACAATTAAATCCCTGTGTGAAACTATCACATTCACTATGCCAGCCTAGTTAAAACCGGCAACTTACACGCTGATCTCGAAACGCGACCAAATCACTTCACGGTCTGTATACTTGTAAGTGGTGGTAGGTACTACCTCGGAACCTGAGACTGGGTACCAATATCCACTTTTTATTAAAAAATATTTGCAATATTTATTATAATTAATAAATATTACAAATAAAATCTATGAAACAAATATTTGCACTGACCGGGAATCGAACCCGGGTCTTCACGCGCAACAAACCAATCACTAACCGTTCGGCTACGCCTCTCGTCAAAATCTGTGGTTGATTTGCCTGATGGTAAGCAAGATGACGTTCAAGAGTGTTAACGACTGAATAACCGAGTCACTACAAATTTGCCTCAATCACCGCCACTATGCCGGCCAAAGATTATTACGAGTATGTTTAATTAACATAATATTAAGCAATTAAGAAAAGAAATGGCCCGTAAATTTTCTTATTTAGTTATAACCCGTTTTATTATATAAAAATATCGGAGTTAAGATTAAATAGAATCTTAACCCATAAACACGATAATATACAATATTTATACCAGGAGAGATAAAAACTTTTATGATTTATCGTAATAACATTGAATGATATATTGCGTTCATATTACTAAATATCCGTATGTATATTTATATGGTTTTTATGATGTACGAATGTATTTTGTATACAAATTTTAACAGCTATGTTATATTACGCGAATAGGCCAGTCTTGCCCAGTAACCTCTGCGAATTGGCAGTCTGGGCATCAATGCCTACCACTCATTGACAATCAGACCCGGAGCAAATAACCGGCTTTTTTAAGTATCAAATATTATTTGTTGTAGTTAATCTAATTTATTAAATAATACAAATAAAAGCTAGGAATCAAATCTTTTTTCTGGCCGGGATTTGAACCCGGGACTTCACACGTGACGAACTGATGTGTTAACGTGAAAAGGGGCGCTCTGTTGTCTCTGTCCTGTGGGAATTGAGGAGTGAAAATTGATCATAAAATACCTTTTATTCTATTATTTATTTCTTATACTCATACGTTACTTGAAAAAGTTACAAAGTTTTATAAAACTTATATAACAAACTTAAACAAAAGAAGAAAAAGAAACTTTTACTGTTTCAAATTAACAATAAAATCTACAACTGAATAATTTATTCTTCAACTTCATGTAGAATGAAACGTGGAGGTCAGAATGGGTAGTAGATATTATTTATTCAAATGTCAATCTATAGTAACTAGGTAATAATATAAGTTTTCTCTACTATGCATTATATCGGTTTCCTTTTCTTACAAAGTTTGTCTGGAAGAGATTGCTGTATAGTGTATAGTAATGAATAAGGTCGCCTTTTTTATAACTTAGCTTATAATATATATTAAAGTTTAATTTAACTATATTATAAAACGTTTATTTATTTAAACATTAAACAAGGCACGCCCAGAAGGGTGTTTTCTGACCAAATCGGAGACATCCTCAAGAAAACTGGATTGCCTAGTACCCATAAACGTAGAGCTTGTATAAAAAGAATTGTGGATGTGAGGGAAGCGAAGGAGTTGTGTTAGGATTGTAACTATCTGTGTCTATGCCTAGCCCTGTAGGAAAAATGCATGACAACGGTTTCCTTTAGCAGGTAGTTTATCTTGTAGGTGAAGAAGTCATGCGCTGATTTTCTCTATTATTTTTTTAAAAAGATATTTATAAACGTTAATAACATTTTCACTGATGTTATTTATCTACCATAACCCTCTCTTCAGCCTTTCCCTCAATTCTATGGATAGTAAGTCTCCTTTTACTACGTGAATTGTCTCGCATGTGTAAAACTTCGCAGGTACAGATATACGTACTTTTAACTAATATACAAAAGTACCCACCAATTAAATAGTTCAGTAAATAAACACAAGTAGCATCAACTAAGGTAGCCTAGTTGTTCCCGGTTTTAAGCTTATCCAGAAATTTGACAAAATCATTTCACGATTGTAAACTTGAAAGCCAGATCAGCAGCTTTACAATAGATGGACCACCAACTGTCTGCCTACTTAAAAATAAATGCCACTCTTAAAAATATTCTACAATCATCTACACTTTTATTTATTCAATAGGTACAGAAATAGTTTTACCCGAATTCCGTCGTATGTAAATTCGAGAAATAAATATTGTGAAATCCATTTTTATTGCAAAATTCTTTTATATTTCCAAATCGTTGGAGCGACTAAAAATATTTTTATTTTATAAAAAATAGGATTTAAATATAAAAATGTACAAAAATATCCAACTTATTTTGTAAATATTTTTTGCTTCTATATTTGCCCAGCCTACGATTCATTTTCAATGGTGGTGTATTTTCAAGTTTACAGACCGTGAAGTTATTACTCTTGCGATTCATTCATTCATTAGAGATCAATTTATAAGTTGCCGGTTTCCACTAGGCTGGCATAGTGGATGCGACTGCAGGTTTAGACGATATTCCAGCCTAATATCAGGCAGGGGCCGTAATACAAGCAAGAATAAAAATAATGCGAATATAATTATTAATCAATCAATCAATCAATCGAATTATCACGCCTTTTTCCCACAGGAAAAGGCAGAGACAATGGAGCGCCACTTGCCACGATCCTGACACAACTCCCTCGTTTCCTTCACATTCACAATTCTCTTCATACAAGCTCTATGGTTATGGGCACTAGGCAACCTAGCTTTATTGAGGATGTCTCCGATTTGGTCGGCAAACACCTTATTATTAAGCCTATATACATAATCTTATGATAATATTTTATACTCGTATATTGTATTGAGAGTATTGTTTCCAAATTTTAGTACTTTTTTTATTTCACGCCCATATCTGTTTTACTACTTTAAGGTTTGTTGCCTGGAAAAAATCGCTTTTTAGTAATTTGTATATCATCATGTTTTATTTTCATTGTCGCTCTATGTCTTCTGATTGGTGCAATAAAGAATATTGTCTGTCTGTGTGACAGAATGACGTATTAAGTGTGTCTCAGAGTAAAATCATATTGATGTATTTGTGCGTTGACCTCGGAGATAAGTAGGTAATCTCGTCAAGTTTTTGGCAGACTATTATGTTAGTCCTGATACAGGCGGCGACATAACTTAGTTGTGCGAGAGGGTGAGAGACTTGAGGGGCGCAATTTAAGGGTAGTAGCGGTCGATATTATACCCCCCAATATTCGACAAAACGAAAATGTCTGGAATAAACTGTAAAAGTAAGCGTATTGAATTTATTGCTTATAACTCAATAGCATGATTTTCGATTGAGAAAATCGTTTGTACGTTTATAGAATATATGAGATGTGTGAAGGTGTTTGCTACCTGTCTTTTGAGATGTTTTATTTTGTTATTTATCTTTAAGAGACAATTTTCTTAGTATCCATGGATTCTTTGGTCCATCGCTTGGGAGGATAGAAGGAACGTTCCGGACTTCGGAAGGAACGATCGGAAAGTAGGTAAATGGCCTTTACGGCATGACAATGCTCACCTTTACTGCCCTCACTTTCCCCTTTACTCAACGAAATGCTGTAAGACCCCACTAATGCTGCCTTCGATATTTGGTGTAAAAATGTATTTACTGTTTACTTGGGAGGCCAAGATCATTTTTAAAATAATCCAAGATTATCAATTAATTATATTGTCACGTCTTTTTCCGCCAGAGATAGGCAGCGACAATCTCGGCCTCTGCCTATAAAAACTCATATAGGTTAATCATTTAATATGTTGCGACCGTATCGTACAATAAAATAAAGCAAAAAAATAATGTTGAATCCTGAGTGAACAAGTTTTGATCATTGTGATGCATTTTTTTATGAATTGTTAGATAATTAGTTTGTGTTTACATTGATTAGTAGCCGATTTGAGACGATATTGTATGCTTATCATTGTGGACATCGAGCTATACAAAAAACAGATCCACCTAACAACAAAAATGATTTTAATATACCTATATTTTTTTATTCCTCAAAAACGATTAACTAAAAAAACATCATTAGACATTAAAAGATTTCTAACCGGGGATTAATTCGACCACAATGTTATGAATAAACAGCATAATATTATTTTTATAAATATCCTTAACGGGTTTAGACACAAAAGGGTCGGAGGTGTGTTAAGTTATTTTTGGATAAAACAATATAACCAAATCTATTCTTGTTTATATACGTTAAAAAAACAAACGTTTCTCAAGGGAAAATCGTGAACAAATTATATTATTATTACATATTGTTCATTTTATCCATCTGTTATTCTGTTATATCCATTCTGTTATTCATTGGTATGGATAACAAAGATATGAGATTTTTCACTAGATTAGGATTGATTTAAAATGTTGACAGGATTTGCCCGGTCTATTTTGGATGATCTAACTCCAAACAAAGGACATCATTCATTTTGTATGGGGACTTAATTGTATTAACAGTTTAATATGCATTTTAAAATAGTTTGATGTACGAAGTAATCCTTTATTTTGCATAGTTTAGGTGTAAAAAATGATCAAATTATAATTATGACAGTTCGAAGCAGAATAAATGCGGCGTTGATTGACAGATAATACAAAATCCATTTCTTATATTTCCAAATAACTCAATCGCATAGCAATTAAAAGCAAAACTGTTATTAGTTTTATCAATACAAGTATTAAAACTACCATTCATATATTTTTTTTCATTATTGGACATTACAAAAGTAGTACAAAGAAGCCCATGTCCTTTTTGAATATCCTCCGCAGATTCATTGTCTCCAATGGCGGGCTTCACTCGACCCTAGTGTCAACTCCAATTTTCTGATGGATTCACTCAAGTTGAAATGTCCGCATGGAATACAGCAATACTCTACCAAAAAATAAACCCTTTCCGAATGTGAGATTACTGTTTCTTTTCATAATTTAGTACTTATTTGTATTTCGGTAGAAAATTTTGCTAATTTCATATAAAAAAAAAAACAATTTTATAGATATTTAAAATTTTGTCAAAATTTAAGCTTAATATCAGAAAATCTGATTGTATTTAATCTGAATTAGTTCGCGAATAAGCCTCCTGTCAGTGTTTGGTTTCTGAAAATCATACCTTGTTTTATAAAGCCTTTCTGTATTTCAGAAAATGAGATTTTATGATAAGTATTGTTTTAACGTATAATTTTTGCCTTCTTTTCTTATCGTGTAATTTTTTTTCTATTTATTTTTTATTTACCCATATATTATACTCAGAAATTATTTTTCTCTAATTTGTTGATTTTTGAATACGTTTTGTTGGTGTTTGGGGTTTTTAATAGCCTTGTAAGCGCGTATATGATTGGTTAAAATGTTTAAAAAATTAAATCCTTTGTCTATTAGGATAAACAACTCTAAATGCAGTTTTTTTAATGAAAAATTCTTTGATTTTGCGCGAAAATGATTAATTAATTAAACAAATATGCGGCTTACTATCGTGTTTTTTTTTTTGTTATTGATTTTACATTTTTTTATTATTCCAACGTTTCAAGGGCTTTGCAGATATCGTGGTCAATTTAAAAAATAAACGCAATAGTAACATAAAATTTCTTTAATTCACGAAATTAAAAGAAATAAGATTATTGACGTACAACTGCCTGTTGTTAACCGGCATCTTTAACGAGTAATCCCTAAGGCGACTGAGTTACTTAACGGTCAGTACACTTGAAAGCGTAGTAGGCATTTCGGCTTAGAACCTACAATATTTTTCCGTGTATTTCCAACAAGTGTAAAGGGAAAATGGAATTTACATATGTAAATCTACAGAACCTAGGCACCTAAGCAATCTAGATTTAACTCTGATAAAAAAAATGTTAAGGCCCAAGTGGGACTTACGTTTATTCAAGGACAACCGTAGTCTTATCTCCAGCTTACACTTTGTTTTATTGTAGCACCCCGCTTGATGTTAGGCTGGAGTACGGTCCATAAATTGAGGTGACAGTTAAATAACAGTAAGTAGCCGACCTAGAGAAGACCAGCAACTTACTAGCTGAACCCGAAACAGGACTAACCACTTCACGGTCTGTATACTTGTAAGTGGTGGTACTAGCCCAGATCGCCAGACTGGGTACCACTGCCTACCACTCTTTGATAACCAGACCCGGAGCACATTCACCGCTTTATTTTATTAACAAATATTTGTTACAGCTACAGCTTACAGTTATTTTTATTTAGTAGTAGCTGTCACCTCAAATATTAGACCGCACTCCAGCTTAATATTGGGCGAGGTGCTGTCATATGTCGAGTCATAATAAAAAAAATGGGGTCGTAGAATAAGTAAATGCAAAATTGTTAGGAATAAATATAGATATGTGTAGTTGGAAAGAACATGTCAAGGAGACATGTGGTAGAAATAAACAAAGCATATACATTAGTGGCATATAATGGTTATGTGGACTCCGCCTTGCGTTGTGGTATTATGAATTTGCGACCGTGGTGTAGTGGTAGTGTAATGGCTACGCAAACTGACATTCCACAACCCTATGATGTTTTATCTACGAGTATATTCGATCAGTATGGTTTCTTGTGTCTACAATATTTTATCTTTTCCAAGCATATATTTAAAGGTTGTTAGAGAATGCCTAATATGCATGGCGGCTCTCGCCTATACCACGGGAAATGTTCCGAGGAGCTCTTCAACCTTGTTCCTATCTCGTCTTTTCACACCCGTAACACCCGCACTGGTCGGGGGAAGCATTCACATTTTGTCGACAGAATCGGTAGTCGGACCAAAAAGTTTGGTGCCTCTTTTCTCTGTAGAACAATCGACAAGTGGAATGCTTTGCCAGCCCATGTGTTCTCTCCCTCCTATAACCTTGGATCCTTCAAGCGATGCGTGAAGAAGCACCTTTGGCCGGGATAGTGACGGCGGCTGAGACAGCCATGTACTAACTCGGTTGTTTCAGTCGTCAGCACTTTTGGATCTCCTCTTGCTTTTCATATGTCACAATAAAAAATAAAAAAAATAATTTAATTTTGTATCTATTTTTAAGTTATTTTTATAAAAGAATTTAAATAAATCAATAAATATTATACAATTATGAGTCTCTTGAATTAAATAATATTTTTCAAATTCAACAGACTGTGCCGTGAACAATAGAGTACCCACCAATAATAAAAAATATTAAAAAATATATTATACAAGTATTATAAGATATAATATTCCTCAGCTTTTTTGGTACCGTCTCTGTTAATTCTGAAACCCTAGCATAGCTAGTTAAACTTTCTGACTTAGATCATTCGTACGAAGATGTGCCTGTAAGATCAGTTGGCAGATAACTGACGACAGGCGTGGACGAACGGTTTAGCGACTGGTTTGTTGCGCGTAAAGTCCCGGGTTCGATCCCCGGTCGGAGCAAATATTTGTTTCATAGCTTTTATTTGTAGTATTTAATGGTATTAAATATTGCAAATATTAGTTAATAAAAAAAAGAGATGGATATTTGCTTCGGGTCTGGTTATCAAAGAGTGGTAGGCAGTGGTACCCAGTCTGACGATCCGGGGTAGTACCACCACTTACAAGTATACAGACCGTGAAGTGATTTGATCACGTTTCGGGATCAGCTTGTAAGTTGCCGGTTCCATCTAGGCCGGCATAGTGGATGTGATTGCTGCTCACAGTTATTGAATTGTAGTAGCAGTGACATTCATTCATGGACTACACTTTGGCTTAACATCAAGCGGGGTGCTGTCATATGTCGAGTCACAATAAAAAAATAAAAAAAATAAAACTTGAACATTTACTGATTTTTATTAAATTTCTTTACTAAGCTACTGTATCGTAGAAACAGGACAACCAAAGTACATATATCAAAGATACATTGGTACCGGTGGGTGGTGTCGAAGTCATGCTCTCGGTTTGCCTAACCATTGCACTGCCACTACACCACGGTCGTCTTAAATTCAAGTGTCATGTTGTTATTTTTATTAAATTCCTGTCATGAAGTACAATTCAAATTGCACTTTGTTGTTAAATCAAATACCTATCGCTTATATTTTATATTATAAAACATAATTTATTATTTACATTAGGTACAGTTATTTAATGATATAATTGGCCACCCATTTTAAATTTTTTTTTCTTTATGATTGGTCATAAGTTTTGCTATAAACCCCCTACAAGGTTACCCATTGTTTACCAGACACCCTGTATATAATAACTTTACAACTATGTAAATTTTATATAACAAGCTTAGTGGTTGACTTATGTAAATTAAATTACATGTGTAATTAAATAAATAAGGCGACCGTGGTGTAGTGGCAGTGCAATGATTACGCAAACTCAGAGCACGGGGTCAAAACCACTTGCCGGTACCAATGTATCTTTGATATATGTACTTCGGTTGTCCTGTTTCTATGATACAAGAAGTTTAGTAGATTTGTACAGATATGTAAAGAATAAAAAAATAAAACCTTAATATTAATAATAAAAATGTTAATATTATGAACTCAAATGTAATATTTACTTTCAACGGTGAACAGAATATTATCTGTTAGAACTTTATTGATACAGGCTCTAATATCTTGAGTATAGGACATGTATAAAAACGATGTTCTAGATCTTGTATTAATATAAAAATATTCTCAGGAGAAGCTCTAGAAAATTGTCTACGTGATTGCTTTATTGCCTCGAGCTTAATATCTTCGTCAAGTTATACCTCTATAAGCGAAATGACGTCGTATAAAAAATATAAGAAAATTTACTTAAATTTTAAATTACTTAACTTAGTAATAAAAAATAGATAAAAAATACTATCCCCCAAATGTAACAGAAATACTTTACGGGTTTTCCCATCAAAGCCTACTGTAAATGAATATACCATTAAGTGTGGTATATGCGTGAAATCTTCTACAGACGTTCTTTCGTTAATATTCTTTACCATCCTTCAGTGTCGTACCAATCGGATACGGCGCCCAGGGCAAGCATCGAGGATTCGCCCCTTCGTGAGTTACCTAAATATAAAATAAACATATATCTACACTTATAAAACTTGTTAGATATTGCCTAAGATTTTCTTCAACAAGCTTCCACCGTCCTTTAAACATATCTGGAAGAAACCAAGAAAAAACTCTAATTAGAACTTTCCTTGGTTTATCATTTTTTTTTTATTGTGACTCGACATTTGACATCGACCTGCCTGATGATAAGCAAGAGGAGATCCAAAAGTGCAGACGATTGAGACAACCGAGTTTGTTCACGGCTGTCTCAGCCGCCGTCACTATGCCGGCCAAAGGTGCTAATCACGCATCGCTTGAAGGATCCAAGGTTATAGGAGGGAGAGAACACATGGGCTGGCAAAGCATTCCACTTGTCGATTGTTCTACAAAGAAAATTGTTCTATTATTTACAAATCGCCCTTCGAATGGCGCCCAGGGCACGTGCTCTACCTTCCATACCCTAGATACGCTAAAGCCATTCTCAATTACGTTACCCTATCTTCCGCGGCGTGTATCTCCTCATTTAAGGTATTAAAGCAGTAGATTAATTGGCTATCACCTTTTACCTTAGCCATTCCCATTTCTTCTTTCGTGAAAATACCACCTATTAATTTCACGGACCTAACCTGAACTCTTACTTTTTCATTCTCACATGGTTAAGAAGATACGACGATCCTGACAAAACTCTAGGTATTACTCTCTTTTTTCATGGGTATCTATCAGCGCCACTGTTTGGGACAATAGGAGGCACTGCGGTATCCAATTATTTTATATATTTTAATGTAACTTGGGTTTTAGGTTAAGATTTAGGTTTCAAAATAATTAACTGATAAATGAATTCATGTCATGTCAAGGCGACTATGGTGGTAGTACAATGGTCACGCAAACAGAGCCCTGGTTACCGGTGCCAATCTTTCTTGATACAAGTATATGTGCTTTGTTAGACCTGTTTCTATGTTACAAGCACTTTTAGTAGCTTAGTATAGTAATGTAAAAAAAAAACAAATCAAGCCACGCCAATAGAGCGCCACTTGCGATCCTCCTGACACAATTCCCTCGCTTTCTTCACATTCACAATTCTCTTCATACAAGCTCTATGGTTATGGGCACTAGGCAACCCAGCTTTCTCGAGGATGTTTCCAATTCGGTCGGCGAACACCCTCCTGGGCCTGCTTTGTTTAACGTATCCATTCACATGAGATTTACAAATTGTAAAAAAGAGATTTAATTAAATTAGTTATATACGCTCATTACAGATTAATGTAGTTAATTAAATTAAAATACAAAAGACATTGCGTACGAGGCATAATCATGAAATTAAAGTGTAATTTTGCAATTTGAAACTTGTGATTCGTGTGAATTTAATTAAAATGCCAGCGAGTGGAAATCGTATTAATTTCATGGAAATGGCTTCTACACCTCCGAAGCAATATTACGAGCTGTCGTTCGTTTGACTGTCACTTCTATATTATATTCGATAAAGTTTAAAGTAAATAATATTATTATTTTAATATTTTTGGCTGATTCCACTACATTAATAGATATTATGTCGAAGGCAGAATTGGTCGGGTCTTACGAAATTTGGTTGGGTAGAGGGGAAAGTGAGGGCAGTGAAGGTGAGTGCTGACTAGAGATGTAATGACTCTAATTTTCAACCCGGGTTAACATCCACAATAAACCGGTTTAAACTTTTATATTATAGTATTTTCTAAAATTTGCACAAACATTGATTAGTGAATTAAACAAAATTTTATGCGGCTTACTATCGCGTTTATTTTGGTTTTGAATTTACAATTTTTTATTATTCCGACTTTTCGAGTTTGCAGCCATCGTGGTCACGGATAATAATAAAAAATTGTATAATCAAAACCAAAATAAACGCGATAGTAAGCCGCATAAAATTTGTTTAATTCTATTATAATTATATATTTGGATCAGACACAAAATTTATTTAGTCATACATACACATCCGAAATTCTATAGCAAACCATACAGTGTATTAGGCAATTAAGATTGTCGGACCGAATTGTCAACTCGGGTTGAATCGAATCATCAATTCGGTTTGCGAATCGGGTTATCCATATTTTTGAACCTACCTAGCTCGGTTTGAATAAATTCGAGATCGTCCCATCTTTAGTATTGACGTCGCAAAAGCTTTAAACCTACATTTCGGTCACAAGTCCGAAACGCTGCCTTCACTCTTCCGCCTGCCACGCGATAGACCCAGCACACGCACGGAAAATTCATGGATGTTAAGGAATGGTTTCATTCATACTTCAAACAAGGAACTTTTATCTCGCTTCAGCCACGCTGCTGCAACTGTTCGGTTATGCTTGTTCAGCTGTTTTCTCCTCCTTCAGACAACCACTACAAAGGGTTATCTTTTTTTTATATGTATTGGTTTCAAATCGACCAAATCGGAGACATTCTCAAGAAAGCTAGGTTGCCTAGTATCCAGAGCTTGTATGAAGAGAATTGTGAATGTGAAGGAAGCGAGGAAGTTGTGTCAGGATCGTGGCAAGTGGCGCTCCATTGTTTCTGCCTATCCCTGTAGGAAATATGCGTGACATTGATTGATTGAGATTGGTTCCTGTGTGATTTCAGTGTGGGTTAATGTGTGTGTGCGCATGTATAACAAGAGGTATTAGTTATGAAAAAATAATAAATGAACTGAAAACTCTAATAGAGTTTGTAAATTGATATTGCATGATCCTTAATTGAAAGTTATTGCAAGCTTTACTAAGCTTTTTACTAAAGGCGTAGGTATGCTTAAGAAGGAAAATAATTAAGTTCTATTACCTTTAATATTACCTTTTACCTTTTGATAACTTTGACATTAAATAACCTTTGTGCATCACCTTTCTTATCACGTGATTGTAGAAGTCATCGATGAATAATGTATGGTTTGAACAGCCTTAGTGAACGTAACTGATTGATTTATTTATCTTGACATCTTATAATCGACCGTGGTGTTGTGGCAGTGCAATGGTTACACAAACCAAGAACAAGAGTTCGAAATCACCCACCGGTACCAATGTATCTTTAATATATTATGTACTTTGGTTGTCCTGTTTCTATTATACAAGCATTTTAGTAGCTTAGTATAGAAATGTAAATAAATAAAATATAAAAATAAATAATCAGCAATAGTATTCACAAGTTCTTTATATTTATTTATTTAAAAAAATCTAAGTTATAGAATGTTTAATGTATAATAAAAAAATAAAAATAAATGTACACATATATAGTTGTACCCCCTTAATCCTAATTGTATATGTTGGTTTGTATCGGAACTTTATACACTAACGACTAGACGACTAGGCGAACTTTATGCCAGTTAACCTTAGGGACAGACTAAAGTTTAAGGCGACCGTGTGGTGTAGTGGTCGCACTAACTACCACTACTAAAATAATGGTCACGCAAACCGAAACCACTCGTTCGAAATGACTTGCCAGCTCGTTCGAAATCACCTATGTATCATATATATTATGTACTTTGGTTGTCCTGTTTCTATGACACAAACACGTTAAGTAGCTTAGTATAGAAACGTTCACAGAAAAGGAGAAAAATAAGAAGACGAAAGACGAAAACTTTAGAGCCCCTGCAATATCTCGCTAGGATTTTTCTATAGAATTTTTATTACTAATTTCAAAGAAAACATATTTTTTTAATTAAAACCACATAAAAGTTACAGTAACTATACCTAAACAGGAAAAAAGTTTTAGATCAAAACTACATTAACTAAGATAAAATCCTAAGAAAGAACCAGTTTAAAAGGCGACCGTGGTGTAGTGGCAGTGCAATGGTTACGCAAACCGAGAGCCACGGTTTTGAAACCACTCACCGGTACCAATGTATCTTAGATATATGTACTTTGGTTGTCCTGTTTCTATGATACAAGCACTTTAGTAGCTTAGTATTGAAAAAAAGCCTATAGTGACGGCGACTAAGGCAGCCCTGAATGTGAAATTGTTTAGTCAAATTCTTGGACCTCCGTTACCATACCATACCATCATCAGGCAAGTCAAAGTCTTAGTTTAAAACGTTAGTTTATGCAGTCCTCGGTAACTATGCCTACTAAGGGATGACTCGTAAACTTACAAATAGTCTTTATTGAAAATGCCAAGTCATTGGCACCTGTTGCTTTGTACACCCTTCTAAGACAGTAACAGTCTCCATCGTGAATAATGACTTCCTTTTGTGCTGTCACAAGAATGCTATTCGACGGAAATATGCAATTTAATAGTCAATTTATTTATCGTAAGTTAGCCTGGTAAACGTAATCGGCTCTCTTAGCTTACCTACAGACAAGACAAACAGATCTCGAGTATCAATAACGATAATAAATAATATAAGCTGATGCCCTTGAAACTCTTGATTAGATCTTCATCAATTTTAGCTAAAAACCATCCCGATCATGTCAGCTTTCAAACAAAAAAAACGCATCGTAATCGGTACATTCGTTTAGGAGCTACGATGCTACAGACAGACAGACAGACACACAGACACGTCAAACTTATAACACCCCTCTTTTTTAATCGGGGGAAAAATAATACCAACACGTTAAATAAATATATAAAATATATCCTGTCCACCAATAATAAGGCGTACAGACAATGGAAGTAGTAAGTAGGACGGAATAATAGTTATTAAGAACGAAAAAGAGACAAATTATTATGTTGCTCTGCAACGTGACACTGAGTTCAGGTTTGCTTATTAGCATAGTTTTAACATGCCTCGTTTAGAGCCCCTTTCTACGTCTTTTCTTAAAATACCATTGCTGTCTGTGTCTAGGGTTGCCAACCATACTTTATAACGTTATTTTTGGTAATTATACTTTATACTTTTGCATACAAATAAAGTATGTGAAAATACTTTATTGTGATTGCGTAAAAAACGAATTGCTTATTTATCTGAATTTAAATGATGATTGTCAAACAAGCTTTGAATTATTCAAAAATAGCACGAAAATTGTTAGCTAATGCTAAAAGCACACAAAATACGTTTTTAAGGCATACAGTTTGAAAAATCCTTTTTTCTTCTTCCAAATACTTTATTTTTATCCTATTCAAACAATTCTATACGTTTTTTTTTGTCAATAAAAGTTGGCAACCCTATCTGTGTCTACCCTAAATGATCTAAAAAGTCTACCCTTAAATAATTTGTCACTGTTGTATTCCCACAGAGATAGGCCGAGACAACAGAGCGGCCTCTTTCCACGATCCTGACACAAGTTTCTTACTTCCTTCACAAAATAATTATTTGTATATTTAAATGAACAAAAAAATCGTATTTCCGTACAATAATAAACGTTTGTGGGATGTATCTAAGACCCCACGTACCCAGTTAAAGGTTAAGAATGGACCTGACCCGCATAAATTCACGTTATAACACGTTACGGAATTCTTAGCACATTCGTTAACAAAGTATATGCTGTGAAAGTTAACGTTTATTACAAATAGAGTAGGGTTGTCAATGTAGATTTAAATCAAAGAATTTGGACTTAAGACACAGAAGGAGTCCTAAAATAGCTACAGAATACAACCGTTTATACTATTTTCACTTATGGCATTAAAAAAAGGTTGTCACTAGTTTTGACAACCTAATTTGACAGAATAACTCGTGACATTAAAATACTTTTAAAAAGGACGACGGAACAATTTTACCGCTACTCTTACTACCACGTGACTTTTAATTAAGCAGTAATAAATGTCAATCACAATTACTAGTGGTTGTATTTGCAAAAAAGTAGCCAACCTTTGAAATAAAGGAATTAAAGTACAAGTAGTTGTCTCGTTCAGTCACACGTGGTATAAACATAGTATAAATGAGACAAATAACAATGAATTAGTTCTTATTTTAGCACAGATTCCATTCTTTCCAAATTCTTTAATTAAAAATACATATATATTTTTAAGTGGTAGGCAGCTATTGGTCTCGGACAGGCCGGAGCGCTGTCATATGTCGAACCACGATTAAGAAAAAATACTCGTATGATCCGCTTGATGTTAAAATTAAGTGTCTAAATAACTAGCAGCAGTAACATCTACTATGCCGACCAAGTTGCAACTGGCAACTCACAAGCTGCTTTAGAAACGCGACCGAGTCAATTCACGGTCTGAAAGACGCAGGGTTGGTAGGCCTCCCACTAGGTGGACTGAAGACGCAATAAAAGACACAATAAACCGGTGGATGCAACTGGGATCTTGTCGTTTGAAATGGCGTTCTAAGGGAGATCCCTATGATCAGCAGTGGACGTCTTCTGGTTCAAGATGATGATGACACTTGAAAGTGTGAACCAGATCGGCGGACTGACAAATAACCACCCACTCTCTGCACACCGTTATTAATTCGGGTTTAGTTACCAACATACTCAGGTTGTTAACTAAACCTTGAGTAGTTGAGTACTTAATTGTAAGGCGACGATGGTCTAGTGATCGTGATAGGTCATGCAGACCGAGAACACCGGTTCAAAACCACTTGCCGGTACCAATCAATGTATCTTTAAAATAAAATTAATTTAATCATATTTTTTTTATATTATATATATGCTGTTTTTAACTAGAATTTTTTAAACTAATTTAATGGATGTGACTGCTACTTACAGTTATTTAATTGTAGTAGCAGTTACCTCCATTCATGGACCGCACTCTAGCTTAAAATCAGGCAGTGTCCTATTATATGTCGATCCATAATATAAAAAATACAAACACGTTAAGTGGATTAGTATAAAAACAAAAAAAAAAAGACTAAGAGAATAATAAAAAAACACTTATAAATGTGTCTGTAATAACCTTTTCAATTTATTCTTTACAGCTACCAGTATAAACATTTCTTGAATCTTAAAGCACTTTATAGTTGAAATTTGAATATTAATCTAGGGCATTCGTACGTCATTTACTAGTCTAGACGTAAAAAAGTACTATTTAGGAATATAAATCGCCTTAGATCAGACGTTGTTACACGATTATAAAAGTGTCAATCTAAACTCTAAATTGATGTAACCTGTAACCTCGCCCGAGATTTTATTTATTTAATAATGAAAAATAAATTAAGAAAAAACTAAAAGCTTGTACGAAGAGAATTGTGGATGTAAGGAAAGCAAAGGAGTTGTTTTAGGATCGTGGCAAGTGGCCTATTACTGTAGGAAAAAGATAGAGACAATTCAATTTAATTGTGGTAACCCTAGTCGAAAATCCTAACAATCTATTTGTGCACCATTTTAACCCCTGTCACCAAGCACATAAAGGCGAAATTGCTATGAAAATTAATTAACTGAAACATTATGTAGCAATCCTTAGTCCATGTAATAGTTTTTATAGTAAATATTATTTCATTGGTTTAGAGAAAATAAACAAAATTTCTTGGAAAAGTAATTTTATTGATAAGTATACAGAGTAAAGTCACAAAGGAGAATATAACTAACCTAAACAGAGAGCAAATAAAAATATTTTTATAAATATCAATCAATCAATTTCAATTTAAAGAGTGGTAGGCAGTGGTACCCAGTCTGCCGATCCGGGGTAGTACCACCACTTACAAGTACACAGACCGTGAAGTGATTTGGTCACGTTTCGGGATCAGCTTGTAAGTTGCCGGTTCCATCTAGGCCAGCATAGTGGATGTGATTGCTACTCACAGTTATTGAATTATAGTAGCAGTGACATTCATTCATGGACCACACTTTGGCTTAACATCAAGCGGGGTGCTGTCATATGTCGAGTCACAATAAAAAAAATAAAAAAAAAAGTACGATAAAAACACAACACATTTGGCAAACTTATATAGTAGAAGTATCCTCGACCAGTCCGTTAAAAGTCCTCGGTTTGATTCCCGGTAAAAGCAAATATTTGAATATTACAAATATTTAAGGCAATTATTTGCTCCGGGTCTGGTTGCCTAAGAGTGGTAGGTAGTGGTACCACCATCCACAAGTGTATAAATCGTAAAGAGACTTAGTCGCGTCTCGGAATCAGATTGAATGTTATCGGTTTTAACATTTGGTCGCAAATGTTCGTGACAGTATGATCGCGCTATCCTTAAATGGTAAGTGCCTAACTCAAATATGATTAAATCCTCAATTGATAGTTGAGGGAAATCGTCAAATGCTGCATTGTTTGAATCAATTGTCACGAATGCTACTCTTTGTCTATTAAGGTTATTTCGATCCACATAATGTGCCAGTTCATTTTCTTTATTAATATTTTCATTAATAATGTTAATGAATTGCTCGGCATACATGTTGTCCTCGTAAGGTTGCCGTGTAGCATTGATAATCGCAGCAGTGATTTTGAAATCCGTCATCATGTTTGCCAACGCAACATTGAAATATGTATGGCGAAATATTTTAAAATCCTTTTTAAAGCGGCCATTCATAGTCTCGACAACCCATCGGACCATTGTGATTAGTCTAGACTTATTGGCTTCAGCAGTTGTTAGTTGTTCACCTCTAGATCTAGTTGGTGGCATGTGCGGAATATAACCGCATTCTTCAATAGACGGGATCGAATCCCGAAAGCCACGGTCCAGTATAAAAACGTCGTTAGCCTTGAGAAACCAATGCCAAGCTGAGTTTTGGTCTTCCATCAGGTTACGCATTATTGTAGCATCCGAAGTCGTCGCTGAAAATGGTCCCATAACATCTACAATATAACCGTCTGTACAAACTACCATAAAAGGCTTAACAAGGTTTCGGTACTTGTGCAGGCTATATGTTATCCTCTGAAATAGAAAATTCGAACTCTTTTGTACGTATAGATATGTGCCATCAAGCACAAATATGCCTGTGTCATGGGCGCCGCCGAAAATATGCGCTGCGATAGACAGATTTTTGGCCACCACCTCTTCTCTATTTAAATGATCTAGGCCCAGATAACGTGGGACAAAATCGACAGTTAAACATTCTCTAGCTATTCGCAACTTTCTCTCTAACGTTCTTCTGGACATTTTGAATTTCGTAGATAAAACTTCATCTGAATCGCCCGTTCTTATTTTCATCAAATAAATGCCTAACACAGTGGCAGGAAGATTAGTTTTATCCTGAAAAGACGGTGTTAAAAGCAAAATATTGTTAAACTGATCTTTAGTTACTCCTGTCAAAAAGTGCAATTCATTGTCGTCCATCTCCTCAATTCTTTCAAAATCTACTTGATTGTTCCTTTCTAAACCCCATTTGTACAAATTAATTATATCAAGCACGTGAACACTGTTAAATTCACGCATTGTGGTCTGATGACTCAGTTCATCCCACTCATTTCCCATTAAATGCTGGTAACAAACTCTAGCATGTTGGGGTATATAAAAGTTATTAGCATGTAATAAATTAAACTTTACATATGATGGTACGCCATGCGTAGCCATATTCCTACAGTTTTTGAATATACACCGTCTTGCTGTATTTGAAGCACGTAAATATCCTGGTAGGTTTATGAAACCTGGATTTTCTTCTACTTGCTCAACATTTCCATGAGATCGTTGGTCTTGAACTTGTTGGTTTTGTATTTGATGTTCTCGTCTGGGCTGAGAATGCAAAGCACGATCAAACCTCACCCAACAAGCATGGCATACAGATCTTGAACCATCAAAAGGAATCTAAAATAAATAATAAGAAATAATATTGAAAATACGTAAACGGGTCGCTAGTTCTGAAATAATACAGCACGAAAACGTAATATCAGTTTATGAAAATGGGCGCCTTTATATACACTAAAACCTTTAAAATATTATAGCTTGCAATAACGTTTTTGTATTGTTTAGGTAACACGTGTTATTACTTTAGCCACGTGGTAATGCACACTTGGAGTATAGTAAAAGTGGCGCCCACATCAAATACTTTTGTTATAATAATATATTTAAAAGAAAATAGCCTTGCAATAACTTTTTGGTTTTATTTGGAGAACACGTGTTATTATTATACATTAGCCACGTGGTAATATGCACGTGGAATATTGTAAAATTGGCGCCCCCAAAAAATATTATATTGTAATAACTTTAGTATTGGTAGTAGTACTCTATACCATGTGTATTCAATACTAAATGGTTGTTGCGAGTTATTTTTAAATTATTATTATAAAGTATTCCCCATTTATAAATTAATATAAAAATAAAACAATTTTTAAGTGACTTACCTCACGTGGTATCATTTCTTGTAATAAAAATTCGGCGTGATTCCGATATCTTTGTAGAAATAGTTCTGTAAGACTGTGTTTTCTACGACGTAAAACAGAGCGGTCACAAACAACACAACTATTTTCCATGTTCAAAAAATAATAATGCAAAAGCAACCAATAATTCCAATAAACACAGTGAAAACAATGAAAACTCGGTAAACGCACAGATCGCAACGACAAACGACGATGGACTGCGACGCAAGTTGACTGCGCAAGCTTTGCCTGGAAAGTGTGCGAAAGAGTGAACATATACTTACCGTTACATATGCGTTGCAAGTGTTGCAACATTATTTAATATACAAAGTTCGTGGCTGAGTCCGGCTTAGTGCGCGCGAACAGTGCCCTTGCTATTTGTACAAGCCTTTAGGTGCGATATTTTTATAAGCCGAGCTAACTTAAATCATGTTCATTGCCTGAGTGTCATATCTTATGTAGTATACATATTGTTACAAGGTTCCAAGTTACTAACTTCAAGTTTCAATAAAGACAATTTTTACAGTTTCATACAAACTTTCAAGCCCCATTTTACCCCTTTAAGGTTGAAATAATAAAAAAAAAGTTTTTAAATGTATCTATATATCACATAAAGAATATGTCTGCAAAATATCATATCTACAAAACTTTTAGTTTTTGAGATACAGAGTTAAATACGTTGTATTAAGAATCATATGTACCTACTTGTTTTGTGTCGTTATTTTTAATTCCCATGGTTTATTAAAAAAATATATATATATAATTATTAGTGGGACATGACTTTATAATTTAAAACTATTTTGGATTGTGTACGCGAAAATTCCCCAACCGGGGCAGATTTCGCCCAATGACCTTTGGGAGACAGGAAACACGCCGCGTAACCCAAACACATAAATATTACTAAAGGCCTATTTATCGAAAATTTGCTACTAAGAGCAACAGCAACAGTCTATTTGAAATATATGCTCTGGTCATACTTTGACGCGAGTTTGCCTTCATTGTGCTTTGTTGTTAGTAACTTAATATTTGCCTAGCCTATTAATCCGAGAGCGTACCACCCCACCGCTATATTAAAACCGTAAAGTGAGTCAATCGCGTTTCAAGAAAGTTGCTGTTATTTCAGCTCGTTAATAATAATTTGTGAAATGACCAAGTAACTCAGACGTCTATTTTTTTTGACTGATGGTAAACAAGCTTATACTTAAGTTTAAACAATCAACAATATCACCCGAGGACGTAGTGCAAGTGATGTGCAGCCAGTGCCGGAAAAATCCAGAAGGGCCCCCCTTACCCCCCCCCCCCCCCCCCCCCCCCCCCCCGGAAGTGATCGCCTG
Source organism: Tinea trinotella (assembly GCA_905220615.1). Lineage (NCBI taxonomy): Eukaryota > Metazoa > Arthropoda > Insecta > Lepidoptera > Tineidae > Tinea > Tinea trinotella. Next base: position 12,844,864 of record HG992312.1, read on the forward strand.
GACCCCATATCCGATCACCAATCGGCTAGACGACTCACCCCGGGATTATGCGCCGCATGGTGGGGCAGCCTCCCTCCGTGGTTAGCGGTGGGCTCAGACCCCTGTACTGTGCAGCGGGCGGCCAGCGGTTAGCCGTTGCTACGGGTCTCCCTGGCCGACGGGTCAGCAAACTCTCACCGGAATACAGTGGATCAGCTGGATGCCACTGTCCTTAACCGCGTCCACAACCCCCAACGCAACTGGTGCTACACAAACTAGTCCCTGAACGCGATGTAGTCACTATGGGGGGATTTGCATCTGTGTAGGGTGGTAATTGCAACCAGCTGAGAACACTTAATAAACCGGAAGTGTCCTCTCCCACTCGGAAAAGGTCCAACACTTAAAAGGTCATTCCGAAGACGCCGGTTATTTGTGACTTTCACTATGTCGTCAATCTACCTAGTGGGAGGCCGACCTACGCTGCATCTTCTGAGGCGTGCCGAAATAAACGAAAACATAATTAATGATATCAGGACAATAAAGAATAATAAAACAAAAATCTTCAAACATCAGCGGCTTAATCAGAATAATTTTTTTAACCAGTTGAAAAGTTCATCTTTTCTTTTATAACTTAACTCTATTGTGTTTTAAACTCGGTCGCAATAATTATCCTCACGAAATTTCCTCTCCTATCTTTCGCATTTTCCTCATTTTTCATTTCTTTTCTTTGTTTAGTGTTTTTTTTTTTATTTTTGCTAATCCGACTATAGCTATGCTATAGTAAGACTCTTTTTAGGAATCACGTAAACCTACGTGTATTTATACGAGTTCTTTGTTTGTCTTTAGCTTAAATAGACAGCTATGATATATGTATTTTGGTCGTCTCCTATTTATATGACCTTGGATCCTTCAAGCGATGCGTGAAGAAGCACCTTTGGCCGGCATAGTGACGACTACTGAGGCAGCCGTGAACATACTCGGTTCCTCAGTCGTCGTCACTCTTGGACCTCCTCTTGCTTATCATCAGGCGAGTCGAGGTCAGATGTCGTGTCACTAAAAAAATTAAAAAAAATTAAAAAATGTGTAAGCATTATAGTAACTTTATATACAAATGTAAATAATAATAAAAATCTCAAACAAATAGATTGGGCCTAATTATATATTTATTACGGTTGTGCCGGTACCAATGTTTATTTATTTATTTATTTAACAGAATATTGTACATTACAGACTTAATCCAACTAATACAATATATTAGGCCGGCATAGTGGCGGCGGCTGGGGCAGCCGGGAACTGACTCGGTTGTTCCAGTCGTCGTCACTCTTGGACCTCCTCTTGCTTATCATCAGGCGAGTCGAGGTCAGATGTCGTGTCACTAAAAAAATTAAAAAAAATTAAAAAATGTGTAAGCATTATAGTAACTTTATATACAAATGTAAATAATAATAAAAATCTCAAACAAATAGATTGGGCCTAATTATATATTTATTACGGTTGTGCCGGTACCAATGTTTATTTATTTATTTATTTAACAGAATATTGTACATTACAGACTTAATCCAACTAATACAATATATTAGGCCGGCATAGTGGCGGCGGCTGGGGCAGCCGGGAACTGACTCGGTTGTTCCAGTCGTCGTCACTCTTGGACCTCCTCTTGCTTATCATCAGGCGAGTCGAGGTCAGATGTCGTGTCACTAAAAAAATTAAAAAAAATTAAAAAATGTGTAAGCATTATAGTAACTTTATATACAAATGTAAATAATAATAAAAATCTCAAACAAATAGATTGGGCCTAATTATATATTTATTACGGTTGTGCCGGTACCAATGTTTATTTATTTATTTATTTAACAGAATATTGTACATTACAGACTTAATCCAACTAATACAATATATTAGGCCGGCATAGTGGCGGCGGCTGGGGCAGCCGGGAACTGACTCGGTTGTTCCAGTCGTCGTCACTCTTGGACCTCCTCTTGCTTATCATCAGGCGAGTCGAGGTCAGATGTCGTGTCACAATAAAAAAATAAAAAAAAAATAAAAAAATTCTTACAAAAAATCTTAATATTAAGCTTAATTTACTAACCTAACTTAACCTAATCGCTCCAAGTAATTTAATACAATTTTATCGCTTTGTGCATCCGATGATGCGAAAGCGTCGAAATTCATGTTGCCATGTAGGATACTGTTCAACAAAACGATTGCACGGGAGACAGGGGCGCTCCGCAGTAAGTGCGTACGAGCACTCTCCTCTGCGAATAGTCGATGCCCGCGCGCGCGTACATATTTGTTAGGAACGAACAGTGAGATACGCTTTAACACCTCAGGTAGGTACAAATTACCCTTTAGGATTTTTTAAATAAATAATGAAATGAAATGAAATGAATTGAAATGAAATGAACTTTATTTGCAGGATACATGGTATACAGTAGATGAAATGTAGATGGTAGTTTCACATGATCCACCATTTTGGCATGCAAATTTTTAAATATATAAAATTTAAATATTTATATAAATTTTAAATTCAATTAAAATGAATGTCATATTATTATATTATTATGTCAATCCTTACATTCTAAATATTCTTTTATATTATAGAAACACTTTTGCGTCAACCATTGATATAAATCATTTTTAAAACATTTTATTGATAACATCTTTATGTCCAGTGGTAATTTATTAAAAATCGTTATTGCCATACAGTAGCAATTCGTTCTACATAGTCTACTGGCACATACTGGCATTACCAGCTGTGTAGGATCCCTCAAATGCAACCTTGGTTGTACTACAGTTTTCTTAAAAAATGAGCATTATTTTTTACAAAATCACTTATATCAAAGATGTACATACATGTCAAGGGAAGGATACTTAACTGCCGAAAAAAGGGCCTGCAAGAGTCTAATGGACCCGCTTTGCATATAGCTCTAATGCATTTTTTTTGGACCAAAAATAATCTTTTTGACTTGGGTCGTCCAGTTTCTATGATACAAGCATGTTTACTAGCTTAGTACTAACTGTATTTCGATGAGAATATTTTCTTTCATATACTTATGTAGATAGACAGTTCTGCTATAATAAATATTCAAAGTTGTATCCCATATGAGAATATAACCATTAATGAGAGTATAAGATATAATCACCACGTTTGACGAGATCGTTACTCGTCTCAGGTTTTATTCCCGGTCGGAATAAAGATTTGTTTTATGGCTTTTATTTGGAATATTTCTTAGGGTCAGGTTATCAAAGAGTGGTGGGCAGACTTCTTTGCACCAGCCCAGTCTGCCGATCCAGCTCCAGCTTAACATTAGGCGGAATGTTGTTATATGTAAAGCTACAATAAAGAAAATTTTTGGTCGACATAGTGACGGCGACCGAGGCACCCGTGAACTATCTCAGTATTTTCAGTCGTTGTCATTCTTGGACCTCATCTTGCTTATCATCGAGTCGAGGTCAGATGTCGTGTCACAAAAAAATAAAAACAACTTCCCCATTTTTGTCATCTAATTAATCAATCAATCAATCAAATTGTCACGACTTTTCCCATAGGGATAGGCAGCGACAATGGAGTAAAATGTGTATGATAATAAATACGCTTAACCGTAGTACGAATATTAGGAGAATTATGGATGTGATGGAAGCGTTATGTTAGGTTTACCTTTACCAATTTTGACTAAGTTTCACGACTGTGTAGGCTCTACCTCTGCCAGTGGTTATAGAGGCGTGATAAATTGATTGAATAATTACCGTTTAGTATATATTGTTATTGTGGGTCTGATGTTAAGTTGGAGTGCAGTCCATGGATGGAGGCTAAATTGATGGTAAAAACTGTCTGCCTACCACTTTTAAATAAAATTACAACCTATAATTTTTTTTTATTGTGACTCGACATATGACAGCACCCCGCTTGATGTTAAGCCAAAGTATGGTCCATGAATAAATGTCACTGCTACTACAATTCATTGATAACCAGACCCGAAGCAAATATCCATCTCTTTTTTTTTTATTAACAAATATTTGCAATATTTAATACCATTAAATACTATAAATAAAAGCTATGAAACAAATATTTGCTCCGACCGGGGATCGAACCCGGGACTTTACGCGCAACAAACCAGTCGCTAAACCGTTCGTCCACGCCTGTCGTCGAATTATAGTTAAGTAGAAATAACACAGGCAAAATATTCATTCAGTCACCGATAACAAGATTTATTAGCTGCTAATGCAAATGGCTTCCATCAGCCGTAACGCTTTAGGAGTGGTTTTATTCACTTAATTAAATTAATGTAGAGACTGAAACCTCAGTATATATATATTTTTTTTATTATATATTTTTATTTCTATACTAGGCCATTAAAGTGCTTGTATCATAGCAACAGGACAGACAAAGTACATATATCAAAGATACATTGGTACCGGCGAGTGGTTTTGAACCCGTGCTTTCGGTTTGCGTAACCATTGCACTACCACTACACCGCGGTTGCCTTGTATGTACTAGTATACCCGTACGCCTTGTATAACCGTAACCGTATATGTATCATAATTTAATCTATCATAATTTGACAAAAGAGATGTCGTTGGAATCGTTTTGATCGTATTCTGTTTGTGGGCTATTAACAGGGCAATTCATAACGCTAATTATCTACATCTAGAAGGCGTTATATGACCATATACATTATATGAGGTAGCATTTGAACACGGTCATCACTATGAATACTTATGTATTGAAAACAATAAAACATTTTATTTGAGAGCTGTTTATATAATAGACAATAAATATTAAACAGTTTGTAGAAAACAATTTCATATGATAATATTTTCTTGTTTTATACTTTTTAGGGCGTGATTTTTCAGTAGTCGGGTTTTAGTTTTTAACTTACTTTTTTATTTTTCATGTTTGACGGCCTATCGATGGGCGAGTATTCGAATAAAAAGTAGGTTCGAATAAAATCGATTCAAGCCCTAAGGCAAATCAAAGTACAACTACTTTTTTAGCTTCGAAATCATCCAGCGAGAACAGGGAAACAAAAAACTCGCTATCAATCAATCGAATTGTCACGCCTTTTTCCAGGGATAGGCAGAGACAATTAAGCGCCACTTGCCACGATCCTGACACAACTCTCTCGCTTCTCTCACATCCACAATTCGACTGCATTGCCTTTAAAAGTGTAGGTGGTAATTATACCTATATTTATAAGGCTCTACACATGCCCTACTCTGAGATTAGTACGCCAAAGATATAATACAAAACAATAGCTGTAAGAAAGCGCTTCCTGCGTGAAAATATACGTATATATAGAAACGTAGTCGCAGCCTACGTTACGTTCATCACGTAGATATTAAAGGCAAACATTGTTCTGCAAACATGCCAAGATGGACGGACCCCATGTTTACCCGCATGTTTCAATGTGTGAACGAAACCTACAATGTCAACTGCGTAGGTTAACGTTTTGCTTATAAATAATTTAGGTCATGGTATTTTAATTAAATAAATGACGTTTGCGGCTTATTAATGCGTTTATTTTGAATAACTAACTCGAGAGCATAGCATTCGAAGCGTACGTCGGATAAAAACAAACGCGATAGTATTTATGAACAAAATAAATATTTTTTTGAGGTAACAGATTTTATTCTCTCAGGTTAAAAGAAAATTCTTATGTTAAAAGAGGTAATGACTAATTTCGTATTACTTGATACGATTTTAAATAAACAATTTTTATCATAAAAATCTGCAAATAGCAGTATTATTGGTTTTAAAATAGAAATACTACTATGATGGAGTAGTATTTCTATCATAAACCATCCACCATCCACCTGATTCTGAAAAGCGACTTAGTAACCTTACGGTCTGAAATTTCTATAAAACCCCAATTGACGAAATCTTACATGCATATAAATGTCATTATGTGTGTTTTGTCGGTGTTTCAGAAGTACTGAAAAACATGAAAGATTTAGCGTATAATGAGATAATTTATATGTTATAATAGTGATAGCAACAAGTGGTAATTAACAGGTACTTAAACAACGGTGCGTCGTTTCTTTGCAGACTTTTATTGTGACTCGACATATGACAGCACCCCGCTTGATGTTAAGCCAAAGTGTGGTTCATGAATAAATGTCACTGCTAATACAATTCAATAACTGTGAGTTGCTACTTCCACTATGCCGGCCTAGATGGAACCGGCAACTTACAAGCTGATCCCGAAACGTGACCAAATCACTTGTCACGTTTCGTTTTGTTGTCACGTTCACGTTCGGTCTGTATACTTGTAAGTGGTGGTACTACCCCGGATCGGCAGACTGGGTACCACTGCCTACCACTCTTTGATAACCAGACCCGAAGCAAATATCCATCTCTTTTTTTTTATTAACAAATATTTGCAATATTAAATATTACAAATAAAAGCTATGAAACAAATATTTGCTCCGACCGGGGATCGAACCCGGGACTTTACGCGCAACAAACCAGTCGCTAAACCGTTCGTCCACGCCTGTCGTCAATTGACAAGTGGAATGCTTTACTAGCCCATGTGTTCTCTTCATCCTATAGCCTTAGATCCTTCAAGCGATGCGTGATGAAGCACCTTTAGCCGGCATAGTGGTGGAGACTGGGGCAGCAGCAAAGACTCGGTTTTTGCAGTCGTCGGCACTTTTGGATCTCTTCTTGCTTACCAACAGGCGGTTCGAGGTCAGATGTCGAGTCACAATAAAAAAACACGTTATATTTAATGTTTACACAAAAAGTAATTACGGTTATTTGTTTCTTAATAAAAGCTATTATTCAAAATAGCCAGGGTTCAGCATAATTATGTCCATAGAGTCTGTGTAAAGAGAATCGTAGATGTGAAAAATGAGGGAAATTGTGTTAGGATCGTGGAAATTGCATCCATGTGGGAATTGATAAAGATTCCCGTTACAATTGGTAAGGATATTGAAGATTTAAAGTCTTCTAATCATCTTCAAAGCAAACATTTCTAATAAAAAACGCACCCGCGTGATATTATTCATATATTCAGATACATTTAACAGATCCCCAAATTAAAATATGAAATAATTTCTGTTAATGAATATAACAAATTTAATGCGACTTACTATCGCGTTTATTTTGGTTTATTTGGTTTACAATTTGTTTAATTCTATCGCAGACATCATCAAGAAAGTTAGGTTGTCTAGTGCCCATAACCATAGCTTGTATGAAGAGAATTTTGAATGTGAAGGAAGCGAGAGAGTTGCGTCAGGATCGTGGCAAGTGGCGCTCCATTGTCTCTGCCTATACCTGTGGGAAAAAGGCGTGACATATTGATTGATTAATTTAATTCATTAATTAATCAAATACTAATCGCGAAAGTTCAAGAAAATTGAACTTTCTATTTTCTAATTTCTGTTAATCTTTTCACTATCGGATATAACAAACGGAATAATACAGCATTGCATAAATAAACATTCATGTAATACTGCTTTGAACTTTATTTGAAACATGCATTGCGATTGCATTTACATCAAAATGTATTCTTACTTATATTCCATTAATAAAACGTTTATTAACAAAAATAAGTTCGTAAATATAAAGTGTACAGACTATAAAGTGACTAGGTCGCGTTTCGAGATCAACTAGGCCGACATAGTGGATGCGAATGCAACTTGCAGTAACTTACCATACTAGCAGTCACCTCCATTAATAGACCGCACTCCAACTTAACATCAGGCACGTTGTATAATGTTGAGCCATAATAATTAATCAATCAATCAAATTGTCACGTCTTTTTCCCACAGGGATAGGCAGAGACAATGGAGCGCCACTGACCACGATCCTTACACAGCTCCCTTGCTTCCTTCATATCCACAATTTTCTTCATACAGGCTCTGTGGTTGTGGGCAATAGGCAACCTAGTAAAGCTAGGTTATTTATAAAGAAGTAATTATTTGTTTAAGTAAATAAAAACGACAAAATACCGGTGGATGCAACTGGCATTTTGTCGTTCAGAATGGCGTTCTAAGGGGGAAGCCTATGTTCAACAGTGGACGTCTTCCGGCTGATGATGAAGTATATATTTAAGCTTTTTACCAGCACCTAAAAAGAAATGTAGTAACTGTTTTTCATACCTTTAATTTCAGTTAAGTCACAAAATTGTAAATGCATTTACAATCACATCCACTCGCTACACTCATTTGAATAACATTACAAAAAAACACCAAAGTCAATAACTTTAAATCATCACCTAATAAAAACTACACAAAAATCACTAAATCTGTCACCAAATTGATTAATCACATTCTCTTACACAAATAACCTAACATTATAAGCAATTTTCACACAAAACTGTAGTTATTATTATTATTTTGTCGGGTAAGGATTCGCACGAACGCGTACGCCCAGCAAAAGTGGGAAATAAACTGATTCCCTACCTCTAGCCGATGTCGGAGGGCACCGTACGCGTGCGTACTGAACATTTTCTTCACAGAATTCACCTACACACCAATCCTTCAAATATTTCGGGAATTTACACCCTTGTTTAATTTATAATTTGATTATTACAACAGTTTTACTGTGCGTTATCTTTCAGTATAGTTAAGACTAAAAGAGGTTAGAGTTTTCATTATTTGTTATCTTTCTATAACTTGTTGAATTTAATATTTTATTAGATTTTGCGCGAACAATGATTAATGAATTAAACAAATTGTTGAATTTAACTTTTTTTAAATCATCATCATCAGCCAGAAGGCGTCCAATGCTGAACATAGGCCTGCCCCTTAGAACGCCATTTCGAACGACAAGATGCCAGTTGCATCCACTGGCATTTTTTATTACACATTTTTTATTTAATGCCCTCCTGGGTCTGCCTCGTTTAACGCATCCATCCACATCAGATTTACAAATTCCTTTCGTCAATCCTTGTCACTATATCTTCTTTCAACCCACATCTAATGACCACATTTCTACAGCGTTAATTCCATTCTCATGCTTCTTCTGCCACACCCAACACTCACTTTCATACATTAAGGTAGGAAAAAGTTCCGTATTATGAACAGCCATCCGTAACTTTTGGGAGTTTATTGGAGGGTGTTTTCCGAACAAATCAAAGACATCCTCAAGAAAGCTGGGCTGTCTAGTATCCATAATCGTAGACCTTGTATGAATTGTGGGTGTGGGGGAGCATGGGAGTTGTGTCAGGATCATTTTTATTATACGAAACACTTAACATGATTTTATTATAGAAACTGAACGACCTACATTGGTCCTGCATATTTAGCAAAGATTCATTGTTTAAATCCGGTCTTGGTTTGCGAGACTATTTATCCACCTAGGTCACCTTGTGTAAGTATAGAAACGTTATGTAGGCCTATATTAAATCGGAGAGAAAGAGAGAGAAGCAACCTCTACTCTCTCCACTCGGCGTCCTAAAATAGGGATTCCTATATAACCGCCCCTTTAAATACCAGGGACATCAGGCTCGGGGTTAGCCTGTCGCTTCATGTAGCGAGAAGTGGCCACAACAGCCGGAACCGCTGGGGATGTCGGACGAATGTACCCCAGCTCCCAATCTTCAGCGTTTGTGATGACGGAGGCCACCGTAGGGTTTTAGCCAGTACGAGTCCTGGTTAGAACCCGAAACCAGGAGTATCCATAAGGATTTCCCCACGAAAAACAGGCCTTTATTAAATAATTGAGATATTTTTACCTGCACAAAACAGTACCATTCACTATGTCGACCTAGCTTTTCTTCAGGCAAACTGGGCACCAATGTTTACCACTCTTTGAAAAGCATTGTAGGAAAGGAAGCATGCAACGCCTAGAAAGTTTCTCTATGTATCTATAAATTACTTTTTACGGCTTTAGGCAGATATCCTGAGCTTTTGGAGTGGAATTTTGCATTATTCACAAACTCATCATTAGCTATTTTTCCCTGTTATATAAATAAGTAACAAAAATTGGACAGAAAATATTCACGCGCGCACATCGAGCATTAGAATATGGCAAAAAGTTAGGGCATTTTCATTGTGACTTTTTTACCCCGCCTGATGTTAAACGGGTGTTCGGTTAAATAAATGCAAATAGCAGTCGCATCCACTATGCCGGCTTAATTTGATCCGAAAACTCAAGCTAATACCGGAATGTGACTACACAAAGTCGACAACCTGATAATATGTGTTCTATAGACATTATCGATAATTATTACTAGTAAAAATCCTATAAAATGATTCCCGAATGTTCATGGGGACATAAAATAAATCTCGATTCGCTCATTAATTATTAGTACGCTCATCAACATGATTTTTTTTATTGTGACTCGACATATGACAGCACCCCGCTTGATGTTAAGCCGAAGTGTGGTCCATGAATGAATGTCACTGCTACTACAATTCAATAACTGTGAGTAGCAATCACATCCACTATGCCGGCCTAGATGGAACCGGCAACTTACAAGCTGATCCCGAAACGTGACCAAATCACTTCACGGTCTGTATACTTGCAAGTGCTGGTACTACCCCGGATCGGCAGACTGGGTACCACTGCCTACCACTCTTTGATAACCAGACCCGAAGCAAATATCCCTCTTTTTTTTATTAACAAATATTTGCAAAATTAAATATTATTAAATATTACAAATAAAAGCTATGAAACAAATATTTGCTCCGACCGGGGATCGAACCCGGAATCGGATGAATGCTTTTAAACAAGTATATACCGCAAACTAACACGGCAATGATGGAGACACGCATACGACGGACTACAACCAGTAGTGAAATAAAAGACGTCAACTAAACTTAATTTAATTAAGATTATTTAATTAGTCTTTTTTTAATAATACGAAAGATGTATTATTAAAATTATAAAAAATGTGGACGGATTTAGAGCGCGAACAACGGTAAGTCACTATATAAAATCGGCAGCAGGTAAAACAGGTAAAAACATGCACCGATATTAAAATTAAGCTATTATATGTAATATAAATAATCACAAATAAAATTTATATTACATAATAAATTAAGCTAAAAATGAATCGTGTAGAAACGTGTTCAAAACACGGCACTGCAAACCATACATGGTAGAGGTCGCGAAACTTACTATTAAGATTCCTATTATTACTATTATAATTCAATATTATTTAACTGCCCACCGGGCGTCCCTCATGATTTCTTAGTGTAACACTTGTATTTATATCCTTCATCCTCCTTACATTCATTCATCAATGGTTTGCTGGTTTTCACTCGACTTTAGTTTTAATTCTATTTAGGTCACTAAGTAGTAAATGTGAAGTGATGATAGCGGATAGAATGAGGAATAGCACAGTGCGCGATAGATGTGGTTCGAAAGATGTAGAAGAATTGACAAAGGTATGCTTCAATGGTTTGGGCACATGGAAAGGATGAGTGAATAATTTATAAATCTGATGTGGATGGATGCATTTGGCGTGACAATTTAAATTTTAGTACTTTCTTAGATTTTGCGTGAACATTGATTAATAAATTTAACAATTTTTATGCGGCTTACTATTTTTGATTTTTCATTTTTTATTATTCCGACATTTCGAGAGCTTTTCAGCCATCGTCGTCACGGAGACCAAAATAAACGCGATAGTAGGCCGCAAAATATTCATCCACCATTTACCCCCGCCATATTGTCCGAATTGGAATACACCGAAACTATTATATGTAAAATAATACTCTACGATGGTTTTATTTGGTGTACAACGTACAACTAAAGATACACATACAAAATAATACCAATTTTATTATCTCGTTGATGAGTAAATGCCGTGATGATTCATTGATAATTCAGTAATATAGTATTATAAAGTCTGTAGGCTATGAAATGCTAATGCGTGCTGTAATTTAAAAACGCACGCACATGCTAAGCACGAGTTAATCCATCCCCCAATGAGCAATTTACACGGGTCGATTTCCGCCGCACGACAACTGATACTGATATTACTATGAAACAGCGTCGATTAGCAACTATTTTAAGGCCACCGTGGTGTAGTGGCAGCGAAATGGTTACGCAAACCCAGAGCACGGGTTCACAGCCACTTGCCGGTTTTAATGAAATATGTACTTTGGTTGTCCTGTTTCTGTGATACAAGTAGACTTTAGTAGCTAATAGTAGAGAAATGTAAATAAAAAATGCAAAAAATACGTTCTTTATTAGCTTCGGTCACTATTTGGTAGCATTTATGAGACCAATTTCAAAGCGAAAGGCATGCTGTTGTCAAGGTACCTCTGTATTTTGGATATCTTTAACTCAACGTGTTTGGAATTTTGGTACAGCGGCTGCACTAATTCGTCACCATTCCCTTTGAATTGGAATCATGTCGACGGATGTGACAATCGTACTTACATCAATAAATTTATTGTATAACCTACAACATAGAATAATCAACAGTTATAACACAAAAAATAAAAATTGTTTAGAAATAACAAATCTGGCTTCTTTAATTATTGTTCGTCTATGATGATTTATTATTTACATTAAGATGTTTGGCTAACACAGTGCCGGATTAGCCACGTAGCAAGAGTAGCGAATTTGGGGGCCCCGCGCTCCAACGCCTGTCTGACCGTAATAAAAAAAATATTAATTTAGATAGGAGCGTAAAATATCTTGCATGCCTTAAACGCGAAGCACTTAGGTAATGTTTCACTTCCACTTGAAAATTTAAGTCGATATTGAAAGTGTTATCTCTAAATTTGCCCATATTAAACCCAAAAAAGATTATTTGTAACAGTTTTGTTTTATTTAATACCCTAAACTTGAGAACCTAATGCAAACCAAGTACCCATTAACAGAATTTGCTACAGGCTCCGTGCGGGCTTAATCTGGCATTACTTACATATTTAAAGTATTTAAATATTAATGCAAAGTCATGAAATATATCGATTTTTGTGATGTTATATATTGTATAGTGTGGACAAAACGTCACAGTTGTGCTCGTAAACCAGCATTTGTTGTTGCAATTATAATGGAACATTGCGTTTTATGGTGTTGTGCTAAAACACTAAACGTTCACCTTTTGCAATAAATAACGCTAAAACGTTTATACAATTCTCCGTTTTAAAGTCTAATTTTATATTTTTTATTGAGTCTCGACTCGGAGGCTGCTGATTTCGCCCGATGTTAAGCTGGAGTGCAGTCCATGAATGGAGACGACTGCTAGTACAGCTATTTAACTATCTAGGTAAATGTTACCAGCGGCGCATTTATGCATAGGCTTTAACCATAAATGGGCTCTTACCACAGAATTAGTTAATTGATGGCAAAATTAGGTAAATTGGAAAAGTGGGAACTTAATTGTCTACCAATGTGTGCTGGAATTTTATTACTAGCAACACTGTCACCATTGCTGGCGATTTCTCCCAGTCATAGATCAATACGAATCGTTAAAGATGATTTCCAGACATAGAGGTCACTCGGAGAATTTACTTGTAAGGTACTTATGGCTAACATTTGGCAGTGAAAGGTCATTCTCAAAATTAAAGTAATGAAAAATAGACTTTCTATTCTACGTTACTTTTACATTGCTTTTTCCGACCCAATAATGCTTACGTTTATTAAAAAACGTTCTTTTTTCTACGAAATTAATATAAAAGTTAAAAACACATTTAACACAGTTAACATCTAAAATAATAATTTGCGTCGAAACACGAAAACAATGCTCTTTCTCGATGCTCCAGATTCATTACAACGCCGACCTGTACGAGTTATAAAAGATGAAGAAGTCACGCGAACATTGGAGCACTTGCAACTTCGCAGACATGGCTTTATGCGTCCTTTATCACCTATACCACGGGTAATGTTTCAACGATCTCTGTAACCTTGTTCCGTGATACCCGCACGGGAAGCATTCAAATTCGCAACCGAACTCAAGGATTCGGTACGTCGTTTCTTTGTAGAACAATCGACAAGTGGAATGATTTATCAGCCCTTATTTTTCCCATTCTATAACCTTGGATCCATCAAGCGATGTTTGAAGAAGCACCCTTGGCTGACAACCGTAAACGGAGTCGGTTTTTTAGTCGTTGGCACTCTTGGATCCCAATCAGGCAAGTCGAGGTAAGATATCGAGTTTCAATAAAAAATACTAGCTGATCTCGAAACGCGACTAAGTCACTTCACGGTTTGTACACATGTACGTGGTGGTACTACCCTAGATCGAGTGGTTAGACGACCACCAACTGCCACTCTTTAATCATAAATGTATTATTATTACGGGAAGTTAGTGTCATTGTACAATAACATATTTCTTATTGTACAATCCAACTTCAACAAACATTTTTTCTTCCAGTAATATTGAAAGAGCGGGCTAGCCTCATACGGTTTAGCGATTGGTTTGTTGCGCGTAAAGTCCCGGGTTCGATTCCTGGTCGCAGCAAATATTTGTTTCATAGCTTTTATTTGTAATACTTGATATTATTATTATTGTAAGATTTTATAATATTTTTGTTAATAAAAAAAGAGATGGATATTTGCTTCAGGTCTGGTTATCAAAGAGTGGTAGGCAGTGGTACCCCCACTCTGCCGATCCGGGGTAGTACCACTTACTTACAAGTATACAGACTGTGAAGTGATTTGGTCACGTTTCGGAATCAGCTTGTAAGTTGCCGGATTCATCTAGGCCGGCATAGTGGATGTGATAGCTACACTCAGTTATTGAATTGTAGTAGCAGTGACATTCATTCATGGACCACACTTCAAGAACGGGCCAACGGCATGACTGTTGAGCCGTGAAAACTTAGCAGGTTTGATGTGGGATGCGACATGTGTAAGCGCAAGTGCGGCGATTTCTGCTGAGAACCTCAATCTGCGTAAATACGCCAACCTCGGTACAATTTACGCCATTTGGAGTCGAGACGATAGGCCTCTCTGCCAAACGCCTGGCCAAGGAGTTGTCCAAGTGGCTGACGGAGAAATCTGACATTATTGACATATTACTGTCAACGTATTAGCCTTGTTATACAAAGGGGAAATGTTGCCACTCTCCTTGGGACTATCTCTGATGCGACGTCATTAGATATTATTTTTTGTTTATAGTTTAATTTTATCTCATTCTCAATAAAAATATTACTTATTATTAGACAAAAATAAATTATTCACCTACATTAATTTTATGCTGCCACCTAGTTTTTAAAATTTAGTCATATAATTAGGATGTAGATGGCGCCGCAAATACCAGACGGAACCGTAATTTTTCATTCACTTTTTTCCCTTGAAAAAAGTATGAATGAAATTTAGTATGAAGTCGATTTACATGGTCAGCAACCTAGGAGGTAGGTTCGCGCACTACACAAAGGCTATACCAAAGTTTGTGTGAAATCGTCTAATAAAGGATATTTAGCGAGTGCAGAGTTCAACACTTTCAGTCGACTGAAAGTATTTAATACATTGATATTGGCAAGCAGGGAAAGTTTTTAGTTAGGAAGACATCTGAGTACTTCTTTACCATCAGATCTCTTTTCAGATAAAGAGAGGTCACACCAGATATCTTTTTTAAACGAAATAAAAACACAGAAACTATAGATTTTTAACATTTATTACTTGTCCTAGCCTTGCTTCTGTGCAAGTTCTCTTGCCTTAGCCTTCTCTAATTTAGTGATCCTGGCGTTGGACTTGTTACCAAGCACACCACCGCCCCAGTGTCTTCTCAAGTCTTCATAGCGTTCATTGAAGTTAGTCTTGATGGCTTCGATCACCTTCGCGAAAGCAGCACGGTCACCAGACTCAACCTTTTGAACAATAAAATAAATATATAATAGTATTTTTACAAAAATATGCATTATTTTGTTTCATAAATAAAAAAATATTAATTGTGTAATAGTTTAGAAATGTCCTCATTTTAATGAAAGAAATAGAACAGAATCGAAAACGAAACCTATCTAATTCATAAACGCAATTTATATAGTCATAAACGAGGAATTAAATAATATGAGAAAAACGAAAGAGAGTTGTATCAGGGTCGTAAAAAATAGCGCTTGTTGTCGCTGACTATCCATCCATGTGGGATTAAAAGCGTGAAAATATTATCGAGGAATCTCTACTCTACATTTGTCTGAAAAAAAAAACCAGACTCAGTTCACGGTTTCCTCAGTCGCCGTCACTATGCCGGCCAAAGGTGCTTCTTTATGCATCGCTTAAAGGATCCAAGATTATAGGATGGGGAAAACACATGGGCTGGTTAAAACATTTAACTTGTCAATTGTCCTACTAAGAAACTGAACCTTTTAGTTTGACAGAATGCAGAGGCTTTTCCCGACTCGTTGGGGTGTGAAGTCTAGGTTAAAGAGCTCCTCGGAACATCCATCAGACAAGTTTATAAGTAAGTTATTATGACTAATCAATAGGCAAAGGTTTTGTTATGAATGATTACTGTACTGTATTCTCATTTGTATACAGAAAAAAATCAGGACATTTCCCTATACACTTATCAAACAATTTCTATAATTCTACAATACTAATTTTTGTTTGCACATTCAGACAAAACTATTGGTGGTAGTTGGGAGTTATCCTCATAGCACTACAGATAGCAAATACATCATCATTACATGCAAACAACATTAATCTATTAAAGCATACAAATTACATAAAATACATTGAAAACTGTCACAACTTGGCTTTCCAATCAATATAGATATTAAATTAGAGAAAATAAATCGACACAATAAAGTAACTTTCGACGACAGGCGTGGACGAACGGTCACAGATTAGTATAGGGTCTGGTTATCAAAGAGTGGTAGGCAGTGGTACCCAGTCTGCCGATCCGGGGTAGTACCACCACTTACAAGTATACAGACCGTGAAGTGATTTGGTCACGTTTCGGGATCAGCTTGTAAGATGCCGGTCCCAACTAGGCCGGCATAGTGGACGCGACTGCTACTCACAGTTATTAAATTGTAGTAACAGTGACATCTGTTCATGGACCACACTCCAGCTTAACATCAAGCGGGGTGCTGTCATATGTTGAGTCACAATATTAAAAATAATAAAAACAACTTTTTGGCCTGGCATGAGCTTGTTTGTCTGTTTCAACTATGCCGGCATAGTGAATGTTTCGGGCACTTAGGACCTTTGCACTCCATCAGATTGGGTGCTTTTATCCATAGACAAGCAACAATAAAAAAAAAACTTTTCACATTTGGGCGATAAAAACTTGTCTCTGTGACAATTTGATTAATTGATTGAAAATAATAATACAAAGAACACTACTATTCTATTAAATATTTTTTAGTGTTCAATGTGTCCACCCGCCAGCTAAATAATCATAGTTAACTTCAGTTATTTCAAAGTTCCAAGTCATGACAGTTTACTAACAGCACACAATATGTACTAAAGTATTTAACCCAAAAATAATCATCTACTCACATGTGTTAGAGCAAGAGATGTGCATGTCTTCCTGTGAACAAGGGCTCCGAGACGAGACTTAGCCTTCACTATGCAGTATGGGACACCCATCTTGCGACAGAGGGCAGGCATGAACAATACCAACTGAAATTTAGATAACATTCATTATTTTTGAGGGTAAATTAATGAAAAAAAAATCCATATTCTATAAATCCATATCTACTTACAGTTGGATATATCCTTATGATCCAACTGTAAGTAGATATTGGTATGCTCAGAGTCACATTGCTTCATACAGCATGCAAATAGTAAACATGTAAATGTAAATTTTGCAGCCTCAGGTGAAGAAATTCTTTACATCATTGCAATACCAATATAAAAATATTAGATTAATAAATTAAAATATTATCAAAATTCTATATTAAATTGGAAGGTACTCAATATTGAATGTTTAGTACACTTTTGTGCTAAAATTTTAAACAACAAAATGTGAAAAACATTACCTCGTAGGCTGTTAAAAATTTAGCACAAAGATGCTAACACAAAAAACACAGAGGATGTGCATTATTATAATAAGGATTAGAGCAATATTATTTATAAATGCAATTTTATATAACTTTTCCATACAATACATTTTCTTAAAGTTCTTGACAGACCCTTTATATACTTGCAGACCTCTAGGAGGATGTGCAATTAAAATATTATATTTATTTAATCTCACATGATAGTAAATGTGTTTACTAGTTTTAGGTTTTCTCTACAAGAAACATTGTGGGCATATTTCTATGAGCCAAAGATTTGTCCTAACATAAAAATAATATTAAAACAACAACCATACCTCAATGGGATCAACGTCATGAGCAATGACCACCAGCTGAGCCTTCTTCTTCTCAACTAGTTTGGTCACTGTGTTGGTACCAGCGCGAAGAGTGTTGGGCCTCTTTGGAGGGGGCACATCTTTCTTTGCAATCTGTCAAACAAAATTAACTCTAATCAACAATCATTTTTGCAGAAACAAAAAGAATAATCGTTTAAAATATTTAATCAGAGATCTTGGTGGAAATGGTCAACATAAAACCTTCAGGTAATTGTTATGTTATGCATCATGACAAAACTAACTTTAACAAAAACAATTTTTTTACAGTCCATCAATCAAAGGCAGTCGATTGATGCTATTACAATTGAATAACTGCAAGTCACAGCCGCCTCCACTATGGTAGCCTGGTTGGAACAGGAAACTTACAAGTTAATCACGAAACGTTATTGTCCCTTCAAGGTC
Organism: Tinea trinotella; assembly: GCA_905220615.1. Taxonomy (NCBI): domain Eukaryota; kingdom Metazoa; phylum Arthropoda; class Insecta; order Lepidoptera; family Tineidae; genus Tinea; species Tinea trinotella. The sequence continues at coordinate 12,863,451 of HG992312.1, forward strand.
TGTATACTTGTAAGTGGTGACACTACCCTGGATATGGCAGATGGGACACTACTGGCTACCACTCTTGGGTATTTCATTTCAACTTTAGAAATTCAATTAATACACAAGTTTTTAAACACTATTCCTGCTTCCTGCTATTCCTGCTATTACTATTAATGTTGTACATATTTTCATTACATTACATTTCATTACATATTATTCAATTACATTATCTTGCAATAAATGTGATCTACGAGTGAGAGCCACTGCAGCAACAAATGCAGCAAGCATCCATTGCTGTCCAAAACTAACATTAAAACTTCATTTTATATAAAAATAATTACCTTGGCTTCAGCAGCCTTCCTTAGCCTTTCCTTCCTCACAGCCTCAGTTTCTGGGCGGTACTTCTCTAAAATCTTGAACAGTCCTTTGGCTGAAATTGACATTTTTTTTATAAATAACTCCCCAAATTAGCATATTATATTCCTATCACAGTATATAATTGTATCAGAGTTAAAAAGCTCGTATATTTTGTTGATAATCATGGTTTATCATCGTTGCATTATGGTATCATCATTTTGTATAATCCTTAATAAAGTAATTTATTATTTATTTACATTTCTAAACTAAGCTACTAAAGTTCTTGTATCATAGAAACAAAGTAAATATAAATATGAAAGATACATTGGTACCACCAAGTGGTTTTGAACCTGTGCTCTCGGTTAGCATAACCATTGCACTACACCACGATCATCTTAATAATAAATAGTGTGATAAGATGGTATGAGGTATTCAGATAAATTGAAACAAAAAAATAGAAATATTTTAAATAAATTCCTAAATGCAAGGAAATAATCTGATTTTATTTACCTCAACCATTGGTAGTCCTGCGCAAAAGTTGCAGTCAGGAGAACAAGTTGAAATTATTAAAATATGAATTAAAACCAATTTTATGTGGCTTACTATCATGTAAAATAAAAATGAACGAAAATAATGCATTAGCTTATGTATACCATTTATTTTTACAAACTCTACCACTCATTATTTTTACAATAACAAAAGAAATACTATTTAAAATACTGTATAAAAACTACATAATAACAATATTAGTCAACAACAAGCTTACCAGTCTGTTTGTCAAGTGTCTGGGTGAACTGGTTGATTGGTGGTGGCACCTTCAACCTGCGTTGGAGCACAGCCTTTTGGCGCTGAATGCGGATGTACTTGGGCCATTTCACAAAGCGAGACAAGTCCCGAGTAGGCTGGATGTCTTGGCCTACAAAGAACATAAAATTTAGAAAATTGTCTTAAATAAAATTATGTCTACTGTAGAATATTAGTAAGATAGCTTGAAGTAGTGGTTCATTATTACAGGTTTGAAAGAATACCACAATTAAATAAATAGTTCATGCACAAAGGAAACTTTTCAACTAGGCTGGCATTGTGGATGTGACTACTACTTAAAGTTATTGAACTGTAGTAGCGGTCACCTCCATTGATGGCCCGGACTCCAGCTTAACATAAGGAGGGTGCTGTCATAAAAAAAGTGATGTTTCAAACAAGGGCATATTCCATTCAATACCTCAATTAGGTTGTAGTATGATGCTAGATCTAATATGCTGGCCACATTTAACTTATAAGCTAACCCTGAAATGCAACTGAGTCACTTTGCAAGTCAACTTTGTTTCACATTATTATCTATTGCACTAATATAACTGTACCATGTTGCTATATATTGTTACTACTTCATAGCAATACAGTTAGTTATTTGCGGGCTTGTTTCTGCACTTGAAGTCCTCTTGTGTTTCTTTATGCGTTCTTAGCAATAAGAATTATCTGAAGTGCCTAAATAAAGAATATCACAGAGAATAGATAAAATTAGGTTTAAACAATATCCTTGGGCCAAAATCAGAGTTAAAAAGCTCGTAAAATGCTAACCACATGGTTATTCGGATATATTTATCATCATGTTGGTCCCATATAAACAATGACATTTGTTCTATATAATGAATTTTGAAACTCACCAATTGCGAACCTCCTTGGCCGTTTCTCAAAAAGTGGGTTAACAATCTTTTTTGGCTCAACCTTTTTTACAACTAAGGGAGCAGCGGCTACCTTCTTGCCGATCTTCTTCTTGGGCTAAAAGTAAATCACAATATATTAATACATAATAAACACGTTACTTAACCTATAATTGACAAATTTTGCTTCAGATCTTGGTGATAATAAGATAAAATCAAAGTACAAAACTCATTACAAGAAGTTCATCATGGCATGTTTTTTGGGGTTATATTGCACGACGCTAAATAAGTAAATAAAATTATTAAACGCATCACAAGGGTAAATTATAGTTACACTTTGATTTTATTATTGTTTAAACTAAAAAAATGTATTATATATAGCCATTATTTATTTGAAAAATAGCACAGCACTCGTCAAATACAGGTTTTAGAAATACACGTCTCTCGAAAACTATTAAAGATACACCAAAAATATAAATATTTACTAAACGCACATGAAGTTTACCTTCTTCTGCACCATCTTAGTTGATTTTTAATTAACGATTAAATGGCCACGATAGGATTCGCGACCACAACCGAAAAACAAACTTTCGGCGAAAATGGCCGAAAGAAAAAGAACTGACGGACGGAAACGTCAAAAAGTCCCTACTTGGTTGTCTATGGTTCTATAGTAACGACCCAATAAAGTATGTTCAATTAAAATGCTCGAATACTTCGAATGCCAATTATTTATTGTTTTACCTTTATTATTATTTCTAATATTTTTTTGTATTAGAAATACTAAATAGTGTTATAGGAAAATAAATATATAATTATGAATAATATGAGTATGGATAAAAACGGATAATTATAAAGGTATGCGAGCAACATTTATTATTGGAGATGTTACAAAAGGGCAGGTGAATCAATTAAGTTAACAAAAAGTTTAGGCGAGTCTTTACTCGCTGCAAATTATATGGCAGCTGTGCAGCATGGGAAAATTTACTTTTGCTTAATGCAGTAAACTTTATTTTAGAAGAAAAAAGCTAAATCACAGTTTCTTCCAGATCCCGCTACGAATTGAGGGAATACGTTATGCGGCGTTCTCACGGGGCGAATTTAGTTGATCAATATTTATCGTTTAACAAAAAATCGAAAGTTAATATTGACTGTAGCGTTGTCACGGTTCAATAATAATCGACCAATATAACACGTGTATCTATCACTATTTGTCCATTTTAGCATTTTTCTCGTGGATAATTTTATTCACATTTTATTTTATAAACAAACAAAATCTGGTGACAGAGGAATGCAATATACAATACATAGGTCGCTAGTCAATAGACTAGTCAATCGCGCTGGTCAACTTTGGCCTGATTGGACTGTTTATTCAATACAAGTTGAACGAACAAGTTCAGACGAGTCGATTCGCTGTCAGCTATTAATTGAATCAATAAAAGTTAAAAGGTCTTTAACTTTTGTTGGGACTATATTTATCGCTTCAACTTGATTAAAAGTCTGTTCAGACGGTTCAAATCGTGAACGATTTCGCAGTTGATCAACTAAATTCGCCCCGTGAGAACGCCGCATAACTTTTTATTTACCTACGATTTCCATCGCAATTTTATTTATTATTATAGATGTCATGTTGTCAACGCTTTGAAATGACGGCGTCCATTTAAAAAACCAATATTAGTTGAACACACACGGCCATTCAGTAACATTAATTAATATTATGACAATGATAATGAACACACGGAACACGCCTTAACATAGACATATAGAAATGCAAATAAATGTATAGAAAACATAATTTAAATCACATTGTTTTAAATGCAATTTAAAACTAAATAAACTAAAGTAACATTTTAAATTGATAAAGTAGCATTTTAATTTTACTTCTTCTCGTCTCTCATGAATAGTTATTTACAAAGAAAACTCGTTCCTGTTGCCGCTTCAGGCGTTTAAATTATTTCTAAGATTTTTAAAATATTTTTTAACTTATTTACATATCTATACTAAGCTACTAAAGTGCTTGTATTGTAAACCAAAGTATATTATATCAGAGATACATTGGTAACGGCGAGTAGTTTTGAACACGTGCTTTCGGTTTGCGTAACCATTGAACTGCCACTACACCACATTCGCCTTGCACTGCTGAGTACTATAGCAGATTTTTTCCTCGATCTGAAAACCGTTTGGGGCTAACATTTTTTAATTGTGACGTGACATCTAACCCGTAATAACAGTGAACAAAATAGGGTTGATTTTCTGTTTTAAAAATAAGCCTAATGAAATACGTGACCCAGTTTTCAAAGTCTAGTTTTTCTCAAAGGTAATTTTCAATCCTGTCACTCAAGCATGACTGATTGCCGATCACATCAATTGACACAACAAATCTATTGCGAGTTTCCTCTAGTTGGCGTGAAAAGCTTGCATCAAAAGGTTTCTTTTTCAACAAAGAGATTTTATAAGTTTCATTCATATAACTGTTTTTAAAAGGTATTATTGCTATTCAGACTACTCGTAAATTATATAACGATTTTCTAAGATAACTTTTTTGTTTGAACTTGATATAACGGCACCACTGCCTACCACTCTACATTCTAATTCAATGTTAATGTAATTCAATTCAATTTCATTTCAATTCAATTCAACTCAATGTAACTTTTTTAAACTTATTTTCTTAAATATTGCGCGAACATTGATTATTGAATTAAACTCTTCGTGACGACGATGGCTGCAAAGCTCTCGAAACGTCGGAATAATAAAAAAAATGTAAAATCATTAACCAAAATAAACGCAATAGTAAGCCGCATAAAATTTGTTTAATTCAATAATCAATGTAACTTATTTGGTCAAGCGGGTCGAATAATCTTGACAATCAGTCACTATTATTTGACTGATGGTCACTTAACTTGACTCATGATCTTCTATGAGCCTTTCTGTTTAGTACAGTACCTATAATAATAATCAAATTCTTTATTGTACATTGGCGAGCTTGGAACCATTAGGCATTCTCTTACGGCTAACCGTGCTATCCAATTGACCAATAGAAAATAAAATTGTGCGTCAGAAGGCTAAGATTTTGGCTCCTTTTTGGACACACATCATTTGGTGATTTATTAATATAAGTGGACTGTATGTATATTTGGTTGACACGCCATGTAAATTCACATTTGATTTCCTTCCCGAGTTCGGTCCCTTGCTGGATGGAGAGCTTAGTTACCCCTGGATTTTCTAGAAGGCGAATAATAAAAGAAAAGGACTTGCCAAGGCACTCTGTCGACACTTAACATGCTGCTGAGCAAGTTTTGTTTGATACGTAGATGTTACTTAACTAGTGTTCTGTTCTGGTATGGTTTTCTGGATGTTGCTGATTTGGGAAGTACACGTGGTAATTGAGTTCACCGCGTATCCCAAATATAACGGCTTCCCTATTTTTATTTTATTTTAAATCTTTATGCGATAAGGAGGGTTTTTTCCGATCAAATCGGAGACATCCTCAAGAAAGGTTGCCTAGTGCCCATAAACTTAGAGCTTGTATAAAGAGAAATATGGATGTGGAGGAAGCGAGGGAGTTGTGCAAGTGGCGCTCCATTTTCTCTGCCTATCCCCATGGGAAAAAGGCGAGACAATTTGATTGATTGATAATCACAAGTTTTATTCTATCACGAATCTTCTTGCAGTTATAAATTCATTATGTTATTGCATTCAAATAAATTGTAATTATATTTACTCTTTAAAAACCCGAGCTAAAAGTTTAACCTTTGATATTTGACGACTCTTTAGAAATATCTCTATTCAGAAAACTCGTTTTACATTTTCAGGCTTTAAAGGTAATTCCTGTAAATTGCAACTAGCATTCAGATCACGTGCTTTTATCCCCGTAGAACGTATGCTCTTGGAGTTGCGTACTAAAACCTGTTGGACTGTTTATTGGGACATTATATATATATATTTTACCTAGGCTACTAACTAAAAGTACTTGTATCATAGAAACTGGACGACCAAAGTACACATATATTAGTACCGGCAAGTGGTAAGCAAGAAAAGGTCCAAGAGTGCTGACGACTGCAAAAACCGAGTCTTGAAACCGAGACTGCAAAAAACGGATGTCTCAGTCGTCGTCACCATCCCGGCCAAAGGTGCTTCTACACGCATCGCTTAAAGGATCCAAGCCTAAAGGATGAAGAGAACACATGGGCTGGTAAATCATTCGACTTGTCTCAATAAACCATGACTATTTGGTATTTTCTTTTATTTTGCGCGAACGAATTACGCGAATGAATTAAACAAATTTTATGCGGCTTACAATCGCGTTTATTTTGGTTCTCTCCGTGACCAAAACTCTCGAAACGTCGAAATAATAAAATAAAATAATTGTAAAATCAAAACCAAAAAAACGCGATAGTAAGCCGCATAAAATTTGTTTAATTCTTGACTATTTGAAGTTTAAAACTATATTAAAACTGACAATTGTTTCCATAATAATATAAAAAGCTCTATTACATTTCCGAACGTATGCATCTAGGTCGTTAGAGAGCACTTCCATTAGGGACCTGTAGCGTTTACCCGCACGACTGGCTTATTGCTTATTCATGTACTCCATATTGCTTGCGTGCAATTGATCATATGACTTGCATGTGATATTATCATTCATACAATTATCAATATGACTATTCTACGAGTACTATACTACTATGTATAGATCAAAACCCTTATGTGTCTTTGATATAATGTACAGATTAAACTTATAAATATTATAATTAAACTATAAATAATAAATATCCTCTAGAGACGTCTCATCAGAAATAGTCCCAAGGATACTGGCAACATTTTCTATTTGTATAGCAAGGCTTAATACATTGGCAGACAGTCTCCAGACTTCTCCGTCAGCCGCTTGGACAATTTCTTGGCCAGGCGCTTGGCTAAAGAAGCCCAAAGGGGCCATCCTCTCGACCCCAAACGGCGCAAATTCGTAACCTGTACCGAGTTTGGCGTATTTGCGCAGCTTGAGGTTCTCAGCAGAAATCGCCGCACTTCCCGCGGATATCGTAGATATGAGATGGGGCTAATGTATCTACAAATGTCGCATCCCATCTACCAAGTTTTCACGGCCCAATATATCTATATGATTGTACATGTAGTTATATACAATAGTACAATTACTTAGTCAATGAAATGACTAATTGGCAAACATTCTAGCGAATCAAAACCCTGTGTCTTTGATATAATTTACATAGGTTGTGCTTGGGAGTCTTCTTGAATATGTTTATTTGGACGTCATTAAAATAATTAAAATCAAACTATGCTATGTAGCATAGTTTTATAGTTACGATGTCTACGAAATGGAATGACGACAGTTGGACGCAAGTCGCTTTCAGCAGGCCCATGTCCAGCTGTGGATGACTAATGGCTGACATGGTGATGAAGATGTCACAATAAAAAATAAACAATGTTTATTGCCTGTCTAAAGTGCGTTTAATTTTTTGTGGTAACACTAAAAACGGGCTAAATTCTAAATCTAATCTTAAAAAACAAAAAATATTTTGTATTATTCAAAGACCACCTGATACCAAAGACCCAAAATAAGAGACCACCCAAAATGACAAAGAATAAATTACAGGCTTGGCAGGTGATTTCTAATTGTAGGATATTTCCATTAAAAATTGATATACTTTTTTAAATCTCATGTAACATAGTATTGCTTATTAAAAAAATATATTTGAAAACAGATAGATAGATATTAGGTATACGAATTTATATTTACATTTTTCAACAATGCACCGAGCATGCGAAATTCACGTAAACGCTCTCAAAGAGAATTCACAATTGAAATAGCATGAATATCATAAAATGAAATATGAAATGAATAAAACTGGAACGTCAAAGAGTGCATTTCATATCGTCATGATTTAAATTTAAAGTTTCATTTTACAAATAAACAAAGAGACAATTTCTTAGCCGGGTCCCCGGGTCTTAGGGTGCCGGGTCTATCGCGTGACAAGCGGGAAAGTACAGTTCAGGGTTTGCGAAAGGAAAGTAGGTTCAAGTCTTTCAGACATATCAACTCTTAGCTCTACTTGCCTCTTTATTTAATTATATTACAAACAAAAATAATTGGTAAATGCGCCTTTTTTATACATATTACATAATATATTTTATATTGTGACTTGACATATGACAGCACCTCGCTTGATGTTAAGCTGGAGTGTGGTCCATGAATACTACAATGTCACTGCTACTACAATTTAATAACTGTAAGTAGCAATCATATCCACTATGACGGCCTAGTTGGAACCGGCAACTTACAAGCTGATCCCGAAACGCGACCATATTACTTCACGGTCTATATACTTGTAAGTGGTGGTACTACCCTGGATCGGCAGACTGAGTACCACTGCCTACCACTCCTAACACTTACCTAATAGTAAGCAAGGGGAGGTCCAAGCGTGCCAACGACTGAAAAAAAATTACTTTTTTCACGGTTGCCTCAGTACCATACTCAGTACTCAGTACTCAATTCACGGCAAGCGTAAATTAATAGTTTTTTCCAGTCGTCGGCGCTCTTGGACCTCTACTTGCTTATCATCAGGCAAATGGAAGTCAGATGTCGAATCTCGATTAAAAAAAGGAATTTAGCTAATATTATCAACACGCAAACGTAAGAACTAAGAAAAATAATTAATTAAATGAATGATAAATTAATCTAAGGAAATTAATTAATCTAATTAATTGAATTCTAACTCGGTAAACGAATAACCTGTCTAACAGCTACGAGACTATACTACAATAGAGTTGCACCTAAAACTCATTTTTCTTATTCGCCTAATTAATATTGTGATCCTCGTAAAAGAACCTCGAGAATAAAATGAAAGTCATGCAATTAAAAGGAACAAAACTAGGATGCTTTTATAAGCATCCTCCTTTATTTGATCCCAACTTTCTGAAAGCATTGTAAGCTTTTGTAGGTTTTCTTATAGTTACCTGATTACGTACTCGTAATAACGCTTTTGTGTCTAGTGTATTCTTTTGAAGATGATTTTTCTCTGCCCTAGATACGTCTAGGTACAATGAAAATATTTTTTTATGCAGTCAATATTGTTGTACTTATATTTTCTGAATTATTTATACTAACAGCCGGTTGTACCAAAAAAGTTTCAATTTACGAATTTAGTTTTACTTTATACTTATTCTATTATGTTTGCTATTACGAAACCGTGAATTGGGTTGGTAATAATTTTATATAGAAACTACCATTTATATATGTTTTTGTCATTAGAAAAAACAAAAGTAGAAACCCAAAATGAATGATGTCCTTTAGCTCTGTATAAAATATCCGTGGTAAATATTAACGTAAATGTAAAGTTAAAGAGTGCCCATTTTTCTTTTTTTTCTTTTTCTTATACGATACTTTTTATAAATTCGTAAATTATATTTTTTGGTACAACCGGCTGTAAGAATGGTGTTCATTTGCCCAGTCTGCTGATTATGCAACTGTTAATACAATTAAGCCCTAGCCCCCATAATACAAAATGAATTATGTATTTTATTAGAATTATATTTTTAATTTAAAGAAACAAGTATCATTAATGTAATTACTTTAGTCGCCGGGTTTCCGTGTGATAAGCACGTTTGTGAATGTATTAAAAAGAAGGGAAAAAGGTTTTGCTCTGGAGTTTTAGAACTTGAATCCCCAACAGCTTAACCACAGTTGTTCAAGTACAAAACTTATTATTACAAAGCTGATACTCAGCAGAAAATTTATGATAAACAATTTAATATTTCAACCACATTTACTTCGTTAATTCGCGAGTGAAATACTCAGACCGGCAAAAAAAGTTCGGTGGAGCGCTATGTATGTACAACATGCGAATTTTCTACGTGCAAAATTCGCGTCTATTTCCATTTACCGAAAGTCAATCAGTGTTGTACCTATTATATAACAGGAAAATTATCGGTTAATATAATTTATAGATTAAATAATTAGATTAGCGGATAATTAGTTATTTTTTTGTTTATTGTATGTACTTGGATTTAAAAATAATTTATAGCAAATATTTAAATTACTTATCCCTAACCATTTAATTATACACATACATTTACGCATGTTATTGTTTTTTAGAAATGCTTTTGTTGATCGTTCGTAATAATGACACAACATTTTGGTTACAGATGTGCCTACGACATATTTCATCCTTCTGGTAATAATTTAGCGCACCTTCTTTCTTGATCGGCGCTTAACTACATTTGGCAGTCACAGTCACACTCGGATCACGCTTTATTTCTTTGACACGCTCCTTATTTTTTGTTTGTCTGAGGTAGAAGATTACAAAGGATCCCAAGTGACACCGGGAGAAAACTTGTTGCGTCTTCACAATTTATTTCCATACTTAAATTATATTACATTTTATAATATACCTGCACACGGAAGATACTCGTATGTTACTTAGAAAAAAGTATGCATTTTCATTTTAAAGCTGAAAGGTTTCCGTAAATCTATATTTATGAACGGTTTAACGTTAGCTCAGGTTATGAGTTCTTACTCTAAATCTTCTTTCGTTTCTCAGTTCTTTTCTTAGTTTTTTCGCATCTAGCGTGTATTTCAATATTTTTTTGTACAAATATATCGTGTAATTAACAATTTATTGTACAAAAATAGAAAAAAAAAGTATACAACATCTCTCCCTCTCTGACTCTCTCAGGTCTTGGGGTCGGAACATATCTCTTGTAGATATACTTTTGCAATATTCGATCAATCACATTTTTACGCCTCATTTCCCAACGGATAGGCACAGAACGCCACTACGTAAAAAAGCTTTTACAGCAATTTAGCTGCCAATACAGGGTAGTGACTTTTAAATAACTGTTAAAAGTTGCCGGTTCCAGGGTTGCTACTGGCAGTTATTTAACTGTAGTAGTAGTCGCCTAACGAGGTTCTGTATGTCAGTCCACGTATACCTTACTGTTATCACGTATACTTGGGTTATAATAAGTATTAATACAATTAGAAGTTCCACAAAGCAATTTCTTTAATGGCTACCACTTAGTTGTTAGACGTGAGAGGCATAAGCTTTGATGTCTGTTTTATAAGTTGGAAAAAACTTAAGTTTTACAACTACTTAAAGAGAGAAATGTTGGAAATAAAAAGTTATTGTAATTAAAACAATTTAATGTAAGAGTGCAATTTTATTTAATTAAATTTTTATTTGTTAGTTATTTCTTATCTTAGACGGGCAGTGCTTACTACTAAAATATCTTTAGCAGTTGTGGAGGTGCGAAATTGATGAGGATGAGGATACAATTCTGTGGTAGTTACTACATACTACCATTTGAATCATTAGGATGAGACCGAACCTCGCAATTTCTCATCTTTGCACTGTAATAATTCACTCTATCGCGGTTAGGGCATAACACGGTCTTTATTATATAGTATACTAGCTGACCCGGCGAACTTCATACCGCCTAAAAGTCAATAAATGTTGTGTTACAGATTAGCCGAACTTAATTTTTTTATCGATTTTAATCTTTGTTGTGAGTTGAGTAGTTTTTTATTGTGGCTCGACATATGATCGTTTCTCTTTATAAATAATGCAACATAGGTTTTCGAGCAATTGCTCTTGCTTATTTTGCTTATTGCAGCTTGATATATTTTTATCAAATATAAATTTCTTAACGCACGCAATATTGTATGAAAAAATGTTTTTTGTTTATAAATTATAAATTATAGCCTATGTGTTATTCCGATGTATAAGCTATATTATTGTAAAGTTTCATTAAAATCCATTGAGTAGTTTTTGCGTGAAAGAGTAACAAATATCCATCCATACTCACAAACTTTCGCGTTTATAATATATGTAAGGATTTGGAGTATGGTAGTGTATGATGGTGTATGCTTAAGCTTACTATAAAAATTGTTAGGAAGTTGTAAAATTGTATTCGTAAATTACAATTTTTGGGTCAACAGGCTGTGTGTATCTTTTATGTATGTATGTATTTTTATTGTAGCTTTAGTTCCTCCTAAATAATATAAATAAATAAAGCTCGACTGTCGCTTAAAGAGGTATAGATAAGTAGCAGTCTTACTTACGGAGGTCTATGAGGGAAAAACGACTCTCTCTAACAGAGGTTTCTGTTTCTCGCTAATAGAGGTTTTGGGAGCTTAAAATGACGGGTCCTGGCTATTACTCTCACTTATACGAGTAGAGTTTTCTTACTTATCCAGTTCTCACTTACCCAGGTTTGACTGTATTTGGTTATAAAAAAATAAAAAGGAGGCAGATATTTCCGGGTCTGGTTGTCAAAGAGTGGTAGGCAGTGGTGGCCACTGCCGATCCGAAGTAGTATCACTACTTTTAATTATATAGACCGTGAAGTCACTTAGTCGCGTTCTAGGATCAGCTTGGAAGTTCCTGCTTTCAACTAAGCTGGCATAGTGGATGTGACTGCTACTTATACAGTTATTATAGTTATAGTTATTAAACTGTTATTCTAGCTTAACATCAGGCGGAGTGTTGTTTATGTTGAGACACAATAAATAAAAAAATAATTTCAACACAGTCTTTAGAATAGATTTAGATTACGTGTAAAAGAAGCACTTTTACACGTCAAAATAATAATAATTAATAACGATAACAATAAACTTAAAACACTTAAAATCAATAAAATTGTTCATTTAAACTTAACTCTAATAATAATGTACGTTGTTAACATAGAAGTAACGGTTCAAAGAACAAAATTACTTCTAGAATTTTCTTTCCAGCCATTTCTAAAGAGCAACTCAAGTTGATTTATTTTATGTAATATTCTTGGAAAATATATGCGACAATATTTCCTCAGTAATATCGGGTGGGGGGATTATAAGAAATAATCACATAGATTTATAATGGCCGACAGTTTCCATATTTCCTGCATTTTTTAAATTAATGGTCGGCATATGACAGTACCCCGCCTGATGTTAAGCTGGAGAGCGCTCCATGAATGGAGGTGACTGCAACAACATGCCGGTCTAGTTAAAACCGGAACCTTACAAACTGATTCCGAAACGCGACTAAGTCACTTCACGTTCATTATACTTGTAAGTGGTGGTACTACTCCGGATTGGCAGACTGAGAACCTGCCTACCACTTGAACCCTGAACATGGCGGTAGACCATCGAATCGTCGAATGAATACCTCCTCGCCCGATGCACATCATCTCTTATAATCTGTTAAGTACTCTCTGTGGGTTCGTTTCCGAAGCTACTATCAAAGAGTCAGGAGTACGGGCAATCTAAACATCTGTAAAACATCATGACCTATATATATATATATATATATATAAGATTTTATGTACACTTATAAGCTACATAGAGCACGGGTTCAAAAACCACTTACCGGTTCCAATGTATCTATATATTTACTTTGGTTGTCCTGTTACATCACTTTTTCAAAGTTGCAAATTCATTTATAATCTAGAAATAAAAATGTAAAAGGGAAGTAAAAGAGTTTATCTATTTTCAACCTTTAGTAGACGCTATAATTACTCTATCATTATTAACAGCAAACTCTAGTTCTATTTAAAAACCTCAATATGACTTCTACGTATTAGGACATAAGGACGAATATTGTATATACTAATCAACTAACACCTGCGTCAGGATTTACGTTCAAATTTTGTCAGTTTTACTCAGCAGAATTAGATGGAAGGACAATAAAGTTAGCTGTGGTCGTAAAGTTGTATTATTGTGGAGATAATAAAAACAAAATAAGTAAAAGGAAACGTTATATTGAAGTTTATTAAAAGTGCAGCACTACAAAATACTTGAAGATCTAGCAGTATCGCCCTATAGACCGGACGTTCTAGTTTACTCTCGACACTTAAAAACTATTATCATATCCGTGGGAAACAAACATTCCAAAGGACCACAACATCGAGTCCAATAAATATTATGATCTCACGAACGAGATGACGAAAAACGGTTTCAAAACTCAGCTCTATGTAAAAGCAACATCCTTGCATCATCTTTTAAAGAATCTTGGCCTCCCAAGGTCAGCCGTGGATACATTTTTAGATCGTATGTCGAAGGTGGCATTGGTGGAGTCTTACAATACTTGGTTGAGTAGAGGGTATAGTGAGAGCAGGAAAGATGAGTGTTGACATGTCACAAAAAGCTTTGAAACCTACATTTCGGTCACAAATCCTAAACGCCTGCCTTCATTCGAATTTTACCTTCACGGAGAATCCATGGATGCTAAGAAATTGTTTCATTTAAAGTAATCGAGTCCTCGTTTTAGGTTATGAAGACTCGAATTAGAACTCGCTCTTCTTATGTAATATATATTAAGTATACGCATTACTGTGCGTGTCTCTATTTATCCCTCTTTTACTAAAACACATTATAATACAAATTTATCATATAACATTTGTAATATATAGTGATTGAAAATAATTATTGCTCCAATAAAATATTCATTGCTTAGTTTTACAAGTAAATACTTAATTATAACGATTTAGAGTTTTCCACAATGTAAAAATCACAATTTGTGATTTTTGAAACATATTTTAAATAAACCCATTTGGTTTTGAAAACCAGAAAACATCTGTGAGTAAATATATTTTTACAAAACATTTTGACACACTAAACGCTGAAGTTATACGTTGGTGAAGAATAATGGCTATCATATATCATCTCGTATAAGTTTCTATAAAAATGAAGGTATATTTTCTTGTGAACAACAACTTTAAGTGAAACAATAATCCTAGAAAATAACAAGCATTTTGTGGTGAGGGTAGTTGCGCTTTTATTTCGATTCGTAGCGTAAGCATGAATAGTATTCATTGTTCTCTGTGCATTGGAGCGCGACGCACGTGCGCTCTTGGGCTCCCATGTTTCGTGATTTTGAATAGCATTCTTTAATAGAGCTATTTCGATATTGGCAGTATGTAAATCTAAAATTGCTTCTAAATGAAACTTGTGATTACAATAAAAATACAATAATATTCTTCTTTTTAAAAAAAATACTTTATTAGCATCTTTAACGACATTGTTTAAGACATTATTATCATATTATTATCTTTTATTATAGCTCGACATATTCTATCATATGTTAACCGCTTGATGTTAAGCTGAAGTACAGTGGCGACTACTTCTCCAGTTAGACAAATGCAAGTAGCAGTCGAATCCTCTATTCCGGCTTAGTTATAACCGGCAACTTATTTATTTCCCGATACAAAACTGCGTCACTTCACAGTATGTATAATCAATCAAATTGTCACAGAGACAATGGCACGCCACTTGCCACGATCCTAACACAACTTTATTCGCTTTATTCACATCCACAATTTAATATTGTACATTTATATTAATTAAGCTAAATTCGATTACTCGTACAGTGTTAACTTTACATACATCCTTTAATCCCTCAAGAAGGAAGACATGGCAATGTTATTGGCAAGCCTTACCTAAATTAAAAGCCAATTTGAAATCCTTTTATCGTTAGCCTTTGATATTAACTTCATGTAATAACAAACTTCTAATGCAAAAGTTAAACGTCAGCGTATTTGCTGTGTGAAACTTTAGGCTGCTACACAAATACTAGACGCGAGTTCGTATCTCGTGAAATGAGGATTTTAATTTCATTTATTATACATTTCTATACTGAGCTACTAAAGTGCTTGTAACATAGAAACAGGACAACCAAAGTGCATATATTAATGAGGATTGTTACCGGTGAGTGGTTTTGAACTCGTTACCGTAGTCGCGTTATTAAAATCAATCAATCAATGAAATTGTCACGCCCTTTTCCCACAGGGATAGGCGAGACAATAGAGCGCCACTTGTTACGATCCTGACACAACTGCCTCGCTTCCTTGACGAGGATTGAAGGAAGAGGATTCACCCTTTGACAAGGATTGACAAATGAATGTAGATTGACGAAAAGAATTTATAAATCTCATGTGAATGGATGCATTAAACAAGGCGGGCCCAGGAGGGTGTTTGCCGACCAAATTGGAGAGATCGTCAAGAAAGCTAAGTTGCCTAGTGCCCAAAACAATAGAGCTTGTATGAAGAGAAGAATTATCGACAGAATCGGTAGTCGAACTAAAAAGTTCGGTGCATCTTTTCTCTGTAGAACAATCGACAAGTGGAATGCTTTGCCAGCCCATGTGTTCTCTCCCTCCTATAACCTTGGATCCTTCAAGCGATGCGTGAAGAAGCACCTTTGGCCGGCATAGTGACGGCGGCTGAGACAGCCGTGTACTAACTCGGTTGTTTCAGTCGTCGGCACTTTTGGATCTCCTCGCGCTTATCATCAGGCAGGTCGATGTCAAATGACTAGTCACAATAAAAATAAAAAAAATTGTGAATGTTAATAAAATACTAATAAATAAATGTTTAATCTATGTACTAATTATTATAATTATCTATATTTGTATCATTGTAATTTAATATCTTTTAGATAATTATAAAGATTATAATTTAATGTAAATTATTTACAAGTATTTATAATGGTAATTAATTGTGATAAAGCCTATGCTTCACAAATTAACGTTGGTAACTTATTAGGTTGCAAATTACCCCTTTTGTTTAGACAAAGCTGTCAAGATAGCAAAGTAGACTTTCATGTTTTGCACAATTGAAAGTCTTAAGGGCTAATACACAATTTTGCGAAACGACGCCATTGTCTTTCTAAGAGTATAGATTTCAGTCTAATTTTCTGTTCCAATCTTAAATTGTACATCTACGGCTTCATCTAGGCTTATGAACATACTTATATGAAGTCACGCCTTTTTCTCTCAGGGATTGGCAGAGACAATGGAGCGTCACTTGCCACGATCCTGACACAAGTCCGTCGCTTCCCTCACAGCCATACTTCTCTTCATACAAGATCTACGGTTATTGTCACTAAACAAAATACTTAAATCATTTAATATATCACTTAATTAGAGACCTTAAATTGGAGCAGCTAATAGTATTGTACAAAGGCGGACTTAATGCCAAAGGAAATATAACTCGTTTTTTTATTGTAGCGCGACATACAACAGCACCCCGCCCGTGTTTAGGCTGGAGTGCGGTCCATGAATAGAGGTGACTGCTATTACAGTTAAATAACTGTAAGTAGTAGTCACTATGCCGGCCTAGTTAAAACTGGCAACTTGCAAGCTAAAACGCGACTAAGTCACTTCACGGTCTGTGTGCTTGTGACAAAGGCAGCGGAGCATCCGCCTTTTTTTTAATTAATAAATATTACGTAAGTGGAAATAAAAGTTATCAAACAATTATTTGCTCCGACCGGGAATCGAAACTGGGACTTGCGGTTGTTGCTTCATATACTAAATTTTAGTTTTTATCACAATTCTGAAAGCTCTATTAGTAAAAAAAGAACACGTGAATTTATGCTTAAAAAAGTCATATTCTTGGTTATATTCGTAGTACATGAAAGGACGGGGTTCTTAATTACTCTATTTGAAGCTAACGACGCGGCGTAATGACACGGCTTCATTACTACGGTGCCTATAACATTCTGTTGCAAATCTCGCACAATACTTTTTTTTAAGAGAATATTTCTAAATTTTGTTATTATGAAAATTCTAGATCATGGGCACTGACTCGATTTAAAAAACGCTGTGTTTGTACCCTATGCAGTATATCAATCAATCAAGTTGTCACGCCTTTTTCCCACAGTGATAGGCAGAGACAATGGAGCGCCACTTACCACGATCCTGAAACAACTCCCTCGCTTCCTTCACATTCCTATTATGCAGTTTGATAGGGTTTATATCCATTATATAGGGATAGGAAGGTTTATAATACAATAACGCTTTCCACAATCCTGACACTATCTTGTCAAATAATCAATCAAATTGTCACGCCTTTTTTCCACAGGGATAGGCAGAAACAATAGAGCGCTGCGACGATTCTAATACAACTCCCTCGCTTCTTTCACATCCACAATTCTCTTCAAATAAGCTCTACAGTTATGGTTCTTTTAGTTATATTTCTTTAATTAGCTATTTAGTGATACCCAGAGTGACGTTTGAGTCTGCACAGCTGACTCAAACGTCACTCTAGGTACTTTCTGTTTAGTCTTTATCTAGAAAAAAAAACTGCAAATCAAATCGTAATTTTTTTTTCAGTCGTCAGCGCTCTTGGACGTCCCTTTGCCTACCATTTGGCAAATCAAGGTCAGAAGCCGAGTCGAGTCAAAAGGAAATCATTCATTTTGTATTGGGACTTGGTCTTAATTATATTAACAGTTGCACTATATAAATAGTTTGATATACGAAGGTTACAATGTAATTGTAATATATCCTTTAATTTTGCATAGTTTAGGTGTGCAAAATGATCAAACTATAATTATGACAGTTCAAAGCAGAACTGTTAATATGGCGTCTAATCAAAAAGACGCGTTATATTTACAAAATAAGATGTGACAAAATCCATATCTTATTTTTCAAATAACTCAATTGCACAGCAATTAAAAGCAAAATTGTTATTAGTTTTATCAATAGTTATTATGAATCGTATCGAAACTACTATTTGTATATTTTTTCATCATTGGACATTACAAAATTAGTACATAATTAAAAGCCCAAAATGAACGATGTCCTTCAGCAAAGCAATTTAAAATCTATTCACTTTAGTTAGTAGAACGCTGCAACATAATATAATTTATACGTGTACACATGATTAATTCGCGCTAACGACCTTGCCCTAAAGTCACAAAACTATTCTAGAGTAAATTTTAAACAATAATTAATTACAAGAGAGCACCTTCGTGCGGTAATTCCGCCAGCCCTTCAGCAACCGCTAATCGTTGAATCTGACCGTTTAAACTCATTTATCATTAAATAAAAGTTTTTTGCAGTTTACTATCGCGTTTATTTTGATATAACCATAGAGCTGGCATGAAGAGAGTTGTGAATGTAAAGGAAGCGAGGGGGTTGTGTCAGGATCGTGGCAAGTGGCGCTCCATTGTCTCTGCCTATCCCTGTGAGAAAAGGCGTGACAATTTGATTGATTGATTTATTTATTTTGATTTTTTTTAATTTTTTAATCAATTTAGATTTAAGGTCGTTTGGAAAGCATAATATGATGATTTCAAGAATTTCGTCAATGTTGCATCTAACAGTTGTAAAAGTGTTGGTACTGTTTGTAACTATTGTACACCAGGCTGTACAATAACTATATCAATCAACCAATCGAATTCTCACGCCTTTTTTCCACAGGCAAAGGCAATGTAGCGCCACCTGTCACGATCCTGACACAACTCCCTCGCTTCCCCCACATCCACAATTCTCTTCATACATTCACTATGGTTATGGGGCGACCCAGCTTTCTTGACTGGGTCGAAAAACGATTATTTTAAATTGTATAATTTTAAAAGAAACAAGACATTTAATTTATGATATTTTTAATCTGATCTTGACTCGCCAGATGGTAAGTAAGAGGAGACAACAGAGCGCCGACAACTGAAAATATCTTAGTTCACAGTTGCCTCTGTCTCTGACCTCCGTCACTATGTCGACCAAAAACTTTCTTACTTTTCGAAGTTAAATTTTTGACATTTAGAACTTCTAGCCAAAGAACTCATAACCTCGCAAACAAAAATATATTATGTTAATAAGAATAAAAGAAACTATATATGTAATAAAATTAAAATATTTATTCATATTATCTATATTAAAATATAATAAAACAATAACGCCAAGAATTGATAATCTTCTTTTTTGAAATCACTAGCAACAACATTTACAACTTCTAGCAAAGAACCCACAACCGCACGGACGAAATTTAGTTTCAATTAACATTGCCTCTAAGTTGGTCAAAGGATATTCAACTTGTGGAAAGCATATATGGGGGTTGTCCTTTAGTAATTGGCAGCAACAATCACACTTTGGTTCCGGTTTGGGTTTGCAATCACATGGATATGGCTCTGATAGATCTATTGGTCCACAATGCAAGCATGGGTCATAGCTTGGATATTGTCTCGGAGCGTAGCATCGGGCTTGGGTTTCCTGCAATTGGATAAAATACTTGTAGAAGTATATGCGAATATTATATTAAAGATAAAGGTAAATAATATATAGTCCACGTATTAACGCCCGGTTCCTATATCTGTCAAACGGATCGTTTTTGATACGAACAGTTAAATTATCTACCAGCCGTAGGTCAAAACAGTTCTTATAAAATACCTATCGTCAAGTTACCGACAACTACTAGCATAAAGTATGAAAAAGAGTAAAACATTTTTTATATATATTATTTTTCAAACGTCAGTGAATTGTGAAGTGAACAACGAATGGTTACTGTTACCGATGTCTGCCTATTCATGTGGAAATTTAGGCGTAATAATATTATAGATTGATTGATATATTGATTGACATGATTGATTGATAACTATTTTATAATTTTATAGAACATTAAATGAATTTGCTAAAAAAATGTTTATAGTCTTCTTTTTTTTATTGACACGCGACAATAAACAAAAAGAGAGCGCCAGAAACGCTGTCGACTAAAAAAACGTCGTGGTCACAATGTTTATGGTTTATATCATACGCTACTTTGATAGTACAAACATATCGTCTTTGAACATGATTGCCTGGCTGCGTAATTCTCTTAGGAATTCTATAGGGAAATTACATTAGTCATTATCAAATGATATCACAAATTTGCACTAAATATTTGAAATATACGAAACTAAATTAACACCTCAAAGTATCAACAGTATCTAGGACGTTACTACCTGGATACTGGCTTTGATAAATTATTTACAATTATTATGCCGGTCACTTTTCTCCAACGTCCTTCTTGCCGTAATTCTTCCTCTTTCCAACGTATTTCTTGCCGATGTATAATGACATCTGGCCGGCATGGTGCAACGACTGGATCAACCGTAGATTGAGTGGGTCAGAAATCGCAGAAATAATAATAATAAAAAAGAAATTTACAATCTTATAAACTTAATTTTACTCACGTTTAAGATTATAAAAAGAACTAAAATAAATCCTTTTGCGAGAAACATTTTCTAATTACACTTGTAACGCTTTTCTGATACAAATTAATAAGAAAACGACAATTTTCTTTCTTTATATAGAAAAATTTAAAAGTAATTTATGTTTGATACTTTTATCACAAATTTCACCATACTTAATTGTTTATTTTATTCATTAACACGTTTATTTATTACTATCAGAAATACTAGAAAATATGTCGCAACTTTAAGGTCGATGATACTTGAAGCATTTCCTATCTTTATTTAGGTTAGTGAAGCAAACGTGACATTCGAACAATAACAAAATATGCAGGTCGTTGGTAGTTATTTTTCCAATCTGCCCATCCGGGGTAGTACCACCACTTTCAAGTGTACTACAGATCGTAAAGCCAGACGTGTTTTTTTTTTAATTGTGATTCGACATGTAACAGCACCCCGCTTGATGTTAAGCTAGAGTGTGGTCCTTCAACATTCACTGTGCCGGCCTAGTTGGAACCGGCAACCTACAAGCTGATCCTGAAACGCGACCAAATCACTTCACGGTCTGTATGTTTGGGATTACGCCAGCATAGTGGATGCTAATGTGCTATTATTTAACTGTGGCAGAAGTCGCTTCTGTGCATGGACCGCACTCGCTTAACATCAAGCAGGGATTCAAAACAAGTCGAAGTCAGATGTTGCTTTATTATTAAAAAACATAATCTCATTATTATTTTGCTTTTTATTTTAATGTTTTTGTTGGTCCCTAAGATTAACTATCAGAAAATGTCTGGCAGAAATGTTCGTCTTTTACACAGTGCATAAAGATTAAAAAAGAAATACTACATAATAATAATAATCATTTTTTAATGGCGCTCCGTTGTCACTGCCTATACCTGTGAGAATAGAGGATATAAAATTGTAAAAAGATAATATTGAAATTTGCATAGTACAATGCCCTTTATCCTAAATAAAAATAATATATTACAATGACTTACAATAGAAAAGAAGCATTGTATTACGAAAAACTTGCGTCCTATTGTAAAGTTGAGTCCAGACTTTCGGCGCCTTTACCAATGTGATTAGCAGACAGATTGACGCCTCTGTCGTACTTTGTCAAGATAACACACAATAAATAAGTTAATATATCAAGATTCACAATGCGGTACTGGGTATAAGAGAACATGAAATGAAATGAAAGTGAGATTATTGATTCCCAAATTCCAGGGATCCACGGGAGACTCGACGGGGGTCTAGATTGGCGTGACAAAATAATTCGAAAGTAGGGGTCCACAAAAATCTATCTGGTTTCCATAAAATGTTGGCTTGACTTAACCAATCAATGTAGGCAGATAATATTTTAGGAAGATTAGCGACTTTTACTTGTAAAAACTTGCACATTCCATACTCAGTACAACGTCGAGACTTGCAAAGGGGTTTTTTTGTCGAGTTTTATTCCCAAAACTCGACAAAAACCACCATTGCAAACCAAACCTTCGCTGTTGAAATGTAACTGCAGAGGGTTCACCGAAACCAGCAAAATTTTGAGTGGTCTATGAGTAAAAAAGTTTGGGAACTTTTGCAAAGACAAATGCTGTCATTAAGGACTAAGGAGTGGGGCAACGAATGCAGATAGAGTAAGGTCATATTGTTGTGAGTGAAAGATGTAGTGGCAGGGTATATTGCGTTGGTTTCGGCAAATTGAAGGATGGATAAAAAATATCGACGAATATTTATAATAGGATTTATGGATATAAATCAGGGGTGATAGGATAAACGGGGAAGTCGCAGAAGATTGTTCAAATGAGGGCATTTCCTAATGAAACCATTGCACGCGGAGATTTGTATCAGTTTCAACATCCATACACAAGTTGATTTTTGTATCGCGATCCAAATTCTAGTTTTTCGGTAAAATGGATACCTATAACACGTCTAAGATACCTCCAGCATTAATAGCTCTTAGTGTTACTTATACTGTTTTTATACATAAAATTGTTAATTTTATGTATAAAAACAGTATAAGTAAAATGGTAATAAAACTATAATAAAAGTATTGATAAAAAAAACAAAACCAAAATTAATCTAACTACTAAGATTGAAGATTGAAAATTTAAACTGAATTTAATTTAACGTATTTGAAGTTTACCTACACAAAACCACCCCAATTTCGTGATATTATAAGCTTTGAATGTTCGACAGGGGTCCTCAAACGGGAGGCAATCTTGTTTTAACGGAATTATATTTAAGAGGGCGTCGAAAATCGCTCGCAGCCTTAATACTTGGTATTACAATTACTTCTATTAAATATTAGATTCATAAAGATATTAAGTAGGAGAGCGTAGGAGTGATTTTACTAAAATTATAACAATGAGACAGTAACTCACAATTTAAAATAATAGTTACATTTTAATTTTGCTTTTACTTTTTTAAACAACTAAAAAATTAGCCGGCTCAGCGATGGCGACTGAGGCAAGTGTAAACTGGATCGGATTTATCAGTCGTCAGGCACCCGGACATACGATCAGACAATTTGAGGTCACATGTTGAATCTCATTTAAAAACTCTAATAAGGCAGGTCCCGTAGTGTTTATTATTGTATTTTTTTATGTCTCGACATATGACAGCACCCACCCTGCCTGATGTTAACCTGGAGTACCGTCTATGAATGGAAACGACTGCTACTACATTTAAATACAAGCTGATCCCGTGAACTCTTGGACCTCTTCTTGTTTACCATCAGGCGGGTCGAGTCACAATAAAAAAAGGGAAGCTCTATGGTCCCTTGCTTATGGCTTACCATGTTTACACATTACAGATTATTTATTATTGTTATTAATTAAAATTAGGCGTTCTATGTACAATAGTTTGCTATTGGATGTAAGACGATTATCGGCTTATATCTTTTAATACGATTTAGTTTCTGTTTATTATTTATTTAGATACTATTACAAAGGGATGAGGGATATTTTAATTTAACAATTTAAATTAATTATCTTGTTTTATTATTTAAATAATTCAGGCGTTTTAGTAGTCGATATGTTTCATCGTGACAGTCGCGTTTCGAGATTAGTTTGAAAGTTGCCGGTTTTAACTAGCTAGTGAATGGAATGCGATTGCTATATGCAGTTATTCAACTGAGCAGTCGCCTCCATTTGTGGACCGCACTCCAGCTGGTATCGCCACTTTCAGGTGTAGACCAAGGTAGAGGATGTTGCTGACCTTTATCTGTACCTGCAATCGCATTCCCTCATTAATGCCCGCGACCGGTAGTACACTTAAATTTAAGTAGCAGTCGCATCCTCTATGCAGGCCTAGTTGGAACAGGCTTATTTGTAGTTGATCCTGATCCACCAGGGCCCCGATTCTCTAAATACATGATGCCGATGTTGAAGTATTGTTATTGTGCTGCAGTCGCAAGCAAGTGACCAATCAACGTAGTTTAGCTAATGACTTGTTATTCGCTGATTGGTTACGAACATGTCAAATATCAGTGCGTCGAAATTTCACTGCTTTTTCGACGCGAAATGTATTAGGAAAATTGAGCTTCAGCTGTCTGCCTACAAATCTTAAACAATCTAACCCGGAGAAAATATTTATGTGCCTCATTTTTTATTAAATATTAATTGTAATATACAATCTAAATATGATGAGTTTTTAAATACTGTGAAACTGTGTTTTAAAGAGTGGTGGGCAGTGGTACCCAGTCTGCCGACCCGGGGTAGTACCACCACTTACAAGTATACAGACCGTGAAGTGATTTGGTCACGTTTCGGGATCAGCTTGTAAGTTGCCGGTTCCATCTAGGCCGGCATAGTGGATGTGATTGCTACTCACAGTTATAGAATTTAAGTAGCAGTGACATTCATTCATGGACCACACTTCGGCTTAACATCAATCGGGGTGCTGTCATATATCGAGTCACAATAAAAAAACATATTGTTGCTCTAACCGGGAATCGAACCTGGGACTTTACGTGTATCGGGCTGGTTGTAGTGTTATTATCGCGCCACACTGTCTCCACGCTTTTCTTAATAATTCTGTAAAAATAATAAATAATTTATAAGGAAAAAGTTTTGAGGGAGTCGACTCTTTTCGAAGCCTCTTGGATGAAATTTTAATAACTTAGGGGACGCTTTGTATCATTCAGACATAAGTCGAAAGTTGAGCTGAAAAAAATACTACTTTATTTACCTGAATGAAGTATAGGAAAGTTTTCTTTCATAAATTATGTAAAATTCTGCCTTCTAAAATTCTTTCAACTGGAAAGGATTTATAATTCAATTTGTAAGGATCGAATACTAATGTATTTTGTGATTATTTTAAGCTTCCATTTATAGACTAAATTTGTGTTAGCTTATATATTTATCATGAGTATATAAAAACCTTTTAAATACACTGAATGTCGATTAATGAAAATCGTCAAACTTGTCTGTCATTTACTACTTTACGTATTATAATTATAAAATGATTTTGTCAAATTGGATGGAAATATTTCAGTAAACACTTAAATATTTAGAAAAATAAAAAATATCATCTAATGACGTCGAATCAGAGATAGTCCTAAGGAGACTGGCAAAATTTCCCCTTTGTATAGCAATTATTAATTTTTTTTTACATTTCTAAACTAAGCTACTAAAGTGCTTGTATCATAGAAACAGGACAACCAAAGTACATAAAAGATACATTGGTACCGGTGGGTGGTTTCGAACTCGTGCTCTCGGTTTGTGTAACCATTGTACTGCCACTACACCACGGTCGCCTCTAAATTGCAAAAAAGAAATATTTAGACAAACTTTTAATTAATACATTTTAATTCTGCCTGTTCATCATAACTTAATGTCAGCCTAAGAAAATAAATATTATTGTTATTGCAACATTTGACCTTGACTTACCTAAAGTCGAGGTCAGATGTAAGGGGACGTCCAAGAGTGCCGACGACTGAAAAACGGTTTAATTTGCGGTTACTTCAGTTTCTGCTACTATGCAAGCCAAAACGCTTGACTGAAAAGTTCCAGGGTTATAAGATAGGGAAAACACGTGGGATGATAAAGCATTCACTTGTCAACTGTCTAAAACCTAGACGATTATTAAATATAAATTATCTATTAACACAGAATAACTATTGTATAAGAAATGAACTATTATTTAACAAATATATCAAATAAATTTCCAATAAAAATCAATTTTATCAACATATAAAAATATCCTTATATTTAGCGCAATACGAGATAAATTAATAATCAAATAATCAATTAATCAAATTATCACGCCTTTTTCCCACAGGGATAGGCAGAGACAATGAAGCGCTACTTACCACGATCCTTACACAACTCTCTTGTTTCCTAATTTTTTCATTTTCTATAATATTATTGAAACTGGCGTCTTGGGACAGTAGCTATCACATACATAATTATAATGAACATCAAGTCAAACTTGGCTACCGTGCAATACGAACAAACTTAAATAAGTTTTGCTGAAATCTAGATTAAACTACAATCTTATTATGAGATAGTAATAGTCTTTAATGAAACTTGTGCTAGCAGAGGGAGTTTGAAGAACTTACAGAGACGTTCAAATCGGTTTCTGAAATTTTCGTGAAGTTACCAGCCAATGAGCCAATTACCAGCGCTTAACTGAGGAAGTTCCTGCAAGTAGTGACGGTGACGGTGGCAGCCGTGAACTGAGTCGGTTTTTTCAGTCGTCGGCACTTTCGGTCGGAGGTCATGCTTACGATCAGGCGGGTCGAGGTCAGATATCAAGTCTCTATGAAAAATTACCAAATCCTACTGAAATTTTTACAGAACCCTACGGTAATGTTTTGCAAATCTAGAGTGTGCGATACATACCCACCTTAAACTAACAGCTCTATTGCTATACTCGTACCAGCGGTACGCTATGATGGCCGTTTTGACGTTTGAGGTTTTGTATAAATTAAAAATCACGTTTGAAGGAGCAATTGGGCTTTAAGTCCGCCTGTACAAAGAAAGAAATAAATAAATAAATAAAAATTGTTAATTCATTAAAGAACAGCAATTTGCTCCTTCAAACAAAATCATATAATTATACGAAGCGGAACCAAGGGTTGAACCCATTAGCTGCGTTTCAAGATCCATGAAGTTTTATCCAGGTCGGTTTAACGGATGCGACTACTGCTTGTATTTATCTGCTTGTATTTAGCAGCAGTCGTCTCTACCATGGATCGCACTCCAGTATAACATCAGGTGGAGTGTACAACAGTCTTTTGGGTCGTCCTCGTCTTATCCTTCCATTCACGTCCAATTTTTTATTTTGTTATACATTTCTATATTAAGTTACTAAAGTGCTTGTATCATAGAAACAGGACAACCAAAGTACATATATCAAAGATACATTGGTACAGGTGAGTGGTTTCGAACCCGTGCCAATAGCTTTACGCTGCTATCGCACTGCCACTACAGCCGCCTTTATTAAATCTTTTTTATTTTCTTTACAAGGATCAGGTAATTAAATAAAACAAAAATGTATATTTAATGATTTAATTGCAGAATTCGTGACTATTAGTAAGAAATGTTCTTAGTAATTATTAAAAAGTAGAATTTAAGCCATTATTTATGCGGACAGAATGATATGCACTACAGTAACATACTACCTTTTTTTTACTAATTGGCACCAAGAATTTATTTTAATAATACGAGATAAACTTTTTTTACTAATTAATATAATTAACAAACAATTGAAATCTAATTGAAGAAGACACTCCAATACTTGCTGAGGTTTTACACGGGTCAGTGAAACTAGACATTAGCACTTTGGCCGCCATTGTGACGGCGACTGGGGCAACCGTGAAAGGTTTTTAGTCGTCGGCACTCTTGGACCTCCCCTTGCTTATCATCAGGCGGGTCGAGGTAAGATGTCGAGTCAATTTTTTTTTCTTTACAATCTTTACACTTGAAAATGGTTATACAATACTTACCTATGTCGGTGGGCAAATAATAACCAACTATCTGCCTATAGCTACCATATTGGCACCATTTAACAGTCTCAATCAATCAATCAATATAATTGTCACGCTTTTTTCCCACAGGGATAGGTAAAGACAACAAAAACCTATTTAACAGTCTGATTGTACAAAAACCTATTTTTTTAATTTACCAACGATCGACTTGACTTGTCGAGTAAGCAAAGAAAGATCCAAGAGCGCCGACGACTGAAATGCCAATTCAATTTACGGTTGTCTCAGTCGCCTTTACTAGCGACTGAATATAAACTTTTTTTATTTTAGTACTCTAATGTATTTAGGCTTCAGTGTGCAATACGAAACATCTGCTTGAATTAGAGTGACGTCTCTATACACTTGAGTGCTTTAAAAATCACAGAACAAAATTTAATATTGATTAAAAAATAATAAACAGTTATTTTTATAAACCTATATCTAATTAACATAATATTACTTAAATCAGTCGCGAAAAATTAGTAAACTATGAAAAGTGCCATTTCTTTTAAGATATAAGATTAAAATATCAATATTGATATGCCCGATTTTATAAAAATAATTTCTTCACTCACAAACTCAAGAGATATTTACATACATAATTATTTTCATTTAAATATAAACTTAAGATAACCTCAAAATAAAAAGTTATCCGAACAAAATCACGGATTAGTCTGCCAATATTTTTAATCAGCCAATATTCTTTGGATGATTAATAACAATGATTAATTATAATTATTAAGTATTATCTTAAGAAGAAAATGGCACTTTAAACTATGTAATAGCAACATTTATAGAAACAACCGACAGACGCACCAAGTACGTATAGAAATATTCATATTTACAAAAGTATTAAGATTAAGTATTTATATTTTAACTAATTTGCCTCAATTTAAAGCCTAGAATTTAATTTTCCAAGGTACACATACTCCGCGCACAGCCTCTTCTTTATTAAGTAATTAATTTTTTTTTTAATGTTAGTCGATATCTGATATTGTCTTGCCTTCAATAGTGAAATGTTCAATAGTGTCAACGACTTAAGAAACCGACAAAGTCCACGGTTGCCTTAGTCGCCTTCACTATGTCAACCAAAAAATTGATTAAAATATTTATTTATTTCAATTATAACTTTCACACGCAAAAGTATACTAATCTCGTGTCTAATTTATCATGAATATGGATTTCAAACAATGCAATATTGTTCCGAATTAATTTGCATTTTAAGACATGTATTAGCATATTATTTTCACTATGATCTATTGACAAGCTTATTGGAACTAACTTACAAACTAACACAGATTTTAATTGAACCATAGTTTACAATCTATTTTAGAAGAAATCGAACGCTTTAATCAACTCATATAGCCACTGAGAAATTATGTATGCACTAATATCGTAATCACATGAACTAAATATATTAGTAATAACATCAATATGTAATGACACCTAAAACAAATTGCCCTCCGGAGGCCAAAAAGGAACTAAAAACATATTTATTCAAGCATAACTCTGAGCGTGTTCTAGGGGAACGTTTCCCAATTTATTCCCTTTGTCGACCCAATTCTTTAATCTGCCTCGCAATTCCTCTAAACTCTTCGATTTCGCTTTATTTATTCTTTTGTATTTTACATCTTTAGGCTTCGTTACATTGCGGTGGTTAGACATGACGCGGTTGTAAGTCACCACTTGTGTTGAACGGGGCTCCTGTTCGCCCTCCTGTTCACTTTCATTGGTTGAAGTTATTTCTTCGTCAGAATTAGTAGCGGGAGTCATGCGCTTTGGTACGTAACTGTAAGACCAGACCTCTTTGCCTGCTTTTGGCTTCGCTTCTTTGACATCTTTGTCGCTGTCTATACTCTTTACTTCGGCGGTAAGGACGACGCTACGCATGCGGAAATTGTCCCGACGTTGAGCTAAAAGACTAGTTTCTTTATATTTTTCCTCGTCCGTCTTATTATTAATCTCCTTTTCAGTACTATTCTGAGCGCTCAGTCCTTTAGTAGAATCGCCGTCAGCCTCTTCTTCGACGCTGTAGACAGTTTCTAATATCTCTGGGCGGCGTAGGAAACCATTTGATCGTCTAGCAACGTTGTATTTAATATTATTATCTATAGCATCGGATATAGACCGTACAATAGTTACGCTGTCTGGATTCGCAGACCGGAATCTAGGTATGTGAGGGAGATTACTACAATCCGAGTCAACGTCCTCCATTATGACAGCTGAATCTGAATCATTCAATGAATCAAAGTCCCCAGTGACGTGGGAATCTTGAAGGAGATCTCGAAAATCAGGAATGGTTTGCGATGTATCGACACCATTATCCAATAGTTTGGCTTGCAACGACTCAATGATTTTTTGTTGTTTAGTTATAATAGTTTCTCTCAACGCAAGCATGTTGGTTATTTCTTTCTGTTTTCGAACTAGTCTCGACTCAAAGAGTAATAATTGACTGGACAAGGATTTAAGTTGTTCTGCTTTTTCGCGTTGTAATCGATTAACAAGATCCTCTTGGTTGCGTTGAGCTCGACGCCAGGTGAGCAGTTGATGAGCCTGTGCTCGATACTTCATTCTGAGATCTCTGAAATTGAAAAAAGCCACATTAATAAACTTTATTTATTTTAGCGTCTGGGGCAATGTCCTTCACTCGATGATAATAGAAAATAATGTTTGTTTAGCAATTAGACTTGGAATCTCAAACATTTATTACCCAAACTGATTCACGTATTGATACTAATTACTAAATGCAATACACCTACACAACAATAAATTCCATTCACATATTCGAAAATTCTGTAACATAGGTAGTATAAAACTACTTAATAATTGTACTCAAGAGGGTTTATTAGCTGATGTTTGCCAAGGTTGTAACCTCAGATCATATAAGAATAGTATATGATATATAAGTATTATAAGTATATATAAACGTCGAAACGTCGGAGTAAGTAAAATTAAAAACCAAAATAAACGCGATAGTAACCCGCATAAAATTTGTTAATTCAATAACCTTCTTTTGTTATGCTTTGTTATTATTTATTTATCCTATTGTTATCTATAAGATTTAAAATATCTTAAAAGGACATCATTCATTTTGGGCTTTTATGTACTATTTTTGAAATGTCCAAATATATTAATAGTATATTCGATACTTGTATTAAATAAAACTAATAACACATTTGCTTTTAATTGCTGTGCAATTTAGTTATTAGGAAAATAAGATATGGATTTTGTATTGTCTGTCAATCAACGCCACATTTGTTCTGCTTTGAACTGTCATAATTATAGTTCGATCATTTTGCACACCTAAACTATGCAAAATAAAGAATATATTCCAATTACATTGTAATCTTTGTACATCAAAGTATTTTAGAATGTAAATACAACTGTTAATAGCCCAAGTCCCCATATAAAATGAATGATGTCCTTTAATGGATGCGGTCGTTCTTGTAAAGATATATTTTATTGGCTTATTCTGTTTTTTGTTTTATACCTTTTAATCTCTAGGTTATCATAATTCTTATAAGAAGTTTCCTAATAAGAATATAGTGCTGTATAGTATAATACCTGATAGTTCTCCTTGCTTCATCCAAGGTGTGAGCCTCGAGGGGATCTGTGAGAGACGCCGCTAGCGACACATCCGGCTCCGTCGGACTATTCAGAGCCGACTCGCTACGGCTGGGAACAATAAACATTAAATATTAATTTTGAAATTTAAAATATAATTATAATAAAAGTCAAATAGGTCTTTAAATATATAGCAGATATGTCAAGATTTAAATGTTTGAATACTACAAATAACAATAATCTTACAAATAGGATAATTTATTGTTATTTTCATTGGACTTATTAAGGCTATTTTCCTCTGGCTGGCATAGTGGTGACGATTGTGGTAATCGTAAACCGAAGCTGAGGATCCTGAACCTGTCTTTGCTGAATAAGCAAGTCAAGGTCAGAGTTCTCGTCTTAAAAAAAAAATTTTTTTAACTTATTTCAAAACGCGACATTATTATTGTAACCTTATATAAGTCTAGGAACAATCAATTAATCAAACTGTCACGCCTTTTATATGGTAGAGCAGCGAGTTAATATGGTCATAATTTTTTTTTGGCATTTTGACCTATAATTGACATCGGCAAAGTGGTATTGTTTTGTTTCATACTAACAACACAGGCGTCATTAATCAAAAGAAAAAGTGATACAAGCACGTTTAGTAGCTTTGTAATAGATGTGTTATGAAAAAACTCCAAGTAAACAATCCTATCACAAAAGCATATTATAAATGAGGCTCAATTCCTGGTTAGCACATTGCACTTGACAGCATTTTATCTGATAAAGGAATACCTGTCCCTCAGTTTCCAACAATGCCAGCGGTAGTTGGCTTTAAAAGGTCAATCTATAATCGGAAAATTCTATCAATGTGTTCCATCAATCTATTAAAGTTTGAGTTTACGCTTTTATTTATATCCATACACGAATTTATTAACAATCAATCAATCAAAAAGTCGCGCCTTTTTCCTGCCACGATCCTGACACAACTCCCTCGCTTTCCACAAATCAACAATTCTCTTCATAGAAGCTCTACGGTTATGGGCACTAGGCAGGAACTAGTCAGCAATTTATTATTTTTAATTAGGCTAGTGAAGTATATCATAGAAACAGGACAACCAAAGTATATGTATCGGAGATACATTGGTATTGCCAAATGGTTTTGAACCCGTACTCTTGATTTGCGTAACTACTGCGCTACCACTACACCACGATCTTATATATTATTTATACAATTTACCCTTTTTAAAAATCAATTGTATATTACACTATTTATGAAAAGCAGGGGTCCACAGTCCCATGCCCAAAGAGCTTATATTATGTAGAGAATTGTGGATGCAATTATCCGTCGAACGGTTTGGCGCGTTTTCTTTGTCGAAAGATAGACAAGTGGAACGTTTTAATCGCCCATGTATTTTTCTCATCCAATAATCTAGGATCTTTCAAGCTAAGCTCCTTTGGCAAGCGTAAAATAAATCGGTTCTTGGACCTCGTTTTAATTACCATCAGATGTCGTGGAACAATAAAAAGTCTATATGAAGAAAAGTATTATGTAGATATAGATTTATAGAAGTAGTAGACCATGATCGTTCTAAATTGCAAACACTTATTTTCTGGTACTTGCACGAGCAATTTTATAAGCGAACGGGATTAGAGTACGGAACGCGACCGTTACCAGTCGTAAACTAACGATTATACAACTGTTTTACGATATACAATAATGATATTTATCTCTTCCGAATTAGTTATAAAATGGATTATTATATATTTTCTTTAAAAACAAGGAAATAAAGTATGTAATATTCAGTAAACGAAATTGTTAGTGCCTATATATATCTATTTAAAATTCTATAACTTGCGCGTCAAAAGACCAACCACAAACTATATCGTTTTTTTTCTCTTTAATAGAGCTCTCAGACCTGCTCTTGCTTACCAAAGTCGAGGTCAGATATCAAGTCTCTATAAAAGAGGAAATTCATAATAATTAAAAAGACGTCTAAATATTTTCTGTTGTTAGTAAGAAACAGTATTGAAGTTTTATGCATCCTTTATCGCTTATACCATGCAGAATATTCCGAGGAGCTCTTTATCCTTGTTCCTACCTCGGCTTTTTACCACTTTTTATAAGTCGGGGGAGCATACACATGTCGACCGAATCGGCAGTCGAAGTAAAAGATTCTGTTCATCGTTCTTGTAGATCAATCGACAAGTGAACTGCTTTGCCAGCCCATGTGTTCTTCCGAGCCTCCTTGAATTCTTTAAGCTATGCGTGAATAAGCCGGCATAGTGACGGCGACTGTGGCAGCCGTGAACTGACTCGTTTTTTTTGGTCGAGGTCAGCTGTCGATACAAAATTAAAAGAAAAAAAAAGACGCTTTTAGTCCAAAATATTTTTCTTGTCTGCTTTTGTTATTACAAAAAAATATGCAATGACGTCGAGATACTACTTGAAACCAAGCCTTTGAAACCAAACTATCTGAAAGGCTCTATAAACTACAATTAGATGAAAAGAGCCCAATTCTTATTTAATATCCAATGACACTTTGGATTTTAAATATTTTTTTAGCTAGACCGGTATAATAGATGCGATTTGCAGTTATTTCTGTAGTCTCCACTCATGGATCGCACTTCACAGCTTAACGACAAACGAAGGTTGGTCATTATAAATCAATTAAACTTTAACACCACAATACCTACAGGGATAGGCAGATTTAGATCGTGAAGATTATTTTCCACGATCCGAAAACAATACCATCGCTTTCCCTTACATTAATTGACCAATCAATTAATTCGTCACGCCTTTTTACCACAGGGATAGGTAGAGACAAGGAAGAACCACTTGCCACGATCCCGACACAACTTCCTAGCTTTCCTTATATTAAAAAATAATATACAATTTATATATTTACAAGTATTCATAACGTTAGTTTCCGCAGTATTGAAACTTATGGTAGTAATATTCTTTCTCCTTGCTAGTTCAAGGATAGTTGGTAGTTTTTAATAAATATTTACGTAGCTCGTTAAAAGAAACTTTGTAAGGAAATAGTTTTAGAAACTACTTAGGTATTATCAATACATATCCTACTTCCTACTATTATTATGAATGTGAATGTGAGTTTGTTTGTTACGTTTTCACGCAACAACTACTTAACCATCATGAAACTT
Source organism: Tinea trinotella (assembly GCA_905220615.1). NCBI lineage: Eukaryota > Metazoa > Arthropoda > Insecta > Lepidoptera > Tineidae > Tinea > Tinea trinotella. Next base: position 12,898,070 of record HG992312.1, read on the forward strand.
TGTACACATATTTTTGGAGGTACTAAGTCACATAGAAAACTTTTAAGTCAATTTTTTTTCACTATAGTTTCCAATTAACTATAGTTTCAGCTGTTTGGAATTTTTCAATATTTTTTTTTCCGTCTGTCATTTTTTTATGAGTTATCGAGTTATTAGTACAAAAAAAGGACATAAAGTCGAATTGGGAAACTCCTCCTTTTTTATGACTGTGTTATAAACCAAATTTTACGTGGGTGAAACCGCGGGCACAGCTAATTTTTAATAAAAATATGACTTGCATATTTACACTTTTTTTATTGAGACGTGATCACGCCTGATGTTAAGCTGTAGGTGACTGCTAGTACAGTTTATTAACTGCAAGTAGCAGTCGCATCCACGCCAATCTAGTTGGAATTTTAGGATTTCAGATTAATCTAAGTTTGCGGTCCATGTGAATTTCTAACAATCATTAATTCAAAAATAGGTGATTACCCATAACAACAATATTTGGGCAGTGGCAGTGCAATGATTACACAAACCAAGAGAACGAGTTCGAAACCATCCACCAGTACTAATGTATCTTTGATATATAATATGTACTTTGGTTGTCCTGTTTCTATGCTTGTACACTTTAGTAGCTTAGTATAGAAATGTAAAAAATAAAAATTAACCTGAATGTAATATTTGTATGCTGTCAGTGTTCATAATAGAATTTGTATAAATTATTGTTAAATTTAAGCGATGTTCTAACATATTTTCATTGGTAATCTATACAGCCAAGATACTTTAATTATAGAATTTATTCTATATTTTGTTTTCTATTTATTTATTACTATCATATTTAAATATATTACGCGGAGTTCAATAAAAAACAGTTGTTATGTTAATTGTATACCACTATGTACTAGAACATCACCCTATCATTAAAATGAGGTTAACAGACTGTATTTTCTGTCAGTCTATGTAACTATGATGTTACATAAAAACATATATTACCTATAATATATATATATAATGTACGTCAATCAATCAATCAATCGAATGCCCACAGGGGCAGGCACAACGCAGAGCCACTTTTCAAGTTCCTAACAAAGCTCTCTAGTTCCTTTATATAATATTTAGACATATATAAGACAAATTAAGAATATTACATACTTGAATACAGGTTTTCCCTTAAACACTAACTCACTCAACATTTGACCGGAATCAAACTGCGTCTCGAATAAAACTGACCAAAGCACTCCACTATAGGTGTAATGTAACTTAATATAGAAATAGGGTGAAATATTAAAGAAAAAACTAAAGTCAATTTTAGTTATACACGATCTAACAATGTTCATTCTAATTTGAATTCTAAATTTATGGGAATAAGGTAGAAAATGTATGGAGATAAGTATATTTTGAAAAATGTGTTTTGTGGGTACCCACTGAGCGCAGATCCGGTGCGGTAACGCTCAGTTACGCTTGAACTGTCAGCGCGGGCGCACCTCCGACAACAGGTGGCCTATGACAGTCAACTTTTCCACTTCCTTACAATATATTTTTATAAAACTACTAATACTTATAATATGTTTTTTTTTTACATATGATAGCACCCCGCTTGAGCTTAAATTGGGGTGTGTTCCAGGAATGGATGTCACTGCTACTACAATTCCGTAACTGCAACTAGCAATCACATCCACTATGCCGGCCTAGTTGGAACCGGCAACTCACAAGCTGATCCTAAAACGCGACCAAATCTCTATCACGGTCTGTATACTTGTAAGTGGGGGTACTACCCCGGATCGGCAGGCTGGGATTCCGTGCAAGGCCGCCGACTGTTTCCAAACATCATATTTATAATCTATGGCTTAGCAAATGCTGATTGGCGCAATAATGTCGCCTTGCACGGAATCAATCTTATACAAACAAGTAGTGCAGTCTGCAGTCGCTGGCGGGATCACACCTTTAAAGTGGTGGCACTCATCATCATCAGCCAGAAGGCGTCCACTGCTAAACATTAGCCTCCCCCTTAGAACGTCATTTCGAACGACAAGATGCCAGTTGCATCCAACGGTTATTCGTGACTATGTCGTCAGTCCTAGTGGGAGGCTTACCTGGTTCGTGGTCTCCAATCTAGAACCTTCCCCATCGGTTGTCGGTTCTTCGAGCAATGATCCGGGGGCATTTGCCTGGCGTGGCACTACCCCGGGCAAATGACCACCAACTTTAATGCTTGTGAACAAATCCAATAAGCTTGTAATAAAAGTAACGTTAGACATTAAAATGTCCCTAGTCCTATTTACTAAGCAATAAAAATATATAGTTTGCGGTTACGGTTTAGCGGGGATTTGAACGCAGGTGACTTAGGCTGTTAACATAAGACCTTGACCATTAAGCTACCCCACTTGTTAACATAAATTTATAAACATTTTCTTAAGATAATGCAAGTATTGCATGAACAAATTACGATAAGGTTTACAAGTAATCAATTTTCACAAATAAGCTAAGATATACCGTGGATCACAAAAAAATAAACACGCTTCAAATAGTTATAAGGTAATTTTGTACCATGAAAGAGAATTGTGGATGTAAGGGAAGCGAGGGAGTTGTGTCAGGATCGTGGCAAATGGCACTGCTACAATTGAAAACGAGATATTTATAAATCTGATGATAATAAAACGAGGACGAACTAGAAAATTTTTACTACGCTTATGTAAAATTTTGATTGATTGATCTACTATTTTCAGGACTGAAAATACTCGTATTTAGCTCCTATTACTACAACCACATATAGCATTCGAACTCGTGAAACATAGATCAGGAGCCTTTACGAGACAAATATACACACTATATGTGCTTGTAAGGCACACACTCCATTCTAGGTTCCAATCGCGCATTTACACGTTTCCAGCTGTTTAGTGCGAGTAAATAAATCAAGAATTACTTTGTGGTTATAAGACGCTATTCGACAGGTATAGACGGAAATAATTTAGTAATCAGTAATTGTCAGGCCTTGATTCCCACAGGGGTAGGTAAAGGCAACGGTGCGATACTTCCACGATCCTGACACAACTATGTCGCTTCCTTCACATCCGCAATTCTTGCTATACAAGCTCTATCATCTGGAATTATTAGCAATCATTTTTAATAGACTTTTGTACTCATAGTTCTTCACGCACTTGCTTCCTTTCGAATTTAAGGCTTTGTAATTTTAGAATGTCTTCGATTTGATTTAAAAAATTATCTTCTGGGCAACCCATTATTTTTCTTACTTTTCCGCGACATCTGATCTCGATTCGCCTGTTTTAAGCGCAGGGAAATTAAGGCGGGCCGACGTCTAAAAAAACTTAAATTTAGCATAAAAGAGCTGATTGAAAGATATTCTACTTAATGAGTATTCTATAAAGAAACGACGAGCCGAATCTTATAGTTAGACTGCCGATTCGGTCCACAGCTTCCCCCGACATGTGCGGTTATTACGGGATTAAAAAAAATGTAGGAACAAGGTTTCCATCTCATTAGGTCAACTAAATTATCGTGTAAAGCGTGTACAAGTTTTGAATAATACATGTTAGAGGTAGCCTTACCCTCATCGTACTCACGTAGTTGCCTTGAGACAAACCCCTAACTTTACATTAAAAAAATAGAAAAAATATTTATACATTTGGCGAAAGTTACGCCGCGTAACCACAATGTTGCCTAAAAATATTTGAGTGTGAGTGTGAGCCCTTTTTGAACCTTGTTATATGATTCATAAGTTATTTTTAGCTTTTAAAATAAAATATTTATGGAATTCTTTATGGATAGTTTTAATTTGTTTATAAAGTTTTTAATTCTAAATAATAATAAAAACAAGATTTGTAATTTATTTGAAAGTTTTTAAGTCTTTATCCTTGAGCAACACTACTTCTTATTTTTTATTAAACTTCTCTCACAAAAATAAAAATAACTAATAAAGGCGTTTGAAACCACTCACCGGTACCAATGTATCTTTGATAATATACTTTGGTTGTCTTGTTTCTATGATACAAGCACTTTAGTAGTTTAGTATAGAAATGTATAATAAAAATTAATTTAAAAAAATGCGTGGAAAACAAAGGTATCAATATAAGATTAATTTCAACACTTTACGGTTTAATGTCCAACCCTTCCTATGACCTAAATATTTGAGTTGGGTTTTGCTCACAAATACTTTACGTTGTTAGCTTTATTAGTTGAATAGTTGGTTAAGAGTTGGGAGGGGATGAGGGATTTACATGATGAGGAAATGAGGATAACAGTCTAGACACCTGTCACCAAGTTTAGAACTATGTACGTTTGACGACAGGCGTGGCGTAAAGTCCCAGGTTCGATTTGATATTTGATTCATAGCTTTTAGTTAATTAGATTAAATATTTTCGTAGATTTTGCGCGAACATTGATGAATGAATTAGACAAATTCTATGCGGCTTACTATCGCGTTTATTTTGGTTTTGATTTTACAAATCTTATTCCGACGTTTCGAGAGCTTTGCAGCCATCGTGGACACGGAGAGACCACTTGATTTTACAAAGAATTGTAAAATCAAAACCAAAATAAACGCCATAGTAAGCCGCATAAAATTTGTTTAATTCATAGATTAAATATGTTAATTGGATTAAAAGTGTGACTTAGTCGCGTTTCGAAATCAACTTGTAAGTTGCTGGTTTCAACTAGGCCGGCTAGCTAGCTTCCAACTAACTGAATGCTACTTACAGTTATTTAACTGTAAGTAGCAGCTTATCATCAGACAGGGTGTTATCATATGTCGAGTTACAATAAAAAAAGTTATTTATTTTACATTGCTTATACTAAGCACTTTTTATTAAATTGTCCTGTTTCTATGATACAAAAGTGCTTGTATCATAGAAATAGGACGACGAAAGTACATAATATATAAAAAAACAATCAATCAATCAAATTGTCACGCGGTTTTCCCATGGGGATAGGCAGAGACAATAAAGCGCCACTTGCCACGATCCTGAAACAACTCTCTCGCTTCCTTTACATCCACAATTCTCTTCATGCAAGCTCTAAGGTTATGGGCACCAGGCAACCTAAACTCAAAAATACACTGGCAGTATATTGAGATAGTTGTTTGGAACCGGGAACTATTGGTTTGCGTGACCATTTTACCACCACGACGGTACACGCAAATCAGTTACATCAATCAATCAATCAATCAAATTGTCACGCCTTCCTCCCACAGGTAAGAGGCAGAGACAATGGAGCGCCACTTGCCACGATCCTGAAACAGCTCCCTCACTTCCTTCACATTCACAATTCTCTTCATACAAGCTCTATGGTTATAGGCCCTAAGCAACCTAGTTTTACAGATACATACTTAGTAAAATTTATAATAATACAAATAATACTCCTATTGCTTTGATATATGCAATTTTTAACAGTAAATCTAAAAATATGGAATCAAAATGTACAGTTTAAAAAAAGCCGTTGTTTTTTTTACCCACTGAGCTTCCGCCTCTATAAGCATAATAGCCATAATATGTAAACAACATACAAACATGAATTCTACCGTTAAATATAGTTTTTATTTACATCTTGTTATATGGCTTTACAGTATAAATTAGAATCGTTTAACGAGGCAGACCCAGGAGGGAGTTTTTCAACCAAATCGGAGACATCCTCAAGGAAGCTGGGTTGCCTAGTGCCCATAACCATAGAGCTTGTATGAAGAGAACTGTGGATGTAAGGGAAGCGAGGGTGGTGTGTCCGGATCGTGGCAAGTGGCGCTCCATTGTCTCTGCCTATCCGGGAAAAAGGCGTGACAATTTGATTGATTGATTCAGATATTTGATTTCATAACAAATATTTATTCAAAGCAAAATATAAAAACGAATTAGTTCAAATTAAGAGTAGTAGACAGACAGTTGCCCACTGCCCAGTCTGCCAATTTAAAATAGTACCACCACTTCACGCTTGAATGAAGTCTGACCGTGGTGTAGTGGCAGTGCAATGGTTACGCAAACCGAGAGCATGGGTTTAAAACCACTTGCAGGTACCAATGTATCTTTGATGTATGTACTTTGGTTGTCCTGTTTCTATGACACAAGCACTTTAGTAACTTAGTATAGAAATGTAAATAAATAAATAAAAGTTATGTCGCGTTTCAGGTTTAGCTTGAAGACGGTTCTAACTAGGCTGAGATAATGGATGCAACGTTAATTTATTTAACTGTAGTAGCAGACGCCTCCATTCATGGACCACACTCCAGTTTAACTTCAGGCGGAGGGCTGTCGAGCTACAATAAATAGCCTAAAATTATTTCGATTTTTTACATGCAATTTCAAAGGCAACAGATTTCATAATTAAATCGTACAACCTGAAAATTCAATTTGCATGCAAATTTTAATTGATACAGCATTCGGATTTCAGTTTATTCATACAAATACATGTTTGGGCAATATTTTACAAAACGTAATTCGAAATTTTCCATACCAATTATTTTTTTCATATTTTAATTATAGTATTGTTGTTTGTTCAGTGTTTATCATACCTGCAAACCCAACCTAGTGTAGCGACCGCTACATGCTACCGCTAGATGGCGTTGCATTGCGCGTCCAATATCTCGCAAACGATTTACCGACCAAGTAATCAATATATATGCGCTCCGACGATCCGACGTCACAAGTTAAGCCCTGTACGCAACACCTGTACAGCTGGGAGTACTCCTTTACTTTTCTAACATAGTGGAATAATGCTCCGCTAGTATAGGTGGGTATAAATAGGTTAGGTATAGATTTGTTTACTTATAGGTAGACTATGGAGTTACCGACATAGCTCGTAGGGTTTACGAGCTTAAGTGGCAATGGGCTGGTCAGATCGCTCGAAGAACCGACAATCAATGGGCAAGAAAGGTTCTAGAGTAGAGACCACGAACCAGAAGACGCAGCGTAGGTAAGCCTCCTACCAGGTGGATTGACGACATAGTGAACGGCTAACCGGTGGATGCAACTGGCATCTTGTCGTTCGGAATGGCGTTCTAAGGGGGAAGCCTTCTGGCTGATGATGATGCTAATGAGACTATAGATTTCTACCTATGCGGTGACCGTGGTGTAGTGGTAGTGCAACGTGAGAAGAAAAAGGTTGTGTAAAGACCTCGATTACTATTCTTTCTTACACTTTTTCCCCAATAATCTATTGTTATAATTTAAAAAAAAGACAATGAAAATCTACATTAAAAACTTCCTATTTCATTAACTAATAATAAATAATAATAGGTTGTTTTTCTAACCGCTCCGGTTTACTTTGTCACACTTACACTGATTAAATATTCATCGGTAACAACTGACGGAACTAAACGCAACTTATAGAAAGAAAAAGTAATTTCTTTTATATGCGTTCAACAAAAAAAACCGAACAATATTCGTTCGCTACTGTATTTCGTCGCATGCGCCTGCGCACGCAACGTTACATCACACAAGTGTAGCCACGATTTATTGATTTTAAAATAAAACGTAATCGAAAAAGTCGTCAAAGTGGGACTGGGCAATGTCCACTACTGAGTGGATTTCAGATTGCGAAAGAAATCGCTCTAGATCCAAATATAGATGGCGAGATAACATAGACACGTACAATAAGAAAAAAGAGAGGGATGCCTTTGCAGTTTGCACAGCAGTAAGACAAATAAATAGGCTTTTAATAAATAATAATAAAAAAGAGATGGATATTTGCTTCGGGTCTGGTTATCAAAGAGTGGTAGGTAGTGGTACCCAGTCAGCCGATCTGGGGTAGTACCACCACTTACAAGTATACAGACCGTGAAGTGATTTGGTCACGTTTCGGGATCAGCTTGTAAGTTGCCGGTTCCATCTAGGCCGGCATAGTGGATGTGATTGCTACTCACAGTTATTGAATTGTAGTAGCAGTGACATTCATTCATGGACCACACTTCGGCTTAATATCATGCGGGGTGCTGTCATATGTCGAGTCACAATAAAAAAAAACTGTAACCCGTAGGATTCTCAAGCTGAAGTGGCAATGGGCTGGCCACATCGCTCGAAGAACCGACAACCGATGGGGAAGAAAGGTTCTAAAGTGGAGACCACGAACCTGACGACATAGTGAAAGTCACGGGTAACTGGTGGATGCAGCTGGCATCTTGTCGTTTGGAATGGCGTTCTAAGGGGGAGGTCTATGTTCAGCAGTGGACGCCTTCTGGCTGATGATGATGAACGCACTGAACCTTTTAGTGTGACTACTAATTTAGTCGGATGTATCCTGTGTAATTTCGAACTGATGGTCGTAATAGTTGCGTTGTAACCGGTAGCTTGCCACGCGCATACTAACGAACGAAAGTAGTCGTAATTCCTCTACGAATGACATATTGACAACAGTTATTGAAACTTAAATACTAGATTATATGTATTTCTTTCTGAGTATTATAATTTAGGTATATTAATATAAATTTTCCCTTTTTATCGCTTACGCTGTTATTATGTAGTACTTTATAATAATTATAATATAGGGTTGCCTTATTATGCCGGTAAAAGATGTAGTTGTAATTTTAGGTTTATTTATTATTATTGTGACACGAAATTTGACCTTGACCCGCCTGATGATAAGCAAGAGGAGGTCCAAGAGTGACGACTGAAACAAACCGAGTCAGTTCACGACTGCCTCAGTCGCTGTCACTATGCCGGCCAAAGGTGCTTCTTCACGCATCGCTTGAAGGATCCAAGGTTATAGGATGGAGAGCACACATTGGCTGGCAAAGCATTGTTGATTGTTCTAAGAAGAAACAACGCGCTAAACCTTAAAATTTGACTGTCAATTCGGTCGACAGAATATGGATGCTTTAATCGATCAAATCAAAGAAAATAGAGCGTCACCAAAACTCCCTCGCTTCTCTCACATCCACATTTCTCTTCATATAAGCTCTAGGTTATGAGCACTAGGCAACCCAGCTTTTTTGAGTTTGTTTCGATTTGGTCGGAAAACCACCTCCAATATCTTCCACCGACAAATATACGAGTATAATAATATTATAATAAATATTACATTTTTTTATTTTTTTTATTGTGACTCGACATATGACAGCACCCCGCTTGGTGTTAGGCTGGAGTGTGGTCCTTGAATGGATGTCACTGCCACTACAATTCAATAACTGTGAGTAGCAATCACATCCACTATGCCGGCCTAGTTGGAACCGGCAACTTACATCCCGAAACGCGACCATATCACTTCACGGTCTGTATACTTGTAAGTGGTGGTACTACTCCGGTTCGGCAGACTGGGTAACACTGCCTACCACTCTTTTATAACCAGACCCGAAGCAAATATCTCTTTTTTTATATATATTTATTATTTTTATATATATTATTATATTTAAATTATTAAACAAGGCAGGCCCAGGAGGGTGTTTCTCGACAAAATCGGAGACATCCTTAAGAAAGCTAGGTTGCCTAGTGCCCATAACCATAGAGCGAGAGAGTTGTGTCAGGATCGTGGCAAGTGGCGCTCCATTGTCTCTGCCTATCCTTGTGGGAAGAAGGCGTGACAATTTGATTGATTATGATTATAATATTTTCTAATAATAAGGAAAAGATATTTGCTTCGGGTCCAAATGTTAAGAGTGGTAAAAATTTACAATACTCGTAAATATTCCCATCGAGTACTTTATAATTGGTCTCCCAGAAATATATAATAAAAAAACATAGGGCCGAATTGTATAGTTCTCCCTTTTGGGAAGTCGGTTAAAAAATGCCACGTCACCTTCTCGAATCTTCTGGAAAAGGAAACAGTGGAATCCATACAAAGGCTCCACCATATATCCTTTCAAAATATAAGCATACATGATAAAAACGACCTCATTTTCAAGCATTAATATTAGATGCCCGGTCAGGTCAGGGTTGGGCTAAATAAACAACTCAACACTTGGCTATTTACAATCAAAACACAGTAGAAAAAAAATATTTTATATTTTTTAAGGCGATCGTGGTGTAGTGGCAGTGCAATGGTTACGCAAACCGAGATCACGGGTTCAAAACCACTTGCTGTTACCAATGTATCTTTGATTTATATACTTTCGTAGTCATGTTTCTCTATAATACAAGCACTTTAGTAGCTTAGTATAGAAATGAAAAAATAAATAAAAAAAAAAACAATATTTAATGAGGTTTCATTTACAATAACTTCTTTATCGTTACTCTAATAAGAAAAAAAAATGCATTTTCGGCATTTCAATGAACTCAATGAATTCTATGAACGACTCTTCTATAAAACAGTTGTATACTGTCATAGGAGTTATTATACTAGGCGGGGGAAGCATCCGCATGATGTCGACCGAATCGGCAGTCGAACTAAAAAGTTCGATGCTTTTTTTCTTTCTAGAACAATCGACAAGTAGAATGCTTTGCAAGCCCATGTGTTATCTCCATCCTATAACCTTGGATACTTCAAGCGATGCGTGAAGAAGCTTCTTTGGCCGGCATAGTGACAGTAACTGAGGCAGCCGTGAACTAACTCGGTTTTTTCGTCACTCTTGGACCTCCTCTTGCTTATTATTATTTTCATCAGAACATCTACAATAAACCGGTTTGAACTATTAGTTTTAGATCAAATTAGATTAGATCAAACTATTTTTATTTTGATCAGTAAATAAATTTATTTAGTCATACATACACATCCGAAATTCAATAGTAAACCATACTGTGTATTAGGCAATTCAGATTGTCGGACCGAATTCGCCAACTCGGTTTGTAAGCCGATTTGAATTGAATTCATCAATTCGGTTTGCGAATCGGGTTATTCATATTTATAAATCGTACTAACTCGGTTTGAAAAATTCGACATCCTCCCATCTTTGAATGTCACCTCCATTCAAGGACCGCACTCCAACTTAATATCAGGCGGGGTGCTGTACCTGTTACGCATACAGTTATTGACCTGTTTGGTTCAGACACACGCATATAATATGCGATTAATAGTGCGTCAAGTTATTACACTTGTGTGTTATACAGTGTGACGAGTAACAACTATCTTATTATGTAAAGTAGGTAAATAAATAAGCCGTTACTTTTTTTTAAATTGAGCCTTCTTTTTAAGGCAAAACGGCTTTTGGTGTCTCACCAGCGGGGTTAGGTTGGGCAAGTTAATACGATTATCATCTCTCGTCGGTTCATCATTATCTCTATTGATGATAATGATGAAACGTGTCGCCGCACAGACGATATTCGTCACAACGACTAATAGACTCATATTAGTGGATTCAGCCTAGCTTTTATTATTTTGACAATCGTCGACGAGAGACGATAATCGTTTTAACCTTGCTCAACCCAACCCCGCTGCTGGGGGCCTACCGCGCAACTGTAAGTATACAGACCGTGAAGTGATTTGGTCGCGTTTCGGGATCAGCTTGTAAGTTGAGGGTTTCAACTATGCTGGCATAAGGGATGTGATTGCTGCTTACAATTATTGAATTGTAGAAGCAGTGATATCCATTCATGGACCACACTCCAGCTTAACATTAAGCGGGGTGCTGTCATATGTCGAGCCACAATAAAAAAACTTCAATGAAAATGAAATTCATTACCATTTGTCAAAAAGTTACGCGGTCGTTGTTAGTGTCAAAAATAACTTTTATTCATTCAGACAAATAATGAAAATGAACATCGATTCTCAGTATGTTGCACAAGCGTAATTTTAAAGCTCATTAATGGAGTTCAACTGTCAAAACGATGCACATTGTCATTGTCATGGAGTTACGCGGTCGGCCCGATGAATCAAAATTTAATTATTTTAGAAAACATATAAGTCAAAAGAACATATTTATTAGCATATATTTATTTTTTATTGAGACGCTACATACCACATAGAAAACAAGAAAAGTCTAAAAGCATTTAAGACTAAAAACCGATTGATTTAAGGCTGCCTCAGTCGCCGTCAGTATGCGTGCTAATGGTGAACCAAGGTTATAGTCGTATGATAACTTCTTTATCTTGTTATACAAATGCGAATAACGAAGGACGAAGCTTCTTGCCTATAAAGGTGGTCAGGATGATGTATTGATGATACACAATTTGATAAGCAACATTATTTATTTATTTATAGGCATACATGACAGGACACAATCGTTACATTAAATTTATTTACACAAAATGACAATTATGACCTAGATTGTGGTGGCAACAGCAAAACAAAAAATTAAAATCTCTTAAAACATAAAATACAAATTACTAATAAAGTCTATACAAATACATTCAAATAATTATAATGACTACATTTAAATAATAAAATAAAATAATGTCATATAAAATTCTAAAACAATTTATTGACAATAAGCCCGTCGGCCCCTGCGCAGCAACCATGACGTATTGCTTGGCATTGACATTTATTATATTTTTTAATCTTTGTCTTATAATATTAGATAATAAATATAGATTAACAAAAGGAATTTATAAATCTCATGTGAATGGATGCGTTAAACGAGGCAGGCCCAGCAGGGTGTTGTCTGACCAAATCGGAAACATCCTTAAGAAAGATGGGATGCCTAGTGCCTATAGCTTGTTTGACAATTAGGTACGGTTAATAAAAATAATAGTATTTATTAATACATAATTTATTTAAAAGTATAATCCAGTTTAGAATTGTGTATCATTTAGCAACGAGATATTTCTGAGAAATTTAATAGGTCAAATTCGTGCTCACTCCATTTAGAGATACGCCAAAGGTTTAATGCAGTCAAGGCAACAAAATACCTTTGTTATTATCCATTTAATATATTTAAATCATATTAAATATATTAAATAGGAAAAAGCAATCAATCGTCATCGAATACATATCATATTCACAATCAAAGGAGTCCGTGGTGTAGTGGTAGTGCAATGGTTACACAAACCGAGAGCACGGGTTCAAAAACCACTCACGTGATATATGTACTTTGGTTGTCCTGTTTCTATGATACAAGCACTTTAGTAGCTTAGTATAGAAATGTAAAAAAATCCTCTTCAGAAAAGTGTATGGATGAGCCGGTATTTTATTGGCCAGTAGGTATATATTATATAAGTACTATGGTCGCCCAGTTTCTATGATCTAGCACCTTCCTCAAACGCACAGAAATATTGTTAACAATAAGTTCACCTGGTAAATTAAAAGTTTGAGCAAAAGGTTGGTTTTAATCCAAATTGAGTTGAGGCTTTTATGCTTTGACGTGTTACTAAACTTTAAATTAATTTCATGTCATTTTGTTATTAATTACAAAAGTCGATATTGCATTTTGCAATATTAATTGGTTTTCCTTAAGCTTCTTTGAATAAGTCGGGGCTTAGTATTACGTGGGTTGTATGAGAAAAACGATACAAAATTACATGAAGAAATTAAAAAAAAAAAAATAATAATAACTAAAATGTCATGCCCTTATTTCCACAGAAATAAAAACTCATAACTTCCAATCGTAACTGTTCATTAAGATAAATTAGTCTAGGAAAATATTCTTAATAGGAGCGATAGCGTGAAGAAGCACCTTCGGCAGGCATAGTGACGACGACTGAGAAAACCGTAACTAAATCGATTGTTTCAGTCCTCGGAGCTTCGGGATTTACCCTTGCCACCAGGAAAGTCCACGTCAGATGTCGCGTCTGAACGAAAAAAAAACCAGACAAACTTAGATTGCATTTAACCTATATTATAAATATCAATCAATCTATCAAATTGTCACGCTTTTTTTTCCACAGGGATAGGCAGTGCCAACAGAGCGCCACTTGCCACGATCCTGACACAACCCCCTCGCTTCCTTCACATTCACAATTCTCTTTATACAAGCTCTATGGTTATGGGCAGTATTATAAATATTCGTATATATAAAATTAATTTCTCGCAATAAATAGGATTTTCAATAATGCTCTTGAAAATATAAATTGTAATTAAGCCAAGGTCATCTATTCTAAAGCTAACTTTTCTGTTTATTAGGCCTTTAAACATGATTATAGCTTGTCTAACTATAAATGACGCGCACTTTATTAGTTTATTTAAATGTGTGAATACAAATATTACTAACTATACTATTACACATCATCAGCGTGCTCCTCCTTTTGTGTCTAACCAGCAACTAAATAACCAATTACAATTGCATTTTCGATGTGTTTTGTCCATATTTTATATTTGCTCGTGTGAGCAAATATAAATCCAGTGGAGGGACGCGTCATTTCTGCTTAGACAGACTAAACATTCGTTTTAATAGAAACTTATATAAGTTTAAAGGCTTAATAAACAGGCACGATTCTCGAAGAGTTAGCTTTAGAATGATGACCTTGGCTTAATTTATATTTTCAAGAGCAATTCAAAAGCCTATTGCGAGAAATAAATTATCCTCCAAATTATAAATTTCTACAGAAATTAACTTGTCTAGACATAATATGAATAAGTATTGATGAATTTTGACGACAGGCCACACATATCATTTTGTTACGTGTAAACTTCCGGGTTAGATTCCCGGTTCCAGCAAATATTTGTTTCATAGCTTTTAATCGTAATATTTATTAATTATATTAAATATTGCAAATATTTGTTAATAAAAAAAGAGGCGAATATTTGCTTTGGGTCTGCTGATCCGGGGTAGTACCACCACTTACAAATATACAGACTGTGAAGTGATTCAGTCGCGTTTCGGGATCAGCCTGTAAGGTAATTTTTATTTTATTTTATTTTTATATTTCTATACTAAGCTACTTAGTGCTTGTATCATAAAAGATACATTTGTACCGGTGGGAGGTTTCGAACCCGTGTTCTCGGTTTGTATAACCATTGCACTGCCACTACACCACGGTCGCCTTAATCTTAATAATAAATATAAATGTATAAAATAAAAATAGTCTATCAATCGAGGTGGCCGCACAGTCACGCTGTCTCTTTCTAGTAAGAGCTCAATTTTGTGAGACTATTGCTCTGTCCATTCTGTATGTTTATGTCGGATTCCTAAGAAACTCTCCGAATTAAATTTTAATAACAATTTAATATCGTCGTTTAATAATTAGTTCAGACATTATCCACTTTAATTATTATTAAAGTAGTGTATGTATTTTATAATAATAACTCATTTATATGCAACAATAATTAAATCAACTATTACATAGACAATTATGTAATTAACTGATTGACAGGTGGTTACGATTCAAATTGATCATTTGACAAGATAAGTAGTACGATTTGGGTTATGGACTTCGGCAATCTTCGTGTTTCGGAATTAATACGAACATTAAATAAGAGGTAGTCAGTGGTGCCCAGCGTCGATCCGGGGTAGTACCACCTCTTTCTAGTAGTGAAGTGACTTAGTCGCATTTTGTGATCAGCTTGTAAGTTGCCGGGTCTAACTTGGCTGGCATAGTGGATATGACTGCTGCTTTTAACTGTAAGCAGCAGTCTCTTCCACTCCAGCTTAATATCAGGTGAGGTACTGTCCTATGTCGAGTCGACTAATTGATTAATATTAAAAGATTAAGTACAAAATAAACATTTACAACTTTAAATTTCACTTGTCAAATGTTTGGCAAAGAAACGACGCTAAAGATTAAAGACCCACAGTCTTTCCTATACTTCAGTAAGCTATAGTTTGCGAATGATTATTTTCAGATAGACAATCAAAGCTACAGATAAACAGACGACTCTGTTTTATATCTATCTATATCAAAGAATGGTATAGACGGAAGATACTCATCACAGTCTTTTGTGTTAATACAAAGCCTCGTTCAAAAATGCTTATTACAAAGATAACGTTTTAATTGACTTTTTTGAATCATCGTTAAATGCTATTAAATGGTTTAATTATGATAAAGCGATTAATGTTTCTTCATGGATTTAATCTGTATCTAATACCCTTTTATGTTTTAGTAAAAGGCAAAAGGACGGCATAATGACGGCGACTGTGGCAACCGTTAAGTGAGATGTATCAGTCGTCGGCACTTTTGGACCACCATCATCATCATCATTTAAGTTGAGTTCAGATGTTAAGCCTTAATAAAAAATGGTATATTTATGTTTTTTTTTATTGTGACTCAACATATTACAGCACTCCGCTTGTTGTTAAGCCGAAGTGTGGTCCATGAATGAATGCCACTGCCACTACAATTCAATAACTGTGAGTAACAATCACATCCACTATGCCAGCTTAGATGGAATCGGCAACTTACAAGCTGATCCCGAAACGTGACCAAATCACTTCACGGTCTGTACACTTGTAAGTGGTGGTACTACCCCGGATCGGCAGACTGGGTACCACTGCCTACCAGTCTTCGATAACCAGACCCGAAGCAAATATCCATCTCTTTTATTTATGACTGTATAAAATGTATTTGTTGTATTGAGGATAGAATCAGGATAGTGGAAAGTGGCGCTAAAATAAAACTTAGTTAAATTACTTTGATTACCATTATTAGAATTAACGCTGTAGAAATGCGGTCGTTAAGGAATGTATGTGGAGTGACGATAGCGGATACAATGAGGAACAAGACAGTGCGCGATGGATGTGGTTTGAAAAAAGATTTAGTGACAAGAATTAACAAGGGAATACTCCAATTATTTGGGCACATAGAAATGATGAGTGAAAGAAGATTGACGAAAGGAATTTATAAATCTGATGTTGATTGATGCGTTAAACGAGGCAGACCCAGGATGGTGTTTTCTGAACAAATCGGAGATATCCTCAAGAAAGCTGGGTTGCCTAGTGCCCATAATTGTAGAGCTTGTGTATGAGAGAGAAGCATGGGAGTTGTGTCATAATCATGACAAGTGGCGCTCCATTGATTGATTAGTTGATATTTTATTGGTGGTTTTAATAGTCTAAATACGTCTTTATTTTTTAGGTATAGCCGCTACAAATGAATGGTATTATCTACTTAAATATTAAAGTTAATGTAGCAAAAAATAAAAAGTTATTTAACGGCAAAAGCTTTTAAAGGGACATGTGGTACTGAAGCTAAATAACTTAAGTTTTTAATAGACTATTCTTAAGTTTTAAAAAGTTGTCGGGATAACTTCAAGTTCACCACTTAAACTGCTTTTTCATACAATGTAGGTACTATAAATAATATATTTTATTCTCTTGGAATCTTCTTGTAAATTGGATTTAAAAAATAAATGTAAATAGTTAAATAAATGAAAGTCTTCATAATTTATCTAATTTAATCTGGAGGCCGGCATACCGGATGTGACTCTATTAATGGATCGCACTCCTAGAACTAAATTATTAGATTAATTTTTGCTCGAAGAACTGATAACCGTGGGGGAAGCAAGGTTTTCAAGTGGAGACCACGAGCCGGAAGACGCAGCGTACATACAAGGTGGACTGAGGACATAGTGAGAGTCACGAATACGAGTAACCGGTGGATGCAACTGGCACCTTGTCGTTCGGAATGGCGTTCTATGGGGAAGGCGTATGTTCAGCAGTGGACGTCAGCAGCTTAGGGCGAGCAATCTCTGCGTTATGAACAAAACGTGTTTTAGGCGAAATAAGGCTGAGATTTGCACATCACTCTTGAGCGTGCGATGTTTTTCATACGTATAATTTAGCTTGTATAACATTTTGTCAATTTTTAGAAAACCGTGTACCAAATTAAATATCTAGCCAATTAAGTGTCCAATTTTGTAATTGACTATTCATATTTACGAAAAAAATTTATGGTTATCGCTTAAAAATCCGAGAAATCAAAAACCATTTTTGTGATAAAGTTGCATATATATTTTTTTCTGAAACTATAAAGTATTTGTAAATATTGTTCGATGAAGTGTTTTTTTGAGTATTTCTTCTTTAGTTATAGAGTTAATAACATTTCAAGAAGTATAGTTATTTGATCGTCAAAAGTACCTCAAAATAGGATATCGTCAAAGAATTCTGCCTTGACATCAGGCAGGGTACCGTCATAAGTAGAGCCATTTAAAACAAAAAACATTACTTAATCAAATCTCAATCGACTAGTGACCCTGTTCGTAGTTTTTTATTCACCGCCATTTTTTTATCGTTGAAAAAAGCGGCAGTCAAGTGTGTAACTGTCAAGGTTGCCACTTGTGTGAAAAAACAACTACGGTTCAAGTGGCAAGTTAACTTTAATATAGAACAAGTATTTAAAACTTTTTTTTAATTGACAAGCTTGACGTAAAAACCACAATGCTTCCCATGACCCGGGGGAGTACCACCACTAATAAGTGTACAGACCGTGAAGAGACTCAGTTGTGTTTCGAAATCAACTTGAAAGGCTTTTTTGAATTAGGCCGGTATAGGGCATACGACTGTTACTTGCGGTTATTCAACTGTAGACATTGTAGTAGCCGTTGAATGTACAGACCGTCAGACGTTTTGGGATTAGCTCGTATTCACTATGCCAACTAGGCCGACATAGTGAAAACGACTGCTACTTGTAGTTATACAACTCTAGTCGCCCCCATTTATGGACCGCTCTCCAGTTTAGGCAAACCATTGCCACAGTATATCGACAGTGAGGCGACCGTGGTGTAGTGGCAGTGCAATGGTTACGCAAACCGAGAGCACGAGTTTGAGACCACCCATCGGTACCAATGTATCTTTGATATATTAGTATGTATTTTGGTTGTCCTGTTTCTATGATCAAGCACTTAAGTAGCTTAGTATAGAAATGTAATTAAAAAAATTAAATAATATGTTATGTACTATGAGTATATGCAAGTGCCAGTCGCAACACGTCTTCAAGTCACACCAGTCCGTTACGTGTAAGTCCCGGGTTCGATTCCCGATCGGAGCAAATAATTAATAAATAATAGCTTTTATTTGTTATATTTAATAATTTAAACATTTTTAATAAAAAAGAGACATTTGCTCCGGGCCTGGTTGTTAGGTGACCTGTAGAGTGGTAGGTAGCGGTGCCTAATTTGCCGATCCGGGATATTACCTACCACCACTTACAACTATACAGACCGTGTAGTCGCGTTTCTGAATCAGCCCGTACCACCATTTCTTATAGCATTATTATTTTAATCGTCAAATGTCAATTCGATGCTTATTTAAATAAAACTATTGGCAGTTTTGTGACGTCACTGTCATAAATAGTAATTATTTTAGTAATTATTATATACATTACAAAAGATAATATTAGTTTTTATTATTTAAATGCAGCAGCAATATGTTTCTAAACGTGAAATCTATGCGAATGTACAAATTAATTCATAATTTATTTATTATTTGAAGGAATAAAACAAAGTTGCAAAAAAGAGGTGGTGATACGAAATTAAGTTAACAAGATGTTTGTACGTCAA
Organism: Tinea trinotella; assembly: GCA_905220615.1. Lineage (NCBI taxonomy): Eukaryota > Metazoa > Arthropoda > Insecta > Lepidoptera > Tineidae > Tinea > Tinea trinotella. Next base: position 12,917,288 of record HG992312.1, read on the forward strand.
ATATGATTATTTTGAAACAAGCTTATTTTGAAAAGTTGGTGGTGCTTGTAAAAACAAAGCGTTTAAACAGTTGAGCGATACCTTATTATTATTAGAACAGTTAACAACTTGTATGCACAACTTTCTTCTGTTACGTATTAAAAAATATATACAATTTTGAAACATAACATGTTACCAAGCATGAAAACCTTACCTGTTTCACTGTGGAATTATTATTATTATTTTTAGGTACTTGTTAAGTTACTTTGTCAATGTGAAATATTACTTAACCGTATTATATACATTATTATATATTTTTTTTATTGTGACACGTCATCGGACCTCGACTCGCCTGGTTATAAGCAAGAGGAGGTCCAAGAGTGACGACGACTGGAATAACCGAGTCAGTTCCCGGCTGCCCCAGCCGCCGCCACTATGCCGGCCTAAGGTGCTTCTTCACGCATCGCTTGAATTCTATAATAATTAACTATTGTGTATAAAGGTGACCGTGGTGTAGTGGCAGTGCAATGTAAAGTAAGCAAACCGAAGAGCACGAGTTCGAGACCACCCCTCGATACAAATGTATCTTTGATATATATGTACTTTTTGGTTGTCCTGTTTCTATGATACAAGCACTTTAGTAGCTTAGTATAGAAAAGAAAATTTAAAAAAAATACATACAGATAGTTATTACAGATATTATGAGGAATAGCACAGTGCGCGATAGATGTGGTTTGAAGGAAGATGTAGTAAAAACGATTGACAAAGAAACGCTTTGATAGTTTTTGGGCGCATGGAAACGACGAGTGAAAGAAGTGCGTTAAACGTGGCAGATTCAGGAGGGTGTCTTCAGGCCGAATTGGACACATCCTCAAGAAAGTTAGGTTGCCTAGTGCCCATAACCGTAGACATTATATGAAGAGAATTACAGATGTGAGGGAAGCGAGGGAGTTGTGTCAGGATCGTACCACCACTTTTAAGTGTGCAAACTGTGAATGGATGCGACTGGTACGTGCAACAGCACTGGCGCATAGATTTGTATCTTTTTTAAAACTTAGACTTCAATGTAAAGCAACCGTGACATCTCGATGTCAGGAAATTCACGCAAATTGTATCGACCTCACCAATTTGGCGCGCCTTACTTTGGAAGAAATGCGATTAGCCGAAACACATATTTTACGAAGATCTCAAGCTTCGTCGTTTCTGGATGAAATCCTCTCTTTACAAACTGGCCAAGTACTTTCACGGCACAGCAAGCTCATCACTTTATCACCCAATATGCTTAATGATGGTTTGCTACACGTAGGAGGTCGAATAGTTGCAGCGGAAGACGTCCCAGAAGAGTTAAAGTCTCCAATATTGCTGCACGGCAAAGACATAATCACACGGTTAATGATCCAGTTTTACCACGAAAAGTCAGCTCATGCAAGCAACGAGCGTGTGATTAATATAATAAAAGAAAAATATTATATTTTAAAGTTGCGCAGCACAATCCGCACTATCGTCCGTAGCTGCGCATTCGGGATCAGCTTGAATGTTGGCGGTTCCACCTAAGCGACTACAATGGATGCGACTGCAACTTGCAGTTATAACCTGTAGTAGCAGTCGCCTGCAGTCATATACAGCACTCCAGCCTAATATCATATATAGGTAAAAAAATATAGTTAACATTATTATTATCAAAACTTCATTGTATTTTTGCAACATATAATAGAAAAACTATTTTCAACTCCCTCCCTCAAATAACCTTAACAATGTCAACGAAAGTGACAAAAAATAATAAGCTACACGTGTACAGTATAAAATAATAATATGGTTCACTTTGATGGCCATAAACTACACACGGATAGACTCCACTAATAAGCAAAGCTAATTTAAATTGGCTACTTTCTTAATTACAAGGACGCCCTGTAGGTCAATCAAATAAATAAGAGGAAAAAGTATTTAACTATAACTTGATCTCTAAATTACCATGAATAGACCCTAGACCTAGACAATGATGATTTTGGCTTTTGCATCGTATTTCGATACCATATTCGTTTTATTTATATTCGTTTCGTCTATACTAAGCTAACAAAAGTTCTTGTAATTATCATAAAAACAGAACGACAAAAGAACTTTTGTCAAAGATACATTGGTATCGGCAAGTGGTCTTGAACCAGGCGCTATTGGTGGTTTATGTTACCATTACTGTTAAACCAGTTGCCTTAAAATTACGAAACCAATTAAGGCGACCGTGGTGTAGTAGTAGTGCAATGGTTACACAAACCGAGAGCACGGGTTCAAAACCACGTGATGGTATTAATGTATCTTTAATATATGTACTTTGGTTGTTCTGTTTCTATGATACGTGTACTTTAGTAGCTTAGTATAGAAATGGAATAAAAAAAATTATTGAATTGCCACAGGAGCCTCTAGTTTTATATGTTCTATGTTGGCGACAAACAAGCATTTTCATGACAAATAAACGAGCAAAAAACTTTTACGTAGCAACTAATAAAGTCACAAAAACTTTGTTAATAAAAATGTCGGCATTAACCACAATTACTCTCGTATATAATTTTATAAAAAGTTAAGAGCTAATATGGATGGTGATTCTGTAATAAATAGCTGTTTGTATATATTTCATTTGTGACTCGACATATGTTACATACATATGTTAAGCTGGAGTGTGGTCCATGAATGGATGTCACTGCTACTACAATTCAATAACTGTAAGTAGAAATCACAGCCACTATGTCGGCCTAATTGGAACCGGCAACTTACAAGCTGCTCCCGAAACGCGACTAAATGACTTCACGGTCTGTATACTTGTATACAGACTGCGCAACTCAAAAGCTCTCTTCTGCCGGAAATTATATTGGCTATTGATTTCATTACCACTAGATAACGGTCGTCTTAATGATATTGTGAAATTATCTGCCAAGATACGAGTATCTATAACTATACAATTTTTAAATAGTCGTTTTTTTTTATTGTGACGCGACATATGACAGCACCCCGCTTGATGTTAAGCCGAAGTGTGGTCCATGAATGGATGCCACTGCTACTACAATTTAATAACTGTGAGCTACATCCACTATGCCGGCCTAGATGGAACCGGCAACTTACAAGCTGATCCCGAAATGTGACCAAATCACTTTACGGTCTGTATACCTGTAAGTGGTGGTACTACCCCGGATCGGCAGACTGGGTACCACTGCCTACTACTCTTTGAGAAATGTGAAATGTAAAGTCGTGATGTTATTCGAGAATTTAAAATGTAATTACCTTTCTGAATCCATGGTGCAAGTCATCAGTCACTTATCCAGTTTGACTTCTGTTGTTTAACTGCAAATAATAAAAAAAACATTAATTTATCAATCAATCAAAATTGCCTTTTTCCAATGGGGATGATTGTCTTAATAGAGCGCCACTTGCCACGATCCAGACACAACTTCCTCGCTTTCTTCACATTCACAATTCTATTCATACAAGCTCTAAGGTTATGGGCCTAACCTAGCTTTCTTGAGGATGTCTCCGATTTGATCGGAAAATACTCTCCCGGGCCTGCCTTGTTTAACGCATCCCTCCATATCAGATTTATAAATTGCTTTCGTCAATCTACTTTCACTCATCCTTTACATAACATTAATATTCGACGACAGGCGTGGACGAACGGTTTAGCGACTGGTTTGTTGCGCATAAAGTCCCGGGTTCGATCCCCGGTCGGAGCAAATATTTGTTTCATAGCTTTTATTTGTAATATTTAATAGTATTAAATATTGCAAATATTTGTTAATAAAAAAAAAGAGATGGATATTTGCTTCGGGTCTGGTTATCAAAGAGTGGTAGGCAGTGGTACCCAGTCTGCCGATCCGGGGTAGTACCACCACTTACAAGTATACAGACCGTGAAGTGATTTGGTCACGTTTCGGGATCAGCTTGTAAGTTGCCGGTTCCATCTGGGCCGGCATAGTGGATGTGATTGCTACTTACAGTTATTGAATTGTAGTAGCAGTGACATTCATTCATGGACCACACTTTGGCTTAACATCAAGCGGGGTGCTGTCATATGTCGAGTCTCAATAATAGTATAAAATAAAATACAACATACAAATTAGAGTTAATGTAGGTATGAAGAGAATTGAAGGGAAGAGAAGTTTTTTTTAGTCGTCGGCTCTCCTGGACCTTCCCTTGCTGACAACCAGGTAAGTTATGGTCAACTATGCGCAACTAAGTCACTTCTCGGTCTGCACACTTGTAAGTGGTGGTACTACTCTGCCTTTTTTATGTGAGGCGACATATTTGACAGCACCTTGCTTGATGTTAAGTTGGTGTCATAAGTCATGGACCGCACTTCAGTTTAATTTACAATTTTCAAACTCCATTACAATTCAATAACTGTAAGTAGCAGTCACATCCACTATGCCGGCCTAGTTAACTTCACGGTTTGTATACTTTTAAGTGGTGGTACCACCCCGAATCGGCAGACTAGGCACCACTGCTACTACTCTTTGATAACCAGACTCGGAGCAAATATCCAACAAATTGGTTTTTTATTAACCAATATTTAATATAATTATTAAAATATTACAAATAAAAGCTATTAAAGAAATATTTGCTCCGACCGGGAATCAAACCCGGGACTTAACGCGTAACAAACTGGTGTGCTAACAAATCGGCCACGCCGTCGTCTAATGTCTACCACTCTTATTAAAAAAGGGAGAAAATTGTCAGTATCGTGGTAATTAGCGCTCTGTTGTGGCACTTTAATGAAAAGGAGGTTCCCAAATAGTCGCGTATGCTTTTTTAGACTAGAAGCCTTCATTAGCAACTTTTAAAGCAATAATCGTTGAGTAACCCACACTAAGTCCTAAATACAGTCCTAAATATAGTCTAGTAAGGTTAACTTAGAGGATTTATTGAGAACTTTTGTTGCATACAGTAACATGCATGACCTTAGTACAGTCGTGACTGGACGCCCGCGCATAAAGGACGTGTTTTTCAACGAAGACTTAACTTTTATTTTACGTCATATTTTACATATATCATATTTTTTATAAATATTTTCATTATTGCATCCTATATCTGTTCACAACCCATATCGAGAAGGAATGTAGTTATATCCACAGTATATTTACCTTGAATACATAAAATTGTTTTTATTTCGTATAAAAAAGTTGTGATAAATTCGGGCCATAGTTTCTTTAACTAAAATCACAATAACTTGCGGTTAAAGTAACCAGTCAAGTCATTGGTTGATCGTTATTATTTATTTAACTTAATTACATTTCCCAAGATTTATTTTCAACAGCAACCCTAATCGGGTTGACGACAGGCGTGGACGAACGGTTTAGCGACTGGTTTGTTGCGCGTAAAGTCCCGGGTCCGATCCCCAGTCGGAGCAAATATTTGTTTCATACCTTTTATTTGTAATATTTAATAATAATTAATATTGCAAATATTTGTTATTAAAAAAAAAGAGATGGATATTTGTTTCGGGTCTGGTTATCAAATAGTGGTAGGCAGTGGTACCCAGTCTGCCGATCCGGGGTAGTACCACCACTTGCAAGTATACAGACCGTGAAGTGATTTGGTCACGTTTCGGGATCAGCTTGTAAGTTGCCGGTTCCATCTAGGCCGGCATAGTGGATGTGATTGCTACTCACAGTTATTGAATTGTAGTAGCAGTGGTATTCATTCATGGACCACACTTCGGCTTAACATCAAGCGGGGTGCTGTCATATGTCGAGTCACAATAAAAAAAAACGTTTTTAAGTTGAGTTAAAAAATATTAATTACTACCTTAACTAAGTTTGGAGTTGTCCAAGCGGCTGACAGAGAAGTCTGGAGACAGGACGGCTGGCATTATTTCTGCCAACGTAATTAGCCTTGCAATACAAAGGAGAAATGTTGCCAGTCTCCTTGAAACTATCTCTGATGTGACGTCATTAGATGATATTTTTTATTTATAGTTTAATTATAGTTGATATACTTTTATCTATTTTTCAATAAAGGAATTATTCTTTGGTCTACTTTAAACTAAGTTTGGTTTGAATGAACGGCCCTTAACTCGCCCTTTTTACAACCCAGTTGCTATTGTTGGTCTGTTAGGCCTTTCATAATGTTAAATCCAAGATTTCTAGGAATATACTTAGGTATCTATGAAGGTATCTATGAAGTAAGAGGTAGGCTGAAATGTACCCACCACGTCTTCTGGCTGATGATATTTTAAAATTTCTTAATTACCTTCATATTAATTACATTGTTGAATTTGCTTTAAAAATCATTACGACAGGCGTGGACGAACGGTTTAAGGATTGGTTTGTTGAGCATAAAGTCCCGGGTTCGATTCCCGGTCGAAGCATATATTTGTTTCATAGCTTTTATTTGCAATATTTAATAATATTAAATATTGCAAATATTTGTTAATAAAATAAAAGAGATAGATATTTGCTTCGGGTCTGGTTATCAAAGAGTGGTAGGCAGTGGTACCCAGTCTGCCGATCGGGGTAGTACCACCACTTACACGTATACAGACCGTGAAGTGATTTGGTCACGTTTCGGGATCAGCTTGTAAGTTGCCGGTTCCATCTAGGCCGGCATAGTGGATGTGATTGCTACTCACAGTTATTGAATTGTAGTAGCAGTGACATTCATTCGTGGACCACACTTTGGCTTAACATCAAGCAGGGTGCTGTCATATGTCGAGTCACAATAAAAAAAATAAAAAATAAAAATTGTAGTAGCAGTGATATTCATTCATAGACCACACTTCAGCTTAACATCAAGCGGGGTGCTGTCATATGTAGTCACAATAAAAAAAAATTGCCCTATTTTTATTTTGATCATCGTCGGATCAACATCTAATTTTAAATAAATATATTACAAAATATAAATATATAAGAAAACTATAGATGCCTAGTATATTCTTGTATATATTTATTACAAAGTAAAACCATATTATTTGGTTGCCTAAGGCCAAGCAGGCATCAGTGACCTGCGCCCGCGCATCCAACAACATTGATTAATGACATAGCTAAGGATTATTTAGAAGCTATCATTTATATTAGTATTCAGTGTCAACCATTAATATGTTACAAGGTCTTTATTTATTAAATAAAAATATTACGACTTATGAGGTTTAGGGTAAGCAGTGTTACTAGATTATTGGTAAATTGTTTGGAAATTTAAATGTTATTTTACACTTAATTAGTTACGACGTCATAGGTGGCGCATTGGTTAGCCAGTTCGTTGGACGTTAAGTCCCAGGTTCGCTTCCTGGTCCTGATTTATTTCACGGATTTTATTTGTAACATTTAATTAGATTGCATATTACAAATATTTGCCAATACAACAAAAGGGTGATATTGGCTCCGGGTCTGGTTGTCTAAGAGTAGTAGGCAATGATGCTCAGTCTTCCGATCCTAAGTAGTACCACCACACGTGTTACAGCACGCCGACTGATGATTTTATATTATGACTCTCGAGTCATAATAAAAAAAATACTTGTTTCTTGTACGGTACATATATTGGTATATAAAATGTTGATGGTTTTAAAATTTGTTCAGCAAACATAGGTCCCAATAGATCCCTCAGGGCAATGTTCGGTCGTGAGCTCCATATAGGAGTTAGCCACGATTCTCCGCTGACCCCCGCCTCTAACGGGTCCTACTGCCTCAGTCAATATTTAACAATGTTGTAGGTCTATTTAAAATAAGGACTTTTATATAAATCACCTATTATTAGAATTTTCTTAGATTTTGCGCGAACATTGATTAATGAATTAAACATGTTTTGTGCGGCTAACTATAGCGTTTATTTTTGGTTAATGATTTTACATTTTTTTTTGTTTCTTCGTGACCACGATGGCTGCAAAGCGCTCGAAACGTACGAATAATAAAAACATGTAACACTATTTACCAAAAATAAAAGAAGTAAGCCGCATAAAATTTATTTAATTCACCTATTATTACATTTGAATTTTTTACTTTTTCTTTGTTTGCTACAAAAATAAAATCAAATACTTTTATGCTATTATCAGAGAAACAGACTACACGAAAATAAATGAAATAAATGGCAACAACAATTACCCATACAAAGGCCTAGTAATATTCCGAAAACCCCAAATTAGGAATGAACCATGTAACTTAATAGGTAACATTTCGTATCTCTGGGATTACCAGTTACGTATTTATCTTAGCAATTTGGTTTAACATCCCTTTTATAAAGCTTTTGTGTGCTCGTCTTTGTGTGTCTATGTGCGAGGTGTTACAAATAGAATGCACTATTTTTTATTTATTTACATTTCTATATGAAGCTACCAAAGTACATATATCAAAGATACATTGGTACCCCGAGAAGTAGTTTTGAACTCGTACTACATTTTTTAATACAAAATTAGTGACTTTAGTAGTTGAATCAACAAGTTCAAAACCGTGTTAAATAGAAAAGCTCCTAGAAATATAAACGATAAATCATTCGATTCGGAATAATGTTCAGAAAATGTGTTCGAAGGATTTTCTTAGATTTTGCGCGAACATTGATTAATGAATTAAACAAATTTTATGCGGCCTACTATCGCGTTTATTTGTAAATTTGTAAAATCAAAACCAAAGTAGCTTCCGTGATTTTTCAGCACGGAAAAGAATGCAAAAGTTATTAACAAATTAAGTTCAATAAAAGGCAATTATAGTTCGGTGAATGTCGGCATGAATTCCTATTCGTTGGTATTATAAATTAGGTAGCAGTTCTATTAAATAGGTTTAAAAGTAAAGAATATTATTAATTATTATTTATCTGATATTCTACACCTTTCTCTTATACGCTCAAAATGTCCCTTAAGGTTCGTTTGGAAAAGAATGTCTAGCGACTGTAAGCCTTTTGTCATTTGCTCAATAAAGTTTTTTTTTAATATAAAATAAAATATATAACAATTCTATTCAGGTAATTTTTTATATAAAAAAACTGCTTTAGTTTTAGAACGCTCCCTTTATATATTATGTACACAGGAACATTTGTTTAAATTCAAGACTAACTTTACATGTAGCTAGAGTTACACCAAGGATTTTTTTTATATTGTGACACGACATCTGACCTCGACCCGTCTGATGATAAGCAAGAGGAGGTCCAAGACGACGATTTAAAAAAACCGAGTCATTTCCCGGCTACCTCAGCCGCCGTCATTATGCCGGCCTAAGGTGCTTCTTCACACATCGTTTGGAGGATCCAAGGTCATAGGATGGAGAGAACACATGAGCTGCCAAACATGTTGACAACTTAACAATTTACAAACTTTGTACTATATTCATAAAAACTTAAAACATTCTACTTTTAAGTGTATTTAGTTACAATGTGTTTTATCTCTTTTACACACATGTTTATTAATATTATTAAAAAGTGACACAAAACATTTTTACTAAAATACATTTAACCTTAGAGCTTCTATGAGGAGAATTGTGTATGTGAAGGAAGCTAGGGAGTTGTGTCAGGATCGTGGCAAGTGACGCTCTGGTCTCTGCCTATTCCCTTGGGAAAAAGGCATGACAATTCAATTGATTGATTGACATTGTTAAAATAAGGTTTATAATATAAAGTCTGCCCTGATTGGAATAGCTTGTGTGAATAACCACGAACTCTCTACCTACACCAGTCTTATCTTGAGTCACCATTTAATCAGATAATTTTTAAAAAATGACTAGAAGAAAGTATTCTAAATTCGTTTGTATACTAACGACTTGTAGAAGATATTACGCAATACAATGGCAGGTGCACGAAAATTGATAGAGGAAGCCGTCTGAGGTCGACGATCGGAAACTTTTTGTGCGACCAAAAGAGGTTCCTCGAAACGGACGAGCTTTAACAACGCGGCATTTCTCGGATGCTTCAAAAGAGAGAAAAAAAGTCGCTCTCTTAATACTAGAATGACAGGAATTAGGTCTAAAGTGTCTTATGATTTAAAGTAGTTTTATTATAATATGTTTGAAATAATGGTGCCTAGTCTGCCGTGTCAAGGTAGTACCACCACTTAGAATTATACAGACCGTGAAGTGATTTAGTCGCGTTTACAGTTAATTGTAGTAACAGTGACATTTATTCATGGACCGCACATGGACAGCTTAATATAAGGCAACAGACAAAGTGCTGTAATAGTTATGTTGAGTCACAATGATAATTTTTAAAAAGCAGTCAACTCTCACGCGCACTCCAGCTTAACATCAGGAAGAGTGTTGCCATATGTCGTGTCACAATAAAAAATGTAAAGATGTAAATTAAATCGGTTTATATAAATCGTAAAAAAATCTAAATTGTTCGTACAAAACATATTAAGTTTACATTGGTTACTTTAAAATAAAGTATTGCTTAATTACACCTACTACTTTAAAAGCCCTTTCTAGTGTTAGGTCGTTTTTCGCGTTTGACTTCTCTTTGTATTATATTTCTAATAATAAAATAAAATAGAGGCCTTATTTTAATACCATGAATAAAGTCACATCTGCAAAATAACAACTTTACAGCCAGTGCAGCGGTGACATTTTTAAAAGGTCCTAAAGATTATTTGTCAATTTTGCTAAAAAATCAATTAATCATTCAAATCGTCACGCCTTTTTCCCACTGGGATAAGCAGAGACAATGGAGTGCCACGATCCCGACACAACTCCCTCGCTTCCTTCACATTTACAATTCTCTTCATACATGCTCTATGGTTATTGTGTAAGAAGTCTTAAAATAAATTATAAAAAATATACACAAGATAGATTTTATAGACCGTCCCTGTTCCTTGCCTTTGGGTTAGTGGAAATCAATAAAACATATATATACGACGTTATTTAAATCAGAGGTCACTTTATTGGTGTGAAACTTGATCTAAGTTCGATGTTTTTTTTTTAAGCAAGAAAACACTGGCTATTAAATTTGTGCTACTAAGCGCGGTAAAGTGCCTTCGAGCAAAACGGCAGATGGTTCCGTAAATATTTTATTTTTTAATACATTTAGCCGACGGACTAGGTCGCAGATGATGGCAACCGTTTGCCCATTATTTTTCCTCTCATGTCTTATATTATTTACTTTATTTATTACTAGCAGTGCCCGCGGTTTCACCCGCGTAAAGTTTGGTTTAAAACACAGTCATAAAAAAGGAAGAGGTTTCAATTCGACTTTTTTGTATTTATAACTCGATAACTCGTATAAAAATGACAGACGAAAGTAAAAATAAATATATATTCCAAACAGTTAAAACTATAGTCAATTGGAAACTATAGTAAAATATATTTTATTTTAATTAAAAGTAACCGATATTACTTCTTGTCCCTCCAAAAATAAAAAACGTAACAAACAAACTCACATTCACATTTATAACAATAGTAACATATGCATATAGTAACAGAAGGAATATAAAGAAAAATTTCAAACAGCTGAATGTATAGTCTATGGAAAGTATAGTGTATAGTCTCCATAGTACAGTTGATTGGATTAGATGTTGACGTGACTGTCGGTAATACAGTGCAATGGTATTATAGTACTTAGGGTTTGAACCAACGCCTTGCATCTATTTTTATAATTGGAAAAAAAATTGACAAAACTTTTTTATTTTTCGTAAAAAAAAAAATTAAAATAAAATATATACTATGTTACTTCTGATACCTCCAAGAATATGTGTACAAAGTTTCATGATGATCGGTTGAGCAGTTTTTGCGTGAAAGCGTAACAAACAAACGGACATTCACATTTATAATAATAGTAGGATAATAATAATAATATGTTAATATAATATAATTTGTTTTTAATTCTCAACAGCTTGATATATTTTCCTTAGTTTACTCAAAATAAATTTCTGAACGCACGCAATTTTGTATGGGAAAATGATTTTTCTTTTATTTTATTTATTATAAAAGAATTTTTCTAAAATAAACGTAGCCTAAGTTACTCCTTATTACATCAGCTACCTGTCAATAAAAGTCCCGTCAAAATCGGTCCAGCCATTCCAGAGATTAGCCGGAACAAACAGACAGACAGACAAAAATTGTAAAAAATGTCATTTTGGTGTATGTACCGTATATATATTCATATACATTTATTAAAAAACGGTTATTTCAATATTACAAACAGACACTCCAATTTTATTATATGTATAGATAGTTTTTTTAAAAGTTCGGTGCGTCTTTTCTTTGTAGAACAATCAAGTGGAATGCTTTGCTTTGCATGTGTTCTCTCTATCCTGTGACCTGGGATCCTTTAAGCGATGCGTGAAAAAGTGAAAAAACCTATGGCCGGCATAGTGACGGCGGCTGAGGTAGCCGTGAACTGACTCAGTTTTTACTGTCATCACTCTTGGACCCCCTCTTGCTTATCATCAGGCGGGTCGAGGTCAGTGTCGTGTCACAATAATGTCGTGGGTTTGCGAGTAATACGAGGACAAAATTTCACGTTAAATAAAAAGGTAAAAAGAATCCTATTTTGTTGACTAATGAAAGATTTCATTACATTCAATTACATTCAAGATAAATTATTGAAGTTGGTGAAAAAATTACACCAATTTAGGATAATGTTCTAAAGGAAGAACGTAAAAGAACAAATTAAATAGAATAATAGACTTCATTTGACAGCTTATTAACATCATAAATTCTATGAAATAACAGTTGGGCTGAAAAATTGAAACATGTAATAATTACAGTAATTTTTCATTACATTTCTATAATAAGCTACTAAAAGTGTAGTCAATCAATCAAATTGTCACGCCTTTTTCCCATAGGGATAGGCAGAGACAAAGTGTAGTGCTTTTGTATTGGTAAAAAAAATTGGTATTGACCAGAAATTCTCGATTTGCGTGACCATTTCACATTAAAATATATAGAAATTAATTAATAAATAATACAAATAAAAACCTAACGTATCATTATGAAATGATTTATTTTTTGAATTGATATACTAGTATATAATAAATTTATATCGGAGATATATTGCACTGTTTTAAACACATTGAGAGGATAGAAAAGAGAATGACGAAAGAAATCAGAGGAGAAGACAAAAACGCGACTGCCGCTTGTATTCCCCACAGGGATAGGCAGGGTCAATGGGGTGCTTTTTCATTTTGTTTGTATGTATATAATGAATCAAACCTAATGCTTTAATAAAATTAAATAAGAAAAACTAATTATTTTTTCAATTCAGACCTCATACATTTTTAAGGCGTGGAGCAAATTAATTCTATCCACGGAGCGACATAAAAGTATATTGTGGATATTTCGCCTCTCATTCAATTTGTATTTTCTAAGAGATTCGCACCCTTTTTGGCACTCGCCTCAATATCTTTTATTTCCTTTTTTCTCACCTTTAATGTCTGCCCCTTATTCTTTACCTTCACCTTTTTTAATAATACCAACGAACCAGAATTCAATTTGATTCCAGATGTTGAGATTTTTTCGTCTATTTATTTATTATTGAGATTTATTCGTTCTTTCTACATATTTATTTAATCTTGCCATAAATGATATTACAAGGAAAACATGGTTTATTTTTCTATTAGATAAAACATTCATTGCTGCGGTTTTTTGGCCGGCACAGTGACTGCCATTGAGGCAGCAATAGAATAAACTGAACAATACCAGTTTATTCTATTGCTGCCTCAATGGCCTTCTATTCCTTACCATTCGGTCACATGTCGCGTATTAATAGTAAATAATTGTCATAAAAAGTGTAAAAATCGCTTCAATTACATTTCGGGATATGCTTTGAAAATAGACGCCCAAAACCAACAAAGGCAATTAATCAATGTAAAAACCTGCACAAAAAAATATTATATTGAATGACTTGACTAGATAGAAATTATCTATTTCAAAGATCAAACTAGACCTTATGCTTTAAAAATTACGAATTAAGCTATTTGGATTCAATCATAAATGGATATGGAAATGTAATAAACCTGGCATTAGAAACTTATCAACAAAACAACAAAGAACAGCTACTATTGCCACACACTGCAAGCATCAGTCGCGTCCACTATGCCGACCTCGTTCAACTTTAGCAAAGGAAATCATTAATTTTGTATGGGACTTGGGCTTAATAGTATTAACAGTTGCATATACATTTTAAAATAGTTTGATGTACGAAGATTACAATGTAACTAAAATATATCCTTTATTTTGCATAGTTTAGGTGTGCAAAATGATCAAATTATAATTATGATAGTTCAAAGCAGAATTGATAATATGGCGTGTCTTTGTGATATTGATTTTGTATCGTCTGTCAAATGATACAAAATCAATATCTTATTTTCCAAATAACTCAATCGCACGACAATTAAAAGCCAAATTTTTATTAGTTTTACCATTTATATATGTTTTCATTTTTGGACATTATAAAAGTAGTAGATAAAGGCCCAAAATGAATGATGTCCTTTCAATCTGATTCCGAAACGCAAGAGTAATGTAACTGTCTTACACCTTAAAAAGAGTGGTACTGCACGAATCGGCTGACTGGGCATCTGCCTTCATCTGATCACATCTGCTTCCACTCTAATCTTGTTAATCTATTTGCACCAGAACTATCTTGTTACAATAAAATAATATCTTTTAATCTGAATCGTGATATTTTAAACATATAATTTTAATCTAAAAACGTAATCTAATAAAAAATAACGGGTTTGAATTTTAGGCCTACAATTTGTAAAAAGACAAAATATACATACGAGCGAATTAGTCAATTGATTTGTTGTTTAATTTTGATAGGCTATTCAGAATTCGATTTTAAAATGGAATCGAATGTTAATGAACTTGTTGTAAAGTGGTTATCTCTAAAAATACTTTTTTTAATATATTTATTTCCATTTTTTATTACATTTAGGGAATTGTGTCTGTACCGTGGCAAAAAAGCACTCCTTTGTCTCTGTCTATCCCTCTAGGATAAAGGCGTGACAATTTGATTGATTTAATTCCATACTAAACGTACCAGAGATACCATATTGCCTACCTAGATCAAAAATACTACTTAAAAAAAGGTTATAAATAGAGGTTATAACAAAAGAGGTTATAATATAGGAGTTAAAAAATGACGTGAAAAAGAGAGAGTTATCTCCAAATCGTGTAAAACTTTACCCTTCTTTGCCCCTATCTCAGGATTCTAATAATCATGATAATTTATTTGCCTAAAATAAGGGTATAACAAAGTAAATTCACCTTATTCAGCTATAATACAGCCTGCAATATTATTAAAATTCACGTCATTCATTAAAGATTTTTTATATATTTATTTACATTCCTATTCCTATCTAATAGAGCTTGTATCATAGAAACAGGACAACCAAAGCACATACATCAAAGATACATAGGTACCGGCAAGTGGTTTTGAACCCCAAGTGGTGCTTTCGGTTTGCGTAACCATTGCACTGCCACTACACCATGGTCTTAGTGGTTGTAGTTGGTGAAGTACAGAAATCGCAATTACAAATTTAGCCTGTCACTGCATTTAATTTCTTCATGTTTTTCATCTTTGGGGACCCTAACCTCAATGCATCATAGGTTTAATAACTTATTTTTGTTCGTTGTATTCTATTTTCGTGTGAGTTGTTTCTTATGTTTTGTATTACTAGCTTTATTCACATTATATCTGGATAATCTTGTATATGTAAACAGTCTAGGTTTAGTTTATAATGGGAATGGCATCGCCATTTTATGTGCGTAATTCCCCTAATAAATTTGATTAAAAAAATTGTGAATTCGTTATTGAAAAAATCTTATTTACCAATAATTAAAGTTATTTAAAGGCATCGTCTAAATTTGCATAATTTATCTCTCGTATGTGCAGGCAGAAAGGCAGATTTCTGTGCCTGTCTAAAGCTTAGTGCGTCCTCTATCGCCTATACCACGGAGAATGTTCGGAGGAGCTCTTTAACCATGTCATTATCTCGTTTTTTCACAGGTCGAGGGAGGCATCCGCATTCTGTTGACCAAATCGGCAGTCGAACTAAAAGGTTCGGTGCGTCGCTTATTGCTTTTCTAGCCCATGTGTTCTTTTCTAACCTTACAACATCTAATCCTATAACCTTGGATCCTAATCTTATAAGCGATACGTGAAGAAGCACCTTTAGCCGGCATAGTAGACGGCGACTAGGGCAGCCGTTAACTGACTCGGTTTTTTCAGTCGTCGGCACTCTAGGACCTTCTCTTGTTTACCATCAGGCGGATCGAGGTCAGATGTCGAGTCACGATAAAAAAATATTATTATGGATTTTTTTATCAAAATTATAAAAAAAAAATGAACTAACTTTTAAATTGCAAATGATGAACGTAACCAAATAAACAAAAGGAATCCGAAAATGAATCGACTTATAATAGAAACAATTCGCAATGAGATCGTGAGCAATTTTAAAGTTCATTTCAAGTAATAAAGAAGACGAACCGCATTGTTATGAAATATTCATAGTACATCAGAAACAATACTTTGTAGTTACACAATGCACTTTTAAATACACATAAAAAATCAATTGTATGCGGATAAAAATAAAGTTCAAATTCTAGTAGCATTTTAAAGAATAAAACAAGGTGTCGTGAGTTCATGAAAAATCCAGTGCGAACTAAGATTGTTTCAAAGATTGCTACTAATCCAACACTTAAAGTAATTTGGTTATTTTTTCGAAATTGCCATTGAAATTGAGTTTTAAATTAGCCTTTGTTAGTGAGTTCAATTTCATATTTAGAATTTTAGAATTAAGTTCCGGTAATACGTTCTTGATCACAGTAAAGAAAACTCATCATAAGTATCTTAGATTTTGCGCGAACATTGATTAATGAATTAATTATTATTTATTATATTATTATAAGCCCATTTATTTGTCCCACTACTGGGCAAAGGCCTCCCTCTCTTTTTTCCATGACTCACGACATTTGGCGATCTCTCGCCACGAACTATTGTAGGAGTCCATCTCATCTCGCTATCTTCGTTGGGGCCTGCCGCGAAGTCTTCTGCAATCTGGAGTCCACTCAGTAGTGGACTTGGCCCACAATGTATCGGACATGCGACAGAGATGACCTGCCCAGTCCCACTTCAGTTTGGCGGCTTTTTCGGCTACATCGGCAATTTGTGTTTTGGAGCGCAGTATGGTGTTACGAATTTTATCTGTAAGTTTTACGCCCAGAATACTACGGTCCATGGCTCTTTGATAAACCCCGAGCCTGGACCTCTGGTAATCCGTCAAAGACCAAGTCTGTGCACCATAGGTGAGGACAGGGAGAATACACATTTCCATGAGCTTTCTTTTTCAGGAGAGTGGTAGGCTGCCCTTCATGCCTTCAAGCAATGAATTAAACATAAACAAATTTTATGCGTGGTCTCACAGTGACCACGTTGGCTGCAAAGCACTTGAAACGTCGGAACCTCGACCTACCTGATGATAAGCAAGGAGAGGACCAAGAGCTCAAACGACTGAAAAAAATCGACTTAATTTACGGCTGTTTAATTTGGCAGTAATAATTTCCATGCACGTACAGTCAATGAATTAAATTATTTAATTAATTAACTTATAAAATAAATTAAATTATTTAATTAGATAAATTGTGAAATTGATAAAATTAATGACTTTTAAATTTTCTATACTTATGTTTTTTAAAACGGAATCGGCAGAGGCTAGTAAATTTGAAGCTTTTAGGCTTATGGAAATTAAAATAGACAAACATTACAACACACCTACGGACTTTTTTCATTGAGTCTCGACATATGACAGCTTGATGTTAGGCTGGAGCTAAGCGACTGCCACTACAGTTAAATAACTGAAAGTAGCAGTCGTATGTCACTTTGTCGGCTATGCCGCGAACTTACCAGCTGATCCCGAAATGAAGCTACGTAACTCCACGGTCTGTACACTTGTATGTGGTGGTACAGTCAGCATCAGATATATCTGAGCACGCAAAGTGATCAAAAGTATCTATACATTCAGACTGATCATAAATATCTACACACATTAGTTGTCATAATAATGTGAGCATTCAATGCGTCAAAAATATCTATACAATCAGTTAGTCAAAAATATGTCAACAGACAATTCAGTAAATTTGTTTTAAAATATTACATATTTTATGAGTGTGTAGATATTTTTGACTATTTGCGTGTGTAGATATTTTTGACGCATTGAATGCTCATTCATTATGACAACTAATGTGTGTAGATATTTATAATCAGTCTGAATGTATAGATACTTTTGATCACTTTGCGTGCTCAGATATATCTGATGCTGACTGTACTATCCCGGATTGGCAGACGGAGCATCAATGCCTACAAACTCTAGAAAAAATGCCTAACACTTTACCTAAAACGTTATTTTAGATTTTAGATTAACCTGTGTAGGTTTTAAGTGAGCAAGATCTTTAAGGGCAAAACTTTGCGTACAACCTTTTGTTTGCGTTTAATGTTTATTGCGAATTAAATTGTATATTCAAAATTAGGCTTTATTGTTAAGGTTATAAAGTTGTATTGTTTAGTTCAAACGCCCACTACAAGACAGTTGTCTTAGATCAAAATATAGTAAGCAACAATATACTATAGCCTAGTAATAACGCACTAAATGAGCCATTTTATATATTGTGGTTCGACATATAGCATCCTGCCTGATGCAGGAGTGCGGTCCATGAAAGGAAGCGACTGTTGTACGGATAAATAAATACGACTAAGTTACTTCTCGGTCTATACTCCTGAAAGTGGTGGTACTACTACCTCTGTACTGCAGATTAGCCAAATGACCACTGTCTGTCTAAGACTCATAAATGAGATTTGTTTTATAATGGGTTAAGATTCGTTTTAATCTATTTTAATCAGAATGTTTTGCTTTCGCACAGCCGAGAAGGTTGCGAAATAATCATGATTGCGAATCTGCGGCTAATGTTGAGGCTGGGAAGGTTTGGCAAACGGGGAAATGTGAAATAAACGTTTTAACTCAATGTGCTAATGTTTAATTCTCTTATACGTTATTTTCATTTATTTAAAAACGTTTTTTAAAAGTGCTAGGCAGAGGTGCCTAGTCGGCCGATCCAATTACAAGTGTACAGACCGTGAAGTGACTAGCGTTTCGGGATTAGCTAATAAGTGGGCGGTTGCAACTAGACCGGCCGGCATAGGGGATAGACTGCTACTTGCATTTATTTAACTAGCAGTCACCTCCAGCTGAACATCAGGCAGGGTGCTATCATATCTAGGAGTCTTAATAAAAGAAAACTATTTGGGGCATGAAATTTTGTGGCCGAGTCGTGGAAAGTGATTCATTGCCTATCACTGTGGGATTAAGGAGTGACAGTTTGATTGATTGATATGCGAGTAAAAATGTCCTATAAAATGTGCAAATATTTCAAAATTTACACTCATTTCTTCATAGATTCAGGTTACCAAACTATGTATATAAAATTAGAAATAATAATTAAACAAAAGTAAATCAATGCTCACAATTAGTTGCGACCGTGGTGCAGTGGCAGTGCAATGGTTACATAAACCGAGAGCACGGGTTCAAAAACACTTGTCGGTATCAATGTATCTTTAAGAAATGTACTTTGGTTGTCCTGTTTCTATGATACAAGCACTTTAGTAGCTTAAAATAAAAATGTAAATAATAATAACACAAAGGTAAAACTAATCATCATTAATTCCCACAGGGGTAGGCAGAGTCAACAGAGCGCCATTTTTCACGATCCTGGCACACTAGCTTCCTTCACATGCACAATTTTCTTCATACAGACGGGTCATATGCTTATGGCCACTGCAGAGCCATGTTATAGCTTGCCTAACTATAAATGACGCGCCCCTCCACTTTATTAGTTTATTTAAATGTGTGAATACAAATATTACTAACTATACTACTATACTTCATCATCGTGCTCCTCCTTTTGTGTCTAACCAGCAACTGAATGACCAATGACAATTGCATTTTCCGTGTGTTGCATTCATATTTTACATTCGCACGTGTGCTTAAATGCAGTGGAGGGGCGCGTCATTTCGGCTTAGACTAGTGTTTCCCAACTTTTTTAGGCCATGCCCCACTTTAACATTTTTTATGCCTCCCATACATATTTTTACCTTTAAAAATTGTTTTGTTCTCTTAAGAAATATAAAAAAAATGTAAGTTTTAGGAAGAAATTACTATGAAAATGTTATCGAAACATATCTATCAAAAGATATCGAGCATTGCATTTAAATAACCAAAAGCGGAAGGGTTAAGGTCGTGTCGAGTCCATTTTTAAATTGCCCCCCCTTTAACTATCAAATTGCCCCGCTGTAGGGCGTGGGCCCCACGTTGGGAAACTTAGACAGACTATACAATTCAATACAGTGAAACGTTTTGCAATTGACAAGAGGAATGGTTAATGGTTAACGTATTAGTCGATTTAGAGCTACATTAAGCCGTGCTGTTCATGCTTTGTTGGCAAATGATTAGAGATTGATGCGATATTGATGACGATACTACATCATCTTACTCAATAACAAATATTATTATTACAGGCAGTTTATAAAATAATAATTATAATAATAAATAATTAAATATAAGCTAGCTGCTGGTGGGAGGCAGTGGTACCCAGTAGTACCACCACTTACAAGTATACAGACCGTGAAGTGATTTGGTCACGTTTCGGGATCAGCTTGTAAGTTGCCGGTTCCAACTAGGCCGGCATAGTGGATGTGATTGCTACTCACAGTTATTGAATTGTAGTAGCAGTGATGTCCATTCATGGACCACACTCCAGCTTAACATCAAACGGGGTGCTGTCATATGTCGAGTCACAATAAAAAAATTAAAATAAAAAAAAAAGCTACCAAGGTGCTTGTATTATAGAAACAGGACGACCAATATCAAAGATACATTGGTAAAGGTAAGTGGTTTCGAACCCGTGCTCTTGGTTTGCGTGTTCATTGCACTGTCACTACCCTACAGCCGCCACACACTCACGTACTCATATTGTTGAGATATTGTTATTTGACCGACATAGCAGCGGCGACTAAGACAACCGTATAATGAAACGTTTTTTCAGTCATCGGCGCTTTTAAACGTGCCCTTGCAAATTGATAAGGCCTTCTGTATATTGTGTATATTGTATATAAAGTTGTATCGCCTTACCCAGTAGCACGACTCAGTAGCAGTATAGCTTACGACCAAATTTACCATAGGTTCTATTTACCACAATATTTGAGCTATTGAAGGTTGAGAACACTTTAATAGAAACAATCTTCACGGTATGCTTCTCTTTATGACGTAGCCTGTATTAATATTGATCGTATACATGTCAGGGGCTTCAACTTGTAGTACTCAGATAAGTACAAACTCACTCAAAAACGTAACATTGTAGTTTAATTAAATAGTTTTTTTAATACTTAGGAAACTATTGTTTATACGTAAAATGACTAATAGATTTTTTTACATCTCTATACTAAGCTACTAAAGTACTTGTATCATAGAAACAGAACAACCAAAGTACATATATCAAAGATACATTTGGTACCGGTGGGTGTCTTGAACTCGTGCTCTCGGTTTGCGTAACCGTTGCACTAACACTACACCACGGTTGTTTACTTGGGAAGTATGTTTACTAGGGATGGAAAGTGTGACAAAGATATTGAGAGAAGAGTGCAAAAGTGTAATGTAGTGAACGGTGCCATTCATAGTATAATGAACAGTCAAATAATGTCCCAAAAGTCACGGATGGTTGTTCATAATGCGGTGCTTGTTCTTACATTAATGTATGGAAGTGAAGGTTGGGTATGGCAGAAGAGGCATGAGAGTAGAATTAACGCTGTAGAAATGCGGTCGTTAAGGAGTGTATGTGGAGTGACGATATCGGATAGAATAAGGAATAGCACATTGCGTGATAGATGTGGCTTGAAAGAAGATGTAGTGACAAGGATGCTTCGATGGTTTGGGCACATTGAAAGGATGAGTGAAAGTAGATTGACGAAAGGAATTTATAAATCTGATGTGGATGGATGCGTTAAACAAGGCAGGCCCAGGAGAGTGTTTTCCGACCAAATCGGAGACATCCTCAAGAAAGCCAGGTTGCCTAGTGCCTATAACCACAGAGCTTGTATGAAGAGAATTGTGGATGTGAAGGAAGCAAGGGAGTTGTGTAAGGATCGTGGTAAGTGGCGCTCCATTGTCTCTGCCTATCCCTGTGGGAAAAAGGCGTGACATTTTGATTGATTGATTGATTGATGTAGTTGTAGATCATTATGTCTCGAGTTGTAAATTTCTATGAAGATACAAATTTATATAAATCATTTCAATGTTTTTTTTGTCTATATTGATTCATAATTTGTAAATTAGTACTATTTAGTCTACTACCATTTGGGTAGTAGACCTCATTTAAATCAATTAATCAAACTGTCATGCCTCCATTCCCACAGAGGTTGGCAATGGAGCGCCACTTTCCAGACTTTACCGATCCTGGTAACTCATATAGAATTTCATATTTCCTTAATTTTTTTTATCTTAAACTCTAGTATAATATTTTGAATTATTCGCTGCAGTAGTTTTTTTTAATGCAAAGGCTTTTTACATGAAAAATATGACCTCATATGTAGCTTTTGAAAGTGGTAGTACCATTTATTTTAAGTGTTTTCTCAATACTAAGTACAATAAAATAAAACGAATATTACACAATTTTTTAATGACGGATCAATTTAGGTAAGTACAAATACAATTTAAAAAAAAAACATGAAATAACTGCACAAAAACGTGAAAAACATATGAAAAAAAGAAGAAGATAAACTCAGAAGGATGTTTACTGATCAAATCGGAGACATTTTAAAGAAAACTGGAATCCGCGGTGCTCGTAACCTTAGAACTAGTATAAATTATACGCCTTTTCCCACAGGGATACAACAGAGCGCAACTTGCCACGATCCTAACACAACTTTCTCGCTTCCCTCACATCCACAATTCTCTTCATACAAGCTCTACGGTTAAATACATAGCATGTTAATAAATATATCAAAACTTTAATTTACACCTCAATATAAAAATAAATATTATCATTATAATAAATTAATATATTAACTTTTAAAATGTTTACATATATTATTTGATTGCTTTTATTTTAAGCTGTTATCCATTTACCGAGGAATGTTTAATAAAAAAACTTGTTATTAATTTTATTTAAAATCAGATCATTATGAAATCTGTTGCGACATAATATCACAACTTTCTTTGACTTTGAATAGTTTCTTTGAATTTTTTTTGTAAACATATTTATTAGGTTTTAGAGTAATCGTTTTTTTTTTAATGAGAAAATGGGTGAGTGCTATTCTAGAATGCCCTCAAAAGAAACCAATACAAATAAATAATTAACAAAGGGCTTGGAAGAATAGCATCCGCGGACACAATCCCAAAAAAATTGATATCTGTTAGTGAACTGAGGCCGATTATTTATCGCATTATTATCGCGAAAATAATGTAAACAAAAACTGTTTACCACTTACATCCAAATAGAATATCCTAGCCTATTAGGACAGAAAGATCTAAGCTTACGATGCGACTTGGCTTGACTACTTCAACCATGCTTACAATTTGGGTTGTGTAAATGAAGCGCTTCTTAAAGAAATTGGCATTTGACTGTACTCTAGTTTGAGAAGTTGTAATAATTTTGACTTTATTTCAGCAGAACAACAAGGACTGCGAATTCAAGAACGGCCTTACCATAGGGCACACGCAGAAGCCATCCAGGCTACAGACTGGATGGAGATGGAGAGAGTACAGTCGAACTAAAAAGTACGGTGCATCTTTCTTTGTTGAACAATCGACAAGTGGAATGCTTTGCCTGCCCATGTGTTCTCTCCATCCTATGACCATGGATCCTTCAAGCGATGCGTGAAGAATCACCTTTGGCCGGCATAGTGACGGCGACTTAGGCAGATCAATAAGGCCGTTTTATTTAGAAAATTAAAGACGTATTGTCCTCGTTGCTATTATGATTTAAAAGCAAGCAAGGGGCCATCGTTGCCATAGGGGCAGTTGGATCTCGCTTCATCGTGAAAGTCACCTTAGTCACCAACTTAGTAAACTCGTATCATTTACAGTTAATAATTTACATAATTACCGTTTGGTTATTTGGCTTATTTGGTAACGATTATCGAGTAAAGAGCCAAAAATACACTGGTTTCAACAAATAAGTCGTGAAATAAATGGACTAGAAGATAAAATCTTATGCATCATTCTTAATAATGAGTTATAAATATCAAATATACATCTTAATCTTAATTTTAAACTCTATTGTCACGTATACAGAGCCTTTAAAAAAATACATTAATTAAAAAAATTAGATATAAAAAAAATGAAAAAGTAATTTATGGAGAAAAAAAATCAACTGTAATTGTAGACTCCAAACTGCGTAGATATGCAAATAATCACTAAACTAAAAGAGATACGGCTTCAAAACTCGCCTTTACAACGTTAGTAATAAAATCGAGAATTAAAATGCAGAGATGCGAGAATTTAAATAAAATATTATGTTAACATGGGAGTGAAAAGATGTTTTTTTACATTTCTATACTAAGCTACTAAAGTGCTTGTATCATAGAAACAGGAGAATCAAATATACAATGGTACCGGTGAGTGGTTTCGAACCCGTACTCTCGGCTTGCCACTACTCCACGTTCGCCTTATTTAATACTTATACTTTATATAATACTCAATACTAAAATGACCGGTATGATGACACTGTATGATAGGATCGCCTCGTCGTTTGTAGAGCCATCGATAAGTGAAATGCCAGCACACACGTGTTCTCCATCCTATAACCTAAATGATCCTTGAAACGAAGTGTGAAAAGCATCTTTGTCCAGAAAAGTAATAGCGACTAAGGCAACCGTAAACAGAAACTATTTTTTCAGTCGTCGGCGCTCTTTGGCTTCTTGCGTACCTTTAGGCAAGTCGAGGCTAAATATTAGGACCTAATAAAAAAAATATTAGATCAAAATTATGACAACCGTGGTCTAGTGGTAGAGTAGAGCTCTCTGTTTTAAATCTCTTGTCGGTACCAATTTATTATGTTTCTATGATACAAATTAACTAATGAGGTTTCATGAAAAGACTTCCTCCATTTGAAGTGTTACAAAAAACGTCCGGTAAAATGAGTCCCGTTGGCCAAGATAACGTAATATACAAGTTTTATTGTTATTACAAAAATATGTATATTTATAATAGAAAGAATATAAATATTCCGTTATTAATTAAGAAAACTCATAAACGAATGATACTTGGTATTGACCATTTTAATTTAAAGATAGACAGGCAAACTGTTTGCCTCTCTTTAAAAAAACAATATTAAAAACTTTTCGACAATAACACAAGTTTTTCTTATATTTTTTTCTTACTTTTTCTATTCTAGTACAATTATTTGAAAAATTAATCATTATTTGTAAGTATATAAAATATTCACGCCCCAAGTATCTCTGAACAAGCGTGAAGCTCAAGTCGATTTTCTAACTGTTCATCAACTGTTGACTCCTAATTGTTTTTAAAGTTTATTAAAGTGACGGAGACTGAGCCAACCGTAAACTGAGTTGCTTTTTTCAGTCATCAGAGCTTTTTGACTTACCCTTGAGTCGAGGTCAAGTTTCGAGTTTTATTTAATGTAAATCAACATTTGACCTCTACCCGATGTATAAGCAAGAGGAGGCCGAAAAGTGCCAACGACTGAAAAAACGAGTCAGTTCACGGTTGGCCCAGTCAACGTCACTATTCCGTCAAAGAATGAAGAGTCAATCAATAAATCAAACTGTCACCATAGAGATATATGTTATCTCCAATATATCTCTATGACTGTCACGCCTTTTTCCCACAGGGATAAGCAGAGACAATGGAGCGCCACTTGCCACGACTCTGACACAACTCCCTCGCTTTCTTCACATTCACAATTCTCTTCATTCAAGCTCTAATAAAAAAAGTTTTATTATTATTTGGTTAACTAATTGAGAAACATCATCTCATTCAATACATTAAAAGTAATCGCGCAGTCCCCAGATCCCATGGAACGGGTTATATCTGGTTTGTAGTTAAAAAAAATACCGTTAACCATAACTCACTGGTTCACCGACTCGTCTGTTACCTGCAACAATGTAATTCAATTATTAATCGTGGGTAATTTGTGTGGAAAATATGATGATTTCTACTATTATTTCAGTTTTTTTTTATATTCACATATTGACTTGACAATTTTAATGATCGCACCGTATAATCAATCTGGAGTGTGACCCATTGAGTGTGATAGAAATTTCTTTACTTTATAAAAATCAATCAATCAATCAAGTTGTTTTTATTGTGACTCGACATTTGACAGCATATGCGCTTGATGTTTTATTTAAGACAACAATTGGGTAAATTGGGCTAAAAAGTATCGATTGATAACTTGATTAAGTTGTTACGCCTTTTTCCCACAAGGATAGGCAGAGACAAAGGAGAACTACTTGCCACGATTCTGACACAACACTCTCGCTCCTCTCACTCGTACAATTTTTTCCATACAAGCTCTACGGTTATGGGCAAAAAAGTATCACTAGGCTAATAATCCCCATCAATGGGGATTTCTCAATGGGAATTATACGCGCGCTTGAGCTACACAGCGCATACGTACTAGTGTCTAAATTATTATTATTTTTTTTGTTATTGTGACTCGACATATGACAGCAACCCGCTTGATGTTAAGCCAAAGTGTGGTCCATGAATGAATGGACTGCTACTACCATTCAATAACTGTGAGTAGCAATCACATCCACTATGCCGGCCTAAATGGAACCGGCAACTTACAAGCAGATCCCGAAACGTGACCAAATCACTTCACGGTATGTATACTTGTAAGTGGTGGTACTACCCCGGATCGGCAGACTGGGTACCACTGCCTACCACTCTTTGATAACCAGACCCGAAGCAAATATCCATCTCTTTTTTTATTTTTATTAACAAATATTTGTAATAATATTATATAATATTATATTATATAATACAATTAAATATTACAAATAAAAGCTATGAAACAAATATTTGCTCCGACCGGGGATCGAACCCGGGACTTTACGCGCAACAAATCAGTCGCTAAACTGTTCGTCCACGCCTGTCGTCCTATCAACAACATCAACATTTATCAACAAGTATGATTGTGCAGTTCTTTCAACGTACAATTGCCCGTATAGGTCAATTTACTAACATGAGTTAACTTAAATAATCTTTATTGCGAAGATAATAAAGTTCAATTTTCAAAGGAAAATTTTCAGTCTGTTGTCAATTGTGCAAAATGACATCAATCAATCACTGAATATCAGAACACCTCGCTCGTCTACTTTATCTCACACTTCACGCCTTTCGAGGTTTACTTAACATTTATAAATCACTTCTTTCCTAACATTCTATAATCGAAAGAATAATGTTAACATTTTGTATTTGTGCCCATAACCATAGAGCTTGTTTGAAGTGAATTGTGAATGTGAAGGAAGCGAGGGTTGTGTCAGCATCGTGTCAAGAGGCACTCCATTGTCTCTGCCTATTCCTGTGGGAAAAAGGCGTGACGATTTGATTGATTGATTGATTTTGTATTTTTTTTTATTGTGACTCGACATATGACAGCACCCCACTTGATGTTAAGCTGGAGTGTGGTTCATGAATGGATGTCACTGCTACTACAATTCAATAACTGTGAGTAGCAATCACATCCACTATACCGGCCTAGTTGGAACCGGCAACGTGACCAAATCACTTCACGGTCTGTATACATGTAAGTGGTGGTACTACCCCGGATCGGCAGACTGGGTACCACTGCCTACCACTCTTTAAAAGTTATAAACGAAGTTTGCAACTCGGGTAACCGCTTTACTAAAACCATTTTTATCAACCTCATTATCACTTTCATCTTATGGTAAAACGTGTTTTAACATTGGACATAAATTATTATAAACAATAAAAATTAAGCATCCATGATGAAATTGTTCCTACTTCTAATTTGTTTAAACAATATTAAACAAAATAAAAATAGAAAGAAAATAATTAGTGACAAGGATTGACAAAGGAATGCTTCGATGGTTTGGGCATATGGAAACGATGTGTGAAAGTAGATTGACGACAGGAATTTATAAATCTGATGTGGATGGATGCGTTAAACAAGGCGCCTGCGGAGGGTATTTTCCGACCAAATCGGAGACATCTTCAAAAAAGCTAGGTTGCCTAGTGCCCATAACCACAGAGCCTGTATGAAGATAATTGTGGATGTGAAGAAAGCAGGAAGTTGTGTAAGGATCGTGGTAAGTGGCGTTCCATTGACTCTGCCTATCCCTGTGGAAAAAAGGCGTGACAATTTGATTGATTGATAATTTTTCTAATTCTTAAAGCATAATGTTTAAAAGGTTTAGTTCTTTATAATATTATTATGTTAAAAAAGGTTATTTCAAACATTCGTGACACAAAAAGGCTGTGACAAAAAAAATGTATATTTCAAAATAACTATTTTACCTAAAGAATCATCAACGATTAATAAAAGAACTCGATAACTATCTTTAAATTTCGAATGCGCGATAATTGGTTGAATTTGGAACGGTCCGTTACGTACAAAAAAAATATGGCGTTAAATTAAAAATTAAAGTGTGTTTAATTTTTGTAAATTAGGTTTTAAACGTTATATTTTCACTTTAATGTTGTAAGAGGTAATTAGTTATTCATAAAAACTATATATTCCAATAAAGAATTATGGCATTACCACAATACAAAAACGAACGGTAGAATAGGCCGAATTATTCCATTTTCTTTCCAAAGACTATTTGGGCGAATGAATTTATTTAATTTCACTGCATGTTTTTCTTTCCGTTTTCGCCTGTTTTTAATAATACAATGAAATGGTTCTTGGCCTAGGTACACTCAAAAACAAAATCATTTACTAGTAATATTTTTTTAATATTGTGACGCATCTGACTTATGTATGTAGTGCGTTGGTCCTACATAAAGTTATATTATGTTTCCGTAAAGTTATATGTAAGAAGTTCCTTTGATGAAAAAAAACTTTAGAGGTGTCAAGGGACACCCGGATGGAACGAGGTTCCTTTCGATTAATTAGTGAAGGAATTGTAATATATTTTTTTTAGGTTATAATATTTTATTTTTTATTATTAACAAAATAATGTAATATAAACTTAATCAGTAGGCTAAATTTTAGTAATAATTGGCTGGTGGTAACTAAAGTAGGAAACATATGTTTGGGATTCTATTTTATTTATATGTCTTGAAAAAAACTGCATCGATGATATAGCTCTTATAGTTTTGTGGCTATGACATACGGACGGACGGTCGGAAGGACGGATGGTCGGAAGGACGGACAGACAGACATACATGACGAATCTATAAGGGTTCCGTTTTTTACTACGGAACCCTAAAAAGTGTCGTTACAACTTTTGGTCTTAATTTTTTCCGTCTAGCCCCCAATCGCAACGCGCGATAAAGAACTTCGTTCCAAAAATTAAAAATTCAGGCTGACATAGACAAGACGATTGCTACTTGTAATTATCTAACTGCAAAAGCAGTCGCCTTCTTTCATTGACCGCACTCCAACTTAACATCAGGTGGGTTCCCGACGAACGTCGAGCTACAAAAAAAATAAATGAAGTTTTTTTGTTTATTATATTGTATTTGTATTACTCATGCTCTCTATTTATCATATAGATACTTATAGGTTTTAAAATCATCCTTTTTATTCGCCAGTTCAGTTAAACTTCAAACAACACTTAGGCGTATTTATTCAAACAATATTGCTGTGATAAATAATAAATCTTATTTTTTATATAAATCTTATTTTTTTATATATTTATCCTATTTATTTATTATTAATTAGCCTATTTATTTGTCCCACTGCTGAGCAAAGGCCTCCTTCTCTTTTTTCCATGACTCACGACATTTGGCGATCTCTTGCCATGAAATACTGTAGGAGTCCATCTCAACTCGCCATCTCCGTTGGCACTCAGTAGTGGACTTGACCCATAATGCATCGGACATGCAACAGAGATGACCTGCTCAGTCCAATATAAAATAAAGAAAATAAATATTTACTTTAATTTATATTTTACTTCAATAATTTTAGAATTAACATAATAATTGTAAAAAAAATTAATCTATATTTCCTCTTGAAATGTGCACAAGGTATGAATGAGACATATTAATTAAACACAAAATAATTAATTAAAATTATTACACTGAAGTTAATTAAATTCAACGCTAGATGAATTCCGTTGCCTTTAGATCAAAGGGGAAACGTCAAGGAAATTGAATCGGAACATTTTTAACACCAAGTTAATTAGTAAAGAGCTCGTTTTTTTTATTATAGAATCTTGCAAATTAAATTATTTTTATATAAAAAGGTATAAAGATAAAGTTTAGATTTGTCATATAACGTCCAGATTTAAAAATAACAATAACCGCAAAACCAGGCAACGAAAATTATACTATTTTATTAAACAGTGTCACTAATTTGAGGAAAATACTTCTTAATATAATTTAAAACCTATCATTTGTATTGAAAAGAGTTGCACCCGTTATACTCTAAGTTGCTTACTCGAAGCAGCCTGAATCCTGCGGTGTTCATCCTGGACTTCCTAAGCTACTTCAAGTGTTTTGAGCCCATGTATTAGCACCATATGTCATCACTGATAATCCACACTATGAGTAAACATTTTTGGTTTGAGCCACTTTGATATCTAACTCCGCGGCCACATACTTTACGAGGGGCGAGAGAAATGGCAAGGGAAATGGGCAGAGACATAGTGTGGCCCGGCGATCCACTTGTTGCCGATTTTTTAGTGCGAGTCACAGTTACAATGTTGTCGTCTATCGGAGCAACGCGATGTCCATCGCGAGGAGGGAATTGTGTAGCTGTTAGAGCAATATTCGCGGCAGCGCGAGGAGTGCGAAGAGCATAGTGTGGCTAAAGCATAAGACGAAGACACTTCGTAGTTTCTTAACTCTAAGGTACTCTTCACATTTTTATTAATGGTTATAAATAACTTGAAGTAAATAAGGATAAAAACAATTACAAATCAATTTATTTTACTTGTAAACTCAAACAACAATAAGTTTACGGGTCAACGAAACTAATTATTTACAAATTAAGGCAATTAAATTTGAAATTTGTTTAAAATAACAATGTTAATTAATTCAATATTGTTATTTGGAAAGTTATAAATTAATACAAATGTTTGATTTCCATTAAAACTCAAAATATTGTTTGTTAATATTATTGAAAAGTTTTAGAGAGTAGATTATCTCTGGTAATAAATACGGTAAGATACCATATTAATTAGCAGCGCCCCTAGCACGGCAATCCAAGAAGCAAGATAAAGGGCCTGCAAGGAATATCATTGCATCTCATTTTAATTAACTTACCAGAACAGTGGAAATGTCCATCACAATGTCCAAAAAAGATATTTAAACGTTCTGTAAAACTTCACACAAAACAACGTTAAAAAAAATTACATTGTGATTTGCAGGCCTATTAAGTACTTAATTATTTTTATAGTGTGACATGACATTTGACCTCGACCTGCCTGATAATAAGCAAGAGGAGATCCAAGAGTGACGACGACTAAAACATCGGAGTAAGTTCGCGGCTGCCTCAGTCGCCGTCACTATGTCGGCCAAAGAAATTAAATTAGTTACAATAATTTTTCTTGCAGGTCTTTATCTTGCTTCTTGGATAAGTTGTCTTAAACACACAGAAATAAATAACATTGTGTAATAATACAAATTACACAAAACCTTTGTTTTGATTTAGCAAGTAAATCGTAAAACAATTTGTCTTGCCGTATATTGATAAATAGTAGCCTAAAGCGAGCGATCTGTCAAATTGTGCGAGTATAACAAATCGACACTTGTTCTGACGTTTCTGTATACCTATATAACTCATATGAAATAACTATTTATTAACAATAATAAATAGAAATACTTGTTTCTAGTAAAACGTTGAACGATCGCCAAGCCGTCTATTGGCTACTTTAAAAAACTATTGTTCTTACCTTAAACATCCTAGTTAAATATTTACTACTTTTACCTGATCAATCATGTGGATTGATTTTACATCAGGCAAATCGAGATCTAACGGTCGCGTCATATTAAAAATTATGTAAAAAATTACGAATAAGTAAATCGCATAAAGTTTAACGTATTCTTTTTTCCAATCAAATTGGATGGTATTTGTGTTTTTGCGAAAAATTATTTCATAGGATTATTGGCTTTGTCTTGTTTTTCGTGGCTCAGGCTGTATTTAAAGATATTTATACTCACAAATTAGAATTCACAAGTCGAATGTATAAAATTTATAAAAATAAATATATTACTACTAATGTAAATTGTAGTAATTACAGCTCAAATAAAATAAAACTATAGTTAAAAAATCTAAAAAACACGTTTCTATTGTACATGACTTTTAGGAACTAAAAAGTGAATAAACTTTTTCATTGTGACTCGATATCTGACGTCGACCTACTTAAGCCCCTTAACAACACCATGTTCAATAACCAAGAATGATAACAAAGCTCGATCAACCCAATCTTGGTTGGAAAACAACGTTCAGGACTTTATCAGAGCTGAAGACCATCCTCCTGTCCTGATCTTAATCGGCTAGATTATGATTTATGGTTAATTTTAGAGAGTATGGCTTGCTCTAAACGCCATGATAATTTGGAGTCCCTAAAACAATCCATACGATTGGCAGTGAAGAATTTTCCCATGGAAAGAATGCGTGCTTCCATTGATAACTGGCCTCAACGTTTAAAGGATATTGCAGCCAATGGAGACCACTTCGAACAAGCTTTATATATTTTTATTGATTTTATATTAATGTATTTTTTTTATACATCTGACCTCGTCCCGCCTGATGATAAGCAAGAGGAGGTCCAAGAGTGACGACGACTAAGAAAACCGAGTTCGTTCACGGCTGCCTCAGTCGCCGTCACTATGCCGGCCAAATTAAACTAACACAATGTAATAGTAATAAATGTTACTTGCAATTATTGGTTAGACTAAATATATATACAAAATAATATAGTACACAGGTACGTAATAAAATATGTTTTGTGTCTGATTAATGGCTTTTTAAGATTATTTTAATATAACGCTTCAAAGGCTTTGCAGTCATCATAGTGGCGGGGAGAATTAGGTGCTGGTAAGTCGTTCAATTTTTTTCTGTAAAAGTATTCAGGGTTGGCATACTTAGGTAGATAAATATATACTACAAAGCAACGCTCACAAACTAATTTGAAGCTAGACTAATAATCATCACAAACTTGTGCATACTAATTAACGCTGCAACATTGTAATTATTTGGAAAATGGAGACGATAAATGGCGACTCTTTAGACACCCACGAGTTCGAAATTAACGAAAATACGTCACACAATTTTGAGGACAGGCGATTGGTTTGTTGAGCGTAAAGTCTCATGTTCGATTCCCGGTCTCGATTTCATAACTTTTTTTTATTTTATTGTGTCTCGACATATGACAGCACCCCGCTTGATGTTATGCCAAAGTGTGGTCCATGAATGAATATCACTGCTACTACAATTCAATAACTGTGAGTAGCAATCACATCCACTATGCCGGCCTAGATGGAACCGGCAACTTACAAGCTGATCCCGAAACGTGACCAAATCACTTCACGGTCTGTATACTTGTAATATTTAATAATTATATTAAAATATTACAACATTTGTTAATAATAAAAAGAGGCAGATATTTGCTTCAGATCTCGTTATCTAAGTATGGTAGGCAGTGGTACCCAGCCTGCCGATCCGGGGAATTACCACGAGGGCAGGAAATAAGTATACAGACCGTAAAGTGATTTGGTCGCTTTTCGAGATCAGCTTGTAAGTTGCCGGTTCCAATTAGGCTGGCATAGTGGATGTGATTGCTACTTGCAGTTATTTAACTGTAGTAGCAGTCGCCTCTATTCATCGACCGCACTCGAGTTTAACAACAGACTGTCATATGTTAAGTCACAATAATAAAAAACATAATAAACTATGACTATGGTACTAATTATTCCTTAATGCATCTTTACAGCTTTAAACCTAATTAAATATCGCTCGCCTCCAATCTTGCACTTACCATGATACTTACACAACTCTTTAAAATCTAGAACTTTCCTAATATTTTACTTTTTTTTGTTGGTCGCGTCCTTGTTCCTCCATAAAATAGGAGATATTGTAGATGTGAAAGAATTCGGTTTTTGACCCGCCTGACCCTAAGCAAGAGGAGGTAAAAGAGTGCCAAGAAACCCCGAGTTCATGGCTGCCTGTCGCCGTCACTACGCTGCGGTCAAATTGTGTCTGGATCGTAAAAAATGATTTCCATTAAATATCTTCTGCCTAACGTTTTGTTATTTTTTATAATGTTTATACTATTCAACCTTTGTAATACCCAAAATTTAAGCATAATTCGAGTTAAAAAAACATAACGAACAAATTAATCCTTTTAAACAACCTCTTTTTATCGCCTAAAAGCTACGCCGAGGCTAATAAAAGTTGTAAAAATAGCTAACAAATTACGAAATTTAATAGCTTTTTCGCTTACAAAAAGGAGCAAGCAAACGTTATGATGGAACCAGTACGCAACATTGAGGGTGAAGGCAGCGGGAAGTCGAGGGGTCTAGAGAACCTCATTAGGTTGCCATTTAATAGGTCCACTGCCTCGATTATGAGTTTCGTATTATAAATGATAACGGTCACTTAGTCACAGTTAAAACAAAATAATTTAATTTAAAATTTAATTCGTCTGATGTATATTTACAGTTGAAAAACTGACAAAACGTTCCTATAGCGAATTAATATAAATATACGAAGTACATAGAAATATTTTTTATTATGACTCGACATACGACAGCACGTCGCCTGATGTAAGGCTGGAGTGATGTCCAAGAATGGAGATAACTGCTACTTACAGAGAAATAACTGTAACAGTCATCTTCACTATGCCGGCCTAGTTGGAACCGGCAACTTACTAGCTGATCCCGACTAAGACTAACGCGACTAAGTCATTTCACGGTCTGTATACTTGTAAGTTGTGGTGCTACCCCGGATCGATAGATTGGGCACTACTGCTTACCACTCTTTAAAATATTCTCTTGTATATTATAAATATTCGGATATTCCAAGAACTCTTTAATAATAATGTTTTATTAATTTAAAAAAATATCTATTTTCGTTTTGCCTGATGGTAAGCAAGGAGAGGCCAAGACTACTGAAAAACGAACTCGGTCTACAGCTGTCTCAGTCGCCGTCACTAGCCAGAGGTGCTTGACCACATTTCATTTGAAGGATTAAGTAGAACACATGGACGGGTAAAGCATTCCACTTGTCAATTCATCGACGAAGAAAGGACGCGCCTGATTGTTTTGCTCGGCTGTCGATTTGGTAAAATTAATCCTAATAATTTCCCCGATCTAGGCTTATTAATTTTGAAGCTCATTAATTAATTTATTTATTTAAGGTTGACTTACAGCTACTATAATAATATAAACAGAATAACAAAGTAATATAAGGCCATTTAGCAGTCAACACAACTTGCAGGCAAAAAATAAAAACAAAATATAAGCAGTTAAGTACATTTAAACAAAAAATAGTCAATTTCATATAAAAAAAAAATCATTCCAATCAAATTAATATTCATGGATTTAGAGTGTCTAAGAACTGTCTTGTCATGTGCTCACGGACAATTGATAGCTTGGTGCAGAATAGATCGATGTCCGAACAATGCTTATGGAGTTAACTGTTAAAACAAAGCTCATTAATGGAGTTAACTGTCAAAACAAAGCTTATTAATCGAGTTAACTATTAAAACAAAGCTCATTAAAGAAGTTAACTGTCAAAACAAAGCTCATTAATGGAGCTAACAGTTAAAACAAAGCTCATTAATGGAGTTAACTGTTAAAACAAAGCTCATTAATGGAGTTAACTGTCAAAACAAAGCTCATTAATGAAGTTAACTGTCAAAACAAAGTTCATTAATGGAGTTAACAGTCAAAACAAAGCTCATTAATGGAGTTAACAGTCAAAACAAAGTTCATTAATGGAGTTAACTGTCAAAACAAAGCTCATTCTCATTAAATTGCGCGGTCAGCCTGCAGGTATCAAATCCAAGTAAACTTTTTAAGTAGTTGTTGACAGATTTTTTCCATAATAGAAGTTCAGTTCGTTCGTTCAAATATGAAAATTCACAACTGATTGCTGTGCAAATATTCCAATAAGAAGTCATTAATTTTACATTGGAAATGTATTAAAATTCTTCACAAGTAATATCAAGGTTTTCTATCTTCTGTAATGAATGCTGGACTTAATTTTATTTAGATTCTATTTGTTAAATAAAATGTTTGTGGAGTTTTTATCACGAAAAACCTTATAAAAATATTTATAATAATTTTTTATTGTTTTATTGTGATACGACATCTGACCTCGACCCGCCTGATGATAAGCAAGAGGAGGTCCAAGAGTATCGACGACTGAAAAAACCGAGTTAGTTCATAGTTGCCTCAGTCGCCGTCAATATAGCTTAAAAGCTTAATGCACAATAGTACAAAATACTATTGTGCCATACTTAATGCCAAAAAATGCATTCTTCAGAATATTGATACGACGATGAAGATGTAAGGTGCAAATTAAAAGTCAATCAAATTCTTACGTCTTTTTTCCACAGGATTAGGCAGGGACAATGGAGCGCCACTTTCCACGCCCCTGACACAACTCCCTCGCTTCCTTTGCATCCACATTTCTCTTCATATACAAGCTCAACGGTTATGGGTTAGTATATACGTAACCGTAATAGTACATAACCGTAGAGCTTGTTGGTTGGTTAGAAAGATAGTGATCTGGTGGCAACCCAGCTTTCTTAAAAATAATCTTAAAGTGAATCAATCAATCAAATAATTGTCAAGCCTCTTTCCTACGGGGAAAGGCAGAGATAGTAGCGACAGCAGAGTCGCCTTTTAATAGACCGCACACCATCTTAAAGCCAGGCGAAGTGCTGTCATTATGTCAACTGTGAAAAAGATGTTTTTTTTATATGCCTAAAACAAACTACTAACTAAACAATAAATAATAATAATGCGAGTCTTAGCGAAGGTTTTTACGTAACTAAAAACCCATTTCAAAATGGCTAATTAACCTCCTTGTTTAACTAAAATATATAGCTTTGTTCGCAGTGACAAAGCTTTGTAAATAAATCTTAACTAGACAATGCGGGTAGTTTTCTACTTGCTAACCTTTACGTGAATTAGATTCTAATGGTCATTTATTTAGATTGAAATTGCGAAACAACTTTATTACTAAAATTATAAAACAAAGGTAAATTATATAATTATATTGAATTTATTTATTTATAAAAAAATATTGCACTAACGTACAAAGGCGGATCTACTACCGAGGGCAATCCCTACTAGTTAAACGTTTAGGATGTTGATCCGACCATGTAGGTACACGAAGTGACTTAGTCGCGTTTCGGGATCAGTTTAAAAGTTGTCGGGTTTAACAAGGTAACCGCACTTCAGCTTAACAATTAATAAACCAATAAAATTTTCGCGTTTCCAACAGGGACAGGGAGGGAAAGTAGAGCTCAATTTCCATGAAACTGATACTTCCCTTGCTTCCTTCATATCCACAATTCTCTTTATACAAGCAAACACAGAGGTATATTATCTATAGTAGTTTTATATTTTCCTACACTTCGAAATAAATGAACGAATCCCATATTGTAATTATGAGTAGATGTTTATCTAAGTAGGATATTTAATTTCAAGTTAATAGATAAATAGCACGAGTATCAAAGTGAGCCCGTCACTCTGCGAGACAGCTAAAACGCCAGAGCGCACTCGCTGCGAGCAGAGATGATATACCCAAGGGATAAGGACTAATTAAATAATTATTTTCTTATTAAACAGTAATAATTGAATAGAATTAAGGTGTGTGTACATTAAGCAATTAAATCGCTAGCGACGTGAGAATTTCTGTTTTAGCTTCATCCCCATTTCTCACGCCTAACTTGTAACAACAAAGTTGTAAATGCACAATTTAGACAAAATTTGTAAAAGAAGAAATAAGGCACGAAAGCTTGTTCCTATATTAATGTATAGAAGTGAATGCTGGGTATGGCTGAAGAAACATGGTAGAAAAAAAGAAGAAGTGCATGTCTACTAAAATTTTCATAGATAGAGTGAAAGCTGCGCATTTGATAGAAGATGTGGTGGCAAAAATTGAGAAAGGTATGTTGCGTTTATTTGCGCACATTGAAAGAATAGACGAAGAAAGATTGACGTGAGATTTATAAATCAGAGACAACCGTGAACTTAGTCGGTTCCCTTACTTGCCATCAGGCAAGTAGAGGTCCGATATTAAGTCAATCAATCAATCAAATTGTTACGCCTTTTTCCCACAGGGATAGGCAAAGACAATGGAGCGCCATTGGCCACGATCCTTACATAAATACTTTACTTATTGATATATGAAGTAAATTAATGACCTAAATAAAATGAACTAAATAATTATTTTTATTATTATTGTGATTTCATAATAATTACATTTCTCTTTTAATGTCACTTAAAAATCATATGTTTACAAGCGATAGTTGCCTTGTGGACGAAGGCGTTTATATGTCCAGTTATTTTAATTATAAATGCAAATTACATACCTTTAGCTAAACTGTAGTATTATTCTAAATAAATGAGAATTTTCTTTTCCTTTTTATATTACGACCTAAAAGCCTAAGTTGGCCTTATGTATTAATTAATTAAATGTAATATAGTTATTTTTATCTTGTGTTTTAATTTTATTTAGTCAGAATAGAGTGCGGTCCTTAAGTCGAGACTATGGACCGTTCGTCTATTATATATTGAAAGGTTCAGTGCGTCGTTTTTCGATCCTTCGAGCGATGTGTGAACAAGCACCTTTGGCCAGCACTGTAACGGCGACTGGGGCAGTCATGAACTGACAGTGGTCGGCATTCTTGGACCTACTCTTGCTTATCATCAGACGGGTCGAGGTCAGATGTCGAGTCACAATGAAAAAAATAGTACATAGCTAACAGTAGCAAGGTAATTAAATAAATTCACAATACGCTGAAAGTCAATAGACACCTCCTTTATACAACCATTATCATAAAAAAAATCACAGTTAATTCTCAAAGAGATGGGCAGAGAAAACGGAGCGTCACGATCCCAAAAACAACTTCCATACAATAATGGACAATTTGCAATAAGTCCGAATATTAGCGTAAACTCAAACGCCAACACAGCAATCACTAACAATAAGGCGACCGTGGTGTAGAGGCAGTGCAATGATTACGCAAACCGAGAGCACGGGTTCGAAACCACCCACCGTACCAATGTATCTTTGATATATGTACGTACTTTGGTTGTCCTATTTCTATGATACAAGCACTTATAGATACTAAGCTAGTATAGAAAAAACTCTGTAGTACTACTAAGAACTATTAATCTGATATTACTGGTATTACGTTAAGTTGTAGAAATAAATCTGGTTTCAGAATTTACCGAAATTAAACAGGAGCGACTACTTCTTGCAGTCGCTCCACACCAGTCTGAATTGATTTAGTCGCGTTTCAGGATCAGCTTGTAAGTTTCCGGTTCCAACTAGGCCGGCATAGGGAATGCGGCTGCTTCTAAAAGTAATTTAACTGTAGTCGCAGTCGCCTCCATTCATAGACCGCACTCCAGCTTAACATCAGGAGGGGTGTGGTCGAGCTTTAATAACAGGTTTGATCATAAATACAAAAAGAATCAATCAATCAAATTGTCACGCCTTTTTCCCATAGTGATAAGCAAAGACAAAGGAGCACAACTTGCCACAATCCTGACACTCATTTGCTTCCTTTACTTGCAAAAATAACTGTAATTTAAAAGCAAATACTGTAATATTTAGAAGAGAGCTATTTTCTTACTTTATAGGTAAAAGACAGCGTCGCCCTGGGGAAATTGAAAACTCGCCTTTAGCTCATATTTCGTTCTAGTTGTGCCACTAACAAACCGTGAAAGCGTACATTATTTAAAATAGGTAACGCAGGTGTTTTTAATGCTCTACTTTTGTTTATTTTAGGTGAACATGTGATCGAATAGATTTTAATAATAATAAAAGAATCCTTTATTGAACATAATTAACAACAAAAATGTACAAGAGGCTTTTTCTATTTCTATTCTATATTGCACGGATGCCTGTGCAGAATGCGGTGCTTTTTCCTACATTAATGTATGGAAGTGAAGGTTGGGTGTGGCAGAAGAAGCATGAGAGTATAATTAACGCCGTAGAAATGCGGTCGTTAAGGAGTGTATGTGGAGTGACGATAGCGGATAGAATAAGCACAATGCGTGATAGATGTGGTTGAATCTGATGTGGATGGATGCGTTAAACAAGGCAGGCCCAGGAGAGTGTTTTCAGACCGATTTGGAGACAATCGGTCTGATTGATTGTCTGAATCTTCTAGGATTGCCGTGCTAGGGGGCAGTTAACTTTGGTAAAATATATCCGGTAATTTATTCAGTAAAATGAACAGATAGTGTAATAACACGTGTAATATTGAGTCGATTATTATTGAATCGTGAGAATGCTACCGTCAATATTTGCTTTCGAATTTTTGTTTAACGATAAATATTGATCAACTAAAATCGCCCCGTAAGAACGCCCCATTGCCGATAGAATAAATTATTTATTTCATTTCATCTATACTAAATATATAGTGCAAAAAATCCCATCTAAGTAATGAATTCAGACATTAACTAAATTTCTATGCACAAATTACGTTCGCATCACAACAACACTGGGTCACACGTGTTATCTATGCACAAAGCATGAAAATTATACCGTTAGCATAGGAGTAAATAATGAAGGCACACGTGTGCGAATCGTATTACGACTAAATGCAGTGCAATATTGAATTATAGTATTAAGTCGTGTACAGACATTGTTGGTCGTAGAACAGACAACCGATGGAAAAAAAAGGTTCTAAAGTGGAGACGAAGAACCGGAAGACGCAGCGTAGATAGGCCTTCCGCTAGGTGGACTGACGACATAGTGAAAGTCACGAATAACCGGTGGATGCAACTGGCATCTTGTCGTTCGGAATGGCGTTTTAAGGCCTATGTTTAGCAGTAGACGCCTTCTGGCTAATGATGAATATATTAGGAGTAAATAATGTAGGCACACGTATGCGAATCAAATAACGACGAAATGCAGTGCAATATTGAATTATAGTATTAAGTTGTGTACAGACATTGTTGTTCATTGAAGCGCGACATTGCCTGATGGTAAGCAAGTTGGGTCCAAGAGCGCCGACGACTGAAAAACTTATTTAATTCATTAGCTGAAACAACGTATTTTTTACGGTTACCGCAACCGCCGTCAGACCACCTTTTCATAGACGAACGGTTCATAGCCTCGACTTAAGGACCGCACTCTATTCTGACTAAATAAAATTAAAACACAAGGTAAAATTAACTTACATTAAATTAATTATTACAAAAAGCCAACTGGCTTTTTAGGTCGTAATATAAAAAGGAAAATAAAATTCTCATTTATTCAGAATAATACTACAGTTTAGCTAAAGGTAAATTTATCCTCGATTTATTTATTTATTTACCATTTAAGAAATCTACAACATCACCAGTGTCGATGCGAAAAACCGGTGGATAATCTTGGACCCCACGGGCTTTCTTGAGCCAGAAGTGCTCACATCCAAGAAGTGCGGCGATTTCTGCTAAGAACCTTAAGTTGCGCAAATACGCTAACCTCGGTACTACTTACGAATTTGGGGACCTTCAGCTAAGCGCCTGACCAAGGAGTTGTCCATGCGGCTGACGGAGAAGTCTGGAAGACAGGAAGGCTGGAAATTATTTCTGCCAATACAAAGGGGAAATGTTGCCAGTCTCCTTGGGACTACTTCTGATGCGTCGTCATTAGGTGATATTTTTTATTTATAGTTTAATTACTTTTAATTTTATCTTGTAGTATGGGTATATAATTTGAATTAAGGAATCTCCTAAATCAATTAACCATAATGGATAGCCATCATAACATTGCCAAATGAATCATCTAAACGGTTTATCAGAGCTACAGATTAAACTTAGCGGTCAATTGGTTCCAGCCATATTAACTTAGCCTACTCATGCATTGGTGAACTTAAGCTAATATGAAACACTTCTAAAAGACTTATAGAACTGTCGACCGAATAGATTGACAATACGCTGAGAGTTTGAAGTGACATTTATTCTATAAGTCCTTGTATAAAAAGAATTGTGGACGTGAAGAAAGCGAGGGAGTTGTGTCAGGACCGGGGCAAGTGGCATTCCATTGTCTCTGCCTATCCCTGTGGGAAAAAGGCGTGACAATTTGATCGATTGATTAATATACTATTTATTAACAGATTAAAACAAGTCTATGGACAGCATAGTGACGGGGACTAAGAAAGCTGCAGACTGAACTGTTTTTTTTTAGTCGTCAACACTCTTCAGGCCATCCCTTGCTTACCCAGGCAGATGTCGGGTCACAATAAAAAAAAACATACTTGATGAAACCCCTATACCGGAACAATGTTACCGTATGTTTAAAGCATGACCTCGAAATAAGATACGAGTGCACACTTGCGGCTTGATAGTAATTCTATCATGTCACGGTTGAGAAGTTGTTCCACGCCATCTTTAATAAACAAAATAATATGCAATACTGATCTTTGTCTATCCCGAAGATTATGTACACTGTGTAATACATAATCAAATCACTCTCAAGCCTTATTCCCAAACGTGGCAGAACTACTAGCAATGGCTTGACAATATATTACATCTTAAGAGTTAATATTGGAAGAAAAGTTTTTTTTTTTTATTGTGATTCGACATCTGACTTCGACCTGCCTGATGGTAAGCAAGAGGTGCAAGAGTGCCGGTTCAAGACTGCCGACGACTGAAAATACCGAGTCAGTTCAAGGTTAATCAGTCACTGGCCAAAGTACTTCATCATAGTTCATCGCCAACACAGACACAATAAATCCCTAAATGCGGACACACACTGAGCCGAATGGTCCCGCGCCAAAGTCAAAATTCAAACTCAAAATTTGGCGTGCGTCGTGAAATTTGGAGTGGCCGAAAATCCAGCAGAGCTAGGTCAATCCATATACCTGTCAGTTTCCACACACATGCCGTAGGGCCATTCGGCTCGGACAGGTCCCCCATATGTGGGGTCAGTAAGCATTTCCTCACGATGTTTTTCTTTTCTATTACATTTCTAGG
Organism: Tinea trinotella; assembly: GCA_905220615.1. NCBI lineage: Eukaryota > Metazoa > Arthropoda > Insecta > Lepidoptera > Tineidae > Tinea > Tinea trinotella. The sequence continues at coordinate 12,960,510 of HG992312.1, forward strand.
ATACACACAACCCATCTCTAGAACCTACCTACTATTTGTATAAGAAACATCGGTAAATAATTTTTTAATAACCTATTGGTACATTAATCTACCATTGATTTAAGGACGCCCGTTACATGTAAATTTAATGCATTCAATTTTCGTATAAGTAAGGATCTATATTACTAGACCACGGCGGTCGCACAAACCGGTTAAGAGAGGTACCGGTTCAAAAAAAACCGGTACCAATGTATCTTTGATATGTATCTTGATACTTTGGTTGTCCTGTTTCTATGATACAAGCACTTTTAGTAGTGTAGAAATGTAAAAAATACTCGAAGAATGAAACTTAAGGAAGTTAATTCATAATGTGTTATGTTATTATGAACAAAAATTCCAACAATCGTACCTACCCTAGATATGTAACTTACACGTGAATGTGGTCGTTAAAGAGAATGGTAAGTGACAATATAACAAGTAGGTCTTACATGTATGGTGCAATCATGTTCCGGGTTCGACCACTATGCCCATTACGGCATTTTAATGTGAATTTAATACAGACATAAAAAGAATATTACTTAATTATTTATTTATTACCTATTTTAGTTAATAATTTTTATTAAACTAAATATATAAAATATTCAAAAATTCAAATTGTCACGCCTTTTTCCAACAAGGACACAACTCCCTCACCTCCTTCACATCTACAATTCTCTCCATATTAGCTCTATGGTTATGGGTGCTAGGCAACCCAGGTTACTTTAGGATGTCTCTGATGTGGTCAAAATACACCCTGCTGGGTCTGCCTTGTTTAACGCATCTATCCACATCAGATTTATAAATTCCTTTGGTCAATCTACTTTCTCTCATCCATTCCATGTGTCCATCGAAACATTCGAAACCATCGAAGCATTCTTTTGTCAATCCTTATCACTACATCTTCTTTCAAACCACATCTATCGCGCCTGTTATTCCTCAAAAAAATATATAGGCGATAAATGTGATTTGGAAGAATAATACAACAAGGAGGAGAGAGAGAAGAGCGAACCGAGGAATGTGTTAGAACCGAGGCAAGTGGCGCTTTATTGTTTCTGCCTATCCCTGTGGGAAAAGGGCGTGACAATTTGATTGATTGATTGGTACAGGTTTGAAATGCAACAGGTTTAAGAGTCCTAGGTAAAATGGGGTAGTACAGACAGTATAGAGACCGTGAAGTGACTTGGTCGCGTTTCGGGATCAGCTTGTAAGTTGCCGGTTCCAACTAGGCCAGCATAGTGGACGTGACAGACCACTAATAAGACTTCATTTTACGGTTGCTTCAGTCGCCGTCACTAAAAGTCGCAGTCGTAGTGTAAGCATTCCAATTGTCATTTTAGTCAATGTTATATTTTTAACTTTAGCATGACCCAGTTCTGTTACTCGGAACTGAAGAAATTATTTGAAATTCGAACAATACTTGAGAGGCCATAAATATAGAATTTCAATGTCAAGTCTAAACTTAACTTAGTTACTAACAATGAACAAACAGAACATCTATAACGAATAGCTTTAGAAATAACTATTTCAAAACTTTCACAATAATACACTGTACTGGTTGGAAAATAGAGTTCATTTTACAGTAACCTATCTAATAACCTAAATAATTTTTAGAATCATATCTCTTGATCACTCTTGATATATATCGTATGTATATTAACGTTGTACTGGAAAATGTCAAATTTTGGTAGTGCCTTCCCAAAGAATTAAGAAAATACAACCGTTTATACTATTTTCACTTATGGCATTAAAAAGAAGTCAGAATGAGATGAATATACATTTTTACATTCGTAACTTAGAATGTTGGCACTAGTTTTGATGATCATTTGACAACCTAATTTGATAGAATAACAAATGAAATTAAAATACTTCAAAAAAGGATGACGGAACAATTATTCCGCTACTCTTACTACCACGTGACTTTTAATTAAGCAGTATTAAAAGTCAACCACAATAAGTAGTGCCAACCTTTGAAATAAAGGAATTGAAGTACAAGTAGTTGTCTCTTTCAGTCACACGTGGTATAAACATAATATAAATAAGACAAATAACAATGAATTAGTTCTTATTTTAACACAGATTCTATTCTTTCCATATTCTTTGGTTGGTGCCATCCTGTTTTTTTTTTAAGTTTCAAAGTTTAAATTCCACTGGAATAGACAGAAAGAAGAGCGCTATTTTTCACGATCTTCGATTAACAAACAAATTACAACTTTATATTCAATACATTGACGAAAAGGATTTATAAATTTGATGTAGATGGATGCGTTGAACAAGGCAGACCCAGGTGTTTTCCGACTAAATCGAAGAAGAAACGAAGAAACGAAGAAGTTAAGAAAGTTAGGTTGCGTAGTGCCAATAACCATGTAGAGTTTGTATAAAGAGAATCGTGGATGTGAGGGAAGCGAGGAAGTTGTGTCAAGATCGTGGCATGAGGCGCTCCATTGTCTCTTCTTATCCTTGTGACTATTTGATTGATTGATTTAAATTTATAGATTGTGTATGTTAAGGAAGTAATAGTAATCGGTAATTTAAAAGCGACCGTGTAATGGCAGTGTAATGGTTACACAAACCGAGAGCACGACTTCGAAACCATCCACCGGTACCAATGTATCTTTGATGTAGATATGTACTTTGGTTGCCCTGTTTCTATGATACAAGCACTTTAGTAGCTTAGTATAGAAATGTCAAATGTAAAAGAATGAAATTGATGATGATAACATATTTTAGAATCTGGGGTCTTAGTATGAGTACAATGTCTGTTAGCTGCACATTTCCAGTCGTTCGCTTTTACCACTTTTGAAGAGTGGTAGGCAGTGGAATCCAGTTTGCCGATCCGGGGTAGTACCACCACTTACAAGTATACAGACCGTGAAGCGATTTGGTCACGTTTCGGGATCAGCTTGTAAGTTGCCGGCTCCATCTAGGCCGGCATAGTGGATGTGATTGCTACTCACAGTTATTGAATTGTAGTAGCAGTGACATTCATTCATGGACCACACTTCGGCTTAACATCAAGCGGAGTGCTGTCACATGTCGAGTCATAATAAAAAGAAAAAAAAGTTAATCGAGTTACAGAAATAGATAGCCAGCCATAAAAGGATATCCACTAATGTAGATAAATAGATAAGTGTCGAATAACATTTAGTAGAATTACTACTCAATTTGTTCTCCACTATCTATTGCTACACTTTGTCTTTGCCCCCAAAATAAACGATTTCACTCCTCAAAAACATTCCTTTAGTTATTCAACTTTGGGAGTCCTGTTTCTATGATAGAACCTTAGATACCTTAGTGTATATATGTTGTAGAGCGAACTGCATATGATTTAAGTACAAAGTTACCTAAATCCTTTACATACCAATGTATATTATGGCAAGTAGATTTTGAACCGAGAGTATTTGGTTGGCGTGACCACTTCACGACCACTAGACCATAGTCGCCTTACTAGAGACATACTAATAAACAAGAAAGGTGTATTTGTTCTGTCATATTTATTTATTAGCGCTAAACTCAATTTAATTAGAACTCGATGTTAAAGGAATAAACTGTGCCCCTTAAAAATTAAGTCGGCCGTGGTCGAGACTTGCCGGTCCTAATGTTTGTTTGATATATTATACTTTGGTATCCTGTTTCTATGATACAAGTATTAAAACAGAAATGCAAAAAAAATGTCTTTTGTACAATACTTTATGGACAAAAGAATACTTAGTGCATCTAAAAGTACGAGTAACTTTATTTAAGTTTTCGTTAAAGTAGTTAATGCCTTTGTTAAGTATTAATTAACGTACAACCGCCACAGTTAAAGAAAAGTGAAACACCACAGAACAGAGATATAAAGTAAACTATTTTCTTGTTCTGTGTGAAAGATAAACAAGTTTTTATTGAGATCAAAATCTCTTGTTGTCATATGTCGAGTCACATTAAAAAAGGTTTTTGACGACAGGCCTGGACGAACGGTTTAGCTATTGGTTTGTTGCGCGTAAAGTCCCGGGTTAAATACCCGATCGGAGAAAATATTTGTTTCATAGCTTTTATTTGTAATATTTGATAATTATATTAAATATTTGAAATATTTGGTAATGAAAAAAAAGAGATGGATATTTGCTTCGGGTCTGGTTATCAAAGAGTGGTAGGCAGTGGTACCCAGTCTGCAGATCCGGGGTACTTACAAGTATACAGACCGTAAAGTGATTACGTTACGGGATCAGCTTGGTTGCCGGTTCCATCTAGGCCGGCATAGTGGATGTGATTGCTACTTACAGTTATTGAATTGTAGAAGCAGTGACATTCATTCATGGACCACACTTCGGCTTAACATCAAGCACCCCGCTTGTCAAATGTCGAGTCACAATAAAAAAATAAAAAAAGGTTTATAAGCTCCACAGTAACATCAATACAATTTTCACGCCAGGAAAACCATAGGGATAGACATAGACAATGGAGCGCCTCATGCCACGATCCTGACACAACTGCCTCGCTTCCCTCACATCCACAATTCTCTTCATACGAGCTCTACGGTTATGTAAGATCAAAACTGTTTTTATTATTACAAAAGTTTATGTTAGTAAACATATCGCAATCAATCCATCAAACTGCATTAATTATATAATATGTGTAATACTTAATAGTAATTAAAAATATAAAAAAAAAAACATTAATACAAACCGGTTCTTGGATGCTAAATTAAGATTCTTGTAAAACTCTACGTTGGCGAATATTGTCTCGGTTCGGTTGAGTACAATTTTGACACACATATGATGAACTGTTTCGTCACATTTTATTTTCTAACATATAAAATCAATGACGTTAAGTAAATATTTTTTTATTGTGGCTTGATACAGCCTGATAAAGACGACTGCTACTGTGCAGGTAATAAGCGAATAGCAGTCGCACACAGCTGGTCTAGTTGATACACATACTGAACACTTGTAAGGGAAGCTCTCCATTGTCTCTGTCTCCGCGACCAAATCGTTTTCGACCGTTAAGTGTTTTGGTCGCGTTTCGGAATCGGCTTGTAAGTTGCTAGTTCCAACTAGGCCGGCATAAAGGATGTGATTGCTACTTACAGTTATTGAATTGTTGTAGCAATTATATTCAGTCGTGGACCTTGCTGCAGCTAAACATCAAGCGGGTTGCTGTCATAAGTCGAGTCACAATAAAAAAAATGGGGAGAATATTTTTATATAAATCTCCTCTTCATGATCAAAGAGGATAGATAAAAAAACATGCTAATCCTAACTACTCGTGACAAATTAGAAATAAGCCGGAAGTGAACATCAACAAAACATCTTAACCCACAAGTGTAACCTACAACATTTAAGGCCGCGTTAACTTATAAGTGCACAATTATGCAATGTAATAGTTTTAAAGAGTTGTTATTTAGTGCTAAATGTATAAGGCAACCAGTATCGGTTTACTTTCGTATCGATCGCTAACTGACAACCCCTTAAATGCAATATAAAAAGTAGATTAGTAGTTCGATTGCCGAAATCAGGTAGCGTTTTATTTTACCTTTATATCTAAGCCTGCGACATAATCATTATTTTAAGTTTTGGATGTATTTATAGTTTACACGTTTGACAAACTTTTTTGCTTCCCTCACTTTGACAAATCTCTTTATACAAGCTCTACGGTTATGGGCACTAGGCAACGCAGCTTCCTTGAGTATGTCTCCGATTGCAATATTAAATTATACATAAATAAGATATGTAATAGATATAACATAAGGCGACCGTAGTGTAGTGGCAATGCAATGGTTACGCAAACCAGTACCAATGTATCTTTGATATTGTACGAGTATATTGTATCTCGTACTTTGGTCGTCCTGTTTCAAGCACTTTAGAAATGTAAATATTTATATAAACAAATGAATGGATGTGTTGAACAAGGCACACCCAGGAGGATTTTTTTCTGACTAAATCGGAGACATCCCTAAAAAAGTTAGGCACTAGCCCATAACGTTAGAACATGTATGAAGATAGTTGTGGACGTAAAGGAAGCTAGGGAGTTCGTGGCAAGTGGCGCTCCATTGTCTCTGGCTATCGCTGTGGGAAAAAGGAGTGACAATTTGAATAATTGACTGAGATAGGTAGATGAGCACTAATTTTTTTGAAGATTTTCACTCTAATAAAAATAATACATAGAAGAAAGAAAAATAATGGGGAAGAAAGGTTTTAGAGTGGAGACCACGAACCGGAAGACGCAGCGTAGGTAGGCCTTCCACTAGTAGGACTGACGACATAGTGAAAGTCACGAATAACCGGTGGATACAACTGGCATCTTGTCCTTCGGAATGGCGTTCTAAGGGGGAGGCCTATGTTCAGCAGGCTGATGATGATGATGATGAAAAATAAAACCTATAATTACTGTTACATAGGTATAGTTACGTGTGCACGTGTAGTGTTAAATTATGTTAATTAACGTAAACTAGAAACTGTTTGCTCAAGGAAAGTCCTTCGTATTTTGATGCAAATTAGTGAAATTTAACTTTTTTGTTTGTTGTTTCTATTTTAGTTTGGGTAAGGGGTTTTGGTGTTTGGAAGTGGTAGGCAGTTGGTAGATATTTGCGACGACTGGCGTGGCCGAAGTTAGCACACCAGTTTGTTACGCGTGAAGTCCTGGGTACGATTCCCGGTAGCAAATATTTGCTTAATAGCTTTTATTTGTAATATTTAATAATTATATTAATATTGCAAATATTTTCTTATAAAAAAAAAGAGTTTGATATTTGCTTAGGGTCTGGTTATCAAAGAGTGGTAAGGTACCCAGTCTGCCAAGTATAGTTGCCAGTTCCAACTGGTATAATGAATACTTGAAGTGGCAGTGACATCCAGTCTTAGACCGTACTCCGGCTTAAAATCAAGCGGGGTGCTGTCATATGTTGAGTCACAATATATAAAAAAATAATTGAAGTGAACATTCCAAGAAGTAACCTAGTCAAGTTGCAGGATTATCTTGAAAATTGCCAGTTACACAGTAAATTCATAGTCAGCATAGTGGACGTGACTGCTATGTACAGATATTTAACTGTAGAAGCAGTCACCTACATTCATGGACCGCACTCCAGCTTTAACATCAGGCGAGGTGCTCTCATATGTCGTGTCACTATAAAATACTATTGTGACGGCTACTATGTCGGTTTTTTCAGTAGCTGTCGAGGTCAGATGTCGCGTCTGAATAATAATAAAACTATAGTTATAAAATCACGCTTATATGACAATGTAAACTAAAAAGTAAATAAATGGTAAGCAAGAGGAGGTCCAAGAATGCCGACGACTGACAAAACCGAGTCAGTTCACGGTTGCCTCAGTCGCCGTCACTATGCCGGCCAAAAAAAATTTTCATAAAATTATTGTATTGTCATCAGTTTTAATACGTGTACAAATTTTTAAATTATTCAGACCTCTGGAAGTAGGTGAAAATTAATTTGAAAGATTTCGTTACATAGGTACATACATACATACAAGTCAAGCAAATAAAAGCGAGTTTAAAAAAAAGCGTGTTAAAAAGCGTGTTTTTTTTTTCATTTATGTATTTCTCTATCACCTGGCCACGGTCGTCTTTAAAGCCTAATTAATACCAAGGCAATAAACAGCGTTAATAATAAACACTACAAATGAAAGAACAGTGAAAGTTGTATCTAAAAAGTGAATTTTACTGTTGTGTAAAGAGGCTGAGCAATCGGCTTTTAGTACGATTACTAAAGCCTGCTACAATAAAGGCTAGTTACGCCAACTTTACGATAATCAAATCAAATTGTCACGCCACAGGGATAGGCAGAGACAATAGAGCACCTCTTGCCACGATCCTGACACAACTCCCTCGCTTCCTTCACATTCACAATTCTCTTCATACAAGCTTTATTTACATCTATTATAATTAAGTTTAAACAAAAAGAAAATGCTAGGTCAGCTTGAAGTTTAACCAACTTTCTATAGACCGAATCGACAGTCGAACTAAAAGGTTAGGCGTGTCGAACTTTGCCAAAACAATCGATATATATATTTATTTTATAAACCTGAATGCTATAAGCGAGGCGTGAAAAAACACTTTTGGCCAGAAAAGTGAAAAAACTGTGTCGTTTTTTTCAGTGCAAGATCAACATGCAAGACGTTGTCAGATAGCGTCACAATAAACTAAATAAAAACTATGTCTTCTAGCACCATTGCTTTATAAATATGTAGTAAAAAATTTGAGAAAAAATAGGTTAGAACCGAGTGGGAACTGAACCTCTTGCCACAAATAAGGCGACCGTGGTGTAGTGGCAGTGCAATGGCTACGTAAGCCGGGTGGCACGAGTTCGAGACCACCCACCGATACCAATGTATCTTTGATATATGTACTTTGGTTGTCCTGTTTCTATGATACAAGCACTTTAGTAGCTTAGTATAGAAATGTATAATAATAATAAATTAACAAAAATTTAAAATAATAAAACACACAAAATTAGATTACATTATCTGTGCACCTAGCATTGGTAGCACTATATTGGGGTGCACTAAGAAAAATGCTTTACTCGAAATGAGCAGAAAAAAACAAAAGCTTCAACAACAAAAGCTCCTTACCTAGCAAAAATGCTGAATCGTGCTGTCGCTATAAATAGGTAGGTGAGCACGGGGAGGTTTAGAGAAAGCTGGAGATGCAACACAACTCAGAGATACCAATCAATTCCCACAGGGATTGGCAGAGACAATGGAGCGCTACTTGCCACGGTCCTGAAACAACTCCCATGCTTCTTTAACCTCCACAATTCTCGTCATACAAGCCTATGGTTATGGGCACTAGGCTACCTAGCTTTCTTGAGGATGTCTCCTATTTGGTCTGAAAACACCCTCCTGGGTCTGCCTCGATTCATATCAGATTTATTTTAGATCCCAGAGATGTGTAAGGTTTAAAACGTATTTGAAATAGTAGCCCTAGTAAGTAACATTAAGTAACTTTGTTAGTATCTTGTTAAGAGAATCTGTTAAGTTACATATAAATAGATTATATTGCACGGGCTTTATTTGTTTTTTATAGTGCAAAAAGAAGTATATTATATTGCCTAAATGACCGCACACCGCCTGATGTTAAGTTGGAGTGCGGTCCATGAATAGAGGTGATTGCTACTACAGTCAATTAACTGTAATTAACAGTCACGTCCACTATGCCGGCCTAGTTGACACTGGCAACTTACAAGTTGATCCCAAAACGCGACTAACTCACTTCACGGTCTGTATGCTTAAAGAGTGGTAGACAGTGGTGCCTATTTGCCGAGCCGGGTTAGTACCACCACTTACAAGTATACGGCCCGAGAAGTGACTTAGTGGCATTTCGGGATCAGCTTTTTTTTTATTGTGACTCGACATATAACAGCACCCGCTTGATATTAAGCCGAAGTGTGGTCCATGAATAAATGTCACTGTTACTACAATTCAATAACTGTGAGTAGCAATCACATCCACTATGCCGGCCTAGATGGAACCGGCAACTTACAAGCTGATCCCGAAACGTGACCAAATCACTTTACGGTCTGTATACTTGTAAGTGGTGGTACTACCCCGGATCGGCAGACTGGGTACCACTGCCTACCACTCTTTATCCCACGCCTTAAGTTGTAAGTTGTCCCACGTATAAGTTGTCGGTTTCAACTAGGCCGGCATAGTGGATGTGACTGTTACTTGCAGTTATTTAACTAGCTTAGCATCAGACGGGTTGCTGTCATATGTCAAGCAACAATAAACTTTTTATTTAAATTTACTATGCCACCCTAGTCGTATTTTGTTAACATCGAAGCTGATCCTGTTTTAGCTTAATAACTGAGTTTTATTTGAAGGTAGACTGGCCGAATGACCACCATTGTCTGCCTACCACTCCTTGGATGAACACGTATAGCTTAAAGATAAGGATAGACAGAAGCGATAAATACAAGATACGAGTATATATTTAGTATTGCAATGAAACTTTTATAACAACATAAATACTTTTTTTTTTCTATGAATTTACTTCTTTTTTATAGTATTTTTATGTTATCTTTATTGATTGATGTACTAAATAATGTTTTAACAAAGATAATATAAAGAGAAGCCTCTTTTAGTATATTCTATACTAAGCTACTAAAAACAGACAACCGATGGGGAAGAAAGGTTCTAGAGTGGAGACCACGAACCGGAAGGTAGGCCTCCCACCAGGTGGACTGACGACATAGTGAAAGTCACGAATAACCGCTGGAGCAGCTGGCATCTTGTCGTTTGAAATGGCGTTCTAAGAAGCGGCCTATGTTCAGCAGTGGACGCCTTCTGGCTGATGATGATGATGAAGCTACTAAATGTGCTTGTATCATAGAAATAGGACAACTGAAGTACACATATCAAAGATACATTGTTACCGGCAAGTGGTTTCAAACGGGGACTAGTTTTTGTTTCAAGTCTCGATTAGTTTGACTTTATTAGGTTTCTCCATTCATTATTTCCAACCTTATTAACTGACTCGTTTTTCTCAGTCGTTCGCACTACTAGACCTTCTCCGGCTTACCATCAGGCAAGTCGAGATCAAATATCAAGTCACAATAAAAAAAATTGGCGTGATATTAGATCGCCAGATATCGCATTATTATAAATACTAGCTTGAATCAAGTTTGGATCACGATTGTATAAATACTTTTAATTTGACCTTGTCTGACATAAAGTGCATGCAATTTTATTTTTATTGTGACCTGACATTTATGACAGAATCCTGACTGATGTTAAGCTGGACTGCGGCCCATGAATAGAGGTGACTGCTACTTACAATTTAACAATTATAAGTAGCAGTTACACCCGCTACACCGCCAACTTACAAGCTTATTTTTTATTGTGACTCGACATATGACAGATAGCACCCCGTTTGATGTTAATCTGAAGTGTGGTCCATGAATGGATGTCACTGCTACTACATTTCAATAACTGTGAGTAGCAATCATATCCACTATAGTTGGAACCGGCAACTTACAAGCTGATCCCAAAACACGACCAAGTCACTTAACGGTCTGTATACTTGTAAGTGGTGGCTGACCCCGGATCCTAAACCTAAATTATAGTTCTAAGGGTGCTAAACTTCTTTAAACTGTAAACGTACATCATCGTCCATGAGTATTTAAACGCGTATGTATTCAAGAGAACAGCTATTTCAATATAACGAGCATAACTATGAAAAACAGTAAAGTTTTATTATCACCAATGAATCTAACTATATGTTTACGAAATTAAACACTTAATAAAAACCAGTATCTTATTTACATTGCAAAAATATTACTGCAACAGTTGACATGCACCTTTGCACCTCTCACATTTTGTTGTTTACATTAAAATTAATAATGTGAAATAGCTAACGAGCAGCACGCCATTATCATTGATTTAAAATTAAAAAAGCGGCCAAGTGCGAGTCGGACTCTCCCATGAAGGGTTCCGTAGCAGCAAGTAACTAATATAAAAGTTCTTGTAGTTCGTTGATCGATTTTTATATTTGAGTTGATTGAATGAAAGGTAAATTACGGTTTTCGATTTATGACGTATTAAAAGAAAACTACTTACTAGATCTCGTTCAAACCAATTTTCGGTGGAAGTTTGCATGGTAATCTACATCATATATTTTTTTTTGTTTTATCATTCTCTTATTTTACAGGGGGGGGGCAACTTTTTACCACTGTGGAAGTGTCTCACGCGCAAACTATTTAGTTTAGAAAATAATAATATTAGAAACCTCAATATCATTTTTGAAGACCTATCTATAGACACCGCAAATTTTGATTTTTTGTTTAATATAATTAATTTTGTTTAAATAATTTAAGTTTCAGTTCTAAGTATGGGAAACCCCCAATTTTTTTAAAAATCTTAGTGCGGTTCACAGAATACATTTATTTACCAAGTTTCAACAGTATAGCTCTTATAGTTTCGGAAAAAAGTGGCTGTGATATACGGACGGACAGACAGACAGACATGACGAATCCATAGGGGTTCCGTTTTTTACTAAGGAACCCTAAAAAGGAAAGATACGGTACGAACACAACACGCGTGGAACTTGCAAACTACGTCCAACAAACGTACTTGAATCCAAAGCACGTCCTACTGCTGTTAGAGCACACCTAATCTCCTGCATTCTGTCTCGCTCGCGTCCCGCAGTGACTAAATTTGCTATCTCCTTCGTTAAATTTATTAACGAAATCTGAGATGCAACTGTGGGTAGGCTTTGCGTGTAGTGGGGGTATCAGTTCCACAATTTGTAGTGAACAATAAAAAGCATGCCGTATCTTCTCCTTTTATTTTAATCTAAGGCTATTATTGCCGTTTTGACGTTTGATCTGCTCTAGAAGTTTCGTATAAATTAATAATTTATTTATTTATTTATTTATAGATAGATGCCCAAACAGGTTACAACCTAAGCGTGCACAAAATAAAATAGAAAAAACAAAGTTGTGAGATTGTAACCCAAAGCAGGGCATACAGCATAACAAGAAAAAAATAAGAACACAGATTCAAAACAATACAAGAGAAAACAATAATAATAAAAATAAAAAAAAAAAACAAGCCAGTTACGAGCATCAAATAAACAGCAAAGATTATCCCCAACCAATCGAAACAGCGCCCATAGAATCTACGGTTGACCCGTCATCTCGTAATGATGCTCTTCAGTGATATTTTAAGTTTAGAGAGTTTCATGTCAAAAATGTCTATGTCGTGTTCTTTGACTAGTTCGTTGTAATATCGGCACATTCTGACCACCGGATTGTAAAAGGATGTATTGTTTTTGAAGACGTGTAGACTGAAGATATTTGGACATCGAATTCGATGATGTGTGTTGATTTTTAAAGACGACAGCAGGTCTTGTGAGTCAATAGTACCATGAAGTATCTTATGCAGTACTATGATGTCATATCTTTTGCGCCTGGATTCAAGTGATAAGATGTCGAAGTACGCGAGTCTTTCCTCATACGTCCTTAATTTATGACAGAGATTGTGCCTATAACACAGGGATTTTAAACACTTTTTCTGGATACTCTCAATGCGGTCTATGTGAACTGAGTAGAATGGGGACCATACCGGACAGGCATATTCCATAGTGCTTCTTATCAGACTATAATATAAATAAAGTAAACTGAAAGGTCTTTTAAAATTCCTAGTAGAGCGTAGGACAAACCCCAGCATTCTGTTACACTTGTTGATGACAAGGTCGTAATGTTGGCGAAACGTGAGTTGATCGTCAAAAAGTACACCAAGATCTCTAGCAACACTCTTGCGAGCAAGAGTTTGGTTATCGATGCTATATGTGAATAAGGATTTGGTTTTCTTACGGGTGAAGGATATGACGAAGCATTTAGATATATTTACGTACATTCTATTTGATCTACACCATTCAGATATAGTGTCAAGGTCTCGTTGGAGCTTTAATGCGTGGTCAGAGGTTTCCACAGAGGAGAAAACCTTGAGGTCATCTGCATAGAGTAAGCATGGACATGAGAGGGCACCAATGAGATCGTTAATAAATACGGAGAATAGGAGTGGGCCCAGATGGGAGCCCTGTGGCACTCCAGAGGTTACACAAATCGGAGAAGATACATATCCCTTAATGACGACAAGCTGACTGCGGTTCTCAAGGTAAGATTTCAGCCATCGGAGTAGACTGCCATGTATGCCATAATGAGAAAGTTTTTGATAAAGTATAGAGTGGCTAACCTTGTCAAACGCCTTACTAAAATCCGTGTAGATGGTATCTACTTGACCTACAGTGGCAAAGCTATGACATAAATAATTTTTATATTCAAGAAGGTTGGACAGTGTGGATTTATTTTTCATAAAACCATGTTGCTTATCAGATATGAAACTACTTAGGAAGTTGTACAGTGGGACGTAGACTATAGACTCAAAAAGCTTGGCCATACATGACAGTATACTTATCGGACGATAGTTACTACAGTGCGATTTATTGCCAGACTTGTGAATAGGTACCACGTGAGCAATCTTCCAGTGTGATGGGAAAACTCCAGATCGCAATGACCCATTAAAGAGCATCGACAATGGAAGACTCAGTTCATCGGAACATTCAATAATAAATTGCGGTGGAATTCCATCAGGACCGGCGCTCTTGTTCCTGTCCATTTTTTTTATATGTTTGATAACATCAGTTTTAGTAATGTGAAAATTAGATAGCGTGCTATTTGAGAACACTTTGTTAAGTGAATGAGTCAATATTGAAGAGGAGTCGTAACTGTCGAATACTGAGGCAAAATAGGTTGAAAACAGCTCGCAAACACCTGATCCACTAGAAGAGACCAGGTCATCAAAGTGCATTGTTTGTGGGATGGTTGAATTACCCTTTTTAGAGTTTATGTAACTCCAGAATGAACGGCTGTTTATCTTAAGAGAATCCTCAATGGAGGATAGATAAGCGGCGTAACACGATTTGAGCAGAGATTTACACCTTTTCCGCAAGAGGGAGAAAGTGTCGTAATCCCTAGGGTTACCATGAGTCTTATATCTCTTGTGATATTTATTTTTCTCCTTAAGGCTGCGCCTAAGGTCATTATTATACCAAACGGGACACTTGCCCCGGTTATTTTTAGTTAAGGGGGTGTGAGCCTTAATAATAGCATTAAGTTTGTCGTAGAAAGCCTCTGTGCACGCATCCACATCAGTACACGAAAAAACCTCAAACCAATCGACGTCTTTCAATTGTGTTTTAATATTAGTAAAGTTGCATTTTTTGAAATTCAGACGATAACGTCTAAATTAATAACGTCATAATAACGTCTAAAGGAACAATTGTTCTGTATAGTGACAATAAAGAACAATCTGGTATAATTTTAAACTTTATGGCGTATCTGAAGTTAGGCGCATGTTCATGTGCAACACGAAATAAAAAGTACGGTATAGCGGGACTTGAGGTAGGTGAGAGAGATTATTGTCGTGACCGTGACTGTATTTTTTTTATTGTCACTCGACATTTGATCCTATTAGCAACAGCTTTTTTAGTTATTTGATTTTGGCGGCAACAATGCGATATGACGATTATGTGAAAATCATGAATTTATTTCTTAAAAAAATATATTCTTAATTTTAATTGACTAACGCCTTATTCTTAAATGGTGTGACAAAAATACCTGAAAGATACGTTAATATATTTGTCGTCGATCATTATAAAGGCTCTTAATTTGCAATAAAGCCTTGGTTATGACCATAGAAACTTTGAAAGAATAAAACACCTGAGAAAAAAATACAATACTGGGATTTCTGACCTTTGACTTCACTATTCGTGTCGCCACTCCATTGTAAGCCTTATTACCCAATAGTCAAGGACGGATTTAAGTTTGGAAATTCTCTATAACTTACATTTTATATACAAAGGTATGAAGGGTCTGAAGGCGGCCGTGGTCTAATGGTAATGCGATAGTCACGCAGACCAAGAGCCCCCGTTTCAAAACCACTGGCTGTTACAAATGTATCTTTGGTCGTCCAGTTTCTATGATACAAGGATGTTTAGTTTAGAAATGTGAAAAATCAATCAAATGTTTTTTCATTCAATTCAATGAAGAACTACTTTCCAAGATTCTAACACAATTCGCTTTATACCTTTACATCCACATTTGTCTTCATTTATGTTTAAGGACACCGTGAGTCCTGCTATTTGAATAATGTCACCGGATGATCAGAGAACATCACTCGCTGTATGTCTGCCGACCTGTTTTTTTTTATTAACCCATTCACTATGCCTACTTGGAAACGGCACTTCCAAGCTGATCCTTAAACGCGAGTTATTTGTTGTTAGTAAGAATCCTAGCGACATTAGGCCTTTGTATCTAATGCATAAAGTTTTTAAATAAATAAATAAATTAAATAACAATGATTATAATTTTCCTAAAGATTATGCAAATAGAATTGCAACTACAACGTGTAGGTTGTAGTTGCAAGTACAACAACTACAAGTAGCAACTACATAGAATGTAACAAAAATATTAATCACACAGTTTCTCAATTTAATTAGCTACTTTATTGTTTTCGGTCTCCCACTAGATGTCAAAAGATTTTTATAAAAATATATTTTAAAGGCATCTATTCTCTCATTAAACATTTGTTCATTTAATAGTCGTTAACATAACGATATTTGAGTAGTAGTAAACAAAAGCCCGGTATGATAGCCCTAATAAGGTCGGTATAAAAACAGTAAGTGGTAATCCAGTGTATAGTCTAGTCAACAAGTTTTGACCTAAAAAGCACTTGTTGACTAGACTTTGTAACAGAATAGTCGTTAAGTTTAGACTGCTGGATCATTTTCATTAAAAATCATAGAAACTGTCGCAGTTATGACAGCACCCAGCCTGCGATTAGGCGGAAGTGCGGTCATTGAATAGAGACAACTCCTAATACGGTTAGATAACTGCGCATCCACTATACACCCTGATTATTATTTTTGAAGCTTACTAGTAGTATAAACTCCCTGGGGCCACGATGGTTGCAAAGCCAGCATTAAATTAATCAAAATAAACGCAATCATCACGTAAAACTTAAGAATTGTTATAAAAAGCAGGGCTTACTAGTTATTTGTTTATTTTCTTCGTAATCAGGACAAGCTGTTACCTGCAAAAGAGAAAATATTGTTTAATTAAAGTATGAAATATTTCAACATCAGACCTCGACTTGCCTAATGGCAAATAAGGGGTGGCCTAAGAGCGCCGTAAACTGAAAAAACCGACTCCGTTTATAGTTAATTCAACCATCGTCACTATTACCAGAGTTATGACACTATATGACATTGTGTCATATTCCACTAAGTTACCGTTATCGTTAAGTTACCGAACTAAACAAAACAGAATATAATCTCATAAGTCCAATAAACAATTGGATTTGGTGGCACGTTTGTATCCCACGCAGGTCACAAGAAGACCTCATCGAGTGACCTTCAAGTGATGCAACAGATTTCGTATACACTTACAAACTCACTTCGTATTTTGAGGTTATTCAAAAAATTAGAATGAATTAATTAATTCGTGGTTGTAAATAGTCTCGTATATAAAATCGTGTATGTATTATGACCGCAAACTGCAAGATGTTGAACTGGATTATTAGCGAAAATTAATATTATTTAAAACGCAAAAACTATTCTGTTAATAAAATAGACACGTAGTCCGAATCGACTTGGCGTATGGTAAGCAAGGGGATGTCCAAGAATGCTGACAACACAAAAAACTGACTGTGCCTCCTCAGTCGCCATTACTACGGCGGCCTGAGAAATTTTGGTACCTATCCAAACCAAACCAACATACGCAAAATACTTTTATTTAATATTTTACTTAATTTATATAATATATAAACAATCAATCAATTACATCTTAAATCACACAGGGATAGGTGGAACAACGAAGCGTCACTTTCCACGATCATTTTTTTTCTTTATACAGGGCTTTTGGTTATGGACACTGCCGACTTTTTTTAAGATTTCATCTAGGAATAATCTTCATAAATCTTTACCATTTATGCATTTTTTGAAAATGCCAAAACCAAGGCAACAAACCTTTTTAATCATTGTCACATTTTATTTTAATAAATACATACATTGTTGTTTTTTTAAGTAAAAACAATGATTACTTTCATATAAAATATGAACTACAAAGTAAATCGATTTTGCATGTTAATTATATTTCGGTGCGCTGGTTAAAGTGCTATGTTAATATTTAATTAGGTTTAATGGGCGCACAAGATCGGCCACCGGCGATAGCATTTCAAATAACAGAAAAATAATACTGCATTTTATTCGGAATTATCGTAGCTAGACACATGACTGCATCCCACCTGATGTTAAGCTAAAGTGGTCCTATATGGAAGGCGACTGCTACTACAGTTAGATAATTGCAGTCACATCCTGGTAGCTTAGTTAGAACCGGCAACTTTTTGGCTATAATCCCTAAACGCGACTAAGCAAATTTATGGTCTGTACACTTGAAACTTGGCAGGGCAGTTTCTTTATTGAAAGCACAATTAAAGACGTATACTGACATGAGGTGAAGGCAGAGCTAGAACATTACGATAAAATTTAAATATATAAAAATGTTAAATGATCAACACTTTAGTCTTCCTCTGCGTTGGTAATATAATCAAAACAAACACGATAGTAAGCCGCATGTTTTTGTTACGTTTTAAACAATTTTGGCGCATAAGCTTTGAAAATCATCATCATCATTAGCCAGAAAAGGTCCACTGCTGAGCATAGGCCTCCCTCTTAAAACGCTATTCCGAACGACTAGATGCCAGTTGCCTACCTACGCTGCGTCTTCCGGTTCGGGTTCTCCACTTTAGGACTTTCTTTCTCATTGGTTGTCGGCTATTCGAGCGATGTGCTTTGAATCTACATAAAAAGTTCAGACTTTTATCTGTGGGAGTAGTTGCCCCGCACCTGTTGTTAAGCTGACACCAACGTACGACATTTTTTTACAAACGAACGGACATCATTTATTTTGGCCTTTTATGTACTACTTTTGTAATGTCCAATGATAAAAAAATAAATAAATGGTAGTTTCGATACTTGTATTGATACAACTAATGACAATTTTGCTTTTAATTGCTGTGCAATTTAGATTTTAGGAAAATAAGATATGGGTTTTGTATCATCTGTCAATCAACGCCATATTTGTTCTGCTTTGAACTGTCATAATTATAGTTTGATCATTTTGCACACCTAAACTATGCAAAATAAAGGATATATTTCAATCACATTGTTATCTTCAAACATAAAACTATTTTAAAATGTATATGTAACTGTTAACACAATTAAGCCCAAGTCCCTATACAAAATGAATGATGTCCTTTGTAAATCGAACGTTTGATTTAATAATAGATGAGTGCAAAAAACGCCCGCAACTGTGAAACCACAAGTTAAATATACGCTGAAAAAGTTGTTCAACTATTGAAAACTTAAACACGAACAATGCATATGAAATGAACTCTCAAACTGAAACCTGAAATTTTCATCATGAAAAAGTACTTGTATGTAAATTACGTTATAATAAAGTTTAGTTTCAAAAATAACTCGAAAGTCGGACCTAAACTTTTAAAGATAAAATATGGTTCTTATTACCTCGGTACTAAAGTTTAATTCGAAATAATAAAAACTATTTGACTGGGCAACTAGGCTCCGGGATGCAAAAGGTAACCGGACCGCAAAATTTTGCTAATTAAAATTTATTTGAATTTTTTTTTCTGTATGTATATAAAACTTTTAAGCTTATAATTTTTCTTTTTTTGAACAGAAAAAAGTTATTAAAAAAAAACTTTTTTTATGTATATCTAATTATTTTTATACACAATAAGAGATTTATTATTTTTAAATCACTACTTCATGCATAAAACCATAGCTTGTGTCAAACCATGCTTGATAGTTAAAGTTACCTAATATAGAACATTTTTGCGGCTTACTATTGCATTTATTTGATTATTATTAATCCGATATTTTGAGGGCTTTGCGGGTGGGGACTGTGGTCTGGGGAGAATGCCTGAAATTAATTTTAAATTATACAAAAATTATGAAGCAATTCTTGTTTATAACAGTATTATACATACAAATCACATTTTCGATTTAGTGAAATTTCTTTTATTAAACTAATTCATATAAACGGGAATCTTGTTGGAATCCAAAGAAGCTTTTCGAAGGACGTAACAATATTCACATTTTTAGAAGAGACATGGAAAGGGAAAGTAAGAGCTTATAAGACGAATATTTTGCCTTAGAAAATATCATAAAAATATCACCTTTTTATAATAAAGTTAGGAACTTTATTCCTATTACTTTACCTTTTATTTTAGTTATTTAAAAAAAAATTTAAAATTTTCTTAGATTTTGCGCTAATATTGATTTAATGAATTTAACAAATTTTATGCGGCTTACTATCGCGTTTATTTTTGGTCATTGATTTTACATTTTTTTCTTATTCCGACGTTTAGAAAACTTTGCAGCCATCGTGCTCATGGAGAAAATTGTAAAATCAATAACCAAAGATAAACGCTATAGTCAGCCGCATTTTGTTTGAGACGTATTAAATTTATTTTTACTTGTGCTTCGACATATGACAAAACCCGACCTGATGTTAAACTGTAGTGCGTTCTATTAATAAAGGCGACTTTAACCACAATTAAATAACAGTCGCTTCCACTATGCCTGCCTAGTTGTAACCCCAAAAATGTATGTACACTTAAAACAGTAAACCTAAAAAATCAAAAGTTTATAGCATAATATATAGCATTATTTTATATTCAATAATATTAAAACAGTAAAAATATTAATAGCAGAAATGATCCCATGTAACAATACACTTTCTAGATATATTTACAATGATTAAAATGTAACTTTATAGGTGATAAAAATAGGTGTTAAAAGGTTCACATTTTTACAAGAAAATACTGTTACATTATCCTTCCTTTAATCCTTGAACTTTATACTGCCGGCATTGAAAATGATCCTTTTATTGAATCATAATATATCTAGGGTATACCTTACCTTATATAAAGTAAGGTAAAGGTTGTCTTCTTAATAGATAGCAAATACAATTGAGAATCAAACGAACTTACCTGTAAGTGAAGTTCGATGATAATTGTACGAACTTCCTTAGTGCTCCGCCGATTGTTCCGTATTTAAACAAAGTAGTATTCGCATTCGATGGCTACTCTCACACGTTTAATAGTAATCAGTTTTTTTTTTTTTTTTTTGGATGAATGTACGGTTGTCCAAGCCTCGATTTCTTTAAGACATCATTCTGTTTATAGTGTTCCTGTGCTTACAAACCTGAAACTCACCTACCTATTTACATGTAGAGGTGGGAGGGTGTGGCTTTCACAATCGGCGGAGCACTAAGGAAGTTCGTACAATTATCATCGAACTTCACTTACAGGTAAGTTCGTTTGATTCTCAATTGTACTTCAATTCCTTAGTGCTCCGCCGATTGTTCCGTATTTAAACAAAGTAGATATTTAAAGGTTGAAGGTTTGTGGACTGAAATGGAAGTATTACCAGACATTTGGATGATCAGAACTCCTCAATCACATTAACTTAGTTCTATAACAATTATTTCTTAAATTTATATAATTATGCGTCCTCTAAGTCATTACAGTGATCTAGTACAAGTAATAAATATATATATAATATATATTTTTTTTTTAAATCAATTTTTGCAAAAGTGTTGGATTTTTCGGACCATCCAACAGTTCTACGAATAGTGTCAATATTCTCTCCTAATGTTTAAATAGTAGATGTTGACAAATGACCATTACTATGATTTTCAAGTGTATGTCATAGATATCAAGATATAAAGTGTATCTTTATTTTAATTGCTTAAAGTTTGTTAACGAACAAGTTTTTTTTTTTTTTTTTTTTCATTTATATAACTGAAAGAGTTTTGTGCAGGGCAGATAAACTCTCTTTTACAAAAGATATTTTAGGATTTATACAATAGAGGCAATAATAAAGTTGGTTGTGTACGACCTGGCCCTAGGTTTATTGAAATTTATTATTTATATTTTAACTTGCAATATTTTAAATAATCATATTATTATATTTAATTAAAGATGAGGATTATCCTTTATGAGCGGTGACAAGAGCTAACAATGTTATCACATTGGATAACAAATTAAGTGAAATATTTTCATTTGGATATAATTTATATAATAATTCTTAACAAACATTGGGTTCTTAAATCATATTTTCGAGTTTGTGGGCGAAACCTAAAAATCTCTTAGATAGTATCTTAACACAAATGTCAGTGGTAAGTTCATTTGGTAAATGAGGGCTATTGCTGAATATACTAATTTACTGAATTATAACTATAGCCTTTATTAGAAGTATTAGAAAAAGGTTAATAAATAAGAATAAATAAGAGAAATCTTATCTATCTGTGAAGTGTAATGTATCTGTATATTTGTGATACTATTTTTTTTACTATTACAATAATCTACAATTAGGTATGTATTACATTGCTTCAAAATGTTATTGACAATGAAGCACCTGCACTTACAGGCAATGGTTGCAATGGTCAATATGAGCCAACTATAATTACCCTAGGTGCCTTGTTACAAAATTTAGAAAAGCTTTATTATAATTGAAAAGGGTGGAAAACGAATGATATTTGTAAAAAGTCCTGTATGGAAAACGTCCATGAGATTGTGAAAGAATCTCTTGCGATAGCATAGTGGTCTGGTCGCCAACAAATATATAACTTACACTTATGATTATGTGTAGAGGCAAACAAATCTTTTTTAGAAATACCAAAACCTGAAATAATCGTATAAAAGGCATATTTTGCCGTTTTTCACTAGGTTCTATTGTTAAACTGTCTTGAAGCAGTGTCAACTGATTTTATTTGAAGCAGTATTGTTTTTGATGGTATATAATCTGTCTATACGCACATACTTGCATGCTTACACCACTGCTAAATTAGTTTAGCTAGACTATCAAGATGTGGTGTTGTTAATTCTTAACATGATAAAGCAGTTACCTACACTTTTATTACATGTAAATGATTTTAAAGCAAAAAGACAGCCAGTAAATTTAGGTAATTATTGTGTTCATTTATTTATTTATCAATCTTACCGAACCCTATTAGTGGTACAACATAACCGCAATTTAACAATAATGCATCTGCATAAATTACTTATTTTGGCTGATTAATTGATTCTTATGAAAGTGAAACAAATTATTTTGTCAACAGGATAGTTAATTATTGGCACCTTGTGATATTGGTACTTGCCTATTATATCTATTATTATTTAATGCATTTCCATAGTTCAAGTTGTTTTGTATGCGCATCAGCTATATTATGTTACACCTGAAGTCCTGGACATTCTGCATATAGCATGCCTGTAATAGTGGCCAACTTTGAATAGGACGTGTTTTGTTCCAACTGTCATGTTTTCAGAACCTATTCTCATTCATTATGCTTGTGGAATTAATTTACTTTTAGTTGTGTTTATAATAAAATATAAACTTACCAATATATAAGTCTCCTTTGTGGCCATTAGACATGATTATTATGTCTTTATCTAAACATTTAAATATACTAATGAAGTATAATTCCTGTTTTTATTATATTTATGTATGGGTGTCAAAATCATCTTTAATATCAATATTGGTCATGTAAAAAAATCCAGAGCAGTTATTAATAATTTAAGAGCAGTACGTATTTCCTCAATTTTAAAAGATGTTAATTTTTTAGGATTAAAAATAAAACTTTTATTTTTTATATGTATTATTTTGGAGACAATAAAGTGGGGATATAAATTAATTGGACTCTGGTGAGCTCAAGATAAATAGCACCTTTACATAACAGTTCATTTATTGAACTATTAAAGTCAGCAATTTCTTCCTTAGAAATTAGGCAACCTGACCAATTGGAACCTGACTTATTGTACAGGTATTAGATTTATACAGGTATTATATTAAATGGAATATTGTGTCCCAGATCCATGAAAAATAAATAAATATGTCAGAGGGTACCTTGTAAAAATATTGTAATCGTCTGTTGACGCTGTTTGTTGTTGCCTTTCGTAACAGCATATTGGTAGCAACCACCTTCTCACATAGTCTTCCGAGGGAGTCCCCAGTAGTTTAAAGGATTTTATTTATTTAAAAAATCAGTGGTCGAACTTGCTGCGGCTTTACTATTTCCCATTTTATCACCAAAAGTCCAAAGTTGACTTCAAAAAGTGATATTTCAGGAGTTGAGTCCTGTGCTGCATCTCTGGCAACTTCACCTGAACTAGCCTGAGGCTAAAAACCTTCTTAAAGAGAAGTTCATTGAAATAAGTTTTTCAGTATCTTTCTGACATTCTGAACATTTTTATATTAATAAATGGCGGTATTGATATATCTATATAACACCGTATAATTTTATTCTTAATACTGTGATTTACTGTATTTGCATGGCATGGCAAAATAGTGAATACTTTTTGTTTTATCCCTCTTCAGAGAGGGTTTATTGATTGCATATGTGACCTCAGGGTTTATTTTGCAAGGGTTAACCATTGTGTTAAATACATTTTCCCTCTCTCTTTTTTTTTTTTTTTTTTTTTACACCAGACTAACTTTTTGACCAACGGTCTGTGGGTTCTAGTTGTGTATGGCTGGTTCTGGCACTCACGTTCTTTGGTATGGCCTAGAGCAGTGTTTCCCAAAGTGGGGCCCACGCCTTACAGGGCAATTCGATAGTTAAGGAGGGTAATTTCAAAATGGATTAGACACGACTTCAACCCTTCTGCTTTGGGTTATTTATATGCAATGCTAGATATCGGTGACCAATTTATCAAAAAAGGCAATTTTTTTTTTTTTTTTTTTAAATTTTGTAATCATTTATATTTATTAAGGGTAAAAAACATTTTTTAAAGGTTGGGAAACACTGGTCTAGAGTGACTAATAAAACAAGGTCAAGAGTTTATTGACCTCGAATCTTTATTGAGTTGGTGCTTAAAAGCATAAACCCTGGGTAAAAATGTTGTAACCTGAATTAGGATTCTCATTATATATAGTACATTTTTCTAATAAAAATCATACACATCAATATATGGACGACGTAGGTTCACCCATGCTCAAGAGGTAATAATATTGGATTGTGACGATGTAATTCCTCGAAATACATTCAAGCACAATAATAAAATAAATTGCGACGTTGCAGTTCTTCAAACTACACTCAAGCACAATAATAAAATAAATTGTGACGTTGCAGTTCTTCAAACTACACTCAAGCACAGTTATAGTTAGTTGTCACATTATAGTTTTTCAAACTACCATCAATAACAGTAATTATAAATTGTGGCATTGCAGTTTTTCAAACTACACTCAATCACAATAATAATTCATAAATATTGAACGTTATAGTCTCACGAAGTATTAAAACATTTTGGTTGCAACAAATCCACTTATGTAAAAAAATCCAGTATCGGTATTTACCTGAATCGTTTTGTTCATGCAGGTAAAACGAACAAACGTTGAGGGCGACCGTGATGGCGTCGTATTCGTGGAGCTCCGTTTCTCCAACCATCTTATTTTCTACGGTATTTGTCAATTTGCTTGTTCGTTTTCAGCTTCTTCTCGTTGCCTTTTACCCATTTAGAGTAAGATTGTATAATTATTTACACTAAAATTTACAATAAAATGCGGACAACCGATAGACACGTGCATCTGGCAGCACACACGAAATACGGAATGATGTCTTAAAGAAATCGAGGCTTGGACAACCGTACATTCATCCAAAAAAAAAAAAAAAAAACTGATTACTATTAAACGTGTGAGAGTAGCCATCGAATGCGAATACTACTTTGTTTAAATACGGAACAATCGGCGGAGCACTAAGGAATTGAAGTACAATGAACAACTATAGAACAACTGCGATAGACAAAACTATAGCGACCACAATAAATGAATAGACAGACAGGCGTGGACGAACGTCCGGAGCAAATATTTGTTTCATAGCTTTTATTTGTAATATTTATTAATTATATTAAATATTGCAAATATTTGTTAATAAAAAAAAAGAGATGGATATTTGCTTTGGGTCTGGTAATCAAAGAGTGGTAGGCAGTGGTTCCCAGTCTGCCGATCCGGGGTAGTACCAGTACAAGTATACAGACCGTGAAGTGATTTGGTCACGTTTCGGGATCAGCTTGTAAGTTGCCGGTTCCAACTAGGCCGGCATAGTGGATGTGATTGCTACTCACAGTTATTGAATTGTAGTAGCAGTGACATTCATTCATGGAATGTCATATGTCGTGTCACAATAAAAAAAGAAAAGAATTAGTTGGTATTTATATAGAATTTTCTTAGATTTTAAGCGAACATTGATTTACCAAAAATAAACGCAATATTATTTAATAATATTACAGGAAGGCGGGCAATTAATTTTGCCAACTTATTAGCCTTGCCATACAAAGAGGAAATGTTGCCAGTCTCCTTGGGACTATCTCTGATGCGACGTTATTAGATGATATTTTTTTATTTATACGATAGTTTAATTATAGTTATTATACTTGTATCTTATTGTATTGTATCTTTATTGTATCTTTATTGTATCTTGGCATAGGCATGGCATGGCATGGCATGGCCGTTAAGCTGAAGTGCGGTACCTCTATGGATACAACTGCTACTACAGGTAATGCAAGTGATCATCCTCTATGCTGATCAAGTTGGACCCGGCAACTTTCACGTGAAACGCGACTGAATCACTTCACAGTCTGTACACTTAAAAGCGTACAAAAAGCTATTTTAATTTAATATTAATTAGTCCCGCCTCCAATAATAAGTGCTCCATTGTCGTCTCTGCCTATCCCTGTGGGAAAAAGGCGTGACAGTTTGATTCATTGAAGCCCCGCATAAAATACTTGTATTAAATGAAATTGTCACACCCACAGGGATAGGCAGAGACAATGAAGCCCCACTTTCCACGATCCTGACACAACGCTCTCACTTTCCACACATCCATAATTCTCTTCACCACTTAAGTGTCAATTAATGTGTCTATTTAACTGTCAATCAATTAATACAGATCATGTTCACGACTCCAACATAATTATTCAAAGACAAACACTGTCAGCAAGTCATCGGGTATGAATAATGAATTTTAAAGCCTCCATTCAACTGTGAATGGATGGCCATTGTCTCTGTCTATCCCTGTGAGGATTACCATAAGAATTTAGATAAGAATAATTATATCATGGTTTTAAACTATCTAGGTCTTTTACTTACTAGGTTCTACATTGGCGGCCGTGGTGTAGTTGCAGTGCAATGGTTACGCAAGCCGAAGAGCACGAGTTCGAGACCACACACCGGTACCAATGTACCTTTCATATGTACTTTGGTTGTCCTGTTTCTATGATACAAGCACTTTAGTAGCTTAGTATAGAAATGTAAATTAAAAATATACATTTAATACGTCAGCATGAATTCGAATTCGAATTCGAAACATGAATCCATGAATTCGCATCTAGTCTATAAATAGAGGCGACTGCCACTACAGTTAAATAATTGCAATCATTGCGGTGCTGTTTGGCAAAATATTATGGGAAATAGGTCATTGACTGGACTATCTTGAAAAGCGCAACAAACTCAAGCCATCGGATCATCGGATAACAACTCCAAATCGTTTTTTTTTTATTGTGACTCGACACATGACAGCAACCCGCTTAATGTTAAGCTGGAGTGTGGTCCATGAATGGATGCCACTGCTACTAATTCAATAACTGTGAGTAGCAATCACATCCACTAAGCCGGCCTAGTTGGAACCGGCTTCTTACAAACCTTAAACACGATCAAATCACTTCACGGTCTACCCTGGATCGGTAGACTGGGTACCACTGCCTACCACTAACCACTACTACTACCATAACCAGACCCGAAGCAAATATCCACCTCTTTTTTTATTAACAAATATTTGCAATATTTAATACAATTATTAAATATTACAAATAAAAGCTATGAAACAAATATCGAACCCAGGACTTACGCGCAACAAACCAATCGCTAACCGTTTGTCCACGCCTATCGTCGTCGTCATCATCGAAGCTCCAAGCCTCAATAAAGCATCATATTATTTGACACCTTGATAGTGTAGGTTGCCTTACCTTCAGTAAGCAACAGTCTAGATTCATAGAAAGTGTACAAAGTGACAATACAATGGAACAATTTAGAGTGAACTTTGTTAAACTTTCACTTTCAGTTATGAAAGTAATTGTAACAATTCGAGCACATTCGTAATTATTGCCCGATTAATAATAAACACGCCTTCATGGCCATTGTAAATGGTTAGACCGCACACTTCGGATACTTTTAATCTTACAAGAAACAATGCGGTTCTTCTTCTATTGTACATTTTTCCTTACTTGACAAAAGGAGTAAACAAAGTCTCGGCATAATGACAGATTAACGATAAAAAATAAAATAAACTATAGACGCAAATCAATACGAATATAAAAAATATCTACGTTACCTAACGGTTGCAGATAGAGTAGAAAATACTCTTGTGTGTGATAAAGCGATTTAAAAGAACTACATCCGTTTCGACAAACCGAAGATCCTCGCAAAGGAAAGTTGACTGATACCCAGGATGGTGCGCGAGGCTATTGAGATTAAAAAGCATCCTAATTTCAATAGAGAAGGTGGTTGGCGATTATCTAACACCTGGGACCCCATAATACACAAACTCAAGTCCCAAGCCCAGCAAACTGACAAACCAGATGACACTGTCAGTTATTTTTGCAAAAAATTGAAATAAACCGGGGACAGAAAAAAGACAAAACAAATCAAAATATCAAACAGGGTAGTTTTGGAAACAATAACAGCATCAACCAATAAGACGATCAACACCTCAGTTTCTCCGTGACTACGATGGCTGCAAAACTCTCGAAACGTCGAAATAATAAAAAAAGTAAAATCAAAACCAAGATAAACTTGATAGTAAGCCGCATAAAATATGTTTAATTCAATAATCAATGTTCGCGCAAAATTTAAGAAAATACTATCTTATATAGTAACTAATAACTAGACCTTTAAATCAATTTACCGCACTTTAATTTAATTTACTTCCTTCATATTAATAGTATCCCAAAATAAGAGAAGATTAATTTCTTAAAAGCATTCTCTGTTTTTCTTTCTTCTTGTTTATGGCTTTAGTATTTAACTTGCCAGTGTCAAAGTAAAAATATATGGTTCAATGTTAAAACATTGTCAAGTAAAGATGAAGATGAACCACGCGAGTGATTTATCAAATGATGATGATGAGAGTGAGGTTGATGATGATCGTTTTAGTAAAGCGGCGGAAAGCCTTTACTAAAACTTCAGAAGGAGTCTTGGAGGGAACATGAAGAAACACGTTTCACAACTTTAAATTACTTGTTTATACTTGATCAACTTAAATTTTTTTACTGGATAACAATTCCACCATTATTACACATTAATATTTATGAAAAACACAAGCTTTTCAAATAATCCAAAATTGCGCGTCCTGTCAGTTGCAGTTGCCCGCCAAAACTCACATTCTCTGTTATTAAACTAAAATAAGGATACATAAAGAATAAATTTCACATTGTTACAATTTATATAAAACACCATATTTTATCCGCTCAAGACGTGTATAAGAAATTCTGCAAAATATAATTTAATCTCTATCCTCAAGGGACATCTCAGTTGGCTTTTAACAGAGGAAATATTTACTTTATTAACCTTTTTTGTTCTTCAGATTTTTATTATTATTGTGACCTGTCTGATAATAAACAGATGATAGTCCATGAAATCTTTGAACAAACTAGTTTATAATTATTTCGGTCGAATTCACAAAACCGACCAGAGAAGCATTTTTACGCCTTGCTTAAAGTTTACAAGGTTATAAGATGAGACAAACATATGGGCTGGTAAATCACTGGTCGATTTGCAAATATGGACCCTCAAAAGATCATAGAAAACAAAGAAACGACTTTATTTTTCGACTGATCGCCAGAACGCAGATGCTTCCCCTAACATGTGGCGGGTATCACGAAACTACAATATACGAGGAAGAAACAAGATTTTTTATTTTTTTATTGTGACACGACATCTGACATCGTCCCGCCTGATGATAAGCATGAGGAGGTCCAAGAGTGGCGACGACTGAGAAAACCGAGTTTATTCACGGCTGCCTCGGACGTCATCACTATGTCTTTTCCTGCCTATGTGTTCCCCCATCCCAAAATACTTTAAGCGAAGCGTGACAGTGCATGTCTGGCCAGCATAGTCATGACGGGTGAGGCAGCTGTGAAATGAGACGGTTAAGTCAGTCGTCGGTACTCTTGGACCTCCGCTTGTTTACAATCAGGCAAGTCGCGTCACAATCAAAATATAAAATGTGAAATATTATTCATATTTTCACGATTGCTGTGAATAAAACGCAATGATACGTCATCGTGAATCCACCTAAGCCACGGATTTTTCTTCAAGGATACAGTACTGGCATTTATCCCCTACTTAGGCTTATGTCACATTCAAAAAGAAATATAAGTGAAAGTCATATATAGAGAAAATGTTACGTAGAAAAAAAAGAATACGCATAATCAAGTAGCGTATGAGTAAGAAGGGTGACCAGCGAAATTACAACCGCGTTTTGTATGCAAGTCTGTACAATATTTTGTACGTGAATCTTTTTAGTTACAAAATACGATTTCTTTTGTAATCAAGTTTGCTTTTTATGCGTGACAGGCAAGGTATAGTAGAAGCCTTCCAATCGTCTGTTTAACTTTTATTTCTTATAACCTTGAAACCTTTAGGCGAACCGTGAGGTTTTGGCTGGCATAGTGACGGTAAACTAAGTTTTTTTTGCAGTCGTCAACGTTCTCGAGCCTCCTCCTGCTTCCCCTCGGTCAATTTAAAGTCAGATCTCACATCACAATAAACGTATTTGTAGACCTATTTTTTTTAAGGAAATAGCTAAAAGATTAATCGACAACACAGGAGACCGAAGAGTTGGCAGCTACCTCGGACAAAGAATTAGTCTAGCTGGGAACGCTGCCAGTATCTTCGGATCCTTTGGGCAAGTCGGACTCCTTTTAATAATGTATTTTAGTTTTTTTTAATCTATATTTATATTAGTATTTAGATATAGGTATACAGGCTTCACGCGTTACGGGATCTGCTTGTAAGTTGCCAGTTCCCAGTTCCAACTAGGCCGGCATAGTGGATGCGATTGCTACTCAGTTATTGAATTGTAGTAGCAGTAACATCCATTCATGGATCACACTTCAGCTTAACATCAAGCGGGGTGCTGTCATAAGTCGAGTCAGAATAAAAAAAATCTAATGATATGTATCAAAATAAAAGGTTTTTAGTATACGCGACGTTTCGAATGCCTCTTGACAACAATGGCTGCAAAGATTTTAAACCGTCGCGTTACGGGATCTTCTTTAAAGTTGTCGGCTCCAACTAAACCAGCTTAGTGTTTGCAACTGCTACTTGTAGTGATTTGACTTTAGTAGTATTCGCCTTCACTTTAACATTACACAGGATTCTATAATATCGAGATAAAAAAAAAAACACCAACAAGTAAATGTAATCAAACACCTAACAAACATCAAAACTAACAAAATTATTAGTTTCACTCCTGGGGGTGAAATTCTTCTCCTTTTATTCCTAACCAAATTATAGTTCCTAACTTAATAGGAGTCGAGGTAACACGTTTAATAAATCTGGGCTCAACCTGAATACATATGAATAGCTAGCTAAGTAAAAGGATCAGCTGCTATGTACGTGAACACGTCTAGAGAATACGCGACGCATTTGTAGTTAGTTTTATTAGCTACTAGTACTCGTATGCGCACGGCTAAAGCGCCACATCCTTGCGCAACTAATCCCGATTTGTGAAATAATGACATACAAATATTTTTGTATGTCATACAAATATTTTTGTATGTCATTTGATTTTTAATTAATAAATAATAATGCGGTCGTTAAGGAGTGAATGTGGAGTGACTATAGCGGATAGAATAAGGAATAGCACAGTGCGCGATAGATGTGCTTTGAAAGAGGATTTAGTGACAAGGATTGCTTCGATGGTTATGGCACATGGAAAGGATGAATGAAAGTAAATTGACGAAAAGAATTTATAAATCTCATGTGAATGGATGGCCCAGGAGGGTATTTGCCGACCAAATCGGAGACATCCTCAAGAAAGTTAGGTTGCCTAGTGCCAATAACCATAGAGCTTGTATGAAGAGAATTGTGAATGTGAGGAAAGCGAGGGAGTTGTGTCATATCAATATTCTGAAGAATGCATTTGGCATTAAGTATTTTGTACTATTGTGTATTGAACGTTTAAGCCATATTGACGGCGACTCAAGCAGCCGTGACCTAACTTATTTAAGTCGTCGTCACTTTTGGACCTCCTCTTGCTTATCATCAGGCGGGTCGTGGTCAAATGTCGTCACAAAAAAAATAAACATCATACACGGTTAAACGTCAAAACGGCCATCATTGCGTGCCGTTAGTATAATAAAGTGAGAAAGTCAAAAGTCAAAGGTAAATGCAATTTAGGGTAAGGCAGCCTTTTCTTCTATTTAGGTTTTATATGCTCAGAGCGGCGAATCTAAAATACTTATACGTATATATAGGTAGGTATGAATAGGTAACGGAAGGATCATTTAATAAAGTCAGCTCATCAAAGGAGGCTAACGAGAGCACCTTATCAAATTATAATTGACGAAGATAGATGGAAACCAAATCCATTAACTCTCAAATCACATCCTAATATTTCACGCGATAATATACTTTAACGAGTTGATTAATGGAGTACTTATTAGTTTAAAGTTGCTTGTACAGTTAATAAAGTAATTAATTAAATTTAACGTTTACTTATTTATTACATGTATTTTGACATGTGACCGTTCACTTTATTTTAAGCTGGAGTAGTACCACCACTTACAAGTATAGAGACCGTGAAGTGATTTGGTCGCGTTTCGGCATCAGCTTGTAAGTTGCCGGTTCCAACTAGGCCGGCATAGTGGATGTGATTGCTACTCACATTTATTGTATTGTAGTAGCAGTGACATCCATTCATGGACCACACTCCAGCTTAACATCAAGCAGGGTGCTGTCATATGTCGAGTCACATTAAAAAAAAATACATATAAAAATAATAAAAGACATAAGATCGACTATTCACACCCGTGATACGCGCTCAGGTCGGTGGAAGCATCCGCATTCTGTCGACCGAATCGGCAGTCAGACTGAAATGTTTAGCATGTCGTTTCCTTGTCGAATAATCGGCAAAAGGAATGCATTACCATCCTATAACCTTGGATTCTTTAAGCGATGCATGAAGAAGCACATTTGCCCGGTATAGTGACAACGACTGGGCAGCAGTGAAATGACTTTTTTCAGTCGTAGGCACTCTTTGACCCCCATCATGCTTACTATTAGGCGAGCCGAGGTCAGATGTCGAATTACAATAAAAAAAATCACTAAATATGAGTATATTGTACTGACATGAGTACATTTTATACACTATAAGACTTTCCAACTAAGTTTAGTAGCTTAGTAACTATTCTATAGACCAGAGAGTTCATAAACTTTTAAGGCTACGGAACCCCCAGTAGAAGCTGAAAACTATTAAACCGACAAAGGAAGCTACAGAACCCCTTTTATTTAATAAACCTACTATTCAAACAAGTAATTAATTACATTTATTTAAATCCTTTATTGCACCAAAATAAACTTAAGAATAGGTACATAGGCGAGTTTAGGCATTCTCTAACAACTAACCTTTGGGATGATGAGAAATTATGGGCAGGGTACAAATATACTACAAACTACAATTACATAAACTACATACAAGTATCACAAGTATATACATACATATATGTAGGTAAAAATAAACACACACAATTATATACATGACTATTTGTTGCTGTTAATCAAATTATTAAGAGGTACTTCTGAATACAGAAGTACTGCCTTTTTCCCACAGGGCAAAGACAATGGAGCGCCACTTGCTACGATCCCTCGCTTCCCTCTCATCCCCAGTAAAATAGTAGGAAATTAATATTAAATAGTGAATGAACTTTTTTAATATTTGTAACATTGAAAAACATTGTTGTAACATCATTAACCACAATAAAATATTTAAACATTATAATTGGAATTTCACATTATTTGTTGGTTAATGTAGATTATAGCTTTAGATTGTAAGTGAATTTGTATTGTTTAAACTCATATCACATAAAAAAATCTCGTTTTAAAATACAACAAAAGATACATTTAAAGATATTTTCTTGAATTTTGCGCGAACATTGATTAATTAAAAAAAAAATATGCGGCTTACTATAGCGTTTATTTTTAGTTATTGATTTTACATTTTTTTATTATCCGACGTTTCGAGAGCTTTGCAGCCATCGTGGGCACGGAGAGACTGTCGAAATGTCGGAATAATAAAAAGTTGTAAAATCAAAACCAAAATAAACGCGATGCTAAGACGCATAGAATTTATTTCTTTAAAGATATATTTTTACATTGCTTAAAAATAAACCAATTTTGTATCTATTGTTACGATTAATTTGATAAAATAAAACTTTTCGATAAATCTATTTTCAACCGAATTGGACCAAAATGCTGACGCGCTGAAAAAGGTAGCTAATTCAGTTTAATCAGAAAGTCTCTTAATACAAAACTTTTTCGTCGTTAATGAATCCAATTCCTAAAGGAACAAAAACAGGGGACGCCCTATCCTCTAAATTAAAACACCTAACTTATAATTGTTTTTGTTTTTACTGTGACGTGACTTGTGACATGTGTACGTGTTCACCAGACTTGCCTCATGGTATCACATATGAGATGGGCCGTAGAGCGCCGATGACTGAAAAAACCGACTCAGTTTATGGCCGGAGACCGGTTATGGCAAATACGACTACAAAATTCAGTATCTTCATCATAAGTATTCAACTCGAAATGTATGTACTTTTAAACTATACTATTAATCTCCAATAAATTTTAAAAAAAGAAATGAAACAGGTATAAGATTATTTCGAAGACACAGGAAATACGATTAGGATAAACCGAGCTAATTAAATTCAAATTTAGAATATCCTCCAATATAAAGAAAACATTTTGGATTGTATAAAGCTGGTTAAACAAAATAAAATGTTAATAGGCTAGTCACTCCCCTGAACTTATTAAGTAGTTACTGAAATGTTGTACAAAATCTGTGTTAAGACGATTTTAATAGGCGAATACTTATGGTATTTTCAGGAAGTTTCCTCAATTACTCCCTGAAAATGTATTTTCAAAATTAATCACATAATTTAATTACATTTAGGTGTTTTATTGCCAAAATAATTTTCGTAATTATAATGTTCTGTAAAGGTTGTATTACATTAAACACATTATTAGGATTAGGACATTTTATTGTCCAAATGCTGGGAAAAGGCTCTCTTTTTAACATGCTTTTAAGATCAAGCTAATAAGATCTCTATGTATGTAACTATGTAACGGAATCTTTTAAATTATTTTTACCCACTTTTTTTTATGGCCTGCATAGTGACGGCGATGGATGCAAGTTAAATTCAGAGTTCAGACGAAGAAACATTCTACCTTATCATTCTAAACGAAATAAACGAAAACAATAGGCGTTTTTGAGACATCCACTTTTTAGAGCGACGTGAGCATAGCGCTGGCATTGCGTCGACGTAGCGTTTATTGATTCATGGTACGTTGCGTATGCGTAACTTAAATAAACGCAAACGGAGCGCAGACGCTCGTGTGAAAGCAGCCTAAGAGCGATCGAGTTTGACCAACTCGATCGCTCGGCCGTGATCTCGTACTTATAAATGGTCTCATAAACCGGGAGACCCTGGTTCGAAACCACTTGCCGATACTAATGTATCTTTCATACATATATCAAAGACCCTACTATAAATCCTTTTACCATAAAAGTCTATATACTTTTATGGTAAAAGTACTTTTAGTAGCTTAGTATAGAAAAGTGAAAAAATCTTTATTATATGTGACGATTATTAAAATGGTTTCTGGTGTCTACATTTCCCAAATGACGAGCGCTAATGGAACTTCAGTGTTCTAACAGCTACTAGTGGCAAAAATAAACTCCGAAAGGTTTTTTAAACTATGATGAATGTTATTCGATGCCGTTTCGAATTTTATTTACCTGTTTGTTGAATTTTTAAACTAGAAAATACAGCTCTATATTTTGTGACCTAGTTTCTTCACTTTCTGTTAATTAAAAGTAAATAGTGAACTCAACAAATACTAGAATTTTCTAAACGCTGTAACTTTTTTTCAATAAAAGCTTTCGTTTATATAGTATTGATTGAGACACATAATATATATTTTTTTCATTTTTATTTCTAGCTACAAGAGGTGGTTTTAAAACAGGGACTTTCGGTTTGCTTAAGCATTTTTCTACCACTACACCACGTCGCTTTAAATTTCTGGTAATAATTATTCTATCTAATTATTTAAAAAAAAAACATTAGAATGGAAGAGTGGTAATATTGCTGGGTTCGATTCCCGGTCGGAGCAAATTTTTGTTTATAATATAAGGAAGCGGGTACTTGCTTCGGATCTGGTTGTCAGAGTACTAGGCAGTGGTGCCCAGTATACCGATCCGCACACAGACCGTCAAGTGACGTAGTCGTGTTTCGGGATTGTCTTGTAAGTTGCTGGTTCCAACTACTATAGTACTAGGCTAACATAATGCCCCTGGACATTATCTACCAACCAAATCTTTAGTATTATTAAGAACGTTGAGTTAGCGGAGGAAAGATAACCAAATACAATACTATGAATAAATTACAATAAAGAAATGAAATTAATAATTCACACGTAAATACTAGTCTAATTGTCGTTATAAATTTTTATTAATATATTTCAGATTTACAAGCTATTTTTAATCGTAAAGTTTTAGAAATAAGGTTTAGAATTGTGTTGAAGTAATTTATGGTATTTGATACTAATGTTGTGTGATGTAACGCCAATTTTGACCTTTCGACAAAAGTTCATACATAGTCTTACACAAATTATGACAAGTATAATTATAATTTTTTAGGTGAAAGTTGAGAGGTTGAGAGCGAAATAATTGAGCATTTTTACTTGAGATTTCTATTATTTGATAAATATTTTGTTTCTTTTCCCATAAATTGTAAGAACATCAATAATGGGTGTTACGTATATATTATTCAATGTGTTTCTGATGGGTTTTTTTTAGGAAAAAACAGGAAATTACTTTTTTAGTAATCTTTATGAACGAATAAAGATCCGTTAATAAAGATGTGAAGATTTCTTTAGATTTCGTACTGCATCTTGACGTTTGAGGAGAAAATTGGATTTGTAGCGGAAATTCAGTTCTTCTGACTTTTTTATAACTTCTTTGGGCGGTATAAAGACATATTTCGTCACGTACTCTTGTCGCGGTTCAAACGTGTATTATTTAAATTTAATATTTTAATGAATTAAACAAATTTTACTATCGCGTTTATTTTGGTTTTGATTTTAAATTTTTTTTATTTAAATTTACAAATTTATTAAATTTATAATATTAATATTTTATAACAATATTTTAAGAAAATTATTCGTACGAGTCGTACCTGTGACGACTGCAGTCGAACTGAAAGATTCGATGCGTGGCGTCTTCCGTTGTAGAACAATCGAAATAGAAATCTCCTTAAAAGTGGCTGATTGCAATTGCATCCACCTTCGACCGCTTTTATCTGCATCCACACATTTCAAATATAATCGAAATTCTCTATAACTAATGCCCAGCTAATAACCACAAAGAGGCATTGTGGAAAACTAATACGAACACAATAACGAGCAAAACCTCTCGTTAGTACAGAGGAACCCTATCATCATAATTTATTCCATACAATAGCCAGTCTGAACGCCTAGTGTCCAGCGTAAAGCGCTTTATGCGTCACAATATAATATTGATGCGTGGGCGTATAATGGCAGACATCGCTTAATGAAGCGTTCAAGCGTTTCCTTAATCATTTTAAAGTTATCGATAATGGACGTTATGGTCTAATTGTCACATAGATTGTCTATCTCATTGATTACCAAAGTGGTCCAGGTGGATCCCCGGAGGTCTACGGGAGACTCGGCGGGGGTCCACAAAATTTATCTGGTTTCGATAGTAAAGAACTAAAATGTTGGCTTGACTTCACGTATCAATGTAGGAGGCAGATAATATTTTAAGAAGCTAAGCGACTTGTTAAAACATGCATATTTCATATTCAGTACACCGTGTCCAGACTTGCAAAGGCGGTTTTTTTTTATTTTTTATTGTGACTCGACATATGACAGCACCCCGCTTGATGTTAAGCCAAAGTGTGGTCCATGAATGAATGTCACTGCTACTACAATTCAATAACTGTGAGTAGCAATCACATCCACTATGCCGACCTAGATGGAACCGGCAACTTACAAGCTGATCCCGAAACGTGACCAAATCATTGGTTTATGTCGAGTTTTGAGAACATGGTAGAAATGTAGATGCAGAGGGTCTACCGGAACCAGCAAACTCGTGCTCTCGGTTTGCGTAACCATTGCACTGACACTACACCACGGTCGCCTATATTGTAATAAAATTGTTGTTAAAAAAAAGTGGCGGATATTTGCTCCGAGTCTGGTTATCAAAGAGTCATATATCAGAATCATCTACAAAGTTTCCCGTTCCAAATAGGCCGACGTAGTAGAATGCGACTGCTACTTGAAGTTAGTTAACTGTAATAGCAGTCGACTAAAATTATTGACCGCATCAGGCGGGGGCGCTGTCAAATGTCAAGCTACAAAGTATGACGTTATGTATGACGTCACAGACGAGTTTTCTAGAAAACATAGAACTAATTTATGAACTCTAAACGGATATAGAAAGTACTAAATAAATTTGCACTTGATCGCATGTTTAACTAAACACGTTCCTGTTTCCACAACATAAGGGCAATCCCCTTATGTTGTGGACCGTGAAGTCACGTTACGGGTTCAGTTTAAGAGTTGCCGATTTTAACATAAGGCAGGGTTCAGGAGAATAAAAGCAGTATGAAACTGGAGAATTTGTTCATAAATTTCGTTCTGTTCAGAGATGAGTTAAAAACAGTAGTGGGTAATGGTGGCCAGTCTGTCGATCCGGGGTAGTACTATAACTTACAAGTGTACAGACCGTTAAGTGACTTAGTCGCGTTTCGGTATTAGCTTGTAAGTTGCCGTTTCCAACTAGGCCGGCATAGTGGATGTTATTGCTACTCACAGTTATTAAATTGTAGTAGCAGTCACCTCTATTCATGGACCGCATCCATAGCCATAATATAGTTTGTTTGAACTTCAGATCAATCAAGTCTATACTTTACTGATCTGAGGTAAGAACTATGAAGAGGATTGTAAATGTTACAAAGTTAGGGGTCTGCAGTGCTTCTTACACCATAACGCAGAGCTTATATGAAGAAGTGGATGTGAGGGAAGCGAAAGTAACGTGTCAGGTCATGAAATGTGGCACCGTTGTCTCTCTTCTTCTGTATTCTGAAGACGAAATCCCTAAGTTGATTGTACTCTTTATACTCTCCTTATAAGGGCTAATTTAGTTTGCAATATTTAGTGTAATTTTAAAATAGCATGATTTAAAACTGCAAACTTTCTATGTAATATTGCATGTGTTTATGCGTGTGTGTTAGGCAATAATAGATATTACTGTATACGACACGCGAAAACATAATATTATTATAATTTGCAACTATTTTAAACATTTTGTAGCTATTCTATTGCATTCGATTCTTGTAATGGCGCCAAAAATGCAGTGAAAGTCGCACTTATATTTGACATCTTCGTAACCAATCAGCGAATAACAAATCAATATGTAAACGTTTTCATTTGCGACAGAGTCGTAATTACTAAAGAATTTGGACTTAAGACACAGAAGGAGCCGTAAAATAGCTACAGAATACAACCGTTTATACTATTTTTACTTATGGCATCAAAAAGAAGTTAGGGGATACAATATACATGAATATACATCAAAAAGAGGATGAATATACATTTTACATTCGTAATTTAGAAGGTTGTCACTGGTTTTGATGATCATTTGAGAACCTAATTTGACAGAATAACAAATGACATTACAATACTTCAAAAAGGAATGACGGAACAATTATGCCGCTACTCTTACTACCACGTGACTTAATTAAGCAGTATTAAAAGTCAACCACAATTACAAATTGTTGTATTTGCAAAAAAGTAGTGCCAACCTTTGAAATAAAGGAATTGAAGTACAAGTAGTTGTCTCTTTCAGTCACACGTGGTATTAACATAATATAAATGAGACAAATAGAAATGAATTAGTTCTTATTTTAGCACAGATTATATTCTTTCCAAATTCTTTGTGATATATAGATCCCGGCATAAAAAAGAGCGCTGTCATTGAACCTGCGCAGAAATTTGCTTTGTTACCTACTTACTTTTCTTTCACAAATGTGTATAAAATTAAAAATATGCAATATGTGTACACTTGACCGTTATCCTAATCTGCTGTGGTACTATAACATTTAGCTAAATCGATTGACACACTTAAAAATGTTAAATCCCACAATTTTATTTGTCAATTCGATTAATCGATTTATTATCCTTATGATAAATGGGTTTTTAACTAATTGGACAAGTTATTTTTGTTATAGAAGTTTTAATAATGGTTTCAGCAAAGCAGAAGAAGGACTTTACCTAAACTTCTGAAGGAGTCAACGAGGAAAACCATTTTACAGCATTAAATTACTTGTCTATACTTGATGACCTTTTAAATGACTATTGAATAACAATTCAGCCATGTTTACACAATAATATTCAAGAACATACAAGTTTTACAAATAATTTAAAATTACTTGACCTGTCACTGGCAGTTGCCCGCCAAAGCTCCGACATTAACCGTGTTACCACAAAAAATTAAACGCTATTTAGACAACCATTTAAGGCAATTCAGTATCACAAAAGAACGCTTTACTGTAAGCAAATATTTGTTTATTTATTTAAATCTTTTATTGCACCAAAACTTAAAAGTAGGTACATAGGCGAGTTTAATGCCTGTTAGGCATTTTCTTACAACTAACCTGTTGTTGAGGAATTATGGGTAGGATGCAAATATACATACTAAGAAATTACATAAACTACATGCAAGTAAAGTAACTACAAAAACGTTGTTTTAAATGTTATTTTGTAGTAAGACTAAGATGCTTTCTAGTTTTAATTTAAAAAACTTCTATAATAATTATAAATGCTGGTATCGGAGAAACAAGACGACGAAAGTTAAAGACGAAGAAATGCGAGAAATTAAAGACACATTGATACCGCCAAGTGGTTTTGAACCGGAGGCTCTCGATTTGCGAGGCCATCCACAACCACTACACCACGGTCGCCATATAATGTATGTGCATATAAAACGTATTTGCATTATCGATATAGATGTAGTAACTCTCATATTTTTTATTATTGTGACTTGACATATAATATAGCACCCCGCTTGATGTTAAGCTGGAGTGTGGTCAATGAATGGATATCACTGCTAGTACAATTCAATAACTGTAAGTAGTAATCACATTCACTATGCCGGCCTAGTTGGAACCGGCCACTTACAAGCTGATCCCGAAACGCGACCAAATCACAATTACCAAATGACCGTCTGTATATTTGTAAGTGGTGGTACTACCCCGGATCAGCAGATGGGCACCACTGCCTACCACTCTAATCAGACCCGGAGCAAATATCCACCTCTTTTTTATAAACTAATAAACTAAAATTTTAATAATCAAATGTTACAAATAAAAGCATAAAACAAAGATTTGGTCCGACCGTGAATCGAACCCGGGACTCTCCGCGTAACAGATTGATGTGCTAACAGATAAACAGATAAACTGCGCCATGCCTGTCGTCGTTTGCTGTGTTGGTAGTGTATAGAACCTATACCATAACAAAAGTGTATAGTAACAAAAATAAACTTACGTATTTCAGTAAGGCTTTCGCTTTTCTGAAAGTGAATTTAAGTAGACCAAACATGTGCGAAGAAGTTATTGAAGTACGAAAAAGCTTTGACAACATTGTAAGTGTATTTGTCAACTTACGACGCAACTTTACGCTTTACTTTTTTGGCCCGATATATGACAGCACGAATTAAGGCCTATATAAATGCCAGTAACAATCGCATTTAGTATTCTATCCTAGTTGGAATCGGCCTTATTGAAACTCCTTATTAGAAGCTTATTTATTTAAGAGAATTGTGGATGTGAAGGAAGCGAGGTAGTTGTGTCAGGATCGTGAAAGTGGCGCTCCATTGTTTCTGCCTATCCCCATGGGTAAAAGGCGTAACAAATTCCATTGATTGATTTATTTATTTTAGGTTTTGAAGTTTCGTTGAACGCTTGATCCAGTAACGCGACTAAGTCTCTTCACGGTTTGTCAATTAGAAGTGGTGGTACTACTTTAGATCGGAAAATGACCACCAATAAACATCGATCATATATTTTTAATAGATACAGTTCCATAATATGTCATAAAAGTGTCCGCGCGTCAGTATTCACTTACAATGATATAACCTGTGTAAGTGAATTGAATGTTAATTGTAAACAGAACCTTACCACATTGTTTTAAAGTATAAACTTGTCACTAATGTAATGTCACTTACATCATTTCGGACTGAGAACAAATGCAAGTCCAACATCAATCGGACTTGCATTTTATTGTTGCGTTTTGAGCGGCAATTGTGTCTATCATATTATATAAGCCTACAAGTGACAACTGTCTGCCTACCACTCTTTCTAGACTCTGGTAGAGTCTGTCTAAGCCGAATTGACGCACCCCTCCACTGCATTTAGGCACACGTTCGAATATAAAATATGAATGCAACACACCGATAATTCAATTGTAATTGGTCATTCAGTTACTGGTTAGACACAAAAGGAGAAGCACGCTAATAAAGTAAGTACAGTAGTATAGTTAGTAATATTTGTATTCACACATTTAAAAAAACTAATAAAGTGGAGAGGCACGTCATTTATAGTTAGACAAGCTATAATATGAATTTTATTTAGGTAATCCTTACAATAACTTTCTTTCTGAGAATTAATTAAGAATTAAGATCCTAAATTATCCTTGTTTTAATTAGTAAAAGATGGCAGCTTTGAGACGATAATTGTTATTCATGAAGCATAAAAAGGGGCTAAGGTTGCTGGAGAAGCTGGAGTGCGATCCATGAATGGAGGAGACTGGTAGTACATATAAATAACTGTTAGTAGCAGTCGCAATTTTCAAGCTGACCATGAAAACGAATAGTTAATGTAAAGGAAGCAGAAATAATTGCGTCAGGATCGTGACTCGTGCCATTTATCAAACTATAATGCCTTTATCCTTTATCGACGACAGGCGTGGACGAACGGTTTAGCGATTGGTTTGTTGCGCGTTAAGTCCCGGGTTCGATCCCCGGTCGGAGCAAATATTTGTTTCCTAGCTTTTATATGTAATATTTAATAATATTAAACATTGCAAATACTTGTTAATAAAAAAAAGAGATGGATACTTGCTTCGGGTCTGGGTATCAAAGAGTGGTAGACAGTGGTACCCAGTCTGCCACTTAGAAGTATACAGACCGTAAAGTGATTTGGTCACGTTTCGGGATCAGCTTGTAAGTTGCCGGTTCCATCTAGGCCAGCATAGTGGATGTGATTGCTACTCGCAGTTATAGAATTAGCAGTGACATTCATTCATGGACCACACTTCGGCCTAACATCAAGCGGGGTGCTGTCATATATGCTGTCATAGCAATACTCTTTATTTAATAATCAATCTTTATTTAATAATCAACATTTAAAAGTGTCAGGCTGACAGTTAATAGTCATTTACCCAGTCCGCCGACCTGGGGAAATACCACCACTTACAGAATACAGACCTCGAAGTAATTAAGGTACGTTTCAGCATCAACTTGCAATATGCTCACAGCATCTAGTTCATATTAAATAATTTGGCACATAATATAATTGTGTATGTTTATTTTTACCTACATATACCTATATTTACTTGTGATACTTGTATGTAGTTTATGTAATGTAATTGCCAATAATTTCTCATCCTCCCAAAGGTTAATTGTTAGAGAATACCTAATAGGAATTAAGTTCGTCTATGTTTATATTCGTACTATATTTCTAAGTTTCTTTTGGTGCAATAAAGGACTTAAATAAATAAATATACCAGTGGCACGCTATGATGGCCGTTTTGACGTTTTAACTGTTCATTAAGTTTCGTATAAATTAATAATTACGTTTGAAGGAATTGAACAAATAGTGTCAATAAATAACAACATATGCCTCCTTTAAATGTAATTATCAATTTATACGAAACTTTATGAACGGTTATGACGTCAATACGGCCATCATAGCGTGCCGCAGGTATAGTTGCGGTAAATTACCTACAAGTACGCCGGCATAGTGGATAGCGAATGCTGGTTGAAGTTGCTGTAGCCGTAGCAGTTGCGTCCATTCTTGAATACTAAAAGATATTTCTTTTATATCATTAAAAAACGTGCCTAATAAAAAAGGCATAAAATATTTAGTTTAAGAAAATATTTACTGACTAAACCGCCGGACTATAGGCAACTTAAGTTAGTTAAAGAATAAATCATTAAAAACAACTATTATTAGAATTGACTTAAATTGACTCAGACAAAGTAGACAACACAAATACAATATGAATGTGTATTGATTTTCGAGGGCAATTGTTAGTTTGTCCTTCCACGGCCATATCTCATAAGGCAATTGTTCATAAAAGGCTAGTTGATAACATGACAAATAAGATAAATCAGCTGAAATTCATTTGCAAGGAGAAGTCCAACAGCGTCCGACGACTGATTAAAACGGCTAAGTTTAAAGATGTCCTAGTCTACGTCAGTATGGCGGATTAAAGGCTTACGACTTAAAAGTCAAATCAATCAATCAATCAAATAGTCACGCCTTTTTCCCACAGGGATAGGCAGAGCCAATGGAGCGCCATTTGCCACGATCCTGACACAACTCCCTCGCTTCCTTCATATTCACGATTCTCTTCATACAATCTCTATGGGCCTGGGCAATACACCCCTTCCTGGGCCTGCCTCGTTTAACGCACACATTAGATTTAAAAATTATTTTCGTCAATCTACTTTCACTCATCTTTTCCATGAGCCCAACCCATCGAAGCATTCCTTTATCAATCCTTGTCACTACATCCTCTTTCAAACCACATCTTAAAAGTCGTAGCTCATTTACACGACTTCGCGGCAATACCTCTTCCGCACACTGAACAAATGGAAGCGACTGTGACCGGTCGTCTCACCGACAGCGAGCGACCGCCTAATGTCCACGTGTCAAATAGTGGCCCCGTCCTGATTGG
Organism: Tinea trinotella; assembly: GCA_905220615.1. NCBI lineage: Eukaryota > Metazoa > Arthropoda > Insecta > Lepidoptera > Tineidae > Tinea > Tinea trinotella. The sequence continues at coordinate 13,005,423 of HG992312.1, forward strand.
CTGTCCACACTGGTAATGTAACATGTAAGGTAACGTCATTCTCATAGTCTGGCTGGACGCTTGAATAAAATTTTGTCGGTTTTCGGGACGTTTTTAGATACCAGTTATAAATTCACGGTTTGTGCGCGCGTCAAAAGAGATTCGATTAAGTTCGAGTGCGTATCAGGCGCGCTATACTTTTATTATTATTATTATTATTGTGACATGACATCTGAGCTCGTCCCGTCTGATGATAAGCAAGAGGAGGTCCAAGAGTACAACATCTGAGAAAACCGAGTTTGTTCACGGCTGCCTCAGTCGCCGTCGCTATGACAGCTAAAGGTGCTTCTTATATATATGATACGATATATGCAATATTGCGTGATACGTTACACCAATCTGCGGGCAGACCGCGTAACTCAATAACTATGAGAATTAACAGTTCGAGCTCATTGAAACTCATTGTCAACTTTTTGACAAATGGGATAGAATTTCATTTTTATTTCCATTGAAGTTGCGCGGTCACCCTCCTGGACAAGGCACATCAAAAAGTTGTCCACCAGGGGACGGTGAAGAGGTGGCATACTGTACAAAAATATATCCTTAACTTACACATGAATATGACATATCAAAGCTAATGACAAACTTAGTTAAATTATATCTTTAATAGTGGTAATAATAGTGGACAGTTTGTTTCGTTGATCACCAAAACTCACGCGATGTGAATTATTAACGTAATATTTTTATTTATTTATATTTTAACTTCTATGATATGACACTCACACAGATCATAAAACTTTTTTTTTTGCTTTTTTCTTATTATTGTGACACGACATCTGACGTTGACTTGCGACATTTTGACTACTTGCAGTTATTGAACTGTAGTAGCAGTCGCCTCTATTTATGGACCGCACTCCAGCGTTAGTCATGCGAGGTGCTGTCCAATTTTTTTTTATTGTGACACGACATCTGACCTTGAACCGCCTGATGATAAGCAAGAGGAGATCCAAAAGTGACGACAACTGAAAAAACCGAGTTGATTCACAGCTGCTTCAGTCGCCGTCACTATGCTGGCCAAAGGTGGTTCTTTACGCATCGCTTGAAAGATCAAAGGTCATAGGATGGAAAGAACACATGGGCTGACAAAGCATTCCACTTGTCGATTGTTCTACAAAGAAAAGACGCACAGAACTTTTTAGTTCGGCTGCCGATTCGATCGATAGAATGCGGATTTGTTTAGCTATTATAAAAAGAGTGGTACGCAAGAGAGGTATAAGAGTACCGATGAGTAAAAAAACGATTTATTTTACGGTTGCCTCAGTCGCCATCCCTATGCCGACCAGAGGTCTATGCACAGCGGTAGTCAGATTGACTGTGTTAATTAACAGTTACCTTCTAAATATGTTTTATAGTGCGTCTGACTTAATCTAAGATTTCAGCAAATTGATGCTGATCCCGAAACGCGAAATCATTTTTTTTTATTGTGACACGATATCTGACCTCGTCTCGTCTGATAAGAGAGAGGAGATCCAAGAGTGACATTGAAGTACAAGTAGTTGTCTCTTTCTGTCACACGTGGTATAAACATAGTATAAATGAGATAAATAACACTAAATTAGTTCTTATTTTAGCACAGCTTCTATACTTTCCATATTCTTAGGTCTCATATGAATTAAGAAAACATTCTATGCAGAATTCATATAAGGATGCCGTGTAAGTTATACTTGTTTATTCAATTTGCCGACATAAACCCTGCACATGTAAAATTCAGTAGATACTAAAATAAGTTTTATTGCTACTCAAATCGAATAATACGTGCTTTATAAGCTTCACATCTGGACACATAAAAGCTCACTATCTAAGCCATTGAAATATATCTATATTTATTATATTATATTTCGATAACAAAAGCTTATTGTGACACGACATCTAATCTGGACCCGCCTGAAGATAAGCAAGAGAGGGTCCGAGTCAAAAACCGAATCACGCATCGCTTGAAGGATCCAAGGATGGAAAGAACACATGGGCTGGCAAAGCATTCCAGCATTATATCTTAATAAGCATTATAGCTTTATAAGCATTATATATTTTTATTGTGTCTCTATTATTATTCTATTTTTTAGGTATAATTTAAAATAGAACAGTGCGCGATTGTCATTCGATCGTTTGGGCACATGGAAAGGAATTTACGATTATGGGGAGGGTAGTGACCATAGCCGTTAAGTTTTGTATAAAGAATATTGTATCTGCCTATTCCTGTGATAATTAAGGCGTGACAATTTGATAGAGTGATTAAGTTTCTAATAAAGCGTTAAATTGGTGAAAAACACGCCGATCTAATGTCAAATCACAAACAGGCATTTTAACCTCAGGTACGGCGCACTTTCAAAGTATTACATCATTATTTTTAACTAAAACGTCGCGTGTATAATTCTATTTAAATTGTCACAAATTTAATCTACTTATCTAACCACTTTTGTGTAATAAAACGCAAAAATAAATAAAAACAATACACTGATTTTAAAAGGGTAATAAAAGATGAATTTAATAAACACTGGAATGAACAATGGATTAATGGTAAACACAGATTTCTAAAATTTATACGTGCAACTATATTTGAAAAGACTCCGGTTCCACTAACATGTAGAAAGGATCAATCAGTATTATCAAGGCTAAGGATCGGTCACACAAATATTACACATATTCACCTTATAACAAAAGAAGGAAAAAATAAATGTGAAAAATGTGATGGGGAGTTGTCCGTTTCTCATATATTATTACATTGTCCTGGATATAATTCAGAAAGGGAAACATTTAAATTAAAGCAAGATATTCAAAATTGCTTAAATGACGATAATTATTATAATGTTTTAGGCTTTTTAAAATTTATTCATATGTATGTAAAGGTGTAATTTTTAAATTCTGTAATCCCACTGTTGAAATCTCCACTGAAACAAAATATCTACTGTAGTCGCAAAGGACCTTGTTGTTAGAGCGACTTTAAATAAAGTAAATAAAATAATAATAATAAAAAAAAACTTTGAAACTTAAAAAATTATATTGATTGAAATTGTATTAAATTATAAACACTATAAAAAAGACTTAAAATCAAAATAAAATCATTTACTTCGCATGGGCCTTCGAACTTTATCATAATTTCCGACCGTGGTGTAGTGGCAGTGCAATGGTCACACAAACAGAAAGCACGAGTTCGAAACCATCCACCGGTACCAATGTATCTTTTTGTTGTCCTGTTTCTATTATACAAGTACTTTAGTAGCTTAGTATAGAAATGTAAATTTTAAAAAAAACTAATTTTAAATGCATGTGACGAAAAGAAAAACCCGTCATCTAAAGCCCATAGCGAATATACGACAGCAAAAAATTAAGGTTTTGGGCATATGGAAAGTGAGAGTGAAGGAAGATTTACAAAAGGAATTTATAAATCTGGTGTAAATGGATGTGTTAAGGCAGACCCAGGAAGGTGTTTTCTGACCAAATTGGAGATATCCTCAAGAAAGCTGGGATGACTAGTGCCCATAACCGTAGAGCGTTAAGAGTGGACTCAGTAACGTTTCGGGATCAGCTTGAAAGATGCCGGCATAGCGGATGTAAGTACTACTTGCATTTATTTATCAGGCGGGATGCCTCAGAACAAACTTTCGAAGTAAATAATTGATACCATAAAACTGTATTAAATTATACGAGTAAAGGTATAGGCCGGCGACAATCGTAAAATAGGAGCTCTTGGAGTTCCCATTGCTTACCATCAGAGGTCAAATTTCAATAAAAAAATGTATCTATAATAAATATAAATACAAGTTGATCTTATAAAAAATATAAATTGTTATTTATCAGGCAGACCCAACCCAGTTAGGGGAAAGTAAATCGTTTTAAAAGCGGAGAATTTTCGAGGCCTTTTCCCCTTAACTTTTCAATTGAATAAAATGTATATTTTATTTCTAAAACCCACGACACATTGAAAAGTACTTTACTTGGTAAGTAGCGTAGCTCCAAACAGTGTGGAATGCTGAACTAAGTGCAACGGATTTAATCTTCACGCCTTGATTGCCACCGGAATGGGCAGTGAGAAGAAGAGAGCTACCAGGATTTGCTATTTTTGTTTGTATACCCTAATCAATCAAATTGTCGTGACTTTATCTCACAGGGTTAGGGTCAGGGCAGAGATAATGGAGCCCACCTGCCACGATTCTGATAGAACTCCCCACTTCCCTCACATACACAATTCTTTTAATACAAGATTAGTATTAGAGTATACTTCATAACCAAAAAAATCTTTACAATCATAAATGACGACAGGCGTGGACGAACGGTTTAGAGACTGGTTTGTTGCGCGTAAAGTCCCGGGTTCGATCCCCGGTCGGAGCAAATAATTGTTTCATAGCTTTTATTTGTAATATTTAATAGTATTAAATATTGCAAATATTTGTTAATACAAAAAAAAAGAGATGGATATTTGCTTCGGGTCTGGTTATCAAAGAGTAGTAGGCAGTGGTACCCAGTCTGCCGATCCGGGGTAGTACCACCACTTACAAGTATACAGACCGTGAAGTGATCTAGTCACGTTTCGGGATCAGCTTGTAAGTTGCCGGTTCCATCTAGGCCGGCATAGTGGATGTGATTGCTACTCACAGTTATTGAATTGTAGTAGCAGTGACATTCATTCATGGACCACACTTTGGCTTAACATCAAGCGGGGTGTTGTCATATGTCGAGTCACAAAAAAAAATAAAAAAAATTATAATAAAAAAATAAAAAAAATGAATGCCTAAAATAAATAATTCAATGTCCCCAATTCGACCGAGTAACAATATACTGAGTCGCCTCGCTTCGGGCTACACTTGTTTATTTATTCTCTAATTTGGCTGCCATTCAATTCCTTTCCTTAACTAGCCACTAAACGTCAATCAATGCGACCATAACAATGGGAGTTTCGTCGGGAAACTTTAACTGACAGGGCGTACAATTTAAAAATGTTTGAAAAGCTTGTGTTTTTTAAATAATAATGTATAATAAATGAAGGTTCTAGAGTAAAGACCACGAACCGGAAGACGCAGCGTCGGTAAGCCTCCCACTAGGTGGACTGACGACATAGTGAAAGTCACGAGTAACCGGTGGATGCAACTGGCATCTTGTCGTTTAAAATGGCGTTCTAAGGGGGAGGCCTATGTTCAGCAGTGGACGCCTTATTTAAAGTGATTTAAAGCTGTAAAACAAGTTTCGTCGTGTTCCTTCCTTCTTTGGAGTTTTAGTAAAGGCTTTCCGCCCTTTACTTTAAGACGATCATCATCAACCTCACTATCATCCTCATCGTGTGATGACTTGATAATGTTTTAACATTGAACATAAAGGTATGGTTTCGCCGGCGACTGCAGACTGCACTACTTGTTTGTATGAGATTGATTCCGTGCAAGGCGACACTAGTCTGCAGCCGCCGCATTAATATTGTTTCCAAACACCATATTTATAATCTATGACTTAGCAAATGCTTGTCGCAATTGCTAAGTTTTTAGCAAACCGAACCAAACAACAACCCGTGTGTGTACAGTTTCCAGTGTGACTTGGTCCTTATGAAATGTACCCCTAACTGTTGCAGATAAAGGGTGTTCAATACAATTTACTTTTTATCTCAAAAGTTATCGCGATATTGTAATAAAAAGGGAAATGGAATTATTTTATTGAAAAAAAATAAAATTAAACTGAAATCATGCCAAAGGTCAATATGATGGTGTATACTATTATTTTTTATATATTATTTTTTATATATTTTTTATATAAGGAATTTAGTATCTTAGGTTTTGCGCGAACATGAATTAAACCTATTTTTTGCGGCTTACTATGGCGTTTATTTTGGTTTTGATTTTACATTTTTTATTATTCCGACGTTTCGAGAGCTTTGTAGCCATCGTGGTCACGGCGAGAATGAATGAAATAATAAAAAAACAACGTAAAGATTGGTATAAATCAAAGTAAATAGTGAGCGAGAGGCACCATAAATCTAGCCTCCCGCTTAGAAACGTGAGCATCAAATACCGTCAGAGGAGACATGCGATCACGACATACTGCCTACTAACTTAACTGAAATAAAAGGGTGTACAAACTGGAAATCTTTAAGCAGGAAACACGAAATACAATATTTTGGCCCTTATTGTTAAACAAGTGTGTAATTTATTTGCATTTTTATTGTTTTTTTCTTTCTTGCCTTTTTAGTAAGTAGTTTTATAAGATGTATATTGTGTCAAAAATCATAATCTGCCTTCTGGAACTCAGATTATCTTTTCCAGAAGGCAGTGATCATTAAGTGCAGTGATGTTTTAACTATTAGTAAACTATAAACTAATGCCTGTATAAAATGTTCTCCACTGTACATAACTGTAAGTTTTTAAGTGTAATAACGATTTATATGTTGTGTTTATGTTATAATTTAGTTACCTATTGGAATCTGAGTTTTGTTTGATTAATTAATCAATCAATCAATCAAATTGTTACCCTTACAGAACTCCCTTGCTTCCTTTACATTCACAATTCTCTTCATACAGGCCCTGTTATGGTTATGGGCACTAGGTTGCCTAGTGCCCATAACCATAGAACTTGTATGAAGAGAATTGTGAATGTGAAGAAAGCGAGAGAGTTGTGTCAGGATCGTGGCAAATGGCGCTCCATTGTCTCTGCTTATCCCTGTGGGAAAAAGGCGTGCGATTTAATTGATTGATATATAATATGGTCTTGCAAACCAAGGGGCTTCGGTTTAATTTTTTTTACTCTGGGAATTTTTTTTACTCGGTACATATTTTGCTCTGGGAAACAAACATTTAAATTTAAACTCAGACAATTAGAGATCGATGGTTAATTTGTAATATAATAATTTTTATTTTTCAAAAAAAATTGTAACATTTTATTATTTTTATTTAATAATTGTAATTTTAATATTTTTATTTAATATTTTTAATTAATAATTGTAATTTTATTATTTTTTATTTAATAATTTTAATTGTAATATTTCCTTATATAAGATAGATAGTGTCATTATTATTGTTAATGCATGCAGTCCTGTCCTATAAGTGAGATTGTATTCAGCTTAATTACATAGTGCTTTATGAGTGTGTATTATATACAATGCAATCTTGTTGGAAGGCTTAATAAATAAATAAAAAAGCACTTGCCGTTTGGTCGCCCAGTTTCTATAATACAAGCACATTTAAAAAAATGTTCGTTATAAATATACGACTTTTCTAAATTGGCAACCCTAGTCACGAGTTGAATAGAAATCACGATTCTCCGTACACGAAAAACTGTGCAATTTTATCTCAGAGGTCGATCATGAAGGGTGTTATATAGTAAAAACCTGTTGCTAAATGAATTTCAGGCTTTTACGATATTGGCGCCTATAAACCGTACTCTTTTTTATTAAGGCACGACTGTGATAGGACCCCGTCTGATGTTAAGCTGGAGTACGGTCCATTAATGAATACAACTGCTATTACAGGTAATGAACTACAAGTAGCGATCGCATCCACTATGCCGGCCTAGTTGAAACTGGCAACTTACAAACCGACTGAGTCACTTCACAGTCTGTACACTTTAAAGTAGTGAGATCAGGAGATTGGGCAACCACCAACTATCTGTCTACCACTCTTACTTAAATCACTCCTAAAAAGTCCTAATTAAATCCTCTGATGTTAATTTGGAGTACGATCCGTGAACAAATATAACTGCTGCCAATAACATAACTATGAAGATCCGATCTTTATAGTTAAGAAACAATTTCCCTGTTTTTTGACGATAGGCGTGGCGTAGTGGTTAGCGCACCAGTACGTTACGCGGAAGTTCCTGGTTCTATTTCTGGTCGGAACAAATATTATTTTCAAAGCTTTTATTTGTAGCGAGCCTGACACATATTTATAGCTTATATGTGTCAGGATCGTGGCGCTCCATTGTCTCTGCCTATCCCTGTGGGAAATTAGGGATACCATTTGATTAAAGGATTAAATGATCAGTCTCCTTTTAGATGTTACATTTATAAGACAAAAAATTATAAATATAAGAAATTGGTACTCGTTTGCAGAAATAAAGAGTATGAAAGAACAGACGTGGCGCCTTGGTTTGCACACCAATTCGTTACGTAAAGTCATGGGTTCAATGGAAGGAGCAAATATTTGTAATATTTAATGATTAGACTGAATATTTGTTAAAATTGATTTGTTTTAATGATACTATAGGCTCAGGAGGGTATTTCCCGACCAAATCGGAGACATCCTTAAGAAAGCTGGGTTACTTAGTGCCCATAACCACAGAGCCTGTATAAAAGAATTGTGAATGCGAAGGAGTTGTGTAAGGATCGTGGCAAGTGGCGCTACATTGTCTCTGACTATCTCTGTGGGAAAAAGGCGTGACAATTTGATTATTTGGTTGATTGATAATATAGTTTGTTGTATTTGTAGTTTGAACTTAAAATAATTCAGAAACATTTTCGGTATATTCCTAGGTTTTAAACGTAATTCCTAGGGTTTTAAACGTAATTCCTAGGGTTTTAAACGTAATTCCTAGGGATTTAAACGTAATTTCTAGTGTTTATAACTTAATAAATATGTGTCAAAAGGCAGCTTTAAAGAAGTGAATGACCTCTTTCAAAAAGAACTTTACTTAACCGCTAGAGTAATTCAATATTAAGAAACATAATTAATGCATGCGAAAATGAACATATATTTCTCACAGAGAGCTATTATAATTCGATTTTCGTGTGAATTCTAGCAGCTTTGCCATTATTTAGGTATAAGGCAGGTTGTGTAAGAGTTTTAATTAAATACCACAGATAGTACACTTTTGTAATGTTTGCTGAATTTGTATTAGCTAACTTATATTGCATTATTATATCTTTGTTTTTGTTAATAAATATTGTTATATACGAGGGGAGGTCCAAAAGTTCGTGGAATGAAAGGGGTCCCCGAGAGACTCTACGGGGGTCTACGTTGGCATGACGAAAATGGGGGTTAACAATTCGTAACCGGGGGTCCAATTTATCTTATCTGGTTTCGATAGTGAAGAACTAAAATATGGGCTTGACTTTACCTATCAATTTAGACAGATTTTTGTCGAGTTTTGAGAATATGGTAGAAATGTAGAAGTCCACCGGAACCAGCAATTTTAAAAGGGGTCTATGAGAAAAAAGTTTGGGAACCTCTGATTTAGATAAATATTTCTTCTGTCGGTTTGCATGTGACTGAACGACTGTGATTTAGGACTTTTTGAGTGAAATTATTTTTTTTACATTTTTATTGTGACTCGACATCAGACCTCGCCCTGCCTGATGGTAAGCATGATGGTAGTCCAAAAGTGCCGTAGAATGCAAAATCTGAATCAGTTTACGGCTGTCACGTCCATTGGAACTACTAGTATTTTTAAATTACTAATCATTTGGGGATTCCAAATTCAAATGTAATCGTTTTTCTTATCGTAACAATATTTATGGGTAGACTATAAACTACTTTACGGTGCAGTAAGTAATTAGTGATATCGGCAAAATAAAAGAAAGCTACATAAAACTACAACAATTATACAGAACACGTACTATTGTTGTACATAGATTGTTTTGTATAGGGAAAATATGTTTAAAAAAGGTGTAGGTTGGCCTAAAAAGTTGTTGAACAATACGCGTGCTACGTGCCGATGGGAGGGAGGTACAAAAAATATGCTGTAAACGCGAACCATACAGAGCCTCGTACGACGCTGTCATCGATTAACTAACTCGATGTATGAACGTGTCTGCTTTTGGATATGGTAATTAATTCTCTTCAATGGTGTTTTTTTTCAATTGCAATTTTTAAAGTGGTTGCCAGTAGTGACTCGACATATTATGACAGCACTCCGCCTGATGCTAAGCTGGAATATGGTCCATGAATGGAGGTAACTCCTACTACAGTCAATTACCTGTAATTGACGACTGTCACATTACAAGCTGGTCCCGAAACGCGACTAAGTCACTTCACGGTCTGTATACATGTAAGTGGTGGACCCGGATTAGCAGACTTAAATACTTTTTGAATACTGGATTTGAATACTGAACACAGTTTGTCCATTTTTCTTCTGAAAAAATGATTTTTTAAAATTATTATATTGTCAAGTTCGTATCCTGTATTTAACTAAAACAATGAGAAATATTTCTTGTCATATTGGAGTTAATTCCTCTTTTAAATTTATCGTATCCAAAATTAATGGCAACTTCATGTTTCGCCACATAATGCAGGCATTCACACCGGAACTGGTATGGACGGCGATATAACACACAATGCAATCAACATTAAAATAACTATATTATATGAAATATCAATCAATCAAATTGTCACGCCTTTTTCCCTTGGGGATAGGCAGAGACAATGGAGCGTTACTTGCCACGATCCTTACACAGCTCCCTTGCTTCCTTCACATCCACAATTCTCTTCATACAGGCTCTGTGGTTATGGGCACAAGGCAACCTAGCTTTTTTGAGGATGTCTCCGATTTGGTCGGAAAACACTCTCCTAGGCCTGCCTTGTTTAACGCATCCATCCACATCAGATTTATAATTGCTTTCATTAACCTACTAATGAAATATACATTATAATATAATAAATATGTATAAATAATACAATACGTATAATAAAATAAAATATATTCTTTATTGCACTAAAAGACATGATTCATTTTGTATGGAGACTTAGGCTAAACTTCATTAACAGTTACATATGCATTTTGAAATAGTTTAATGTACGAAGATTATAATGTAATTGAAAAATATCCTTTATTTTGCATAGTTTAGGTGTGTAATGTGATCAAACTATAATTATGACAGTTCAAAGCAGAACTGTTAATATGGCGTGTCTGATTAAGATTGATATCGTGAATGATCGAGATACGAAAAATTCATATCTTATTTTCCAAATAACTCAATTGCACAGCAATTAAATGCAAAACTGTTATTAGTTTAATCAATACAAGTATCGAACGAAACTACCATTTATACATTCTTTCATCATTGGGCATTACCAAAGTAGTACAAAAATAGCCCAAAATGGATGATGTACTTTACAGCCGAAGATTGGCGAACTTAATGCCATTGGACAACACTGCCTACCACTCTTAAATCATTCCACAAAACAGTGAAGCAACAGTTAGGTGTATCCTTCCAGAGATCGTGCTTAACGGAGTGTAAAGATTAATGTCACTTTGGTAGGAGTATTGAGTATGGAGTATATCAGTATGGAGAATTGAAACATGCTGTATCATTTCACATGATAGAGTACTGTTCTATAACATTATCTGTGTAAAGTAACTGTAAATTGATTCCTACTATTATTATAAATATGAATGTGAGTTTGTTTGTTACGTTTTCACGCAACAACTACTTAACCGATCATCATGAAACTTTGTACACATATTTTTGGAGGTATTAAAAGTAACATACGATACTTTTAATTTTTTTTAAATATTTTTTACTATATAGTATTTTCTTAGATTTTGCGCGAACATTGATTAATGAATTAAAAAATTTTATGCGGTACCAGAGTTTATGTGAGACTCTCCGTGACCACGATGGCTGCAAAGCTCTCGAAACGTCGGAATAATAAAAAAATGTAAAATCAAAACCAAAATAAACGCGATAGTAAGCCGCATAAAATTTGTTTTATTCATTTTTTACTATAGTTTCCAATTGACTATAGTTTCAGTTGTTTGGATTTTTTCTATATTTATTTTTATTTCCGTTTGTAATTTTTATATGAGTTATCGAGTTATAAATACAAAAAAGGGATATACAGTCGAATTGAGAACCTCCTTCTTTTTTATGACTGTGTTATAAACCTAATTTTACGCGGGTGAAACCGCGGGCACAGCTAGTTATATATAATTTTTCTTGGTGTTTTTTTATTATTTTGATTCGACACCTCCACCTCCACCGCATGATGGTAAGCAAGAGGAGGTACAACAGTGCCGACGACTAAACAAATCAAATCGCCTTTACTATGCCGGCCAAAGGTTCTTCTTCACACAATACTTTAATAATCCAAGGTTATAGGATGGGGAGAACACATGGGCTGGTTAAGCATTTCACCTGTTTATAAGTAATGAATGGAATATGTACTTAAATAAAATTAATTATATATTCAATTCGCAAGAATGGAGATAGAAAGAGAATTTGAGTGTTGAGTGTTTTTGAGAGGTAATTCTCTTAACTTCCGCTAATTTACAACTTCAAAAAGTTCCTTTTGCATCCAGAATAATAATCAACGTAGTTAAAAAGCAATTTAATTTTCATTAAACAGGAGAAGAATATTAGGAAATACCTAAAATTTCGTAAATAAAAACCTAAATAACGCTCAACACGACTCGAGCTATAAAAGTCAGTCTCAAAATATACAACCTACCGAGTGCTTTTTTATTTTATTTTAAAAGATTACTAGGCGTGAAATTCATGGATAAAATACGATACAGTATACTGCGCTCAATAACACAAATTGCCTAGCTGAAACTGAGCCTGAAAAAACGATCAACCACGACTGGGCATACAAACAAGTGGTTATTCAGTTATTGAGAACGAAAAAGAGACAAATATATGTTGCTCTGCATTGGGACCCTGAGTTCAGGTTTGATTATTGGCATAGTTTTAACGTGCCTTGTTGAGAGAGCATATAACATAGCTTTTTTTTTATTGTGACTCGACATTTAACAGCACCCCGCTTGATGTTGCCAAGTCAACCGCAAAGCTTGTATGAAGAGAAATGCCGATGTGAGGGAAGCGAGGGAGTTGTGTAAGAAACATGCTCCATTGTCTCTGCTTATCCCTGTGGGAAGAAGGTGTGACAAATTGATTGATTGATTGATAATACAAAATTCATTATTTTGTAGGTACTTAGTTAAAGTATCTTGCAGCCTTTAGAGTTGAAAGGTATCCTATCAAATAAATAAATATTGAATAATTAAACCTAATTGTAGAATAGCATGTTGTTTTACTATTCATATACTTATTGATCAGCTCTTTAATATTTTATTAATCTACAAATGTTCATGTTTGTTTATATATCTATGTATTTGAAATAAGTACCTATACTTATACTAAATTATATACATATAAGTGTATGTATTTTTTAGTGAATAGTAAATATACATTATATATGATTCTTTTGACTATTTTCTAGGTATACTTAAATCTTCATGCCCAGTCTGCTGATCCAGGGTAGTACCACCACATACAAGTATACACACAAGTATAACTTTACAAGCTAATCCAGCGTTTCGGGATGAGCTTGTAAAGTTGCAGATTCCCATTAGGTCGCATCATTTCATGGACCGCATTCCAATTTAACATCAGGCGGGCGAAATATGACAGCACGTCATATATCGAGCCACTGACTTCGACCTGCCTGATGGTAAGCAAGAGGAGGTCCAAGAATGCCGATGATTCCAAAAACGAGTTAGTTTACAGGTTCCTCAGTCGCCGTCACTATGCCGGCTAAGGGTACTTTTTCATGCATCGCTTCCAATGTTATAGGATGAGATGAACAATTTGACGACAGGCGTGGACGAACGGTTTAGCGACTGGTTTGTTGCGCGTAAAGTCCCGGGTTCGATCCCCGGTCGGAGCAAATATTTGTTTCATAGCTTTTATTTGTAATATTTAATAGTATTAAATATTGCAAATATTTGTTAATAAAAAAAAAGAGATGGATATTTGCTTCGGGTCTGGTTTTCAAAGAGTGGTAGGCAGTGGTACCCAGTCTGCCGATCCGGGGTAGTACCACTACTTACAAGTATACAGACCGTGAAGTGATTTGGTCATGTTTCGGGATCAGCTTGTAAGTTGCCGGTTCCATCTAGGCCGGCATAGTGGATGTGATTGCTACTCACAGTTATTGAATTGTAGTAGCAGTGACATTCATTCATGGACCACACTTTGGCTTAACATCAAGCGGGGTGCTGTCATATGTCGAGTCACAATAAAAAAAAAATGGGTTGGTAAAGCATTCCCCTTGTCGATTTTTTTAAAATATTCATCTTTGTTTATAATGGGACTACTTCGATTCTGGTTACGACCTCATCAATTGTTTTCTAGTATTTTTGGTATACGTATATCAATCAATCAAATTCTCACGCCTTTTTCCAACGGGATAGGCAGACATTGAAGCGCCACTTGCCACGAACCTGACACAACTCCCTTACGACAAAGAAAAGTTAAACTGTGCAACATGATATCCTACCATGACTTGGCTGGTCGCAGCTCCAATAATGTAAAACTGAAAAAATGTTTTACAGTTGTCTTAGTGATCGGTACTATGCCGACCAGGGGTGTTTTTTACGCTTCAGTTTAGGACCAAAGTTTATAGGATCCTTCCTTGGAATTTTGCTACTTTCATACCCAACTAGTAGAAAAAAAATTCCAAGGTAGGAACATGGTTACATAATTGCGGCATGAACTAGTATATTCTGACTTCTGTAATAATAATCAATCAATCAATCAAATTGACACGCCTCTTTCCCACGGGGATAGGCAGAGACAACGGAGCGCCACTTGCCACGATCCTGACACAACTCCCTCGCTTCCTTCACATCCACAATTCTCCTCACACAAGCTCTACGGTTATGGGCACTAGGCAACTCATTAATAATTACGTTTAAAAAGCCTTGAGATTTTCACAGAACCTTATTCAGACATGTCAAGTCAATTATACCAAATATGAATTTAGTAACCGCATAATATCGTGACAAACACATGTCCTACAAGGTGTTTTAGTTTTTGGGAAAGGCAGAGATTAAATAAAGCTTTAAAATGGAGTCTAATCGGCAGTCGAACTAAAAGGTTCGGTGCGTCGTTTCTTTATAGAACAATCAACAAGTGGAATGCTTTGCCAGCCCATGTGTTCTCCCCATACTATAACCTTAGATCCTTCAAGCGATGCGTTAAGAAACACTTGGCCGGTATAGTGACTTGGGCAACCGTGAGCTGACACAGTTTTTTCAGTCGTAGTTATTCCTGGACCACCTCTTGCTTACTACCAGGCGGGGTCGAGGTCAGATGTCGAGTCACAATAAAAAAATACATTAAACAATGTTGTAATGTTTGTAAATTGCTAATGTTGTAGATAGGTACCTATGTGACTTTGTAAGCAGTAAACAAAGACTCAAAGACTCTTAAATGATTTTAAGAAGGTAATTAAGTCGTGATCAAGGAGTTTGTCGTTTCCCCACGACCACGATGGCTGCTAAAATCTTCGAAACGTCGGATTAGATCAAAATAAAAGCTACGACTATAGTAAGGCTTTTAAGGCGACCGTGGCGTAGTGGCAATGCAATGGTTACGCAAGTCGAGTGCACGGGTTTGAAACCACTCACCGGTACCAATGTATCTTTGATATATGTACTTTGGTTGTCCTGTTACTATGATACAAGCACTTTAGTACCTTAGTATAGAAATCAATAATATATATATAGGCATGGTTAGGCAGCGACAAGAGAGCACAACTCCTGACACAACTCTCTCGTTTCCTTCACATTTATAATCTTCTATTTGAATATTGTTATTAAACTCTAGTTGCTCTTTTAACGACGGTTTATTGACGGGGTCATGGGAAAATACATTTGTATGACACAAGTATGTATGTGGTGGTTTAAAAGGGGATTAATATTTTATTAGATTCCTTTGTCGTTTAGTCTATAAGTACCTAGAATAAGGAGGTATTTTTGAGCCAAGAGTGATGTTTTTTTGTCACGCCTAGTAAACAGCAGTCAGTCGTCTCCACTATGCCTGCTTTGCTAAGTTCCGGCAACTCTCTAATCGAAACGCGAATTTATATTGAATTATAAAATTGAATATCAAGGCGACTGTGGTGTACTAGTGGTAATGCAATGGTTACGCAAACCGAGAGCACGGGTTTAAAACCACTTGCAATGTATCTTTTATTATGTATTTTGGTTGTCCTGTTTCTATGATACAAGCACTTTAGTAGCTTAGTATAGAAATGTAAATAAATAAATAAATAAAATCATCATGCAAAAAAGCGGCCGTTTTTTGTAACCTGTTGCAGACTAATTTCCTGTTTCACAAAATTTTCAGAATTGCATTTTTATTTCTAATCAATAAAATTTATTTAGATTCGTTTATTAATTACACACTGATCTACATATTATAAACCAATCTAAATCCTAAAATATGAAAAATTGATAAAATAGTCATTTTTAAATGGAGGGTAGCAATAAAAAAAAATGCTATTTATTTATCAACATACGGTGCATAACCGTTATTTAGGTACACATATACCTATAAACGTAGAACTATCTATTTAATAGGTTTATTCTAAAGAAAATATTAAATATTATACCTTATATTTCCTTAGTAAACACCTCAGTTATGCAAAGTCCAGTTGGCACCACAAAATACCTTTTCTAAACAACACAAAACGTTCCCATTTTATTTAAAAGTTCAAAATTTACAAGAAAACCGTTTTCTGCACACGAAAACTATTACAACACTTTACAACTCAAATAATACACAAACACTTGTTTTTAACTAATCCTTAACATTGATTTAGTTTGAGATTTAACGTATTTTTCTTGTTAAAATGCGATCGTGGTATATTCACATTTGTAAAGCAGCGAACGCACAACACATCCGTCTCGCGGCGCTAATCTAACTGGACTGACTGCTGAGCTGACTGAGCGAGCGAGCAAAATAATGGCGGTCGCGTGTGATAGGCGCCGAACAAAGATCAAGTGCATAGTGCATGCCTTTTTAGCCATCTAAAAATCACTTTTCAAATATTGTGTCACTTTTTTAATTACAAATAAACACTACAAAATAAAAGGCGACCGTGGTGTAGTGGCAGTGCAATGGTTACGCAAGCCGAGAGCACGGGTCAAAACCACTTGCAGGTACCAATGTACTCGTATCTTTGAAATATGGCTCTTTAGTAGCTTAGTACAAAAATGAAAATATTAACAATAATAAAAATAAAAACTACTCATATAGGTAGGATATTCATAAAATGAAAGCAATTCAAAAAACAAACCAATTTTTAATTGGCAAGTGGATTCTCTGAGTTTTTGAAAATGAGTTCAAATCTGACTTGCCAAATCTGACTTTCAATGGCCGCCAAATTAATAGTCTTCATTTGGCGAGGCTGTATGAGGTTGTGCTGAAAACTAAATAACCTAATAAAAAGTGACAGTTAATTCCGATCCGTACAAGTTTACAGACCGAGAAGTGAGTTAGTCGCATAACGGGATTAGGTTAAAAGATCAACTAGGCCGGCATAGTGGATGCAGGTATTTAACTGTACTTGCATTTGCCGTCATATGTCGAGCCACAAGCATCAAAATAGTTTTCAAATATTTTCTTATAACTTGTTTTTAAATTAATCAAACTGGAAATATATATTATTTTTAATTTAGGCACTAGCAAAACCTAAAATAACATTTTTTATGTTTTATATTTAGTACCTCGTCCGTATTGTTGAATAATCTTTGCCCCGAGCAACAGCCTGAAGGCTCTCGCGGATCTCAGAAACAGGTTTTACAAAATAATAAAATCCGATATAGCCACAAGTATATTAGTCGATGTATCTTTCGAACGAGTATTCCGATTTATTATTTCACCTAAAATAAATAACAAAATTCTTTTTTTTATGATTTTCGTTTACTTTTTTCTGTAGTTTAAAATTGCTATATATTTCTTTGAATTTTTTTAAATTTGAATTTTACCTATTTTTATACTTTATGTATTTTGTAAATATAAATAAATTAAATATAATCCAATATTAAAGTTATTCAACTATAGCTAATAAACTCGGATGTTGGAAAAACTATAAATTATAAAGAATCCCAAAAAAAATGGATTTTATAAGATTCTATATTCTATGTTGTATATAACTATTTAGCTCGACAACTATATACTTGGATCTTTCACTAACTGGACAACCCTAAGGTTAACCTGGAAGATAAACTTATCTGCCTTTCGTCTTCATCATCAGCAGCTAGTCTTTTATTTTTATTGTGACACGACATCTGACCTCGTCCTGCCTGATGATAAGCAGGAGGAGGTTCAAGAGTGACGACGACTGAGAAAGCCGAGTATTGTTCTCGGCTGCCTCAGCCGCCGTCACTATGCCGGCCAAAGGTGCTTCTTCACGCATCGCTTGAAGGATCCAAAGTCATAGGATGGAGAGAACACATCGGCAGGCAAAGCATTCCACTTGTCGATTGATCTACAAAGAAAAGACGCACCGAACTTTTTAGTTCGACTGCCGATTCGGTCGATAAAATGCGGATGCTTTCCCCGACCTGTGCGGGTATTACGGGAGTGAAAAGACGAGGTAGGGACAAGGTTAAAGAGCTCCTCGGAACATTCCCCGTGGTATAGGCGGTAGAGGACGCATAGAGCCGCCATGTCTATGTAATATCGATCAATTAATCAATTTCCCATAGGGCAGATTGCCACGATCCTGACACAACTACCTCACTTCTATATGTATGTATATATATACCTATGATACTTGTATGTAGTTTATGTTATTGTAGTTTGTAGTATATTTGCACCCTGCCCATAATTCTCATCAGCCCAAAGGTTAGTTGTTAGAAAATGTCTAATAGGCATTAAAATCGCCTATGTACCTATTTTTAAGTTTATTTTGGTGCAATAAAGAATTTAAATAAATAAATAAAACTTCTCTCACATCCACATTGCTTTTCATATAAGCATGGATGCCTCCGAGTGCCGATGACTAAAAAAATCGACTCAGTTTCCGGTTGCCTCAGTCGCTATCACTGTGCTAACCAGAAATGTTAGCTGGGTTGTCCAGCGCCCATAGCCGTAGAGCTTGTATGAAGAGAATTGTCAATATGAGGGAAGCAAGGGAGTTGTGTCAGGACTGTAGCAAATAGAGCTCCATTGTCTCTGCCTATCCCTGTCGGAAAAAGGCGTGACAAATTGATTTGATTGATTGATTAAAAATGTGAATGCAGACAATTGTATTAACTCCCATTGTACCGTTTTATTAGGCAACTATAACAATAATAAAAAGGTGTAGGTTTACAAGCGATCAGATAAAGGTTGAATCTATTTATAATTACGCCTATAATCGCATAATGAGTAGGTAGACGCATGGAATTAACATCTTTAGCACTATTTTTAACCCCCGACCAAAAAAGAGGGGTGTTTTAAGTTTGACTTGTCTGTGTATCTGTGTATCTGTGTATCTGTGTATCTGTGTATCTGTGTATCTGTGGCTCTGTGTATCTGTGTATCTGTGTATCTGTGTATCTGTGTGTCTGTCTGTGGCATCGTAGCTCCTAAACGAATGGACCGATTACGATGCGGTTTGTTTCATTTGAAAGCTGACGTGATCGAGATGGTTCTTAGCTACAATTGATGAAGATCTGATCAGGGGTTTCAAGGTCATCAGCTCGATTTGTTAGCTGCGGTAGCGATATTAGACGCGCTGTTTAGGATGGCAACCCTTGTACGTCGCTATGCGACGAAGATTGTTATTTTATGTTAAATAAATATGCCAATGTAAATACACGTAAAAAATGTTATAATTTTTCCCTTAAAATATTCATATGGCGAGGTTGGTTTGCAGTTTAGATCGATTACCTTGATTGAATATTTTAGGGGAAAAATTATAACATTTTTTACGTGTTTTAACAATGGCATATTTATTTGACATAAAATAACAATCTTCGTCGCATAGCGACGTACAAGGGTTGCCCGTTCTAAACACGCATAAGGCTGGGAATACACGTCCGATATTGCTGAGCAAATTATTTACAAATCGGAAGTAGGAATCGGACGTCTATTTTGTTTCTGTATTTTGTATGAAAACTGCACCTTCAGACAATCGGATCGGCCATAAAATCGTAAGCGCCTTGGCGTTGTTTCCGATTCTGACATCCGATCCGACTATCGGATCTGACGTGTATTAAGTATTCAAACAAATGTATGGCACGAGTGACTATCGGATCGGACTATCGGAGAGGAAAATCGGACTTGTATTCCCAGCCTTATAGGTATTTACTTTTAAACATATCTGTGACTTAACATTTGAAATAAAAACGTATACAAATACATGTGTGTTTTAACTGGTACCACTGAGTTACTCTGATGATGGAAGTCGAAGGTAGGAGACGAAATCCTGGATGTGTTCAAACTTTTTTTTGGTATACTAAGTTTGGACTTATTAGATTTGTCTTGAAGGTAGGAAACTAAGTGTAGAAAAGTTAGTGCGATAAAATAAAACATTCCGGATCTAAAAAATCTGATCATGGATCCTCTCAGATCAGCAAATCAACAAGAAATGGACCTGTAGTGCTTTAACTAAAATTGTTACTCACTATGAGCCATTAGCTGGATCGTTATCAAATTAAAGACCGAGAGTATCTGATGAGGCACCATCATGAATCCTCTCAGATCAGCAAATCAACAAGAGATAGAACTATAGTGCTTTCACTAAATTTGTTACTCACTAAGAGCATTTAGCTGGACCGTCATCAAATTGAAGACCGGGCAATCTGATGATGCACCATTATGAATCCTCTCAGATCAGCAAATTGATATCAATTGATCAGCAAAAAAAGAGATAGAACTGTAGTGCTTTAACTAGGCCTTTAGCTGGGCCGTTATCAAATTGAAGATCGGGAGTATCTGATTATGAATCCTCTCAGATCAGCAAATCAATAACAGATAATATCATAGTGCTTTAACTAAAATTGTTACTCTCTATGAGCCATTAGCTGGGCCATTATCAAATTGAAGACCTGGAGTAGTTATCTGATGATGCACCATTAGGATCCAAGGGATATTAAAGGGATATAACTATTGAGCCATGACTAATGTTGTTTATTACTATAAAGCTGATGATATGACCAAAGTGGTTCCAGGCGTTTCGGGGGTTCCTTTAAAATTTTAATTTTGATTTTATTTATTATTATAACAACTTAATAATACATAAACTAATATTTTGAATTAAACAAATTTTATGCGGCTTACTATCGCGTTTATTTTGGTTTTGATTTTACAATTTTTTATTATTCCGACGTTTCGAGAGCTTTGCAGCCATCATGGTCACTGAGAGAGTGAGACCAAGATGGCCGCATAAAATTTGTTTAATTCAATAATCAAAATTCGCGCAAAATTTAAGAAAATACTAACTAATATTTTCTTAGATTTGGCGCGAACATTGATTAATGAATTAAACAAATTTTATGCGGCTTACTATTATGTATCAAAACCAAAATAAACGCGATAGTAAGCCGCATAAAATTTGTTTAATTTATTTTATTAGTTTATGTATTACTAATAAAATAAATATATAAACAAAGTTATAGTTCTTCTTGGTGAGTGAAGTGTGGTAGGCAGTAGTACCCAGTCTGCCAATCCAGGGTAGTACAAGTATACAGACAGTGAAGTGATTCATGCCCGGTTCCTATAATTAACTATCCGTCATCGGTACAAGTAACCATTTCACTGACGTGTGAAAAATAATATAAAAAAACGGTTTTACTCTTTTTCTACATTATGATAGTAGTTTTCGGTAACTTGACTTACGAGGCGTGTTTTATAGGGACGGTTTTGACCTACGGCTGGTAGGTAATTTAACTGTTCGTATCAAAAACGATTCGTTTGACAGATATAGGAACCGGGCGTTAGTCGCTTTTTGGGATCAGCTTCTAACTTGGCCGTCATAGTGGATGCTACTGTTACTTACATTTATTGAATTTTAGTAGCAGTTCACGGACCGCACTTAAGCTTAACATCAGCCGGGGTCCTTTAAAGTCACATAAAATGAACTTACAGCACGGTATGAACTAGGAAGATGGACGGAGCAATATCCACACGTAGATTTTTACTAACAATAAAATATAAAACAAATTGTCACGCCTTTTTTCCACAGGGACAGACAGAGACAATGGTGCGCCACTTGCCACGATCCTGACACAACTCCCTCTCTTCCTTCACATTCACAATTCTCCTCATACAAGCTCTACGGTTATTTATGGGCACTTGGTAACCTAGCTTTCTTGAGGATAATATTTTATTTACAAAATTCAAATATTAAAGTTTTCATATCTAGCTTGTGGAGCGATTTTTTTTATTTATTTTTTATTGTGACTCGACATATGACAGCACCCCGCTTGATGTTAAGCCAAAGTGTGGTCCATGAATGAATGTCACTGCTACTACAATTCAATAACTATGAGTAGCAATCACATCCACTATGCCGGCCTAGATGGAACCGACAACTTACAAGCTGATCCCGAAACGTGACCAAATCACTTCACGGTCTGTATACTTGTAAGTGGTGGTACTACCCCGGATCGGCAGACTGGGTACCACTGCCTACCACTCTTTGATAACCAGACCCGAAGCAAATATCCATCTCTTTTTTTTTATTAACAAATATTTGCAATATTTAATACTATTAAATATTACAAATAAAAGCTATGAAACAAATATTTGCTCCGACCGGGGATCAAACCCGGGACTTTACGCGCAACAAACCAGTTGCTAAACCGTTCGTCCACGCCTGTCGTCAACTGGTCTAGTGCTTAGGCTTTTAAATGTACGTGACCTTCATCGTCGTCACCAAGTCGAGATGGAGTAAGTGATGTGAAAAGTCACACAGAAACGGCACTTTAGTAATTTCTATAACAAAATAGACTATTGGCATGATTCCCATATTGTATTTACCCACTATTAGTGCATTGTATGCAAATACCACAGTATAAGTAAAATGTACAGTCATTTGAATCACGTGGAATGATGTGGTCCCTGTCAAGACGACCGTGGTGTAGTGGCAGTGCAATGGCTGTGCAAACCGAGAGCACGAGTTCGAGACCACCACCGGGACCAATGTATCTTTGGTTGTCCTGTTTCTATGATACAAGCACTTTAGTAGCTTAGTATAGAAATGTAAATAAAATTAAAAAAATTATCTTGGCAGTCTCCTTGACACTGCCTGTTAGTTACTTTTTTAAACTTTTATTGTGACGCGATATCTGACCTTGACTTTCTTGACAGTAATCAAAGGAAAATCGGGTTATTCAGTTTACAGTTGCCTCAGTTGGTGTCAATATGCAACCCAAAGCCTTTTCACGCATAGCTTTTTAAAAGATTTGATTAAAGGATAAGGAAAACACATATGGTACTTAATGGCAGTAGATCTGTCCATTGAATATCGCTTATATATTGTATGATGTGTCGTCCGCAGACTCCACGTACATGCGATTCAATTACAGCTTAGCTTGCCTGCGCCTTTCGACCGTTTGTATGAAGACGTCCTACTGTTTCTTTCCTATATTGTGCTAATACCTCTTATTACAATAGTTAATGACTTAGCGGTATTGATTGAAGAAACCGATTAAGAAATATTGTAGGTTTTATTACAATTTGTAAATACGATGGAAGCGCGAGAATTTTGTCAGAATCGTTGAAGCGCTCTCTCTGCTTATGCTAAATTTATTCTTAAAAACACATATTTAAAGACCATGAAACACATCACATAACACATCAATAATAATCATATTTTCTCGAATTACAATATTTATATTGTATATTTTCCTTTCCATTTCACTTTCCATTGATTTGAGAAGTTTCTTGGTAACTTTATGAGTAATAAATATTATTTGAGGTTTCCTTTCACGGTTACATACACGTATTTATAATAATTGTCAATATGATAGTCAATTTTACACCCTATTCTCACAGGGATAGGCAGAGACAAACGAGCGCGACTTTGACATCTTGCATCCTTCGCATCCACAATTCTCTTCATTCAGACTCTTATGAGGTGGTTATGAGCACTGCGAAAATGCGGATCCCTTTTTGTTTAGGGATGTCCGGATTTGAGTGAATGAATTGGATTGAATGAATTTGCGTCCGATTTATATTTGTCAATATTTATAGATGTGTATTTTTTTTATTGAGACGGAACATTCGACCTCTAATTGATTAAGTCCAAGAGCGCCTGAAAAATCTATCTCACATTACAGTTGTCTTAGTCGCCATCACTATGCCGGCCAATACGTATTTATTTAGTAGTGAATATGTTTGTTGCTATGAATTAAATGCCTAGTATTTGTTGTCGATTTTTTTATTGTGACACAGTTCGTGGAGAATCTATACCTTCCATTCCATCTTGACTTGGTCATGGTGTGAAAATTTGCAAGGTACATACACCGGAGCGTAATTAGTGTACTTACTACGAAATCACATTTAAATAATATACCTATCTTTGCTTCAGAAAATAGATCTTTATTTTCGCACATATAGAGTTTATAATCTTCCTTTGACTTGCATGATAAAAGGTGTATTTACTAATTGCCATATGTAATAGGCAAATGCTGGGCCGTCTTAAGCATATTCAGCGCCGGGGTGCGAAAGTCAAGGCTCCGCTCGCGTGGTCTCAGTGTAGTAGGTACCTATCGAAATTTATCGCGGTTGGCATGCGCCCCCTAGGACTCTGCGCCCGGGTGCACCGCACCCCTTGAACCCCCGGGTAAAGACGGCCCTGGGCAAATGTTCTCTTAAATTGGTGTTACTCGTATTTATCATGATCTAACTCATATTAAATTAAGTTTCAAGTTAATCTTTTCTCAATGTTCATCATTACGTTTGTATTTAAACGAATATTTTTTTAAATGTGAATTGACATATGACACAGCACCCCGCCTGATGTAAAGCTGGTGTGCGGTGACTGCTATTACAGTCAATTACCTGTAAGTAGCAGTCATAGCAATCCACTACACCGGCCTAGTTAAAACCGGCTACTTAAATAATATCTAAATAGATATTATTAGTGAATTATCTAAATAAACTAACAATAATATCCATTTAGACTGTTTGATATTATGAATCTATCTTTATAGGAAAATTGAAATTAATGATTAACTTGTAAAGGATATAATTTATCGAAACAATTATATCTGCACTTGTTTAAATAATAACCATGTTTAATTCGATTATTGAATCAATTTTATACTGTAAAATTGATTACTACATTGTAGATTATATGACGTTACTCACTAGAAAGAATGTAGAAATGTCATTTTGATTTTCCTGACGTGCCTGTTCGTATGTTGTTTTTGTATTTCCTTTTTGTTCCTGTTTGTTTTGTATGTAATATTATTTAATAAAGAAATGAAAACAAGAAAAAAATAACCATGGCTAAAGAGGAGAAGAGTGTGAATATATGCAGAATATGTTTGCAAACCATCGGGGACAATTACATATCTATAAACCATATTTATAGGGAACTATCTGTTTACGAACATATAAATAGTTTTGCTCGTGTTTCTATTATAAAAAACGATGGTTTACCAGATAAAATATGCGATCTTTGCTTCCGTGAGCTTGATAATTGTTTAAACTTCAAATTAAAATGTGAATCCTCTAATGAGATATTATACAAAAATACCAAAACAAATGATACTGTAGAAAATATTGTAATTAAGAAAGAGGACTTAGACGGAGAATATGAAGACTTTGAATATGTGGAAGCGGAGGATCTGTTTAAAAATAGTGAGGAACTTAAATTATTATCTGAAGATAAAAAAATTGAGATAGTTTCTACGAATGAGTCTCCAATATGCCATGACTGTGGACAAGTGTTCAAAAGTAAGTGTAAACTCCGTGTTCATTGGAATAAGATACATAAAGCAAAGACCTTTGTCTGTAATATATGTAGGCGTCTATTCAAATCACTAAAATCTTATAATAAACATATAAATACAAAGGATGGTCCGTGTGCAGATTTTGAGAGTGAGAAATTTAAATCAATTCAGATAGAAGGTGAGGGTGTGAACAGAGTGTTCCATTGTTCACAGTGTGATTATAAAACCAAGAGATTACTTCACATAAGGACCCATCTAGTCAGGCATTCTGGTCAAAGATTGTACAGATGTGAGATATGCAACAAAGCATACTCACAGATGGGCTCACTAACGACTCACAGAGAAGGTGTCCATATGAAGGGATTATCATCTCTTGGTTGTCACATCTGTGGCAAGATATTCAATGGTAGAACTAGGCTTTATAAACACCTAAAAACACATTCCGAGCAGTCATATGAGTGTGATATTTGCAAAAAGATAATTAAAGGCAAGAAGACGCTAAATATTCACATGTTAAGACATAGTGGAATGAAATCATACACTTGTGACCGGTGTGCAGCTTCATTCTATACATTATCAGAATTATGCAATCACAAAAGAAAGCATACAATCAAAGTATTGTCTGTGAAATGTGAACTATGTGAATTTAGAACCACAACCAAATATCAATTAAAAAAACATATGAACCACCATATTTCCGGAGACAAACCATTTCCCTGTAAGGCCTGTGGAAGATTCTTTTCATCACTCCAAAGATTAACAATACATGAAAGGATCCACTATGAGAAAAAAAAGTATTCCTGTCCTCTTTGTGATAAAATGTTCTTCTGCAAAAGATCAGTTTCTAAACATGTAATTTCAAAACATAATTCCAAAATGTTACAAAATAGAGGAGTGGTGTCTGTTAAACATGAACCTCATATTATTCATATCTCTACCGAATGATTTTAAACAAATCTAGATAAACCATTTGCTACCTAACTTTTCCGAATATCGGTGGTCAATTGTCTTTAGAACCACTTGACAAAACTGTTTAATGGAGAATAGTTTGAACCCTACCTAAACCTAAAGGTAGGAGGTATACATTTTGGTCCATGGTTGGACATCAGCATTGTAATGATCCTCAGTACAGAGAACTGTAGAAGTATACATGTATTTATTGTTATTTATAAATGTTTTTTTTTAGATGTACAGCGCACCCCCGGTAATCCGGTCTCTGGATAATCCGGCGCCCCTTGTAATCCTATTATTATTGAATACTTTTTTAACAATCTTTGCTAATGTAGATAATGCATACTTGAATAGGTTACTACAACTTGTACGTGCCACCATTGGATTTGTGATTTGTCGGATTATAAGGTACTATATTGTAAAAAAATCTGGACTATAGGTGGTCTTAGGCAGCACTCTATAATCCGAAATTCGATAGTTCAACACTGCCCTGCAAAACGTTTGCCAGATTACCGAGGGTCCAATGTATTAATTATTTTTTAAAGATTTATTAAGCAAATTAGAATTACATATTGTAATTATACTGTATTTTCAGTTGTGATTAGTTAGCTCAAAATATAATTTAAGAGAGATTATGCTATGGTTAAATATTTTAATAAATATATTTACAGTTTTAAAAGTAGTTTTAATTTAAAATAGGGTTTTGTGTTGGGTGTACGAGTTTTTGATGTGCTAACGCCATCTGTTGAACATTGCACGAAGATTATAGTTCTGAATGTGCCTTCGAGTCTAATTGAGAGAGTGTGCAAGCCAAATAAATTAAAATAAGAAACGTCAAATGGTATTGTTGATGAAAGCCTTCCTTGATTCCTTGTTTTCATGTTTTATTTAATAGATTAAATTATGTTTTAATAAAATGGATAAGAATCGAGAAAATATTAAATTATGTAGGATATGTTTACAAAGTGATAGTAATAAATATAAGTCACTTTTTGAGATATTTAAAAACAAAAGCATATGTGAACATATAAATGATTTTTCTGGCCTGTTAATAAGTGAAAATGATGGTTTACCTGATAAAATATGCTCGACATGCCTCATTGAACTTAATTCTTGTATTAACTTTAAAAATAAATGTAAATTATCTGATATAATTTTACATAAAAACATAAAAGCTACTGACTGCATACAGATTATTAAAAAGGAAGAAATTGACTGTGAATTTCAATTAGATGACTCTAATTTAGATTCAACATCTTTAGAGGATAGTGCAATAGCCTCAGGAGAATCGAAACCTGAATTAAATCTAATAGAGTTACCAAAATGTAATGATTGTGGACAAACTTTTAAAACAAAGTGTAAGTTACGCACGCATTGGAGAAACTCGCACAGTAATAAATTATTAAAGTGTATTGTATGCAAAAGAATATTTAAAACAAGTTACTCCTATAATAAACACAGAAAAAAACCTTCGGGACCTTGTTTTGATCTTTCAAGAGGTATTGATATTAGAGTAGAGGGTGAAGGTAAATCTAGAATGTTTCTGTGTAAATATTGTGATTATAAATCTAATATAATGTCTATTATAAGACATCATCTCATTACTCACAGTGGTGAGAGGTTATTTAAATGTGATATATGCGAGAAAGACTTCACCCGCAGTAGTTCTTTAGCAATTCACCGTCAATCAATACATTTCAAAGGGACATGTATGAAAGAATGTCATATTTGTGGAAAACTTTACAGCGGTTTACGAAGACTTCGGAAGCATTTAACAATTCACAGTGAGGACATGTTCCAATGTGATGAATGTAAAATCTTTGTTAAGAGTAAACAGAGCTTAGTCACGCATATGCTAAGGCACGCTGGCACTAAGACATACACATGTGAGCTTTGTGCTGCATCTTTTTACACTTCTTCTGAATTAACTAATCATGGAAAAAGGGCGCATGGTATTAAACAAACTTATGTAAAATGTGATATTTGTGATTTCACTGCGCCAAAACAAAAAATCCTTATCCATATTAAGAGACACAATTCTGTACATAAGCCACACTTTTGTATTAAATGTGGGAAATTCTTTACGACACAACAAAAACTGGCAAAGCATAAAACTATACATAGCGATACTAAAAAGTATTTGTGTCCAATTTGTTCTCAGAGCTTCTTCCGGAAGGATTCTATTAGAAAGCATGTAGCATCTAAACATAATACATCAATGACAGCATTAAAAAATAGTGGGCTTTTAATGGTTAAGGAGAAAATGACAGAAGAGGAATAGAGTTTATCAATTGTGTAAATTAAAATGGATAGTTATGTCAATGACAACACCCATGGTTCATTGGTTTTCACACCAGTCATTATACTTGAAGTTCCGAGTTTGATTTCCAGTTGGAGCTAAGATTTGTTTCACAGCTATTATTTAATAAATACATGGAATATTACAAATAATTAAAAGAAAAAAAAGGCAGATAGTTGCTTGTGGTCTGGTTGTCTAAGAGGCAGTGGTGCCCAGTCCGCTGATCTGGGGTAATAACACCACTTGTGAGTCTGTACACTTGTAAGACCGTGAAGTGACCTAGTCGCGTTTCGGAATCAGCTTGTAAGTTACCAGTTTCAGCTAGGCTGGTAAGTGGATGCGACTGCTACTTGCATTTGTTTACCTGTAGTAGTACTCTTCTCCATTCATGGACCTAAGGCAGCATTGTATATTGTACCTATTTATGTATATATTGACGAAAGGAATTTATAAATCTCAGGTGAATGGATATCCCAGGAGGCCCAGGCCCAGGAGGGTGTTCGCCGACCAAATCGGAGATATCCTCAAGAAAGCTGGGTTGCCTATAACCATACCATAGAGCTTGTATGTAGAGAATTGTGAATGTGATGGAAGCGAATGTGAGGAACCATTGAACAATGAAAATTGAGTGAGTTGTGTCAGGAACGTGGCAAGTGGATTGTCTCTGCTTATCCCTGTGGGATAAAGGCGTGACTGGTTGATTGTTATTTTTTTTACGCAATAAAGTGTTTATCTCTCTATCTATCCTTACCTACCCCAAGGAGAGTGAAGAATGTGATAAAAATTATATTATTACTTAAATCTTTCATTTAAAAAAAGGAACTATTGTACTTATATGAAATAAAACAATATTTTAAATATTATGTAGTTGTCTTTATTAACATTTTCACTATAAAAACTTATCCACAAATTTCTTAACATATAATTCTATAGAATAATACTTGGTTATAAATTGTAATAATAACAATAATTTGTTTTTTAGACAAAAACATTAATAAAATACACAACTATTTTTCTAAGACTAGTTTATTGTAGTTTCATAAAAAAATACTATTTGCTGGCCAAAATCAAAGTACATAAACAATATTTGTCTTTGTCCACTATGCGTGGCTAGAAAGCTGATTAATTGCAGTAGGTTCTTGCATCGTCATGTGGACATATCATAAAGACGGTGTTCCAATGCTGTGCAGGCAGGGGCAACACAAGACAGAGCATTAAACTTAAATCCAAATCTCTACCCGACTTGGTATTACTGAACGATAAATTTAAAAGATTATCGACGCATTTTTCGGTTTATCAAAAATGAATCGGAGCATAAGTATCGCAAAAATATCTAAGTACTAGTTAAAAAAACATTACTTAATCTTAATAGCCTACCTTTTTCAATATGCTAGAAGCCTAAATTTTTTAATACAGTTACGTTCCAGACTACTAGATGGCGCTTGTACTATATACCGAAAATAAAGTTATTGGCATAGTGCCGAACGTCTAAGGCAACCGTAAACTAGAGTTTTGGCGGGCAACTGCAACTGACAGGACGCGCAATTTTAAATTATTTGAAAAGCTTGTGTTTTTCATAAATATTAATGTGTAATAATGGTGGAATTGTTATCCAGTAATAATTTTTAAGTTGATCAAGTATAAACAAGTAATTTAAAGTTGTGAAACGTGTTTCTTCATGTTCCCTCCAAGACTCCTTCTGAAGTTTTAGTAAAGGCTTTCCGCCGCTTTACTAAAACGATCATCATCAACCTCACTATCATCATCATCATTTGATGAATCACTCGCGTGGTTCATGTTCATCTTTACTTGACAATGTATTAACATTGAACCATATATTTTTACTTTGACACTGGCAAGTTAAATACTAAAGCCATAAACAAGAAGAAAAAAAAACGTAAACTGAACTGTAAAATTTTACATAAAAAATGCTGACGATGTAAATATGTAGAAATGAATGAATTAAACAAATTTTATGCGGCTTACTATCGCGTTTATTTTGGTTTAGATTTTACAATTAGTAAGCTGCCTAAAACTTGTTTAATTCATTAATCAATGATCGCGATAATACTATGAAAATTCTATGTAGAAAATAGTTATTTTCTTACTTCTGTCAATTGAAAACTGTAAAAAATCTCTAATGGATATAATATTTTCGTTTCTGTATTGTGATTTTGAGCAGCATATGTACAAAATATAGCTACCTTATTGGTACACTCATATGCCAATGAATAAGATAAATAATTTCTTTTATGAAAATGTAACCTTGTTTGGCATTCTTATAAATGCATAATTATACAAGACAAAACATTCAGAGACGAGTATTACCTTTAAATAATGAAGATATAATATTTATATTGATATATACATCGATGGATATATATGATAATTATGAGCTTGTCCTCAGACCAAAGTAAAAAAAAGAGCGTTGCGTAGATACAAGTACATTCACAGAAAACCACTATGCAAGTGTCAATCGGCAGTCGCACAGTTACAATTATGTTTAATTTTAAAGGTCCGTTAATATTATCAGACAATTAACGTGCCAAACATTATTTACATAAGGTATAACAGTATAACAGTCACTTGTTAAATCAGTGATAGTTCGTGGAAAAGTCATTTTGCAGTTGTGTACTAAGATAATCAGGCCCCTGGCACGACCAGTAAAACGCCTTCACCTTATTGTCTGCCATACAAATTCTAACATTTATGTAGTGAAATGTAATTACAGGGTGTTATTACATTTATATGTTATACTGTCTTTGGTCCAAGTCTCATTGTCTTCTTCAATCGTATAAAAATAAATAGAAGTAATAAACTTTCCTGCATGCGCCTAATTTTATTTAGATGACCAATGAGCCATGGACCAAGTAAGTTTCTTTTAAAATTTTACAAAGACGTAAACTTTTGGCATAAGGAAGGAAACTATTGATATGATAGGTACGTATAGATTGCAACAGAAAAAAGAACGCTGGCATTCAATACATACTTACTTTTTGTTTTACAAATGTGTATATTTTTTACAATATTATCAATTATGTGCCCGACTATATACGAGTATATGCACTTGCTCCCATCGCAGTCGTCCAGCGCTCTTTTTTTGCAGTTTATTTCTGCCGAAATATGGACTTAATATATAAATATTAAAAACATATAAACGTATAAAAATATAAGTAACGGGTGTAAATAAACATTATGCATTGCCCATGAATTAAAGATTGTACATAATATTATACTAATTGTACACTACAAAATATTTTTTTAGTCAATTTTTTTAAATATAAATTAGTTTAAAATAAACTACGTATAGTAAGGGAACGAGTTAAAGGAACGAGCGAGGAATGCAGTTGTGAGGTCATGGTCACGTGTCTATTATGAATAGTGAAGTAACATGCAAAATGTCGATAACAATAAACACACACTTTCCTTAAAATGCAAATAGATTTAGTTATTAAAAATTATAAATGTGTATTAAATTGAAGTATAAACATTAGTCAGCAACAATTTTTAATGAATTATATATTAATTAATTTTGAGAATAGTGACTGCATGTTTTTTTTCTTTTTCACACATTTTAATCACGTTTCTAATAATGGTTCTAGCCTGAATACGGATGACGACTCTCTTTTATTCAATTAACTCACTATTTTTTCAATAATCAAACAAAGAAAATATGGACACGTTTTTATCGATATTAAATGACATCGCCGAGCTATGAGGGTCACTAAAAGCGGCCACTAAGATACGGGTGGTGGACGTTTCACGCCCCACCGCACCTCAGCCCCCGAATTCATTTAGCTCGTTCCCCAACTATACAATCATGGTAGTTGGATGACTCAAGCATGATTAATGGGCGCGACAGAGGACATGATAGACGAACTTTTATAGCTGCCCATTGCGGTTTGTTTAACATATTTTTTTATAATTGCACCCGGCCTAATGTTCAGCTAGAGTGATGTCCATGACTGGATGCGACTGCTACTACAACTGCCGTAATTACCTAGTTGAAACTGGCAATTACTGTATACCACATGTCAAATTTGGCCGGCAAGTGACGGCGACTGAGGCAGCCGTGAACTCGGTTTTTTCAGTCGTCGTCACTCGTCGGCCTCCTTTTGCATATCATTAGGCGAGTCGAGGTCAGATGTCGTGTCACAATAAAAAAAACATACGCCAAAGGTATGTTGCTATGTTTTTATTTACGCCCTGTATAATGAATTTAAATGTAATGTATAATGCAAAGCTAATATAATGTAAAAGTATAATGCATTTATCAAAATAATACTCTTATTATCTCACAAATTACCTAGAAGAGAAGGAATTAGTAATCGTACAAGAGATATCTAAAATTATTTATTGTAAATCTCAATTAGGATATTGAAGGGTAAGACTTTTAGTAGGGTAATTTTTAAGCAGTCGTAGAAATAAATAAAATACTACATTTTTTTTAAATAAACACTCCTTAATCTAGTGAAAGAATACAATATCTATAAAGGTGCGATTCCGATGCCGACTGCAGACGTACTGGTTTGTATGAATCTGCATGACATAGATTCCGTGCAAGCGACACTGCAGTCTGCGGTCGCAATCGGAATCACACCTTAAGATTGTTTTAAGAATCAGGCCCTTTGCCTTAAGTCTTACCCTACAAAACCATGATAATTTAACAAACTCTTTCTCCAAATATTTACCAATGCATATTAAATAATAAAGTAATTAATTTCGAAAAAAGCTGTAAACATAAAATCACAGAATTACTTAAAAATGACACAATTTTACAAAGAACAAACATTTATTCACGCAGTCATCAATTTGAAAACCTAAGTAGTAATGGCAATTGATCCCACTCAATCGGGGGCTTCTTGGTGGGAACAATGTGGGACTG
This sequence comes from Tinea trinotella, assembly GCA_905220615.1. Lineage (NCBI taxonomy): Eukaryota > Metazoa > Arthropoda > Insecta > Lepidoptera > Tineidae > Tinea > Tinea trinotella. The sequence continues at coordinate 13,039,187 of HG992312.1, forward strand.
GCGAGGGGGAGGGGGATTTGTAAGGGACTGGGAAAAGGGAGGAATAGGAGGGGGGAGGGTCATAGGCAGGTGGAGCTGGCTGAGTGGTTATGGCACTGAAGCTCTCTGAGGCTGCTGTCACGGACACTGATGGGGTGTTCACACATCGAGCGGCGTTCGCCCTCGAGTTCTCATACTGCGCGTACACGTGGACAGCTGAATATTTGCAGCCATTAGGACAGTATTCTGTAATGTTAAAAGTTTTAAATTAGTTGGTGAATAAAATGTCAGGCGTGGCGTATTGGTTGGCACACCACTTTGTTACGGTAAAGTCCCGGGTTTGATTCCCGGTCGGTGTAAATATTTGTTTTTATATTTGAGGGCAGTGTTACAAAACGTTAAGTGACTTAGTCGCTTTTCGGAATTAGCTTTAAAGTAGCTGGTTGCGACTAGGCCGGCATAATGGATACGACTGCATCTACTCAAGGACCGCACTTCAGCTTAGCATAAGGGGGAGCGTTGTCATTATGTCGAGCTACAATTTAAAAAATTCAAAATGAACTGATTATCAATTAACCAATCAAATTGTCGCGCCCTTTTTCCGGGATAGGCAGAGACAATAGAGCAACACTTGGCACGATTAAACTGACAAAATAATAATAATAATAATTAATAAATATACTGTTACCTTGGATCCTTCAAACGATAAGTAAAAAAGCACCTTCAGCCGGCATAGTGGCAGCGACTGAGGAAACCGTGAACTGCGTCAGCATTTTTCAGTCGTTGTCGCTCTTGCACCTCTCCTTGTTTACCATCAGTCGAGTCAAAATAATAAAAAATGGTTTCTATACCTAATATCTTACCATACGCGATGCAGAATACCAATATGAAGCCGCAGATCACCATGCCACATACAAAGTAACTCATTGGGCCGTTCGCTTTGATGCTCTCCACGAATTCAGACAATGAGTACGGCCTGTGCTCGGTCTCGTTGATTTTCACTGAAACGAAATAATACGAGACATGTAGGATTTGCCCAAAAATGTGTTTTCCGACTAAATTGGAGATATCCTCAAGAAGGCTGGGTGGCCTGTAGAGCTTGTATGAAGATAATTGCGGATGGAAGGGAAGCGAGGAAGTTGTGTCAGGATTGTGACACAACTTTTACCTCCTCTTGCTTACTATGCGGGTTGAGGTCCGATGTGAAGCGAGTCAGTCGCGTTTTGGGACTTCCAACTAGGCGGTATAGTGGATTCCGATCTACATATTCGCCTGCTACTTGCAGTTATTTACCTGTAGTAACAGCCGTAGTCCCTCCTGGTCCACACTCCAGCGGGCCGACCGGGTAACTCAATGACAATGAGAATGAGCTTTGTTTTGACAGTTAAACTTTTTTTTATTATTGTGACTCGACATTCAGATGTTTCAGATGATTCAGATAATTCAGATGACCTTGACCTGCCTGATAATAAGCAAGAGAAAGTCCAAGAGTGACGACGACTAAGAAAACCAAGTTTGTTCACAGCTGCCTTAGTCGCCGTCACTAAGGCCGGCTAAAGTATTCTAAAAGTACACTATGCCCAACTCCATTCATTAATGGAGCTCGTTAGCTTTAACATTAAAATTACGACCGCGCAATACACTGAGAATCGAAGTTCATTTTCATAAGCAGATCAAGCTCATTGAAACTCATTGTCTGAATGAATAAAAGTTGTTTTTGACACTAACAGCGACCGCGTAACATTTTGACAGTTGGAAATGATTTTAATTGTCATTGAATTAAACAAATTGTATGCTGCTTACTATCGCGTTTATTTTGGTGACTTATTTTGGCGCGTTTATAGAGACTGTATCTCCGTGACCACGATGGCTGCAACTCTCTGGAAACGTCGGAATAATAAAATAAAATTGTAAAATCAAAACCAAAATAAACTCGATAGAAAGCCGCATTAAATTTGTTTAATTCATTAATCAATGTTCGCGCAAATTCTAAGAAAATATATATAGTCATTCCCATTGAAGTTGCGCGGTCGGCCCGCATCAAGCGAGGTGCTGTCATGTGTTTAACCACAATAATAAAACACTTACTAATAACAGAAGATTCCGTGACTCTATCAAGAGGATCTATGCCCAGGAACTCCTGGTTCCTTGCTGCAAATCGTCTGAACACATCTAATATAGGTGGTTGTTTCCTTAACTCGCAGGCAGATGGATCCTCATCCTCGCCACCAGGGCAATGTCTTATGCCATCACAAACGAGGTAAGAAGATACACAGATATCCGTTGGACCACATCTGTACTGTGCTTCGTTTTTGCAAGCTATACCTGGAATTATTTATTAGAGGTAGAGATATTATCTAATTTATTGTGACATCTGACCTCGACTTGATGGTAAGGCAAAGGATGTCTAAGAGCGCCGAAGACTGAAAAATCCGATTCAGTTTCAAGAGTGGTGGGCAGTTGTACCTAGTTTGTCGATTCGGGGTAGTACCACTAATTAGTATACAGACCGTGAAGTGATTTAGTCGCGTTTTGGGATTAGCTTGTAAGTTGCCAGTTCCAACTAGGCCAGCATAGTAGAACGACAAAATGCCAGTGGATGCAACTAGCTGTACATAGGCATCGGAGGAGGCCTATGCCTATGTACAGCTTGGCTGATAATGATGATGAAATTATGAATTTTAGCTAATTTGATTTTAAAAGAGTGGAAGGATAAAACGGACAACTCAGAAGTTTTTTGGTTGAATAAATATGGGAGATTCTTAAAAAAAGGTGTCGCAGTGTCCATAACCATATAGATCGTGAAGTGATTTATTCGCGTTGCAGGATCAGCTTGTAAGTCACCGGTTCTAAATAGGCCGGCATAGTGGATGTGACTGCTACTTTCAGTTATTAAATTGTAGTAGCAGTGACATCTATTCATAGACTGCACTCCAACTTAACATCAGGCGGGGTGCTGTTATTTAATAATAAGTCGAGTCACAATAATAATAATAAAAGGATCGTGGATCGTTCCTGTTGAAATTAAGTGGTAAAATTCGATTGGTGAATTAAACAAATTTTATTTGGCTTACTATCGCGTTTATTTTAGTTTTGATTTTCACAATTTTATTTTTACGTTTTGAGAGCATTGCAGCTATCGTGGTCACGGAGAGATAGTAAGCCGCATAAAATTTGTTTAATTCATTAATCACTGTTCGCGCAAAATCAAAGAAAACATTAAAATTTGATTGATTGATTGTTTGAATTGGAGAACTTACCACTATTAAGTGCCGTAACTACCAGTCTTAGTTTATCAGTGTGGTGGTATGGCGTCGCAGGTGGGTGCCATACAATGATGATTTCTGGTGGGAACATCTTTGTACCAACTCTGGATGCAGCAGAAGCTGAATTACCACCACACAGGGATATCTCCCACATTGGCTGACGCTCTTTGATATTGTTCTCTCCATAATACTGAAACGAAGATTAGATTAGTCTTAGAGTGGTAGGCAGTGTACAGACCGTTTCTGATCCCAGCTTACTGATACCGTTTCCAACTAGGGCGGTATAACAGATGTGACTAATTGTTGCAGTTATTTATCTGTAGTGTAGGTCCTCGTTACACTACAGTTTCCATACCGCCACATCGCTCGAAGAACCGACAACCGATGGGGAAGAAAGGTTCTAAGGTGGAGACCACGAACCGGCAGACGCAGCGTAGGCGGACTGACGACATAGTGAAAGTCACGAATAACCAGTCGATGCAACTGGCATCTAGTTGTTCGAAATGGCGTTCTGAGGGGGAGGCCTATATTCAGCAGTGGACGCCTTCTGGCTGATGATGATAATGATGTAGGTCGTCTTTATTAATCGACCACACTTCAGCTTAACACCAAGCGGAATGCGGTCGTTTGTCGAGCCCCAATAAAAAAATGCTATTGGATCTAATAGGAGACATTTTAAAAATAAGCTATGATTTTAAATCTTGTTATCCAGTAACTAAAATCCAGTTTTAGATCCCGATTATAAAAAATCGAAAAATAGAAATAAAATATCATAGAGTAGTTTGTATGAAGAGAATTGTGGATGTGAAGGAAGCGAGGGAGTTGTGTCAGGACCGTGGCAAGTGGCGCTCAATTGTCTCTGCCTATCTATGTGGGAAAAAGGCGTCACAATTTAATTGCTTGATTGATTGATAAATAAAATACTTACAATAAATAATTTACATGCATCTGTATTATTTTTGGCAGGTACTGTCTCTTCGCTTTGTGTGTCCTGAGGGTGTGGCGCTCCCCGCACACTCCATTTTCGATCAGCCTCATCAGGGGAACCGATCAGACCCTTTTGCGCGTCCATCATTGAATCCTGGAACAAAGAAAGTCATCCTATTAAATATTTGAAACAAAAAATTAAATACGTTTTTGGCCGGCATAGTAACGGCGTATAAGGCAACCGTAATATGAAGTTTTTTTTATCGTCAGCGCTCTTGAACCTCCTCTTCCTTACTATTAGGCAAGTCGAGGTCAGATGTCGCGTCTCAATGAATTAAACGTATGAGGGCGCCCTAACTAAGACTTCATGGTCTGTATCCTTGAATGAGTTGGAATAGATGCCGGCAGATAAAAAGGGCGGTGACTTTTGTACTGCACTGTACGACTGCGGTAGGAGCAAATCCGCGCATCTTTATACAAGTATACAGACTGTATACCACGGGGATAGGCAGAGACAATGGAGCACCACTTGCCACGATTCTGACACAACTCCCTCAATCAAATTGTCAGCTCTACGGTTATGGGCACTCCGCTTGTATGAGCAGAATTGTGGATGTTAAGGAAGCGAGGGAGTTATGTCGTGGCAAGTGGCGTTCCCCGTGGTATAAGCCTGACAATTTGATCAATCAATCAATTGTCAGATTTCTTGAGGATGTATACGAAAAGTAAGTACTAGTTAACAAAACAAGAAACTCCGCAGCTTCAATGCCAGCACTCTTTTTTGTGCCGGCATCTCTACTACCCCGGATTGGCACACTGGGCACACTTTGTCAATCATCACTTGTCTATACATACGAGTATATTAAGGTGTTTTTCAGAGCAAAACATATTGTATCAGAGTAATTGCGTATAATGATCATTGTTAGTATGGTTGGTGACATATATATTTCTGTTTGTAGCGACCGCTACATGCTACCGCTAGATGGCGTTGCATGTGTCCAATATCTCGCAAACGATTTACCGACAAGGTATTCAATATATATATGCGCTTCAACGAGAATACGCCACCGGCTAGTTGAGCCCAGTACGCAACACGCGTACTGTAGGAGATCTCCTTTCCTTTTCCAACATAGTGGAATAATGCTCCGCTAAATGTTATTTTATGCTACTTTTCTGTTTGTTATTATGGTAGTATCATTTATTATTAACACGCATTTATTAGCTTAACTTGTATGTATGTAACTATGTAACGTAATCTTTCAAATTAATTTTCACCCACTTCTATAGGTCTGATTAATTTGAAAACACGTATTAAAAACCGATACAATACAATAATTTAAATATTTTTTTTGCCCAGCATAGTGACAGCGACTGAGGCATCCGTGAACTGACTCAGTTTTTGAGTCGTCGGCACTCTTAAGAAGGCTCTTGCTTACCATTTATTTACTTTTTAGCTCACATTGTCCTATAAGTGTTTTTTTTTTAGATTTTTTACCTGTAGTTTTTTTATATTTTATAGTAAGCTACCAAACGTGCTTGTTTGGTAGCTTGAATTATTTACTTAAAATCTTGACCATGAATTTAACACTTTTTTTTATATACAAAGCAGTTCCGTATTTTCAAGAACTAATAAAACTACGTTACGAGTATTATTATTAAATTTGACACAAAAAAATGTTGACAATTGGCTTCGAAAATACTAAATGACGTCGCAAAGAGGTCACTTTTCTTCGCCACAAATATCATTTAGCAGGATACCGAAAGTGTTAAAATTACACTTAGATTAGGTTCGTCGTAGATAGATTAGTAGCCCGTTGCCAACCTTATTTATTTCACAAGACTTCTCATATTTTCAACATTTTAAATGTCCTGCTAGGACTGGCTATGTTCCTTAATTAGGAAAATAAAATCGGTGAGTAAGAATTTGAAAAGAGCTAAGCTATGTATATATTGTAATCAATATATAGCTTGAAATATATAAAAAATACAGAGGAGTTTGTTTGTTCGGGTAAAAAGAGGAATCCGACTGACCTAAACGGGCGTGGCGTTACGTTAGTCGGGTAGTGCCTAATTTTATTATTCAATTCCTATAAGTTTTCTTATGGTAAAACATTTTCCAATAATATTTCCAACTTATGTCACGTATTTGGTAATGTTATAGCGTGATATTTTAGTTTAAATAGCAATGATGATATATTTTTTTGGGCACGTCATTTATTTTACACTTTATTTTTTTTTTTTTTTATGAATTTGCCAATTTTCGATTACTACGAGAGACGACGTATCGACGGCTAAAAAACTATTTAATTTACGGTATGCCTTAATAAATTTTCAATTTATTTGAATTGGATTTGAATTTGAATATAAGATGTGGGTCACGATTCGTCACTATTTGTATTTTGTAGATATTTAAGCTTCGTCTTTTTTGGTTGTCCTGTTTCTATGATACAAGTACGTTAGTAGCTTAGTATAGAACTGTATAATAAAACAAAAATTAAAAATATAATATATATTCAAAGTAACTAGTCTATGGAAATAAAATATCTAATACGTATGTGTAAATTACTATTATTATAACTATGAAAATTACAAAAATAAATACAACTAAACATGAAGTTGTTTACTTAACACTTTTCAGGTATTTTTCAGGTAGTAAAAATATGGATATTCTGCTTCATGTCATATCTAACTATAACTATATTATAGCACTATGTGTCTACACATAGTAGTATAATTAAGGCGACCCTGGTGTAGTGGCAGTGCAATGGTAACGCAAACGGAAGAGCACGGGTTCGAAACCACTCACCGGTACCAATGTTTCTTAGATATATGTACTTTGGTTGTACTGTTTCTATGATACAAGCACTTTATTAGCTTAGTATAGAAATGCATTATATAAAATAGAAAAAATAGAATAGTTATAGTTATTTTAAATCTACACTTATATCCGTGTTAATTATCGTATTCCGGTACAACATAATGATCGCACACATCCGAATTTTAAGCTGGAATGCGATTCATGAATAGAGGCGACTGCTACTACAGTTCAAGGCGACCGTGGTGTAGTGGCAGTAGTGGTTACGCAAACCGAGGTGGTTACGAACACGGGTTCAAAACCACTTGCCGGTACCGATGTATCTTTGATATACTTTGATCATGATGAGCACTTTAGTAGCTTTAGCACTTTAATATAGAAATGTTAATAAAGTTAAATAACTGCAAATGTGTTCACAGTGTACAGTCTTCACACAGCCTTGCAAGTGGTGGTAGGGTAGACTGGGCAACTATTTTGGCTACGTCTGTAATTTGTGCTATTAATCTCTTATGGTGTTTCATATCTGGTCTGTGACTTTCACGTCTAGAATCCTAAAACTTCTAGACAATTTGGCGAACCTCTGGACATCTTATAAATCTAAAAGTTTATGCTGGGGCACGGACTAGGAGAACTAGAACTAAATAATGTAACTAGAACCTTCTCCTGGTTATGATTATGACTCGACATCTAACCTCGACTTGTCTGATGGTAAGGCTAAGAGTGAAATAAACGACTTAGTTTAGTACGACTGTCTATTCAGTCGATAGAATGGGATTGGTTCCCCCGACCAAGGGGTATCATATTAGTAAAAGCCTTAGAACATTTTGCGTGGTATAGGTTACAAAAATATATTTTATTTATAATTTAAAAAATGATTAAATTTTAATTTCAAACTAAAAATAAAGTTTTAGTTTAGATATGAGCTAACAAAATTAGCATCACTGCCTACCTCTGTTTGGAAAATATACTTTCTTTCTTCTTGTTTATGGCTTTAGTATTTAACTTGCCAGTGTCAAAGTAAAAATATATGATTCAATATTAAACATTGTCAAGTAAATATGAAAATAAAGATGAACCACGCGAGTGATTCATCACAATGATAGTAAGGTTGATGATCATCGTTTTAGTAAAGCGGCGGAAAGCCTTTACTAAAACTTCGGAAAGAGTCTTGGAGGGTAGAAACACTTTTCACAGCTTTAAATTACTTGTTTATACTCGATCAACTTAAAAATGATTACTAGATAACAATTCCACCATTATTTCACATTAATATTTATAAAAAACAGAAGTTTTTTAAATAATTCAAAATTGCGCGTCCTGTAACTTGCAGTTGACGTAAGTAAATATAAAGTAAAAGTAGAGTTTACGTCAATTGAAGTAATACCAAATCAAAATAAAAATTACATTTGAAAATAAGCGTGTTTTATTAAAACTTATACATAATGATTATGTAACAGAGTGCCAAGTGCGACGACCGCATAGTGATATTGGTCACAAGGCCGCTATGTGTTAGTTACGGGTTCGATTCCCGGTCGGAGAAAAAAATTCTTTCATATATGTATTTTTTTATTGTAACACGACATCTGACTCCACTCGCTTAATAAGCAAGAGAAGGTCCAAGAGCGACGACGACTGAGAAAACCGAATTATTGTGACTCGACATATGACAGCACCCCGCCTGATGTGTGTTCCGTGTGTTCCGATGTGTGAAGCCGAAGTGTGTTCCATGAATGAATAATACAATTCAATAACTGTAAGAAGCAATCACATCCACTATGCCGGCCTAGTTGGAACCGGTAAGTTACAAGCTGATCTCGAAACGCGACCAAATCACGGTACCACTACCTATCACACTTTGATAACCAGACCTGAAGCAAATATCCGTATCTTTGATATATACTTTGATTGTCCTGTTTCTATGATACAAGCACTTTAGTAGCTTAATATAAAAAGGTATAATGACAATCAAAAGTTATCTATATTCATCCAATACCTTTTTAAAATAAATAAAAAACCTTCCCTTTCGCGTGATATAGTACATAAATCTTTTTGTGAGTAATTAAAACGTTGCGGTACGTGGATTTCTAAACGTAAAAAGGCTATGCGTAAATATGAAAGAGGGCGAGGAAATGTTACAAATGGTTGCATGCGAAGGACGCACGGTTTTGTTTACGTTCTTAATTATTACGCGTTTTAGTTATAACTGCGTTGGTTTTCTAGAGCATTATTTCGTTGATAGGCGTGACGCATTGGTTGTTACGCCACACTATAAAGCTCCAGGTTCAATTCGCGATCGGAGCAAATCTTTGTTTATAAAACTTACAAGTATACTGACTGTGAAGTGAGCAACCATGGTGTAGTGGTAGTGCACTGGTTACGCAAACCGAGAGCACGGGTTCAAAACCACTTGCCGGTACCAATGTACACTTGATATATATAAATACCATCAGACCAATACCATGATGGAGCAGTTCAAAAGTCAGCGCTCTGCTGGGAACCATAACGTATTTCATCTGTCATTTGTTCAATTACCATTACAGTCTATATAATGCGGATGCTTCTTAGACCTGTGCGGGTATCACGAGAACAAGGATAAAGAGCTCCTCGAAACATGATTTTTTCTTTTAAGACATACTCATACAAAAACTTAAAATAAGCCGCACTATTTTTTATTAGCCCACTTCTGTTGACGTTTTGAAATCATAAAAACAATATATAGCTTCCAAAATAAACAAATGACTGTGTGTTTTATCGTAACAAAAGAGCATAAAAAATTGGCAATGATATTCTGATAAAGGTCGTTGGACTTAAAAACTAAAATAGATCATTAGGACGTGCGTATACTGACAGCCGATTGCATCAAAAAAGTTTCAATATACGAATTTAGTTTTACTTTATACTTATTCTATTACGTTTACTATTACGAAATCGTAAATTGGGTTGTTATTAATTTTATATCGAAACTTATATATATGTTTTTATCATTAGAAATAACAATAGAAATACATAGACACTCAAAATGAATGATGTCCTTTTAGCTCTGTATAAAATATCCGTTAAACGTAAATATAAAATGTGAAATTAAAGAGTGGTGCAACCCATTTTTTTTTCTTTTACTTATACGATACTTTTTACAAATTCGTAAATTATAATTTTTGGTACAACAGGCTGTTAATCTAATTATTTATTTAAAATAGTTTAGTACAATGAAAGATATACGTATTTTTCTTATAACATCATTGGTTTAATAGTATTTTTTAAAGATGCATAATAATGACTGTGATATTTTTTTGTTAGGAATACTGATTACCCGTATCAAAGGTGAAATGTCGCCTTTTGTAAACTAGTTTGTTGTTTAATGCGATAAATAATATGTTTATGATTTTTATTATGTAAGTAATAAATATCTTTCATCAAGTTAAAATTTATTTCACTTAAATATTGATTTAATTTAAAAATATAAATAAACCCACATCCCTAATTTTTTTCCACTGTAATCTCTAAACAGTGGAAAAACTACTAACTACATCACGATCCTAAGGCGACCATGGTGTAGTGGCAGTGCAATGGTTACACAAACCGAGAGCACGAATTCGAGACGAACCACCGGTTCCAATGTATCTTTGATATATAATATGTACTTGTTCTATGATACAAGCACTTTAGTAACTTAGCATAGAAATGTAAAAAAGTATATGTAAATACAAACTTGTGGTTCCCAGTCATTACACTGTTAATTGATCCAAATATTTTTCACTACATATTTCAAATCACATTTATCTTGCACAGCTGTATATTATTCATTACTCTATCCGCAATCTTCACCCCACACGTTTTTTTCTAATGATAGCATTTCTAAAGCATTAATCCTATTTTCATGCTTTTTCTGCCATACCCAGCCTTCACTTCCACCGTTAACAAGGTGTTTAAAAAACTAATAAAATTTTAAAGTATTTATTTTTTTATTCTTATGTTTCTCGTATGTTTAATGTTCTTTTTTAGAAGGTATCCTTTTTTTATTTGTTAAATATACACGTATTTTACTGAAACGGTTGCCTGTACAAATGTATCATTATTATTTGTGCTTTGGTCGTCCTGTTTCTCTGATACAAGCACATTTATACAAGCTTAGTATAGAAATGCAAAAATAATAGGTGTACGCCCTAAGTGTTTTATTTAGTAAACATTGGCATTAGGCATTTATGTCTTTCTACATATTATTATATTAGTGGGCTGTTTATAAACATCAATTTTGTTAATTTTCGCGTACATTGTGTGAGATTTCTTTATAAAAAACTTTTTAAAAGCTTTTCTTTACTAACATTGAATGCTTCATGCACACATGTCTTGGGTACAGTCCATCTATTGGATCCTTCAAACAAAGGGTGACAGAGCCTCTACCACGCCACATGCCGGTAGAGGCAACTGGGATAATTGTAAATTGAATTGTTTTTTCAGTCGTCGGCGCTCTTGAACCGGACGAGTCGAGTCACCTAATCGCTCGCTTTTCATTTGTAATTTAAAAATATTGTAAGTGTTTTGCTCATCTCATCAAAATCAATCATTAAGGCGACCGTAGTGGTAGTGCAATAGCCACGCAAACCGAGATCAGGGTTTCAAAATGTATCTTTGATATATGTACTTTGGTCGTCCTGTTTCTATAATACAAGCACTTTAGTAGCTTAATATAATTGTAGAAAAAATGAAATGCTAATGATTTATTGTAAATTGGGCTATTTTTACATTGTTAGATGATGTTAGATGTTAGATGATTCTACTACTACTGCTACTAATTTGTAATACTATAATAATTTTATATAATAACTATACTATAATTTTGGAATGACATTCGGAGTGCCCGCATATATCGTCTAGTCAGGGAGGTGGCGACAGGCGTTAAATCCCCAGGTTCGATTCCCGGTCGGAGCTTTGTTTCATAGATTTTATTTGTAATATTTATTAATTGGATTAAATACATTTTTCAAAAAATTTGGTAATAAAAAAACAGGTGGATAATTGTCCCCTTAAAGAGCGGTAGGCAGTTTTATCTGTCGATTCGGGGTAGTACTACCACCACTTACGGACCGTGAAGTGACTTAGTTGCGTTTCAGGATTACATAGTAGATATGACTGCTACTTACAGTTGTTTAACTGTAGTAGCAGTCTCGTCCATTTATGGACCGCGCTCCAGCTTAACATCAGGCGGAGTTCTGTCACATGTCATATGTCGAGTCACAATAAAATAATTTCATACCATATCGAAATACAGTAATTATCAAAATGTGGTAATTTTATTGAAACACCCAGGTACACCAAGAACTCTTAATTCATTTTGACCGGCATAGTGACGGCGACTGAGGCAGCTCGGTTTTCTCAGTCGTCGTCACTCTTCTTGCTTATCATCAGGCGAGTCGAGGTCAGATGTCGTGAAACAATAAAAAAACTATATCTTAAAAAAACAGAATTGTTTTTCTTTTCATGCCTAACATAAGGAAATCTGTAAATGGCTATTATTTAAATACAAAGAGACAAACTTAAGCAAACAACTTAATATGTTAATAAACACTAACTAAATACAATAGTTCTTTGTGCTAAATATAAACATACGCACAAACTCCGCATTTGTATTGAGTTCAAATATTCATATGTTACTCGAAATGGTGAACACCCACACCCTAACCTGACCAATGCGTAGTTGTTTAACCATAGTTTACATACAAGTAGACATCGAAGATGGAGAGAAAGCAAAGGAGGTGCCCACAAAAATGAGGAGACTCCGAGCGCCGCGCTTATTACTGCAATGACTACAAGAAACCTTGGACACAGCGTTGGATTTACTGTACTGACACTAAAAAGTTTTGCGGCTCTTTTAGACATTAGCTTGGCGTTTATTCATATTATTATTTAATTTAGTTCTATTTCTCTACTAAGTTACTAAAAGTTTTTATATTAAAGAAACTGGACGACTAAAGTACTTACCTATATAAAGGATACCTAATAGGATACCTATATAGTTTTAAATCAAGAGTTCTTGGTGTACCTGGGTGTTTCAATAAAACTAGACTAAAGTCTTATATTTTAATAGCGCGTGTTTTATTACATCTATTACTTGACAGCGTACGTGCAAGGAGGCAACACAGGTTGTCAAGAGAGTAACAAGCTTGTGATTTAAGCTGAGTAGTCAACAAATGTATAATCCTTCAACAAACATCAATATCAGCATTTTTTGTTTAAATAGTTTATTTAATTGTTATTTCCTAGTCCAACCAATTTGAAGAATCATATGCATAAACTAATACGAGTAAAAAGGGATCTAGTTGGTTTGTAGTCTTCGTATTGCAGAATCTATAAAAATTTTGTTGTACGACAAATGAATTATTTAATATCATTCTATTATTATTATTATTAGGTGGAATAAACTTTAAAAGGACATGTTAATTGTATTATGCAGTCGCATATAATTAATTTATGTACGTAAAGATTTTGATTAGAATCACTATTAGTAATATATTTTGTTTGTTTAGTGCGTAGGGTTACCAACCGTCCTGTTTTCCCAGGACATGTTCTAGTTTTTACTTGTCCTAGGGTGTCCTGGATAGCTTTTAAGGAACGTCCGGGTTTTAAATAGAAATAATAGTTTATCTTATGAAACTGTGATTGTTACTTTTAGACTTTGATGGGTCCTATATTAAGTGCCAAATTACATTGTACAGTACAGGAGGGCGACTAAATCGAAGACATCCTTAAAAAGGTGGGTTTATTAGTGCCCATAACCGCAGAGCTTGTATGGAAAGAATTGTGAATGTGAGGGAAGCGAGGGAGTTGTGTCAGGATTGTGGCAAACAGCATTCCATTGTCTCTGCCTATCCCTGTGGGAAAAGGCGTGACTATGTAATTTTTTTATTTGATAATGAAGTATATTTTTATATGTAATGATATTCTTCTTTATATTATGTGTTAAAGTAGGTACTTGTTATTTTATGTATTGTATGTTTTTTTTTTAGATTTACACTACTAAAGTGCTTGTATCATAGAAACAGGACAACCAAAGTACATATATCAAGGATACGGTTTGCGTAACCATTGCACTGCCACTACACCACGGCCGTTTTTTTACGTACCTATTTAAGTACTTTTCTTTTGCACCTTATATCTATATTGTCGGATCAACATCCTAAAGCTTTGACTGGTAGAGAATGCCTTTGTTCGTATGCAGTTTTTAAATAAATAATACTAATTCTAGGTGATCATAGTAGTTAGATAACCTAGGTTCAGATCCTATTCAAGGTACAAACCAAGGTTCACTTTAATCTTTACAATAGGAAACCTTGTATGCGTTATGTGTATTGTAAGAGCGATTTGTACTTAACGCCTGTTATTTCAAGCACTTAAACCAAGATTAAGATTTTAAAAGATACGTGAGTAGTCTCAAATAGATAGATAACGCTTCGGTTACATCTATCACTATTACCAATTTAGATACAATTATTATTTGTAGTGGGTGCTTAAACTAAGATTATGATTTGGAATTATAGGGTAGTCAATCTTACGAGTAGGTTCAAATGGCCGTTCGTTTGGTGATCTGAACACTCAATTTTATTGTCGCGTCTCAATTTCTACAGAGGTAGTAAGTGACAAAGGAGCGCTACTTTTGTCGATCCTGGCACAATAGGGAATATGCATGTGGTTTAAATATTGCTGCAAATTTTTCCCCCGATTCTTTATTGTATTAACATCATGCTAAAATGATTATATTTTTAATTTTCTTTATATATATTGCATAAAAGATTAAGCAAAAAGTGAAAAACAAGCAAGTGAAATTCAAATGAGTGAAACGCATCACCATTGGCCGAATGAAACGTGACGTCACATGACACGTTCGGGGTCGATGCTCATATTGTGCGCGTAGTGTTTAAAAGAAAAAATTGCTGTTCTTTGTGTTTATGCAGTGTTTTTGTTTAGCTATTACAACTTAAAAATCCACATAAATAACAGTAACACTTGTAGTAAACAAATACTGGTCGTGACGTGTGACGTCATCAAAAGCCCGCGCTAGATGATGGCGTTCAAATGTGTCAAATTTAATCGAAGTTTTAAAATTGTTTTTAAAAAATAATTAGAACTTTTCCAACAATATTTATATTTTTTATTATGTTATAACGATGTAATAAGTGAATTAAACACATAAAAAAAATACATGCATATACCCTATTCTCTTGCTTTCCTTACATCAACACTTCTTTTCATAGCTCTCTGGTCATGGGCACTGCGGACCACTACATCCTCTATTCAATGAGTCTATAATACTCGTATTTTGTATTTGTGTCTGTAATTTATTTTTTATTATTTTTTATTGTTATTATTTTACATTTTTATACTAAGCTACTAAACTGCTTGTATCATAGAAACAGGATAACCAAAGTACATTGGTACCGGTGAGTGGTTTCGAACCCGTTGCGTAACCATTGCACTGCCACTACACCACGGTCGCCTTTTAAATACATTTGAATGGTTCCTAAAACTAGTTTTTAAAGCATATTTTATAATATCAATTTAACGTTAGATAAACGTCTAATGTAATCTGATTGACACGTGATTGTCAGGGACAATGAAGCGTCACTTTCCACGATCCTGACAAAACATTATCATTTACTATAATACGTTTACTTTAATCCTAAACCAAATTTTATCAACAAAAGTGGTTCAAAAAAGTTCAATCAATCAAATTGTCACGCCTCTTTTGCACTTTAGGCAGAGACAATGTAGCGCCACTTGCCACGATCCTGACACAACTCCCTCGCTTCTTTCACATCCACAATTCTCCTCATGCAAGCTCTACGGTTATGGGCACTAGGCAACCCAGCTTTCTTGAGGATGGCTTCGATTTGATCGGAAAATACCCTCCTGGGCTCGCCTTGTTTAACGCATCAATCCACATCAGATTTATAAATTGCTTTCGTCAATATACTTTCACTCATCCTATCTATGTGCCCAAACCATCGCGGCATTCCTTTGTCAATCCTTGTTACTACATCTTTTTTCAAACCACATCAAAAAAGTTTGCTGCCCTAATTAAAGTAATAGAATAAAACGTGATTTAACTGTTATTGAAATATCGATCCATAACTAATATAGTGGACTTACGCATATTTTGCATTAATAGAGTTAATATTAAGTCATTAACGGAACTAAGTCATTGCCAGGCGTAGTTACAATTTAAGTGTAATTTTTAGAAGGCTACCTATATCTAACTATTTTTTTAAAATTGTGATTATTTCGATTAGCCTCGATTAGCAAGGGGAAAATCTGAACTTTTTTCTTAATTTTTATTGAGATTTATGTGTACCAAGCTAAAATAGCAACCGTGGTGTAGTGGCAGTGCACTGCTTACATAAACCGAGAGCACGAGTTCGAAACCACCCACCACTGGTACTAATGTATCTTTGATATATGTACTTTGGTTCTTCTGTTTCTATGATACAAGCACTTTAGTAGCTTAGTGTAGAAATGTAAAACACTCGTATTAATACGACTGTGGTGTAGTGGTATTGTGACAGTTATGGCAACCGATAACTTTGCTCCATCCAAAAGTACATAGATGAAGCTATCGGTGAGCTATCGGTCGGTTTTTATGATACGAGCGCTTGGTATAAAAATGTTTTGAAAAAACTCATATCTCCAATCTTTAGGTACATTCGATGACATAAACACGAATAAAACCTCGGAAAGATTTATTGCAATAAAATATAATATTCAATCAAACAATAAATCACGTTTTATAACCAATACGGATCACGTACACATTGTAAAATAATATGAAGTAGTTTGCCGTCACGTTACAAGTTTTTTTTTCCGATACTTATCCTAAGTGGTGTAGTCTAAGGTTAAGGTTAGTGTTTTCTAGATTGCTAAGGCTCCTACTTATACATAGTGCAAAATAAGGCAAAGAGATCAGCTTGATTCATTTTTTACATTTACGCTTTTAAAGGATGGTTTTAGTAAAGCGTCGGAAAATTTTTACTAAAACTTCGACGAAGCTTTGTTTTAGAGCGCTTATATAATAGAAGTGCTTAGTATAATAGAAAGATAATAAATATAAAAAAAACTACGACCAAAATACATATCGTGGTGTAGTAGTAGTGAAGTGGTCACGCAAACCGAAAGTCCCCGATTTGAAAACCATTTGCCGGTTACCTATGTATTTTTGATATTTGGTACTTTGGTCGTCCTGTTTCTATGATACAAGTAGATACTTTTAGTAGCTTAGTAGAGAAATGCAAAAATAACAAAAATCATCGCCACTGTCCCTTCTGTCATATCACAACCTCAATTGCAATATCGCCATGTCACTTTTTTCATTATCAATATTAGAAAGTGAAACTTTCATTTTCGTGTCTGAATTCATCACATGTATAATACTTATGCCGTTTTGACGACAGGCGTGGCGGAACGGTTAGCGATTGGTTTATTGCGCGTAAAGTCCCAGGTTCGTTTCCCGGTCGGAGCAAATATTTTTTCATCGCTTTTACTAGTATTTCATTTGTTTCATAGCTTTTACTAGTATTTCATTTGTTTCATAGCTTTTACTAGTATTTCATTTGTTTCATAGCTTTTACTAGTATTTCATTTGTTTCATAGCTTTTACTAGTATTTCTTTTGTTTCATAGCTTTTACTAGTATTTCATTTGTTTCATAGCTTTTACTAGTATTTCTTTTGTTTCATAGCTTTTATTTGTATTTCATTATCATTATCAATCAGAGATACATTGGTACCGGTGAGTGCTTTCGGCTTGCGTAACCATTACACTGCCACTACACCACGGACGTCGGTCGCAATTATACTGCCTACCATTCTTTGTAAGCAGTGAATGTTATAGGATAATAGGATTAGATGGAATATTACATTCATTTACGTAAATCATATATGTGATTATGTACTTCCCAATTCTAGACTTTGCGAATACATAAAAATATGAGTAATATTTAATTTATGCAGATTTAATTCGTATTTTTCGTAGTATATGACGATAAGGAAAATTTATTTATTACAAAATAAATAAAATTAAAAGGTTCGTCCCAACAAAAACAATTCAGATTTCAATCAATAAAATTGTCACGCCTCATCTATACTTGTCACTTTTTGACAACCAGACCAGGAGCAAATATCAGCATTTTTTTAACAAATATTTGTAATATTCAATTCAATTATTAAATAAAACAAATAAAAGCTATGTAAAATAACTTGCTTCGACCTGGAATCGTAACCTGGACTTTACAAGTAACGAACTAGTGTTAGAATCCGCCATGCGTTCAAATTCGGTACGTCTTTCTTTACCAGCCCCATCCTATAACTTTGGATCCTTTAAGCAATGCGTGAAGAAGCACCTTTGGCCGGCATAGTGACAGCGACTGAGGCAACCGTGAGCTATGCAACCTTTAGTCGTTGGCGTTCTTGCTTTCATCAGATAATTCGAGGTTAGATGTCAAGTCACAATAAAATAATAAGGCATTTTTTTATTAATCGTTAAAGTTCGTTTAAAAAAATTGTCTAATAACCAGTTTCTTATGAATATAAAATAGATGGCGGCAGACGGCGTTCAAAGGTCATTTGGACTTTATTTGCCTAACAACAAAATATTCGCGTTTACAAGAATCAATATAATGTTCAGCCCATCAAAACTACGACATAGATACACGACTTCCTAGTAACTAATTTTGTACTAATATACTTTTAATAAGTTAGCTACTTTGAACGAATAATATTGCATAAGCGTTGGACAAACGTTAACAATTAATTCTGACCACTATGAGGCATCTAATTTATAACAAAAGTTAATGAATCTACTACAAATGGAAATCGTACTAAAGCTAAAATATTGACATCCAATTCGCATTGGTTAGCATTTCGTTACGCGTAGTCCCGGGTTCGATTTCCGGTCGGAGCAAATATTTGCTTCATAGCTTTTATTTGCAATAATTATTAAGAAGATTAAATATTACAAATATTAATACGTCTGGTTGTTGGAGTCGTAGGCGTGCTGGCCAGTTTGGCGATCCACTGCCTGCCTACCACTATTTAAAATTTTGTCTACAATTAACTCTTTGTGCTAATATGAAGTTCACAGGCTAGATAGAACGTTGTCTTGAATAATGTTAGTATAGTATATTTAACTATGTTATAGCTGCAGTCTCCTCCATTCATAGACCACACTTTAGTTTAACATCAGGCAGAGTCGAGCTACAATAAAAAAAAACATTTGAATCACGCCGCAATGTCTTTTCAAATGTGGAATCGCACGGAATTCCGCACAGTTTCTGGTTGAGTGACACGTCTACCTTCAAGGCGCTCGAGTGGGTGTGTCGTGGCATCAGATTGTGCGTAGTACTCAATAACGTGTTTAACAACTATTGCAACGTAATATAACCGATTACAACAACCTTATTTTTAACGTGTGAGTTATTTACTGCCGCAGTTCTCTTATATTTAAATCATTCAGTCAAGCGTTTTATACAAGCGGCCTATGGTCTAGTACCAAAAGCACACTGACCGCCTTTCGAGTGCAGTACAATAATCTCTTTAGGGTGCTGATGGGACTACCCAGATTCTGTAGTGCAACCGTCATGTTTGCTGATGCCCAGGTGGATGGCTTTCATGCTGTGATGCGCAGAAAAATATATCTATCAGAAATAGAATATTGGGTAGTTCCCACAGCAGTATACTCAAGGTGCTTGTTGACATGCCAGATAGTAAGTTGCAACGGCACTGGACAATTGGCGCTCCATTATCTCTGCGTATCTTTGTGGGAAATAGGCGTGACAATTTAATTGATTGATAAGTCCCCGGTTCAAAACCACTTGCCGTTATTAATGTCATCATAATCATCAGCCAGAACACGTCCACTGCTGAACATAGGCCTCCCCCTTAGAACGCCATTCCGAACGACAAGATGCCATTTGCATCCACCGGTTTCTCGTGACTTTCACTATGTCGTCAGTCCACCTAGTAGGTGGCCTGCCTACGCTGTGTCTTCCGATTCATGGTCTCCACTCTAGAACCTTCCTTACCAATCAGTTATCGGTTCTTCGAGCGATGTTATCAATGTATATTTGATATCAATGTACTTTGATCTTCCTGCTTCTATGTTAAAAGCACGTTTAGAAGTTAAAATAGAAATGCAGACTTAAGAAACGAAGCAAATGCGGACTACAAATGAATGCAATAAATAATAATTCTATTTATAGCATCGCGTAAGTTGCAGAGCAGTTATTTTATGCGAACAGGAGGAGAAAACTGGCCACAACCGGTCTTTGTACATATATGCAACTTTATAAACTAACAACTTACTACTTATATAGGTATTTCTTAAAAAGAAAAATGTTATTTCACGAGTGGTTTGTCCAGCCTGCCGATCCGAGGTAGTGTACAGACCGTAACGTTACCGGTTCAAATCAGGCCGGCATAGTTTATTGTTTTTTATTATACATTTATATACTTAGCTACTAAAGTGCTTGTATCATAGTAACAGGATAACCAAAGTACATATATCAAAGATACATTGGTACCGGTGCGGTGAGTGGTTTCGAACCCATGCACTCGGCTTACATAACCATTGCATTGCCACTACACCACGGTCGCCTTGAATGCGAATGCTACTTGCAGTTTTTTTAACTGTAGTAGCAGTCGTCTCTATTCATTGACCGCACTCCAGCTTAATATTATAAAAAAAATCCTATCATTGGCATTAATTAGCCGGCATAGTGACGGCGACTGGGGCAGCCGTGAACAAACCCGGTTTTCTCAGTCGTCGTCACTCTTGGA
Organism: Tinea trinotella; assembly: GCA_905220615.1. Lineage (NCBI taxonomy): Eukaryota > Metazoa > Arthropoda > Insecta > Lepidoptera > Tineidae > Tinea > Tinea trinotella. The sequence goes on from HG992312.1 coordinate 13,059,993, forward strand.
CATCCTCTTGCTTATCATCAGGCGGGACGAGGTCAGATGTCGTGTCACAAAAAAAAAAAAAAACGTGGCATTTTTCACAGGAATGGGCAGACACAATAGAGAACCACTCTCTCGCCTCCCTCACATCCACGATTCCCTTCAGACAACGACTCCTGTTTTAATAAAAGAAAGCCCCCGATTTTATTAAGGAACAATTCTCTGGATCGTCCCCGTTTTTAATTTTTCCAATGACCTCCTATGTATTGAAATATCAATCAGTCAAATTGTCAAGCCTTTTTCCCGCAGGGATAGGCAGAGGCAATAGAGCGCCACTTGCCACGATCCTGACACTACTTGCTCGCTTCCTTCACATTCACAATTCTCTTTATATAAGCTCCATGTTTAGGGCACTAGGCAACTCAGCTTTCTTGAGAATGTCTCTGATTTGGTCGGAAAACACCCTCCTAGGCCTACTTTGTTTGACGTATCCATGCACATCGGATTTATAAATTCCTTTCGTCAATCTATTGGTCATTATTAAAATATGTATAAAATAATTACAATAAATATGTTTGACGTTATAGCTGTACATAATGACGTTAAATATAGATTACTCTCCGTGACTACGATGGCTGCAAAGCTCTCGAAACGTCGGAATAATAAAATAATGTAAAATCAATAACCAAAAATAAACGCGTTAATAAGCAGCATAAAATTTGTTTAATTCATTTATCAATGTTCTAATCTAATGTTAGAAAATTATATAAAAGTATAGATTTAGGTACATATTATTTTAAATTCTAGACAAGACGTTATGTGGCGAAAAAAATCGGCGCCACAAACTCAATATACAAAGCCGTCACGAAAACCGGTTCTGTTACGACAACATGCCTCTCCTACACAAACTAGGGTTTCTAGATAACTCGACATATCGTGCAAATTATTCTTCAATGACAATGTAATTACCCACAGAAGCAATTTTCCTTTAAAGTCTTCTTATTTGTTGGTGGTTAAGGTTTAGTTTTGTATGTTACGCCATTTTTATCATTTGCTTCAAATAGGCGATTTATGTAAAGGAAAAGAAAACAGTGGCAGATAACTGTTGCGGGGTTATGTTGTGACTTGACATATGACAGCACCCGCCTGATGTTAAACTGGAGTGACGTCCATTAGTGGAGGTGACTGCTACTACAATTCAATGAGTGTGAGTAGCACATCGCTCGAAGAATGGACAACCGATTGGAAAGAAAAGTTTTAGAGTGGAGGCCACGAACAGGAAGACGCAGCGTAGGTAGGCCTCCGACTAGGTAGACTGACGACATAGTGAAAGCCTTCTGGCTGATGATGATGAGTAGCAGTCACATCCACTATGTCAGCCTAGTTGGAACCGGCAACTTACTAGCTGATCCCGAAACGCGGTTAAATCACTTCACGGTCTGTATACTTTAAAAGTGGTGGTACCTACCCAGATCGACAGACTGGGTACCAATGCCAACCACCAACCTCTCTAAAAATGTTAAATACTAGATTATAATTTAAATATTTGTATATTATAATCTAGTGTTGAATTAATATAAATACTAAGAAACTATAATTAGTTTTAATGCATTAAAAGTTACTTTACTGAGCCTTGTAAAGTTCAAGTATGGTCAATGCGTACGTGACTGGGATCTCGAATGCTCCACCACAGGTACAACATGACTCAAATGAACCTAAATATCTATTTATAGTAGTCGACATTTTAGGTTTTGCATTTTATATTCGTTACAAGTCTAGAATAGTGTTTTGTTTTAATTAGACGCGCCATCTGAGTTCTAGAATAGTCTAGAATAGAATTTTTTAACATTTAGACGCGCCATCTGAGCTTGACTTGCTTTATGTTATGCAAGGGGAGGCCGACGATGCAAAACCGTTTCATTATATGTTATTATTTAAATCTTTATTTATCTTCATACAAAAGGTAGACTTGGCACCCGGGATGTATAAAAACTCGACCAGTCTCACCGGAGGATGAGCTACAGCGTCCTTCTAACGTGCGGTGAGTATACTGCGATCCTCGAGCCTTCTGCCAAGCGTAGAGATTATAGCAAATCCTTCCCTTCCCCCCCCCCATTATGAACGACAAAATACAACTGGATGCAACTGGAATCTTGTCGTTCGCAATGACATTCTAAGGGGTAAGCCTATGGTTAGCAGTGGACTTCTTCTGGCTGATAAACGTTTCTGTTCTTTAGCACTCTATGCTTAGTCCAAAGACTTGCAGTAATAGACGAACTTGAACTGTTTATTCCGTATCTAAATTGATACGCGATAATTCCCAAAAGGATAGGCAGAGACAATAAGCGCTATTTTCCACAATTCTACACACAATTCTCGACGAGCATTGACGACTAAAAATTTAACTAGTCAGCCGCCGTAACTATGCCAGACACTAACGCTATTAAAATTCACAAATCCGTCCAATACATTATTAATAAGCTATAGAGATACTTAATAGAATCTAAACGTTAAATTTTAAACACTTTCACCTTCAAAGAAAACGTGTCTGTAATAAATACTTGTACGTGTTTGAAATGAACGTTTATTTACATTACATTTATGTTAATAATTCATCAAATTTAGATATAGTAGCCCCAGATACTAAATAATGAGATTTAAAACGTCTAGTGGTAGGGAAATTGGTCACCCAAACAAAGAACTCTCGTATATTAAGATAAAAACATATGTGAAGAAGCGTGAAGAAGCCCTTAGGCCGGCATAATGACGGCGGCTGAGGCAGCCGTGAACTAACTCTGTTTTTTCAGTCGTCGTCACTCTTGGACCTCCTCTTGCTTATCATCAGGCAAGTCGAGGTCAAATGTCGTCACAATGAAAAAATATAAAGAAAATAAGTGAGTTAAAGTTATAAGTTTTTCCGCATAAATAAAATAAGTAACGGTGTTTTTATAAAAATAAATGTTGCTATTGTTTAATATAATTTTCCGTAAAGTTCGTTACGGTTTTTGAACCGTTATTTACGAGTATTTGTACCACCAATCTAGTGCACGTTTAACATTAAAACTTCTACTCAAATTTTTTTTTATTGGGACTCGACATATTTGAAAGCACCCCGCTTGATGTTAAGCCGAAGTGTGGTCCATGAATAAATGTCACTGCTACTACAATTCAATAACTGTGAGTAGCAATCACATCCACTATGCCGGCCTAGATGGAACCGGCAACTTACAAGCTGATCCCGAAACGTGACCAAATCACTTCATGGTCTGTATTGTAAGTGGTACTACTCCGGGTCGGCGCGGCAGACTGGGTGCCACTGCCTACCACTCTTTGATACCCAGACCCGAAGCAAATATCCATCTCTTTTTTTTATTAACAAATTTAATATTTAATATAATATATTTGCAATATTTAATATAATTATTAAATATTACAAATAAAAGCTATGAAACAAATATTTGCTCCGGCCGGGAATCGAACCCGGGACTTTACGCGCAACAAACCAATCGCTAAACCGTTCGTCCATGCCTGTCGCCTGTTTTCTAAAACAAAGATGTCAACGGAATACCTTTGTCACTAAGCCCGCCATTGTACCTTTGTGTATGAAGTTTTTAAGTAAATAAAATTAAAACCAAGGTTAAGATATTTATTTGAGAAACAATAACAAGCCGTAAACAAAAACATTTATAAGATGATTAACGGCGAAAAATATAATTGAAGTGTTTACGATGAAACAACAACCGCTCACAAAAAACACTTCTTCACTTCTCTAGGAGAAAAGTGTGTTTTCTTAAATCAAATCGTTTTATTTATTTTTACATTTCTGCACTAAGCTACTACACGTGCTTGTGTCATAGAAACGGAGCGACCAAAGATACATGTCTACTATAGCTTGTCTAACTATAAATGACGCGCCCCTCCACTTTATTAGTTTATTTAAATGTGTGAATGCAAATATTTCTAACTATTCTATTATAATTTATCAGCGTGCTCCTCCTTTTGTTTCCAACTAGTCCAACCTGCAACCAATTACAATTGCATTTTCGGTGTGTTGCATTCATATTTTATATTTTCTTGTGTGCGCAAATGCGGTGGAGTGTCATTTCGGCTTAGACAGACTATGGTTTTTAGATGGATGCTCACGCATCCTATCAATCCACTATGTCTGCCTGGTTGAAATCCGACAACTTCCAAGCCAATACCGAAATGCGTGTGAGTCACTTGTCGGTAATAGAAAAAATCTAAATAATTAAAAAAGTGAAATCTTTATTTATTTTATTGAGAACTTACATGGCGCAGTGTTGACAAATGGGTGCCAAGTGCGTTTGTGTATGTGTGTGTGTGTGTGTGTGTGTGCATGTATGTGGTTTGGAATAGCAATTGTTTTGGGAAGTGCCACGGGTAATATGCAATTGTTAATGGAATTATTGGCAAGAGATTACTAAACCGTTTTGGGTTTACGTGCCGGCCAACTGAATGTATTATTTACTCATTTACTAACTGAATTACTCATTCGGAACGACCTCCAAAATTACGCTATTCAAAGTATTCTAAATTCTTATTTTTGTTTTGGGAATAATATCGTATAGAATGAATTAAAATATCGCATAGAGTATTAAAAATTCTGTGCATAAATATAAAACAGCATACTGCGCCCTAAAGCCGACAAACTGAGTGACTGGGCAGGTCATCTCTGCCGCATGTCTGATGTATTATGGGAAAAGCCCACTATACTAGAGGCACGCTATGATGGCCATTTTGACGTTTGACCCGCTCACGAATTGCTGTTCTTTGTAGTGACAATAAAGACAAACAATTTGCTTCTTTAAACATATTAATTTATACGAAACTTTATGAGCGGGTCAAACGTCAAAACGGTTATCATAACTAGAATAATGTACACTAAAGCGATCACGACAGGCCCAAACAAAGATCGCTATCTTGGTTTGGGCCTACGATTGGGGTACGAGATAGAATCTTACAATAGTTTGTGACGAGAGATCGCAAAGTATAGTCGCAAAAAATATAAAAAAAGGGCTTTGAACAGCAGTGGAAAAATTAAATAGAATATTTATCTTATTTATTTCGATATTTAAGGCGACCGTGGTGTAGTGGTAGTGCAATGGTTACGCAAACCGAGAGCACAGTTTCAAAAACCACTTGCTGCTAACAATGTATCTTTGATATGTGTACTCGTACTTTGGTTGTCCTGTTTCTATGACCACTTTAGTAGCTTAGTATAAAAATATATAAAAAAATATAGGTTAATATAATGTATTTACAGAAGTGCAATTCGACGAGTATAATTTTCCGGCCTTTTCAGATAGCAACAGCTTCCGGTATTGACCTAAGTTGTTAAATGAATCAGAATGAATAGTATCGTTAAATATATGTTTTACATATCGATATGTGTAGTCATATTTTAGTCACATTACCTACTTTAAAAAAACATTAAAATTACCGTTTTCGAACTAATTTTAGAATTGTCGTGTTGAGTTTTTTTTTATTGTTTTAATAATTGCATGGTTTATTTTCACATATTTAAGTCCACAAAAGATTTTTGACGCAAAAGTGTTGTGACGCACACTCCAGCTAGTATTTGCAATATTGTTTTGGCACATTTTTTTTATTTTTTTTTATTGTGACTCGACATTTGACAGCACCCCGCTTGATGTTAGGCCGAGGTGTGGTCCATGAATGAATGTCACTGCTACTACAATTCAATAACTGTGAGTAGCAATCACAACCACTATGCCGGCCTAGATGGAACCGGCAACTTATAAGCTGATCCCGAATTTATTTATTTTATTATAGCACGATATAACGCTGTGATCAAGAAGTAGTAAGACTTTCAATTTAAAATTCCCGTGCTAATCCCAAACTTTTTAGTAGTAATTCCAACAAGCGTAACTCATAAACAACAGTCCAAAAGTCACAGATGGCTCTTCATAATGCGGTGCTTGTTCCTACATTAATGTATGGAAGTGAATGTTGGGTGTGGCAGAAGAAGCATGAGAGTAGAACTCTGTAGAAATGCGGTAACTAAGGAGTGTATGTGGAGTGACGATAGCGGATAAAATAAGGAATAGCACACTGCGTGATAGATGTGGTTTAAAAGAAGATGTAGTGTCAAGGATTGACAAAGGAATGCTCCAATGGTTTGGGCACTTGGAAAGGATGAGTGAAAGTAGATTGACGAAAGGAATTTATAAATCTGATGTGGATGGATGCGTTTAACAAGGCAGACCTAGGAGGGTATTTTCAGATCAAATCGGAGTCATCCTCAAGAAAGCTAGTTTGCCTAGTGCCCATAAGCTTAAAGCTTGTATGTAGATCGTGGATCGTGGCAAGTGGCGCTCCATTGTCTCTGCCTATACCTAAAAGAAAGAGGCGTGACAGTTTTGATTTGATTAATTTATTAAATTACGTTCAAAGTATCGGTTGTTAAGAGAACCGCATTTAATTGTAAAATGCATCGACGTCACGTTAGATAAGAAGTTTTTATAGTGAATTTAACGAGCGTGAAGTTACAAATTAGTGTTTTATGCCTCATGCTGGTATAATAAGCACGAGTGACCAGTTGATAAGGCGACCGTGGTCTAGCGGTAATGAAATGGTCAAGCAGATCACGGTTCAAAACCAAATGACAACGCGTGTAGCGCTTTGGTAAGCACACTAGTTCTTTACGAGTAACATGACCGGCATAGAGAATGTGACTACTACTTACAGTTATTAAACTATAGTAGCAGTCACCTCAATTCATGAACGCACTTCAACCTAACATCATGCGGGGTGCTGTCATACACATACAATTTGTAATATTGAATTTCTAATTTTATTATATTTACATTTATATACTAACCTAATAAAGTGCTTTTTCAGATAGATTAAAAACAAATATTTTAGCGTAAAATATTAAAATATATAATGCGAATAAAATAAGAATAGGACCGAATCGGCGCCTAATAAAGTGCTTGTATTTATTTATTTATTAAGCCTTCCAACAAGATTGCATTGTATATAATACACACTCATAAAGCACTATGTAATTAAGCTGAATACAATCTCACTTATAGGACAGGACTGCATGCATTAACAATAATAATGACACTATCTATCTTATATAAGGAAATATTAAAATTACAATTATTAATGAATTAAATAATTATTAAATAAAAAATATTAAAATTACAATTATTAAATAAAAAATATTATTATTACAATTATTAATTAAAAATATTAAAATGTTACATTTTTTTTTAAATAAAATAAAATATAAATAAGAATTATTACAAATTAACCATCGATCCTTTCAACCATCGATCTCTAATTGTCTGAGTTTAATTTTAAATGTTTGTATCATAGAAACAGGACAACCAAGTACATATATATTAAAGATACATTGGTACTGGCAAGTGGTTTTGAACCCGTGCTCTAGGTTTGCGTAACTATCGCACTGCCACTACACTTTGATTGTATATCACAAAAACAAATGTTTGCTGCGACCGGAAATCGATCCGGAACTTACCCGTAGCGGTATTATTAATAAATGCCATTTGTTGATGCGGATGAAGTCGCGAGTTGTAATCTTGCATCAAAGACATCTTAATATAGAAAATGTGCGAGTGGGTTTTAGGTAATGATATATTTACAATAATATTGTGAACTGGACGTTGCTAAAATATAAGATATTCTTTGTTTTGAATGCTTTTTAAAGATTTATGAACATTGCCAAAATTCAGTTTTGTTAGCTCGTTAGAAATCGCACTGCGCACTTGTTTGCGAAATGAGATTACTGTAATATTTAATGTTTTTTTTTTTCATTTCTATACTAAAGTACTAAAATGTTTGTATCATAGAAACAGGACGACCAAAGTACATGTATCAAAGATACATTGGTACTGGTGAGTGGTTTTGAACCCGTGCTCTCGGTTTGCTGTGACGACACCACGGTCGCCTTAAATGTAAGTAAGACAATTTTGTTTAATTCAAAAACCAATTATTATAATACGTTATTAATAGATTTTATAAAAAACAATTTTTAATCATTTTACGCGAGCATTGGTTAATGAATTACACAAATTTTATGCGGCTTACTATTGCGTTTATTTTTGGTTAATGATTGTACATTTTTTTATTCTGACGTTTCGACTATCGAGGGGTGCAATGAGGCGACCAACACCTCCCGTGGCCAGAATGGCTGCAAAGCTCTTAAAACGTCAGAATAAAAAAATGTACAATCATTAACCTAAAATAAACGCGATAGTAAGCCGCATAAAATTTGTTTAATTCAACACATAATGTTTGCGCAAATTCTAAGAAAATTTATCATTTTGTAATCTAGAAACTAAAAAGGTCGTACTCTTTATCGTTGTAATCTAAACATATAATTGTTTTACCTACATTTAATATAAGATTATAAGTTATGTACTAACGAGGTTGACGGTAAGTATTGTAAATTATGCCATTAAAAATGCCCATCAGACTGTCCTTAACATTTTCTTGCAACGTAACTATAGGTAGTAAAAATATAATTCCAACTGCGACTGCATAGTGACGGCGACAGGCAACTGTAAGATGTGACGGTTTTTTCAGTCGTCGGCGCTCTTGGTTCTCCCCTAAATTACCATCAGGAAAGTCGAGGTCAGATGTAAAATAAAGTATTTATGAAATATTATCTATTACAAGAATTATGCAAAAGAAGAGAGCTCGACTTTCCAAGTTGTATGGACTTTTAATAAAACTTTTGCCAAGTGTATGTCATCATCATCATCAGCCAGAAGGCGTCCACTGCTGAACATTGGCCTCCCCCTTAGAACGCCATTTCGAACGACAGAATGCCAGTTGCATCCACCGGTAATTCGTGACTTTCACTATGTCGTCAGTCTACCTAGTGGGAGGCCTACCTACGCTGCGTCTTCCGGTTCGTGGTCTCTACTCTAGAACCTTTCTTCCACATCGGTTGTCGGTTCTTCGCGAGACGTGTATGTGGACTGATTATTTTTTTTATACATTGCTAGGTCTTAAGCAAACTTTGAGCTAGAATAAAAAAAACAACATAAAACAAAACTACAAGTATAATTGCGAAGTGTAGTAACGATAACAAATTTGGCAATTTAATTTCATTATTACTTGCCCGACTTGTTCCCACGGCCATTTCGAGTATAATTGTATAATTGTAATTATTTTGTTCATTTTATTTTTTTTACAATTCTATCCATAGGTGATTATAACTACTGGGCGACTAATGTAATGTACAAAGTAGGTAGAGATGCCGGCAGATAAAAAGATCGCTGGATTTCAAGCTGCGCAGAAACGCAAGTAGGATGCGCGGACTCTACTTGTCTCCCTATACTGCGTAGCACAAAATAAAGTCAGCTTTTAGATAATGCACTTTTATCTGCCGGTAGTTATACCGGCTAAGCGTCTTGAACGAGGAGTTCTTGACGGTCGCCTTATTTTTGGAACGAAGTTCCTTATCGCGTGTTGCGAAAGGGGGCTAGACGGGAAAAATTAAGACCAAAAGTTGTAACGACACTTTTATGGTTCCGTAGTAAAAACGAAACCCTTATAGATTCGTGATGTCTGTCTGTCTGTCCGTCTGTCCGTCCGTCCGTCCGTGATGTTTCCTACTTCAGATACCACAAGCCAATTATTACTAAAATTGAGCCTACTGATTAAGTTTATATTACATTATATTTGTTAATAATAAAAAAAATTACACCTCTCAAGTTTTTTTTATTTTGTGGCTCGACATTTGACAGCTTCCTGCCTGATATTAAGCTTGAGTGCGGTCAATGGATGGAGGAGACTACTACTATAGTTAAATACTATGCCAGCCTAATTAAATGCCGGCGTCCCTCAGGGCTCCGTGCTGTCGCCGACTTTGTTCCTTCTGCATATCAATGACATGCTGGATCTTGGATCCGGCATTCATTGCTATGCGGACGACAGCACGGTGCATGGACGCTTCACTGCCCGCCCCGCAGCCGGCAAACAGGAGATAACTGATATGAGAGAGTCTGTTGTAGCGGGACTGAACCGGGTTCTTGATCGTATTACCCACTGGGGCGGAAAGAACCTGGTTCAGTTCAACGCAGACAAGACTCAGGTTTGCGCGTTCTCGACGAAAAAATCCCCGTTTACTCCCCTTCCTTCTCTTTGCAACATTTCCCTTGGTACGTCGGACAGACTAGACATTCTAGGAATGTCCCTTCGCTGCGACTTGAATCACAGGGACCTCGCCTGATGATAAGCAAGAGGAGATCCAAGTTCACGGCTGCCTCAGTCGCCGTCACTATGCCGGCCAAAGGTGCTTCTTCACGTATCGCTTGAAGGATCGATGGTTATAGAATGGAGAGAACACATGGGCTGGCAAAGCATTCCACTTGTTGATTGTTCTAGAAAGAAAAGACGCAAACAAAGATACATTGGTACCGGGCTCGCCTTAATTATTATTAGCACAAATACTTCATCTCAACAAGTTGTTTAATATGCCTCATAGCAGATGTCCGGCCATATTAGATTCACTGCATAACGCAAGCCCTTACATAATAATAGGTTGTACGTCTTGAATACTTAATTATTTACATTAATCGATGTTTACCTAACATTTACATTATACATACTTATGTAATTGCTAATGTATTATTTTATTGTGACTCGACATCAGCAACCGCATGATGTTAAGCTAGAATGCGGCGACCGTGGTGTAGTGGCACTGCAATGGTTACACAAACCGAGAGCACGAGTTCGAAACAATGTGACGTCGTCGACGCCAGGTCTACAGATAATGTAACCGGGTATTATCAGGACCCCTTGCGTCCCTGTAGTCCATCATGAGGTATGTACTCCATAGTGTTATTGTTATATCAGCCCAGCCCCCCTAGCACGGCAATCCAAGAAGCAAAATAAAGAAATGCAAGGAATATTATTGTAACTCATTTTAAATAACTTATTAGGTCGGCACATCGAAATGTTTAAATAAATGTAAAACAATTAATTAAAGTTTTCAACGTTGTTTTGTGTAGTTTTCAGAACGTTTAAATATCTTTTTTGTTCTAGTAAGTTATTTAAAATGAGTTGAAATGATATTCTTTGCAAGTCTTTATCTTGCTTCTTGGATTGCCGTGCTAGGGGGGCAGGTATAAGCTAACAAACGTAACAAACAAACAAACAGTTACTTTTATATTTATAATACTACTATTATAAATATAATACTACTATTTACGGATATAAAATATTTAATCTAAATGTTTTTTTTAGGCGGCTAAAAATACATTTGATTATTTACTTCCCAAATTATCTTAATCGACCAATATCCCTTTGGTTATAAAGAAAAAAACATTAGAAATACATGAACAACTCATTGCACCTACTGTAACATTATAAGTTATGGAATGTGGTCCATAAATGACAGGTAAAACTATTATACTTTATTATTATTGGCGAGATACTTACAAGCGCAATGGCTATATTAGATAATAAGGAAGTAATACGGCTGTCACAAATCAGAACTAAGTAAGGATTTTAAAACTTATTTTCCTAGTATACCGATCCGGGGTAGTAACTAGTAACTATCACTACTTTCAACTATACAGACTATGAAGTTACTCAGTCGCTCATAAGGTCAACTTAAAAGTTGCCGGTTTCAACTAGGCCGGCATAGTGGATAAGACTTACACAACACTCCAGCTTATAATTTACAACAATAAAAAAGTTTATTTTTCGCATTTTTTTTAATTCCGTTTTTTTTATTGCGATTCGACTTACTTTATTATGGTAAGTAGTGGGAAGTCTACGTTAACGGTTGCCTCAATCGCCATTTATATCACCTGTAAAATTTTCTACTATTTTCCCTTACTGGGATTTGATTTGGCTCCGTTATTTATGTTTATGAAATCAATTAATCATATACTTTAATTGCACATAAATACGTAATTACATATTGTGTTAGAATCTAGATCATAAAATTTAATCTATAATTAAAACTATAAATTATATAAAAATATTCATTACATCACGTAGCACTATAGCTTCACTTTCAGGGCTTAACAACCGAATGCCTTACTATTTTTTTTAAATAAAAATAAGGCAGTATTCTGCACAGCTTTTCTGAAAAATCAAGATTACAAATCTTGATTTTTATATATAATATAAGTATTAGCCGACTTTCTTTTTAACAATCTGTCCAATAAATCATAAAATTCTATGAACAATGAACAGGTCATAAATAGTGTGTAAGTGATTAGAATTATATAATCCTACAAATATGCTTATTATTTTTCGTTTGAATATCATTCTTTAAATTAATTGATTTATAATAAGTAATAAATAATACCTTAAACCATCATTAATACTTTTACATACTAAGCTTCTAAGAGTGTGTGTATCATAGAAACAGGACAATCAGAATATATATTATTTCAAAGCTACATTAGTACCGCAAGTGGTTCTACACCACGATTGATTTGAACATTACGTAGCAACCTAAGGCCATGGATCTCAATTGTAAATTCCAAATGTTTTGCCTCAATCCTAACAGGGCTAGACCCTGATGTTAATGCCACAGCACATATCATAGCACCCCTCCTGATGTTAGGCTGGAGTGCGGTCAATAAATGGATGTGACTGCTACTACAATTCAGCAACTGCAACTAGCAGTCACATCGACTATGCCTGCCCAGTTGAAACCGGCAACTTACAAGCTGATTTGAACTTGAAGCTAAGTCATTTTACAGCCTGTAGTTGTAAGTAATGGTACTACCTCAGAACGGCAGACTTGGCACCACTGCCTACCACTCTTATCTAAATTTCTCGTTAGTATTTATGTCTTATCACTAAAATAGAGCCCATACAATCTCTGTCTATAAAAGAATTATTAAAATATGTATTTATGTAGCTTTATCTTAATGTAAAAGTGATTTTAGGAATATATTTCGAAATAGTTAATTACAAGTTTCTCAGAAGCGTAGAGTGAATAAAAACATTGGAAGGATTAAGGAAAATACAAATGTATATTATGTATTGTGAAATATTATTTAAAAAAATGTTTTAGTGCGTAAAAGATGATTCTGCGAATTTTATTATGCAATCTTTTCACTCTTATTTTATTATCACTAGATGTTTTATAAAATGTTTTTGCAGATATATTATATTAAGCTTTGTATTTTTATTTAAATAATTTCCAGAATTTCTAAAGCTTATTTCTACATTTAATACAAAATTTACGAGTATAACTTTTATTTCTTTAATATCCTTAGTAACTGATAGTCATACATAAAACCATCACAGCGACATATCTTTTTTTATTATTGGCCGGCATAGTGAGTAGTAAGTTTTCAGTCGTTGTCACTCTTGGACCTCCTCTTGCTTATCATCAGGTGGGTCGAAGTCTGGCCTCAATTTGTAAACCAAATATACGAATATAATTGGTCGAAATATTGATTTGTGTCTAAGGCAAAGAGCCTGTTTTCTTACAAACATAATTCGTGAACAAATAAAAAGTTGCTTTACGATAAAACACGATATCGTTACATAATATGCAACAAGAGGACGGTTATTGACGTTTGAATAGCAAAGTGTTTTTCATAAGGTTTTGATGTTAAGTAGTAGAAAGTAGATTATTCTACCATTTTTACACATTTGAGAATTATTACATCATTTGAGGCAATTTTTTCATTGATTTGTTTTATTATATCGTGCCTAGATTTGCCTCATGTTAAGCAAGGGTACCTACCCTATCCAATTCAAAATTAAGCCAGTTTTGTTTTTCCTGTCTGTTTGTTATTTAACATTCCGCTGGTTTTAAGGTACGAATGAGAAAACAATGCAGTTATCGATTGTAAGACAAACAACAACTTAGCTCTTAGTGTGTTTTCCACCCACTATTTGATTAGGACTAAAGCCGGTCTAAGATGTAAAGTCGATTAAAAATACATCAAAAGTTGACCCAAACTAACGTTGGATCGAGTAGCATGCTTTAGGCGTGTTCTTATTGGAAATACAATAGATTTACAACTTGTTTTGCGACGTCATTAGATTGGCTGTTACTCAAACCAAGTAGAGTTAGTATAACAGTAATAAACAGTAGACCTTTTAATTTTATGTATAGAATACAAATTGCTTAATTAGCTAGTCTATTTTTATTTATTTATTTATTTAATAACTTCATGCGCTAGATACAACTGCAAGTACATAGAAAAGAAGAAGTAGTACATAGAAACCCAAAATGAATTATGTCCTTTAGCTCTGTATAAGATATCCGTTAAACGTAAATGCAAAATGTGAAGTTAAAGAGTGGTGTAACCCATTTTTCTTGTTTTCTTTTACTTATACGATACATTTTACAAATTAGTAAATTATAATTTTTGGTACAACAGGCTGTAAGCCGCATAAAAATTTGTTTAATTCATATATTTTTCTGATATATGATCGAAGACCAATACCACTATTATTAATTTGTAAATCTCTTTCCCCAATCACCACAACATATCATTATTTAATATATGTATCATATAATTATATATGTATAATAGAAAGGTGAAATGCTCGTTCTGGACTGTACGAACCGTTACTTGCAGTTTATTTTTGGACCTGATAGTGACTGGTTTATTTCTGGTTTTTGCACGACAACCTTCTCTTGGAGTAAAGCGATATATGAACGATGGCGTCCATTTTTAGCTTCTTAATAACTCCGTGATTACAATTTGTCCCTTACAATTTGTGTTGCTATGTGGAGTTTGTTTTGAAAGATATTTTTAGGATTTCAATGTGAATTTGAATTTCATATTTTTATATACTGTATGTTACGTTAAAACTAAAAATATGACCAATTTTTATCAGCGGTATATCGGTGAATAATAATGCTGAAGGTGATCTGTAGCTATAGACCTCATGAACAAGCTTGGACGACGAGCTATGGAGAGATCTTCACACGAAGGTGTTTCTCAACGCTACGCAATCGAACTAAAAACGAGAAGATTCGTGGAAGATCTAAAGTGACTGACATAGCCCACAATACAAGCAATCTGAAGTGGTAATAGAAAAGGCACATAGCTCGTAGATCAGATGACTGTTGGGGCTGATAGGTTTTCGAATGAAGATCACGTACAGGTAAGCTCTTAAGTAGTAAGCTGTCTACCCACAATGTGGACTGACGACCTGCTAAAGGTAATTGTACTAAAGCTGTTTTCAGAAGACCCCTTGGGGTCGTATTGTTTTTTACATTTGTATTCTAAGATTTGTCTCTTTTTCTCTCTCGATAACTATCATTCCGTCCTTCCACTTGTCTGTATGCCTAGTCGTGGTTAATTGTTTATTATCTACCCTGTTTTATTACCAAGGCGACCGCGGTGTAGTGGCAGTGCAATGGCTACGTAAGCCGAGTGGCACGGGTTCGATACCACTCACCGGTCTCAATGTATCTTTGATATATGGTTGTCCTGTTTCTATGACACAAGCACTTTAGTAGCTTAGTATAGATATGTATATTTAAAAAAAATAGTCATCAAACATGAATTAATAATCTATCATACTCGAATAGTATTAGTTATACAAAAGCAAATGGGAAAGTATAAGACAAATGAAAGTAAGCGAGCTGACCTTACTCAAACTTAACCCGGTTTCAAAACACCAAATCGAATGTTAATGTATGGAGACCAAATATTGCATTAGTAAGAAGTACATATTTATAATTAAGGCGATCGTGGTGTAGTGGTAAAGCAATGGTCACTCAAACTGAGAGCACGGGTTCAAAACGACCTCCATGTGCTTTTTCGCGTATAGATATTAATAAGGCATAACACTAAATTCGAGTCGCGACATCGAAAAAATCGCGAATGTAACTCTTTTCGGTTTGTATGAATTTCCCTGTATGACATATGGATTGCGTAACGCAGCGCAGACTTTTCAGATATTCATAAACAACACGGTGTTCTAGGATTTTAGGTTCAATGACTCATGGAGCGATAGGACATATTTTTACTTTCGTTATTTAAATGAAATTTTAGTGACCAGTAGCTCGGTAGAGTCACATTCATTACCATTAATTTAGCTAAGTGTAATTTTGGTGAAGAAAAATTGGAATATTTAGGTTATGATATTATTTTGGATGGCCTTATTAAACCTTTATTGTGTAAAGTTCAAGCTATATTAGATTATCCTGAACCTAAGAATGTAACTAGATTACGTAGGTTTATGGGAATGCTTAATTTTTATAGGGTCAAGTCTTCCCAGAAGCTTAGAATACCAATGCGAGTTAAATAATGATTTACATAAGGCAAAGAAGAACAATAAGACCGTCATACATTGGACGCCAGACGCTGAGCAAGCTTTCGAGAAATGCAAGTTGAGCCTGCACAACGCGGCCACACTCGCAGATCCGTTATCAAGCACGTCTTTGTCCATAATGTTCGACGCATCGGATAATTGCGTTTGCACGGTCTAACAGCAATATACAAATAATAAACGAGCACCTGAAAGAAGATGTAGTGACAAGGATTGACAAAGGGATTCTGCGATGGTTTGGGCACATGGAAAGGATGAGTGAAAGTAGATTGACGAAAGCAATTTATAAATCTGATGTGGATGGATGCGTTAAACATGGCAGGCACAGGAGGGTGTTTGCCGACCAAATCGAAGACATCCTCAAGAATGCTGGGTTGCCTAGTGCCCATAACCGTAGAGCTTGTATAAGCAGAATTGTGGATGTGAAGGAAGCGAGGCAGTTATGTCAGGATCGTGGCAAGAGGCGCTCCATTGTCTCTGCCTATCCCCGTGGGAAAGAGGCGTGATAATTTGATTGATTAATTGATAAGCGGGCACCTTTAGGATACTATTCAGTTAAATTGAACGAGACTCATAAAAGTGATTAGCTATATGCCGCAGTATTATATTTTCAGAATTTGTTTGAGGATCGTGAGTTAACCATTTTTACAGACCATAAACCGTTAATTCCTAATTCCGTTTTCCTAATTCTAACAAAGAAACGCCTAGACATACTCGGCAATTAATATTTATCAGTAAGTTCACAACGATTATTCATCATATGAGTGTTGACGATAATAAAATTGCTAACGCTCTGTCTTGCGTTGAAACGGTATGAAATCCGAGCGCGCTCGACTTCGTAGAAAATGTGCCGGCGCAAAATGCTGACGCTAAATTACAGCAATTGAAACAAACAACACACTTGCATTTAATATTTTATTAACCTCCGACTCAAAAAGCCCCTCTCTGTTATAAGTTTGACTTGTCTGTGTATCTGTGTGTCTGTCTATGACATCGTAGCTCCTAAACGAATTACAATGCAGTTTTTTTCGTTTGAAAGCTGAATGTTTCTTAGCTACAATTGATGAAGATCTGATCGTTGGACCGTTATCAAATTGAAGACCTTGAGTATCTGATGATGCAAGATCTATAACTATTGATGATCTACAACTATATCTGATGAGACCATGAGGATGCAAGGGATATAACTATTGAACCATGACTAATGTTGTTTTACTATAAGGCTGGTGATATGACTAAAGTGGTCAAACTGCCTAACAACGAAACAAAACACCTAAATTCACAATACATTTCTTTCACTCATCAGAACTCCAAACATAAACAAATCCGAGTATTAAGTAATTGCAATCGTGTACTTCGCGAGTAAGTCTATGTTTCTATGTGCGATCGTAAAATATCCAAACCGAAACCCAAAACCGTTAAAATTCGCCTCATCTTTTTTACTCCGCTAAGGTATGCTGGGTTAGACAGAAACAAAGCGAATCTCATCAGTTTTTAGTTTTTTAACGTTTTTGTGCGATTTGTGTTTTAGTTCGGCTACATCGGTAGTTCGTTTTTTAATGGTTTTTTAAAATCCGATTTATTAGTTTCGGAAATCGATACAAATCGATTTGTGACTGAAATGACTTTGTGATTGTGATTTGTGAATTTTTAAAAATCAAGTAGCTCGTTAGATTTTTTCTTAGTTTACACAAAATAAATTCTCGAACGCACGCATAAATTTTGTATGGGAAAATATTTTTTTTATGAAAAATAATAAATATAAAAACATTTTCCAATGGACCAAATTGTGAATCTAAAAAATCTAAACCATTCTCGAATCCCCTTGAGCACACACAATTTTTTTTTAACAAAATCGGTTCAGTCGTTTAGGAGGAGTTCAGTTACATACACACGCACACAAGAAATATATATAAAAAGATACATATAAAATTATAATTTATGTTAGTTGAATATATCTAAAATATATTAACATTTGAATGTCAAATGTGTAGTGAATGATAGATCAATCGTCTACCATTTGCATTGTCAACGTTCTACGAGATTCGACCTTGACTTTCGCAAATATTGCCACCAATACATAATACATATGTACTTCCTGTATCACAATAATAAAAATTAGTCAGTCTAGACGAAATAAAATATCTACAATTAAAATGCGTTTGTTTCTTTATGAGAATTAACGTATGACAGCACCTCACCTGATCTCAAGCTGGAGTGCGGTCAATGTATGTGGGCGAATGGGCGTCTGCTACTACAGTTAAATAAATATAAGTAGCAGTCACATCCACTATGCCGGCCTAGTTGGAACCGGCAACTTACAAGCTGATCCCGAAACGCTACCCCGGATCAGCAGACCGAGTACCACTGCCTTTTACAATCAGTCCGGAGCAAATATCTGCTTTTTTTAATTAATAAAAGCTATGAAACAAATATTTGCTCCAACCGTGAATCGAACCAGGGACTTCCCTATAACGGACTGGTGTGCTAACCACCACGCCACGCCTGTCGTCAAATATATTAAAGGTTATATTATAAAACAGCTGCACAGTGATTTTATTTTTATTTTTGGGAAGCAGGTCAGATGCTAAGTCTCAAATTAAAAAAATTAAATAATAATTAGGTTCCAATTTAAAGAATCGTAAGCTTGTTGAACAAGCCTTCAGATAACCTAAAAACAATATCACCCTTGTATCTGTTTTTTCCTAGACGAATATTTTTTACATATATTTATTATATATTGAATTGTGGATGTGAGGGAAGCAAGGGAGTTGTGTAAGGATCGTGGTAAGTGGCGCTCCATTGTCTCTGCCTATCCCTGTGGGAAAAAGGCGTGACAATTTGATTGATTGATTGATATTTATTATAATTTGGGTTTTTCCCCGAATAAAATATTTGCCTACATAATAATGTTTTCTTATAATATGTAAAGATTGAAAATAGGATTTACCAACAAGATAATTCGTGGAATATTAGTTCGATCTATTTCCATTTTAAATATTTTACAGATCCGATTAAAGGACAACGTAGATTTCAATTTAAAAAAAACTTTAACTCATGCTTACTCTAATAACACTATGAAAAAATTATTATAGACATTATCAATAATTTCACGCCTCAATTATCTCTGAGGTAGGCAGAGACAATGAAGCACCATTTTCTACGATCCTAAAACAACTCTCTTGCCTTTCCTTCACATCTACAATACTCTTCAAGCATGCTTTTTGGTTGCATAAAGAATAATTCTTGTAATTTAAAAAATTAAAATGACCTTGTACACACTATATAGGATAAAAAACTAGTATAAAAAAAAAGAAAAAACTCAATTTAATGTTTAAAATATGATTTAGATTGTTAAAAAATACATAATAAATAATTGTGTTTAATTATTTAATTAAACAATACATAACAAAACAGTGACAAAAACACCGACAACAAAATGTTCTGACTCAACAAAGAGCAAGGTCGAACAATTCAGAATTTATTTTTGAACCATATAATTGTTATTAGAACTACCCACGTGGCAATGCAGACTTTGATATCATTAATACAAATTGATACTCACCTAGCTTCGGACAAACATAAGTACACGCACGTATCCAAAGTATAAGACAAGTTTTTTGTAGTATTTTTATCGTAATGTTTATACGCATTATTAAATACCTAAAATTCGTTTTAATTAAAACAATAATAAAAATCAATCACATTGTCACGACTTTTTCCCATGGGGATAGGCAGAGACAATGGAGCGCTACTTGCCACGATCCTGACACAACTCCCTCGCTTCCCTAACATTTATTATATGTATTGTTTATGTATCCATGAGAAATAGAATTGACTCGAGTGAAGCCCGACTTTAAAGTCAATGAATAAGAGGTATGCTGGAGGAACTAGTTGGCTAAGGGAGCGAGAGGGACCTTTGTTGGGCGAGGCCTCTTTCCTCTAGTCTTCCTGTGGGAAGAGATTTTAGAATGGGCTGATTTGAGAATGGCCCTGGGTGGATTTGGTGGTGGTGGAGGTGTGTTTGAGTCGTGTGTCTGTCTGTCATGTGACCGAGTGCAGGCTGCGGCAATCACCCTATTAGTGTGAATCGTCCCTGATGTTAGGAAAGATTCCCTAAAGTCGGTGATAGTGTCAGTCAGAGTCGGTATGTCTAAGTCCCTGTGCAGATCAACGTTCCTGAGGTACCAGGGAGCGTTGGTTGCCCTACGCAGGAACTTTTTTGGTTTAGCTTGTAAGTTGCCGGTTTAAACTAAGGCGGCATAATGAATATGACTAGTACTTGCAGAACCTCGAGGCCCAAAAAAATATGAAAAAAATACAAATAAAACCAGTTTGTTTGTTGATAAGTCTTCTTTCTAAAGTACCTCTCCACCATTGAAGATTGCCACTCAGCTATTTAAACCTCTCCTTCTCCACGTGTAAAATATTATTGCCATAAAACAAATACAATTTGAAAGCCAAAAAGGAAAATTCAACCCAGAAACCTCGACCTAAAATCATAAGTGTTTTTATTATAGAATAATCCCTACAATAATAATTTATAATATAATAATAAAAACAATAATATATTGTATTTTAATATATTATATTTCTATACTAAACTACTAAAGTGCTTGTATCATAGAAACAGAACAACTAAAGTACATATATCAAACTTACATTGTAACCGTTGCACTACCACTACACCACGGTCGCCTTAATAATTTATAATATAATAATAAATTATTATTATTGCTCGAGGAACCGACAACTGATGGGGTAGAAAGGTTCTTGAGTGGAGACTACGAAGCGTTGGTAGGCGACATAGTGAAAATCACGGGTAACCAGTGGATGCAACTGGGATCTTGTCGTTCGGAATGGCGTTCTAAGAGGAAGGCCTATGTTCAGCAGTGGACGTCTTCTGGCTGGTGATGATAATGAATGTAATAAAGTTAAAGTGTTTGCTTGTTTATTTAAACGTGCTAATATTTGGAACAACCAGTCTGTTTCAAAAAATCTTTTTGCATTTTATTTATTTTTATTTATTTAATTGCAACAACAGATTATAAGCTACTTATACTAGAAATTTAGGTTTTACATTTAATAATCATAAACTTATAATCCTATTACAGTTATACACCACCATTAGTAAAAAAACATTATACATTTAAAGATAAAAGCATAATATAAAAGCATAAAATAAAATTAAAAATTAAAACAACTTGAAGAAAATTCTGTAAATAAAGACGCTTATGATGAATCCTTTTAAATCTAGAGGGTCAGGATACTAGACAAATGATAACCAGCAGTCTCCTTACCTCATTTTTAGTTAAATTTAATGTCAGTAAAAATATGTTCTAATTAAGATAAACTTAATGTAAACTTAAATACTTGTTTAACAGGTTTTTAAGCAGAAAATCCTGATTTTGACCATGGCTTATTTACAATTAAAGGTCGCATAAAATTGGTGTAATAATTCAGATGAATAACCAACTAAAATATCACGTAATTTCTGCCAAAGGAATCAATCACCAACGTCCACCATATTGACATTTTTTTTATTGCGACATATGACAACACCTCGACTATTGTTAAGCTGGAGTGCGGTCTGTGAATGGAAGCGACTACTACTACAGGTAAATAAATAAACAGATAAAACCACTTCCGGTACGAATGTATCTTTGATATTGTACTTTAGTTGTCTTGTTTCTATGATACAAGCACTTTAATAGAATAGAAATGTAGAGATAAAAAAGTATAGTTTAGATATCTATACTTAACTGATCTGAGCATAAAACTTTTTCTAAGCTTTATTTATAATATTCTTTGCTATGAATGACTTCTTCAGTAAATAGATCGTAGAGCACGCAAATGAACAGTGATTGAGTTAACATAACGAAGCCATTCAAATCACTTGGCTTCATGAGGATTGCAAAACAACACACTAGCGAGGAAGAAAAAATGAGGCAGATATTTGCTCCGGTCTTTATTTATTGTGACTCGACATATGACAGCACCCCGCTTGATGTTGATGGTGGTCACTGCTACTACAATTGAAGTAGTAAGTAGCAGTCACATTCACTATGGCCGGCCTAGTTGGAACCGGCAACTTACAAGCTGATCCCTAAACGCGACTAAATCACTCCACGGTCTGTTGTAAATGGTAAGTGGTGGTACTACCCCGGATTGGCAGACTGGGTGCCACTGCCTACCACTCTTTGATAACCAGACCCGAAGCAAATATCTACTTCTTTTTTTTATGATTGATTGATATAAAAGATGAAACCTCGTAGTCGCTATAGCAACAAACTCACGAAGGCAATTCTAATTTATATAAAATGACCGTTATAAAAAAATATAAGCTCTAAAGCTCTGAGTCATTTGAGATTCCATATAAAAAACTATATAGTATCAAAGTCCAGTTTTAAAGATCGCAGCTGCGTGGATTGCGGATATTTTTATAATAATATGCATATTGCATAGTAAAATAAAGATAATTTATTAGTTTTATAATGCTTACTACATACTTCAATACTAAGAATTGTGGATGTAAGGGAAACGAGGGAGTTGTGTCAGAATCTCGGCAGGTGGCGCTCCATTGGCGTGATATTTTTTTTTTAATTTCTATACTTAGCTAAGCACTTTTAGTATCATAGAAACAGGACAACCAAAGTACATATATCAAAAATACATTACCGGCAGGTGGTCTCGAACTCGTGCTCCCGTTTTGCGCAACCATCGCACTGCCACTACACCACGGTCGCCTAATTGATTGATTGATTATATTATAGATTAAACAATCAAATTGTCACGCCACAATTGTGACAGAAAGTTGTACGGTTGTACGAAAGTTACAACACCCCCTATAAGCTAGGATGTGACGGAAGCCCTCTATAGATTTCTTCACATCCACAATTCTCTGCATAGATGTTCATAAAGTTAGAGTTACAGGTTAGTAGTAGTAGTACCACCACTTACAAGTATACAGACCGTGAAGTGATTTGGTCACGTTTCGGGATCAGCTTGTAAATTGCCGGTTCCATCTAGATCGGCACAGTGGATGTGATTGCTACTTACAGTTATTGAATTGTAGTAGCAGTGACATTCATTCATGGACCACACTTCGGCTTAACATCAAGCGGGGTGCTGTCATATGTCGAGTCACAATAAATATATATTTTTAATTTTATTTCATTACTTTTAAATATTCTTTAAAATATATAGTTTTTTATTAATTATGTTGGAAGACATTTCGAATCCTCGTTATTCTGAAGGTTGTATGTGAACGACCTTGGGGTGAAGTAAATGGTTTTAGTTTTTTTTTATGCTTTAAAATATGCACGGTTGGTACATATGCAGAACACAGGTGTGTTTTTTCTGGTTCTTTAAATATATGTATTCAAAGAACCAGTTTAATCTCAGAATTTAAAAATCTGAGAAACGGAGAGACTGAGGTGTTGGTCGTCCTATTGGTCGATGCTGTTATTGTTTCCAAAACTACCCTGTTTGATGTTTTGATTTTGTTTTTCTGTTCCCGGTTTAATTCAAACGTGACCACGATGGCTGCAAAGCTCTCGAAACGTCGGAATAATAAAATAAAATTGTAAAATCAAAACCAAAATAAACGTGATAGTAAGCCGCATAAAATTTATTTAATTCATTATTACAGATTTTAATAATAAGCAAAAAAATCACAACACCACTTGCCAATTCTTTATACATAATTAATGTAAACAAACAGACAGACAAACTAACAGCTTACGATAATATTAACAAATAAAACTACAAGTTTAACGGCTTCTTATAAAATAAACAACTTTGAAGAACGTTCCAAGTAAACTTACAATTAACAAATTAAATAAAAAATACTAAGCTACTAAAGTGCCTTGTATCATAGAAACAGGACAACCAAAGTAACATATAACAAAGATACATTGGTACCGGTGAGTGGTTTTGATCCCGTGCCACTCGGCTTACGCAGCCATTGCACTGCCACTACACCACGGTCGCTTTAAATATATGCGTTTATCATCATTATTAATTATCAAGCTTAAATTTCTAAAGGGATAGACAGTTTTTTTTTATATTGTGACTCGACATATGATAGCACCCCGCTTGATGTTAAGCCGAAGTGTGGTCCATGAATGAATGCCACTGATACTACAATTCAATAACTGTAAGTAGCAATCACATCCACTATGCCGGCCTAGATGGAACCGGCAACTTACAAGCTGATCTCGAAACGTGACCAAATCACTTCACGGTCTGTATACTTGTAAGTGGTGGTACTACCCCGGATCGGCAGATTGGGTACCACTGCCTACCACTCTTAATGTGCTACTCTTAAGTGACAACGGAGTGTATCAATCCACAATTGGCATGTGCATAGATTTATTTATTTATTTTGTTTCTAATATGTATTTTACTTTTATTTTATTTTTGTCAATCCTCTTGTGTTCACCATTAACTTCCGTTCCACTTTAATTTACCATTTCCACATCATCGATTCATTTAAGCTATACCTTTCTTAACTTTTTTACATGGCTTGTGAGAGAGCTTGTATGAAGAGCATTTTGTATGTTAAGGAAGCAAGAGAGTGTTTACAGGATCATGGCAAGTGGCGCTCTATTGTCTCTGTCTACAATTTAATTGATTGTTTGATAAATTTTATTATAATAATACATTATGCAGTTTTACATATTCTATGAATAGTAATCAATGACGTCAAGATAATTGTTTTAAAATACGATATCACACACAAATTATAATCAACATAAACAATAAAACAAACAATGTGGTAATTCACAGAAATATGTATTTTATTTATATAAAGAATAGTCTAATTGGCAAAATATTTCCATGACACCAAAAGAGGCTTGTTACCATTTGTTGCTATGTGAAATAATTTGCTGTAGTTAGGAGTGGTAGACAGACCGTTGATGGTCGTTTGCCCAGTAGTACAACCACTTTAAAGGTGTGATTCCGCCGGCGACTGCAGACCGCAGACTACTTGTTTTTATGAGATTAATTCCGTGCAAGGCGACACTGGTCTGCAGACCGCAGGCTACTACTGCAGACCGGACTACTTGTTTGTATGAATCTGTATGGCGCGGCCGCAAACTGCTGGGTCCATTGATGAACCGCACTCCAGCCGAACATCAGGCGGGGTGCTGTCATATGTCGAGTCACAATAGTGCAATGGTTACGCAAACGTTTGCGCAAATCTTTGATATTTTGGTTGTCCTGTTTCTATGATACAATCACTTTAGTAGCTTAGTATAGAAATTTATATATTATATTATATTATATTATATTATATTATATTATATTATATTATATTATATTATATTATATTATATTATATTATATTATATTATATTATATTATATTATATTATATTATATTATATTATATTATATTATATTATATTATATTATATTATATAAACATAAGCCTCTTACAGGAAGTGTGATACTTTAAACTTGAACAAAGCAAACTTATACAGCTTTTCCTTCGTGACTTTGTTGCCATGGCAACTAAATACAAACAATGCTATTCAGAATGTTTTACTGCGACACTCTTTGATTCTCTTTCACACGTACACGCAATAAATAAACGCATTTCAAGATTGTTTTTTTAAACATTTCTATATATATTTGCTTCGGTGCTACTCACAGTTATTGAATTGTAGTAGCAGTGATACCCATTCATGAACCACAATTCAGCTTAACATCAAGCGGGGTGCTGTCATATGTCGAGTCACAATATATAATAAATAAAATAAAAAAGTGATTATAAGTAAAATGAGGTGGATACGTTATATACATCAGTTTTAGAGTTCGCAAATGGCACTAGTTTGAACGGTCAACCACGACAAAGTGAAAGACGGAATGATAGTTATTGAGAGCGAAAAAGAGACAAATATATTATGTTGCTCTGCATGCGCGACAACGAGTTCAGAGTTGCTTAGTAGCATAGTTATAACGTGCCTCTTTCGAAACGCATATAACATAATATCTAAGTACCGCTTTTCTTGTTAAAATATGAATACCCCAAATACCCAATGCTCTAAATAATTACTCCTGTCGTCGATGCGATTCATCACAGATAACAAACGAGACGAGCATTACTGCAGATGTGGTTTTACAAATGGTTTTAAACCGGGGATCGTTAGTTTGGGGGACCATTTAACTACCACTAGACCACGATCTCTTTGCCATGATCGAAAGCTTTGCAGCCATTGTGGTCTGCAAGCTCGCGATAGTAAGCGTCTCTCCGTGACCACGATGGCAAAGCTCGGAATAAGCTCGGAAACGTCGGAATAAATAGTGTACAATCGTCAAACAAAAATAAACGCTATAGTTAGCCGCATGAAATTTGTTTAATTCATTTTTTTTATTATGACACGACATTTGGCCTCGACCCGCCTGATAATGAGCAAGAGGAGGTCCAAGAGTGACGACGACTGAAAAAAACAAGTCAGTTCACGGCTGCCTCAGTCGCCGCCACTATGCCGGCCAATCAAGCATCGCTTGAAGGTTCCAGGGCTATAGGATGGAGAGAACACATGAGCTGGCAAAATAAAAATTAATGTTTGCGCTAAATCTAAGAAAATTCTATATGTATTGTGATTAAAATACATAAAAGGAGATTGTCGAAAGAGATTTATAAATTAAAAGAGAATAAAAAAATAGGATCGACGGTGCCTATAAATGAGGCATAATCGACACCTCTTGCTTACGATCAGTCAAGTCGAGAGGTAAGATGTCGAGTAACAATAAAAAAACGTGACAACTTGATGTTATTTGATTATGATGGACAGATCGTGGTGATGTCATATTGAGAAAATAACGTCGTCTACAAAAATATTTACCACGTCTCTATGAGTAATTTTACCTTAATAAATAATTTCGGCACGCGTAGCACATTGATTAGTACACCATTACGTTACGCGTAAAGTTCCGAGCTCGATTTGCATTCGGAGCCAGGGCCGTCTTTAATCTATTGGAGGCCTAGCCTAGCCCACCTAGCACCGCAATCCAAGAAGCAAGAGAAAGTCTTGCAGAGAATATCTTTCAAACTCATTTTAAATCACTTACTAGAACAGTGTATCAAAAAAGATATTTAAACATTCTGTAAAACTTTACACAAAACAACGTTGAATACTTTAATACATATTTTTTTAAACATTTTGATGTGCCGGCCTAATAAGTTATTTAAAATGAGTTACAATAATATTCCTTGCAGTTCTTTATCTTGCTTTTTGGATTGCCGTGCTAGGTGGGCTGGGCACATTAGAATAATGGGGCCCCTGTGAGATTGACAGAGCACTATTTTGTTAAATAAGACAAACAAAGTAGATAAGCAAAGTTCTGCATTTAATATAATTTCTTTACTGTTAATCATCTGTGTTGATTGAAGAGGAGAACCTTAATAAAAGTAGGTATGTAGGTATTTTACAATATAATATTAGGCAATGTGGAAGGAACTAGAACTAGGGGCTATCAATCGCGGGGCCCTGACATGTGCCCAGAGTGCCCACTTGCTAGTCGGAGCAAAGATTTGTTTCTTAGCTTTTATTTGTAATTATTAGATTAAATATTTCAAATATTTCTGAATTTAAAAAAAGAGGCAGATATTTGCTTGGTAGGCAACAAGAGTGGTTTGACAGCTAGCAATCAATAATTGCGAAGCAACTACTCTCGGGCAACTTAGTAATATAGAAACTTGGCGACGAACGGTTTAGCGATTGATTTGTTGCGCGTAAAGTCCCGGGTTGAATCCCCGGTCGGAGCAAATATTTGTTTCATGGCTTTTATTTGTAATATTTAATATTATTAAATATTGCAAATATTGTAATATTTAATATTATTAAATATTGCAAATATTTGTTAATAAAAAAAAAGAGATGGATATTTGCTTCGGGTCTGGTTATCAAAGAGTGGTAGGCGGTGGTACCCAGTCTGCCGATCCGGGGTAGTACCACCACTTACAAGTATACAGACCGTAAAGTGATTTGGTGACGTTTCGGGATCAGTTTGTAAGTTGCCGGTTACATCTAGGCCGGCATAGCGGATGTGATTGCTACTCACAGTTATTAAATTGTAGTAGTAATGACATTCAATCATGGACCACACTTCGGCTTAACATCAAGCGGGGTGCTGTCATATGTCGAGTCATATGACAATAAAAAAACTGAAATACTATAGTCGAATGATACGAATGTTATGTGGTGGTAGTTTAATGGTCACGCCAAACAATACTACTTGCCGATACCAACGTATCTTTGATTGGTCGTCTTATTTCTATGATACAAGCAAGCACTCTTAGTAGCTCAGTATAGAAACGTAAAAAGCTATTGTAATTTACATGTTTTATGACTTCTGTGGGAAAGGGTAATTTTGGTAAAGTAGTATAATTTTGATGTCAATTGGAACAAAAGTGAGTTAATGGTACTAGCAACGTTTTATTCGTAATTCGTGAGACCGAACTTAACTATGAGAAAGTTAATGAGACCCAGATATCGTGCCATAAAAATATAACGAAGTATACTAATATCATTATCCTGAATTTAGGATATGTTTAGAATTATAATTTAGGATTAGTCTAGTCTGTGATTTTTAGAAGCTAACTTCAGGAGTGCTAGATTTTTAAAATTGTAACTCGACAAAGCAGCACCCCGCTTAATGTTAAGCTGGAGTGCGGTCAATGAATGGTGGTGACTAACTTTTTTTATATTTGTAATTTTATAATTATATTTATTATATTACAAATAAAAGCTAAAAACTAATAATTGCTCCGAACGGGAATCGAACTCGGGACTTAACGGTTGTGCTAACTATTAGTAGACTCTTTAGTAGACCAATCTCATTCTTCGCATCCTCGTTCACATCATCATCACCTCAAACACAAACAACCTCAACGTTAAACAACCTCATTTTCACCCTCATTTATGAAACATAGTTTCATTTTCATATTCTTTTTACTTGAGAATATTTTAACATTGAACAAAAATTATTACTTTAACACCACACAGTTAAATACTAAGAAGCCATAAACGAAAGAATAATAACAAATGCCGTGTTTGCCTCTAATTGGCAAACATAACCTAAATGTTTCTTCAATGTTACTCGTATGATTTCTCGGTATGTATCGCTGATAGTATACTTGCCTTTATTTACATATTTATTTATGTAAATACGAATATCCAGTGGCGGATTTACGGGCAGCAATTTTTTGGTTTTTTATTGTGACAAATGACAGCATCTCGCCTGATGTTAAACTAGAGTGTGGACATGAATTAAAGTAACTACTACTACAGTTAAATAGCTGTAATAGCAGCCACACCCACTATGCCGGCCTAGTTGGAACCGACAACTTTCAAGCTGATCCCGAAACGCAATCAAGTCACTTCACGATCTGTATACTTGTAAGTAGTGGACCACCACTTAGAGCCTCTAAGTGCTGATTCGGGATCCGGGGTAGCATGTAGCATTGGTAGTCTGAGCACTACTGCCTACCTATATGCAATGTTTAGGAGCGGCAATTTAGTGGTCAAATCCCTCAAATATTTCTTTTATGTGAATTTTTTTACATGTATGTGCCTATTTATATGTTATTAGGTCCACATAAGCAATTGAACATGTAATATGTTTCACTAATTAGAACATTTTTCTGATTGTATAATCAGATTCTGGATTATAGAAAAGTCAATCTTCGTTCTTTTGATAAGAGAATTTGCAAAACGTTTATCAAAGCAGTTGATAAACGTTTTATATAGCAGTTAAATACTACGTACATTTGGTAAATGTCATTAAGTCATTAAATGGCATTTTTTTTTATATGGCGGAAAATATTTCAATCCGCACGTATCTATAGATACCCTATTATAATACCTAGTTTCTTCTAGAAATTTCAATAACATTAATAATATAAAATCATTTCGAAAGGCACAGTGCAGTCTGGAGACAGGAGAACTGGCAATCATTTCTGCCAATGTACTAGCATCGCTATACAAAGAGAAAATGTTGCCTGTCTTCTTGGGATTGGGACTGTCTCTGATGGCAGTGGGACGTCTCTAGAGGATATTTCTTGTTAATAGTTTTGTTGGCATTTGAGTTTTTGGTCAACTAAAATATACGATAATCTGACAACACTGTCGGTATGATGGCAACTCTGAAGCGGACAACGATAGAGAACGCATTGATTGCGTGGAAGTCGGGGCGAAAAGAGGGTTGTTAGCGAAGAATAAATAAATACAAGGACAGATTGCATTAAATAGGATTATTTAGAGGTGTTAATAAGAAAGGATTGTTACACGAAACTGTATATTATGTTTACTGTGTTTGCAGATTATAAATTAATTGTGAATCCAGTTGTTTAATTAATATAACCAAATCATGACCTGTAATATAAAAGTATGCCGTGAGATGCTGATGTTTCTAATTACTGACTCCACATTACACTGAGAGAAAACTGACGCCTATAGTTTAATAATAATTAAAAAGTCACATACCTTAACATCAATAAGTCTAACATTAAAAGCGGATGCATTTCTGGATGTTAGCTTCAATTGGCATGTTTTGTTTGGTGATGTTGACGGCTGCACCAACGCCAGTGCCAGCGCTGTCCCCGAACTCATGCCAACACCTATTTGCACTTCTTTGGTCCGACCACATAGTAGACTAGAACTTAATACTGTAACAATGGAAAATAATAACATTAATGTAAACAATAATAAAATCTTGACCGTGACGACGATGGCTGCAAAGCTCTCCAAACGTCGTCGAAATAATAGAAAATTAGAAACAGAAATAAACGCGATAGTAATTCATCAAAGATTAATTCATTATTCAATGTTCGCGCAAAACCTAAGAAAATCCCTAATAACGAAATCAATTTATTCTCGCCTCAAATCACTCAAAAATAGGCAGACACAATGGATCGTCATTTTACACGATCCTCGCATAGTAGTTTCCTAGATTTTGCGCGAATATTAATTAAAAAATTAAACACATTTTATGCGGCTTACTATCGCGTTTATTTTTTGATAATGATTGTACAATCTTTTATTACAACGTTTCGAGAACATTGCAGCTATCATAAAGAGACCACGATGGCTCTTCCTTTACATGCACTGCACAATATTTTAAATTTTCTAACGTTACTTTATAATTTGAATTGTGAATGTGAAGGAAGCGAGGGAGTTATGTCAGGATCGTGGCAAGTGGCGCTCCATTGTCTTTGTCTATCCCTGTGGGAGGAAGGCGTGACAATTTTTTTAATCTTTATTTTTTATAAGTTTAATTAATAATCAATGTTTAAAACTGTTTTTCTGGTGACGCAATATCTGACCTCAACTTGCCTGATGTCAATCAAGGGGAGGGTCAAGTGCGCCGATGACTGATATTACGGTTACCTCAGTCGTTGTCACTATGCCATCCAAATGTATAGGTAATAAATATGCTTAATATATGGTGCAATTCTACTTTACGACTAATCCAATTCATCCAACAATGAATGAATAACGAACCGATAAGAAAATGTGCGATCAGAAATGCAAATTGAATAAACAAATAATAAATCCTTATTATGCTTTATGAGTCATGTTTTCTTATGTAAAGGACTTTAAACCTAAACGAGTATGCATATGAATAACTTAAAAAACTATTATCGTATAACAAAATGGACGACCTGCGTTGCGCATTGGTTTAACATCAAAAACTCGAGTCCGCTACGCGTAAGTCACGGGTTCGATTCACGGTCGAAACAAAGATTAGTTTAATAGAATTTATTTGGAATGTATAATAAGAACATTACATACCATTATATTATTTACGTATTAATATAGAAAGAAAGATGATTTAATAAACTAACGCTGTAGAAATGCGGTCGTTAAGGAGTGTATGTGGAGTGATGATACCGGATAGAATAAGGAATAGCAAAAGATGTAGTGACAAGGATTGACAAAGGAGTGCTTCGATGGTTTGGGCACTTGGAAAGGATGAGTGAAAGTAGATTGACGAAAAGAATTTATAAATCTCATGTGAATGTATACGTTAAACAAGGCAGGCCCAGGAGGTTGTTCGCCGACCAAATCGGACACATCCTCAAGAAAGCTAGGTTGCCTAATGCCCATAAACATAGAGCTTGTATTAAGAGAATTGTGTATGTGAGAATTGTCTCTGCCTATCCCTGTAGGAAAAAGGCTTGACCATTTGATTGATTGATGATTTAATAAATGAGGGATATATTTGCTTCGGTTCTTGGTGTTAAAAAGTGGCGGGCTGGCAGTTGGCGATGACATGGCTCGAAGAACCGACAATTGATGGGGAAGAAAAGTTCCGAACCACGAACCGGAACTGGAAACCGAAAAATGTCATCCAACATATTAGTAAGTAGTAATAAGAGTCACGAATAACCGTTGGATGCAACTGGCATCTTGTCGTTCGAAATGGCGTTCTAAGAAGGAGGCCTATGTTCAGCCGTGGACGTCTTCTGGCTGATGATGATGACGACTGTTATTTGCTATGCGATATGGGGTAGCACCAACGCTTTCAAGTATATAAAACGTAAAGTGACATAGTCGCATTTCGGGATCAGCTTAAAAGTTACCGATTAGAACTAGGACGCACTCCAGCCTAACATAAGACAATAATGAGTGAGGTTATGTGTCGAGTCACAATAAAAAAGTTTTCTTATAAATCCGTACCTCGATTTCTTTTGTTGTAGCTCGTCAAATAACAGCACCTTGCCTGATGTTAGGCTGGAGTGCGATCCATTAATGGAGGAGACTGCTACTACAATTAAATACTACTGCAAGTAGTGGTCGTATCCTCAAATAAATAGTTACCATATTAGTTTAATTTAAAGTATCGGTAAAATGTAGAAAGTGCGATATAAAAACGGCATTTTTCATTTAATGGCAAATAAAAAATGAGGTCAGTGTAATGAAGTTAAAATAGGCTGTGTAGATTCAAAACACAGTAAAAATAATTAAGTATTTTTTGATTTTATGCACGGACATTGTTCACAGCGTGGTTGCATATTTTTTTTATATTTACATATCTATACTAAGCTACTAAAGTGCTTGTATCATAGAAACAGGACAATCAAAACCAAAAATACATTGGTACCAGTGGGTGGTCTCGAACTCGTGCTCTTTGGTTTGCGTAACCATTGCACTGCCACTACACCACGGTCGCCTTGATGATCCATAATTTATGGATAGTACCTAATGGTCACGCCTTTTTCCCACAGGGATAGGC
This sequence comes from Tinea trinotella, assembly GCA_905220615.1. Lineage (NCBI taxonomy): Eukaryota > Metazoa > Arthropoda > Insecta > Lepidoptera > Tineidae > Tinea > Tinea trinotella. The sequence goes on from HG992312.1 coordinate 13,093,505, forward strand.
AGAGACAATGGAGCGCCACTTGCCACGAACCTGACATAACTTCCTCGCTTGGTTTAAATAACCCATGACTTTTGCTATGAAAGCTCGAAAAACCGACAACCGATGGAGAAGAAAGGTTCTAGAGTGAAGGTTTAGTTCTCACAAGAGTCGAGACGAGCGGCCATGATCCAACCATAGGTAATGTATTTTAAATCTATACAGCATAGAGTGCAGACAGCCGTTACGCGACATAACAAGTTAAATAACTTGCATAATCTGTAAAACATCCTATAATGAGGTAACGAAGCATTCAAAATCAATTAATATTGACGACAGGCGTGGACGAACGGTTTAGCGACTGGTTTGTTGCGCGCAAAGTCCCGGGTTCGATCCCCGGTCGGAGCAAATATTTGTTTCATAGCTTTTATTTGTAATATTTAATAGTATTAAATTTGCAAATATTTGTTAATGAAAATAAAAGAGATGGATATTTGCTTCGGGTCTGGTTATCAAAGAGTGGTAGGCAGTGGTACCCAGTCTGCCGATCCGGGGTAGTACCACCACTTACAAGTATACAGACCGTGAAGTGATTTGATCACGTTTCGGGATCAGCTTGTAAGTTGCCGGTTCCATCTAAGCCGGCATAGTGGATGTGATTGCTACTCACAGTTATTGAATTGTAGTAGCAGTGACATCCATTCATGGACCACACTTTGGCTTAACATCAAGCGGGGTGCTGTCATATGTCGAGTCACAATAAAAAAATAACAAATTTTGCATAAAACAGTATAGCTGCTAAATATACTATTAGAAACAGCACCCCACCTCATAAGAAGTGCGGTCCATGAATGTAGGCGACTGCTACTATAGTGAAATAACGGCAAATAGCAATCGCAACTTCTATGCCGACCTAAGTGAAATCTTTTTATTTAACTTTGTTTTCATGAGTTGGGTGGTGCCGTAAATTATGTTACAGACGTACCAGCAGCAGTGCCGGATTTAAGCATAGGTAACACAGGCCTATGGGCCGCCACCACACCACAAAAAAAATATCGCTTTATTTAATTTTTATAAGGCTCAATAGAAACAAAAAAATACTGAATTTTTTTACAAATAGACGAAAAACTTATTATTTCCTTTAAGCGGGAAAAGTTAACATTTAAAAACGGTTAACCACGAACGATTTAAGGGCCTCCACCACGTGCTCTGCCTATGGGCCGTCCAAGTCTAAATCCAGCGCCGACCAGCAGGTCTTTTTTTGTACCACCAAACCACGGCCGTCGTATAAAAATCTTAATATTAGCGTATTAAATATTTCTATAGATATTATTTTAGTGTAAGGGGTATTCACGTGTTCTAAAATAATACGTGAGATATTCTTGACTGGGAAAATCCCACTTTAGAGTTTCTAAGTAAATGGTATACGAGTGTAATTATGTATCTATTTCAGTGTTGAAGGTTCTATAAAGGGTAGACTTAAATTTCTAATATTAAATTTAATTGGCCCTTACAAAAAAAAGGCGACCGTGGTGTAGTGGCAGTGCAATAGTTACACAAACCGAAGAGCACGAGTTTGAGATCGCCCACCGGTACCAATGTATCTTTGATATATGTACTTTGGTTGTCCTGTTTCTATGATACAAGCACTTTAGTAGCTTAGTTTAGAAATGTATCATAAAAAATAAAAAAAATCTCTTTATATGACTACTTTTATCTATACTAATATTAAGAATTAAACAAATTTTATGCAGCTTCCTATCGCGTTTATTTTGGTTTTGATTTCCTTTTTTATTATTCCGACGTTTCGTGATCGATTCTAGGTCGATTTGTTCAAAGATTTGTTCAATAGCTTTAAAAAATGGTAGCCAGTGGTGCCCAGTTCGTTGATGCACAGACCGTGAAGCGACTTAGTCGCGTTTCAGGATCAGTTTGTAGTAGCCAAACTGATCCTGCCGGTTCCAAAAAGCACGGCACAGTGGATGTGACTGCTACCTACAGTTATTTAACTATATGTTGTTCTCATAAAACAGGTGCGGTGCGGTCATAAATAAATGCTGTGTCACAATAAAATGAGTTTTCTCACTTATGTTATGCTATTGCAGTTTTTTAATTCAGAAAATAGTTTCATATGGCGCTTAGAACATAACGTTTAGTTTATGCAAAAATAACAACAATGCTTCTCTTATGAAACAATGCACCATTTGAAGGATGTGCAATAAACGAAACGCTATTTCGGAATACTAAACAGTGTGCAACCTAATTATATACATTGTTGTAATTTAATTATATTCAGTTATTTGCTAATTATGCCGACACCTTAAATAAGAAACCATAAATGAGTTAATATATGGTATTCTGTTATTTAAAAAGTTAACGCACAATAGTTAGAAACTAGGCTTAACACCAAAGGAAATCCCTACCAGTCAAACTTTTAAAATGTTGACCCGAAGAAGTACATGATAGGTTGATATAATAGAAGTAGTACATATAGAAATTTTATTAATTAATTCATACATACGGGTATATACAATTAATATATAGACACATAAATACATACATAGCATAATGATATAATATAGACAGGGTATTATATCATTAAGATATCAAATACACAATTTATATCAATCAATTAATTAAATTGTCACGGCCTTTTTCCACAGGGAGAGGCAGAGACACAGAAGCGCCTCTTGCACCTCGCCTCTCTCTTCATATAGCTCTAGGTTATGGGCACTAAGCCACCCAGCTTTCTTAAGAATGTCTCCGATTTGGTCGGAAAGGCAGGCAAGAGGGTGTTTTCCAACAAAAATTCATATCACATATAAAATATACCTATAATAAAGTGTACATCATTTACACTTTATTACAGGTACACAAAATTATCTATATAAAGGTCTTGATTAGTTTGTAGAATGACTACAAGCCAATGATGACCTGGCTGGGCATGATCATTACCACGTAGTGAAACACGTGGATCACTTTATAATTAATTATGTTATTTATCGACAAATAAACAACACATTGTAAAGGCATGATGATAGAATGATTCAATGATCATTATGATGTAGCGCATGGTGTATTTTTTGTCAGAATTTGTATTCCATTGCGGACATTGTGGATAAGATAAGGCAACTTACAAGCTGATCCCGAAACGTGACCAAATCACTTCACGGTCTGTATACTTGTAAGTGGTGGTACTACCCCGGATCAGCAGACTGCCTACCACTCTTTGATAATCAGACCCGAAGCAAATATCCATCTCTTTTTTTTATTAACAAATATTTTATATTATTAGATATTACAAATAAAATCTATGAAACAAATATTTGCTCCGACCGGGGATCGATCGATCGTAAACCGTTCGTCCACACCTGTCGTCAAATTAAAACAAATTGAAATTAAATTGGAATTGAAACGAAAAATGGAATGGGACTGTGTTGTAGTGCAATTGGTCACGTAAACCGAGAGTTCTCGGTTCAAAACCACTTGCCTATATCAATATTCTGATATCCCCCTTGATATATTTCTGTTTAGCTAGGTTAGGTTGCCTAGTGCCCATAACTATAGAGCTTGTATGAAAAGAATTGAGGATGTGAGGGAAGCGAGGGAGTTGTGGCAATCGACGCTCCATTGTCTCTGCTTATGCCTGTGGGGAATAGGCGTGACAATTTGATTTAATTTGATATTTCTATTGTCTCAATATTGTATTGAGTGCTAGTATTGCACTACCACTACAGCACAGTCCTTTTAACGAATAATATAATAAGAATAATCTTTGATATATGTACTTTGGTTGTCCTGTTTCTATGATACAAGCACTTTGGTAGCTTAGTATAGAAATATGAATAAATAAAAAAATACGATAATCTAATATGCATAAAATTCATTTAACCTTATCTTGTATTTATTTTAGAAATTAGTGAAAGTTAAATTACAGAGTTAACATCCTTTTAAAAGACAAGATTTTTGCGTCGAATTCGTGTCAAGGACGAATGAACGATACTATTTTCCTGCATGTATGCATTATGAAACTTTGTACACATATTTTTGGAGGCACTAAAAGTAACACAGGATACTTTTAATTTAAAAAAAAAAGTACATTTTCAATTTACTATAGTTTCAGCTGTTTGGAATTTGTCTATATTTATTTTTATTTCCGTCTGTCATTTTCATTTTTTGTATTTATAACTTGATGAGAGTTATAAATACAAAAAAAGGATATACGACTGAATTGAGAAGCTCCTCCTTTTGTATGACTGTGTTATAAACCAAATTTAACACGGGTGAAACCGCGGGCACAGCTTGTGTAATAAACTCATTAATGCATTGTGTGCCTTTCTCCAGTAACTTCATTCAATTAAGGACAACCCACGAGCCGCATTGGCAAACACACCTGCGGGGTTAGGATGGGCAAGTTAAAACGATAATCGTCTCGATAAATTGGCAAAATAATAAAAGTTAGGCTAAATCCACCAAAATGAGACTATTGATTATAATGATCAAACGTGTCGTCGCACAGACGATATTCGTCACAACGATTAATAATCTCGTTTTGTTGAATTTAGCCTAACTTTTATTATTTTGACAATCGCCGACGAGATACGATAATCGTTTTAACTTGGCCAACCTAATCCCGCTGGTCTGTGGGCTCCCAGGCTACATCTGTAGTTGGAGCCACATTTTATATTATGTATTCTGTATATTTATTTATTATAATTCTACAATTAATAAATAGCTGCAAATTATTTTATATAACTTTGTATTAAGTCACAAGTAGAATAACTTTTATATATTGTTTTATTGTGACGACATATGACAGCACCCAGCTTGATGTTAAGCTGGAGTGTGGTCCATGAATGGATGTTACTGCTACTACAGTTCAATAACTGTAAGTGGCAGTCACATCTACTATGCCGACCTAGTTGGCAACTTACAAGCTGATCCCGAAGCGCGACTAAATCACTTCACGGTCTGTATTCTTGTAAGTGGTGTTACTACCCCGGATCGGCAGACTGGGTACCCCTGCCTACCACTCTTTGATACCCAGATTGGTGTTTAAATATCAACGGATTAAAGATCTTATAACAAGAATTTAATTATAATAAAATACACATGCTAAAAAATAATATTAAGGTTTACTAGGTAGGTCGCACAGGGAGTGTCGCACGCAATGATTTTTACAAAGATAACCTTAATAACTTAACCTATAGATTCTACCATAGTCCTGAGGACTGAGGCAGCCTTTTTGTTTCAGTAATTTCCAGTCGTTGACGCTGGCTTACCAAAACATGTCAAAAAACATGTCAAGGAATCTTTTTTGTTATTACCTACATCCTCTGAAGAGTGTTATTCTAGAATGCCCTATAAAGAAACCAATACAAATAGATGGACTTGGGATCTATAGATAAACAAAGGGCTCGTAAGAATAGCATCCGCGGACACAAAACCGAAAGAACGCGTGGTCAGTAGTTCAATGGGTGACTGCCTTTTTTTAAACGAAAATAGCTGAATATTCTTTTATTTAATACAGACATTTCAACGTGGGTAAGACACTCACCGTGAGGCGGAGAATCTATCAGAAGTTAAGTGAAGCCCGACTTTAGAGACAATGAATGTGCGTTGTATTGGAGAGTACTATTTACCTTAGGGAGGGAGAGGGACGTCGCAAGTTCCCTTCCTACGGGTCTTTATATGGAAGTATATCTCGAAGTGGTGGAGAGTTGTTCTTTCTTTCTCTGCAGTCGTTTTCTTAATATTTAGGACGTTCTGCCTAATTTAAGCAAGCACAAGCAGCCTTTCTGTGCTCTGCAAGCATACTATGGACATACATCGGGATTGAGACAAACGAGAAATGCGTTTCGCCTTTTACGGTTAAGGATATAATATAACCTATTTTGTAATGGAAATAAAAACAATAACATATCTGTTGTTATAATAATAAAAAAACTGCATTTAATAACCTAACAATCGTCAATTATTTTTAATTACCTAGGCGCAAGGCGAAGGTTAGGTCTCAGCTCAATTCAAATGTTATTGTTGCCTTTATTACAATGCATAATGGGTTAAAATTGCTTGCTACTAATACACTAGTTAAGACAGTTCCTTATCTAATCTACCATCGGCATATTGACAATTAATTGTGCATTTAATTCATATTATCAGCAGTGGAAAATTGAAATCGGTTAAGATGTCTGCTTGTCTAATTCATTAGGACAAACAGACATCTTTGCCGATCCGAGGTAGTAACAATTTTCAAGTGGTACTGTGACCACGATGGCTGCAAAGTCAAAGGTCTCGACACATCGGAATAATAAAATAATAATAACCAAAATAAACGCGATAGTAAGTCGCATAAAATTTGTTTAATTCATTTCTAAATGTTCGCGCAAAATCTAAGAAAGTACTATATTCCCGTGAAGTGAAAAAAGTGAAAAACATCGCATTCTCACAAAGCATAAGACCAATTTTAGACCTTACTTTGCTTATCATAGGATAGATCGAGGTATAATGTCGAATCTCAATTTGAAAAGTCTCTTACGTGATAAGTGACCAATCCTTAAATATTATTATTACGAAGTATATGCAACGTAAGTCAATTCATACAATTGACCCTTTGACAGAATATGACCTAATTTGTCACGCAATAATTCCTAAAGAAAATAATCAACTTTAAGCCGTGTTCCGTTGCAAGAGAGATGAATTTAATTTAATTGAATGTATAGCTGAAAGTTTTGTTAATAAAACCTAATCAAAATGCAACATTAGCGGATGCATTTAAGACGTTCAAGGAAGAGTTTAATAAATTGATCGTTTCGCCTTATTTATAACTTACAGACTCTTATAACTTATAAACTATATCATTCTCTGTTCTGTCCTTACAGAGAATTATTTCTCTGTTCTGTAATGTACACATTAAAAAGCAACTTTATTGCACGGATACCCAAGCAATAAAGTTGTTTCTAAATAGTAGTAGGCAGTGGTAACCAGTCTGCCGATCCGGGGTAGTACCACTGTCCGCCACTTACAAGTATACATACCGTGAAGTAACTTTGTAGCGGTTCGTGACCAGCTTGTAAGTTTCCGGATCCAACTAGGCTTGCCTAGTGGATGTAACTGCTACTTACCATTGTTTAACTGTTTAGTAGTTACCTCCATTCATGGACCGCACTTCAGCCTAACATCAGGTGCTGTCTATCGGGTGCTGTCATATGCCCGAGACTCGAATAAGTCATTTCACAATCTGTGCACTTGTAATTGGTACACTTCGGATCGGCAAACAAATGACCACGAACTGACACTTTTTGGTTACAGGCACTGAGGACCCCAGTTTTTTGAGAATGATCCCAATTCGTCCGAATTATGAATCTGAACGAAGCAAGACAGTTATGTCAGGATCTGTTGACTCTGCCTATCACTGTGGAGATCAAGACGTGAAATTTATAATGATGTGAGACAGCGGTCCCCGCACTAGATAAGCCTGTGTATTGAGGGACTAAAATACGAGTTAACACTTTGTTTAAACAAGACCGGGCGGTTAAATTCGACATTTAAAAAACGGAAAATGCACCTTTGGTATTCGGAAAAGCATGTCGCATAGCGTATGATGGGGTTTATAGTAAGTTTAGTTCACATGTTATGATTCCCACAGACTGCAGTATTTATGCGGCCACTGTGTATACTGTTTATACAGTTATATCTGTTCTAGATATTGTGTAGGTTACCTAGGTATTATTTGCATACGACAAATTGTTTTAAACTTTAGTAGGTAAGTAGGTTTGTATGTAGACTAACTTTCAATAACACATAATGCAAAGGCGACCGTGGTGTAGTGGCAGTGCAATGGTCATGCGAACCGAGAGCACGAGTTTGATATTTGAATGGCCGAATGTGCACGAGTACTGACTTATTTGTCGAACTTCAATCAAACAAATTGTCACGCTTTTTTTTCCACAGGGATAGGCAGAGATGAGCGCCACTTGCCACGATCCTGACACATCTCCCTCGCTTCCTTCACATCCATAATTCTCTTTATAGAAGCATTACGGTTATAGGCACTAGGCAACCTAGCTTACTTGAGGAAGTCTCCTATTTGATCGGAAAACACCCTCCTGGGCCTGCCTTGTTAAACGCATCCATCCACATCAGATTTGGAACTTACAACAGTTAATAATCAATTACGAAGACGGGATTAACACATATACATTATGTTAATATCACTCAATCAATCAAATTGTCACGCCTTTTCCCCACAGGGATAGGCAGAGACAATGGAGCGCCACTTGCCACGATCCTGACACAACTCCCTCGCTTCCTTCAAATTCACAATTCTCTTCATAAAAGCTCTATTATGTTAATACTTAAATGTTTATTAAAACCTCTATAGAAAAAGGCTACATTTTAACCTCCATAAGGTAGAAACTTGGGTTAGTGAGAAACCTCTATAAGCCCCTTGAACTCTCACTTATCCAGGTTTGACTGTACCTATATCAAAGATACATTGGTACCGGTGGGTGGTTTTAAACCCGTGCTCCCGGTTTGTATAACACCATTACACTGCCACTACACCACGGTCGCCTTTGTAGTGTGTAATGGGGAATATTGCAATTTTGCTTTTTCACAGTATTTTTTTTTAATTTTTATACATTTCTATATTAAGCAACTAAAGTGCTTGTATCATAGCAACAGGACAAGCAAAGTACATCGAAGATACATTGGTACCGGTGAGTGGTTTCGAACCTGTGCCACTCGGCTTACGTAGCCATTGCACTGCCACTACACCACGGTCGCAATATGTCAAGATAAACAATAAACTTTCTAAACTATTTTTGTTATTTAATTAAATGTTGTTTTTTTATACATACGATATTATAATACCTAAAAATAAAACAAGTTATTATGAAATCCGTGACTAAAAACTACTACCGCAAATGCGTTTTTATTAAATTAAGTATTTAGTTCTTGTAAATATTAATCAATCAATCAATTGTCACGCCTTATCTCCACAGGGATAGGCAGAGACAATGGAGCGCCACTTGCCACGATCCTGACACAACTCCCTCGCTTCCTTCACATTCACAATTCTCTTCATACAAGCTCTATGGTTATGGGCACTAAGCAACCTAGCTCATGAAATATGTTCTAGGTATATTGGTACGAGCGACCCTTTAAACCTTCAGGTACTGCTCATATGGTAAGTTTAGTCATAGTCTTTTTAAAAGTAGAACGTTGAAATGATAAGCGCAGCACAACAAAGGATTAAATTTTCAAATAAAGAACCTTACCAATGTGAAATGTTTGTGCAAGGCACAGGATCAACACGACCCCTTTCAACATGTCTGGCAGCATAATTTATTTACCACTTTGAACACTTTTACTAAATTTAAAACATAATTCATATTGCAAACAAAACAACTAAAAACTAGTTTTATAATTCACCAAACACAAACGCACAAGTTAATTAAGTTTTAATTGATAATTTAAAATTCTATTTAAGTTATTAATTAATTAACTTTTAAATAAATATTCGCGTAAAATAATTATTTTTACGAATAAAGATTTTGAACGCAACATATTGGCGCCAAACGCAACCGCCCGTTTCGAAATCCGAATGTGACTGACTGAACCGAGTGAGTGAACCGTTCGGTTCGGATGGCGTGCGAGACGCGTAGGCCGGCTTTGTTTGTCCGACTCAACAACATTATACTACAATTTAATTCAAACCAAACATGATTATTTACAGATTTTAATTTAGTTTTTATTGTATCTCTCGACGACGACATTTTTGGCCGGCATAGTGACGGCGACTGAGGCAGCCGTGAACTAACTCAGTTTTTTTCAGTCGTCGTCACTCTTGGACGTTCTCTTGCTTATCATCAGGCGGGTCGAGGTCAGATGTTGCGTCACAATAAAAAAATATGACATCACCCCGCCTTATATTAAGCTTGAGTGCGGTCCATGAATGAAGGCGACTACTACTATGATTCAATAAATGTAACAGACATCCACTACGCTCGGTTCCAAGTTGATCCAAAAAACGCGACTAAGTAACTTCACGGTCTGTTTACTTGTAAGTGGTGGTACATACTAAATCACTAACCCGCATCAACAGACTGAGTACCACTTCTTACCACTCTCTATATTTCTAATGTTTAATATATGTAATATTAAAGTATTTATTATAACAAATACATATATCCCATGAAACAAATATTGGCCTCAACCAGGAATCGTCCCGGGTTTGATAGAAATCGTAACGAACGTTTATTAGGCCGGCACAGTGACAGCGACCGTGACTTCCTACAGTAAACAGACTTTTTTATTGTGACTCGACATCTGACTGACCCGCCTGATAGTAAGCAAGAGAAGATCCAAGAATGTCGACGACTGAAAAAACTGAGTCAGTGCAATGTTGCCTCAGTCGCGGTCACTATGCCGGGCAATAAATATTTTATGAAATTATTGTATAGTTTTTAATACGTGTATAAATTTTTAAATTATTCAGACCCCTAGACGTAGGTGAAAATTAATTCGAAAGATTACGTTACATAGTAACATACATACAAGTCAAGCTAGGTAATAATAAAATATACAAAAATATACCTATGAAATAAAAGCTTGTTACAAACGAACTGGTGTGGTGACCAATGCGCCATGTCTGTCGTCAAAAATAGTAACTAATAGCAACATTTTATATTGTAGCTTCATCATCTTGTTTACAAAGTGGCCGGAGTCGCCAGGACAAATTAATTTATTTTGATTTCCACTTGACCCCTATGGCGATTGTGCTCGACCCCTGTGACCTGCCACTTGGTGATCCATGAAGGTATATATATCTAAAAATAATAATAGACAACATTTAACACATATGTATAAACTATGCTAAACCAAACTTGTATCATAGAAACAGGACTTACAAGTATACAGACACTGAAGTGAATTTGGTCACGTTTCGGGATCAGCTTGTAAGTTGCCGGTTACATCTAGGCCGGCATAGTAGATGTGATTGCTACTCACAGTTATTGAATTGTAGTAGCAGTGACATTCATTCATGGGCCACACTTCGGCTTAACATCAAGCGGGGTGCTGTCATATGTCGAGTCACAATAAAAAAGGTGAGAGGTGAGAAGGATGTCGTCCTGGCGCTGTACGCCGACGACAGTGCATTCTTCACCTCATCGGGGAAGCCAATTAACGCCGCAGGGAAGATGCAGAAGCTGCTGGACCTCTTACCGCCGTGGCTGGACAGATGGCGGATGTCGGTGAACGTCGGGAAGACCGCCGCCATCCTAACATCCGGCCGCGCCGCGCCGGAGCCGCTTCTGTTCCGTGGACAGAGGGTGAGCTGGGCGGACACAGTGACCTACCTGGGGTGCGTCATTGACCGCCGTCTCCGCATGGGCCCCATGGCCTCACACACAATCGGAAGAGCGAAGGCAGCCAGGGCCCAGCTGAGACCGCTGCTCAACTCGTCCTTACCGCCCCGGGTAAAGGTCAACATATACAAGACCTTTGTCCGCTCACGCCTCACATACGCCGCTCCGGCGTGGCACCACTTACTGTCCGCCACGAATAAGAAGAGGATCCAGGCCCAGCAGAACATCTCCCTGCGCGCGGCCGTGGGCGCCCCGTGGTTCGTGCGCAACACCAACTTGCACGAAGACCTGGAGATGGAAACCATCGAGCGGTTTGTGGCCAGGCTCTCGAAGACAATGTTCGATCGAGCCGACCACAGCCGCCACACCCATCTCCAGGGGATCGCACCACACCGCGGACGACCACCGGAGGGCCGCCCCCTGCCCCGAGAGGTGAAGCACACATCCGCATAGGGGCCACACCCCGGCCCCTATATAGAAATAGCCCAGAGGTGCCACAGAAAGTGGCACCATTCCCGGTCTACTTAGACCGGGAAAAATAAGCACCCAGCGGGCCGTTGCCCGCTGAGAGAAACAGCGGCTTAACGGGGGACACCCCTAAGCCCCCAAAAAAGAAAACTCAACTCAACAACAATAAAAAAAAGGACGACCAACGACCAAAGTACATATTGATTGTAGTTTTTGTTTCATTTTCATTTTATATTTTTTTGTACATCTTCTTATATCTGAAACATGTTTTTTGTTAATCAAGCAGGAAAAGCCACAATAAAAAAGCTTATCATGCATTAATTGGGCCACAAGTAAGAAAATTTTTTTTATTTTTTTTTATTGTGACACGACATCTGACCTCGTCCCGCCTGATGATAAGCAAGAGGATGTCCAAGAGTGACGACGACTGAGAAAACCGGGTTTGTTCACGGCTGCCCCAGTCGCCGTCACTATGCCGGCCAAAGGTGCTTCTTCACGCATCGCTTGAAGGATCCAAGGTCATAGAATGGAGAGAACACATGGGCAGGCAAAGCATTCCACTACCTAAAAGTAGGTACCTAGTTTAATATTTGATCAAAAGAACTTTTTGACAAACAAGAAAGCTGGGATGCCTTGTGCCTATAACCGTTTTTGTATGAAGAGAATTAAGGATGTGAGAGAAGCAAGAGAGTTGTGTTAGGATCGTGACAAGGGGTGCTCCATTGTCTCTGCCTGATGATTAGCCTGATGATATCCAAGAGCACCGGCGACAGACAAAACCGTTAAGATCTACGGCTGTCTCAGTCGCGTCGCTATACCTGTTATGTCAGCCAAAGAAATCTTGTATTTAATTTCAGGCAAAGGAATCGTATTGCAGAACAAACAGCATATATCAGAAATATGAGGTTATCAGAACTATGAGGTCTTCAGTGGATGAATGTTGAAACATTCTAGTATTTTATCTATTACATAAGGTGAATATATTTTTTGTAAAGCAGTGAATATTTTTTACTAATAATATATACCGGGACTCGAAGCCGATACTTTACGCGTAACAAACTGGTGTCGGCCACGCCTGTCGTCGAAATCCTAACCAAAATTACCAACCTACTATAATTATACAATAATAATATTAACAAGTTTTATAAATTATTTGAAAGATCCATTTGCCCGCCAAAACCAAGATGTTACCATAATAAAAATTACGGAGACAAGTAAATTTCATCACAGGTAACACTAAAACTGCAATTGACCAATCAGAAGGCAGTAAATTTTAAACGTCTTATTTGTTTTGGAATCTGTATATAGAAGTTTTGGCGGGAAACTGCAAGTGGCAGGTCGTGCAATTATAATTTATTAGTACAGCTTGTGTTTCTTGAATATTAATGTGAATAAAAAAGTTTGATAAATAAAACACTAGTGTTTTATCTTAATTCACTGAAGACATTATAACTATTTTACGGAAGACTTGGCTGTTTGGACTAAGTTCTTTTGCCTTCCCAGAGTGAATTAAAGAAGTGAACTGAAGAAAATATTTTATTTTTTTAATAAATAAAATGCAAGGTTAAACATGTAAAATGAATAAACCTTTATAGAATTATAATTGGTAGTGTTTTATATAGTTGAAAGCTACGTAAATCTAATAAAAAATGTGGTTTAACAAGCTCACATACAAAGTTTTTGCTGGGTGCTGCGGTAGTGCCTTTTCGATGGAATTATTGATGCAGTATGCTCCACAGAGTGCAAATTTAATTACAGGCTTGCAGTTTTTATTCGTAACCATACAAGGTTTTATTTTCACCGCTAAATTCGGCACGGTAAGTAAATGCGGCGAACAATAAATTTATCCACGTATACTTCAATATATTTTTTAAATTAATTATTTACTGTGCAAATACTGTTGTAGACCAATAAAATAATACGTTTTGTATGTTAAGTTTATGTATTAATGTTTTCAAATTAAATATTGTAACAAAAGTCTGTTGTTTAGAAAAAGTGTATAAATCAGAGTCATTTATCATCTTTGATAGTTTGGGATAAAGCCGTGATTTACTTGTATAAATATTAATAACCAGAATTACGTTAAAAATAATAATATTTTAGTTTACTCTCGTCACTTAAAAACTATTATCATCGTAGAGCTTACCATTCCGTGTCAAAACATTCCAAATGTCAATTCCAATAAATATTATGATCTCATGAACGAGATGACGAAAAACGGTTACAAAACTCATCTCTACGCAGTGGAAGTTGGTGCAAGGGAATTACCAGCAAAGCCCTTGCATCATCTTTTAATAAATCTTGGCATCCCAAGGTCCTCCGTATTCACATTTTTAGATCGTATGTCGAAGGCGGCATTGGTGGGGTCTTACAATATTTGTTTGGGTAGAGGGAATAGTGAAGGCTGGGCAGGTGAGTGTTGACATGTCACAAAAAGCTTTGAAACCTACATTTTGGTCACAAGTCGGAAACGCTGCCTTCATTCTCCCGCCTGCCACACGATGGACCTGGCACCCGCACGGAGAATCCATGGATGCTAAGAAATTGTTTCATTAAGGTGTGATAATTCCATTGATTGATTAATAAACATTAATTTCAGGTGAAACCAAAAATCCCATTAATAAAGTATGTGTACCTTGTTGGTTTCTTCTTCATAACATGCTTCGTGAACAATTATGTCTATACACTCCATGTGCAGACTACATTGCATATGATTATCAGGTAACAATTATAGTTTTTCATTTAGGACAGAAAGACTGACGCAAGGGTAGCCGTCACCTGTAAAAACTTTATTTTACAGTTCCCTAACCCTGGAATCCTACCCAGGCTGCCGTAGAACCCTCTGGTAACACCCTGCCTGATGTTAAGCTGGAGTGCAGCCCGTGAAAAATGGTAATTACTACTACAGATAATTAGCAGTCACATCCACTATGCCGGCAACTTACAAGCTAACCCTGAAACATGACCAAGTCACATTACGGTTTTTAAATCACCCCCCTGTGAGGCGTGGGCCCCACGTTGGGCAACACTGCTTTATACGGTATATCACACTACAGCCTAACATTAGGCACGATGCTAAATAAAAAAATCTTCTTACAGATCAGCCTCCACACCAACCAGTATGCTAGTATCTTGGCTATACAAAAAGCGTGTACCAAAGATGACCAATGCCATTGGTTCTATATTGATAATGATAGGGGTTGCCACGGCAATGTATGGAGGTGTCAGTAGTGTGGCCAAGCAGAATGATGGAGGTTTCTTCAATTGGTGCTTAGGGGTTTCCTTTCTGGTGACCACTTTGTTTTTAGGTGCTTTTGCTGGTTTGCAGCAGGAGATATTGTTTAATAAATATGGAAAGCATCCAGAGGAGGTAGGACTCCTTTATTAATTGCTTAATATAAAAATGTAAATGTTAAAAAATTATGCCAGTGTTCTTCTCAGTGTTAAACTGGAGTGAGATCCATTCTACTAGCGTTTAACTGAGTGGGTTCCTGCACTAGTGGAGTGGTGCAGGAACCCTGTGTTTTCGATCACCAACTTAGCTTTATGCCCATAACCAGAGAACTTTTATGAGGAGGATTGTGGATGTGAGGGATTTATTTTAAAATCAGCGCTCCATTGTCTATGCCGGCCTATCTATCGAGAATAATGGTGTGAACAATTAATTTTATTTAATTTATACTTATATTACCGCCAGTATCAGTCCCATGTATTATGCCTGCCTAGTTGGAAGAGGCAACTTTTAATTTTATCCCTAAACGCAACTGAGTCGCTGTACGGTATGTATACTTAAAACCTTGTTTATTTTCAGATGATGTTTTACACGCATGCTTTATCCGTGCTCTTCTTCTTGCCTCTTATACCACATTTTAAAGATATATCTCAACCCCTAGGCTGGCATATTTGGGGTTATATCTCTTTGAATATGGTATCGCAATTCTTTTGTACACAATTCGTGCATGATTTGGCAGCTAAAGAAACCTCAGTGACGGTAACATTTATATTAACTATAAGGAAATTTATATCTCTTATTATATCGGCTATATTTTTTGAAAAGAATCTTACTATATATCATATTGTAGGTGGTTTGTTTGTTTTTGTTGGTACTTTTATATATTTTAATTTCTTCTCATCTCCGAAAAGATCTGTGTCTTTTAAAGACAAATAGAACTGTGATATTGACATATCATATACTTTGTAAAATGTAGCTTGGGTCCTGTGACACATGAGAAATTTTCGGACGACTTAACATTGTAGCAGCGTCTCTCTTCGATCGTTCATTTCAAAGTTATTTATTTTCTTAGTTACATTACAACCATAGCTTACCAATAATATTTATGATACAATAATAACTCAATAATTTTTAAAACAAACAACAATAAATCATGTAACAAAAAGAAATCTTGCCGCTCCGTCAAGGTTACTTCTGTTAACAAAAATACGAGTACTATAAAAATAGGGTCACACAATAAGTCATTTTGGCATCTGTCATAGGACCCAAGCTAAATTTTACAAAGTATAATATTGTTTGGATATATGTATTGTTGTTTTTTATTTATTTATTTAGAATAAGCTATTTAACATTCCCTATTGGGATAGAGAGGTCATTGACCTCCACTAAGTCTTTTTATTGTGACACGACATCTGACCTCGACTCGCCTGATAAGCAAGAGGAGGTCCAAAGGTGACGACGACTGAGAGAACCGAGTTTGTTCACAGCTGCCTCAGACGCCGTCACTATGCCGGCAAAAAAATAATGCAACGCTGAATAATGAATTTACAGTAAGTACCATGTAGTGTGGTTTACTTAAAGTCCATTGACATATAGGGTATTATTATTAAGGTCCGTTCATATCTACAGACCGGCCCGGCATAGTCTTGGTGTAGTGGTAGTGCATTGGTCTCAAAAACCGGGTTCTATACCACTTGCCGTACCAATGTATCTTTGATATGTGTTGTTTGCAGCGTATTTATTACGTAGCGGCAGGCTGGGCTAATGGCCTGTCCGCCCACGTATCTTAACACATGGAGAATATGGGTAGCCTTCTCTAGTCCATACTGAATTTAGCAAACGGCAACGCGGGATAGGCATCGCGCTATCCCCGACGGTAACACATTCCTAAATGTTATTTATTAATACTTATATTTCTTTACATATTATATGTATTTCTTTTGCGTACCTTTTACACAAAAGAAATATACGCTAGAATCTCAATGTCTGTGTATTACAATCTGTAGGTAATGTTTTGAGAGGTATATCCCGGCAGAAAAAAAGAGCGGTGGCATTAAAGCTTTTTTTTTGTAACTTATTTTTGTTACCTGCTTACTTTTCGTTTTACGAATATGTATAAACTATAATTTTTTATAAATTTTGACAGAATTATAACGAAAAAATAGATACGCAGACTTTCTCATACCACAGTCGTTCAGCGCTCTTTTTGTCTGCCGGGACTATAGCCTGTATTCATAATAACGAATTCATGTGATCCAGATATACTTTTTCATATTAATAATAGACTGACACATATTATATACGTTCATCCACGATGTTATTGAATTTTATATTAAAATATATATTTATACTATAAATGTGTTTTATTTTTAATATTATACAAAACAAGTAATACTTTTTATACTTCGCTCGACAAAAAGGCGACCGTGATGTAGTGGCAGTGCAATGGTCACGCAGGCCGAGAGCACGGGTTCGAAACCACTCACCGGTATCGATGTATCTTTGATATATGTACTTTGGTTGTCCTGTTTCTATGATACATACACTTTAGTAGCTTAGTATAGAAATGTATAATAAAAAAAATATTATAATAATTAAATAGACCAGCGTTCCTGATCACCACGAAGAATGTTTCCCGAAATCTTTAACCTTGTTCCTGTCTTATCTTTTTCAAACCCGTGATACCAGCTTGCTGGCGGTTGCGTGCGTACAATAGTTTTTTTTTTGTGACACATCTGACCTCGACCCGCCTAGTGTTAAGCAAGAGGAGATCCAAGAGTAACGACGACTGAAAAAAAACTAATTAGTTCACGGCTGCTTCAGTCGCTGTCACTATGCCGGCTAAAAAAATTGTTAATAATTAAAAAATGAGGAGTTCGCTGTGTGCCAAAATCCAGGGCAGACTCAAGTTTACACTGCGAATGACAGTGGCATTTTAAGATTGTTAATAATATAGATAGGCAGATATTTGCTCCGGTTCTGGTTGTCAAAGAGTGGTGCGCTGTCTGCTGATCCGGGGTAGTACCACCACTTACAAGTACACAGCCATTAAGTGACTTAGTCGCGCTTCGGAAACAGTTTGTAAGTTGCCGGTTACAACTAGGCCGGCATAGCTGGAAGAACCGACAACCGATGGGGAAGAAAGGTTTTAGAGTGAAGACCACGAACCGGAAGCAGCGTAGGTGGTCACGGGTGGCGTTCAGCAGTGGACACCTTCTGGCTGATAATAATGATAAAGCAATAAAACCACAATATATTTGTATCTCTTATAATTTCACTTGTAATATAACTTAATGATTAACATTGTACGATTACTGTTCAGCTAGTAACTTACTACACTTTAACCTATGAACTAAGTTTAATTTTTATAAAATGCTATCACTTATCTGTGAAGCTATATAAATATAGACAGGACTGTACGGGTCAAGGCTCAATGCTATGTCGAGCTGGCGTCCACGACGGGTTTTACTTCAGCAACCGTAGTGCGAGAACCGCGTTAAGTACTCCGAGTTAGTTTTCCGCAGACTTATTTCAACGTGTAAACGATGGTTTCAATAGGATGTTTCAGTATTTTAGCGGAGCATTATTCCACTATGTTAGAAAAGTAAAGGAGTACTCCCAGCTGTACGGGTGTTGCGTACAAGGCTCAACTTAGCCGGTGACGTCTCTTCGTTAGAGCGCGTATATATTGATTACTTTGTCGGTTAATCTTTTGCGAGATATTTTTTTTTATTGTGACTCGACATATGACAGCACCCCGCTTGATGTTAAGCCAAAGTGTGGTCCATGAATGAATGTCAC
Organism: Tinea trinotella; assembly: GCA_905220615.1. NCBI lineage: Eukaryota > Metazoa > Arthropoda > Insecta > Lepidoptera > Tineidae > Tinea > Tinea trinotella. The sequence goes on from HG992312.1 coordinate 13,112,354, forward strand.
TGCTACTACAATTCAATAACTGTGAGTAGCAATCACATCCACTATGCCGGCCTAGATGGAACCGGCAACTTACAAGCTGATCCCTAACGTGACCAAATCACTTCACGGTCTGTATACTTGTAAGTGGTGGTACTACCCCGGATCGGCAGACTGGGTGGGTACCACTGCCTAACACTCTTAAACGCATATTGGACACATGCAACGCCATCTAGCGGTCGCTACAGTACAAGTCAGTACAAACCGGTTTAAACCAAAGGATGCGTCGCGCTAGAGGCCGTCGTCACACTTACACCAGGGGCGTAACTACCGCCGTATCAATTATACGGGGCCCCCAACGTGCTCTAACAAAAAATAATAAGAAACATTTTTTCTTTTGTGAGAAATCTACTCTTCCTAAGAGACCCCAAAGAAAATTTTATACGGGGCCCCGCCAAGGCACGCTACGATTCTGTCCTACACTATCTATGTGCACTCACACACATGCAAGGCTCATATTAGTACTCGCGCACTGTACAGCGATATCGGTTTTACATCACTAGCTTGAGACGGCGACGCGGTATCGTCGCTTATAATTAAATACACCACATCTATAATAATGACAATAATGTCATCATCTGATTATTAGATTTCTGGGAAGACTTTATCAGATTGTGTCCCTGTAGTTTGTTTTTGAATTCTAGGCTTGATTCTAGTTATAGTCTGTCTAAGCCGAAATGCGCGCCCCTTTACCGCATTTGCGCACACAAGAAAACATAAAATATGAATGCAGCACACCAAAAATGCAATTGTAATTGGTCATTCAGTTGCTGGTTGGACACAAAAGGAGGAGCACATGAAGTTTAATAGAATAGTTAGAAATATTTGCATTCACACATTTAAATAAACTAATAAAGTGGAGGGGCGCGTCATTTATAGTTAGACAAGCATTAACAGATTGTAAATTTAAATTAATTCGTAATTTTTAAAATATACTGAAATTATTAATACAGCTGTTAATTGACGTCATGAGTACACCAACGAAAACTCGCACTACGATCACTCTAAAACTAAAACTTGTACAAAAACACCTGCTTTACAAAGCCTAACTAACCTAAAAACCTGTTCCAATTGACTATGTTATGAAAACCTATAATTATTTGTAAAAAAAAGTCATCTTTTTGTCCACCCGTCTGCCCCAAGACAATTTGATTATTTGTATATTTATAAGGCATACTAATTTGTAAGTATCAGTTTAACTAACGTTATTTTAAAATATATTATTAGATACTCTACTAAATTAGTTTAATTAAAAGTAAGATTAATTTGTAATTACGAGTGTTCTTTTTTAAATTATATCATTATAGACAACAACCACTCTTTAGTTCTGCACAAACTCTCATATGAATAATTAATTGCTAAACTCAAGATGTCAATTGTTGATATATTCTTCTTACTTTCATGGTTTTAATATCTGAAAAAAAAAAAAGAATTATTTTAACACAACTCCCTCGCTTCCTTCACATCCACAATTCTCCTCATACAAGCTTTGAGGTTATGGGCACTAGGCAACCTAGCAATCATGAATAATTGTAAGTATAATCACATCTATTATACTTTGTCGACTTCATGTTCCGTAACTCTTGACTATAAAATTAATACAAAATTTTAAAATAAAGTTTATTATGGCCTATTTAGTTTAAAATATCGTTTTCTCTATCATTCGACATCAAATTCTAAAACAAGAAAAGGAAAACATTTTACTAATAACCTTTGATAACCTATTGGATATCAAAGATTTTCGAAATCAATATTTTGTACCGTTTACTGAACTCAATATTACCTGCTTCGGCTGTCAGAACGGCTCCGTCTGTCACGGGAGCGAGACCTTCGCAGACTTGGTGAGCGACGACGGACTGAAGGGGACCGTCTTGGCGAAATTGATCGTCCACGTGAGTAAGAACGACGGCGTGGACTACGGCTGCGCGACCTGATGGTTAGGAATAAATTAGTATATTTGTAATATTGTTGTCAGGTCTAAGTACCTAATGCTTCAATACTATTCTTATTTAGATATGTGTGAACAGATTAATGAAGTAGGTATAGGTGTTTATTTAATTTTTAACATTATACGTTAACAAATGCAATGGTAAGTAACATAACATATTTTGATCTGCCCCCCTAACATGGCAATCCAAGAAGCAAGATAAAAAACTGCAAGAATTATTTTTGTACCTCATTTTAAAGAACTTATTAGGCCAGCACATCAAAATGTTTAAAATAATACAAAATGTTTTACAGAATGCTTAAACATCTTTTTTTGGGCATTTTGATGCACTGTAGGTTATTTAAAATAAGTTGCAATGATATTCCTTACAGGTCTTTATCTTGCTTCTTGGATTGCCGTGCTAGGGGGGCTGTTGAGTATATGCTATTAACTTAAAAGGATATTTGTTTGAATGGAATGAAATTAACTTCCTCACTTCCTTTACATCCACAATTCTCTTCATACAAGCTCTATGTAAAGAAAGCGAGGGAGTTGTGTCAGGACAGTGGCAAGTGGTGCTCCATTGTCATTGCCTATCCCTGCGGGAAAAAGGCGTGTCAATTTGATTGATGGAATGAAATAGTTTAGTCTCACAAATGGAAGTTAGCAGACAGTATTAGGAAATAGGCATGGCTTGCCTTCATTTATTTTACAATATAAACAATGCATCAGGGTTATTCTGCAACTGGTCCCACAGTTTTGTGATTTAATCAGATATTGCTGTTAGTAACAAGATTGCCTGACTTTTTTTTTTCTTATTTACATTTCTATACTAAGCTACTAAAGTGCTTGTATCATAAAAACAGGACAACCAAAGTACATATATCAAAGATACATTGGTACCAGTGGGTGGTCTCGAACTCGTGCTCTCTGTTTATGTAACTATTGCACTGCCACTACACCAGTCGCCTCATGTTTATATATTTAAAACTTTATTATGTTGCACAATGAAAATACTTTTTTGTGAATTACCTTTATACAAAGTATCTGTGGTAGTGATTGCAAACTAACCCATCAACATCAGAAAACATGTTTAACTAACAACTGTACAATATGAAACCTACATATGCAACTTCTTACTTCTATGACCTAACATAGGAACATCATGACAATATTCCTACAAGCAATATTGTAACTCCCAAAATATATATTTTTTAATAATGTAATTAATAAACTAACTAAAATAAAAAAAAAGGTTAGGATTGAAATCAAGTACCGAGCCAGTTGAGCTGCGTAGGATGTTGGTTGCCGTCGACGGCAGTTGTCGGCCTTTAAGGGGCTAGCAGTATGACGTGGCGGAGACAATGTGGTTCTCGGTTATGGCATTAAGTGCCGTATAGTGTTGATATGAAGCTCAGGAGTTCAGGAGGTCGTTAGGTGACAGCGGTCGGGAGTAGGAGTTTTGTGACGTCGGCCGCGCGTTGTACTGATGACTGGGAGAGCTGATCTTTGTGGCGTACGACGATCGTGCCCAGAGTTAACGGGCCCATGTGGTCAAGTGTGTGTTGGTGGTTGATTGATAATATGATGGACCTGCAAACGTTCCAACACCCACCACATTTATTTTGTTTACAAAAACACTATTAAATCACCATTTAATTTTATTATTATTAAAATGGAAAGTTTTTAAATATAATTAATATAATCTGGAGATCCAATATAATAAACTTATTGTAGTTATTTTATTATAAATTTATTGATTATGGATTTATTTTAAAATTATTAATGTACAAATTTGAAGTGTTTGTATATATTGGCTGACATACCTGGAGTAATGTCTTTCCCGTCTGGTGCGACCACTTGACATCTCAACCCTTATACGCGTGCCACAGCAGCGTCTGCGATTAATATGAATTAATTAATTATTAAATAAAACCATTATTATTATTACTAAACAGGCAAGCAGTTGATAGACAACTGATAATCGCCTGTATCTGGTTTTAATTAAATGCTTCAACAATCTTGTTTTTGTTGGTATTGTCCAAAAACTTGTCCAGTCTATTTTTAAATTGACAGTCTCAGCTGACACAACTTGTTCTGGTAGGTTATTCCACCTATCTACCACTCTGTTACTAAGAAAGTGCTTGTGAGGGTTGTTGTTTGACCATGATTTTCGTAGCTTTAAGGAATGACCTCTCAAGTTTCCTTTAGCAGACCTTTAGAAAAATAAGGCGGATATTAGCAGGTCATTCGCCCGGTCTGCCAATTCACTACCCTGAATACACCACTGTATTGTACAAACCATAAATGTTTCAATAGATTTTTATTTATTGTGACTTGACATATGACAGCACTCAGCTTGATGCGTGGTCCATGAATGGATGTCACTGCTGACACAATTAAAAAACTGTGTGTAACAATAACATCCATTATGCCGGCCTAGTTGTAACAGGTAACTGATCTGAAAACACGACTATCACTTCACAGTCTGTATACTTGTAAGTGGTGGTACTACTGTAGATCAGCAGACTACCACTGCCTACCACTCTAAAAATGATATTAGGTAGGTATTTATTATTACTTCTGGGGTTAACCAACAGTCTGGTCTGTGAGGCTAAGTTCTGAGGCAGCACTTGCATCTGCTATGCCAACCTCATAATATGCCTCTTCATTTACACCTTGATTCCTACAGGGATTGGCAGAGGCAATAAATTGTCACTTTCCATGATCTTAACAAATTATTTATGTTTTTTTGTTCCCCATGCCAAGATCAGTATTATTTTAATATTAATAAATAACACATGTGAGTCTTGGCTTGGAGGTATTATAATATAGCACACTTATGACTCAAGCGTTACATATTGAAAATGAAACGGATCTAAGGAGCGTGCTAAATAGGTAAATAAATGTATAATCTAACGTTTTAAAATTCTACTATTCATAGTACACTTTTAAAATAAAAGGGAGAAAAACAAATTATCATTTGTAGGTAAGAAAAAAATACTCACGTTCCATCAAGACCACGGACGGAGTCTTCAGCATCACGCGGGTCTTCAAATTCCACAAATGCAAAACCAGGCGGATTTCGTGCCACCCAGACATTGCGAATTGAGCCATATTTGGCGAATACCTTTTCAATTTCGTATTTTGACGCATTGGTACCAAGATTTCCAACATAAACTTTACAAGAGAGATCCCATTCCCTGTAGCGAGACATCTGGAAAATTTTACGCAGTTATTAAGCACTAGGAATCTAGATTTCGCGACGCGAGGCAGCAGCGGGCAGGCGCCATGTTGGACAGAGATTTCTTATTCCTTCTTACGCACTTACCTTCCGAGGAATAATGGTGCTGCTTATTTTAAAATAAGGTTCGTTTTTAATAGCATTTATCTAAATACAATATAAGGCACTATGGAAATCTACCAGATTTCCGAGATAAAAAACTTTCACCCACAGATCACAGATAGATCGCCAACTCGCTGGATCGAGCTAGGTTGTCTCTGGCGCTCGGTCGGGATCGCTTTTATTTGTGTTGTGCATTTTCAATTAACTCCGTTTATTCGTTAAGAAGTAATCAATTATATTATTTAAAAAGGTGCTATTCATACTACTGCTTATATATTATTATATTAAATATATTATAATGCTTTTTGCTTATTATTATAATATTGCTTATATTAAATTGCTTTTTCCATGTCTTCGTAACACGTCCTATTTAACCCACCCAACGAACGAAAAATTGGGGAAATAATTCGTTTTAAAGCGATTTTTGGTATAGTTGTAGAAAATAGTGTTTTAAACGACATAATAAAAGTACTGATGGGTGAGGGTGAGAGGGGTGTAAAGGTACCTTTTTTTGGTTTGTCGTAAATAACTCGCAAACGTTGGCTCATAGCCACTCTTCTACTTAAGTAATCCTCATGCTCTCAAAAAGGCAAAGTAACGGTATTTGTTAAGATTTTGTTCCTGATCAGAAGCTTGATTAATCGCCAAGCTTCTCGCCGGCCTCTTCAATACTTTCAGGTAATGTTGAGGGCTCACTGAAAATGTCTGTCAATTTTTGGATCAGGTCTGGTTTAGCTTATTCCCACTTTGCTCTCTCCATAGATCGCAGAGGTGGTTTCGCATCTGAGACGCTGTGCAGAAGGAGAATTATCTTGACGAATGGAAGCTGTTGAAGTTGTCGCACTGAAAACAATTTGGTCTTCAATCACCCACGCCATGGTTTAATAAAAAACACATTTTGTGGAGCCAAACCTATGATGAGAACTATTAAGTCGACATCCTCCCCAACTATTACAACAGTTGGATGTACGGCAGCCTTATCCAATCCGCACCTGACATCTGAAGATTATCCACTGTTAATAATTATCCAATGTTATAATTGAATACATTCATATTTTGTTTAAAGGGATATTCACTATTATGTCAAAGTGACAGCTAGTGGTGTTTGCTAATGAATGGGAGAATGTTTTTTCGGTAAAATAAATAATAAAAATAAATGTAAGACGTAGTTTTAAAAATGGATGTAGTAGGACTTTTGAGTAGTTTCTTTAACGAAAAGACCGATGTGTTTGCTGTGAAGACCTGGACTTCAGATTGGACGTATTATCAGGATAACCAAGTAAGATTTGATTGTTTTATTGATTTTCTCACTTTATTTAGGATATTTCATTATTATTACCTCTAAAACGCCGTTGTAAACGTTTTATTACCTATATTTTAATATGATTTATTGTATATTTCTGTTAGATAACTCGTAGTATTTGGCGCGATGTTTACCCTTGGACTTACAATGTTGCTTGGTACAGCGATGACTGAATAAAATAGATAAAATAATAGATCCTATAATAACTAATATGAATGAAAATATAAATGTGTACATTTTATTTAATCAAATATAAACCACCTGTTCTTCTACAGAAAGAGTAGAGACAATGACCTCTACTTTTCACAACTCTCTTACTTCTACTTAAATTTCCATAAAAGAAAAAGAATGATTTTTCTATTATGGAATTCTTATCCAATAGTTTAGTATATATACAAGGATATGACAATTATCCTAGACAATATTTTCAATATGACAAAATAATGTGTAAATAATTTACTGATTTGTATCAATATCAATTATTTATATATCTAATTTATTTTCATGTGTCATATTAGATTATTTAAATTGATAAATTGGTCTTATCAGGCAGTGGTCATTTGCCCAGTCTGCCGTTTAAGGGGTAGTACGGGGGTGTTACAAGTGTACAAACTATGAAGCATGATAGTTGCCAGTTTCCCCCACACCTTCTGTGCGGTTTGGGGGCTCAGAATCAGCTCTCATTAACGTCAGGGGATGTAAGGCCATAATGTGACATGTATTAACATTTAAGAGATGTAAAAAGACTTGCATAAATATCTAATGCAAAATAAATGAAATTGAAAAAAAAAAAGGTTTTCTTAGATTTTGCGCAAACATTGACCAGTTAATTATACAAATTTTATGTGGCAGTTATTTTGGTTTTGATTTTACAATTTTATATTATTTCGATGTTTAGAGAGCTTTGCAGCCATCGTCGTCATGGAGAGACTGAGGTGTTGGTTGTCCTATTGGTTGATTCCTCATTGTTTCCAAAACTATCCCGTTTCATGTTTTGATTTTGTTTTATTGTTCCCGGTTTAATGCAAAAATAACTGACGGTGTCATTTGGTTTGGCAGGCAGGACTTGGGACCTTACTTTGTGACTGGGACCCAGTTGTTTGATAAATGCCAACCACATATTCTAATTTAATTAGGATGTTTTTTAATCTCAATAGCCTCGCATACCATCCGGGGTATCGGTTGACTTTTTTTTTGCAAGGATATTTGGTTTCTCGAAAGGATGTAGTGGTTGGCGCCGTCTTGTTGAAGCTTGGTCAAGCTCACAACTTCACAAGCTCAAAGACTTTTCACTATGTTGGTGTTTAAAACCAAAATAAGCGTGATAGTAAGTCCCATAAAATTTGTTTAATTCATGAAAAAAAAGGGCTTTGAAAGGCTGTAATTGAGCTTTAATACTTAAGCGTGTATTCCCGATCATGGATACACTCAACATGCCATGAAAACAACCAACCAATCTGCTGAAAGTTCTAGAACTGATTGCAGGATTAACACAGAAAAAAAAGTCCACCAACCCTCTGTCTATCTACACTCTTTTATTAACAAATATTAATAATCCAATCTATTTTAATATCAATGAAATTATACAAATGCTATAAAACATATTCGGTCTTACTACAAAAGATATTTAAAACAATATTTAATTATGTAGTTAGCCAGGGCCGTCTTTACCCGGGGGTTCAAGGGGTGCGGTGCACCCGGGCGCAGAGTTCTAGGGGGCGCATGCCGACCGCCATAAACGATAGGTACCTACTACACTGAGACCACGCGAGAGGAGCCTTGACTATCGCACCCCGGCGCTGAATATGCTTAAGACGGCCCTGTAGTTAGCTAAACATAAACGTGATAGTGAGCCGCAAAATCTAAGAAAATATTATTACATTATGATAAAATACATTAAAATCTTACATTATATGATGTTTACTTTGTTGTTTGCAAGGGAATTTGATCTCTGATTACAAATTGACCTCTGTACTATACTCCTGCGTCATTTTACATAATATCTTAACGGCGCATATTTCTTTGTAGAACAATAAACAAGTGGAATGCTTTACCAGCCCATATGTTCTTCTCATTCTATAACTTGGACCGTTGTGGACCGCGTGAACTAGCACCTTTGGACCACATTGTATTTTATTAATCACCACAAATTTAAACCTTAAGTTTTATATATTAAATGTGTATTGTTAATTATACCAATTCCAATCAATCAATCAAATTGTCACGTCTTTTTCCCACAGGGATAGGCAGAGACAATGGAGCGCCACTTGCCACGATCCTGACAATTTATACCAATTTCATTACATATTAATTGCGTAAAGAACTATGCACCCGCATAGTGACGGCGACTAAAGCGGCTGTGAACTAACTCGTTTTTTTTAGTCGTCGGCACTCTTAGACTTTCATCTTGCTTACCATCAGGCAGGTCGATGTCAGATGTTGAGACACAATAAAAAATGTAAAGATATGTTTATAATTGGTGCTATAGTACATATTTTGGTAGGCAGGCTGGTACCACCACTTCATACCGAGAAATGACTCAGTCGCGTTTCGGGACAGTTTTAAAGTTGACAGAGTTCAGCGAGGTCCTCATCGATGGTGTAATGGTTGATTTTTAACTATGTAAAAAATATAGGGATGGAAAAAATACAATGTACGTTTTTTTATGAATGTGAGACATTTGACCTCGACTTATATTTATATCTACTTGTCGAATTTCTATGTCATTTAAATGATAAGGATTGATCTTGTTTAAGAAATTTTGCCCCAATGTAATTTTTAATAAATTGTATTGGAAATCACTTTTATAATCAATAAAATTATTGTAACAACTACCCATAACTTTAGATCTTCCTATTTATTTTGGCTTCGACATTTGACACTTGGATGACAAACATCAGGTTCAATTCTTGGTCGCAGTATTTTTGTATATTTTCTTTACTCTATTAATATTTAAAATATACCCAAACCGAGAGCACGGGTTCAAAACCACTCGCCGGTACCAATGTATCTTTGATTTATATGTACTTTCGTTGTCCTGTTTCTATGATACAGACACTTTAGTTTTCGATCATATATCATAATTGTGTAAATTGCCGCTCAAAAAGTAAAAAAATAAATGCAAGTCCGATTGTTTGTTTTTAGTTTGAATTGACGTATGTGACATTACATTTGTGACAAGTTTATACTTTAAAACAATGTGGTAAGGTTCAGTTTACAATTCACATTAAATTCGCTTACATAGTTTGTATCAATGTAAGTGAATTCTCACGCGCGGACACTTTTATGACATATTTTTGTATGAGATTCTATTAATGTAAATAAAATAAAAACAATATATATAAATATTTTTTATTTATATTATACATTTATATACTAAGGTACTAAAGTGCTTTTATCATAGAAACAGGACAACCAAAGTACATATATCAAAGATACATTGGTACCGGTGAGTGGTTTCGAACCCATGCCACTTGCCTTTTATTATGCATATAACGTAGTTTTATAATTTATATTGAAACTAATATTGTAATAAAATGGTTTGAAAATGTTTTATATTTTTATGTCAGCGATTTTGCGCAAGGTCCAGTTTCGCTTGCGCACAGTTGCGCCATACTCGTCTAATAGCACGCGCGCCTCTATCAATAGAGTTCTATTAATCGCGATTAAACGGAAATATTTAATTCCATACTAGGAATTAGATTTAAAAAAAACTACAGTGTGTTCTTTTTACAAAATTGAAATGAATTTTTAAGTGTTTTTTTTTAATTTGTCAATGGAATCACAGCAATGGAATCACAGCGCACAGTTGCGCCATACTCGTCTAATAGCACGCGCGCCTCTATCAATAGAGTTCTATTAATCGCGATTAAACGGAAATATTTAATTCCATACTAGGAATTAGATTTAAAAAAAACTACAGTGTGTTCTTTTTACAAAATTGAAATGAATTTTTAAGTGTTTTTTTTTTTAATTTGTCAATGGAATCACGTTTTTGAGCCCTTATTATGAATGTGCGAAATGTTATATTTTTTAGTATTTTTGTTGTACTTTTTATAATATTTGAATATTACTCTCCTTTACCACAGACGGTAGGTTTATATAATTTAAGAAATAATAATTAAATTTGTTTTAACGTGGTTTGAAACTCAAAAACTAATAGCGTTTTGTTTGGGTCAAAACTACCAGTTGTGTTTGATATACTAGTCGCCAAGTTTCTATGATACAAGCACGTTTAGTAATTTATCTATACATATAATAAAATTGGAGTGTCTGTTTGTAATATTGAAATAACCGTTTTTTAATACATGTATATGAATATATATACGGTACATACACCAAAATCATTTTTTTTACAATTTTTGTCTGTCTGTCTGTCTGTTTGTTCCGGCTAATCTCTGGAATGGCTGGACCGATTTTGACGGGACTTTTATTGACAGGTAGCTGATGTAATAAGGAGTAACTTAGGCTACGTTTATTTTAGAAAAAATCTTTTATAAAAAATGAAATAAAAGAAAAATCATTTTCCCATACAAAATTGCGTGCGTTCAGAAATTTATTTTGAGTAAACTAAGGAAAATATATCAAACTGTTGAGAATTGAAAACAAATTATTATATTATATTAACATATTATTATTATTATCCTACTATTATTATAAATGTGAATATCCGTTTGTTTGTTACCCTTTCACGCAAAAACTGCTCAACCGATCATCATGAAACTTTGTAAACATATTTTCGGAGGTATCAGAAGTAACATAGTATATATTTTATTTTTATATATTTTTTTCCTATTATAAAAATAGATGCAAGGCGTTGGTTCAAACCCTAAGTACTATAATACCATTGCACTGTATTACCGACAGTCACGTCAACATCTAATCCAATCAACTGTACTATGGAGACTATACACTATACTTCCCATAGACTATACATGTTACTATATGCATATGTTACTATTGTTATAAATGTGAATGTGAGTTTGTTTGTTACGTTTTTATTATTTTTGGAGGGACAAGAAGTAACATCGGTTACTTTTAATTAAAATAAAATATATTTTACTATAGTTTCCAATTGACTATAGTTTTAACTGTTTGGAATATATATTTATTTTTATTTTCGTCTGTCATTTTTATATGAGTTATCGAGTTATAAATACAAAAAAGTCGAATTGAAAACCTCCTCCTTTTTTATGACTGTGTTATAAACCAAACTTTACGCGGGTGAAACCGCGGGCACAGCTAGTTATAGATATGTAAATAACGAAAACGAAATTTCGTTAATTTATTCTATTGATATCACCTATTACCATGGGAATATAGATTGTGACTACATCTAACCTCGGTTTGCCTGATGATAATCAAAGGGAAGTCAATGAGCGCCGACTACTGAAATAAAACTCCATTTATGTTGGCCTCAGTCGCCTGTACTATGCCAGCCAGAGACTAAATGTGAAATATTATTTAATTAACTATTACAGTATTAATGAATTAACAAATTTTATGCGGCTTACTATCGCGTTTATTTTGGGATACATTTTTCATTTTTTTATTAATCCGATGTTCTTTGTGACCACGATGGATGCTCTCGAAAATAATAAAAAAATGTAAAATCTAAACCAAAATAAACGCGATAGTAAGCCGCATAAAATTTGTTTAACTCATTAATCAATGTTCGCGCAAAATCTAAGAAAATACTATTACAGTATTATCAATTAGGTCATCAGCTAAAAATCAGCTGTGTCTGTCAATTGGTTTAAACAAAAACAAATTAAAACCTGGGTTGCAGTTCCCATAACCGTAGAACTTGTATGAATAGAATTGTGGATGTGAGGGAAGCGTGGAAGTTATGTCAGGATCGTGGCAAGTGCCGCTCCGTTATTTTTTTATGAAAAATACTTGACAATTTGATTAATTGATTGATTGTTTATTTTTATTTTTTTGTAAACCGTGTATGTGGATCGATTATAGGATTTGGGAGAATACATTGGCTGATAAACCATTCCACTTGATTAGTCGTGCTTTAAATCTCATTTAACAAATGCCAGAAGCTCTGCTATTGCCATTTGACAATATAGTCGTAATACAATCTTATTTCCTCTTTGTGGATACAAACATTGCTATTGTAAATTGAGACATGTGTCCGATGACAACTTATACTTTAACAACACCACAATATAGGCAAGGAACAGTACATCGCAGCTTAGGACTATTCACTACAAGATGGACTAACAAACTGATATATGCTGCGGTTGCAGGCAGCTTCCAGCAGGTGATTGTGGGGATTGTTGGGGAAAACCATGCCCAACTGTGCTCGACTAATAGGGCCTTAGCACGCAGATTAATTGATTTAAAACGGACCGAAATCCTAAAAAGTCAAGCTTAATCTTCCACAGCGATAGGCATATAGAGTCTTTATTGGAAACGACGAAACGCAACTTTCCACGATCCTGATACAACTCTCTCGTTTTCCTCACATCTACAAGTTCTATGGTTATGAGCATTAAGGATCTAGGAATTTTGAGAATGTCTCCGAAATAATCTGAGAACTTTTCTCTAGGTCGTTCCCGTTTTACATTAAAAGCAGTCGAGTTTTTCGAGTTTCGCCGAACATTATTTAGAGCCATCGTCTTTTTAATTTCTACTCGCTTGATAGGTTCAGAAGTGGGTGACTAATCGTAGAATAAGGAAGCTGCATACGGGTCAGGGTTAATGCAAAAATAGAAAGTCCTTATTAAGAACCGACAACCGGTGGGGAAGAAAGGTTCTAGAGTGGAGATCACGAATTGAAAGACGTAGGCCTGCCACTAGTGGACTGACGACATAGTGAAAGTCACGAGTAACCGTTGGATGCAACCGGCATTTTGTCGTTCGTAATAGCGTTCTAAGGGGGAGGCCTACGTTCAGCAGTGGGCGCCTTCTGGCTGATGATGATGATCAAGAACGTCAATCCATTTATTAAATTAATTTCTTTGTAATGAAATATGTGATAGGGATTGGAAAAAATATATTGCGCTGGTTTGCACAAATTGAAAGCATAGATAAAGGCAGATTGACGGAAAAAAATTATAAATCAGTTGCGAGTTGAAGGATAAAGCGGAGACGACCCTGAAGAAAATTCATTGATCAAATAGGGGACATTCTTCAAAACGGGTCCATAATAGTAGAGTATGCCTAAAGGATGCCTAAAGGGAACTGCGGATGTGAAGAAAGCGAGAGAGTTGTGTCACGTTCGTGGAAGGTGGGGTTTGTTGTCTATATGAATTGAGACTTTGATAAGACCAATATGATAAATTTAATTGAAGTGATAATGAGTCATAGTGATGATGTTATATATTCTTAGATTTAGAGGATAGAAGAGATTATATATTAAAATTTGCCAAATTATTATTATTAATTAGTTTAAGTATGCATTATATTTTATATTATATTAGGAAAAGCACATAATGATGCATAGATAAGACGTGATTTAGTGATTTTAAGTCTTGCTGAATTAAAAAGCACAGTGTAAGATTAATCTTACGACGCATTATAATCAACAGGACAAATTGATAATTAGAATAGATTAAAACAGGTCTTAACGTGTTATTAAGATTTTTATCTCATAATATACAAATAGGTTTGGACCAATAATAATTTCTGATTCATAATAAAATAATACCAGATCTTCTCTTTTTTAGTTCTGTAAATTATTATTAACAAGAGAAAAGAAGGCGTGGACCAATTTAATCGATAGATTGGATTTATCAAACATTACGTCGAATACGGCATTCGACGTAAAGCGTGTCGTAAAAGTAAAAATTTATGTAGATTCACTTTTATTAATAAGGATTATTATTACGATTTTACATCTAGATTTCCACACGGAGACAATTTACTAGCGAGAAAACGAGTTTTAAGGAGCTGTCTAAGGAATCGTTGATCCACTGTTGAGTTTGAGGCGAGGTGCCCCTGACTTACCTCAATACGTGTATATTGAAAATACTAAGTCAATTCACACTGGGTGTGCACTTGAAAGTGGTGGTATTACCTCGGACTGGCAGACTGGGCACCACTGCCTACCACTCATTAATTAAGGAATAATCTTTTGAGTGGTCCCCTCTTTATCCTTCTACTCACATCTAATTCAAGAATCTCTTAGTAAATATATAATTTTTCTATTTTGGAAATCTATGACATTTTATTTTTGTAAGACTAATTCTATTGAACTGAACTTAAATAATAAACATAATTTAAAATATCTTTGAAGTGTACGTATTCATGGAAACAGAAAGATATTCCTCAAACGGATGTTTGTACAATATATTTGTTCCTGCACCATGAATAAACTTTGCATTCGGATGTTACGTCTTTTCTATAATGGAAATTTATGATCCTATTCTTTGATCCTTTAAGCTAGGCTTGAAAAAGCACTCCTTGCCGGCACAGTTACAGTATTTTTTCAGTTTTTCAGGTAAGTTGAGGTTAGATGTCGCGTTCAAGAGAATATACTGCAAGAATTACATGACCTAATTAGGCTTTATTTTCTTGTTGGCACGACAATTATGTGTAGTAGATGTTGGTCATTTACCAGTCTGCTGAACCGGGTTAGTAGGTTTCAAGTACGACCAGTTGCGTTTCGGGATCAGCTTGAAATTTGTCGGTTAAATTTAGCAGCCATGGGTAGCATGCCTCCATGGGTCGCCTTCCAACTTAACATCATACAGGGCGCTATCCTAGATATATGACAAGCCCTAAATTATAAAAAATACAGTTTACTGGGTGGACTGACGACATAGTGAAACTCACGAATAACCAGTGGATGCAACTGTCATCTTGTCGTTCGGAATGACGTTCTAAGGGGGAGTATTACGTTCAGTTATAAATGAATTGAATTTTGGTAAATAAGAAAGATGTATTTTGATGTAGTTAACACGTGAATTTTAATAATTACGCTGGGTCATTCACCTTGAATATTTTTATCGTATAAATCTCGCAGATTATTTTGACGTAGGTGTTTACAAACTTACAATATCGTAACAATGACCGTGGTATAGTGTTCTTGGCTAATGTTTGGTAATAGTAATAGTCAAAAATACTGCAAAAACTTGGGCTAAATTGAATTAACAGTTACATATACATTTTAAAATAGTTTAATGGACAAAGATTAAAATGTAATTGAAAAATATCCTTTATTTTGCATAGTTTAGGTGCGCAAAATAATCAAACTATAATTATGACAGTTCAAAGCAGAACTGTTAATATGGTGTGTCTTCGTGATTGAGAGACGATACAAAAGCAATATTTTATTTTCCAAATAACTCAATTGCACAGCAAATAAAAGCAAAATTGTTATTAGTTTTATCAATACAAGTATCGAATCTACCATTTACTTATATTTATTTTTATCATTGTGCATTACAAAAGTAGTACATGAAAGCCAAAAATGAATGATGTCTTTTTTGAAATACATTTATCTTTAGTTGACAATGCCTTTTTACAGCCGCTAATAAACCATTGATATTTACTAACAGTAATACTTATATAATAATGTGTAAATAGTTGTGCCATTTTGTTTTTTGACTTGACAACGTCTTATGATTCGATGGAGCCGTAAAAACATGACTCATGCGGCGTTACCTCGCGCGTTCCATTTAAGGCTTGAAGTGCAAGCGAGAGCGTGGAACGAGCGACAAAGAGGCACAATCGGCCTTAGCGTTCGACATCTGTCTCTCTCCTACTTGAGTGAGCGATGCTTCCGCGTGGACAGCTGCTATACAATAATACCTTTACATGTTTTCATTAAGTATGAAGATGTTTAAAAGTTGTAATACAATTGCTCAACGCGCATTCATACTTGTTAAAACAATGTACATTGTAAAAAAAATTTACATAATTGTATTTATGCGTACAAATAAATGTAACTTGATCAATTCAATTGTGATTTCCATTTACCTCCTTTTCTATATTCATACAAAATATCTATCAAACAAATAAAATTAAATATTTCTTTTGAAAAATGCAACCATTCCATTTCTTATGACGTTGTCACGTTCAACTATCGTCAGCAAACCGACTTTACAGACAATCGATATTTTTTCGTCGATTGTTTGTGTTTATAAAATTTACTTGAAAATTCAGCCTACTTGCTGAGTTAATTATTTGAATTTGAATAAACACATAATAGGCAAAAATACTGTAAAACATATAGGGTACGTTGAGAACCTGCGAGTTTATGTCAATTCCTTGTTTTATGTCAATTATTTGTAATATTAATTGGATTGAATATAGTAATTTTTTTGTTATACATTTCTATACTAAGCTACAAAAGTATCATAGAAACATGACAACCAAAGTATTATATCAAAGACACATTAGTACCGGTGAGTGGTTTCGAACCTGTGCTCTCGGCTTGCATCGTAACCATTGAACTGCCACTACACCACGGTCGCCTTTAAATTTAAATGCAGTGGTTGCATAGTGATAATTATTTTACATAATATGTAATATAAATAAATAATTTTGTTTGTCTGTCTGCTGATCCATGGCAGAACCACAAGTCTACAGACCTTGAAGTGACACAGTCTCGTTTCAGAATTAGCTTGAAATCTACTGGTTTCAACTAGGCAACTCTTACTTGAGGTTAATTAATATATTAATAGTTGCCTCCATTCATAGACCGCACTCCAGCTAAACATCAGGCGGGGTGCAGTCAGACAAGCCATAATGAATAAAATTTACTAGACCGTTTTTTTCAATCGAAGTTAAAGTACATAGATTTTCTAATTATATTTTTTCTTTCACAGGTTCTATGGTCACTATGTGGGTGCTTGTTGGTGTCATTCATACTTTTATTCTATTATTATTACAAAAGATTAAAAGCTAAAGGTAAGTTTATTTTTTAAAGTTATATTTAATATTTTCTTAAATTTTGCGCGAACATTGATTAATGATTAATAAAGCCGCATAGGCTTTCTATCGCGTTTATTTTGGTTTTTGATTTTACAATTTTTTCTTTCCGTGACCACGATGGCTGCAAAATAAACTCGATAGTAAGCCGCATAAAATTTGTTTAATTCATTAAGTAAAAAAAGTTTTTTTTTATTGTGGCTCGATCAATGAGAGCACCCTGCCTGATGTTAAGCGCGGTCGTCATTTGCCCAGTTAGAGTCACGTGTGATCGTGAAGTGATTTAGTCGCGTTTCAGGATCGGCTGATTTGAACTAACTTGCAGTTATTATTACTTGAGAATGCCCTTGTCCGAGCGGGTTTTGTAAAGAGATAAGGTTAAAACAGTTCAGTGTGGTACAGGTGGTAATAGACAACAATCTCTGAAAAATTGCTACTACTTAGTAAATAAAAGAGCAGTAAAAATTGGCATACTTACGGCAAATCGGTGAAAGATTTTTCAGTCGCCTTATCAATTGTTATTTTAAACTCGAGACTTGCCAAAACTTTTTTAGATTAAAATAGTAAAAATGTTACGACCTCTTTGTTGGTAGACAGACAACCTTGGCTTTTTCTTAAAATTTGGCAGACGATTTAATTATTAAAATTGGGACAAAATAATAAAATGGTTTAGATTATATTTTAAACATATTTATTTTGCTATTTCTTATTTTAATATTTATGATTGAATTTATCTTTAGTTAAGGATATTTTTAAAAGAATGTTATTTCATTCTATTTTAAACAGAATTGTGGACAGTGACGTCGACTGAGTCGATTTTATCAGTAGTCGTCATTGGACCTCTCCTTGCTTGCTGTCAAGGCCCCGATTCTTTCAATACACAACAGCTTTAAGTTGTGTACGAATAGTGAAAAGTGGCGAATGCAATAGAGAAAGACTCCTGCTGCCTGCAGAAATCTGCAAGCTGCAGGCGCATTCTCTATGACGGCAAAGGTCGTCCGATTAAATAACGAATGTATGAAAAACCATAACTCTAAAGAGAATTGTATATGTGAGGAAGCTAGGGAGTTGTGTCAGGATCGTGGCAAGTGGCAATTAAGCGTCTTCAAGAATAGACAGATAATGTGAATTTCTATATTAACTTTTCACATTTATTCGCGTACGTAATGTTTCAAAAACATTGTCAAGGGACATTCTATTTATAATTATTGTTTAAATATAAATTCGTTAGATCATTCGGATTTAGGTTATTAGATTCTTGACTACAAAGTCTTTTCTTATTTTAACAATAAGGAATATATTGTTATTGTTATTGCTCCATTGTCTTTGCCTATCCCTTGGAAAATAGTCATGACAATTTGATTGATTGATTGGTAAAGGGCTTGCCACTGTTTTTTAATTAGTGTACTTCTATAAGAACTTATAAATCTGATATGGATGAATGCGTCAAACATCTTGCCCCGTGCTAGGAGAGTGTTTTTCTACCAATTCGGAGATATGCTCAATAAAGTTGAGTTGCTCAATGCCAATGTAAAGCTTGTATAAAGAGGATTGTACATGTAAGGAAAGCGAGGGAGTTGTGTCAAGGTCGTAGGGGTATTTCATCATCATCAGCCAGAACGCTAATAATAACGAACTAATCGTGTATTATTAAGTAATACATGTATCATTTTATTAGGGTAGGCACTGTCTTCATTCCTATTTAAGCTTAACATCTTATCCTTCAGCTTAACATCAGGCCACAACAAAAATTTTGATTGATTGTATTTAAATTGAATTACGTTGCTATTTCTTTGTTGACGTATTACATTGTAACCATGTATTTACGTCAATTTGCTTAGATTAGACTCAACTAAAGTGACTACTGCGAATAGTTTATCTTAAAAATAATAACACAATACAATCGAGTCGAGCTAAATGCTAATAAGCATTCCTTACCAGCTAACCTTTGAGTGAGGGGTGACAATAGAGGTATGTATTTTATTATGTATGTATACTATACCTGATATATACATAATAAAATACTAATAAATATTAAAAACACTAGGGAACTTAAAGAAGTTGTAAAAGAAAACTCCAGGCCAGTAGTAAAAAAAAGATTGCAAACGATGGTCGTATTTTGAATTTAAATCATCCAGGGAGGATTTCAGTAACCTATAAATACATACAAAAAATTTCATTACATTTGGTCTAGCCGTTTAAAAGTTCAGTTACCCGCAGACAGAAAACAAATAAAATAAAATTGTCAGAGGTCATGAAGCGCCACTTGCCACAATCCTGACACACCTGCCTCGCTTTTCTTACATCCACAGTTCTCTTTATACAAGCTCTACAATTATAGGCACTAGGCAACCTAGCTTTTTTGAGAATCAATCAAATTGTCACGCCTTTTCCCTCAGATTTATAAATTGCTTTCGTCAAACTACTTACATTCATCTTTTCCATGTGCCCAAACCGTGGAAGCATCTCTTTGTCAATCCTTGCCACTACATCTTCTTTCAAACCACATCTATCGCGCACTGTGCTATTCCTTATTCTATCCGCTATCGTTACTCCACATAAACTCCTTAACGACCGTATTTGTTCCGAGGAGCTCTTTAACCTTACCCGCACAGGTCGGGGAAAGTATCCGCATTTTATCGACCGAATCGGCAGTCGAACTAAAAAGTTCGGTGCGTCTTTTCTCTGTAGATCAATCGACAAGTGGAATGCTTTGCCTGCCCATGTGTTTTCTCCATCCTATGACCTTGGATCCTTCAAGCGATGCGTGAAGAAGCATCTTAGGCCGGCATAGTGGCGGCGGCTGGGTCAGCCGGGAACTGACTCGGTTGTCCCAGTCGTCGTCACTCTTGGACCTCCTCTTGCTGGACCTGCTCTTGGAGCATCAGGCGGGTCGAGGTCAGATGTCGTGTCACAATAAAAAATAAAAAAATCTACAGCGTTAATTCTACTCTCATGCTTCTTTTGCCATACCCAACCTTCACTTCCATACATCAATGTGGGAACGAGTACCGCATTATGAACAGCCATCCTTGACTTTTGGGACATTATTGTAGTAATGCCACTGGTAAATATAAGCGTGAGTGTAATCTATTTATTTATAAACTTGTCTCGTAGTTTGCGCGGACAAATAGTGATATTGTTGTCAGAATTAAACCGAGATCGTACGATGCGAAATCCGACGTTCCCCACCAATAGGCGCCTTCAAAAATGACGTCATTATCATTATGTCAATGACCCTTGCAGATTTTTCGTATGTGTTCGTATAATACACATTTGAACAAATAATTATTTCTAACCAGAATTTGTAGTGTATAGATTAATGTATTTTTTTTATTGTGCCTTATTTAGATGTAGTGGCAAGGGCACATGAATGTTTCGATGGTTTGGGCACATGCAAATGATGAGTACAAGTTGATTAAAGAATGGAATTTATAACTATATTATGGATGGATGCGTTTAAGAAGGCAGGTCCAGGAGGGTGTTTTTCGAATCGGAGACATCCTTAAAGAAAGCTAGGTTGCCTAGTGCCCATAATCGTAGAGCTTATATGAAGAGAATTGTGGATGTGAGGGAAGCGAGGGATTTGTGTCAGGATCGTGGCAAGTGGGCTCCATGCCTATTAATGTTCGAATGAAAGCGTGGCGGTTTAATTGATTTACAAATTAACTACATAAACTGTAAATTCTTATATTTACTTATGCGATGAAAAATAATGTCCGTTTTAATTAGTATTTAATATTTTTAACAACGGATTAAACAGAGCACGAAATGCAACATGGATATGATTTCAAATTAATTTGTAAGTTTGTAATTTTTTAAACTTGTTAATAATTTTAACCAGAGAATCTGTATGAAGAGAATTGTGAATGTGAGGTAAGCTAGGGAATTGTGTCAGGATCGTGGCAAGTGGCGCTTCATTGTTTCTCCTATCCCTGTGGGAAAAAGACGTGACTTATTTAATTAAATTTGAATAGAGAAAACTGTTGTATTATGGATAGTGTGTAGGGATATAGATTGCGGTTTACACAAAATAAAAGAATATTAACGAAACAGTTTTGTAAATCAGAGGTAATGTAAGGTTAGACCGAAAGAATCGATAAATCTCTGCCAGTTCGAACTAGGCCAACTAGGCAGCTTCCAGCTTAACTTTAGGCTGTCATATGTTGAGCCACAATATAAATAAATACGTATTTGTTTAAAAATGTATTTGTTTATTTATTTACAATGTCAACAATGTTACAATGTATTAATTTTGTTATGGGTCATTCGAGGTCGCGCCTGCACACAGAACGGTCGTGTTAGACGCTTTTATCTTTCTTTACATTTGAATATCTCATTCTAGTCTAATTTGCATATCAGACATAGGCATTTCTTTTGTTACGTGTCGATTTGTTTGGACGTTGATTCTCTGATTTTATTGTGGTTTGATTGTAGTGAACATGAAGAATATATTTTATTTTTGTGAATGTATATGGGGAATGAAAATGTTGTTGGGTTTTGGTACCATTGATGGTTCATTCCGTGGTAAGTATTGTGATAAGTTCTGATGGAAAATCAGCGAGACCAGTATCGAATAACCGACAAACGATGGGGAAGAAAGGTTCTAGAGTGGAGACCACGAACCGGCAAACGCAGCGTAGGTAGGCCTCCCACTAGGTGGACTGACGACATAGTGAAAGTCACGAATAACAGGTGGATGCAACTGGCATCTTGTCGTTCGAAATGGCGTCCTATGAGGGAGGCCTATGTTCAGCAGTTGACCCCTTTCAGCTTCTAATAAAAAAAATGGAACCTTATTCAATCAATCAATCAAATTGTCATGCCCTTTTCCCACAGGGATACGCAGAGACAATGGAGCGCTACTTGCCACGATCCTGACACAACTCCCTCACTTATTATTACTCCACAAAATGCTTGTTGGCAACGCAACGTGAATTGGTTCTGTTGCTGGGCGACGTGTCTATTGCAAAATATGTCCTCGGTTTTATTAAATTGTTGTGAGCCTTGATCGTCTGTTAATGTTAGAAGTTTTTTCTTTGTTTTTGAATTAAATTTGTTATTTGGAAAAAGTCGTTTGTTACATCTGTTATTAAATACGGCTATATATGTTTGTTATATAGCCGCTATATATGGCCGTTTTTTAAGTTTTATGTATATTTATTGTTATTAATATATCGACAAAAGAGATTTATGAGTATAAATCAAAGTAAAAGAATACAACGAAGACAATTCAGAAGATTGTTCCTTAATCTTTTCTTCAAAGCTTGGTACGCTTTGTACTCGTACATGATGTGAGGGAAGCGAGAGAATTGTTTCAGGATCATGGATCCATTGTCTGTGCCTATCCTTATAGAAAATCGGGCCTGGCAATTTTATTTTTAAAATTACATATTTTTTTTAATATGCTTATCGGCGTCGGCTAAAGGCCCAAACCTGTTTGGAGGCTTGTCCTAATTTAAATGTTCTCTATTTTTTATTATACATTTCTATACTACTAAAGTGCTTGTATAATAGAAACAGGACAACCAAAGTACATATATCAAAGATACATTGGTACCGGTGAGTGGTTACGAACCCGTGTCATTTGGCTTACGTAACCATTGCACTGCCACTACACCACGGTCGCGATTGAAAAGTATTTCCTATTGGATGAGTTCAGAAGTTTACTTTATAAATGTATCAAAAAGTCGATTTGAAAGAGAAAAATAAGTCAAGTGGGTTGCCTCTTAAAGCCATAATAGTATGAATGCTGACCAGCAGGACCGTCTTAAGCATATTCAGCGCCGGGGTCTCAGTGTAGTAGGTATCTATCGAAATTTATGGCGGTCGGCATGCGCCCCCTTAGGACTCTGCGCCCGGGTGCACCGCACCCCTTGAACCCCCGGGTGCTGACCAGGCCCTTCTCTCCAAGATCTAGAGAGTTGTGGATACGCATTGTTGTGGATGAAAGCGCATCGCGCAGGTTGACAGTGAATGCCGGCGTTCCTCAGGGTTCCGTGCTGTCGCCGACTTTGTTCCTTCTGCATATCAATGACATGCTGGACCTTGCATCTAGCATTCATTAATATCGTCTGCGGGGCACGCTACACTGCCCGCTCCGCAGCCCGAAAACAGGAGATAGCCGATATGAGAGTCTGTTGTAGCGGAGCTGAACCGGGTTCTTGATTGTATTAACTTTGGATCCTTCAAGCAATGCGTGAAGAAGCACTTTTGGCCGGTATAGTGACGGCGACTGGGCCAACCGTGAAGACTCGGTTTTTACAGTCGTCCGCACTCTAGGACTAGGACTTCCTCTAGCTTGCCAACAGGCGATGTCGAGTCACAATAAAAAAATGATTACGTTTTTCATAACAGTCGCCATCGTATGATCAAACACGACCATATTTGTGTAATTAAACAAAGGATCGCATAAATGAAATCGAGGCCAATTTTATATCACTAAGCAATTAATTAAAATAATTTACTAATTTTCTTTTGCTATCATTAAACATTAGTCATTAAAGATTATAATAAGTAAATATCATACAAAGCAAGTCTTTAATTTTATTTTAATAAAGATAAAAAATATAATAAAAAATAGGCTCCATTAAAAGGATTTATATATGTTTTATATGTGTATGTAATTAGTGTAATATAAATATTATAATAGGTTATTCGCCGGCATAGTAACGGCAACTGAGGCAACCGTGAACTGCCTCAGTTTTTTCAGTCATCGGTACTTTTGGACCTTTCCTTGCTTGCTATGAGAAAAGTAGAGGTTGAATAACAATAAAAAAAATGGATATTCAAATTAAGGCGAATCAAAACCACTTTTAGGTACCAATGTACCTATGATATAATAATATACACATTATGTTGGTCGCCCAGTTTCTATGATACAAGCATGTTTAGTAAATTTTTACATAAAAAAATGTTTTATTTCAGAATTGACTGGATCGTCAGGTATGGCGGCGGCTGGAGAGCCAAATAAGAGGTTTAGGAAAAGGGACAAAATGCTCTTCTATGGGCGACGTATGTTACGTAAAGTGAAGTCCATATCGAACTCTGGTCAGGGGAGAAAAAGACGCGCAGTGATGAGGTTCGCTAGAAAGATATTGCAACTCAAAAAGGAAACTGCGCCGGAGCAATTGAAGGTAATTTTACTTATTGAATTAAACAAATTTTACGCGGCTTACTACTATCGTGTTTATTTTGGTTCTCTCCATGACTATGATGACTGCAAAGCTCTTGAAACGTTAGAATAATAAACTCAAATAAAATTGTAACATCAAAACCAGAATAAACGCGATAGTAAGCCGCATAAAATTTGTTTAATTTATTAATCAATGTTCGCGTTATTTTACTTGTTATAGAGTTAATTTAACATAGATAGGCTGACAGTTGGTGGTCATTTGCTGAGTCTGCCGACCCGGCGGAATACCACAGTAAAGTGGTTATGTCGCCTTTTTAAAATCAGCTATAAAGATTTCGTTTACAAAGGCTGATATATTTTAAAAACTGCCGATGCCCTACATTCTCTATATTTAAATTGAAGATTAGATATCGCATTTTAAAAAAAACAAGAGAGCTTAAAAAAAGATTAAGAAGAACGCAATGCGACTCCTATGCTTACTTTTTGCTCATACCACGGAAAATGTTCTGCAAAGCTCTTTGTTCCCACATCGTCTTTTTACTCTCGTGATATTTGCACAAATTTTGTCTTAACACTTTATGGCGACCGACGAAAAAGCAGCAAAATTGCGTCGCGGTCGCAAGTCACCAATTAGCAAATGACAAATCAATAGGTTAACTACGCTGGTTGGTCACTGATTGGCGATGGCAACGCAATTTTACTCTTTTACCTCGCCATAATGTTGTAAGTGAATCGGGAAAGCATCTGTATTCTGTCGACCATAATGACAGTATAAACAAAAGGTTCTTTGTAGAACAATTAACTGTGGCATGCTTTACCAGTCCATTCTATAACATTTGATCGTTCAAACGAAGCGTGAAAAAGCACTTTTGACCGGCATAGCGACGACGAACTAAATCGTAATTTTTTGTAGTCGGCGCTTTTAGACATTCCTTAAGACCATCCATGGGTCAACGGGAAAGACGCAATCACATTTCGAATCTCATTTAAAAAACATGTCTTCTATATTTTTAACCGGCTTCCCAAAAGGAGGAGGTATACCATTGGCGTATCGTGGCGGAGTCGGAGGGGGCATTACCGGGCGGCAATTTTAGGGGGCGGCAAAATTTAAAAAATCTAAAATAAATCGTTAAAATTTCAACCTAAAATTCATATTATTTGTTGTACAGTCAGCATCAGATATATCTGAGCACGCAAAGTGATCAAAAGTATCTATACATTCAGACTGATCATAAATATCTACACACATTAGTTGTCATAATGATGTGAGCATTCAATGCGTCAAAAATATCTACACACGCAAATAGTCAAAAATATCTACACACTCATAAAATATGTAATATTTTAAAACAAATTTACTGAATTGTCTGTTGACATATTTTTGACAAGTGAGTGTGTAGATATTTTTGACTAACTAATTGTATAGATATTTTTGACGCATTGAATGCTCACATTATTATGACAACTAATGTGTGTAGATATTTATGATCAGTCTGAATGTATAGATACTTTTGATCACTTTGCGTGCTCAGATATATCTGATGCTGACTGTACCTATGATTCAAATTCCTAAATAAGAGGGCGCAATTTTTTTTCCGCCCCGTAGGGAGCTGACTCCCACGCTACGCCACAGGTATACAATGCGGCCGTTTTTTGTATGTGTATTATCACCTCAGAACTTTTTTCTGGCCGAACCGATTTTGATTATTCTTTTTTTTATTTAGGTCTTGGAACCGCCAGCAGAATATCTAGAAGAGGATTTGTCAAGTGATGACCGTGTGCCACCTGATGCCCTCTACATGTTACACAGTATAAGGGTGTTCGGCCATTTTGAGAAACCTGTCTTCCTCATGTTATGTAAACATACTGAAATATTGAATCTGCCAGCTGGAGGGTTCCTGTTTAAAGTCGGTTAGTATACAAAGGCAACCGTGGTGTAGTGACAGTGCAATGGTTACGCAAACCGAGTGCACGGGTTCAAAACAACTTGCCGGTACCATTTGTATCTTTGATATATGATTTTTTTAAATTTACATTTTACTATATAAGGGGAAGTGGTCGCAACAGGAACCTAAAAATTACCGCGGCATCAGCCTTCTCTTTTAAATCACATCTATCGCGCACTGTGCTATTCCTTATTCTATCCGCTATCGTCACTCCACATACACTCCACTTAATATGGTCGATATTTCTACAGCGTTAACCCTACTCTCATGCTTTTTCTGCCACATCCAACATTCACTTCCATACATTAATGTAGGAACAAGCACCGCATTATGAGCTGCCTATCCCTGTGGGAAAAAGCGTGACAATTTGATTGATTGATTAAATTAATAAAACTCTTTGTGTTTCAGGTGACACAGACGAGAATGTGTATGTAGTACAAACTGGTCGTGTTAATGTTTACATCACTAACCAGGATGGCAGTAGTTTGTCACTTAAAATAGTAAGAGCTGGGGAGAGTGTCACATCACTATTGAGCTTCACTGACGTTTTGACGGTATGTAATGTTTTTTTTTATATATTTTTTTATTGTGACTTGACATATGACAGTACCCCGCTTGATGTTAAGCTGGAGTGTGGTCCGTGAATGGATGTCATTGCTACTACAATTTAATATCTGTAAGTAGCAATCACATCCACTTTGCCGGCCTAGTTGAAACCGGCAACTTACAAGCTGATCCCGTAACGCGACCAAATCACTTCACGGTCTGTATACTTATAAGTGGTGGTACTATCCCGGATCAGCAGACTGGGTACCTACCACTCTTAAACTCGGTTACGCAAACTCGGCACTGGTCCAAAACCACTTTCCAGTACCAATATATCTTTAATATATACGAGATATCAAAGATACATTGGTACTGTATACATATATTTTATTGTGACACGATATTTGACCTCGACCCGCCTGATGATTAGCAAGAGGAGTTCCAAGAAAGACGACGACTGAAACAACCTAGTCCGTTCACGGCTGCCTCAGTCGTCGTCACTATGCCGGCCAAAGGTGCTTTTTCACGCATCGCTTGAAAGATCCAAGGTTATAGGAGGGAGAGAACACATGGGCTGGCAAATCATTCCACTTGTCGATTGTTCTATAAATAAAAAACGCAACGGATATTTAGTTCGACTGCCGATTCGGTCGACATAATGCGGATGCTTCCCCCGACTTGTGCGGGTATTGCGGGTGTGGAAGAACGAGGTAGGAACAAAGAGCTTAAAGAGCTCTTCGGAACATTCTCCGTGGTATAGGCGATAGAGGACGCATAAAGCCGCCATGTCTCTGCGTAGTTGCATGGGCTCCAGAGTACGCGTGACCTCTGCATCACCTATAATTCGGACAGCTCGACGCTGTAATGAATCCGGGGCATTGAGAAGATACTTGGCAGAGCCGTCCTGGAAGTGCAAACAGTACTCCGCGCAAGAGCGAATTTGAGCCTTATTTATATTTATTACTAATTTATAAAAATAAATAATTTTAGGGTCATTCACAACCATACAAAACTGTAAATGCGAAGGCTTTAGAGGATTCACAAGTAATCAAACTGCCCATGCGAGCTTTTCAGGAGGTCTTTAAGGAGTATCCTGATATTTTTGTAAGAGTTATTCAGGTAAATATAATTCATACATAAGCGTAAAAGGCCATTTCAGGAAAATATCGGCAGACCTCAGCATACATACAGAGACTAGCGCTTACTTGAAGAGGAAATCTCTGTATAACCTGCGGTAGTTTTTTTTTGTGACGCGACATATGACAACACCCCGTTTGATGTTAAGCAGGAGTGTGCTTATGAATGGAGGCACATTCTTTATGCATCCTTAATTTATCCTTTATGTCGGTCGGGCTAGTTGGAACTGGCAACTTACAAGCTGATCCCGAAACGTGACTAACGCTCGGTTCCTATATCTGTCAAACGGATCGTTTTTGATACCAACAGTTTAAATATCTACCAGCCGTAGGTCAAAACCGTTCTTATAAAATACCCCTCGTAAGTCAAATTACCGACCACTACAGCATTAAGTATGAAAAAGCAGTTACTCTTTTTTCATACTTAATGCTGTCGTTTTTTAATTCTTTTATTTTTTCACAATTCACTGACGAATTGTTAAGTGAACAACGAATGGTTACTGTTACCGATGACGGATGGTTTATTATAGGAACTGGACATTCTTCACAGTTTGTTATTTGTTCCCATTTACCGCAGCGCTTCACTACTGCAGAAACTGACTTAGTTAGGCGCTATGCTCGTACATAACTAATGTTTTTTTTTTTAGATAATTATGGTCCGCCTGCAGAGGGTCACATTCACGGCACTTCATCAGTATTTAGGTTTAAGCGCAGAACTTGTTAATCCGGTAAGCTTAACCTTTTTAATACGTAAATGTGGTATCAATAATTGAATCTATTTAATTATGCTGTGTATGTATATATATTTTATTCAAAACTATAAAAGGAGAAACAGATAAAATTAAAAGTGTAATAACTATAATTAAACTATAAATAAAAAACATCATCAAATGACGTCGCATCAGAGATAGTCTCAAGGAGACTGGCAACGTTGGCAGAAATAATTACCAGCCTTCCTGTCTCCAGACTTCTCTATCAGAAATTTATAAATCTGATGTGGATGAATGCGTTAATCGAGGCAGACCCAGGAGGGTTTCTCCAACCAAATCGGAAACATCCTCAACAAAGCTGGGTTGCCTAGTGTCCACAACCGTAGAGCTTGTATGAGAGGAATGTGGATGTGAGGAAAGCGAGTGATTTGTGTCAGGATCGTGGCAAGAAGAAAAATCTAATAATTTTATGTTATGCAGGGTCGTGAGAAGCGTCGTCCCAATATGGCGCCATCACCAAGTAAATCAGGCAAAGTGAATGTTGTCGACATAGCAACGGTCACGACCACGTCGCCGCTCCACCATATTGCCACGTCGACCACTGATAATAATGTATGTAGTGTTTAATTATTGTGACTCGACATATGACAGCACCCCGATTGATAATAAGTCAGAATTTTTAATTCCGGCACACTAGATGTGACTACTACTTATTGTTATTGAACTGTAGTAGCAGTCACCTTCATTCATGGACCGCACTCCAGTTTAAGATCAGGCAGGAGCAGTCATATGTTAAGTCACAATTTCTAGCAACCCTACCTACCCCAAGTAATACTCCTAACGTAGTGATAATGTTTCCCAACAGGAGTCCTCGCATGCAACATCATCCCCAGTGAACATAGCAAAGAAAAGGCCAGACATGGTTCCTGACATTACTTCTAATACGCATCAGGTATATCATCATCACCTTTGGGCTGGTTTAAGTGCTCTAACCATCCCAAGTGATGTACACTTGGATATATATAGATATATATAGTTCACCATAATATATAGTTTTTGGAAGCGAAAACTTCTTTAGCGGCGTTGTCCACTTTTTGTGATAGGTAAAAATATTAAACTCGCGTCAGGACACGTCGCCTGATCGAAAATTCGTAATACAGAGGGAGCGAGACCGCCGGCGCGGCATAGGCGAGGAAGTGTCCCCTTTCTCTTTCTACCGCGTGACGAAAATGTATGTCTGCGCCTGCTGTTTCGTTTAGGCGGTTGTAATAATTCTGAAGTGTTTTTTTTAATGTAATATAAATTGTTATGTTTGTGTACGATAGCGCAATAAATCAATATTAAATTTTACCACATAAATGATAGTACTTTTATACTTATAAAGCAATTCGTGCAAATTCCCTAACCAAATATCAAAAATGCACAACGTTAATATTTAAGTTTTCACTTCTGCCAGCACTTGTGATTCGACATCTGACCTTGACCCGCCTGATAGTAAGCAAGAGGAGGTCAAAGAGTGTCGACGACTAAAAAAAAGAGTCAGTTCACGGCTGCCTATGTCGCCGTCACTATCCCGGCCAAAGGTTCTTAAGCATCGCTTGCAGGATCCAAGGTTATAGGATGGAGAGAACACATGGGCTGGTGAAGCATTCCATTTGTCGATTGTTGTACAAAGAAAAGACGCACCGATCGTTTTATGTCGATTGCCGATTCTAATAGTAGTATCGGATTCTATTCCCGGTCAGGCTTGTCGATTGTTCGACAGAGAAACTACCGGCGCCGAATTGTTGTTTCAATTGTCGATTCAGTTGACAGAATGTCGATTTGCCGAATTTATTTATACTTTTATCTTTCTAAATAATTTCATCTTTTAAATTAATTTCATTTGATTCTTCTTTACATTTCTATAGTAAGCTACCAATGTGCTTGTATCGTAGAAACAGGACAACCAAAGTACATATATCAAAGATACATTGGTACTATCAAGTGGTTTTAAACCCGTGCTCTCGGTTTGGGTAACCATTGCACTGCCATTACACTACGGTCGCCTTTTACCTACCACTAGACCACGGTCTTTTTAAAATATGTTTGCTTTTATAGGGTAACCAACAGCCGGACGTACAGCAAACGGGGAGTTTTCAGAGAAACAAAGAAGGTTCATTCAAGAGACATGCCAATGATAATTTAGATGAAATGGTATGTATTGTAATGCCATGTGGCCGGCATATTGATGGCGACTGAGGCAATTTTTCATTGGGCCCAATGTTTGGCCGAAGATATAAATTAATATACGGGAAATTAGTTAGGAGACGTTTTCGCATCCTAAACGTAGAACAAAAAATTAAAGGCGCTAAAATTAAGATTTGAAAATATTTAGATATAAGTATATTATTTGAGAGAAAATTAGTTTTTTTTTTCAAAATTTTCATTGTCGAGCAATTTATCCTTTAGTTGAGCAATGGAGAATACCCACTGCTTTTATGCAGTTAAGCAATGGAGAAGTAGCGAGATACAAAGTGTAACAAATAATTGGTTTTCAGGCTTTAATCCAAATAGCGACGGATGCATTTGTGAAGGAATTGGGCCTGGAGAATGACCAGCAATTGCGTGGTGCTGTTCAAGTGAGGGATTTGTCAGCTGGGACTTATATTATGAAAGAAGAAAGTCATAAGGTCAGTTCGTGATGCAAAGTATTTTGCAAAGCTGGGTGTAATAATAAGAATATTTATAGTTTTATTGAATATTAATTAATTAATTTGTATATAATTAGTTATTGTAAAAGGCGATTGTAATTAAATGACAAGTAATTAAATAAATGATAATACAGTTTATTTTTGGCATATTGTCTTTGGTAGGCAGATAGTTAATGGTGGTCATTTGCCTAGTGTGCCGATCTGGGGTAGTACCCATCACTTATACCTTATCTTTTCTGGATTGGGAGAAGTAGTAAACAAATACTGCGTCGTAAGAAAATGACTATTTTCCATGCCCTTATAACAATCAAAGGCCCAATGAACATTGTTTTTTACCTTAAAGCCCTAAACTGTCGATAGACCAATTTATTTTCTAATATTGAATAATAACTGTCTGTCTAATAAACTTAATTGTCAGAAATTTTTATTAGGTATTTCCTGGAATTAAGTTATTTATTATATTTTTTCACATCCTAAAATTAAAATATTTTTATTATTTTGATTCAGTGCCATCGCGCTCTATTTCTGTCGGGAATAGTGTTGGCGACTGAGAAAGCCCTAAATAAATTCAGTCTTTGGCACTTTTTAACCTTCCCTTGGTAAATCAGGCAAATCTAGGTCAGGTGTCGAGTCACAATAAAAAAAATCATAAAATTATGTTCGCCTAACTTCAGGGATAAAAATATATTTTTTTTTAAATATTTCTTCATTTATTGTTTAAAGCTCTTTTACAAAAGTTCAAGGGGCGAACCCGAAGTGACACAGGTATTATTTTTATGAACAAGTTAATGTGTTTAAATATCACAACATCTCATTATTCTTAACAAATATATGTTTTCAGGTTTTGTTGAAATCCAACCGCACGAAAGCACATTTAGTTAACTTACTTTTAGTATTCATTGTTATTTTGAAATATAATAAAACTTTATATGCGTATAATATGCGCTGCAATCGGTTCCCTGGCATTATTTATGTTGTACAATGAGTGGACAAAATCTTGGAATATGGCAATATGCTAGTTATAGTAAAAACTTCACCATTCATGATGTGTAGATGTTCATTCCTAGTCCGGCCAGCTAAATCATCATCACCATCATCGGCCAAAAGACACTGCCAGTTGCATCCACTGGTTATTTGTGACTTTCACTATGTCGTCAGTCCACCCAGTGGAAGGCCTACCTACGCTGCGTCTTCCGGTTCGTGAGATGTGGTCAGCTAAATAAAATGACACAATCATCCAAATCATGCAAAAAGATTTTACTATTTTGCATGGTGTTTTTACTATTTTGTCTATCCCCTTTACATACCATAGATATTATTTTCTGAGTTTTCTCATACCATTTACATTAAGCAATCTATTTGTCACGCCTTCTTCCCACAGGAATAGGCAGAGACAATGGAGCGCCACTTGCCACGAACCTGACTCAACTCACTCTCTTCCCTCATATCCTCAATTCTCTTCATACAAGCTCTACGATTATGGGTACTAGGCCACCCAGCTTTCTTGAGGATGTTCCCGATTTAGTTGGAGAACACCTTCCTGGGTCTGCCTCGATTAACGCAATCTTCTACATTAGATTTATAAATGCCTTTCGTCAATCTACTTTCACTCATCGTTTCCATGTACCCAAACAATCGAAGCATTCCTTACATTCTATGTATATATGTATTCACGTCTCAACTAACAAGGAAAGGCAGTTCTTTGATTTTTTTAAAATTCTTTATTTCAAATTGTTATTTTTTTCTTTAAAGGACGTGGCGTTGGTATATTTATTATCTGGTGCTTTGTTGGTATCTCAACGTGTTGCTGAAGGAGACGGGGAAGTGCACATGTTTACTGCTTATCCAGGTATTCTATTTGGTCGTAATTGTACAAATATACAATGAGTGAAAGTAGATTGACGAAAGCAATTTATAAAACTGATATGAATGGATGCGTTAAACGAGGCAGACCCAGGAGGGTGTTTTCCGACCAAATCGGAGACATCCTCAGGAAAGTTGGGTTTGCCTAAGTTGGGGTTGCCCAAAAGCGTAGAGCCTGTATGAAGAGAATTGAATTGTAGAAGAAACAGAAGCGAGGGAGTTGTGTCAGGATTGTGGCAAGTGGCACTCCATTGTGTCTGCCTATCCCCATAGGAAAAAGGCGTGACAATTTGATTGATGTTTTATAGCTATTGATATGACTTGCTATTTTTTTTATCAGGCGAAGTGGAAGGTGGTCTTGCAGTGCTGACAGGCGAGCCAAGTTTCTTCTCGATCAGAGCTAAACATTTCTCGAGAATTGGACTGCTGTCTAAGACTACTGTTTACAGGTAATTTATAATTTACACAGCAATGTAGAATTTATTATTATTGTGTATGTTATTAGAAATTATATAAAATATACAGGGTGTCCCATTAATCAACGTCAAGCCAGTAACGGGTGATAGGGCAAGCAAGCTATGACGGTCATCAGAAAAATTATAAAAAAAAATAGTCATGTACTTTTAAATTTTTTTTTATTATTGTGACACGACATCTGAACTCTACCCGCCTGATGATAATAATCAAGAGGAGGTCCAAAAGTGACGACAACTGAAAAAAAAACAAGTTTATTCACGGCTGCTTCAGTCGCCGTCACTATGCCGGCCAAAGGTGCTTCTTCACGCATCGCTTGAAGGATCCAAGGTCATAGGATGGAGAGAACACATGGGCAGGCAAAGCATTCCACTTGTTGATTGAGGCGTTAGGTCGACATGGTTCGAAATAGTTACAGATTAAAACGGTTGGTCAAAATGATTCGAAATAGTTACAGATTGAAACGGTTGGTCAATATGATTCAAAATAGTTACAGATTGAAACGGTTGGTCAAAATGATTCGAAATAGTTACAGATTGAAACGGTTGGTCAATATGATTCAAAATAGTTACAGATTGAAACGGTTGGTCAAAATGATTCGAAATAGTTACAGATTGAAACAGTAGGTCTAAAGGCTCGAAAGGTTCAAACCTCTGACCAGGAATAATGATATGATTTTTTCTTTAAAAGCATTAATGAAGTGGAATCTGGCATAAGGACTTAACCAAAACTTGTTTAATTTCAGTATAATGCGTGACAAACCCAGCGTTGTATTGCATATAGCCAGCTCAGTTGTGAAGAGGTTATCGCCGTTTGTACGACAAGTAGATTTCGCATTAGATTGGGTATGTATATGATTTTTTTTAAGTTTCCAATCAATCAATCAAATTTTCGCACCTAAATATATCTAATTTTTTTGTGGTTTTCATCATACTGGTAACATAGTAAGAGTGGTAGGCAGACAGTTTCTTAGTCTACCGATCTGGGGCACTTTTGAGTGTACAGACCGTGAAGCAACATAGTCGTGTTTCAGGATTAGTTAAAAATCGATACTTGCTGGTTTGAATGCTGGCTGAGTGGATACGACTGCTACTTGCAGTGGTTTAATTACAGTTTTACATCAGACGGGGTGCGCCATACAATCAATCAATCTAATTGTCACGCCTTTTTCCTATGGGGATAGGCAGAGACAATGGAGCGCCACTTGCCATGATCCTGACACAACTGCCTTCTGCATTTACATTCACAATTCTCTTCATACAAGCTTTAAGGTAATGGGCTAGGCAACCCAGCTTTCTTGAGGATGTCTCCGATTTGATCATACATCGAGTCATAAAACAAAAAATATATGAATTAATTATTTCATCAATTTCCCCAGGTATTTCTGGAATCTGGCAGAGCTGTGTACCGCCAAGACGAGGAGTCTGGTTCTACTTTCATAGTGCTAAGTGGTCGGTTACGTTCAGTGATAACACATCCAAATGGGAAGAAAGAATTGGTCGGGGAATACGGCAAGGGTGATCTTGTTGGCATTGTGAGTTTCATTTTGGTTGCTTCTATACAGTGCTATAGCTTCTCTAACTAAAAATATAAACTAACTATAAATTATTAGTTTATTTAAAAGCATGATTGCAAAGATTTTTAACTATACTACTATATTTCATCAGCGTGCTCCTCCTTTTGTGTCTAACCAGCAACTGAATGACCAATTACAATTGCCTTTTCGGTGTGTTGCGTCTATATTTTATATTTGCTCGTGTGCGAAAATGCAGTAGACGTCATTTCGGCTTGGACAGACTATACATGTATACCTTTATTTCACACATCTACACTAAACTAAACTACATGCACTAAACTACTAAGTGCATGTATCATAGAAACAGGACAACTTAAGTACATATACGAGTATAAAAGATACATTGATACCAGCAAGTGGTTTTAAAACAAAGGCTCTCAGTCTGCGTGACCATTTCACTACCACTGCACCACTGTCGCCTTTTAATGCTGCGGTACAATTATGAGTTGTATCATTTTTCTGAAATATTTTTGACATTTATTGGTTTAATAACCATTATCAAAACTACGGTACCATTATTTGTATAGAAAATACAAAATACCGATAAAATATAAATTAACAATCAATCAATCAATGATTTGATATAAATTAACAAGCATATCTAATAAATATAACTGTTGATAGTTTTGTATCTGGCAAAGTCACATCTAAATAGAGGGGCGCGAAGTTACGCGCGTGCATTTTGGTAAAAATAATAAATAAATAAAAACTTGTGATAACCTTGGGTCTGTTTTTGGTTTTGGTTAAAGTGCCGTTGAAAGATCCTTTGGCCGGGCCGGCATAGTGATGGTGTCGAGACAACCGTAAACTGAAACGGATCTTGGACTTTCCCTTGGAATACTTACTTTGTCTTGCCTGATTTTCTTAACAGGTTTCCAATTAAAGAAAAATAAAGATCTCTGATAAACTAATATTTAGACGGTAGATCCGATGTTTCGAAAGATATTCTCTATTAGTTTTTTTATTAATTGATATTTATTTCAGGTGGAAATGGTGACACAAACGCGTCGCAGTACAACGGTGATGGCTGTCCGTGATTCAGAACTTGCGAAACTACCAGATGGATTGTTCAATGCTATTAAGTTACGCTTCCCCGTTGTTGTGACACGACTTATTAATTTACTTGGACATAGGATATTAGGTGAGCGGCAGGCAGACTGTAAAGTGACTTAGTCGCGTGTACTTTACATGAAAAGGATGAGTGAAAGTAGATTGAGATGAAAGAAATTTATAAATCTCATGTGGATTAATGCGTTAAACAAGGCAGGCCCAAGAGGGTGTTTTCCGACCAAATCGGAGACTCGAAAAAGTTGGGTTGCCTACTGCCCATAACCACAGAGCCTGTATGAAGAGAATTGTGAATGTGAAGGCAGCAAGGGAGTTTTGTAAGGATCGTGGCAAGTGGCGCTCTAATATCTCTGCCTATCACTGTGGGAAAAAAGGCGTGACAATTTGATTGATTGAAGAAACACCGCTGAGCTATGCGCCTTACTAATGGCGGCCAGTAAGTAAGGTACGGGTGGGTGGTATTTAACGCCCCGCCGCTCCTCAGCCCCCTAATTGATTTACCTCGTTCCCCTCGTTAGCTCTATAGTAATACATATTTTTTTATGAATAAATATTTATTAAATATATTTTCAGGCACATGGCAGAAACCGAACTCAAGCCTTGGTAACCCAGCCGCCATTGAGCCGTGGTCATCGCAGAGTAACTTCTCAACTGTTGCTTTAGTGCCAGTCAGTGATGATGTACCATTGACCGCATTCACTTATGAGTTGTATCATTCACTGTGTGCTATTGGTATGTATTATTATGTTAATTTTCGATTAGTTCCGGGTTCGATTACTAGTAGGCGTGAATAGTTGTTTCATAGCATTTTGACGACAGGCGTGGCGTAGTGGTTAGCACAATAATCCGTAATGTGGAAGTGCCGGGTTCGTATCCCGGTCGGAGCAAATATTTGTCTCATAGCTTTTATTTGTTATATTTAATACATTTATTAAACTTACAAATATTTGTTAATAAAAAACAAGAAGCAAATTTCTGCCCCGGGTCTGGTTGTCTAAGAGTGGAAGGCAGTACTGCCCAGTCTGCTGATCCGGGGTAGAACCACCAGTGTACAAGTATACAGACCGTGAATTTAGTTTACGATTATATCAACAATAATTGAGGCGACCGTGGTGTAGTGGCAGTGCAATGGTTACGCAAACCGAGAGCACGAGTTTGAAACCACTCACCGATACCAATGTATCTTTGATATATGTACTTTGGTTGGCCTGTTTCTATGATACAAGCCCTTTAGTAGCTTAGTATAGAAATGTATAGTAAGAATAAAATAAAATTACTAAAAAATATTTGAACTTCTAGGACCGACTGTTCGCCTAACATCAGATGTGATCAGAAGACTTCTGGGTTTAACAATAATGGATCCAAATAATGAATACAGACTTAGTTCATGGTTGGCACAACAAGAAGACAAACATAAGGTCGGAAATTATTTATATCAGTCTTAGTCTATTTATTTATTTATGAATTGGCATATACAACAGAATGCAGACAAAATTGAACATGGAACATTTAGAAAGCAGTAAAAAATTCTAGTCAGCAATCCAAAGTGTATACACACAACTAGATTAAAAAATGTATAAAAAAATTCATGCAAATTATTACAATCAAATAAAATCAAATAATTTAAAATAATAATAATCATAATTAAAAATTTATTCAAAATAAGGTAAAATTAAAACAAAGAAAAAAATTAGGAAAAAACTACGATGATTTGAATATAACAGAAACCGCCCTCTTAAATATAGTGAACCTGTCATTAAATATGTCTAGCTGTTTATGGTCAGCGCTGAGTTCATTGTATTATTAAGCGACTCTCAAAAGTTCTGCCGATCCCTGGTAGTAGTACTGGGCAACTTTACAAGCGGTGTGTTCTCATATGTCGAGTCACAATAATAAAATAAAAATCTCCTAATGGTGTATATTCATAATATAAGTTATGATGATTACTTGGAAGAGATTGCTATTTAGCGATAAGGCGGCCTTGAATGGTCATACTAACCGACAGTTCTCGGTTCAAAACCTTTTGCTGGTAACCAATCTATCTTTGATATATGTACTTTGGTCGTTCTTTTTCTCTGATACATCATCATGTTTTATTTTCTTTGTTTTTTTATGAAGTATTCTGTTTTGTGCAATATGACGACAGGCGTGGACGAACGGTTTAGCGACTGGTTTGTTGCGCGTAAAGTCCCGGGTTCGATCCCCGGTCGGAGCAAATATTTGTTTCATAGCTTTTATTTGTAATATTTAATAATATTAAATATTGCAAATATTTGTTAATAAAAAAAAATAAAAAAAAGAGATGGATATTTGCTTCGGGTCTGGTTATCAAAGAGTGGTAGGCAGTGGTACCCAGTCTGCCGAGTGAAGTGATTTGGTCACGTTTCGGGATCAGCTTGTAAGTTGCCGGTTCCATCTAGGCCGGCATAGTGGATGTAATTGCTACTCACAGTTATTGAATTGTAGTAGCAGTGGCATTCATTAATGGACCACACTCCAGCTTAACATCAAGCGGGGTGCTGTCATATGTCGAGTCACAATAAAAAAAAATAAAAAAATAAAAAATATATATATATATAGAATATTGTCTGTTTAGGTGGCGTTATACCAGTGCGATCCCAGTCTGACGCAATGGACACAGCGCTGCATACGCCAGGCGGATTGTATATTAATTGTAGCTTTGGGTGATAAACAGCCTAGTATAGGAAAGGTAATTATGACTTATATTTAGATATATTTTTGGCCGGCATAGTGACGGCGACTGAGGCAGCTGTGAACAAACTCAGTTTTCTCAGTCGACGTCACTTTTGGACCTCCTCTTGCTTTTCATCGGCGGGTCGAGGTCAGATGTCGTGTCACAATAAAAGAAAACAAATTAGGTAAAAGTTTTTTATTGAGACATTTGACCTCTATTTGTCTGATTGTATCAAGAAGATATCAAGAGCGCCAAAGACTGAAAAAAAAACCTATTCAGTAAACCTATACAGTTGCCTCAGTTCCTGTTACTATTAACATCTTATGCTGTTAAATAACTGTTGCAGTCGCATCCACTATGCCGGCTTCGTTAGGACCGGCAACTTGTATAACTATCCCGAAACGCGACTAAATTTATTTACGGTCTATACAAGACATTTTTTTATGGCGGCAGGTAGCCGGTTAACGAATGACCGGCTACCGGCCGCCATTAAATTTTAACTCTGTAGGGCCACTTGCCTTTCCAAAGTTTTAAAAAGTCATGAGTTCGAGCAATCATACGTCTTCCACACGCATGACCTACACCTAAAACATTAACTTATAAACACCCATGGTACTCATATTTTTGGCCAGTATTGCCTTAGTGATCGCGACTAAGGCAACCGACTAAAAAAAAGTGTTTTTTTCAGTCGGCACCGCTCTTGGGCCTCCTTATGCTTATTATCAGGCAAGTTAAGTTCAGGGGGTCGACCGCACAACTTCAATGTCAATGACAAAGAAATTCATTCCCATTTGTCAAAAAATTATGTGGCCGCTGTTAGTGTCAAAAAGAACTTTTATTCATTCAGACAATGAGTTTCAATGAGCTTGAACTGTTATGAAAATGAACATCAATTCTCAGTGTGCGTGGTCGCAATTTTAACTTTAAAACTTATCAATTAATTTATATTTATTCATTAATGGAGTTCACCTGTCAAAACGAAGCCCATTGTCATTAAGTTACGCGGTCGGCCTCCAGATCTCTCTTCGTCGTCACTCTTGGACCTCCTCTTGCTTATCATCAGGCGAGTCGAGGTCAGATGTCGTGTTACAATAGAAAAAAAATTACTAATGCTCTCAAATATTCCTTATAGATTGAAAAAGAAATCGAACGCCTTGCCATACGCACGCAGAAGGAACTCGTGTTACTGCATCGAGAGGGCGCTGCAAACCCACAGGGGACTGTTCATTGGTTAAATATGAGAAGCTGGGTCAGTCAACATCATCATGTCAGATGTCCACATAGAATGTTTACAAGAAAGAGCCAATATAGAATTGTAAGTAGTTAATGGTGTAGGCTAGAATGGATCATCTGTCCTATGTCGCGGGTATATCCCTAACTGGGGTTGCCAGGTCTAAAAATATTGGGTCGGGGATAAAGACTTTTTGCATATAGTATGTATAAACTTGTAATAAAATATCTTTAGCTATACTATTTGTGTGTGCCTGGTTTTAATGACATTAAAAGTTGACATTTTAAAAAACAATCAAATTTAAAAAAAATATTTTCCGCTATTTTTCATTTGTTCTTTCTGTTAAAATAATCGAATCGAATGAAGAAATTAGATACATTTTCTTGAATGACTTGAATTTTCATATAAAATTCGAAGACACTTTTTCGCCGACCTAATAAAATCCGATGTCAGTGTTGAATTTACTCTTAAAGACGTCACTCGTTTTTGAAGTACAAATAAAGTCAGTTCTTTTGTTGTGGCTCGACTTGACTGATGGTAGGCAAGGAGAGGCCAAAGAGTGTCGTCGACTGAAATTACTGTTTCTGTTTACGGCAGCCTCAGTCGCCGCTACTATGTCGGCTAAAGGCTGGCAAAACATTCTACTAGTCGATTGCACAGCAATAAAAGGACGCACTGAACAGTTTAATTTAATTACCAACAGTCGTCTTAGACCTCGTTTTAGTATCAGGCGGGACTTTGTTATGTTTCTTTGGCCGGCATAATAACGGCGACTAAGGCAGCCGTGATCTTAGTAGGTTATTTTAGTCGTTGTCACTCTTGGATCTCCTCTTGCTTATCATCAGGCGGGTCTAGGTCAAATTTTGAGTCACAAAAAATAAAACTTATTATTTATTTGACTATTTTCAGAGTGAATTATACAGCAAAGTTCTAATGTCAGAAGCGAGTGTTCATTCTGATTTCTCCCGCCTCGCTCGATGGTTGACGGGCACTGCTGTTGGTCTAGTTTTGGGTGGGGGAGGGGCGAGGGGAGCTGCACACGTCGGCATGATTAGAGCCATACAGGTATGTAGTTGATTTTTTTTTATTGTGACGTCACATTAAAGTCGACCGTGCAATGGTCACGCTAACCAAGAGTTTGGGTTCAAATCCACCTCTCGGTACTATTGTATCTTTGATCTGATTGACTTCTGATAAAAAAGACTTGGTTCACAGCTACATCAGTCAATCAATCAATCAAATAGTCACGCCTTTTTTCCCTTTTTTGTCAGTCACTGTCACTATAAAACGCCACAGGAATAGATAAACGGAGCACCAATTTCCACGATCCTGACACAACCCTCTCGCTTCAAATAATCTCTATTACTACTATGGCAAAGTCCTGGTTTGATTCCCGGCTGCAGATTACCAATTAACGCGCTTTAATGTGTTTGTTTTGTATTTACAGGAAGCCGGTATCCCCATTGATATGGTCGGCGGTGTTAGTATCGGTGCTTTCATGGGTGCTTTGTGGTGCATGGAGAGGAATATTACAACTGTCACGCAAAAAGCACGAGACTGGTCACAGGTCAGTAAATTTTTATAAAATTATCAATTAATCAATCAATTTTTTTTTACAGGAATAGGCATGGACAAAGTAGTGCTTAACGCGACTGTGGTGTAGTGGCAGTGCAATGCTTACGTAAGCCGAGTACACGGTTTCAAAACTACTCTCACCGGTACCAATGTATCTTTGATATATGTAGTTTGGTTGACCTGTTTCTATGATACAAGCACTTTAGTATAGAAATATATTTGTATAGAAGAAACCATGTTGTTTTGGAAAATAAATATGTCACGACAGTCGCTATTTATAAAAGAGTTTGCATACAAAAATGAGTTTAATTTTATTTCTCAGTAACCACGACGGCTGCAAAGCTCTCGAAACGTCGGAATAATAATAAAAATTGTAAAATCAATAACGAAAATAAACTCGATAGTAAGCCGCATAAAATTTGTTTAATTCAATAATCAATGTCCGCGAAAAATTTAAGAAAATACTAGAGAATTGGTATATATGCCAGCATCGACGCGAGATCACTACGGCCAAGTCGACAGGCCCTGCACGCGTCATGCGTGTGGCGGGAGATCTCTTTTATCATTTTATCAATTCTATTTGCGTTTTAAGTAAAGTGTTTATATGATTAAGCTTGAACTAGAAAGTTTAGTTAGTTGTTAAGATGGGACTGGCATAGTCAACTTTGACTAAAGTCCCCTAAAAAAAATAGAATAAAAAAAAGTAAAGTGTGTGTTTATCGTTATCGACATTTTACATTATACTACACTATTCATAATAGTCACGTGATCATGACGTCACAACTGCATTCCTAGCGCGTTTATTTAGCTCGTTCCCTTACAGTATGTGCATTGGGAAATTTCAAAAGGGCTTCTAGAATGAACCGATCTTCTTGCTGATGACACTGGCAGTACGTTACAATATCAATAACAAGTAATTATATAAATATATTCTTACAGAAAATGACCCAGTGGGGCAAACAATTACTAGATCTCACGTACCCTGCTACTTCGATGTTCTCCGGCCGGCAGTTCAACGCGACTATTCGTACAACATTCGGCGAAGTGCATATCG
This sequence comes from Tinea trinotella, assembly GCA_905220615.1. Lineage (NCBI taxonomy): Eukaryota > Metazoa > Arthropoda > Insecta > Lepidoptera > Tineidae > Tinea > Tinea trinotella. The sequence goes on from HG992312.1 coordinate 13,155,555, forward strand.
AAGATTTGTGGTTACCCTACTTTACGGTTACAACGGATATTAGCGCAAGTTGTATGAGGATACATCGACATGGTAAGTGGTTTTGATTTTATTTTAAAGAGTTTAAATCTGTGCCTCTAAAGACGGTTATAAGTGTAAAATTTGAAGTTGGAGTAGAGGGTGGGGATATTTTTTTTATTGTGACCCGACTGACGACCCGCCTGTTAATAAGCAATAGGAGGTCCAAGAGTGCCGACCACTGAAAAAACCGAGTCTTCACGGTCGACCCAGTCGCCGTCACTTTGCCGACGAAAAGTAAATAATATTTTTCTTTTGCGAACAGTTGAGAACTGGGATGCTTTATTTGCCGATGTATTCCTTATATCCTATAATCTTGGATCCTTTAAAAGCGTGAAGGAGACCCTTTGGTCGACATGTTTACGACTACTCGGATGACGACGTAAACGGTGTCTATTTGTGTCGTTTTCTTATTGCGGATGCAAGGGGAGGTCCAAGAATGCAGACAACTTTTTGGTTTGCTTAACATCTAGCAAGTCAAGGTCATATGTCGCGTCACAATAAGAAAAATTACTAAAATGATGTAATAATCACTTGGGTTATTGGATTAAATAAAACACTATATTACTCTATGATGTAAAATAACTCTTATATGTGTTTTTGCACTTATATGTGTTTTTATTAGAGGCATAGAAATTAGGTAATAATTTATTAAAGGAATATTGTTTAGTTTACATTATCAGATTAATTAGATATTTGGTACACCACCCCAAATATCAGTGGGACCAAATAGTTGTGGGACAATCACGTGGGCAAATAAAAATATCATTAATCAATCTTACCACGATCCTTACACAACTCCCCCGCTTCCCTCACATCCACAATTTTCTTTATACAAGCTCTTCTATTATGGGCGATAGGCAACCCAACTTTCTTAAGGATGTCTCCGATTTGGTCTGAAAACATCCTTCTAAGTCTGCCTCGTTTACCGCATACATCAGATTTATAAATTCCTTTCGTCAATCACTCATCCTGATATTACACACCAAACCATTGTCTCTGCCTATCCCTGGAGGAATTAAGGCGTAACAATTGATGATAAACAAAGCAATATTCCTGTTTTTAATGATAAATAAATTAAATAGACATAGTTAAATTTATCATTTGCCATCGCTAAGTTTAATTATATATATTAAATTTATTTAGCTATGTTATACCGATATGAGCTAGTCACCAACTGGACACGTATATACTCGACCGCTACACATATAAAGTAAATAAGTTGAAATTACACCAACTGAAAGACGGCCGTGGTCATGACGGTCAAAACCCATTTAAAACCCAAGTGAAAAAAGTAAAAATGCCATTGACTCTTATATCAATTAATTCGTTGTTCGTTGTCTCTGCATACCTAATACGGCGTTCTCACAAGCTGAATTTAATTGTTCAATATTTATTTTTCAACAAAAAATTGATAGCCAAAATTGACTGTAGTGTTCTCACGGTTCACTAATAATCACTATCTGTCCATTTTAGCATTTTTCTCGTGGATGCGGACGCCATGATTTACGTTTTTTTTTACAAACAAACAAAAAACTGGTGACAGAGGAATACGATACATACTCAATCGCGCTGATTGACTGACTGATTGGACTGATTATTTAATGCGAGTTAATTTAGACGAGTCGATTAGTTTTCAACTATTAATCGAATCAATAAAAGTTGAAGGGTCTTTAACTTTTATTGATTGAAAGTCTGTTTAGACGGTTCAAATAGCAAACGACTGTCCAGTCTGCCACCAACAATATGCCTGCACCACTTTTAAAACTGATAGTTATTTATTATCTTTCCAACTACTTGACCTATTGCTTTTAGGTTCATTCGAGCAAGATTTGTTTTTCACATTTTGATTCTTAGCTACTTAAGTGCTTGTATCATAGAAACAGGACAATCAAAATACATATATAGAAAGATACATTATAGGTTTTGAACGGGTAACCTAATTCTAATCTTACACATTAAGCACCCATTATGTGAGCTTATTTTGACATTTTTGCAACCTAGGGACCGTATGAAAACCATAAAACTCGCAGAACATAGTGTTTTCTGTCGGTCGCCATAGTGATGACGACTTATGCGACCGTAAATCGTACAGACCATCTTTGGTCTCTTGCTGATAAGAAAGCTTTAAGTGGTTTAGAATAAGATTCATTTTTGCCCTAATTTAAAACTACTGCCAGCTATAATGTATACGTAGCCTTTAGCCTACCCTTTTTTATACAAGAAACAACTGTATTACAAGCATTATAAGGTCTTGTTTTAAGCATTAGTGTCACGTGCGTTGCCTTAAAATGCTTAGGAGACGCGTCCAGTTGGTAACTAACTCACTGAATTGTAGTTTGTAGACATTAACAAAAACACATTCATGGACGGGATTGTTTATTTATTTATTATTTTTTTGTTGTCGCTTCATTATTTGCACTTTGTTTACTAACCCAAAACAGTCCTATGAATCTCCTGCTAACTTTCGTTTGAATAGTTTGTGCCTACCCATTTTGCTAAGATAACTTGAGGGACACGCATGCCCATAAAGGTCACATTTGCTAACCTTTTGTTTTTTGACTAATTTTCAGGTTTTTTTTTAACTGTTTTATAAATTATCTATATTTATAACAAATTATTTATATGTATGTTTTTTTTTATTGTGCCACGACATTTTACTGCACAACTACTGGTGTTAGGCTGAAGTGACTTTTACGAACGGTAACGACAGCTGCCATAGTCGTATATAAGTAGCAGTCGTTTCCATAATGCCGGCCTAAGAAGATAGTTTTAATAGAAAGAACAAAATTTTTATAGTTTGTATAGTTAGGAATGGGAGTCATATCTACAGGGCGTTATTATCCAATTACGATAAAAACACACCGAACCCTGCGTGAAAACTTACGAGATATGACAAAATTACATATTTTGTCATGATATTGTAAGATTTAACAAAAGAAACATTTGACCTAACATTGGATCATTAGATTTTCTTAATAATAATATTTATGATTTGTATATTGTTTCACATGGATCATTTTTTTATTCATTTATTACAGTTTCGTGTGTGTTTTAAAGTGGACAGAATTGGTTGGAATTAAGTTTAACACGTTAACCGTAAAATGATCGTCTGTCAAATTACGATACAAAAACTGACATACGGTCTGTGCCCCTAATGAGTTCGATGTATTCATCGATTACTAAAGTTTGCATCGATTACTAACATATTTATTGACATTTAGTTAACGTGTTAATACACTTTGAATTTCGTTCGCTACAATGTTTTCTCATTTTAACCACACTCACATGCATTTATATGTCTTTTTTTAAAATCATTTTTGTATATTTAATATTTGTGTATTTGTCAAGTTTTTTTAAAATATAATAATACAAACTACTTCACTTTATCCCTCAGTAATTGTCGTTTTTTATTCATTTCTTTTATGTATATTATTTTAGTATATATGTACCTAATAATCTATAGCTTTTTTCGTTGAAATCCGACATTTTGTATTTTCTTTCATTTTTGGGGTTGCTATCATGAAAATAAACTTGTATTTGTGATTGGTTTACCTTTTTTGTACATGATGTATATATTAAATTACAATTTCTTTGTAATAGTTAAAAGTAGTATGCAAAGAATGTCGGGTTAAAAATTTGCCTGCATTATTCATTCATTTAATATTATGTTTTCATCAATTCATATACTTGCATGATGTGACATTCGTGGAACTGTAGTAATGCGAAAACCTTATTATTTAAAAGGTGTGGGCGAGATAAAAGAATACACCTCTCTTTCTTTCTCATTCTTATACTTACTTGTTGCTTTATAATTATTAGTTTTAAAAATCAAAAAGTAAAAGTGAAATGGTGATGGTTTTTCATTACTTTAGAACGGTGGGGTAATTTACTCTTAAAATGGGGGGTTTTTCTCCGAAAATAGGGTAAATTACGCGTGTCGATGTGAGTGTGGTTTCATACCATCTTTGGTGTTATCATTGTAGTGTCTGCATTTGTAATTAGAGCATGTTCGTGTTAATTAATTTATTTTTATATAATATATATATGAATAATTATAAATTTATATTATATACAATTATTTTAAAGTAAACTATATATTACTATTAAAAGTACTAACATTTTGGGTTGGTAAATTTATAAGAAAAATTGGTTGCAGTTCTTAATTATCTTATATTGCACGTTAATTATTTTAAATAAAAATTAGTTTAAGTTTTGGCTTCTTACGGCTTTTTCCTTTCCATGGATTGTGTTCAAAATTAGGAAAAAAATTCACATATTACTATTTTTCACATATTAGTTTTCATTATTGAAATTATATTAATTCATATTGTAAATAATTATTTCTTAAAGGCAACTTCTTTCATTTAAGAAATTTTGACGGTATTTTATGTTTTTATTATCATTTCTTAACTTTTTTATTATTTTGTTATTTGTTCATAAAATACCGCCAAGTTTTATTCTATATTTCGATTATAAGTTTTCATTCCCATTTCTTTTATTATTAAAACCTATCTTTATTTCCCACAAAAATGTATAAAAATAACCATCAGGGTCCCTCTGGCGTTACATTCGCGCTTCGATGTCACTCAGCGGGTATATGCCTCCCTTGTGCGATCCCGTTGACGGTCACCTCCTATTGGACGGCGGCTATGTCAACAATCTACCAGGTAAACCAATCACAAACACGGGTTATATGTGTGCGTTTTTGTCTATGGAAATAACGGTTTTTTCGGAGGTCTTTTAAAACTTGGAATTGTCAATTTAATTCTTCCTTATTTGTCATTTGTAAAGTTTTTAAAAATGTAATTAATGTGACATTTAATTTGTGAAAAAAGACCTTCGAAATTTGAAAAGGTAAGTGAGGGTTGCCAATGAAAAAAAAAAACAAATTGTCTATTACTGAGGGATGGAGTGGGGGTAGGTTTTCTTAGTGATTATGCGGTTTGGGGGATGTTTAGGTGTGTTATGGAGGTATTGTCGCGCGTCTATGAGTATAGCTGGCATATTTCCTCCGATCTGTGACCCCATTGATGGACACCTACTCTTGGATGGAGCCTATGTTAATAATGTACCCGGTAAGTACCACAATGGATATATTTAGGCAATAAATGTTTTGTACCGCACAGGTCGTGGTACGCTACGCGTAGGGTTGCCAACTATTTTGACAAAAATAACGTATACAATTGTTTGAATAGGATAAAAATAAAGGATATATTCCAACTACATTGTAATCTTCGTACATCAAATTATTTTAAAATGTATGTGCAAATGTCCTTTATATACTTAAATAAGCAATTCGTTTTTCACGCAATCACAATAAAGTATTTTCACATACTTTATTTGTATGCAAAAGTATAAAGTATAATTACCAAAAATAACGTAAAATACGTTATTATAAAGTATGGTTGGCAACCCTAGCTACGCGCTCTGTGGATCCAATCGCCAGCCGAACTAAAAGGTTCGACGCTTCGTTTCTATGTCGAGCGATCGACAAATGGATTGCATTATTCCCAATCTATAATTTTATATTCCTTCAAGCGAACCTAGGGAAATATCGGCAGTACCGATGACTGAAGCAACCGTAAACTGTGTATTTTCAGTCGTCTACGCTTTTGGCCGGTCCAATCAGGTCTTGATTTACATAAGGCAATACGAGTACATGGCTTTAAAAGTTTAAAAATTATTTATTCTATAATTTTGATTTGAATAAATATATTTAAAAAGAATGACCCTGTAGAATATTCTCCAATCAAATCAAACCTAGGAGTTTTAGAAAAGCAGACGATTAGTGGTCATTTGCCTAGTCTGCCAATCCGGTCTAGTACCACTATTTTCAAGCGTTGCACACTGTGAAGTGACTTAGTCACGTTTCGGGATCAACTCGATAGCTGCCGGTTCGACAGTGGATGCGACTATTACTCGCGGTTGTTATTATTTTTTATTGTGGCTCGACATGTGACAGCACACCACCTGACAAACTGACATTCATGAATAGAGGCGACTGCTATTATACTTACAGCTAAATAACTAAAAGTAGCAGTCGTATTCACTATGCCGCCTGAGTAAGCACACTCCAGCTTAATGTTTTTATATTTCTATACTTAGCTACTTAAGTTCTTGTATCATAAAAATAGGACAACCCAAGTACATAAATATCAAAGATACACTGGTATCGGCTGTGTTGTTCTAATGAAAACAACACGAATAAGAGGCGATTTTGATTGATTGATTGGTTTTTCTTTTAGCTGACGTGATGCGGTCTTTAGGTGCTAAGCATATTCTTGCAATCGATGTTGGATCACAGGATGATATTGATTTGACGAATTATGGTGATGATCTCTCTGGATGGTGGTTGTTGTGGAAAAGGTTCGTTACATTCTTTTTAAATTATTTTACTCCATAAAGTGCCAACCGTCATTGAGCAAGTGACGCCGGGTTCAATCCCCAGACGCAGTTCCGGTGTACACGCGAAAACTTTTCTGTCCATTTTTAATTTATACGAATAAAACACTTTTCTTGATTTTACATTTCTATACTAAGCTACTAAAGTGCTTGTATCACAGAAACAGGACAACCAAACTACATATATCAATGATACATTGGTACCGGCAAGTGGTTTTGAACTCGAACTCTCGGTTTGCGTAACCATTGCACTACCACTACACCACGCCTTCGTCTTGACTTTTAACTTGGAGTGCATTTCTTGAGTTAACTGATTCGTCTGCATGTAGCAGTCAAGTTTGTGATCCTGAAGAAGGGCTGAAGTGAGGTTTGAGTCCAGCGGCTAACAGCAGAGATAGAAAGGATACCTAGAATTAGAAAATTAAAATAAAGTTTAACATATTTCTAAAGATGGTTTATTTTTATTGTAATATTTTTCCTCGTAAATGTATATTTAACGACCGGGCTGGCTACTCAGCAAGTTTTAGGTTCAATTTCCAGGAGCAAATGTTGTCTGCTAATATTATTTAATATATATTTAACAAAAAACGCGATAATAAGCCGCATAAAATTTGTTTAATTCATTAATCAATGTTCGCGCAAAATGCATTATAAGAAAATACTAATTTATATTTGTTTTTTCACAGATGGAATCCATTCACAACGCCAGTGAAAGTGCCAAATTTGCCTGATATACAAAGTAGACTTGCATACGTTTCGTGTAATAGACAATTAGAGGTAAAAATATATTAAATATTTTCGGGTCTGGTTATCAAAGAGTGGTACGCAGTGGTGCCCAGTCTGCAAAGCCAATGAGTTTTTAAAGTTATTATCAGCTTATTTTATTGTCCTGCTACAGAAAGACCTGAGAAAAGACCTCCCTCTCTTTATTCCACGACTCATTATTCCATGACACTTTGCGGTCTCTCATCACGAACTAATGAGGAGTTTATTTACATTTCTATACTAAGCTACTAAAGTGCTTGTATCATAGAAACAGGACAAACTACCACCAAGATACATTGCTACCAGTGGGTGGTCTCGAACTCGTACTCTCCGGTTTGTGTAACCATAGCACTACCACTACACCACGGTCGCCTTAAAAATTGAATTGTTTTAAAGTACTTATTGAAATTTATTTATTTCCAGGAAGTGAAAAAATCCGATTATTGCGAGTACATACGACCTCCGATTGATTCATATAAGACTTTGCAATTTGGGTCATTTGATGAGATCAGGGAAGTTGGCTACCGGCATGGCGCTGCTTACTTTGAAGGGCAGAAACGGGGTGGAGGCGGTGGCGCTAGTGATGCGTCCAGGTTACAAAAGTCATCGGCTCACGTACAGCACTCGCTTACTGAGTAAGTCATTTACTATTATCCATCGAAAAACTATCTGTTAGATAGACAAGGCGACCGTGGTGTAGTGGCAGTGAAATGGCCACGTAAGCCGAGTGGCACGGGTTCGAAACCACTCACCGGTACTTATGTATCTTTGATATATGTACTTTGGTTGTCCTGTTTCTATGATACAAGCACTTTAGTAGCTTAGTATAGAAATGTAGAATAAATAAAAAAGTAAATGATATTTTAAGAAATGATATAAGCGCTCCGAACGAGGCACATTAAAACTAATTTTATAAGCAAACCTGAACTCTGTGTCGCGATGCAGAGCAATGTATATTTGTCTCGTACGCTCTCAATAACTATCATTCCGTCCTACCTCCACTTGTGCGTATGCCTAGTCGTGATTCGGTCTTCGAGCGATGTGGCCAGCCCATTGCCACTTCAGCTTACAAATCCTACGAGTTATGTCGTTAACTGGTTCTTCGGCGAATGTTCTCGTTCCGGATTCTGTCGCGCAAAGATACTCTAAGTACATTACATTGCCCGCTGAGTGACTCTGAGCCAACAGTTAAAGGCCACGTCTCAGTGCCAAACACGCACTAATTGAAGCCACCAATCACCCTTGGCCTAATTAATTTTAAAATATTTTTATCGTTTCGTAGTTATACCTTCACGGACTTGGCGCAAATGGTGTGTTCTGTCCGGCCTGCACACGACGCGCCTGACTCCGACTCCTCGTCCGATTATGAGGATCAGCGACACTTCGAGGGTTATGCTTCGGAACCCAGCGCTGGTATTTTACAGGTATGTGATTGTTCGAAAGCTAGGTTGCCTAGTGCCCATAACCTTAGAGCTTGTATGTAGAGAATTGTGGATGTGAAGGAAGCGAGGGAGTTGTGTCAGGATCGTGGCAACTGGGAATCCATTGTCTCTGCCTATCCCGTGGGAAAAAGGCGTGACAATTTGATTGATTGAATTATATTAATTTTTAGTTTAACAAATAGAGTATCGATTTCACAGTTTTTTTTGGCCGGCATAGTGACGACAACTTAGATAACAGTAAACTAGGACTTCCCATTGCTTGCTATTAATCAAGTCGAGATTAGATGTCGAGACTAAAATAAAAAAAACGGAAAAGAATGACAGCATACCTGATGTTAAGCGGTCCATGAGTGGAGGAGACTGCTACTACGATTAACAAACTACTAGTACGAGTAGCGGTCACATTTACTATCTTGGATCTGTCAACTTTTAAGCTGATGTGGAAACGCGACTGTGTCATTTCACAGTCTGTACACTTGAAAGTAATGGGTAACTTGACTGGGCAGATGACCAGTGCCTACAACTCTTATTAAAATATATTATGCTTCGATGGTTTGGGCACATGAAAAGGATGAGTGAAAGTAGATTGACGAAAAGAATTTATAAATCTGATGTGAATGGATGCGTTAAACGCCAGGCCCAGCGGGCTTAGGTTGGTCAAATTGAGACGATAATCGTCTCTCGTCAACGATTGGCAATATAATAAAAGCTAGGCTAAATCCACCAAAATGAGACTATTGATTATAATGATCAAACGTGTCGTCGCACAGAAGATATTCGTCACAACGATTAATAGTCTCGTTTTATTGGATTTAGCCTACCTTTTATTATTTTGACAATCGCCGACGAGAGACGATAATCGTTTTAACTTTCCAACATAACCCCGCTGGAGGGTGTTTGCCGACCAAATCAGAGACATCCTCGAGAAAGCTAGGTTGTCTAATGGCCATAACCATAGAGCTTGTATAAAGAGAATTGTAAATATGAAGGAAGCTAGGGTGTTGTGTCAGGATCGTGGCAAGTGGCGCGCAATTTGATTGATTGATTGATATAATTATATTAAGTCGAATTATAAAATAAATGGAATATTCCTTAACAGCAGATGTCGTCGCAGGAGAGGCCCGAATGGATATCAGACACGGAACTGGTTCGAACATGTTTGACTATTGGGATTTCATTAATGCTTTGATACTAAACCAAAACACAGCAGTGGGGTTGGCGGCTTAAGACCCATCTACGCAACACAACAGAATATTTTTGTTACTCAAAATAAAATAAATGTGTGTGCAGCGCCCTCTAAAGCAGCATTTCTTGACGTTTTAACGTTATGTAACTGTTTACTTTGATTTTGCGCGAACATTGATTAATGAATTAAACAAATTTTATGCGGCTTACTATCTAGCACCTGGGACCCCATAATACACAAACTCAAGTCCCAAGTCCAGCAAACCACCAAACGAAATGACACCGTCAATGTTTCTTTAAAAAAATTGAATTATACCGGGAACAGAAAAACAAAATCAAAATATCAAACGGGGTAGTTTTGGAAACAATAACAGTATCAACCAATAGGACGACCAAGACCTCAGTCTCTCCGTGACCACGATGGCTGCAAATCTTTGGAAACGTCGGAATAATAAAATGAAATTGTAAAATTAAAACCAAAATAAATGCAATAGTAAACCGCATAAAATTTGTTCAATTCGTTATGTAACTGTTTTTTTTCTTGAAATCATTTATTTAAAAACTAGTAAATCACTCTTTTCCCCAAAGATAAATTGACAAAGACTGCCCAGGAGTATTAAATATCAAAACATTGTGTAAACAATAAAGTGATAAAATAAATAGTGGTAGGCAGTGGTCGCGTTTCGGGATCAGCTTGTAAGTTGTCGGTTCCCACTAGGCCGGCATAGTGAAAGTGACTGCTACTTACAGTTATAAAAAATGTCCATAATGCGCTATTTTAGTTCAATCTTTGCCATATGCAATATGTCAACAAAAAGGAAATAAAAATATTGTTGTGTTGCTCAGATGGTCCCTTTGGCTAAAGCTTTGGGAATGGATTTACTTAATGTATTAATGATTTAACAGTTTTCGTTACCTATTGTTTTTACTGGGTCTCGTTTTGCATTAAATATTTCGGTTTAGATATCTAAAAATAAAAATGGCTGCGATAGTGCGCCGTGACAATCTTTAGTTTATAATTATGTTTTGATGATATGTATATAATAAAATTGTAACAACTGCTATATTTCGCAATGTTGAGGTATCTACTGTAAAGTTATGCTATGTATATTCAAACGAAATATTTGCAGCTGCTCCTTAAAACTTAAAGCTCCTTTTTTGTATAAAGATTTCATAAAATTTATCAAATATTGCAAATATGACCAGTTGCAGACCAGACCCGTTTGAACGTGTTGTTTTGTATGTTTTTGTATGTTAACGTTTAATTGTATGTATGGGATAATTGTTTAATTTTATTAATGTATGTTGGGATTCTTACACGCATTTATAATATCAGATATATAATGAGGTGGTTGGTATATGTCCCGGCATAATTTGGTATAATTTACTTCTAATACTTCCATATTTATTTTTATTTCGCATTAATTTCAGGAAGGCATTCGCGCTCGTCGTGTGGGCGGCTCACTTTCCCTATCTGAGGAAGAACCCGATTCCGAAACTGAACTTTACGACCCCCTCAACAAAAGAGGTGGACACAGATGAGATCCGACCAAGCACGATTTGTGCAAAGCTTTATATCATCATATATTTTAAATGATGGCGCTTCATTGTCCTGTCTATCCCTATGGGAAAAAGGCGTGACAATTTGATTGATTGATTGATTTGGTATATATATTAATTACAGGCCTAATAATTTATTTACACATACCGTTGCATCGCTTTAACCCATTTCAAATCACTTATCCAATTTTCAATACCTATTCATATTGTTTATATAAGTATCGGCGGATAAAATGAGCGCTAGACGACTACAGAGGAAGCTAATTTGCGCATCTGTACAGTCTTTCACATAAATTGATAATATTTATACATATTTGAAGTACGTAAAGTTTGTAGCTAACAAAACAAATTACTGCGCAGTTTGAATGTCAGCGTTTTTTTATCTGCCGGGTACTATACAATTTTATAATTTATAAGGCGACCGTGGTGTAGTGGCAGTGCAATGGTTACGCAAACCGAGAGCACGAGTTCCAGCCCACCCACCGGTACCAATGTATCTTTGGTTGTCCTGATTCTATGATACAAGCACTTTAGCAGCTTAGTATAGAAATGTAAAAAATAAAATATAATTTAGCATTGATAGCCAAAAATGTAGCAAAAAAAGAATGTTGCCATATCATTATGATTTATGCAATTTAAGGAATATTATATTAGATTTTTAATAGAGAGTACAAAATGTAACGTATATTTTTTTATTATAACTCTAACATAGGAAAATGTATAATTACATGAATTAGTGTACAACTGGTACTGCTATCATCATCACCCAGAAGGCGTCCACTGCTGAACCTATGCCTCCCCCTTAGGACGCCATTCCGAACGACAACATGCCAGTTGAATTCACCGGTTATTCAATATTTACTTTTTTATTTATTTATTGTGACTCGACATATGACAGCACCAAGCTTGATGTTAAGCCGAAGTGTGGTCCATGAATGTATGTCACTGCTACTACAATTTAATAATTGTGAGTAGCAATCACATCCACTATGCCGGCCTAGATGGGACCGGCAACTTACAAGCTGATCCCGAAACGTGACCAAATCACTTCACGGTCTGTATACTTGTAAGTGGTGGTACTTCCCCGGATCCGCAGACTGGGTACAGACTGCCATACCACTATTTGATAACCAGACCCGAAGCAAATATCCATCTCTTTTTTTTAATAACAAATATTTGCAATATTTTATATTATTAAATATTACAAATAAAAGCTATGAATCAAATATTTGCTCCGACCGGGAATCGAACCCGGGACTTTACGCGCAACAAACCAATCGCTAAACCGTTCGTCCACGCTATGTCGTCAGTCCGCCTAGTGAGAGGCTTACATACGTTGCGTTTTTCGGTTCGTGGTCTCCACTCTAGAACCTTTCTTCCCCATCGATAGATGTGACCGAACTGGTACTATAAAACAGCTTCCTAAATTTTGTGTACAAGTGTGAGAAGTAGTTCTCCTACTGTATAAGACCACATTACAAGCCGGCGCCTTTCACTGTAAGTAGCAGTCACGTTTCTTTGGCCGGCATAGTAACGGCGACTGGGGCAGCCCAAACTGACTCATTTTTTCAGTCGTCGGCACTTTTAGACCTCCTCTTGCTTACAATCGAGGTCAAATGTCGAGTCACAATAAAAAACTGCTACCATTAGTAGCAGTCACCTCTATTCATGGACCGCACTCCAGCTTAACAACATGCCCTGCTGTCATATGCCGTCTCGAAAAAAAAGACGCAGCGTAGTGGTTAACACTCTAGATGTATTGACGACCTACTAAAGGTGGCAAAAAACCGTTCGAGGTTGAACACGGTGGAGATTGCTATGTCCAATAGCGGAGGTCTATGTCCAACAATGGACGTCTGTTACCAGCAGTGGACGTCTATGTCCAACAGTGGTCGTCTATGTCCAACAGTGGACGTCTATGTCGAACAGTGGACGTCTATATCCAGCAGTGGACGTCTATGTCCAACAGTGGACTTCTATGTCGAACAGTGGACGTCTATATCGAGCAGTGGACGTCTCTGTCCAACAGTGGACGTCTAATGGTTGACATGGAACAAAAAATAGCTCCAGTTTTTCAAGGCAACCGCTGTGTAGTGATAGTGCAATGGTTGCGCAAACCGAGACAACGGGTTCAATACCACTTGCCTGTCCAATGTATCTTTAATACATGTTCTTTGGTCGTCCTTTGGTGGACTAAAATAAAATAAAATAAATAGATAAATAAAGTTTTTGAGGGACCAGTTATACTAAACCATTGTTTTTAATAATAAATTGGGCTGTTTTATATTAAAATAACTCCACAAGCTCCTCTGGTAATTTTAAAAACTGCGTTTTATAATAATAGGAATTTATTTAGAAGTAGAAATTTACTATGTAGAATAAGGTATAATAAAGGTACAAAGAGCTGAATTTACCTATAAGTAATGGAAATGGTGACCGTGGTATAGTGGTAGTGCAACGGTCACTCAAACCTAGAATTACCGATTTAAAACCACTTGCCGATACCAAAGTATCTTTGATAAATGTACTTTGGTCGTTCTGTTTCTATGATACGAGCACTTTAAGTAGCTTAGTACATGTAGAAAAAGAATTTAATTTACCACTGGTCAGTATCTACCGCCACTAAAGGTTTTATGCTTATTTGAAAAACTGCACCTTTGGCCGGCATAGCGAATGGGGCAACGTTTAACCAAACGGCTTCTTTAGTCTTCGGTGCGTCTTTATATGATATATAAAGAATTAAAAAGAATATTTTAGTAATAATAAAATAGTTTTGTAGAAAAAATCGTTTTGTGATGTCCCTATTATTAATGTATTTTGTACAAAAATATTAATATTCCAGGAACACTGTCTACCCCTCTGCCGATGTCTTCCTAATATTTATCGTAATAAAATATATATAGTTTTAGTTATTATTCAAGGCATCTGTGGGGTAACCATGATTTGAGTTTTCTTTTTATAATTGTTGACATTCAATCATTCAAACTATCACATCACACAAGCTTTAGAGCTCCACTTATCACGATTCTGACACAACTCCTGATTCCTGGCCATAATTCTCTCATACAAACTAATGAAATATATTTGCATTTTTATAGACAGCAAAGAAATTGGTCTAATAATTTAGTAAGAAGTTTCTACCAAATTAGTGTATCTCTAAGGTTAAAATCTCAATTGAATACAAATACAATGAACTGAAAGAGATGCAAAACTACAAGACCACGATAAAGACAGCAATAATAGGTAGTTGTCAAATTAGTTTTGATAGCTATAGTAGATAGACATTATCGATGTTGAGATTTTTCGGGAAAGTACGTGGATTGCCTGCGGTTTAAAAAAAACATACAACTGGATTAATAATGGTTGGTTGATTTTTACCGTGTTATAAGAAGCCCAATACGATTAGTATTAAAATACGTGATACACAAGGGTAGGCAGTTACAATGGAAATATAATTGTGAATTTGTAAATAAATAAAAATTGTTATAATATTAGTCGACTGATTAGATAGCTTTAAGTTGTTTTATTGGAGGCAGAAATGTTAATAATTATAAATGCAAAGCCAAATATATAGCTCAATGTGTTATTAAGATAATTTTAATAATAAATATTCCAAAAAATACCTTAATAGTTTTATTTATTATATGTATTATTTTTACCTCTTTGTTATTGCGATATCTGACCTCGACCTGCCATGGTAAGCAGGAGGGTTGACGACTGAAAAAACCGTTCCAGTTTAGTAACTATACCAAAATTTTGTTAGAATTTAAATAAAAATATTTGGGAAAAAAAATCTCTTTATTAGCCACACTCATAAGATTAGTTATTATTATAAAAATATATAAAAAAAAACAACAAAGAGGTGACAAAACATAAATCAGCACAGCGTAAGCTGCAACAATTGTCACGTGCCCGATATTTAAATAAATATATATTGACACTCCCTTGCTTTCTTCACATGATCGTGGCAATTAGCGCTCCATTGTCTCTGCCTATCCCGGTGGGCGTGACAATCTGAATTTTTGATATCTTAAAAAAAATAATGCACCAGTATGCAATACAGAAAAAGATGATTTGTTTTATAATATTTTAATTGTTAAATAAACAAACATGGAAAGACTTAAAATTAGTCTTTATAAGACTTCCAATTAATAGCTTTAATTAATCTTTCTTTTAATTTATGAAGTGTCTTTATATAACTATGTACATTAATAACCAACGCATTATCTCCGTAATCGTTCTTTATACATTCAACGTCTTCAATTAACACCGTCCTGAAATTATGTCCCGTTTCCAAACCATAACTTGTGGTCTCACTTGTCCCATCCCACTCCTCGTGGTTCCTTATGCGAATTTCTATAACTTTGTTCTCCAGCACTATTTTGAGATAGTACCTTATGTCAGGACAATCGCATAAGTTAATCAGAACCTGCATACAAGAAAGTTGCAACAAAGGCTTGTTAGGAGAATGACAAAGCTCTACCAAACGTTCCGTCAACTCGACACATATCTCCTTAGCCCTCCATTTGGAAGGAGTGGTTAATGTAGTGACCTGCATTAACGAAACGGTGCTTATTATGACTTCGATGTGGGGCGAATTTAAAAATGTTCGCAGTTTGAAGTTCATATCGTTCTTGTCGCTCAATTGTCGGCCGAATGGATGTTTTAACAATTGGCCCATACAATCCATGGCGGCGCAACAAATTTGGGGATCCTCGTCAAACAAAGCGAACATTACTTGAAATGCATTTTGTTTTAAAGGAACTAGCGGATCCCATTCTATTAAATTTCTCAAAGTCTTCAAATGCAAGACAACGATTCCTCTATGGTCTTGAGTGACCATTTTTAGCAAACTTGGTATTATATTTTCGCATTTATTAATTATTTCTGCTGCACACCTGTCTTTAGCTAATACTCTCAAAGCGTTCGCCGCTACATATCTCAATTCTTTTCTCTGATTTATAATGATAGATAGGAGGTTTTCTATAATACAGGGACGTTTTAGAATTTGACTTCTGCCTTGATAATAATTGGCCACATGTGTCAGCGTAATGCATACTTTCTCAACGACTATTGGACTCTTATGTTCCATTAAATCGATAAGTCGATATACTAAATGATTTTGTAAGAAATATGATGCATTCTCTGTTATTTGCACCTGAAAATATTAGGTTTTAAAATTAAACTGACCGGTCTAACAGATGTTATTACTGGCCGAAAGTAAAAAAACATTGATTAATGAAATAAACAAATTTTATGCGGCTTACTTTCGCGTTTATTTTGGTTTTGATTTGCAATTTTATGTTATTTTACCATTTCGACGTTTTGAGAGCTTTGCAGCTATCGTGGTCACAGAGAGACTGAAATGGCTGCAGAGTCGTTATGGAGACTGCAAAGCTCTCGAAACGTCGGAATAGTAAAATAAAATTGCAAATCAAAACCAAAATAAACGCGATAGTAAGCCGCATAAAATTTGTTTAATTCATTAAATATCTTTTCATTAAATTAGGATTAAATAATCCTAATTTAATGTGTATGAATTGTGTATGTGAAGGAACCAAGGGAGTTGTCAGGTTCGTGGCGAATGACGCTCCATTGTCACTGCCTATCCCTGTGGGAAAAAGGCGTGAGAATTTGATTGGATGTTTTTTGTATTGAGACTCGACATTTGATCTCGACCCGCCTGAAGCAAGAAAAGGTCCAAGTGTGCCGACGGGTGCAAAAAATCCACGGTCACTATGCCGGCCAAAGGTGTTATCTTCACGCATCGCTTAAAGGATCCAAGGTTACAGGATGCAGAGAACACATGAGCTGGTAAAGCTATGTCGATTGTTCTACAAAGAAACGACGCACCGAACCTTTTCATAGATTAAGGTCCACTCATTAACAAAAAGTTCAGTCACATACACACTAAATGTTTGTTTGTGTTTTATTATAAATTATTTTGCGAAGATATCCTCAAGAAAGCTAGTTGCCTAGTGCCCATAACCGTAGAGCTTGTATGAAGAGAATTGTGAATGTGAAGGAAGCAAAGGAGTTGTGTCAGGATCGTGGCAAGTGGCGCTCCATTGTCTCTGCCTATCCCTGTGGGAAGAAGGCGTGGCAATTTGATTGATTGATTGATTGATTTTGCGAAATTAAATACCTGATCCATGATACTATGCAAGGCTTGCAATTGTTTTAGGTAATCCTTCGAATGCAAATCCCTTATTAACAGCTTTAGTCCAATTCTTGCAAAACCTATTCTAGCTCTGGTGACGTCCACTTGAGGGGCGTAGAGGCTCGGTTGCATTGATTCCATACGATCGATCTGGGGCTGCGAATCATGACTGTGGTCTGGTCTGAACATAGCCCGATCCACGGCTTTGTTTATCAATCTGGGATTTAACGCACACTCCAGTTGGAGATAGGAATTCTTGTGAGCACAAAACATTGTTGTGATAAAAAAAATGTTATTAGAAAATTAGAAAATAATAGGGTTAAAAAAATATTGACAAATTGATTTTTAATGATGTTTTATTTTTACTAATAAGTTTTTTGGATTTATATTTGTTGCGAACGAGTAATGTATTTAAGATAGTTCCCACGGAGACCACTAGATGGCATTACAAATTAAGTCGTAATAAATGTTTTATTGATTACAACGAATCGATTAATTATTCAAATTGTCACGCCTTTTTCTCACAGGGATAGGCACTTGCCACGATCCGGAGAAAACTCCCCCGCTTTCCTCACATCCACAATTCTTTTCATACAAGCTCTACGATTATGGGTACTTTGCCTAGCTTTCTTGAGGATGTCTCCGATTTGGCAAGAAAACATCATACCCTCCCAGAACAATCAGTCTCCTTTAAAATTCCTCTAGTAGATATTATTGAATACAGTATGGTACGTAGATATAATTCTGGTAGTAAAAATCAAAATTCATGTCATCAGTTATTTTCTAGGAAAAGGTGGACGGAATCCTTTTCGTCTCGATTTGGTGTCTATAATAAGTTGTGCCTGCCTCTTGAGATAAGAACGTGAAGGTATATCCTCTTCCTCATCGGATGCTGTAAAAATAAATAATTTTTAAAAGCGATTTGCTGGAAATGTTTACCGAACAAAATATCAGCATGAATGTTGCTACAGTTCCGCCTCTTTGGTGTGACCTGATGAGGCTACATGACACCCAAGTCTCTTAATACACGACAGCAAAATGCCGTGTTAAGAGGAACTTGCACTGATATTTGGCATTCTTGCAGATAATCAATAGTTAGTATTTTCTTAGATTTTGCGCGAACATTGATTAATAAATAAAACAAATTTTATGCAGCTTAATATCGAGTTTAATCCATATTCAGTACAACGTTTTGAGACTTACAATGGCGGTTTTTGTCGAGTTTTGAGAATATGCTAGTAATGTAGCTGCGGAGGTCTACTGGAACCAGCTAAATTTTGAAAGTGTTCTACCAAGAAAAAAGAAGTTTGGGAACCTCTGGGAACCCCTAGCGAACTAATGAACCGAATTACCTGGCATCTTAACTGGTTCCCTCATCAGCAGCTCCTTATAGGTGGGAGCTGGTGGTTCCACTTCGCGAGGAGTGCTGTGACTGTGTGTACTTGGACCAGCCAATGACGCTGCACCACTTGGGGGCTGAATAAAGAGATATATTTGTATCAACATTATGGAAAGTTAAATTGAGATGAGTTTTTTATTTACATTTTTATACTAAGCTACTAAAAGTGTATCATAGAAACAGGACAACAAAAGTACAACTTATGTTAAAGATACATTGGTACCGGAAAGTGGTTTTTGAACCCGTGCTCTCGGTTTGCGAAACCATTGCACTACCACTACGTCACGGTCACATAATATGTTAGCCCATGTTTTTAAACTTTACCTATCATATTCATGTATGAAAAGTATATGGAAGACAAGCATACAGACCGTGAAGTGATTTGGTCGCATTTCGGGATCAGCTTGTAAGTTGCCGGTTCCAGCTAGGCCGGCATAGCTGATGCGACTGATATTTACAGGTAACAAACTGTAACAGCAGTCACCTTGAATCATAGACCGGACTCCAGCTTAACATCAAGCGGGGTGCTGTCAATGACAAGTCACAACTTAAATACTGATATTGCGAATTTATTGACTATAGTATTACTGCCTCCCCTGACTCACCATGGATATAGATATAGCAATGGGTAAATTTCCATCTGGGGCTCGTGACAATATTTCATGTGCTCTTGCGATTGCAGTCGCGTGACGCGCGCAAAGAGCTGCTATTATATCTGTGACGTCACGACCTTCCACTGTCCATTCTGGCAATGGAGGCTCTGGTATTACCTAAAGAATATCATTAACATCAGCTTTATTTTTTAAAGAGATTCTCATTGATTGGTTCTGAGTAGGAACCAGTGTTATGCCGGGTTAAAATTTTAAAGAACGTTACTGATCAAGGATCTTTACATCTGATGTATGCTGGAATGACTTAGAAATTCAGCTAGATCGGCATAGAGTAGGTATATGACTGCTACTTGCAGATATTTCTGTCGTCACATGTACGCACTCCAGCTTAACAGTTTCAGTTTTAAACTTTCCAAAATAACATCCTTTTTTGAAATTATTTGATTTATTTTAAAGATAGCCTACACGTCTACTCTACCAGCCCACAAGGAGAGCTGACGTACTGTGGGCCGACCGCGTAACTCTATAACAATGATGTTTTGACAGTTGAACTCCATTAATGAGCTTCAAAATTAATTGCGACCATGCAACACACTAAAAATCGATGTTCATTTTCATTAACAGTTTAAGCTCAATAACTCATTGTTTAATTGAATAAAAATTGTTTTTAACACTAACATCGACCGCGTAACTTGACAAATAGGAATGAATTTCATTGTCATTCTATTTGAAGTTACGCGGTCAGCCTTCTGCATGATACCGCTAGATTCAGGCCGCTTCCAGCAGGCTTTAGTTGTCCACAGTCAAACATAATGAAGATGATGAATATATACATATACGACATACGTACATCTAAAACCCTACACAAATCATAAAGTAACTTCTTAATTTCCAAAAGCATCATGTTCACATTATCCAACTCCTTCTGTAGTTTGTTGCATGTCACTTCTTCGTCGTCTATTTTCAATTTTAATTCATTTATTTGATCTTGAGCCCTGAAATTTTAATAACAATAAATACAATAAAAATCAGTGCCTTTTTCAGTATATTATATAATGCCTTAAAAAAATAACACGCGAAAATTATGAAATTGACACAGTGTATGACCATCAGAATAGGTTGGGACAGTGGAGTTTCAGTTCTGCTTTTTAGTTTTTATCTTTATGGTCTTAAAAAGTTAATTGGGTAAAAATTACAAAGAAATATGATTATCGATCACACATCTTCTAATGTCGACATATGTCGGATTCGATATGCCGGCCTGGCTCATTTACGGTAATTTGCAATCTGATCCCGAAATACATCGATTAAATCCTTTATTGCACCAAAACCTAAAAATAGGAACATAGGCGAGTTTAATGGCTGTTAGGTATTTTCTTACAACTAACCTTTGGAATGATGAGAAATTATGATACTACATAATACAAGTATGATAGTAAAGTTATGATGCAAACTGATAAACTTAAAAGTGGTTAAACGTACTCATCTTTATCCTTGACTTGTGCAAATTTGAAAGCCTCAAGTTGTGCCATCAATGTGTTCTGTTTGTTCTCCAGCTCCAGTTTTTCTTGTTCTGTCGTTTGTTGCAAATAACTCAGACGTGATGATGTCTCCCTCTGCTGCCGGAATCGATCCAGAACCTCCTCCGGTTCTGAAGTACCTTCGGAGTAAAATATTAATTCGGTATTTAGGAGATTTTTGTGTAATATAATTTGATCATAATAGAATATTAAAGAAATCAACCTGTCACGTCTCCATATTTATCTTATTTTATTGTGACTCGACATCTGACCTCGACCCGCCTGATGGTAAGCAAGAGGAGGTACAAGAGTGCCGACGACTGAAAAAACCGAGTCTTCACGGTTGTCCCAATCACCGTTACTATGCCGGCCAAAGGTGCTTCTTCACGCAAGGATCCAAGAATGGAGAGAACACAGGGGCTGGTAAAGCATTCCACTTGTCGATTGTTCTACTATCCTTAGGGATATGCAGTGAGAATAGACCGCCACTTTATACGATCCTGGCACAACTCTTCTTTTCTTCACATCCACAATTTTGTTCAAACAAGCTTTCTTTCTATAATATATTTACTTTTCATACTTTTTAACTGTATGCTATGATGGATACTCAACTAGCATGAGTATACAAATCAGGTGTGACTAAATTTGACGATAGGCTTAAAGTCCCGAGTTCGATTCCCGGTCAAAGCAAATATTTGTTGCATAGCTTTTAGTAGTATTATTTAATAATAAGATTAAATATTACAAATATTTCTTAA
Source organism: Tinea trinotella (assembly GCA_905220615.1). Classification (NCBI taxonomy): domain Eukaryota; kingdom Metazoa; phylum Arthropoda; class Insecta; order Lepidoptera; family Tineidae; genus Tinea; species Tinea trinotella. Next base: position 13,177,417 of record HG992312.1, read on the forward strand.
TTAAAAAAAAGGCTAATATTACCTCCCTCCGGGTCTAGTTGTCCAAGGGTGGTAGGCAGTGGTGCCGAGTAGTAGATAATACGAGTACTCGTACATCTACCCCCGACAAGTATACGAACCGTAAAGTGATTTGGTTGCGTTTCGTAATCAGCTTGTAAGTTGCTGGTTCGATGTAGGCCGGCAAAGTGGATGACATAATGTATTTGTTTTTATGATTAATAATGACTACGTGGTTAATAATTACTTATTATTAGTTTTTATCTTACCAGTAAGTTTCATGAGTCTCTGAAATATTTCTTCAATTAATGTTATTGCGGCATTCTCCTCAGTAATGGCATCACCGTTCGTTGAATTTGCTGAATCCTGACGAACTACTCCGCGTACTGAAATAGAAATATATATTTAAATCCTTTATTCCTCCAAAATAAACTTAAAAATAAGTACATAGGCGAGTTTAATGCCTATTAGGCATTCTCTAACAACTAACCTTAATGGAAAGACGTAGATAGAAATATACATCAATCAATCAATCAAATTATCACGCCTTTTTCCCATGGGGATAGGCAGAGGCAATGGAGCGCCACTTGCCACGATTCTGACACAACTCCCTTGCTTCCTTCACATCCACAATTATCTTCATACAAGCTCTGAGGTTATGGGCAGTAGGCAATCTAGCTTTCTTTTATTCTACATTTCTTTCATTTCTTAATTCAATACTATTAAAAAGTCAAGCGTTGGTTTATTAAATGGATAGGCAGAGATATTATCGAAGACAGTTCTTTTCTCCATTATTATAAAAAAGGTTTTTCATTTCATTTTTATCGGATTAATTTCATTTTAAGGTATAGTATTAAAATTAAAATAATTTAAATCTCAATAAAACTCAAATACATAATTGAAATTTTGCCGAGGATCAATAAACATGGCGCAACGTTGTCTGCCTATTCTTGTGGGAATAGCGGCGTATTTGAGTGATCAACACGAAGAATACCTGGTGGGGGAAATATCCTCTTTTCTAATTTTTCCAACTCTCGTTTCCTATCACTGAATCTTTGTGTGTAGTACGCTCTCTCGGCTGCCCTCGCCTCCTCAGCATCATTTACCTGAGCTGATACACTTGCGCACGCAGCAGTTGCTTTGTAACGCATCTCTAGTGCTTCTTCGCGAACTACCTATGTGAGGTAAATACTTTTAATTTTTATTGTGACTCGACATATAACAGCACCCCGCTTGGTGTTAGGCTGGAGTGTGTTAAATGAATGGGTGTCCACATCCACAATGCCGGCCTAGTTGGAACCAGCAACTTACAAGCTGATCCCGAAACGCGACCAAATCACTTCACGGTCTGTATACTTGTAAGTGGTGGTACTACCCCGGAACGGCAGACTGGGTACCACTGCCTACCACTCTATTATAACCAGACCCGAAGCAAATATTAAAATATAAAAGAATTAAACAATTCTTATGCGGCTTACTATCGCGTTTATTTTTAGTTAATGATTGGACAACTTTTTGATTCCGACGTTTCAATAGCTTTGCAGCCATCGTGGTCACCATTAATCAATGTTCGCGCTAAATCTAAGAAAACTTTTACCTATATTTCAATCAAAATTAAAATCAAATTGTCACGCCTTTTTCCCACTGGGATAGGCAGAGACAATGGAGCGCCACTTGCCACGATCCTGACACAACTCCCTCGCTTCCTTCACATTCAAAATTCTCTTCATACAAGCTTTATGGTTATGGGCATTAGGCAACCTAGCTTTCTTGAGGATGTCTCCGATTTGGTCGGTGAAGATCCTCCTGGGCCTGCCTTGTTTAACGCATCAGATTTATAAATTACTTTCGTCAATCTACTTTTACTCATCCTTTCTATGTGCCCAAACCATCGAAGCATTTCTGAACTATATTTATTTTATTGTAACTCGACGTCTGACGTCGACTTGCCTGATTAATAAGCTAGTGAAGGTTAAAGATTGCCAACGACTGAGAAGAAAATCTGTCACGGTTGCCTCAGTCGCCTACTCGACATATGACACTATGCTAGTAATTTTGTTATAATTATTTTCTTCAATTGGGTATATTACTTAAGCAAGGCAGTAAGCATCTCAGCAGAAGCTAGCTAAACGTGCTTCTCTAGTAGAAACAGGACGACCAAAGTATATATTATATCAAATAGACATTGGTACCGTGGGTTTGAACCGGGAGCTCTTAGTTTGCGAGACGATTTATCTACCATTAAACCATAGTTGCCTTTTATTGTGTTGTTACTTAATTAGCGTATACGATAGTGCGCTTTATATATTTATTTTAGATGGGCGACTAAGGTAAACTTGAACTGTGACTTTTTTATTTGCGCTTGCTTATTAAGAGGCTGATCGAAATCGGGTTCCGTGTCACAGTTGAAGAAACAAACCTCTAGTTTCATAATTTCATCCTTTTGTTTTTGCAGTAACTTTGTAATGTGTGAGAGGGAGCTTTCGAACTTAACCGAGTCCTCCGAGAGAGCTTGCCTGAAATTATTTCAAATTAATTGTATTTTTTTTATTGTGTCACATCTGACCTCGACCCGCCTGATAATAAACAAGAGGAGGTCCAAGAATGATGACGACTGAAAAAACCGACTTAGTTCACGGCTGCCTCAGTTGCGTTACTAATCCCGCAAAACCCTAAATTTATTTTGTAAGTCGAATAATAGTGGGGTTGTACTCTAGTGTTACGCAAAGAAATGCGCGGTGCAGCATTTGGATGGGAGACCGATTATAGAAAAAATATCTTATGTTTCTTTCGGATGGCAAGTTAAATTTAGTTCTCAGTCGTTGTCACTAGATGGCGGTTGTGAATGTTGTTTAAAACCCAATCCGCATTGCCAAACGAGAGGAGTAGCTACGAGTATATATCTGGAATTCATAAATTATAATAAATACGTAATTACCTGATAGAAAAGTATTTTTTCTTAACAAGTTCTGCTTCGTTCCATTGCACTATTACTCTGTGTATTTCATTCTCCAAATGGGATGCTTGCTGTGGAAAAGAAATACAGAGTGTAAGTAGACATAAAACAATAAGAGTAGTACAGCTTGTCTAACTATGAATGACGCGCCCCTCCAATTTATTAGTTTATTTAAATGTGTGAATGCAAATATTTCTAAGAATTCTATTATACTTTATCATCGTGCTCCTCCTTTTGTGTCTAACCAGCAACTGAATGACCAATTACAATTGCATTTTCCGTGTGTTGCATCCATATTTTATAGTCGCACGTGTGCTTAAATGCAGTGGAGGGGCGCGTCACTGTTGGTCAGTCTGTTGGTGGCTATTTGCTCAGTCTGCTGCTCCTGAGTACTACTATTTACAAGTTTACAGACCATTAAGGGAATCAGTCGCATTTCGGTATCGGCTTGTAAGTCGCCGGTTTTACCAGCAGTTATTTAACTGTAGTGGCATTCGACTCTATTCACCGAGGCGCCTTAATTCTACCATCTTAATAAAATGACGGTGTTGTCATATGTCTGGCCACAATAATATTTAAAAAAAATGGAATCATAGTTCACGATTTTTATCAGGGACATTCTTAATAAAGCAGGGTCGCAGTACCTATAGCCATATAGTAAGTATGAAGAGATTTGTGTGTTAGAGGGAAGCAAGAGAGTTGTGTTTTAGGATCGTGGAAAGTGGCGCTCCATAGTCTCTGCCTATCCCCATGGGAATAAAAGCGTTTCAGTCAGATGGATTTAATAAATACTTACTTTTCTAGCAGGATTACTAGATTTAATTCTCTGTGTGACTGACTTTGAATTCTCAATAAGCAGTTCTTCATATTCCTTTTCCAAAAGACGCAATTTACTCTTTTTATTCTTCCTCTCATATTTCAATAGATCTAGCATTTTCCTTTGTTCAATTACTTTTAAGTCTAGATTGTGGATTATCTGTAACAGTTTTTTGTTGATTTTCTTTGCATTTTCTAGTTATAGTTATAATGACTAACTGTATAATGAATGAATTATAAATGAAAACTGGATGGAAAAATTGACATCGGTCAACCGTGACCAGGGATGGAACCTGTTGTTAGTCGCTTAACCGGGTGTGATTTTTCAACTCTATAATAATTTACACTAACACTTGCAGTTATTTAACCAGCTTAACATTAAGCTGGTGCTGTGCATATGTCAAGCCACAATAAATAAATATTTTTAATTAAAAAAAACGATTTAAACGTTCTACTTAAGTACTATTATTTAAATATTACCAATACGAATGCTTTGTTCATAGCCATTGTCAAGATATAAAACTATTACCGTTAAATAGTCAAACAATAGATTAAACCAATCTCACCGCGTCAGTAGATTTATTCCCAATGGGGCATACTTCGTTGAGGTACTTCTTGATTTGAGCCTCGTCTTCGCCAATCAACGCCCTTGCCTGTGCCAATTCCTTGAGCCTTCCTTTGATCTCCTTCTTGAGGGTGTCAATCAAGTCATTGTTCTGTTGTTTCTCGGCTTCGTTCTCTTCAAAGTGAGATTTTCTTTGCCCCTCTGTTTAGACAGTTTTAGTGAGCCGTTCAGTTACTTTGTAGTCAATAGATTTGAATATACTACTATGTTTTAGACATTTAGATAGGTAATTAATAATTATATTTTATTGTGACTCGACATCAGACCTCAGGTTGCCTGATAGTAAGCAAGAATAGTCCTAGAGCAACAATTGAAAATACCAATTCAGTATACGGTTGCCTCAGCCACAAACACTATGTTTCGCTTAAAGGATTAAAGGAAGGTTAGTTGTCTTTACTTGGGCTTTACAACACATTTTACTTGTCGATTGTTCTACAATAAAACGTCGTGCCAAACCTTTTGTTTGTCTTATCTCAAATTATTTTCCGTGGTTTAATCAAAACCCTATCAATTAATTAAATAAATTATCATACCTCAATTTTTAAAAGGATAGGCAGAGATAATGGAACTTCACTTCGCTGACCTCACAACCTAATGCTTTTCATACTAGTTCTTTAGTTATAAGCACTGCTGATTCCTCCACTTTTAAGAATGCCTCGGATTTAACCAAGATACAGATGGTTAAATCCGCTCATTATGCTCAAATACTAGTTGGTCTAGTGGTGGTGAAATGGTTTTGTCAAACCCGGTTCAGAACCTAGTTCCAATGTATCTCTGATCTGATGATCTGATATGTGTAGTTTGGTCATCCAGTTTATATGATACAAACGTTTAGTAGACATTTTAATAAACAAAAGGCGGCCGTGGTGTAGTGGTTGTTCGATGGTTACGCAAACCGAGAACACAGGTTCAAAAAACCTCTTGCCGATACAAATGTATCTTTGATATAATATATGTACTTTTCCTGTTTCTACAATCCAAGCACTTAAGTACTAAGCTTAGGGTTAAATTCCAATGTCAAGTCACATAAAATTATGTAAATTAAAAAAAACTTTCTTAACCTTTGTCATCTGCTAATAAAATAAGATCAATTTTAATGTGTATTTTAAATAATTAAATGTATTTAAATGTTAAAATAATAAATTTATTATAAAAATATTAGAAAAATCTATATGTATAATTACGCCTACATTTAGACATGGATATATAGAAACATTTGAAATAGGTACCTACCTGATAATTGTATTTTCTTTTTAATCTCAAATATTTTTGTGTTAATTGCTGTTAAATGATCCACAGTTTCTACTTCAAATGGATGTTTTTGATAACAAGTCGCCATATTTATTTGTGTTTTCTTCTTTAAACTGAAAACCTAATGAAAATCGATCAATCGGGTGTTGCTATGGATCGTTAAATCAATATTAAAATTAACTTCAAGCTAGTCTTAGTGACAGTAAATCCATTTATTATGCCTTTTTTTTTTAAGTGTCACACTATAGTGACCCTGATGAAAAGCAAGAGGAGGTCCAAGAGTGACGACTGGAAAATCTGAGTTACTTTGCGGCTGCCTCAGTCGCCGTCATTATGCCGGCCTAAGGTGCTTCTTCAGGCATCGCTTAAAGGATCTTAATTGTACTACTGCTGGTATTTTTTCTTTTTAGGTGTCAAACTCATCCCGTCATTACCATTTTGGGCTTTTAATCGAGTATTTAATTTATTGTAGCTTGACATATTTGACCAAGGGTGGTGGTCATTTTTTCAGCTTTCCGTATCGGTGTAGTTGTTTCAAGTTTCTTCATATTTATTCAACTAGGCCGGCATAATGTAGATGTTACTGCTATTATTTAACTATGGTATTAGTTGCCTCCATTCATCGGTGTTAAGCTTCAGTGTACTCCAGCTTAACATCAAGCGGAGTGCTGTCATATGTAGAGTCACAATAAAAAAACATTACTTATATTTATTTTTTATGTTTTTAGGTATTTATGTTATTAGTATTTTATTTAACGTAAACATAAGCGAGTACACACTGAGAATGATAATGGTAAAGTTTGGTAAAATTCATCCCCTCGTAAGAGAACAGCCAGCGCCATCTGTGTCGTGGCGGTAAAACATATACCACGCCTTCTGATTGGCTCACAGCGGTGGTGAATTGCTCGGTTTCTCCATTGAATCAACATTCCACTTTGAATGTTTGTATGTGTGCTACATTGTTTTCTCACGCGAAATTATGAATTAAAACATCAATACAAAACAATAATGATAACTTGGTATTACTAATTGCAAGATATTCTGTTAAGTTTGTACAAAATGTTGTTAGTTTAGTATAAGGTGTGCAAAGTTGTCATAAAGCTGCGCGTACGCACACAGGCGCGCGGTCGGCCATCTTGATTTACCGTGGCTCTGTGTATTTATGAACAAAGCCGTCAGATGCGAGCGGGACGCGGCTGCGCACGTTACGACCGGGTTGTACGTTAACTTTGAACGAGTTTTACCGCTAAAATGTTTGTTTATTCAATTAAATCATAGCAGTGATAGTTAAAAACAAAATGAAGTGTCCCTTTTTACATTTAGTACCGTGAGTGATTACATTCTGAGTGTTATAACGACAGCAGAAGTAAAACAAATGTGTGTGACCCATGTGTGAATGTTGTGTGAATCAAAAATGTGGTCGAGAAACTTTATACCGGATTATGGGATTAAATTGCTGCTCATCAGTGTCGCCTGCGTGACGCTCAACCCAAGGATCCAGGGTGTCGAAGGTATGCTCCAGTTTTTATATATATCAATTATACAGAAATGACGAGCAGGCGAGCTTATGAAAGCGCGGCTCAACAACTTGCTGCTACCCGACCGGCTACGGGTGTAAGGCTTTAGTGGGTGGCTTTTGAGGCTTTTGAGTCGTTATACATTTGTCGGGTTATATCATTTAGGTTCTCACAGTCCATCCTATGTAGCAACAAGTTTGTTTTAAAAGTGGAGTGACTTTAAGGCATCATGTTTTAATTGCATTGCGGTTATTGCTTTATCTTGTCGGGTGTTTTTGTGACGAAACGATAAAAAAATACATTTATGCTTAAAAGGTTTTATTTATTTATGTTGATTGCTATTGTTTTTCGAGTTTGTTTGTGGGTAGCAGAAAACCGTTAGAATTATCTAAAACCGTTAATAATTAAATGTATTATTTAAAAAAGTACATTTTCTTTTAAAATCATTTTATCAGGTAGACGGATTTAGGTACCGAATTATTATTTAGGAAACATTAAATTACAAGATTATGTTTTTTATCTCTCATTTACTACTTTTCGATTATATTCCTATTATATACCTTGTCTTCCTCAGCCATAGGCTGTGAAATCGGTTCACAACTATCACTTTGACATAAGTTCAATCAAACTTTCAGCCTATTCTTAACCGCCTTGGTCACTTTATTGGACCGTCAGATTCCGCCTTTACTTACCAATGATATTTCAAATAATCCTGTTTATTACTGCATAAAGAAATGAGTCGTGATTATACGTACCATATGTAATTCCTTAACATACCTTAAGGCTTTTATATATGAAGATATTTGTGTATTCTATTTGTACACCACGTTTTCTGTGGTCGGGTGCACGCCGTCACCTCTTGAATATTGATCAAGCAAAACGTGTGTGTACAACTGTTATTTTATACAATTTTGTTAGTGAAAAGGACATTTTGAATGTTTGTTTGGGGAAAGCTAAATGGATGTTTTGATACGGTTTAGTTTCATTCGAGACGTTCGACTTGGAAATCGTTGTATATAGCTTAAAACTATGGTTCTGTTTTTTCTTTAATGTGTCCCCCAAATTACACACTACATTCCAATGTCTACGAATTATAAAAAATGACATGTTTAATTTTAAATCCTATAGATCTAAAAGGTAACTAAAATGTCTAACTTAAAATTTCATCTTCCGTAATACCTATGTATTAGTGAGGAATGTACTATAAAACTATACCATAAACTGTTTTAACTTAATATAAATCCAAACATGTCATATACTTAGTAAAACGCCTAGCTTTGGACCACCCTAATCCCTACTGCGCGCGCGCATGAGGGGACTTACAATTTGAAAGGGACAATAAAGTTATTCGAATGTCCAAAGTTGATTTACAAACATGTTTGTCCTTGAATAGATAGTGGATAGCATAATAAATTATTAATTGAAAACATTCAGTAAAGATAAAAAAGGAGAAAATAAAGGAATAGGTTAAAAGTTCATTTTTATAGAGAAGTCAATTTTAGATATGAAGCAAGCGAGAGAGATATCCTAATCAATCATTTTTCATTTTTTACATTTATGTACTAAGCTACTTAATATGTGCTTGTATCATAGAAGCAGGATAACCAAAGTACATATATCAAAGATACATTGGTACCGGCAAGAGGTTTAGAACCCGTGCTCTCGTTTTGCACTACCACTACACCATGGTCGCCTTAACTTAATGATTATAGCTACGAATTATGATATCTACATCCTATTTAGGTATTCGAAAAAGGATTACTCTCGCAACATTCCTTTTGCTTGACGATTCAAATTAATAAGAAGTAATGTAGATAACAAACCTCATAAAATATTGTATTTCATTCAATAATGTTTATTAAAATCTCACTTTACACACACAGGATGTGATTATTACGCTCGGTGTAAATTTAAAGATGTCGTCGAATATGGAGTTGTTTCTATAACAACGTACGCGTTCTACTTTTATTAAACAAAAGCAATTAATGGCCAATTGTACGACTCAAGACAATTATAACCAATTATAGCGTTACGTTGTCACAAAAATCTGTTAATTTTAGACGTGAAGTGACTCAGTCGCGTTTCGGGACAAGGTTGAAGTAGCAGTCGCCTCTATTCATATTTTAATAATTTTTTTACGGCTCCGGAAGTATTTTTTTAAAATCGATCAATCAATCAAATTGTCATGCTTTTTTCTCACAGGGATAGGCAGAGACAATGGAGCGCCACTTGCCACGATCCTTAAACCTCTTCCTTTACATCCACAATTATCTTCATACAGGCTCTGTGCTTATGGGCACTAGGCAATCCATCTTTCTTGAGGATGTCTCCGATTTGGCCAGAAAACACCCTCTCGGGCTTGCCTTGTTTACCGCATCCATATTAGAATTAAGCTCTCAATAAAATAAATATTAATAGTTAAATTGCGTTTATTTATTTAGCTTAACTAGTTAAACCACTGATAACTAAATCGATTGTAAATATTTAAATAGATTTAATGCGTCAAATTATTATAAAGCGGCATTTATTTCTGATTATTTTTATATACCAATTGAATCGTCAGACCTTTGCTCGTCTGCAAAGGTCGAAAGATCGAATCGACGGACCACATTATTGGATTGCATCTGTCATGGCGAAAACCATTGCTGTTCCCGGCCCGTTTGACCCGTTTGATTATAGGGAGAACACTCGGGCTGGTAAAGCATCCCATTTGAATAGGCAGTGCTACCCAGTCTGCCGATCCGGGTCGTACTACCACTTACAAGTATACAGACCGTAAAGTGATTTGGTCGCGTTTCGGGATCAGCTTGTAAGTTGCCGGTTCCAACTAAGGTTCCGGTGACTGCTACTTACAGTTATTAAATTGTAGTAGCAATGACATTCATTCCATGAATTAATGTCATTGTTCTCCAGCTTAACATCAAGCGGGGTGCGGACACATGTCGAGTATATGAAGTGATATTGTCTTATATTACGGACAATTTGACGGCATTAATATGTGGCGGCCATTTGTAGCATTCAAAAGTCCATTGCACCAAGTGTGTATGTATCATAACAACACTCGTTGACAATCGCGAACAATCTTCTTAATAACAAAGCACTTTAATTCAATGTATGTGATTCGTTGACGTTTATTCTCGGAAGGACCAATGATATTTCTTCATTGAATCATGTAATTGTAAGTAACAGACATATTTGCGATCTCTCCTTAAAAAGATAATGCTCTTTTACAGTTTATTCTACTATTTAATAGTAATATCGCTCGCCTTTATTTATTAATGTCCTTGTTTTATTATAAACATGACGACCATAGTACATATTAAAGATAAAAAAAAATACATTTATATCGGTATGTAGATTTTTAACCAGGAGATTTTGGTTTACGAGACCACATAATAACCTAGTCCACGGTCGCTTTTTCTTGTAGCAATTTATAATGTAAGCAGATGTGTTAGATAAAACGTTGAATTCGAAAATTTGCAGCTGCCACTAATGTCAAATGTGGACTAACCAATTCTCACATTATTCGAGTGCCTTTCGAAGCCAATATCCTAATTGTACAATTAAAAATAATAAAAAAACGTCTTAAAATGTCAGCAATAGATCAATTTATATAAGAATTCCGGTGTTAGTTTCAAAACTTATTAAATAATAAGTATCATATATTTATAAATGTTGAGTTTAGACAAGTTACCATTTTTAGATAAACCCTGTCAAGTAACGAGACCACACACTGTGCTTATATTTTATGAAATATCCAAGTTTCTAATACTTGAATTCCAATAGTTCTGCTTTTGGCTCGATTCCTTATTAGAACTGAACAACCATTTAGCATCGCCTTAAAGCCTTTTAGATGAGGTTTGAATCAAACCACCTGTTTAATATTTATAAATATATATTTATTTAAGTCATAAAGCAGAAAATTGCATTGCTAAAAAAACTATTTCATCAACAAATACTTGTTTCGTGTGCGCTTAAAAGGATAGTTTGACTTATTGAGTTGTTAAATCCTTATTCTTATAATAAACCTTCATAAAACCTAAGTGGTGTAAAAAATGGTTGCTTAAATACCATCCTATTGCATTTACTATGGACAATAATCTTTGCAAATAACATATCTAAATAACTTTAAGGGTGTTCCTAAAATGTACAATTACAAACCATTAAAACGCTTGGTCTATAAATTCTATATTTATTAAGTAATAAAATAATAATTGTACTTACTGGTGGATAAAAGTGGATTGCAGTTATTGTATAAAACGTTTTAACTAGCCACTTAGGATTGTATTTTGCTTGCAAGTTTTGTACAGAGTGATCTAAAACTTAATTGCAAATAGAAATCTGGATATATATCAGTGTATATAATTTATTTTATTATGAGTAACATGTCTAAGTTTGACTTGTAACATGGTATAAATACTACGAACAAGTAAGAAAATTTGATGGAAAATTCACGAGTGCATCGCGACTGAGAATAGAACCCAGAGTCTGTTTAAGAATATTGAATTGTTACGCTTTAATTTTAGTAATAATATGACGAAATATATTAAAATTAAAAACATCCTATACCATTATTAAAAGATGTATTGCTCTAGTTAAAAATAACGAGATCGTCATAAAACTTATTTCTTTTTAAAACTTATACGTAGGGACACCCTAAAATAATTATGAAAGGTAAACATGAGTTTTATGGTTGCAATTACGCTTAAAAACTGATTTTAAATACCATCGGTGCATAATTATTGGTTATAGTACCGATTTATGCACCCGTAGTTACCTATTATTTTATTAATTAGTGTTTTTAAAGAAGTTTAAATTAAGTATTTAATTATTATATTTCGCCTTAAAGTATACATATAAGCCATATAATATATACCTAAAGTATTTCGCAGACTAGCAGCCACTTGCAGGAAACTTCCATTAAATCTAACGAAATCAGGTTCTATAAGGTTCATCTTATAGAACTTATATTTATTCCTGGATGACAGTAAACATTGTTTTGAACTAATGTATAAGTTTAATGTATTTTTACTGTAAATAAATCATCATTATTATTGTTAAATATACTTAGTTATTTTGACAACCGATGCAATAAATCATTTTTCGCTCGGCTAATGACATTGCAACAAAAAAATTGCTTTATTTGACAAATGGTTTGATTAATTATAAATACTGTAGTACTCGTATTTACGTCAAATGATGGAATCATTGAATCTAACTTAATTTAAAACTTTAACAACTCTTTGTGCAACTGAATCACTTGAAGCTTTACGGCATCGTACATTTAGCGAATGAAGTGATTTAATTAAAGTAGGTTTTAGTTGCGTATTCTAGTGTTTGAATAAAATATGTCGAAAGTTGATGAGTTAACCACATTTATCAATCAATCAAATTGTCAAACCTCAATTCCTATGGGGATAGGCTAAGACAATAGATTGTTCCTGGTCCTGACAAACCTTTCTAGCTTCTTTCACATCCATTCTCTTTACACAAACTCTGGTCGTGGTGCTTTTTAAGACTGTCGCAGATTTGATCGAGAGGAGATGAATTACATCTTATGAATCGTCCCTGACATTTTGGTTTCATTAACCCGTTTTAGTTATTGCAAGTTTAAAATAATGAAAAAACAAAAATCCTTTTAAGCACCCCCATAAAACGGGAAGATTTGTCATGAGGATGCGGGTTTCTTTGCTAATAAAAACAGACTGGTCTTTTTTTTTGTTGTTTTAATAATAGTTAATTTATTGTTAAAACGGGTTACAGCTTTGTTCGCATGAGAAATGCTGCAATAAACTTGACAATAACTAAACCATTTAGGTTTATAAATTAATAAATAATATGTTTACTGCGAACAACAAAAGGAATGATATTTTTGGAAAATATTTTAATAACGAGTTATATAAAGTTTTAAGTTTATTTTTAATACAGATTTATAGCTTTATAGACAGAAAGAAATTGAAAACAAGAGTAATAAGCAGATTGTTGGTTTGGTATTATGCCTATTCGGGTAGTACCACCAATTTCAAGTGGTCCAGCTTAACATCAATCGGGGTGCTGTTATGTGTGACCACCAACCGTCTGCCTCCTCTAAACCACTCTTAAAATAATTTTATTGATTTATGGCCAAGCCCGTAGCATTATTTACATAATACTAAAATAAATAAATTGATTTTCATTTCACTTCTACCTTATGGTACAAAGTGAAGCTATGCTCAAAGATACAATACATTGGACTCTTGCGCACGCCCGTAAGTTCACTTCAAACATGCCTTGTTTGTTGAACGCGATCCTGTTTCAGTCCTGTGTTTTGTTAGCAAACAACTAGATAAGGTAACCGAGATGCGTACACGTTGAAGGGTAGACATGCGGCCCTTGTACGATCCCGATATCGTTTTATATATCTATATGCATACTGCCTATAATAGTATTCAAATAAGGCTTTGTTTAAAAGACAAATTCTTTTATCTTAAGCCGGCATAGTGACTGTGAATGAGTCTTACCGCCGCTTGCCATTAGGCACGTGGTTTTCAGATGTCGCGTCTCTGATCTCGCAAAAAAAAAACACTACCGATTTTTTATTATTTGAATGCAGCCCATGAAAAGAGACGACTGCTAGTACAGTTCATTAACTTCGAGTAGCAGTCGCATCTACTATGCCATCCACATGTACATCGGCAATAAAAATGGTTAATGTTAAAATATTATACCTACAAGTCACAAATTTTGAAAAATGAACAATTTTTTTTTAAATAGCGTGACTTTCATGGCTTCGCTGACACTGCATCCCATTTGCCTTTACTGAAAAAAAATACTTTTCACCTCTTTCTTCTAAATAATCTACATCAAAGCTACGAAAGACCTAACTTTTCAACAATATTTTATTTGGCCGATATATGTGACTACCTATTTTCAGTCATAGGCGCTCTTTTGCTACTATCAGGCAAGTTAAGATCAGGGGGTCGACCGCGCAACTTCAATGGTAATGATAATGAAATTCATTTTTATTTGTCAAAAAGTTACGCGGTCGCTGTTAGTGCCAAAAACAACTTTTATTCATTTGAACAAATTGTTTAAATGAGCTTGAACTGTCAATGAAAATGAACAGCGATTCCTAATGTATTGCGCAGTCCCAATTTAATTTTGAAGCTCTTTTTTTTTTATTATTGTGACGACATCTGACATCGACCCGCCTGATGATAAGCAAAAGGAGAGATTAATGGAGTTCAACTGTCAAAACGAAGCCCATTGAGTTACGCGGTCGGCCCGCAGTTGTCGTATCTCAAGAGAAATAAGCCTTTAAGTAAAACCAGATTTAGAGCCGAAAATTTAAAAGAAACACAGAGTGTCTGATATGTTTACTTTGTATCGCTATATGCGTATGCGCAAGTGGTTATCGGAGACGCTGACTACAGGTTTGTGTTCATAATAAGTCTACCACGATCCACAAACAAACTATAGCTTCGTTTACTAACAAAGAAGACGTGAGTTTATTAACTTTTCTACATAAATCACTAAGTTTTTTTACGTTTCTATACTAAGCTACTAGTGATTGTATTATAGAAACAGGACAACTAAAGTCAAAGATACATTGGTACTTAATATTTTCCTAGATTTTGCGCGAAAATTGATTAGAATTAAACAAATTTATGCGACTTACTATCTAGCTCCTGGGACCCCATAATACACAAACTCAAGTCCCAAGTCCAGCAAACTGCCAAACCAGATGACACCGTCAGTTATTTTCGCAAAACTTTAACCCGGGAACAGAAAAGCAAAATCAAAACAGCAAACATGGTAGTTTTGGAAACAATAACAGCATCAACCGATAGGACGACCAACACCTCAGTCTCTCCGTGACCACGATGGCTGCAAAGCTTTCTAAACGTCGGAATAATAAAATAAAATAGTTAAATCAAAACAAAAATAAACGCCGCATAAATTTGTTATATAACTTTGGTACTGGCAAGTGGTTTTGAACCCGTGCTCTCGGTTTGCGTAACCATTGCACTGCCACTACACCACGGTCGCATATATCTTACAATTAGGTGCGTTTCGGAATCAACTTGTAAGTTGCCGTTTTGAACTAGGCCGACATATTGGACGCGACTGCTACTTGCAGTTATTTAACTTTAAATGGAGTCACCATTCATGGACCGCACTCCAGCTTTACATCAGTTGGGGCGCTGTCATATATCGAGTCTTAATAAACACCTATCCTATCACTTTTCCTGGGAAAATCGAGGTCAGATGCCGCATTACAATAAAAAAATGCTTTCCTAAGGACTCTGTGGGAAATATAAAAGTAACATAAACTTATTACAAACTGTAGTTATTTACACATCGTGAATATTACATGCGTTGGCCATTAACTGCCTTTTTTTGTGAACTCGGCTCCCATTTCATTGTCCAAACGGGTCCTGCTTTTTAACAGTTTTTTTTAACATCAAGTATCAAATGACCCTTTCTTTCGAAAGGGTTGAAGACACAACATTCAAATTTATTATTATTTAAGTTTAACATAGTTACTCGTACCATGCTTACCGTGGACTGAGACGGTGTTTTTGCAGACGTCGGCACTCTTGGAGCTTCATCATGCAGGCCGAGGTCAGATGTCGAACACAATAAAAATTTTGCGCGAACATTAATTAATACTCGTGAATTAATCAAATTTTATGCGGCTTACTATCGCGTTTATTTAGACACAACTTAGCAAAATTTCTTCAAAATTAATTAATTCATGTTTACTTTAAAAAAATTAAATCATCTAGGTATGAAGATAATGACGTACGTACAATGAGTTAGGCACTTAAAAGGCTTTGAAATTCAAGTTGTATATCATATGAGCTTCCCTCATGTGTTGCATAGAAATGTTGAGTAATAGTAATCAATTACAATCGATTGATTAATGAAACTACAATTGAATACTAAATGTTATTAAAACGCATTGTTCTCTGATTTAAATGGAAGGTCCATTTAAATCAGAGAACTCTTTTAATTTATTTTATTTATTAATATATATTAAATTTTGAAATTTAAATATGTTTTTTAACATAACAAAAGGTTGTGTTAAAAACATCTTCATTTTACTCCTCTAATGCCGACCAAATCGAAAGCCGAACTAAATGTTTTGGCGCGTCCTTTTTCTGTCGAAAATTAGCAAGTAAGAATAGACCCATCAAGCGAAGCTTAAAAGCGACGGTGACTGAGGCCGTAAACTTATTTAGTCGCCGGCGTTCTTGTACCTTATTAGGTAAGTCGCCATCAGATGTCGCGTCATAATACAAATACTTTGTCATATTGCTTTGTCATTTTTTCAATTCAGCCATAAATTGCTACGTTTTCTAGAAGATATTTCATATTTAAGGCAACCGTGGTGTAGTAGCAGTGCAATGGTTACGCAAACCGAGAGCACTAGTTCGAAACCACTTACCTGTACCAATGTATCTTTGATATTGTACTTTGGTTATCCTGTTTCTATGATACAACCACTTAAGTAGCTTAGTATAGAAATATGAATAAATAAAAACAAATAGTTAAATTTATTACTGATGACGTCACGTGTCTCAGCTTAGCAACAAAATTAGAAATTCAACAGCTATATGGTAGCATTGGACATTTAATGCACTTTTTATCAGCGACAAGTTTTACAGTCTAGACATATTAAGTTTTTGTTTTTCACGTTTGAGCGAGCACTAATTACAAATAGTTCGGTAGTGTGATAGGACCGGTTGGTAACGGCCTTTTGTATATAAAAGTTAGCTATGCCAGATATGTAAAATGTTTACTAAACGTAAGGACTTGCGCGTAGGATAATCGGGGCCTAGAAAAAAACACAATTCAAATTTTACCGTTGATTATTGTGTACACGTATGACAGTGTGGTCTATGATTAGAGGTGATTGCTACTACAGTTAAATAAAAAGTAGCAGCCATAACCACTATGCCAATCTAATTGAAACCGGCAACTTTACATCCCGGATCGGCAGACTTCGACAACCAGACCTGGCAAATATCTGCCTCTTTTTTTTGTTAACAAATATATGTTATATTTAATCAAATTACTAATTAATAAATATTAAAGGGAATCGAACCCGGGACTTCCGCGTAACGGGCTGGTGTGTAACCACTACGCCATGCGTGTCGTCTAAAGCTTAGTATAGAAATGTAAAAGAAGCGTTATACAATTTTGTCCAATGTACCTTTTATCACGTAAATGGGGACTTGATAAAGGGGATCACGAAAGTTACGTGATAAGGGACAGAACTGAAAAATGTATGCGTCCCGGAATATCTGGCAACACTAGTGAAAGTCCCTATGTTGCCTTAATGCGTCGATTCTTGTTTCTATGCACATGTTAGTTACCCCCAGGCTTTGTAGTTTTAGATAGTGATTGTTAATAGATACGAGGTACCTTAAAGGATTTATATGTAGGTATTGTGTTGTATTTTCTGAGGTTAATCGCGAACAGTTTTTTTTATAAACATTCCTATACTAAGCTACAAAAAGTGCTTTTATGTCATAGAAGCAGGAATACCAAAGTACAAAAAAAAAAATCAGATACATTGGTACCGGCAAGTGGTTGAAAAACACTGCAACAATCGTGGTTTTGTGAAAACATCCAATATCAATCAATCAAATTGTCTCAGACAACAGAGCGCTACTTGCCACGATCCTGACACAACTCCCTCGCTTCCTTCACACTATTTCAAAAATCCAATACTACCCTCCAAAATTATTTATTTCTCCTTTTGCAAATTTGTGAATGGTAAAACTAAAATAGTTTAATACAAGAAGAAACTGCATATACATAGTTTGTCTTAACCAAGTTTTACCAAAATTCCCATAGAAATTAATCGTATTTTATTTTGAGTTTATCGAATCGTCTTATCTTATAACACTGAACGAATTGGAATTGCTTTTCATTAGAAAAATCGAGCATAGACAACATTTTATTTCTAACTTCAAACGGTATAGATGTTTTAAAGTGCGTTAGGCAGTCAGTAGGTGGTCATTTGACTAGTCTGCGATCTGGGATAGTACAACCACTTGAGTCATTCTCAAAATCATAGATTGTGATTTAATTAAAACTTTGGTACAAGTATACAGACCAAGAAGTGGCTTAGTCGCGTTTCGGGATCAGCTTACAAGTTGCCGGTTCCAACTAGGACAGCATAATAAATGTGACAGCTACTTACAGTTAGTTTACTTACAGCGCTTACCTCTATTAATGGACCGCACTCCAGCTTAACATCAGGGGGGAGGGGGGAGCTGCTGTAATATACCGTGTCACAAAAAAACGTATTTTAAAGCTAAAGACCTGTAATACACTTGGTTTTTTTTTAAAGTACAATTTAAGTGTATTAATCAGCAATTGGAGGTCCGTGGTTATAAATAAATGAATAGATATATCTAGTATTTTCTTAGATTTTTCGCGAACATTAATTAATGATAAAAGCAATTTTATGCGGCTTACTTTCCGTGACCACGATAGCTGCAAAGCTCTCGAAACGTTGAATTGATAAAAATAATGTAAAATCAAAAACCAAAATAAACGCAAGATGTATATCTCCTATAGAGCATTTACTATACTACATAAAAGTATTGGAATGACTTTCATTGGAGATCAAAGATCGATTGAGGTGTTGACTACACACAATTTACATACTATCATTCTAATATCTACATACTTGTGAGTTCAATAACGACATATTAAGTTTCATTACATTTATAAGGAAATAAAATACTTGTGTTCGACCACACACCTGTTTTTAAAGGAATTAGGTTCCGTAAAAATATGTTCCAAAGATTAATGATTTAAACAAATTTTATGCGGCTTACTATCGCGTTTATTTTGTATTATTTAGACTTTTCCAGAGCTTTGCAGCCATCTCTGTGACCACAAATTAAAAGTTTAATTTATTAATCAATGTTCGCGCAAAATCTAAGAAAATACTATGTCCCAAAGATATTTTATATTTACGTACTTGTATCAAAAATGATTTTTATTATTTATTTCAAGCTTAATTGCACTTTGTACAAAGGCGGACTTAATGCCGTTAGATATTCTCTGACAGCCAAACCTTTAGGACATTAAGATCGATGGTAAGTAGGTTGACAATTTGTAAAACTAAAGAAACAAATACATTATTATAAATAACACCTCTCTCAATTTCTTCACATTTATTAATTTCTTGTATGTGAAAAAATCTTTGTCATTGATTTAAAGTTCCGTCCACCACTTACAGTTAAGGTAGTAAGTATATAGTCATTATTATTATTAAAAATACAGTTACTTTAACAAAGAACATAAAATTGTACATTGCCGTCTTTTCATTGAGGTTTTTTGAACAGTAATTAGGTAGATTTTCTGTGACCTATCATTAATCATTTTGAACATTAAAGATATTGTACACAGTTTGTCCCATGTCCGGCTTCATAATTGAATTTTTGTAGACACAAGACTATTTATCATGCATTCACTTTAAAAATATTATCTTAATATTTAACCAGTGTCAGTGCCGTGCATTATGGTCCCAAAGTACATCCCTGTGGACTACCTAATACGCTTAGTTGAAATAATGAATATATTGATAATGATTCATTGAAAACAATCTCAGTGAAAGAAAAGCATATAAAAAAATTCTCCATAAGAACTTGTTTTCATTGTTTTTAGCAAAAAATCTCGTCCTTTGCTGTCTTTCGTTAATATGTAGTATTCAAAAAGGCCCTATATGCGGGCGTGGTAGTTACGTTGTTTTTACTTTATTGCCGCCATTATAATAATGAGAGCGCGATCAGATCGCTTTTATATGCGCATGCGCAGATACTGGTGCACGTAAAGTATTGTATAGTTACGTACGTTGGGAACTTATTGTCCCGTTTGTCTTCCGCGACTGTTATGTGATAACGAACGAGGTAATGGAGATACAACTGACTCGAAAGCAAAATAAGCCAAGAGTAATTTAATAATACCTACGCTTTCTTAGGACATAGGTCAAATGATAAGGCATTTGGAACTAGACAATCTTATACAGGATTTATGCAGTATAAAGTTAAATGTCATGTCGAATGGAAAGCCAAATTCCAGTTCAAGCGACATACTGACGAAACAAAAGCAAGGAATCTTATCTGAGGATAAAGTATTTTTGTAGAACGCATGTCACACTCGTACCATTGTCCATACACTGGAGTGATGTTTATATTGACACAGATATCAAAGGCAAACTGGCCGGGACGTGTCAACTTTTGTGGTATCCGCAGGAAATGGTGTCGATAGGCTATGTTCAAGTCTGGACAAGTCTGGCGAATGAATGACAGTTTGACAACTCGATATTTACTCATTCTCGATATTAAAATTGGGTTATCGTGCTTTGATAATTGAAGATAACAAGTGAAAGCAATGGATCAAATAAATATTATTAGAATACTCGTATGTTTAAATATATCAAACGTGATTGATAATAATCATTATAAGTATTAAACAAAAAAAATAGTGAGTCACTTAACACTACACAAGCTTTTCTTGACATAATAAAACGGTAAATTCTTTGCATCGATAATGATCTCCCCTATGTAGTTCACAAAACAAGCTAAACGCTCATAAAGTCATTGCAAACAAAATTGCTGTTTAAAAGTGCCGAAGTGTGTTGATGAGGTCAAAAGCCATTGAGTGGCTACTACATCGAGTTAGGAGAGTGTCGGTCCGGAAGGGTGCTCTCGGAAGTTCTTGGTTAGATATCTGCGAGCGTGTGAACCGACCGTTATCAGCGACTGCGCACGTATATCGGTCTGTAGCCATTGTGCTTGATGACCTCGACGCGATTCGAGAGCCTGTTAGCCAAAATTAGTCAGCAGTGTAAAGTTCATAACTTGTTTGTACAGAGATCTTTTATCGGCGTTTATTGTCTCTAATTGTTATGGATTATTTTACTTTAGACTATGTAATAAGATCCCGTTCGAAGAACAATTATAGTAGTTTACATCCGTTATAGTTATTATAACATTTATTAATAAATAATATTTTGTATTGATTTAGTATACGTACCAACCGACATTTACTTTTATTGAGGAAAGTAACAGTAAACTGCAAACCAGACAAGTATAATAAAGTTGGGTCGCCTTTTTTTAAATAGAAATACACTTGCTAAAGGCACCTGCTAAAGGCTTTTGGTCCGTTTATGGACTTTTTGAGAACAATGAAGAAATTATTACAGTCTCGTTCAGAATTATGGTTTAAGAAGTAACCTATTCTTTTGTATTTTTTTACGTATTTAGTAACAGGTATGGGTAATTTAAGTAATTTGTCTTAAGTTTTTTTACTTTGTAAAGTGTGTCAATTTATTATTATCGAAATCACATAATTTCTAGAGTCTAAAATCTAGGATATTGTGCAGATGGAATGATTTAAATAAATTTTACATCAATAAAGTTGCTTCACACGGTTAAATACGATTAATGGTAGCTCCCACTGCAGTACAAGATCAAAATGAAGTAATACCATTTAATTACTTAAAGGATTAACGTTTAGAGCTGCGCAGACGCACTCGATCTCGAGTTAATAACGGTATACGTTGGTCGACATCTGGACTGCGCCTGACTGGTAATTATTATTATAAAAGCTACTGAACCGAGTGTGAAGGCCAATCTTATTTTGTCTCAGAACATACCTTCACGAAACGAACCACCTTGTAGCCCGTGAGAGAGTAAGTGGTTTAATTTTTTTACCTTTTGGGTGTTTAAATGTTAAAGTAAATCTTTTGCAATGTTGAGAGGTCAATGTAATTTATGCACTCTTTAATTATTTGTCTCGTTTTTTTTTCCAACGGATCATCGTGGAATTATTCATAGGGTTTCACTTGCAAGGATTTTCAAGCGGATGGGCACGTACGTTATAGGTAAAAAAATACATCCTGGTTCTGGTCATTTTGAGATATTTAACTCATGCATTTATATCTAAAGCCTCTCAACTTCTTTAAAGAAAACTGTGTAAGAGCGTTGTAAATCTAAAGGAGTAATAGCGTTAAATATTAAAGACGGATTTAAGATGGTGTACAGCAAAACAATTGCATAACGCTGGGATCGCGTTTCAACATCGTAATAGTAATTAATACTTCTAACCTACTAGATACCGCCTTGTTTTTTGTCTATCTTGCTTGATTATTTGCGGCGTGAACCTCGCGTTTGTTCAACACGCATAGTCTAACCAAGATTGTGCAATAAGTATACACACAAAACTATGGGAAGATTTACTTTATTAGTTATTATACAACGCTCCGTAGTATATAATTATATTGATTGAATAAACTTCGGTAATGCCGCGAAAGTCAAAAAACTTTCAAACAGTGCCAAACGGCTAAACTTTCAAGTTCGTTTCGCCAAAACCTATAGTTAATTTTAACAATAACTTTATTGTTTACAAAATAAAGTCTATATTCATTTAACGGCAAATTGGGGTGGGGTGACGTCAATCCGGGACCGTTTACCTGCGCTACCAAAGTTCCCTTTTTGCTTCGGCTTAGGGTCAGAAAAAACAAGGCAATGCACCCTCTATGCGCCGAGATTCGCCGGGTGCCCATACGCAGGTGCGCGCGTGAGCCAACCATATTTTCTACTAACCAACTAATTACAAAGAACAACGTCGTAACACGGAGCTTAATATGATGGGATACATTTCTATTTTATCGGGTTATATTATAAAAAGAACGGTAAGAATTTTGTCGTTTCCGCTTTCTTGGAAGCGTGATTCACTGAGTCGCGTGTGAGTCTCAGCTTATTCTATGATTTATACATGGATGATTGTTTGTGGCCGAACTTTGGAGATAAATTTTGTTTGAACATGGTTTTTAATATCCCTCTTGCATAATGCATGGCCAGCCGGATGAGTAAATCTTCTTAAAAGGGTTTTTATGCCATCGAAATTAAATTATATTCTTGAATATCACGCGATTGTCTTTTTTGGTTGGGCCCTTTATTACGAGACATACAATGATGGATTGCTCTTTGGAAAGTGATCTCAAGTATCTTTAGTAGATCATTAAGACCACGCATTTTATTTAAAACATTACAGGTACATTTATTAGTAAAATTATTAACACGTTTTAGCGCTATATTATATTACAGTTGCTTAATCTACGCCTACATATCAGAATGATGTATGATAATGATGCAAGAAATGCATAACAATGAGCCGGCAGCTTTTACGAAGAACATCAGCACCGGTTCTCTGATACCATTAATTAATCACATTTCACTAGATGACGCCTAAATCGGATTATTTGATTCCTTCCCGCAGTGGCCTCATAAATTGAACATCGCCGCACCGTGTTCTGCTTTAATATGGTCATTCGTCTTCTATCTCAGATTGGAGCTACTAGCAATAACAATCTGGATTGGGATCGAATCAAGGACGCCCGCTTTTACATGAAAGCTATTACTATACGAAAGAATGATGAATAATGTATAAAAAGACATCAATTAGAACTGATTGCTGTCTTTCTTATAGTCTCGCTTTTATTATTATTGGCCATTCTTCAACAAGAGAATCCGTGGATTTTACATCAAGTGTTTTATTTATGCTAATATAACCACTTAGATGCGAAGGATCGTAAAGTGATTTAGTTGCTTCTAAATTGCCGGTTCCAACTAGTCTGCTACTAAACTTAGTAGTAGTCACCTTCATGCTAGTTTAACATCAGGTGGGGTGCTGTCATATGTCGAGCCACAATAAACAAAAAATACTATTGTTATCTGTATTGACGAATATTTACAAATTAATAAGCACATAAAAGTAGGGATTTAAAAAGCCATCTATTCTGTACAATCTCCATGAGAGATCGTTAGAGGTATCCAGTGCAATAGCTTTGTCATAATTAGTGTTAGCTTTCTGCGTTATGGTAACGAGTTATGACTTATTGAGACCATAATTCTTCAGCCGAGTACTAGTCGACGGGCAAGAGCATTCCGTTATTGGTTTTATTGGCACGCTATTAAAGTGAATGCATGCGCTATGTCTTCAATAGTTTAATACCATGAATAATAAATAGTTTATTTAGGCCTTCATTTTGTTTATTTGATTTCATAATTATGTTTTTAGTTTTGCTAACGATTTATTTTACTTTATTGTATTTGACTATTATTTCTATCGTACCATTAAGTAAAACTGAACTTCATTACCTCAACTACACCTTTTTTTATTGACACGTTACATCTTGCCAGATGTTAACTAAGCAAGGGGAGATCCAGAAGTGCTAACGATTGACCAGACCGTATCATTTTGCGCCTGCCTAAGTCGCCTTCACTTCGCTGGCCACATATGGTTGCACATTAATATCAAAAAGAAAACAACCGTCTTTTTCTTTGTAGAAGATAATGAGATGTCCCTTTGCATTTATTGTACCTTGTAATGTGAGTTTAAAACTAGCTAATGTATTCAATTTCATTTCAGTTATTCTGTATATGGACACGAAATGGTTATTGACCTGAGGGTTCAAACCGTCAGGCCCTCGTTTAAATGGACCCTTATACATTTAAGTTGGCATAATAAGCAGACTTTCACGATTTCCTTAATGCTCGTAATTTAGATTAATGTCCAGCGAACTTGGTTATATTAGAATATTTGAGATATTCCTTGCAATGTTCCATCATCCTTCGGAGTTTGTATAGAACGCTGGTATTGTTAAAACCTCTTTTAAACCTTAAATATTTTAGAATTGTGTAAATTAATAAAAAACTTTAATTAATAAAACTCGACAACGATAGACAAGTGGAGTGCTCTGGGTTCTTCCTAATCGTCGGTGTTCTAGGACCTCCCCATGCTTACAATTAGGCAAGTCGAGATCAAATGTCGCATCGCAACTCAATAAAATTAAAACCATTTAGCATATTTGATCTATCTATACGTTTAAATAGCATTTTTTTCAGTTCATGTCCCATTAATATATATCTAGGTATGTAAATATTTTTATTCAAATGCATTTACTCGTATTATCTACATTGTAATACAATGAGTACTTAGTTAAGCTCAATTAATGAGAAATTCCGTTGCCAGTACTAAGAAAACAAACTTGCAAATTCTTATATAAATGTATTTGAATTGTTTAATATATTGCTTATAAACTTAATTATAATTTAACCTAATTAAAGATTAAGAATCATATCGTTATGTTGAATAAAAATTTGTGACTAAGTTTTTGATCAGTAAAAGTTATTTGAATGAATATTGGAAGGACCATTCCATGGTTGAAAGGAGATTAACAAAAGAGATTTATAAATAGCAGGCGAATGGAAAGACAAGACATAAAACAGGGACCACCCAGAGGTTTATTCCTTGTTCAAATTAGGGAATATAATTAAAAAACAGGGGCCCGGAGTGCCCATAAAGTCTGTATGAAGAAAATTGTGAATGTGAAGGAAGCTAGAGGGTTTCGTCAAGATCGTGGAAGGAGGTACTTTGTTGACTAGTGCCAACTCTATAGGAATTAAGGTGTGACATTGATGATAATTATGATTTAAAAAAAAGAATTATTTAAGAGTAATGGCATCAGTTGTATTATTACCATTTGAAACGGTAGGCACGTATTTTATTGTGACGATCTTGACTTGCCTGATAGTAAGCAAGGTCCAGAACGGCCGACTAAAAAAACGAATTCAGTCTATGGCTGCCTCAGTCGCAGTAACTATGCCGGCTAAAGGTTTTAACGTATCGCTTCAATAACATCCTTAAGAAAGCTAGGTTGCCTAGTGCCCATAACCACAGGCCTGTATGAGGAGAATTGTGGATGTGAAGGAAGCAAGGGAGTTGTGTAAGGATCGTGGTAAGTGGCGCTCCATTGTCTCTGCCTATCTCTGTGGGAAAAAGGCGTGACAATTTGATTGATTGATTGCTTTAATAATCGAAGGTTATAAATTAATTTATGATGTTTATTCTTATTAAAGTAAATATTTACAAACAATTACTTAAATGTAATAAAGGACATCCAAAAACATGGGACGTAATTAGTGTTAATTTATAGTTGGTCCTTATCTGCGCAGGAGTGGATCACGAGCAGACCGTAGGCCAAGTAATTGTTTTGCATGGTTCCCCTTGTTTACTTTGCTTATCCAAAACAACGTTTGTTCATGTAGTTTTTTGAATTAGGAATTATTTAGTTTAGGTTTCTTTTTAAATAGTTTTGGACCTGCTACGTCTACTGTATGTAGTTACCTAAAAATTGATAGTTGGTTAATGGCTTTGGTTAAGGCTTGTACAATTAAAGTTGGCTGACATAGTGACGGCGATTGAGACAACGGTGAAATGAGTCGGTTTTTTCAGTTGTTAGCACTCTTGTACCTTCCCTTACTTACCATCAGGCAGGTGTATTAAAAAAAATTATGCCGACAGTGGTGTAGCGGTAGGAAAATAGGTACCACGCTATTAAAGTGAATGCATGCGCGCTATGACTTTAATAGTTTAATACTATGAATTATAAATAGTTTATTTAGGCCTCCATTTTGTTTATTTGATTTTATAATTACGTTTTTTGTTTTTTATTTATTGATTCTGTTGCTTTATTTGATTTATTTCTACCGTAACATTCCAACTGAGCGTTTGTTAACTTCATTACATCAATCAAAACTTTTTTTATATACAAGCGACATCTTGCCTGATGTAAGCAAGGAGAGACCCAATAGGGCCGACGACTGAAAAATCCGTTATACATTATACCGTTGTCTCAATCGCCGTCACTATGCCGGCCACACTGTTTCGATTGTGTGTTCAAATAGGTACTTTCTAAGACAACTCAACTGTGACAGTCCCCATACTTAAAGAAGTCCTTTTTAAAAACAAGTTATTCATATATATTCATGGTTGATAGTTCCAATTATTCCCTAGACCCTCGATGACGTCACGCGGCAGCTGCTCCCCACATTATTGCATCTTTGTCTAACACATGACAATGTTGTTGCCGTCTCTGTCTACGATATGCGCTCGACTGAGTGTCATTTTGCATTTTGATCGTGTGCACCGAGTTTTATAATAAGTTGTTACTTGGAAATTAATTTCAATATTATTCTTGATAGTTAGGTTAAAGATATTTTGTTTAAAGTTTTCTTTTCTGGCGTAGTAACAGCGACTGTGGCAATCGTAAATTAAGTCGGTTTTTTAGTCGTCAGCGCTGGTTATTGTGTCCCATTTATTATAACAGCCTCCGCCCGACGTTTTGCTGGAGTGCGGTCCAAGTGACTGCTACTACAGTTATATATTTCTGAGTAGCAGTCACATCCTTTATGCCGGCATATCATCAGGCCTGTAAAGTCAAAAAGTTGTGTCACAATAAAAAAAAATTAAGGTATAGACCAACCTTACATCGGAGACATTCCCAGCTTGGGTTGCCTCATAACCTTAGAGCTTATATGAAAATAATTGTGGATGTAAGGATCGTGGCAAGTGGCGCTTTATTCTCTCTGCCTATTGTATGAAAATACGTTGGTTTGGAAAATTCTACTTGGTCAGTGATTTTTTCCCACGCGGTAATTTTGTAAGTAGGTAACCTTGGGTAGACAACATAAATATTATTATTAACCCATTTATTTGTTCCATGTACAAAGACCTCCCTCCCTCTCATTTTTCTATGACTCACGACACTATACGATCTCTCTCCACGAACTATTTATCATAAGAGTCTGTTTTATCTTGCCATCTCCGTTTGGGCCTACCACAATGTCTTTTGGAATCTGCAGTCCACTTCGTAATGGAGTTTGTTTCTAATGCATCAGATCAGATAGGATCATGATTTTTTTCAAACCGAGTTAGGCCTTAACTCGGCTTAATCCGGGTTGAAAAGTCGAGTCGTTACATTTCTATCAGACATGCGGCAGAGATGTCTGCCCAGTCCTACTTCAATTGGCGGTTTTATCGGCTACGTCGAGTCGGCAATTTACAAAAGAAAAAACAAGAAGACAAATAATAAATATAAATTTAAAAATATATTGTAATTCTAAGAAATTAACGTGTTAAATTTATTTCATATTTTGTGCTTGCTAAACTAAATATGACTAACCGCTGATTCAATAATGTTTATTCAACCTCAATCTTTTTAAATCAAATGCTTTTTTGATTTAAATAAAAAAACTCATTATAGTCACAATTCCATCGGCGCCGCCGCCGTCTCTGCACTGACATGAATCATAATAAAAACTTTTAAAGCGTATAATATAAAGGCGCTAATAATTATAAAGGCGACCGTGGTGTAGTGGCAGTGCTATGGTTATACGAACCGAGAGTTCGAGTTCGAAACCACCCACCGGTACCAATGTATCTTTGATAATGTACTTTGATTGTCCTGTTTCTATGATACAAGCACTTTAGTAGCTTATTATAGAAATAATAATGATAATAAAGGTGATTTTTCAGACTATTCTCCTTCTTATTCTATACTTCTTACGCTAAATCTTGCTCTTATAGCGTCTTGTAAGTCTTGTGCCTGTTTGCGACTTGTCCTTTGCGACGTCTAAGGTCATTTATGTGTGTATATACTGTATATAGCGGGGGGATATATGGCCACATCGCTCGAAGAACCGACAACCGGTGGGGAAAAAGGTTCTAGAGTGGACACCACGAAGTGGACTGACAACTTTGTGAAAGTCATGGGTAACCGGTGGATGCAAATGGCATCTTGTCGTTCGGAATGGCGTTCTAAAAGGGAAGCCTATGTTCAGCAGTGGACGCCTTCTAGCTGATGATGGTGATGATGATAGCGGGGAGAGAGAGAGAAAGAGAGCTGTTAATAGGAATGAACATTGTAGCTTCAGTCGGCAGTCCCATAACTGACTTAGTATTTTGTATGAATTCAGTCGGCTTTGTGTGTCGAAATTTTATACAAAAATACATGACTTTTTTGAGCTATCTAAATTGTTCTTTTTAACATGAGTGCCTCGTGTATAGCCTAGCACAGCAGTGGAATCGCGGCTTTATATAGAAATAAATATCTCAGTCATGTGGCCATATGTTCAGTTTTTTTTTGTTAGTACCTCGATCGCCTTTTTTACACTTCCTATTGTATCAACATTTTTTTTATCAATGGCATTGATCCTAAATCCTATATGAAATGCGCCATAGACAAAAAGTTTTTTTATTGGCGTGTGTAAGATTTTTGTAGTAATATTAAGCATATACGCATGTATATTATTTTATTTGATCTGGACGCCATAGCAAAAGAAAGTCGAAGAGCGCCAAAAACTGAGAAAATATTCTGTTTATGCTGGCCCCGGTCACCTTCACTTGTCTTTTATAATTTTCATATATTTTATTGTGAATGTGAAGCAAGGGAGTTGTGTCAGGATCGTGGCAAGTGGCGCTCCATTGTCTCTGCCTATCCCTATGGGAGAAAGGCGTGACAATTTGATTGATTGATTGATATAGTTTTTTTTACTTTCCTACTAAGACATGTGTAAATAAACTTATAACTAATAACCGTTAGAATAAAACCAAAAACAATCAATCAAATAGTCACGCCTCAATTTTCACAGGGATGGATTGCCACGGATCGGAACGCCGAACAATGTTTTTCTTGGTACACTTAAAGGTGGTACTACCCCGGACCCGCAGACTGACCAAATGAGCTCCAACTGTCTGCCGACCACTCTTAAAAATCTATCTTAATATAAAATGTCCAAATATTTGAACAAAATAACCAACTATGCTGCTTAATGGTTATTTATTAGAATGTAAATAAATAATCACAATCGAGATTTGAATATTGAACTAAGTAACGGAAACTCAAAAGATTCGATTATAATCGGCCATAGCTTACAATCTAATGCATTTTTAATGAATTCGACTAAATAAATTTATATGGAAAAACTAACACTACTAACAATTGGGTAATTTCTTACTAATTTTCAATTAATGCTCTTATGTTGCTGGGGTTAAGGTTCAGTATGTGTTAGGTTAAACCTCTACAAGCTTTCGTGGACATTATGCATAATTACCTTTGTCTTGAACATTCCTAAACGAACGCTTCGGGTTATTACACACTAGACGAACGTTATTATTATTTTAATTTTATTAACTTACACCTCTACTAAGCTACTAAAGCGCTTGTATCATAGAAACAGGACAACCAATCTACATATATCAAAGATACATTGGTACTGATTGTAAACCGGTGCTCTCGGTTTGCGTAACTATTGCACTGCCACTACACCACGGTAGCCATTATTGGACCTCTTTTATATTTAGATTTTTTTTTACCAGTACAGTCTCGAAATCACCTTTTAGGCCATCCTCAGTAAGGAATAAGATGGTGCCTTGTCATAAAAACAGGTCCGAAGACTCTGTTTCATTCAATCAATGTTTTTCTACCGCGTGCATGTAGGCGTCTTGCTGCGCGGGCGCATCTGACATAATGACTTGCGACTAGGGATACACTCACCAACATTTAATCGACGATTAATAATTCAGTTAAACTGTAGAAAAAAATAGCATAAGTGTAATTAGAGATTTAAAAAAAGCGTCTCATCTTACGTGTCTCTTAGTGGCGGACAAAGAATTTAGTTTTCTTTATATTGCTTACTGTAATTGCTTCTGAATTCAGATATGCAACCAAAACTCACTCTTTTAACTAGAATAAAAATATTACTTAGACCAGGAATTATGGCGGGCGCAAATAAACATGAGAAAAAATATTAATTTTAATTTACAATAACAAAATAATTGCTGTCAACTTTTTGCGGCGCGAATGAGGTGTAAACTTAAATTCTAAATAGTACAATTTTGCATAAAGGAATTTGTATTTTACTTTCTATATATTATAGTTTAAACGTTGGTTAAACGTTGATTCTATCTGTCTTAAGAATAATGTTAAAAAGTAAATTTTGTTAGTTAATATGGTCGTTTTTAATTCTTAATGTCTCCGACGTTAATTGGATGTATTATTTTAATGTATTGAGTATAATTTGGTTATTATTTGGTTGAGAGACGCCGTCTTAATGGCGATCGTGGGGTTTTCTATGTTCTTTACATATTTTATAACATTTTATAGCATAAAATGTAGTATCCTAGCGAGTTAATATATTTTAAATAGGGTTTTCTAATGTTAGGAGAAATGTGATTAAAAGATGTTGGGATTGATGATTGAGATTGATAAAGAATATTGACGAAAAAGATTTATGAATTAGACATACTTAAAAAGAAGATCCGGTCACAAGTCTGATGTTAGATTATTGTGCCAGGACTGTATGAAGCGTTGTGCCTATTCCTTAATGATTAAGTAGTGACAATCAGATTTGACTGATTGTCAAGTCTTTAAAAACACAATAAAACATTTGTATCGAATCAGAATAGATTTAGCTTTCCTTAGGTTTAATTTAAATAAATCTGATTTGGAGCAAATAATTTTATAATCGAAAAAAGTAACCAAGACATGACACAAAACAGTAAATAATTTATCATTTACAATAAAAAAAACCTATCCATACGAGATTTTCATAACACAATAGTAACAATTAAATAATATTTTAATACTGCACATGTTTTATGTTTTATAGAACAGATGTGCCCGCTTGCGTTTTTTTGTTGATCGCTTCAGAAGGGTGCATGTGGGAACGTGGCTTACGCACACATGTGATAAGGGAACAGCAACTTTGTAGTGGTCGCCTTCCTGTTACGCTCTTCAGCATGTTTTTAGTTTTCTATTAGCTATACAAGTGGAAAATATTAATCACTTTTAATTTTATGAATATTTTTAAATGTTTTTATATCATGCTACTTTTATAATAGAAACTAGGCGACCAAAGAACTATATCAAAGATACATTAATTCTGCAAGTGGTTTTAAACCGAGGGATCCTAGTTTGCGTAACCATTTAATCATATCTAGTGAATAAATTTATTAAAATAAACTCGTTGATTCTTCTGCTATCTCCTAGTCTACTAGGAGACTAATCCAAATTTATTTTATTCGAATTTAACAAAGTTGTTAGGAAAAGTAAACTTATTTCGTATTAATAGTATACTTACCCAATACAAAACCATAAAGTTACTCAATAGTATATACATAGTTATATTGAACAGCAAGAAATTCTTTAGAAAGTCCATAGAAATAAAATTTTATTAAGCAAAAGACGCCCTGTGGTTAAACTAATAATGGTAACTAATATGTAACCATAACCACAATGCAGATAAAACTGGAAAATACACTTTTTTACTTTGTTTACATCTTAATATTCTCCTTATTTTTATACTTTATTGTATGCAATAATAACTAGTTTGTATTATTGTAAAAGTATCGATAACAAATTGTATCATCCATCCATGGATGAATGGATGGAAAGAGTATTTCAGTAAAAAAGGGCCTATGGATCTGGAGAAGGGGAAGGGGGTTGGCACTCTTGGATCTCTTCTTGCTTACCATCAGGCGGGTCGAGGTCAGATGTCGAGTCACAATAAAAAAACTTTAAAGTGTAAAGGTGTTTTTGTGACGCAACATTTAACTTCGACTTGCATGATGGTATGCAAAGGAAAGTTCTTGTTCAGTATAAAAAAAAACAACACGGTTAACGGCTGCCTTAGTCGTTGCCACTATGCCGGCCAGCAATACTTCAAGATCCTCTATTTAAATTACACATTTAAATTGATTAACAAATTTTTACTTTTGGCCGGCGTGACGTTTTTTTCGGTTCGATCACTCTTGGACGACCTTCTCTTGGTTATCAACAGGCGGGTCGAGGTCAGATGTCGTGTAAATAAAAATAACTATTATGAAAAAAGTTTCAATATTTATTATCTGTTTACATAAAAAGAAAACTGTGAAACGACATCAACATCAAATAATAGTTATTAAATACAAATTCTGTGTGCTTAAAAAAGCATAAATATCAATGAATAACCAAATTACACTTTACTAGGAAAATTTTAACATATTCCAAATTAAGCATACATTTGTTGGCCCACGAATAAAAAAGAAAAAAAAAACCAACGGTCTCCATGTACACCCAGTAGCACACTGTTTGTCTATTAATATTCATACACAGAGTGTGAGAATGTTACTGTGTTTATTAATAATTCCCATAAAGGCTTAATGAGGAGGCTGCTTTAGGTCTAAGGTGTAAAAGTATAATTCAAAGGACATCATTCATTTTGGGCTTTTATAGTACTTTTGTAATGTCCAATGATGAAAAAATATATAAATTGTAGTTTCGATATATGTAAAAATCATCCTAAATTACTAAAATTATTGAAAAGGATATGTTTAAACTGAGGTGTACTTAGTACAATTATATTTTAATCATCGAAAAATAAAGGTGCAAAATTATTAAAAAATCTAAGTTTAACTAATAAAGAAGGGTTTATGGTATAAAATAATTCAGAGTGAGCCACTGTGTCTGCCTTGGTTTATAGATGAAAAATTTGATAGAAGTACTTTGATAAATGCGTTCAGACTTAGGACGGGCCATATGTCCAGTTTTGCATTTCTTATGAAAAGAACCGATTCGCCCAATTGTCCACATTGTGGTCACGTTGAAGATGTCATGCATATTTTGTGGGATTGTGACTTGTGTCGGTCTGAGCGCATTAAGTTAATTATTCATCTTATTATTAATTTACTAAATGTAGGCGTCTTAAATGGCATTCTGGCTGAACCAACTTCTGATTCCGCTAGAATGTTATTTGATTACGTAAATGTATATATTAAACATAGAATAAGTTAGATTTATTGTTGAATTACTATAGATATAAGTTGCCAGTATTATGTTTAGTGAAGATATAACGAGGCCGACATATACATATTTTATGAAAAAGGCCTCGACAAAAATTTTGAATAAAAAAAAAAGGTTAACTAATAATTTATTTATTTATAATATGTATAAGGTAAGACGTAGCATGCTGTTTCCCCATATTCCACCAGGATAAACCCATGCTGGAGTCATGCGGGATTCCAATTTAACATAAATAATTTAATATTTACGCATGAACCTCACCTATGTAGGTTCTATAATAGGTGTCGTACGTTTTTTTTAATAATCGAAATATCCTTAAAATGGCACTGTATTTAAAGTGTGAAATCACAAAAAAATCGTGTAACTAAAACATAATTTACGACACTATAAACTCACAACATTACAAAAGAACAAAAATTCCCACATAAGGTTAAAGCAGCCATATAAAAACTATATTTATAACAAGTTATCCGGTAGTTTTTGACCTTCATTAATAACTATTATGACAGAAAACTATAGCAAATTGTCCAGATAAATAATTAGATATATACATGACAAATAGATTGGTTGTAAAAAAAGCGCAAGGTTGTTTTTAATAACGCTATAAGTTATATTTGATTGTGGGGATTGTTAGGCTTAACTCTTATTAATACGACACAACATTTAATGCTCTAAACATACAATATATTATATATTTATGCACTTGTATTAGATTTAATTGAACTAATTTGATGTCTGTTTAAAAATATTTTAAAACATCTATTCATTATATTTTTATTATAATGTGGTTAGATATATGGCAGCACCCCGTCTAATGTATACTATATTTAAAAAACTGCAAGTAACAGTTGCATCCACTGTGCTGGCCCAGTTGGAATCGGCAACTTTCCGGCTAATTCCGAAACGCAGTCTGTACACTTGTAAGTGGTGGTGCTACCCCCCCCCCCACCGGATCGGCAGACTGAGCAATAAACCACTAACTGTATCCGCCTACCACTCTTTAAAGCGTATGTCTTCATTTTAATTTTCTCACTACAATTTATCTTAAAATTAAATTTCAACGGGTTCACAACTTCCCTCGCTGGTCTTCGATTCTTCTAATAATAGATTTAGCGTTAAAAAAGAAGTGAAATTGCGTCGTAACTGATTTTTAACATCTTCGTAACCAATCAGCGAATAACAAATTATTAGGTAAACTACGTTGATTGGTTACTTGCGACCGCGGCTATATTTCACTAATTTTTTTCGTTATTTTCGTCAGATTTTCCGCAGAAAATGAAATGAAAT
Organism: Tinea trinotella; assembly: GCA_905220615.1. Classification (NCBI taxonomy): domain Eukaryota; kingdom Metazoa; phylum Arthropoda; class Insecta; order Lepidoptera; family Tineidae; genus Tinea; species Tinea trinotella. The sequence goes on from HG992312.1 coordinate 13,212,561, forward strand.
CAAAACGCCTTATTCAAAATGAAACAATAAACAAATTATTGTTTATTATAGTTCACATACTTTTAATTTTTATCTGTTTCTTAAGGATTATAATTAAACAGTTTTACTTATTTATTATTTGTAATAATAATAATAATAATGCATCACCCACGATCATCGGTGATGAGACTGTATATCCCGCGGAAGTGCGGGGGTCGTGGCTTTTTAAATGCTAAGACCCTACACAACCGCGAGGTGTGCAGCCTTAGGGAATATTTCCTAAAAACTGATGTGGGTATGCATCGTGATGTGGTCGCTGTGGACAAGGGCCTCACCTCACTTTCATTGGCAAACGAGAACTGGCGCAAACCTGTAGTACTGGATGCTAATGACCGCAGAGAAGTATGGCAGAGTAAGGAGCTTCACGGACGTTTTTATCGGGCCTTACATGGGCCCGATGTAGATTTCCTAGCGTCCGTATCCTGGCTGCGTTTTGGTGATCTCTTTGGAGAAACTGAAGGTTTTGTCTGTGCGATTATGGACGAAGTTATGATGACGAATAACTACCGGAAATATATTGTGAAGGATGGTACGGTTGACATCTGTCGGGCATGCCACCGTCCCGGGGAATCAATCCGACACATTATTTCTGGCTGTTCTCGTCTGGCTAATGGAGACTATTTGCATAGACACAATCTTGTAGCCAGGATTATCCATCAGCAACTTGCTCTTAAATACAATCTTGTGGAATCAGAAGTACCGTACTATAGGTATGTGCCCGACCCAGTTCTCGAAAATGGAAATATCACATTATACTGGGATCGATCTATCATCACTGATAGGACTATTGTTGCCAATAAGCCTGACATAGTGGTGATAGATCGACTAGAGCGTCGCACAATAATTGTTGATGTAGCGGTCCCTCATGACGAGAACCTCGTGAAAGCTGAGAAAGATAAGCAAATAAAGTATCTTGATCTGGCTCGCGAGGTTGTCGACATGTGGGAGGTGGATACAGCAATTATTGTGCCAATAGTCGTGACTGCCAATGGTTTAATAGCCAAGAGCCTCGATGAACACCTAAAGAGGCTCTCGTTAGGTAGCTGGATCAAGCGTTTGATTCAGAAAGCGGTACTCCTGGACACGGCGCGTATTGTTAGGAGGTTCCTTTCTCAGGAGCCCTGACCACCGGTGGCTTGGACCCTGTTCCCGATGCCGGTGGACAGCTATTTTTATATTTTTATTTTTTTTATTATTTTAAAAATATAAAAAATAAGATTTAAAATAAATAAATGGAATAATAATAATAGGAAAAATATTGTTTGCGTTTTTAATAAAATTCAATGTCATATTAGAGAATGCTAGTATAGTATACGTAGGCTAATAAAAGAAAATAACTAATCTGACACTTATATTGAAAAAACTCAAAAAACTTGACTTAATTAGTACTTTAACTTTATTATCTCATAATTTGTGTCGGCGCACACTTTGTTGTAAGAAATAGAGATACAACATTTTATTGATCACAAAACTATGGCTTAATTGGCTTTAGTTTTTTTGGTATTTATGTTTCTGAATCTCTAACATGGCCATGTTGAGAATTCTGTTTCTTTAAAAGGAATGTTCGAGTAAATTGTTAACTTAATCGAATAGCTTTTAAGAACAGGAGGCGATGCAATTCATGCAATTCTTAGAAATAAATATTACTTTTTTTAAAAATTTCTGTAAGGCTGATGATAAGCATGGGAGGTCTAAGAGCGTCGACGACTTATAAAAGTTTAGTTTATGCTTATGGTGTAGTCACTATGCCGGCCAGAGGTTCTTTTTCACAATGTCAACGATAATGCAGGAATTTAATTTAAATTGTTAAGATTATATTTAGTTTTTCAATAATGGCCGGCATAGTGAAGGCGACTGAGGCAGGTTTTTCTCAGTCGTCGTCAGACCTCCTCTTGCTTATCATCAGGCGGGTCGATGGCAGATGTTGGCTGATTGTTTATCTTATATTTAAGTAATGTGAATTTTCAAAACCCGAGATATATTTTCTCATATCTCTTTTTAGAGTAAAATTTAAATCAGGAACATTCAGGAATCGGGACGTTACTTTCTGTTGTGAGGCTCGACACCGTACAACACTCCGCCTGATGTTAAACTGGAGTGCGGTCAATGAATAGAAGCTACTGCTACTACAGTTAAAGAAAGGCAGTAGCAGTCGCATCCACTATTCTAATAATGAGTAGTCAAAAGTTTATCAATCAATCAAATTGTCACGCCTTTTTTCCATGGGGATAGGCAGAGACAATAGAGCGCCATTGCCACGTATCTGACACAACTCCCTCGCTTCCTTCACATTCACGATTCTCTTCATACAAGCTCTGAGGTTATGGACACTAGGCAACCTAGCTAGGCAATCTATACGTTTAAATATTATGCACGATTAACAAAGAGTTTTTCAAAGAGTGGTAGGCAGTGGTACCCAGTCTGCCGATCCGGGGTAGTACCACCACTTACAAGTATACAGACCGTGAAGTGATTTCGTCACGTTTCGGGATCAGCTTGTAAGTTGCCGGTTCCATCTAGGCCGGCATAGTGGATGTGATTGCTACTCACAGTTATTGAATTGTAGTAGCAGTGACATTCATTCATGGACCACACTTTGGCTTAACATCAAGCGGGGTGCTGTCATATGTCGAGTCACAATAAAAAATAAAAAAATAAATAAATAAATAAATATATAGCATCATTTGAAATGGCGGTATTAATTTAATCGCAATCAAATCGTGGAATTAGTTTCGCGACATCTGAATAAGCCTAAAGAACTGTCCGCATTGCTGAATTACACACGCATTACCATAATAGTAGTTTAATAGCGTATTAAATCTATCTAGTTCAGAATACTACATTCATCAAGTAACTTAACCAATACCTCTACTAGTACATTATTATAAGCCTTGTACTCTTACCACTTCTATCACGAAAAACCTTTTAAATATAAGTTTTTGGCGGTTTAATGAAACTGTTTAGAATTTTCTTAAAGGACATCATTCATTTTGGGCTTTTATGTACTACTTTTGTAATGTCTAATGATAAAAAAATATATAAATGGTAGTTTCGATACTTGTATTAATAAAACTAATTACATTTTTGCTTTTAATTGCTGTGCGATTTAGTTATTTGGAAAATTTTGTATTTTATATCATCTGTCAATCAACGCCATATTTGTTCTGCTTTGAACTGTCATAATTATAGTTTAGTCATTTCGCACACCCAAACTATGCAATATAAAGGATATATTCTAATTACATTGTAATCTTCGTACATCAAATTATTTTAAGATGCATATTAAACTGTTAATACATTTAAGCCCAAGTCCCCATACAAAATGAATGATGTCCTTTTGCGCGAACATTGCTTAATGAAAAAACAAATATTATTTTTGGTTAATGATTTTACATATATTTATTATTCCGACGTTTCGAGAGCATTGTAGCCATAGGGATCACGGAGAGACTGAACATCGGAATAATAAAAAAATCATCGATGTCACTCTTGGACCTCCCCTTGCTTAACATCAGGCTAGTCGAGGTCAGATATTTAATCGCAGATATCTCAGTAAATAAATCCCCTACTTCATGACCTCCACGTTGCGTCTGTAGGGACCTCATGTGTTTGTATGAAAGAAGAGAGAAAGAAAAGCTTCGATTGGCAGACCCACGACTGACCGTCCGATATGGTGGAGTGCAAACTATGATCCGGAGAGAATACTACTACAGATGTATATCTGTTAGTAGCAGTCGCGTCCGCTATGCCTGCCCTGCCTAATTGTAGTCATCATTATGTCTAATCAAAACTAACTCTAAATTGTAAAACATAAGGTTTTAATTGGCTTGTATACGGTTCGGTCAGTTGCTCTTCTGTGGTTGAAACCGCATGATAGACGTACTGATCGAAGCGAAGGGATAAAAGGTTTAGTTAATTGGTCATTGTTTAATCAATCGCTAACAATACATGTCGTAAATAGCTTGGAAGCATTGTAAGATAATAATCGTCACTAACTTTATATAAACAAAGGGCTTATTGATTTGTCTTCTAATGAAAGGTAAGGTATTTGTCGGCGATTAATTAAAGGAATTTGACATGGTTAAACTTGCATATTGGACTTGGGTCTGGTTGGGGAAAAGTGGTAGGCAGTGGTGCCCAGTCTGCCGATCCGGGGTAGTACCACCACTTACTATACAGACCGTGAAGTGGCTTAGTCGGGTTTCGGGATCTTAGTCGGCTTGTAAGTTGCCGGTTCCAACTAGGCTGGCATAGTGGAACTGACTGCTACTTACAGTTATTTGACTGAAAGTAGCAGTCACCTCTATTCATGGGCCGCACTACAATTTTAACATCAAGCCGGGTGCTGTGATATGATGAGCCACAATAGAAAAATAATAATACAAAAATTGTGTTATTGTGGTGTTTCGTTTCTTAGTCGATCAATCGACGAATAGAATTGCTAGCTTATGTATTATCGTCAACCCATAGCCTCTGGCCGGCATAGTGATAGTGACTGAGTAATTTTCAGTTGTCGCCACTCTTCGCTTACCATCAGGCAAGTCGAAGATAGATATTCAGCCAGTATGTGATTAAGGAGTTGCTGCAGAGCACGTAACCATAGAGGTGAATAAAGAGAATTGTGAATGTGTAGAAAGCAACAGAATTGTGTCAGGATGTGTCAGAGACAATGAAGCGCCATTTGCCACGATCCTGACACAACTTCCTAGCATTCCTCACATCGACAATTATTTTCATACGGCCTTAATTAATTGCTACTAATCCGTAACTGCACAAAGGATGTATTATGTACTTTTGCTTTAATTTAAATTAATAAACTCTCGCTCGTGATGGCTCGGGGGCGACTTGTGACAAATAGTTATGCTCTCAACAGCTCGAAGCATAAAGTATCGATATAGCGAGCCCCTTTGTACACGACAACGCGATTAGAAATACACCATAGGGTGCCCATAAAGAATTGATACCAGCACAGACTTCTACTATGAAATCCAATGGTATTTTAAATCATTATACATTAAACAAATAAATTTATAAAATCATTAATTCCCATTAGGATAGGCAGAGACAACGAAGCAACGCTTTCTACCATCCAAACGCAAATCTCTTTTATGCTTTATAATTATGCTTTTTATACAGACATCAATGAGGATGCTGGGTTGAAGAGAATTGTGGATGTAAGGGAAGCGAGGGAGTTGTGTCAGGATCGTGGCAAGTGGTGTCTTTGCCTATCCCTGTAGCAAAAAGCGTGACAATTTAATTCATTCATTGGTTAACTAGTAACTTTTAAACCAGGGGTTCAAATCCAGCATTTACTAAAAACACTTAGATTGGAAAATATATTTGTTATTAGTAAATTTTGGATAAAATATCATTCAATCAATTAATCTAAGTATGATACTGTTTCTATGATACACGCATTTTAGTAGCTTGTATTATAGAAATAGAAATGTATAATAAAAAAATCAAATGTTCACGCGTTTTTTCCACAGGCATAATGGATAAAATAATGGATGTTATTTCGTAGTAGAAGCGGCTAAAGCAGGAATATCGTCGAGAGGTTTCGCGATGATAGTATCAATGTAATGTAGTTCCTATATTCTGTTACATTGTTGCAATAAATCATAACACTTACCCTTTTACTAATAGCTATTTCATATAATAAGTATTTGCTTACAATTGTTTTAAATGTTAGGATATATTTAAATGTCTCTTAAATATTGTTTTTCGAAAATCAAAACTGTGTCTCACACAAACAACTAGCTTTAAAGTATAGTTATAAACATGTACATAAGTAATTTAACTTACTTTAAAAATACTAATACAGACAAATAGGTAGAATTTTCTTAGATTTTGTGCAAACATTGATTAATGAATCAAACAAATTCCTCTCTGGTCTCTCTATGAGTACGATGACTACAAAGCTCTCGAACGACGGAATAATCCTATGACTCGGATCTTTCAAGCGATGCGTGAAGAAGCACCTTTGGTCGGCATAGTGACGGCGATTGAGGCAGCCGTGAACTTATCGGTCATTCAGTCGTCGTCACTCTTGGACCTCCTCTTGCTTATCATCAGGAGGGTCGAGGTCAGATGTCGTGTCACAATAAAAATAAAATGTGCAATCATTAACCAAAAATAAACGCGATAGTAAGCCGCACAAAATTTTAAATTATTATTATTAAATAGGTATTAATCCTTTATGAGATGTGAATTTTACCGGTATGAATGAAGACGTCTGCTACTAATCAAATAATAAGCAGCAGGTCACATCCACTATACTGTCCTTGTAGAAACCGGAAACTTTCAAGTTGATCATGATTACTGCCCGTACTATCCCAAATCGGCAGACTTTCAAATATAACTGGAAGTAGCAGGCCGCATCCACTATACTAGCCTGGTAAAAACCGGAAACTTTCAAGGTGATCAAATTTACGGTCCGTACTATCTTAGATCAGCGGACTGTCAAATAACCATCTTCTGTTATATACATTAGAATAAAATAAAATATTTGGAATATGCAGCTAAAGCCCTCTAATATATAAATAGATACGAGTAGTTCCTAATAGATAACAATAGCTACACGATTAAATGCGCTTGTATCCCTAAGGGGGACAAGAAAATAGATAGTCCAAATACCTCGCCCAGCAGTTTCAGACGTACCACAAATAGGATATTACCTAGTTTTAAATTAACGTCGTGTTACCATCCCACGCTTGTAAATTGCAATGCTGTACCATTAACCAAGTGTCGCCAATCGCCAACTCGCCAGTTCATTAGAACTACATAAGTTTTAAGGTGTCTCTGTAAACGCACGTCCGAGCCATTTGTCCAATCAGCACGAAGCAGGGCGTTTATAAAGAATGATCCCAATACATATCTGTCAGATTTAATAATTTTTCATTATATTTTATTGCAAATCGTATTTATTTAACTTTATAGGTAGCACTGTAAAACGCTTTTTATGCGTTTTATAGTTATACCTATGAAACGCATCTGAGATTTCTAATTCTTTGTTTGTTTTTTATTAATGCGATGCCTAAATGAAGGCGACTGCTAGAACCATTAAATAACTGCAAGGAGCAGTCGCACCCTTTATGGCGGCCTAGTTGGACCCAGCTTCTTTCAAGCTGATTTCGAAACGAGACTAATTCACTTTACGATTCTCTTAATACACGATAGCGAAAGAATTGGTAACAAACTTGCACTGCTTCGTCAACGTGACTTTTGTACTAATCTTAATAATGATATTAATTGAGATGAAATTAGCCAATCAGCGGCTCAAGTGTACAATTTTTAAGTGGTGGTACTACCCCAAATCAGCAGACTAGGCATATAATCAGCAACTGTCTTCTTGTCATTGGGTTTGGCTGTCATTACTCCGATTTATAAAATAATTAAAATTGATTATTTGTCCTGCTTACTAAGGACAGTTCTATGCATTTACTTAATCCTGTAAACTTATAACTAACTATACTTAAACAGTTAGTATAAGTACGTATAGAAAACAAAAAGCTGATATATATCGAATGCACATGGCTCCTATTATCTCCAAGTACAATACTGTGATCTTCCTTGTTAAGGGCCCCCGATGCCTTTTATAGAGGAACGACAATTGGTCTAGATCTTTGCTGGTTATTTCGTTGGTTCTAGACTTAAGTGCTTATGTGCTTTATTGTTGACTCTGTATATGGTGTTAATGTTTGCCTCTATTGTTTGCTAAAGTACACATTTTATGTATGTTTGTGTGTGTGTTATTATTTATAGTTATATTTGTGTTTGAATATAAGATAGGAGCTGTACTTGTTTAGTATTGAGAGAGTATGTAGTCGTACCGTTATTGTTTAAGATGTTGCCGTTGTAATTAGGTCGGCATAGTGAATATCACTGCCAATTGCCGGCACTAATGTTTCTTTGATATAATATGTACTTTGGTCATCCTGTTTTAAGCTTGACGTATAATAATATTGGGTATTGTTTTTATAAACTTATCTTCTCAGCTTTGTCACTTTAATGATATATTTCTTTAACACATTCAAAGTATGAAGAGAATTTTGGATGTAAGGGAGTTGTGTCAGAGTCGTGGCAAGGCGCTTTATAGTCTCTGCCTATTCCTGTGGAAAAAAGGCGTGACAATTTGATTGATTGATCGACATTTAGAGTTCACATCGTTCGCAACTCATTATAATTTTGAACTGTTGCTCATTTAGGACATATATCTTAGTCAGAATAAGAAAGCAATGTAAGTTATAAATTAAACTAAAAAGGCATACATGTACCTATTGTTATAGTTGTATCATAAATTACCTATTCTTATATGCTCCGGGCTGTTTTAACTGCATTGTGGAACTAGACATACATTAATGAAACATGGCGACCTGTCAATCGTTCTAGCTTTTATGACAATGAGTTTCACATGCTATTACCTCTGTCTACCCCTTAGAATAGAGCATTGTTAAGTAACTAATTGGGTTATGTTTTCTTCGTGAGCTTTTGAGTATTTTTTGGGTTTTTAACTTTATATTCATTAGATAAATGTGGAAGTGAAGTGGTCACGCAATCCGAGAACTCCGGCTTAAAATCACTTGCCGGTTATAACGCGATTAAAATAAGAATAGGACGGAATCGGCGCCATTTTGTGACGTCTAATCTCCAACCAACTTCACTTTGTAATGGTGTCTTTTTCTTTGCGGACCGTCAAGAAAAAGACACCTTTGAATCAGTCAAGTGCTCTTCATATTCTAATACCATAGTACCTTTGATATATTTGATCGCCCTGTTTTTATGATACAATTATGTTTATTGTGATGCGTTCCAGTTTTTTAACGTAGTAGCAGTCGCCTCCATTGTTGGGCTACGCTCCAATTTAACATCGGCCTGGACGGGATGTTGTCGTATTTGAAAATAACAATCGCTAATTAAGACAGGCGTGGACGAACGGTTTAGCGACTGGTTTGTTGCGCGTAAAGTCCCGGGTTCGATCCCCGGTCGGAGCAAATATTTGTTTCATAGCTTTTATTTGTAATATTTAATAGTATTAAATATTGCAAATATTTGTTAATAAAAAAAAAGAGATGGATATTTGCTTCGGGTCTGGTTATCAAAGAGTGGTAGGCAGTGGTACCCAGTCTGCCGATCCGGGGTAGTACCACCACTTACAAGTATACAGACCGTGAAGTGATTTGGTCACGTTTCGGGATCAGCTTGTAAGTTGCCGGTACCATCTAGGCCGGCATAGTGGATGTAATTGCTACTCACAGTTATTAAAATTGTAGTAGCAGTGACATTCATTCATGGACCACACTTTAGCTTAACATCAAGCGGGGTGCTGTCATATGTCGAGTCACAATAAAAAATAAAAAAAAAGAAGTTATTTCTTTCACGAAACTTCAAGATAAAAAGTCAATGCCCTATCTTGTATTAGATGTAATCTATTCATCTTACTATAAGTAAACAATGTAGGTTTTTGCTGTGTATGAAAAAACTTAGGGTTGACGCAAAAATATGCATTGTTAATTAAAATTTTCAATACAGAAATACATATTTCATTCTAGTTTTCTTTCTTTATTTCGAAAAATAAACCTTACCTGGAGTAGTTAATCTGATAATACCTTATGTCAAATTAAAGGTTTAATATGACACTTAAAAAATTATTAATCTTTTAATTAAAAATAAATAATTTGAGTTGACTCATTCTAATGATAGTAAAACAGTAAAGAAACTTTGATAACTAAGCATCCTTTTAGATTTAAAAAGTAGTAGGCAGTGGTGCCCAGTCTGCCGATCGGGGTAGTACCAACACTTACAAGTATACAGACCGCGAAGTTGACTTAGTCGCGTTTCGGGATCAGATTGTAATTTGCCAGTTTCAAATAGGCTAGCATAGTGAATGTGACTGCTACTTCCAGTTATTTACCTGTTAGTAGCAGTCACCTCCATTCATTCGTAGACCGCACTCCAGCTTTATCAGGCAGGTCGAGTACCAACTTAATAAAACTGTTTTTATGTTTTTTTTTTATTGTGACAAGACATCTGACCTCGTCCCGCCTGATGATAAGCAAGAGGAGGTCCAAGAGTGAGGACGACTGAGAAAAGCGAGTTTGTTCTCGGCTGCCTTAGCCGCCGTCGCTATGCCGGCCAATATGACGTCTATTATATGACGTCTACAAATTCGACCGATGTGAATGCGTATTTCTATCCAATTTTCATTAGATACTAATTAATACAATAGGTATAAATAGCCATCTATCACGTATTTGTTCCCATGCGAATACATAGAATGATAAACTTGTTAATTTAAATATTAATAAACACGGTTGGTCGTCACATAATCATAAAAAATAGTATAAATCTAAAAGGATACTTTTAAGCTATTATATATTTTTGCATAACTGGTTTTTGTGCCGTTCCTCAACCCTAGATTATTCCGAGAATATAGGTGTCGATAGTTGAGAGATGCGGTTTTTGTTAACTCCACTCAGCCATCAATTTTATTTATTCTTGATTATTTTGATAACGTTTTCAATGCGAATACTAGATGCCTAATGCTTTCTTAGACTTTAATTTCGTGTATCTATTATTTGGTTACCTTATCTATACTCGAGTTAATCTAACTAGACTGAAAATAATACGAAAAATAAAATGAGACAGGTGTGGCGCATTGGTTTGTTACGCGTAAAGTCCCGGGTTCGATTCCCGGTCGAAGCAAACATTTGTGTCATAGTTTTATTTGTAACATATTTAATTATTTTACAAATATTTGTTAATAAAAAAGCTTGTAGGTTGCAGTTTTTAACTAGGCCGGCATAGTGAATGTGATTGCTTTTTTACTATGATGGCATAGTGATGTGATTTACAGTTTTTTACTAAGTAAAATAAGATTTGTTTACAATTTAATCAACATTTATTTTATTTAAAAAAAGGTTTTTCAGGCTTATCTACAGATTATTTATTAAAAGTGTATTTAATTAACTTAATAATATAAGATTTTAAATATAAAATAAATTATAATCTTTTAGCAATATTATATATAACATTAGCTTATAAGTCTCCAATTCATATAGACTTACTATCAAGAATCAGGCCGTAAGCTGTACAAAGCGGTCGGCGATTTTCCCTAATGAAGCTTTTTGTGCCATCGCGCTATTCTCCGGCCACTTAAAGCTTTTTATCATGTCATATCTGACGATACACTAAATTGTATGTAATTAGATATTAGATTGTGGGAAGACATTAATCATTATGTGCTATGTATTTATTTTATACATTTTCAATCAATCAAATTGTCACACTTTTTCCACAGGGATCGGCAGCGACAAAAGGGCGCCACTTGCCACGATCCTGACACAACTCCCTCACTCTATATACAAGCTTTACGGTTTCTCGAGAATGTCTCCGATTTGGTCTGTGTCTGCCTCATTTAACGCATCCATCTACTCAGATTTATAAATTCCTTTCGTCAATCTACAGCAGCCATCGTGGTCTCTCCGTGACCACGATGGCTGCAAAGCTTCCGAAAGGTCAGAATAATAAAATAAAAGTGTAAAATCAAAACCAAAATAAACGCGATAGTAAGCCGCATAAAATTTGTTTAATTCATTAATCAATGTTCGCGCAAAATAAAATAATGATAAAAAGTGTGGACCCAGCAGTTGTAAGAATTGCACGATAAAAGAAGTTAGGATAGAGCAATATCAACGCGGGCCACTGTGTATAGGCTCTGTTTACCTAAGTGGTTATCTTAGTGCTGTGTACAATTAAGTACTTTTTAAAATAATATACAAATCGATAACTGTATCAGTTTCGAAATAAGTTTAAGTACTCATTAGTTGGATCCAGTATTTCATCAGCATTTCCTTTGGATCGCGTTTCACACGACATCGTTCGATTACAACTACAATTTTGGGATCAACTTCACAGATTCTTTAAACCAAGTTTAAATATACAATATTATTTGTAAACTTACCAGTAATTTAAATTAAATTTAACTGAGATAAATGTAAAATTTGAATATGATATGATAGCATTTAAATTTAAATATACTAAGAATTCTTCAAGATTAATCAATCTTCTGAGAACATAGTCGTACGTACTTTTTATTCGAAACGCTCCATCTCATACGCACATACAATGATATTTCAAACTGAAGCTAATTATTTAATATGGGTTCACAATTTCATCGTCTCAATATGAACTCTAAAAGTTAAATGAACGTCACGATTTATGTGTCTAATTATTTAATATGATTTTAAATCGCAATTAAAAATTGCATATTTTATATCTATATTTTAATCGATATTTTCATTGGTTAAACTTTATATTTGATTGCCCATAACCGTAGAGCTTGTATGAAGAGGATTGTGAATATGAGGGAAGCTAGGAAGTTATGTCTGGATCGTGGCAGGTGGCCCACTGGGAGAAAGGCATGACGATTTGATTGATTGATCATTGATTTAGTAACCGTTGTTTAAAACATTTGTGTTCACTATCCGAAAGTAATTACAGTGTGGTGCGCCCGCGCCGGAATGATCTCCAAATTGTACTCAAAAACGCCCACTCTGTGTGTCTGTACCTTTCACCGAGAAAAAAAAACTCTGGTCAAGTTTGTGCCAACATCTGGACATGTTATTATTTTTACAATAATGATCCTTTAAAATCGAATAAGTATAAATTACAATACTGTTATGGTATACGATTTTGGAACGTTCCAGAAAGAAGTATTTTTTAATATTGTTTTTATTATTTAACATTTTTATAATAAGCTAGTAAAGTGCTTGCTTGTATCATAGAAACAGGACGACCAAAGTACATATATCAACGACACATAGATACCGGTGACTGGTTTTGAACCCGTACTCTAGTTATGCGTGAAAATTCGTGTTTATATACCAACTTTATACTATTAATGAATTTTAATTATGTGACGCAATATAAACTTTTTTTTACATTTCTATACTCAGCTACTACTTGTATCATAGAAACTGGGCGACTAAGATACATATTAAAAGAACATTGGTTTCAGCAAGTGGTTTTGAACCGGGGCTTCTTAGTTTTTATATTAGATTCTACTAATAATATAAATCATTTAGTTTTATAAACACTACTACGAATTTAGTTAGTACGAAGTGAAGTAAAGGCGTTACACTATACGCTTTTAATATTTGCAATGTATATGTTTGTACTAGACAGGGGTCGCGTGCCCACCCTCTGTGACATGGGGCGAAGTCGCAGCTGTGAGCTGGTGGCGCGTATTGACAGCTGCCCATCTTGACATTAACGTCGCCGATAATTGAGAAAAGAAATCCAGTTTATAGATTATTTTAAGTTATAATAGTAACAGATGTTCTAGTTCGTGTTAAAATTTAAAAAAATATTATTAAAATTTATTTAAATATTATTTTTTTAATAGGCAATTACCTATTAAAAAAATCGTATAATTTCTAAAAAGCTGGGTTGCCTAGTGCCTATAATATTATAGTTGGTATGAAAAGAATTGTGGATGTAAGGGAATCGAGGGAGTTTGGACGACAGGCGTGGGAGAACGGTTTAGCGATTTGTTTGTTGCGCGTCCCGGGGATCGAGTCCCGGGTTCGATCCCCGGTCGGCGCAAATATTTGTTTCGTAGCTTTTATTTGTAATATTTAATAATATTAAATATTTGTTAAAAAAAGATATGGATATTTGCTTCGGGTCTGGTTATCAAAGAGTGGTAGGCAGTGGTGCCCAGTCTGCCGATCCGGGGTAGTACCACCACTTACAAGTATACAGACCGTGAAGTGATTTGGCCACGTTTCGGGATCAGCTTGTAAGTTGCCGGTTCCATCTAGGCCGGCATAGTGGATGTGATTGCTACTCACAGTTATTGAATTGTAGTAGCAGTGACATTTATTCATGGACCACACTTCGGCTTAACATCAAGCGGGGTGCTGTCATACGTCGAGTCACAATGAAAAAAAAGTTTTGTCATGATCGTGGCAAGTGTCGCCCTATTGTCTTTGCCTATCCCTGTGGGAAAAAGGCGTGACAATTTGATTGATTGATTGAGTATGCGTATAAATATTAAAAAGTATTTTATAAAAATAAATTGTTACTGTATCGCCTTATTTTCCTTAGGGATGGTCAGAGATAATTAAGATTCTTATGGTAACTCTTTCAGTAATTTCAGTTCATAAATCATTACCAAACAAGGTAATCGTCTTCGCTAATACAAATTGAAGAGGAACGTGGTCTGGTAGTTGATCAATTGTCTCTTAAAACGATGTATATTTAATATATATCCTCTGGTCGGCCTGTTTCTATGATACAAGTACGTTTTTTATTTCTATAGCTTAGTATACAAATAAAAAAAGTAATATTAATTGTATTAGTAACATTATTTAGTAACTATGTCTGATTCCTTTTATTTTTCTCTCCTTCTATTTTTACACTTCTCTACTAAGCTCTATAACGTGGCTTATTTCATAGAAACTTCGCGGCCAATGTTTTTACGTATTAAGACTCTATTTGGACATACCCAAGTTCACAAAACAAAAGTATGCCAACACCGAAATTTCACAAATTATCATTAAATTCATATAATAATCTCATTTCCTTTACGAATTCTAATTCTAAACAACCGAAAATTATTGTGTTAAAAAAATTACTAGTAAATCGCCGAACGTTGTAGCATCACAGGAGTACATAGTAAATTGAACCTTAATGCTATTCGCTGTAAAGTTGTAACAGTACTTTCTGATTGGCGGTAAATGTTATGTGTACATAATTGCGAGCTGTGATTGGCCAGCGAGTGGCGCTGATTGCGGATGCTGAGCTAGACTCCTATTGTGGCATCCGCTCTTGTTTAACAACCGACTTTTACAAGATTTAATACATCATCACTTGGCACGCAACTCTGTTAATATTATTAATAATTGAACTATTATTATAATGAAAAACTAAATGTTACATGTCGCAAAATGAAACATACAATATAGAGCAAAGACTGACCACGATGGCAACGATGTCTCTCCGTGACCACGATGGCTGCAAAGCTCTCGAAACGTCGGAATAATAAAAAATTGTAAAATCAATAACCAAAAATAAACGCGATTCATTTGGGTTTTTATGTACTACTTTTGTAAAGTCCAATGATGAAAAAATATATAAATGGTAGTTTCGATACTTGTGTTCATAAAACTAGTAACAATTTTGCTTTTAATAACCGTGCAATTGAGTTATTTGGGGAAAAAGTTTTTGTATCGTCTGTCAATCACAAAGACACGCCATATTAACAGTTGTGCTTTGAACTGTCATAATTATAGTTTAATTATTTTGCACACATAAACTATGCAAAATAAATCATTGTAATCTTCGTACATTGAACTATTTTTAAAATGTATATGCAACTGTTAATACAATTAAGCCCAAGTCCCCATACAAAATGAATGATATCCTTTATGTCGAGCCACAATAAAATAAAAACGAAAAAAAAATTTACAATATCTAAAGAAAAGCTTGTAACTTCCCACTTGAAATTAAATCTTAAACTAAATTTTCACCGTGACATATTTGATAATGATAACAAGGATCGCCCACGTCGCTGCAATGCCAAACAATATTAAAAAGTAAAAATTCGAATAATCAACGGATTAATTTACAAATGTAAACTGTTTAATAATTTATATATCGATGCATTATGGATCAGTTTGTGCCCGTATAAGGCTCACATTAAAGGTGCATTTACTCGTTCAAGTTAAAAGGCTAGTTAAGTCGCAGGACAACACAAGATAGTATGTAGTTAGATTGAAGTTTTATAGATTTTGCGCGAAGATAGATTAATGAATTAAACAAAATTTTATTCGGCTTACTATCGCGTTTATTTTATTAGCTTAACTTGTATGTATGTAACTATGTAATTGAGTTTGATTTTCACCTACTTCGAGGTCTAAATATTTTGGAAATTTGTACACGTATAAAAAATCGATGACAATACAATAATTTCAATATTTTTAGGCCGACATAGTGACGGTGACTAAGACCCTTTTTAGTCCTTTGAACTAAAGAGGATACTTAAGCATGTTTTTTTATTTTTTTAAATATTTAATATTTTAAATAATAAATATTGGGTAATAAAAATTGATTGATTTGTTTAAATAATAATTTGAAATATTATTTACAATATTAAATAAAAACATGAAATAAATATGATATTCTAGTTGAGCAGTTTCGGTAATTAAATTAGAAGTGGCGTGAAAACAAATGATTCAATACTGAAATGTAGTTAATGTTGCAAATAAGCCTTAATGAAATGAGTTGCCATATGAGCCGTGGGAATCTGTACAACGCAACCTAATTGATATAATAACACAATATTTACTAACAATTACGTTTTGCTCGCATGAACATTGAAAACATGCTCTACGGTACTTCTTTCTTCCTTTTCCGTTTTCAACGATTAATAAATATTTTGCACTTTTTTTGTGTGTATATATGGAACCTATTTTCTTGTGACGTCACATCCGATTTGTCTGATAGTAAACATGGGAAGGACAAAAACGCCGATGCCTGTAGAAGTGTAGTAGGCAGTGTAGTGTAGTGTAGTGTAGTGTTTTTTATTTTTTTTATTTTTTTATTGTGACACGACAACTGACCTCGACTCGCCTGATGATAAGCAAGAGGGGGTCCAAGAGTGACGACGACTGGAATAACCGAGTCAGTTCCCGGTTGCCCCAGCCGCCGCCACTATGCCGGCTAGTGTAGTGTAGTGTAGTGGTACTATCCCCGATCCGGGATAGTACCACCACTTACAAGTATTCAAACCGTGAAGTAACTTAGTTGCGTTTTGAAATCAGCTTGTAAGTTGCCGGTTCCAACTAGATAACTTACAAGCTGACTGCTACTTTCCAGCTTAACATCAGTGGGGATGCTGTGATATGCAATCACAGAAAAACAAAAGTACGAAAAAAACGTTTTTATTTTTCGATTGCCTCAGTCACCGTTCTTTAAACTAGAGAGTTGTGAGTTTCCGAGTCTACACGATTGCCTCAGTCGTCGTTCTTTAAGCTAGAGGGTTGTGAGTTTCCGACTCTTTACGATTGCCTCAGTCGCCGTTCTTTAAGCTAGAGAGTTGTGAGTTTCCGAGTCTTTACGATTGCCTCAGTCGCCATTCTTTAAGCTAGAGAGTTGTGAGTTTCCGAGTCTTTACGATTGCCTCAGTCGCCGTTCTTTAAGCTAGAGAGTTGTGAGTTTCCGAGTCTTTACGATTGCCTCAGTCGCCGTTCTTTAAGCTAGAGAGTTTTAAGTTTCCGAGTCTTTACGGTTGCCTTACTATACGGGCTTGTAAAGTTTGTAATCGTATTAGTTTTAATCTAAGTCAGATAAAAAGGTTTATCTATTAACAAGTAGTTAAAAATATAATGACTAATTAGCACGAAGCTTTATTGCTTTTCTTATCTCAATAAGAATCATATAAAAACAATTTTATTGTATCATAAATTACTTCAAACAAACATACAAATTGTTTATCTGATTTTATATATATTTATATCAAATATATTAATATATCAACAATATCCAATTTCATAATATTTACATTAACTGCGAAACATTTCGACCGTTACATTGTGAAATGGTGTATTCTTGCTAAGTAATAAAACTAGAGACAAACATAGCTACTGTTCGGTTGTAAAAGAGAGTGGGCGACAGAACTCCACCCAGGTTAAATAAACTAATTCTAAGTTGTAAACATAAACGAAGAGAATTATGGACGTGAAAGAAGCGAGAAAGTTGACGATCATGAAAAGTGACGCTCCGTTGTCTCTGCGTATCCCCGTGGAAAGTGAGGCATTAAAATTTGTATTATTATAATAATACTATTATTACTTGATGTAAGATCCAGATTAGATTGACGAAAAAAACAAGTGAGCGGAAGGATAAATAGACAAAATATGTCTTCTCGATAACATCTTTAAGACGACCACTTAAGACCACTACACTACGTAGTGGTAGTACAAACCAAGAGCACAGGATTAAAACCACTGACCAGTACCAATGTAACTTTGATTGTTGTACTTTGGTTGCCCTGTTTCTATGATGCAAGCACTTAAGTAGATTAATTTAAAAAAGTAAAGGAAAATAATTAAAAAAAAAAGTATCTGGATCATCCTTTAAAAAAGTAGGGGATATACAATAAGATAATTGTGTATATAATGGAAAAGAAAGTTGTGCTCTGTCTATCTCTGTGACAGAATTGCTGCGTTAAAATTTGATTAATGTAAATTATTAACAAATCATTCTTTTTTTCATTCAAAATAAGCTGTTTTGCATCGGATGTCTTACGTGACAAGAATAGGCCTCCATTTCGCAGAAGTCTCAGATCGAGAACTATTTAGTTAGCAATTTTTTAAATATAAATTCAATCTTTTTGTTATCGCGTTCGTCATGCATGTTCGACGGCTAGTTCCCACGATACTAGCCCTCCAGATAACAGTTATCACCTAACGTTTCCGCAAAACTGAGATGTACTACCAGAATAGCCTACGCGCTTTTTGAATACTTTTTAAAAATATATTTAGGCAATTTCTAATAAACTATATATTTTTTATTTATATACAGCGTTGACCTAACCAATCATAGACTTCCTCAAGAAAGCTGTGCCCATAACCGTAGAGCTTGTATAAGGAGAATTGTGTATGTGAAGGTAGCGAGAGAGTTGTGTCAGGAAAAAGGCATGACTATTTGATTGATTGATTAAAATGTTTCGATCTTAAGAAAGAAGGCTTAGATAATATAGAATACCTATATATATATATATATAGGCTTAGATAATATAGATTACCTATATATATAGTCGGTCTGACTTTGACGATTGTCGCAATAAAAAAATAGTATCAAGAACTCATACAAGTTAAATTATCGTTGAATTACAAAAAAAAAAATGCAAATACGAAAAAGCATGGGAAATTATAACAGTTATTTTTCCCAAAATCATTTACACTACTGAAAGTTTACATTGCTATGTAAATACCAACACTAACTGCCAAAAACTTTCTTTAAAAATTCAGTATGTAAATAGCTTATTTTATCACTGCCTTATCGAAAATGTCAAATAATTATCTCGTGGGAATTATTAATTTTTATTATTGTGCTCTGATGTTATAAAAAATATCAGACTAATGTTAGGCTGCAGTACGGTCTATGGATAAAAGTGACTGCTACTACAGTTATATAAGCAGTCGTATTCACCATGCCGACCTATTTAAAAAAATAATTATACTAAGCTCTAGTGCTTGTATCATAGAAACATGCAAAGATACATTAGTACCGGTGAGTGGTTTCGAACCCGCGTACTCGGCTTGCGTAACCACTGCACTGCCACGGTCGCCTTGAAACTGGAAACTTTGTAGCTTTTAAATTCGACACTCGACTTGTCTGATGGTATGCAAGGGAAAGTGCAAGAGCGCTGACGACTGAAAAAACCTCTGTCGACGTTACTATGCCGGCCATGCTGATTCTGAATCACGACAAGGTTACTTTACAGTCTTTTCTTTGTAGAACAATTGACAAGTGGAATGCTTTGCCAGCCCATGTGTTCTCTCCATCCTATGACCTTGGATCCTTCAAGCGATGCGTGAAGAAGCACCTTAGGCCGGCATAGTGGCGGCGGCTGGGGCAGCCGGGAATTGACTCGGTTATTCCAGTCGTCGTCACTTTTGGACCTCCTCTTGCTTATCATCAGGCGAGTCGAGGTCAGATGTCGTGTCACAATAAAAAAAAAATATGGTACGACCCGAAAAAATGACTGCCTACTCTTATGTTATAATAATATAAAAATACTTTGATTTACATTAATATTTTTGTAAATATTTGTATTTATATAAAAAAATATTGATGCAATATTAAGTGCATACTTGTCAACGTTTTTATCGTAATTTGTTTGATCTGCTATTTATGATTGATTTGTAACTACGACAAATACATATAACCGCCAATATATCAAAATGTGCAAATATAAACATAATATCAATCAATCAATCAATCAAATTGTCACGCCTTTTTCCCACAAAGATAGGCAGAGACAATGGAGCGCCACTTGCCACGATACTGACACAACTCCCTTGCATCCTTCATATTCACAATTCTCTTCATACAAGCTCTATGGTTATGGGCACTAGGCAACCTAGCATTCTTGACGATGTCTCCGATTTGGTCGGCAAACACTCTCCTGGTCAATATAAGTCCGACTAAAAGACATTTATTTACTTAGTGTGCTGATCTGGAATCAGTAGTACCCCGAGTACTACAACCACTTTCAGATTGTAAAGTGATCCTTCACGTTTTAGTATCAGCTTAAAAGACGATATTTTCTACTAAGCCGGCATAGCGGATGCGACTGCTACTGGCGGTCTATACTTATAGACTGCTCTCCAGCTTAACATCAGGCGAGGTGCTGTTAATTTCGAAATTTAAAAATTTATTTAGGTTAACTTTCCCAAAGTTTGATGATCAACTTTTCCAAAGAATTTTAAACCACTTGATCTTTGAGGTTACCGCGTTGATACTTTTCAATAACCTTTATAACTAGAAGGTGAAGGTATCAAACGGACGGACGGACGACTGCACTGTATTATGATTATTTTCAGTACAATTATTCCTACTGCACTATTATTTCTTATTTCATTTTCATACAATTAAAGGAAGAAAATAAAGCCCAAATCTCATCCTAATTATTTTATTCTTCAAATTATAAGTCAGAGCAAAACCTACATTAAAAAAGGCCTATTAATTATAACCAAATAAAAGCCTTCCTCGTTTTTACAGTGCAGCAATAATTCTACGCATCCACGATATGTCGTCAGTCGGGTTGGTAGCAAAAAACCGCAAAAACTGAGAGGTTTGCCGAGAAATTTAATGGCAGCAACCAGTTCCCTTAATAAGTGAACGCGTCAGAACCTTTGTACATTTCCTAAAAACAAAACCTTTTTGGAAAAAAATATGTAATAAAATTTAATAATTAAATATTTAATTGATATTTTGATAACAATGGTTGTTTTTAACTATTAAGTTTGCCATTAGTTATTTCTTTATTTAAAAAAATGCAGCTTTACTATATTCTCATGCATAAGTCCAATTAAAAAAAAAAACACCTACGCGTTAATTAGTACCAGAATATCGACATCTTAACATTATTAAGTAATTGACCAAATGAAATTCTCGAACTATCACTTTTACCAAAAATTACACAATTTATGATTATACTTTATTAAAAGATCGCGCCATAAAGTGACATTAACAAGTTTAAAATTCGAATTTGGATCTGTTCGTTCATTTCCGCTGTCTTTCGGGTGGTCTCGGATGTAGCAGCCATTTTGTATTTGTAACTGGTAACACTTGAGATCTTTTCTAGATAAATCGCTGCCGAATTGCAATTTTTCTGCGTCGAAAACGGAAAACGGCCGTGAATTACGGTGACAAGAGTTGTGATAGGATCTCGACCACCTTGAAATGTTGCGATCGATGTGTATCACGCCGACATCCACGGCTGTCGCATTCTGTAATTTGTTGGCTTGTATATTTAAAAGTGTTATTAATCAAATGTGTACCTTAAAAGGCTATTTTTAATGTCTGCGGACAAGTTTAAGGTAATAGTGACCTTATTTTTGTCTTTTCGGAATTGATTACGAATTACTTAAATTTGTGACGCTTTGCCTATGTTCGTGACTAGCGAATAATATGGCGATTCGGCAGGTTGACCAAATAACAAGCTATTTATTATAATTAATTTTGTAATTTTTACATATTTGACATAAAGATTATCTTGGTTAAATTATGCATGATGCCCATTAAAAGTGACTCCATTTACATAGATGCGAACTGCTCGGTATATTTTTCAGATAATAAATCACGGATATTCAATGGTTTTGTTTGCAATTAATTTTAATTATCAAATTCTTCATGGTCACCTTTTTATTTATAAATTATGTTTTTTATTCAATATTACAAATACATGGCATATTTATTCACACTTTACTTCTTTTAAAAAAGGCTAACAAATTTTTGAATATCTGCACTCTAAAAACTTAGACCATTTTAAATAATTTATATTTGACATTAAATTAAATATTATATGAATATACATTAAAAAAAAAACTTAATATTTAAGTATTGATTTATTTAAAGTTTGCCGTACTATGGTACACTCAGGCGGACTCTACCATCCAACCCTTTTCTCTTTTATTCCTCTTTAATATATACAAACAAGGGTCTGCAGTGCCAAAACATACAAAATGTCTGAAGAAAATGTGGAAGTGATGATAGCGAGAGAGTTCTTCCAAGATCATGAAAGGTGGAGCTCGGTTATCTCTGCCTATACCTGTAGGAATAGGCGAGACATTTTATTTGATTGATTGATTATATTAATTTTTATTTTATGATAACAAATTTTCTTATGTTTACTTTTGAATTAAGATTACGTCTACATTACAAACAGGTAAAATAAATACTTTATTTGGTAAATAAAATATCAAAATCCCCGTGGTCTCTGAGGCAGGTTTATCGAGTATTATACTTGTTTATAAGGCATAAGCACACTTAATATGCATTATTTTATATAGCAATTTAACGGCATCTCTTGAGAGCTGATACCTTTCTTGAATAGTGGGCGGAGCGGTCCTCAGAGCCCAACTGCTGGATTCTTCCCTACAATTTCTTGTAGTGCCATTTGGATTATCTTTATCGTCACATTTCTTTTTGGCACGAATTTATCACGATTATTGTAAAATGGCAGATTACAATTTTAACATACGGTTTCGTATTTTGTACGTACCCCTATTACAGGCATAGCGCTCAGTAGTATGTTAAAGTATGTTTTTGTAAAATAAAGAATAAGGTTCCATTCCAGGCAACATTCCATTTTTATGAAATTTGACAGAATGTAGATTATTAGAAAAAGGCGCTCTTAGTTAAACTTCCCCTTCTTATCATCAGGCAAGTCGAGTCCAAAAGAAAAAGTATGGTTTATTATTATTATATGCGATAGTTTGTGCCAGAATAGCTTAAATAATAATGATTATTTGTGGCTATTTTATACGCGTGCTTGTGGCAAATTAGTAAGTGTGGCAAAGTTGAATGGTCTATAGGGGTGCAAGTTGTGTCGTATTGCAATTTGTGTCTCCTATAACTGTTCGTAATGTTAGTTATTTTGTTTGCAAGCGACTTCATGCTATTTTCATTGTGTATCTGTGATTTTGTTAAATTGTCGAGATTTGCATGGGGTATTGGTGGGTGGAAAACTTGCCTATTAAAAAAAAGGAATTATAATATAGGTGTTTAAATTTTGTAGGCAGACAGTTCGATATATGTTTGCCGACTGAGGCTAGGCTAGTACCACTACTTTCAAGTATACAATTGACTCAATTGAGTTTCGGGATGAGCTTAAAAGTTGCTGATTCCAAATAGGCCGGCATAGTGTTTATGGGTCGCACTCAAGCCTAACATCAGGTGTTGTGCTGACAAATGTTTTAAAATGCTTAATTACAAACTTAAATTGGTTTAATTAATTATTTTCATGTTTTATGGATACACAAAAAAAGATAATTGTGGATGTGAAGGAAGCTAGGGAGTTGTGTCAGGATCGTGGCAAGTGGCGCTCCATTGTCTCTGCATATCCCCATGGGAAATAGGCGTGACAATTTGAATTTAATGTTTTAATTTGATTAAAAAAATTAAAAGAATGTTTATTAGGAGTATATATTTTTATAATAATTTGTAATATCAGGTTAATAAATTATATATTTTTATGAGTTTTAGATATTAATGTTTATTATTGTATTGTTTTAGGTTTCGTTTCCTGTTCACCGTCGCCATGCAAGAATGGTGGAACGTGCCTTTCTACGCCACGTGGGGAATATTTTTGCAAGTAAGTCACTGTTACGTTAATATTTTTGTAATATTTTAAATGACAAAAAAAGTATTTTAGACATAAGGTATCTGCAATCATTCTATATGTAATTTCTTTTAAAATTAAATCATTTTATTTTCTTATTCTATTGCCATAGAGTGAAAACGTCGTTATGTTTCTATTCTTTATAATGAAAACTAATTATAAAAAATACATACGAAGGGTTTTTCTGCCAGTCAACTTTGTGTACAGACTAAACACGTTAGATATTTTTTCTTTAAATCAAACTTACAACTTTGGCTTTTCGCTTCCGAAATTTTGGCTGAATTATATTTATTTCGATAAGAAAAGTATTTCTAGCTTTTCATAGTCAATTTTTAAAATGTATATAACTCTTAGAACAAAAGAAATTACCCACATTACTTTCGCCATGGTTAACAAAATACCTCAAGTATCTGTAGGTTGTTTCGCACCTTCCTTATAACCTAACTCGGAAAAGCATTTTAATGAACTACCTGAATGAGAGTGCAACAAAAGGTACCGGCTGCAACACTTAGTTTCATATACGGACGTGTCAATAAAAGGATATACAGGATGTTTGAGGTTTCTATGGGTTTCGTTAATTAATTACATTTCATTAATGATTTCATGCTAATGAATAGGAGGTTTTAAAATAGACTGCTGAAATAGATTTTAATTAGTCAGTAAGTAAATTGTATACGATATAAAAATATTTAAATAAAACATTTCTTACTACGTTAAATTCACTAATAATAAATTTAAAAAAAAACATCTGCTCAAACGTTTTATTTACACAAAAAGAAAGAAAATAATTAAATGAATTTGTAATTTACTTTAATTTATATTGATTTTAGTAAATTTTGGCTGTACAGTTTTAACCTTCCTCAGTCTGTCAGTTGCCTAAAAACCGCCCTCATTTTACTGTTACCTCAGCGAGCGTCACTATGCCGGCCAAAGAGCTATACGAGTAGGTAATTTAAGCAAAACAATTAATACGCTATAATGCAACCGGATCAATCTACTTAATCTCATAATCATGAGAATGCATAAAACCTTAGAAGTAATCGAAACGTCCTTTTAGTTACTCAGCAGAATTCGCGAAGCCATTTCATGCTTATTAATATGACAGCTGTGTATTGAACATTAATATGGCGGGATCGATTAAAATCACAAAATTATATATATACAAACCGCGGTTTCACCCGCGTTTATAAACTCTGTCTCATTCTTTGCACCCTCTCGGTCTATCATTGTGTACTCCAGCGGGCGTATCGCCATTTCTTATAGCATTATTGTTTTAATCGTGAAATTTTAATTCGCACCTCAAATATGCTTATTTGAATAAAATTACTATTGGCAGTTTTGTGACGTCATATCAATATTCCTTCCTCCGAAGCGTACCACCGCGGTAATTACAAAATATAATACTAAGTTATATTATTTAAATGCAGTAGCTATACGTTTCTGGGCGTTAAATTCTTGTACGAATAAATGTGAAGGGATAAAACAATTTGCAAATAAGAGATGGTGGTACGAAATTGGGTAATTTGTTTTATACATGTCTTGAAACATCCTTATTTTTGAAAGTTGGTCGTATTATTCAGTAGTCGACGCTCTTGGTTTTATCTTTGGTTGACAAGTCAATTACAATTCACCATTAGGGTAATGGGAAACAAGGTAATTCAAAGGCAATTTGTCAGATATTCACTAAACTAAAATTTCAAAATTTTCGTTTATATATGTAAAAATATTAAGGTTTTATCGCCTTTCGCAAAAAAATCTCTCATTTATTTAAGTATCTTTATTTTATCATCGGAATGATTTCTGATCTTAAAATAACTCCCAGTAATTCTGCAGTAATTCCCGCCGCGAGATTTGTGAAATGGCGATCTTTCCAGTAAAGATATGTATTAAAAAAAGGGAGTAACAAATCATGCTACAAAGTATGGAGGCAGACATCACCGCGATCACTAACAATCGCCCAATAAATCTGCTTGATCACTGGCCATCGTTCATGCATAAAATATGCACTCACGATGCAGAGAAGTACTCGAACGCCTCCTGCTATCACAACTCGAATGAATTAAGAGCCCTAAATCAAAATGCATTAACTCGACTTTGTAATGTCTCTAAAGACATGGTTTCTATATTTGATAAAGAATTGATTATAGGACAATTTTAAGACATGAATATTGAGGTTTCTTATTTGAAATATAGAAGTGGTAGGTAGACATTTGGTGGTTATAAGCCCGTTTGCTGATCCAGGGTAGTACAACCCCTTTTAAGTTTACAGACCTTGATGCAACAAAGTAGCGTTTCGGGATCGGGTTTTAAAGTTTCCGGTTAAAGTAGTGGATGCGATTGCTTGCAGTTAATAAACTGTAGTAACAGCAATCACAAAAAAGGTATGGGTTAAATGAAATACAATTAATTGTAAAAGGTAATTAAAATAGAATTAAACAAATTTTATGCGGCTTACTATCGCGTTTATTTTGGTTTGGATTTTACATTTTTTTTATTATTCCGACGTTTCGAGAGCTTTACAGCCATCGTGGTCACGGAGAGACTGATGACTGATGAGACTGATGGTCTCTACGTGACCAAGATGGCTGCAAGCTCTCGAAACGTCGGAATAAAAAAAAAATGTAAAATCTAAACCAAAATAAACGCGATAGTAAGCCGCATAAAATTTGTTTAATTCATTAATCAATGTTCGCGCAAAATCTAAGAAAATACTAATTAAAATAGGATAATTATATTTTTTTTAAATAGATTTTTTAAATATGTTCATAGAAAGTATTATCTAGTTAAAATCTACATTTAAACAATATTTCCGTTAGTGTGTTATGCTTTATGTCAGCTGAAATCAGTAAAACGCCTTCTGCTATCACAACATGAATAAATTAACTCGATCTGTCCACAATATCAATCGACACAAGTGAAACGCATTAGTGACAATGCGACCGTGAACGCGCGTTTTAAGCTCTTTTTTTATTTCCCGCAATTAGGGCCCTCTTGAACCCATATCGTACGTACATCGAGGGGCGTTGTGCATCTGTCTGTTTGGGCCCTTACTCTCTCACACACACTCACAAACGATATCACTTATACTTAGGGATGCATACGATATGTCCGTGTTTTAAAACATCGATGTTTCGTTCATAAACATCCACGATACATCGCTCTTTATGGGCGGATATGTTTTATCATAGCGTAATCTGTAATTATGTATTATTTTTGTCTTTAACAACACATACATGCGTACAATTTTCTTTTAAGTTAGATATCACGCCCGAATTCTAGTTACGGTCACAATTTTTTTTACAATAATTGTAAATTATTGTGTTCTCAAAAATGGCTCAATGATATACGTTCATAAAGATCGATGTTTTTGTCATCAATGGTTCTCTTTTGAAAAAATCGATGTTTTTTATGGGCAATGTCGCATCCCTACTCATACTTACTTGTGTATAACTAACGCACACATTGAACAGATTGTGAGTTTATATATGTAAAAGGGTCTGCGTGTGCGCATGTGTGTGTGGGTTTCAATGTTTGCGATAGGAGAGGGTGCATGAATAATAATTTTGCTATAGACGTAACGGTTTTTTTTCTTTCATGTAACGAACATTCGTTATTTTTATTGTTTATTGTGGTGTTTATTTGACCCTAGATATATTGTTATATATAATTTTTATATATAAAAAATAACCCATATGCCCATCTGGCTACCAAGCGCCGTAAACTGAGTCGGATTTTTCAGTCGTCGGCACTCTTGGACTTCCCCTTGCTCACCACCAGGCAAGTCGAGGTCAGAGGTCAGATGTCACGTTGCAATATTAATAGGGGATGATATATTGTTTGATTGCTTTTAATTATATAAAAAATCAATCAATCCAACTCATAATTTCACTATCCTTATTCAACCCTCTCTCTTACGTCCACAATTCTCTTGATTTGAGGTTATTTACGGGATCGAGGATTTTAATTGTGACTCGACATATGACAGCACCCCGCCCAATTTTATGTTGGAATGGGGTCCATGAATGAAGGTGACTGCTACTATAGGTAAATAATTCTAAATAGCAATCATATCCACTATACCGGCCTAGTTGGAACCAGCAACTTACAAGCTGATATCCAAAACGCGACTGAGTCACGGCCTGTATACTCCGGATCGGCAGACTGGGAACCACTGCCTACCACTCTTTGAAAACCAGTCCGAAACATTTCTTTGCCTCTTTTTTAATTTTTATTTTTTTTGGAAATTTAACAAATTATTAAATATTACAAATAAAATCTATAAAACATGAATTCATTATTGTATAAATTTATTTAGGTTTAAATATTTGAATGAATATTTATAAAGCTTATTTGTATGCCCTAAAACTTAGGTACTAATGAAATGACCTAGGTATCAAATATACTTTATGACTAACAAGTATGATGATCTAGGAATCTTGGTCAAACGCCCACACTAAATATCTATAGGTCGTTGACAGTGATATTGGTCTAAAATGTAAATATCAAATGAGCGAATGTGCATTTTCGAGAATCGCGTATATTGACGAAGCGATATTAAAATTACACAATTACAAATTGTCACGCCTTTTGCCCACAGGGGTAGGCAGAGACAATGGAGCGCCACTTGTCACGATCCCGACACAACTCTCTCGATTCCTTCACTTTCACAATTCTCTTCATACAAGCTCTATGGTTATGGGTAATAGGCAACCCTAAAAATATTAGAATAAAACTATAGTTAAAAAAATATTGAGAATGTGAACTATACAGTGAATAATCGATCCCCCACCTAATGGTAAGCAAGAGGAGGTCCAAGAATGTCCACGACTGAATAAATCGACTCAGTTCAAAGTTGCCTTAGTCGCCGTCACTATGCCGGCCAAGAAAATCATCATTGTTTTCAGTTTTTTTAGGTGTACAAAATTACAAATTATTCAGACCTCTATAAGTGGGTGAAAATTAATTAGAAAGATTTCGTTACATAGTTACATACATACATACAAGTCAAGCTAATAAAACTAGTACTCTATCTATCTATCTCATTATCACGCCTCAGTTCCTACAAGGATAGGCTAAGGCAATGGTGCACTTTCCACGATCCTATCACAACTCTCTATTTTCCTCAAATCCACAATTATCTCTATACAGCTTTGTGTTCCATTTTTGAAAATTGAAGCACTAGTAAAGCGTATAGAGTGTTTTCCGACCAAATCGGAGACATCCTCAAGAAAGCTAGGTTGCCTAGTGCCTGTATAAAGAGAATTGTGTATGTGAAGGAAGCAAGGGAGTTGTATAAGGATCGTGGTAAGTGGCGCTCCATTGTCTTTGCCTATCCCTGTGGGAAAAAGGCTTGACAATTTGATTGATAGATTGATTAAAGCGGATAAAACACTAAAGTGTTTTATCTTCATCCACTGAAGACATTATAACTATATTACGGATGACTAGGCTGTATGGACAAAGTTTCCTTTGCCTTCCCAGTATGGGAGAATTGAACTGAAGAAGAATAAAAATAACTTTAGTTCTTTAGTTTGTCTTTTTTTCTAATTCGAATGCACTCAAAAATTACTATTAAGCAATAATCATGGAATTCGAATACTTTTAAAAATCAATTCTCGAACCCAATTTTACTATCTAACCACAATTGAAGGTTTTGTAAATACAACAATAGATTTTATTGTCATGATTTTAAAGTTTAAAGTTGAACTTACCCTAGTGGACATGTTTACTATTATCTCCGCCCCATTCCATTACCAAGTTAGGGTTATCTCTTTTTTGAAATAACAAATGTTTTTTTATTATTATATGGGACTCGACACATGACAAAATCCTGCCTTATGTTAGCTGCAGTTTTGGTTTATGAATTGTGGTCTATACATATATAAATAACTGCAAGTACAAATCGCATTAACTATGCCGGTCTAGTTGGAACCGGCGAACAGAGCCCGAAACGAAACTAAGACGTCTGTGTACACTTGAAATTGTTACTCACAGTCGGCAGACTGGTTAGTGTGATCTCCGGTGTGTGGGACCACTAACACTTCAATTCTTTCAACCTTCTACCAAATTGTTTCATAAACATTAATTTAATCTAAAATCTTATAGGTAGGGGGAAATAGCAGTATCCCCAATCGGTTTTATTAGTGCTCGGTACTCTTGAACGTCCCCTTGTTACCATCAGGCAAATCAAGGACAGATGTCGGGTCTCAATTTTAAAAGCAGGGATCTACTGTACTATAGATGTATGGAGAAAATTGTAGTTATTTTCGAAATCGTAGGATTTTCTGCTTCATTCTCTGCCCTTTAGAAATTGATCCGCGACAAATTGATTGATTTGCATAAAAACTTAAAATAACACGTCAGTGCGAACCCTAATGTCGAAGCTAAGACAATACGTCTACGATGAGATACCTCAAATTGAGCAGAAATTATCTTATACCATATTGATTCCAGTATAAATTGTTTATTGGTGAAATGATTCTATTGTGTAATGTAATGTTTGCCTACAAAAAAATAATGAAATGATCTTGAAACTGGCGTCTAAAGTTATGCTGTCCTTCTCTTGCTCGCCCTTTCTCTTCCTGTCCGCTAATATACACCCATACAGTAGGCACCTACAGCGGCTGAATCCACTATGCCGAAATCCTAGTAAAGTATATTTTATTATTTTTATAAAACTGCGAAAATTTGCCTAAAAGAGATAGGCTAAGAGTTGGTGTAAAAAATGTGTTTTATTTATCGAAAGCATAATGGACTTAAAATTCCCGAAATGTAGAGAATTACCCAATAAAAATACGCGCAACAGCAAGTTGTATTTTATTATTTTATTTTTCCAGAATATTTTTTATTACCTAATCTAATATTTGTTAAGAACCTCTTACCTTTAACTACACTACCAAAGTACCTTTTTCCTACATTGAAGTACAGCGGGAACAAAGGTACATGTTTTATGATACACACATTAATAAAAAAAAGCCTTAAAACTTCAACAATAACATATAGCAAGTTCCAAAACTGCTACAATTTCTTAGAACAACATAATAGCTTGTTACGAACCCGTGACCCCTCAACGTTACACGTCCATCTCACGAAAATGTAACTTGTAAGACATTTATTACGAAACTGTATTCGTACATTAGATTACCGCCTAATTTCCTTTAGTTCTTTGCCAAATATTAGTAATGTTTCTAGAATTAATATGTAATGAGGTTGTGCCGACCTTTTTGTAGTTCGAACATAGTATAATTAATTTTCATTAAAAAAGAAATGTCATTTTCAAACATCATTTATTATTTTGCTTTTATATTCTATTTATGTCAAATTAAACAGTCTTCTTTACGATTTTAACTTGAGCGTTTTATTTATCACGTCATTGACCACGTAGCGTCAAATTTGGTGACCTTGGCGTGATAAATGTATATATAGAATGACTATAGCGAATAGAATGAGGAATAGCACAGTGCGCGATAGATGTAGTCTAAAAGGAATGTCAAAGGATTGACAAAGAAATGCTAATAGGTTTGGGCACATAAAAAGGATGAGTTAAAGTAGATTGACGAAAAGAAAAAGGCAGACCCAGGAGGGTTTTTTTCCGACCAAATCAGAGACATCACCAGAAAAGCTGGTATGTCTAGTGCCCATAATAGTAGAGCTTGTATGAAACAATCTGTGGATGTGAGAGAAGTGAGGAAGTTTTGTCAGGATCGTGGCGCCAAAAGGAGTGGCTATTTGATTGATTGATTTGTAGAATCTTTTTATTTGTAGAAGTTAACTTTGAAACATCTGATCAAAACTTTATTGAGCCTAAACGCAATGCATGGTTTACAACCGAAGTGCAAAATAATTCAATATAGTGTACCGTAAAGCTACGACAATATAATATTACTCGTACTAAAGCTAATATGTTTGTTTATTGCACAGTATAGGAGCGTGTCGCGGCAATAAAAGCCGATGTGAATAACTTATATAATATAAAAGAGAACATTATACGTACAAAGTTTAACGTTGCCGATAAAACAAATAAAGGACATTAATGCTACAATAAAGGTGACGGACCGTTACTTCCATGTCATAATGGACTGTATGCTTCACACGCGAGCATTGCGCAAAGTGAAACGTTTACCTATGTATGTATTGACTCACAAATATGTAGCAAGGACGATGGTGTAACAACACTTTAAGATTTCACGTGAATTTTAACAATCATTACCCTATTTGACGGTACGCCGCAAGAATCTAACCTCTTATCTTTCCTATATTAGGTAATAGCCACTCGTGACCGGTGACAGGGTGATCCATTAGATATAATGCATTTATAATAAAGGTGTAGAGGCTCGCGATCGGGCGCACCAAGAAATGCATTAGTGTTAAATCGCATCCCCCTCCCGCGCCGCGGCTCCTTCGTTACGCGGACGCATTGGAACCAGATTATTCTTTCTCCTTGTTGGTTTGTTTGACTTACTTATAAGAAGATAATAGCGGGCACTTCCTCAAATTCGTCTCGAGCTCAGAAATTCAAATGATCAGCTTTGGGCGTGAGAAAGTTAATAGTTACGTGCGACTTAATAGCGTTACGATTGTTACGTTTGATTTGTGTTTGTTATAAAAAAGTTAGTTATCTCGCTTCGATCTAGCCGAGGCTTATTGGGAGTCCGATCAGTGCATGTGACATTGCTAACATTGCCCTTGGAGATATTCCTGCGACGATCCAGAAAAGCGATTACATCTAAATGAAGCACGTACAGCGGTCGCCTGTATCACACGCGGCCGCCTTATTTTTTGTTATTAAAGCATAATTTTTATCTTACAAGAGCAAAAAACGACGCTCGAACCGGTCGTGATGCGGTCGTGGAGACTGGATTATTCATCTCGTAGACTAGAGACGCGTCGGGGCGACGACTAATCGTCCGACGTTGACAGACAATACTCTCACAATTGTATGTCATGAGAATTTGTTCATTAATGCAATTTAATTACGGATTGACGATTCGTTTAATTATTAAAATGAAATATCCTGTTTTAAATATACTTTGTATGTTGATGATTCTTCGTCGAATATTCCGGCGAAAATAATGCTATTTTATAACGATGAATTTAATACTTAGATTTTTATAGTTGATGTAACAATTTACAAATTTACCGTATAAAATATCGCTTAGCGTTCAAAGGTACACGGGCATACGAGAGATTCAATAAATTGAAGCATGGTATACCGTACGTGAGTACTTGGAAACAGGCGAACGAAATTGATTTCCTCCGAACCGACTATTATATACCACATTATCATAAACATAGGTTATAAAATCCCTCGTTTGGTATTCCTACCACGAGGCTGGTGGGTCTGTAGTTCTTTAGCGATTTACCTCTCGGTTGTCTACCGACACCGAAATTGGTAGACTTTTTGTGTATGTTTCATAAATTTTGATTGCTTATTGAGGTTACTGTTAGGTGAAGTTGTTATGTAGATTCAATGTGCGCTTTAGATACAATATACATACTATATTTTACTGCTTTACTATTTTCCCCATGAAAATATTTCTATTTACGTTGTCATTTAGCTTTTAGTATTCACTTTGTAAGAATGAGGGTTCCCATAAATTCGGCGCTGTCTATAACTTTTTCTAAATGGTTTCAAACAGAATTTTTGGAGGGCCGAACTCAAAACAAAACAAAAAAAACTCTTTTGACGGGAATTTCTCTTAGAATCGAGGCAAAAGTTCGCATCTGAAGAATGCGAGGATGCTGCGACGATCATTTTCGTACCATTATCTCCGTAACCGGTTTCTTTGGGCAAATTTCAAACAATGGCCCGCGCGCCTGCGTGTGCGCATATATTGGCGCGCTCGTCCGTTTCGCGAACAATAATATGTGCAAAGTTCCGGGGCCAAATGTACACCCACTGTATCATATATTATACGTTATTCAATGAGTTTACTTATCATTTAATAATGATGTTTAAGATATTGATCATTTACATAAATGCGACGGGTTAGGTTGCAGCTGAGCAAAAAAACACTTGGTTTACCTTCTTTGTATGGCCAAAATTTACTTTAGTAATAACAGTTTTCTGGTCGAGTTAGTGGCTCCGGTTGTCAACTTGTTTTCAAGCACAAATACAATAAATTGAAGATATCTAAATAGTCCAAGAAACGAGTATTATAATTTCATAATGCAATATGCAGAAAATGCAAATAAACTTTATATTTATTGGTGTTTAGAAATTGGAACATGTTGCCTTGGTATTACATTAAATTTATTGCCAGTAACAATTTTGTGACACGTACTTTAATGCAGTTAGTGGGAGACGAACACTGAAGCTAATAAAGCAGGAAATCAATAGTTTTTTTATTAAGACTCGACATTTCACTCCGCTTGATGTTCAGCTGGATTATCTACGAAGCCAGTCTGTTTGGAACCTACAACTTTTGAGTTGATCTCGTCACGGTCTGTATACTTTCAAATGGTGACAGGTTATTCTACTGACAGGTAGAATGTGGATGGTTATTATGGATTGGTGGGCAAATAACCACCAAATGTCTGTACCAGACCCGGAGTCTTGGGAAGTCCTTATCGAATCCTTGCCCAATGTCTTCTGTCCATCTAATTCTTTCATTCGAGCATGAGTTTACCTTATTTATTATTTCTTTGGGATACATAGTCAGCTCAATTCTACTTTCTTTTAGGTATTGCTTTATATAAATGTCCTTCTACGAATGTCTGCATTTATTCTCGCAATGTGATTCCTAAAAGTACCTTTTCATAGCTCTTCGGGATACTTAAAGTTTGTGGATGTTAGTTCTGGTAGGCAACCATGTTTACTGTTTCATTTAAACTTCTGTAGGAAAAAATTGTATATAATTGAATTATAATGATGGCACGTACGCCATTTTGGAGTTGCATAAGCCTATGTTATTATATGCATAATATTATGTTAGTAAGTACTGCACAATGAAACAATGCTTGCATCGTATTATAAAGTTGCATGGAACCAACTCTGAATAGGTATTTAGCATAATCAGACATACCACATACAATCTCATTTAAAGTGCATTTGTTTTCGTTAAGAAGGATAACCATATTATTTACTTGGCTTCAAATACATAATACTGACCAGGCCGGCATAGTGCTATTGCAGTCATCTATCTGTGACATCACTCGGCTTCGCTCATTTTAACATCAGGTGTTGCGCCTAATAATAATATTACATTAGATGTATTGGATGAATTATGAAATTACAAATTTGATAATTTCTATCTCTCCCTCTGATAGTATTTGGGTTCTTAAGCATTCGACAAGCCGGCATAAAGGACGCGGCTACAGCTTGCAAATATTTTTGTATAGCTCATGGACTGCACTCTAGATTAATATCGCACGTTATTCGTAAAAAAATTGAGATAAAAGTACTATTGGATGCGATTTGTACCCAGCACCTGGGATAAATGTATACACTATGCGTTTAAAAAAAGAATGCCAATTTTAATCTCCATCGCAGGTTGCGTTCCGTGCACGCGCTCAGATTTTTTCCCAATCCTCTAATATCGGTAGATTATAATGCAGATAGATGTGTTCGTTCGGTTTTGTTGGACCATTTTGCATTCCGTCTCGATACGCACTAAAACTCAAGGTTTGGTCCATTATTGGCCCTAGATCCATGTCCCGGTATAATCATTTTATTAAATAGCATGGTCTGCTGAGCTGCCTCTGAAGCCGGTCTGCTTCAGGTTATAGATGTGAAGTTCCTTCAATGAGTTGTCAAGATCGTGGATGTTGATGGACATTTTCTCATCATTCACACACCACGCCAGTTTGAAGTTTGATTCTTAGTGGCTTGAGTTCATAATTTCATTACCTTTTATAAGCTTTATCTTTTTAAAACGTCACATACACGTTAGCATTATTTTTTATTTGGTACGATATAATGCAGCACACCTTATATTATGCTGGAATGCAATCACGAGCGAAGGCTACTGCTTCCACAGATTTGTAAGCAACAGTCGCTGAGCTATGACAGTCTTGCTGAGCGAGGAAAATATATATTTTTGGGGCTAATTGTTCGTAGTTAAACATGGACTAAACTAAATCCGCAAACATAAATTTGGCTGCATTAGGATTTGAATGATTGCCCATGTCTAATTTAAAAGTTGTTTGAGATAATCAGATACTTACATAAATTTAAGGTAAAATATTTAAATGTAAAAGGTTTTTGGCTTTTAAGAAATGTGACTTAATAAAGAATTTCATTGTATATTTAATATAATCATTGAACTTTTCAACATTATACAAAAGTTCAACGTCTTAATTTCTGAGTTAGGGTGCTTTCAACCTTTTATTGCTATTTTTTATTATGTCGCGACATCTATTCGCGACTTAGCTGATATATTGCAAGCTCCAAGCGCCGATGACTGAATAAACAGACTCAGTTTACGGTTATTCCAGTCGCTGTTACTATACTGGCCAGAAGTAAAATTTCATGCTTCACTTGTATTGAAGGACCCAAGGTTATAGAATGGAGACAACACATGGGCTGGTAAAACATTCTATTTGTCAATTGAAATATTAAATCAAATCCTCTTGGAATATCTCCATATGGAATATCTCACGTTTCCCTCGCATCCACGATTCTCTTCATACAAGCTCTGTCTTTATATCTTTATTTAAAACTCTAAAATTTGTTTCACAAAGTTGTTTAACGATTAGATGAAATCCTTAAAATGTCTAATATTTATTTACTTGAAACAGCTCAAGAGTATGCAATTAAAACAATCAATTATATATTTTATTATGTGGCTGTTAAAAGTCACAATTGATTGTCGATACTGCCTTTCCATTTTAATTGCTAAGTGAATAGCCATTTTAATGATCACAATTAACTTAAACAAATATATCTTGCATCAGTACAATTCGCTTACAAATCCTTCGTTAGTTTAGTTTCGTAGTTACATTGGGGCAGTCCCCTTATTACCCCCTAACTTATGACCCAAAAGTATTTAAAATATACTCAGTATTTTTTTTATTAAATATTTTTTTATGTTGAGTGTTGACATGTCGCGAAAGCTTTCAAGTTACATTTCGGTCACAAGTACGGAACGCTGCCTTCACTCTTTAGCCTGCCACGCGATAGACCCGGCACCCGTACGGAGAATCCATGGATGCTAAGAAATTGTTTAGCATACCCCAATGCTTGTATTAGCTTATATAATATGAGTAATGCAAATTGAATGGAAAAAAAATGCACGTCGCCGGTCGGCTTGAACCGGGAATCGGAAATTTTAAGTACTATTCTACTGAAGCAATGTAATCATAGGGCTTCTTTAGAAAAAAATGTGGACGTGAAGAAAACAAGAGAAATGTTACAGGATCGTGGAAATCGGCGCTTTATTGTCTTTGTCTATCCCTCTGTCAAACCCACAGGGATTGATTTATATAATTATGATGCAAATATTATTAATAGTAAGACCGCTTAACATTCAATTAGACCTCTACGGGTCTTATGCAAAGTGTCTTAAGAGGAGCAGTCCATTGCACTTGCTCCTATTTATTCAATTAGTAACATTAATGATTCTAAATAGTCTTACGCAAACTTACTTTTAACTGGGCTATGGTTTTACAATGCGTCACAAAATATATAGGTTATGTCCTTGTGCGCTTGTCTTCATCATCATTATTGTACGTATGTCTTGGTTCCTACAGGGGCAGGCTGAGACAACGCGGCGCTATTTTCCATGATTCCACGAATTCCCTCGTTCTCATACGGACTCTGTGGTTATGGAATTGCGTTGTCCCTGATTCTCAAGGAACCATCTTCTGTTTTATCATTTTACTCCGATTTATAAACCTCTTTCATCAAACTATTTTCATACATACTTTCAATGCGCCTAAACCATCGTAACCTACCTCATTATGTGTCAGGATCGTGGTAAGTCGCGCTCCATTGTCCCTGCTGTGGAAATTAAGGCGTGACAATTAACAACATTTTTTTATAAAAAACTATTTCATAATTTCTTTTATAAATACAGAGGTATAGTCTGTCTAAGTCGAAATGAGGCGCCCCTCCACTGCATTTACGCACACGAGCATTTAGATCAAACACACCGAAAATGCAATTGTAATTGGTTATTCAGTTGCTGGTTAAACACAAAAGGAGGATCACGCTGATGAAGTATAATAGTATAAGTTAGTATTATTTGTATTCATACATTTAAATAAACTAATAAAGTGGAGGGGCGCGTCATTTATAGTTAGACAAGCTATACTTGTTTATTTTAAAATTCCGTTCATTGATTTTAAAACTACGGTTTTATAAAGCTTATGCGACAAAAGGGCTTATTTTAATAAAGTGGGTCCGATTGTTGGCCCTCCTTATATGGCATGGGTTGAGTCAGACTTTCTTATAGTAATCGCCTTACGATTTGGATATCATCATTATCATGAAAATGGAACACGGCATTGTCACCGCTAACGATGAGAATCAATGGCTTTATATGCTAGCACGTTAGTTAGGCCATTTTAAGGTTTATTTATTTATGTCTTTGAAGGTAAAAAAGGACACTCCTCGCATTGAAGTAAGGTTATACTTATAAAAGAGTGGTAGGCAGTGGTACGCAGGGGTAGTACAAGTATACAGACCGTGAAGTGATTTGGTCACGTTTCGGGAACAGCTTGTAAGTCGCCGCTTCCATCTAGGCCGGCATAGTGGATGTGATTGCTAATCATAGTTATTGAATTGTAGTAGCAGCGACATTCATTCATGGATCACACTTCGGCTTAACAATTAAGCGGGGTGCTGTCCTATGTCGAGTCACAATATAAAAAAAAATTCGTCGACCAAAACACATGTTTAATTTTGTTTATTATTTTAAAATATAATGATACATTGCCGCGGCATAGTGACGATGACTGAGGATACTGTACACTGGACTCAGCTGACTACCTTTTTGAGTCTTCGGCACTTTTAGACCTTCCTTTGCTTGCTTGTTTACAACAGTGTCAGCAGTTCAGAAAGCCAAAATTACCCAATTATATTCTCCAATCTCACATTAATTTTTGTTCATTGATATAATAAATATTTAATGAATGTTAGTTAAAGATTGAATTTTATTGAGTTATATATACAATAACTTTTTATTCCTTTCTACTTTGGTGCTTAGTGCTTATAACCACAGAGCCTGTATGAAGAGAATTATGGATGTGAGGGAAGCAAGTGAGTTGTGTAAGGATCGTGGTAAGTGGCGCTCCATTGTCTCTGCCTATCCCTGTGAGAAAAAGGCGTGACAATTTGATTGATTGATTGATACTTTGGTCTTCTTGACCAGTATTATATGTTAGTAATAAACACATAAATTTACCAGTAGATATAATATAAATGCTGTTGACAGACATTGACGAGAGGGCAAAAGATCAACAACTCTTACATTCAATAACATATTTCAACGACTTTTTTATTATTGTATAGAAAAGGAGGTAATGTGTGTTTTTAAATATAAATTATCATAGGCATTGTTCACGCCTCTTATTCACACAAGGAGAGGCAGAGACAATAGACATTAATGACTTTATTTATTTATTGAATCACCTTCAGGCATTTTTTTTTAAATAATTGTGGCTCTTCATATGGCAACACCCCGCCAGATGTTAAGGTGGAGTGCGGTCCATTAATAGAGGTGACTGCTAATTTAGTTATTTACCCAGGCTAGTTGGAACCGGCAACTTACCAGCTGATCTCGAAACGCAACATATCCCCAACGTCACCTGTATGTATTTCGCCATAAATTAATATGTAACTCATGGCAAAAGATTTAGTAGAATTTTCTTAGATTTTGCGCGATACATAAACTATTGAAATAAACAAATTTTATGCGGCTTACTATCGCGTTTATTTTTGGTGACTACAATTTTGTATTATTATTCCGACGTTTCGTGAGCTTTGCAGCCATCGTGGTCACGTAGATACTTGTAAAATCAATAACTAATAATAAACGCGATAGTAAGCCGCATAAAATTTGTTTAAAAGATTTTGTTTTGCATTAAGGCGTTGAGTTGCGTGTTTCGTCATATACGCGCTAACTACAGGGAAAGTGGGTAAACAAGAGGCACTATAATTAAAATATAGGTACAAAGAGAAGTGAACAATACGACCTTACAAGCAGTTATGAAGTTGTGTTTCGTGAATTGATGAACACGTCTGCCATATAATGCAATCGTAACAACTGTCAGCCAAATAGAGAGAACACTATTCATAAAAATGTAATTAATGATACAAGAAGACAATAAAAGTTCATGAAGAAACATTTAAGGAAATATAAATGTGGTAACAAACAAAATAAATGGATCTTTCAAGCGCAGTGTGAAGACGCATCTCGCCTCTTCATCATCTCATCACATTTGTTCATTCATCATCGAGTTAGTTGGTGGTCATTTTCCCTCTCTGCAGATCCTGGCTAGATATCCGTTTTTTTTTTCAAGTTTCGTTTCGGGGTAAGTTTCCAACTGGTGATTGTGATTGCTACTACAGTTAAATAGCTGCTAGTAGCAGTCGCCTCAATTTGCGGTCTAGTACTCCAGTTTAATATCAGGCGAAAAAAAATTACTTTATTTTTCTCTAAATTTTTTGGTTTTTTCACAATAAATATAATTAAAACATACGTGTATATTTAGTCAGTTTGGAAGTAAAGGAATATAACTTTAAAAAAATGTCTTGATTTTATTGTAAAAATAGAAGTTTTTACGATAAAAGTAGAAGTTATGTTTAGTGTTAAAAGTGGCGTTTAAAATATTCGGTGACATTATTGTTAATACCTACTCGTAATTCTTTGTTTACATTTATCGTCTTAAGAAAAAACCCAACTATAAGTGATGGAGGTTAACCAAGTTTTTGCACTCGAGGCGGTTGAACGGTCTTGTTATGCATGGCGTCGAAACCAAAACAAATTGTTAAGCAAGCAGTCAAACGAGCCACAACCGCAGACTAACAGATCAACGGACATCAAACGAATGTACAGATATTAAGAACGCACGCACGTAGCGTTTCAGCGAACCGTGTTCGAGCCCCGGGCACAATGCGATCGGGCGTCGTGAGGCTCTGCTCCTATTATTTCATTATAGTAATAATTGATAGTTAACATTTTAGATCGGCGTTGTGTTGCAACGTACTCTACATAGATTGATAGCTCGTGTTGGG
The DNA here is from genome assembly GCA_905220615.1 of Tinea trinotella. Classification (NCBI taxonomy): domain Eukaryota; kingdom Metazoa; phylum Arthropoda; class Insecta; order Lepidoptera; family Tineidae; genus Tinea; species Tinea trinotella. The sequence goes on from HG992312.1 coordinate 13,253,693, forward strand.
CGTCAAATGCGTTCAATGTGCTATCTACTGGTTTTGACAGATATGCGCGTGCGTGCCGGTGTGGGTGGCACAGACTATGGTTGTGTCTGTCTTTATATACAACAATATATTGCAATGCCTAAAGGCTTTGAGTGTAATTCATAAGGGTTGCTTGGAATAAATAACTTTGGAAATATTAATTATGATTAATCAATCAAATTTAAGGCGACCGTGGTGTAGTGGCAGTGCAAAGGTTACGCAAACCGAAAGCACGGGTTCAAAAGCACTTGCCGATACCAATATTGTATACTTTGTCCTGTTTCTATGATATTAACAGTGGTATTAACTATAAAGAGACTTGTCGCGTTTCTGGGTCATTTTAACTAGGCCGGCATAGTGGAATTGTAATTATTTAACTGTAGTAGCAGTCGCCTCCATTCACAAACCGTAGTCCAGCAGGGTGCAGTCATATGTCTGTCCACAAAAACAAAATGGGATAGGAAACCCGTGTGCATATTGTTTACAAAGGAAATTATTAATATTAAAAAATATTATTATGGGAAAACTTGTGTTTTCAAAACGAGCTTTTTACTTAGAGCAGGCGTATAAACAAAGTTGTTTTCCAAGCGTAAACCCATTAAGACATTGTAATGGAGATAAAACTGAAGAAGAGACAGTTCTAGTTATAAAGCGAGACGTGCTTCACGGTCATCGTGATTGTGAAGACGTGTGCAGGTGAATGTTTGTACATATGTGTTCCGGTTTTAGGTACAATACATGTGTACTATGAAAGCACACTAAACTAGAACATTGCACTATCAAGATAAAGTACTCACGCGTCTTCATTTAGGTAGTGGCAGGAGAAATGGAATATTTCAATTTAAACAAATTTTATGCGGTCTATTGCGTTTATTTTTGGTTATTGATTTTACAATTTTTTATTATTCCGACGTTTCGAGAGCTTTGCAGCCATCGTCACTGACAGTCTAGAGGCACAGTCACTCCAAAAATAATTGCGATAGTAAGCCGCATAAAATTTGTTTAATCCATTAATCAAGCAAAATCTACGAAAATACTATATTTCCGAATTAAACAAATTTTATGCGGCTTACTATCGCGTTTAATTTGGATTAGATTTTACAATATTTTATTATTTGTTTAATTCATTTTTCAGTGTTTGCGCAAAATCTAAGAAAATACTACTATATTTCAGTTTGTTTAATTATTGTAATATTCGTTACTGAGCTTGTGTTAGAACTGGTTAGTGGAGCATGCGAGGGAATTGTGTCAATATCGTGTCCATATTCTCTGTCTATCTTTATGGACATTGGCTTAATATGAGGGTTTGCGTAGCACCAATCGAAATCGTGTTATCATGTTCCATAGTTGTCATCGTCAGCGCTCACAGGCTTCTGTAGTTTATGATAGAACACATAAAAGTTAGTAAATGGGTTATGAATAAAAAAAAACTATATGTTGAAATATAATCGCATCGATCGTTTATGTCTTTAAATTAATACATAACTATTAAATAAAGACGTTTTGTTCAATTTAATTAAAGCAAAACCGTAATGCGCATATTTTATGAATATAATACTTGTTATGAAAAATATATGTTTTATCATAATTTAATAATTCTAATCGTAAGAATTTAGTTATAGTTGTCGGTTATTTTGATTTGATATTTAAGCTGAACAAATAGCATCAAAATAAAATGAAAAAATTTTGAAATCGTTGTTTTAATGTTATATCCTATTTTTAAATATTAACGATTTACCTTAATATATTTTTCTAAAAAGCAGCAAAAATTACTATCGTATTTGTAAATAGACCGGTAGTTAAGTTATAAACAGAATACGTTTATTTTCGCGATGTACTTACCGTTAGTGCTAAAGTTATGTAAAGACGTCCGTATAGAATAATACTTAAGGACATTATCAGAAAAATGCGAGATCCATTGAATATTTGAATAAAGAGCAAAAGGGCAAGATCGAAGACGTGACCATCGCCAGATTCCTCGACACGGGTCCCTCTCGCGACAAAAAAACAAACTTATTTGGGATTTAGATTACACCCGGCTCGTCCGTGACAACTTCTCCCACTCAATGTTTACACAGTAGATATTTATTCACGCACGACTCTATCAAAAGCCTGATTTAAATACATATAAATATGGTACTACATTTTATATAGAAGGAAAATTTACATCTCAGATGTTTATAGTCATCATTCAGGCAGCAGACAATGCCACTTTCCACCATCCTGACACAATTCCATAATCTACGGTTATGGGCACTGCATACTTCTTGCCTTTATAAGAATGTTTCTGATTTAAAGAAGGAACAATCTTCTATTTTCTAGATTGAGTGCAACTCCTTCCAATTTATAAATCTCTCGTCAGTCTCATTTCACCTAGCCTTATGTGCCTAAACCAAATTACTTTGTCAATCAAGCAATCAATTAAATTGTCACGCCCTTTCCCATAGGAATAGACAGCAGTGTCACTACATCTTTTTTAAAATTACATTTATCGCTTACAACTTCTTCTGCAATCGTTACCCCAAATGTTTTCCTTTATTACTGCATTTCTATTAGAACAGTTCTATCTTCAAGCTTCTTCTGGCGGTAAATTGGCAACATTATTTTTACCGTAAAATATAATCGTACATATATTGAAGTAGCTGAAAGCCTTAAAAGTCGTGTCCCAACTAAATTTAAAAAAGCTGCAACAATAAAATTCCTATTTTATGTGTCATTTAGACAAGCAAACAACAATCGATTGATATATTTTTGTTTGTACATTTTAAATGTTGCAATTAAAATTCTACTGCAGCTTTCGCATGTCTACCGTTGACAATATTTTATAATGACAATCAAAGTCGTGGTCCGTTCCGAGATCACTAACAATAATTTCCAATTAGAGTTGGCGACGTTGAACCCTACAAGGCGAACGTACATCAGTAACGGACAATGGCAGGTCGCGAGCAAAAAGCGGCCCAACGCGATATTTAGTTCTCATAAACTACATTGTTGTCAAAACATGCTGTTTAGTTGCCTCGCTTTATGGGCCCTTAGAGACGCTCATTCAATGCTTACTATACTAGCTTTATACGTTGACTTTTATTTATTTTAGTCTTTGTGTGAATACCTAAAGGCGTGACAGTTTATGTTAAGTTGAGATCGAAAATTTCGTCTTATATTTCTATACTAAGCTACTAAACGTGCTTGTATCATAGAAACAGGACAACCAAAGTACCAATGTATATTAAAGATACATTGCCGGATAAAAGAATCATAAGCATATTATTTTCTTAAATTTTGCGCGATCACTAATTATTGAATTATTAATTCAATAATCAATTATTAATTATTATTAAGCTTTGCAGCCATCTCTCCGTGACCACGATGACTGCAAAGCTCTCGAAACGTCGGAATAATAAAAAAATGTAAAATCAAAACCAAAATAAACGCGATAGTAAGCCACTTATAATTTGTTTAATTCAATAATCATAAGCATTTTGTATTATTCACATTGATGCTGACTGGAATTGCTACAACTTGTATATAATAGGAGCTCATATTACTGAGATTCGAGTTCTAACCTCGACTTGCCTGTTAGTGACAAGAGCGTCGACGACTGAAAAAAACGATTCAGTTTACGGATACTAGGGCATGCCGACCAAAAAATCTTCTTGCCCTGTTTTTCTGGTCTTCCACTGTTGTTTAACAGGATTATAATGACTTGTAAAATAATTAAATTGGGAGCAATGGTTTCATACCTCCACTACGCATACCTCCTAGATGCTTGTCTCCAATCAATACAGTCTGCATTCTAACTTACTAAGTAGTATACTAAGTGGTTTACTTAGTTGAGATTGAAGACTGCACTTAGTGTCGTCTTGGAGTCCGCTGTGCTTATTTGCACAACTATCATAAAATATTATTTTAATGGAGCAACAGTATTGTGATAATGATCTTGAAAGGCGTTCCTTACATACATAATTCACGCCTTCATTCACCAATGGCGTAGGCAGTGACATGACTAACTGATTTGCATTTAAAATAACCCAGCCATTTCACTAAAAGAAATCATAGTTAGTTTTTTTGTGCAAAGGGTATTTTGTAATTAAGGTTATAGTTAGGTTATAAAAGGTAAATAAAGATTCATTTATTAAAAATAAATAGGTAAGAATTAAGGAATTTACTGCTTTTTAAAGTTTTAGCGAAATAATATACGAATTTAATCGTTTCGTAAACCATGAATTAAAACCACTTGCTGGTACCAATGTGTCTTTGATATGTGTACTTTGGTCGTCCTGTTTCTGTGATACACGCACATTTACGAGTTCTAGCTTAATATAGAAATCGACACATTGTTACGTATTTTAGAGGCATAGTTCTAATTTCTACTAAAGTTGAAAGTCTAGTTTCATTGTGTTAAAGAAAGCAATTTACACTTCAAGTAGACATGAAAACTAATATTGCGTAAGTGACAGTAATAACAAATACAGGGTGTAATATTTTATTCTTATTGTGACTCGAGATCTGAACTCGCCTGATAGTGAACAAGGGGTAAAAAAGTGCCCACGACTGAACAACTCAGGTTTAGCACAAACAATGGCTGCTTCAAATGGCTGCTATGATGTGTTTAAAAACAATTTTGCATACTTTTTCTCCTCTTTTAAAAATATCGTTGGCGCTTTTAGATTTTCTCTTGCGTACCATCAGACAAGTTGGGGTCAGATTTCGAGTCTTAATAATAATAATAATAAATATATTTTTTATTAGGCAACCTGTCAAGTCGTGAAGTAGCACGATCCTGGCACAACACTCTTTGTTTCCTAACATCCATAATTCTCTTTATACAGACTCTATAGTTATGAAAACTGCGGCCCCTGTTTTTTTTTTTAGAAGAAGACGAGAAACATTTTCTGATCCGTTTATCATTTCACTTCCCTTTGATTTTTACTCATATATCTATCTCTTTTCATACAATCTTTCCATTAATTCAATGTGCCCAAACTAATTGAATAAAATCCGAATATTAAAAAATCCCTAAAAGTCTTCATGTTTTTTTTAATGTTCATGATTTCACACCCTGTATATACTTATAGATTGACAGTGGTCCATTACCATTGGCGCCTGTTAAATAGGTTCGTTGCAGCCAGTCAATGTACCAATTATTTCTACAGAGTGGATACATCAATATGTTAATTAAAGTTAAGTGTTTGGGGTATTTAGAAACAAATAGACATATGCGGTTATGATTTTATTACTGAAGATGTTTTCAGAGCAATTTTTAAACTTTTGACCTTGATCTGCCTACGGTAAGAGTGCCGACGGTTGAAAGAACCACTTTCAGCAGCCAACTCAGTGTATGGCTGTCTCAGCCACCGTCCCTATACGTATACCGGTCTGTAACTTTGGACCCTTCAAGCGAATGCTGGCCACAGATGTCATTCAACACTTCAGTGATGGACTGTAGCAACCATAGACTAAACTGAATCAGTTTTTTCAGTCGTCGACGCTCTTGGACTTCTTGCTTGTCAGGCAAGTCGAATTCAGATCTTGAATCTCAATAAAAAAAATGGATTGGGAAGAACTTGCCGATGCCCATGATAAAAAACACTCCACGTTAAAAAAAACCTATATATTTAACGCGTACTGAAATGAAACAATTTCTTAGCACCTATGGATTCTCCGTGCAGGTGATGCCGGGTCCATCGCGTGGTAGGCGGGAGAACGAAGGCAGCGTTCCGGACTTGTGACTGAAATATAGGTTTTAAAGCTTTTTGTGACATGTCAACCACTCACCTTCCCTGCCTTCACTTCAATTATATAATTTTTATATCATAGTATAATATTATTCGATTCACGTCAAAATCTAAAAGTTTATACTTCTTACTAAACAGCTTGGAATCTATAAAATATGGCGTAACATTTTGAGTAGTAAAGATTTACTTTAGCGATATTAGGAAGGGCTTGGTTTTAATAATTACGATGGCCGAGTTAATAGCTCTCGGGCCTAATTACAGACCAAGAATACATTCTTGTAACATATTGTTTAAGGCATCGAATGCATCGCCCAACCTGTTATTACGACCATTGCCTTTATACAAATTTGAACTTCGTCATGCCGCTACGAGATGACGCGGCACGCCTAACTTTGATAGATGTAGCTTTGTACTTGAATACACCCAAGCCTATAACTCTAAAACTGTATCTTATTGTAGCGGAGATCCAATAACATTTGAATAGCTAGTTGAAGGCACCTTTGACAACATTCAAGATCGCACTCCTAAGACTAAAGCACAGGTTAATTTTACAAATTAGTTAGCAAACCGAAAGTAGAACAAAATTACGGGTAGTTTTAGAAATAAAAAGTCAAATAAAAACACCTAGTGTTTCCACGATTTCATAATAATAAATATAAGCTGCACAAAATCTTTAATTTCTAAACAATAAATACAATAATTTTCTTAAAGTTTTCTATTCAGTCAATCAAATTGTCACGCCTTTTTCCCACACAACGGAGCGCCACGTGCTACGATCCTGACACAACTCCCTCGCTTCTCTCACATCTACAATTCTCTTCATACAAGCTCTACGGTTATAGGTTAGTGCCTAGTGGCAACCTAAATTTCTTGAGGATGTCTCCAACGTTTTCTATTCATAGCCAATAAATACACAATCTACTATCAGTCGTCTTGCACAAAGAGACGCAATGGTGAAACAAATTCCAATTAAACCAAAAGTCCCCGTTATTGACTGACATTTTTGATTCGACATCGGTGCAGTTATCCTGTTCTTCATACGTAGTTCCACAGAATCCATCTTACAATTGACAGTGAGCAGCGGATGTCATTGTTCGAACACCGGTTTCACTAAACAGGCTTTGTATTATCCATTTAAATATCACCCTTATGTCCCATAAAATAAAACCAATTTTAATCTACATAGTATTAAAACCTGAGTTATATATTGTCGTTGCAGATTGGACCTTTAAAGTTAAGAGATAAGGCACAGTATTAATTGAAATTGATCGTGTTGTCGTGACGCGTTCCATTCGAAATCGATTTATTCAAAACGGACTGTTACTAAGTAAACACTCGGAGATGAGGTCTCGAATTGATCCCGATGAATGTTTATTTTAAAATTACTCTTTATGCTTTTTTTTGGGTAAGTTCATTGGTCGGATGGGCTCGATGCTATTATAGCAATAGTTCTTATCCGCGTCTTTATAAAAATATTGTTGTTTATTTAATTCTGTACAAACAGATAGTGTTTCATTTCAAATAATTCCAATGAATCATTATTTATTTTGAATCAATTTCTTATTCCACACACATTTTATTAAAATCTCAATAGTGAAAATAATTAGTTTCACACTTAAAAATTAATTAACATTAACCCGTCTCTGTTTATATTTATGGGGAAACGATACGGTACCAACATTAAAAGAGGTCATTAAAAATATCTGTCCAATTTGAAGAGGTCTCGTATCTTTGAGGTACGAAAGCGAGCACTCAAACTGAATGTTAATAAAATTAAAATGAGTGTTGGTTAACCAACACCGTCTCGCCGTAATATTAAGCCGACGACCGATTACGTTGCTCATTTGAATAAGCAACAATTGGAAGAATTAATAAGAGGAATAAATAAACATTTTATTAAGCTTATTTAAGTACGTTTAGGTTAATTTTGGACAGGTGATTTCAAATATAAATTAATCTCCAATTGATCACTATTTACTTCACCTCTTACTACACTATTTACTTTTCTTGTATTTTATATATTATTAAAATTCAAACTTAAGTTACTTACTTCACAGGAATTTATTTCCACAATTATTATGAAGAAGTCCACTCTCAAAGATTCTGCAGTAAAATTCTTTACTGACAAACCTCTACAGTAATTTTCCCAAAAACACTTATGTACCCTTTGAATCCCTATCCCTATCACCATCATAAAGTCAACCATTTAAGTTTGTTTTAACATCAAGAAGCAATACTATCTAATTGGCTATTACCTAAACCATATTCGAATGAGAATTTTAGAAACAATTCCAGTACAATTTATAAGAATGAATGTTCGGTCCAGTAGGATTATTGAGTTTAAATCTTGTGATAACAATCTCTTAAACGTCATGTGTATGGGACGTTCTCTTGACTTTAGCATAGAAATGAGGTTTTACGTTTATACTGTCAGCTATCAGTTCCTGTTTACGAGTTTACAACTGACCATCTTAAACTATACTTAATGATTCCTCGAGATTGTATTAAACAAGACCTATAGCTTTAAATTAAGTACAACGTATTTTTTTACTTATTGATGTATTAATTACGAGTGACTCATGACAAAACTAAACTTCTAAACATGAAAACAGCTATTCTAAGCTATTTGTGAGTTTACTACCTACGAGTATTATAACTAGAACTAAATTTTAACTCTTATTCTCGACATTTAGTATCTCTACCCACCTAAATTGGTATAAAGACATGAGTTATGTACGAACACAATAAAGCCCAAAAAGATGAACAAAGATTAAGGTTGAGAGTTGTAAAATTTTAGTGCTCGAACGTTGTAAATGTTTTTGAAGAGCCAACGATTGTTATTGATACATTCAATTCAATACAAAGACCTTATCAGATCGGTCCAATAAAGAAATTTGGATGTGTAATATTGCGCGCTGTAAACACTTTATTGTTAGCCGCCGAGCGTACATTAAATAATATATGTATTATTTTCACATGTATAGCTTCACATACAAATATACTTTATAATCTGGTACTCGAAAATGCAAATGGCGAAAAAACTATTTTTTTTTTAAATATAAACATCTCATTGGTACAATCTTTTAAGGAGGAGATGACCAGAGATAAAAGTAAATATAATAACAATGGTTTCATTGTGCAAACATTGTTAAAAGCAGCCATATAGGCCTCAAGAAGCTCAAATGGAAAGTGCCAAATGGAAGAGAGGTGCTGAAAGCGAGAGAGGGAACCTCATGAAGTTGAATCCAATTTGGTCATATGCCATGTCGGAGGATATAAAATATTAAACCATTAAAACTATATATTGGTGTTTTATGGGAGGTATACTAATTGAAGATTCTAAACAGCTTGATTATTGACCCTAATACCATAATACATAAGTGTTATCCTACAATTTCCCAAATATTTTTAGTTTGCTCGCTAACAAATTGCACCGAGTAATAAACGCTCGTCGGCATTATAAGATAAAACTAAATTCTCGCCAAAAACAAGTAAAAAAACTCGATTCAGTCAGGAATGGTCCTTACAAATTAGTCCTCCGAAGATAAATGAAGACCCCTTATTACTCATTTAAAACACTTTGCTGACCCGCTTAAAAAATTAGGCTGGAATTCGAAATTAAAGATAAGTTTGTGGCTTTCATTTATAAAGCGAGTTAAATGTTTAGCTGCGTTTTAATTTGTTTAAATAACCTTATTACATATTTATAGTTTCATGCCTTTTAAAGCTTAGTTGCCGACTTAGTTGGATCCGGCAACTTTAAAGCTGAACCCGATTGAATCACTTCTTTTTGTCTATCAATCAACTTGTCACGCCTATTCTCATGAAGACCATAGACTATGAAACGCCACTTGCCACGAACCTGACACAACTCCCTCGCTTCCTTTACATCTACTTTGTCTATTGAAAAGAAAAAAATCGATTCAGCTAAAGGTATTTATAGGTTAAAACACCCCAAGTGGTTTTGAAGAGGTCATAAATCTCGTGAGGTGTTAGAAAATTAATTTATGCTTAAAAGATTTCTCGTTGCAATAAAGTTAAAGTGAGTTGAGCATTGTAAGTTGGCATTAATTATACATTGAACACATCGCGGGATGTTGCAAAAGATATCACCTTTTTATACAACACAACCATTCAACCGCCAAAGTACCTATTCCTTTATAAACTCTCACACTTGTTGCAATAACAATTTTGGTATTTATAAGTTTATATTTGTAGCTGCTTATTATAATCCATTTTAACTAAGATAGTACTGACCCGGGTTTGGATTCTCCTTATGACAGCGAAATGACTTGCACTGCCTTTTTGACGTGGCTTTTGCACTCATCTAAATAATATTCACCGCGACGTCTTCTAATCAAAAGTCATTGCATTGTCAAAATATTATTTGACAGTAGTTTAACCAATCAACGTTCCATACGACAATGCGAAGTATCAGTGCAATTTTACTTACTGCGTTTTCGTCGTCATAAATATTTTTATTAAATAGTGAAAATGTCACGTTAAAAAGCAGTGCAAGATCGTTGCTACGTCATTTCGCTGTCATGTATTAAGAGATTTGGGACTGCGTGTTAAGCAAGAGGAGTTCGAGAAGTTTTAAAAACCATTTTACGTTTGCCTAAGTCATCAACCGACCGAAAGGTGTGCCCTGTTCAATTTTCAATAGCGTATTACGTACTAGTACTCGAATCTTTACTATCTATAACAATATTAGCATTATACACGTATGAAAGTTACGCAACATCGGATTAGATAAATAAGCGCCGACGCGTCCGGTCATTCAACTATTCGTCTTGTTTGAATAGAATCTGTCTCAGTGGTCGCCTCATTGGATAACAGTGTCGCAGAATCGATTCGTAACGTGCGCAGGCGCAGGGTCAATGTCGATACGCCTCCGAATGCGGACTGTAGGCGGAAAACACTAATAAACACTTTACAATATTGTAAGTAATTAATTTACCTAAATAATAATGTAATTGGTCTGTGTTTGATGACACGTAAAGCGCATATGGTAACACCAGTCCGACACCTTAAAGTCCTAGTTTCAATTCTCGGTCAGAGCAATTTGTTTCAATCTTTGTAATATTTAAATATTAGATTGGATATTACTAATATTTGTAAATAAAAAATGCGTCTGCTAGTTGCAGTTATCTAACTGTAGTAGCATAATGGTCTCCAGCTTAACATCGAGAGAGGTTCTGTAATATAAGGAGCCTCAATGTGTTCTTGTTTGCACAGTAATGGAAACATTAGTTAATGATTTTATCAGATTCGTACAAGTTGTCAATACGAGTATATTTATTCAAAGCGACGATGTACAAACTAATTGATTTGGATGTTGTCCTACAAAATGGCGTAGAAGTGGAAGAGGATCGTGCTGTTAAAATCGATAACTCTATCTTAACGTTAAACGCTGATCGCACGTCATATTAAACCATTATCTGGGATATTATCTATGAGGAGAGACGGTACACGTGAACCGCCCACGACCTCGACATTAGGAGTTTGCATCCGACACGCGTACTTGCACGACTACGTGTGGCAAGGTGACGTTTAGAAAAGTTACCAACTGGCAGCCAAACGTTTTTTAAAGGGTAACGCTTCGGAATGATTTTTGTGGCATGTGACAGATGTTTTTGTGTTACTTACTTTTTTGCTTTTTAAAAGTGGCTCGACATTATGACAGGGTTCCACCTGATGTTAAGCAAGGAATGCAGTCCATGAATAAAGGTGACTACTACTATAGGCTATGCTGGCCCATTTGCTATTATCAGTTACAACTTTCTAGCTAATCCCAAAAGACAACTGACTGACTTCACAATCTGTACACTTGAAAGACTAGGCAAATGACCACCGACCGTCAGTCTACCACCCTAAATATATTTAAAATGTTCTACTACTACTTAATTCTACAAGTTGTTAGTTGTGAAGAATACTTTATTCATATTGACATTGCTTTAATTTAGTAGCGAATAAACAGTTTTTATGTCTTGAACAAATATTAGCAAGTCGATGATACATTGCTTAACAAAAAAGTGTAATACCAGGCAGCTGGCGCAAAAAACTCATTTGGCTGTGATGCGAGACAGCCTTTTGCCGACCGCAACTAATCAGGTTTCCAATGACCACATAGGCTCCATAATATCATCATGTTTCTGACAGTTCATGTTATTTGTATCGGTTATATAAATCGTTTATGGCTCCGCCGTTATTTTACCCCAATGTCTACGCAAATCAAAGTGAAAAGTGGCTCAGCACGCCAATGCAATTGGGCCTGGACTAGGGCAACCATGTTACAATCATTATTTACTAGCCGTTGCCTTAGGTCTATTGAAAATAATTACAATATGAAATAAACACAATAGGATTTCCTGTTGCCTAGTGCCCAGAATAGTAGAGCTTGTATGTAAGGAAAGCGAGGGATCGTGGCAAGTACTGCTCCATTGTCTCTGCCTATCTCTGTGAAAAAACGCGTGACAATTTGATTGATATTGTTGGGCACATTGAAAGGATAAATGAACGGAGGTTGACGAAAGAGAGTTATTATTTAGAAGTAAGTGGTAACACATGGATCAGACAGAAAATTGATCCTTAATTAAATCGGGGCTATAAGAGACTTCTATGTAAAGAAAGCGAGAGTTGTGTCAGGATCGTGGAAAGTAGCGTTTTGCGTGGCAATTTGATGATGATGATACGGGTAATTTTATATCAGTATGCTAAAATTTAAATGAATAATTTGTTATTATAATATAAATAGTTTCTGAATAATAATGATTTAGGAATACAAATCGCTGTATAAGATTAAACAGATAAGGTTGTCGGATCGGAATATCCTAATAGTAGTGTACGATTCATGGTAGTCCTACCTTTGACTCCAGGTCGGCGGATTGGTAGCCCGAGGCTGTCTACAATGAACGCGAGGCCAATCGTAAAGGGAATGCCAGTGTGGCCGCGAGGGTTCCCAGGCAATGACGCCGTTCCCACAAATTTCCTACTATAACTACACCAAGTGCTTTGTAACAAAAGTATTCAATGGCAAAATGATGACTAGGAAAGTTAAACGCAGTGGAAAACCTCCAATTTTCTTTCTTGTAAATGTTTCAAGGAAATCTGCTTTTTATGTTAATAATGTAGTACAAGATAATGATAATTGATATCGTATAAATTGTTTAGGTTAGGTTTTGGTTTGATTATTATTCCTTTTAATAATAAAATTGACGTAAATATTTAGTTAGTAAACTTGCCTAGATTTGCACAGGAACTATCTATAACTCATTTTTACCGAGTCACAATAAAAAAATTGTTTAACAATAATACAGTCCAAGACGCCAGTCCAGTCTCGATATATTTTTATTATAATTGTTCATCTTATAAAATATTTTTTTTCTTTTTGTTAATACTTGTAATTCCAATAACTTAAATAGTTATAATAAAACATTTTCTTAGCTTTAATAACGCAATATCGTTAACAAAAGAAATACAATTAGATAAGTTGCATGTGATCGTTTTCAAATACTTTTGTTGCAAAAAGAATACTTTAAATAATTAAATAAATAAATTATAAACTAGAAACATCGTTATCAATCTCAATTTAACTAAGTCTCAGTAAGCATTATCACGACACGCACTTTTCGACATTCAAATCTGTGACATTTAGTTGTGCTATCTAATTTCGTCAGGTTAACGTGTTGCTCGTTGTCTGCTCGTACCACCACAATGGGTGACACGTGTTACTCAATGTACTATTATTTATTTAACCGAGCAGCTTAGAGAACGGTACTATTTGCATATAATGCTCGAGCGGCGCGACCACGAAGTTAGATCTGGAGCAGCGATTGAGGTGTTCGTCGTGAGACACCGTGGATCATACCAAACGACCATTCCAATATGGAATAGCTGATAGAATTTGACTTTATTATGTAGTGAATTTGATTGTAAATAAGTCTGTTTTAACAACATATTGGAGATTGTAATGTATACTAAATATTCCAAGGGCTTCTGGTGATTCATACAATGATCCATTTGAAAACAAATATCTTGGTGGTTCTGTCGGTGTTCACCGTTTAACACTTTGACCCGACCTCAAGCGTGCGCAGTTTTACAATCTCATTGATTCAAGATGAGATTAAGCGGTCCGTGAATGTTTCCATTTCGGTTTAGCTCAGTCTTACTTCATGTTTGAACTCGCACCCGGATGTCATGCAATCAGTAATCTGATGGCTTACTGATTTTGATGTTACTCTTGTAATTTATTCTTAAACGTTTGTTTTATTTTTAATAACGAATGTACGTAAATGTTATAATAATCCGCTAGCTCAAGTGTCGAAAATATTTCACACAGTGTCACAGCGCGTGTTTCCCCGCACATCAGTATTCTAAGAGCATGTAGTGAAACAAATGTTATTAAGCAAAACGTAACTAATATCAGATTTGAATGAGTAATAAATCTAATACGACCTTGGCAGACGAACGTTGAACTTATAATGTATATCACGATGAGGCGATACCCAAAAGACTAACAAAAAGAAACCATTTGGAAAGTGAAGTCGCAGAGATGCGGCTCGTTACGTGGTACGTTCGTTTTGTTCGGAGAGCGCCTCGGGCCAATCATGTCCCGGGATAATAAAGGGTTGCTTGCATTCAGAGAGGTACGGACTGGAGGTAGATTTATAGTCGCGCCTTCTCAAGAGCGCCGCCGTCGAAACCGCCTCGGCCGACACATGCGCGCACGCATTTGACATGCTCCTTTTACAGATATTCCTGATTAGACTCCAATCGATTTGTGTCGATGTGGCTTTTTAGCTAAGCAGATTTATAACATTTTGAACGTTGCTTTTCGAACGTTACATCTGGATATTCTTTCGAGACGGCGATTACACCTTCAATTTCGTTTTAAGTGCTTAAAACGAATAAAAGATCAATAATAAATTCATCGTTCCGTGTGCGACATGACAGGGTACGCCCATAGCTATATTTATGCTGATCGAAGTCCCGATATTATATTGTTGGACCACCTTCTCTTATTGTTTTCTGGTCGCCTGGTAATTGTATCGAAAGTTGATTATACCAGATATCTATCTACCTTTAATATTAAAAATAAAGCTTGATGATATGTAGGCGGCTGTGCGAGAAAAGTTGTAACAGATTTGTAAATTAATTCAATTGAATACTTATGGCTACTATCATCTTTTATAGTCTTTAAAATAACAAATTAAAAAAGGTTTATAGCTTATTTAAGAGTACTTGTAAGCACTTTTAAAATATAAAAGGTTGAAAGTTCATTCATGAATACCAAAAATTCTTTAAACCCACTATCGATAGATAATAATTGCGGATAGAGTCGAGGAATTAAATTGTGCCTGATAAATGTAATTTAAAAGTAGGTGTGACCAGGATTGAGAAGGGTATGTTACTTTGACTTTGGCACATTGAAAGGATGTATGAAAGAAGATTAACGAAAGACATTTAATAATCACTTTGGTAAGTGAATGGATAAAATGGGGACAAATTTGAGACATTCTTTAAAAATTCAAGTGCCTAATATAGCTTTTTGCGGATGGGAGGGAATCTAGGATCGTGCAGTGTAGCTTTCTTGTCTCTGCCTATTTTTGTTGAAATTGAGGCGAGACTATTTGATTGATTGATTAAAATCCCATTCTCACAGACAGAAGTCCATACATTACTGTACACAACTTTTGACACTAGAAAAATAAACATAGCTAAATAATGTATTATGATAAGTCCAAACGTGTAGGTAGTTGGTTTATCGTTAATATTCATAGATTATATACATTTAGACGTCTCAACTGTTTCAATAGAAACAGAGATTTCTCACTTGTTCCATGAATTTTTGGTGATTTATTTTCCATGCTTATATATACTTTTGTAGCGTCTAGTGCCATGTAATCTGTTGTTTATAGTTAACAGAATAAAGCACTCATATTAACGTTCACCAAGTGATAAAGTGTAACAAGCGATCTTATCTAACGGTGCAATGTTCAGCAACTCTCTCTTAAATTAAACTCTGATTAACTGACGTTTATCTGTTGATTAGACTCGACGATTATCAACTATATTGGGTATATATTTGTCTAGTTTAGTTAATATAAAGACGAGTAAGACGTCTTTATTATTTTTTAATATACATTTCTACACTAAGCTACTAATGTACTTGTATCATAGAAACAGGACCACCAAAGTACATATATCAAAGATACATTGGTACCGATGCTCTCAGCTCGCGTAACCAGTGTACTGCCACTACACCACGGTCGCCTTTATTTAGTTTCCAATAAAAAACAATCTAAATTACTACTAAGAGTGATAGGTTGGTGGTCATTCACCCAGACTACCGAGCTGGGTTTGTACCACTACTTACAGATGTGAAGGTCATGAAGTGACTCAGTAGCATGATCAACTTGAAACTAGGTCAGAATAGTGGATGCAATTTCCACGATAAAGATAAATTTGTTAAAATGGGCCATAAGTAAATTCATCAGAACATTATACATATAATTTAACGCGTAGAAGTATTAGAAGTCCATTAAGCTTTAAACTATTTATTATAATAGTAAATTGAAGATTAAAATGAACAAATTAACCTAACAATAATTTTAAATTGTAAACGATTGCTTTTATAAAATTGTAAGGGGGGTTTTTGTAGTACACGTGTGCGTTTTGTAACTCGATCCCCACAACTCTTAGCAGATAATAATTTCGTATTGTCGTGCCCATGCGTACATCCCGGTGAGGACAATGGTACAGGCGGACCCTCCCATGGAAGGTGTGTTCCCGGTTCAACTCTGAATATTCAAAACAATAATTTTACCTTATAATAAAGTAAAAGAAATAATGTGGGTTATGCCTGTAATGCCGTATTGTTATTGTAGACGCTTAATCGAAAAAAATACAACTTTATATATTAGATTAGATACTAATTGATCTGTATTTTAATGTAACTAACATTTTGATTATTAACATGGATTCAAAATTATCAATCAATAAAATTGTCAAGCCTTTTCCCACAGACAATTTTGCATAAAAGTTGCAACGAATGTTAATAAGTTCTTTATTTATTTAAGAGGGTAAACAAGAGAAACTGTATAAACTGTAAAATAATAAAAAAACAGACTAAATATAAGCCGAATCAGGAAAGGTCAGATGGACAAATTGGCATTAAGAAAATATTAATCCATTTGTAAAATTTCATGTTTCATTTTCATGTTTCTAGAGAGTGTACATTATTAGAGATTGTGTCATAGTTAGGGTCATGCAAAATCTTTCTTCAAGTGTTAATTTTTTTATGTGAAACGGATGAATTATGTGGTAAAATTGGTATAAATTTAAGGACCCTATGTACTTGTAAGCCTACCTTTATTTAGATAGAAGATTATCTTTTACTTTTACTACCGCGTCGTAAACTTTTAATGTTTGGACGCACATATATGAAAAAGTCCTTTTAAAATTTAAAAGCCTTTTTGTGTGATGTTTTATCCTTTATTATTACTCTTTTTTTAACACTAACAATGTGTTGGTCGCTAAACTTGTTCACGACTTTTACTATATCTATATCTCACCATGTTTTTTTATTGTGACTCGACATATGACAGCACTCTGCTTAATGTTAAGCTGGAGTGTGGTCCAAGAATAGATGTCACTGCTACTACAATTCAATAACTGTAAGTAGCAATCAAATCACATATGCTGGCCTAGTTGGAACCGGAAACTTACAAACTAGTCCCGAAACGCGACCAAATTACTTCACGGTCTGTATACTTGTAAGTGGTGGTACTACCCTGGGTCGGCAGACTGGGTAGATGTTTAAAGCAACTTAAGGATATTAACCAAACTCTCACTCCTCCTCTATTTCCTTTTTCCATTCTTTCTTCTATTCATTAAATCTACAACTTCAATACTGTTACTTCAGTATCAATGCCTTACGAGTAGTTTTGCCTAGGCCTTCACCTTCACTCCTGAGGCCTTCTTTATTTCTATTATCTGCAATTTTTAGCAATTTTAGTCTTCTAGAGTCTTTTAATCTTTTACTTACATAAATAGTCATGCCTCTATACACACGTGGATTGGCAGATATCACAGAGCATATTCTACTATACTAATACATCTCTCTTCCTTAACATCTACAATAATCTAGTATACTAAATAACTAATATTTTTATTTGCACTGTTTTATCTATTTATTTACACAAATACATCAAGGCCGGCCCAGGAGGGTGTCGAAGCATCCTTAAGAATGCCCATAACTGTAAAGCTTGTATGAGGAGAATTGTTGATGTGAAGGAAGCGAGGGAGTTGTGTCAGGATCGTGGCAAGTGGCGCACCGTTGTCTCTGCCTATCCCCGTGGGAACGAGGCGTAACGATTTGATTAATTGATTGAAATACATCAAATAGTGTAATGTCAAATGTATTCTAGCCGAAATAGTAACGACGACTTAGGTAACCGTCGATTTTTTTCTGTCGTCGGTGCTTTTGATTCACTCCTTGTTTATCATCAGACAAGGCGTCAACAACTACATCAAAAAATGAGAACGTAAAAATTTTGATTGCTATTGTTTTCCTTGTAACGCAGCATTGCACGTGAATTCTTTGTTTTCCATTAACTAGGTGTTAGAGACAACTATGTAACAATCCCACGGGCCGTGTGCCAACCACTGCCTTTACCTATTGTGAGCACAATGAACCTCTTAACGTATGAGAAATAAAAATAACCCGAAATGTTACCACAATAATGATACGTCATCTTTTAGTAACATCTCACGGAAATTTCTGGAAGTTCCGCTTTGCTTTTACTAGGTACTCCGTTTGTGATGTTAAGGCTTTCTTTTATTTTTTTTATTGTGTTATACTATTTAATTTTTTTTTTTAATTTTACATTTCTATACTAAGCTACTAAAGTGCTTGTACCATAGAAACAGGACAACCAAAGTACATATATCAAAGATACATTGATACCAGTGAGTGGTTTCGAACCCGTGTCACTCGGCTTACGTAGCCATTGCGCTGCCACTACACCACGGTCGCCTTAAAGTGATTTTGTTGAGTTATATCGTTACCACTGTTTAAAAAGCAAATGATATAAAACTGTTCTGAGGGTTCAAGAGTGGCAGGAGTTAACGTTTTGCCGATCGTGGTTGTACCACCACTTTCAAGACCGTGATGTGATTAAGTCGCGTTTCGGAGTCAGCGGGATTTGTTGGTTTCAACTAGGCAGGTATAGAGAATACACAATACATTTATCTGCCCATGTTTAAGTATAAATAAATATAAATATTTATTATCACGCCCTAATGCCCGCAGGGATTCAGAACTGCTTACCACGATTCTGACACAACAATCGCGCTCCCTTTATACCCACAATTCTGTTCATACTCTTCAGACTCTATAGTTATATCCTTGCTTTTTTAAAATTTCCTATTAAGGAACATTTTTTTGGGGCGTTGCCGTTTTATTTAGTGCAAAGAGTAGTAAGTAATACAGACACAAAAACTTAATAAAAACTTTTCTCTATTACAAATTGTAATTGTCTATGGTTTCGTTCCATTTAATCCATGTCATCGCTTCTATAGCGAATATTCATGTTGTAACTTTTGTGTTGGGGGGCATAGAATATAACATTTAATAGGGCCCAATGTCAATCCGTTCACCTTGCTGTTTATGAATTGAATCCTAACATACATTCTAATATGAACCTTATGTGACAATTTATAGAGGCGATATTTTAATGTTGAGAGTGCGTATGTGTACAGACAAAGCGTTGACAGACTGCTGCGTTCAATAGTTTGATCTGTTTTGTTGCGGATGTCGAGTATTTGTCATAGATCAGGGACAACCGATATTTATTTAGATGATATATTTATAGTTGTAGAACACCGTCCAGTCTGCCGACCTGTACAACCGTGAAGTGACTTAATCGCGTTTCGGGATCATCTTTTTGATTGCTGGTTCTAACTAGGCCAGTATAGTGGATGTGACTGCTACTTGCGCTAGCTTAACATTAGGCCATAGTATGTCAAGTCCCAATTAAAAAGAAGGTTTATGAAAAGAAAAATTGTTGAAAAATAGTTACTTTTAGTCTGTTATCTATAAAAATTAATACTCTTTGACAGGTTACACGCACACATAGACACTTGTATTGTACGCATTGACGCACACTAATGCAGTCGTGGGAACAATTTCGATAGACGCGTGCGGGGATTGTGTCATGCTTATAAGTACATTTAAAAATATCATCACGGCAGTTTTATATTGTCACCCCGCCTGATGTTAAACTGGAGTGTGATCTATGCATGAAGGTGACTGCTACTACAGTTAAATAACATAGCATTTACATCCACTATGCCTGCCTAGTTATAACAACTTACTAACTAATCATGAAACGCGACTAAGTCACTTCACGGTCTGTATACGTATACCTATTTTTGTTTGCTATGGTGCATTAGTCTAGTTTTAAAAAAATCTTTATTGTGGCTCAATATATGACAGCACCCGCATAAAGCTGAAGTTTGGTCCACGGTTAGAGCGAACTGCAATTACATAACTGCACGTAGCAGTCAAATCCACTATGCCGGCTTAGTTGAAATCTCCCTTTCAAGCTGACACCGAAACGCGACTAAGCCACTTTACGGTCTATCGGCAGACTGTCCAAATGACCACCAACTGGCAGATAGACCATATTCTAAAAAAAATCGTCCTAATTTTTTTTAAGGCTATAGCTAGTTACAGTGTTAAGTACTGTACCGATAACTACCTTACTAGAAATATTTCCTATAGATTTAAGGCGACCGTTGTGTAGTGGCAGTGCAATGGTTACGCAAACCGAAAGCATGGGTTCGAAATCACACGCCGGTACCAAATGTATCTTCGATATATGTACATTAGTTGTACTGATTCTATTATAGAAGCACTTTAGTAGCTTAGTATAGAAATGTAAAAAATGAATCCAATGATGTAATAAAAATATTAAAATTAATATAAATGATAATTCAAATTTGAACTATCCACTATTAACCCATGAAAGCATGCAATAACTTAACTTTAATGCGTCGTGACAACTAACCGATTATAGATAAAAGGTGACGGTGCTAGTTTTTAAAATATGTTTTTTTTAATTTATCTGCGATCGGTGCACGTGAATTGGCTGATTTGAGTGATAAAAAAATTGTTATTGTTAATTTTGTTTGAATAGTAAAGTATACTGGTACATTTATATTCATGACTTTTTATTTTTTGAATCGGCGCGGCGATAAGGCGACCGCGGTATAGTGGCAGTGCAATAGTTATGCAAACCGTGAGCACGGGTTCAAAACCACTTGCCGGTACCAATGTATCTTTGATATATGTACTATGGTTGTCCTGTTTCTATGATAAGCACTTTAGTAGCATAGTATAGAAACATAAATAAATAAATAAAAATATTAATAAATACTACAGAGTTGCATATAGTCAGGGTATGTAAGAGAATTGTGAACGTGAATAAACGTTTTTAGAATGAGTCGCGACATCTGACCTCGAATTACCTGACTGACGGTCAGCAGCGGGAGGTCCAAGAGTGCCGACGATAGAAAAAATTCGTTTCAATTTACCGTTGTATCAGTCGTTGCCGCTTTGCCGGCCAAAGAAAGCTAGAGTTGTGAGTCGGATCAGATAAAAAACTGCCGATTTCAATTAGGCCGGCATAGTGGATGTGACTGTTATCAACTGCGCTATTTTACTGTATTAGAAGTCGGGGTGCTGTCATATAGTGGCTCCACTATATGACAGCACCCCGTAGTATAAAACTACAATTACAAACAATGTTAATAAAAAATAAACACAAAAAGTGCTTAAATAAATCTTAAAGCAAATTAGTTCAGCTGTCTAGGTTTAAAATAAAGCGCTGGAATTGCCTATCTAGTATCCGATTATAGGTTTTTTATTCACGATTGGTTAGCTCAGGTATTCGCGTTCAATTCCGCCCGTGGAGATAGATCGCTTATTGTAACCCTATGTCCTAGGGCGATGCGCAGGCGCATGCCTCGGTGTAATTGTAATGTTAGGCTGTATTTATTTGTGTATACTAAATTTGAATAATGCACCAATAGATATTTATTAGATTTAGCTATTTTGAATTGGAAATAAGAAGCTTGATATGTTATTTAGAGACAAGGTGGAATGACAGGCGTTTAGGTTTAGCGATTGGTTTGTTGCGCGTAAAGTCCCGGGTTCTATTCCCCGTCGGAGCAATTATTTGTTTCATAGCTTTATTTGTAATATTTAATAATTATATTGCTAATATTTGTTAATACAAAAAAAATAGATGGATATTTGCTTCGGGTCTGGTTATCAAAGAGTGGTAGGCAGTGGTATCCAGTCTGCCGATCCGGGGTAGTACCACCACCATTTACAAGTATACAGACCGTGAAGTGATTTGGTCACGTTTCGGGATCAGCTTGTAAGTTGCCAGTTCCAACTAGGCCGGCATAGTGGATGTGATTTGTATAGTAGTGGTACTACCCCGGATCGGCAGACTACGTACCACTGCCTACTACTCTTATTTGCCTACCGTCTCTGCCTATTCCTAAATTAACTCTAGGCGTATTGATTAATTAATTATTTGCATAAAAATTAAACTACTAGTTACAGAGCCGTATTTTGTTAAAAAAAAGTAATAAATGGATTAATATATCTATCTTTATCTTTATATTCTTTATACTATACTAAGCTAAAATTACTTGTACCATAGAAACATGACCACTAAAGTACATTATCAAAGATACATTGGTACCACGGTAAATGGTTTGAAAACGGGGGTTCTCAGTTTGCGTGTGCATTGGCCCTACCACGGTCTCCTTATATCTACTTATATTATGGTTAGGTGGTCTAGTTTTAGGGTAGGGCTGAGGTCGTGATCCCCTCTCGCTACTGAACGCCACGCCTCTCTAAATACAACCTCCTTGTAAAGACCCCGGTCACTAGAACGCCCATTCCACTTCATAATGTTAGGAAATATGTTTTGGCGACTGGATAATAATCTAGAGAACATTCTCTAGATTATCCTAGTGGCGCTCCATTATTATAGTCTGATTGATTGATTGATTATAAGGAAAACAAACACAATCTTACTTTTACTACCTTTTTTTTTATTCTGATGCTATTTCTGACTCGAACTCCTTGTTGGTAAACAATGTAAGGTCCAAGAGCTCGGACGACGAATAAATCTATAGTTGGGGAACGAGCTAAATGAATTCGGGGGCTGAGGGGGCGTAAAACGACCACCACCCGTATCTTAGTGGCCGCTTTTAGTGACGCTCATAGCTCGGCGATGTCATTTAATATCGATAAAAACGTGTCCATATTTTCTTTGTTTAATTATTGAAAAATTAGTGAGTTAATTGAATAAAAGAGAGTCGTCATCCGTATTCAGGCTAGAACCATTATTAGAAACGTGATTAAAATGTGTGAAAAAGAAAAAAAACATGCAGTCACTATTCTTAAAATTAAATTAATATATATTTCATTAAAAATTGTTGCTGTTTATACTTAAATTTAATACACATTTATAATTTTAATAACTAAATCTATTTGCATTTTAAGGAAATTTGCAGTTATTGTTATCGACATTTTGCATGTTAATCACTATTCATAATAGACACGTGACCATGACGTCACAACTGCATTCCTCGCGCGTTCCTTTAACTCGTTCCCCTACTATACTTAAGTTTAAGTTTATGTTGTCTCATTTGCCATTAGTATGCCGGCCAAAGTCTTCACTTGGAGGATCCAAGGTTATAAGATGAGAATGCGTGGGCTGGTAAAGCGTTATATACGTCGATTATTCTAAAAAGGAACACCGCGACGAACTGCAATTGCAATTATAAAAATATAATCAAATATTATTTTGACTGGCCAGTGTATAAACCGAGGAGTAAATCAGTCGCGTTATAGGAGCAGCTAGTTATCTAATCACGTATCTCGTGTCAATATAAAAAAATCGTTTGTCGGCATTAAACAAAGGGATAGTATAAACAAAAGAATTTTATCTGGACAAAGCCTAACATTACCCGTAGAGCCTTCTGGATTTAAAGTCACTTACACACTACGGACGCGCAACTTGCTTTTGCACTAGCTGCTATCTTGAACATGTCCAGTATCTATGAGATTTAGTACAGTCCTCTGTCGCTGGGCTACTCGATAACATTGCAGTCAGCAGATAGCCTCAACTAATGGCAATTTTGATATATTTATATAGTAAACTTGCGTTCAAAAGGTACAGTTATAGCATAGGTGTTAAGGTGCAAATTCGTTTGTGAACATTATATTTATTCAGGAATAAAATATCGTTTCTTGTTATTTGCAAACGTGTTTTAATAATTTAAGCAATATAATAAATGTTTGTACGTTTGTGAAAATAATATAATAATTTATATAAATCTGATTATTGACGAAATATATTAATAAATCAAATGTAAGTGGAGAGATAAGACAGGGACGACAGAAACTGTTCTTCGATAAATTCAGAGACATTTAGAGTAGGATTGCAGAAAGCTAGATTGCCTAATGCCCATAACAGTAGAGCTTGTATAAAGAGAATTGTGGATGCAAGGGAAGCGAGAGTATGTATATTTTTCATTTTATTTTTATTAATTTATTATTTCATTTAGTAATTTTATATACATTTCTATACTAAGCTACTAAAGTGCTTGTATCATAGAAACAGGACAACCAAAGTATTATACATATATCAAAGATACATTGGTATCGGCAAGTGGTTTTGAACCCATGCTCTCGATTTGCGTAACCATTGCACTGCCACTACTATACTGCACTATAGTACGAAGTATCCGCCTTTGGACTATAGTGCATTAACATTATAAATAATACTAAATATATAAATAATTTATTACGGTTATGTTTGAAATATATAGATTCAGACTGGTAATATCTAAATAGTGTTTATAGTAAGAGAAAATGCCCAGTAGCTACGAGCGGGCTAAGAGCATCGTTCATCTCGTTCCAATGAAGTATAGCCGCCATAATAAAGTACAGTAACTCAACTGCAGAATACATTGCGTCTGAAGTTTGCAATAACTTTAAATATTATTTATTTTGTTTTAAAATATGCCCGAGTGAATTGTTATAGGAAATCGTAGCTGGCGTTTTGTGTATTTTTGTGGTTCTTCTTTCACGTTTTTATAGTTATTTTGAATTATAATATTTAATATAAATTATAATAATTGTTACTAAATTCTCAAAGGTATAGTCAGAGACAACTGTCACTTATATTAACTTTGCCAAAATTAACTTTGTGCCGTTCGCTATGTAGATATAGATTTTGAATATTTAATCATTTAGTTTGCAATTCCCAAGTCATAGCATTTATTTGTAAGATGCTATGACTCGGGAACTCTGGAATAAAGAAATGACCCACCGAACCTTTTAGTTCGACTGCCGATTCACCCGAGCTACTGCCCGACCGCGTAACTCAATGACAATGAGAATGAGCTTCGTTTTGACAGTTGAACTCGATTAATGAGCTTCAAATTTAAAATTGCGATCGCGCCACAAACTAAGAATCGATGTTTATTTTTATTAACAGTTCACTCATTGAAACTCATTGTCCGAATGTATAAAAGTTGTTTTTGACACTAACAGCGACCGCGTAACTTTTTGACAAATAGGAATGAATTTCATTTTGATTCCCATTGAAGTTGCGCGGTCGGCCCCCTGTGCGGTTATTACGGGTGTGAAAAGACTAGGTAGTATTATTGTTAACAAGTAAAAATCAATTAGACTGTACAGTTAACAGCTCTATATAGGCTCGTATAACTGGACTAACTCCATGTAGGTGCCATAACACAGCCGGGACAGGAACTCGTCTTAACTCAGATGAGATGTTGAAGGTAAAAAGTTGTTTTTAAACCGTATATGTCGTTAAACTTGCAGTCCTTCGCCGGTGTCAATTAGGTAAAACTAAATGAACAAGTTGTGTAAAAAGTGTGTGAGAAAGTAGGTTCATGGTTGATAAATTAGAACTTGTACGCTTTTCAATTTGTAGAAGTTGTGGTCCTATTATTATTATATTTGACGACACAGTTTGTTACGCGCAAAGTCCCGGGTTCAATTGCCGGTCAAAGAAAATATTTGTTTTTTTTTACAAGCTTTTATTTGTATTTTTGAATAATTATATAATATTTGTTAATAAAAAAAGAGGCGGACATTTGCCTGGTTATTGAAAGAGTGGTAGGCAGTGGTGCACAGTCTGCCGACTATTTATAACTTATATCAAAGATACATTAGTACCAAACTTATAAAAGTTTGACCTATATTGAGAAGAGAAAAAAAGATGAGTTGGAAGAAAATAACGTAATAAAAAATAAGAGGAGATCCAAGAGTGACGACGACGACTAAAACATCCGAGTTAGTTCGCGGCTGCCTCAGTCGCCGTCACTATGCCGGCCAAAGGTGCTTCTTCACGCATCGCTTGAAGGATCTAAGGTTATAGGAGGGAGAAAACACGTGGGCTGGCAAAGCATTCCACTTGTCGATTGTTCTACAAAGAAAAGACGCACCGAACTTTTTAGTTCGACTGCCGATTCGGTCGACAAAATGCGGTGCTTTCCCCGACCAGTGCGGGAATAAAATAAAATAAAATATATCATATTTAATGTAGCGCTGTTTTCCGGACAGGACGACATCTGCCGGGTCTGCTAGTATTGAATAAAATAAAATATCTTTATGTTCCTTAATAATCAATTAAGTAAACTTTAATGCTGCCTTCGAAGGCTCCCATTAATTAACATAGGCAATAATTTTCAGCGTAGTTTCTCGCAGAGGATTTACAACGCTCATGAGACATTTTGTCCTGCGCACACGCAACCTGTCACTTAACTCCAGCAATCAGATAAGTGAGGACAACGTTGGACTCAGGCACAATTAAACCCTACATAGTTTGTGAAGTTTAAGAACAAATTTTAGCTGCCGACTCCGAATATAGACGTGGCTTTTTCTATTAAACAAATTTTATTATTTGTTTGCCGACCAAATTGGAGAAATCCTCAAGAAAGCTAGGTTACCTAGTGCCCATAACCGTAGATAGCGCTTGTTTGAAGAGATTTGTAAATGTGAAGAAAGCGAGGGAGTTGTGTAGGGATTGTGTGGCAAGTGGCGCTCTATTGTCTCTGCCTATGATTAATTGATTATTTGCTGTAAATAGTTGCTAACAATTGTAAATAATAGATCGCCTGATAAGCTGAAGTGCAGTCAATAAATACATTTAAATAACTGCAAGTAGAAGAAGAATCTACTACTGTACTGAAAAAAAAAATATAACCAACGATAATCTTAGACATAACCAGAATTAAAATCTTAACCAGTAGACCACAGTGTTTTTTTTTATATTGTGACACGACATCTGACCTCGTCCCGCCTGATGATAAGCAAGAGGAGGTCCAAGAGTGACGACGACTGAGAAAACCTAGTTTGTTCTCAGCTGCCTCAGTGACATGCCGGCCAAAGGTGCTTCTTCACGCATCGCTTGAAGGATCTAAGGTCATAGGATGGAGAGAAAACATAGGCAGGCAAAGCATCACTTGTCGATTGATCTACAAATAAAAGACGCACCGAACTTTTTAGTTCGACTGCCGATTCGGGCGATAAAATGCGGATGCTTTCCCCGACCTGTGCGGGCGGTATTACGTGAGTGATAAGACGAGGTAGGAACAAGGTTAAAGAGCTCCTCGGAACATTCCCCGTGGTATATGCAACAAAAAAAGACTGAAAAAACATTTTTCTTATCATTGTCTCATAAAATTTCGAGATGTTTGTCTTTGAAATTCGTGTTACATGAAAAACAATAATTAGAGCCGCGATATTATCAATAACTTACATCGAGCAGTAATGAAGATTTAGGTCTTAGAAAAGTGGTAAATAATCGATAGGGCGAACAAAGGGCTCGTATTTTAGCGACGGCTTATAATTTTTAGAGATAATCTGCGACCCTACTATGAGTCTATATCGTATATGACGTCACTATAGTAAACATGTTTAGTGGCAGAATACACTTTATGTAGTCAACTTAGAGTAGAGATTGATATAGCATACGTGTTTTTCGTATGATTTGATTTAAAATTACAACTTTTTTCAAGATTCACAAATTTATCTTTATTATTTATTCAATAATGGCTACTGGAAATATCTGAAAAATAAATCATTTCAAATTCATCCCCTAAGTAATGACGCTAATGATAAATATGTCAATGCCAACTGATTGTTTTTATTCATTATCTTCATTTAATATAAACTTTTACACCTCCATCTCCATAAAAATCAAACAGACATTCAGACAGACAAACAAAGAGAGATAAATAGGGACATAAAACGAATTATATTCTTGCTTTATATATCTTTTTTTATTATATCTTATTAATTATATCTTTGCTCTTTGCGATTATATTCTTTCTGGCTTTTCAAATGTTTCTAAAGTTCTAATTTTAATAAATAATACTATTCATGACGTTTTATCTCTTACCTTAACTTTACTCTTACGTTGGCCATATTGTATTCTTGGTAGAGTTCCATCGCTCGGACCCAGGTAGCCGTCGAGGCTGTCATCTTTTTGTACCCTATTGTTTGTTGTCGAAGCGTAATTAATGGTTGTGGCAAAATGTAGTGTTTAAACTTACTTTGTGGGTTTATTTAGTGCACTATAAAGACAGGTTAATATTAATAGTAACGCGAATGACAGTCTAATGGTACTTGCTTTGTGAAATCTTTGAAGTTTGTTACGTACTAAGTTGATTTAGTATCCCTTAAAGATTTTACTATAATGTAGATTTTTTTTAAATAATATGATTTAGAGTAATAGTTTAAAAAAATTATGATATGTTCGTCTGGCATAGTTTCGGCGACTGAGGGAGCGGTAATAGAATGGTATTATCAGTCGTTGGGGCTCTAGGACCTCCCCTTGCTTACCATCAGGCCAGTCATAGTAAGATGTTGCGTTTTAATAAAATAAAATATTTAATAAAGTAAAAAATGTTGTTTCAAACTGGGCAGGCAAAGTGAATGCGTCTACTTACTAGCAGTTACTGAACAGTAGTAGTTAAGAAACTGCTGCTGCTATGCTATGCTACATTCGCATTTCAGCTTAACACCAGGAGAGTTGCTGTAATTTTTTTCTGTGAATATAAAAGGTTGGATTAACAACCTGAATAGAATTAGTCTGCTAATAAAAACAACTATACAAACAAAACTAAACATTATACAATATAAACTGTAAGACACTGGCACCCCTTTGCACTTGACTGCGAAGGTTAAATGCGTAGGTGGAACTTGGGATGTGGAGACAGCCCACGCTTTCACGGCATACACAGACTACTGTGACGCTGGAGGGCGCGTTTGAAAGCTGGGAAAGACCGCACAACAACTCATGACTACAGAATGGAAATTAAATTCATTCCCATGTGTCAAAAAGTTACGCGGTCGCTGTTAGTGTCAAAAACAACTTTTATTCAATCGGACAATGAGTCTCAATGAACTTTAACTGTCAATGAAAATGAGCATCGATTCTTAGTGTGTTGCACGGTTGCAATTTTAGTTTTAAAGCTAATTAATGGAGTTCAAGTGTCAAAACGAAGTATTGAGTTACGCGGTCAGTCCGCTGGTCCTGGTACTGTTAAGATGATTATTTTTATTGTGAATGACAGCACCCCGCCTGATGTTAGGCTGGTCACATCAATTATGCCGGTCTAGTTGAAACAGGCAACTTACAAGCGGATCCCGAAACGCGACTGAGTCACTTCACGGTCTTGTAAGTGGTGGTACTACCCCGGATCGTCAGACTGGGTGCCTACCACTGCCTACCACTCTTTAAACTATAGATTTTTAGATAATCCTATGTAAAATCTATTTACAGGTTTTAAGTTTTTTAAGTAGTGCGCTTTGTTTTCTTTCTATTTCGATTGGCTATGTTACATACAACATTCTCTAAGCGGAATCATGCGGGGTCTATTGCCAAGTGGTCTGTATCACTACACAAGCCACCTTCTAATATCATGGAAACTTTATGGGAACCCGTTTTATATTGACATTTGCACATAATCCCGATTATTTTGTTTTTCCAAGGAACGTAACATGAAACTTAAGCTTTGTTCCACAATTTCTTGGTAATGATAAAATGCAATTTACATTTCACTTGTATTGCACTTTTATTTCTGTTATGACTCATGTACTTTTCTGAGAATAAAACTGAATGTGCATTTAAAATCTTATTAATTATAGATTTCTTGTTACTTTGCTATAATAAAAATGCTATAATTTATATTACTTAGTAGCTTATTTATTTATTGAATGGATCAAAGGCCATATCTAAAACGATTTAGCTTAATAATAATAAAAGCTAAATAAAAACAAATAAACAAAAAGTAAAGCCTATTCTTCATTTTTATACTAAGCTCCTAAACAGGCCTATATCATAGAAAATGGGCTACTAAAATACTTGTATTTATATATATTGGTACCGTCAAGTGATGTTGAAACGGAGGCTATTTGCGAGACCATTTGACTACCACTAGACCACAGTCGAGATATAAAACTTTATTATGACGCGAATTCGACTTTAAAACATACTCCGTCTTACCACAAAAATTAAACGCGCTTTAGACAGGCATTAAACATATTCTAAGTCAATTTAGTACCAAAAATGATATTTGACTGTGTACAAATATTTAAACACTGTTTTTATTTTTATTTTTTGTAAGGGTAAGACCGACTATATTCAATTGCAAACCGAATAAGAATAAGTTTATATATACATACATTGTTACTTATAATTGTTTATTCAAATCAAATAATAAGTAATATATTACAGATAACTTATCTACTGTGGGTGGCACACCGCCACTAATACCTAAAGCTGTAATAGAAAGCCTCTTTACTTACAGCTTATACTTTGTAGTAGTTTACCATCTATTATACTTAATATTGCGAATAGGTAGAAACTATTTTCTTATCTATTAGTTTCATAGGTATACCATTTTTTTCTCTAAATGAAATTCAATACATAAATAAATCTATGAGTTTTCTTATAAAGCCTTTAAGCGATGCGTCAAGAATCTTTGGACGGCATAGTGACGGCGACTAAGGCAGCCGTGAACTAACTCAGTTTTTTCAGTCGTCTTCACTCTTGGACCTCCTCTTGCTAATTATCAGGCGGGTCGAGTTCAAATGTTCTGTCACAATAAAAAAATATAAAGAAATGATAGCAAAAAATAGATTAAAAATTTATGCGTATCTGAAATATATGAAATCAATAATCTAAATACACACACCCACTCCGCTCTTCTTTTATCAAAACACAAAAAATGCATTAAAGTTATATTTTCTTATGTTCAATACAATTTTCTATACGTATATAATAGAATGCTTAGTGTGTTTGGTGAGCGCGTGTATTTCTGTTCCCCTGGTCGTGTCGCGCGACGTATCACCATTATTTATTGAAGACGTCCGGCGCGCCTTGGGCGTGCAGCCCACACGATTGTGTTCCTGACTCCTATGCACATATTATATCCTGGTACCTAACTCTAGAATATAGAAATTATTTAGTTCCTCTATCTATGAACGTCCAAGTGAGTTAGTTATATTGCATTGTATGTATTTTCGTAACGGTTTGTTCATTCTGTTGTTGTTAAATGTTTTCTGTAACTACTCACGTCTTAACTTTGAAGGTGTTTTTGATTAGATTGAAGTCTAAATGTAGTTTAGGAGGAGTAAAAGGATGAACGAAAGTAGATTGACGACAGGAATTTATAAATCTGATGTGTATGTTTATCTTAAACAAGCGGACCCAGGAGGGTGATATCCGATCAAGTCGAAGACATGCTCAGAAAGCTGGGTTATCTGGTGGCCATAACCGTAGAGCTTACTTGTATAAAGAGAATTGTGGATGTGGGGAAGCGAGGGAGTGGGACAGGATCGTGGCCAGTGCCGCTCTATTATCTCTGCTTGGTCTCTGTCGCCTGACAGTTTGATTTGGTCCTATTTTTTATTATCTAAAAATAACCGAATGGAAACAACTACTACCAAAGATGTCTGCCAGCAGCAGTTACATCCATGTCCTTAAAAATACCATAATAATACAGCAGTCGAACTAAAAAGTTCAGTGCCTCGTTTCTTTGCAAAACAAGCGACAAGTGGAATGCTTTAACAGTCCACGTGTTCTCTCCTTCCTAGAGCCTTGGATCCTTCAAGCGATGCGTGTAGAAGCACGCACTGCCGACATTGTGTCGGGCACTGGGACAGCCGTGAAGACGCGGTTTTGGCAGTAGTCGGCACTCTTGGATCTCTTCTTGTCAGGCAGGTCGAGGTCGAGTTCGAGACGCAATAAAAAAAAGTACTTTCAATAAATGCAGACTTTCAGATTTTAATGAAAATTCTTACTCGAACCTAACAGTAAAATCCTAGTTTAAACTATTCGTACCACATTAACGTGAACACAAAATGCATAATGGCAATAATGTCTAAATCTATTGCGGGTGTAATTTAAATTTTACAAACGCCTAACTATTATTAAAGGTTGCTAACGTAAAATACGCCACATGCTCAGCGTCACAGCAAGCACGATGTTCACATTACAATGCTACAGTTTGTATGAGTTTGTCTGCATTACAACCAAAAGATTCGACTCGTAGGACGAACCGACAATTTGGTTGCTAGATAAGCTTTTTAGGAAGGTTTTTAGTTCTAAATTGTTAATTTTACTCAAATTTAAAGAAATTAAAACCTCGATGTTGACCCCAAGACCCTGATTAGCTTGTTGGTATGGTTTTTATTGTTAAAATTGTAGACAGATTGTTGAATCTAATAACAAAGCTGATTACTAATAATTTTTAGACTATTTATTTGTCCCACTGCTACGAAAATTCCTCCCCCTCTCTTTTCATATAAGTGATTCTAAAAAAATAAAGTTGTATCCGTTGTATCATAAATCTTTTTGAGTAGTATCCGTTACACGAGTGGTCAGTTTTTTTGTTGGATTTATTTGGCCGGCATTGTGACGGCGCGGCGACTGAGTTTTTTTCCAATCGTCGGCGCTCTCTGACTTACCATCTCAGCATACGACTTTAGCGTCAGAAATAGTTGATCAAACCTTATCAAGCCATTGTTTCGCTTCAACAGTATTTTCCCCATCAAAACAATGTTAAATGAACACACTATACGAATTTTTATCCATTGTTTTTAACATAACAAAAGCTGTACACCTAAAATCATCATCACTTTCAAACTTAGTTGGAAATATACTTTTTACACGTATCGTTTGAATATTAGTACTATCCAGAAATGTGGGTCTGTTTCTATTAATGCCAATTAGGTTATGGACTTATTAAGAGACGTGTCCAAGATTTATCAGTTTTTCAGTTAAATATCATAACTTAATGATTTTTTAGTAATATTTTTAATTCGTCTTATGGGCCGAAAAAAGTAGACATCATAAACAGTTATTATGCTAGGCGTGATCTTACTAATGCACTGGATTTATGGATAAACGTAAAGTCATTTATTTGTAGTTTAAATTCATTCAAGTCGCTGGAATGCAATAGTTATGATATATCTATGCTATTGTTGCAGATCTCTTTAACTATATTATAATATGTGAGCGAACTTATCAAGTCATTCACTTTACTTTAATAAATGTCAGTCTGACAGTCCGGCAGTGGGTTTGATATTGTCAGCCCATTTGACTGTAGGTCTTCCTACACTTCTTCCTGTCTCGGTGTCCACTGTTGGACGCAATTACACCGTCTCTATTCCTTCTGAGATGTTCAAACAAACAAAACCATACTAACAACAAATATCTCTTTGTTTCAGCTGCACATCCCGATACGCCGGTGAATTTTGCCAACATTTAAATCCATGCCATAGTGAGTCTAGTCCACGATGTCAGAATGGTGGGACATGTCGCGTGAAGACAGGAGCTGGTGGTGGTCCTCCGTCGTTTGTCTGCGAGTGTCCATTAGGATACAGTGCTTCTTTGTGTGAAATAAGAATACCAGCTGCCTGTGACTCTGCGCCATGTCTCAATGGTGCTACCTGCAGGTTAACCACTTTGGAGACATATGAATGCGATTGTCCGCCTGGTTATACTGGTAAGTAATGCTTTTCTATTATTTAAGGATTATTTTTTATTGTGACTCGATGTCCGACTTTAAATTGTCTGATGGCAAGCAAGGGGAAAACGACTGAGAAAACCAGTCGCCGTCTCTATGCCGGTCAAACATTTAGCATTTATATAGATCCAAATCTTATAAAGTAGATTTTTTACATAGGATTATTTTAAACTTGTACCAACATTCGTCGTAGTTTTTTTATTATTACTTACGAGTAGGTTGTATTAGTTAAGTGCTGTCATAAGTTTATTATGAACCCGATGTTAAACTGGAGTGTGATCCATAAATGGAGGTGAGTGCTACTACAGTTAAATATCAGTTAGTCACATCCACTATGCTGGCCTTGTTGTAGGTACAATAAAACAACAATAGCATTTAGTAAAGGTCAGCTAAGCGGCTATACTTTGATATAATAAAATATGTCCACATCGAATTCATGTACCGCTTAAGAATCCTTAAATTATGCTCTGAGTAAATCTCGTAATTGCAAACGCCTTATAAGGGTTGTTTAGTAGACACTACCGCTTTAGTTTTTTGCTGGTCCCGCCATTCCTTTCTCGGCAATTATCTATACTTGTGATGGGCATTTGAAAGTGTCAAAGTACACCTGGACTCCGTGCTCGTTGAACATGACGCAACTACGTCAATTATGTTTAGATTTATATCTCGTGCACGGTTCCCTTCGATTGGCACTTGTTTGTCACCTCTAGCGGTTGTTTTGATTACTGTTTTTGCTCGTTTGACGATCGAGGCTCTAATTAAGTTTCTTTAACTTGTCACCATTCACCGTTTGTCTTCATAAATTAATTCAAAGAGTAAATAGGTGTGTTGTGTTAAATGTATAAACGATTTATAGTATTATTTGAGGTCAACGAGTACGTAACTAAATGTTTGCTAAGTGAAATAATACCAGTATTATTATTGATTGTGTAATTTTAAATGATAGTTTAATTGAGATCTAGTCTATATTTCACAGTAATACGGTCAACTGATCATTAATAAAAGTTGCGCAAAGAGTTTGCTCATAAGATTAATTAATATCGCCTTAGAAGAGCTCTTGGTCTTTTTTCTAAATCATCTGGTAATTATAAATCTTCCAAGTGGCCGAACAGTTATGACAAATTTTATCGCTTCTTGTAACAAGGCCGGAAATAGATGGGCGAAAGTATTAATTGTTTGTGTTAAACAAAAACCAGTTACTTTATCATACGTTATCTATGTTTAATTGGCGATAAATGGTTGAAATGAAACGTCCACACACTTTCTAAATTGTTGGATAATTTAATAAACATATTTATCAATCATCTGTGTAATTGATTTTTTTTAAATTCCACAGTAATTTGTGAGAATTTTTTAATAAATATCTGTTGCGAAACAATCCAGATTTACACGTTTAATAGTTTAACCTGATTAAAAGCTGCAGAAGGAAAAAGATTTAGTACAGAAGGGGTTCTTCTACTGATAAAAGTTCGTTAAAATTACTTATCGGTTCAATTCCGACTTTATTCTAGAAATCTATTTCCTCCGAGTTATTGTTTATCTCAGCGGCCTATTAAACGAAGTTACTAATTATTCCTGCAAGTGATAAATCTTCTTTAGTACCAGCAATAAAGTCACCAATTACATTGGGTATTGCAGCAATTGAAACCAAATATTTGATTTCGATTCAATCCAAAACAAAATAGAACGTGACTATTAAAATACTAAATGAAGCACACTTGGATATATTGATGTGAACTTTATACGGTAAAGTAACTTAGAGTCGCGCCTATGGCAATGTTCAGCTGCATAAAGTTAAAATACAATAAATAGTGACATATTTAAGATTAGGTTTATCAAATTAGGTTACGTTTTACGAGTAGTATCTGTAGAGATTAAAAGAATAGTATTTTTACAAATTTATTATTAAGTTTAATTAAAGAATTAAGAAAATAAGTATTTTATAGGAACTCTTAAACATTTTTCCTACACTGTTCAGTGTTCGTATAACAACCTGCATCTGCATTCTGTCAACAGAATCAACAGTTACACTTAAATTGCTTTACTAGCCCATGTGTTGTTTTCATCCTATTTACCTTTGATCCTTCGAGCGAAACGTAAAAAGGCCGTTATAGGCAACTGTATACTGAGATGGATTTTTATGTCGTTGACGTTCTTGGACCTTCCCTGGGTTACCATTAGGCATATCAATATTTTATTTATTCCTATGATGTTAAGTATCCACTACGAATTTAGCTAATTAGTTATTTGATCCCGAAACGCGACTAAGATCATTACACAACTTAGTGGTGCCCCACGTCAATGGACTGCGAAAATGACCACCACATATCTGTGTACCCGCAATATTTGTGATAATAGTTTCTGTACTATGATTTTTAGGTAAATGGAACAAAGTAACAGATAATTCCTTTCTGCATATCATTTTGACTTACATAAAAGAGTGAGATACAGATTTGAAATAGTTGTCATATTAGTCCTCGGAATAAAAAATCATATACTTAATTTTGATTTGTAACGGCCATATTGCGCAAACACAAACGATGTCCGCGGGCATAGTCGGCGCAACTACGAAATAGATCAATTTGAATAGGATCCGCTGTCGTGTTTCTAGCCAATACAAATTGGAATTATATTCTTTGCTTAGATCCCTTCGACACGAATGCGCCCGAGCCGCCGCCGGTGAAAGCTTGCTCAGAGTTCAATACTAATGCCCTAATAGCTTGTTACTAGTTTCGTGGGATTCACAAATGTATTTTTATCATTTTGTGCCTTTCCTTCAACTCTTGCGAACGAATCTTAATCAGATAAGGAAAACTTAGTTTGTAACTGTTTTTTTTTTAATTTGCTGCTGACTGACTGCTCTGATTGTAACCTTTGGTCGACAACTGAGGAAACCATACATTGAAACGACTTTTCAGTCGGTGTGAGCGCTCTTAGAACTTCCTTTGGAAATTGAGTTCAGATGTCGAGACTCAATAAAAAACTTGTGAAGTCTTTAAGCGTCCATGAAAGGTCTATGATAGGCGCCGTTGCCGGTACCAATGTATCTTTGATATATGTAGATACTTTGGTTTTTATGATACATGCACGTTTAGTAGCTAAGTATAAAAAAGTAAAAAAAGGCAGTGTAGTTACTATCCCGGCTGCAAAAAAGAACAATTATAATAATAGATATATTAAGTACATACTTTTAATATAAGTAGACAATTTTTTAATAATTTAATCGCTAAGAATTTTCTTACAGCCGTCCCCTTAGAGCTTAGCGATATTTCCATCAAAATGTTTCTATGACTACCTACGCGTAGTGATTCCCTGCTCAAGGCAAATTGTAATTGATACAAATAATAATAGTTGTTTGCAAGTAGTTGGTATTCAAAATTACATTTAATTTGTGTCGATTGGGCATTTAACTCTCCATCGCTGACCCAATTACGAACATGATGACAAATAAGGATTAATTCGTGTCAAGATTCTTGTATTAACTATGTCGTATTCACCATCTAAATACATATTACGTCAAAATGGGTTGTAGTCCAATTACTTTGGTCCAATTTTAAGTTCTTAACTATGATATAAATGACGACAGGCGTGGTGTAGTGGTCCACCAGTCCGTTATGCGGTTATAACTATGTCGTTATAACTATGTCGTATTCACCATCTAAATACATATTACGTCAAAATGGGTTGTAGTCCAATTACTTTGGTCCAATTTTAAGTTCTAAACTATGATATAAATGACGACAGGCGTGGTGTAGTGGTCCACCAGTCCGTTATGCGGAGTTCCCGGGTTCGCTTCCCGATCGGAGTAAATATTTGTTTCATAGCCTTTATTTGTAATATTTAATAACTTGAAAAAATTTAGTATACAGACCGGGAAGTGACTTAGTCGCGTTTCGTAAGTTGTCATTGTCCCTTTGTAATTACAAAATAAATTTATTTTTAAAAATAAATCCTATAGGCAGAGACAATAGAGAGCCACTTGCCACGATCCTGACACAACTTCCTCGCTTCCTTCACATTCACAGTTCTTAATATTTATTTTAACTAATATATTATAATTTATAAAATAATATATATAATACAAGCTTTTTAGATCATTATTCTAAAATATTAAGTTATAAATATAAATCGAATTATAATGAAATATTTTGTGAAACTTAAAAAATAACGACAAAACTGGATCTAAGATGAAATTGTTCTATCGCGAAAAATATACTTTGGTAACATTTAATTTAAATACATCTTAAATTTTTATTGCAAATATTTTAGTTTTATTACTTATTTTGAATGTTTTGCCTGCTGTTATTGGATGAGTTCGAATAAGATTTTTATCAATCAATCAATAAAATTGTCGCGCCTTTTTCCCAGGAGGATATGCAGAGACAATGGAGAGCCACCTTACACGATCCTGACACAATTCCCTCACTTCCTTTACATCCACATTCAGCCCAGATTTATAGTTTTAAATAATCATTATTTGGTAGCCAAGTCTGACAGATCGTGCCGTTTAAATTATTTGTAAAAGAATATTTTTTCATAAATATTATTATGTAGTAATGGTGAATTTATATCATTAATCTCAAACGATTTAAAATACTGTGAACCATGTTATTTCGTGCTCGCTCCAAGACACTGTCGAAAATTTTAGTGAGGTGTTTCGGGCGCTTTACTCAAATCATTCTAACTAAAAACAAGGCTGTAAAAATACATTTATCCTGTACAACAGTTCTATAATAGTACCAAGTAAATGAAGTATATACACGTAGTTCTTAAAAATATGTATTTAATCTTATTGTAAGTAAAACCTTTCTTAGATTTTGCGTAAAGCCGCATTAAATGTGTATAATTCAAATACTATAACTTCCCCAAGCAACACATTAAAGAATTGTGTATTTTCTAATATTTATTATAAACTATTCTCTCAAACCTAATTTAACATTAAATTCTTATAAAATATATAACTTTACTAAATAACAAATTTATAGTCATGGCGTCCTATAACCATTTATTATTCCATATACATATTAATTTTAATATTATGCAAAGTCAAATAAGTTCACACTATCATTTAAAATAACAAAGTGGGAGGTATTGCGAATTTCTATAATCGGCGGGTAAAAATCAAATTAAGATAAACGCCAATACGACTCCACCAACGGCACGATATGGTGGCAGTTTTGACGTTTGCACCGTTAATGAAATTTCGTATAAATTAAATGACGTTTAAAGTTTCAAATTGTTGTTTTTTATAGTGACAATAAAGAACAACAATTGTTAGTTCAAACGTTATTATTTTTAGTATTTCCTTAGATTTTGTGCGAACATTGATTAATAAATTAAACAAATTTTATGCGGCTTACTATC
Source organism: Tinea trinotella (assembly GCA_905220615.1). Lineage (NCBI taxonomy): Eukaryota > Metazoa > Arthropoda > Insecta > Lepidoptera > Tineidae > Tinea > Tinea trinotella. The sequence goes on from HG992312.1 coordinate 13,292,968, forward strand.
GCGTTTATTTTGGTTTAGATTTTACAATTTTTATTATTTTGACGTTTGGAGAACTTTGCAGTCATTGTGGTCACGGAGAGACTGAGGTGTTGGTCGTCCTATTGGTTGGATCAAAATAAACGCGATAGTAAGCCGCATAAAATTTGTTTAAGTTATTATTTATTTTTACGAAACTTCATAAACAATGCGAACTTCAAATGGCTATCATACCGTGTCGCTGGTATAATAGGATAGTGATGGTGATACGATGCACCAACTCACCATGCAGACAAGAGAACCAAAAAGTTCGGGCAGTTATTCCTCTATTGTTCCATAAAAATAACCTACCTATTCAACAAGTTCTGTAGTTCTGGATTAAAGTGCAGTGCGATTTCATTAGGCCATAGTCGACACTGCAGCTGCCAGATTAGACCTACGTCTGAGGCAGCAGACTTCTTTACTTATGGACCGCGCTCTATCTTAACATCAGGCGGGGCGTTGTCACGATGATAACCTAAAAATATATTATTATTAAAAAGAATATACATCGAATGTCCAATGTGAATTTTCGTGGCTTTCACTTTAGGCTGGGCGACTGAGATAGCCGTAAACTGAGTCGGGTTTTTAAGTCATCGGCGTTCTTGGGTTTCCCTTTGCATACCACGAGGCAGGTTGAAGTAGAATTAAAATTTTAAAAGAAAATTTATATATAAAGTAGAGTTTAACTATATATTAGTATAATAGAATAAAATGTGAAAAATATTACGCACTAAATTAAAAAAACAGAATTTTCTCAAAAATATGGAAATCTAGACATGAATCATTGTAAAGTTTTCCTTTTGCAACTTACATAATACACCTTTTACCTAGTCATATTTTTTAACTGGTGACGCTTTTAGAACCAGATTATTATACTACTAATATAAAGAACATAAAATAACTGTGTTTATGTTTATAGACTTGTATGATTCTAATAAAATCAGTCGCACAAATCCAGTTTATATGTTACGCAAAATTATAGCCACTGTTAAGTTCATCTATCATCATGATAATACGGAAAACAATAGTATACATAATATTTAAATATGTATATTATTTTCATTAAACCTCAGGATATACTCTATTTTTAATTTTTGTGCGCAATCAATCAATCAATTAAATTGTCACGTCTTTCCTGCATAGGAATAGGTAAAGACAATGGACCGCCACTGGTCACGATCCTGGCACAGCTCCCTCGTTTTCCTCACATCCACAATTCTCTTCATGCAAGCTCTACGGTTATTGGCACTAGGCGACCCAGCTTTCTTGAGGATGGTCGGTAAACTCCTACCGGAGCCTCGTTTAACCACATATTATGTTATAATTTATATACTTTTTTCCCCAGGTGCTCAATGTTCTCACGAGGACCACTGCGCTTCCCAGCCTTGCAGAAATGGTGGCCGATGTGTGGCTGATAATAGCACTGCTGCTGGTTACTCCTGCTCATGTCCACCTGGATTCACTGGTTCAAGGTAATATAATAGGTTTTTAGTATCAAATAATAACATTCAATTTTACTCGACGTATGACATCACGCCTCCTAATAATGTTAAGCTTGGACGCTACTACAGTTAATAATAATGCAGTCACATCCTGTCTCGATGGAACCGGCAATTTTTAAGCCGATCCTGAAACGCTACTTCACTTTACGGTCTGTACACAGGTAAAAGTTTTGGCACTACCACAAATTAACAGACTGGGCAATTGACAACTGTCTTGCAAATCTTGTCGGGCAAATCTTTCAAGATAAAATTGTAATATTAAGAAACAGATAAAATTAAAAGTATATTAACAATAATTAAACTAAAAATTAAGCCAGCCTTCCGTCTCCAGCGTTCTCCGCCAGCTTCCTTGGCTAAACGGAGCGACCCCTATTCGTAACCTATACCGAGGTTGGCGTATTTGCGCAGCTTGAGTATCTCATCAGAACTATATTAAACAATATCAATTTGTTTCACAGATGCACCGAGGACGTGGTGGAATGTTCCACTGGTTCCGGCAAAGGTCCCTGCCACCATGGCCGCTGCTTCAATACCCATGGGTCTTATACTTGCGTGTGTGAACCGGGGTATACAGGGCGGGATTGTGACTCGGAGTACGTGCCCTGTGACCCATCTCCCTGTCTCCATGGAGGCTCCTGTAACAGGCTGGATCAGTTGCGATATGAATGCGAATGTCCTACAGGTGAGTTTAATATTTTATTTTTTAACCTGATACAAGTTGAAGAAGAAAACTTACTGAAATGTAATTTTTCATGTAAGTTTTCTAATTTCTTCACATTTCTCGTATTAAGCAAAAAAATAAAGTGTATATTTTCCATACCCACAGATATAAGCTGAGACTTTTTCACGATCTTGACAACTCAGTTGTTTCCATTTGCTTCCACAATCCTCTTATAGATGTTCTTTTCCTAATTTTTTTTATTGCAATAAACGCATCCACTATGCCGGCCTACTGCACTAGCTGATTCTACTGTACACTATAACTGATCGGCAGACTGGGAAAGTGATCACCATCTGTCTGCATACTACTCCTAAAACCATGTAACTGTTAAATAAATCTATAAACGTTATTAATGACTTATTTATTTATAATATATAAAAAACAAAGGATCGTGGCAAATGGCGCTCCATTGTCTTTGCCTATCCCTGTGGGAAAAAGGCGTGACAATTTGATTGATTGATTTATTGGTTATTTATAAAAATGATGTTAAAGTTTATCCTTGCCGTGTTTAGCAATGTAACTCCATCAACCAAGAAAACGAAATACAAAAGTGTTGTTAAACATTCTTTTAGCGTGTGATTACAATGTTATAGTATTCCCAAATCATTCATCAGTTATTTTTGTTATGAGAGGAAATTGTTACTTAACTAATTTAAAAATAACATCACCCCTATTCATTAACAGCGCTTAGTGACATTTTAATGTGTTAGCGTAATACTTTACAAGTGTTGAATACTTGAGGGTACGATTGTTGGTAATTAAGTTACTGTGAGAATTAAAATCTTTATACATTTAAATTTTAAGTGTTTTGGAATTGGAATAGTCACACCCTTAGAAAGAATTATAACAGACTGATCTAGTATCACCACCGTAGCTAACTGAAAGATGTCGGAATTCAGATCATCATCATTAGCCAGAAGACGTCCACTGCTAAACATAGGCCTCCCCCTTAGAACGCCATTCCGAACGACAAGATGCCAGTTGCATCTACCGGTTATTCGTGGCTTTCACTATGTCGTCAGTCCACCTAATGGAAGAACCTTTCTTCCCCATCGGTTGCCGGTTCTTCGAGCGATGTCATATTTGTATATATTTCTCCTTCATTCATGGATCGCACTTCAAATATTATCTTGTGCTACGAGTATAATAAGAATAATCAGCTTATTTTTACGCTTACAGTAGATTACAGTTCTCGGTTTGACAGTATTATAATTTACTTTTGTTCTTTTTAGTACATTTAAATGGGTTTCAGTGCCTTAAATTAAGATTCATTTTAAAAAGAAAAACTCTCGCTATACTTATAAATTTAACTAAAAAAGATTTGAATTAGATTAAAAGTATTCAATTAATAATAAAAATATAACAAGGCTCTCCTTTAATAAAAATAAAAGCATCATCTACCTATCTCCTTGCAAATGACCTTTTTGGTTCAATAGGAACTTTCGAAAAGTCTCTAATTTAAGCTACGGTTTTAAAATGTTTTTAACCATAATATTTGTTAATGAAATTAGCACACACGTGAATTATGAAACAGAACCGTTACCGTTGACAGACAACTTTGAGCACTTGCCTACTCGTATATTTATGTATCTTTTCTTCCTAATATACTTAACACATGTGGCGCCCGTGGGAACATATCCTTCAGACTACTGTAGATATATTTCAAGCAATTACCGCCTTTATCAATTAATCCTTAAAGCCTAAAATCCTAGTTATGAAAGATAAAAAACAGTTTTTTAAAAACGTTAAATGAGTTTATTTCTTGTATCCCTTAAGAATAAGAGTTAGAATCGAAGAATCTCGTTTTGATTAATGAAAGGGTGATTGCTAAGTGTTTAATTAATAACACACTATGTTCTCTTCCAGTACCTAAATACAATGAGCTTTTATATGTTTTAATTGATACAACTAATATGTTTATTTCGCTTCAACACAATTCTTCGTGAAGCCTTTACTCGTATTTTAATGCATGCTAAAAAAATCGGTTTAGAGATAAAATGAATGTTTATTGTGGCCCGACATACGACAGCACCCCGACATATGATATTAATTTGAAGTGCGGTCCAGTAGCAGTCGCATCCAACATACCGGTCTGATTAGAACGGGCAACTTACAAGCTGATTCCGAAAAGCGAAGTCACCTTACGGTCTGTACACTTGTATATGGTAGTACTACTCCGAATCTGTAGATTTGACAACATTGCCTACCACTGTCAGGCTAAATTCAAAGTGATCAATTTTCGCATTTTCGCTATTCACCAGGCCACTGTGGAGAACGCTAAGGGTGACCTTTGAGCAGGTTTCCGACTAATGGTTGACTTAATAATGATGTTTAAAATTAAATCTAATAATTTTCATTATTTACAGGATATCGTGGTCAAAACTGCGAGATAAACATCGACGACTGTCCCGGCCATAAGTGCCAGAATGGTGCCACGTGTATTGATGGACTGAACACGTACACCTGCGAGTGCCCTCAGACATACACTGGTGATCTGTGCCAGTTCGACGTGGATGAATGCGCTTTGAGGTAAGAACTTCATTTTATTTAAAAAAAGCAATGTCAAAATGAGCAAGAGATTTTTTATAATGGTATTAATATTAACATTTTATCCGTTAAAGGGGTGGCAGACCTTCTAAAAATATTTAACGAATTTGAAACTTGTTACTTCTATACTAAGCTCCTAAAAGTACTTATATCGCAGAAACTGGGCGACCAAACTACGTAAATATCAAAGATCCATTCTATCGGCAACTGGTTTTGAAGCAGGGAATCTTCGTTTCCGTGACTATTTCACTACTGCTACACCTCGGTCGTCTTTTAAATATAATTTAAATGAACATAAAATATGATTACATGTATTATTAAACTTGATTAAAATTATAACTTATTTATCTCATCTTTTTTATTATTATTAAATCAAAGAGATCTTCCGCTTATTAAGACCTCGCGTCTCAACAATTTTGTTTAAATTACCATAGTTATAGTATAATTGCATTTTTGTACCACTAAACCGAAGCGTGGTCCAATTAAAGCCGCCATGTTTGAAATGAACTGAACGGATTATATTAATTTATGCGATCGCCTTTTTTATGATTTCATTTACACATTTGGCTTCCACGTGTTTAAAGCAGCAGACCACCTACGCGCAAAATAACTTTTCAAGCTGTTGAAATCTTTAAGAGTACTAGGCAGGCAATGGGTGATTAATTTCCCTGTCTGCCAATCCAGAGTAATACCACCACTTTTGAATTCACATTTCCGGATCAGCTTGTAACTGATCCGGTTCCAACTAGTCCGACATAGTAAATGTGATTGCTACTTTCAGTTGTAAACAAAAAAAAAATGTGACCACGATGGCTGCAAAGCTCCCGAAACGTAGGAATAACAAAAAAATGTAAAATCAAAACCAAAATAAAGTCGATAATACAATTTGTTTAATTCATTAATCAAAATCCGCGCAAAACTAAGAAAATACTATCTGTATATTTTGATCTTGTATTTTCGAGCGCGGGGTAGTGGTTTTAAAATTTAAAAATGCTTCACGCTGTATTTTTTTCCCACAATGTGAGAATTTTTATACACAAACATATGATTGCTAAAAACACGTGTTTATTTTTTAGAATTTATACCCTCGGTGATCCATTTGTTTTGATTTACAATTTTAGGAAACTTTATGACGTCTCCAAAGTAAGCTGCGAGCGCGACTTCGCACAGGTATAGTTTAATGAGCTCTAAACTTCAAGCTCCGCTATACTGTATTTTATGTATTGTGCAATTAACTTCATACAAGCTCTATGGTTTGGGCACATGGAAAGGATGAGTGAAAGTAGATTGGCGAAAGGAATTTATAAATCTCATGTGAATGAATGCGTTAAACAAGGCAGGCTCAGGAGGGTGTTTTCCGACCAAATCAGCGACATCCTCAAAAAACCTGGGTTGCCTAGTGCCTATAACCATAGAGCTTGTATGAAGAGAATTGTGAATGCGAAGGAAGCGAGGGAGTTGTGTCAGAATCGTGTCAAATGGCGCTACATTTTCTCTGCCTATCCCTGTGGGGAAAAGGGGTGACAATTTGATTGATTGATATATTGCGCATCGACAATGAATTGAATTTTAATAAAAATTACGTCAAAAATACAACCTACAAACTTACAACTTAGACAAAACTTACACCTTGAAACTTACAAAAATTATTCTATTAGGGATGAAGGAATGTAAACCCAACTTACAACTTAGAAGTTAGTAGAGCTTACATTACAAAACTTACAAAAATAATTCTATTTACTCGTAGCCTACAGGCACAATATCCCTGGGAATTTCCTAACTGGACATATTAATTTGCTTTTACTTACAAGTAATACGATACCACCAAAGTGCCAATCACAGAGCTAATTATATTGTTCATCAAAAGTCCATCGACCCTCAATAGACCACGTGGGCTGTTCGTGATATAAAAAAGTCCCTTGTGAAGTTAATTCACACGGTTATTGTTATAAATTACATCTTAGTGACCCGTGACTAGTGTTTACCCTCCTTTGTTTATAATTGTTTATCTAGAATATTCTTTCATTATTTCCAGTCCATAGAGTCCTATTTTTCTTTCCTTATTGTGACGCTACATCTGCATCGACTTGTCTGATAAAAAGCAAAGGGATGTCAAAAAGAGCCGATGACCGAAAAAAAAATTATGTCGAGCAGAGGTGCTTTTTCACGTCTCAGATGATACGTGATTTGCTAAAAAATCTCCCGCATTTTCGTCATATTGAAGCTCGCGCCATGATTGGCAAAGGCGAGCTCCAAGTTTATGCTACGTTTGTGAAAACGCATTCTTTGCTTTTACTATCCTTAGTCTATTAGGAAGACTAAGTTACATTTTATAATTTAATTTAGTTAATCCTATTAGGTTAGAGATAAGTAATTAGTTGTTATCTTTAAAATTTATCATTAATTAATAAGTCGACAGCGTAACAGAATTTTTTTTTATTTTTATTGTGACACGACATCTGACTTCGTCCCGCCTGATGATAAGTAAGAGGAGATCCAAGAGTGACGACGACTGAGAAAACCGAGTTTGTTCTCGGCCGCCTAAGCCGCCGTCACTATGCCGGCCAAAGGTGCTTCTTCACGCATCGCTTGAAGGATCCAAGGTCATAGGATGGAGAGAACACATGGGCAGGCAAAGCATTCCACTTGTCGATTGATCTACAAAGAAAAGACGCACCAAACTTTTTAGTTCGACTGCCGATTCGGTCGATAAAGTGCGGATGCTTTCCCCGACCTGTGCGGGTATTACGGGAGTGAAATGATGAGGTAGGAACAAGGCTAAAGAGCTCCTCGGAACATTCCCCGTGGTATAGGCGATAGAGGACGCACAGAGCCGCCATGTCTCTGCGTAGTTGCAGGGGCTCCAGATTTCGCGAGACCTCTGCATCACCTATAATTCGGACAGCTCGGCGCTGCAATGAATCCAGGGTATTTAGAAGATACTTGGCAGAGCCGTCCCAGAGGTGCGAACAGTACTCCGCACAAGAGCGAATCTGCGCCTTGTACAATAGCAGGCGAAGCTCTGGCGCGAAGAACCGCCGCACCTTGTTCAGGATGCCAAGTTTGCGGGAGGTGGTCTTGATGGCCCGCTCGATGTGGTCCCTGTGATTCAGGTCGCAGCGAAGGGACATTCCTAGAATGTCTAGTCTGTCCGAAGCACTAAGGGAGATGTTACTAAGATGTTATTAATACTTACGTCTAATCATGTATTTAATATATCTAATATATCCAGATTCGTAGCAAATAATGTGCCTCATTTTCTAAAATTATTATCCAATTTAATAATTCTCTCCTTATTCTCCACTATATACTGGAGCCTATAGTGGAGCCAGCTATTTGATCAGATTTACCATAGGTTTATCGTGTTTTCGACGGTATTATAGCTTATTCTCAACGTTAACTACGTTAATTCACGTCGTTACAGGTACTAAGAAAAATACCATTTCGTCGTTTATAGTCTCTCATTTTTAACAAGATAAGTCAAGAAATGAAAATATATTAATACATATTAATATATGAAATTTTAATTTTAATTTACGATCATAATTTTATATTATTAATGTCATATTTTGACATTTTTAATGGGATTAGTCCTGAATAGACCTCCTGCTGTATAGAATCTTATGATCGATTCGATCTTAACTCGATAATATTTCATCTCTGTCTTATAACCCTTTTAAGAAAGTGATAGTCTTATACAAATGAGGAATTGTCCACCTGTTTTTTAAATGCCATCTCTTTTACATATTATTTACTATTTTTTGTTGAACCATTTCAAACTTTGTAAGGTTGAATTTAGTGTTGATTTTACTGTGTTTTTTCTTTATTGAAATCGGATACAAGTTTGGTTATGAATTATAAATGTATGTTTATTATAAGTTACGTTACTCTCCCGTCGTGTCTTGTTAGGAAGGCATTTTAAACTGGGAAGAGTAGGTATATTGTGTTACCAAAAAAGTTATCGGAAAGAAGTAACAACCCGTTTTATAGGTTACATGAAAAAGATGGCATAGAAGGACTAACAGCTAGTTGCATAAGCTTGGTAAAATTTTATTTGGAGTAAATTTAAATAAACGTCAAATAAGGCAAATTTTCCTTGCACAAAACGTCATAACATTTTAATGAATGACGTTTAGTAAACTTTTTACAACGGCTGTCGGTCGATATAACTATTTCCTCTTAATCGTCTTCCTTCTTCAACCGCTGAAATTTCTATATAACAATGTATAGAAAGACATATGTGAATGTGAATAAAGACGTGTACCTAAATAGTAAATAAATAATGTTTTTAAAACACTCAAAAAGTGACAAAATAAAGTGACAAAGTAAAGTAACAAAATAAAGTACCAACGTATTCTAGGTTTAAATTTTTAATTGGTATGATATCACTTCTATTAATAGTATAAAATGTCAAAGCTACTGTCAATAAAGCACTAATAGGCGAAGCTTTTACACCCTATCTGTGTTGTTAATGAAACTACTGGATGTTTCCTAAGTTACACTTGCACTAATAAATGTTGCTGCGAATAAACCTCATAAAAAGTTTTATGAGGTTTAATTTTTGTAGGCTCCTTACTATAATTTAAGAAGTTTAATATTAGAAAATAAAATTTATATACCTACATATATCTACATAGTATATACTTACATATATTTAGGTTAAAAATTATATAATTTAATATAATTATATCTTTGTAATATTTAAAATAATTAATACATACTAAATAACTTAAAACCCTAACCTTGATTTAATCGTGAAATATCAATTTAATTTTCTTACGATCACATAATATATTTTATTGTACTCGATGGTAATTAAGTAAGTCGATGGTAAGATTGTGCTTAACGGTAAGCAAGGGGAAGTCGATGAGCGCCGACGACAGTTTCGAGTTGCTCATAGGAGATGTAGAGGTTATTCGAACTCTGGAGCCTCTGCAATTACGCAGAGACATGGCGGCTCTATCGCCTATACCACGGGGAATGTTCCGAGGAGCTTTTTAACCTTGTTCCTATCTCGTCTTTTCACACCCGTAACACCCGCACTGGTCGGGGGAAGCATTCAAGCATTCAAAGAGTGGTAGGCAGTGGTACCCAGTCTGCCGATCCGGGGTAGTACCACCACTTACAAGTATACAGACCGTGAAGTGATTTGGTCACGTTTCGGGATCAGCTTGTAAGTTGCCGGTTCCATCTAGGCCGGCATAGTGGATGTGATTGCTACTCACAGTTATTGAATTGTAGTAGCAGTGACATTCATTCATGGACCACACTTTGGCTTAACATCAAGCGGGGTGCTGTCATATGTCGAGTCACAATAAAAAAAATAAAAAAAAATTCACATTTTGTCGACAGAATCGGTAGTCGAACTAAAAAGTTCGGTGCATCTTTTCTTTGTAGAACAATCGACAAGTGGAATGCTTTGCCAACCCATGTGTTCTCTCCCTCCTATAACCTTGGATCCTTCAAGCGATGCGTGAAGAAGCACCTTTGGCCGGCATAGTGACGGCGGCTGAGACAGCCGTGTACTGACTTGGTTGTTTCAATCGTCTGCACTTTTGTTTCTCCTCTTGCTTATCATCAGGCAGGTCGATGTTAAATTTCGAGTCACAATAAAAAAAAAGTCACTGTTATTATGCCGGCTAAAAGATCCAAGTTTTGTACGATAGGGATATGATCGTAAATATATATATTAGAATTATTATTCAGATTTACTGTATCTATAATAAAAAACGTCATAAACAAGTACGTATTAATAGAACTTAAAATATTTTAAAATTGCACGTTTATTTAGTGTGTGTGTTATAGCATAAGTAGACGATGTTATCTCACAACACCGTTAGTACTGTCAATAACACTGTGTACTCGGTATGCGCATGCGCATCTTAACAGTAGCCAATGTGTGAGCAGTGGAAAAAAAACCTGTTTATTTCTAGTTAGTTAGTCGCCCTATGGAGTACAGAATGTCCTTAGATTACCTCTTTTTAATAACTAGTTGTAGGTAGATATTTAAAAAAATAATCTCTCACGGTCAGTTACTGAATCCGGGAAGGCAGACAAGTGGTGGTCATTTTTCCCAGACTTCCGATCATCACTTTCAAAGGTATGGACCGTAAAGCGACTCAGTCGCGTTGCAGGATGTTATTTGATTGTTACCGGTTACAACTGGACATGCGTAGTGGATGTGACTGCAACTTACAATTATTTAGCCGTATTAGCAGTCGTCTCCATTTATGGATCGCACTGTAGCCTGATCCACAACATCAGGCTGGATGGTGTCGTAACAATTAATACTATATTTGTTGTTTTTCTATTTCTTAGGTATGAAAGTGCAAAATGTCACATTTTCAAACAAAATACTTGCAACTAAAGATAATAATAACTAAAGAAACGTGCGCAATTATCCCATTTTCTAGTCAACAACTAACAAGTTGTAAATTGTGAAAAAATACACAATTTATCTAATTGCTTCGAATACTTGGCGCTAAAAAATGACATTTTGTTTATAATTATTTTTGTTAATAATAAGAGGTTTATTAAGTTATAATTACATATAAATAACTATGCCCATAATAACCTTAGAGCTTGTATGAAGAGATTTGTGAATGTGAAGGAAGTGAGGGAGTTGTGTTAAGATCGTGGCCAATGGCGCTCCATTGTCTCTGCCTATCCCTGTGGTAAAAGGGCGTGACAATATGATTGATTGATTGATAAATAACTGCAAGTATATATTTTAAGAATTTAAATAGTATTTAATTTAAATCATTGGGAATATAGACTCTTACTGTATAAAAATCCTATGAAGTAAGGATAATAATTTTAATAATTTATGAAACACAATATATTTTCATTAATAAAGCTACTGTTACTATTGCCGGAAGTAAGTAATGATCATCGGGCTTTGGAAGGAGATACCTAATATACTGATTTTAGCTTTCTAGAGCATCGTCTCTTTCGCACGTAGCACTAAAAGTGACGAGCTAAAACTCATTACGAGTTCTTGTAGTTCAGAGTGACAGAGACGATAGTAGCCTTGCCTTGCCAATTATCTCTTTCCGAAGCTCGATGTGAATTTCTTAAAGCCCCGGGAGCGTAATTAGAAATTCGACGCGTTAATAAAATGTCGTAAATGTCAATTTCCATATCTTAAAATCAAAGGCAAGTAACAAAATAAATTATTTATTATTCTTGAATTTATAGGAATGATATAATGACATAACTTTAAAGAATGACTTTTACAACTTTACTTTTCTTCGGAGACATCCTTAAGAAAGCTAGGTTGCCTAGTGCCCATAACCACAGGGCCTGTATGAGGAGAATTGTGGATGTGAAGGAAGCAAGGGAGTTGTGTAAGGATCGTAGTAAGTGGCGCTCCATTGTCTCTGCCTATCCCTGTGGGAAAAAGGCATGACAATTTGATTGATTGGAAATTATTAAATTTGTATTAAGTTATAATAATAAATAATATTCAGATACGAACGAATAGTAAAATAGGTCTTTGTCAATTGATATAACTGAGAAATAATGATTAATATTATTTTGATAATGTCTAAATTGAATCGGAGAAAAAAATCGACTACCATTCTGTCAGTTACAAATGATACTTCACTAGATCTGATAAGTGACTTATAATGGAGACTTTAGAACTGTTTTTTTGTTTCAAATACTTTTGTATTATAATTGTCTGTAGAGTATTATAGGCTTGGGGTTTCGTAAGGCATTGTTATAGTTTTGTAATTTAAGTAGGTTTTTTATTGACTCGACATCTGACCTCGACTCGCCTCGACGACTGCGAAAACCGAGTCTTCACGGCTGCCCCAGTCGCCGTCACTATGCTGGCCAAAGGTTTAAAGTATAGTAGCAGCAGTCGCCTCCATTAATGCACTACGGCTCGGCATTCTGGAAATATGACTACTGTCAGCTTACTACTTTTAAATACCTAGACCCGGAGTATTAATTTGTTCTATTCAATCTAATAATTTAATATGATGATGGTATGACGCAAAACTTTGCTTCGGACTGGAATCGAACCTAGATACGCGTAGTGTACTGGTTTGTTAACCAATACACCATGCAGGTCGTCAAAATAATTCAGCTATTAAACTTGTGCTTTACCCACCATGTTCATTATCGCAATAAAGTTCAAAATAACTGACATGAACTTAATTTATAACTACATAAAGCGATCATCATTTTTCACTCTTCTACTTGATTGAATTACGCGTCGAACGAATGGTTTGCGCCCGAGTACTAGGAACAAAGTGATAAATGTATTACATATAAATGGGATATCTATGTATATATTGAACGGAAATCCATTCTAAAGTTATTAAAATAGATAATAGTGTTATATATATCAGGTAAATAAACACAGATTGAGAAAGAGATGTGTCAGGATCGTGGAAAGTCGACATTTATTTAGGCGAAATAATTAGATAGATGGATGAACACAGATATAAAGATGACGAAGATATTTCCCAATAATATTCGCACTTTTAAATTATCTTAATATTTTAATGTGCATTGATGATGTTGTGGCAAGGTAGCTATTATATGTGTAATCTAAAACCTGAACTAATCGGTCATAGTAAAAGCAAAGAAGCTGTTGTAATTCTAACGGATCCTTCAGAAGCTTATGAGTTAATCGTTGCTCCAGTACATGATAACCCATCTAAATGTAAAAAACAACTTAAAGCTTACATGGTTAAGTAAAAAATTAACCTTCTTCAACGAGTAGGGTTACTGTCGGCGTCCGATAGCCAAAGGTGATTAATGATGATGGTTGCGAGGTAATCAGCGCATCAAGGGAAATAGATTGCGCCCGCGCAGCCTTCCGGATGACTGGGGTCAACGCCACCGGGTTTCACCTATCATCTATTAAGGTCATTTTAAAATGACATTAGGTTAAAAGTGATCATATATTTTGGTATATTCTCACGTAATTTAAGGTTGTTAAATGTAAACAGTTAAATATTGTCTTTGCAAGAGCTTCAGTGCTAAGTGAAAGGGAATATGGATTTGTAATTTTATATGCTTACAATTGAGCTAAATGTTAAACTTGTAAAATCAAGTATTTTAATAAATAATAAACAAGTTGCTATAATAGCATCGGTCACACTCTAATTTCGTATTTCTGATGTATTTTAAGTTATTACGCACAAATAAACTGGTCTCATATTTTACAATTGCCTCGTCATTGCCCTCAAATGCCAGCTTTGGTCAACAATGATCATGATTTACTAGTCTAATCTCCTCAAAGTCTTTCACTTCCTCAAACATGCAATAAAATAAACCAGTCGGAAGAAATAAAACTACTTTAACGAGCCTTTAAACCGTTCTTTTAACTATTACTTTAATATTTATTCCATTTCGTTTAGTAAAATCTCGAATAATTTATGGACGGGGACGTTATGGGCTAATACAATTTTTAACACTAAACCGACGTACTATGTTGGAGGAGTTAAATTTATTAGCACTGAATCACTATTTATGATCCAATGAGCCATTTTAAATTTTATGTCGGTTGCTACGAAACTGGCTGCGGAGATTTATGGTTCTTTGAACTCGGAGCAACTTTATTATCGATTCGTTATTATTATTGCTAATGTGATATTTAAAATATTGCAATTTCTCTAGTGGGACCAAGTTCAATTTGAAATTTATTGAGAGCAAGATGTTGATCGGCCCTTAGTTGTGGACGCGATTCGATCAGTGTACTGCGCAAGAGTGCACGATTCGCGACCATTTGTTGAAATTCCCTTTACAAATCAAGATTAGAAAATCATAGAGGAAAATAAACGGTATTCGAGTAATAATATTAAAATGGGATCGTTCATAAGAAAAACATCACAAACCCAATTAGATACGGACTTAATGAAGATTCAAATGTAGTCATGTTGTATGTACGAGTATCGTAAAGTAAACCTTTATTGAGTATCTGCTTGTTACGGACCCATAAAAGTGCGGGAGTCGATTAGGGCAAATATTATTATTAAGACATTAGCGATGCGCGCGCATTTTAAAATGTTGATCCTTGATCCGAGCGTCATTAATGGAAAGTAAAGTACGCGAAATATGCAGAATGAAGCACAAACGAAGCCGAAGACACATTTAACGCTTCTTTAAGAAAATTCAAAGCAATTACCTTCTTACTAAAACATTCAGAATTACATTAAACAAGTTGCCAAAATCAGTCGAATTTATTTAATAGCAATTTTGTGTTTTGGTGAAAGAATGTTTGAACATCATCATTGTATATAATTTATGTTACATTTAAAGGTATATATTACTTTATATATGTCTTAAGAAATATATTTACTCCATCACGTGTATAGACGAAGGAGTCAATCTTGACAAAGTTCATGCGTTTCCTGTTGATCTCATTGAGAATGCCCATGTAGTCGTATTTAGGACCCAAGAAAATCCTGATTAGAGAGTCTACAGCCTTGTATGACATAATTCCTAGGTAGATTTTCAAGTTCTTAAACCTAACTATTTAAAATATTTTATTTTAAACCAATTGTTTCTTTGCCAACAGGCCAATAGTATGCCAGAACGGAGCAACCTGTACAAACAGCAACGGTGGATTCTCCTGTATTTGCGTCAACGGCTGGACTGGCCCTGATTGCTCCGTCAACATCGACGATTGTGCTGGTGCTGCCTGCTTCAACGGAGCAACGTGCATTGATAGAGTTGGGGCTTTCTACTGTAGATGTACTCCTGGGAAGACGGGTAAGAAAAATAATTCCTATCTATATTGACATCCTATAAATTTATACAATTTTACATTTTTAATCTAATGTACTAAACGTACTTGCACCATAGAAACAGGAAGACCAAAGTACACTACATTGGTGGCGGCAAGTGGTGAACCGAGAGCTCTTGGTTTGCTGCTTATATGTATTATGATTAGTCACATAATTTGACATTTACTTTCAGTCTAATATGCCCCAAAGAATAATTAAAAGGCCACACTCAGTTTAATTTCAAAACCATTATGAATTAGTTTAGGTATAATCCAAACATTAAAGCTAATAATAAGTTGTGCAATTGGTATTTCATTGTAAAGTTAGTCATAATTATTTCCAGTTACAATCATAAATGAGTTACGATGTCGTCGATTACTTTATTAACTATAAATATATTATATATAGAGAACATATCCCCAGCTGGGTTGCCCAGTGCCCATAATCCTAGAGCTCGTATGAAAAGAATTGTGCACGTGAGGGAAGCAAGGAAGTTGTGTCAGGATCGTGGCAAGTGGCGCTCTATTGTCTCGGCCTTTCACTGTGGCATTTGATTAATTGAGTTTTATACTCTATTCATGTATATTATATTTTACATTTCTGTTTGCTTTTTTCTATCTACCTACTTTTCTACCCAAAGGTAGAAAGCTAAAGAAAAGATAGACTAGCAGAGAAAGCTTCAGACTTGAATTCCGCCTTTTGTATATTTTTTTAAATTAAGGAATAAATACATAAACTCTTTATTGTTAATTAGCGTCTTAATTAAAAGTTATTTTAAGTGAAGACACTAAAAAGGAACTGGATCACATTGCTAAGCGCAAAAGTCTTTTTGACACGCACATCGGTTGTTGAACTTAATGCAACCTAATTATTGTTTTTGGGATATACTATATATTTTTGTATTTTATAGTATATCTTGCTTACAAGTCCTTTACGCCTCCTTCCCACTGGAATAGGCAAAGACAATGGAGCGCCACTAGCCACTATCCTGACTTAACCCACTCGCTTCTCTTAGGCAACTACTAGGTTGCTAGGCAACCCAATTTTAATAAGGATGTCTCCGATTTGGCCAGAAAACACCTTTATGATATCAAGTATTTTTAAAATGTCTTTGTACCACCAGGTCTTCTTTGTCATCTCGATGACGCGTGCACTTCAAACCCTTGCCATGCTGACGCTATCTGCGACACGAGCCCCATCAACGGCTCCTACACATGCTCCTGCGCATCTGGATACAAAGGACTCGACTGCTCTGAAGATATTGACGAATGCGAACAAGGTAAGAGAAGCATGTTTATTATTGTGACAAAAGATAGACGTTCTTAGTATCCATTCCTAATGGATAGCGCATAATTTAACACAGTAGTTCGATACGCGTAAGTCCTGGGTTCAATTCCCGGCCAAGCCTAGATTTGTTTCATAGCTTTTATTAAATATTTAATAATTCGATTTTTTATTTTATTTACTTTTCTTTTCTTTACCACTACTACACCACGGTCGCCTTACATACTTTTATTTTGTTAATATTATTTTATTATAAAATTGTCACGCCTTTTTCCGACAGGAATAGGCAGAGACAATGTAGCGCCACTTGCCACGATCCTGACATAACTCAATCGCTTCCCCGCGCTCCTCTGTCTCTGCCTATCACTATGGGAAAAAGGCGTAACAATTTGACTTATGCGTAACAGACGCATGGTGTCGTCACTGGTAATTTAGTTCTATCGGAATAAGGAGTAATGATTTGCTGTCGAGTTTCTATTGGAAGATTTATGTTCCTCTTCATCAATATTCATTGTTGCCTGTTAAATCTTATTCAGCTCAATTAGGACGAAATAATTCGCACTTCTTATGTCTCGTGCTAGGTTGAATCATCAATAAATTTGCCACGCGCTATTAATAAAATAATTAGTTAGACTGTCTTTATTACCAGTTCCAAATAGGCCGGCATAGTAGATACGACCACTGTGACCGTGAAGTGACTTAGTTAGGTTTCGGGATCAGTTTGTAAGTTGCCGGTTTTAACTGCATAGTGACGTAGTGGATTTGACTGTACTTACTGATAATTGACTGTAGTAGCAGTTATGAACCGCACTTCAGCTTAACATCAAGTAGGGTGCTGTCATATGTCGAGATTTAATCGTACTGGCAAGTATTTATGAACCAGGATGTATTTATGAGATTATGATACCATTTTATTTTTATATACCACTAGACCACGGCCGCCTAAAAATATGTTTTTTTTCCTATACTAAGCTACTAAGTGCTTGTATCATTGAAACAGGACAACCAAAATACATATATTAAAGATACATTGGTACCGACAAAAAGGTTTTGAACTCGTGCTCTCGGTTTGTGTAACCATTGCACTGCCACTACACCACGGTCGCCTTAATAACTTGGTACATTTAATAACATTTCATTATTTATACAGGATCTCCATGTGAACATGATGGCATCTGCGTTAATACACCTGGCTCGTTCGCCTGCAACTGTTCAGTCGGCTTCACTGGGCCCCGATGTGAGACCAACGTCAATGAATGCGAAAGCCACCCGTGCAGGAACGACGGATCCTGTCTCGATGACCCTGGAACCTTCCGCTGTGTCTGTATGCCCGGTAAGTAATTTATATTTATTATGTACTAAAACTCGACCAGTCTCACTGGAGGATAGACAGCTGCGTCGGATTAACGTGTGAGAAGTATACTACGATCCCCAAGCCGCCTGCCAAGCGTGGGGATAATGGCAACCTCCCCCCTCATCTTGAACGACAAAATACCGGCGGATACAACTGGCGTCTTGTCTTTCGGAATGAAGTTCTAATGTTCACCAGTGGACGTCTTTCGGCTGATGGTGATGGTGTTAAGCAATGAATGGAGCGGTTAGTAGTTGGATGGGTTTGAGATGGCGCCTTAAACAGGTCCTGACCACAACACTAGATGACGTTTGTCTTAAAACTCTCGCACGCTTAGCATTGGCAAGAGTAGCCAAATCTGGATAAACCACGATCCAGATATAGGCCCGTGCTCAGTAGACGTAGGTGTATATGTGATATTTTTTTGCGTAGATTAAATTTTATATTGCAAAGTATTAACTAAGTAATGATATTTTTACTATCTTTCCTATTGAATTTTAAATACAGAATGTGATTTTTGTTATGTAAGTACATTTAACTAGTATTTTCTTAGATTTTGCGCAAACATTGATTAATGAATTAAACAAATTTTATGCGGCTTACTATCGTGTTTATTTTCGTTTAATAATTTTAGTTTCGAGAGCTTTGCAGCCATCGTGGTCTCGGATAATTCATACATTTAAACTATTTCTAAAATTGTTAGTTCCGTTGAAGTGTCTTCGTTACATAAATTACTTTGCGGGTGCTTTGCTATAAAACCGTCAACTAAGTGCGGTATTATACCGTTTGCTTACAGTTAAATTACAATATTGTTGTAACATTTTACGTCACTCCGACATATTCTGCAATCGAGATATTCTTTTATCTTCAAAGTTTTAAGCTTTAGTTAGGCATTAAGCTTGCCTATGTCATCATCATCAGCCGGAAGGCGTCCACTGCTGAACATAGGCCTCCCCCTTAGAACACCATTCCGAACAACAAGATGCCAGTTGTATAAATGTATGATTTGCGTCTTGTAAATGAAATTTGAATATAAAGTAAATAAATAGATTCACCTATAGAATAATATGGAGTGAATAAATATGAAAGATATCATTTTTTTTAAACTTTACATTTTTTTACTGGGCTACTTAACGGGCCTGTATCATAAAAACCGAGCGACCAAAGTGCATAAAAGATACATTAGTACCGGTGAGTGGTATCGGGGGCTCTAGACTTGCGTACTATTTCAATACCTTTAGATTTAGACCATTATAACATCTAAAACATACCCTCCTAGTGATCATTAAAAAAATCGTTTCTTTCGTTTAAATCGTTCTATTAAAGAGGTAGGTCGAATGTTAAAACGGAGACCATTCAGAAGATCGTTCCTCGATACCGCAGTGCCGTATTATAGAACCTACATAAAGAGATTTGTGGATGTGAAGGAAGCAAGGGAGTTGTATCGGGGAATTAAAATGGTGCTCCGTTTTCTGCTAATCCCTGTGCAAATTAAGGAGTGACAAATTATTAGACAGTTATAGGCGATTTTTAAAATGGAACACGCATGTTTTATGTTTCTTCTGTGAATGCAGATGAGGACTTTTGAAACAATGATGCCTATAAGGATTTTATATTGTTTAGTAACAATTCTTACTTAATAACAGTACATTCTTGCAAGTTTCTACACACCTGTCTCTTACTCCAAGAAGCTAAGTTACAATTACTGGCTAATGAAACTCGGCAGTGACAACCGCAGTACCAACTTAATGATTAGCATTATGTAAAGAGAGATAATTGTGTTTTTCTATTGTTAGACAAAGATGGATGATGTAAAAGGATAAGGACGCGTCTTTTATCCTTTTTCAAATTAACATTCCATATTTAAAATGATAATTTCAAAATAATTTAAACACAAGATGATAATGTTTTGAGGAGCTCTTAAACTTTGTTCCTATCTCGTCTTTTTATTCCCATTAAACTTTTTAAATAATTTACCAGCCAATGTGTTCTCCCTATCCTATAACATTGTATCCTTCAAGTAAAGCGTGAAAAGTAGCGTAGGATCTCTATCCTACAGAGTCTGTAGGATAGAGATTCTACGACCGCAGCGACGGCAACTCTGTTTCTTTTTACCGACGAAATGTTACGACTGGACTAGTTTGACGATGTCCGCCCCGATTCAAAATTTGTTATTCGCTGATTGGTTACGAAGATGTCAAATATCAGTGCTAATTCGTCATTACACTGTCGTGTTTTAAGAGAGTCGAGGCCCAGACAATAGATAGACCCAGAGGCGTCTACGACTGAGAACACATTACCTAATAAGTTCAAATTTCGATCTAAAAATGCTAATCTTCTTATTTACGTAAGGTTATATTGTTTAATATGTTTATTCAATTTCTTCACTGGATTACCGTCTATAAGGTTTCTTATTGTTTGATACATCATGATGAGTTTTTTTTATATTTGGGACTGGTAGTTCAATCTAGACTTAAATTTAGACTCTATTTAGGTATTAATTTAGATAAAAATTCAATTGGATCGATGTTGGCCCATAGTATGGTCATTCACTTTTTCATGAATACTACAGGTAAATAATTGCAAATAGAGTTGCATCCATTTTGCGTTCTTAGTTGGAACCGGCAACCCTAAAGCTGTTACTCCACGGTCTTTACACTACTTGAAAGTGGTACTACACAGGAGCTGGAGTAAGATGGACGGAGGCGACCTACGTCAGTAGGTAAAATTAGGTAGATACGTAACCTGCACGAGTTTTAGTGTTCGCAAATGGCACGAGTTTGAACGATCAACCACGAGTAGGCATATACATACTAGTAGAAGTATGACGGAATAATAGTTATTAAGAGCGAAAAAGAGACAATTATGTGTTGCTCTGCATCGCGACACTGAGTTTAGGTCTGCTTATTAACATGGTTTTAACGTACATCGTTTGGAGCGCGTAAAACATCTCTACGTCTTTTTTTAAATATCATTGAATAAATGTCACGTATCTGCTAGCAAGGGTCTTTGATTTAGCACTGAAGTGACGCTACTGATAATACGTTAATGCATTACAAAATTTATCTTTAGTATAGCTTTTAGTGTGTATTGTATTACCGTTCCTTAGTATTAGGAGGCCCAGTTCCCATGGCGACGTCGGCTGCGCCCGCGCATTGTGTTCGATGCGGAAACATTGCTATTTGCGCCTCAACATAATTATATATTACAAGACTCTCTTTTAACTACTATTTAGTTTGCATATACTATGTCTAGTTGCAGCGTTTCTAATTTATATTATAGCTTGCGTTGTGAAGTTGCGTCGTAAGCTGTGTCTAAGAATGGGTGTTTTCAAATGGAGAATTATTCTTTAAATACTTATCATTTTAATTCCGGTTTTATCTAGCCCTAAATCCTCCACGCTGTACATGCGACACCTCCGGCGATTTCCACATTAGCCGGCTGAAAGCGGTTTTTTGCTACCGTCCATCTTGGGTCCTACGGTTAGACCTCGACCCGCCTAATGATAAACAAGAGGAGGTCCAAGAGTTTTTGTTTTGTTTTAGACCTATTTGTTTTAACAAGATTTGTCAAAGTCGCAACTCTTTTGAGTTCTACTTACCTGAGTGGAAAGGCCCAAGTTCTGCTACCGTCCATCTTGGGTCCTACGGTTAGACCTCAACCCGCCTGATGATAAGCAAGAGGAGGTCCAAGAGTTTTTGTTTTGTTTTAGACCTATTTGTTTTAACAAGATTTGTCAAAGTGGCAACTCTTTTGAGTTCTACTTACCTGAGTGGAAAGGCCCAAGTTCCCAGTGTTCTGTAAATGAAATAGGATTCCATAGAATTTATAGCATTCATTTAGGGTATATATAAATATAGATATGACCAGATATAGTCCAAGGCAAGAAAAGTTATGAGAAATTAAAATCCTTGTTGATTGTTTTCTTTCTTTGTCGTGTGATTTAATAGCTTTACATATTTAATGCTCCAATACCGTAGCCTTATAAGTTTCCCAGATTACAGCATGTTTAGCATTACTTAAAATATAAACTTTAAAGATAATCAATTTTACGATCTAATTAAAACTAATAAGTAAGTCAACTCAGCCAATAAACTAGATTGCGCATAATAAATATGGAGTTGTAGGTTAACTTAATGTTACAGGAAGCCATATTAAGTACATAAAATATGTTATTAGCTTAATACTAGGTATATCAATTGCTTTTATATTACTAATATAGGTTTAATTACAAGACTTAGAAACTCTGCTTTTAATTACCTATGTTAATCTGAAAGTTATTGTTTAACTTTAAACACCAAGTTTTTTAATGACTTTATTTACTTAGATTTTGCGCGAACATTGAATTAAACAATTTTTTTGTCGCTTACTATCGCGTTTATTTTGGTTTAGATTTTACATTTTTAATTTTATTGTTCTGACGTTTTGAAAGCTTTGCAGCCATCGTGGTCACGGAGAGAGTAAAATGTAAACCAAAATAAACGCGATAGTAGGCCGCATAAAATTTATTTAATTCACGAATTTATTTTCATTTTTATTATTATCAATTTAAGGCGGTGCAGTGGAAGTGCTATAGTCACGCATGGGTTTAAAACCACTTGCCGGTACCAATGTTTCTTCGATATTATGTACATTGGTCGTCCTGTTTCTATGATACGTAGAACTATAGTAGCTTAATATAGAAATGTGAATTAGTAAAAAAATGTACACCCCAACTTGGACGACTATTTTACTATTTTGAAATAATCAAGAGGTTTATAAGATGACAATACAATTGCACGACAATTTCGAACAATTTCAAAATATTCCTTTTACATCTTATCGAGCGCATCGACGACAAAACGCACAACGACTTGATAAAACGAAACGCAAAGTCTAGACCTTATTTGTAACAATAAAACCTTCATTTAAACATAAACGTCGGGATTGTTTTACGGCATATCAGACTTAGTAAATCAGATACATAATTGCATTGAAACTTAATTGTCGTTTATATAGATAACAATTTAATAAAAGCACGGTTTATCGGTGAAACTTTTATTTAAATATATTATTGAAGAATTTATCAAATCTAATAATGATGGCTCATTTCCAAAAGAAAAAGGCAGAGTTAATGATTCTAAGATCCTAACCTAGCTTTCTTACTTTTTTTTTATTGGCACTCGACATCTGACGTTGTCCCGCCTGATGGTAAGCATGATGGAGGTCCAAGAGTGCTGACGGCTAAAGAACCGCGACTGAATTGACCTTTGTAATTTTATCAGTAGAATCTTTTTAATTTATTGGTAGTTATTGGTCTTTGTGACAAATAGCTAGCCCAAAAAGTTCCAAGTTAGAAAGCCGATGACAAAAAAACTGCTACATCCTCGATGCCCATTTTATTTTATTTATAAACTCTTTATTGCACAAAAATAAGGTACATAGGCGAGCTTAATGCCTTAGGCATTATCTACCAGCTAACCTTTGTTGTGTTGTGCTGTGATTGGCTGAGTGCAAACTACTTAAATAAACTAATAATATTTGTTATGAAAAATTTTACTCTTTTGTTAATACACATATTAATAGCCGCAAGAACTTCCAAGTAATTAATTTTAAACTGAATTATTTCTTAAGACAACCATATAATTCATTTCATTTACATGATTCATTTGTTAAAAGGTATTTATGTGTAAATTGTTGAAGCCTTGATCTAGAAATCCATATTATAAGTATTAATTGTGTATTATTAAATAGCATTATAATAATGAGATCATTCTGTTAAACCAGTATCTAATTGGCATATAATAAAACCTAGGACATAATACTGATAACCGTTGAGATCAAAGTTGCTTTTGTGCGAAGTTCACACTTCTGCGACGCTGTCAAATATATTATCGATATAATTGAATTGAAAAACCGACAACTGATGGGAAAGAAAGGTTTTTGGTGGGTGGACTGATGATAGTGAATGTCTCAAATAAACGGTAGATGCAACTGGCATCTTGTCGTTCGGAATGGCGGTCTAACGGGGAAGCCTATGTTCAGCAGTGGACGTCTTCTGGCTGATGATAGTGATGATCATTGATTCGTAGCAGCATTGAGCTGTTCAAGTTATAGGTGAAGCTAACTAAGGTCATGAGATCTTTGGAGCCCTTGCAATTTCTTAGAGACCTGGTGGCTCTATGTCTATGAGTCTATCGCCTACTTACTATACCATGGAGAATGATTTGAGGCCTTGTTTCTGTCTCGTATTTTACTGTGATTTACATTTAGGGGAAAGGATCAGCATTCTGTCGACTAAATCGGCAATCGGACTAAAAGGTTGCGGCGCGTAACTTTTTTTTAGAACAATCGATAAGTGGATGGCTTTACAAACTTATGTGTTCTTCCTATCCCTCCTACCATCAAATCCCTTAAACGATTGTTATAAAGTAAATTTGACCGGCATGGTGATGGCGTGAACTGAATCGGTTCAAAACATAATCCTTCTTCTCAGCTTTACTAGTTACCACAGAAACCGCCTCAGTAAAAACGGCTAGTAGTAGTATAGTATAGTAGACGTTGGTACTATTATATATATATTGCAATTACATTTCTATACTATGCTTCTAAAGTGCTTGTATCATAGAAACAGAACAACCAAAATACATATTTCAAAGATACATTGGTAACGGTGAGTTGTTTCGAAGCCGTGCTCTCTCGGCTTACGCAGCCATTGCACTGCCACTACACCACGGTCGCCTATAAGTAGACACTAATTATTTTTTGTTATTTTAAACCAAAACCTTTTAAAGAACTTAATCGATAATTAATTTAAAAAAAACAAGTCTTCGTATTTTGGATTGAATGTTGATGTGTACAGAAATATGCGATGTGATTCCCAGTATGGTTCGTCTCGTGTGACGTGATACAATGTTGCATATTATAATCACCTAGCGCAGTTGTTTGTTTACGTCACACTCAGGCGTCTATCATACGTTGTATAGTGAGTGGTTTTTAACATTTATATGCTAAGCTAATAAACGTGCATGTATCAAAGAAACAGGACAACCAAAGGCTTGTACCAAACGTATCTTTGGTCGCACAAACGTGGTTTTGTTGCAACTAGTTGCAGTCTAGCCCTTATGCTACCTACAATTATTTAACTATTCTAGCAGTTATACTAACTGAAAAGATTAACTATACTAGTATCTGGCCTGGTACTGTCAATGTCGAGCCACAATAAAAAAAAACTAAAAAATATTTAATAAATAAAAAATTCTAAAAATAGCCGTTAATTTAAAAAAATAATTGTATAGTTTATTGTATCTGTTTTACAAATTACTTAAGAAAATAATATTTTTAGGAATAGTCGAAATAATTTAGGCGACCGTGGTGTAGTGGCAGTGCAATGGCTACGTAAACCGAGTGGCACGGGTTCGAAACCACCCACCCATGTTTCTATGATACAAGCACTTTATAAGCTTAGTATAGAAATGTATAATAAAAAATATATATATTAATCCATCTACGAGGTGACGTCATATCGTAGTCATCTATTTTCTTTTCCATTACTCAATTAAACCAGCCTGTATACCAGCCACATTATAATGTTGATTTAAGAAGACCTGTCTCCCTATGGCTTTGCCTTGTAAGGGTATGGCGTCACAATTTGTGCGCATAAACTGTCATGTATGATTTAAATAACAGAGGACCATGGTTCGTTCCAATGAGTGGTTTTCTGAAATGGTTCATTGCATCTTCTGTAATTCTATAGTGCATAAGACAGGTTATAAATAACTGTTTTTAACATTTAAAAGCTTCGCAATATATTATTATGCTTTTTTATTTTTAAAAATTCCAATCCACACTCCACAATTCTTTTCATTCAAGCTCTAAGGTTATGCACTAGACAAACTAGCTTTCTTGAACATGTCTCCGATTTGGTCGAAAAACACTGTCCAGGGTCTGCCTCGTTTAACGCATCCATCCACATCAGTTTTATAAATTCCTTTCTTCGATCTACTTTCACTCATTCTTTCCATGTGCTCAAAGCATCGAAGCACTCCTTTGTTAATCCTTGTCACTACATCTTCTTTCAAACCACATTTATCGCGCACTGTGCTATTCCTTATTCTATCCGCTACCATCACTCCACCCACATACATTCCTTATTGAACGCATTTTTACAGCGTTAATTTCCACTCTCATGCTTCTGCCCTAACATTTACTTTTTAATTTTAAACTCCTACATAAAAATTAAGTTAATCGGTCGAAGTGCAAAATTCATTTCCAACACTTTATGAAAGAAATTCAATTCTACTATTTTTTTCAAACATATCTCACTGTTGCATTATGGAATTGTTATTTCGAAATTGTATGCAATTTTCCATTTTATTCTCACTTAGCTAGGACCCACTTTTATGTTTCCTATGAATCAAACTAAAAGGCTGTCGTTTCTTTGTCGGACAATCGACTGCTTTACCAATGAACCACGTTTCTCTCCATTTAGGACCCAAACCTTCAAGCTAAGCCTAAAAAAGTAACTTTGGTTGGCATAGTGATAACGGCTAAGGTGCCCGTAAATTAAATCAGTATTTTCAGTCGTTGACGCTCTCGGACTTCCTCTTGCTTACAAGTCAAGTCGAGGTCAGATATGCATAAAAAATGCAATTTAAATTCATATTTCTTATTAGATCTAGTTATATTATGTATTTATTCTAAATCTGATCGCGGTGGTTTTAATCAATGTAGGTATCCCTAAAAAGGCTATGTCTTGGCACGGAATCTCTACCTTCTCCATCCGTATAGGTAAGTATGTGTACAGTTGAAAATACGGTATTCTTGTTCAAGATAAATCGCTTTCAATTAACAACAATGAGTTTAACTTAATAAACATTTATTTTGACTATAATAATTTTACAAATACGGTGTTCAGATAGTTTCTTATGTCTCAACAATATATAATACACATCTAATATATAAGTACCAAAATAACAATGATAATTTAATATATCAATCAATCAATCAAATTGTCACGCCTTTTTCCCACTGGGATAGGCAGAGACAATAGAGCGCCACTTGCCACGAACCTGACACAACTCCCTCGCTTCCCTAACATTCACAATTCATTTCACACAAGCTCTACTATTATGGGTACTAGGCAACCCAGCTTTCTTGAAGATGTCTCCTGATTTGGTCGGAAACAACCCTCGAGCCAACTCAAACGAGCCAAACCAACCCAAACGAGGGTCTGCCTCGTTTAACGCATCCATCCACATTATATTTATACATTTATTTAGTTAATCTACTTTCACTTATCCTTTCCATGTGCCCAAACCATCGATGTTTGGGCACATGGACATCGATGGCCCAAACCATCGAGGTATTCTTTCGTCAATCTTGGTAATATATTGAAAAAAAAAAATTGCTGGCAGTGACCTTCGTTCAAACCATCGAGGTATTCTTTCGGCAATCTTGGTAATATATTGAAAAAAAAAAATTCCTGGCAGTGACCTTCGTCGTCACTCTTGGACCTCCTCTTGCTTATCATCAGGCGGGTCGAGTTTAGATGTCGTGTCACAATAAAAAATAAAAAAGTAATCTAAAAAGGTGAATTTAGATTGTTCTAGAATAGGCCTCGTCCGTTGGCAGGCATGTAGTCATATCTGTGATACTCCACATTTGGCAAACCCACTTACTTGCCATGTGCAGCCATAACTGCAGTGAAAGACAAGTAAGGTTCTCGTTTTGGAATTATATTTTAATAGAGCCTTCGTACGCAGGGAGGCCACCTGCCTTATGTATGTATACAATATGGGAAAGGACATTAAGTACAAAAGGAGTGTTTTATTTTGTTGTTTGAACAGTTATCTATCGTTCAATTGACACGCTTGAAGCTCACAGGTATAGGTAGAGACAACAAATCGCCGCATTATATAATCTTTTACAAATTTCTCGAAACTTCCTATTATGCCGAGCCTGATGTTATCAGTTTATGAATGAAAGCGACTGATACTACTTTAAGTAGTGGTTACATTCACTATGCCGTCCTAGTTAAAGCCAGCAACTTACTCTGTATCGGCAGAGTGAGCAAATGACCACCAATTAGACGTAGACGCCTATCACTCTTTTGGTTATGGCTGGTCAGTAATTGATTAATAATAATCCATTGTATTTATTTTTATTGTGACGCGACATCTGAACTCGATTTGCTTGATGATAAGCAAGGGAACCGTCTTAGCTTACCGTAGCCTTGGACAGCTTTTAAGCTTCTCGTATTATTATTATTTAATTCTATTAAAAGGTTATATAAATAAATGGCCTTTATTAAAAATAAACCAGAAAGACTTTTATCTGAGCAAAACCTGTATGAAGAATGATAGCGGGCCGAATAATGCTTTAGGCGATTCACGAACAAGGATGCAATGAAAAATCTACCCTAATGTAATGACTATAAAATAGTTTTTTAAATAAACTTTCTTGTAATAAAATAGTTTATAAATTTAATTACATTTTCAACTCTATTGGTTTAAGAATAAAAACTAAAGTTGTTTGTTTGTGCACTGAGTTGTAATTAGCATTCCCTTGTAAGTTTTGGGGCGTTAACTTAAATGTTAAAATGGTTTTGTGCTTTTACCATGATCGTTTGTTAATATATGTATTTTTTTTACATATTATATTTCGTCATTCGATTATTTAGAATTCTGGTATAATGGAATAAAATATAACACATTTAGTTTAATACTTTTATTAGTCGTACGGAATGTATTTTAATTTGGAAGTAATTTGCATAAGTCTCTATGCATAATACCACTGTCTCTAGGCATCCCCGTGGTAAAAAGGCGTGACAATTTGATTGATTGATTGATTGACTGTAAGAGAGAATACAATCGCGAATTCTTTAAAGTAATTTCATTGGATTGTGATTAAATGAGGCGTTAGTTTCCTTGTCAATATCGAATTTTTATGCTTCAAATTTTCTATTTTGTCTTTATAAGCGGTCAGGCGGCTTTCTAAAACTTTGATAGGGCGTGATCAGCCTTAATTTTAAAAATTAGTAACTAAGATCATGATGATTGTTACAGTACTATTTAAATAAAATTAAATAAAATAAATTTTTATATTGGAAATTAATTATATTAATTAATATTAATTATATTAATTATAGAACTTAACGAAAAACATAAAGAAACATTGCTGTGCCTATTAATATTCATTAAATAACATAGGTATGAATCGTTCATGGTAAACCCATTGAGGACGTGTTTACTTATATCTGTAAGTCGCTTGTCATAAATTAACGCAAAAGTTATCGTTGTATGTTATTGCAAATGTTGTACCTGTCTGGATTGCTACTGGTCTTAACATGTTACTTTGCTGCACTCACATCTGTTTATTGCTACTTATTCCTCTAACAATCAATCAATCAATCAAATTGTCATCTCTCAATTCCCAAAGGGATAGCCAGATATAATAAAACTCCACTTTCTAAAATCCTGACTTATGGCCACAAATCTCTTTATACAAGTTTTGTAATTATGGCCACTGATTTTTGAAGATGTCTCCCGTTATTAAGAATGATCCACAATGATCAAACTTGTGGGTCGTTCTCTAAAAACAATGTATCTATTGTCACGTTATTTATATAAATATAATATATTTTAATACTTTTACATCCAAACTTAAAAAGTGACGTCACATTCTGTATTTAGGATATGTTTTAGACTTATAGCTATGAGTAGAAAATATTTTAATTTTTTAACAGATTTTTTTTATTGTGACTCGACATATGACAGCACCTCGCTTGATGTTAGGCCGAAGTGTGGTCCATGAATAAATGTCACTGCTACTACAATTCAATAACTGTGAGTAGCAATCACATTCAGTATGCCGGCCTAGATGGAACCGGCAACTTACAAGCTGATCCCGTAACGTGACCAAATCACGTCACGGTCTGTATACTTGTAAGTGGTGGTACTGCCCCGGATCAACAGACTGGGTACCACTGCCTACCACTCTTTTATAACCAGACCCGCGCAAATATCTATCTCTTTTTTATTATTAACAAATATTTGCTCCGACCGGGAATCTAACCCGGGACTTTACGCGCAACAAACCAATCACTAAACCGTTCGTCCACGCCTGTCGTCAAATCTTTTAAATGTAGGTGTTTATTCATCGACGTACCTATTCTTCTTAAGTATCTAAAAATAGTGACAGAAAATTTCGGAAGCAGTCTATAGAATAACAAATATTAAAGTTATAAATCATTTATTTTCTCTTCTTCGCAGGTTTTACTGGTACTCAATGCGAGGTGGAAATCGACGAGTGTGCCAACAGTCCCTGTCTCAATGGTGGAATATGCCATGACTTGATAAATGCTTTCAAATGTACATGCGTTATTGGGTATGTATTTGTTAATAGTATTTGGCAGTTTAGATGCTAAGTTGTCAATCAATCAAATTGTAGGCGGTGAATCCCATAGGGAAAGGCAAAGACAATGGAGCGCCATTTGCCACGATCCTGACAAAACTTCCTCGCATCCTTCATATCCACAATTCTCTTCATACAAGCTAGTGATATATATTATAATAATAACCGTAAGGCAACCCAACTTTCTTGAGGATGTCTTGGTTGGAAAACCCAGGAGTCTGCCTCGTTTAAAGCATCCATCCACATCAGATTTATAAATTTCGTTAATCTACTTTCAGTCATCCTTTCCATGTGCCCAAATCATCGAAGCATTTGTTTTTTTTATTATTATATATTTCTATACTAAGCTACTAAAGTGCTTGTATCATAGAAACAGGACAACCAAAGTTCGTGATTTCGAATTCGTGCTCCCGGTTTGTGTAACCGTTGCACTGCCACTTATCCACGGTCGCCGTTTGATATGATCGAAGTATTTAAAATAATAAGTATAATTTTGTTCTTTTTTTAGTTTCACTGGTGCACGTTGTCAGGTTAACATCGACGACTGCGCGTCGGGTCCATGCAGGAATGGTGGGACGTGTCTTGATTCCATAGCCGGGTATACCTGCGAGTGTCCGGCTGGGTACACAGGTTAGTTTAAATATTTCAATACTTTTGTATTTTTTTAATTGTGCCTCGACCCGCTTGATGGTAAAGGTCTAAAAGTGCCGACGACTGTAAAAACCGAGTCTTCACAGCTATCACTGTGCCGGCCAAAGGTGCTTCTTAATGCATCGCTTGAAGGATCCAAAGTTATAGGATAGAGAGAACACATGGGCTGGCAAAGCATTCCACTTGATTGATTGATTGTCTTTGATTTGATTCTTTATTCACAGGCAAATCATGTGAGACGAACATCAACGATTGCTTATCATCGCCATGTCACAGAGGTGAATGCATCGATGGGGAGAACAGCTTCACGTGCGCTTGCTTCCCTGGTTACACTGGAAGAGTGTGCCAGACACAAATAAATGAATGCGAGTCCAATCCCTGTCAATTTGGCGGTGAGTGATTTTAAATATTCATACTAAAGGACATCATTCATTTTGGGCTTTGTTGTACTATTTTTGTAATGATGAAAAATATATAAATGGTAGTTTTGATACTTGACTTGATAAAACTAATAACAGTTTTGCTTTTAATTGCTGTGCAATTAGGTTATTTGGAAAATAAGATATAGATTTTGTGTCGTCTGTAAATCACAAAGACATGCCATAGCTTTGA
Organism: Tinea trinotella; assembly: GCA_905220615.1. Classification (NCBI taxonomy): domain Eukaryota; kingdom Metazoa; phylum Arthropoda; class Insecta; order Lepidoptera; family Tineidae; genus Tinea; species Tinea trinotella. The sequence continues at coordinate 13,324,789 of HG992312.1, forward strand.
ACTGTCATAATTATAGTTTGATCATTTTGCACACCTAAACTAAGTATAATAAAGGATATATTTTAATTAAATTGTAATCTGCGTGCATTCAACTATTTTAAAATGTATATGCAACTGTTAATACAATTAAGCCCAAGTCCCCATACAAAATGAATGATGTCCTTACAAGTATACAGACCACGAAGTGACGTTTTTGGAATCAGCTTGTAAGTTGCCGGTTTAATTAGCGAAAACTTCAAAAACAACAGGCGCGGCCGATTAGTTTGTTATGCGTAAAGTCCCGGGTTCGATTTCCGGTCGGAGCAAATATTTGTTTCATAGCATTTATTTGTATTATTTAATAATAAAACAAATGTTTGTTATTAAAAAAAGAGCCTAATACTCATATTTGCTTCGGGTCTGAATGAACTTCGTTTTGACAGTTAAACTCCATTGATGAGCTTCAAAATTAAAAATGCGACCGCGCAACACTCTGAGAATTGATGTTCATTTTCATTAACAGTTTAACTTTATAGAAACTCATTGTTCAAATGAATAAAAGTTGTGACACTAACAGCGACCGCGTAACTCTGACAAATGAGAATGATGTTCATTTTCATTCCCATTAAAGTGGCGCGGTCGGCTCCCAGCTTTTAAGTTGTGTAATGAGGGAAAACTTCAAATCTAAACTGGTTATGCAGAAACATTGGAGCGCCACTAACTACGATACTTGTATCAAAAGAATAGTTAGTGGTTGTGAAGGAAATAAAAAAACTATGTTTGAATCGTTGAAATTAGCGCCTAACTTATTTTTTACTTTGTCTTTGTAGGCCACTGCGACGACCTAATAGACGGCTACCAATGCAGATGTAAACCAGGCACTTCTGGAAGGAATTGTGAGATCAATGTGAATGAGTGCTATTCAAATCCGTGCCGCAATGGCGCTACATGCATAGATGGAATTAATAAGTATGTTATTTTTTTATTTTGTTATTTGGATAATGGGGATCGGTGATATTTATTATGCTACAGACATAGCGCTTCACTGCACCGCTTCAATAGTGACTCAGTTGGGCGCTAGTACTACAATTATTATGCCATTAGAATGAAAATATTTAAAGGAATAAAAAATCAAAATTTCTTGCACCTTTCGTGTTTTTTAAATAGTATTAAAAAAAAATTCATCAAAATAAGTTTCTTCAATCCGTGTACTGAGTCGTTTTTTTTTCAGTATGTCGTTTTTCTTCGAAACGACTATTTTATTAATTGCCAAGGTTGTCATTTCGAATGGTATCTATCAACCGACCGACAGCATTGGTATTTTGAGTTTTTCTAATATCATAAATATAACTTTATAACCCTTTTGGCCAGTATACTTATGAGTTTTTTAAAATATAATAAAACGAATTATGGGTAGTTATTCACTTTTTTAAATTTTACATATAGTAGTTTCTTAGATTTTACGCGAATATTGTGGCTAATAAATTAAACGAATTTTATGCGGCTTACTATCGCGTTTATTTTTTAATTCTAATTTTGCTTGAAGCTTAAGATTATTGGGATGCAGTTCTAGATTGCACTTAGATTCCTGTATTCTTCTCTTGCTTAATTTTAAGTTATTTTTTAATCTATTGGCTTTGGGCTACTACTATCTTCTATCGCTACTAATATACTTATTTCTCTCTTTCAACGCAGCAATTATTTCGAGTAAGTTCTTCTTATTATTAAATGCATGCTTTTATTTACATTATTTATATTTTATCTACATTTTTAAAGCGACCGTGGTCTAGCGGTAGTGAAATGGTCTCGCAAACCAAGAAAACTACTTGCTGCGGGCAGTAGCAAGTAGTTTGAATCAATCCTTCCTGGTATGTTTGATAATGTACCTTGGTCGCCTAATTTCTATGATACAAGCACGTTTAGTAGCTTAGTGTAGAAATGTTAAAATCATATTAAAAAATTTTTTTTTTCTAAATCATTAAGTGGTAGGTAAAAGTAGAGATAACGGTATTTGAACCGGTATTGTAATGTATGGGCTTATTTTGCTTTTTATTTTCTGATTTTTTGCATGTTGGTAGAGATGTCGGCAGATAAAAAGAGCGCTGGCTTCAAAATGCGCAGTAACGTTTTTCGTTAAATACTTAGTTTTCGTTTTTCGAATGGCTATAAATTTGAAATATTAATAATTATGTGAAACGACTGTAAACGTTGCGCAGATTTGCACCTACCGAAATCGTCCAGTGCTCTATGTAGATGCTTATCCTTATACAGTAAAAGCTTCTTATTCGCGCTTCCTTCATATATCCTACCCAATATCCTTTGTAAATGCGTCGTCAAGTAGACGAATAAAAAAGTAAAATAGACCTTATTACAACTACGCCTAAAGTATGTTGTTAAATGATATCACCACAGCGGCAAATACGGATTGGTTTCTTTAAATCATTGCCTAAGCATGAATAAAATAAATAATCAATATGGTCAGAATCTTCATTTTTTTTTATACAACTGCGCAGCACAAAAGTCAGCGCTATTTTTATCTGCCGGTGGTTAGTGTCCTCTATTTTGTATGTTAAACCGTGAGTTTATGTATTCTTCCATTTCAGATACACATGTGAATGTATACCTGGCTTTACTGGACAACATTGCGAGACTAACATCAACGAGTGTCTCTCGAACCCTTGCGCGAATGGCGGCACATGCATAGACAGACTCAATGGATTCCGATGCGAGTGTCCTAGAGGATATTATGATGCTAGGTATGACTTTTGGTTTTAGAATATTTTACGATTTTTTTTTTATTTACGAATAAATTATGAATTCGCTTTCAGACTGGAGTTCGATTTCTTAAGTAGACTGTTGCTATTGAAAGGACTGATGAGTCCACTTTATTGTCCCACTGCTGGGTAAAAGGCCTCCCTCCAGATATTTACTTACTACCAATTTTATAATCTTGGATCTTTTGTACAAAGCTTGAAAAAGCATCTTGTAAATACTACTAAAGCAGGGTTTTACAGGCACTACTGAGTCAGACAAGGTCAGACGTTGCGTCAGAATTAAGAAAATACTTTGGGGTAAATAAAAATTGCAGGATGCATCGAATTTTCGGCTTAGATGAAAAGATTGTGATTAGGCACGTGTTCCCTAAAGGATTTGACCATATAATATATTATCTTTTTTTTTTATTGTGACTCGACATATGACAGCACCCCTCTTGATGTTAAGCCGAAGTGTGGTCCATGAATGAATGTCACTGCTACTACAATTCTATAACTGTGAGTAGCAATCACATCCACTATGCCGGCCTAGATTGAACCGGCAACTTACAAGCTGATCCAGAAACGTGACCAAATCACTTCACGGTCTGTATACTTTGTAAGTGGTGGTACTACCCCGGATCGGCAGACTGGGTACCACTGCCTACCACTCTTTGATAACCAGACCCGAAGCAAATATCCATCTCTTTTTTTTTATTAACAAATATTTGTAATATTTAATGTTATTAAATATTACAAATAAAAGCTATGAAACAAATATTTGCCCCGACCGGGGATCGAATTTTATAAAATTTAAGTCATATATTTTCCCTAATTATTTCTATATTTATATTTATTATATTCTCTGTTTCACAGATGTTTGTCTGATGTTGATGAGTGCGCTTCAAATCCGTGCGTGAATGGCGGCTCCTGTGAGGATGGCGTTAATCAGTTTATCTGTCACTGTGTGCCTGGATTCGGAGGTGAGTTTTTCATATGAAACTTAAAGTCGTGACTATAATTGATAGAGATATTGCCTACAATATTTGAGCCTATATGTATAATAAACAAGTTTCAAACTCGTGTAAAAATCAATATTGGTCTCTTAATTTGAGAATAAGCTTTTTTAATACAATTACTGAAATTTATTATATAGACCTACCACAATCAGCCTAACATTGCTAGACATAGACACAGTGTAAGGCACGCTATTGGGATATATTATTTCTGCCTGACACCTAGACCAATAGGTCGTCTGTCTATATAGTCGTACGAGAAGCTGAAAATTGTGCAACCAAAATTTCTTAAAACTTTATTTTGCTGAATAATTTCTTATTAACCGTATATTAATTTAAGTTGATTAAATTTTGTTGTATTATTCGATGTAGCTTAGTATAAAAATGTAAAAAATTACATTTTTATATTAAGCTACTAAAGTGCTTGTATCATGACCAAAGATACATTGGTACCGGTGGGTGGTCACGAACTTGTGCTCTCGGTTTGCATAACCATTGCACTGCCACTACACCACGGTCGCTTCAATTGTCGCTACATAAAAGTTTTAACTTTGTAGAAGTTAGTTGATGTTATATCTTTGCGTGGCGGCGTCTTTAACAGCGAGCTGCTAGACTTTCTTCACTCTACGAGTATAGTCTGCTCTAACGTTAGCTGTTTGTATAATAACTTAATTATTTTATTGTAGGCCAACGCTGCGAGAGAGACATCGACGAATGCGCTTCCAATCCTTGTCAACATGGCAGCACTTGTCACGACAGGCTCAATTCCTATAAATGCGATTGCGTATTAGGATATACAGGTAAACTGTTGAATTACTTTTATTTATTTATTTAAGGTTGACTTACAGATAGTATAATATATAATATAAACAGAGTATCTTAAACTTAAATAAGGCCATTTAGCAGTCAACACAACTTGCAGTTGTGCAAAAATTAAAAACAAAATATAAAAGTAGTTAAAGGTACATATATACAAACAACAATAGTCAATTTCATCTAAAAAATAAAAATCATCAATTGAAATCTCGCACAATAATCTTCATACAAGCTCTATGGTTATTGGCAATAGGCAACCTAGCTTTCTTACGGATGTCTCCGATTTGGTCGGCAAACACCCTTCCGGGCCTGCCTTGTTTAACGTATCCATTTATTGTTTTCAATTAAATAATAAATTGGTAAAATAAAAACTCTGCCCTTGCGCAACTGGCTGTAAATGAAAAATTAATTATTGTTATCTTTTTCAGGTGTAAATTGTGAAACTAACATAGACGATTGTGCCAGTTCTCCTTGCCTTCACAGTGGCTCTTGTATAGACCTCGTGGCTACCTTTGATTGTGTATGCCGGCCACCTCATGCTGGAAAGAGATGCCAGGACACTTTGGACCCTTGTTCACCTAACCCGTAAGTCTCTTTTAGCTTGGCAGTAAAATATCCTTTAAACATATTAACCTTTTTTTTTAACGTAGGACCTTCTTGATATTACTTAACAGACAGCATAAGCTATTCCAAATTGTCACATTTAGCATAAGGGAAACACGAAATAGTCACAAGCTTGACTACAGACACCTTTCATTATCTTCATCAGCCAGAAGACGTCTACATCTGAACATAGGCTTTCCCCTTAGAACACTATTCCAAACGACAAGACGAACAACATTCCTTGATTCACATCTTTAATTCCTGGAAACTTCACCAAAATTCAAATTTTATTTTAATTGTTCACAGCTTTTTGCATTTTTATTTACTATAAAATATTGTTTCATGCTAAAAAAGAGTGATAAGTAGTTGGTCATTTGCCCAGTATGCTGACCCTGGCTAGTATCACCACTTTCAAGTAAAGACTGCAAAACAGCTCAGTCGCGTTTCGGGATCAGCTTGAAAGTTGCATGGTGCACGTGACTGTTACTTGCTGTTATTTAACTGCAGTAGTGGTCGCTATTCATAGATCGCACTCCAGCTTAACATCAGGCGGGGTGCTGTCACTATCTATTATTGTCGAACCACAATAAATAAAACCCAACCACAAAGTCTAATAAAATGGAGACAGGAAGGCGGGCAATTATTTATGCCAAGCTTTACAAAGGGAAAAATGTTGCCAGTCTCCTTGGGCCTATCTCTGATGTGACGTCATTAGATGATATTTTTTATTTATAGTTTAATTAAAGTTAATATACTTTTGATTTTATCTTTTTCTCAATAAAGAATATCTATTTCTAGATTTTATTTATTATATGTTGAATCAAACAAATTTTATGCAGCTTACTATCGCGTTTATTTAGGTTTTGATTTTACAATTTTATTTTATTATTCCGACATTTCGAGAGCTTTGCAGCCATCGTGGTCACGGAGAGACACGCGATAGTAAGCCGCAAAAAAAAATGCTTAATTCATTTTTCAATGTTCGCGCAAAATCTAAGAAATATTTTATATGTTGTCTATAAAATAAATAAATACTTTTAGATGCGAACACGGAGGCCGTTGTTTCGCGGAAGCTTCGTACGCGGAATTCACATGCCAATGTCCAGCTGGATGGACAGGATCCCGTTGCCAAGACGATGTGGACGAATGTGCTGCGTCAGCCCCATGCCATAATGATGCGACCTGCAAGAATACGTTGGGCAGTTACGCGTGTTTATGCGCTCGGGGTTATGAAGGAAAAGACTGCGCCATTAATACAGATGATTGTGCGTCATGTAAGTATCATTTGTACCTAATTAATGCTCTTTTATCATAGAAACAGGACGACCAAAATACTTATCAAAGCTACATTTGTACCAAAGGCTCTTAGTTTGCGATGCCACCTTATTAGTTTTCAAGAAAACGTCGTCAGTCAATCAAATAAGTTGTCACGCCTTTTTACCACAGGGATAGGCAGAGACAATAAAGCGCCACTTGCCACGATCCTGACACAACGTCCTCGCTTCCTTCACATTCACATTCATACAAGCTCTATGGTTATGGGCACTAGGCAACCTAGCCTTCTTTTTATAATATTTTTCATATACATATACTGAGCTAATTTACGATATGTTATGTACTTTAGTCGTCCTCTTTCTATGGTACATGCAGTTTGGCAGCTTAACGTCAAATCAATCACATTGTCACGCCTTTTTTTCCCTTAGGGATAGAGGAAGAGAAAATGGAGCCCCTCGTGCTACAAAACTCCCTCGCTTTCCTCACTTTTACTTTTTTATATACAAATGTAAACAAAAGTAGGTAGATATATACAGAACATGAAAGATATTCTTTTGGAGTGACCTACATTGTTATCAACTAATGTTATAAGGCTTCCGTGGTGTAGTGACAGTGCAATGGTTACGCAAACTGAGAGCACGAGTTCCAAACCACACGCCGGTACCAATGTATCTTTGACATATGTACTTTGGTCCTTTTTCTATGATAAAAGCACTTTAGTAGTAAAAATAAATAAATAAATAAGCCATATATTTCCAATCTTAAATTAAAAAAATTATTATCTACATCGGAACACCTGTTTGGGTATAGGCTTCCTCCAGCTTGCTCCAAGCTTCTCTGTCTCTGTCTTTCTTTCTCCATTCGCTTTCTGCTAATACTTGTATGTCTTCTATCCACCTTTTTCTAGGACGTCTCCTTCTTCTTTTTCCTGATGGTCTCTCCCATGTAGTTGCTCTAGTGTCCACCTTTTATCTGTGCGTCTTGCTATATGTTCTGTCCACCTCTACTTCTGCTTTAGTAGTATAGATAAATAAATAAATAATAATAATAAAAATCTTCTCTTTCAGTCCCCTGTCAAAATGGTGGTACATGCTTCGATGGTATTGGTGACTACAATTGTATGTGTGCCAGCGGCTTTGCTGGTAAACATTGTGAGATTGACATTGACGAGTGTCAGTCCAGTCCGTGTATGAATGGAGCTACATGCAATCAGGTAATTGACAATTAAATTGTTTGTATTTTATTGTTATAGTATTTTTTTCAATATCTATACCATTGTACAGTGTTATAGTACGGTGTATTTTTTTATAGTACCCTGTATAAGTTTTTTTTAATTTTTTTATTGTGACTCAACATATGACAACACCCCGCTTGATCTTAAGCCGAAGTGTTGTCCATGAATAAATGTCACTGCTACTACAATTCAATAACTGTGAGACTGTGAGTAGCAATCACATCCACTATGCCGGCCTAGATGGAACTGGCAACTTACAAGCTGATCCCGAAACGTGACCAAATCACTTCACGGTCTGTATACTTGTAAGTGGTGGTACTACCCCGGATCGGCAGACTGGGTACCACTGCCTACCACTCTTTGAAGTATTGAAGTGTTGAGCTGTAAGCATTTTCTGCTTATGCCAGCCCCATAGTCGCTTAAACCTTATTATACAATCTACCCTGTCTATCTGTATAAGTTAAAATGTAATAAATCCCCTAATACGATAACTTTGTTTCTAGTATGTCGCCTCATACACATGCACTTGCTTGCTTGGTTTCTCTGGTATCAATTGCCAGACCAATGACCAGGATTGCACAGATTCGAGTTGCATGAATGGTGGAACGTGCATTGATGGAATTAACTCCTACAACTGCTCCTGTCCACTTGGGTAAGTTGAAGATTTCCTTTTTTTATTATTATTATTTGTTAAGCTAAATTGTTGTACTCACAGCGATAAACCAAGACAATGGAACGCCACTTTCTATGATACTGACATAACTCTCTGGCTTACTTCACATCTAGAGTAAAGACAACTGAAAAAACCGAGCCAGTTCACGGCTGCCCCAGTCGCCGTCACTATGCCGGCCAAAGGTGCTTCTTCACGCATCGCTTGAAGGATCCAAGGTTACAGGATGGAGAGAACAATGGGCTGGCAAAGCATTCATTCATCTTCATACAAGCCTATCGTTATGAAATACGCTGGTAACGCCCAAGACTAACCGATGACATGATGATGAAATATTATTTTAACTATGATTATATTTTTTATTGTAAACCGGCTTATAATAAGTAGCTTTCCCATCCTATAAGCCAGCCTAGTAAAACCGGCAACTTTCAAACTGATCCCGAAACGCGACGCAGTCATTATACGGTCTGTACACATTAACATTTGTAATTAATGCTGTAAAACAGGGATGCTCTAAAACTCGGCTAGTCTCACCGCCGGATGGGTAGCAGCGTCCTGCTGTAAATACTCGATCCCCAAGCCGCCTGCCAAGCGTGGGGATTATGGGAACCCCCCTTTCTCTTAATGAACGTCAGGATGTCGGCGGATGCAGTAGACGTCTTCCGGCTGCTAATGAATGATGAATTAATTAATCTCATAATCTCCTTTCAGCTACACTGGATCTAATTGTCAATTCCGCATCAATATGTGTGACAGTTCCCCGTGCGACAATGGGGCTACCTGCCACGATCATATCACATACTACACGTGTCACTGTCCTTATGGCTATACAGGCAAGCATTGCGAGGAGTTCGTTGATTGGTAAGTTACATTGTACTGTTATAGTTTAGCGAAACGACAGTAGTTGGCGCTGCGTAAGGAATTAATGGAATCTGTCAGCTAGTACTAAAATAGTTACGAGTTATTATAACTCATTTAGCATTTAAAAAGTAGTTCCATTGAAAAATGGAATAATATCACCAGGAAGGAGGTCGCCATTATGGATATGCCGACCAAAGTATAAATAAATAAATTAAAAAAAAAACACGGACATATTTCTCTAGAAGTCAACCTTGCTCTAGAAGTCACAATAGTGCGTGCAAATTCTATGTTAATGATAATTTAAGTAGTATTTAATACCGCATAACTCAATCACAATGAGAATAAGCTTCGTTTTGAATTCGTTATTAATTTTGTATTAACAGTTGAATTCTATTAATGAGCTTCATTAATAGAATTCACCGCGCAACAGACTGAGAATCCATGTTCATTTTCGTTAAGCTCATTGAAGCTCATTGTCTGAATGAATAAAAGTTGATTTTGACACTAACAGTGACAAATGGGAATGAATTTCATTGTCATTAATTCCGATTGAAGTTTCGTTAAGTAGTACCCTGTTAGTACCGAAATAAAAATAATACATAATATACTTTATTGTTTTTAGGTGTGAGGGCAATCCATGTGAGAATGGTGCCACATGTTCCCAGAAGGGTCCCCATTACACGTGCACCTGTGCCCCAGGTTGGTCTGGCAAGTTGTGTGATGTGGAAATGGTGTCCTGCAATGATGCGGCTTTGCGCAAAGGTTAGTTGCTGATCATGGTATAAATTATTCTACTAATTTGCTTATATATTGTAGAAATGTACTCCTAAGTATGTTTTTTTTATTATTAAACCCCGACATTTGACCTCGACCTGCCTGATGTTAAGCAAGAGAAGATCCAAGAGTGACGACGGCTGAAACAACCGAGTTAGTTAGTTCACGGCTGCCTCAGTCGCCGTCACTATTCCGGCCAAAGGATTGCTTCAGTTGCATTGAGATCACTATGCTAACCGAAACACATTATGCATGTTTCGCACAAAAACTACATAAACTATGAAAAAAAAAACGAATATTTTAACTTAGTATGTTTTTAAATTAATTTTTGCCTTCTTCCAAAGTTGGTTTCATTACTGTATAAGTTATTAATAAAAAAATAATGGTATTAAAATGTATATCTTTCATATTAATATCGTGATATTCTTTCCACAGGTGTTCAACTCAAACAGCTATGCCATAATGGGACATGTGAAGACATTGGCAACTCACATCGCTGCCATTGCTTAGATGGATACACCGGTTCATATTGTCACAAAGAGATCAACGAATGCGAATCAGCCCCGTGCCAGAACGGCGCAGTCTGCAAAGATCTCATCGGCACATATCAATGCCAATGCGCGAAAGGTTTCCAAGGACAGAACTGCGAATTGAACGTCAACGATTGCTTACCAAACCCATGCCAGAACGGAGGCACATGCCATGACCTGGTGGACAACTTCTCATGTTCATGCCCCTTCGGAACTCTCGGCAAAATATGCGAAATTAACGACAATGATTGCAAACGCGACTCGTGCCATAATAACGGCACTTGCATCGATAAAGTTGGAGGTTTCGAATGTTTGTGCCCACCTGGATATGTTGGGCCGAAATGCGAAGGAGATATCAATGAATGCCTTTCGAATCCATGCGCTCATCCAGGAACACAGGACTGCGTTCAACTTGTCAACGATTACCTTTGCAATTGCAAGGCGGGTTATATGGGAAGGCAGTGCGAATCGAAAATTAATTTCTGTGCTAGTGCACCTTGCCATAATGGCGGTTTGTGCACAGGCGTTCATACTGGACACGAGTGTATATGTGGTGAAGGATATTATGGCAAGAATTGTGAATACACCGGCTACTCTTGTGATTCTAATCCGTGTCAGAATGGAGGTTATTGCAGACAAACAGAAATGGGAGGTTACGTTTGTGACTGCCGCTCCGGCCTGTCAGGAGTCAATTGCGAAATTGATACCATAAACGAATGCCACAGTAACCCTTGCAAACACGCCCAAGCCACCTGCGTGGATAAGCCTGGAGATTATCTCTGTTACTGCCCTAGACACTGGACAGGTAAAAATTGCCAAATACACGATCCAAACTTCCAAGGAGGTTACAATATTTACGGCAAGCCTATGAATGAATATTATGACAAGAATGCTCAAATAGAACTCGACTTGGCAGCGCAGCGAGAGCTTTGCAATAAAAATGGCTGCAAAGAAAAACGAGGCAACTTCCATTGCGACGAACAGTGCAATACCTACGCATGCGATTTCGATGGCAACGATTGCACCTTGGGCATCAATCCATGGGCTAATTGTACTGCACATATCAAATGCTGGGAGGTATTCATGAACGGCGAATGTGACGAAGCCTGCAACACCCAAGGATGTCTCTTCGACGGTCGTGATTGCGAGAAATCATTACAAAGATGTAACCCCATTTATGATGCCTATTGTAAGAAACACTACGCTAATGGATACTGTGACTATGGATGTAATAATGCTGAATGTAACTGGGATGGGCTTGACTGCGAAAATGAACCTCCAGAATTAGCCGAGGGTATCATGTCAGTCATTCTGCTAATGGATATGAGAACATTCAAAGAGAGCTCGGTAGATTTCCTACGAGACTTAGGCCATCAACTGCGAACGACAGTGCTTATTAAAAAGGATCATTTAGGCAAAGAAATGGTTTATCCCTGGTCTGGTTCCACTGAATTCGGCTTAGGTGAAACTGAAATTGGAAGAAAACATCAGATTCTAATATCAGAAAAACGCCAATCTGGGATCCAAGTTTATTTGGAAATCGATAACAGAAAATGTACAACTGCTTCGGAGTGTTTCTTCTCGACCAGGGAAGCAGCAGAATTCTTGGCTGCTACGGCGGCTAAGCATTCCTTATCTTCAGATTTCCCCATATACCAAGTAAAAGGGGTTGTCAACGCGGACGGAGGAGAAGATGCAACTGAAAACTCGAAATACGTCTTTGTTGGAGTCATTCTTGTTCTATTAGCTGGATTGTTGGTGGGAGTATTAGTGACAGCACAAAGGAAGCGCGCTGCTGGAATAACATGGTTCCCCGAAGGTTTTATTGGAAATAATTCCTCAACGCGTCGTCGTTCTCGTCGTAGAGGACCAGACGGTCAGGAGATGAGGAACTTGAATAAGAATGGCTCGATTGGTTGTATAGATGTGGATATTGGTTCTGGTCATATGGGACCTCCGCATTGGTCGGATGATGATGACGACGGTGGTGCTCCTCCTAGAGCAAAGAGAGCTCGTGGTCCTGGAGATACGAATGGCCTACCTGGAGGTTATGCATCTGACCACACAGTTATTACGGATTATGAAGAAGCCACTTGTGAATCGAGAGTATGGACACAACAGCATTTGGATGCGGCTGATATAAGGGTGCCGCCTAGTATGATGACACCGCCTGCTATTGTGAGTATTTTTGCCACCACATTTTTTATTGGACGCGGCATCTAATCTAAACTTGCCTAATTCAGTTACGGTTGCCTCAGTCACAGTCACTTTGACGGCCAAGGACATGCATTAATATCCCTCTTTTTTCTTACCTAAATAACTGCAAATTTATCGATTTCCTAGGTTCGCTTTTACCGATCTTTTGTGAATCTACATCTGACTTCGAATTGCAACGATTTGAAAAAACCGATTTAGTTCACGGTTGTTTCAGTCACGCCGGCCATTTGTATTATACTTATACTAAACTTATTATTTATACTTAATTTTTCTATTTTTCTAATTAACTAATTTTTTCTACAGCATGATAATCAAGTAGATATTGACGCCCGAGGACCTCTTGGTATGACACCACTGATGGTGGCGGCTGTTCGCGGAGGTGGTTTGGATACTGGATCTGACGCTGAAGATGAGCAGGCGGCACATGTAATATCAGATCTTGTAGCACAAGGCGCACAACTAAATGCTTCTATGGACAAAACTGGAGAAACTAGTTTGCATCTTGCAGCTAGGTAAGTAACTTAACACCCCGAAAACCTTTATATAATTTTATGGAATAAGCCAATACTAGTAATGAAAAAGAAATTAGCTGGGAATCGAACCTGGCCTCTGCCGTGGCGTGAGACGCGGACCCAAGTAGTTGAAAGAACTGCATGATGAAAAAATAAGGAAGTATTTCAACGCGAGAGCATAGGCCTAAAAGGTACGGTGCGTCGTCGACCAATCGACAAGTGGAATGCTTTACCATGTCCATGTGTTCTCTCCATCCTATAATCTTGGATCCTTTAAGCGATGGGTGAAGAAGCACCTTTGACCGGCATAGTGATGGCGACTGGGGCAACCGTGAAGACTCGGTTTTTACAGTCGTCGCCACTCTTAGACCTCCTCTTGCTTACCGTCAGATGGGTCGAGTCACAATAAATAAAAAAAGCCGTACGCTAAATAGTAGAGACCGGGTTCGATTCCCAGCTGATGTGAGTTTTCTTTAACCAATTTTTACAAATACTTATGTTTACAGGTATGCTCGGTCTGATGCTGCGAAACGTCTACTAGACGCTGGTGCTGACGCGAACTCTCAAGACAACACTGGACGCACTCCACTCCATGCTGCCGTGGCTGCTGATGCCATGGGGGTCTTCCAAATACTACTCAGGAATAGAGCAACCAACTTGAATGCACGAATGCATGATGGAACAACTCCTCTTATACTTGCTGCAAGGTAAACTAACAATTTAATTAGATTTTTTTTGGAACGTGAATGTGACTGCTATTTGCAGTTATTTAACTGTAGTTGCAGTCGCTTCCATTTTACATTTATTTGGACCGCACTCCAGCTTATTATCGGGCTATTGCTGTTATAAGTCGACCGATAACAGCAATAAAAAAATAAAAATTGCATAAAATTGCTACTTTTTTTATATTAAATTGTTTTTTTTAAATTAATTTACATTTCTATACTATGCTGCTACAGTGTTTGTATCATAGAAACAGGACAACCAAAGTACATATATCAAAGATACATTGGTACCGGCAAGTGGTTTGCGTAACCACTGCACTGCCACTACACTACGGTGGCCTTAAACCTACGTATGAACAACAAAATTAATAAAATATATTCCTTATAGGTTGGCAATCGAGGGTATGGTGGAGGACCTAATAAACGCTGATGCAGACATAAACGCAGCTGACAACAGTGGCAAAACAGCGTTGCATTGGGCGGCAGCTGTCAACAATGTGGATGCTGTCAATGTATTACTCATGCATGGAGCTAACAGAGATGCACAAGATGATAAGGTATGGTTGATTGGATTGATTTATTAGCTTCGACGACATTGGGACGTGGGACACCAGCCCGTTACGCGTAAACTTTGGTTTCGTCGACGGCACAGTGACGGCGACTGAGGTAGCCGTGAAATGACCGTCTAAGGGTCTTTTTAGTCGTCAGTTCAGCACTCTTGGACTTTTACAATTCTTGCTAACAAACAGGTCGAGGGCAGATGTTGACCCACAATAAAAAAACAATCAATCAACTAGTCACGCTTTTTTTTTAAAGCTGGGTTGCCTATTGCCGTAATCGTACTTGTATGAAGAGATTTGTGAATGTGAGGGAAGCGAGGGAGTTGTGTTAGGAACGCCTCTCCCTGTGAAAAAAAAAGCGTGACAATAATAAAATGTTACCTTAAATGTTACCCAAAATACCTTAAATATTCTTATTATACCTTTAATGTTTCCTTCTTGATCCTATATTATATAAATTCATGTTCTAAACTAAATATTAATTTATTCCCCAGGATGAGACACCTCTCTTCTTAGGCGCGAGGGAAGGCTCCTACGGTGCATGTCGGGCGTTATTGGACGCGATGGCCAACCGTGAAATAACCGATCACATGGAGAGGTTGCCACGTGATGTTGCCCAGGAGAGAATGCACGACGATATTGTGAGGCTGATTGATGAGCACTGTGCAAGACCACCAATCCAGACACATCATCATCTTATGAGTAAGTTATTTGTTTATTCATTTATAGGATGCTTTAGGAGTTTTGCGTGAACGAAAGGCTTTTCTGGCGGATGAGCGGATGAAGATTGCACAAAGAAGACGCGAAGGTCTCAAGTGCGGAGACGGGCCCGTACATAACATTTTCATTTTTTTCACAAACAGTATATTACAATTTCCTAAATTTTGCCCGAACATTGGCCAATGAATTAAACAAAATTTATTCGGCTTACTATCGCATTTGTTTATTACATTTCTAAGGTTTGTGATAGATCTTGGCATAACATTATCGCTTTCTTTGCATCCACAATTTTCTATAGTTATAGAAGTTGTGGGCAATAAAGTATTTAGGAATTTCAACATGAGTACGTAGGCGACAGATACGTATCCCGGTCGCTGCCGACTGACGTGAATTTTTCTAATTATTACTAATATGTAAAGTACTAATATTTGTATATGAAGTATTTGTATTTTGGTATAGCTTGTCTAACTATAAATGACGCGCCCCTCCACTTTATTAGTTTATTTAAATGTGTGAATAAAAATATTACTAATTATACTATTATACTTTATCAGCGTGCTCCTCCTTTTGTATCTAACCAGCAACTAAATAACAATTGCATTACAATTGCATTTTTGGTGTGTTTTATTCATATTTGATATATGCTCGTGTGCGTAAATGCAGTGGAGGGGCGCGTCATTTCAGCTTAGACATCATCATTTTATTTATTTAATTGAAATATGCCAAATATAATTTAATAACTTACCATTAATCTGTATTTATCCCAATTGTATTATTTACTAAACGAATAACTAACTAACTTATCATTTATCAACAGCATCACCGAACCCACATCCGCAGTTACTAAACCAGCCAACAGTAATAAGTGGTGCCAAGCCCAAACACAAGAAAAGGACCAAACCAGGACCAGACAGTCCACACGATCAGCCGTATGATAATAACAATCTGCACGCGCAAATTAGGCGGTATGTTTTGTTTATATATTTTGTAAAGTCGTTTGAAACTGACTGTAATCTTGGCTGACAGTTAAAAGACTGATGCAATTTACTATAGTCGCCTTCACTATGGCGGCCAGCGGTGCGCTTGAAGGACCCAAGGTTATACGACAAAGAAAGAAAATCATTTAGTATGACTTAACAGGCGGGTTATTGCCCAAAACGAGAGCACGTGTACAAAACCACTTGTATCTTTGATATTTGTACACTAATGTATATTTGTACTTTGGTTGTCCTGTTTCTATGATACAAGCACATTAGTAGCCTAATAAAAAAATGAAAAAAAAAATAGATTATAATTTTTTATTATATTTTCTTTATAGTTTATTAATTTTTTCCAACAGGAAGCCGAGCATAAAAAAGAACAATAAAAAAGTGGCGCAGGAAGTGCCACAAAGTGTTGAGAGTTTAGGCTCCAGTCTCAGTCCTGTTGAGTCACCGTTGCAAAATTTACAGGTTAGATATTACATTTACATATTTATATAAGAGTAAGATTGTAAGAGAAGAGGGCACTAAAGTGGTAGTAGCGCAGATCGGCACACTCTGGGCAAATAGGTCTACCTATCACTCTCATGTATAAACTAATAGGCACACTCTGGACAAATAGGTCTACCTATTTCATAATCTTATTTAATTCGCAGGACTTACCGTCACCGTATGACGCTACATCGTTGTATTCGAACGCGATGGCTCAGTTTCCTGGATTGGATCAGGGCTTGATACACAAGCAGCCCCCAAGCTATGAAGATTGCGTCAAGGTATGTGCTTTCATAAATAGTAAACTTGATCTTTATTTTATTAAAATCGTTGAAAAGGTGGATGAAAGTAGATGGAACGAAAAATATGTATGAATCGAAGGATGAAACAAGAACAATCCAGAATATTGTTTAATTAGAAATCAAAAAATCTTTAAACTCAATCTCAATCTTTTAGGGCGACCGTGGTGTAGTGGCAGTGCAATGGTTACACAAACCGAGAGCACGGGTTCAATACCACACACCAGTACCAATATATTTTTGATATGTGTACTTAAGTTGTCCTGTTTCTATGATACAAGCACTTTAGTAGCTTAGTATGGAAATGGAAATAAATAAATAAAATCTCAATTTTACAATTTAAAAAATTATGTAAATTTCAATATCAAATGAATCAATTAGTCACGCCGTCGATAGGCAGAGACAATGGAGCGCAACTTGCCACAATCCTGGCACAACTCCCTCGCTTCTTTGACCACAATTCTCTTCATATAAGCTCTATGGTTATGGGCACTAGGCAACCCAGCTTTCTTGAAAAATAAATATTTAATAAAATAACGCTAAGCGCCTGACCAAGGAGTTGTCCAAGCGACTGACAGAAAAGTCTGGAGACAGGAAGGCTGGCATTATTTCTGCCAACGTATTAGCCTTGCTATACAAAGGGAAAATGTTGCCAGTCTCCTTGGGACTATCTCTGATGGGACGTCATTAGATGATATTTTTTATTTATACTTTAATTATAGGTAATATACTTTTAATTATAAAATAACGTAACCTTTTATTGCAGACCGGCCAAACACTCCAAGTGGGCGCATACGGCGGTGGTTTAGGCGCAACACTATCGCCGCCATATTCAAATCACTCACCCACGCATAGCAATCACACGAGCTCACCACACGCCTATATTGGTATGTACCTATATACATATATTTTCTACATCGCTCGAACCGACAGCCGATGGAGAAGGAAAGTTCTAGAGTGGAGACCACGAACCGGAAGACGCAGCGTAGGTAGGCCTCCCACTAGGTTGACTGACGACATAGTGAAAGTCACGAAGAACCAGTGGATGCAACTGACATTTTGTCGTCCAGAAAAGCGTTCTAAGGGGATAATGATGCATATATTTTTTTGTGACACGACATTTGATCTCGAACTGCCTGATGTTAAACAAGAGGAGTCAAAAACGACTGCAAAGATCAAGTCAGTTCACGATTGTCTTAGTCGAGGTCAAAGATATATATGTGTTTTTATTACAAAAATAGACCAGCGTAACTTTTCATGAAGGCCATCGTGGTCTAGTCGTTGTAGAATTGCCCCGCAACCTAGAGACTACGGTTCAAAGCCATTGCCCGGTATAATAATCGTAATAGTTTAATATTATATACAATATACAGTGATTAATTAAATCGAATCGAATTGGCGTGCAACAAATTATGCGGTTTTACATTATTAATATTTAATTTACTATTAAATAAATTAGCATGTGTATGTATGTATTATATATACAGACCGTGAAGTGATTTAGTCGCGTTTCGGGATCAGCTTTTAAGTTGCTGGTTCCAACTAGGCCGGCATAGTGCTACTCACAGTTATTAAATTGTAGTAGCAGTGGCATCCATTCACGAACAACACACCAGCTTAACATCAACCTGAGAGTTTTAAGAAAAGGAAAGAACATGCGTTTATATATTTCTATTTGTTGCAGGCTCCCCATCACCAGGCAAATCACGGCCATCACTTCCGACGTCGCCAGCTCACATGGCTGCGTTACGTCACTCGCATCAACATCAGCTGGACACGGGCGCTTATTCAGCTATTGCTCAATTAGGTTAGTAATAATACTTTTAAGCCAGGGATCTTTGACGATATCCTATTTTGAGGTACTTTTGACGATCAAATAACTATACTTCTTGAAATGTTATAAATTAAAAAAAATGTGTAAAGAAGAAATGCTAAAAAAACACTTAATCGAACAGAATTTACATATACTTTATATTATTTAAGAAAAAAATAATTTAATTTATCACAAAAATAGTTTTTGATTTCAAAGTTCTCGGTTCTCTCTAAGTTTGTTTGATTTTTTCCTATCATAATTAACGAATTTATTTATTTTAATAATATTTTTATAACTACTGACCCCCTGTAATTTATAGACTTAAATTAATGTCGCCATTGTTGCGCCCCGTCGTGCAAGATCCCGGCAGATAAAAATAGCACTGACAATAAAGTTTTACGAATGTGTATAAACATTTAAATACTAGTTATGTGCACGTCTGTAGGCTAGAAAGGCGGACTTGCTCCCACTGCAATAGTCCAGAGCTTATTTAATCTGCCGATTCTTATACTGCGCAGTTCAAAACTTAGCGCTCTTTTTATCTGCCGGGATATTACCTAATTGTCGTCGAACCTCGGAATATTCATAAAATGTAATCTTTTATGTACCAAATATAATGCTTACATACGAATACATGACTTAATATTGTTCTGTGTAGGTCCAGCAAATGCTCACAATCTGCAAGCAATGATGACCCACGTCGCAGCGCTGCAACATACGCAGCAACAATCACAGCATCCAGCAATCACCAACATTATGTCAGGTATGTCAATCTCTATTACCTTATAAACTTAGTCTGTGTCGCACAAATGTCATTTTTCAGGCCAAGAATCGGTTTTAGGCTTCTCCCTGATTTGTAGGTGCGGTATTGTTTTTATCGGAGTTTGGTGTACATTAATATATCTCTTGATAGTAAGCAAGGAAAGGCAAAGGTGTATTTACGCTTTTCTTGAAGGATCCAACGTTATAGGATGGGGAGAACACATGGGCTGGTAAATCATTTCAATTGTTCGAAAAAGAAACAACACGCTTCGAATCGTTTAGGCTGTCGATTAGGTAATAAGGATGATACAGAAGTGTTCTCATTTAAAAATTGTATTTTTATTTTAGGTCTCTATGGAGGTTGGGGTATAGGCGATACGTTCCCGACACCATCGCCCGAATCGCCGGATCATTGGTCGACACCAAGTCCTCAAACGCCATTGACTCATTCCCCGCATTCTGATTGGTCAGATCGTGCTGCGTTATCTCCAAACGAGATACAGCAAACAAATAAAGGAGCTACTGAAGCTATTTATATATAAAATACACTATTTATTCACCAAAATTTTACTTTACGTTTATTTGACTTTGTCAAATTTCGAGGTTACTTTTGGTTAAAATTTTGGTGAAGTTGGACATAAAAAGGAGATCAAATAAAATAGACTGATTTATTATTCAGCCATGACTCGAATAGATATTAGATTTTAAAATCTCTTTATGAAAATATAACAAGACTTGTGACATGGCAGGTGGTTAAGGAATCTCTTTTTCTAAAGTAATTGCTTAAGAATAATTTAAAAAGTAAAATGTCATTGTAAAACCATAGACACCCGGCCATAGTCTATTACTAACTGTAGTAATCTTATTGTAGTTTTTTACGTGAATTAAGTCTTTAATTTAATTTAAAACACGTAATTATTTTATATTAAGGTACTAAAAAGTGTGATCGTTTCATACCGTTGATCAGTCTATCTCTGTTACGCACATTAGATGAAAAAGAGATAGATTGAGATTATACTCTATGATTCGATTCACGGGACACGATATTTTGTTGTATTGTTAACTATTTTATTGTTTATAATTGTATTTTAAATCATTCTAAGATCCGGTAATTTTAGTTCTTAATTATTATGTCTTTAATCTGTTTAAATTTAGGCTTTTGCCATCGTAGTGCTGATTAATATCAAAGATAAATCGTTTATTGTCCTAATAATCAATCAATCAAATTGTCACAATTTCCACATGGAGAGGCAGAGACAATGGACCGCCGATAAAACTTGATATACAGATAATTTAGTGATACAATTTTTCAATCATAATTGGCGTTTTAAGACCTCCATACACTACAAGATTATCTATCGCAGCCCACGTCGTAGTGTGAGTGGGCCTTACTTCATTTAGGTATTTGAAAGTACCATTTTAAAAACTGCCACGGTCTTATCTGAATTCTTTGAGTAACTTTGAGATACCGGATCTTAGTGGTATAAAATGCGAATATAAGATTGTTTCACGTGGTGACGTCATCAAATTATATTTTATATGTGATTGTTAGTAATATATTAGTTCGTAGTTTAGTTATAGATATTGTATGTAGAATTTATTTTTAAGTTTGGTTATTGAATGAATTATTGAGATCACTGTATTACTTGAGTCTGGTGAACGACCTTAATCACTTTTTAAATAATCAATCAATCAATCAAATAACGCCTTCCTCCTACAGGGATAATAATGACTTTATTTATCACCTTAGCCGTTGCCGCCATTACTAGCGATGACTATATGCCAGCCTAACATCAGGCGGGGTGCTGTCATACGAGCTACAAAAAACAACATATATTCGGGTTAATAGAAAAAACATCTTTTTTTGGAATATCACAAAATTATTATCACACCACTATAGTTTTAATTAAATTTCACATTAATGATAGAAATCTTGTCAACAAATTAAAATTCATTATTTGAAAAGGTTTTACACGTTTGGTATTAACGGCAGTATCAAACTATTAACATATACACTATAAATATATTTTATCTGGCCGGCATAGGTAGCCGTAAATTGAGTTGTTTTTTCAGTCGTCGGCACTGTGATTTCCTCTCGCTTAACATCAGGCAGGACGACGTCAGATGTCGAGTCACAACAAAATGGTTTTGGCCATATGTTATACAGTGATCTCATAATTCTAAATCTTTTTAAAAAGATCTTGTCATTCCACTACATGCTTCCATTAAAGAAAATCATAATTAGCAGTTTTTGCTAATTATGAATGAAGTTTTCCATAAAGTACTTTTGTATTTTTAAGATCTCAACATTCCATTAATCGTGTAGAAAGTTGTCATGTGAATTGGATAGACGTTTTCACGTGTGCATATCGGTCATCTGTAATTGGCAGTATTAACTTTGACGACAGGCGTGGCGAGTTGGTGTGCTACTAGTCCGTTACTCTGGTGTCCCAGGTTCGATTCCCTGTCAGAGAAAATATTTGTTTCATAGCTTTTATTTGTAATATTTAATAGTAAGATTAAATTTATAAATATTTAATTAAAAAAAACATGCAGATATTTGCTCCTGGTATGGTTATCAAAGAGCGTAGGCACCACTTACAAATACACAGACTGAGACTTAGTCGCGTTTCGGGATCAGCTTGTAAGTTGCAACTAGGCCTGCATAGTCGATGTGACTACTACTTACAGTTATTGAACTGTAGTAGCAGTCACTTCCATTCATGGACCGCACTCCAGCTTATCATCAAGCTGTTATAGGATGCTGATTTACTTTCTATCCAATTCTCATTGCAACTTCATACAATAATTATACTAGTATTGGAATATGCCAAAAATTTAAAAAAATCCAATAAATATTTTCGGGATCAACAATAAAATGTGCTCAATTTTTAAACAAATTTATTAAAATTGATTGTCTAAAAAGACATTAAGATTATTTACTTATAAGTAATTTAAACAATTTTTTTAAAAAAAAGACAATTTTACAATAGATGAACAATACAAAATATTTGTATTTATTTTTTTGTTTACATTCGTTTTTCTCTCAAAAGATTGGAATAACGTATTAAATTGTAAAATTAATATTTTTG
The DNA here is from genome assembly GCA_905220615.1 of Tinea trinotella. NCBI lineage: Eukaryota > Metazoa > Arthropoda > Insecta > Lepidoptera > Tineidae > Tinea > Tinea trinotella. The sequence continues at coordinate 13,347,472 of HG992312.1, forward strand.
TAATATATATTAAAAACAATTTGTAATATTTTTTTGTAAATCAGAATGGATGTAGGCAAACAGTTGGTTGGATACATATTTTCTTTATGTCCGTTCCAACTAGGCCGGCATAGTAATTAATACAACTGCTATTTTTATGCAACTATAGTTGTTTAACTATAAGTAGAAGAAGAACTATAAGCGATTCGCGCACCTTTGGTCGGCATAGTGACGGCGACTGGGGCAGCCGTGAAGACTCGGTTTTTGCAGTCGTCGGCACTCTTGGACCTCTACTTGCTTACCATCAGACGGGTCTAGGTCAGATGTCGAGTCACAATAAAAATTAAAGAAAAAGTAACTACACTTCAGCTTAACATCAGGCGGGTTCTCTCATATGTTGAGCCACAAAGAAATTACGTAATTATTTTACATTATTATTGTATTAATAAGGTATTTAATTTGTCGATTTTTTTAAATTACATAACATTTACATTTTCAAATACATACCTAGCGTACGCATTATGGCAAATTAGGCTTAAATCTGTTTATTTAAATGAAAATTCTATAAATTTCCAAAAGGAAAAATCTAGAAACTTCTACATACCTAACTTTTGCCTTATTCCATTCAGATATAAACTTAGACCTAAGTTATTTTATAAAGTTGTTAAGTTAATATGTTTTATTGTAAATATTTTAGTTTTATAACTTTTTTATTTATCATACGAGATGATCTTCGTAGTTTTAATTTTAGTTTAATTTTGCCTTTTTGAAAAGTGTCATTCATTGTGCCTGTTAAAATAATGTCAAACGTAACTTAACAATTTATTATATTATTTTCATGTAGTTTACTATTGCGTTTATTTTTATTATTTTATTTGACAATTTAAACACTAATTAGCATAAATTAAAACGGGTTATACAAACTCGAGCTATTACAAACGTGCGAACTTCATCACAAACAATTTTTATCGGTCCTCTTGCTTGCATTCGCAGGGCTTATGAAGTCGCTTTAGTATTGTGTGTGGCTGTAAAAATCTGCGTTCGATTACAGATTATAGAAACTTACTCCAGCTACCTGCGTCCAAGTGACCAACGACAGTGCAACAGGTCCAACAACCTGTGCAGCTTTCGCACAACCCTTTGACATATTGATTTTTGACTTAGTTCGCACGTTTGTAATTCGCACACTTGCTGATTGCACTCACTCGCAGCCAACGGTAGATAAAATATGGTTTAGACTCGTTTTAATTTATTGTAATTATGATTTTTTGAATGCTACTCTTTATTTTGTTTGCACTAAACTCGATAGTAGGCCGCATAGAAATTTACATATTGATTTTCATTATTGAAGATTTCCAGCCTTAGCCAGTGTTAGTAACGGTTATTAAGTCTGAATTCCATACCCTCAATTTATATTATTTAATTAGTTCTCTAATTTAGGGGTTGTTAAGCGAAACGTGTGCTTCCTCGTTATGCATTCTTTTATTTAAAACTTGAGTAATTTAAAAATCATTTAGATAGCGATGTGTAGTCTCTTTATAGTTAGTTTTTCTTATACTTACCTATTAAATTTGTGTTTATTTAAATGTAAATTAACTCGTAATCTCAAAGTTTGTTACAAACATTTGAAATTTTAAATATCACCAATAGTTTTGTTTACGGAGTTATCTAATTCATGGAGTCAAAATTTCTAAAAATAGACAATAAATCTTAATTATTTATTTTGTTGCGATGGCTACAATAGTCTACGTAATTGAAAACTGATTTTTAATCGTCCTATGGGTGGACAATAAATTCAAACTAATTATGAATACACATATCGCTATCTAAAAGTTACTTTTGAGAACTTATAGGTTAGAAAAAATGACAAAGTCTTGGTAATTTAATGTTAATTATAAAGTGCTAAGGCAACTTATTTTAGGCACAAAATTATTGTAATAATGTAGAAATTGTTTCCGGTGCCTTTGATTTATATTTTTAAGAATGTAAGTTAGTGTGTCTTGTAATTCAAATGATTAAAAACAATGTAAATATAGTTTTAATCATTATTAATAAAATGCATTTTCATTTGTAAGATTCTTATTAATATAAGGAAGGAGATTTATTCACTTTTTTTGTTTTCCGTAATTAAATAAAGAAAATATTTTAATTAAATTGTGGTTATTATTTTTTTCAAATTCCCCAAAGTTAGTTTGTATTTTTTTACGAAATTTTATTGTATAATTTAATAATAGAAAGTGGGCAATATTATTGCCTTTTTTTAAGCAAGACTGAAAAAACGACTATTCACGGTTGCCTCGGTCACCGTCACTATGCCGGCCAAAGTTAAAGCTTATTTATTAACTCAATAAAGTTTGAAATTGCACAGCAATAATTATAAGTAATAACACTAGGAAATCGGTAGTCGTACTAAAAAAGTTCCGTGCGTCTTTTTTTTTAAACAATCGACAACTGGAATGCCATATATTCTCTCCATCTATGACCTTGGATTCTTCAAGCGATGCGTGAAGAAGCACCTTTGGCCGGCATAGTGACGGCGACTGAGCCAGCTGTGGACTGACACGGTTTTTTCAGTCATCACTCTGGGACCTCCTCTTGCTTATCATCAGGCGGGTCGAGGTAAATAAATAAAAGAATGAGTGTAAAATAAATAATTTTATTTACATTATGTATACATTTCTTTGGTTTTGGTCTACCCAGGCGTAATGGAGATATAAGTTTCAAGAAAAATTGCACATCTAAAAATACTGTTTTTTTTTTACAATAAATTGATAATCAAATATATATTTATTTATTATTAAACTCTAAATTGATAACAAACAACAACATTTTAAATTATTATTTACATCTTAAAACAATCAACAATTACAATAAAAACTAAATATTAATTACAACCAACGTAATAATAATAATTAAATAAATTATTTCTCGTAAAAATATCGATCGTTATCATGTTTTCCTAAGAAATTTATTTTTTTCGCTTGTAACACTGAGGCTTGAATAAAATGTTTAAAATTCGAACATGTGAATTCGATTTTGGGAATTATACGTTACAGTTCAAAATACAAAATGGGTATTAGTCTAAACTACCCACAAATATCGTTAGTGTCGCAAAATGGCGAATAACAACATGGCAACTGTAACAATAGGTACTAATATTGGACGGCCAAGAGCATTTGCGCCTGCGAAGTCGGAGGGTGATGGAGTGCAGGTCTTGCAAGTACAATGGCCATTAAGACAGTATCCTGGATCATCTTCTTCTGATACGCATTCCTGTTAACAAAACAATAAAATAGTGTATAGATGACTTCAGCTCAAGGAAAATACACGGGGACAGGTTTTTTTTACTGGGATTCGACTTCTGACCTCAATCCGCCTGATGGTAAGCAAGAGGAGGTCCAAGAGTGCCGAGTCAGAAAAAAACAGACACTTTTTTTTTTATTGTGACACGACATCTGACCTCGTCCCGCCTGATGATAAGCAAGAGGATGTCCAAGAGTGACGACGACTGAGAAAACCGGGTTTGTTCACGGCTGCCCCAGTCGCCGTCTCTATGCCGGCCAAAGGTGCTTCTTCACGCATCGCTTGAAGGATCCAAGGTCATAGGATGGAGAGAACACATGGGCAGGCAAAGCATTCCACTTGTCAATTGATCTACAAAGAAAAGACGCACCGAACTTTTTAGTTCGACTGCCGATTCGGTCGATAAAATGCGGATGCTTTCCCCGACCTGTGCGGGTATTACGGGAGTGAAAAGATGAGGTAGGAACAAGGTTAAAGAGCTCTTCGGAACATTCCCCGTGGTATAGGCGATAGAGGACGCACAGAGCCGCCATGTCTCTTCGTAGTTGTAGGGGCTCCAGAGTTCGCGTGACCTCTGCATCACCTATGATCCGGACAGCTCGGCGCTGCAATGAATCCAGGGCATTAAGAAGATACTTGGCAGAGCCGTCCCAGAGGTGCGAACAGTACTCCGCGCAAGAGCGAATCTGTGCCTTGTAAAGAAGCAGGCGAAGCTCTGGCGCGAAGAACCGCCGCACCTTGTTCAGGATGCCAAGTTTGCGGGAGGTGGTCTTAATGGCCCGCTCGATGTGGTCCCTGTGATTCAGGTCGCAGCGAAGGGACATTCCAAGAATGTGCCAGCCAAAGAAAAAGATAAAGTATTTAAAGCTAAGTATCTCTGCACCCAAGCTATGTGAACCCGCGCCGTGAAGTGTTTTTCAGGAAATACATTTTAGTCAAATACTAGTAATTTAAAACCTATATGTAGGTTGACAAAGTAATCAGGTGAATACACGGATCCTGATGGCAAGCAAGAGGAAGTCCAAGAGCACCGACGACTGAAAAAACCTATTCAAGTTACGGTTGCCTCAGTCGCCATCACTATGGTGGTCACTATCGTATAGGCCATCTATAATATTTTTACTATCTATAAATGACTTAACAAACCTCATCCCTATGACATTCCTGTCCTGGTCTCCTCCTATGCCAGCATTTCTCAGGTGTACCAGCCTTCACAGCACTGTATGCACAGGAGCAGACACCACCAAGGCAAATGGAAGCGCCAGGATTAGGAGCTTCATTGGTGCCGGCTAAGGCAGCGCACTGGACATCGAAGTCGCAGGGATCCCCCAAGGTTTTCACAGCTGTGGAAGAATTGACAATTAATTAAAAGTGCTAGACAGACAGCTGGTGGTAATTTCTGGAATAGTATCATCACTTTTAGATCAGACCGTGAAGTGACTCAGTTGCCAACTAGACCGGCAAAGTCGATGCTGACTTACATTCTGTAACTGTAGTAGTAGTCGCCTTTATTCATGGATCGCATTCCAGCTTAACATCAGGAGGAGTGCTGTCATATGTTGACTCATAATAATGAAAAAGAATAACAATCGAATACTTTATTGCTTACACGTTATCGACAGGAGGGTGTTCGCCGACAAAATCAGAGACATCCTCAACAAATCTAGGTTACCTAGTGCCCATAAGCATAAGAGATTGTATAAAGAGAATTATGAATAAGAAGGATCGTTTCGTTTCGGGATCAGCTTGTAAGTTGCCGGTTTCATCTAGGCCGGCATAGTGGATGTGATTGCTACTCACAGTTATTGAATTGTAGTAGCAGTGACATTCATTCATGGACCACACTTTCGCTTAACATCAAGCGGGGTGCTGTCATATGTCGAGTCACAATAAAAAAAAAAAAAAAAAAAAAAAAAAAAAAAGGAAGCGAGGGAGCAGTGTCAGGGTTGTGGCCAGTGGCGCCTATCCCTGTGGGAAAAAAGCGTGACAATTTGATTGATTGATTGATTTATAACTCGATTAAAAGCCGATCGAATACATGCGGACCAAAATTAATTCCTCATAATAAATACTATTATGGCATTAGTTCGATCGAACTCCCAGCGCTTCCTCAATCGTCTTTGTCACGTTTTTAGACTTGCATAGCATCATTTTAATTGTGACAATTTGTCTCTGCTTTCGATATAATGTTCACAAACCTTGCAAACAGCCTTTGGAAACATTATGTGCTACCCATCCTTCTTTGCAGAAACACGTGCCATCGCACTCTAAGCCAGCACCAGCGCATTGTTCTTGGTCCTCGCATGGATCATTCAATTCAGCGTCTTTAACGCATCTGAAATACATAAGACAATTAGGCTGAAGATTATTATAAACTGAACTTAATATTGAAGAGTTATATGTTACTACCATCTATTATATAATCACATCTATTAAATAATTTAGGGATTTGATACGTCTTAATTCCACAGGGACAAGCAGAATATGATGTCAGCAAAGACATAACCATAGAACTTTTGAAATAAGTTCTATGGTTATGGGCACGGGGGAAGAAAGATATGAAATAAAATAGACCTCTTTTTCCATTATACGATACTAGAGATATAAGTAGAAAGAAAAGATGTACTAGATACATTTATAAGCAATAAAATAAATAATATTAATAACCTTTGACCATTATCACGTGGGCTATAAGCTTGTATGCACGAACAAAAACCTCTATAACAGAAAGCTTGCTTTTCAGGGTCTGAACGATCACCGAGGTAACAATTTTCATCTACGACACATTGCTCACCAATGACTGAAAAATAATACTTTCAAAATTAGACATATAGTCATGGAAAATAATGAATATAGAATTAATTCCATGAATAACGATATTCGTTTATTTAACAAGTAGGGTTAATGCCGTCGCTATGGCGGCCAGAGTTTTAATCCATTATTTTCAAATTGAAACTATCTATTTTAATATTTTACCCACTCGTATGTAAATCTATTACAATCTGAACTTACCAAAAGTTTCATGACAGCGATCCTTTTCAAAATGAGCTGTGGCTTTACATTGGCACAAACTTTCATGATTACAAAATGATTGTACTCCCAATTTAGAATGACACTGAATATCTTGTGTACAAAAGTCACCTACTGATGCCTCTGAAATTAAAAAAACAATTTTATAATCCTGTCTTAAATCGCACAGAACACTTGAACAATGTTATCATGATACACAACTCTCCAGATTCACAATTGTTTTTAAATACAATTGTTGAAAAATTGTATAAAAATAAGCAGGTGTGAATACTGACCCTTGAGGCACCCCTGTGTGTCATTGATAGCAGCGAATACGTATCCATCTTTGCAAACACAATAAGTGCCGTATTTACAAAATGCGTTATCAGGACATTCCATGTCGCCTGTGCATACATTTCCAGTTCTTCCTGCAAACAAAACCATAAATTACTCATTGTATCAAAAGCTTAATTGTTTTTACATTAAATTAAAGGACAAAGTCATTTATTAAGGTGAGATTTTATTTAATTTTTTATTTATTGTGACTCGACATATGACAGCACCCCGCTTGATGTTAAGCCGAAGTGTGGTCCATGAATGAATGTCCTTGCTACTACAATTCAATAACTGTGAGTAGCAATCACATCCACTATGCCGGCCTAGATGGAACCGGCAACTTACAAGCTGATCCCGAAACGTGACCAAATCACTTCACGGTCTGTATACTTGTAAGTGGTGGTACTACCCGGATCGGCGGATCGGAGATTCTTTAAATTAATGTATTTTTTTTATAAGTAATTTGTTAAGTGTTCATTTAGTGCTTCGAGTGTTTTACACAGCCTACTATTATGATCGCAACAAAAAAAAAACACTACTAAACAACAAATTATATTTTTAGAGGAGTTAGGTATGTAAAAATGCTTTTTTATATATATTTTTTAATTTATTTATTGTATTTTTCTGTTCATGTTTTAGTAGAACTAGGTATCTTCAGAAAGTACTAGAAAGGAAGGAGTAATAATATCTCTAAAACCATGCGTAATTTCGTAACTTATTACTCTGTGAGTCTATATCTTATTCTTTTATCAACAGAGGCCCTTAATCACTGACAACTATGTTTGTGCTGTAAACAGTGGCTGCTTATATTATGTGATGTATCATACGCATCTCAAGGATGCCATACAAATGACCGACTTTTGCATAAGTACCGCATACATTATTTAAATATGTTTATTAATTTATAAACTTAATGCACAATAATTACAAAGGCCGTTTGTTTTGTATTATTGTGCAATGGTACCTAATTGAATGAATATCTAGCGAATAGGTTGAACTAATTATCAATCAATCAATCAAAATGTCACGCCTTTTCCACAGGGATAGGCAGAGACAATGGAGCGCTACTTGCCACAACTTGCTTGCTTCACATTCACAATTCTCTTTATACAAGCTTTATGGTTATGGGCACTAGGCAACCATGCTTTCTTGAGGATGTCTCCGATTTGTTCGGCAAACACCCTCCTGGGCCTGCCTCGTTTAACGCATCCATTAAATAAATTCTTTTCGTCAATTTACTTTCACTCATAAATAAATAATTATAACTGTTTAAATTTGTATAAAACTGTAAGAAAAATTACCTAACCCGCGACAAATCTTACCACTAAGGTAGGTACTAACTATTATTCGAAATTTCTCTAGCATTTTCTTAAATCGTGCAATTCTTTTAACTAAAAATTATCGGGTCAATACCACATGCATCTAAATATGCATCCGCATAATTAAATTACGAGAGTTAAAGGACAAGGTTAAAGAGCTCTTTGGAACGCGCAAAGCCGCCATGTCTGCGAAATTTCAGGAGCTTTAGCGTTTTATTGATAAAAAAAATATTAAGTAAAATTGTTACAAGCTCTACAATCTCTACTTTTACATGTATGTGATATAAATTTATTAGACATAATAAATTAACGGCCATGTGACTTTCTCTTTATATGTTATTTGCAATATAATAGCTAAAATACAGTTTCGCGTGTAAATTTAATTTATTGCATATCAAAATAATATTTTGATAACCGTTGCAACTTTCACATACCTAACTGTTTACTTTAAATGTAGGTTTATTTAGCAAAACTAAATAGAAAATTTTAATAATTTCTTGTCAGATTTTTAAATCACGAAATTCTTGAGATTGAGGCAGAGCGGCAGAGAAATTGAGATCGAAATCATTACCAAAGGATTATCTAATTTAGTTTAAACGGAGAACTATCTACCATTTTCAACTATCTAATACTACAATAAAATGTCGATCATCATATTTTAAATAGAGTAGCAAATACACGGAGTACCTAAGTCTTCGTACCAATAAGGCGAACGTGGTGTATTGGTAGTGCAATAGTTACATTGCTGGTACCAATGTATCTTTGATATGTGTACTTTTGTTATCCTGTTTCTATGATACAAGCTTAGTATAGAAGAGTTATTTAAAAAAAATATAAGTACATATACACAGTATCCTAGCTTGAAGTATTACTGACTAAATAACAAACGAGAATAGATTGGGCAATATTAGTAAAAAAACAGCTGTTACCATAATAAAGCAAAAATTTTTGATAAACGATCTTCAAATTACATTACCCGCTACTTTTCTATATCGTTATAGCCCTAAGCACAAATTCCTGAGATTCTAAGAAAAGAGCCTAAAGGAAGAATTATCAATGTAAGAATTACATAATGCAAGAAACAAAAAAGGTCTCGATTATGGTACAAAAAGTAGTCGATCTTGAAACCGATGCCCTTCCAATTGTACGAGTATAATATCTACTCGAACCTAATATATTGTAGTTGTTCAAAATTAATTAATTAATTTAATTATTTATTTAATTTTTTCACAAAATATTGAAAATCCTTTTTTTTAATACAAAAAATATTTTAAATATTATATTATTATTTCATTTCCTTAATCACGATTCTGATATCCTTACATATCAGAATCGTGATTTTAGTTATTCAAATCAATTAATCAATCATTCAAATTGTCACCCCTTTTACCTAAAGGGATAGACAGAGACAATGGAGCGCCACTTGCCACGATCCTGACACAACTCACTCGCTTCCTCCACACCCAACATCAAATTAATCAAGTCTTGTAATTTTACAAAACTCAGCATAATGACGGCGCCTGAGACAACCTTGAAATGAGTCCGTTTTGTTGACACTCTTGGAGCTACCTACCATCAGGCAAGTTGAGGTGAGATGTCGAGTCATAATAAAAAAGAATTTACTAATTCAGAGTATAATAAAAGATGGAAATAAACAAATTTTATGCGGCTTATTTATTACTCCGACGTCTCTTCGTGACCATGATGGCTGCAAAGCTCTCGAAACGTCGGAATAACAAAATAAAATCGTAAAATCTAAACCAAAATAAACGCGATAGTAAGCCGCATAAAATTTGTATAATTTATTAATCAATGTTCGCGCAAAATCTAAGAAAATTAGATGGAATCAATCATCAAGGGGTGCCCATCACTACATGCAGAGCTTAGCCTCGTCAATGACAGAATTGACAGAGCCATATTTACAGCTATTTATTGTTTAAGGTGAGTCTATCATGTGTTTTTAAAATCACCTTTAGGATTTCGCCAGTGGAGTTTTTTAGTTATTGAATTATATAAAAAAACTGGATATTTGATAATAAAGAGTGGTACCCAGTCTGCCGATCCGGGTAGTACAGTACAAGTATACAGACCGTGAAGTGATTTGGTCGCGTTTCGGCTCGTAAGTTGCCGGTTCCAACTAGGCCTGGATAGTGGATGTGATTGCTACTCAAAGTTATTGAATTGTAGTAGCAGAGACATCCATTCATGGACCACACACCAGCTTAACATTAAGCAGGGTGCTGTCATAAACCTTTGAAACATCTTTGTACACCTTCGTAAAAGCAGCTTTGTTAAGCATTGCAACCGTAAGGTGAAACAGTTTTTTTTAACTTCCTTACTGACTCGACTTACCTTAGTCGAGGTCAGCCGCCAAGACTCAATTACGACCATTAACTTTCAAGTTGTTCCCAAAAAGCGACTAAATTTCCTCACGACTGATAGGGAAATTAACCATCATCTGTCTGTCTACCACTCCTTAAATACCCGGAACCGATATCTGCCCAATTTTGTGTCTACAGTAGTAATTTATAAGACATCTGACCTCGACTCGAAAGCAAGAAGAGGTTCAAGAGTGCCGACTACTGCAAAAACTGAGTCTTTACGGCTGCCCCAGTTGTCGTCACTATGCCGGCCAAAAGTGCTTCTTCGCGCATCGCTTAAAGGATCCAAGGTTACACGATGGAGAGTACACATGGGCTGGTAAAGCATTCCACTTGTCGATTGTTCTACAATGAAACGACGCATAGAACCTTCTAGTTCGACTGCTGATTATTTTCTCAGGTAATATAAATTCTCTGGTACATTAAGCCATAACTGTAAAGAATAAATGTTCTATCGTCCTTGCATTAGGATTCATAATAGAGATCCAAATTACTGTTATCGAATACCGCTCATCATCGAATTCGATTATTGATCTCGATTTGCTGTATTAGCGTTTCGATTGTTTTATTCTACTTTTAAATTGGATGGCAAATTAGCTTGTTACAGAAGACGTTTTCTCGATTTATATCGATTGTAGAATGCTGTTTTTGAAATTGTAATAAATGTCATTGACGAAATGTCGAAATGCTATCTAACATAGGCCGTTTTTTATTCGTCTTTGTAATAGTAAACAATTTTATAACGTAAAGAAGTACTTTTTGTCAAGAACACTCTAGATTTATAGTAGAGATCCTATATTAACAGAGCTGCTAGTTTGCAGTCTATTCAGGAAGTATTTTTTTATATTATAGCAAGCCGGAGAGTAGTTTTAAGAAGATGCGACTGCTACTACAGTTAAATAACTGCAAGTAGAAGTCGCATCAACTATGTTGACCTAGTAAAACTTTTAAGTTATTCCATAAACGCGACTAAGTCACTTTAGCATCAGTACCATTTACAAGTAAGTTTGACGACCACTGTTAAAATGTATTGTATAATATATACATATTATGTATTGTACATCTATTTGATGATTTATATTCAATGGTTTTTTTTTTTTTTTTTTTATTGTGACTCGACATATGACAGCACCCCGCTTGATGTTAAGCCAAAGTGTGGTCCATGAATGAATGTCACTGCAACTACAATTCAATAACTGTGAGTAGCAATCACATCCACTATGCCGGCCTAGATGGAACCGGCAACTTACAAGCTGATCCCGAAACGCGACCAAATCACTTCACGGTCTGTATACTTGTAAGTGGTGGTACTACCCCGGATCGGCAGGCTGGGTACCACTGCCTACCACTCTTTGAAAACCAGACCCGAAGCAAATATCCATCTCTTCTTTTTTTATTAACAAATATTTGCAATATTTAATACTATTAAATATTACAAATAAAAGTTATGAAATAAATATTTGCTCCGACCGGGGATCGAACCCGGGACTTTACGCGCAACAAACCAGTCGCTAAACCGTTCGTCCACGCCTGTCGTCACGTTCTTTACGAAAAAACGCGAAAACGCCTGAAAAAGTCTAATTTTACACTTCAATGGGGATAATTAGACTAAAAAGTATCACGTGTCTAATGATCCCCATCAATGGGGATTTTGTAATGGGGATTATTTGTCCTTACCTATTTTATTATGTATTACTAGCTATGTCTGCGGTTTCACCCGCGTAAAAAAAAGGAGGAGGTTCTTAATTCGACTGTATATCTCTTTTTTTGTATTTATAACTCGATAACTCATATAAAAATGACAGACGGTAATAAAAATATATATAGAAATAACCCAAACAGCTGAAACTATAGTCAATTTGAAACTATACTAAAATATGATATTTTTTAAAATTAAAAGTATCCTATGTTACTTCTAGTATCTCCAAAAATATGTGTACAAAGTTTCATGATGATCGGTTAAGTAGTTGTTGCGTGAAAACGTAACAAACAAACTCACATTCACATTTATAATAATAGTAGGATTAAGTTTGAAATGCAATGATGAAGCGTATTAATGACAATGGCATTTTATAATTGAACTGGAGCAGGTACTATCAAAAACAGCGCCGTTGAATCACACAAAGTATCTGACAATTACAAATTTATCTACGATTTGTACTGTTAAATTCTTTTGAATCCAAATTCTGTTTTGTATTTTAGTTGTCGATCAGTGCCGGATTAGCCACGTACAGGGCCGGACCGTAAATTTAGGGGGCCACCTAATTACTCAAAGTTACGGATTTTTTCGCATTATCGTCTATTTTGACTGGGGGTCCCTTGAATGCACTGGGCCCTGGGCTAAAGCCCAAAAAGCCATATGGTAGATCCGGCCCTGGCCACGTAGCAAGAGTAGCAAATACTACGGGCTCCAGGAATTTGGAGGCCCCGCGCTCCAATGATGTCTGACCGTTATATAAAAATATTAATTGAGATAGGAGCGTAAAATATCTTGCATGCCTTAAACTATGCCTCGGCTATGCTTCACTTCCACTTGAAAATTTAAGTCGATATTGAAATTGTTATCTCCAAATTTGGCCATATTAAATCCAGAAAAGTTTATTTGTAACAGTTTTGTTTTATTTAATACGCTAAATTTGAGAACCTAAATCAAACTTAGCATCGATGAAGCATACCAAGGGCCCTTTGACTGAGTTTGCTACAGGACTACAGGCCCCGCAATGTGGCAATGCTGTCGATGTATCTAGTATAATAAAACGATATGATCAGGGCCGTCTTTACCTAGGGGTTCAAGGGGAGGAGTGCACCCGGGCGCAGAGTCCTAGGGGGCGCATACCGACCGCCATAAATTTCGATAGGTACCTACTACACTGATACCACGCGAGCGGAGCCTTGACTTTCGCACCCCGGCGCTGAATATGCTTAAGACAGCCCTGGATATGATATATTTCTTTAGCATGGGCACGAGCTTAGCTTGTACTTGCTCATCGTCTGATTCTACCATGGCTTCGGAAAGGCATATGAAAAGAAGAAGGCAACAAGAATCTCGTCATCATCACAATGCCCGTACGTTGCATGCTTTTTTAACGTGACAAGTGGATAACACAACTCTCTCGCTTCCCTCACATCCACAATTCTCTTCATACAATCTCTACGTATTAATGTGTTTTCAGATGAACTACTCTATTTTCTTCCAACTATAATTTTATTTGACATTTCAATATCTATTATACTTTTGATTGGATTGGTTGGATTGCGATTGATATTACTCCGTGATACCGTTATAAGTGAATTGTGCGATCATTTTGTGGTTATATAATTGTGAAGATCGAAGATGATTTTAATCAGAAGATATGAAACCGTTCTCCATCAATTGGTATAATATTTCTTGCTGGTATTGTGTTTTTGATAATTAATAACTTATATCGCCCGCCTGGCTGTAAGGCTCATGATCACGGTAACTAAAGGCTAGTTGCATATTATAGTTGCAGTTTATTTAGTTGATGTAAGTAAAATAAATTAAAATTTAATTCAATTAAAAATATACGATGAAACTATGATCCACTTTCGACTCTAGAGATTTGACATTGATTTTTATTTTATTTATTATTTTATCTTATAAGGTGTTCCATTTAAGGCCCATTTTACATGATCCCGACACAAATCTCTCGCATCCTTCACATCCACAATTCTCTTTTTACAGACTTTATATTTATAGTTATGTACCTACACTATACTCCTATTTTTTTAGGAATGTCCCCGAAGTGACCAAGGAACATAATTTGTTTTGTATAAAAATAGTAAGAAGGTACCTAATGAAAATTGGACAGAAAAATTCATGCACATACTTATCGTTTAACGCATAATGTACAATGTACCTAGTATAAAATGGTAAATGTATTTAAGGCCACCGTAGTTTAGAAGCAGTGTAATGGTTAAGCAAAACGATAGCACGGGTTCAAAACCACTTGCCTGTACCAATGTATCTTTGATATATGTACTTTGGTTGTCCTGTTACTATAATACAAGCACTTTAGTAGCTTAGTATAGAAATGTGAATATATATATTTATATTTTTTACTTAAGTTTCTTCATTCAAACATTAATACATAACTAATAAAATTTCGTTATGCACTTTAATAATTTCCTGCTTGTCGTAACTTGGACGGTTGCCTCTTCTGTTCCGGTCAAATATTAATTTTGTTCACTCGATAGAAAATTGTTTTTCATTGAGGGCATTCTAAATTGATTTAATTATTGAAAGCGTTGAAACGAAACGAGTAATTTGTTGGTCTTTGACAGGATCGATGCCCAATTTATAAACTTGGTTGTTCAAATGGAGTGTGTAAAGGCAGCCGGCATAGTGCGATTAATGAGGCAACAATAAAATGAGTCATTATTTCAATTTTCACCAAAAAAAATACTTAAAGATTTCATTTATAGCTTTTTTTATTAAGATATTTGTCCTCGACTTGCGTAGTGGTGGTGGTGGTGGTAATGTTATGACAGAACCATCATTGCTCTAATGCCTTAAGAACTATACTTGCGTTTGTTACAACTTGATTGATTGATTGATATGTAAAATACGCACATATCTTTTATCACTAAAAACACAAAAGATTAGTACCTAAAAAACAAAAGAAAGCAAGTACTCACGGAAATAAAGTGAAACCAATTTATCAGTTTTAACATGCAGTTAATAACTATGATAAAAACGACTTGTTTATATTGCGAATAGCAATTTTATTCTAATAGAATTAAAGTTGATAATAGCTTTGTATGATTTAAAACTAAATCCGCGTTACTTATCGTGGGAATTAAATTGTTTTATGAATAATCTAATAAAGAAAATGAAAGTTTAGTCATATTTTTTTAAAATTGTAGTTCGTTAACCTCTAGTTTATTTGTTTTTTAAATGCATTTTGGTCGGCATAGTGACGACTACTGAACTGAGGCAACCGTGTGTTTTTTTGTTCTTGGTACGTTTAGACATACTGCTACATCAGACAAGGCGTCTGATAGATGGATATTTTCATGTTTTTTCACAGGCCTTATTACAATTAATGAAAAAAAAAAAGATTATAGATATTTTCATGTTTTTCGTCAAGCCTTATTACAATTATTAAAAATATTTTATAGATATTTCATGTTTTTCGCCAGGCCTTATTACAATAATTGAAATAAAAAAGATATATATTTTTCATTATTTTTCGTCATGCCTTATTAGTAAAACAATAAATTAGGAAAAAAATATAAATCAGGCCTTATTACCCTAAACCTTACATTCTAAAATAATCCACCCCTAAATGATACTTACGTCTTTCTTGTTGTGCAGCTACAAGGGCACACAACCCCAGCAGGAGTAAACACCAATCCCAGGACATCGTGGTTAACTCCTTTAAATTCACCAATTTACCACCTTCCACCTTCACAACCGCTCACGACTGAAAAAAAAACCATCGATCAGATTTTACCCATGATAAGATAAGATTAATCTTTAAAATTTCGCAAAAACTAATTAATTAACGACTCGGAAAATCACTGTGGTTAACACACCATCGTTGGGCTATTCTCAACTCTATTGTTATAAACTTTAAGTACATTTTACTTTTGATTTAACTGAGATTTATAAATTTTTTGGACAATGCAAAATTAGTCTTAATCCTTTTAATCATAAAGATCAAAATAGTATTCTGTTATAATAACCAAAATCGAATACCAGAGATGTTTATGTGTTTCACATAGTCACGAGGACATACATTTTGACAGACGATGACAGAGATGGTAATATAAAGTTGTAATGTGTTAAAAAGAGATCGTGTATGAGCTGTATGTATGATCGTGTATGAGCTATTTATTTGTAAATGTATTTTTGGGTTTACTTCTCGTACAGTGACATTGGCCATGTCATATTATTATCGATTAGAAGTGATTATTAAGGAGTGTAAGGAGAACTGTGGATATGGAGGAAGCGAGAGAGTAAGTAAGGATCGTAGCAAGTGGCGGAAAAGGCTAAAGAATATAGGTTTGATGATATCTTGGCTCACAATAAGTCGGAATGGAAACTCAAAACGGAGACGACCCAAAAGATTGGTCCTCGATAAAATTTGGATATTTTTAAAAAAGGAGCGTTTAATTTTTTAGTACCATAAAAAATATAGATATAAAGGAAGCGAAAAAGTTATGTAAAGGTCGTTAGCAAGTTGCCCTTCATCGTTATTCATTCCTGTGAGAATTAAGGCGTGACAATTAGTTAATAAAACTGTTTATTATATTTAATTTGACTTATTTAAAAAGATAAATATAAAAACCTAAAAAGTATGAATTATATTTATGGCTTATTATCGCTCTTATTTCGATTAATTTAATTCAAGGGACATTTTATAGAGGCGTTTTAGCCATCTAGGTCGCAGAAAGCTAAAATTATATTTTATTTCACTCTCAGAAACCCCTAAACCTAAAAAAGCAATTCAACAACACCCGGAGCTACATAAAATTCCAAAATATTTCAACACAACGTAGTGATAATAATAAAGAAATGTCTAATAAAAAAGTAGCTATTAAAAATCCCATTTGAGACCACCGTCAAAGATTTCGTAGATTATAAACAGACAAAAAACATTTGGTCCCTCCACAATTATTGTTAATGTTACGGATAGTTACGCACAAATTTACTCCTCCAAAAAATATATTGCTTCCTTCTGATGTCGCAGTTAAAGTTAGAAAATAGACATTTTATTTGGTGGCTTTTGAATATAATACTAGGAAAGAGAACCATAATATATATTTACTTCATCTTATACCGCAATGAAACTTGCATCTTTAATATGAAAGAAATCTGCTTCGACCAGGAATCGCATCTTTACGCTGTAGTAAGCGGATGCGAGCCAATGTAACCAATATGCCACGCAGCAGGTCATTAAAATTATCTATTTTATCAGTCGAGAATAATAATGTGAATGTGAAGGAAGCGAGGCAGTTGTGTCAGGATCGTGGCAAGTGGCGCTCCATTGTCTCTGCCTATCCCTGTGGGATGATAATGATAATTTGATTGATTGATTGATTGGCGTTTTATTTTTCACGTTATAACTTCAAGCATCAAAAGTTATAGGATGTGGAGAATACATAATTTGGTAAGGCATTAGTTATTCTTCATTAATAATTGTTATTTATCCAGTTGGTTGAATCTGTTACTATTCACACGATACTACAATTGTATTATTGTTTTAACATTGATATGTCATTATACAAAGTAGTTATTTACGCTACAATGAAAGTCTATGTTGTTATTAAGTTGTAATTATGGGTATTCTATAATATGGCTGGCTCACTCTGTGACAAAAATATACATATATATTTATTTATTATTTATTTACAGATACACCGTCTAGAATGAGCAGTCGTATCCACTATGCCGATCTGGCTTAAAATTTCACGCAAAAACACTTTCAAATTAAAGTTTAACTTCACAAGCTTCTTAGAAAGCTATCGTCACATGAAAACACATTTTAGTTAGATGACCTTTTGATGAAAAAAAAACAAAGCCTTCACGGCCACGATAAGTCGTGATGATGGATTTTCTACGCTCACAAATATCTCTCTGTAAATTTGACTCAAAAAGCGTGTATAGTCGTCAAATGGATACGTTTTATTTATTATATTTATTACAGACGTTCTCCGAAAGTAAAAAATAAACAATTACGTCCAAAAAACGCCCTAAAA
This sequence comes from Tinea trinotella, assembly GCA_905220615.1. Classification (NCBI taxonomy): domain Eukaryota; kingdom Metazoa; phylum Arthropoda; class Insecta; order Lepidoptera; family Tineidae; genus Tinea; species Tinea trinotella. The sequence continues at coordinate 13,365,521 of HG992312.1, forward strand.
ATCGATTGCAGCGCAACCTACCGGGTCCAATTGTAAATTTAAACCATCCAGGGACACAAACAAACAAAAACAAAAACCTAAACACAACTATCTGTGCTCTTGACAGATATTAGAAAACAGATTTAATAAAGGTCTAGCCGTTTATATCTAGTACAGTGACATACGTACAAACGTACAGAACAGAAGTATATGATTTAAATAGGCCATTTAACATTCTTAATTAATAATATCATAATTACGGATTTCATTACGCCTCAATTATCACAGGTAATGGCAGAAACAATAGAGCGCCACGTTCCACAATCCTGCACAATTCCCTCGCTCATATTCACAAATATCTTTATACAAGCTCTATGGTTGTGGCCACTGCGAGCTTATGCAAATTATAATTACGAGTAGGTGGCGTAACCGAACGAGGAGCCTTGTAGAACGCCTAAGTCGAGAAGTGAACTGATGATAATGATGAAGTAATTAGATATATCCATTAGATATCTATATATACCTATACTTACCTCTCTATTGTGAGAGAAAAACTAGCATTAAAATCTCGCAAACAAAACTTATATTTCAATATCTACAACATGTTTTATGCTTGCTTAGCAGCGTATACTGAGGATATTGTTGGTTGTTTCTGTCCACCGTGTATTTGCATCATGTCCCTTAATACTTAGGCCACATCTCAACGAGAATCGAGAGAGCTTAGAAAGAATACTTCAGGCACAACTTTGAAAGTCCGAGGGTAAAATGTCTTGTGGGCGGAGCTAGTATTCCACAGCCCTCAACACGGCGGAAGATAGAGAGCCGTGGAGGCGAGTGTAGAAGAATATCGACAAGAGTAACAATCCTTCTGAGGAAACAAATGTAAATAACGCAATCAGAACCATTTTAAATTACAATAAGTTAAAGCAAAGAAAAATCTATCATAAAATTAACTATCATAAACTTATAAAAATCTTATCTCTGTTTATAAATCAATTTATTTTCGTAACAAACGTAAACAACGCGTAAACTAACAATGACCTAACCGCATGACTCTATACACGTCAAGATTATAATTGAGTTAGATATATCTTATCCTATTACATTGGTAGTAGGCAGACAGTTAGTAGTCTTTACCCAGGCTGTTGTTCCGGGGTAGTAACGCCACTTACAATTATACCGACAATGAAGTGACTTAATCGCGTTTCACGGTCTGTACACCTAAAAATGGTGGTACAAGACAGGATCAGCGGCCATTCTTAAATCAACTTAGTATGTACACATGTACATGATTGTTTAATTTTAATTTTCTAGTGTAGCGTCAGAACTTAATATATTCCTCCGGCTTAAGTTGAGGACCGGATAATAACTATGTTTTTTTTTAATTGTAACTCGACATTACTTATTGGTAAGCAGGGGGAGGTCCAAGAGTGTCAATGACGAAAAAAACGCCTTAGGTATCAGTGATGGCATATGGCAGTGGCACTGAGACGTGGCCCGGGCAACGGAGAGAGCTATGCATGGAGCTACAAAATCCGGAACGAGGATAATCGCCGAAGAACCAGAGTTACCGACATAGCTCGTAGGATTTGCAAGCTGAAGTGGCAATGGGCTGGCCACATCGCTTGAAATACCGACAACCGATGGGGAAGAAATGTTCTAGAGTGAAGACCACGAGCCGGCAAACGCTGCGTAGGTAGGCCTCCAACAGTGGCGTTCTAAGGGGGAGGCCTATGTTCAGCAGAGGACGCCTTCTGGCTGATGATGATAATGTCGGGATAAGCTTGCTGTATACTGTAGCAGTTGCTTTCATTCATGGACCGCACTCCAGCCTAATATGTGGTGTGGTCATATGCAAGCCACAATAATAAGAGTAGGTAGTAATGTGTTGGTATTTTGATAACGAGTGTTGTATAGCTTCGTATTACCATTGTTATGTTGCAACAACCGTGACCAACATTTTGCTGATTGTAAGAGTACATAACGCACGCTATGACGTCATCGGTATTTAGGATGTGCAGCAGACAGATACATACAACTGAATATATCATGTACTTATATATTTTTTATTGTGGGAATAATTTAATTAATTGATTGATTGACACGATCTAGTATTATATAACAACGCTTAATAAATGAAAGAAATTTTATGCGGCTTACTATCGCGTTTATTTTGGATTTGATTGTACAATTTTTTTATAATCCGACGTATTAAGGTAGTTTTGGAAACAATAACAGCATCAACCAATAGAACGACCAACACCTCAGTCTCTCCGTGACCACGATGGTTGCCAAGCTCTTGAAACATCGGAATAATAAAAAAATGTAAAATCAAAACCAAAATAAACGCGATAGTATTTATTTTTTAGGCTGATGATATTGGTGAACGTTGAGAATTTGATGATATAAACTTTTTTCATACTCGACATTTTGTATAAAGTCCAAGAGCGCCGACGACTGAAAAACGATTCAACTTACGATTCAACCTACGATTCAACTTACGATTCAACCTCCGATTGAACTTACGATTCAACTTACGATTTAACTTTCGATTCAACCTACGATTCAACTTACGATTCAACCTACGATTCAACTTACGATTCAACTTACGATTCAACCTACGATTCAACTTACGATTCAACCTCCGATTGAACTTACGATTCAACCTACGATTTAACTTTCGATTCAACCTCCGATTGAACTTACGATTCAACCTCCGATTTAACTTTCGATTCAACCTACGATTCAACTTACGATTCAACCTACGATTCAACTTACGATTCAACCTACGATTCAACTTATGGTGTATAAGGATTAGTGTCAATTTTCTTTTCTAAGAACGCTAACGCAGTGGTAACCTGATTAGGAGTCATGTATGCGTCACGGCTGGTGGATGCAAGAGCCCGCAATGAATGTGAAAGCTGATCGTTTGAAATACAATATTCTCATCAAATTAAACATGCAATTTAATTGTTTTGTTTTCATTTCAGTATTATATTATTGGTTTTTTTTGCATAAGGCGACCGGTGTCGTGTATCTGGTGCGATCATCTGGCGATGTATCTTTGATATTGATCACATATACAAAATACTTTGGTAGTCATGGTTTTATGAAATAAGCACGTTTAGTAGTTAAAAAATACAAAATACCTAATAAATTAGTTATTAAAAACGGACCGACTTCGACCGGGATCAAACTCGATATAGCTCGGGTTCTATATAGCTTAACTCGGTCGCCTATTCAATTTTTATTACAGATTTAGGTAAGTATATAGTTTTATTAAACTACTAGTGGAATATAAAAAAATAAAGTTTACTCATATTTTTAAAGTTTTTGTCCGATTTGGCCGGAAAATACCATCCTGGGCCTACCTCGTTGAACGTATCCATCCACATGAGATTTATAAATTCCTTTCGTCAATCTACTTCTACTAATCCTTTTCATGTGCCCAATCCTTGAAAGCATTCCAGCTAAGTATAGATTTGTAAAAAAAAGATAATCTGCCAAAATGCATTTTTTTTATTGTGACTCGACATATGACAGCACCTCGCTTGACGTTAAACCGAAGTGTGGTCCATGAATGAATGTCACTGCTACTACAATTCAATAACTGTGAGTAGCAATCACATCCAGTATGCCGGCCTAGTTGGAACCGGCAACTTACAAGCTGATCCCGAAACGTGACCAAATCACTTCACGGTCTGTATACTTGTAAGTGATGGTACTACCCCGGATCGGCAGACTGGGTACCACTGCCTACCACTCTTAAATTATTACTCTTATAATAATTACTCACCATCGTAATAATTAAGCCAATTAAATTTAATGTAAGCACATTTCCAAAACACACGCGCACACTGAGTTGCAATTCCATTTAATGTTATAAATTTAACTTAAATTAGTCATAAATTATTTGTTTGTTACACCTGCTAATCGCACTACTTACAAGTATTTAGTTTCAATCACCTTATCAGAACTATTCATCGAATAAATAATAATTTTATGACATTATAATAATTTTATTATCAATTATTCCCCCCCCTTTTTCCACAGGGATCGGCAGAGACAATAGAGCGCCACTTGCACAACTCCCTCGCTTCATTCACATCCACAATTCTCTTCATACAAACTCTATAAATATGTATAGGTGATGCAGAGGTCACGCGTTCTCTGGAGCCCCTGCAACTACGCAGAAACATGGCGTAGCCCATGTGTTCTTTCTATCCTATGACCTTGGATCCTTCAAGCGATGCGTGAAGAAGCACCATTGGCCGGAATAGTAAAGGTGACTGAGGCAGCCGTGAATTAACTCAGTTTTTTCAGTTGTCGTCACTTTTGGACCTCCTCTTGCTTACGGGTCGAGGTCGGGTGTCATGTCAAAATAAAAAAATGTATTTTTATTTTATTAGGCCACTATGCCGGCCTAGTTGGAACCGGCAATTTACAAGCTAATCCTAAAACGCGACTAAGTCACTTCACGGTCTGTATACTGGCAAGTGGTGGTACTATCCTGGATCGGCAGACTGGGTACCACTGCCTACCACTCTTTGGGTCAGGGGAAGCACCTTAAACTAAACGGTTTGGCACGTCGTTTCTTTGGCGAACAATTGACAAGTGGAATTCTTTAGCCGCCTATATGTTTTCTTCACCATATAATCATGAAGAAGAGCGTGATAGAGCACTTCAGAGACATTGTATACCGAGTCGTTGGTGCTCTTCAATTTCTCCTTGCTAACCATTTCGACGACAGGCGTGGACGAACGTCCAGAGATTGGTTTGTTGCGCGTAAGTTCCCGGTCGGAGCAAATATTTGTTTCATAACTTTTATTTGTATTATTTAATAATTATATTAATTATTACAAATATTTGTTAAAAAAAAAAGAAATAGATATTTGCTTCGGGTCTGGTTATAAAAGAATTGTAGGCAGTGGTACCCAGTCTGCCGATACTGGGTAGTACCACCACTTACAAGTATACAGACAGCGAAGTGATTTGGTCGCGTTTCGGGATCAGCTTGTAAGTGGCCGGTTCTAACAAGGCCGGCATAGTAGATGTGTCTGCTACTCACAGTTATTGAATTGTAATAGCAGTGACATTCATTCATGGACCACACTTCAGCCTAACATCAAGCGGAGTGCTGTCATATGTCGAGTCACAAAAAAAAACAAGTCGAGGTCAGTGTCGTGTCACAATAAAAAAAGTCAACATTGTTGACCTACATAGTAGGACAAACATAATAGATTTTACATGTCATTTTACGTTATGAACCATAATTATTTTTTACAATGTTTTTTTAATGATATCGTCATAAATTATGCGTTTCCTATCTTTTGTGATTCATTATATATTGTCTATCTTAAGATTAGAAGCAAACCTAAAGTTTCTAGATAAGAATTCTATAAATACTAAAAGTATCTGTTTTAGATTACTGTATCTATGATACTTGTGCAGTATTTAAGGTTTTCAAGTTTGATTAAGATGTTGACCATTCGTAAATTTATATAGACATGTATTTTTTTTAATTTAATTGTCTATATTAAGCGACTAAAGTGCTTGTATCATAGAAGCAAAACGACCAAAGTACATTTATCAAAGTAACATTGGTACCGGCAAGTGGTTTTGAACACGTCTCTCGGTTTGCGTAACCAATTGCACTATCACACCACGGTCGCCTTATTTATAATTTGTTATTTTTTATTTTTTTTTATTTGTTATTACTACACTTTCTACACAATCTTTTAGCTGTTTCTATGACACTTTAGTTGCTTAGTATAAAAGTATAAATTTAAAAATATATATAAATAAAAAATTAAATGAGAATTCAATCTTACGAACACAACCGAACCAATTAAACGAGTTTACAATTCGACCCTTCCTTAAAGGAAACACTAACAATTGAGTAATTTTATAGTTTTATTTTTTGCTGTAATTTAAAACTATCACTTTACTATACATGTATAAAGTTACATTGTCACTTAAAACAAAAACGCGGCTGTTACATGTTAAACAAAGCCGGATGCGCACGCGCACTCATGCAGAAAGTCTGCAGCGTGTACATATAGGTGTAAAAGTATAAGTATAGGTCATACATATATATATACAATATAAATAAACTTAAAGTATATTCCATACAGTCGAGCCGGTCAAATGACGTGAATTTCGATCGAAAATTGATTAAAACTCGCCCGGTTTTCCCCTTCTTTTTCTCTTCTTTTCTGGGTTGAATAGTGGTATGTGGTATTACATTTTATAAGGGGCTCGACATATTATGACTAAGACAGCATTCCGCCTGATGTAAAGCTAGAGTGCGATCCATGAACGAAGGCGACTACTCCTACAGTTATATAACTGCAAGTAGCTGTCACATCCATTATGGGCCTGGATCCCGGATCGGCAAATGGGCACCACTGTCTACACCTCTTATACAACCAGACCCGAATCAATAACTGACGTTTTTTAATAAAAAATATTAGTAATATTCAATCCAATTATTAAATAGTACATATAAAAATTATGAAACAAATCTTTGCTTCGACCGGGAATAGAATCCAGGACTTTACGCGTAACGGACTGTAGCGATAACCAATGCCAACTTATTATTAACATTTAAAATAACAAAAACTCTATTTTTATAAACATTTAAAAACACAAAGACTAACTCCGTTTTTATACATTTAAAATACAAAAACTAACTCTATTTTTATAAACATAAAAAAATACAAAAACTAACTCCATTTTTATACACATTTAAAAATACAATAACTTACTCTATTTTTATAAACATTTGAAATGCAAAACTTACTATTTTCGAAATTATTAAAAATACAAAAACTAACTCTATTTTCATAAATATTTTAAAATACAAAAACTAACTCTATTTTCATAAATATTTAAAAATACAAAAACTAACTCTATTTTCAAAAACATTTAAAAACATAATTTGTACATCCATTACCGAATCGAATGGTAATTGGCGCAGTACACATACAAAGGCAAAGCGTTTAAAGGCGAAAATTGTTCGCGCGTAACAACAACGAACGTGATCATTTCACGTAATTCATAAAGTACGTGCATTGGAATTTCGTTATTAGGAACGTTTGCCGCAATTTAGGTTAATAATTCAATGTTTGCGCGTATTTAGGGCACGCGTGTTTTGTAAATTAATAATGTAGGGCCCCATATTTCACCTCTGTTACGTTCATTTGCTCCTACAATTATTTCCAATTACGACTTTTACATTTATTATGTCGAAATAGTCGAAATGAAATGAATGAAACAATTTCTTAAAGCCGGTTATACCAAAAATTATAATTTACAAATTTGTAAAAAGTATCGTATAAGTAAAAGAAAAAAGAAAAAAGAAAAATGGGTTGCACTAATCTTTAACTTCACATTTTACATTTTCCTTTAACGAATATTTTATACAGAGCTAAAGGACATCATTCATTTTGGGTTTCTATGTACTACTTTTGTAATTTCTAATGATAAAAACATATATAAATGGTAGTTTTGATATAAAATTATTAACAACCCAATTCAATTCATAGTAAACGTAATAGAATAAGTATAAAGTAAGACTAAATTCGTAAATTGTAACTTTTATAGTACAACCGGCTGTTAGTATGCATGGATTTTCTGTGCGGGTGCCGGGTCCATTGCGTGGCAGGCGGAAGAATGAAGGCAGCGTTTCGGACTTGTGACCGAAATATAGGTTTTAAAACCTTTTGTGACATGTCGACACTCACCTTCCCTGCCATCACTATCTTCTCTACCCAACCAAATATTGTAAGACTTACCAATGCCGCCTTCGACATAAGATCGACATACGTAGAAGAGTGTGTTGAGTGACGTAGATAGAATAAGAAACAACACAGTGCGCGCTAGATGTGGTTTGAATGAGGATGTAGTGACAAGGATTGACAACGGCATGCTTCGATGTGCCCAACATGAAAAGGATGAGTGAAAGTAGATTGACGAAAAGATTTTATAAATCTGATGTAGAAGGATTCGTTAAACAAGGCAGATAACGGAGGTTGTTTTTTCGACCAAATCAGAAGAGATCTGTCTGGGTTGCCCATTAGCGTAGAACTTGTGTGAAGAGAATTATGGATTTGTGTCAGGATCGTGGCAAATGGCGCTCCACTGCCTCCTGCTTGTGCCTTTGGGAAAAAGGCGTTACAATTTGATTAAATATATTATGTTCCCTAATAAATAATTTAAAATTGTTAGAGGAGTTGTGCATGTATAGGAAGTGAAAGAGTTACGTCAGCAGGATCACGGATTTTTTTTATTATTGTGAATGTTTTTTTGTCACGACATGAACACTTCTTGATGTAAATATAAAACACTCTTTGACCTCCATCATGCTTGCTTACCATCAGATTAATCGAGGTCAAATGTCAGGTCAAAAAAAAGATTTCATTTAACGATATTTTTCTCTACATAACGATAAATATTAGAAAATTGTAGGTTACTTACTAATGTTATCTTAAGGCCGTCCCTATACTTACCTACACAAAAATATTATCTAAGTTGTATCTAACTGGTGTGAATTATGTTAACTGCAAGGTCAACTGGTTTACATACTTAAATATACATTTTTATTGTGATTCGATATTTGACCTCGATCTGATGGTAAGTAAGGAGAGCTCCAAGAGTGCAGACGACTGAAAAAAAACGAGTTTACGGCTGCCACAGTCACCGTCATGCCGGCCAAAGATATTCCTATTGTTATAATTATTTATTTATTGTACATTTCCATACTAAGCTACTAAACGTGCTTGTATATATCAAAAATACATTGGTAGGTTACTGCCATGCCAGGGGTTTTGAAATGAGGACCCTTGGTTTGTGACCACTTGGTTTGGTTTGGTTGTGAACACCTTTATTTATTTTGTGTAAAAGATAAATAAAGGTGTTGTAAAGGACATTATTCATTTTATATGGGGACACAGGCTTAATTGTATTAACAGTTGCATATACATTTTAAAATAGTTTGATGTACGAAGATTACAATGTAATTGGAATATATCCATTATTTTGCATAGTTAAGGTGTGCAAAATAATTAAACTATAATTATGACAGTTCAAAGCAGAACTGTTAATATGGTGTGTCTATGTGATTCACAGAAGATACAAATTCCATATCTTATTTTCCAAATAACTCAATTGCACAGCAATTAAAAGCAAAATTGTTATTAGTTTTATTAATACAAGTATCGAAACTACCATTTATATATTTTTTCATCATTGGACATTATAAAAGTGGTACATAAAAGCCCAAAATGAATGATATCCTTTGTATAAAAGTCATATTAGTGGCATTGATTATTCAAGTGTAGACAAGACCTAGATTTCGACACGTATAGACATGTATATAGACTACAATATATGTACAATGTACATGTATAGGGACAAGGGCATTACCCAATTGGCCCCACGGGACGAATAACCATTAGCTACATTCGTCTCAATGTTGTTGGGTAATGAATGAGCTGGTCACGCCTCAATTCCCACAGGGATAGGCTTCATACATCGCCACGTTTTTCCCCGCGAAAGATCTATACTTCTCAAGTAAACAAATTGTTTGACTTGTTCCACTTTCTTTTCGTTATCTCACGTTGTCATTTCATCCTCTGTCTCCAAAACCATGACTTTAGTTTTACTTCTACATGATAACTTGATGATCGGCAGGGCCGTCTTTACCCGGGGGTTCAAGGGGTGCGGTGCACCCGGGCGCAGAGTCCTAGGGGGCGCATGCCGACCGCCATAAACTTCGATAGGTACCTATTACACTGAGACCACGCGAGCGGAGCCTTGACATTCGCACCCCGGCGCTGAATATGCTTAAGACGGCCCTGATGATCGGCGTACAAGAGACATTTGATCACGAAGTCATTCATTCTCAAACTATACTTCCTTTCACGCAACTCTTTTCAAGCAAAAAAATAATATAAAAACAATCACAACAATAAATTAAATTAAATCGGAACAAGGAACAATAAGAGAACGATAACTACGCATTAATCCAACATGCAATAATGACCTTTATGCATATTGACATAAGTGTCAATATTGCGTTGTGAGCATGGTATTCACATAAGCGATGACGTCAGCAATGTTTACATTCCAAGTGTGGCATTGAATAGGAGGTGAGGGCCATAGTATTTGAAAATAATAATATCTTTATAATATTTTACGGCGTTCTCACGAGGCGAATTTAGTTGTTCAGTATATATTGTACAACAAAAAAAATTAAAGCTAATATTGACTGTAGCGTTCTTACGATTCAATAATAATCGACTCATTATTGCACTTTTTTACACTATCTTTCCATTTTAGCATATTTCTCATGGATGCGGACGCCATAATTTACATTTTATTCACATTTTGACACAGCTAGTAAAGAAATATTGCAACAAGTGTACCAACAGAAAAATCTTGTACATCCATAAATAGAACGACCACTCCTCAAATCCAACGGCAAGTGCAAAAATAAATATATATACTTTTAATAGTGGTAGGTAGTGATGTTATAGAGCTCTGTAACCTATCGGATATCCGAAATAAAAACCTATCTGTAACCGAATCTGTTATAAAAGTTTAGGATAATTTCGGATAGGGGCGAAACCTAAATGAAACATGTTATGGCTTTTACTATTAATATTTCGGATAACCGAAATTATTCAAAACTATCGGATCCGAAATAATTACATATCTGTAACCGTATCTGAAACTGGTTTAATATTATTACTATATCCGTATCCATATCCGAAATTTCACATCCATAACATCCCCAGTGTTTTGCCTAATAGCACAACTTTCAAGCTAGACTCAGTCGCGTTTCAAGATCAGCTTGAAAGTTGCCGGTAAAAAATGCAGTTATGTAAATATAGTCGCCTCCATTTATGGACCGCACTTCAAACCCCCCTAACACGGCAATCCACGAAACCTGTACAATATTTAAGGCAACCGTGGTGTAGTGGCAGTGCAATGGTTCAATACCACTTTTGTCGGTACCAATGTATCTTTGATATATGGTCTTTGGTTGTCATGTTTCTATGATACAAGCACTGTAGTAGCTTAGTATAGAAATGTAATTTAAAAAATACTTTGTTAGTAATTCGTCAGAGTGATCCTGTAAAGTATAAAGTTTGCACTTTCGTTCGTATTCGCGTGAGTAGTTGAAGTATTTAATCGATCAAGATATAGGAGGTATTGACCGACTGACCGCACTGTTAAGTACCTAAATAAAGCTGCCGAGAAACAGTAAAAGACGTTGACGGATGCTCAACAGGTGGAAGAATTTGCGCCATTTTTGTAAATTCCGAAATTACTATAACGGCTTAAATTAAAACAAATATAAATCAGGAACAAGCTTCGGAAAGTAAAGTCAAATTGTCACGCCTTTTTTCTATAGGGATAGGCGGAGACAATGGAGTGCTACTTGCCACGATCCTGACACAACTCCCTCGCTTCCTTCACATTCACAATTCTCTTCATACAAGCTCTATGGTTATGGGCACTAGCTTTCTTGAGGATGTCTCCGATGTGGTCAGCGAACACCCTCCTGGGCCTGCCTTGTTTAACGTATCTATTTATATGAGATTTATAAATTCTATTCAAGCTTCGGAAACTAGGTTAGAAATTAAGAAATAGGTTAAACTAGAATGTGATCAATTAATGGAAGCGACTGCTACTACAGTTAAATAAAAGCAAGTCGCAATTTTAAGAGTGGTAGGCAGTGGTACCCAGTCTGCCGATCCGGGGTAGTACCACCACTTACAAGTATACAGACCGTGAAGTGATTTGGTCACGTTTCGGGATCAGCTTGTAAGTTGTCGGTTCCATCTAGGCCGGCAAAGTGGATGTGACAATTCATGGACCACACTTCGGCTTAACATCAAGCGGGATGCTGTCATATGTCAAGTCATAATAAAAAAAAGTAACCCAAAACGCAGTGAAGTCAAAATTTAAATAGAAAATTATACTATAATTAGTATTTTCTTAGATTTTGCGCCAACATGGTGGCTGCAAAGCTCTCGAAACGTCGGAATAAAATTGTAAAATCAAAACCAAAATAAACGCAATAGTAAGCCGCATAAAATTTGTTTAATTCAATATTATAATGATGTTGATAAGATATCGATATGTAGTCGATAAAAAATCTTTCATTGTTTATTTAGATGTTTAAATTATATTTTAAACTTAAATCATATATTAATCAATCAATCAATCAAGTTGTCACGCCTTTTTCCATATATATTTATTTAAATTAAAAAAATAGCATAAAAAGACAATAAATAAAAATATGAAATAAAAAATAAAATGATATTTGAACAAACCATCCCTGGTGGGGATCGAACCCACGACCTTTGGATTAGAAGTCCAACGCGCTATCCTCTGCGCCACAGGGACTATGCGGCTGGAGCCGAAATTAACTTACTATATCTATGTTACACATATATGTTAAAATATTATTTGAATAATATTTTAAAATAGATTTTTTTTATTTAAACAGGTTTTTAGGTTTCTGTATTTTTTTAAATAGAACTATACATAATATTTCTTCTTTATATGTAGAATTTTTATTTATTTTCTTTAGGTCCGTGTGTATGTGACTGAATTCAGCAGGGCCGATTTTAATGATTTTTGTGGTACCCTGAATAGTTTGGTTAATACACTATTTGACCCGGTAGGTGGCGCTGCAATCGGTTTATAAGTTTCGGGCAGGACAACGTTTGTCGGGTACGCTAGTTTTGTGTAATAAATGATACTTATGCCAATAAAAAAATAAACTGTCTAAATAATAGAGTAAGATAATGTTTTTAGCTAGAGTGCGGTCCATGAATGGAGGCGACTGTTGTACAATTAAATAACTGCAAGTAGCAGTCTCATCCAATCCCTGCTCACTACATCAAAGGTTAGCTGGTAGAAAATATCTCTTGATTACACATTAAGCTCGCCTATGTGCATGTTAATTTTGTTATTGTGACACGACATTTGACCTCGACCCGCCTGATGATAAGCAAGAGGAGATCCAAGAGTGACGACAATTGAAACAATCTAGTTAGTTCACGGCTGCCTCAGTCGCAGTCACTATGACGGTTAATGGTGCTTCTTCACGCATTGCTTGAAGGATCCAAGGTTATAGGAGGGAGGGAAAACATGGGCTAGGAAAGCATTTCACTTGTCGATTGTACTACAAAGAAAAGACGCACTGTCGAACTTTAGTTTGACTGCCGATTCGGTTAAATGTGTTTTGTTTACAGTGCAATAAATAATTTATCTATCTATATATCTTTCTATCCGTTCATGGACCGCTCTCCAACTTAACATCAGACGGGATGTTCTTATGTCTTGCCGCAATAAAAATTATTGTGAAAGTGGAAGAATTTCCCAAATGATGGTTAACCGCAGTTTTCTATACGTGTTATATGCATAATGTAAAACGAACGTGATTTTTGGTTAAATTGCCCTGTGACATGCTTCTCTTTTGATATTATTTGTAGATAAGAAAATATTCTTTCTAATTTACATATTGTATAGACGTGAATTTCAATGCATATTACAAATAAAAGCTATGAAACAAATATTTGCTCTGACCGGGGATCGAACCCGGGACTTTACGCGCAACAAACCAGTCGCTAAACCGTTCGTCCACGCCTGTCGTCAAAACTTGTATGAAGAGAATTATAAATGTGAAGGAGTGTCAGGTGCGTGGCAAGTGACGCTCCATTATCTCTGCCTATCCCTGTGGGAAACCGGCGTGACAATGAAGCATCACCTGCACGATTCTAACACAACTTCCTCGCTTCCCCCATATCAACAATTCATTAGTACTGATGTATCTTTGATAAATATACTTTGGTCGTTCTGTGTCTATGAAACAAGCACGTTAAGTAGCTTCTAAGGATAGAAATTTAAGTAAAAAAGAAGGTAAATAATAATAATTCTCATCAGTAGAAACTAAACACAGGATGTAATCTAATTACTTTGACCCTCTTTATAGAAAACTGGTAAGAATTTCTAACTTTTATTTTTATTATTGCCTGGCGATAAACATAAGGAAGTAAAAGAGCATCGTCGTCACTGTGCCGGCCTAAAGTGCTTTTTTGAGCTTCGCTGGATGGGATGGGAGGAACACATAAGTTGGTAAAGCATTTTTTTTATTGTGACTCGACATATGAAAGCAGCCCCCTCATGTTAAGCTGGAGTGCGGTCCATAAATGAAGGTGACTGCTACTACAGTTAGATAACTGGAAGTAGCAGTCACATCCAACTTACAAGCTGATCCGAAACCCAAGGCATTTTACGTTCTGTATACTAGGCACCGCTGCCTACCACTCTTTGAGAAGTATTCCACTTTGTTATTTTTTTATATGTAAAGGATGCGCCGACTGTCGGAGTTCGACTGTCGATTCAGTCGACAGAATGCGGATGCTTCCCCAACCTGAGAAATCAATGACTTTGATCGATCTCACAGGATATTCTCAGTCGAAGTTATTACGTCATTAGATCGGCTGCATAAGAGTAAATTGTAAAATATGTTTGTATATAGAAAATGAATAAAAGATGCATAATTAGGCCGGCATAGTGACGGCGACTGTGGCAGCCGTGAACTGACTCGGTTTTTTAGTCGTCGGCATCTCCATGATCAGTCGGCATCTCTACCATCAGGCAGATCAAAGTAATATGTCGTCACAATAAAAAAAAAATAGTCGCCGTCACTATGCCAGCCACTTTGCCTTTATTTATACTTTATATATATAAAGGCAAAGTTTTAAATTTTACTTAGAATTCAAACGTATAAACTCTTTCAATGGGTATTAAAAAAAATCTAAAGTAGAATGTAGAATACGTCAATAAATTCTAAAATGTTTTCTTATTTTTCGAAAGGCCAAGACAACTATCGATATAATCCAATAAAGTAAAAAAAACTCACGGCATAAAGAAATCCTTTCGAACATTGCAGCATCTACAAAAGGAATTAAAATCCACGATTTAAAAAACACATCTCTACACAATAAATAAAAGATTCAATAAAAAAAAAACACTGTTATCGTCGTTTATTTTGATTATGAACTGTCACTTTTAAAATGTATATTATTATCGTTACCATAGCAACGCGAAAGATGGCGCTTCTAGCGCATGCGCACAACCGCTCGACACGATACCACTGCCGGTTTTGGCGCCAATGTTTCGGCGGGTGAAAGACTAAATAAAAAAAGCAATGCAGCTCTTACTGCGTTCCTTCCTGCCCGCCGGAATAATATTACGAGAATAGTTTTAATAATATTGTAGACATGGCATAATAATTAATTAATTACGAATCAATATGTATTTTTTTAAATTGTAATTCGACATATGATAGCACCCCGCTTGACGTTAAGCTGGAGTATGGTCCATGGATGAATGTCACTGCTACTACAATTCAATAACGTAAGTAGCAATCACATCCACTATGTCGACCCAGTTGGAACCAGCAACTTACAAGTTGATCCCAAAACGTGACTAAATCACTTCATGTTTTGTATACTGGTAAGTGGTACTACCCAGATTAGCAGACTGGGTACCACTGCCTACCACTCTTTGATAACCAGACCCGAAGCAAATATCCCCCTCTTTTTTATCAACAAATATTTGCAATATTTAATGTTATTATTAAATATTACAAATAAAAACTATAAAACAAATATTTGCTCCGACCGGGAATCGAACCGCAACAAACCAATCGCTAACCGTTCGGCCACGCTTGTCGACAAAAATTTAATATTTACACTACATTTAACACATTTTGTTAGTCATTGTCATTTGTGACGCCCCCATTACCACAACGACATACGGCATAGTGACGGCGACTGAGGCAATAGTAACTGAGTCGTTATTTTCAGTCGTCGGTACTCTTGGACCTCTCTGAATGTGAAAATACGATCCTGAGACATCTCTGGTTTTATTTTAATTTACTATAACTACATATAACTTCTAAGTTACTAATTATAGATTATGAATAAATATATCTTTTACATTTCTATACTAAGCTACCAAAGAACTTGTATCATAGAAACAAAACGACCAAAGTACCAAATATCTAAGATACATTGGTACCGGTGAGTGGTTATTGAACCCGTGCTCTCAGTTTACGTGACCATTGCACTGCTACTACACCACCATCACCTTTATAATTAAACCTATTTTTCAGTCTTCGGCGATCTTGGACCTCCCCTTGTTCATTCTCAGGCAAGTCGAGGTCAGATTTCGCGTCTCAATACATAGGTGACAAAGGTTCGTTTGGTTTAAGTATTATCACTTCTAAATGTTTCTAATACAATTTAATGATGACCTGAAGAACCGGATTAGGTTTTCGGTCTTATTCTGGACTATTGGGTGTCCAGGATAAGTTGACCAAATAATGTTATTAAAGTGGGACAATTACGGAAGTATACACGTTTTTATTGGTATATATAAAAAAAAACATATTTGTGATTTAAAAACATTTTTTTGTTGAGATGCAACATCTGACCTCGACTTACCTGCTGGTAAGCAAGAGGAGGTTTAAGAGCGCTGACGACTGATAAAACCGACTTAGCTTACGATTGCCTTAGTCGCCGTCACTATTATTTAAGGCAGATGACTTGCTTAGTTTACTGATTAATAGATAATCAGTAAACTAATAAAAAAACCCATGCCTAATGTAAATAATTATTTATTTTTAAATTGTTGTCTTAAATAAGAGTCGGTTTTTCTTCATTCTCGGTAATTACAATTCGTTGTTATTCTTATTAAAATGCAGCCACCATCGCAAAAAGTAATTGCGTTTGATTTTTTTCCTTCCAACTCAAGTTGAAGATCACGAAACATCAAGGTTACACTTATCGTCATAGATCACCGAAAGAACTGTTTTTATTAAACCTTATTACCAAGAACTAATGTTCAAATTCTAACCAAAAAATTAATAGTATAATAGATACTTTACTATATACAGTTACTAAAATATAAACATTCTACGAGTAAACAAAAACTTTTAAATATGTTTGAATTCTATCGATTTTAAAGTCCAATATTGCGTGGTTTTATTTTGTATTTCTGCACTCAATTATCCGTATGTTAAATAAATGTTAGTACATTTTTTGCTATAGCATAAGTTATGTTCTTGTAATTATATCTATTACACATTGGACTTACAAAAAGTATAAGTTTTTGTTTTTAATTGTAAGTATCTCTGTCAAATGTCATGTATTAAATGTGACCTTCTATATTTTTACTATTGTTTTTTTTAATTGTCATTATTATTGTCATAAGAAAAAGTACCTAATTAAATACTTACAATTTTAAAATAACTATACTAATAAGTAGTAATAAGTAGAGGCCACTTTCACATAAATAGATACTCCTCGAATTTATCCTTTTTTGTTAATGATAATCGGAAATATTGGTTTAAATTCTTTCGCTTTTAAGTGTTAACTTTTTCTTTTAATAAATTATTTTATTATTATTCATTATGGTATTATTTGAACTGCTTTTACATTATTTATTAAAGAAGTTACATATTCAATCTATGGCTTCAATCTAATCGTTTTCTTAACTACAGCGTTCTCTGGATACTTTTCACATTGTCACATAGGCATTAAACCTAGTTTCCTGACGCAGGTCTGGAAGGCTGTCTCCACTCTTCCGCCTGCCTGCACGGAGAATCCATGGATGCTAAGAAAATAGCCGGGGGGCCAGCACGTACAATTTATCAAAACACAATTTGTGGTCACCCCATTTACAAACCTAAACAATGTATGCATTACATAAATATGTATGGGCTAATACAATTTAGATGGCATGTAATTTAAACCTTTTACCATGAGGATAAATCCTAGTTCAACAACGCTATGTAGCTAGATTTACTGTTTTGAGTGGGTTACGAACTTGGGATGCACTTTTTCCTCCCACATATCCTCATGCTAAGCAACTAGCTTTGTATGATGAAGATGTGAGTTTCTTGAGTTCTAAAGAACTTTTCTTAAGGTTAAGAATACGTCATATTATACATATTTCTTTTTATTGTGGGTAAACATATTATGACACCCCCCCCCCCCCCTTTCTTCTAATGTTAAGCTGAAGTGCGGTCCGGTAAGCTGAAGTCCAGGTAACTGCTAGTACAGAACAGTTAGCAAGCAGCAATCGCATCCCGAAACATGACTATTGACTAAGTCACTTCACAGTCCATAAAATTAAAAGTGGTGGTATCATCCCAGATCGACAGAGTAGACAACATAAACTATCTGCCTACCACTCTACTACTCTATTAGTAGTCGTACATTGTTTTGTATATTCCCACATTCATAGATGATTGAAGATGTCCAATGTTCACATACTCCACACACTTACAACCAAAAATCACCCACGCATTTTACGTGGTGTTTTTTTTGTCCCTGTCAAAGTATATACCTGCTTGGCCCTTATTTTGTGACCCCTTTTCAATTGAGCTACCTATTTTTGATTATACTTAGTCTTAAAATAAATTATAGATTCATTTTCGCAGTGCCGATAACCATAGAGCTTGTATGTAAGAGAATAGTGGATATAAAGGAAGCGAGAGGGCTGATAATATAGTTAGATCTCCCAGAAAAAAAGGGCGCCGCCCCGATCACTATACCGCTCCGTTGTTTTTACCTATCTCTGTGACAGAATGCCTTGGCGGGCCCCGTATAAAAATTTGTTTGGGGGCCCTTAGGAAGTGTAGATTTCTCACAAAAGAAAAACAATGTTTGTTATTAATTTTTGCTTATGCAGGTTGGGGGCAAATACGGCGGTAGCCCTTCTCTGAGAGCAATGAGGCGGGTCAATTTGACTCGATTATTATTATTATTTTTTTCATTGTTGATATGATTTACCTCATCTGTCATCATTTTCTTGGTAAATACGAGTAAGAATAAAATAACATCGACATAATATTTTATTTTACCATAATTTATTTTTTGTTCATAATCTTTGTTGCTTTTTCCCCTGCTTACTCAACGTTTACAATAACGCTGCTTAGGCTTTAGTGCTTCTTTTGTATTTTATAGTACAATATTGTATTTTTATTATACATTGGGAATTCCCTTTATTATAAAACCTAAATACGGATTTATTAACATATTAATAAAATAAATAACGGAATAATTAATTCTCTAAAACATAACAAAAAAGATAGGCACAAAAAGCGTCTATAGTGCGCAACGTAGAGTCCCATGTAATGATGGACAAACGGGCACTAGGGGACAAAGAATTACGTTAAATGCAGACAAATAACTTTAACCATATAACTTTACGATTTGTGTTTACTTGAATAGGACTAGCTATTCATTCACGGGAACACGTATGACGAGCATTAACGCCTTCTTAAAAAATTAAGCTTATTTTTATTATCGTTCTTGAATGAAAGGATTTTGAATACATTTCTGTTTCTCTTTGAATCATAATAGGCGTTCGATAATCCTTTAAGATGAATTATAGTATAAATTTTAACATTTTTAGGATATGTTGGCAGTTAAACATGTTTTTTATTTACATTTCTATACTAAGCTACGAAAGTGCTTGCTTGTATCATAGAAACAGGACAACCAAAGTCCCTACATATATCAAAGATACATTGGTACTGGTGGGTGGTTTCGAACTCGTGCTGTCGGTTTGTGTTGCAATGACCACTACACCACGGTCGCCTTAATTATATTAATAGTTCGTACAAAGTTAAATATGACGGAGTTCTTAGGAGCTTTTTAACTGTGTTCCTATCTTGTCTTTTTACACTCACGAGCTCGCAAAGGTCGGGAGAAGCAACCGCATCCTGCTGTCCGCATCCGTGGGCAAACTAAAATGTTCAGCGTGTCGATTCAATGTAGAACAAACGACAAGTGAAATGCTTTACCAGCCCATTTGTTCTCGCCATCTTATAACCTTGGATCCTTCAAGCGAATCGTGAAATATATATAACATATATGACAAATATGAAATTAGTGGCAATTAGTAAGTTGAATCGATGTTATCGGATTTCGACGTTCTTGGATTTACTTGCAATAATTAGGCAAATAAACATCAGAATTTTAGTCTCAATTAAAAACTATACTTTAACGTGATCATAAAACCTACTATCAGTCAGGGCCAGTACTAACGGTTTGGAAAAAAAGATTAAAAGGAATTTATAAATCTTATATGGATGGAGGACGGTGTTTACAGCCCAAATCGGAGATATCCTCAAGAAAACTGGGTTGCCTTATTGACGTTGCCGTGTATAAAGAGAATTGTGGATGTGAAGGAAGCGAGGGAGTTGTGTCAGGATCGTTGTAACTGGCGCTCCGTTGTCTTGTCCGTTGTCCTGTGGGAAAAAAGGTGTGACAATTTGATTGATTGAATCCTAAACACTTTTACCGCAGCAAAAAGATACTAGACAGCTACAGCGAATAGTTCCTTATCAGGCTGTACTGTATAGTCTTTGCTCATCGTTATTAAGGTTGTAGTAGTAAGTTGCGCAAGAGTCGAACAGAGCAATACAGAGTAAGTACAAAAGATGTTATTGATTATAATCTAGGTCGCAGATTGTGTAATAATGACCTAAGATCGTATGCACATTAATGAGGCTTTAGGCTGGGTATCCACTAAAGGCTACTAGCTCAAAAACATAGCCTCAAGCTATATTACGTCGCACATGAAGCCGTGTTTTGTCATGGCTTTTTTTTATATTTTTTATGTTGACTCGACATATGACAGCACCCCGCTTGATGTTAAGCCGAAGTGTGGTTCATGAATGAATGTCACTGCTACTACAATTCAATAACTGTGAGTAGCAATCACATCCACTATGCCGGCCTAGATGGAACCGGCAACTTACAAGCTGATTCCGAAACGTAACCAAATCACTTCACGGTCTGTGTACTTGTAAGTGGTGGCTATTGAGTATTCTTTAAAAAGGCTCGACTTATGACAGCCTGGGCCTGGTAATAAGCTAGAGTGCGGTCCATGATAGGCGTCTTCTAATACAGTAAATTAACTGTAAGTACTCTAATACCCGGGACATTACGCGCAACAAACCAATCGCTGACTGTTCGTCCACGCCTGTTGCCAGGCCAGCTATATCACTATGCCAGCCTAGCTTCCTTAGAAATGTCCCCTATTTGAACGTGAAAGTTTTATCCATTAACGTCTTTCTCTACCTTTCAGCGGTCAATGTAAGCTGCACTTACAAATTAGAACCTCATCAATGTCGAATTAATTGTTCAGGTGTAAATTGCTTTAAAAATGCTAAATGTCTAAATAGGTTGCGAACACCTATTTAGACATTTAGCCGGCATAGTTACAGTGACTGAGGCAACCGTAAACATGTTCTGTCGTCGGTGTTCTAAGGCAACCTTAAACTTTATCGTTTTTTTTTCAGTTGTCAACGCTTTTAGACTTCCCCTTGGAACTCAGTCAAGTCGAGTCTCTGTAAGAAATCTACAAAAATATGTAAATTAGAGGAAGTGGAACTGACTATCCAGAGGCAGGCAGTGGAGTGACCTAGTTGGAGTATCCAGCCATATTTATTAGCATATTTTAAGGCGACCGTGGTGTAGTGGCAGTGCAATGGTTACACAAACCGAGAGCACGAGTTCGAGGCCACCCACCGGTACCAATGAATCTTTGATATATGTACTTTGGTTGGCCTGTTTCTGTGATACAAGCACTTTAGTAGCTTAGTATAGAAATTAAAAAAAAAATAATGCGACTACTAATTCGTTATTTAACTGTAGTATCAGCTATCTCCATGATGGATCGCACTCTAGTTTAACATCTGGGGTACCTGTCATATGTCGAGCCACAATAAAAAAAACTCGGGTTACATTACGTTTCAATGCCAGAACGGTACTTGTCTTTAATAATATTAAATGAGGTTGTACAATCGACAAGTGGAATGCTTTGCCTGCCCATGTGTTCTCTCCATCCTATGACCTTGGATCCTTCAAGCGATGCGTGAAGAAGCACCTTTGGCCGGCATAGTGACGGCGACTGAGGTAGCCGTGAATAAACTCGATTTTCTCAGTCGTCGTCACTCTTGGACCTCCTCTTGCTTATTATCAGGCGGGTCGAGGTCAGATGTGTCACGATAAAAAAGGGTAGATACGTCACCTACACGAGTTATAGTGTTCGCAAATAGCACGAGTTTAAACGTGGTTAACTACTAGGCATACAGACAAGTGGAAGTAGGATGGAATAATAGTTATTGAGAGCGTTAAAGAGACAAATACATGCAAGTTTTAGGCAGCGGTCTTCGAAGATATCCTATTTGGAGATACTTTTGACGAAATAACTATACTTCTCAGAATGTTATCAATTCAAAAAATATATGTGTAAAGAAGAAATGCATAAAAAAACACTTAATCGAAAAGAATTTACAATTACTTTATATTATGTAAGAAAAAATATTATGCAACTTTATCATAAAAATAGTTTTTGATTTGCAAGTTCTCGGTTTTGTAAGCGATAACCATAAGTTTTTTTTGTAATTATGAATAGTCAATTACTGAGTTGGATACTTAATCGGTTAGATATTTAATTTAGTACATGGTTTTCTGAAAATTAACAAAATGTTGTTATAAAAGGTAAATTATTCATACGAAAAACATCGCACGCTCAAAAGTGATGTGCAAATCTCAACCTTATTTCGTCTAAAACAAGTTTTGGTTATAATGCAGATTCCTCGCCTTAACGTACCTCGTTCGGAGCGCAAATAACATATCTACGTCTTTTCTTAAAATATAATTTCTTGTCTTAATGATTTGTTTAATTTATTTTCTTTCCAATCGT
Source organism: Tinea trinotella (assembly GCA_905220615.1). Taxonomy (NCBI): domain Eukaryota; kingdom Metazoa; phylum Arthropoda; class Insecta; order Lepidoptera; family Tineidae; genus Tinea; species Tinea trinotella. The sequence goes on from HG992312.1 coordinate 13,388,312, forward strand.
GAGCTTATACAAAACAAGTTAGGTGGTCTTATCAAAATTAACAGCTCATCAATTTCAAAATAATTCGGCAACAAAAAAGAGGCTTCTTTGATAACATAATTCAAATTACTACCAATATACATTTAAAAATCTAAGAGTCACGATTTTTAACTTGAGCGAGACAGACATACGATTTTTAGTGAAGGTGTGAGAGTGATAGTGGATATTTCTTTTCCGTGCTCACGAATGTGTGCATTTTTCAAGTGTTCCCACGACTAGAGGTATGATTACCTTAGGAGCATTAAGTACAAGTAAAGAGCTACAACTAAAAGTTAACATTAACAAGCCATATTGAGCTTTAAGTTGAAACTAATTAAAGGTGTTAGTCCTTTGGACATGTATATGTATGTACTAGACATTATAATATAAGTAATGTCTTCAAATTATGAAGTGTGTATGTCAAAGCAAAAACAAAACAATTAAGAATATTAATTAACGTTTTAATGTGTAGTTAAAGTTCTAATGTAGCGACTGTTGTGTTCTGGTAGTGAAATGGCAGCCCAAACCGATAGTTCCTGGTTCAAAACTACTAGCCGGTATCAATTTGTCCTTGATATAATAGTATGTATTTATTATACTCAAGTCGTCCTGCTTCTATGATACAAGCACTTTTATTAGCTTAGTATAAAATATATTTTTTACAATAACTCTAAATCTTATGTTTGAACAATGTGTCAATTCTTACATAATGTAGGTAGGTATAACAATTTGTAGGTAATAGTTGTAGTCAGCGTGGTCACGGAAAAACTGGCTGCAAAGCTCTCGAAACATCGGAATAATAATTAAAATTGTAAAATCAAAACCAAAATAAACTCAATAGTAAGCCGTTTAATAAATTTGTTTAATTCATTTCAGAATAACTTACAAGCTGATTCTGAAAGGCGACCAAGTCGATGACGCGTCCCCGGATCGGCAGACTGGGCACCACTGCATACCACTCTTAAATATCTTTTAATCTTTATATATCCTTAATAAATTAGATATCACTTAATTTTTATATAGAATCCTACTTCCTACCATCCTACTATTATAAATGTGAATGTGAGTTTGTTTGTTACGTTTTCACGCAGCAACTACTTAACCGATCATCATGAAACTTTGTACACATATTTTTGGAGGTACTAGAAGTAACATAGGCTACTTTTAATAATAAAATACTCTTATTTTTTTCCAATTGACTATACTTTTAGCATTTTCTATATTTATTTTTATTTCCGTTTTTATATGAGATCGAATTATAAATACAAAAAAAGGGATATACAGTCGAATTGAAAACCTCCTCCGTTTTTATGACTTCTTTTTTGTTTTTTTTTTGTGCTAATTTTACGCGGGTGAAACCGCGGGCACAGCTATTGGTAAATAAAAATCTAAAGTGAACAAAATATTATTCACACATTATAAAATAGTTGTGTTAGCAATTTAAAAAGATGGAATTTATTATTGTTAATATTTCTCGCAGGCTTTCCTATTTATGATTGTTGAGAGAGCACGCGATGTTTGTTAATGATATTTAAGACATTGTTAACATGGTGTTTACTAACGATCTTACTACTAAAGTTATTTTAAACCACGTTTTAATATCTGTTTAAAAAAACCCTAAGACATCCTCAAGCTCGTGTGGAGTTGCTGGTCTCCCATCGAGCGCGTCCCTTGGGTGGTGGATAGGGGAACGCCGCAAGTATTCTTGGGGTATCGGTTTTACCGACGCGGACTATACCAGCGTTTTGTGAGGGCCCATGTCGTCTCCCGAGCGCAGCACGCTTGCGGCCCTCTCCCTCCCTCTCACACACTGGCCGCAAGACAGATATTGTCTTTAGCCTGCTTGCCGGCCCCAAGACGGAACTCGATCGCAGGTCGCTTTCCGGCCCTTCCCTTCCTCTCTCTTAACCACGCTGATATTCGGAATACAGTAAAACCATAGAGCTTGTATTAATGTGAAGGAAGCGACGGAGTTGTGTCAGGATCGTAGCAAGAGGCGCTTCTTTGTCTATCCCTGTGGAAAAAAAGGCGCGACAATTTGACTGATTTATATTTTAAGAGATTTGTCTCAGAATTGTAAAAAGTGGGGATCCGTAATCTCTGCCTGTGGGAATTAAGGCTGGAATAGTGACGGCGACTGAGGCACCCTAGAACTGACTCGGTCGTAGGCACTCGTAGACCTGCTCTTGCTTACTATACGTCGGGTCACAATAAAATAAGGCATAAATTTGATAATGATGTCGATGATAAATAAAATTATTACCTTGCAAGTAAAAAAATATAAAGGCGACCGTGGTGTAGTGGTAGTGCAATGGTTACGCAAGCACGGGAGCACGGGTTCAAACCACTTGCCAGTAACATTGTATCTTTGAAATATGTACTTTGCTTGTTCTGTACCAAATCTGAGACATCCTTAAGAAAGCTAGGAGGCCCAGTGCCCATAACCGTAGAGCTTGTATATAGAGAATTGTGTCATCATTTCAAGAATAGGGAAAGTACCAGTTAGATCAAAAGACGCGGTTTTTTCATACTTCCAATGGTATCAAAAAGTAAAATTGCGATTAAGTCGTGTTAAAGCGTTTTCACGGAAGGTACAGAATTGTGGATGTAAGGGAAGCCTATACCTTTTTTTATATATTTCTTTATTGTGACTCGACATTTGACCACGACCCGCCTGATGATAAGCAAGAGAAGGTCCAAGAGTGACAACGACTGAAAAAAACCCAGTCAGTTCACGGCTGCCCCAGTCGCCGTCACTATTCCGGCCCGGCTCATGTTTCTATGATACAAGCACTTTAGTAGCTTAGTATAAAAAAGTGAATTTAAAAAAATAGTCTGACCGTGAATCTGTTGTTATTAAGATTATGATGGGCGACGGTTTGCGCATTTGTGCATTTCCCACGACTAAGTTAGCGTGGCTTATGGTTGTAATCATTCTTACATTGCGGGCATACGCAGCGCTCACTACAAACACGGATTATATAATAAAATACTTTTTTTTATTGTGACTCGACATATGACAGCACCCCACTTGATGTTAGGCTTGAGTGTGGTCCATGAATGGATGCCACTGCTACTACAATTCAATAACTGTAAGTGGCAATCACAACCACAACTTACAAAAGCATCCCGAAACGTGACAAATCATTTCACATTTTGTATTCTTGTAAGTGGTGGTACTACCCGGATCGGCAGACTGAGTACCACTGCCTACCACTCTTTAATAACCAGACCCGAAACAAATATAAATATTACAAATATAAGCTATAAAACAAATATTTGCTCCGACCGGGAATCGAATTTACGCGCAACAAACCAAAGTGATGTAATGTAAACTTAACATAACTTCTTATTAAAACAATCAATCAATCAATCAATCAAATTGTCACGCCTTTTCCCCACAGGGATAGGCACAGACAATGGAGCGGCTCTTGCCACGATCCTGACACAACTCCCTCGTTTCCCTCAACACAATTTATCCACAATTCTCTTCATACAAAGCTCAAAAATCAGCCCTCTTTTTTCTGCCGGTAGATATACTAATGTATCTTTGATATATGTACTTTGGTTGTCCTGTTTCTAAAATACTAGCTCTGTAGTAACTTAAAATGGAAAAGAAAGTAAATAAAGATGATGGATAACTTTAATATTTATACCTTATCCATAGCTTTATTGAATCCTTGGCGATATTCTATTAAGGTTTCGAGGGAACGAAAACCAGCAATTTAGCATAACTAAACTTTATAATGTAAAAATAACTTAATTGTATTTTGCAGCGATTATTACACTTGTGTGGCCATGTGTACAACGCTAATTAAGAGTGATAGGCAGTGGTGGTGCCCAGTCTGCTGGGGTAGTACCACCACTTACAAGTATTCAGACTATATACCACCACTTATAAATGACTTAGTCGCGTTTCCAGATCAGCTTGTAAGTTGCCAGTTCTAAGTAGTGAAGGTGACTGCTACTTACAGTTATTTAACTCTCAGTTATTTAACAGTTACCTCCATTCATAGATTGCACTCTAGCATACAAACATGCGGGCCCACGTCCCACAAGGGGGCAATTTGATAGTTAAGGGGGGGCATGGCGAAAAAAAGGTTGGAAAACACTGCTTTATTCAGCAGACCTAATAAAAAATAATAATACGCCACGACACATAGATACATTTTGGTCTTAAAAGTGCAACGAATTGTCATTCTAAGAAATGGATCTAGTGACCTAGGAATCTTATAGTTCTTCTTTCTAATATTGGCATAGAGTTTAGTAGTGCCACCTAACAAAAATTATTGAAACTACATTATGACAGAAAATTCTTTACATTTTGTAGTAGTTCCAACTCTTATTGTTAGGTGGCGCTCTCAGTATTTACAAAGAAATTAGGTTCTTAATAAAATTGTACAACTTGTCTAGGTAGGATATCCTTGAAAAAACGTGAATCCTAACCGATTTCCACCACACATCTATCTCGAAAATGGTAGGGTTTGCCGCAAAAATGTTTTATAGAAAAAAAAACATAAAATCTCAGGAGCTTATTTACCACACAGCAGATAGTTAGGGTTCATGCAATCCCTGACGCGCTATATCCGAGATTGACAGCCGTGAGGCTTTGTTTGCCAGTTAATTAATCTTTAGAGTTAAATAAAGGCTATAAAATACTTAAAAATCTATGTAATTAATCATCATGAATACTTTCACTCTATCTCGTGCCGCTCGCGCTTCACGCAGCCTATCATCTAATGACGTCAGAGATAGTTCCAAGGAGACTGGCAACAATTCCCCATTGTATAGCAAGGCTAATACGTTGGCAGAAATATTTGCCAGCCTTCATGTCTCCAGACTTCTCCGTCAGCCGCTTGGACAACTCCTTGTCCAGGCGCTTAGGGCCTATCGTTTCGACCCCAAACAGCGCAAATTTGTAACCAGCGGAGTTAGGTTTGGCAAGTTAAAACTATTATCGTCTCTCGTCGACGATTGGCAAAATAATAAAAGTTAGGCTAAATCCACCTAAATGAGACTATTGATGATAATGATAAAAGGTGTCGTCGCAACGATTGTCTCGTTTTATTGGATTTAGTCAGCTTTTATTATTTTGACAATCGCCGACGAGAGACGATAATCGTTTTAACTTGGGAACCTAACCCCGCAGTACCGAGATTGGCGTATTTGCGCAGCTTGAGGTTTTTAGCAGAAATCGCCACACTTCCCGCGCTTAACGAGGTCGCTTGGATGTGAGATGGGGCTAATGTGTCTACACATGTTGGATCCCACACCAGAGACCTGCCAAGTTTCCACGGCCCAACAATCATGCCGGCGGGTCGGGTCTTGCCGTCGCTCCGCGCAATACCAGAGGGTTCTAAAATTGCGGGCACTCCAACAGTGACAAAAGCCCTTGGGATAATATTGTTGGGTGCCGCGTGACGGAGAATACGGCCGGCACTTCTGGCACACGAAAGCCTGCCGCTTTTTGAACTGCAATTGTGTATCTACCGTAAATATAATGATCGAAGACTACTCTTTTTTAACAATATCATCCCCGCAGGCATATTCTAAACAGACAAAAAAACATGATTCTATTCATTCACAACAAACTTTTTAATACGTCAATAAGCATTATTTAAATGACCACGTCATTGTGTGACCATTATGTTGACACCGACGCGCCTGGGGCCCAAAAACAACATTTTACGTCATCATTTTTCATGATGTACGCGCCGCAGAATAATCACAAAGGATTATCCAAAATACTTTCATATTAACAGAACAGTATCACGTTTGTTTCCATTGTATTGATACGTAACGAAGATGGATACTAGAATAATCTATTGTATAATGTATAATACTGGTGTAAATCTTTGTATGGATACCTACTAGAAGGAGTTTTGGCGTGCTGTCGAATTGTGCTGTCTCAACATATTTGTAAAACTTGTGTTTTTCTTAATATGTATGACTTATCATCATCATTATCAGCCAGAAGACGTCCACTGCTGAACATAGGCCTCTCCTTTAGAACGCCGCCGTTCCGAACGACAAGACTCACGAGAAGAACAATACCTAAGTTGCATCCATCGGTATTTTGTCGTTCATAATGATGTTGGCATAAACCCCCTATAGTGGACTATTTTATATCAGCAGACTCTGTTGAAAGTTGTAGCGGGTTGTAGGATTTGTTCACCTAACTGTATAAATTGTACTCGGTGCCTTGGACAATGTAGCCAGCCGACTTAGAAACGGCGACTGAATGAAAATGAACATTTTTTTTGCGGCTTACTATCGCGTGACCACAATACAAAGTTTTCAAAAAGTCGCAAAACATCAAAGTAATCGATGTTCGCGCAAAAACTAAGAAAATTCTTAATGTTATAGAAAGGTTAGGTACCACAGTTTATTAGCAACAAAAAGTAGGCCTTAAGAACAAATTAATTGTTACTTATTAGAAAAAACAGGTCAGGCACAGTGGAAACGTTATCGAAACCCATGCTGTGTCATTCAAAATAGAGCGGGTTACCCCTTTTTTGATATTGTGGGGCAGAAATCCCCATAAACAAGGATTACGATGCCAAATATAGCAAGTTTCTACCTTATGTCGAATATTCTGTTTATTTTTAGGGGCTCATTTTAATTCTAAACGCCCGCAAGTGATATTTAGAAATGTTTTAAGTAAACAAACGGCCTTTTTGTGTAGATCTTTATAAAAATTCAATGCCTATTTGGGTATACGAGTTTTTTGTATTGTGTTAAAAAAACAATTTTATATTTGTGTGTGTTTATTAAAATTAAAAATGTATTCTGTTCCTAGAGGAACTGGACTTATCATCTATTATATGGTGAATGCAACCAATGATATTTAAGTATATAAGGCGACCGTGATAGTGCAATGGTTACGCAAACCGTGAGCACGGGTTCAAAACCACTTGCCGGTAACAATGTATCTTTGATATATGTACTTGGACCGCGCTCCATCTCAACATCAGGTGGGGGGCTATCATATACAATAAAAAATAAAAAAGCTTATATTTTAAAAATTGTAACCGTCACAATGTCACATTATTTCCGGTCAGGTACATAACAATAGTAAATCCACCCCTTTCGAAAAAAAAGTCTAATAATAGGCGATCATAGATTTGAAGTCTTTATTATGCACAAATCGGCCTGGCTGAATTATAATCCATAGATATTGGCTCATAAACAACGATTAGATAATATTAGTTAACTTATCTATGTCTAGTAAATTGGTTCTGTAGATTATTTAGAAAATCAAATCATTCATTTCGCATTTGCCTTTCGCCTCTGTCAGACTCTACCATGATTTCGGAAAGGCATATGACGAGAAAAATTAATCAATTTTTTCCCATAGAGATAGGCACTGGCAATGTGAGGAAAGGCACTCGCAGACATTCTCATCGGCAGTGGCCACTAGACAACCCAGCTTTCTTGAGGACGTCACAAGAAACTCCGCAATTCAATTAGCCTATAATAACACGATGGCTGCAAAGCGTTGCGTCGTTCTAAAATAATTAAAATAAACACTGCAAAATAGCCGCGAAACTTTTTTTTCATATCTTGATGAAAAGTTTGACTTTTCTCCCTAATTATCCTAATTTTCCTGAAAATTAGGATAAAGGTGGAACTTTTTATCTGGTTTAAAAAAAGTTAGGGCCACGGGAGAATAGAAATAGAATAGGGCATCTCATTTAGAATGTGAGTTGGCCACCCTCGCCTTTGGCTCAGGAGCCAATTCACATGGGTCAAATCTCAACTTTTCTCTTTAGGTCTATTATTCATTATTTCTATTAATTCATTTTACCACAGTACCCTAAAAATACAGTGCATTGTTTTAGGATTATTTTTAATCCTTAACATTTGCGAAGTCAAGCGTTCTGCAAACATTATTTTTTGTATCCTTTATATAATACAACTTTATTGTAATAAATAAAAAAAGGGCTTTATGCAATTTAATATAAATCTATATTATGTTGCTGAAGATAAAAAGAGATCGCCAAAGAATAATACAAATATGAGATTTTGACGACAGACGTAGTCGAACGGTTTAGCGATTGGTTTGTCGCTCGTAAAGTCCCGGGTGCGATTCCTGGTCGGAGCAAATATTTGTTTCATAGCTTTTATTTGTAATATTTAATAACATTAAATATTGGAAATATTTGTTAATAAAAAAAAGAGATGGATATTTGCTTCGGGTCTGGTTATCAAAGAGTGGTTTTCAGTCTGCCGATCCGGGGCAGTACCACCACTTACAAGTATACAAACCGTGAAGTGATTTGGCCACGTTTCGGGATCAGCTTGTAAGTTGCCGGTTCCATTTAGGCCGGCCATCGAGTCACAATATAAAAAAAAAATATTTAAAGATGTTTAAGAAAGTAAATGGCAGACAATTCGTGGTCAATTGCCTAGTCTGCCAATCCTTACCGACCATGTACCATACTTTTTAAGCCGGCACATCCAAATGTTTAAAAAAAATATTTATTAAAGTATTCGAAATTGTTTTATGTGAAGTTTTACAGAACGTTTAAATATATTTTTTGGGCATTTTGATGCACTGTTCTGGTAAGTTATTTAAAATGAGTTGCAATGATATATATTCCTTGCAGGTCTTTATCTTTCTTCTTGGATTGCCGTGCTAGGGGGGCTAACCTTAAAGTGAATATATCCGGGATCAGTTTGCAAGTTGCTAATTAGTTAAAGGCGACCGCAGTGTAATGGTATTGGTAGCGAAATATTTTCGTGAATCATGAGCCTCCATTTCAAAACCACTTGCTAGTACCATTGTATCTTTGATAAATATACTATGGCCGCCCAGTTTCAATTAAATAACGTTTAGTGTTGAAATGAAAAAAATTGTTTTTTTTTAATTTATTTATTGACATTTCTATACTAAGCTACTAAAGTGCTTCTATCATAGAAATAGGACAACCAAAGTACATATATATATATATATATATATATATATATATATATATATATATATATATATATATATATATATATATTATTTTAATCTATATTTATTGGGAGCTTGTCATTGTAATCTATATTGTAATCTATGTTTATTGTACATGTCAGCTCCATAAAGCCTAAAACATAACATCAAATCATCTTAAGTCTATTTGGGAGGAAGTCGCCGCTGAAGAGAAGAAATAATATTGCAAAATTTATAACATATCTCTGATGCTGGTTCAGATAAAATACTCTGCGCTAAACCAACATTAACTACATTCAGTTTAAATTCCTTCACCAGCGCTTCCCTCCCCTTCTTGCTCTTAGAGCACTCCATCATCATATGTTGGACGTCATCTAGAACATCACACGTGTCACAATTTGGAGATTCAATTACATTCATCAAATGTAAAAACTTTGCAGATGGGTAATGACCCGAACGTAGTCTAAACAATAATTTTAAGTATAACCTACTAATTCGTATGTCACTAAACCATGGTATTCGAGGAGGCTCACACTGTATGGTTTTATACCATATGCCCTTTACTTTGGAAAAGTACATATATCAAAGATACATTGGTATCAGTGGGTGGTTTCGAACTCGTGCTCTCGGTTTATGTAACCATTGCACTGCCACAACACTACAGTCGCCTTGTTTCTTATGGTTTCTTATTGTCTTAGCCCCCTCAAAGTCATTGTAGTTGTAAAAGCATTTGATTGCAAAAAAAACACTTAGTAAATACGGTATTTTACAAGGTTGTAACAAGCTAAATACCCTAATGTAATAAAATCTAATAGCTTCTCACGATACCTTCACCAAAAAATGTTTATACTCTAAAATGTTATAAAACTACTTATTATCTATTATTTAATTATCTTTAATAGCTGTTACTACGCTCGGATTGTCATGTGACAAAAATTTAGACTATTTTAGGTTACAACGAAATTGACCCTATTTATAAGAAAAAAATATATAGAGCCAGCGTAACTAAGTAGGAACCGTATGCACATGTATGAACAGTAGTTATGGCAAATGGTAAGCATTTTTAATAGTCGAAACATTAACGTGGGTACACAGATATCGTAATAAATAATCTTGATAAGTTAAAAGTCGATCGGCTTAAGTAAAGGCCATACAAAAGTGCCATACAAATATCGTCACCACTGTCAGCGTATTCTTTAATAACTTTTATATAATATCACCCAAAGACAAATATCGTGTTGTTTGAACCTACCATGTCCCAACTAATCATAGTACCAAACACAATTTTAATGAAATATTTGTTTCAAAAATTCTACTTCCAGGCAACGGGATCATTAAATTGTGACTTTTTTAATAAGAACAATTGCTTACAATAACCACAACTGAAATAGAGGGTTTCACGCGCTCTATGTCATATATTGTAAGTGGTCCCCTCATTAAGATGTCCACCCTAAGAAACCGGTTGTGAGCGTGAGAAACAACTTATAATTGTTAGGAAATGTCCAAAAATTACTTCACTCAAGGACCCGTTACTTCCGGAATAACGAAAAACTGGTATTTTTGTATTTATATAGGTAATCTTCAAATTGAATAGGGGTAGATGCAACTTGGGTGGGATAAAAATCAGTTTTTAGATGAAAAGAGGCTATCTTCAATAGTTTTTTAAAATAAGCAATGAAGGTGTTCGCGCCAAAATTGGCGCGGTCTATGACGGACGTCAGATCGGTGGCCGGGGTTCGCGGCTGTTCAGCCAATATGGCGGGCGCCTAAAGTTTCTGTCGCTGCCGCCGCCCAACGCATAGCATTCCTCTCCGTGCCGGTCTCGCGACAGGAGGCAGCGGTCTTGTCCGCTCGCGAATTCGCATACCAACGCATTGCTTCCTCTACGTACCGGTCTCGCGACAAGAAGCAACGGTTCTTGTCAGCGCGCGAACTCGCATCAAAACGCATCGAACCTATCGCATCACGGTGATCTGCACATCAACTGGGAGATCGAGCAGAAAACCATACGCATCAAGAGAAATCCTTTGAACCCGCTTGGCCGTGGTGGTACGACGACTGCAAAAAGGGTAAGTCCGTTATTTTGGTTTGAATTTGTCGCGTCACCCAGGTTCCGCCATTTTGGAGGTCAGTCATAGACCGACCGCCACGCTCGATTTCCTGACCCCAGGAAACGCATAGCAAACAGAGCAAGGAGCACACTCCACACCACCAGCGAACCCTCAAAGACCGTCTTCATCGGCGACCAATTTTATGGTCACGGCGATCACATTTTATGGTCCTTCGAGCCGGATTTTAGGATCTATTTTGAGCCGTATCTACCGTCTCAATCGAGCCACTGATCATCAGTGTCTCGAGGTTTTAGCAGGTTCTAGGCCTGGATTGGTGTTATCCAACCTAGAATCTCTAAATTCCCGCATTACCCGCATCTTCGCTAGTGGTTCCATTTCTACGCTCTGTTATTTTTAAATCTTCGTATTAATTCGAAATTTAACGCATTTTGGTTCATTGGATTCATAGTAAAAGTTAGGTTCAGCAGTTCAAAATACAAAGGTACGGAGGTCAACTTGACCATCGTACTATTTTGTTCTGCACACAGCATAAACGTTGCCGTAAAAGCGTGAATGTCCTGTAGCTAATTGCAGTGGCATTATTTTACGGTAACAACAGTTCGCAATTCTTCGCATTCACTATCTAGTCGCATAAAACAACTAACTCGCATTCAACGCATAATTTACGTCCTAAAACTAAATTTACGCCAGTTATCAATATACCTAGCTATTGATAACACCTTTTTTCCCGTTAAAAATAACGGTAAAATAAACATTTCGCAAATCCGCATACTGTTGTGATATTTTACTGTGCCCTCTGCCAACCCGCGGGCGCAGAGGCTTGATGGTTTATTCACAAACGCAAAGTATTTTATAGCTCGTGTCTTTAAGAAACAATATTGTACAAAAAATATTGAAGAACCGGTTATGAAATAAAATAAAGTTGTTTTTTCGCTAGACTTATAAATCTACCCGCATGTAAAAAAAGTTATTTTTGTTACTTTTTTATTTTTAAGCAATATCGCTACCTACCTACTTTTGTTCGCGCATTTCACCTATTACCTACCCACCTACTATTTATAAATATATACTTTGTTCATATATATTTCGTGAAGTTAAACGCTATTGTCTCTGCCTATCCCTGTGGCAACTTTTATAGTTTATAATATAATTTCGCAATCGTACGCATATTTAATTTAAATATATTTTTAAATTTTAATTTATTTTAAAAATGGCTCAGTCAACCAAAGAGGTTAAAGAGAATTTGGAAGAGGTGAAAATACAAAGAAACCTTAAACTATCTTACGCAAAAAGAGATGCAATTTTTGGTCGAATGCAATCGATATACAACAAAGCAAAAAATGTTGCGGTTGACAGCGTCGCCAAAGAATTGTTCCTTTCCAGTATTGATTCCATTGACAGTATTAGATCAGAATTCACACAAATTATACATAGGATAAACGAGTTGGAGATCACATTAAACTCGAATTATGTACCTAACTATCAAAGTTGGGCATCGTTTGAGGACGTCTATTGTTTCATCAAACGTGTTCAAAAACAAAACGCATCGCTAAGTACTGAGTCATTAAATTCAAACGCAATTAGAAATAATAATGTCGCAAAATTGCCAAAACTGGAGTTATTGGGTTTTGCAGGGGATCCGCTACAGTGGCCCCTTTTTTACGAAAACTTTAAAAATAGTATACACTTAAATCAGGGCTTATCTAATAATGATCGCATTCAGTATTTAATAAGCAAGTTGTCTGGTCGAGCTCTGTCCGCTTGCGCTGGGATAGCACCCACCGCGGACAATTACGAAATAATCTGGAATACATTTTTCAATAAATTCGACGACAAACGTTGTCAAGCAAGTGCCTATTTAGACAGGATATTAGATTTTAAACCTTTACAGACGGCGTCAAGCAAAAACATAGATATTTTCTTAGACAAATATGCCGCAGCCGCTGCCAGTTTAAAACTTTTAAATTTAGAGGACTTGTCGAATTTTATTTTACTTCACATCGCATTAAAGAAAATAGATCCGGAAACGTCACGCGCTTTTGAAATGACAAACCGTGACTCCACTATACCGACCTATGAACAACTAGTATCTTTCCTACAAGAGCAGTCAAAGATATTAGAACGCTCCGCTAATGTCAAATCGGTGACAACTAATCAGACAACTTCGCATAGAAAACAAGAAAATTATACGCATTCCTTTATATCTAAAAATTCTTTATCATGTATTTATTGTAAACAAAACACGCATACACAATTATATAAGTGTCCTAAATTCTTAGATTTAAATACTAAAGTTCGCTCTAATATAGTTAAACAAAATAACGGTTGTTTAAATTGCTTAAGTCTATTTCATATAAATAAACATTGTAAATCAATATATAACTGTAAATATTGCAACCGCAAACATCATTCATTACTATGCCCATCAGGCAGTCCGTCTCGCTCGCACTCGAATAGTCGAGCGCAAGCGCAGGTGTATGACAAACCTGAAAATAATTTACCCGCGCAAATCCCTATTGTTCATTCAAGTAGTTCTAAAGAACACATAGTGGACACGCCCACTTCGCTATGCAATATTCAGGCTTCCACAACACGTGAGACTTGTATTTTGGGTACGGCGCAAATGAAAACATTAGATATAAAGGGACACGAACAACAAGTTCGTGCATTGATAGACCCAGGCTCTCAGAGTAGTTTTATAACATTAGAATGTATTCGCATGTTAGGGTTAAGCATAAAACCCGTAAACGTAGGTGTGGTGAAAGGTATAGGATGTTCATCAAACCCAATAAGAGGAATGGTCTCTTTGAGGTTATTCTCACGCTTTAATAAAAAAATATTTATCGATATTGACGCTTACGTCATCGATCGCATTACAGACGATTTACCTTCTGTTGGCATAAATCGTTTCTCACTTAAATATATTAGGAAAATAAAACTTGCTGATAATAATTTCCACATTCCGGGGGAAATTTATTTATTGTTAGGGGGCTTAGTTTTTGGCGATATTTTATTGCCTGGTCGAGTGTCGGGTAAAGCCGACCAACCAACCGCGTTCGAAACCATATTCGGTTATATACTTATAGGAAAAGTGACTCATTCATTAATGTCGATTACCCCCAAATCGCCAGTTAGTTTGTATGCAGTTAGTAATACTTTAGAATTATCTCCGCCAAATTACAATCGCAGGTTAAAATTATTTCGCCAACCGGAAGTTACTCTTCCGGAAGTTAAAGGGCAATCATTTCGATATAAATTTTAATTTTAATTTACACGCTATACAGTCCATAGTTCGCTCTAAGTTAAAGGTAATTAATTCATTTTAGTATAATTCTTAATTTTAATAATACGCTGCATATATTATATTCGCTAGCTTTAAAAAAGTCTTCTTGGACTAAACTATTACGCATAATTGTTTATATTTATCGTTTTTTAAAATTCTGCCGCATAACGGCATTATCAGAGTCGGAGGTCGGCTCCGATATGCTGACTTAGGTTATTCTGAAGCTTATCCTATTATACTACCACGCAAAGATCACATAATTGATCTAATTATAACGCATTATCATCGCTTTTATTGTCATACTGGTCCTTATCAATTGATGTCACTATTACGACAAAAATACTGGATACTTTCCGCAAGACGCATAATACGCAATATCACTAGCAAGTGTAATTATTGTTTTAAATTTAAACCTAAGTCTAACGATCCCCTTATGGGCAACTTACCCTCTAGCAGAGTTAACGTTTCGCGCGCTTTTGAACATTCCGCGGTGGACTACGCTGGTCCATTGGAGGTCACTCTTAGACGTCAGCGAGGCGAAAGACGACACAAAGTGTATATTTGTGTTTTCGTGTGTTTGTGTACACGGGCTGTACATGTAGAACTAGCTGATGATTTATCTAGCAACTCATTTCTAAACGCATTTAAACGATTCATATCAAGACGCGGATCTGTTAAGCATCTATATTCAGATAACGGCACTAACTTCGTGGGTGCTAAGGGGTATTTGTCTGATTTATTTAAATTTTTGGAAAACAATTTTAAAGAGCCACTTTGTAACGAATTGAATAGGTGTCGTATACAATGGCATTTGAATCCACCTCGCAGCCCTCATTTCGGGGGTCATTATGAAATTTATATCACAAGTTTTAAAACGCATTTATATCGTGTAATAGGACAACAGTTGTTATCAAAGGACGAGTTATACACGCTTTTAATTCAAATAGAAGCTATTTTGAATTCGCGACCGCTAACGCTATTGAGCGAGGATCCATCAGAGCCCGCTGCTCTGACTCCCGCTCACTTTTTAATGTCTGCGCCACTTACATATTTACCAGCATATGACGTATCCAATGAACCAATAAGCGTTGCAAACCGTTTCGGCTTAATAAATAACATGGTCCAAGGTTTTTGGAAACGTTGGAGATTAGAGTATTTACATCTACTACAGAGCAGGAGCAAATGGAACACCCCAGCTAATCCCATTACTGTTGGTTCCGTGGTACTGATTGTCACAGACAATGTACCACCAGTATGTTGGCCATTAGGCATTATTTCCGCAGTTCATCCAGGCGCAGATGGAGTAGTCCGTGTTGCGTCTGTGAGAACATCTTCAGGTACATACAAACGCCCGGTAGTGCGTTTATGTACCCTTCCCTCGCAATAACTCACTTTAATTCCTTTTCTTCCCCTAACCCGTTCGGGTTAGGGACCACACGCATTCTCATTCTTCCCGCTTAATTAACCCACAACAATGTGTTTATGCGGTAACCACATTGTTTTAATTAAGCATACGCATCGTGGGTCCTTCCCACTCTTCATCCGCATCGTGGGTCCTTCCCACTACTCAACGCTTCGTGGGTCCTTCCCACTACTCAACGCATCGTGGGGTCTTCCCACTTTTCATTCACCCTGTGAATGAACGCATATTGGGGTGCGCCCCAATAAAACGCATCCATGGGTCAGGCCTATGGATCCCGCATCTGGGTTAACCCATGTTTAGGGTTAACCATGTTTCCTCGCTGAGGAAACCGCATTCTGGGTTATATACCCAGCTTTTCCTTTGCTAAGGAAAACGCTTGGCCATTTGGTCCGCCATATTCGTGTCTGGTGTGTTCCTTGTTGAAAGCCGATGCTTTCAAGGGGGCGGGCATGTTCGCGCCAAAATTGGCGCGGTCTTTGACGGACGTCAGATCGGTGGCCGGGGTTCGCGGCTGTTCAGCCAATATGGCGGGCGCCTAAAGTTTCTGTCGCTGCCGCCGCCCAACGCATAGCATTCCTCTCCGTGCCGGTCTCGCGACAGGAGGCAGCGGTCTTGTCCGCTCGCGAATTCGCATACCAACGCATTGCTTCCTCTACGTACCGGTCTCGCGACAAGAAGCAACGGTTCTTGTCAGCGCGCGAACTCGCATCAAAACGCATCGAACCTATCGCATCACGGTGATCTGCACATCAACTGGGAGATCGAGCAGAAAACCATACGCATCAAGAGAAATCCTTTGAACCCGCTTGGCCGTGGTGGTACGACGACTGCAAAAAGGGTAAGTCCGTTATTTTGGTTTGAATTTGTCGCGTCACCCAGGTTCCGCCATTTTGGAGGTCAGTCATAGACCGACCGCCACGCTCGATTTCCTGACCCCAGGAAACGCATAGCAAACAGAGCAAGGAGCACACTCCACACCACCAGCGAACCCTCAAAGACCGTCTTCATCGGCGACCAATTTTATGGTCACGGCGATCACAGAAGGTATTATATTTTTTTGCCAGCAAATGTTTATTTTTGGGTATATTTCACTCAAGAACTCGTTAGTTTTGTAATTAACTAAAACAGGGGTAAAAATTTAAAGATTTAGAAAAGAATAGTTGAAGATAAAAATATTGCAGATATTGTAAGCATTTTTTCAAAATATATTTATTTAAAGAAGAAGGATAAAACGACCAAGGAATTCTTTCCTTAATAAATTAGGTACAAAAAACCAGAGTATCAGTGCCCATAACCATACCATAGAGTTGGGTTGGTACCAGCCCCCCTAGCACGGGGTCGAGCAAGATTCAAGAATCATGTTCCGCGATAGACCTATCTTACCATGTAACTTATCACAGAAGCGAGCATGGCCATTCCTTGTTTAAGATAAATCAATACGATAAAATATTAAGATATTTTATCGCATTACTACAGGCTTTTTCGGAAACAACAAACCTCTATATTGACTTTCGTCATATAATCATTCAATTCATTCATTTTGGTCATGGTACGTTCCCTACAACAATACTAACAGAATTTATGCGTATAAGTTAAAGAGTGGAAACATACTTGGAAATATCAACTAACAACAAACTTTTTAATTTGACCGTATACTTACATTACATCTTACGGCAAATTTGAGGCGTATCCACTGTCGAACGTTTATAAACTTAATATAAAAAAATTAAAATGAAGAATTTAAAATAATATGTTACAAAATCTCAAATAAATACATCAATTATTAAATATAATAATTAAATAATTATAAAAAAACTAGCTTTGAGTTAATGTGCATTTATGCAAGGTGAGGTCCAAGAGCGCTGGTGACTGAAAAAAAACGACTTAGTTTACGTTTGCCTCAGTCATTCGTCAGTATGCCGGCCAGACGTGTAGTTTCAAACATCACTTGACAGTATTTAGGCGCATGAAATAAGAGTATAGTCTGTCTAAGCCGAAATGACGCGCCCCTTCACCGCATTTGCGCACACGAGAAAACATAAAATATGAATGCAACACACCGAAAATGCAATTGTAATTGGTCATTCAGTTGCTGGTTAGACATAAAAGGACGAGCACGCTGATAAAGTATAGTAGTATAGTTAGTAATGTTTGCGTTCACACATTTAAATAAACTAATAAAGTGAAGGGGCGCGTAATTTATAGTTAGACAAGCTATACCTATTTTTTTAAATAAAATTGAAGGTAGTCTTGAGTAATTATTAATCGAGTTTAGGACATAGAAAAGATAATAACCTTACAAAAATATAATAATTTATAATTATTTAATTAAAAAGGCCAAAATATATTTATCACCACCCGGTTCATAATGTGATAAAAATGTGTATATATAACGTCAAAAACTTACTTCTTGGATCAGCCGTGCTCGCAAGTTATGATAACTTCAAACAAAATGGCGGCTATCACACATATTGCGTATCTTGCTTGCCGCCGTGCTCGCAACTTACAGTTCATGGGGAAAAGTCATATTTTGACAAACAATCATGATATTTATCGTGCTTCTTGGATTGCCGTGCTAGGGGGGCAGGTTGGTAAGAGAGTTGGATCATAACTTAAGGCATGATAATTTTATTGATGGTTTTTTCAGAGGAAGTCTGGTTACAAGCGTACAGACAAGACCGGAAAATCTTATTTCAGTTTCGGGATCAGCTTGTAAGTTGCCGGTTCCAACTAAACCAGTTTGCAGTTATTTAATTGTAGTAGCGTATCCTTCATTCAAAGACCGCACTTCAGCTTAATATCAGGCGTTGTCATCTGTCGAGCTTCAATACAATGAAATGCACCCCAACATCTCTAGTCATGGTTACATGTAGACCAGTTGGGTGCTGTTTCAGAGTTTTTGCACGTGACGTAACACAAAAAAAATTCTTTTCGGATTCTTCGTATGATAGAGAATATAGATCCGTGGGTTGCTACCCGCTTCATTGTTTATATGAAAAATGCGTATTTTTTTACGTTTGCACGAATAACTTGGAATCTGAGGGTTTTAGGCCAAAATCTCAGACAAAAATTGTTCGCAATAAAAAAATACACAAGATCATATGTAGTTTTTATTGCTACGTTTTTTCAATTAACCATGTTAAAATGGCTATTGTTTATAAAAAAGTCGAAGAAATGCAAGAAATTTCTCGAATTTTTTAAAAGTTAATAATAGTCATCTTAGATTAATGTAATCTGTAAGGGAATGTCTAATGGCATTAAGCTCGCCTGTACTCTAAATGTACTTTAAAACTTGTGTAATAAATAACAATAATTATTATTAAAATTCAAATACAATATCTACCGACGATTGATTATAATTTATGACATTAAAATGACCAAAAAAATGTAAACTTAGCACCACTATAATGTAAGGCAGCTGTGTTTAAAAATTAGCCACAGAAAGCATTTGACATTTTACTTTTTAAATAACAATGGACGAGGCACGTGCCCCATTTAATAAAGCCAATAATTTAGTCGATTTTAACAATGGACACCGGCCCCGTGTTTCAGTGTGGCCAGTTTTTAACAAAGTGGATTAGAATTATTATATTATACTTTATTACATAGAAGTAGAGATGTTACGTGGTCCAGCATTTTTTGGCAATAATTAGGGTCCGTGTACAGTTCACATTGTGTGTCTAATTTGTAAATTATATATTAAAAAGCATTACGTCAGGAACGTTTAATTAAAATTAACCATTGTTAGCAGGCATTGTACTTACTTTATGATAAGAAATTTTATGATATGTTATAGATAATATTGCGGCTTACTAGGGCTTTTATTTTGATTACATTACTTTTAGTTTTAAGGGTTTTGCAGGCATCGTGGTCTCGGGTTAACGTCAACACTTCAAAAAATAATAAAATATTATGATTAGGCTTTTTAATATACATAAGTAATAGGTGATATTAATCGTTAGTTTATTATCACCTCATGAAGAATAGTAAGCTTGCGTGTTGAAAAAATTACAACAAGCATCATCAATCATTTAAATTGTCACGCCTTTTCCTACAGGGTTAGGCAGACAACGGAACGCCACTTGCCACGATCCTGACACAAACCCTCGCTTTCCTCACATCCACAATAGAGGATAGAGAATAGAGGAATACAACGGGGACAATCCAGATATTTGTTTTTCCATGAACATGGGAACATTACTAAAAATGCCAGAGTTTGCTTTGCCCATAACTATAGTGAATTCTTGTGTATATTCTGTCGGGATCGTGGAAAGTGGAGCTCCATTAAATTGAGAAGGGACAATGAAATTTGTTTGATTTATTGAATTTTTAATACAAGATTTAAAACAGATCTTTCTGGTAAATTGTAGACGTGTTTTACGTATTTTGTATTTTCATATTTTACCCATAATAAAACATATTCATATAATAATAAAACATATTCGAATGGCGGCGACATTACTCGCAATAAGTCACGCCTCAAGTTCCCACGGGGCGAAAAGCGGGCAGCGGAGAGCCGTTTTGCCACGTTGAATGTTTGTGGAGGAATGAAGACTAAGTTAGATGAAGTATGTAAGATGATGGATGATAAGAAAATAGATATTTTGTGTGTGAATGAGACGAAGCGGAAGGGCTCAGATGTCACCCACCATGGTCCCTACATAGCAGTCTGGTCGGGGGTCGACTCGACGGCCAGAGCGTGTCAGGGTGTGGGAATGTTGATGTCTGAGAGAATGGCAGAGTGTATGACTGAGTATGAGTGTATGTCGCCCAGACTCTTATGGGTCAGGCTTAGAGTGGGGCTGCACAGACTATTTGTCGTTGGTGTGTATGCCCCCGATATATCTAAGCCACAGACCGAAAGGGAAGAGTTTTGGGAGAGCCTGCGTGATGTTTTGAATGTTGCGAGATCGAATGAAAGGGTTGTAATGTTAGGTGATTTTAATGCATGGGTTGGTGTGCAAAGAGTGAATGTAGACCATGTGTTGGGAAGGTTTGGAGATGAGCGTGTGAATGAGAATGGAGTGAGTCTGGTGAATGTTTGTTTGGAGAAGAATCTCATTGTGACAAACACGAAGTTTTGTCACAAGGAGATTCACATGTATACATGGGAGAGGAATAAAGAGAGAAGTATGATAGATTTTGTGATTGTGGATGAAAGGTTGAAAGTCAATGTTGTCGATACGAGGGTTTATCGCGGGGTCAACATTGGAACAGACCATTTTCTTGTAATGTCAAGAATAAATGGTCTGTTCAAGGGTTGGAGAAACCGCAGTCGTAAATCGACAACACAGTTGACAAGAATAAAAGGAGAAAAGTTGCAAGATGCAGAAGTGAAAGAGGAGTATGTAAGTAAGTTACGTGAGAAAATAGGAGATGCCTGTAATCATGAGAATGATAGTGTGGAGGAAGTATGGATGAAATTGAGGAATGGTATGACAGAAGCTGCAGAAGAAGCGTGTGGAGTGAGCAAGAGGAAGAATGTAAGGCCCAACATGTGGTGGGATAAGGAAACGGAAGTATTAGTATGCGAGAAGAAGAAAAAATGGCAGGATCTACTAGCAGTTAAAGCTAGTAGACGAACAAACCCGGGTAAGAAAGATGAGGATGTATGTAAGGTAATGAATGAATATAAGGAAATAAAAATTAAAGTAAAAGAATGTATAGAACGAAAGAAGAAAGAGGTGAAAGAGGATATCGAGAGGAAATTCTCCAGAAATTTCCGGGATAATATCAAACTGTTCTGGAAACAGGTTAAGATAGCCCGGGGAGGACTGGAGAAGTCTAAAGTGAATGTGGTTAGGGATTCGAATGGCGATTTAGTGACTGAAGAGAAGAAAGTGTTAGGACGATGGAAGGAGTATTTTGAAAGTTTATTTGTGGAGGATGATAATACAGCACCAGAGTGTGTCGATATGTCCTCCACGCTGAATGAAAGTGAATCTGAATGTGATATAGATGTGAAAGAGATTGTGAATGCATTGAAAAGAATGAAAGTTGGAAAAGCGGCTGGTTGTGACAGAATAACTGTCGAGATGCTGAAGGGCGGTGGTCAGCTGGTGGCTTCCTGGTTGTGTCTCCTTTTCAGTAAGTGCTGGGTGAACGGTCTTGTACCAGGGGACTGGCGCAAGGCTGTCATTGTACCACTATACAAGGGGAGGGGGTCGCAACAGGAACCCAAAAATTACCGCGGCATCAGCCTTCTCAGTATTGTTGGCAAGTTGTATGCGAAAGTATTGATTGAAAGGGTAATGCATGAAACAGATGATAAAGTTTGGGATGCGCAAGCGGGATTTAGGAAAGGGATGGGATGTATGGATCAGATCTTCTCTCTAAGATGCGTCAGCGAAAAAGTGTTGGCAAAACACCAGAAGGTGTTTTGTGCTTTTGTTGACCTTGAGAAGGCCTATGATCGAGTGAACAGGAGTGAATTGTGGCAGCAGCTGTCCGGGTTTGGGTTGGGGGAGCGTTTGGTCCGTGCACTGAAATCTCTCTATGAGGATTCCAGTGCATGTGTTCGAATTAACGGGGCGCTATCTGACTGGTTTGGCATCTCTAAAGGTGTCAGACAGGGATGTGTAGCGTCACCATGGCTCTTCAATCTATTCATGGACAGTTGTCTGAAAGAGTTGCGTGAAAGAAAGTATGGTTTAAGAATGAATGACTTGGTGATCAAATGTCTCTTGTACGCCGACGATCAAGTTATCCTTGCATCTTCGGCGTATGAGTTACAGGAAATGGTCACTATAATGAATGCGGAATTAGAAAAGAAAGGTATGAAAGTGAATGTAAGTAAAACTAAGGTAATGGTTTTGGAGAGAGAGGATGAAATGACAGAATGTGAGATAATGATAGACGGAAAGAAAGTGGAACAAGTCAAACAATTTGTTTACTTGGGAAGTATGTTTACTAGGGATGGAAAGTGTGATGAAGATATTGAGAGAAGAGTGCAAAAGGGTAACGTAGTGAACGGTGCCATCCATAGTATAATGAGCAGCCAAATAATGTCCCAAAAGTCACGGATGGCTGTTCATAATGCGGTGCTTGTTCCTACATTAATGTATGGAAGTGAAGGGTGGGTATGGCAGAAGAAGCATGAGAGTAGAATTAACGCTGTAGAAATGCGGTCGTTAAGGAGTGTATGTGGAGTGACGAAAGCTGATAGAATAAGGAATAGCACACTGCGTGATAGATGTGGTTTAAAAGAAGATGTAGTGACAAGGATTGACAAAGGAATGCTTCGATGGTTTGGGCACATGGAAAGGATGAGTGAAAGTAGATTGACGAAAGGAATTTATAAATCTGATGTGGATGGATGCGTTAAACAAGGCAGGCCTAGGAGAGTGTTTTCCGACCAAATAGGAGACATCCTTAAGAAAGCTAGGTTGCCTAGTGCCCATAACCATAGGGCCTGTATGAGGAGAATTGTGGATGTGAAGGAAGCAAGGGAGTTGTGTAAGGATCGTGGTAAGTGGCGCTCCATTGTCTCTGCCTATCCCTGTGGGAAAAAGGCGTGACAATTTGATTGATTGATTGATATTTTACCCAATAGTAGTTAGTACCTACCCCTATCATAAAGCAACCCCATTAAAACGTGTATTAAATAAAATGATAAAATTAAAAAGACAATAAAACAATTTTATTTTATCTAACAAAGAAAACATTTTATGTAAGATCGTAAAAATCAACGCACATGAAAAGTTGCGCACGAGTCGATCGTAAATGTCACTTTTATTCTATTTTTCAACTAATATTTTATTTAAAAAACGACTAACCACAACCCTCGAAAAACAGAACCTATATAGCACGTTATTTTTATTTCTTGCTTAAGCTTGAATTTCAGACTTTATTCCCTAGACCTAAACCTTATTTTCGTTTGCACATATCATTGAAGACATATGTGTATAATATAGTAATAATAAAATTAATTCGGACCTTATGGCTATGTTCACAGAGTTTAATTTTGTGTGGTAATAATGAACATGTGTACTGTAGTATGCGGTAGTGCGTAACGATAGACCACGACAATAATCGACTATAAAATGATAATTTTGTATGCAAATGATGCATAATCTCAAGTGGGATCGAATTTGTACCGAGTACCGTTTGTTGTTGTAATGTAGGGTGGTAAAGTCTTTATTTTTTTAGGAAAATAAATATGTATTTTGTTTATACTTTTAGGTTTAACCTGCCACAGGTTTTTAGATCTTTTTTAGCGTTTTTAGCATCCCTTGCATGATGGGCAAGGGGAAGTCTAAGAGAACAAACGTCACGATACTTATTAAAAATAACGATAAGTTTAATCACTTTCCACGATCCTGACACAACTCTCTCGCTTTCTTCATTTACGTCAACAATTCTCTAAGGTATTGAATTTATTATATTTTTTTACAGACAGACATTTTAGAAAATTAGGATAAGATAGTTATAATTACAAGTATGTACTTGTAGTACTAAATTGTAAATAGTTAAAACACTTCGTTATTTTCAGTTATCGCTATAAATAAGCAATTAATCAATCAATCAATTAATGGTTGTGCATTGGTTACGCAAACCGAGAGCACGGGTTCGGTACTAATAGATCTTGGATATATTTATGTAATTTGATTGTCCTGTTTCTATGATACAATGCACTTTAGTAGCATAGTATAGAAATGTAAATTAAAAAAAATAAAATATATAAATAAATATCGTACCTGCTTCCATTGTATTCAGTTTTGTAGTCAACAGTACATTAAAAAACAGATGTCTGATTAACATTAATTTTAATATCAACCAAAAGGGTGTTGTACTAACAAAACATATGCTACACTTTTAACTGGTACTCTCATTACCATGTCTAACTCAGAATACATTCACGCCTTTATTAACGGGGTAAGCAGGAGCTTTGGATATAAACTTTATAAACTAGTACATAACTATTTAAAGAAAATTGTATTTTGTGTTTATAAGCGAAAAAGCTTGTATGGAGGGAATTGTGGATCTGAGGGAAGCGAGGGAGTTTTGCCAGCATCGTGGTAAAGCGCTCCATTGTCTCTGACTATCCCTGTGATAAAAAAGACGTGCCAATTTGATTGATTGATAACTATAATAGCTAGTTGTGTATTAAATTAATTATTATTTAAAATTACTTGAATACTAAAACATCACGTTTCAGTTTCCACAGGAATAGGTAGAGACAAATGACCACATTTATCACGATTATAGTTGGTTCAATTAAATACGACTTAATACCGCTTAACATTCTCTAGCATCAATCTTTTATCGACCGCATCCACATTTTATCGACCGAATCGGCAGTCGAACTAAAAAGTTCGGTGCGTCTTTTCTTTGTAGAAGAATTGACAAATGGAATGCTTTGCCAGCCCATGTGTTCTCTCCATCCTATGACCTTGGATCCTTTAAGCGATGCGTGAAGAAGCACCTTAGGCCGGCATAGTGGCGGCGGCTGGGGCAGCCGGGAACCGACTCGGTTATTCCAGTCGTCGTCACTCTTGTACATCCTCTTGCTTATCATCAGGCGAGTCGAGGTCAGATGTCGTGTCACAATAAAAAAAATCCTAAACGCTAATTAGTAAAAAAAGATATGAAATATAATATTTAAAAAAATATATATGTGTAACATTTAATACTATTAGAAAAATAGGGGAAAATTACAAACTCCTAATTATCATTTGACGACAGGCGTGGACGAACGGTTTAGCGACTGGTTTGTTGCGCGTAAAGTCCCGGGTTCGATCCCCGGTCGGAGCAAATATTTGTTTCATAGCTTTTATTTGTAATATTTAATAGTATTAAATATTTCAAACATTTGTTAATAAAATAAAAAAAGAGATTGATATTTGCTTCGGGTCTGGTTATCAAAGAGTGGTAGGCAGTGGTACCCAGTCTGCCGATCCGGGGTAGTACCACCACTTACAAGTATACAGACCGTAAAGTGATTTGGTCACGTTTCGGGATCAGCTTGTAAGTTGCCGGTTCCATCTAGGCCGGCATAGTGGATGTGATTGCTACTCACAGTTATTGAATTGTAGTAGCAGTGACATTCATTCATGGACCACACTTTGGCTTAACATCAAGCGGGGTGCTGTCATATGTCGAGTAACAATAAAAAAAATAATAATATTCTTAACTTTAAATAATAACAAAAAACGCCTACTTTTTTATGAGCATACACAAAAGCAATTTATTGCCAGGAAAACACTTCAAAGAACCAAAAAAAGTCATAATCGGATAAATCTACAATCTAGCTGTAAAGTCAGCAAAAATAATAATCCTCGATCAATTCACGGATCATTAGTTCAGCCACTGTCGACAGCTTACGAATTTATTACTATATGCTGTTAACTGTACATCTGCCACTGTTATGGATGAATGTGCCCACATTCGATATCTATTCGCTTTTGGGCCTTATTCGCCTACGTTTTGTAACCCTTTTGTTGGTTTGAGTCCTCAGAACTTATAATTATTATATAGATAAATATTTTTTAAGTTTTAAAAATGTATTGAAATTTCATTAGGTTTTACATAATATAATATAATAACTAAAATACATTATTAAAAGGAGTCCCTTTTGGCAAGGTTCCAAAGATACTGGCAGCGTTCCCCCTTTGAATAGCTAGACTAATTCTTTGTCCGAGGAACCTTTTTGGTATTTCCTTAAAAAACCTTATAGTGCTAGGACCCCACGGACCAAGGGTCTAGACACCGAAATATAAATATTTAAATTAAATCAAAACATTTAAAATCGGGATCAGAAAAGACTCTGTCAAGAAGATACCAGAAAAAACCTGACATCTTTGTCTGTAATTTTTTTGTAGGGCATATTTTTTATTACGAATAAATGAGAATTTGTGTTCAGAAGAACACTTTTATGGATAATAATAATTATTATTAGCAGTTACATTTACATCAGTTGATTCGTGTCCCTCCCTCTCAATTTAAAATTGGGTTACAAGTTCTATTGAGGTTACAAATAAATGACCATTCAGGTAACATTTCACCCAATCAATTGTTTATAGGAATAGTGGGAATGGCATATTAATCGATGCTTAAGCTTAACGCTTGAATTATTTGCGAGGGTGAAAGCCCAATATTATTGTCATGTATTTGTAATATTTATATTGTTATTTTTACGTACTATTTTACGGTATTTGGTCCAAGATTCCGTGTCCAGGAATGCAAAATATTATGTACAAGTAATTTATCTAATATTTAAAAAAAATCATGATACGAACGTGATATTAAATAAATTTTATTCATTAATTAAACAAATTTTATACGGCTTACTATCGCGTTTATTTTGGATTTGATTTTACAATTTAATCTTGTCATTTCGATGTTTCGACAGCTTTGCAGCCATCGTGGTATAATATAATAAAATAAAATGAAATTGTAAAATGAGAACCAAAATAAACGCGATAGTAAGCCGCATAAAATTTGTTTAATTAATTAATCATCAATGTTCGCGCAAAATCTAAGGAAAAATTTTCACCTTTTAGCTTTAGTTTTAACTCTGTTGCAAAAGTCGTGGTCAAACTTTAAAATTAAAAAAATATGTATCATGGCTGCTCTAGGGACTAAGGCAACCGTAAACTGCGTCGGATTTTCAGTCATCGGCGCTCTTAGACTTTCCCTTGCTAATCATCAGGCAAAAAAAAACCAACACTAAGTATTTACATAATTATTAAAAGAACAAGCAATATCGTTTTCAAACCTAATCTATTAATGACATTTGTTTTATCTAGTATCTCTACCCACCCCTAATTTTAATATTAACCCTTTCCATAAGGCATAACGTCTAAGACAATATGCTTGGATTATTATGGTTATAATTATTTTAATGTTTTATGTCTTATCGTATCAATTAATCAATTTTGATACCAGATGTTTTACTAGAACTATGATCATATATTAAAATTGATGGACAAGGAATTTATATAGTAGATTATTTTTATTATTTGTCACTATATTTATGCTTCTACGCCATATCCTCAGCGCTGCTGTAGAAATAATTAATTTATACCGTTTTTTTTCGATAGTTTTGCTGTGTTCGATTAATTGCGGTAATTTCAACGTTGATTAGAGGTGGATCCTTTGTGAAAAGGGTGATCTATCAGAGATATGTCTTTAAAGTCGAGTAAACTTTGGAGATAATTAATACGATGTCTGGAAGCGAGGGAGTTGTGTCAGGATCGTGGCAAGTGGCACTCCGTTGTCTCTGCCTATCCCTGTGGGAGGAATGCGTGACAATATGATTGATTGATGTCTGAAAGATGTACTTATTTATATATTATGGAGGATATTATACTTTATTATCACTATATCGGTTTCCTTTTCACCCAAAGTTTGTCTCCAAGAGATTGCTTTATCCCTGTACTTATTATTAAAGTTTCATTTAAATTTATTATGGTGCTCAATAAATGAATAAGAATCTAAACTTAAATAAATAGATATCTATTTTATTAGTTTTTGCGCAAACATTGATTTAATGAATTAAACAAATTTTATGCGGCTTATTATCGTGTTTATTTTGTTTTTTTTTACAATTTTTTATTATTCCGACGTTTCCGACGAAATTGTAAAATCAAAACCAAAATAAACGCGTTAATAAGCCGCATAAAATTTTGCCTAATTTATTAGATATCTATTCCTAATTTTTACTTATTTCATGTTCCAAAATATTAACTTAGTAGAAAATATAGTTGTAATTAACTTAATCAGTCACTGTATAATTCACCTAATTTCTTACCCCTAAGAAAACAAAAATGTCACCCTTCAAATGTCACCCTTCAAAAAACCCTTCAAATAGATGCTCATTTTTAATACTCATTCCTAAGTAACTTTTAAAGTGGTAGGCAGACAGTTGGTGGTCCTTTGCTCAGTCTGACGATACTGAGTACTGACCGTGAAGTGACTCAGTCGCGTTTCAGGATCAGCTTGATAGTGCCAATTCCAATAAGGCCGGCATAGTGAATGCCATTGCTCGTGCAATTATTTAACTGTAATATCAGTCGCCTTTATCATGGACCGCCGTGTCTTATGTCTAGTCACACAGAACAGAGAAACTATGCCTATAGCTCCATTGTCTCTGCCTATCCCTGTGGGAAAAAGGCGGGACAATTTAGGTTGATTTGAATAATTTATTATGAGACTGGCAAATCTCTGTCGATTTTTTTTTATGAGACGCAATATTTGACCCTGAGTTTCCTGATGGTTAGCAAGAGAAAGTCCAAGAGCGCTGCGACTGAAAAGTCTGACTCAGTTACGGCTGCCGCAGTCGACGTCACTATGCCGTAATTCTCGCTTCCCTCACATCCACAATTCTCTTCATACAAGCTCTACAGTTATGAGTACTAGACAACCTAGCTTTCTTGATGTCTTCGATTTTGGAAACGCATCGTTTAACGCATCCATCTACATCACATTTATAAATTCCTTTCGTCAATCTACTTTTACTCATCCTTTCCATATACACTTAAGAGCACACTTCAATACATCTAAATTTAATAATTTATACGTCTTAAGACCTTTTTACACAAATTACAATATCATTGCACAGTGGGGCGTTGACCACCCTTTTGTGAACATAATGACTATAAAATTCACTTTAAAATGTGGTCATGCATCGTAAGACGTGGTTTAAGATATTAGTCTATGGTTTATGGGCTCTTAAAGAGTTTACGATTTGCTTCAGTAAATATAATTAGGAAGGGTATATTTTAGCTACCACAGGAGGTGTTTTGGCCTATTGTTGTACGTAATTGAGCTTATATTATAGTTGTTTCAAAGGAGTAGTTACTTTGTGTTTATTTACCCTTATTTATTTTAATAATTTATAAAATGTCAATGTTCAAGTTAATTTAAGTAAGTTTTCTACGTGACAACGTCTTATAATTCGATGGAGCATGGAGCACGCACGAAAAAAAAATATGACTCATGCGGCGTTACCTCGCTCTCAGGCGTTTCATTTAAGGCTTGAAGTGCAAGCGAGAGCGACAAAGAGACAAATCAGGCTCCGCGTTCGGCAGCGTTCGACATCTGTCTCTCTCCTACTTGATTGAGCGATGCGTACGATTATCTAATATTCGGTTTTATCATTATGTAAATAATACAATAAATTTATATTATATTTCGAAAATTATTAAAAGCAATTTGTCTAAATTGTATAGTTAGGCCAGTAGATCAATAACAAACCACAAATACTGTGGTTAATAATCGACAATTCTAATGTTATTTTAAACAACACATACAGAATGACCATAATTTTTGTGTTGGAATTAAACAATATAACCACTTTATAACGGCGAGCGACCCTTACCAATCAATACAGCATGACAAAATGACATCCCTAATTCTATTGCGTGTGACGAAGTGCGTAGACACATGTACCAACCCCAAAACGTTAGTCTTTCTATTTTAACATACACTGCTTCCTTTATTACCAAATCATACATAAATAATCTAACAAAAACAGCAATGTGATTTTTGAAAATTGAAGTGATTGTGAATTACAGTCATGTTTACCTTTTCATTATTGTTTTATTGTACATCGAACTATGCATTATTTTATTGAGTGTTTTGTAGAGTCCATCAAAATGAGTAATAGTTTTTGGTTAGGTATTATGCGGGCGGCAGATGTAGTTGTCTGTGGGTGAAATGTATATTTTTAAATAATATTTACTACGAATTTTAATAGGATTTCAATTACAGATTGTAAATAACTTCGTAATAACGTGGAAAAAGTAATTTACAATTCGTATAAGGTGCATAAAAACAATGTTTTATTAGAATATTTGAAGAAACTTTAAAATTTGGTTAGCCTTGATTAATCCTAATAAACGATATTTTTTAAGAAAAGTCGCATTTTCACATGATCTATTAAATTTTGTTTTACAATGTGGCGCAACTTAATACCGATTACAGCACACCGTCTGATTGAACATCAACTGGAGAGTGGTTCTTGAATTAGGACGACTAATGCAATTTTGCAATCACATCTACTTATATGCAGTCCTTATTGGAACCGAAAAGTTTCTTGTCGGTCTGTTTCCTTTAAAGTGGTGACACTACCATGGATTGGCAGACAGCCATATAGCCACAAACTGTCGGCCAACCATTCATTTCATTGCATTATTATAAGCTGACTTTTAAAAATATTTAATTACAACAGTACACTATGCGGAATAATCATAAAAGCGAGACTGACCTAATTCTAATACACATTTGCCTAAAACGTAAATAGGGGAAACCAAACGGGTTCCTATCAAACAATACCCCTAAATAATTGAATAGACCAATTATACTTGTTACGAGATATGCTAAAATTGTATTCCTTTTTAACACAAAATTTCAAATGTTGGCGTGTAGTAAATTGTTCAAATTACTAAGCATCCCTCGAAACAGTAAGGCACGCGTCCGTTATGCTAGACCAATTATTGTTTGTGACATTAAATAATAAAAAACACGTGTCACTGATGACTTTTTAAACGTCAGTCTGTTGTTATTCATTTGTTTAATAATTATTTAATTTTGTCCACTTGTGTGTCCCGTGATGGCACGCTGGGCATGTGTTGTAACTGTCATCTTCTATTTCAGAAACTATGAGTATTCGTTATGAAACAATGGTGCAGTGCAGTGCTTGTTCCTACATTAATGTATGGACGTGAAGGTTGAGTATGGCAGAAGAAGCATGAGAGTAGAATTAACGCTGTGGAAATGCGGTCGTTAAGGAGTGTATGTGGAGTGACGATAGCGGATAGAATAAGGATAGACTGCGTGATAGATGTGGTTTAAAAGAGGATGTAGTGACAAGGATTGACAAAGGAATGATTTGATGGTTTAGACACATGAAAAGGATAAGTGAAAATAGATTGACGAAAGGAATTTATAAATCTGATGTGGAGGGATGCAGACCCAGGAGGGTGTTTTCCGACCAAAGCGGAGAACTCCTCAAGAAAGCTGGGTTGCCTAGTGCCCATAACCATAGAGCCTGTATGAAGAGAATTGTGGATGTAAGGGAAGCAAGGGAGCTGTGTAAGGATCGTGGTAAGTGGCGCTCCATTGTCTCTGCCTATCCCTGTGGGAAAAAGGCGTGACAATTTGATTGATTGATTGATTATTGTGATATATGACAGCACCCCGCCTGCTGTTAAGCGACTGCTACTACAATTTATTAACTGGAAGTAGTTGTCGCATCCACTATGGCGGTCTAGTTGGAACTCACTTAATGTAGACTTTAAAAGCTTAGCAACATTCGAAGCGCAAAAAAGCTTCAAATGTTGGTCGGCATAGTGACGGTGAGGCGACTAAGGCGATCATTGCAGTCGCCAGCGCTCTTGGACTTCCCCTTGCTTATCATCAACTCGAGGTTCAATAAA
Organism: Tinea trinotella; assembly: GCA_905220615.1. NCBI lineage: Eukaryota > Metazoa > Arthropoda > Insecta > Lepidoptera > Tineidae > Tinea > Tinea trinotella. Next base: position 13,420,425 of record HG992312.1, read on the forward strand.
AAAAGTAAATAAAATTTCTTTAGATTTATAAATCAATAAATTGATCAAATAAAATCCTTATGCCTCAATTCACACAGGGATAGGCAGCGACAGTGGAGCTCTGATTTCACGATCCTTACACAAATCTCTGGTTTCCTTAAGCTCTATGTTTATGGGCATTGCGGGTCCCGCTTTTTAAGAATATCTCCGATTTGATCAAAGATCAATTTTCTGAATCGACCCAATAAAAAATTGACAACGATTGACAAAGAAATGCTTCAATGGTTTGGGCACATGGAAAGGATAAGTGAAAACAGATTGAGGAAAGGAATTTATAAATCTGATGTGAAGGGATGCGTTAAACGAGGCACACCTAGTTTTCCGACCAAGAAAGATGGGTTGCCTAGTGCCTAGAGGGCTTGTATGAAGTGAATTACAGATGTATAGGGAAGCGAGTTGTTTCAGAATCGTGGCAAGTGGCGCTCCAATGTCTCTGCCTATCCATGTGGGGAAAAGGCGTAATAATTTGATTGTTTGATTTAAAAAAATATTATAATCGTTTATTTTTATTGTGGTTTGTCATATGACAGAATCCCGCCTGATGATCTTCAGGCAATTCGGGGTCAGATGTCGTGTAAAAAACACGCCTTATAGTTTACCGCAAAACTCGACCCACACCCATCTTATCGTTACGACTATCAAGGTATTTAGGGTAGGCGCAAATGCAATAAAAGCGTGTCAACCTAGACCGGACGCAGGTGGGCGATATCTAAAAAGGATTTTGGTGTTTTTGGTGCAATTTGTTTCCGAATGACATTTACAATAATTTTGTTGTCAATTTGTGACCAATTAATATGATATGAACAATTAATCATTCTAAAATAACTATGGGGTAATAATTAGGTAATTGACGCTTTGAATTTAACCTCCGTGACCACGATGGCTGCGAAGCTCTCGAAAAGTCGAAATGATAAAAAAAAATAAACCAAATTAAACGCGATAGTAAGCCGCATAAAATTTGTATTCAATAATCAATGTTCGCGCAAAATCTAAGAAAATACTATGAACCAGTTATAAAAAGATTATTTGCTCCGGATCTAGGTCTAGGTCCGGATCGGATCTCCGGATCATTAGTGGTAGACAGATAGTTGGTGTATCATAAGCCTAGTCTGCCAATCCGGGGATGTATCACCACTTTCAAGTAAACAGACCGTGATGTTGCTTTTCAGGATCAGCTGGAAAGTTGCCTGTTTGAACTAGGCTAGTAAATACGACTGCTACTAGCAGGAATTCCGACAATTCATGGACCGTATTTCAAACTTAACATCAGGCGGGGTACTGTCTTATGTTAAGCCTTAACAAAAAAGCGTGCCCACATAAATCGCCCGTATCTGCCGCACTGTGGTTAGCGGTAACAATATCGTGGACAAAATAATAAGATTATTTATTACTATAACAAAGTGTTTTGTGTAATTATAGCGGTGTATGACCAATGGGGGTGGCAGATGTTCCAACACATTTATTAATAGCCAATAATATAGTTATATGATCATTTTTGGTTTGTCTGTTTATTTGTTCTAATAGAAGGGTAAAGGCCAATAGGTGTTTAATAGACCGTAATAGTAGGTTTATTGTAGTCTATATTATGTCAACTAAGGTACCAAAATTGCGTGATTTTTTTCAAATTTTTATTTTATTTTATTGTGACTCGACATTTGACAGCACCCCGCTTGATGTTAAGCCGAAGTGTGGTTCATAAATGATTAATTACGGATAATATCACATATTTCGTCACAAACATTTACCTAATTATTTTAAAATGTCAAATAACTTGCACATTTATTAGACCGGCACATTTTACCACCTTTGATCGGTATTGTGACGGCGATTCTTATTGTGATTCAACATCTGACTTGGATTAATGTAATTATATCAGAATTGTATTGATTAATAATCAATCAATCAATGAAATCGTCATGGCTTCACATAGGCAAAGACAATGAAGCACTACTTTTATGATCCTGACACAGCTCTTTGTCTTACTTTACATCCACAATTCATATCATACAAGCATAATAATATTCATGTAGTTTATAATAGGACTTAATTAAGGCGACCGTGGAGTGGCAGTGCAATAGCTACATAAGCAGAGTGGCACGGGTTCGAAACCACTCACCAGTACCAATGTATCTTTGATATATGAACTTTGGTTGTCCTGTTTCTATGATACAAGCACTTTAGTAGCTTAGTATAGAAATGTATAATAAAAAATTACCCTACGTATGGCACACGCCGCGGGTGTGTTATATAGGAAAAAGTTAGATTGCATAGGAGATAAAGTATTGCCATTTTTATAAACATTAGCTGGCTGCCAACCGGGAAATAATTAGTGCCTTGTGCGTAACAGTTATCGCTGTATCGAAATCGTTATCATAGTTTGCCTTTGTGGTTTCGCGTGCCGTAATGTTTGACAAATTTTGGCACGTATTTATTGCTTTTTGTATCGCTGGGGTGTGTGTTGTTTTTGCGGATATTACCATGGATACTTTTTTGTGAGGCTTTTTTGTATTTCACTTGCCAGTGTCTAAGGTTTTTTTTATATATCTAGACTAAGCTACTAAGAGTTCTTATATCATTAAAACAGGACGACTAAGATACATTAATATCAAAGATACATTGGTGACGGCAAGTGGTTTTGAAACCTCATCTTGGGCTGCGTCACCACTACATTACCACTACACCACAGTCGCCATTTATTATCAAACATTGTCATGTAAATATGGATATGAAGATGAAATACACAAGTGTTTCATAATAAGATGATGATGATGATGATGATACAGATGCAAAACATTCGAACGAGTCTTGATGGAAGCCTGAAAGGTTTCACAGCTTTAAATTACTAGTTTACACTCGATTCACGCCTTCCTTCACATCCACAATTCTCTTCATACAAGCTCCAAGGTTATGGGCACTAGGCAACCTAGTTTTCTTGAGGATGTTCCTAAATTGATCGGAAAACACCCTCCTGGGCCTGCCTTGTTTAACGCATCCATCCACATCAGATTTATAAATTGCTTTCGTCAATCTACTTTCACTCATCCTTTCCATGTGCCCAAACCATGGAAGCATCCCTTTGTCAATCCTTGCCACTACATCTTCTTTCAAACCACATCTATCGCGCACTGTGTGCTATTCTTTATTCTATCCGCTATCTTTAGTCCCCATACACTCGATTACCTTTTAAAAATGATTATTGGATCAATCAATCAATCAAATTGTCACGCCTTTTTCCCACAGGGATAGGCAGAGACAATGGAGCGCCACTTACCACGATCCTTACACAACTCCCTTGCTTCCTTTACATCCACAATTCTCCTCATACAGGCCCTATGGTTATGGGCACTAGGCAACCTAGCTTTCTATTATTTATTCTTTTTTTTATTATTGGATAATAAAGGATAATATTGAATTAATAAAGTACTACATTATTTACACATTATTTAATATTAATTGGAGCAAATAAATAATAATAATTATAACTGTAATTTTCATACATAATAAATATAAGAATAAGAAAAATATTTTGCAGTGGTCTTAAACTTTGTCTGGGAGGCAACCGTAAAATGAAAGGTATTTTTCAGTCGTCGGCGCTCTTGGACCACCCCTTGCTTACTATCAGGCAAGTCGAAGTCAGATGTCACTCGCTAATTAAAAAAACTTTGCTTTACGGAGGACTATAACTAGATTTTTTTTATAACCATTTATAGGTTTCCTTACTTATATGTCAGTTTCAACTGTACAGTTGAAACTTATCAAAATAATAACAATACCTATATCAAAGTAATTGATTAATTTTACAACATCTGCCGATGTATTTGTGAATGACAGGTTGATAGGCGTAACAGGTTGTTGATAAAAACACATTACCATTTCACTATAAACCCACCATTCCACTTCAACGCACGCCTAGGCTACACGCTATACTATGAAGCGCTTCTTTATACATATTGACTATAGCTGCGGCAAGCACGCTATGATGGCCGTTTTGACGTTTGATCCTACATAATGTTTCATATAAATTAATAATTACGTTTGAAGGAGCAAATTGATGTTCTTAATTGTCACTATAAAAAACAGTAATTTGCTCCTTCAAATGTAATTAATAATTTATATCAAACATGTAGGATCAAACGTCAAAACGGCCATCATAGCGTGGCGCAAGTATAGACATATATATGTCTGTACAACGTGATCCATGAGTGTAGGAGACAGTTACAGGTCTGAAAGAACATCTTTCATTTTGTATCTACATAAAATTGTTTGATACAAGAAAATTTCAACGTGCTTGGTAAATATCCTATATTTTGCATGGTTTAGTTGTGCAGGATGATTAAACTATAATCATGACAGTTCAAAGCAGGAACCATTTAATTTACAGCCAGTCTTAAAAAAAGTCGTCAATCATTTTTTATTAAAAAAAAAACATCAGTCAGTCTTTCCATCGTTGTTTGTTTAGCTATTCCTCGGTTTCGATATGTTTGTTCATTTCATAGAGATATATGTTCATTTACACAATCCGAAATTTGAACGTTGAACCTTTGATTCCAACTCATGTCGGTGTTAAGCAACCGCATTCTGTTGATCGAATGAATAGTCGAAGTAGAATGTTTTTTTCTATGCTATAGCCTTGGGTCGGTTAAGCGAAGCATGAAAAGGCACATGTGGCTGGCATAGTGACGAAAACTGTGGCTATTGCAAACTGGGTCGTTTTTATTTTCAGTCGTTTACGTTTTTTGACCATCAGGCAAGTCATAATAAATAATATCCTGCTCTTGAAATAAGCTTGTTATTTTTAACCGACTTCAAAAAAGGAGGGGGTTCTCAATTCGACCAGTATGTTTTTTTTTTAATGTTTGTTACCTCAAAACTTTTGACTGGTTGAACCGATTTTAATGATTCTTTTTTTATTTGATAGCTGATGCTTCCCGTTTGGTCCCATTTTAATTTGGTCCAGTTCTGATAATGGCATCCATGAGAAAATCATATAAGTCTTAAATTTTCAACATTCTAATTTATGTTTGTTGGCGGATAACTTCGTTGTTTATGAACCGATTTTGATTATTCTTTTTTTGTTGGAAAGAAGATATTTTAAAGGTGGTCCCATGTTAAGAAAATCAGGGTTTGATGATGGCAGACCAGAGAAATCGAGGGGATCTTCATCGTAGGCGCTACTAGTGCGTTTGTTAAGTTTTTTTTATTATATCTTATCGTTTCCGTCTATCATTTTCCGTCTGAAGTAACCGTCTTCTCTTCATTCGAGAAGCATCTTTGCTCGGTCTAACCATCACTTAAAATCGTAAAATAAAATAATTTCTAACAAAAAAAAAACCGACTTCAAATAGTAATTTAAAAAGCAAAAAATAAATTTTCTTCGCACAAAGTAATACGTATTTTCATTTAGTTAAATAGAAATGATTAAATAATTACTTTATAATTTTGGAGTCGGTGCCAAGTCAATGCTACAACAACCTTACTACTATATCAAATTACTAAGTACACACAATATTATTAAATATTCTTATAAAAATATAAGATTCGGTACCTACTAACTATCAAAGTAACTTTTTTAATATTATGTACCTAAATACTGGCTTACAAACTACTAATAAATGAAAACGAATTATGAAAGGACACTGAATACAACTTAGACATATAGTAGCTATTTACATAACAAATGTACTCAAGATATCAATGTTGAAATAAATCAAAAGAATTTACTAAAATGAAATACTCAAAATGGAATCCAATGGCATTTAAATATGAATAACTATCCAATACTTAAAATAATAGCATGAACGTATTAAATTTAAAAAATCAATATTTCGTGATAATTACCTACTAATATTATCGTCAGTTGTTAGAAAGATTTATCTATACACAGTTATTGTTTTACTTGGCACCGACTTTAAAATTATAAAGTAATTATTTAATCATTTCTATTTAACTAAATGAAAATACGTATTACTTTGTGCGAAGAAAATTTATTTTTTGCTTTTTAAATTACTATTTGAAGTCGGTTTTTTTTTTGTTAGAAATTATTTTTATTTGAAACGTTATTGTAAAGGCTATTTTTAGAAATAAGTAAATAATTTTCCTCGAGCAAGCTGGGTTGCCTAGTGCCCATAACCGTAGAGCTTGTATGAAGAGAATTATGGATGTAAGGGAAGCGAGAGAGTTGTGGCCCGATCGTGGCAAGTGGCGCTCCATTGTCTTTGCCTATCCCTGTGGAAAAAGGGCATGAGAATTTCATTTTTTTGTTTTAAAATCCTCCTACATCACTCCATGTGGTGTTTCTGTTTGGTAGTGGATTAGATGCTTTATATTCGTATAGAGACAGAAACGTTTATTTCTCTCTACGAATTTGTTGATCTAAGATTGTTATCATTAACATGTTTATTTTATTACTCTAACTTTAAGGCAACAATAAATATTTAACAAATAAAGAACTCTTTACACGGTTATCTTTTATTGTTATTTAAAGGCGACCGTGGTGTAGTGGCAGTGCAACGATTACGCTAACCGAGAGCACGGGTTCGAAACCACTTGCCGGTACCAATGTATCTTTAATTGTCCTGTTTCTATATCATGTTTCTATATCTTTAGTAGCTTCAGGACCCTTAGGATCCTTCGAGCGATGCGTGAAGAAGCACCTTTGGCCGGCATAGTGACAGCGACTGGGGCAGCCGTGAATTGACTCGTTTTTTGATTGACTCCCATTGCTTACTATCAGGCAGATCGAGGTCAGATATCTAGTCATAATATTTTTTTAACAAAATGACCTTTGCAACGTTCCAATGTCACTGTAGAGTTATTGTTCCCTTCCAGGTGTACAAAAATCAACAATAGCAAACAGTAGTTACGCTGTTATAATTCTTAAGATGGCAAAAAATACTTCTTAATGTCAGATTTAAATAGGTTCACCACGCATTCTGATTTCGTTTTTGTTTTTTTATGGAGACTCGACATCTGACCTCAGTTTGCCATTGCAAGCTGATGTCATTGTCACTGTACCATTGTAAGCAAAGGAAAGTCCAAGAGCGCTGACGAATAAAATAAAATGTCTACGGTTGCAGTCTATAAAGAAATACAGTGTAAACTCCATGTAACGTCACTCAATTTAACGACAAACTCCCTAAAGCGTCGAAATCACTCGTCTTTAGTTGGTTTAGCTTGTTTTCCATACAATGATTTCTTCTTTCCATTTAACGACAACTTTCTATAACGCCATAAAATATACAGTCCCTTTAGTGTCGTTATATACAGTCACACTGTATTGTGAAATTATATAGTTTGGAAATTATACTGTCTTCCACTGCGTTAAGCTACAGGACACAGCTTTACGCAGTGGAAGTCAATCTTTTAAAGGATCTTAGCCTCCCTAGGTAAGCCGTTAGTACTTTTTGAAACAAACTTCATGACGACCTCATGTCTTAAAATACGTTTTTGGTTAGGTGTAGTTTCACTTTTGTTACTGCCAATTTTATAAAATTTGGCAGTAACAAAAGTTACTGATACCGAAACGAGATTAAGTTACTGTACACTTAAAAGTGTATAGACCGTAAAGTACTGTACACTTCTGTCACTTGTACACTGTACACTGTTCTGTATACACAAGTGTACAGAAGTGTACAGTAACTTAATCACGGTTCGGTATCAAACAGTTCCTAATTGTAAGTTGACGGTTCTATAGTGAATTATTAGGCTTGCCGTATAAATGCGATTGTAGTAGTTTTGTTATTTTATTTATTTATTTATTTATTAGGTTCACAAACAGAATCTTACATTATAATACATCTTATAGACTAACACAATTAACTTGCCTTATGTAAGTTCTATAAACAGTGAACACGTCATGCTCAAAAAACAAACTTTACACACATCAGTGCTAGTTTATGAAATAAAATTTATAAAAAAAACAGTTCAATAAAATAGTTGCAAAAAGAAGAATAGAAACACTTATAAACAATTACATTTACACTATGTTAACAGTTTTCTTAATAATAGAGAACAATTTGATAGGTCAATATCTTTATAATTATTAAACTCAAAGTAGCAGTCGCGTTTATTAATTGACCGCACACCAACTTACCATTAGGGGTGGTATCATATGTGAAGCCACAATAAAAAATATATTAATAACGTCTCTTAGAACTCTAGTCCTCGGTCTGTTCTTAGCAGCATGGTTACCCTGAGTTAAGATGAATGACCACACTTCCCGTTTGACATATCTAGTGTAAAGAATTTGTCGTCCATTTTGTTACATTTGTTCACAAATTGTATATTGATTTACTCATTTCTTGCGTTTCTATTACAATGGCAGAATTAATTCCCTTTACAACATTTTACACTTTTGTCGGCATTCTCTGACTTTTTTTGAAATGTTACACATTTCGAGATTTATTGCTTTCTTTGATATTGACTATGGCTTTCTATAAAGGTTAATTTTTCATACTGAATTTAAAATGATTCGTAGACGTTTCTGCCTTACGTAATCCATTATTTCAATAAGCAACAATTTTTTTACACTTCTATACTAAGCTACTAAAGTGCTTGTCAATAGAAACAGGACAACCAAAGTACATATATCAAAGATACATTGGTACCGGTGAATGGTTTTGAACCCGTGCCTCTCGGTTTGCTCAACCATTGCTCTGCCACTACAACACGGTCGCCTTAAAATTTACCTATTTTAACTCACACTGCCGAGCCTCCATTACTGCAGGCTACAGGGACATATATAAGTAAGAGTAATTCATTTAATAGGGTCACCAAATAACCGATTCTGTATAAGGTTTCCTCAGTTGCAGTCACTATGTGCCATACCGTTTAGTCCGACTTTTAATACGGGTCGACCGAATGCGGATACTTCTCTCAACCTGTGCGTGGTCACCAGGGCCGTCTTAAGCATATTCAGCGCCGGGGTGCGAAAGTCAAGGCTCCACTCGCGTGGTCTCAGTGTAGTAGGTACCTATCGAAATTTACGGCGGTCGGCATGCGCCCCCTAAGACTCTGCGCCCGGGTGCACTGCACCCCTTGAACCCCCGGGTAAAGACGGCCCTGGTGGTCACAGGACTAAAAGGTAAGGTAGGATAAAGTTTAGAGTTTTTATTTATTTTTTATAGCTTATTTTTATAGTTAGTCGCTATTAAGGTGAACTAATCTAAAAGGATCTAGCTTCAATAGAATATGAGGATAAAAAATATTGCTAATAAATCTTTAAAATCCTAATAACTATTTTTGTTAAAGTTAATTTTGTAAATACTTTAATAATAGAATAATTTCCATTTTGTCTATAAAAGGTCTCATAAAGTTTAAGATCTACAAAAGTCGCACTCACATACTTAATATCTATATTTATTACACTATAAAAAGGCCTTCAGAAATCTTAGTAAATGCATGAGTTAGGTATGTTTTTTGTGATTGTCGGCATAAGGATAAAGTACAAAAGGTTGTGTGTTTAGATGTTGCGCACGCGACACACCTGGGATTAGTGGTGTAAATAAGTTATCGATGAAAATTTTTTTGATTAAATCTTCATTAGAAATATGTATTATTATTAATGATCATTTTTCATTTTTATTAACCGTAGACTTTGTATGAAGATGAATTGTGAATGTAAGGGAAGAGAGAGAGATGTGTTAGGACCGTGGCAAGGGGTGCTCCATGACTGCCTAACCCTGTGGGGAAAAGGCGTGACAATTTGAATTTTGGTTTGATTGATTTGGTCATTTTTATATTTGTATTATTGAGTTGTTAAACATTTAAATTGTCTATTTATGGTGGATATAAACAAAATCATATGTTTAAATGTCAGGCTTTAATTCCTACAAGGATAGGTAAAGACAATGGAACGCCACTTTCCACGATTCTTTTCATATTAGTTCTTTGATTATCAACACTGTAGTGCATGAGAATTGTGGCAGCAAAAGAATGTTTACCTTGGAATTATAAGTTATTTTATATGTTATTATTAGTTAATGGTCACGCAAACTCTTGGGGCCCTGCAACCATGGCGGGGGCCCAAGACATGGCGGCTTTGTGTGTCCTTAATCGTCTATACCCGGAGAATCTTTCGAGGAGCTCTTTAACTTTATTCCTACCTCGTCTTTTTACATTCGTAATAAAGGTCGCGTAATACAGGTCGGGGGAAGCATCTGCTGACCGTCGGTGTGTCGTTTCTTTGTAGAACAATCGACAAGTGGAATGCCTTACCAGCCCGAGTATTATTTCCATCCTATAACCTTGGATCCTTCAAACAATGTGTGAAGAAGCACCTTTGGCCGGCATCGTGACAGCGACTAGGGCAGCCGTGAACTGACTCGGAGTTTTCAGTCGTCGGAACTTTTTGACCTCCTCTTGCTTACCATCAGTCGGGTCGAAAATAAACGCGATAGTAAGTCGCATTTTTTTAAATTCATTTAAAAAAATGTATTTAGTTTTAGTTGTCACACCTTGGGCTTAAGGTTTATTAGTGTTTTAATCATTTAGTCCATATCGATACAAAATAATATTGACACTGACTACAACACTGAGCACTACACAAATCGCAAATTCCTCCACCTTCTTAAGAATTATACAATTCTTTAAATAAAAAAATATTTCATTTCAATTCAATTCGTCACCAGCGACGGCGGCAGCTGATAACGTACCCTTACTTCGATATACAACGTTGAATACAATTTGCAACATTCCTCCTGCGAACATAAAGTACATTTTTGGTTAACAAAACTAACTATTTTACTAAGTACAAAATACAACTTTAGTCCTATGAAAATTAAGATAATTTTTCGTTTTTAAGTTGTCCTTTGTATAATTTGATTTGTTGTCTCCATACAATCACGTGCCTCGCTTATTATTTTCATTTAAACTCCTCGAATTACTTTTAAGGACTGTTTTAAGGGCTCTTATTACTAATGGGGTTAATTTTGACTATTTATTTGACTTGAACAAATTAAACATGGTTTAAATTACATCTTGTCATAGGCAGTAGGCGGTCATAGTAAAATAGTAGAAAAGAAATGGTGTCATAAAGTTTAATTAATGGTGTGAAGTTTAAGGGTTAATTTAGGGGTTAGAATTGTAGGTAATAAATTATTGATAGGGTTAAATTCCTTGTCTCCTCTAGTGGGACTAGGCAGCGGGCGTACCATCATTTCTTATAGCATTATTGTTTTAATTGTCAAATGTCAATTCATACGTCAAATAAGCTTATTTGAGCAGTTTTGTGACGTCACATCAATATTCATTCCAAAGCCTACCACCGAGGTAATTAAAAAAGATAATATTAGGTTTTAGTATTCATATGCAGCAGCAATACTGCAGTTTCTGAACGTGAAATCTATGCGAAAGTAAGAATGAATTTGAAGGAATAAAACAAAATTGCAAATAAGAGATGGTGGTATGAAATTGAGTAATCTTGTTTTATACGTCAAAGAGTACTGTCTTGAAAGATGCTTGTTTTTAAAAGTTGGTGAAAGCCCTCTGGTCATTATTGACGTAATATGTCTGATGCATTATAAGCATCGATGCTTATAATAAGTAAGATTATAAGTAAAGTCCACTACTATGTGGTCTTTATATTGTAAGTATCCATTAATGGATAGCACTTCATAATATTAACTGATAATAATAACAAAACAGACGCAGCCTAACGGTTAGCTATTGGTTTGTCGCCCTTAAAGCCCTTTAAAAGTTGTAGGCAGCGATGTTCAGTCTCTTCACTCGGGGTAGTACAAGACCGTGAAGAATGGACCTAGGAAACATATTTCATAGGTCGGGATAGTTGCCGGTCACAGCTAGGCCGGCATAGTTAATAGGACTGCAGACATTATATTGTTTTTTTTAATGTGACTCGACAAATTTCTCATTTATATTTCTATACTAAGCATCTAAAGTGCTTGTATCATAGAAACAGGACAACCAAAGTACATATATTAAAGAACCATTGCACTGCTAGTACACCACGGTCGCCTTAATATATAATTGTAGTAGCAGTTGCCTCCATTCATGGACCGCACTCCAGCTTAACAACAAGCGGGCGCTATCATAATATGATAGCGCCTATTATGTGTTATTATATTATGTGTCCCAATAAAAAAATACTATTAAAGTTTAAATAAAACAACAGATTATACAAACAATAATATTACCAAAAATATGACCAAAAAAGTACTGTTTTTTTTAACAAATAAGATAACAATACCCTAAAACGTATTATAACGTGTTCAAATTAATGCTTGAACGGAAGTAAATACGATTTTCACGAAGCCGGTCATCCGGTAGTAAAATTATGACGGCCCGCTGACAGGATCATTTCATTTGACAGCTTCCATTCTTTTGTCATGTTACTGTCATGACAGGACCGCCAATCTTGTGTAGTATTTTTAGACGCGACAAACTGTAAATAAGCTTAAACTTTTTATTTAAATATGAATTATTTTGAAAAGGAAAATTGTTTAATTATAAGATTAAAATCAGAATTAGAGAATTGTAGATGTGAGGGAAGCGAGGAAGGTTCAATTCCCGGTCCCAGCCGACTGATGTGAACGCGTTAATTTTACATTACATACTATTTTCATAAATAGATGATTGTGTCAGATTAGTGGAACACCTTGTTGTCTCTGCCTATCCCTGTGGGAATAAGGGCGTGAAATTGAAAATGATACTATTTTTTTTAAATTAATAAATTATTTTATAACCTTTATTTAAACAATTAAATTTTATTAAAAGTAATAATTAACTATAAATAAACTATAAATAAAAAATATCATCTAATGACGTCGCATCAGATATAGTCCCAAAGAGACTGGCAACATTTCCCCTTTGTATAGCAAGGCTAGAAATAATTGCCAGCCTTCCTGTCTCCAGTCTTCTCCGTCAGCTGCCTGGACAACTCCTTGGCCAGGCGCTTAGCTGAAGGTCCCCAAGGGCCCATCGTCTCGACCCCAAACGGCGCAAATTCGTACTATTTATAATATAAATTAAAAAAATACATATTGTGTATTACGTGTTTTATTGTGGGTGGAAATATGATGTTAAGATGGAGTTTGGTCCATGAATAGAGGCCACTGCTACTACAGTTCAATAACTGGTAGTAGCAGTCGCACCTACTACTATTATGTACTATAAAATAGTCAGAATAAGATGTTAAATGAACTTGCAACTTTTGACCATTAAAATGTAATTTATCTTTACTTTCAAAGGCGAATAGTTACTCGGAAATAAATACTTAAAATATCCATTATCATTCTACACAAAAATATATACGTTTATATAAGTTTATATAAGTTTATTCCTAAAGAGGGTGGTTAGAGATCAATTCAACTCTTTGACAATAGATAGAGATCGATCTATTTGAAATTGATATTATTATTTATTAAATGGATCATTGGTGATCTTGTATTATTTCGGAAGTGTGATTCTTATCGATAGGTCTTTAGAGGAAAGATTTAAGGAAGGGTTGTATTTTAGGTAGTGACAAGGATTGACAAAGGAATGCTTCGCTGGTTTGGGCACATGAAAAGGATGAGTGAAAGTTGATTGTCGAAAGGAACTCATAAATCTGATGTGGATAGATGCGTTAAACGAGGCAGACCCAGAAGGGAATCGTAGAAATCCTCAAGGTTTCTTAAGGTTTTCTCCGGTGAGGGTTGCCCAGTGCCTATAACCGAGGGGGTTCTATGAAGAGAATTTTTGATGTGAGGGAAGCGAAGAAGTCGTGTCAGAATCGTGAAGTGGCGCTCGTTTGTCTCTACCTATCCATATGGGAATTAAGACATGATAATATATTTAATAGTGCTCATTTTGTTTTTTTAGTTTTATTTTATAAGCTATATGGTTATGGAGCTATGTCTGTCTATACACTGCAGACCCACGTTTTTAGGAAAGTCTACAACTTTGCACATAATGTTAAAACACTATTAAAATTTATTACCGACAAGTTTTGAATAGTCATTTTTATAATTTTCCAATAAAATTGTCTTTTTAAAGGCGTTCGGTTGTGTGGGGTAGGCAGGTGGCCAACGCGCGAATGTCTTTCATAAATAATTCAACATTTCAATGACATGAACGGTTAGAATGCGTATGCGCCTATTGCGTTTCGTTGCCTACTATGAACGTTTATAATATAACTAATAGTGTTTTCGTATAATAAATAATAGGACAAATAAATCAAAGGTGATTGACGAAAAAGATTAGGCGCAGGTCGACGGTGTTGGGGCTAAGAGTGCTCTTTGGTAGGCAGGTGCGTGGGTTGAGAGAGTTTGAATACCATTTTAATTGTTACACTATGCTAAATGTTAGTGTTAGGGAAGGAGGTTCTGATATTATGGGCCCGGACACTTGTTAGTCTAGGATTTTACTTGTCTTGGACCCCACGGTTTGAGTGGACCTGGACACTTGTTAGTCTAGAAGCTCACGGTTTGAGTGGCCCCAGACACTTGTTAGTTTAGGAGCTCACTGTTTGAGTGGACCTGGACACTTGTTAGTCTAGAAGCTCACGGTTTGAGTGGACCTGGACACTTGTTAGTCCAGGAGCTCCCGGTTTGAGTGGCCCCAGACAAGTGTTAGTCTAGGAGCTCACGGTTTGAGTGGACCTAGACACTTGTTAGTCTAGGAGCTCACGGTTTGAGTGGACCTAGACACTTGTTAGTCTAGGAGCTCACGGTTTGAGTGGATCTGAACACTTGGTTTTCTAAGCTCGCACTGGCTTGATTATAATATTATAATATTCAAACTAGGTTTACTAAATCTCGTGGTAGTGGTGTTGTATGGATGTGCGTGTCGTAACACCCTCTACAAACATGGAGTAGCTTTTACTCGCATAGTTTACCCCGTTTAAGGCTTAATAGGAAAAACACGAGCAACGGATTTTATACAACAGTTTCTCTTAAAGCGGAGAAAATCGTTGGCATTTTTTTATTTATTGTGACTTGACATATGACAGCACCCCGCCTGATGTTAAGCTGAAGTGCGGTCTAAGAATTGAGGTAACTGTTACTACCATAGATTTAGAATAGTTTACTTATCTAGGTCTGTAGTCAATTAACTGTAGGTAGCAGTCACGTCCATTATGCCGGCCTAGTTGAAACTGGCAACTTACAAGCTGATTCCGAAACGCGACTAAGTCACTTTACGGTCTGTATACTTGTAATTTACATATTCGTCTGTATAATTGAATTTTTCAAACAGACCTAGATTTTACATCCATCTGATGTGGATGCGTTTTCCGACCAAATCAGAGATATCCTCAAAGTCCCGGGGATCGATTCCCGGTCGGAGCAAATATTTGCTTCATAGCTTTTATTTGTAGTGTTTGATAATTTAATTAAATATTAATATTTGGTAACATTAAAAAATAGGCTCCGGGTCTGGTTGTCAGAGTGGTAGGCAGTGGTGCCCAGTCTACCGATCTGTGGTGGTAGTACCATCATTTACAAGTAAACAGAGCGTGAAGTGACAGTCTCGTTTCGGGATCAGCTTGTTACCGGTTCCAACTAGGCTAGAATGGTGGATGTGACTGTAGCAGTCCGGAAACTTACAAGCTGATCTCAAAACGAGGCTAAGTCACTTTTAGGCAAGTCGAGGTCAGACATCAAACCCCAAAAATAAATTTAAAAAATAAGAGTTGCTCATAGGGATTTATAAACTATCTCTTTAATTTGTTTCTTATTCAGTTCATTTAACCTGGTACATTCTGTTATACCTAGACATTATTAAAATATCTAGTTTCTTTCAACAGCAGGCCTTTAACACACTTAATGGAGGCACGTGCTCAACGAGTTTTAATAATATGACATTTTCAAATGTCATATTAAACGGTTGCAAATACAGGCACGCGCGGAATCGAACTCTGGAACATCTGCCAACCGTCCACAGGTTGCCTAGGCCTTTAATACCTGGATAATGATAATTAGGTTTAATTGTGCAATTTTTTCCTTAAACTACAGTAGCAACAGCAGCCGTGGTGTAGTGGTGAATAAATAGTCTCGCAAACCAAGAGCTCCGGGCTCAAAACCACTTGCCGATATATTTTTTTATTTTTTATTGTGACTCGACATAATTAATGTAACTTTGATATACTTGTATAATGTAATTTACTAAGCTACTATATGTGTAGTAAAAAAGTGGATGTGAGGAAAGCAAGAGAGTTGTCAGAAGTGTGAATGGTGACGCTCTATTGTTTCTGCCTATCCTTGTAAAAATCAGGGCGTGTTGATGGTAATAATTTCAACATTATAATAATAATTTTATACAAGGAGTTAGTTATAATTGAAACATCTGTTTATCTCATTTAAATGTCAGTAAACGTCAAAACCAATAAGTTTACAATTTTACTCGCGACAAAAGACTTTTAATTCAGAAAATATTTGAACTACTTTTTGAGAAAATCTTGGCAGATGTTTGAGATTATGAAAGAGAGTGATCCTTGTTACACGCCAATCTTGTGCAACGGTAAAATTTACCATAAAAAAAGGAGCAAGCAAAAAAAATCCCACCAGATTCGAAGCAAAGATCAGCTGCAAGACTACAATACAAAATGCTCTGGTTCCGACCCCATTGTCAGTAAAACTATTGTCATATATTGTTAACTTAAAATCAAGCTTTACTAAATTTATTCAAACGGGAACTTCCGTGTGCGAAATTTCTCGACCGAAGACCCCGCACAATGGGCCCGATGAGCCCTTCCTTAGTCCAAAACTAGTTTTTTTTCCTTCAAGTAAAATGTTGATTTATTTTAATCAACAATAGTGGTGGGAATTTATGGTGCACTTAGCTCGAGGATCTAGTTTTGCCTGCTATTGAATGTAGTGCGATTTGTTAAGAAAACACATGTAACTTGATTGGCTCCCTTATGCTTGCTTCATTTGCTATTTGAATATTGTTAGCTTTTGAAGGATTGACAGACGTCAAGTTATTTTTTGTTCAAACTATTTGTTTATTATGTGGGAAAAAGCATTTCGAGGGCCACGCCTTTCAAATAAATATTAAGTTACAATTTGTCTTTTCGTTGAAAATTTGCAAGACAATGCAATGTTTATTCATAAATTATTAACTTTTTTTTGTTATGTATTGTAGCATGTAATTATAAATTTACTTCTGAATATAACTAATATGCATAATTGCAAAAATATAATATTACTTCCGTGTGCCAGAGAATTCGTGTTCGAAGTACTATTTGTGATAAAGTCATGTTTTTTTATGTCTTGACGGTGGGTTTGTCATTTAGTCTCTAAGCTGAAAATTTTAATTTAGAATATATTATAGTATTAAAAATGGTGTAAAGAAATTTACGTGTTCACATCAATCAAGAGCAATTGTGAATGGAATTCTGTCGTTTGTTGATTTTTTTATCCATTTTTATTTAAGTATTAATTTATACAGCAATAATATTGGAATATGACAAAAAAATGTGATAACTGTAATATCAAGTTATATTCAGTACTTCTATTATTTATCATAAATTAAAAAACCTGAATGGTATATTCATTTAGTAAATAAAAAAAAACCTTATTTAAATTTTTAATAACATTTGTCCAAGATTTTTGATCTTTTAATACGTTTAATTTTATTTTATTTACATATATTCTTTCTTATAGGTATTAAAAATTGATATTAGGTAAAATCATAGTTAAATAGCATGTTATAAATGTTCAAAAGAGAAAAAAAATACATATTTCACGTTTGAATAAATAACAAATAACATTATTATTTTTATTATTATTTATTTTCAGCACACAAGTGTCACTTGAGTTTTATTACTGATAGAAGAAACTTTATAGCTAACACACAAATATGATACTTAAAATTTAAATATCATAGAAACGTCGTTAATGTCCTGAGAACACCATTACCTATCCCCAATGTTAATGCTCTAAACCAGGTGGGTCATGGGTCAAAATAAGGTTGATTTATATCCTAAAGGGAAGACTTGCTTTGTCCACTTTTTCTTTCATGCCAAACCATAGTGCATTTTCGATCGACAACGGCAGTATTTTTGAATGTAAATAAGAACCAACTTAAAGGAATGCTTTGATGGTTTGGGCACATGGAAAGGATGAGCGCAAGTAGTTTGACGAAAGAAATTTATAAATCTCATGTGAATAGATACGTTAAACAGGCAGGCCCAGGAGAGTGTTCGCCGACCAAAGTGGAGACATCCTCAAGAAAGCTAGGTTGCCTTGTGCCCATAACCATAGAGCTTGTATGAAGAGAATTGTGAATGTGAAGGAAGCGAGAAGGTGTGTCAGGGTCGTGGCAAAAGCGCTTCATTGTCTCTGCCTATCCCTGTGGGAAAAAGGCGTGACAATTTGATTGATTGACCAACTTCAAAATTACTATTTGTTTTTAATACCTAATTTATATTTATAACGCTTTAAGGTTTTTTAAAATTCTTTTTGAAGCATAAACTATTTATTATTTTTTAATTTAATTAATTAGTTGTAAATGTTCTAGAAGTTTCGAGAATTGTTTCTATTCCTTGTTCCTATGTTTTTATCTCATACAGCTCGAGGAAGCGACCGGATTCTGTTGACCGATTCGGCGTGTGGTTTCTTTATCAGTCAAATACACTGTAAAATAGTGACAACGACTGTAAACTAAGTATTTAATTACCCCGTAATGTTAGTTAATGTTAGTCTATAATATTGTTAACACAAATCATTATATATAATAAAAATGAATGCTTAATTTTAAGCCATGGGAGCCGCAGCCGGGTTCGAACTTCGATCGACAAGTTCTACGACACTCATTAGACGGGCCCTTTGTCAAGTTCAAGTTTCGCTGGTGAACTGGTTTAAAATCACCTATTGTAGTTTGTTAAAATTTATTGATACTTGTAACTTGAAAATTGTTACGTCATAACTTTGCCGTTATTTTAAACCTTCTTTTTAAATTATTGTGCCTCGACATATGACAACACCCCGCCTGATGTTAAGCTGAAGTGCGGTCAATGAGTGGAGGGGACAATGAGTGCTAATAAAGATAAATAACTGTAAGACAGCATTACTCTTAGAAACAAAAATACGCTGAAATGTCCGCATGAAACACAGCATTACTCTTAGAAACAAAAATACGCTGAAATGTCCGCATGGAACACAGCATTACTCTTAGGAAAAAAAACAGCTGAAACGTCAACATAAAAGACAGAAATACTCTTAGATAAAAACCCGCTGAAACGTCAGCATAAAATGCAGAAATACTCTTGGAAAAAAACCCGCTGAAACGTCAGCATAAAACACAAATATACTCTTAGAAAAAAACACGCTAAAATGTCAGCATGAAAGACAGCAATACTATTAGAAAAAAAAACACGCTTGTTTGCTTACGCTGCGATCGGGGATCGAACCTAGTTTCTTTGGTGACGCGACCGCTCTGAGCACTTAGCTATACACAGCGCCGCCTAAATGGGTGCATCGAAAGACCATTAACTGACAGAAATCGGATTCGGTTGCCGGTTGCAGTTGCACACGTGATTTGTTCTATTTAGTTTTCATTACAAATAACTAATATGCCATTGTACTATGCCGAAAACTGATTAAAAAATTACCACTATTCATATTGAAATTGGATTCTTTAACAAATCGCTCTATTATTTAAAACGATAAAATATTTATCTATGGTTGATGTCTGCTTGTGACATATTTAAATAAATATATTTAGTAGTTTAAAATTTACCATAATAAATAATATTCAATTTATGTGTATTATAATTTTGATTCTTTTCATCTTATTAGTGGGGCGTTAAAAAGGTTATAGAAGACAGTCGTAAAAATCTGTAACAAATTACAATAATTGGTATAAGATGAAAACACACTGTATTTCTTTGGTCATAGAGTCTGTTTTACTTTACCAATAATTTATACATTTTTAGTAGTAACTTAAAGTAATTATTTTTAATGTAAATTGAACCATAATAGTATTAGATTGGAAGTTAAAATCTTAAAAAAATAATTTAAATTTCTTATGATTTTATTTTACTATTATCTTAATTTTTAGTTAATTAGTTCATTGTTATAGAAAATTCCACATTATTAAAACAGACATAAAGTTTATATTTGTAAAATGAAAAAGTCCGCAATTACTTAACATGAAAAGAAAACTGATCTAAAAATCATCTGTCACATTAATTCTTGTTTTTTCCCCATAACAAAGGCACGGAAGATCACCCCTCGCGAAACTGCACTTAGATAATGCATTTGTTATTGTTTAATCTAAAAAACGTGGGTAAGACTTCTTTCACCTTAAAAAAGTGTGCCTCAAAAAGAATATGGTTGAATGCTTCTTTTCAGCCATAAAAAATGTATTTATTTTCATAAATAATCTAAATAGGGGTAGGTAGTGATTATAGTAAAGATTTATGCCTTCTTTAGGGTGGAGTGAGAATTATTATTATTTTTAGTGTAAAAAATACTGTAATTTAACGTCAAAGACCTGACAAGCATGTAGTCCGCGATCTTTATCAAATTAAATAATATATATTCACAAATTTTGGTGGGTTTAGAACGAAACTAGATAACTAATCCTCTGAATAAACAACGCACTATCACCAAAATTGCGATCTCAAGAAGAAGAGTATCAAAGAAGAGTATTAAAATAATTTATTGCTAATATATCCAACCTAATATATTGTGTGGTTAGTGCACACAATATATTAGGTTTGAGTTCCTATGTGAATTGGATTAGGGACCATCAGCTAAGCGCCTGGCCAAGGAGTTGTCCAGGCGGCTGACGGAGAAGTCTGGAGACAGGAAGGCTGGCAATTATTTCTGCCAACGTATTAGCCTTGCTATACAAAGGGGAAATGTTGCCAGTCTCCTTGGGACTATCTCTGATGCGACGTCATTAGATGATATTTTTTATTTATAGTTAATTATTACTTTTAATGAAATCAGGAATTAAACGAAACTGAAATATACTAATATTATTCATACAAAAAAAAATATTTAAGTGAAATAAAACTTATAATATCTTCTTTAACATAAATTATATGGATACATACTTTGAGGTGACCTTGGTGTAGTGGCAGTGCAATGGTCATGCAAACCGAGCACGAGTAAACCACTTACCGGTACTTTGGTATAGTTGGGGAATGAGTTAAATGCATTCGGGGCCTGAGGAGCGGCGGGTGGGCAAATACCTCCCACCCGTATCATACTGGCCGCCATTAGTGACGCGCTTAGCTTGGCGGTGTCACTTAATAGCGCACTATCGATAAAAACGTGTCATCAATTATTTTGTTTGTTTATTACAAAATGAGCGAGTTAACTCAAAAAAAGAGAGTAGTCATCCGTGGCCAGGCTAGAAACAATATTAGGAACGTGATTAAAATGTGTGAAGAAGAAAAATTATCAAATATAGTAACTATACCTTTATGTAAAAGTATTGATAGATCATGTTATTATACCGGTGTACCTAAAAGCACAATTAATAATATAAAATGTGAGTCGACTTTAGCTGGATCATTACTTTTGAAATCACCCACAAAAAAAGGCAAAAAGATAAATTTTAAACGTAATGTTAACATTGACGACTTTGACCTTGGCGTTATAAGAAGATGCATAGAAGATTTTTATTTAATAAAAAAGATTGTACCAACATGTCCTAAACTTTTAACTGCCCTGCGTGAAGTATAATAGTATAGTTAGTAATATTTGTATTCACACATTTAAATAAACTAATAAAGTGGAGGGGCGCGTCATTTATAGTTAGACTAGCTATACTTTTCACTTATGCTATCGGAATCATCAAGGTCATCAGATTCATCGCATTCGTCCTCGTTAGAATCAAGTATAGTATATACCGACTTCAAAATTATAAAATAATTATTTAATAATTTCTATTTAACTAAATGAAAAAAAAATGTATTACTTTGTGCGTAGTAAATTTATTTTTTGCTAGTTTACTGATTAAAGTCGTATTTTTTGTTAAAATTATTTTATCGGTGTGTTTTATTCTTATTTTATATTTGCTCGTGTGCGTAAATGCAGTGGAAGGGCACGTTATTTCGGCTTAGACAGAATATACTGATTTATGAATATATACCTTAAAGTTTCGTAAGCGTTGACGACAAAAAAAACTTTAGTTTAGTTTAGTTAAAAAGTTAGGTTAAATATATGATTAAATAATAATTATTGTTGTTAATGTATAAACATTTATTAAATATAAATTTATAATATTTAATAACTAAATTAAAATACGCAAGTAAAAAAGTGTGTGTTTATCGTTATCAACATTTTGCATGTTACTTCACTATTCATGATAGACACGTGACGATGACGTCACAACCGCATTCTTCGCACGTTTCATTAACTCGTTCCCCTACTATAGCTTAGTTTAGAAATGAATAATATTTAAATGAAATTTAAAAAAAACTGTAAAATATTGAGTTAAAAATAGAGATTATTCTGCATGGAGCTAAAAGTAAATAAATCAATTATCATCACAATTCTTTGAATTTATTAACCTTATTTATATTTAAATAGTAGGTAAATAGGCATATAGGCAATAAATAGGCATATAGGTAATTAATTTATGTTCAATTTGTGGGTACTCTTATGGGTTCGTAATATTGTGTCGTGAGTTACTGCTCCGTGTTACCATTATTACCCATAGTATTTTCTTAGATTTTGCGCGAACATTGATTAATGAAATAAACAAATTTTATGCGGCTTACTATCGCGCGTATTTTGGTTTGGATTTTACATTTTTTTTATTATTTCGTCGTTTCCAGAGCTTTGCAGCCATCGTGGTCACGAAGAAATTGTAAAAGAAAAACCAAAATAAACGCGATAGTAAGCCGCATAAAATTTGTTTAATTCATTATTACCCATGTTAAGATTTAGTTCCATATGAAAAAAATAGCATACTGAAAATTACGCATACATATTCTAAGCACTACAAATTTAAATAACAATAGTATTAACAACATTTACATAAAAACAATTACTTAAAAAACAAAACAATCAATAATATAATCAATTCAATTCTATTCTAACACAATGAAAATATTTACCCTCTAACAAATAAATTTCTAATTCTAATACCAACCTAGAAAAATAGCCTTCAGCGTTTACAAAGTAGACAAAGTAAATACGGTCTACTCACTCCCTGAAAATATGTACAACTTAATCTAAATCATTATACACGCATTTCATTTATTGAAGTCCTATTGTGGGTAGTGAAGTAAAGTAATCCTACCAAGAGTTTGTGTAGTAAACATAGTCCACATGTATTGTGTTCAATAATAATCCGTGGTAGTGATACATAAAGCTTACTTTAGCTTGACTAGTTAAATATTTCTATAATTTTGTGAATTTTATTGGAACTCGACAACTGAATTTAACTTGCCTGATAGCAAGCAAGGGAAGGTACAACGACGACTGAAGAAAACAGCTCGGTTTACGGCTGCCTCAGTTGCTGTCACTGTGGTAGCTGTTGGTTCTTTTTTCTTCGTCGCCAGTCATGTGGTTGAAAAGATATGTTCATCTAATTGATAAAAAATATGCGTCAATGTACCGGTGTTTAGAAACTTAAATCATTATCTAGAGAAGAAATTTTAAAGACCAGTAATGTATAACTATAATACACCAGCGGCACGCTATGGTGGCTTTTTTGACGTTTAACCGTTCATGAAGATTCGTATAAATTAATACGAGTAATTAAGTTTGAAGGAGCAAATTTCTGTTTTTTATTGACACTATAAAACGTAATTATTAATTTATACGAAACTTTATTAACGGTCAAACGTCATAACGTCCCGCTAGGCATATAGTTTATAATTTATAAATAGTTTAGCAGGCCCAAGAGAGTGTTTTCAGATGAAATCGGAGACATCCTCAGTAAAGCTAGGTTGCCTAGTGCCTATAACCGTAGAGCTTGTATGAAGAGAATTGTGAAGGTGAAGGAAGTAAGGGAGTTGTGTCAGGATAGTGGCAAGTAGCGCTCCATTGTCTCTGCATATCCCCGTGGGAAAAAGGCGTGGCCATTTGATTGATTGATAGTTTAGCTCAGTCTACTAAACTTGTAACAAGCTGGAATAGCAGATACGATTGCAAACTTTATACTACGATTATTTGTGTAAAGAGAGTATCATGGTAGAAGTCATAATCATACCCCTGTCACTTTTAACAATAGTGCGAATTCGGCCACAAGCTGTGCCCAGTTGGGGGCGCCACCACCCCCACGGCGGCCAAAAGGGTTGGACGAATAATTATCTCATTGTTAAAAGGTGAAAATATAACACTCACTCCAATTATATTCATACGAATGCATAAGCAATAATTATAAATTTAAATTTCGAAAACACGTGTCTTACTTTCTATTGGACATTTGACAATTCAGTACTCATAATTAATGCAAAGTTGATCGCACCCCGCCTGATGAGCTGGAAAGCGGTCAACAAGCTAAATAATATATAAATAGTATAGTATATATAGTAAATAGCAAAAACCAACATAAACATACAGACCGTGAAGTGATTTGGTCACGTTTCGGGATCAGCTTGTAAGTTGCCGCTTCCATCTAGGCCGGCATAGTGGATGTGATTGCTACTCACACTTATTGAATTGTAGTAGCAGTGACATTCATTCATGGACCACACTTTGGCTTAACATCAAGCGGGGTGCTGTCATATGTCGAGTCACAATAAAAAATTAAAAATAAACGCCAGCGCCAACCCAAATATTTTTTTGTATATTTTGTTGTAAAACACAAAATATATAACCCCAAATGTTAGCTGGTAGACGCTACAACAATATTATGTTCAATAATTATTAATTATGTATTGTACAAATGTAAATTTTACTATTTATACAATACATAATGATTAATTTTTAATTATTAAATTTTATTTAAATTTTTAATTATTAATATAAATTATTGTATAAATTTAATTTTACTATTTATACACTCTATTGGTACTGAGTATAGAACTTCATCACTAACCTATTTCATCACTAACAAAATTTGCATTATTTTGGTCAGCATATGTTTTGATTTTCAAAATTGAAGGGATGGATAATATGCATTTTTTCTGGTCATCCGAACTTTTTGTTATCGTTAATGAGCCCGTGAATGATTTGAATTTTCGTTCATTGAATAATTGTGCATTCAAAAATAGCCCTTAACACCACCTTTATTTTATTATGAATAATGGGACTATCTTTTGTTATAGTTATTATTTTACTCTTAACAATGCATTTTTTATGAATTTAACGAGTCATCATTATTGGACAAATTTTAATGATGTAAAAATGTATGATAATAAATTGTAATGAGTCAAAATATGATCTTATTTAAATAAAAAATAGATTAATTCATAATTGTTATCAATAAAAGTCTCGCCTTAATTTCTACAACTCCTTGGATCCTTCAAGCGATTAACAGGAGCAAGGTAAGAAGGTGAGTAAACGCTAAGGAGAAGCAAAGAAAAGTTTTGCAATTGTAAGCAATGCTTGCTCCCTAAAAATATTTTAAATATTTTTAGGTATAATATTTTAATAGGTATAAATATTTTAAATATTTTTAGGTAGCAAGCATTAATCTAGTCTGTAATTCAATGGACTGTGACAGTCGGTTGTGGACACTCAAAGCCACACAAGGAATATTTCTACGCGACAGGGTAATATATTTTTTGGTCGGCATAGTAACGGCGACGACTGAGGCAGCCGTGAACAATCCGGTTTTTTCAAACGTCGTCACTCTTGGACTTCCTCTTGCTTATCATCAGGCGGGTCGAGGTCAGATGTAGTGTCACAATAAAAAAACAAGACTATTTGCTATTCCAATAAAGTGGACAGAGATTGTGACATAAGTGAGCTTGGGCTGTCGCCAAAAGATAGAGAGATGGAGCAACTCAGTTTAATAGAGAGAACCACGAACAAGAAAGAAGAAAAGGAAGATCTCCTACCCATGCCTGACCATTCGGATTGTCCATGCCAGAGTTGGGTTAATATGTTCAGCATTATATGTACAGCATTAAACAAGTTAATGCAGTATAAACATATTCTCATTAACTTACTCTGGCCGGCATAGTGACGACTATGAGTATGTTTTTTTAGTCATCGGTGTTGTTAGACTCCTTAGGCGTCTCCTTGCTTGCCATCAAGAATGTGGATATCAGATATTTTCATCGACGATAAGGATATCTGATATCGACTCTGTAGACTCAATATCATTGATTAAAGAATTAAACTAATTTTATGCGGCTTACTATCGCGTTGAGTTTTGGTTACATGATAATTCTACAATTTTTTTACTCCGACGTTTGAAGATCTTTGCAGCCATCTTGGTCACGGAGAGACTGGGGTGTTGGTCGCCCTATTGGTCGATGTTGTCATTGTTTCCAAAACTATACCGTTTGATATTTGATTTTGTTTTATTGTTTTCGGGTTAATAAATAGAGGGTACAACCATTAACTAAAAATATACGCGATTGCAAGCGGCATAAAATTTGTTTATCTTATTTGTAGTTTAGTTTTAAATATCAACTTAACGATCGATGATAAGTGATAATCTACGAGTACATATAATCTCGTATTACATTGGATTTTCTAGTATTGCTGCCTATCCCTATTGCTTGACTGTATATAGTAATTCATTTTTTGAATCTTATTAAAAGGAAAGTATCTTAATTCGAAAAATAATTAAATATTAATATATTTATAGAAGCAAAGGTCAGTCGTAGTAACGTATTCTCGCGACCTTTACGAGCGGCACGCGCAGACCACCTTGCAACCATCTATTTAAAGACCTATTAAGAAATGGAGATGTGTCTATTTATATATAATTTAATTTTGTTGTGACTCGACTTATGACAGCACCCCGCCTGATGTTAAGCTGGAGTGTGGTCCATGAATGGATGTCATTGCTATTACAATTTAATAAGTGTGAGTAGCAATTACACCCACTATGCCGGCCTAGTTGGAACCGGCAACTTACGGTCGACAAAATGCGGATGCCGACCAGTGCAGGTATTACGGGTATGAAAAGACGAGGTAGGAACAAGGTTCTATTTATAAAAATTAGGTAGATATTTTATCCGGATCTGGTGGCCAAAGCAATAGCACCCAGTATGCCGATCCGGGGTAGTAACACCACTTTCAAGTGTATAGACCGTAAAG
The DNA here is from genome assembly GCA_905220615.1 of Tinea trinotella. Taxonomy (NCBI): domain Eukaryota; kingdom Metazoa; phylum Arthropoda; class Insecta; order Lepidoptera; family Tineidae; genus Tinea; species Tinea trinotella. Next base: position 13,447,586 of record HG992312.1, read on the forward strand.
TGAAATGCGACTGAGTTGCGTTTCAGAATCAGCTTAAACGTTGCCGGTTCCAACCAGGCCGGCATAGTGGATGAGATTGTCACTAGCAGTCATTGCAAGTAGCACTAGGACCGCACTCCAGCTAAACATCAGGCGGGGTGCTATCACATGCCGAACCACAATCATCATCATCAGCCAGAAGGCGTCCACTGCTGAACATAGGCCTCCCCCCTAGAACGCCATTTCGAACGACAAGATGCCAGTTGCATCCACCGGTTACCCATGACATTCACTATGTCGTCAGTATACCTAGTGGGAGGCCTACGTACTCTGCGTTCGTTCGTCTTCTCCACACTAGAACCTTTTTTCTCTAGCGGTTTTCGGTTCTTCGAGCGATGTGGCCAGCCCATTGCCACTTCAGCTTAAGAATCCTACGGGCTGTGTCGCCCGAATCACAATAGAATAAAATAAAATCTATATTTACCCATGGGAATATCGAACCCCTTTTGACACCTTTAAAATACCATAACGGTCAACACAAATTCCAGAATAAACAGAAATCGATCATTTTCAAATAGAAATAGTAAAAATGATTTATTGTTTTCTTTGCTTTTAAGAATATAGCACCTTTCATTTTTATCTATCCAGGTGCCCACTTTATCGGCGTTTGGACATATCGTTTTTTTTTAAATGGCTACAAACTATATGACATCAATGCTCCTGATGTTAAACTAGCTTAGATGTGGATGGATACGTTAAACAAGGCAGGCCCAGGAGGGTGTTCGCCGACCAAATCGGAGACATCCTCAAGAAAGCTAGGTTGTCTGGTGCCAATAACCATAGAGCCTGTATAAAGAGAATTGTAAATGTGAAGGAAGCGAGGGAGTTGTGTCAGGATCGTGGCAAGTGGCGTTCCATTGTCTATGCAAATCCCTGTGGGAAAAAGGCGGGATAATTTGATTGATTGATTGAAGCTAGATGTTAAGCTTATAGGTAAGCCGCCAAATTTTTTTATTGTGACTCTACACATGACAGCACCCCGCCTGGTGTTAAGCTGAAATGCGGTGCGTGCATGGAGGTAACTGCTACTTACAGTTAGATAATTGTAAGTAGTAGTCACATCAACCATGCCGGCCTAGTTAGAGCCCTCAACATACAATCTGCTCCCGAAACGCGACTAAATCACTTCACGGTCTGTAAACTTGTAAGTGGTGGTACTACCCCGGATCAGCAGACCGGGTACTACTGCCTGTATACCGCTCTTTGATAACCAAACCCGAAGCAAATAAACGCCTTTTTTAATATTAACAAATATTTGCAAAATGATAATTAATAAATAATACAAATAAAAGCTACGAAACAAACATTTGCTCCAACCGGGAACTAAATCAGGGACTTGTGGTTTGATTCCAGTTCGAAGTTAACTCTTATGCACGCTTGATTTTTTTTCTATTCCAAGTTTCATTTAACCTAGTAGTTTTCTGCGTAAGTGGAGCGGTACTGAGGGTATTGCTGCCTCCAGTAACGCAGGAACCTTCTTAGGTAAGCGCTAGTAGTATATTTACACAATCAATCAATCAAATTGTGACGCCTTTTTCCCTCAGGGATAGGCAGAGACAATGGAGCGCCACTTACCACGATCCTTACACAACTCCCTTGCTTCCTTCACATCCACAATTCTCCTCATACAGGCCCTATGGTTATTGGCACTAGGCAACCTAGCTTTCTTAAGGATGTCTCCGATTTGGTCGGAAAACACTCTCCTGGGCCTGCCTTGTTTAACGCATCCATCCACATCAGATTTATAAATTCCTTTTGTCAATCTACTTTCACTCATCCTTTCCGAGTGCCCAAACCATCGAAGCATTTCTTTGTCAATCCTTGTCACTTTACACAACATAACAATAATATAAATGTTTAAAGTTTAAACCGTTGAGCAAATTAAGGAGATTGTTATTTTTTTTTTCTACAAATGAACGTTTCCGCTATCCAAATGAAATGTCGGCCTTTATGTAATTTAATTTTTGTATTTATTGCCTTTAAAGCTATTTGTTCTAAATTAGATTATCGGATGGGCGAACAGCTGTCGACAACATTTCGTTACGGTTAAGAAAAAATCTCTAACCCCGAAACGACGGGAGCGGCCAAACGATACGCTGAGGATGCTAACATTGTATCATTATTTATTATACATTCCTATACTAAGCTACTAAAGTGCTTGTGTATCATAAAAACAGGACAACCAAAGTACATATATAAAAATATACATTGATACCCGTGCTTTCAGTTTGCATAACCATTGCATTGCCACTACACCACGGTCGCCGTAAATTGCCTAATAATGCGCAATGTAGTAATAAATATACTTTTTTAATATGACACTAAATGGATCCATAAATGGAGGTGACTGCTACTACAGCTATTTGTTAGCGGGAGATCCGACTACTTTTAATAGAATACGAATTCTACTAATAGTAGTCATTAAGGAGTGGAGGAGTGTATGTAGAGTGACGATAGGATCGTGGAAAACGGCGTTAGCCTATCCCAGTGGGAGAAAGTCGTGACAATTTGATTGCTTGAGCACTAAAAGACTGACCAAATACCAGTAGATGTGAGGACATAATTTTCCAATAAATAAATAAAAATAAAATGAATAAATATATTCTTAAAATGTTCGAACAAAAATCGCTTAAAAAGGTGCTAATAAAACCTATACATAATAATAACCCGCGTTCTAAGTGTTAAACTTACGTCTAAGTTATTCTTTAATTTCACACCTGACGTTTGAACTATTATTATGAAATCCTTCTTTATTTATTGATGAGCTTTATTTACACTAAGCACAAGGTTCGAATTAGAGCTAAAAATTTTACAAATGATTTACGTGTTTTAACTGTTTTAACACATTTGACTTCGACAGTTCAAAGTTTACTTTCACCCTTTCAATTTTTTTATTATTAGGTGGCCGGCAAACATCGCTTGAAGAACCGACAACCGATGGGGAAGTAAGGTTTTAGAGTGGGATCACGAACCGAAAGACACAGCGTAGGTAGGCCTCCCACTAGGTGGACTGACGACATAGTGAAAGTCAACGAATTGAAAGTTGCTGCTTAAAATCTATCAGGGTTCTGTCATATTATGACAGGTCACAATAAAAAAAAGATAGCGCCTAATGATTTTGTTTATTATTATTATGGTATTGTATTGATAAAATTAATAAAAAAGAAATAGTTTAATTCGTCTAAACAATAACTGTGATACCACAAAAACATTATACAGACATTAAACATGTTATAAGCTCCTTCAAGCGATGCGTGAAGAAGCACCTTTGGCTGGCATAATGACGGCGACTGGGGCAGCCGTGAACTTACTCTTTTTTTCAGTCGTCGTCACTCTTGGACCTCCTCTTGCTTATCATCAGGCGGGTCGAGGTCAGATGTCGTGACACAATAAATAAAAATTAATCTTTGATTTTAATTTAATTTAATTTTATAGATGCCACAAAATAATGTTTGACTGAATACAAATATTCACTGTTTTAAATGCGGTGCTTGTTCCTACTTTAATGTATGGAAGTGAAGGTTGGGTATGGCAGAAGAAGCATGAGAGTAAAATTAACGCTGTAAAAAGCGGTCGTAAACGCTGTAAAAGAGGAATGCTCCGATGGTTTGGGCACATGGAAAGAATGAGTGAAAGTAGATTGACGAAAGGAATTTTTTAAATCTGATGTGGATGGATGCGTTAAATAAGGCAGGCCCAGGAGAGTGTTTTCCGACCAAATCAGAGACATCCTCAAGAAAGCTAGGTTGCCTAGTGCCCATAACCACAGAGCCTGTATAAAGAGAATTGTGAATGTGAAGAAAGCAAGGGAGTTGTGTAAGGATCGTGGTAAGTGGCGCTCCATTGTCTCTGCCTATCCCCGTGGGATAAAGGCGTGACAATTTGATTTGACAAAAAACAATGTTTTAAATAGTTTTTGTAGTAACACCGTAAATGTAACACAGTTTTAAATTGCAATTTGACAATTTACACTCAGCTGTCATTCTTGGGGAGAATTCAATTACAATAATTGTTGTAATTCCCAAAGGATGAACTCGATAAAATTGTCAACTCACTACATTTGATTGTGTGCCAACATTGACAACAGAAAAAGGAGAAAGGGGATCATTTGACACTATTGTAGGTTTTTTGTGCAGTCTAAGTATATATTTTGTTAATTGTATTGAAACATTAATAATAGATATTGTACCTAAGAATATGGAAAGAAAGAATCAGTGCTAACTAATTCTAATTCAGTGTTATTTATCTCATTTATACTATGTTTTTACCACGTGTGACTGAAAGAGACAACTACTTGTACTTCAATTGCTTTCGTTCAAAGGTTGTCACTACTTTTTGCAATTACAACTACTTGTAATTGTGGTTGACTTTTAATATAAAAGTCGCATGGTAGTAAGAGTAGCGGCATAAATTCCATCATCCTTTTTAAAAGTATTTTAATGTCATTTGTTATTGTGTCAAATTAGGTTGTTAAAATGATCATCAAAACTAGTGTTAAACTTCTAAATTACGAATGTATATTCATCCCCTTCTGACTGCTTTTTAATGCCATAAGTGAAAATAGTAGCTATAAATGCTTGTATTTTGTAGCTATTTTAGAGCTCCTTCTATTTCTTGAGTCCAAATTCTTTGTATTTTACTAGTATTCTTATTAATATTTTATTGTGATGGTAACACAGCCAATGTTCTGCAGAGGACCATGATCTCATACATTTAGGCCAACATGCCTCGCCATCCACAAGTGGATCTCCACTGGTGGATGGCGATAGAATAGGAAGCACCAGGTCACCGTGTAGGCTATTACCACAAGAACCGAAATTATAGGACAATTTTAGTTCTTTCCAGCCCTTACATGTGAATATAACTCGTAAATTTTCCATATTAAAGAATGATGGGCAGTGATGCCCAGTCTGTCGATTTAGAGAAGCAAAACATAAGTATTAGACCGTGAAGTTACTAAGTCGCGTTTCGGGATCAGCTTGTAAGTTGCCGGTTCCATCTAGAATGGCTATAGATGTGACTGCTACTTAGTTATTTAACTGTTGTAGTAGTCACCTCCATTCTTGAACCGCACTCCAGCTTAACATTAGGCTGGATGCTATCATGGCTGGCAATAATTTAAGGCAGGGATTTTCGACGATATCCTATTTTGAGGTACTTTTAACGATCAAATAACTATACTTCTTGAAAACTATACTTCTTCTCAAAAAAAATATATGTGTAAGGAAGAAATGATCAAATAAATACTAAATCGAAAAGAATTTACAAATACATTATATTATATTACATTTATATTACAAATACATTATATTAAGAAAAATTTTATGCAACTTTATCAAAAAAAAATTTTTCAATTTCCAAGTTCTCGGTTTTTTAGATTTTAGATTTTTTTTATAGAGATTAGATTTTTTTCGTAAATATGAATAGTCAATTATTAAGTTGTACACCTAATCGGCTAGATATTAATTTAGTATACGGTTTTCTAAAAATTAACAAAATGTTGCCTAGTGCCCATAACCTTCGAGCTTGTATGAAGAGAACTGTGGATGTAAAGGAAGCGAGGGAGTTGTGTCAGGATCGTGGCAAGAGGCGCTCCATTGTCACTGCCTATCCCTATGGGAAGAAGGCGTGACAATTTGATTGATTGAACGTAATAAAAGTTAAATTATTTGTACGAAAAACATCGCTAAAGAGAGATTTGCAAATTTTGACCATATTTCGTCTAAAACACGTTTTGTTCATAATGCAGAGATTCCTCGCCTTATAAAATCCTCATTAGTCTGCTTGGCATAGACTAAACATAATTCGTATTTACAACAATAAAACACAAAAGCAACGGTAAATTAAAATTAAAACGGTTTTATTATTAAATTAAATATACCAGATTGGACAACAGGTGCACATTAGAGATTTCTATCTAAATTAATAAAAGTTTGGGCCTTTCTATTGTCACGCACAAAACGCAGTCGCTAAATATGTGGTAATGCACACAAATTGGATAATTTCCTACGTATTTAAATATAATTATTTCTGTAATTGTGCATAGATTACGCATAGACTATGTCTTCTAGGTCTGTGGTTTAATGATATAAATCATTTCTCAATTAAATAGTACTTCCTAAGGTTTGCAGTTTTTTATATAATTATTGAGACTTGACATCTGACCTCCACTTGACTGTTGGAAGCAATGGTAAGTATAAAGATTTTGGTCGGAATAGTAAAGGCGACTGGGGCAGCCGTGAACTGATTCAGTTTTATCAGTCATCACCACTCTTGGACCTCGTCTTGCCTACCATCAGGCGGGTCAGGGTCAGATGCCGACCATAAGGTGCTTTTTTACGCTTCGCTATCGTAACAATGACTTGGCAAGAAATTTGCGCTAATATTTGTCATTCTCATAGGTAACCAATCAAAGTTACCTATTGATTTGTTATTCGTTGAATGGTTACCTACGCCAATGCCAAATATCAGTGCAAGGCTCGCTTTCGTGTATTAAGAGAATCGAGGCTCTGATCGATGATGAGTAGTTCGTATCTGATCCACAGGCCCACAGAATTGGTGTCGCGATGTATAGTTTGTACCATCACTTACAAGTAAACGAGTAGGTTTAAGATTGGACCATCATATATTTTCACAGACGTACCTTAAAATATTTTGAAACTTTACTTCTTCTCGAAGCTCTGCTTACCCCTAATATGTAATTTGGACTAAAGTTCACGCCATATCTAACGTAAGTGCATACCTTTGTAGTTAAGAGGGAAGTAGTTAATTAAACACCTGCCTCGGAACACCGGAACGCTAAACAATTCAAAGTTAACTGATGTCAACTATATTTAAATTGAATGTACGTAAATCGTAAATAAGAAATTTCTATGTATAATTCTAGTAGAACGGATAATAAAGACATTTTGTAAAAGTAGCAAATAATTTACCTATTGCTTTTTTTTATGGTAGTTTCGATATTGGAGTTTAGTATTTTTGTATGGTAGTTTTGTATTGGATAAAACTAATAACAATTTTGCTTTTAATTTTAATTTGGAAAATAACTTATGGATTTTTTAACGTTACGAAGACACGCCATAATAGTTCTGCTTTGAACTGTCATAATTATAGTTTGATTATTTTGCATTGTAATCTTCGTACATTAAACTATATATTTAAAAATGTTTATACAATTAGCCCAATTCCTCATACGAAATGAATAATGTCCTTTGATTGATTGATTGAAATAAAAGCTATAAAATAAATCTTCTTTCTGACTGAGAATCGAACCCAGTGTAACGGTGAACAAACGCGTCACGCGTGTCTGCAAAACTATACCTGAACCATATTTAATAATTGTACTGTCAATATTGTGAGTACAAACTATGCGTTTCAACTCGTTTAATTGGCATTTAAAAACAAAACATCCCGTTCAGAATTTACAAGAATTAGTGTAAAATACTTTTAGACGTGCTTTCAATGCTTTCTCACACTTCTGTGACACTTCAATTAGTAACATACTTCTCTTAATGTAGTCGAGTTTTGGGAAAGAAGGTCGCTCTCATGAAGTTATTTATTTAACATAACTATATTAGAATTCAATAGTAGTAGGCGATCGGCAGTGAACTCATGGACCGCACTCCAGCTTAGGGATTAGGACCCACAATTAAATTATGTAAATGAAATTTTTAGTGCCAGATTTTTGTCTTTTATATACTATTACTAATATAAAGTACTTATTATACCTATGACTTCTTTATTAATAATGTAGTTAATCCAATTGAATCTTTATAAATTTACTACTAATGATAATTGGGTAGAAAAACTCACGTCTAGGTAGACAACCTTCAGTTGCTAAAAGTTCATCGCTAATTAATACGTACAGTTATAATAATTTCAAATTCCAATACCCTTTTCTAAATAGGGAAAAAGATAACGAAGACATCCAAGACATGGTAAAGTTTAAGTATTAAAAATATCTAACAATAGAAATATTAGTTTTGACATTAAACGGTTTCTGGACAATGATAATAAAACTAAAATTAAGCAACTACGAAAAAAAAAACAGAATAGCAAAAACGAAAATAGCCACAAAAGACATTAAAAAGCCGGCACCTGTCTCCCTAACACATATAATTAAGAAATAGATGATACACAACTAAATAATATAGAACACGTAACAAAGTATCTTTTGACAGGTGAAACTAATAAGGTAGTAGGTAGGTACTGACGGCTAAACATAAACATGTTAAAACTGAAACCTATTTGCAATTAAATTTGTAAGAAGAGAATTGTGGATGTGAAGGAAACAAGGGATGTGATGGAGGCGTATTTTGATTTGATTGATATACCTAATAAAATTACATTCTATAATTTTTTGACAATATAATTGATTAATCGTAAAATTAAGAATATATATTAGACTGACTTCTACTACAGTTATTTAATTGTAGTAGCAGTCACTTCCATTAATGGATTGCACTACAGATTAACATCAGGCGGGGTGCTGTTATATATCGGTTCATAAGAAAAATATGTTTTTTATTTAACATTTCTATACTAAGCTACTAAGTGCTTGTTGCATAGAAACAGGACAATCAAAGTACATATATCAAAGATACATTGGTACCGGTGGATGGTTTCGAACTCGTACTCTCGGTTTGCGTCGCCATTCCACTACACACCCACGGTCGTCTTAATTCACAGAAAAACTAGAAAGTTTTTGAAAATACTTTTTTTATTTTATTATAATAGCAACAATGTTAAGTACTAAATAAATGTAATTTCAAAATATGTGTTTAATAATACTGTTTTTGTTGTACAAAAAATCACAAAGCATTTGGTACCGTTTTAAAGAAATCTTACATTGAAAATTTCTTTACGGTATATTATATTTTTGTAATGAAAATTCGATATGGCGTGTAATATTTTTACGTAGTTTTCGACTTTTTACTATAAAAAATAATATTAATGTTAAAACGAATAGTTATTTAACAATATGGAGTGTATAAAATAAATATAATCTTTTGTATTATTTTTAAAAAAGATGGCGTGAAAAATTGCGTAACTGATTGAAGACTAGTTCTTCATTTAATAAAAAGATTCACACGTATTTTAGAATCTTTATTTGATTGGAATAATTTGACGTAAACATTAGGTATAGGTTTCTCATTTTGCATTAAGCTCGCCTATGTACATGTGTTTTTTACACTGTGCAATAAAGAATTTATCTGTCTATCTACTACGTTTCCGGAGTGTGTCCTTCAGCCTGTAAGCCTTACCATCTAATTTAAAGATACCAAATATACCAAAATAAAGTGCCGAATTGGTGATAATTAGTGCCAAAAAGATAAAATTTGTGCCACTGTATCTTCGGAGATATACATAGGTGTTGGTGAGGCTTGCAGAATGAAGCTCACCCTATAAGCCTCACCATCAGATCTCATCAACGGTTTGAACTATCGACATAATTCTAATTCATATATCTTGTGCTAAATTATTGCCACCCGTCACACCAAATTTCAAGAACATTGAGTTTAAGATCCCCAAGATACAGGGGTACCTTAGTGAGGCTTGTGGAATGAACATCAGCCTGTAAGCCTCACCAATAATTCATGTACAGTCGCGATCTTTAATTTAGGACCCACTTCCCGGAACATTTGTTTAATCACTCATTCGCAATAAAGGCGAAAATGCTAAATCAGTTTATTCGAAAGACAGATAAAGCATTATTATAATTAAATGGCTATTCATGTCAAAAAGGTTGTCACATCGAATAATCTCTGACTTATATCTTTAAAGAGACATTTGTCAGTGTCAAAGAAAATAATTTGAAGAAATTTAAATCTTTAAATAAAAATGCTTGCAGTTAATCGGGAACAGTTAAGAGTTCAAATAATCCAATTACGCGAAGAAGGGTTAGGGATACGTGAAATAGCACGACAGTGTAACGTAACTAGAGCGACAGTTCGTCGATGGGCTCGAAGGTATGAAACGGAAGGGAATTCCGATGACCGGCGGCAATACAACCGTCGCCCTCATGCCGTATCGGAAGAACAACGGCACCTCATGCGAAATCAGTATGAAATAGATGGTTTCACGCCTACAAAGCATTTTGCAGAGATGTTTGACGTCCACCCGTTAACAATTAGAAGACACCTACATAGTATGGGACTGCATCACAGGCGACCGGCACGAAACATCGCATTAACAGAAAATCACAAGACAATCCGTCTTAACTTTGCACGTGATTATTTAGACTTTGACTGGGGCTCGACTGCCTTTACAGATGAAAAAACGTTTAAGTCTTCGCAAACAGGCAGGTTACATCTGTGGCGAATTGACGACACGCGTTACACGCAAGACCACGTTATTGCTAACCATGCGTCCGGTCATATCACTGCCAATATTTCGGGCTGGATGAGTTCAGATGGTGTCGGAGAACTGGTCAACTTGCCTCCCAAAGCGACTGCTCAATCTTATGCCGATCTCTTAAATGAAAGTGTGCTGCCGACCTTAAGAATTTATTACCCTGAGCAAGAAACACCAGTAATAAATTTTGTGCAAGATAGTGCTCCAATTCACACGGCACGGATAGTTCGGAGCTGGTTCTCCGAACACCCTCAATTAAGGGTTATCCCCTTTCCGGCCAAGTCTGCAGATTTAAATCCTATAGAGAACTTATGGGCCTTGATGGTGCAAAGGTGGGGCAATCGAAATGAAAGGAACAGGGCAGCACTCGTAGAGCACTGCCATTCGATTTGGGAAGGTTTCCGTGGGACTGACATATGCGAGCGATTGGTGGGATCCATGCGTGAACGGCTCTTGGCTGTCATTGAAAATAACGGTGGATACACGCGATACTAAAACTCATTTATTTGGAATGTTACTTTGTTTATTTCTTTTTCTTGTAGGTTATTTTGTCAAAAAGAACTTTGTTTATTTTTTCGTTTTAATGGTATTATATGTAGTAAAAATATTGATTGCAAAATTTGTTGTTATTTTTTTTAAATACCGAATGCTTTACACTAATAGTTTTTATTTTAATTGAATACCCTACTTAGTGCACACAATTTCTTCAAATCATAATATCAAATGCCACAAATTGAAATATATAACTAGTTGAGAAAATAAGTAGCCATCTGTCAGAAACTGTTCCCGCTCTCTACTTCTATCAAACTGTCGGAAAAAATCGGAAAGGATCGTTCCTCTCCGTTACGTCAGATTTGCATAGCTAAGAGCAGTTGCCCCTGGTAATACATAAACAACAACGCAATTACCAACATTACCAACTGAAATCATTATAATAATATCTTAGTAGCTCTTAAAAGTATAAGTTTGCCAGACGAAAATCGACCTTAGATGGGTCCTAAATTAAAGTTCGTGACTGTACAGGCTATGATTGACGACTTAACATATTAGAAACAATTTAATTGTTCGCAAATAAATCAAAAAATATATCAATCAATCAAATTATCACGCCTTTTTCCCACAGGGATAGGCAGAGACAATGGAGCGCCACCTACCATGATCCTTACACAACTCTCTTGCTTCCTTCACATCCACAATTCTCCTCATACAGGCCCTGTGGTTATGGGCACTAGGCAACCTAGCTATATAACCAACCTAATATAAAAAGTATATCTTCTAGTTAATTTAATAAATGATAGTATATAACAAATATTTTGTATAAGTCAATAATATAATCGTAAAACTTTTACGACTAATCTTACCAGATCATAAAACTTAAATTGCACTTAAACTCTGTTTATAACTAGTATTAAGTATTTACATTTGAACATCCCTTGCAACAAAAAATATGAATAAATATTTTGAGTCTTACTATCTTGGTAATAAAATCTATAATTGTATGATAAACTAAAATGGTTAAGCGGGTAACTTCTTCATCTATTGTTAACTTACGCATTGTTACACTTTGACTTGCGATGTTATGGTTTGCAGAATTAAAAAAAAATAGCACCACCCAAGGCGTTTGCTATTTCTAGTATAGAGATGTTGACTAAGGCAGCCGTGACTTGGTGGTTTCAGTCGTCGGCACTTTTGGACTTGGAACGAGCCCTGCTCATAGAGCGCGGACTTTTAAGCTGCGCAGTATAAAGATCGGATGATTAGAAGAGCTCTGGACGACTGCGATGGAAGCAAGTCTGCGCATCTATACAGTCGTATATTTCAGCATATATTTAATAATATTTTAAATTTTATACACATGCGTAAAACGAAAAGTAAAAAGATAACAATACAAGTTACTACACAGCTTTAACACCAGCGCCGTAACAACAGCCGGTCACGCTACATCAGACAATCCGAAGTCATATTTTTTTGTGACTCGGCATAGCAAGCCTAATATCAAGCATAGACCCCGCTTGATATTAGGCTGGAGTGTGGTCCATGAATAGATGTCACAGCTACTACAATTCAATAACTGTAACTGTCACATCCACTATGTCAGCCTAGTTGGAACCGGCAACTTATAAGCTGATCCCGAAACGCTACCAAGTCACTTCAATCACTTGTAAGTGGTGGTACTATCGGCAAACTGGGTACCACTGCCTACCACTCTTTTATAACCAGATCCGAAGCAAATATCTATCTCTTTTTTTTATTAACAAATATTTGCAATATTTAATATAATTATTAAATATTACAAATAAAAGCTATGAAACAAATATTTGCTTTGACCGGGGATCGAACCCAGGACTTTACGCTCAACAAACCAATCTCTGACCGTTCGTCCACGCCTGTCGTGTTGGGTTAAGTTTGGTCCTCAGAACAGAGAAGCATAGCACTATTATATCTTTTTCTTTTCTGGGTTTGGTCGTTTCTTTGTAGAATATTCAACAAGTGGGATGCTTTATCAGCCCATGTCAACTCCCCATCTTATAACCTCGAATCTTTCAAGCGAAGTGTGAGAAAGCACCTTTAGCCGGTAATAGTGATAGCGATTGTGGCAACCATGAACTTACTCGGTTTTCAGTCGTTGGTACTCTTGAAACTCCTTTGGCTTACCATCACGGCGACCTAAGACGACCGTGGTTTAGTGGCAGTGCAATGGCCATGCAAACCGAGAGCACGGGTTCGAAACCACTTACCAGTACCAATGTATCTTTGATGTACTTTGGTCGTCCTGTTTCTATGATACAAGCACTTTGGTAGCTTAATAAATAAATAAATAAATTATCAATTAAGTCGAGTCATAATAAAAAAACATATCATCATCATCGAATTGTCACGCCTTTATCCTACAGGGATAGGTAGAGACAATGGAGAGCCACATGCCACGATCTTGACACAACTCCCTCGCATCCTTCGAATCCAAAATTCTCTTCATACAAGCTCTATATGGTTATGGGAACTAAGTAACCCAGCTTTCTTGAGGATGTCTTCGATATACCTTACACTATACCTATATTAGCACCCTTATTTATTAAAATAACTCTAAAACCATAAATAATATAACAATTATAAATATCTATTCATGTGCTATCAAACGTACAGACACGCAATGCAATAATTTGAAATTTATTACGCGGCCATCTTGGAAATCCAGTTTAGATGTGTGCAAAAAAACATTCCTTTTATATTCAACGATTAGTTATAAGGATTCCTTAAAAGGGTAGGCAGGTAAGCCCTTTGAAATTAAGTAGAATCAAAATGAATAAACCATAGAGCTTGTTTGAAGAGAATTGTAAGTGTGAAGGAAGCGAGGGAGTTGTGTCAGGATCGTTGCAAGTTTGTTTTTAATTTTGATTAGTATAATTTATAGCTAAAGAGTTGTGTCAGGATCGTGGATAGTGACTTTCCGTTTTGGCTGTCTATCCTTTTGAAAAATAACGCCTGACAATTTAATTGTAAATAAGAATACAATTACTACTTTTGTATTGACATCGTCAGTTAGAGTTTGTTCCACGAGCCGTTGGGTCTAGAAAGTTCTCGAATGAAGACCACGGGGAAACGCAGCATTGGACGTAGAACAGGTGGCCTACTAAAGGTAATATGAACACTGTGGAAATCGCTAGAGGAGGCCTAGGACCAGTAGTAAGCCAGCATAGTGACGATGACTTAAGCAAACGTGACCTGACTCGGATTTTTTAGTCGTCGGCACCCTCCATCATGCTTACCATCAGGCAGGTCAAGGTCAGATTTCGAGTCACAATAAAAAGAACTAGATTAACTTCATAGTATTTCTTAGATTTTGCGCGAAAATTGATTAATGAATTAAACAAATTTTAACAACAGACAAAATTTAAAAACATTCCCTCCGTGACCACGATGGCTGCAAAGCTTTCGAAACGTCGGAATAATAAAAAAATGTAACATCAAAATCAAAATAAACGCGATAGTAAGTCGCATAAAATTTGTTTAATTCATTAGATTAACTTCGATCACAATTTTCAATACCGCTATTTCTTGACACAGTTTCTTAGAACTCCCCATTTATAACAATAAATAACTAACATCTAAAACGACGTATCGGAAATCAAACTGGCGAAGCAATTAAAGACTTTATAATTACTCTTATACTCTAAATGAAACTAGATACCATTTAACTGTTTTCCTTCGTCCTAACTGGACAGTGCATAGTGTCGCAATAACATCTAAATGCAACAATATCAAGTCGCACTTTGAGGTTATCGCTTCACTAACGAAATCTGTTAACAAGTGAATGTTTTTCAATAGTAAAGTATTGTTAGGTTTATTTAAAAAAAAATTCTATGGCCGCATACTGACAGCGAACGTTTTTCAATAGTAAGGTATTGTTTTAAAAATAAATTTCTTTGGCCGCATAGTGACAGCGACTTGGGCAACCCTGAAAGACTCAACCGTAAAGACGCCGATGACTGTAAAAGTTAGACCTCCTCTTGCTTACTATCGGGCGGGTTGAGGTCAAATGTCGTGTCACAATAAAATATGCTGCACGTAAAATGTGCTTTTCACGGTTTACTTAAAGGCTCTAAGGTTTGATGCAACTATTATGCAAAATTTATCACAATAGACCATATTATTATTGTATAAATTAGTAATGAAAGTTTGATAGATGTCGTGATCGCGCGTCTTAAATTACGAGTATATCCGTTTGTGTAGATATTTGGATAAAGCATCTACGAGGCGTCACACTCTCTGTCGCAAATGTCGCAATGCAACGCGCTGCGATGCCCAGCTAAGGCAAGTGTTTAGTTATTCCTGAATGACCATATAAAGCGTGATACCGGATTACAACCATGCAACCTGAATATTTTGCTCACTATACCGTTCCAATGTTTAATTATCAATTCAATAGTTGTATGTAAGTGTAAAAAAAGTGTGTAAAAGTAGTTATACTTTTATTTATTATTTAACAAATCTATTATTGAAACTTTAATAAACGCCTTTATGCATTAAATTATTTTTTTATGAAAAGATCAGATTAATAGTACTACTGGATAAGTTTTAAAAGATTTATATTGTTTAAGATAAGATATAAACTTTTTAAAATTTGAATTTTTTCCCATAATGAAATCCAATATGCATTAGTAATTTATAGTAACGTGCTTAATTTAATTAAATTTGTTATACGGTCATGATTAAATATTCATGTAATATGCAAGAATTTCCATCGATTATTTTTTTTATAATATATAAATTTTACTATGAGTAATGAATTGCTATAATTGCCAAAAAATGCATTAATTAACATATTTATAATAGGTAGTAAAAGTATTAAATTTCAAGTTTATTTTTATTTTTTTAAATTAATATGCAACATGTTTTAACAAAAAAGTTATTAAACTAATATTATTGCAATATAACATAGTATTTACAAGTTGTATACAAAAATATAAGCCGTCATCACGTAATTTCCTTATCTGAAATCTCTTATCACACCATCGGACACTATTGAAAATAAGGCGCCAAAACAAAACATCGGTTGAGAATTAAAAAAACTTGTAACATCTTTCGACCGTTCCGCTTGATAATGTAAATATCACCCTCTCTCTCATACATATAGAGCTTTAATGAGAGTAAAAGGAAAGGTATAGTGGCAAATGTCACACGGGCCCCTATCGCAGGTAAGTTCATTTTCGAATTATTCGAGTGCCGGGTCTGCGCGGGAACGCACGCGTTGTTCAATTTTCGCTACGAAGTTTCGTGTGCCGACTTTATGGACGTGTAGTGTTGTGCTTTCTGAACTTATAAAAGGATTTTAAAGTTGATGTGATGGAACTGTGTGCAATAATAAGGAATTACATATGCATTTTATAGGACTTTTTATAGGTTTGTATTTATTTCATAAAAAAAAATATATTTATTTATAATAATAATAAAATATTATTTCTATTTTTTTTACAAATTCCTGAAAAATATTCAACAGAATTCAATGTATAAATTGTTACAAAAAGAAAAAAGTCAAAATTACACATGGTTGTATCAAGAAAGGATGTTAAGTCTATCTCTTTCATGCAACTTAAAGCTCTTGCCATGTGCTTTTTATGCCTTCTCACAAATATAAAAAATACACTATATGTTTTCATCATAAATAAAAAATATTATATTATTTATTTATATCTATGGTTTTCATAGTCACTTTTATTTTTCATTATTATCTGCGGATGTTTTCATTCTATAACAATATGGCTTTAACAGAAATATATTTCAAAATATCTTTACTTAAGCTTACATTTTGCTTTTAACAAATATTTAAAAAAACATGCTTTTAAGTTTAATTCTAGTCTTACAAAGTAAATCTACGTTAAAATGCGAAACCTCTATTAAGTATTAATCTCGCTCGCCTCTTTACCGCGAAGATAGGCAGTTCGTCGTAAGTTGCACTACGTGTTCCCTTACAAACAGTTATGTACTTTATTATTATTTATTAAGCAGTTCTAAAACTTCTGTCCGTCCCTAACTATTAATAAGCATGAACATAAAATAATTAATCGGTCATTCTCGTTGACTTTCTAATACTATGGTTTTGTAAAACATCCCCTTTTATGAATATCTTAAATAACCCTTCAATATATTATAGATTAAAATATACAGTTCGTTTTTATTATACTATATCGAACGTTCATAGCTTTGCGAGCTCTACTATCATAAGCATGACTTTTAAGTTTTAGCTTTACTTTACAATTTTATAAATATTTTATCTCTACGCTGGTCCAATCCACTCATGCTGCTAGTATATTTAACTCGCAGTCGCGTCCATTCATGGACAGCCCTTCAGCTTAACATCAGACAGGGTGCTGATGTCGGACTCCAATAAATATTTTAAAAGCCTCCCTCGATCGGCAAACTGGGCACCACTGCCTACCACTTTTTAAAAACTCTCGTTACTGTTTTCCGTAAAGTAACGCTCCATCATCTCTTTCTACCCCTGTGGGAATTAAGGCGTTATTTTATTGTCTATTTAATAGATTTATAACATTTTTGTCAGACGACTACAAGTTGCAATAGTTCATAAGAGATTGACTGAGTCATTAGTAAGTTTAAGAATGGTAGGCAGACAGTCGATGGTCAATCTAAGGCAACCGTGGTGTAGTGCAATTGTTACGCAAACCGAGAGCACGGGTTAAAAACGGCGCCAATATATCTTTGATATTATGTTTTTTTTAGTTGTTCTGTTTCTATGATACAAGAACTTTAGTACTATAGAAATGTAAATAAAAAGAATAGCCTAGTCTGTCGATTTGGGGTAATACCACTACTTATAAAGGCACAGACCGTAAAGTGACTCACCACACCACAGTAACGTTTTTATATTAGCTTAAATTTACAAGTATACAGAGTACAGACCGTGAAGTGATTTGGTCACGTTTCGGGATCAGCTTGTAAGTTGCCGGTTCCATCTAGGCCGACATAGTGGATGTGATTGCTACTCACAGTTATTGAATTGTATTAGCAGTGACATTCATTCATGGACCACACTTCGGCTTAACATCAAGCGGGGTGCTGTCATATGACGAGTCACAATAAACAATAAAAAAAACCTAATAATGTTAATTTTACTTAAATATAATTTACTCTAAAGTAGATTTTTGTAGTGAATAAATACACACACGTGTACCTAAAGGACAAGATAGAAGTTACCCCTCGTGGTCACAAAAGGGTCCAACGGTCCTCTCCTTTTACACTAACGGAAATAAATATATGATTTGTATCTATTTTAGAACATTATTTATGTGCTTATCTGTACAAAATAACAATAACTTTATTAATGTAAAAGAAGCGAGAGATGTGTCAGGATCGTGGAAAGTGGCGCTCTGTTGTCTCTGTCTATCCCTGTCGAAAGTGAGGCGTGACATGTGATAATTATATTTAAAACTATTATATTTACGATTAAAAGTACCGATCTAATGATTAAAAAAAAATCTAATGATTATGAAAAGGATTTATAAATCTGATGTGGATGGATGCGTTAATCGAGGCAGGCCCAGGAGGGTGTTTCCCGACCAAATCAGAGACATCCCCATAAAAGGTGGGTGTCTAGTGCCCATAACCGTAGAACTTGTATAAAGAGAATTGTAAATGTAAGGGAAAGCAAGGAAATTGAGTCAGGATCGCGGAAAGTGACGCTCCATTGTCTCTGCCTATACCTGTGGGAAGTGAGGCGTGACATGTTGTAATGATATTTAAAACTAATATATTAAAAACGCTTAATTTATATTTGTTTTTGTTAAGTCAAATTAGTTTTAAACATAAAACCAATACCCGCAAATAAAACTTACCTCTATAACACAGATTAGTTTGCACAAGTCGTACAAGTTTTTTATCTATCTAATTGTACCCAGTCTGCCGATCCAGGTTTTTAAATTAAAAATGTATTTTAGCTACTTGCAGTTATTTAACTGTAGTAGTTTTATTTCATGTGTTTGGTTAAAGAATAAATTAGGAATATATGTTTTTATTTGTTTCTATCAAATAACGTATTTCAAGAAATACTTTTTCCCAATATTTCGCACCCCAATCAATAAAGCTATTTGACAACGAATTTGTGTGACTTAGCCGGGTTCTAAGTAAATATTTGATAAGGTTTCCGTTCAAATATTTTCAAAGGATTCCTAATTTATAGGAATATTAGGTAAAACGTATTGCTATAAAATCCATGTAGAAGTGTTATTAATAATGATTGATTGAGACTGGCCAATAGGTATCTGGCCGGCATAGTGAAGGCGACTAAGGCAACCGTAATGTAATTATTCTTTTAGGTGTCACGTCGCATCTCTTTCGCTCCCTGTTGTATACCTTTAGGCTAGTTGATTGACAAGTCGGTCAGAAATTAGTAGATACGATAGTCTTATTAATAAACACTTATTGAAAACTTGCTGAACCTATGTAAAAAGTCCAAGTCCAATTAGAAACTTTCAAGGTGATCGAAAAAAAACGACTTTTACGGACTTTTTAATCCGAACTGTTTTTACGCTTGAAAGTGGTAGAAAAGTCTGTAAAAATGAATAATATGTTTATGCAATAATCCTTACAAAGATCGGCAAAAACAATAGAGAGCCAGCCACTTTTTTATTCCACAATTTTTTTTACTATTTCTACAATTAGCTTTATACTAGAATGTCCACGATTTTATCCGGATATAATTAATCGTCCCTTATCGTAAAATAACTCTTAATTAATTACAACTTAAACAATAAAGTATAATATATTACTTGACATTAAAACAGTACTTAAAACCTCTTTAAAAATGCGAAATGATCCCATCTGACTTTATAAAACAATACAAAGTGCTTCTTCTCACGTACTTCAAATATCAAGTCAACCTAGGTTCAGTTACGCCCTTTAATTAATATTAAAAAGAGACAAATATATCATTTACACGTGTGTTGAAAAGAGAGGGTTAAAGCCGGGGCAGTCAGACGCACCCTTTGCGCGGGCGCAGCGAACCGTGCAGTGATTTTTTGCGCATTTTTCATAAAGCGCATAAAAGGCTTTGGTAGTGTGTGAACTTGAGTGCTTTCACACTCTGCTGAATCCAATTTTAATTCTGTTATAGATCCTTTTTTTCTGCAAGTAAACCATTTGTTTGAATTTTTTGTTTTACTTCACTTAACGGTCGTTGCTGAAAAATGTATTAAACTTCATTTTGAAACTCTATCGAGGGCATAAAGCTTAAAAAAAATATAAAATATTTTTTTTTGGCTTAACATATTACAGCGCCTGATGTTAAGCTGGAGTGACCATTAATGGGGGTGACTGCAAACATAGTTTTTTTTTTGGATTTTGCGCGGACATTGATTATTGGTTTAATGGGTCTCTCCTTGACCACGATGGCTGCAAATAAAAAAGTCGGAATAATAAAAAAAGTAAAATAATAAAAACAAAATAAACGCTGTAGTAAGCCGCATAAAAATTGTTTAATTCAAAGCGACCGTGGTGTAGTGGCAGTGCACCGTAAGTTCGAAACCACTCACCGGTACCAATGTATCTTTGATAAATGTACTTTGGTTGTCCTGTTTCTATGATACAAGCACATTAGTAGCTTAGTATAGAAATGTATAATAAAAAATAAGACAAAAAAAGTTAAATAACGCATTGAATAGAAATAGTGAAAATTGTCACTGTTTTGGCCGGCATAGACGTAGCGACTGAGGCAACCTTTAACTGAAACATTTTTTTCAACTGTCGGCACACGAAGAAATCGCGTTTAGAATGTCGAACTAGATAGTTAGAAGAAATAGATTTCAAACAAACATATTTTTTTTTTATTATCAACAATTTTCTTCCTCATACCAGATGTCAATTTTAACCCTTTAAATGACATCGTGACCCTTTTTTATTACAAAAACAAATCATAAGACAGACAGATACACAAAACAAAGGAACGCTTAACCCTTACAGACTTATTTCTTCAAAACGTTTATAATTTCACAGAAATTTCTAAGCTAAATTGAACGCTATCTCGTCTACGATAAGGTTTAAAATTCTGTATTGTAACTTTGAACGGTAACAACTGATCATGTGGTTTTTATTAATGACAGTTAACCAAGTAATAAAAGGTTATTGTAATTTAAATTCATTTGTTTTGCAAATACGGAACGTGTATTTAATTTTAGGCATCTTAAGGGTTAAGTTTTTTGCCCGCACATGTATTGTTCCTTTGTCTGTTCCTTTGTGTTGTAGATTATAATGTTCATATCCTGATCAAAATTAATTTAATAAATGTATACCCGGCTTTGCCAATTTAAAGGCGACCGTGGTGTAGTGGCAGTGCAATAGTTACGTAAACCGCGAGTACGAGTTTAAAACCACTTGTCCGGTACCAAGGTATCTTTGATATATGTACTTTGGTTGTCATGTTTCTATGATACGAGCACTTTAGTAGCTCAGTATAGAAATGTAAAAAATAAATATAATATTTATGTTTTAGGCTTAATTTTTTCGCCACATTTCTGACGGGGATAGGCTTTGACATTCCACTTTTAACAGTCCTGATATAGGTAACTCTCTAGCTTCCTTTAAATCTACAAGCTCTATGGTTATAGCTTTTAGGGCCTAGGGCTTCTGCTTTTAAAATAAGGTTTCTATTTGTACGAGAAACAACAGCCTTTAGGTTTAGATCAGGAGAAACTTTCATTATTTTGCAATTGCAGTTACCAAGATGCTAGATAAAGCCTATTTTAACTTTTAAGTTTAAGCAATATTAAAAAAAATGTGAGCTATCGATATTTGGTGATCACGTTGCTTAGCAATGTCCATTTTATCAATCAATCATTGATAAAACAAACAAATCAAACCAAATTGTCGCGCCTTTTTTCTGAAGGGATAGGCAGATACAATGGAGCGCCACTTACAACGATCTTGACATAAATCCCTCGCTTCCATCGCATACACAATTCTATTAATACAAGCTCTACGGTTAGGGCACTAAACAACTCCGCTTTCTTAAGGATGTCTCCGAGTTGGTCAGAAAACATCCTCCTGGGTCTGGCTCGTTTAACGCATTAACGTATAGGCTGTATAGGCGACTGTGGTGTAGTGGTAGTGACCCACCGGTAACAATGTATCTTTGATATTAGTATAGAAATGTAAATTTAAAAATTCCACATCAGATTTATAAATCATAATAAAAACAAATTAAACAAATACTTTATTAGGAAAATATATTTAAAAAACGAATTATATTTTTTTATCTACAATTATAAGAAGCATTACTTACTAAAAACTTTTTTCATAAGAAATATATACTATATTTCTTTCTCTTGAGGGGTAAAAAAAAGTTGGGCATATTTTTTTTTGGGAATGTTCTCACGGATCGCAATTGCACCCGGGGGACCCACGCCCAACAAGTGAACGATAAAAAATATACAATAAATAAATTGTATCAAATCAACCCTTAGGTAGGGGTTGATAACGGAAGGCATGTCATGATTTAATTTTATGTCATAATTATTGATCTCTTTTTTAAGTAGTATTTTTTTATTGTGACTCGACATAATACAGCACCCCGCCTGATGTTAAGCTGAAGTGCGGTCCATAAATGGAGGTGACTGCTACTACAGGGTAATAACTGAAGCACAACATAACGCACAAGGTCCTGGGTTCGAATCCTGGTCGGTGCAAATATTTGTTAATAAAAAAATAGGCGTATATTTGCTCTGGGAATGGGTTATTAAAGTAAAGTGGTCTGCCTACCACTTTTTAATAACCAGACCCTTTCTGCCACTAACAAGTATACAGACCGTGAAGTGATATAATCGCGTTTCAGGTTCAGCTTGTAAGTTTCCGGTTGTGTTTTTATTAATAAGAAACATTCGTAATAATGAAATAGTACTGAGAATCAAACCCAGGACTTAGCGTAACAAATACGCCAAAGAATATTAAACCTCTAAAAACAAAATATGATAATAAATGAATTTAATTGAAAAAGCTAAAGAAGGCCTTACAATTTAAAGAAACCTTTACAAATTACGTCGTACCTACCCTGGGAATGTCCAAGAGCCCTTAATCCATGCGGACGTGGGTCAGGAGGTCAATCAGGGTGGTTAACTTACACCTGGGTTTTAAGCAGGTTACAAAATACTTGTTAGGAATAAATGTTATAAAATTAAATAAATATATATATGTACTCGTAAGTAGTATAGCGATGTGTATTTTAAATTAGGGTAAAATTGTTGAACTTACTAAAATGTCGTTATTCAGTAATAGGCAGACATTATCTAACACCTGGGACCCCACAATACACAAACTCAAGTCCCAAGTCCAGCAAACTGCCAAACCAGATGACACAGTTATTCTTGCAAAAATTTGAAATAAACCGGGAACAGAAAAATCAAAATATCAAACGGGGTAGTTTTGGAAACAATAACAGCATCAACCAATAGGACGACCAACACCTCAGTCTCTCCGTGACCACGATGGCTGCAAAGCTCTCGAAACGTCGGAATAATAAAATTTAAAAAAATTTAAATCTAAACCAAAATAAACTCGATAGTAAGCTGCATAAAAATTTGTTTAATTCATTAATTAATGTTCGCGTAAAATCTAAGAAAATACTAGATAGGTAGACAGTTGCATTCGGCATTCTGTTCACCTAATTGGTAGTCGAATTAAAGGTTCTGTGCGCGTTTCTTTGTAGAACAATCGACAAGTAGAATGCTTTACCAGCTATGTGTTCTCTCCATCATATTATCTAATGCAGAAGATTATAGGATGGGATGCGTGAAGAAGCACCTTTGGCCAGCATAGTGACTGCTTAGATTTTTCTTTGCGTACCATCAGGCAAGTCGATGTTAGATGTCAAGGCGATAGTGGTGTAGTGGCAGTGCAATGGTTACACAAACCGGAGAGCACGAGTTCGAAACCACCGGTATCAATGTATCTTTGGTATATGTTCTTTGGTTGTCCTGTTTCTATGATACAAGCACTTTAGTAGCTTAGTTTTAAAATGTAAAAAACTTGCAGTTGCTACAGTCGCCGTCGCTATACTGGCCGAAATTATAAATAAATATTGCATCGAAAACATTTCTAAGAAAGTCATCCCTTTACAATTCATTGGTTTCAATTTACGAGAGAACCGTTTTAGGTACAACAATAGTTTGTGAAAGAAATATGCCGTTTTTTCTAATCAAATTTTATTCGCGACTCTAGTTCGATATTTTGAACAATAGGTTATTGAACGACTTGAGGGGGCTCGTGCGAATGAGGCGTGGTCTAGAAATCATACATTTTTTATACAAATGTCTTGTTAGAGGGCGACTTTGTTGTCGAAGAAGTTATAAAAATTTAACGGCTCTATTATTAATTATGTATTGAGTGCAGTGAGGGTATATGAAATTCTATTGAACTTCAATCAATGAAAGGTCTGAATAATCAATCAATCAATTTCTCGAACCTTAATTCTTTTAGGGATATGTACTTTTTTCCTATGGCTCCCATTACATCTACAATTCTCTTTACTGCTTTGGGCATTATGGGTCTATGCTCTTTTTAAGAATGCTCTATTTAATCAAGAAAAAATCTTATAGGTCGCCCTAGTTTTATTCTTTTTTATTGGCCACAAAGCCTTAAAAGGTTTAAAAGGTTAAACAATTAAAAGGTTCGTGAAAAGTGTTTATTTTTCTGTACTTATCACCTTGGAATATTTTAGCTAGAACTTGAATCAAATTTACAAAATCTATTCGTTATTGATACTAAACTATTTAGGACCAATTGCAATGAGCTCGTTGGCGCCGTAAGGCTTTTAAATGGAGACCACGTAGGACATACTACAGTAAAGCCTGCCGTAGGACCTCCACCAGAAAATGGCTCAGCGTCGTCTGATGACTTGCTAAATAAAGGTGACAAAAAAGCGCTAAATAAAATTATTTTGCTTTCTTTAATAAAAAAAAATACATTTAAAAAAATGTTACGAATTAAAAACTAGTGCCTAAGAATATAATGCAATCCAAGATGGTTTCTAAACGCATTAAATTAAAACCAACATAACCTAAAAGAAATAACACCACGAGGCTCATCCCCTCGAATTACGTCATAAATTTCCCACAACTCGATTCTCGAACCAAAAAAAATTGGTTTAAAAATTGACCTTTGTACCCCGAGCATTGTTAACTCAAAAATTCGCACACTTCCTTGATCTAAATTTGACAATGGTGTCTACAATACATTTTAGATAGTATTGTTTGCATCTGTATGGACCAGATTAAATAATATGAAATTCTTACTCCAATATTGTAAGGTATACCTTGAAGGGATGGAACACAATGAACTTAGAAGGAAGGGTCGTACATCTGCCTTCCTTGCCGACCTTTAAAGGGTATTTTAATATATATATATATTTATTAAATCTATATAAGATATATATCTTTTCATTTCCTTTACTCTAGATTTGACAATGTCTTAAACAATGTTCTAATTCTCCATTATCCTGAATTAAATTGTCTTGGGATGGTGGCAATAGTTCGTCCATGAAAATATTTAAGTACGCGATCCACATAAACTAATTTACTAATAAAATACCTTATTTTTTGGTAATTAAAATTTTATTTTCTTATTTTGACATTAATCTTTATAGTTTATAAAAAGTATCCAATTAATTATTTTAATTGGATACTGTCACAAGTTATAATTATGTAATTACTTTCCTTTTTTTTTTAACTTCATAAATTACACGCACTGCTTATCCTAAATTAACTCGAATACATGCATAAAGACACTATCCATTGAATGTATTGTGTTAAGAATAAACGGTGGCTTCATAGAAAAACATCAATGTATGTGTTTTAATAAAGCAATTCAGTCTAATTAGTGGTAGCATATGGTAAGTAAGATTTAAGTTAGCGATAAGATTTTGTTTTGAAAATACGTTATTAAAGAAATAACTTATGGAGTTCACTGACTTTGTACTATATATATATATTTCGAATTAAAACATATTATTATTACCTATAGGATTATCTATTATTATTTTTTGTGATTGCGTCCTCTATCGCATATACCACGGGGAATGTTTCGAGGAGCTCTTAAACCTTGTTCCTACCTCGTCTTTTCACTCCCGTAATACCCGCACAGGTCGGGGAAAGCATACGCATTCTATGGACCGAATCGGCAGTCGAACTAAAAAGTTCGGTGCGTCTTTTCTTTGTAGAACAATCGACAAGTTGTTTTCTCCATCCCATGCCTATGTGACCTTGGATCCTTCAAGCGATGCGTGAAGAAGCACATTTGGCCGGCATAGTGACGGCGACTGAGGCAGCTGTGAATAAGTTCGGTTCTCTCAGTCATCATTACTCTCAGACCTCCTCTTGTTTATCATCAGGCGGGTCGAAGTCAGGTGTCGTGTCACAATAAAAATAAATTTAGATATAGCGTCGTCAGTGCAACTCGATTTAGCAACCGGGTTAGCGTGTCATCACTAAGATATACTCCTACAACGTAGTGGGATCTATCGTGGTGGAAAATAGCAGTGTCGTGAGTCGTAAGACATGAAAATAAAAGGGAGTCCTTTCCCTGGAAATGGGACAATTATGTGGGATTAATTATGTACTATTATTATTTATTATCAATTCAATTATAATATTACATGGATGATGATAGACCTTATGGATACAAGAGGATATAAGAGTTCCAAAATAGTGCTGGTAATAAAATTGTTTCTTACTATGAGCCTTCAGCTGGGTTGTTATCAAATTAAAGAACTGGCGTACCTGATGATAGAGCAAGGATGCAAGGGATCATGTCGCGTATTCACGTTAGAAAAACAGTTTTTAATTTTTTAAAAACTTTTAAAAAGCACTATAAATGACAATAAATCGATTTTAACACTAATAAATTGTCTGTCATAGACATAACTGAAAAATAAAACTGGCCAAACTAAGCGATACAAACATTAAATGATAAAAAAATACTATCGACATTTAGGTGAGATATTTCTTTACTGTGTTGATTTACAATATTTACTGTTACAGACTTTACCTTTATTAAACAATAAATAACAAGTAGAATAGGTACTTAAGTTTTATGTTTTTTTTTTACATGAAACATTCAGGAATAAAATTTCAAAACATTTTTTTATATTTCTCTGTTAAACGTAAAATGCAAACTGTGGCACTAAACGACATCAAAGATACATTGAATCAATATAATTGTAATCAATTATTGATTTCATTGAACAAATTATACGAAGAGTAAAATAAGCTGTCAAAGCTGTAAATAACACTACAATTAAATACTTGTTGACCTTCAGCCTAGCGCCTGGCCAAGGAGTTGTCCAAGCGGCTGACGGAGAAATGTGGAGACAGGAAGGCTGGCAATTATTTCTGGGATTTTTTATGAATTATGATTTTTTTATAGTTTGATTATAGTTAATATACTTTAAAATAATAATATACGAAGTTAAAGTACAATTAAATAACTGTAATTTTCGATTTTAACTCCAATAATAGATACTGTTTCAATGTTTCAAATTGTTACTACTTACTTGACATGCTATCATGCAGCTGTGAGTTGACATTACACGCAAAAATGTACTATATTTTAATGTGAATACAGTTGAAAATGTTCAATAAATATTTAAGTAAGCACCCTTATTGTTTTACCCTTTAGTATTTAATTAATACAAGCGCTTTTTGCTTAATATAGCCGCTTTGTTAATATTATTAATAAGACTAATTTCACTAATTATAAATAAATTGAGTGAAAATAGATTGACGAAAGGAATTTATAAATCTTATGTGGATAAATGCGTTAAACGAGGCAGATCCAGGAGGATTTTCAGACCAAATCGGAGACATCCTCAAGAAATAAATTCTCTTTTAAGGCGACCGTGGTGTAGTAGCAGTCTAACGGTCACACAAACCGAGAGCAGTCTTCAAAACCACTTGCCGGTACCAATGTATCTTTGATTTGGGTGTATAATGTACCTTGGGTGTTTCTGTTTCTATGATACAATCACTTTTGTAGTTTAATATAGAGATGTAAATAAATAAAAATTCAAATGCATATGTTTTGAGCGCTTCATCGCTATAAGATCAAAGGCTGTTTACGCAGGAGTTGCGTTAATTGACCCATATTATACTGTTAAATCTATTATGTTACACCTTTGTTCGTGCATTCAATGTTTTATTTGACTTATTGAACAAACAGAATTATACTCGAATTTTGATGCACGAAAAATGTTCCGAAGAGCTCTTAAACCTTGTTCCTACCTCGTCTTATCACACCCGCACAGCGGGGTTAGGTTGGGAAAGTTAAAACGATTATCGTCCCTCGTCGACGATTGGCAAAATAATAAAAGCTAGGCTAAATCCACCTAAATAAGACTATTGATGATAATGATAAATCGTGTCGTCGCACAGACCATATTCGTCACAACGATTAATAGTCTCGTTTTATTGGATTTAGCATAGATTTTATTATTTTGACAATCGCTTACGAGAGACGATGTTCGTTTTAACTCGTTGGTTAAAACGAACGACCCCGTTTTAACCCCGCTGGTCGGGAAAAGCATCCGCATGCTGTCGAACTAAAAGGTTCAATGCGTCGTTTGTTTGTAAAACGATCGACAAGTGGAAAGCTTTCTCCAGTCCATGTGTTCTTTCCATTTTAGGATCCTTCAAGTGATGCGTGAAGAAGCATCTTTGGTCGGCATAGTGACGGCGACTGGGGCAGCGGCGTACTGACTCGGTTTTTACAGTCGTCCGCACTCTTGGACCTCCTCTTTGGATCCAGGTCAACACCAAGTAAAGCTTAATATAAATAATAATATCCATCTGTTAGAGCACCCAAAGAAATAAATTAACAAATAAAAGAATAATAAAAAATGAGTGTAAATTATTAGCCTTTTTCGAATGTTTTACAATTCAAAGAAACTCGACATCGTTGTCTGCCTGTTCTGTTAGTGATGCACAGTAAAAAAAATTTACAGTAAAAAAAATATGTCTTTTTAAAGTATTTTTTATATAAGTAATAAATTAAACGGAATTTATGTTCTGCCACTGACCGTGAAGTGCCTTAGTCGCATTTAGAGATCAGCTTGTAAGTTGCCGGTTCCGACTAGACCGGCATAGTGGATGAGACTACTACATGCAGTTATTTAACTGTACTTGCAGTTGCATCTATTCATGGACCACACATTAACTTAACATCAGGCGGGTTTCTGTCATAATGTCGAGCCACAATAGACAAAAAGGAAGATTCAAACATATTATTTTGGGGACAAGTGTTAATTACAATTAATTATAAACCGAAATACCTTTTAAACAAATAAAATGCATAAATACGAAGATAATTTAAAATATCAACTATAGTAATTACCTACATCAGCTGTGTGGTTTTGGCACGTGCTGAACTTGTTATTATAAACAGGTGATCCTTTATTATAATGATCCAATATCACCAACAGGATATTGGACCAATTTCATTATAATAAAGGATCAATAATGATACATTTGTAGTTAGCTTTGTTTATCGCATCTGTGTATGACAAGTAGAGATGTATTTATTTATTTATTAAAAGGTACACTTACAGCATTACATATACATCAATGGTAACTTAATATTAGTATCATTTAAAATGGGTACATATGTCTGCCAATTACAAGTATACACAACATTGGTATGAAAATTGTGATCAAGAAAACAAAAAACAAAACGAAAACTAAACATGAATCCTTTAAACATGATTAACGAAAAATACTAATGAGACTATTATAAAAGTAATAAACTTGAAGTAGAAAAATAAAAAGACAATAGACGTCAAATTAAATTAAATTGTCACGCCTATTATTCATAGGGATAGGCAGAGACAAAGGAGCGCCACTTAACACGATACTGACACAACTCACTCGCTTCCTTCACATTCACAGTTCTCTTCATACAAGCAACCTCTTTGGTTATGGGCACTAGGCAACCCAGCTATCATAAGGTTGTCCCGATTTGGTCGGCAAACACCCTCCTGGGCCTGCCATGCTTAACGCATTCATCCACATAAGATTTATACATTTCTTTCTTTCTTACTCGTTCCATGTGCCCCAATCTTCAGAGCATTCCCTTGTCAATCCTTCTTATATTATAATTCTTGGGCATATTGTGCATAATATCGTTAGTAATGGAATGCTTTACCAGGCTATGTGTTCTCCATTGGTTCCTACAAATCGTTAAAAGGCAACTTTGGCCGGCATAGTGACGGCGACTGAGGCAACCGTAATATGAAATGGTTTTTTAGTCGTCTGCGCTCTTAGACCTCCCCGTGTTTCCTTAACTTGAGATGTACATCTCAATCATAAAAAATATGCGCAAATCATATGGATAAAAGTGAAAAAATTCAAAGAAATTTCAATAAAAAAATAACACATCAAATAAAAAATGTTACGCCTTAATTCTCACATGGATAGGCAGAGACAGTATTTTCCACCTTTTAGACTCTATTTTATAAAAAAAATAGATTTTACTTCCTCGACATTTAAACGATTGAATTTTGAATGAAACAAACGAACATGCGCACCGGGCTCCGAAAAACTTTAAAATGAATAATTCATAAAATTACGCCTCTACTACGCCACCTGCCGTTCGTATGGTGAACAACATTTGGTGCATAATTACTGACAAATTGTTAGATTTTAGTATTCGAAGAAAATATTCTGTATATTAGTCGATTGAATTCCATCAACCAGAGAGCCTACCACCAACTTTAAAAAAAGCATGTTTCAAGACTACTAAACAAAACAATAACTCAATTTCGTCACCATATCACATTTGCAATTTTGATTCATTCCTTTAAATTCGCATAGATTTCACGTTCAGAAACTGCAGTATTGCTGCTGCATTTGAATAATAAAACCTAATGTTATCTTTTGTAATTACCGCGGTGGTAATTACAAAAGGAATGAATATTGATGTGACGTCACAAAACTGCCAATAGTAATTTTATTCAAATAAGCATATATGACGCACGAATTAACATTTGACAATGGAAATATTATATTAAAATACATCCTTAAATGCAATGTATCGTCACGATGGACCAAAGAGTTTGTAAAATAAGTTCAGCGTCTTGCTTAATAATTTTTTTTTTTATGTTGAGACAAAAGATAGTATAAATAAGACATAATATGTCCCGCGAGGTAGCCGTAAACCGTTTCTTTCAATCATCGGCACTCTTGGACCTCCATTATGCTTACCATTAGGCAGGACGAGGTCAGATGTCTAATGACAATAAAAAAACTATTACATTTTCCCTCATTTCATGGCTGCCTTAGTCGCCGTCACTACGCCGGCCAAAGATGCAATGTGGAAAGTTGCACCCCGTTGTCTCTACCTATCCCTTTGGGAATTAATAGATAATAAGGTTGAGAAGGCAATCAATCAATTTGATAGATTGATTGATTATTAAATTCAATGTATACACTGGGTGATCTATGTCGTGTTATCAAAATTTGGGCGTACTTTTCAAAAGTAACCTAGTTTAATAGAGGGTCATCGAATCTCGAATACGAGTAATTCTATAATTCTTTATGCCTTTCATTTCACAGTTTGAACAACCGTCAACATTTTTTTTATTTCAACACAAAAATAAAATGCTTAACTGTACTTTTATCTTTTATAAAGAGTTAATATAAAACAGATTGCAATCTTTGAATGGATCCGCAGTCTCCGCAAAATGCAGATTCAATATAAACTCGTTTCTATTCCTTGTAGGTAGACGTTGACGTGTTTTTTTAGGTTATTTGTGAACGCACCCCAAAAGTTGTGTGTATTTCATATTAAAAAATTGTTCATAAGATTTCTTATATTCAAAAGTAATTTAGTGTTATAGAATAGAGTTAGGGTGATGAAGAAAGGCTGCGGCCCCTGTTTTGTGGTATTGAATTAGTTCGCGAATTCGCCAGGGTCGGAGATTTGTGTAGCAACACTGGTTCCTATCGCAGCATGCGTCTGGCAATACATAATAGGTTCAACCGAGTCTCTAATTACACACTCAATTTGACTCGAGAAATAAAGACGAAACCATAGTGAAATCAACCGTTTTCTTTCGTAAAATTATTTCATAATAATATTTAAATATGCTAATAACTCCTTTTATTTATGAAACATCTAATTTAACCCATATTAGCTAAATTTAATTCGGGTTTGTTATTCAAATTAATTTATAATAATATATGTAAATTTAATTGCTGGGATTGTTTGTTCCCTTAACTCGATTTGTATTGTGATTTTAAAGATTTTATTTTACTTTTACAATTTACATTTCTATACAGGCTCTGTGGTTATAGGCAAGTGTCTATAGGCAACCTGGCTTTCTTATTTTCTGTATGAAGAGAATTGTGGATGTGAAGGAAGCAAGGGTGTTGTGTAAGGAACGTGGCAAGTGGCGCTCCATTATCTCTGCCTATCCCTGTGGAAAAAAGGCGTGACAATTTGATGATGATTGATGAATTCTGCACTAAGCTACTAAAGTGCTTGCATCACAGAAACAAGACGTCAGATATACGAGTACCTACATTGGTACCAGCAAGTGGTTTTGGTTTTGGTTTGCGTGTCCATTTCACTACCACTACACCACGGTAACATACAAGAACCCTGCATAGGACTGACCTTGCTTAAAGTAGCAGGCCACTGTCTACACAAGATGTCTAGACATGATGAATACATATTTAACATTATTGTCTAAAATCAATACAGCCTTAACATACAGCATAGATCAGGTCAGATAAAAATCACTGTTTTCACTCTATAAACTTATCAATAAACTATCAATCAATCAAATTGTCACGCTTGAATACCCACAAGGTTTGGCAGAAACAACGGAGACAACTCTCTAGCTTTCTTCATATCCTAAATTCTCTTCATACTGGTTCTATTTGGCCTTTATTTATTTATTTATTTAATTCGGTATATACGACAAGTCGCAAACTAAACATCCCAAACAATGAACATTCCAAGATTAATGCTGGTTTGCGACCCAAGAATGTATACGCACAAAAAAAAAACATTAAAAATTTAACAATACACAATAGAAATAATACACAAAAAATTATAATATATAAAAAAGTAATAAATTAAAATAAAAATTTAAAACTAAGACTACAATACTACCTAAATTAAGGTCTATTTATGTCCATACTTGACATTGGCAGAATAGTATTGTTGTATTGACGGCAGGCATGGCGCGTAGCACACTAGTCAATTACGCGGAAAGTCCCGGGTTCTATTCCCGGTCAGAGCGAATATTTGTTTCATAGCTTTCATTTGTAACATTTAATTAATAAATTAAATTACAAAAAGCATATATTTGCTCTGGGCCTGGTTGTTAAAGAGTGGTAGGCAGTGGTGCCCAGTCTGCCTATCCGAGGTAGTTCCACCACTTTCAAGTATACAGAGTGTGAAGTGACTTAGTTGCGTTTCGGGATGAACTTGAAAGTTGCCTGTTCCAACTGGGATGCAACTTCTAACTGTAGTAGCAGTCGCGTTCATTTATAGACCGCACTCCAGTTAAAGGCTGTCATTTGTCGAGCTACAATAAGGCGACCGTGGTGTAGTGGCAGTGCAATGGTTGCACAAACCGGAAACCACGAGTTCGATACCACCGTTACCAATGTATCTTTGATTTATGTACTTTGGTTGTCTTGTTTCTATGATACAAGAACATTAGTAGCTTAGTATATAAATGTAAATAAAATAATAAAAAAATAATTTACCGTTGCCACACGAAAATATGAATATTTTAGAGATCGCATTGCAATCGATTTTAAAAATGACCATTAACCTTAAAACCCGGTTTTAAACAGTAGTCCAAGTAACACTTTAATCTGCTAACGGAATAATAACACGCGTGTGATGAGAAACCGATTATCCATATCATGGTGGCAATTGTTGGGCCGTTATTTAAAGATATGAGCTGTAGTGTGGCAACAATTTAATATGGGAATTTCAGGACTACAAATTCTCAGTTACTAATAATTAAATTATTCGAGTGCCCATAACCGTAGAGCTTGTATGAAGAGAATTGTGATTGTGAAACCGAGGGAGTTGTGTCAGGATCGTGGCAAGTGGCGCTCCATTGTCTCTGCATATCCCTGTGGTTGATTGATTAAAATTAAAGTTTTCTTTAGAGCTTTGTGCAGTTAAAAGATTGCGTTTCACAAGGCCTAGAATTAGTCAAATAGTCTTGCATGACGAGAGACCCGAATTAAAAAAATACGGGTACCATGTATTTTTAATATACAATTCGTTTATAATTTAGTCATGAATGGAGATGACTGCTACTACAACTAAATAAGTTGCAAGTAGCAGTCACATCCACTATGCCAGCCTTGTTGGCATAGTGGATTCTAAATAACATAATAATGAAGTATGCTATGATATTCCACTAATGCGAGAACAGGTTTTTTTATTTATTGTGACACGACATCTGACCTTGACCCATCCGCCTGATGATAAGCAAGAGAAGGTCCAAAAGTGACGACGACTGAAAAAAATGTTTACGGCTGCCTCTGTCGCCGTCACTATGCCGGCCAAATAGGTGAACAAAGATCACTTATTAAGCAGAAATATATATACTTTTATTGTGGCTCTTCGTATTCTAACAGCATCCTTCTTAGTATTAAACTGGAGTGTGGTTTGTAATTGGAGATGACAGCTACTATAGGTAAATAACTGCATGTAGCAGTTGCATCCAATGTGCCAGCCCAGTTGAAACTAGCAAATTTCAAGCTGATTTCACGGTCTGTACAAAATCAAATCATTTATTTCGGTGAAGCCTTCCGGACTCTACCATGATTTTGGAAAGGAAGGTGAGAATTAATCACAAAAAAAACTAGTACATTTGAAAGTGTACTCCCTACATTGGCATACTGTTTGCCTGCTACTCTTTTTCATATATTATATATCCTTTAGTAGTTATTTCCTTAAAACATTTTTTTTTTATTGTGACCCGACATCTGACCCCCGTGATGATAAGCAAGAGGAGGTCTAAGAGTAACGACGACTGAGAAAACCGAGTTTGTTCACGGCTGCCTCAACCGCCGTCACTATGCCGGCCAAAGGTGCTTCTTCACGCATTGCTTGAAGGAT
The DNA here is from genome assembly GCA_905220615.1 of Tinea trinotella. Lineage (NCBI taxonomy): Eukaryota > Metazoa > Arthropoda > Insecta > Lepidoptera > Tineidae > Tinea > Tinea trinotella. The sequence goes on from HG992312.1 coordinate 13,482,620, forward strand.
CCAAGGTCATAGGATGGAGAGAACACATGGGCAGGCAAAGCATTCCACTTGTCGATCGATCTACAAGGAAAAGACGCACCGAACTTTTTTGTTCGACTGCCGATTCGGTTTATTATTTACGAGTATGTTTTCAATATTCAGTGATGATCCCAAATATTTCGAATTTATGGACTTAGTACTTGCATACTGTCTTATTGTTTGTATAGCATCTATGTACTTGTAATACATGCAAATCAAGTTCGTAACATCCATTCATGTTTTTGCTAACGGTATTTTCGTATGACGAAATAATGTATTGCTTTTTTATTGTACTGCAATACCAGTTCCTTTTGACTTCCAGGTTTTATGTCCAAATACTATTACAATTGGCATTTCTTTTATTCCTCGATATATGACGGCATCATATCTGATATTAAACTGGAGTGCGGTTCATGAATGGAGTCGACTGCTACTACAGTTAAATGAATGTAGTGTAGTCGCATCTACTATGCCTGCCTAGTTGGAACCGGCAACTTACAAGCTGACCCAGAAACGCGACTAAGTCACTTCCCGGTCTATATACTTGTAAGTGGATTACTCGAACTGGCAGATTAGTATTTCCGAAATGGTATATGGGTTGAATACAGCCCGGAAGGTGACTTAGTCGCGTTTCTGGTTCAGCTTGTAAGTTGCCGGTTCGAACTATATGGACTATATATAAATTTATTCTTTTTTTGTGAAAAAAATAGAAATAAAATGGATTTAAAGCCTTTTCCCGCAAGTGAACCTTTTTGAATTGTGCAGAAAGAATTGGGTTTACTTTTCACTCAAATGTTGTTATTATTATGTACATTGCACAATAAAACTAATAAATAAAAATAGATTTATTAGGTTATTATTATATTGTAACCATTTTGTATATTTGTTTGTCAGTCACCGGCGCTCTTTGATATAAGAGAATGCTGCTATTAAACAAGTAGAGGCTAAACTGTACTGAACAAAAAATAAAAATGAAATAAATCGCAATTTAATTACATAGAAATTAGTTTAAAAAGAAACCCACCATAATCTTTAATGAACCTGTGCGGTATACAGTGGACTGTAATTAGCTGGTTGATTTAGACGATATTTCAATTAATTACACATAGGCAAAATGCATTTGTCGATGGGAGAAAATGGAAAAGGTACTCACTGTTTTGCGGTGCAAGAACGTCTCTTCGACATCTTGGATTTGACATCTGCGGTACAACAGGCGCCATCTAGTGGCGCTCGCGGGATTCACTTATAAATTAATACTTTGCGGATTTAAAAGGATAAAAAGGATATCGATAAATGCGTATTTACTTAAATCAAAACATAAATGAATTCAGGCGCGAACAGAACCTACTCGAATTATGGTTTCTCTATTTATATTAGGAAATAAAGCAAAGCAATATATTAATAATTATACATTTGTTGTTACAGTTTCAAAATGCTGAAGTGGGCTGTATACGGTAAAAAGACACAAGATGTCAAAATATCTAAAGACATCGAGACAGCAGATAGGCAGCCGTACACAAATGGTCCTTACGCCACTCGACAAATACGAAGATCATTAGACACAAATACAGTTAAAAAGTCCAAAAAACCTACTCGATATCAAAGAAGATCCTTAGGATCAGCCGCTAGAAAAAACTTAAAAACAATAGACAAAGAAAATGTTAATTACATTGGCAATACACCAAATTATTACAAAGAAGGATTTGTTAAAAAATCAGAAAATGGTTTTGCTCTAAAAGATGTAAGTAATATAACGCCGAATAGTACGCCAGTAAAATCAAATTTGGAGAAGCCAAGGTATTATTTAGGTGGTTCTAAGGAAGCAATTCCACCAAATTTACCTCCTACGCCTCCTTCGTATAGTAGAAAAATAAGAGAAGCCAAAAAACGTAAATTAGAAATGGCAACAAATAAGTCTCAAGACAGTTTTATTCGGGACACAGTTGTAACTAAATCAGAACGAAGGGTTAATTTTCATATAGATGATAGTGCGAAAAATGTAACTCCATTAAGCCACAGTAAGTCTGAGACTTCGTTAAACGAATTATCAGATCAGTTGGAAGCCAGCAAATGTAGTTATCGTAATGCATTGATGTTATCAAAGCAAACTAAACAGAATTTAGCAATTAGTACAACTAAAACTTTGACACAGGGTCTAGTGGAAATAGAATACGATCACGATTTAGTTATTAACTGCGTTGAACAACCAATTGAACAACCAGCAAAACTAAAAAAATCTAAGCCCGCAAAACCTAGTACTATTCCTATATTTGGACATCATATATTTATGGAAAATCCTTTATATTTCGATAAATATGATTTAGAAACTAGTCAAACGAGACCTATTAAAAGAATAAGAAGAAAATCTACTGAACTTGAGAGCTCTTTCAAATCTCCTACGGTTGATAGACACGATATTCATGCATTAGTACGAGATGGATGTTCACCTGCCTCTGTCACACCTTTAACTTTAAAATTATCGGCTCTGAGGTTTAGTACGATGAGTACACATACAAAATCACAAAGGATAACAGAACCAGCGGATATTACTGATTGCTTTTCTAAGACAGACTTACTACAAACAGATATACCATTAAGTATAGCTCTAAAAGACGAGGAAGTTTCAACGGAAATGGAGAATAAATTTATATTTTGTAAAGATTCCATAACGAATATTACTGAGTCTACCGTATCAACAACTGCTATGGGAGACGTAACACTAGAAAGAATGATCGAAGATATTATTAAAAGTACCAAAAAAGTAAAGACGAAAAGAAGAATAATCCCACAACCTATTCAGAAAGATTATCAAGAAGAGGCGCCAAAAGATATATTTGTTAATTCACAAGCCGAAAATAAAGTAAACCTTATTCGCGAAGCAAAGTATATAACGCTGTCGAGAGAAAATTCTATTTCACCAAAAAGTTCACCAAACAAGAAAAATATTAGCAATCGTAGAAATAATAAAATGTACAAATCTCTGTCTAATTTGCCGATTGGTACTGTTATTTTTGATGATGATTATGAATATAACGAGAGGGAAGTAAGAACACCTGATAACATAATTAGGAATGAACCTAAAAAGGTAAATCTAGAACGTTCGCAATCTATGCACTATTCTACACAAACCGCGAAACCAAACTTGGACTGTGTATCCTCTGAATCTACACCAGATTTATTTTCATCATTTAATAGAAATTCAAATATATTACGAAGACAGAAATGTATTAGAAGAAAAAAGTCAACAGTCAGCAATGAGAGCTCGTGGAGAAAACAGCAATCGGAGCGTCAATCTATTTTGACACTAGAAAATTGCATACCTAGTCCTTGTACAGTTGAATTAAATATGTCAATCTGTGATCCCAGGAGTGCTTCGTTAAATTGTATCCCCGGGTCACCATGTGATCAAATGTACAGCCCAAACCTAAACAGTAGTTTAATTTATGATGAACCATACCCAGAAAGAAATAAACGTTCTAGAGAACTTTTTGGACTAACATTAGAGAATGGGATACCAAGTCCTATAACACCTGTAACTAATTTAAAAAGACCTAGTTGTAATCTTAGCGAAGAGAGAGCTCATAAAACTAGTAAATTAGATGAAGATATTATTAAAAATACACCAATTTTAGAACATAAGCCTTCTAGAAGATGTTTAACATTTTCCCCGGAGGAAGGCAGCATAAATAGTAACCGACTTGAAAGAAGTTGCGAAAGATATCAATTAAAAGGAACGATAGACTTGGAAGTTTTTACAAGAAATAAAATGGTCGATGTTCACGGTGAGTAATGTACCGATCGTGCCATTTTCTTAATTAAAGTATTCTATTAATAAACCTTATTTATTTGAATTTATTTTCCTTTCAGTCATAAGATGTCGTGACCTACAGAGATTATGTGGAAGAACCGATGATATAAACGCTTATGCTAAGGTAAAATATAATCAATTTCAATGAACGCAAATAATGAAGTATGTGTGTACAAAACTTTATTCCAATTTCAGGTAGTCATAAGTGGAGTAAATGAAAATCAATCGCTTGCCTCACAGCGATCTATTTTCCAAAGAACATCTGTATTATATGGCAAGAGAGAGCCTGAATTCCAGAGGCATTTAAGGCTACCCTTGCCAAACATAATTTACGACCAACAAATGCTGCACATCTCCGTTTGGCATCGGGACAAAATTTATCGGTAAGTAAATGTAAACATTGAGAAGGTGTAAGCCAATAATCTTGAAGATATTTATTATCAATAGAAAACACGATTACCGACGGTTAATGGGCTATAAGTCCTCACGCAACCCTCGGCCTCGGGAGCTTGAGCAAAGAAGGGAACGGTCGTTTTATAGGAAGGGTAAACAGAGGTCCGTGACGAGCGTGCACGGGGTGGGCCAGTGCACATTCTTAAGTCATTCTTCTGGCATATTTCACTTTCATACATAAGATATAAGGGTGGAAATGTAGCGGGGAGCCACAGAACCTGCGCGAAACGATCGATAGGGTAGCGCGGCGGCGCGTGGTAGCCTCGGCCGGGCCACTGCTGACTTCGCCGCGAGACGTATCGCATTCCGTTCGCTTCGGGCACACAAATTACGCATTATCTAGTAAAGTTACCTCATTATAGTAACGCCCACGAGTGACCTGCTGTTGTCAGTGTTGTGTTCTCAAATCAAAGTGCTGTGTTAAAATTATATTAAAAGAGTTTTGAGGGGGAAACAATTAACTAACTGTAATTTAGGAGCGTCCGAAACTCGGTAAGGTTCCCGTTTGTGGGGATGGTGTATTCCTTTGTGTCATGTCATATTTGGAAAAATAATATACATACCAATTATTTTTTTATCTGTTGCGTAAATATACATATAGCTACTTAGGATGGTTTAGTAGGTTCAGTAGATAGCTATACATTAATTGTAGATAGATCTGTAATATTTAAATATAACCCATTATTGAATAATCAGTTAATTCGTTTTTTCGTATCATGCTATTAGAAACTTTGACCTTTTGATTTTGTTACCTAATTTAGGTTTAAATAGTGCTTTAAAGTTTCTAACGGCCATTTTCAAGGTCTAAGGAAAGTTACACCCTCTTGTGATAGTTATTTAATTAAAATAAAATACGTAAACCCTGTTACACGTATAATAAACATCTTAAACTATATTTTAGGAATTGTGGATGTGAATTGTGAGTGGCGATCCAATGTCTCTGCTTATCCACAAGGATAAGCAGGAAGCGTGGATAAGCGCGTGACAATTTGATTGATTGATTATGGTTGCTTTCCTAATCATATTCTTTCCAATTATTTTTTTATTATAGTGACATGATACCTTGACTTGCTTGATGGTAAGTATACGAGGCCCAAGAGTGCCGACTGGCTTTACGATTGCCTCAGTTGCCCTCACTATGCCGACCAGCGGTGTATTTTTTCGCCGATTCATAGATCCAAGGATGGAAGAACACATGGGCTGGTAAGGTATTCTACTTGTCGATTGTTCTACAAAGAAACGATGCGCCTAACCGTTCTGCCAAACATTACTTCCTTTCCATTTTCTTTATTGGTGCTTTGGTGGCTACTTTTTTTGTTGTCTTCTGTATGTATTCTGCATTGTGCAAAATAAGTTTTTTATGTCTATCTCTACTAAAAATCATCTTCTTTTTCGTACAGATTTGTACAGAGGATATAGGTTGCGCGGAGGATATACTGTTCACATCTCTTGGACGGCTCTGCTAATCTTCTTGATGCCTTAGATTCATTGAAGCGCCGAACTAGATGCAGGGAGATGCCCCTGCAACTCCGCAGAGTTGCTTTATGCGTCCTCTATCGCCTATACCACAGAGAATGTTCCGAGGAGCTCTTTAACCTTGTTCCTACCTCGTCTTTTTACACCCGTAATTCCCGCACAGGTCGGGGGAAGCATTTACATTCTGTTAACAGAATCGGAAGTCAAACTAAAAGGTTCGGTGCGTCGTTTCTTTGTAGAACAATCGACCAGTGGAATGCTTTGGCAGCCCACGTGTTCCCCCATCCTATAACCTTCAAGCGATGCGTGAAGCACATTTGGCTGACAAAGTGACGGTGACTGTAGCAACCGTGAGCTGACTTGGTTTTTTCAGTCGTCGGCCATCCATCATGCTAACTACCTCGTTCTATATTTTTAAAAAAAGTATATTAATATAAAATTTATGATCATGACAAGTGGATAGTTATTAAGTAAGGCAAAGTTCTTGGCACTGTTCCAAGTGTTAGGGAATTGGGTTGTTGGGGCAAATCCCACTTTGTTCCCCTCGAAGATTGATTGCGTTGTGGCAAGGATTTTTGTATAATTCTACTTGTTATCTAGTTTTTTTTAAAGTTTTTATATCTATCACGCCTTTTTATTATTATTCTTCTTATTTTTATACTTTTATATACTAAGCTACTAAATGTGTTTATGTATCATAGAAACAAGACGACAAACAGACCTAACTTATAAAAAGGATAAGCAGAGACAAAGGAGCGCCACTTGCCACGATCATGTCACAACTCCCTCGCTCCCTCACATGCACAATTCTCTTCATACAAGCTTTCCTGTTTTGCTCCTTTAAATATGATACTTATAATATTTGCTTACAAAAATAGCCTGACAGGTCGTAAGCTATTAATTTCTACTAAATTATTGGGTAACCTAATTCTCTATGTATCTGTAGCCATCATTTACGTGTTTGTTCTAAAAATACTAGTTTTTTAGAAGAACAAGGCTTTCATATTTATGACTAGAATAGATACAGGATGGGGGAAGGATTCTACTAAATGGACAACTGTCTAACGAGCCAATGTGTTCTCCCCATTTCCTTTAATCTTAAAGAATCCTTCAATATCCTTTAGGAATAAAGTATCCTGGAGGAACCTATGGCTTAAAGCATTCTCCAGGATCCTTTAAGCCATAGGTTCTAAACCTTCTTGCCCACTGCACATTTTGAGATTTTTTTCTAGAGCCCTAAATTTTTATACCTTTTTATACTATATTTTTTTTATACTATATTTCTGGGTCTTCTATTGCTTCTCTGAAAGCCTCAAACACCCACAACGTTGGTTGGTATTTATGCTTTCTCAAAGCCAGAAAAAGCACCTTTGGCCAGTGACGGCGTTTAAGGCAAACGTTAACTACATCGGTTTCAATAATATTAATAAAACAATAGTTATGAGTATATGGTAATAGCTTAAATCGGTTATTTATGTTTCAAGGTCATTGGTCATGCGCACGGGAATTACATATATATAATCTGACCTCGACCTGCCTGATCAAGGTCCAAGAGCGCCGACGACTAAAAAGTTCGACTGAGTTCACGGCTGCCTCAGTCGTCGGCACTATGCCGGCCAAAGTAATATATTGTTGTGGTTTTTGTCTTGTGGAAATTCACCAATCACTACTTATGTTAGGTATTATAATTTAGAATAACTTGTATCGTAGAGTTTATTAAAAGAACAAAAATGAAAAAAAAAATGACGACATAAAATTACATTTTTATCCCTAAGAGGGTAGTAAAACAATGGGGTTGATATCTGTCTCAGCAAAAGTTCACAAAGTTTCTCCAAGTCGTAACCAAAATTTGAGGAAAGTCACTTTTATGTCCGCAATGTTTTCTTATGAAAATACAACTCCTATTTTCTTTCTGTATTAAGGACGTTTATTATGCCGACAAGATTACTGTTGTTTTTTGTTATCATGCGACTGCTACTACATTAAGAGAAGGTTAACTAGCAACTTTTAAGCTGATCCCGCAACGCGACTAAGTTGATATTTCTAAGTTTTTGTTCTGGTTTGGGTGTTTAAGACAGCCGTAAAACAGGACAACCAAAGTACATTTATCAAAGAAACATTAGTACCGGTTTTGAACCCGTGCTCTCAGTTTGCATAACCATTGCACTGCCACTAAACCACAGTTGCCTTATTTCTTTTATTGAGCCATTACATTTTATTACTGCGAATAATAAGTTTTTTATTATTTCATAAATAGTGCAATTACTTGTTACCACTTGTTGCCGACCTTAAGCAATTTGTTTTACAATATCATTTTACTGTTAAAGTTGTTACAAAGCATGCAAACTTTAATTACTTACTTTGGCGTGTGTTGCATTTTACAATAATTCCTTAAAGACTTTTTTTTTATTGTGACTCGACATATGACAGCACCACGCTTGATGTTAAGTCAAAGTGTGGTCAATAACTGTGAGTAGCAATCACATCCACTATGCCGGCCTAGATGGAACCGGCAACTTACAAGCTGATCCCGAAACGTGACCAAATCACTTCACGGTCTGTATACTTGTAAGTGGTGGTACCACTGCCTACCACTCTTTGATAACCAGACCATATAAACTATTGTAAAAGTTCCTTAAAGACCACCTCTATTTATGATAAATAGTTTTTTCTATATATCAAATGTTATTAGTTATAAATTAGTAAAAATAAATAGGAGGTATCTCAAAAAGGTCATTATATAACCTAAACATATTATGTAACAAATTCCCCCCACCGCGTTTGTCTGTTTGTTCGCGATGAACTCAAACACTACTGAACGGATTTTATTGCAGTTTTTACTAATAGACAGACTGATCCACAAGGAATGATTATGTGTTGAGTTTTTGTGTAAATTGATTGAAATAGAACAATGATTGTTGAAAATGTCGGATAAAAACAAGCTGGAAAAAAGAGAGCTTTCATTGAAGACGCTGTCTCATCCCTTTGAGGTATAAATTCAAATTCAAATTTATTTATTAATCAAGTAGGCTGCATTGCAGCACGTCGTTGCGTGCACGTCAAACATTATTAATTTACATTAAAAAAAAAGTATTATAATTACATAAAAATAATTAAAGGGAATGTCAAAACAGAGGAGATGTTAATAGCTGCAGGCATTGTCAACTTATATAATATACAAATAATACTAACAATGTACATATTAGTAGCTGCTGTAAAGAGGCATTGTCAACTAATATAATATAAACAAAGGAAAAAAACTATATAACATAATTAGTAGCTGCATTGTCAAACTTATACTAGGTGACAGCTATATCCAGGGTCTTTTCTCATCAATATATTCATCAGGGCCGTCTTAAGCATATTCAGCGCCGGGGTGCGAAAGTCAAGGCTCCGCTCGCGTGGTCTCAGTGTAGTAGGTACCTATCGAAATTTATGGCGATCGGCATGCGCCCCCTAGGACTCTGCGCCCGGGTGCACCGCACCCCTTGAACCCCCTGGTAAAGACGGCCCTGATATTCATTAACAGTGTAGTACACTTTTTGACATAATTTCTTTTTTATGAAAGTTTTAAATTTATTATCCGAATAATTTAAAATGTCATCCGGGATTTTATTATAAAATTCAACACAAGACCCCATAAAAGTTTTTTTTACTTTGGTTAATCTAAATCGAGGCATCAATAAACCACTCCTGTGACGTAGGTTTGATGGACAACTAACAAAACAATGCATGGTGGGAACGACTTTTCCAGGCAGAACGACATCTATCGGGTCTGCTAGTAATTAAACAAATAAAACGGGGTTAAAGTACGCGCAAAAGAGTCGCGAAAATTTTAAGTGCGGGTTAAATGACTTTAATGATGATGATATAAGCTAACAAAACATCAAGATCCATGTTTTTTTTTATTGTGACACGACATCTGACCTTTGATTTGCAGTGATTTGATTGCACCAAATTTATTGCTGTAATTAAGCCAGGCCAGCATGGATGCGACCTCTAGTTTGAAAGTGGAACTCACTTACTTCAGCTTAACATTGGGTTTGCAGCCATATTATGTCGTGCTACAATAAAAAAAAATCAATAAAATTCCCAAAGAACTACGTAAAATAAATCTGAAAGTATACATTACATTTTCGTGTTTAATATGAATCGATACTGAAAGATTCTAACGTAATTACTAATTTACGTTAGAAGTAGCTGAAACCAATCAATATTTTAGTGGGCGGCCTACTAAAGGAAAAGTTTATTTGAATTTGTTATTGGCATAGTCTACACACAACTAGACTTCGCAATTGAATGCTTTTGAAGTACACGATAGAGGCGGTAAATTCTATCGGGAATAAGTTTGCTTTTGGAATTCACTCCTGATATTTATTATTATAATAATGACTAAATAAACGGTTAGGGATCCAAGGTTATAAGACGAGAACAAATCAATCAATCAATCAAATTGTCACGACTTTTCCTGCATCTATAGGCAGAAATAATAGAGCGCCACTTGCCACAACTCCTTCGCTTTCCTCACATCCACAATTCTCTTCATACAAGCTCTACGGTTATGGGCACAAGGCAACCTAGCTTTCTTGAGGAGGTCCCCGATTTGGCCGGATAACACCGTCCAGAGTCTGCCTCGTTTAACGCATCCACATCAGATTTATTTATAAATTTCTTTTGTTAATCTACTTTTACTTATCCTTTTCCTTGTCAAAATGATTTTATTTATTTGTTCATCGACTATCGAAGCATTCCTTTGTGAATACTTGTCAAACCACTACATCTTATTTTAAACCACATCTATCACGCACTGTGCTATTCCCCATTCTATTACGTCACTCCAGATACACTCCTTAATGCTCACTTGTGATTGTGGAATCCCTCGTATACCGTAAACTTTGATTGTCGATTACATACAATTAAAAAAAAAACAGATATTCTATGATATACACTGTTCGTAGTAGTTTATTTATCACGACATTTTCTTTTAAAGCGGCGTCTATTTTTATTTGTTCTGTGCTTTTAATTCTCTTTTTATTAGCTACCTTTTGTCTCAACAAAGCTAGTATAAAAGTAACAAAGCTTTTCTGATAGCTTCGAACTGTTTTGCTATTTACGTGTTAATAAGTTGTATTATTAATTCAATAAAAGGTAAATAAATATATTTTTTTAATACTACATATTCATCAATCAAATTGTCACGCCTTTTTCTCACAGGAATAGGCAGAGACAATGGAGCGCCACTTGCCACGAACCACGAACACAACTCCTTCGCTTCCCTTACATCCACGTATCTTTTCATACAAGCTCTACGGTTATGGGCACTAGGCAGCCCACCTTTCTTGAGGATGTCTCCGATTTGGCAAAAATACCCTCATCAATTTATTTATTAAATATTACAAATAAATGCTATGAAACATATATTTGCTTCAAACATGGAATCAAACAAGGGACTTGAAACGTACCAATGCGCCACGCTTATCGTCATAAATTGCTTGCATTAGGACCATAAGCGATACTTATAACCAAAGATATTTTAAGAAAAAACAACCGTGGTGTAGTGACAATTCAATGGTTACGCAAACCGATTGCACGAGTTCGAAACCACCCACTGGTACCAATGTATCTTTTATATATGTACTTTGGTTGTCCTGTTTTTATGATTAAAGCACTTTAGTAGCTTAGAATAAAATTGTAAAAATTAAATTTAAAAATTTTCTTATAACAATTTCTTTGATTTATTGTAAAGAGTTGATAGTAAATTTTCACGTACTTTCGGTTAGTTGGCACGTTGCCCAGAGGCTTTATTTAATTCTCCTATAAAACGTTACGCGTGTTATATTTTGTAAAATAGCATTTTATTTCACAAAAGTTTCCCTCTCAGTGGAATATTTTGTGAGCACGTGACCTTGTTCACCTTCTTTCTATTTTTGGCGATACAAAATAAATTGAACGGTATGTCATTTGGAAAATTACAAGTAGGTAAAGCGTACTGGCTTCTATGAAGTGGCTTATTATTATTCTTTGTTTATCTGTCTCCAAAAGACCAGCATGCTGGATGACAGGCGTGGACAAACGGTCAGCGATTGGTTTGTTGCGCGTCCGATTCCCGGGTTCGATATTTGTTTCATAGCTTTTATTTGTAATATTTAATAATTATATTAAATATTGCAAATATTTTTTAATAAAAAAAAAGAGATAGATATTTGCTTTGGGTCTGGTTATCAAAGAGTACCAGGCAGTGGTACCCAGTCTGCCGATCCGGGGTAGTACCACCACTTACAAGTATACAGACCGTGAAGTGATTTGGTCACGTTTCGGGATCAGCTTGTAAGTTGCCGGTTCCAACCAGGCCGGCATTGTGGATGTGACTGCTACTCACAGTTATTGAATTGTAGTAGCAGTGACATCCATTCATGGACCACACTCCAGCTTAACATCAAGCGGGGTACTGACAAAAATGCGACTGCTACTAGCAGTTATTTAACTGTAGTAGTAGTCACCTTCATCAATGGACCACACTCCAGCTTAACATCAGTTAGGAGGAAGCATTCTGTCGACCTACTAATCGATGAGTGGAATGCTTTACCCATCCACTTACATCCTTTAAGCGAACTGTAAAAAAGCACCTCCGGCCGGCATAGTGACGGCGACTGAGACAACCGTAAATTGAGTCTGTTTTTAGTCGACAGCGCTCTTAAAACTTCCCTTGCTTTCCATCAGGCAAGTCGACATCAGTTGTCGCGTCACATTTTTTAATGTTCATAAATCAATCAATCAATCGAATTGTCACGCCTCTCTCCCACGGGGATAGGCAGAGACAAAGGAGCGCCACTTCCCACGCTCGCTTCCTAAAAAAAAGATTTAAAAAAAGCTGGGTTGCCTTGTGCCCATAACTGTAGGGCTTGTATGAGGAGAATTGTGTATGTTCATAAACTTAATTAAAAACATTTCTAACAACAAAATATTAAATTTGATTATTAAACATTTTTCTTATATAAATATCTAATAAATCTTGTAGAAGCAATATCGTCGTAAATCCACAAAAATAGCATGAAGCATAGTAGACCGTTTATAGATTTCGCTTAGATAGATAAAGTACATCTTTTCAGCTTTTTATAGCCCCAGGGAAATACCCAGACGGCCTTCCATTACCCTAACAATGCCTGAAACCCTTAACACCCGGGTTTTTATACGTTCCCATACAACTTGCAAAATTGACACTGAAGAAAATGTTCAGGATTTTTATTCATGTAAGCTGTTTCTTTTTTGTAGAAATCTCTATTACTTATGCAATTTTTACGATAGTTTGCAATTAACTATAGTTTCAGTTATTTGGATTTTTTTATATATTTATTTTTATTTCCGTATGTCATTTTCATATGGGTTATCGAGTTATAAATACATCAAAGGGATATACAGTCGAATTGCGAACCTCCTCCTTTTGTATAAACCGCGGACACAGCTTGTTTTATTATACTTTTGTGACAAAATAATTTCAATGTTTCGTGGCAAAATTTTCCATGGCGAATATAGACTAACCCTAAGGCCGTAAGGGCTACAATGACACCCTTTAGGCGTCCGACATAAGTACACAAGTACCCTAGCTTTTTATTTCATGTCTGTGTTTGCCAGAAGCTGTGAGAGTAGGCTTTTACTGCAGAAATTTATGGATTCCTTTAGAATACATAAAACTTGTTATTTACTTCTACTAAATTTAAGTGTACTTATTATAAATGAATCTATGAATTTCTACAGTAAAAGCCTATTCTTACAAGTTCTGGTTACATACAGACATGAAATAAAACATATTGCAATATCGTCAATATTTCTCGTCAGTTAGGAGAAAAATTAAAATCATATTATTATTTATTTCACATAAGCCCTTCCTACTCTTGTGCATTATTGGATGACTTTGGATAGACGTATGTCGAGGAGAAATCACAAGAAACACGTCGACTTTATAGGGAAGACAAAAAACTATTTTTATTAAATAAATTAATAAAATCTTTTACGGCTTTTAAAAAAATATATATATGAAATTGTTTATTATGTTATATCATAAAATTAAAATAGTTCTATTAATATGAAAAAATAAGGCGACCGTTGTGTAGTGGTAATGCAATGGTTACACAAACCGAGAGCACGGCCTTAAAATAACTTCAATGTAGATAGTACGAGATAGTACTTAGGTTGTCCTGTTTCTATAATAAAGGTATTCTATTAGCTTAAAAAATCAAAGTGTAAAAAATATTCTAAAGCTACAAAAAAACGTATCAACTTAGTTATACCTATTACATATTTATGAATGCTGTCCATCATTCATCAATACTATAACATTTGTTCACAAATTAAAACATTAATTATTTCTATTACAATTGTCTTTTAATAACGTGAAACCTTCGTTGTTTGCGTGATATCGTACAATTTGTTCACTTATTCAGGGTTTTATGAATCTTACAATAACTCATAAGTTGAATTATAGTTTCTATGCTAGCTTTTATATAGTAGGTATAATAAATACTATAATATAATAATACTAATTTAAATGCAGTCCCAATTAATTCCAAAAGGTGTTGGGAGGATGGCATTCGTGTCTCAGACTGTGGCTGGTCTGAGCCAAGCGCGCCGCGACGACACTCCGCCGCGACAGCATTGTTCGCATCAGCACACCAATCGCCAATTCCAGCTCAGCCGCAAAAATAGCCTCCCCGAGTGGGATCCACCGGAGCCGCGGGCCCGCAAGAACAGCCTCCCGGCGGATATCCTCGACAGAGTGACGGGGCGGGAGTGCAGCCCGCCTATCCGGGAGAGTCCTCCTATTATCGAAGAGGAGTGACAACAATCTCCGTAAGTTGCAAGCTTGGTGTCGCTGTCCCAACCCCGTCACTCTGGGCTGTAGTGAGCATGGACGTGAGCACCTTTTGACCCGTGTAGAGAACATTTCCTTTTAGGAAATCTGCACGGACACTGCATACCCAGATTCGCTGTTGTCGAGGAGACCCTTATAGGAAGACGAATAAAGCCTTAATGAGCAGGCCCCTTGCATGTGTGTAGTATGCTTTAGTGATCCCAATAGATTTAATCGTGAATGTACATATTGATATATTGCACGTTAATAATGATGTTATTATAACTTTTATTGGTGTTGTTGATGGTGATAAAGCTGACGACAATCTTGTTATAAATGTAATTACAGTATACGCCGTCGTTGAACAGAAAATTAATTCCACAGTACAAGATAAGATCGCGTGAAATGCCGTGGGCATGCTAACTGGAGTAAGTGAACTTTAATGGATTAGGTGCAACGATACCGGGTACCTTAGAATCGCGTGCACTTCGTGATTGCGTTATTACTGTTCATTTTCTTGGTGTTTTGTTTTTCATGTTCATTACAACCTCTTGCACAAGTTCAATAACACTTTTGCTTTTAATATTTTCTTTAACAAATTTGAATGTAGTTTTAAATTTATTAAGGAAAATACTATTTTTTTACATTAAAAAGGAGGGTCTTTGAGAATGAAAACAATAACATTTGCATGAAATACAATGTTTAATATTACTGAAGACCCTTCTGTTTAAAATTCAAATCCCAAACATTCATTAGCGGCTGTAAAGCGTGTGTCTCTTTGGGCTTGGCCCGAGGTCGATTTAAGCATCGTCTAGCCCCATTTTCCCCATTATTAGGGCAAGGCTAGTGAAAGCTTAACTGGCTTTCCGTTTTCCCGCATTGTATGCCAAGTTTTCCTTTACACGCAACACTTTCGCTATGCTCCATTTTCGGCATTCACATAGAACTGTGGTATTTTTCGCCTGTACAAGAATTTTATGCTATTGTGTATGTTTTGTTTTTTATCCCATTTATTTTAGTTTTCCTTACATTATTCGGTTGTTATGACATTTTCAGCTTTTCTTTTTAATAAGGCCTTAATCTAGTCTTTGTTCGGATGTGTGTAGATTAACTGATGATCGACCGTACTGAATAATATTTTTAGCAATTTAATCAATATGTAGGGGATATTCTAATGAAGGATTAACTCTAAACGTTTAACGTTTTTATAACTTTTACTTTTATATACTACTCTCTATGTTTCATTTATTATAGATTTGAGGAAATGTGAATTATATTAAAGATTATCAAATTATTGCATTTCTCTATCGTTTAAATATACCTTTTTTTTTTTTTTTTTTTTTTTTTTTATTAACGTGGGAGGAAAGCTCTACCAGCCGAAGTGCCGGGCTCTCACCGGCTAAAACCTCCCACGCCGTTTCCACAAACCGTCATCGGCGGAGCACTGGTATCGCGTTAGCAAACCCGCGTAACTCCGCCGACGTTGGCCCTTTCGGGCCCCAACTAACAATGTGGCCCGCTCAATCGCGACATTACTGACTCGACGAGCGGGCCCCTCTTTCTGGGAGAGACGTGCGGAAACGGCTGCACGCCTCTCCCTTACTGCCACTGCCCGGCATGGGCAGCGGCATCCTCCATTCGCTCTACCCCGGGCTATGCTGAAAAGCACTGCCCGAGGGAGCACCTTGTTTTGGCGCTGCCGAGCAACCGCTCAAGGCAGCGCCACCTCTTAGTAGTGCGCCGCTCAGGCAATGTTCGGTCATTGCCCGGGCGACGCACTCGCTTCTCCGTCCCAGCCAGGCGCCAAGACACCCAGCTGGGACAATCCTCTCGTGTCCTCTTCCCGATGCGCCTCTGGTAGCCAGAGGCTAACAGGAAGAGGACGGGGTGAGGGCGGTGTCAAGTACACCGCCCTCGGGTTGCGCCACGCTGGCCGTTAGGCCGGGGCGCCCACACGCTGTTTTTGGAACCCGGGTGCACTACGCCCGGGTCCCGATACCGCGACGGAGTACACCGTCGCGGCTCCCTATCCGCCACCCGGGAACGCGCCCGATGGGAGAACAGCAAAACTCCAGCAATCACCTGCGCGTGATTGCTGTCGCCACAGACATAGTCTGTGACGACCACGGGATCGTTTAAATATACCTAACACAACATCACTAACCATACATTTATTTTAATGTTCTCGTCTTTATGGATGGTGTTATATCATAAGCCGGTAAATTTATATGTAGTTATTATAAATCTAAGGGATTATATCCTTTTCTTTCACAGGCGGAGCGAGTTTCTAGGATGTGTCTCGTTCCCAATAAAAGATGCAATTAAGAGCGACATTTCGGGTACATACTACCTCCAGTCACAAGTATCCGGTCGTACCCCGAGCACGCACGCGTCGACGACTGCCCCAGGAGACAAATGTCCGAAAGGAGTCAGTGACGAGGCGCGCGTGACTATCGACGGGGAAGGAAAACCCAAAATGGCTACTGATAATATTGATGCAAGCACTAATGAAGAATCCAATGATAACCATATTGAAAAAGGTAACACTTGATTGGATATGGATTTCATTTTGTTATATTTTATTATTGCCGCTTTTTAACAAACTAAATTTTAAGTCTCTTAGTTATACTAATTATTTAACAGTGCTTATTATTGTTTCATAAAATCTGAGTTCTTAAATTTTTTTAGATTACACATAAATAAATAATTTAATTATAGGATTGTCAAGCAATGGCCCAACGGCTTCAGTAGCTGGATCTTCTGCTCAGGCTGTCGCAGCTGCATTTCAGAAGGAAGCAGATGACCACCTGTTCTTACGTTATTTAGAGTTAGATCCTCCTGAAGACCCTGCAGCTCCTAAAAAATCACAACGTCATGGCAGAACACCATTCACCACAACAAGGAAGTAAGTTGAAATTGAATTTTGAATTAAAATATTAAACTAATATAAAATCTTTCGTCTTTTTAACAAAAGTTATTGTTAAAGGCGACTGTGATAATCGATAGCACTCAGTTCAAAACCAATTGCTGGTACCAATGTATCTTTTATGTATGTGTTTTAGTCGTCCAGTTTCTACAAGCACTTTTAGTATAGTATAGAAATGTTTAAAACTATTTATTGAGCTTCAAAAAATATATTCATCCAATTTTGGCAAATAAATAATTTTGTCCCTTGCAGATTATCCCGTGGAAGTAGCGGTGGGTTCGGCTTTACCCTAGTATGGACTAGACCACCTCGGGTGGAAAGAGTGGCTGCAGGTGGATCAGCAGAACGAGCTGGTCTCCGTGCTGGGGATTACATAGTCTTTGTTGGATCTAAGAATGTTGTTACTGCAAATGAAGAGGAAGTCAGAAATATTATCAAGTGAGTTATAACTATATTGTCGAGTTTCTAATTTAGTAAATGGATTGTAGATTGTAATTTATTTTGTTAGTTTGAGTATCGCTTGAGATTATTGTCCGATTCAACGACTAAATACGTTTTTAATCTAATCATAAAACGAAGATTTTAAACCACAACTCATATTTATTTGTGCACTTGATATTAAGCTTAAATATGATTCATGTAAGGAGGCGACTACTGCCATAGATAAGTCTGCAAACAGTAGTCAAATTCAAACTGACTTTCCAATGGAACTAAGTTTCTTCACAGTCATTATATAGATGCTCAAAGCTCAGACGCCATATATATTTATTGCCGAATTGATAATCACTTTAATTTTGTTAATTTTTCTGTTATTAATCTGTAAATCCAAACATTTACAGATCATCAGGCCAAGTATTGCAAATAGAGACCTTCCGCCGAATACCACAGAATGGTATCGGAGCTCGTCCGCGAGTGTCCCAAGTAGAATGGCAGATCCCATCTGAAACTGCTTCACCTCCCGCACATATATCTACACCTATACCAGCCCCAAGATCACCTAGAGCTGCTCCAGCTTCACCAGTTCCTGCAGCAAGACCACCGACAGCATGTTCTTCTACCAGCCAATCTTTGGATAGACGCAAATTGCATTTACCTCAAGTGACGTTCTCTAAAGAGGTTGGTAATGGTATCATAGTCTAGATGGATTACTTGCTTAGTTAGGACTGATTTCTTGTGGCGGTTTTATTTATCGATAAAAAAATACTATTAGGGTCTTACTTTAAATGTTTTTTTTATGATTTGTCATAGGAAATTAGCATTAACTATTCAGCAAGAATTATTAGAATTTTATTGACTAATTCGAAATAATATTTAGTAAAAGATTAGTTTGGAAAGATTTTAACAAAATTCGTGGCATACTAGTCATCTTATGAAATATTTTGTAAATAATAAGTTTTTTGATTAGTTTTTTGGAGAAATTTATTAATGGGATAGGTATGAAAGCTGGGTCGTTAGGTCTAAACTGAATAGTAATTTACGTCTAGGTTAGCAAAACTTTTAAATTGCAATGGCATACCAATTCACAGGTATTACATACATATAATGACTTTCGTGACTATTTTGGATATATAGTTACTTGGGCTAAACCAGTTACTTATTGACTAACATAATCATCTCATATATGTATGTTTTGATCTTCTGTTGGTCCCTAACTGGTCAAATGGAAGAAAATATCTAGCGGCAAGTTACGAAAATAAAAATAAACTCGCTACTAATCACATGTATGGTAAATATTTGATAAGTGGTAGTTCTTTGACCATAAGTTCAAGAAACCGCATTAGAACTCATTTAGGAAAAGACCTATAGACGTTATTTATTATTTATTAAAATTAGATATATCAATCCAGTCTGAATAGGGAAGTTGGTGCTAGGGAGGTCTAAATTTACGAATTTTGTCATAAAAATATTCTATATTTACTATAATAATTTCTTCATACATTCCATAGATTATAAAGTCCTAAGGAATAATGTAGGTTCTTTTCTGAGAAACAAAATTTAATTACACTTATTTAAAGGTTCTTTACTGATAAATTTATAGTTTGAATCAGCGACGATCTTTGATATGATGTACGACTTGTTTAGTAAGCAAGATTAAACTTTATCTTTCTTACCAGAAAAGTCGAAGTCAGATGTCTCATCACCAGAAAATAATTTAGCTACCTACTGCGAGTAGTCTACACGGTGGTTATGACTTATGACACGTAATATATACAATTATTTTATTGAATTTATGACATGTACTTTATTATCATAAAAATAATTTTAAATTTTATTTCTCAGGAAAACTTCGTGTGTTTTAGTTTTTAAGTTTATTTAATGGGGAATTGTTACGTTTAAGCTTTGCTATTTATTATTTGTTATTTCCTATTGTTACTGTTTCTTTTTTATTATTATTATTTAAAATTGAATTTATTTTAATTGGATGAATATTGTATTTTTGTTTATTATTTTTTGTTACATTCCATTTATTATCGCTGTATAAATTAGTAATGAAATTTGGATAGAACGCGTTGTTTTTACAAGAATTTACGCGTTGGTCATAGTCAACTTTGGTCATGCACATTAGTTAACTGCTACCCTGTGTAACTTACACTTTACAAAAATAGTTTTAATAAATAAATATTCTAACATATCTGTAAAGATTTTTGGGTTGCAAACCAGCTTAATTATTGTAATGCCACTATTTTTTATAATTTATGTTTGTGGGATGTTATACCTAAGTAAATAAAATAAAAATAAAATCTAACATTAATATGAAAACACGAAAACAAAAAGTCAGTTACGTCAGGATCGTGAAAAGTTATACTCCATTGTCTCTGCCTATGTATTTATACAAGGCACTAACAGCGCTCATATTAAACAACAAAATAAAACCAACAATTAGTCCAATTTCTAACAATGTGCCCATTCTGATATATTATTCTTTTTTATATTTCTGTCACATTAAATCGTCACATTAAAGTCACAATATTGATTTAAAAAAATTAGTAAGTAGTAAAAATAAATCTAAAATTATGTAAGATATGAATTTATTAGTTTTGCCGCAACTGAAACGATCAGGTTTTGTGATCATCGATCAATATGTGAGATCAAAATGTCAAAAAAATTCATCTAATTTATAATAAGTAAAATCAAATTTTGTGTGTGTTATTTTTAGTTATACTTATAATTTCTATGTTTTTAATTTTATTTAAGTTATATTTTTACTGTAAAAAGTGTACAGCCACTTTATGTTTTCTTAAACTCTAATTTATTCTCTTATCTGTTTGGTTCCTGTTATTTTTATTTTGTTTTAAATTTTTTTTTTGTATTTATGACGGTAAAAATAAATTTATGCTTTTTTATTTTTTTGTTGTTTCTATTTGTTTGCACCTTTTTTTTGGGATTTTATGAATTTAATTGTCTTTAATTTATGCAATAATGATCTCCTTTGGTTGCCTGAAAGAGATTGCCATATTGGTGATAAGGTATTGTATAGTTATTAAGCCACAACTTGCACAATGTATCTAACATTTCCGCTGATATAAGCACAAAAGATTCACAAGTTAATAGTTTCTTCAGATAAAAGATGTTGTGAGTAGCAAATACCCGTTTTCCTCCTTTTTACTCTTTGTAACACTACCCTTGGTACCTCAGACAGACTTGATATCCTAGGAATCGAGCCACATTAAGGTCACCTCCTGCAAACTTTACATCCTAAACAAGGTGAGGCGGTTTTTCGCGCCAGAGCTTCGCCTGTTACTATACAAGACTCAGATTCGGAGTACTGTTCGCACCTCTGGGACGTTTTTGCCAAGTATCTTTTCGATGCCCTAAATTTAATGCAGCGCCGAGCTCTGAATGCCCTGCAACTTAGTGGCTTTTATCGCCTATACCACAGAGAATGTTCCGAGAAGTTCTTTAATCTTGTTCTTACCTCTTTTTTTACACCCGTGATACGTCGGGGAACTCTGTCGACTGAACAGAGTTATACTAAAAAGTTCGGTGTTTTGTTTCTTTGTAAAACAATCGATAAATGGCCCATTGTTCTCCTCACCCTACATCTCTAAATACTTCAAGCGATGCGTGACGAAGCACCTTCGACCGGCGTAGTGACAGCGACTGAAGCAACCGTGAACAGAGGTTTTTTTCAGTCGTCGGCGCTCTTGGGCCTTTAAGCAGGTCGAGGTCAAATGTCGAGTCACAATAAAAAAAACTAGATCGAAAATACCTTAAATTTGAAATTCAATTTAAAAAAATTAAAAAGTCGATCGTGGTCTAGTGGTAGTTCACAAACCAAGAGCCCGCGATATTTGATATGTACTTTCGTCACACCGTTTCTGTGATACAAGTACGTTTAGTAGCTTAGTATTTTCTAAAATTCTAAAATTCATGGATCCTATAACCTTGGATCCATGAAAGAAACTGTGAAAATGCACTTCTGACCTTCTGACGTAACGAGGCAACCGTAAACTTGGTAGTTTTTTTCAGTCGTCACCGCTCTTGGATTTTCTCATAAAAAGTCAATGCCAGTTGCATATTAAAAACAACTTAATATTAAATTACTTAATGTTAAAAACAACTTATATAAACTCCTGGTTAAAATTGTCCGGGTTCGCAAAACAATTCAAAATATACATTTTTTTTATATCCTTATAAGATGGAGTATGTCCCTTGTTGAATCTCAGAGCCTGAGTTTTATAACCTCTGGCTCTGAGTTCGGACAAATAAAAGTCGGGAACAAAGCCATCATTTTCCTGCCGGTCACGGTCCCGGCAGCCGCATGGAGAATCCATGGGTACTAAGAAAATTGTCTCCTTAATAAAACCTTGTATTCTACATAACAGACTACAAGTTCGAACACAGATGGCAGAAAGAGGGCGTTACTAGCAGTTGTAACAAGAGAGCAACACTTCACGAGCTGTTTACAATTTGGCGTAGTCAGATTTGTGTCACCGCTTGTCGAAAGAGCTGATCTTATACAACCCAGTGACCATCAGTTATTGTTCCAAAATATTGAAGAGGTAAGTAGGTTTTTTATCTAAGTTATGTTCAATTTTCCCTACATATACCCGTAAGGTTAAAGGCGTAATAGTAAGCATAATTTCCTAAAAATAAAAACATTTATTTAATCCTACATCCTGACTCGATATACAATAGTTCGACGGCCCGCATGGCGCAGAGGTTATGCGTAGCGTGGTATGTTTGATTCTCGGTCAAAGCAACTAGCTGTTCTCTGCGGTTACACACGCATTTAACCAGCTTACATTAGCTCAGATATAAGCTGATAAAAAGTAGTATACACATCCTTTCAATCTTAATGATCCATCTTCAGATATTAAAAAAACAATTTTAGTTAAAAAATAATTTCTCTTTAAATAAGTATATAGATATCTACAAAAATAATAGTTAAATTACATGTTACAAATATTTGCTTTGGGCATAGGTGTTCTGCTAAGTATGCCGTTAAAAGTCCGTAAAGTTAATCAGTCCCGTTTCGGGGCCAGTTTTAAAGTTTCCGGTACCAACGGTTCCAGCCGGCATCCAACTTGCAGTTATGTTGTAGCAGTAGCCTTAATTTTAGGACCGCACTCTAGTTCAACATTAGGCAGGCTACTGTCATTATAAAAACACATTATCGAGTCACAATAAAAAAAACAATTAATATAAAAAAACATTATCGAGTCACAATAAAAAAAACAATTAATATAAAAAAAACATTATCGAGTCACAATAAAATACAATTAAGATAAAAAAATGTTCAACAAACGTTCAACTCATATGTATGCAAGTCAGGGCCGTCTTAAGCATATTCAGCGCCGAGGTGCGAAAGTCAAGGCTCCGCTCGCGTGGTCTCAGTGTAGTAGGTACCTATCGAATGGCGGTCGACATGCGACATGGACTCTGCGCCCGGGTGCACTGCACCCCTTGAACCCCCGGGTAAAGACGGCCCTGATGCAAGTTATAATTATTAAAATCGAAACTAAAATAGAGGCGATCGTGGTGTAGTGGCAGTGCAAAGGTTACGCAAACCGAGAGCACGAGTTCGAGACCACCCACCGTTACCAATGTATCTTTGATATATGTAGGTACTTTGCTTGTCCTGTTTCTATGATACAAGCACTTAGTATATAAATGTAAATAAATAAATAAACTAAATTACCTTAATAAGTTAGCAAGTTATAGAATTCTACAACTCTATATTATAATGCTAATATTTATATTAATTTAACCCTCAGATCCTAAGACTATCTGAAGATATCCTCGACCAAGTTGTTCAAGAAGATGGAGAAATTCTAACATCTACCGTAGTTGCTGTTTATCTGCAGAAAACACCATTATTGCTAAGTCTTTATAAGAAGTATTGTCTGGGTTTGAAACGAGCTGACTGCGTACTGGTAAGTTCTTTACAGAATATTAACACTACCCGCAGATAAAAAGAACGCTGGCATTAAATCTGCGAAGAAACTTTTTTTGTAATCTTACCTTTCGTTCTACGAATGTGTATAAAATGATAATAAGTGACTTTTTTATTATGGAAAAACGACATCTGATCTCGACTTACCAGATGGTAAGAGAAGTCTAAGACCATCGACGACTGTAGAAGCCTATTCAGTCTACAGTTGCCTCAGTCGCCGTCACTATGCCGGCCAAACACTTAGCCAGAGTTTAGACCTTTTTCGATCTCTGATTTAGTCAACACCTCATGTCAAACACGTCTTTTTTTATCGTGACTCGACATTTGACATCGACCTGCCTGATGATAAGCAAGAGGAGATACAAAAGTGCAGACGATTGAAACAACCGAGCTAGTACACGGCTGTCTCAGCCGCCGTCACTATGCTGGCCGACTCGTATTATTCTAAAAAAAACATATGTTTATATTTTAGGTTAAAAAATCGAAAGACCCAAGCGGAGCATTCACAAGATTCTGTACAAGTCCACCAATTCCACGAAGAAAGCCTGATATTACATCATTGATTCACAAGCCTCTTGAACAATTCCGAGAACTGCTCCGGTTGATGAGAGCTGCTGCAGCTTCGAAGGGAGCTGGCCCCTATGAACAATTAGAGAAAAAGCAGTTACAAATTATTGCAGAACAATTGCAGGTTAGAATATTTACTCTGTTTTGCCTGGTTGATGCGTGGTTCGCTCTTTTATTAGGCAGAAAATGTATAAGAGTAATTTAACTAGTAAAAATAATCTTTTTTTCTTTGCCTTGACCCGCCTGATGCAGAAGCAAGAATAGATCCAAGAGTGCCGACGACTGCAAAAACCGAGTCTTCACGGCTGTCCCAGTTGCCGCCACTATGCCGGCCAAAGATGCTTCTTCACTCATCGCTCAAAGGATCTAAAGTTATAGGATGGAGAGAACACATGGACTGACAAACCATTCCACTTGTCGATTGTTCTGCAAAGAAACGACGCACCGAACTTTTTAGTTCGACTGCCGATTCGGTCGACAAAATGTGGATGCTTCCCCCAACCTGTGCGGGCGGGTATTACGAGAGTAAAAAGACTAGGAATTAACTCGTAATATGTACAATAACATATGTTTCTAACTTCTAACACTGGTTCATTAGCCCCGCACAGGCACGGTTTGCTTTATAGACGGATTAGTAGACATACCAGTAGGAGATGCAGAGATCAACTCTGGAGCCTCTGTAACTTCGCAGAGACATAGCGGCTTTATGCATAGCGTCTATACCACGGAGAGTGTTCCAAGGAGCTTTTTAACCTTGTTCCTACCTCGTCTTTTCACACTCCTGATAACTGCACAGGTCAGGGGAAGCATCGGCATTCTGTCGATCGAGTAGGAAATCGAACTAAAAGGTCGTTTCTTCATAGAACAATCGACAAGTGGAATGCCCATGTGTTCTCCCTATCCATTATCTTGGATTCTTTGCGATTCGTAAAGAATAACTTTTGACCGGCATAGTATCGGCGACTGAGGGAACTATGAATTGACTCAAATTTTTCAGTCGTCGGCACTCTTGGACCCTTTCTTTCTAACATCAGGCAGGTCAGACGTCGTGTCACATTAAAAAAAACCGGTGAAGTGTCGGTTCAAGATTGTACAGTTCTACCATAACAAAAAGAAAGTAAAGAAAGTCAATATATAAAGTCAAGATTTGTGTCTAACCCAGGTTCATCTTCTACCTAGAGACTGAACTGTTAATATTTTCTTTTCAGAACGTATACCAAGATGTTACTGCCGGTTCTGGGTTAATGGGTCTAGCTGGTGATGGAAAACCTCTCCTGTCAGTATCAGACTTGGAAAGCCGACTCGTGTTCACTAGATGTAAGGTTAGTATTAACTCTTGATTTTTAAATATTTTTATAGTATTAAGATATAAAACCATGTAATCATAGTACTTGCCCTATAACAGTAGTATATCTTTTGGCCGGCATAGTGACGGCGACTAGGGCAACCGCTAACTGAGTCGGTTTCTGTAGTCGTCACCACCCCGCCTTATGTTGGACTAGAGTGCGGTCCATGAATTTAAATACACTGTAAGTAACAATCGCATCTACTATGCCTGTCTAGTTGGAACTGGCAACTTACAAGCTGATCTCGAAACGCGACTAAGTTACTTCACGGTCTATATACTAAACCGGATCAGCAGACTGGGCACCACTGTCAACCACTCTTAGTAATGCCGTTTACAAATTCATGTTGGAGTTATATGAGTTTGAATTATGTTTTTTACTTTGCAGCCATTTGTATTAAGCACTGGTGGTCGCCAATGGATATTCGGTGGTGAATTATCTCGTGTCGACGGTAGATCAGTGAGACCTTACTGGGCTCTCCTCTTCACGGACCTCCTACTGTTTGCAACAGTATCAAGAGACCGAGTGCTGTTCGTTACTGAAGAGCCCGTGTCTTTAGCTACAGTGTCAGAAGCTCAATTCAATGTGCGAAAGAAAGGTAAATGTTATTTTAATTTTGCATTTTTTGCACTTTCCAGTACCCTACATTAAGCTACGTAGATCTAGAAGCGAAATAACTGCACGATGAAAAATTAATATTGAAGAATTTCAACTAGAGTTTTTAGGTCAGTCACGCATTAATCGACAGCGCTAGGTTTAGTTTCTGGTCGCAGCCAATTAAAGCACAAGCGTCATGTCTTATATAATAAAAACAGAAACGCCTATTATTAACGCCTATTTCGTTACTTACGAATTATCATTTTCTTCAAGTTATAAAAATGTTAATAATAATTACAGCAACAGAATTCCGCCTAATCCTTGGTCGGGCTGGTGGTGAAAGTCCACTAGTATCGTGTGCACCGCGGACTACGAGTCGGGCAAGAACAGTGGTCTTGAGAGCACCATCTATGGACCTAAAAGCTGTTTGGCAGAGCTTATTGCAAAGACAAATGTATGTATCATTTTGCACCATATCCTTTATTTTGATATTTCTATTGAACCGTAGTGAGGTCTAGTGTCATTAAGTTCGCCTTTGTATATGGTGCATAAAGATTTAAATTAAAATATGTATTTTCTAAACATTAATTTTTTATCCGGGAACTGACTCGGTTATTCCAGTCGTTGTCACTCTTGGACCTCCTCTTGCTTATCATCAGGCGAGTCGAGGTCAGATTTCGTGTCACAATAAACTTTTTTTTTTAATATGACCCTGTGTGATGTTAAGTTCGAGTGCAGTTACAACTAGGCCGGCATAGTGGACGTGCCTGCTATTTATATTTATTGAATTGTAGTAGCAGTGATCTTCATTTATAGATCGCACACATATTAGTGGTAATATCTATGCCGATTCAAGATAAAAAATGAAAGAAAAAAAAACTCGAATAAGTCATTTCACGGTCTTTACACTTGAAAGTGGTGTTACTACCACGGATCGGCATTGTCCATGAAATTTCTATAAACTGTCCGCTCTTATTAATTATGTTTAATTCTAATTTTCTATATTTCAGATACCGAGCACACACAATGAGTGGAACGCCCCTCGGATCACCACTGGACTCACCAGATCCACATCTCTCGTTTTCCTTGGCTACATTGGATTCTCAACAGCGTCAGGTATCTTCGGCCAGTTTCCAACGACATTCAAGTTTGGCTCTATTACCAGCTAGCTCTTATAGGTCGCATTTAAATATGTTAGTTGAGGATAAACATGAAAGATCAGAAGTTAGGGTTAGTTTTGACGTTAGATCTGAATCAGCATCACCTGTACCGCGTTCTGTAGCACGAGGTCCTTTGTCTTCTATTTGGAAAACTGCACCTACACCGGACACACCTTCCGCTAATCTTTCACCAGCTGATTCACAAACGTTCTCTTCACATTTTGTGTCAACTTCTAGTATAGAAAAGAATGACGGTGAACCATTACCGTCATCCCCAAGTGCTCAATTGACCCCAGAAGGTGGTGAAAATGATTATTCTCCTACTTCTATTTGTCCATGGGAATCCTTTGAAGCGGATCTAGCCTTTGCTGATCTGCATATTGACCCATCTTACAAACACGCAGTTGAAGAGAGAATATTTTTGCCTGAGGAGCCAGTATTGGTAAGTGTGCCATTGCCGGAAAGGCCAACGCCTCCGGCGTATCTAGAACTTTGATCCGCGGAGTCGGATCCTGAGCTGGCTCATTCGAGTAACTCACGGGTCCTACGTAGACATTAATAGTTTTGAGAAACCCCAAAAGTTCCCAAAGCGTCATCAAGTATCTTTTTAATAGATTTTGGTGTGTTACTTGGCCTAGTCTTAGGATCAGTATGGTACAGAGTGCCATAAACAGTTATAAATAGGTGTAAGTGAATGCTTTCGTCGTGTAGACTGATCCTAGAAGTTAATTGTTGGATTGTTAACATTCGCTTATTTGAGATAAGAAGGTTGTGGTAAAAAAAAAAACATTTTGAGAAACAAACGAGTATATAGAAACTTTCAGTATTTTGTCTAAAATATTTAATTACTCGTAAGTCTGAAACTTCGTAGATTCAACGTTTTATGTGTAAAGTAGTTAAAAGTTGTAACCAAAATTAACAGGATATATTTATAAGGGTATATAGTAAATATATTTTTACTGTTATATTATTGTCTAATTAATCTTTATCAATAGAAAAATTGTGTCAAAAATGTAATTCTAGGGTACCAAGGTGTAAATGTGTTTAAACTGTTTAATGTTCCATTATTCTTCGCTTAGGTCTTCCGTCCCCCTTTTAATTTTATTTTTGTAATTACATTTTTCACTGTGAAGATAGGAAAATTTGTCTTATGAAGGCATTTACTTATGAACTTATGCTAAAGTTTCATGAATTACATTTAGAAAAAGGACTACTGTTTTCGGCAATGTGCGACTAAGGCAACCGTAATCTGCCTTTTTATTCTTTAGTCAGCTCTCTTGGATCTTCCTTTGCTTACCATTCGGCAAGTTAAGATCAGAGGTCTCGGTATAATAAAAATATCAATATTTCTTGTTCATGAAATTGCAAATGACAATTCTTCCCGTCTTCTCAGTGTAAATAAAACACTATTTCGCTACCTATTTCGCTATTTTCAATAAGTGTATGAAATTTTTTACAGGCATTGTTCTTTACTGAGTAGGTTTCTGCGATAATAGGGCGGTGCGGGAAGGATTGCATTTGAACGTAAACGCACCTCATCTGCACCGCTCTACTATCCCTGGAACCTCATCAGTTAAGCGCTAGTAGTAATAAACACAATTTTGTTATTCTGTATATATAGCCTTTCAAACATTCTGAAAAGTCATGTTTGTACAGGTAATGTGGATATTTGGCGATCAGCTTCGCGTATTGTAAACGAGAATTAGAATTTGTAGAAAATTGTAGAAAAAAATAATATTTTTGTAACATTTCACCTTTATAATGTATTGTTGTTATTGAAAAATGGTAGATTCATTTGCTGAATTTCAATATCTGTTAGAAGTGCTGATTACTAAGGACACACCGTATTCGGATCCTAAGTAGTCGGCAGTCATGAACCTCCACTGTCACTTACCATCAAGGCGGAGGGAATCGCATCATCTTTATATAGAAAATACTGTATTTATGTAGTTATTATTGCTTTATTTGTTAATTTGCTTAGTTTTTAATTTACCCGGTGTTCCGTTGCGTCGCTAGCATCGCAAAATGTTCACATAACCTAATTTGGGAGGTATATTTTGTAATGTGTATTGAATCCTTATTAAAAATTAAAAATACGTAGTTAGAATTATAAATTTTTCGATGTTTTTGGGCTGTGTACAATTATTAAACGATACATTTTGAGAATAATATAAAATTTACGGCCTCCTTTTATAATATATTTATGAATATTTTAAATAATTACTTAATGTTTTGTTTAGATCGAAGCAGTATTTTCGAAGTGTCATTAAATAAAGTGACTGTGTTAGTCTAATGTTCAGTTTCATTTCAAATCCCAAAGCAATTTTGCGACGCTAACGATTTTAATCATTACGATCTACCATTTTTCATCATTACAATATCAAATTATTAAACTTTTATTATATAAATTGTTACATCGCACAAAGTTGCCGGTCCTAACTGGGCCGGTTTAGTGGTCGCGACCGCTACTTGCAGTTCATTCACCGTAATAACGGTCGTCTCCTCAGTTAAAATGCGTGAAGAAGCACCTTTGGCCGGCTTAGGCGACTGAGCTGTGTACAAACTCGACTTTTTCAGTCGTCGTCACTTTTGGACCTCTTCTTGCTTATCAGGAGGGTCGAGATCAGATGTCGTGTCACAATAAAAAAG
This sequence comes from Tinea trinotella, assembly GCA_905220615.1. Taxonomy (NCBI): domain Eukaryota; kingdom Metazoa; phylum Arthropoda; class Insecta; order Lepidoptera; family Tineidae; genus Tinea; species Tinea trinotella. The sequence continues at coordinate 13,512,865 of HG992312.1, forward strand.
TCATAATGTGAAGCCACAATATACACTATATACAATATGCTAGATACACACAATTTCGCAAATTTTAGCACACAAAATCGCATAATTTATAGAGAATCATATAATATTTATTATCAATAAATGAAAGTATATTTAAAAATATCTATGATTATGCAGGTTCAGTTCTAGCTAGTACTGCTAGTGCGATCACCAACTGTTTGTTCGTCTACTAGGTGAAATGTTGCATCAATACTTAATAATAATAATAAATATTTAGGTAATTATAAAGAAATTTAAAAAATCGTAAACATTTAGACACGTAGAAGTTCTGCCGAAGCCAGCGGCACAGGAGCCGGTGGGAGCACAGGAGCTGATGGTGTTCGTAGCCAACGAAGTCGAGGTTCAAGTCTGCATTTACAGCGCTGGATGACACAATTACCTGAAGCTGAGGAGTTTGACAAACCAGAAGTAGATTTAGAGGTAAAATCTACTTTGAAAAAAAACACTCTTAAGTGAAATAAATATATTATTGCCTGTTTTTAAGGGATAAATTAATATTATACAGACATGGAGCGTAGAAGAATTAAGGAAGCGATCAAAAGAACTGAATTTATTAGACGTAGCTGCCGTCAATAAAAATACAAATAATAATGACGCAAAAGTGTTCTCTCCAGCCGATAAAAAAGAAACTGAACGAAGTCCGTCCAAGAGCAGTAATTCTGGTAGTCAAGTAAGTATTGGTTAATTTACATATATTTTCATTTTTATTTTACCCACGTTTCGTTATTCTGGTACATAATTTGGTATTTATGCATTTATCATTGGTGTAAAAATTTAAATTTATAACTATTTCGCAGATAACAGTACGAACAAGTCCAGTGGTTGTAGATACGATTCCGGTATGCAAACAGTGCCACCAGAAATGTCTTTCAAAACCAAACAGTCCATTAATATCACAGAAGAAGCCACCTAAACCAAAACCAAAACCGAAACCTTCAGAAGTTTCCCCACAAACTTCGAATTCAAATAAGAGTTCTAATAGTATATGTAGTGCAAATTGTGGGAATCGAAAGCAAAAAAACTTTAATATATGTCATTTAGAACGCAAAGGTGCTATGAAGATATTGCGTCCAGAAGATGCTCCAAAAGCTGCCCTGAAAGTAATCGATTCCATAGAACAAAGTCAAAAGATGTTGAAATCTACTTCGTATGAACTGAAAACGGATTCACCAATATTAAGCAGAAGTATCTATTCAAATCAGTCAAAAAGTCCTAATAAAAGTCAATTGGAGCTGAAGAGGGAATTCTGTAATTCAGGCCGAAGTCCGAGCCCGTGTTCTAGCAGTAGAAATAATAGTCCATTATCAACAAGTCACACAACATGCAGTTCTATGGTATTAAATTCTAGTTCTAATGACCTAAGGATGTCTAATTCCAACATTAATCAAGTTCAGTGCGTCATTGCCCAAGAAAAATATTTAAATGAAGTAAAATGCGTAGAAAATATAACTGTTTCTAGAAACAGATTGCAAAATAATGCCAATCAATCACCAGGAACAATAAGAAAAGAGCAACTAACAAGACAGAAAGCCGAAAACGTGTTAAATAAAGTATTAGGTATGAACATTATAACAAAAAGGGAAAACTTTGGTACATGTTTAAATACCTCGTCAGTTTTCTTAGAAGACAATTCTGTGCATGATGTTGAAAATGAGGTTAAAATAGAGCGTGGTTTAAGACGATCTCCGAGAATGGGAATATCAGCAGTTACTAAAATGAATGGCGATGTTAAGAAGACTGATTTGAATTCTAACTCAAATAAAGGGAGCGACGTGACATCTGATGATGATTTAGAACTTGGACCTCTTATGTTAATGGGTAAGGACAGTTTAAATTTATTTGAACTATAATAAAATTATCGTCGCATTTGATCTCTGTTTTGCTATTATATTTAGTAAAGCTGTTACATTATTATTATTTCAGGTCTATCAGCGATTAATCCAACTGCTCATTTGTTAAGAGTTGAGCCATTTAAACGTTCTACAACTTTCACAAATGGAATTACTGACAATAACTCTGATATATCCGTCCCTAATATTGCTGTTGTTCCGCCCACACCTGATTTTATTTCATGTAAAAAGACTGTAAGTATTCGATTTATTAATCCCTGATCAATGAAGATTTAGTATGCGATTTATGCTGTATTATTAACTTGATATTTTATTTATTTATCTTTTTGATATTTTTTACTAAAGCTATTTACGAAAGCAAAGTAAAGACAAATTACACCTATTCTTATTTTTTGTTTAGGACGACCTATTGGATGATTCGCCTGACTCACCTCTACCAGAAGAACCACCTTATGTGTCATTAAAAAGGTATGTGGACCTCTTTTACTTTAGAAACAAATTATTATTTTACACGCAGCACAACCAATTAAAGAAACGATGTTTTAAAAAATAATACAAATCCCCTAAAATATTTAGATGTAGGTAAACAGATATATTGTATTGTAATGTTTCATATGACGTGTTTAAATAATTTAACAGATACGGTACTTTATCCAGTTTAGAACGATTCCCTTCTGATGAGACAGATGATGGCAATGTTAGAGTAACAGCACCAGAAAATGATGGAGAAAAGAGTTACAATCAAGGTAAATAATAACATTCCCATCGTATGAATGTTTACATAGATATTTAGAATCATGTAAAAGAATTCTATATTTGGACTAAAGACGTTGGGTAAATCCTAACCAAGAGTCAACACCAATCCGAAGCTAAATTAAATTTTAAGAATAATAATAAACTAAATAAATGTTGACTGCAAAGTGGATCTAGAAAGTATTTAATGTAGTATTAAAGTGGATATATGCGACGTGGACCCAGCAATTGAAAGAACTGCACGAAGAAATATGAGACAAGAATCTCAATGCGAGTCTTATACTATCTACGTGACTAATGTATAAAGTAACTTTTACAATAATAAATCATAATACAGGTATAATAAAAATTATAACTATTTTAGGTGGGACGACTGGTATTATGGGATGGACAGCAAGGGCTGGATCGTTTGTTGTTGAAAAAATGAATATCTTCAATTATAGTGATAATATTCCAAACCAATCCCTTGTCCAGAAACAACCATCATTTCTAGAAAGGTAAGTTATTTAGATATACTCAACTTTGTTTCATATTGGTTGTCCTGTACACTTCTCAATTTGTGTAAACATTGGAAATTATACTTACACTACATACTGACTAAGGTAGTAAAACTTTATTTTAAGTCCGGTCTATTAAAAATAAAATTGTCACGCCTTTTTTCCATTTGGATAGGCAGAGACAATGGAGCACCACTTGCTACGACCCTGACACGACTGCGTCGCTTCCTTCACATCCACAATTCTCTTCATACAAGCTCAACAGTTATGGGCACTAGGCAACCCCCTAACGAGGAATAGCACAGTGTGCGATAAATTTTGTTTGAAAGAAGATGTAGTGACAAAGATTGACAAAGGAATGCTTCGACGGTTTAAAAGGACGACAATAAAAGGATGAGTGAAAGTAGATTGACTAAAGGAATTTATAAATCTAATGTGGATGGATGCGTTAAACGAGGCAACGCATCCATCCAACTAGGTATTTTTCGAACAAATCGGAGCCATTCTTAGGAAAACTGGGTTACCTAGTGCCCATAACCGTAGAGCTTGAAGAGAATTGTAGATGTGAGGGAGGCGTTGGAGTTTTGTCAGGAAAGTGGCAAGTAGCGCTCCGTTATTTCAGTCTATCTCTGTGGGAAAAAGGCGTCACAGTTTGATTGTTTGATTGAACCAATTCGGCGTAATTCAAACTGTACCTAGTTGCAGATACTAATCAGTAAATTAATAGATTAAAACCATAGTTTGATACCTTATGTCAGTTTATTGTGATGAGACTTGCCTGATGGCGAGCAAGAAGATGTCCGAGTGTGCCAGCGAATCCAAAGGTGCTTTGCAGGACTAAAGATTATGAAGACGAAGAGAACACATGATTGGGTAAAACATTGAAATGTTAGAGTGTCGATTCGGTCTATAGAATGCGGATTAAACGACGAGGTAGGATTATTCGACCAGGAGACCTTATGGTTAAGGAGTTTCTTCGAACATTCTCCAGATATTATTGTCGCTTTATTTAAGTCCTTCTAAGCAACAAAAACATTGAGATTATGTAACTCTTTTAATGGACAATACTTATTTAACTATTTGTCACAAATTATCTGTATTAAATATATTTTTCCCTAAAGGGTGAAAGCATTACGTGGAGAAACGGAAGAGAATAGATAAAGCGTAAGAATGTTTTCTATTGTATTATTTTTTGAAGATAGTAGTGTGATTTTCTTCGTGTTTATTGTTATTTCGTTTTACTAATAGATGTGGATGAAAAACTTATTATAATTAGGTATAGTTAAAAAAAATTAGGTGTATATTATATTTACAATTTGTAGTTAACAACATTTTAGACGTAGACGGTTATTTCATAAAAGTTGTAACAGTTTAATGGAAAATATAGAACTTAGAAAAATGTATTTTAGAATATTTAAAACTTAGAAGAATAGTAGATTTTTTATTAATAACTTTTTAGATTTATAAAAATCTTTATTACAATATAGTGTTTTTATACCAAAATTATTTACAACAGCATTATGATAATGTCGCTAATTCGTTCAAAACTTGTAGTCTTACCATACGAGTAAAATAATTGCTTCACTGACGGTATTTAAACTATCTGACTCATATTCCAGATGTTTAGGTGTGAGTGATTGGAAAGGATCTATAAACAATGAGGATGGTACTGGTGAACCTGGTGAAGGAAGCGGAGCGAGTGGGGAAGAAGCGTGGGGTACACCATCATCTGGTGACCTCTCTGACAATCTTCCTGATTCTGAGCATGGAACATTATCTGTAAGTATTTTGTCATATTTGTATGGTTTAATATAACGTGATAAAGGACACCATTTATTTTATATGAGAACTAGGGCTTAATTGTATTAACAGTTGCATATACGAGTACATTTGAATATAGTTTGATGTACGAAGATTAAAATTTAATTGAAATACATCCTTTATTATGTATAGTTTAGGTGCGCAAAATAATCAAAATATAATTATGACAGTTCAAAGCTATGGCGTGTCTCCGTGATTGACAGACGACACAAAATCCGTTTCTTATTTTCCAAATAACTCAATTGCACAGCAATTAAAAGCAAAACTGATATTAGTTTTATCAACACAAGTATTGAATCTACCATTTATATACTTTTTTATCATTAGACATTACAAAAGTAGTACAAAGAAATCCAAAATGAATGATGTCCTTTAATTACCAATTTGAAAATAATACTTAATACAGATATTCTTAATTCTCTTCAGGATTTTTTCGATTTTAATAAGATCTACGAAAATGACTAATAATAATTAATTAATTGACTATTATTGAATTAATTACTGGTCGATAACATAGAATGTATATAGAACACATTTAAATAAAAATGTACTAAATTATTTGCAGTCACCAACAAAGTCATCATCTTCTTATGCTGGGGATGATGACACTGAACTCATGATGGACGAGCTACTGATGGCACCAACTATTACTGGACCAACAACCTTGAGACCTCTGCTTCCAAGGTATTTAAATACTATGTAAATATACGTTCTTTTTTTTACTATACTATTAAGATATACATAGATAGTTAGATAATTATATATACAGAATATGGCAATAGTTAACAACATGTAGTAAAGATCTTAATCACTTTAAAACACATCTGGATAAATATCAACTAGCGCAAATATTGAGAATCTTATGATGAATCAAGTATGTTATAAAATAGATTTATAAATGCTCAAACATTTTTAGGCGAAGACTGGAGCCTCTGCTTGAAGAAGATTATTCAGACAGCGAAAGTGAAGACAACAAACCAACTCCAACCAATCCTGAAAGCCAGGTGACTATTTTAGATCATGACAAAATAGTAAATTCAACTTTCAGATAATTGATTAAACCATATAGACTTTTTTCTTTGTAGTGTCGGTAAATCAATTACTAAACACAGTTTTAACTTCAGACTACTGTAATTTAATATTATTAAAGACAATGACTTTTTAGTGAGCACTGATTTGCCGACTCTAAGCGAAGAAATTATAAATTTTTGCCAAACAAATGATTTAGTATTACGATTATTATTCATTGCCTATTAATTCACTGTTGTTATTAATGTACCCGAAGCATAGCATGTTAACGATCAATGGACAGCATGTTTGTATGTGCATGGATATTTATTTGATATTAACACGTTAACTGTCAAAAATTTGGAGAAGAAATTAGAACGTTTAAATTGTTCTGGTATTAAAAATGATGTCCGATTTCAGCAGTTAAACTTTTTATATTTTTTAGTCTAAGATACGAATAGACGATGTTTTATTATGTCCAAAATGTTCAGTGTTTGCTTGGTGAAACGGGTCATTTAATTTTAATTCTGTGTCCAGTTGTTTAATGTTTATTTTATATTAATATTAGTAATCGTTTTTGTAACATATTGTTGTATTATAATAATAATAATCATTGTCATTGTGTCTTTAGATTAATTATATCATATCAGGCATTTCACGTGTTAATATTTTCGTGGGGGAATAACTAAAGAAAATTCAAAATTTAAAATTTGGAAGATTGGTATAGGGTTATTGGGTAGAATTAGTTAGGTAATGTCTCACAATATGACTGGTCCGCTGGTGCGGCGCTTGACGCAGGACAGCGCGCGTGGCCTCTTTGCTGACGTCTGCTGCGCTGCGCCGTGCCGGCATCCCTCTGCCTTAGATTCAGGTAAGATGATACCAATAATGCTCCTATAGAATACCAATTAACCTCATAAGTAACCCGCACCATATCAGATATGCCAATAAGTATTTAGAAAATTGTAAGAAGCTTATTAAATTCTCAAACCAAGAATGACTTGCCTAAAAGCGGTCCAAAAGAATCACTTAGGTGCTGGTGGATGAAATCTAAAGTGCAGAGTTCATTATAATAATTATGATAGGGTTACTTATGATGTTTCTTGTGTCATCCAGGCAGAGTTAATCACACATACACATATAATACCACACGTTTAAATTTCAGAGCATACTTCAAACTACACAATCCTAAATTACATTATAATAAACATTTTATAATTGATGTTTTTTATTAGTATGTACGTGTTATGGATATGCATTTCCCAGCACGATGCATGGATGGTCTATCCACATTATATATTTGTTATAATTGTCACGGATCCCTGTAGGCTGGTAGATATTGCAACAGTATTAGTAATGTATGGCATTTGTTGTGCATGAGTATAAATAATGATCAATTTAAGTCGTTTTACTTACATTTTTTAGAAAAGAAGATTACACAAGGTCCAGGGAAAGTATTATGAATTATTCAGTCATATAATATTAATATTTACAAACAAATACTCTTACACAAAATATTATTAAATTGTATAAATAACACAGATTTAAACTCAAAGCTGTCTAATTCAAAAAGTTATGGTGTTACACAGGGTAGTGGCATAGGACCTCTTTTCTATTTATGCTTCATATTTTGTAAACTATCAGGGGCAGGGGGAGAGGGCGCGGTCGGCGCACAGTTTCGGGGGGATATGCGGGAAGGGGGGCCCACTGGTGGCGACGTCTGCGTGCTGAACCACAGCCCAGACAGGACGCCGACCAACGAAATGCCTTCTCTGTCCTTTCAGTCTGGTATGTATTTTTTTAAACCTATTTATTTTATAAATATGAAATAATATTTATTAAATATATTTACTTAGTTTTAAGAGAGTATACGGAAGTGCGGTCAGGTGCTGTCGCTGCGGCCGGTGTCTACGCACGCCAGGGCTCGGCCAGTACAGCCAGTACACCCTCTACACTAGATCGCACCGCGATACACAACCCGTCCACACCACCGAACCAGGATCCAGTAACAAGTAAAAGATCTTGTATCAAGTTTTAGCGAGTACAATTTTTATTATATGTAGAATCCATGTTTACGTAATTTATATCAACAAAGGTGGCACAGACCAAGCTCAAGATTCTTTGCCGGTCTCCGAGGAAGAACTGAAGATGGACCCAGCACCGACTACACCTCCGGAGGAACGTCTCAGTCCACGAGCGGAGATGCGACTAGCGCTGGACCAGGGAAAGGACATGTTGGCAGAACAGGAAGCACCTTGGGTATTGACCATCGTAAAATTAGTGATGTAGCGTGATTAGTGATTCGACTTTGTCTTTGTGAATCGTGACGTAAACATAATTAGATGACGTAGAATGCTTTGTCCCTAGATCAACTTTGATAATAATAGGCAAAAATTAGATTCAAATTATATTTTAGTATATTATATTATAAAGCATGTTATATATATTAGTGTAAAATAGCATAGCAAGTTATTGCAGGCTGGCGTGTCCGACCCTTGGTTGTGGCGCGCGGCATGCCAACGGTCTCTGCTGCGACGAGTGGCGAGTGCGGACACCGTGACTCTGTCCCGGCCGCCAGCTCATCTCGCACGACGCACCGCCCCACATACTACTTCGCGCAATTCTGTATATGCCTGGAAGGGTGAGTTCATACAAATATTGGTACTAGAAATCAATTTTATGATACTCATTGGTATTTATATCATTAGCTCCAGAAAACGAGAAACTTATGGAGATGGAACAATTGGCACGAGTGGAAGTTCAGACGATGCGTTCGCGGACGCGCTCTCAATGCCAGAACGGGAAGATGTACGTTAAGATTTTATCCTAAATTTATCCTCCTTATTCTTTCCTTATTTTATCCTCTACAATATTGAAATATTTATTAATTTCCAGATTGGGTTTCCTCCGGAGACGAGCATCATCAGATAGCCCTCGCCGCGAGCTGACATCGTTTGGGGCTCCCCGGCCGTTCTCACCTCGTCGCTCGACCGTGAGCAACAACGGCTATTACAAGATTTGCTTTGTCAATGGCTATGTGTGAGCATCGCACTCTGGTTGTGGCCAATCAACAAAAATGTAAACAAACCTTACGCATTTGAGAAGTCAATTTATTAACAACTGTCAATTTATGCTAGAAAAGGCGAGTATCGTTTTGGCCTATAAGTACAGTATTCCACAAGGAAGTGTTTCCAGTCCTGTAACTATGAAGACTCTATTCATATTTTTTTGTGGATTGTTTACTTTTTTGAAGTACCTTCGGCCCAAGGTTTTCACGCAGTCGCCCGAGCTTGCTCTTGTGCCAACTTTCTGCTGAATTTTGATATTGTTACGCGTTCACTTTCGTAGTTTTCATAAAAATAACATGACTATCCTTTTATACAACTATACACTATAAAATTAATAACATTAATATTTAAGAAGATAATAATAAGAGTACAAATAAAGTAGACTCTAATAATAAATATAAATAAAAAAACCCGTTCGTGTATAATTAAGTAAAAGGAAAGAATAGAATTTAAAAACTAGTAGAATTTGTCGATAAACTTGAGTGAAAGATTTAATATATATGTAAGTAGTGAATACTTTATTGGCCAATCGAATTGCCTTTTGAATAGTTTTAAACTAAAATTATCGATGAGTCAATTTTAACTGTTTTGTTCATGTTATTAGACTTAAGAACTTCATTATTGTTCTTTTCAGAATATAAATCTTCAATATTATTGCATTAGTATTGGCTGATGTTTACCAACATTTTATCTTCTCTAACCATAGCAAACTCATTCTTAATGTCCAAAAAAATCATCAAGTGTTTAGGTTTTTAGGTACTTTTAAAGGCAGTTTAAAATTTGGTAAAGCCATAGTAATAAAATACCATGTTGTGAATGTCTTTACACAGTGTTAAATGTGCATTCAGCTTGTAAAATTGCGATTGTTAGTCACTTTTTGTTGTTTTTTCAATATCGATGAAATTTTTAATTGGAAAATATATTTGTAACAAAAATATAATTTGCCCTTTTCATTCACCCTTTGCTTCAGCCTATCCTGACTATGTTACTTCCTTAATTGTTAGTTTTACTTGTGCATTGTGTTTAAAGGCGATTCTTGCTTTGTTTACGACTTTTTATTATTTTAAATCGAGGGCTTTTTCTTTAAAGTTATCAATGTGGTCTTCCCTTTGCATGCATTATCGTCTACTGTTGCTCTTTAGGAGATGTAAAATATAATAATTTTAAAGATACACATAAGTAAAGAATTTATATATAATAATATGCCCGATTTAAAATAATATGCGCAAAGCCTGATAAGACCCTGTGCTCACAAGACCAAACACTTCTGCAGCTTTTGTAACCATACATCCATCAGTAAGTACATTAATTGTTGCATTTATTGCTGTCTAGATTTTGTATGTGGAATTTTTATCGTATTAATATCACGTTTATATTTATGTAAAGGAATAATTTACAAATTTACAAATGTCCTTTGGGTAGAGTTCATTTTCTGTCTCCTATTGTTACTTTGTACTAAAATTTTGTCATGAAATAAATTTCTTCGTTGCTTAAATCATGCTGACACTCGCATAACAATTAAGGGATGAAGGGATCATGATAATCAGTGAACACAATAACGATAAAATATATTTGCAGGAAAAACAGGACAAGAGATTTTGGAAACAGGTGAGCAAACGACGTCAGTCTTGCGGTTCTATTAACCAAGATTGAGGTACTGAAGGAATTTTTTGGGAAGATCTGTTTTAAATACAATTCAAGGGTAAAACAAGACATTCATTTTCTGTATAATCAAGAATGTTGGTGAAGCTGAGTGTCTAAAAGTGATGTTAAAGATGAATTGTCCAATTGAAGGAGTAAATAAAACTTGTAACATATTCATTCTAAATGTTCAAAAAATCATCAGATGCTAAGTGTTTAGATTATTTAAACTAATGCTGAACTGGTGGATAGTAAAGTAATTATCGCTTTTGTTAGTATAAATCTGATATCGGAACGGAGAATCCAATTTTTCGTCCGTTCTACGCGCCTAGACTAAGTAGTGTGTGTATGAGTTATCATACAGATATTATTCAACAATTAATGACATAACTTCTTTATGTGAATTAAGTCCTTAGTATCTTGGGTTTTTAAGAATAAAAATTATAGATAAACGTTTGTGAAAAATAATGATAAATAGATGTGAAGTGAAAATGAAATGAAGTAAATACCGAACTATCAAAATTAACAAAATTTATTAACCATAATAATGTAATTAAACTATAATATGCTAAGTTTGAAAAGTGTAAAAATAATATGTATGGTAGTTATGTAATTGAAATTTAAATAGTTCGTAGATCGCTAACAGATTAGAGTCAAACCATTAGAGTTGAAAAGTTCTTGGTGAATTGAATTGAAATGACATGACAAAGGAAACAGGAAAAGCTATACTGGGGGGCATATGTTCAGCAGTGGACAACTAAGGGCCTGACATGATGAATTGATATTATAAGAGTTCTTAAAGAATTTGTGTGCTTCATAGTTGTGTAAACTTGTATAAAATTTTAATGTTTTATTATAGAATACTCGTATATTAGAAGAAAAAGTGGAACGTAAAAACGATTTTTAAGATGGTGTTCATAAGAGTAGCAAATAAAAGATGTATATTAGTGTAAAAGTGTAAATTATTATATTTTATATACATTAGGAATTGTTGTTAATCTGAATTTAACTAATTAAGATTTAGACAAGTTAATTTTGTTTTTTTATTTAATTATATCACTTGGTTTATTAACAACAAAATTTTAAGTAATCAAAAAAGTACTGCTGGTAAAGGAAAAGATATAGATACTATTATACCAGCTTTAAAGAAGAACTATCAAATTAGTATATCACTAAGGTCGACGTCTTAATAGGATGAAATGAAATAAAATGAAAATATTGTTACTAGCATGGGTATGTTCTCAGCATGCACTTGATCATCATCAGATTCTACCATGGCTTAGGAAAGGCACATGACGAGAACAAGTCCACAAGAATTGTAGCCTGTACATATAAAACTTACCAAATAGGTATATATAAATATAAAAAATAAAGTAAATACATACGAATGAGATGCACATCTACGACGACCATAAAAAATGATTTAATTAAAATAAATTACTAGGTTTTGTTAATTTATTTTTGATAGCGATATTAGACCATATGAACAATTGACAAGTGAAATGCTTTGCCAGCCCTTATGTTCTCTCCATCCTATGACCTTGGATCCTTCAAGCGATGCGTGAAGAAGCACCTTAGGCCGGCATAGTGGCGGCGGCTAGGGCGCATAGTGGACTCGGTTGTTCCAGTCGACGTCACTCTTGGACCTCCTCTTGCTTATCATCAGGCGAGTCGAGGTCAGATGTCGTGTCACAATAAAAAAAATATGGTTTTAATGTGCATTATGATTTTATCATTAGGGTATCCGAATAGATATTAATTTGTGTGAGTTATATAAGTAGATATAAATATTTCAATTTTTAAGACAATTTTAATAGACTTGGCTGAAAAGTTAATTTAAATTTTTGAGAGCCGTGTTTTTAAAGTATCTTCTTCATAGAATTTAGAATTTATGGTCTATTTCACCAATACTTCAGTCTTGGTGAAGTCAATGTCTTCAGCATTTTCCTATGCTTTTTCCATGTGTCTTACCGTTTAAGTAAGGCTTAAGTTTGGTGTAAGGCATTATAGTCCCATAATGTAAGCTGATTTTGCTTTTTTAGATAATTAAATAGAGATCCTGAGATTGCCAAAGGTATTTTACAACTTCCCGATAAACCGTTAATACGTAACTGTACTTTTGAAAGAGTCACTATATCTTACCATACGGATACTCCATGCGTCACTATATCGTAGGTTAGGCCGATGAAACGCTAACAAGAGAGGCCATAGTCGCTATGCCGAATTGGACGTTTATATTTTCACCTAAAACTCGTTTTTTTATTAAACTACATAATATATAGTATATTTATATATGTATATTATTATAAATAATAATATTGAACTCTCCTTAAAAATACAGTTATGTAAGAACGGTTCAAAAATGAAATGCCAAAAGTGAAAAAGTGGGACCCGTCGATTTTAATTCATATCCTAGATAGGTTTGAAATTGCAAATGTAGGTTTAAATGCACTATGTAATTCGTATTGTTCAATTTTAAGCTGCAGACAATGTGTTTGCTCGCATAAAAAATCGTGTAAAATTAGAACATTTAAGATATCTAATTTTAAACTTTTAGTTCATAACAATAAAGGTGAAAAATGAAAATGTATAAATTATTTGTGAATTTTAAATTCTGAGTGATACAGTGTAGGTTGTAATTTTCAATATGGATACGTAAATAAAAATAATATAATTCATTTATTCGTGTGCGCACCGTTCTTTATTTTGGTAGCAGTGGTCTTCACTAACAGCCAAACCAATGACGTGCCCAACATAATATAACAGTACCCCTTAGTCCGGTCAAATTAGACCAAAAAATAAGAGTGAAGCTACATAAATTCCCACCAAGCTGAAAATCGGTAAGATTGTTTAATATACAATGAAAAATAAAATTTGAAAGTTCCCCATCATTCCCCTGTAAGGAAAAAAAATTATTCAAGGTCAAATAAATGAGTTTTTCGCGATTTTCAGCAAAACGGTAAGTTTTATCATAAAAATACCTTAGACAAAAATTGTAGATCATAAAATTATCTACAAAAAATGTATCAATACTTTTTTTTCTACAAGCAACCGTTTTTTAGGAGCTCCGTACATAGAAAGAAGAAAGCGAATGCCGTTATAACTTATGTATATTTTATATTATTAGTGTAAGTTACAATGACCAATAGAAAAATATTTTAACATATATTACAACTATAGAGATATATATACGTGCGTACAATGACGATGACAACTTTTACAACTTTTTTAATCGATATGTCTTAAAAACGGTGGGTCGTAGGAAAAAGAGTATTGACACATTTTTTGTAGATAATTTTATGATCTACAATTTTTGTCTGAGGTATTTCTATGATAAAACTTGCCGTTTTGCTGAAAATCGCATAAAACTTATTTTTTGACCTTTGACCTTGAATAAAATTTTTTCCTTACAGGGGAATGATGGGGAACTTTCAAATTTTATTTTTCATTGTATTTTAAACAATCTTACCGATTTTCAGCTTGGTGGGAATTTATGTAGCTTCGAATGTCTAAATTGACCGGACTACCTCCTGGGCCTTGCATTGATGACTTGCATTGATACCTATAACCAATTCATAGGTAACTACGTTCATTGGTTACCTACGAGAATGCCAAATATCAGTACAAGTTTGTTGCCAAGTCATTTCGCTGTCCTGTATTAAGAGAATAGTAAATAAGAGTGCGGTCCAGGAATAGAGGCTTCTGCTAGTTATACAATTGCAAATAGTAATCGTATTATTCTATACTCTATTCGTGGAGTGCACTCCAGCTCATTATTAAATTATAGCTTGTAAAAATAGCATTTTATCTGATAATGAATGTCTTCATTGTCTACATTGTTTATTTATTTTTTATGATGTAGTAATTATTCATATATTTTACATTCGAATAAATAAATAAATTTATTTTATTGTCGTTAATTCTGTTGTTTTATTTATATATTTTTTTAAATACCTACGTTATCAATTAGTTTAATTGCTATTGGTTCCATGAAATGTAGCTTCATTTGCCGGCATTTGCCTTCGGCTAGAGCAACCGTAAACTGAATTTTTTTTTCAATCGGCACTCTTGGATTTCCCGTGCTTACCATTAGGCAAGTCCAGGTCATCAGTCACAATAAAAAATAAACTTCACTGACTGAGTTACTGAGACGGTATAGGCCAACAGTCTGCCTACAACTCTTAAAACAACCAGACTCGGCGCAAATACTGCACACGATGGAACAACTGCACATTAATTAAACCACAAATATAGATTGTTAAAAATACTTTATTATTAATATCAGTTTTGTAAATATAATAATCTTTTAATCATCACTTAGCACCAGTGTTTAAGGCGTATGTCCACTCGAAACTACACTAACAATAAACTATCTTAATACTATGGATATTAGAGTACATTTTCAAAGTTAAAGGGTTAATACAAAATTATGTTTTTAAAATACATAATTATTCCAGGCAGTTGCAAATGCGTAGGAACCTTGTCAAAGTAACAATATGAGACATTTGTGACGTCTATCCCAAAGAATGTGGACTTAGAAATAAAAGAAGCCCTATAATATGCTAGCGACAAAATACAACCGTTTATACTATTTTCACTTATGGCATTTAAAAGAAGTCAGAAGGCGATAAATATCCATTTTTACATTCGTAATTTAGAAGGTTGTCACTAGTTTTAATTATCATTTGACAACCTAATTTGACAGAATAACAAATGACATTAAAATACTTCAAAAAAGGACGACGGAACAATTATGCCGCTACTCTTACTACGATGTGACTTTTAATTACGCAGTATTGAAAGTCAACCACAATTACAAGTGGTTGTATTAGCAAAAAAGTAGTGCCAACCTTTGAAATAAATAATTTGAAGTATTAGTAGTTGTCTCTTTCGGTCACACGTGATATAAACGACACAAATGAGACAAATAACAATCAATCAGTTTTTATTTTAGCACAGATTTTATTCTTTCCAAATTCTTTGGTCTATCCGATGCTAGTGGTACATCACTATGACGTCATTCCGTTGTGTGAGGTCATGATCCAAGTGCATTAGCAACTTTTTTAAAATAACATTTCTTTTAAGCTTACTAATCTGCTTGTATCTTACACACAGGCCGACCAAAGTACATATATCAAAGATACATTGGTACCGGCAAGCGGCATAGTAGCACTGGACTTTAAGCTTTAACTTATGAGACAAAAGAAAAAATACAATAAAAAACAACCATAACGATTGAGCACTAAATTTCCATCTACCCTCAATTTTCCCATACACATAGCAACGAAGGCAATATATTTATAAAAAAATGTATATAAGGGTAGGTAGTATAGAGATTAAGCCACTTATAAAATGATACAACAAAAAAACCATTTGGGTCACACTTTAATTCCTATGGGGATAGGCAGAGACAATGGACGCTAATTTTCACGATCTGACACAATTCTCTTTATAAACTCTGCGGATTGTATCTATTATACTAAACTAATAAACATGATTATGTCCAAGATAATGTGGCTTTAATGATGTGAAATTTATTATTTCTCATGTGAATGGATACGGTGTTCGCCGACAAAATTGGAGACATCCTCAATAACGCTAGGTTGCCTAATGCCCAGAACCATAGAGTTTGTATGAAGAGAATTGTGAATGTGCGAGGGAGTTGTGTCAGAATCGTGGCAAGTGGCGCTCCATTGTCTCTGCCTATCGCTGTGGGAAAAGGGCGGGACATTTTTTTTAATTTATTATTATATTTTAAATCAAAATACAAGCAGAACTTTTTACCTATACCACCTATATATATTATATACATTATTTTAGTTATCTTAACGAACGACAAAATAATTGGCATACGCAAAGAATTATAGCACCAATATATTGTCGTTGACATTACAAGAGGTTTCGTATCGGTTAAGATTTAGTTAGAAAGACAAAAATAACTCTTGTTGGTTGAAACTATTGGCATTAAAAATAACATTATTTCAATAATAGACATGTTAAAATAAACAAAGGACATCATTCATTTTGTATGGGGACTTGGGCTTAATTGTATTAACAGTTGCATACACATTTTAAAAAGTTTAATGCACGAAGATTACAATGTAATTGAAATATATCCTTTATTATGTATAGTTTAGGTGTGCAATGTGATCAAACTATAATTATGACAGTTCAAAGCATAACTGTTAATATGGCGTGTCTTTGTAATAATATGACTGTCAATCAGTCGATACAAAATCCATATCTTATTTTCCAAATAACTCAATTGCACAGCAATTAAAAGCATAATTGTTAATACTTTTATCAATACAATTATCGAAACTACCATTTATATATTTTTTCATCATCGGACATTACAAAGTAGTACATGAATGTCCAGGGCCGTCTTAAGCATATTCAGCGCCGGGGTGCGAAAGTCAAGGCTCCGCTCGCGTGGTCTCAGTTTAGTAGGTACCTATCGAAATTTATGGCGGTCAGCATGCGCCCCCTAGGACTCTGCGCCCGGGTGCATTGCAACCCTTGAACCCCCGGGTAAAAACGGCCCTGTGAATGTCCTTCATGCGGCTTATTATCGCGTTATATCAAAACGCCGAAATAATAAAAATGTATAAAAATAAACGCTTAAAATTTGTTTAATTCAATTATCAATGTTCGTTTAAAATGTAAGGAAATAGAGAAGTGTCTCGTGATAAATTATAAAATTATTCTAGTTTCCAATAATTACAAGAAAGAAAAACTGACATAAAACCTAATGTAATATCAATGATGATATAGATTAAAAATACTTGCCTCGGTTGCTAGGTGTCAAATAAATTCAAATTACCAATATTAGTAAAATTAATATATATATACAAAGTAAATACTAACAAGAAATGGGCCAAAAAGTACACAAGGCCATAAAATAAAAAAGTTTGTAAATAAGCAAAATATGTTTGGCACTTGTTAGT
Source organism: Tinea trinotella (assembly GCA_905220615.1). Taxonomy (NCBI): domain Eukaryota; kingdom Metazoa; phylum Arthropoda; class Insecta; order Lepidoptera; family Tineidae; genus Tinea; species Tinea trinotella. The sequence continues at coordinate 13,530,489 of HG992312.1, forward strand.
ACAATAATTAATTAAATATGAAAAAACTAATATTATATTAATTTATTTAATTAAATTAACTTGGTAAATATAATTAATCTACGTTATAATAAAATCTTAATATTTGTCCATTTGGGTATTTTTTTAAAAGTAACTATCATTTTATCAATTAATCCATTAGTGACACATTCTCACAGGGATAGGTTGAGACAATAAAGCGACAAATTCTACAATCCTGTTTCATTCACTTCCATAGTTCTCTTCATACAAATAGCAATGCGTATATCGTGGAAATAAACTTAAAAGTATCTTCAATAGAAAATACAATTTAATTTAAAAACAAAGAACCTGCCTAATTTTCCACATTAAATCTAATAGACAGAGAATACAAACCGCCAAACATTTACTACGAATTTTGACACAATTCTCTTTTTCATATCCAAAACATACCCAAATAGACATTAATATTATTCCTAATACAATATACTTAATATTACTATGTCACATCACCAGGTATCTGCGTTACAATTTATCATTTATATATTAATTTAGGCAGTTTATTCGTATATAAAAACTTCCTAAATGGACGGAATTAATAAAATCACATATTATCTTAATAATAATTCATTAGCTTAAAAATCATTGTTAATATATAGAAGCAATGGATTGGCGCCTAACTGCACTGGCTGTACTCTAGAACACATTTAAATGCCAAAGTTTTAGATTTATTTAAATATTATTATTTAGAATAATTAAAGTTATGTAAAGCACTGATTGTTACAAAAATCCACTGAGAATACGATGGTATATATCCCCGGCAGATACAGAGCGCTGGACGACTGCGACGGAAGAACACATAGTCGCGCACAATTTTTTTACAAAGTAAGTAACAAAACAATTAATGCGCTTCAATGCCAGCTGGATTTTATACTTATTATATTGATATTTTGTCGCTTAAATATGTACATTTCATACGAAAATTGGCAATTTACTGTACTGACCATCTACTGTACTCGTATTTAACTGACAGGATTTAAATTTATATAATTATGATATTCGGTTTCGGTTTAATAACATATTAAGACCCGTTTTAACCAATTGCAATTTAGTTATAAAAGGGGGTCCGTATTCTTAGTGGACTTATCAAGACCCCTGTGCAATAAGTATTCAAATAGGCAGTGTACAACTTGTGTTATAAATACGTAAATATGTTTTCAATAGTAATGTTTTTAAATGAATAAGCTGTAATACAGCTTATTCATTTAAAATTATTGAATTAAACATATTTTATGCGGCTTATTGTCGCTTTTATTTTTGGTTATTGATTTTACAATAATAAAAAATATGTAAAATCAATAACCAAAAATAAACGCGATAGTAAGCCGCATAAAATTTGTTTAATTCATTTATCAATTCTCTGTATTAAGTTGTTTTTATTCGCGCCAACCACGTGAAGCCTGGAATGTTCGTACTTCAGAAGATGTGAATGTTGTTAAGCCTTCAGGTCCTGAAAAATATTAATAACATGAAAAATTATTTACTTATATGAAAGAAAATGTACGTTCAAATTTTATTTTAACATTTTTTTTTAAAGGGATTTTCATAATTATAGATTTGAAGAGAATTGTGGGTGCGAAGGACGCGAAACAGTTGTGTCGCTATAATACACTCAAAACACAAACCTCTAATACGTCGGCCTGGTGTTGGTGTGACGTCACCATCAGGCACTGTCCATTGCTCCACAACTTCAGTGGCAGAACGCGCCAAAGATGGCTGACTTACTGAACGGTGTAACGAACGGGACCACGATCTAAAACATAGGTATTATTGCTGTAGATTTTATATTGAAGAAATGATGACAGGCGTGGCGTATTGGTTGGCACACCAGTCCTTTATGCAAAAAGTCCCGGGTTCGATTCCCGGTTGGATTTGTTACATTGTTTTTTTAGGTTCTATATATACTCGTACATACCTTTTACATTTTTTATTAATTTTTTTTTATTTTATTGTTTTGTTATATCTCTATTAAAACTAAAAAACAGTTGCAGGTTAGTGGGTGTTAAACTGTAGTGGCAGTCACCTCCATTCATTAACCGCACTCCAGATTAACATCAGGCGGAGTGCTGTCATATGTCGAGTCACAATTTAAAATAATCTCTTTCAAATAAATAAGTTATTTACATATTATTAGACTACCAATTTAAGTGATTATGGTACCATAGATGTTTTTGATTATTTTTGGCATAAACCAATGCCAATATTTTTGGCATAATTATTAGTAATGAATCATCATTATCATCAGTCAGAAGGCATCCACTGCCGTACATAGGCCTCCCCCTCGGAACGCCATTTCGAACGACAAGAAGCCAGTTGCATCCACTGGTTATTCGTGACTTTCACTATGTCTTCAGTCCCACTAGGTGGACTAACGACGACATAGTAACGACTCGTACAAAAATGTTTTCATCCAATTTTCATTCTCAGTGAGTAGTCGTTTACTGAATTAAATAATTTCCAACTTACGGATGACCGCTGTAATCATCGTCATCATAATATCTGCCAAGTTGCGTCCCACCTGACACCACAGAATTAGTGTCAGCTTGCTCCCTAGCGTAGTCCACCATCATTTCTGACATTGATCTGGAAAAGATAATAAGTTGGTAGAATGGAGATAGACGAAATATATCTTAGATTAGAGTTAAGTGGAAGAATAAAATTAGGATGAACTAGAAGATATCTTCCTAATCACATCCGGGCTATTTTAAAAGCAGGGATTTGTAATGTTCTTATAACCTGTTATAAACCTGTAGAAAGTGCCGTAATTGTAGATGTTAAAGAAACGAGATAGTTGTGTCAGGATCATGGAAAGAAGCCCTCATTTATCTTTAACTATCCTTGTGAGATGCGATTCGTTGAAGATTTTTTTTAAATCCATCACCCAACTCAGTCCAAGAATCTACAAACTTGACAATTTTAATTTAAATGTATCGAAGAACCTTAAAAAACTATTTTGCAATCGATAATGCATTTGACATTCGCCATAATATATTTAAATGTGAAGTGATAATCTAGTGTAGAAGTGATAAAAGTGATAACCTAGTGTAGAAGTGATAAAAGTGATAACCTAGTTTACATTACCTCATATCAACATGGTCACTTCTATAGGAGGATCTCCTGGATCTGGCTGGATCTCTCAATGATGTCGCATCGCTATCGTATTCATACAAAGTGGGCAGAGAACTGCGTCTAGAACGGGAGTCCCATTCTGTCTTCTTGCGGTAACGGTTCTAGAAAATATCATACAAATATTATGTAACCTGTTGAAAGCAAGGAAAGGTCAAAGACCGCCCTGACTGAATTAACTGATTCAGTTTACAGCTGCTCCAGTTGTTGTCACTTTGTAGACCAGAGGATTGACTTGAAGGATCCAAAATCAAACACAAGATTAAATTCGAAAGGAACACGTGGAATGATAAAACATGTCGATATTTTGACAAAGAAATGACGAGTCTTTTGTTAAAATACAAATATTTCGTTTGTTTAATTTATAAATGAAACCTTAATAACTCTCTATAAATTACTAATGCAATTAACTAGCACTACTCCTTTCAGAATTTTATCCCAAGCCTACCCGTCAGCGTGTGTGAAAAAAACAAAATTTATACTATTTTACACACAAAATTAAGATTAAACGCAAAGAAATGAATCATTATCATCATCAGCCAGAAGACGTCCAGTGCTTAAAATAGGCTTCCCCCTTAGAACGCCATTTCCAATGACAAGATGCCAATTGCATCCACCGGTAATCCACCTTTATTATATCGTTAGTCCATCTAATTCGTGTTCTCCACTCAAAAATGAATTGATTACCTTGGGTTTATCGGGTGGTGGTGCTAAGATCCTTATAATGACTTCCCATTTATGTGGTGGATAGAGTGGCGCAAATCTGTGGTCATGGGCTACACGGGTGAACTCGTCCCTTGTGGAAGACCTTGCGAGTTCACGACGAAGTGTACTCTCATGGGTTATGACTTCACGCCAACGAAGACGCTCCTCTCGTGTCAAACGGAATGAACGTTCTGTTTCCATTAGTACCTGAAATTTAAGGTTGTTAATTAAATTAGTATAGAAAGAAATTGAATTTGATGGAAAAATGGTATGAAAAAAGTGGGCATTGTTCAGCTAGCTCTCAGTCTGCTGACCGACCCAGAAAAGTACTGCTTCTATCAGGGCCGTCTTAAGCATATTCAGCGCCAGGGTGCGAAAGTCAAGGCTCCGCTCGCGTGGTCTCTGTGCAGTAGATACCTATCGAAGTATATGTGTAGTATACGGCGGTCGGCATGCGCCCCCTAGGACTCTGCGCCCGGGTGCACCGCACCCCTTGAACCCCCGGGTAAAGACGGCCCTGGCTACTATAAGGTGTCTATGAGGTTGAAACGCGACTTAATCGGCTTGAAGTGGTCTTTGGCTTGTAAGTGATGGTACTGCCCCGGAGCGGCAGACTGGGCACCACTGTCTACCAGTGCTAGAGTCGGGACAAAGTGGGACAAATAGCGTTCCGCAGTTCCGCAGACATGTGTCGCAAGATGAATTATTTCAACCGTGTAAACGAAACATTCCGCCCCACGCGCGACAATTAACAACCTCAGCTTATGTTTTCAAGTCTACTATTCTAAAGAATCTAACACAACACTTAATAGCTATCTTTAAATCAATCAATCAATTTGTTACGCCTTTTTCCCACAGGGATAGGCAGAGACAATGGAGCGCCACTTGCCACGATCCTGACACAACTTCCTCGCTTTTTATTTATTGTGACACATTTGACCTCGTCCCGCCTGGTGATAAGCAAGAGGAGAACCAAGAGTGATGACGACTAATACAACCAAGTTAGTTCATGGCTGCCTCAGTCACTGTCGCTTTCTATCTTTAAATAGTATTAATAACAACGAACCTCATCCTGTGCTTCAGTTTTAAGAACTCTAGTCAGGACATTCCAATTTGGTGGTACAGGAGGAGCTGGTGTTGGCTCTGGTACATCTTCATCGTCTTCCTCTCTATATAATGGGTTTCTTGCTGGTGGCAACTCAGGTAAGAGTGGAAGGTCATCGGGAGAAGATGGTGCTTGGAATACGTAACCTGGTGTTTGTTTTATATGGCCCACTAGTTCTGGAGAGAAGAGATCTGGACCGCCTTTACCTGTTTTTGTTAAGAAAGTTTAGTTTGATCGTCCACGCTAGTTAATTTTTATTAACAAGCGTTCATTAATTTTTAGTAGAGTTTTGACAACTTTTGGCCGGCAGTGACAGCGATTGAGGCAACCCTCATATTAAACGGAATATTTTTTTAGTCGTCGGCGCTTCCGTTGTTTACCATCATCATTACTAAGACAACAAATATGCAAAATAAAACTATAATCTTGTTATCGATAAATTGTAAGTTTGTGACGCTTAAATTTCCACAGGAATAGGCAGAGACAACGTAGCGCCACTTACGATCCTTACACAACTCCCTTGCTTTCTTCACATCCACAATTCTCTTCATACAGGCTCTGTGGTTATGGGCACTAGGCAACCTAGCTTTCTTGAGGATGTCTCCGATTTGGTCGTAAAACACCCTCCTGGGCCTGCCTATTATTATTGCAGATCTCAATAATGTTAATAAAACTTACCGATATACTTCTGTGGCGGTAATGACAAGGGTACTCTCTCCATTTTGGGAGTTAAAGTCATCCCTGAGGCACTGCTGATATCTGAGAAGTTCTCCCACTGTGCTTCCGGCAAATTATGGTTCCTAATGGTGACGTCGAACTGCGGTGGAGGTGGCGGTACTTTCTTGTATTCCGTGATCATGCGTTTGTGTCTCTCTATGTCCTCTATCGTTTTCTTCTCTGTGATAGTGCGGAGGAACACGTCGTCTACCACGTGAGATGTTATTTCGGGTTTCCTGGTGGATGCAAATGGATAAAACTTAAAACAAATGACAATGATATGATCTGACCTGAATAGTGAAAGGGTTAACGTTTTTAAATCTTTTATTATAGCTCCACATTATGGTGATTGCTACTTCAGGTAAATAAATGTAAGTAGCAGTCACATTCACTTCGACGGCCTATTTGGAACCAGCAATTTACAAGGTGTTCCCGATCCGCGACTAAGTCAGTCAATTCACAGTCTATAGACTTGTAAATATAAAGATTTCTTTAGGATACCTGCATGTTTTCTCTTGGAGTCATTATCTTAAAGATCTTAAATGAAGGATCATATTATGTAGTTCGACATTGGCTGGAGTACAGGAGTTAAATAACTCTAAGTAGCAGTAATATGACGACAGGCGTGAACGAACGATTAGCGATTGGTTTGTTGCGCGTAAAATCCCGGGTTCGATTTCCGGTCGAAGCAAATATTTGTTTCACAGCTTTTATTTGTATTATTTATTAATTATATTTTATATTGCAAATTAATAAAAAAAAATGAGGTGGATGTTTGCTTCGGGTCTGGTTATCAAAGAGTGGTAGGCAGCGGTACCCAGTCTGCCGATCCGGGGTAGTACCACCACTTAAAAGTATACAGACCGTAAAGTGATTTGGTCACGTTTCGGGATCAGCTTGTAAGTTGCTGGTTCCAACTAGGCCAGCATCATGGATGTGATTGCTACTCACAGTTATTGAATTAAAATAGCAGTGACATCCATTCATCAGTTTAACTCCAGCCTAACATCAAGCAGAGTGCTGTGATATATCGAGTCACAATAAAAAAAGTATCTGGCATATAACAGGCCTAGTTGGAAACGAAAACTTTTAAGCTGATCCCGAATTACGTATCACGAGTTACTTGGTTAACAGGCCTTATCAACGCCATAAGCACTGCCTACCCCTCTTAATTACTGTATCAATTTTCTGTAAAAAAAAAACTTCTGCAGTCTATTTCCAATAGATCCTCCAGAATTTGACCAAAATTCGGATACTTTTGAAGACAAATAGAAATTTTAAAAACGTACCTGGCAGGCAAGATAGGTGTCTCAGGAATAGGTTCAAGACTCTCCATCAGCATCTCCTGCTCTTCACTTTCGAAGCGTTCAGTTACTGGAGGTGGTGGAGGTGGTTTCTGAAAAATTGTACCATAAATATTAGGGTTTGTGATCAGGACCATGTGACCAATAAAGCCAAAAAGCAAAGGCACATACCCGCCTGATATTGGTATTAGGCTGGAGTGTTGTCCATTAATGGCGCCAATTTATACTACAGTTAAATAATTGCAAGTAGCAGTCGCATCTACTATGCCGGCCTAGTTGAAACCGCCAATTTATAAGATGATTCAAATCTTTACACTTGAAAGTAGTAATACTATTGGGATAGCATTCCTCCATCCGGATGTCTGCCTACCAAACTAATTATGCCTCTTATTGATTTTGATTTAGACATAAAACCAAGGGCAACCGACAGAAGGTTTAGGACAACCATAGTTCCGCTTAAGATTTATAAGTGCCCTCGTAATATGAAGCTGGCGTAAACTGAGACGATTTTTTCGTCATCGGCGCTTTTAATATTACCCTTGCTTACTATTAAGGTCAAAGGCGCGTCAAAATAAAAAATCTATTATGCAAGATTTAATGATTCCTGGTTCACCTACTCGTCACAGGGAGCCGACCGCGCAACTTCAATGGGAATGACAATGAAATTCATTCCCATTTGTCAAAAAGTTACGCGGTCACTGTTAGTGTCAACAAACAAGTTTTATTCATTCGGACAATGAGTTTCAATAAGCTTGAACTGTTAATGAAAATGAACATTGATTCTCAGTGTGTTACGCGGTCAAAACGAAGCTCATTCTCATTGTCATTGCGTTACGCGGTCGGCCCGCAGATCCGAAGTCTCAATTGATGTGTAAAACGTAAATTCCACCACCACAATATTCCTTTTGAGGCCGGATCTCAGAACACTTGAACCCTTACCTTGACATGGAACATCTTAGCGTGTGATCTATCAGTCACTTCAGTGACTGAATGTGTATCTGTCATTTCGGTGTTCAATGAAACAATTGAACGTGGCCGACGTGCTGGTACCACCCATTCCTGCTGTTAGTTACAATGTATGGTGTAAATGATATGATGTGGTTTATGGTTCTTTGAGCACTGGGAAGACAAGCAATCTTTTTGGAACTACACTATGGTTTGACAGTAAAAATAATTAACGTGAACATTTTGTGTTTTAGCTTTCAAACGTAATTAGGTACTGGTTTTGTAGTCTAAACGATTTTCTCGTCTTCCAAGTGCACGTTAAATAATATGAAGTCAGTTGCACGAAGTCAAAATTTTAACTTTTCTGTTTTTTGACGTAAATTCAGGCTCTCTATAATTAAACCAAATGTCTAATAAAGCAAATTTCAATTGCATGATTTGTCATTAGAGCCCAATGATGTTTAGTTAATCAAGGCAAATGCTTTGTGCAACGGGTATGTATTTCCTTAGATTTACTTAATGTTACAATTTATTATAGTTTCCTGCAACTGACTGCTGGAGTAGATATGCAAATTTATTATAATTTATTATGTCGTACAATTATTAAATTATTTTCTATGATCATAAGTAATTTAGATGTGAACTAATTAAGTTGTAATGTTTATGTAGTTTTAAAAAATGAGGGTTCACTTATGGAAGTTTAATATTTTGAAAATTATTTGTGTTTTAAAAGACTCTATAATAGCAATTACAAACTAAGTAGGAATAAATGTCAAAGTAAATACTTAAAAGATGGTACATTTCTACTTCAGACAGAAATTCCTACTAAAAGTTTGACGCCATCTAATTATAAAATAGTTAAAATTAGAGATTTAAGAACAAAACTGTCATAATTTGAAACGAAATAAATGAACGAATCGTAAATTTTAGTTTAATTTTTTTTTAAATTTCAATTTAAAAAAAAAACAAAGAATAGGACGGCACTTATGGCAAGTCGAGATCAATGTCGAATCTAAATTTAAAAAAAAATCAAAAAATAATGTCGATTTTCTGCGTTATCTTCTCTAGGGTCTTTTTAAACCCAATAAAGTTGTATAATTGTATAATCATTTTATAATGTATAATAAATAATCAAGACAACAGTAGTCAACTTCTGTCAACCAGAAATTGACCACTGCTGAAGAAGGCCCCCCCAGCGATCACCACAGTAGGTAGAGACTAGTGGTTTCTTACTTCTTTTAGCACGTCGTACTTTTACCTTTAGTAAACCAATATTTTTCTGGTTTCAACTAGGCCGGCATAGAGGATGTGATTGCTACTCACAGTTATTGAATTGTACTATTAGTGGCATCCATGCATGGACCACAATCCAGCTTAACATCAAGCGGGGTGCTGTCATATGTCGAGTCACAATAAAAAAAATATCTTGATTTTTATTAAGAAAGTCTTTGGTGTCTTTCACACAATTTACGATTCGTTCAAATATGCCTAACGCAATAAAATTAGTTTAATTAGTAGATTAACCTGTGACCGTTGTTCTCGGCTGACCTGCGAATAGACTGGGGCGGGTCTCGGAGGCCTGGCTGGCGGTAACACGTGAGCCGCCCTAGCTGGCAGGGGTAGGGCTACTGGTGACACTGTTCGCAATGATTCTTGGCGTTCGTGTTCTTCAATTAAGGTTGTATGCCTGAAAGTTACAATAACAATGATAGGTAGACAAGCGGTGCACGTTTATCTGTGCTGTCAATACAGGCCCCTTTCTCTTAATACTACAGTATTAATTATACAGTATGTCGTCAAAAAGTAGTGAAATTGTGTCGCACTAATATTTGACATCTTCGTAACCAATCAGCAAATAACAAATCAATAGGTAAAACTACGTTGATTAGTCACTTGCGACCGCGGTGCAATTTTGTATAAGAGAATCGAGGTCCTAGAGTGTTGCCACTTGAATATCGATAAAGATAGAAATTTGCCGGAAACAGGAAGGCCAATATAGCATATGCGAATGCTACTTGTAGACATTTATTTGTGACAGCATTCACCTCCAGGGCCGTCTTTACCCGGGGGTTCAAGGGGTGCGGTGCACCCGGGCGCAGAGTCCTAGGGGCGCATGCCGACCGCCATAAATTTCGATAGGTACCTAGTACACTGAGACCACGCGAGCGGAGCCTTGACTTTCGCACCCCGGCGCTGAATATGCTTAAGACGGCCCTGTTCACCTCCTTTCTTTAATCAGGCTTTATTCTAATTACGTACCAACGTATATTTGTTTCATATAGAGTGGTAGGTAAACAGTTGGTAGTTGGTCTGGCGAACCAGACCGAACTACCGAAGTGTACAGAGCGTAAAGTGACTCAGTCGTGTTTCAGGATCAGCTTGAAAGTTGCTACTCGCTGTTATTTAACTTAACTAGCAGTCACCTTAGTTGTAAACCCCACTCCAGCATAACAACAGACGTGGTGCTATCATATATCGAATTATAATAAAAAATAATAGGAAAACAAAACACTTACATAACGCTTCCGGTGTCAGTTTCCGTGGCAGTGACAGTGGAAGGTGGTGACGGAGGCGCTGGTGGTCGTTGTACCCTCACTCTAACATCGAAGGCTGGAGGTGGTGCTGTCACGATTGTCCCTGCAGCCATTCGTGCGTTAGACTGGAGGTGTTCGTTACTTTCGCCATAGCCTGGTGTTAAAGAGTTAACTCGAGGTTAGTCATTAGTGATTTTAATAAATTGTAAGTGTGTCTTCATTCCAGCTGCGGATCTAAGATTTTTTTCGAGCCGAGGCACAAACCTTGTAGTGGCGCCTCCCTTCAGCGTTTGAGATATTATTTCTTAAATAACTCACGAATATATAAAGTTCACTTGGGGTGTAGTCAACCAGGCTTTTCTATGCTTTCCCCTGAAACTGCCGCCCGGGCCTAGTGCCCCGGTTTGACCCCTCTAGAAACGAGCCTGGTTTATGCCAGCGTCTTTGTAAGGGTTATTCGCCATTTTAGATGCGTGGAATTTTTAGTTTTTAGATATAGCATTGATAATGGTAATTTTAACAAGCCTTCCTTAACCCTACAACTGCTGTTTTGTAATATTTTGCTGTCTCAAACTCAAATAACTATTTTTTCTATTATATATTTAAATTAAAATCTAATCATTTATTCTGCATAGGTACTACTGGCTTGTCTTTAGCATTGTCAGACTCTTTCATGAATTCGGAAAAGCATATGACAAAAATAAATTAGAAGACACTCTAAAAGTCTTATAGAGCCTCATCATCATCAGCCAGAAGTCCACTGCTGCTATAGAGGCTAAATTAGCGTTTATTTATTTAATTTTGTTTTGTTTGTTTTTGTTAATTAAATTTATTTTGTTATGTTATTTACTGTGTTTGTTGTCAATTTTAAGTGGTTACGATGAAGTATTAGCTTCATTTTAGTATTTTTTAAATTATTTTGTAAAGTTGTTTTACCCGTATTATTAGTTTATTTTATCTATATTGTTTTATTATTTGCCTTTTAATATTTTAATTTATTCTGAATAATATTCTTAACTACAAAAATGTTATAATATCCTTAGAAATGTCATTAACAAACCTTCACTGTGATAAGCCTCTTCTAACAAGAAGGCTTGATTCGTATGCACTTGTTCGGCTTCACTTGGCGTTTCACTCGGGTAGTCTGAAGGCAACGTGTCTGAAACACTTTCAGCTGCCACGGGATACACGGGGTGTGCGCGAGGTATTTTTACTTCTGAAAAAATATTTAGGTTCAATAAATTGTAATCAATCAATAAAATTGTCACGCTTTTTTCCCACAGGGATAGGTAGAGACAATGGAGCGCCACTTGCCACGATACTGACACAACTCCTTTGCTTCCTTTACATTCACAATTCGCTTCATACACGCTCTATGGTTATAGGCACTAGGCAACCCAGCTTTCTTGAGGATGTCTCCGATGTCTGCCTTGTTTAACGTATGCATTCACATGAGATTTATAAATTCCTTTCGTCAATCTACTTTCACTCATCCTTTCCATGTGCTCAAACCATCGAAGCATTCCTTTGTCAATCCTTGTGACTACATCCTCATTCAAACAACAGCTAACTCGGTTCAAAAAAATTCAAGATCGTCTCATCTTTAGTTTGAACCCAACGATCCAAGGTCGAAAACACATGGATGGGTAAAAAAAACTTATCGATTCATCCACTAGTTTCCTTTTTAGTTTAATTTAGTTTCCTTTTTCCATTCTCGTTTACGGTTATTGGTACCTTTACTTTTTTTAATAAGCCCTGATTTGATCAAGATACAATAAAAAAATCTATTCAGACTGTACCTTGTATACTTTCCCTGCTAACAATAGATCCTGTAGAATCATCAATTAATCGTCTAGGTACTGGCAGTGCTCGTCTCCTCAAACATAAGTATGATACTCCTAGACCCAAGAGTAGGAGGGTCAGGAATAGTATGGCACAAATGATTAGCAGGATATGGGTTCCTGCCAATGGAGATTTGGCTGCTACTGGACCTGTCTCTGGTCTGAAATAAGTATAATGTATTAAAACACAAGTTTATTAATAATATTTATATACATACTTAAGTATGAGAGTAGAATTAATGCTGTAGAAATGCGGTCGTAAAGGAGTATATGTGGAATGCCGATAGCGGAGAGAATAAAGATAGATGTAGTTTGAAAGAAGATGTTGTAACAAGAAATGCTTTGATGGTTTGAGCACGTGGAAAGGATAAGTTGAAGTAAATTGACGGAAGGAATTTATAAATCTGATGTGGATGAATGCGTTAATCGAGGAAGGCCCAGGAGACCAGGAAGACCCTCCGATCAAAGCGAAGACATCCTTAAGAAAGCTTAGTTGCCTAGTTTTTTAGTCAATTAATTTGTCACGCCTTTTCCCACAGGGATAGTGCAGTCATATGTCGATGCTAATATAAATAGAATGAATTACTTACGTATACAAAATAGGTTGAAATATTGGTTTGGTGACGAGAGGTGGTGGATATCTGCATACAATTGTAATGACCTCATCGCCGTCCATCTCCAGGCCAGGGTGGAAACGTACCACGATATTGTTGGTGAACACGCGGAGTGGTTCCTGCACGATATAAAAATACAAGAATTAATTAAACATTTATATACTAAGCTACTAAACGTGCTTGTATCATAGACACAGGGAGCCGACCGCGTAACTTCAATAGTAATGATAATGAAATTCATATCCATTTGTCAAAAAGTTACACGGTCGCTATTAATGTGTAAAACAACCAAAGAATTTGGAAAGAATAGAATCTGTGCTAAAATAAGAACTAATTCATTGTTATTTGTCTCATTTATATTATGTTTATACCACGTGTGACTGAAAGAGACAACTACTTGTACTTCAATTCCTTTATTTCAAAGGTTGGCACTACTTTTTTGCAAATACAACCAATTATAATTGTGGTTGAATTTTATTACTGCTTAATTAAAAGTCACGTGGTAGTAAGAGTAGCGGCATAATTGTTCCGTCATCCTTTTTTGAAGTACTATAATGTCAATTGTTATTCTGTCAAATTAGGTTGTCAAATAATCATCAAAACTAGTGACAACCTTCTAAATTACGAATGTAAAAATGTATATTCATCCCCTTTTGACTTCTTTTTAATGCCATAAGTAAAAATAGTAAAAACAGTTGTATTTTGTAATTGTTACTATTTTAGGGCCCCTTCTATGTTTTAAGTCCAAAATTCATTGAAAATAATTCATTTTGACAATGAGTTTCAATGAGCTTGAACTGTTAATGAAAATGAACTACAAACTCTGAGGTTTTAATTTCGCCTTTGTTCATGGACCGCACTCCAACTTTACATATGTCGAACAACAATACAAAATAATTATTTGTAAGCAAATATTACCTGTCTAGTACCACATCCTTTTAAGGGTATCTCCAACTTATAAGACATGGCACCCTTTCCAACGACCTGGCATGCGGAATGGCGGTCGAAATCAGCATATGCGATGCCGTAGAATTTCTCATTGAACTTTAATTCAATCTGTAATTAAAATAAAAGATTCATATAACACAGAATTTATATAATAAAGAATTAATGAACTAAACAAACTTTATGCAGCCATCGTGGTCAGTCTCTCCGTGGTGCGATGGCTGCAAAGCTCTCGTAACGTCGAAATAAAAAAGGGCAATAATTAACCAAAATTAAACGCTATAGTAAGCCGCATAAAATTTGTTAAAATCATTAATCAATGTTTGCGTAAAAACTAAAAAAATACCATAAAAAAATAATTTAAACTTAAGGAATTGCGGATATTTATCTTTACATCAGACGGTGCTGTCATATGTCGAGTCATAATAATAATAAAAAACAACAAACAATATAATTTACCTGCATAGAGCCTTCGGCGCAATTCAGAGCACCTTTTGTCCTATTTAAAAATATCACAGGGCTTAGATCATCTAGTTTTGTAACCTGAAAACAAAACAAAGTGTGAAGTTTATACGAGTATAATGCCATTTAGATGTGTTAAAGTACATTTTATTTAGGGTACCAATGTTATAAATATATTTTTTATTCAAAAAGTATTAGTGTTTTTAATACTTTTAATTTATAATAGATGTGTAAGCTGTAACCAACTATAATTTCGTTCTATAAATACAGCTTCTTATAAATCATAGTTTTATCACAGTTTCTTATAAAGCTTTATAATCATAACATATTATAAATCAGGCTACAGTTAAAAGCAGAAATAAATCACTTATAGAAAGTGTCCAGATACTTAGGATCGGGTTTGTACCCGTTCAACCATATTATTGAAACGAATTTTCGAACTATAAAATACACAACTATTATAATGCGATTAAATTAAGAATAGGACGGAATTGGCCCCATTCTGTGGTCTAACTATCCAACCAACTTCACTTTAGAGACACCATCTCTTTCTTTGCGGACCGTCAAGAAAAGTTCACCTTTGAATCAGCCAAGTGAAGTAAGTCAACAGCCCGTCCTATTCTTATTCTAATAGTATAGTAACACATTTGATAAAGTTTTAGTTAAAGAAATCATACTTATGGAGATCATCCCCATTCACGCAGCGATTTGTATCAGACACAGTTTCTGAGATTTGTCTCAAGAACGGTATCAGAGACAAGTATCAGTTCCAATTTTTGTATCGCGATACATAATCTAGTTTTTTTGTATAATGGTAACTTCAAATTCAACAAAAAAATAAGTTAACTTAAAATTAAACTTGTTAGTAGTAATTTTATATATTCTTTCATAGTAGATTGACGAAAAGAATAAATCTTTATAAATCTCGGGTGAATGGATACCTTAAACGAGGCAGGCCCAGGAAGGTGTTCGCCGACCAAATCGGAGACATCCTCAAAAAAGCTAGGTTGCCTAGTGCCTATAACCGTAGAGATTGTATAAAGAGAATTGTAAAAGTGAAGGAAGCGAGGGAGTTGTGTCAGGATCGTGGCAAGTAGGGCTCCATTGTCTCTGCCTACCTTGATTTCATAGGATAATGTATAATATTTTAACTTAGTTATTTATAAAATATTCATATTGTGGGAAAAGTCTTAAAAACCCACTTCTAAACTCTTCCATACTTAAGTGTGCTACAAATTGTCTTGTCTAAGATATGTACAGGACAAATAAGGATTCCCTGATGATAAAATAAGAAGTATATTGTATATAATTTATGCGCCTTCAGTGAGTGGACGCCGCCGCCGTCGCATAAATCTATACCACTAATTGTTACCTTCGGGCCTGCATATCTAAACAACTGTTTCCATACTACCACGACACGAGAAATATTTCTATTAATTTAATAGATACCTATATATTTTTCTACTTCTTTACTAAGCTATCAAAGTAAAGATATTATTAGTACCGGCATGTGGTTTTGATCCAGGAGTTCTTACTTTGCAAGACCATCCACTAAACCACTATTTTCTTTAACCTGTGTACAATTTATGGTTATTTTTAGTATATACTATAGTATATATATTGCAGTGTTTACAGTATTCTAGCCCTAATGAATGTATACACAAAACATATTATTTAAAAAAGGCAAAGTTGAATGGCATAATTTTTCTGTATTTAACTGATCAATGTCTGAAAACTTAATACTCGTATATATATACATTTTTACTGTAATTAAATAATTAATTCGTTGTTTGATATTTTTAACTATTAAAATGTGCTCATGTAATTTTTATTTAATGGGAAAATTGTCATCAAAGTAATAAGTAATTAAATCATATTTAATAATGCCAAATCGCCCCTAGTGCCCTTAATTATTGAGCTTGTATGAAAAGAATTGTGGATGTGAGAAAAACTAGGTGTGACAATTTCATTTGATATTAAAGGTTTGATTCCGCCGGCAACTGCAGACCGCAGACTGCAAACTG
Organism: Tinea trinotella; assembly: GCA_905220615.1. Lineage (NCBI taxonomy): Eukaryota > Metazoa > Arthropoda > Insecta > Lepidoptera > Tineidae > Tinea > Tinea trinotella. The sequence continues at coordinate 13,546,847 of HG992312.1, forward strand.
CACTACTTGTTTGTATGAGATTGATTGTGTGCAAGGCGACACTAGTCTGCAGCTGCCGCATTAATATTGTTTCCAAACATCACATTTATAATCTATGACTTAGGAAATGCTGATTGTCGCAATAGTGTCGCCTTGCACGGAATTAATCTCATACAAACTAGTAGTGCAGTCTGCGGTTTGCAGTCTCCGGAGGAATCACACCTTAACCCTAAACTGTAACATATAACTTATTACTGTATTTTCTATATATATTATTGTCTCTATAAAAAAAATCATATCAATGGAGCGCCACTTGCCACGATCCTGACACAACTCCCTCGCTTCCCATACATACTCTTTAAGCCAAAAAAAACTACACATAAAGACGTATGACTTGTTCGGTTGGAGTATGTAAACGCGTACTAGATCCGAACACGCGTATTGGATAATAGTAAGGTCCAATTTTAGTGTCCAACGTAAATTAAACTGTAGATGTATGTATTTAATTAAAATACCTAGATACTATGTAATTTTAACTATTTTGTATACATGCATTTATTATGGGAGGTCTATTAAGATCGATCGAGACTTGTGGTTTCTTTATGCATATTATTATGCTACAGACACACTATTCTCTTCGCACTGCTCCTCGCGTTGCTCCTTGAGCTGCCGTGAATAATGCCCTAACAGCCACACACTCCCCTACTCGCGATGTTCATCGCGTTGCTCCGATGGACGACAACATTGTAACTTTGACTCGCACTAAAAAACCGACAAAAATGCATCGCCAAGCATGACGTGCAGCAGGACGAATAACGCAGCCACACTATGTCTCTGCCCATTTCTCTCGCCACTCGTCGAGTGTGTGGCCGTAGGGTTAGACGTAATTTTTTCAGAGGTCCTCAGTGACCATAACCATAGAGCCTGTATAGAGTTTTATTTCCTATACTAAGCTACTAAAGTGCTTGTGTCATAGAAACAGGACAACCAAAGTACATATATCAAAGATACATTGGTACCGGCAAGTGCTTTTGAACCCGTGCTTTTGGTTTGCGTAACTATTGCACTGCCACTGCCAATGTACAACGCCACACAACGCTCGCCTTAATTGTATACTTATTGATGTGAAAGTTGACGAGAGAGTTGTTACAGGATCTCTGCTATCCCTATGAAGAAGTGTAAATTTTGATAACTAAGGTCAGGGCTGTCTTAAGCATATTCAGCGCCGGGGTGCGAAAGTCAAGGCTCCTCTCGCGTGGTCTCAGTGTAGTAGGTACCTATAGAAATTTATGGCGGTCAGCATGCGCCCCTAGGACTTTGCGCCCGGGTGCACCGCACCCCTTGAACCCCCGGGTAAAGACGACCCTGACTAAGGTAATTTATGTGGTTTAAAATAAACAATGTCTACTCAATAACTACTGTCCTATTCTCAGCATTTATGAGCTTATTAAACAGAATTGTGAATGTAAAGGAAGCAAGGGAGATTTGACAGGATCGTGGCAAGTGGCGCTCCATTGTCTCTGCATATCCCTGTAAGAGGAAGGCTTGACAATTTGATTGATTGATATGAGCTAATTTCATCAACTTCTGTCAAACGAACACCTAGACTAGATTGACCCCCTATCTAACGTAGCATGTTCTGTTGTTCTAAGAATGTTCTGAAGTGTTCTCTAACTTTGTTCCCACCCCAACTTTTTACTTCTGTTACCCCGCACAGGTACGACCGATTGAATCGGTAGTCGAACTAAAAGGTTCGGCGCGTTATATTTGTAGAACAATAAACAAGTGGAATGCTTTACCAGCCCATGTAAACTTCCCATTCTGTAACCTGGGATACTCCAAGCGAAGCGTAAAAAAAACACCTCTGGCTGCTATAGTGGCGACGACTGTGACAACTGAATAGGTGTTTTCAGTCGTCTAGGCTCTTGGATTTCCTTTTGCTTGCTCTTAACGGACGGGCATTAGCACCGTATCATAATGCTTTGCAATAAATGATGAGGAGAAATTCATCATCATCATCAGCCAGAACGCGTCCACTGCTGAACATAGGCCTCCCCCTTAGAACGCCATTTCGAACGACAAGATGCCAATTGCATCCACTGGTTATTCGTGACTTTCACTATGTCGTTAGTCCACCTAGTGGGAGGGCTACCTACGCTACGTCTTCCGGTTCGTAAAAAACCTTTAGATGAGATCTAGAACCTTTCTTCCCCATCAGTTGTCGGTTCTTCGAGCGAGGTAAAATTGTACAAAATACAATGTGTTTCTTACCTTGCCATCAAGAACGGTCTCCTCTGGCAATCCTTCTCCCTGATATTCAATATTATTCGCTTGTGATCCATAATTAGATTGCGCGCACGCAACTGTCAATGCACTCGCTAGTAATAATAATAATCGAGCCATTTTTATATCTGAAACAAAAGAAATGAATATTAATTATGCATTAAATATAATTAAGGCGACCGTGGTGTAGTGGCTACGTAAGCCGAGTGGCACGAGTTCGAAACCACTCACCGGTACCAATGTATCTGTGATATATGTACTTTGGTTGTCCTGTTTCTATGATACAAGCACTTTAGTAGGTTAGTATAGAAATAATAATAATAAATTAATAAAATTTTCACGCCTTTTTCCATGGGGATAATAAGCAGAGACAATGGAGCGCCACTTGCCATTAAATAACTGTAAATAGCAGTCACATCCACTATGCCAGCCTAATTGGAATAATTAAAAGCTGATCCCGAAAAGCGACAATTGTAAGTGTGAGTGGTGCACAATTGTAAGTGGTACTACCACCACTTACAATACTGGTGGTACTACCCCAGATTGGCAGACTGGGCACCACTGCCTACCACTCTTATTAGCAAAAGTTTCTTGCAACTGATTGTAAATCACATGCAAAGTTAGTAATTTTGTTCTCACGCTTCAACGAACTTTCGCCTTAAGAAAAGCAATCTATGGATACCTAAAACTATAGGTAAGTACATACATAGTTGAAAGTGGGGATGTTATAGATGTAAAATTTTGGATATGAATACGAATACGAATACGAATACGGATATAGGAATAATATTATACCGGTTTTAGATACGGTTACGGATATGTAATTATTTTAGATCATCCGAGAGTTTCGGATATTTTCTCTTACGGATATTAGATTTATAGTGATTTTTAGGAGTAAAATACAAAAACATTATTATTTGGTATTACAATTAGTTCTATAAGTTCTTATAGGTACCTACTAGTGTGTTGGCTTGGCGAAAACACACAGAAGAAACAAAAGCCTGTCATAACCTTAGATAAAAACAAAACCTCTTTTGTTAAATCAACGGTCATAACATGTTTCATTTAGGCTCCGCCCCTATTTGAAATTATCCGAAACTTTAGTAACGGATTCGGCTATGGTTACGGATAGGTTTTTATTTCGGATATCAGATAGTTTCGGTTACAGAGCTCCATAACATCCCTAGTTGAAAGCATACGCACATTGTAGACAACAATGTAGCGAAAGAAGAAATTAATAATTATGTACTAAACAACAAAACATTACCGTTGTAATAGAAAGTCACACGCTCGCATGTAGTTTATTAGTACTAAAAATATGGATTTTCTTTAGTTTTTACTCAGTTTTGATCTATATTTATAATGTTGGATCATTTATTATCTAGTCTGTGTACAGTGCTTAGCATGAACTACCAGCGAACCTTTATCTTGGAATACTCGTATGTTAATGTTTGAATAACTTTATAAATGCAGAGAGATATTCATAATCCGGCCAGTGTTGTAAACGAGAATATTCACTAAAGAACCAGTGTTACTGACATAGTTCGTAGGATTTGTAAGCTGAAATGGAAATGGGTTCTTAAATGGAGACCACGATGGCAGGCAAGTTGTCGTTCGGAAGAGGGAGGCCTATGTTCAGCAGTAGACTTCTTCTGGTGTAAATTTATTTCCTCATATACCCTATACTCTTCTATAGATGATTTTTTGCATAATATAAATTTTGTTTAATTTAATATGATGCAGAAAGTACTGTGAATAAATATTCTATAAACTGTAAACTGATTTATAACCATTTTTTGGTTATGAACTTACCGAATTCGTGCGGAATAATTTAATGTTATACAAAAAGGCAAATAGAAGGAAAAAGTAGTGTACTAAATTTAATTAACCATACTCTTTTTATTCGGCAACAAGATGGCCGTAAAAGCCACATTTTCCATTATCAAAAATAACTGCTAATGGTCCAAAAAATGACCGCAAAAAAGCGAATCAAATTATAAAGAACATTTCGCGTAAAGTTTTTCGCATTAAACCTAATTATGATTCGATGTGTATTTTTATATTTTGTAAATATAGGGTGTTGAGTCTTCTCCACAATTTTTAGTAATGACATAATTTTATAACTTGATTTCGTATAAGGAAAATTTGGATTCGTATTTTAGGCTTTACGAAAATGTAATCAGGTAATTTTCATCCCAAACATCATAACAACAAAGCTTAAATCAGCATGTAAGGCACTCAGCTTGTGCAAAGAATTCAAGTAAACAATATGCTGGAATATCTACATTAGATTCTAAACAGTTACGCCTTTGTCCTATGGATAAGCAGAGACAAGGGAGCGCTACTCTCACTTTCTTCACGTCTACAACTCTCTTCATAAAAGCTCTACCGATCCCTTTTTTGAAACGTCTCCGATAAGCAAATATGATTTGTACCTGTGATTTATAAATCTATAATTATTTAGAAAATCGATAATCAATCAATCAATAAATTGTCACGCCTTATTCCCACAAGGATAGGCAGAGACAATATCCTGGAGCGCCACTTGCCACGATCCATCAAAATCGATAACATGCAATGTAATAAATAATTTGACCATAAGTAAAAACATATCCTAAAAGATACGCATTGAAACTGCACAAAGCAAAAAATCATTATTAAATCCTAAAAGTAAAGTCACGACTTTAAAACCTAAAAAAAGTAAGAGAGCAGGCTTTTATCGACATGGATACGAATGTCCAAAAATAACGTTTGGCTAAGCCATTACCTGCCAAATTTATGACTACATAAACTCCGGATTTGGAAATATGGGTCCGTTCAACCGCCTCCTAACGGCCAGTGGACGTTTTTGACAAAGAATTGCACAAAACTTTAAGGATATCAGATAGAAATTTTTAATACTTTATACTCGTTTTATATTATTCACACCGCGAAAATATTGAAACTTTTTCCAATTTTTACTTTTTTATTGTGATTTGACATATGACAGCACCCCGCTTGATGTTAAGCCTAAGTGTGGTCCATGAATGAATGTCACTGCTACTACAATTCAATAACTGTGAGTAGCAATCACATCCACTATGCCGGCCTAGATGAAACTGGCAACTTACAAGCTGATCCCGAAACGTGACAAAATCACTTCACGGTCTGTATACTTGTAAGTGGTGGTACTACCCCGGATCGGCAGACTGGGTACCACTGCCTACCACTCTTTGATATGAAATTAATAGTATATTAACTATATTTTTTTTAATCTAGTGACGTCACATCAGAGACACATCCGACACATCCAAGGAGACTGGCAACATTTCCCTTTTGTATAACAAGGCTAATACGTTGGCAAAAATAATTGCCAGCTTTTTTGTCTCCAGACTTCTCTGCCAGCTGAAGACGCTTAGCTGAAGGTCCCCAAAGGCCCATCGTCTCGACCCCAAACACAAATTCTTAACAAGGTTGGCTCATTTGCGCAGCTTGATGTTCTCAGCAGAAATCGCCGCACTTCCCGCGCTTAACGAGGTCGCTTGGATGTGAGATGGGGCTAATGTATCTACACATCTCACACCAGAGACCTGCCAAGTTTCCACGGCCCAACGGTCAAGCCGTCAGTATTGCTTTTGGCTCGCATGGTGAAGACAATCGTATACTGATTGGTATTTTCAGTCGATTATTTTACCAAGAAAGGCACGCCGAATCTGCCTGCCGATCGGGTCGACAAAATTTGGATGTTTTCTCTAGCTTGTGGCGGGTATTATGGGAGTAAAAAGGCGAGGTAGGAACAAGGTTAAAGAGCTCCTCAAAACATTTCTCCATTCTTTGCTTTGTGAGTCCTAAAGGTCTTAAATGAATAGGATGTTTTATTTTAGCATAAGGAATAAAAATAGCCGCTTTTTAAAAATTAAATTGATGCAGTGGATTTAAAAGTCAGACGAAAAACCTTGTTGAGTGAAAGGTTAGTTGTCCATAGTTGTCGTGTTGTAGGCGACTTGTTATCCTTCAGATTAAGATATTTATAAGCCAAATATTGCTTTTGTAAGTGATTTAATATTATTGCAAATTAAGGAGATATTATAGAGCTTGTATGAAATGAATTGTGAATGTGAAGGAAGCGAGGGAGTTGTGTCAGGATCGTGGCAAGTGGCGCTCCATTGTCTCTGCCTATCCCTGTGGGAAAAAGCGATCGAATGGAAGACATATATTTTTTATCGATGTCCAAGAGCCCTGACGACTAAAAATCCGACTTAGGTTACAGTTGCCTCCAGAATTACTCATCTGATTAAGACAATTCTTTGGCCATTATTTAGGTAGATCCGGAGTAGTACTTACAAGTATACAGACCGTGAAGTTGACATAAGTTATGAAATTGATTTCCACTGTTAACTGTTGTGTGTCATCATCATCATGTTGAACTGAAGTGCTATCCAAGAATGGAGGTGACTGCTACTGCAGTTAAATAACTGTAAGTAGCAGTCACATCCACTATGCCGGCATAGTTGAAACACAGTCACACAGGAACCACAGTCACCTCAAATAGTGGCAATGCAATGGTTACGTAGGTCGAGTGCACGGGTTCGAAACCACTCACCGGTACCATTGTATCTTTGATATATGTACTTTGGTTGTCCTGTTTCTATGATACAAGCACTTTAGTAGCTCAGTATAGAAATGTATATTAAAATAATAATTAATAGCTTTGTATAATGAACTTCAACCTGTCTTGTTTTTTAAAATAAACAATACGGGATCAATGAAACATCATGAATAAAGATTCATTTGCTTATTTGGTTTTCATATACGGAGGCGTTACTTAGCACACTTTACTATAATAAGAATTCTTCACTTTATAATTCATAGTAACAACCGTAATTCAATGGCCTAAGAGTTATTTTCCATTGTTGTCTAACTAGGTTTTATGCGTATTGATATTCGCCCACAAGCAAAGGTTGGCGGTCGCTTGCATAACACTGAAGATCATAAACTAAGTGTGGTCTTGAAATTCTTTGTGTGTCTGCACATGGGTGAATCGTACAAATATAACGTACATAATACGTGGCGAAGGTTTGCATAAGCTTTTCTTTTCTTTTATTGTGACCTCGACTTCATCATTCATCATCATCAGCCAGCTGCCGAACATAGTCCATTTCGAACGACAAGATGCCAGTTGCATCCACCGGTTATTCGTGACTTTCACTATGTCGTCAGTCCACCTACGCTGCGTCTTCCGGTTCGTGGTCTCCACTCTAGAACCTTTCTCCATCGGTTGTCGGTTCTTCGAGCGATGTGGCCAGCCCATTGCCACTTCAGCTCGCAAATCCTACGAGTTATGTCGGTAACTCCGGTTCTTTGACGAATATCTTTGTTCCGGATTCTATCGCGCAGAGACACACTAAGCTCTCTTCATTGCCCGCTGAGCGACTCTGAGCTTTTCAACGTTTAGGGGCCACGTCTCAGTGCTATATGTCATCACTGACGTGGACTTGTCTGATGGTACAAGGGCGACTGAAAGAACAACCTCAGTTCATAGCTGCCTCAGTCGCTGTTACAATGCCGGGTGCTACAGTACTTCTTAAAGCATTCTTTAAGAAGTACAGAAGCACCCGGCACCTCTCACACGTGTTCTCCCCATTGGGAGAACACGTGTGAGAATCTGTTTGTTTGGCGGCTTTACGGCTACGTTTGCGATTTGTGTTTCGGAGCGAAACTATCTTGAAAATCATAAATACCCAGTGAATATATTATCACTAAGTAAATCCATGTGACAAATGGATTACATCCAATCAAATTGATGTATTTGATCCTAAATTAGTGTTCTCCGACCAAATCGGAGACTTCCTCAAGAAAGCTGAGTTGCTAAGTGCCCATAACCGGAGAGCTTGTATGACGAGAGTTGTGGATGTGAGGGAAGCGAGGGGTAGCGTCAGGATCGTGGAAAGTAGCGCTCTTCCTATCTCTGTTGGAAAAACGCGTGACAATTTGATTGTTTGATTGCAATCCATGTAGAAATCATCTTTAAGCAAAGCGTAAAAAAGGACCTAATACAACTGAAATTTAATGGATTTTTTCAGTCGTCAGCGCTCTTTGACCTCCTCTTGCTTACCATCAGGCAAGCATAATGTCAAATTTAGTTATCGCGTCTTAATTTAAAAAATCTTTACTCAATGATGTCTACCAACCCTAGAACAAGCAAATGCGTGCGCATACGCAGCAAATATGTCATTGCCATTAAACTATTTGCATAGCGTAACAATTGCGTTATGATAATTACTGCCCACGATACCGGCTATGTGGAATTCATTAACTTCTAGAAGTATAATTATTTTATGCCACACAAGGAGATTTGTCACGGGATGACGTATGGAGCTTGTTCGCATTAAGAATAAAGTATTATTAACGTAGGATTGTTAAGATTATTTTAATAAATCCAAGAGTATTCAGAGAATGTTTATATCATTACTTTGACAACCTTTGCGAAAGTCATTATCTGTCTCAGTTAAATAGACGTCATTTGGCTTTAAAGAGTGGTAGGCAGTAGTGCCCCGTCTGCCGATCCGGGGTAGTACCACCACTTACAAGTATACGGACAGTGAAATGATTCAGTCGCGTTTCGGCCAGCATAATGGATGTAACTGCTACTTACAGTTATTGAATTGTAGTAGCAGTCACCTCTATTTTGGACACGCTCCAGGTTAACATCAGGCGGGGGGTGCTGTCATTTAATTTAGTCTTAACGTATAGTTAGGACTGTCAAAAAATAAAAGACTGTGTAAAGATATGTAACATTCCCGGCGAAAAATTGCAAGTAACAGGGCGCGCAAATTAAAATAAAATTATTTGCCAAACTTACGTTTCTTGAATATTAATGGTGAAATTGTCATCCAGTAATCGCCTAAAAGTTCATCGAATATAGAAAAGTGATTTAAAACTGTATATAACGTGTTTCTTCGTATTTCCTCCAAGAATTTCATCGAAAGTTAAGTCTTTCCTATCAAAACCATCATCACCAACTTTACTGTCAGTATCATCTTTTGATGAACAACCAGCTTGTTTTATATTCATATGAATTTACTGATAATGTATTAATATTTTACTTTTATTTAAATTAAAATTTGGTAACTTAAAAACCAAACTATAAACATAAAAAAGTTAAATATAATATAAAATATAAAAAAGTAAAATAAAATAACCGGCTGTAATAGCAAAAGTAAAATAATAATTATTTAATGTGCAACCGGCTGTAATTGTTAATATTATTAATTAATCAATCAATCAATTGTCACAATATTTTATTTAGTTTATATTTAATTTCAATCCGACTAAGCTTTATTATAATTTAATATTATTCGAAATTTAAATATCTGCAAAGGCTAGATGCAATCTAGTTCACTCATTAAAATTAATAACTAACTATTATTGTATTCAAACTTGTTTTGAGATTTATAGACAGCACTTGGATTTAACATAACTAGTTATTGAATCTATTTAAATATATTAGGTATCTCCAGAAGTTGCTAAATGAAAACTTCTGGAGGCGACTGTCTGTATAGTTAAATAACAAAAGCAGTCACATTCACTACGCCGGCCTAGTTGGAACCGGCAACTTTTAGGCTGATCCTGAAACGCAACAGAGGCACTTCACCGCCTGCCTACTACTTGTAAATCAATCTTTATATTTCATAGTGTAACGATATAAGTCGACAATTTTAATATTTAAATTTTCAAGGCCTTGGTGAAACAGCTGATCAACATCTCGGGTGACAAGAGGGCTGGGCAATATTTGGGTGAAAGGATCAGCATTGCCATTCAGCGCGGCAATGATGTCAGTATCCTTGGCAATTGGCCTATTGGTAACGATTTAGAACAAGTTTTTTATTTATAATTTATCCCATTATCTAGTTTCAGTTTGTTATTTACTTAATTATAGATTAACAATAAATTTAAAACTAACTTTCACGCCTAAATTCCCACAAGGATTGGCAAAGACGACACACTTTATTGCATAATTTCAATATGCATCTAAAATCTATAGATAAGTTTTGTTAGGTAACAAGATTTCAAAGTTAATTCTAACATGTGTCAGTGTACTCGGAGAACTGGAAACGCCCGCAGCCAGTCTAAAAAGAACTGGATAATTAACTTTTAAACATCGATATGACGCTTACACCAAAACAAACTTAAAACGACGAAAAAACCGTTAAATAATCAATTTAGGAGTGGATTTTATAATTATAAGTTTTTTTCTGATAGCATGATTAAAAATTCCAGTTTATTTGGAGATAAAAATGTATTTGATACTTTCCCATTTCAATCTTTTTTTTTTTGTACATTTCTATACTAAGCTACTAAAGTTCTTATATCATAGAAACAGGACAACCAATGTACATATATCAATATACATTGGCAAGTGCTGTGCTCTTGGTTTGCGTCATTGTACTACCACTACACCACGGTTGCTTTGTTGTGAGAACGATTGAAAAAAATGTATCAATATGTATACTATAATATAATATAATTTACTAGAGTAGTAGGCAGACAGTTGGTCATTTGCCCAGACTGTCGACCGGGAGTGGGGAGTGGTAAATGGATCTGTAAACTTAATAGTAGAAGTTTACAGAGCACGTTTCAGTCACGTTTCAGGATCAGCTTGAAAGTTGCCGGTTCCAACGAATCTGGCATAAAGGATGCGAATGCATTAATCAATAGTATATTATTGTTAGAAATAAATAAAATTTGAATATAAATAAAACATATAGAAATCTTAAAAGAGCAATTAAAACAATGACAATTATAAATTTCAAAACAACCTTGAAACTAAACAAAAGCTTACAAAACAAATATTATGTGAAAAAACCTCTAAAACTAATTTTGTTGCATTGCAACACTAATTATTTTTATACAAATGAACAATTATACATATAGCCCACCTAACGAAGACCAAAAACTGCCTGGGGAAATAAAAAGGGGAAAAAAAAGGGGGAAATAATTCGTGTAAAAGCGATTTTTGGCATAGTTGTGGGGTAGATATGGTTCGAAAGAAGATGTAGTGACAAGGATTGACAAATGTATGCTCCGTTGGATTGGGCACATGGAAGGATGACTAAAAGTATACTAACGAAAGGAATTGTATGTAGATGGATACGTTAAACAAGGCAGATCCAGAAGGGTGTTTTCCGACCAAATCGGAGACATTCTCAAGAAAGCTGGGTTAGTGCCTATAATCGTAGAGCTTGTATGAAGAGAATTGTGAATGTGAGAGAAGCGAGGGAGTTGTGTTAGGATCGTGGCAAGTGGCGCTCCATCGTCTTTGCCTATCCCTATGGAAAAGAGACAATTTGATTTATGTTTTTTTGTTTAATGCTAAAGAATATTGGGACTTTTTAAAGAGCAATGTAGATAAAACATAAATTGTTGACTTAGTCGATAGATACTTAATTTTAAAGACCTCTTTTTTTACTTTAATTATAAATAAAGCGTAAGTGCATTACAAAGCTATACAAATAAAAAATGAGTTGATAGACAAACAAATATACTTAAAATTGACGTAATGTGATATGAATTAAACAAATTTTATGCGGCTTACCATCGCGTTTATTTTAGTTTTATTTTACAATTTTTTATCATTCCGACGTTTCGAGAGCTTTGCAGCCATCGTGGTCACGGAGAGACTGAGGTGTTGGTCGTCCTTAATAAATAAATCTATTTCATATGAATAATTCGTATACAGTTTATAGAAAAATATTATGATTGAATTATTATAATAAGAATATTTTGATGCTTTGAATATTATCTAATACATTGAAACATTAAACCTAATCACAATATTAGCATTCAAACAAAACGATCAATGTAATACAAACATCGCAAATAACATCTTCAATTACAGCATGGCATTAGGTCATGAGGCATACTTCTTTGGATCCTATGATGTAATATGTCAGCTCAATGGACTCCAGACGACCTCCTTCCACATTTGGGCAAAACTACTTTCACTTTTTTTGCAAGTGCGATACAGTATTCGCCGATGACTCGATTCTTGTTCAGGAATCAATTTGTATTTAAAAATATTCGTTATATTGAATTTAAATTGGTGGTTGTTATTTTAGTAAGTATTAAAATTAATCGATCGATCAATCAAATTGTCATGCCTTTTCCCACAGAGATAGGCAGAGACAATGGAGCTTGACACAACTATCTAGCTTACCTCACATCCACAATTCTCTACATACTAGCTCATTACAGCTCTACATACAGGCACTACTCAATCCAGCTTTCTTATGGATGTCTCCGATTTGGTCGGAAAACACCCTTCTGGGTCTGCCTTGTTTAACGCATCCATCCACATTAAAATAATTGACAACTTAATAAGTTAGATAAGATAGTCAACTAAATATTTTAGTTTAAATATAGTAGTGTACACTACTAGCGTGATTGAATACACGCCGATCTTAAGTCCTAGGAAATGATTTTAATATGAACTCGATTAATCTTTAATGTATTTTAAATCGACTTTGTCACATGATTAAACCGGCAGTAACGATTAAGAAAATTCAAGCAGCTAAACAAAGTTCTTGTTAGGCAATTTTTTTTAAAATAAGTATTAGCAGCAGAAAATACAATAATGAAGATTCCATTTACATATCTTTACAGCGAGAGTATAAAATAATTAATTTTAGGGACTAAAATATGATACTAAAGTACTATTAATGTAATTTTAAAGTGGTGCCCAGTCTGCCGATCCAGGGTAGTACCACCCTGAAGTGACTTAGTAGCGTTCCGTCGCGCTTTTAAGTTGCCAGTTTCAACTAGGCCGGCAAAATAGATTTAACTGCTACTTACAGTTAATTGACTGTTGTAGCAGTCACCTCCATTCATGGACCGGTCTCCAGCTTAACACTTAACACCAGGCGGTCAAGTCACACTAAAAACAAAATTCGAAACAAAGTACAAGAATAACCCTGTGGACAACACCTAGTTTAATCCATCAAGTATTACTAAATAGCTTTATGAAGCCCGCGTATGACAGGTGTTGTTATTTATTAATAGATAAATTATGATTGATTGATTTAAGTAGAAGCAGATGTTTCGATACGATAATAGGCAACTAAGCAAATTACAAAACAAGTGCATAATTTTGTATAATACTACTAGGCCGGCATAGTGGATGCGACTGCTACTTGCAGTTATTTAATTGTGCGCAGCAGTCGTCTCTATTATGGACTACACTCTAGATTAACATCAGGCGGGTGTCAAGCAGGGCCCCCGCTACCATATGTGCAAAGTGTGAAATGCACACGGGCGCCATCCTTTAGGGGCGCCAAAACCAGGGGCCCAAAAAAAAGTTTACAAAACAAAAAAAATAACAATTATTACATATAATAAAATCGTAACCGGTCGATGTCGGACATAGAAGATATATGAGAATAACCTTTATAGGGGGGCTTTATGAATGCAATAGAACCCAAAACAAAGCACCTACCTACCATAAAAAAAAAGATAATCCAAAATGACTTAAGGGGCGCCAAAATCCTTTTTGCGTACAGGCGGCAGTAGCCCTTACGGGGGCCCTGGTGTCAAGTCACTATCCTACTATTATTAAAAATGTGAATGTGAGTCTGTTTGTTACGTTTTCACGCAACAACTACTCGTACTTAACCGATCATCATGAAACTTTGTACACATATTTTTTGAGGTACTAGAAGTAACATAGAATACTTTTAATAAAAAAAAATATTATATTTTACTATAGTTTCCAATTGACTACAGTTTCAGCTGTTTGGAATTTTTCTATGTTTATTTTTATTACCGTCTGTCATTTTAATATGAGTTATAATACAAAAAAAGAATACACAGTCGAACCTAACTTTTCGCGGATGAATCCGCGGGCACAGCTAGTAAAAAATAAAATTAAAAAAAGTTTAGCTTATTAGGTATTACGAAGTTTTGAATATTAGCTATTGAAGTCGTGCACAGTGAATTAAAGTCTTTAATTATGATTTAATTAGGATACGATGATAATCTGTAAATATATCCGTTGACGTCGATGTAATGGGTAATAAACGGCCATGAAACATTTGGCCCACATTCTGCTGATCACAATGGTGCGATAGGCAAGCGTTACACTCGCATCCATAGACACAACTTTATACAATAATAACTGCTAAGTTGTACCTATATACAAAAACAAACAGCAAAAATTTCAAAACAATAACATGAAACAACAATATTGTTCACGACCCTGATACAACTCTGTCTGATACAATTATGGCGACCGGAGGAACACCGCGGGGGTTTTAGTGGGTGCAACTCCCACACTACCCGTCCCCTTCCTCCAAAAGGGGCGGGTGTCCAGCGATTTCCCCCGCGCAAAAAAAAAAGTCTTTTAATCCAAGCTCTACGATTATGGGCAATTCATTTATCAAAATATTCATTATTCGGTAATTTAGATTTTAATGCTAATCCTTGGTTAGCATAGTAACGGCGACTGAGGCAACCGTGCATGAATCGGTTTTTCAGTGGTTGCCTTGCTTACTATCAGGCATGTCGAGGTCACATGTAGACTTACAATAAAAAAAATGTGGGGATCACTTAACTTTAAGCTCTTTAAGTAGCGCCTCTAATTAAACTTAGGGAACGAGTTTAAATTAATAAAATCAAAATTAAAATTTTAAAGGAACCCCCGAAACGCCTGGAACCACTTTGGTCATATCATCAGCTTTATAGTAATAAACAACATTAGTCATGGCTCAATAGTTATATCCCTTTAATATCCCTTGGATTCTTATGGTGCATCATCAGATAACTACTCCAGGTCTTCAATTTAATAATGGCCCAGCTAATGGCTCATAGAGAGTAACAATTTTAGTTCAAGCACTATGATATTATCTGTTATTGATTTGCTGATCCGAGAGGATTCATGATCAGATACTCCCGATC
Source organism: Tinea trinotella (assembly GCA_905220615.1). NCBI lineage: Eukaryota > Metazoa > Arthropoda > Insecta > Lepidoptera > Tineidae > Tinea > Tinea trinotella. The sequence goes on from HG992312.1 coordinate 13,562,036, forward strand.
TTCAATTTGATAACGGCCCAGCTAAAGGCTTAGTTAAAGCACTACAGTTCTATCTCTTTTTTTGCTGATCAATTGATATCAATTTGCTGATCTGAGAGGATTCATAATGGTGCATCATCAGATTGCCCGGTCTTCAATTTGATGACGGTCCAGCTAAATGCTCTTAGTGAGTAACAATTTTAGTTAAAGCACTATAGTTCTATCTCTTGTTGATTTGCTGATCTAAGAGGATTCATAATGGTGCATCATCAGATACTCTCGGCCTTTAATTTGATAACGGTCCAGCTAATGGCTCATAGTGAGTAACAATTTTAGTTAAAGCACTATAGGTCCATTTCTTGTTGATTTGCTGATCTGAGAGGATCCATGATCAGATTTTTTAGATCCGGAATGTTTTATTTTATCGCACTAACTTTTCTACACTTAGTTTCCTACCTTCAAGACAAATCTAATAAGTCCAAACTTAGTATACCAAAAAAAAGTTTGAACACATCCAGGATTTCGTCTCCTACCTTCGAGTTCCATCATCAGAGTAGCTCAGTGGTACCAGATAAAACACACATGTATTTGTATATGTTTTTATTTCAAATGTTAAGTCACAGATTTGTTTAAAAGTAAAGTAAATACCTATAAGGCTGGGAATTCAAGTCCGATTTTCCTCTCCGATAGTCCGATCCGATTGTCTGATCAGACAATCGAAAAGCACTCGTACCATACATTTGTTTGAATACTTAATACACGTCAGATCCGATAGTCGGATCGGATGTCAGAATCGGAAACAACGCCAAGGCGCTTACGATTTTATGGCCGATCCGATTGTCTAAAGGTGCAGTTTTCATACAGAATACAGAAACAAAATAGACGTCCGATTCCTACTTCCGATTTGTAAATAATTTGCTCAGCAATATCGGACGTGTATTCCCAGCCTTATGCGTGTTTAGAACGACAACCCTTGTACGTCGCTATGCGACGAAGATTGTTATTTTATGTCAAATAAATATGCCATTGTTAAAACACGTAAAAAATGTTATAATTTTTCCCCTAAAATATTCAATCAAGGTAATCGATCTAAACTGCAAACCAACCTCGCCATTTGAATATTTTAAGGGAAAAATTATAACATTTTTTACGTGTTTTAACAATGGCATATTTATTTGACATAAAATAACAATCTTCGTCGCATAGCGACGTACAAGGGTTGTCGTTCTAAACAGCGCGTCTAAGATCGCTACCGCAGCTAACAAATCGAGCTGATGACCTTGAAACCCCTGATCAGATCTTCATCAATTGTAGCTAAGAACCATCTCGATCACGTCAGCTTTCAAATGAAACAAACCGCATCGTAATCGGTCCATTCGTTTAGGAGCTACGATGCCACAGACAGACACACAGATACACAGATACACAGATACACAGATACACAGATACACAGAGCCACAGATACACAGATACACAGACAAGTCAAACTTATAACACCCCTCTTTTTTGGTCGGGGGTTAATAAATGAAACAAATTCTATACGTTTTAATATTGCGTTTATTTTGGTTTTGATTTTACATTTTTTATAATATTATTCCGACGTTTCGAGAGCCTTGCAGTCCCTCCGTGACCACGATGGCTCTGCAAAGCTCTCGAAACGTCGTAGTAAGCCGCATAAAATTTGTTTAATTCATCAATTAATGTTCGCGCAAAAGCCATGGGTTTAAATTAATTAATATAGATTTAACCTAAAGTATAATATAGTCTATAGATAAATACTATATCGGTGCGGATTTCCACTCGTGCGCAACAATCGTAACTCACTGTTACGACTTATTATGCAAAATGGCCGTAAAAGGATTTGCTTGTATTAGGTGTAATGTTACCAATATTACATATTATTATGTAATGAAATTTTTAGTATTTATGTATGTTATATTCCCCATAATAATGTATCAATCAATCAACCAAATGGAGCGCCACTTGCCACGATCCTGACACAACTCCCTAGCTTCCCTCACATTTATAATTCTTTTCATACAAGCTATACTGTTATGGGTACTAACTAGGCAACCCAGCTTTCTTGAGGATGTCTCTGATTTGGCCAGATAATACCCTCCTGGGTCTGCCTCGTTTGACGCATCCATCTAATTCAGATTTATAAATTCATTTCGTCAATCTACTTTTACTCTTTCTTTCTATGTGCTCAAACCATCGAACCAATCTTTGTCACAACGTCAATACGTGTTATAATATTATATAAATAAACCACTTACAAGTATACAGACCGTGAAGTGATTTGGTCACGTTTCGGGATCAGCTTGTAAGTTGCCGGTTCCATCTAGGCCGGCATAATGGATATGATTGCTACTCACAGTTATTGAATTGTAGTAGCAGTGACATTCATTCATGGGCCACACTTCAGCTTAACACCAAGCGGGGTGCTGTCATATGTCGAGTCACAATAAAAAAAAACCTATAAAATAAATACAACGACTATTATATCTTCATAAATAACTATAAAATATAAATTAAGTCCTTAATGCTTCCTTATTATACTACCAAACCATATTAAGTTACAAATTTGCATTTACGTTAGCTTAGCTAAGGACTCTTGTACACAGAGCGCATATTGTATTCTAAATATTTTTATTCACAATTAAGTTTCTGGTCACCACCACTTACAAGTAAGTATACAGACCGTGAAGTGACTTGGTCGCGTTTTGAGATCAGCTTGTAAGTTGCCGGTTTCAACTAGACCGGCATAGTGGATGTGACTGCTGCTTACAGTTATGTGACTCTAGTAGCAGTTATCTTCATTTAAGGACCGCACTCCAGTTTAACATTTTTATTTTATTTTATTGTGACTCGACATATGACAGCACCCCGCTTGATGTTAAGCCGAAGTGTGGTCCATGAATAAATGTCACTGCTACTACAATTCAATAACTGTGAGTAGCAATCACAACCACTATGCGGGCCTAGATGGAACCGGCAACTTTAACCACTTTAACTTTCCTTCAACCTGGTTTCTTTTTAGCCATTACTGATGAAGAAGTAAGGATCATAGGAGGTAGGTGCTACCTGATGTTAAGCTGAAGAGCAGTCTATGAATTGAGGCGACTGCTACTATAATTACAGAACTACATGTCGCAGTCGCACGCAACCAATATGCAGACTCAGTTACTTTACGACTCAGTTAACTATAATCTATCTTATTTTACTATCTCCGTTTAGGCCTACCGCGTTGTCTTTGCAATCTGCAGTTAACTCAGAAATGAAGTTTGATCATAACGAATCAGATTTTTCGGCTATGTTGAATATTTGTATTTTGGAGCGTTTTGCGAGTTTTAATCCTGAAATACTGCGATCCATGGCTATTAGATGAATACCTTATTTTGTTTTATTATTTTTTTTTTGTGACACGACATCTGACCTCGTCTCGCCTGATGATAAGAGAGAGAAAGTCCAAGAGTGACGAAGACTGAGAAAATCGAGTTTGTTCACAGCTGCCTCAGTCGCCGTCACTATGCCGGGAAAAAATATTGTAACTCGGTTAATTTGTGAAACATTCTAACTTAAAATGCAATATATTGTAAAAGAAGAACTTTCAAACAATTAATCATCGAAAAACAGGCAGCGGTGGGCTGAATTAAATTATAAAACCCAATTGAATTAAAAAGTATACGACTTTTTAATTCAGTTGGGTTTTCTTGTTTGGCATTGTTCTATATAGGGTTGTGCTACATCGATGTTCGCAATCAAGCCTTATTTGCAATTACATTCTGTTGTGTTGGAACTTTGATTGTTTTATTCAATGCATTTTAATTGCGATTGGTTTCTTTCCTTTCTTAATTTTGTGATGCTTCTGAATATTTAAGAGCTCAGCATTTCTGAATGTTAAATAGATTCCATACGAATAATCATTATACTTTTGTATACTTCACTACAGTTACCTATCCAAATATTCCATCAATTCCTTAAAAAATCAATTCAATTCAGCAATTTAACTTTACTAAGCTTAAAGTGTAAAAGATGAAAACGATGTCTTACAACTATATCAGGCTCATTTCAATATCAATCAAAGCTCGATTCACGAGGTTATCCACGAACATAATAGTACTTGGCATATAGTCTAGGTAGGTAGGATCAACAGAAAGAGCAGCGTTAGTGGCTCAAAACCTTTAATGAGTGTGTGTTACCAATGATGACGTCCTAAAACGTGGTCGGTTACTATAGGCCACATTAACGAGTTTCGGAAACAGCTGGACGCGAACTGTTGCCAGTAGGCTTCTAAGGAAATCACGTGGAAACCAATGGACGACTAATGGTTTATATGATAAGCTTTAACGTAATAATGTTAACATTATTGAATAAAGAGCGTCCATTGTCTCTATAGAATAAAATCGTAAGCTTTTAATAATGTTTCTTTTATGTTATTTTTTAATTTTATAAGTTAACAATGCCTTTTTACAGCAGCTACTATTACATTGTTTTTTGTTGTTATAACCCTAGAGCTTGTATGAAGAGAATTGTGAATGTGAAGGAAGCGAGGGAGTTGTGTCAAGATCGTGGCAAGTGGTGCTCCATTGTCTCTGCCTATCCCTGTGGGAAAAAAGCGTGACAATTTGATTGATTGATTGAATTGTTGTTTGTTATATAGCCTAATTATGCTTCTTTACAGTAGCTTTTATTTATAGCTTGCTTCTTTACAATAGCTAGTTATTTAGGCTTTGTTTCAAGTTTCTTACTTATTATTTTAAAATGGTTAAAAAGAGTTCGAGCAAAATCTAAGAGAATTTCTTTATGTATTTCATTGACAACCCTATACTACCAAAAAATGCATGGATAATAATAATAATTTTAAGTTGACTAACAAGCGCATATTATGGCACACCATAATTGATTCCCTCACGGGCGGCTCAACGCAAAAACATGCTAATAAATAATTTTGGTTTTCGTTCACGCTATACTTACGCTCAGGTTATAAATTACATCACATTTTAATGCATTAATATTACAAAACTTAACTGTTTTCTTAATATTTTTAATTGCATAAATGAAACGATAATATCTGTGTGCAGATTAATTGATAAAAAATCTATCATTTACTATCACCGGAACTTGATAATGCGCTCAGGTGACGTCACACGACGGATGACTTTATAGTGACGTAGTCAATACCAGGAGCAAAGCCTTTTGTAGATGGCGCCACCGGCGGAAAACTAACTACTCTATATTATAATAATTTCTGCTTTAAATAAACGTTAGAGGTTTCATGAACATGCAGATATTGGACATGGAATCTTTTTGAGTTAAACACAAAGCGAAATGAAGAATTTATCGACTATGGCCTTTTCGGGGCTATGGTGGTCAATTTATTGAGTCGCGACATCTGACCCTGACCTGCCTGATGGGAAATAAAGGGAGGTTAACTTAACCTACCGTCTTAATTTAGACGGGCTTTATAATAGAAACAAGGGCGAAGCTACCGGCGTATCGTAATGTATGCGTAAGCAAAAATTAATAAAAACGTCCCAAAAAGAAACTTTAGAAAAACTAAAGTTATCATCATCTATAAATGATTTAATAAATCAGTTTGCCAAGAAAAGACAAGGAGGGTGTATATTTAATTGGAATTGTTTGTAAAATTTTTGGAAAAATATTTCTTTTAATTTTATGCAAACATTTTTTTTCTTTTGTGAGAAATCTTACCCTTCCTAAGGCTCCAAAACAATTTTTATACGGGGATTTTTAATCGAAAACTTACCAATGACACCTAGATTGACCACTACCTATCCTTGAATTGGGAGGTAGTTATTACTGATCTAAAAAATATTATTGAAATTTTTCATATTAACTATTTAGTAAAATTTGAAAAAAATCATTATCAAGTACTTTGTTATTGCGTCCACAATGGTCTATAAATAGATGTGACTGCTACTACAGTAACATAACTGCAAGTAGCAGTCACATCCACTATTCCTGTCTAGTTGGAACCAGCAGGCTTTCAAGCTGATCCCGAAACGTGACTTTTCTTTACGATACTACCTCGGATTTTCAGACCAACATATGTCTGCCTACCGCTTCTAAAAGGCATCATTTAACATACAAACACATGTTAAAACAAACAAAATCTCTTATATATTTCGCAGGTCGAGTATTTGTTTACAAAACTGTACCAAGCAGGTACCAAGTGAACCATAAAACTAAGAAACCGTAAGTTCAAAGACCTATCTAATGGCCTGCCATGTCAACAACTTTATAAATTCCAACCTATACATTACGTGCTCTGTTAGTAAAACATCAAGCGGTTATTGTACGTAATACGCATTGTATAATAAAATTACTATTAACCTGGTAAAACGTGCTTGGAATGAGATAGGTCTATTGCCAATAAAAATTGTCTATGGATGTTTTCTTAAGTGACAATTTTAGTGTAGATTTTTTAAACGCGACATCCATCCAGGTAGTAGGGGGTAGTCAGGGGGGTTCGAAGGGCGTCGTCGACTGTAACAACTGAGGCAACCTCAGTCGTCGCCACTATGCTGACCAAAAGAAAAAAGAAACTAGTTTTTGTGTCATGACGTGTCACAATAAAAAAACTTTTATGTTATTCGAGTTAGTAGCAAACTTCAAAACGCGCAACAAGTTTTGTAATAGGAATATCAATGAGGTGGGTTCGATTCCCGGGACCTGAACTACCTGACTATTGAACTGTCAGATGATGTATCACAGATAGAATAAACATTCACAGACAGTATGCAATGGTGCAGATAATTTGTTTTAAAATATTTAATAGTAAAAAGATTTTCTATTAAATATTGAATTTCTTTATTGTGACACGACATCCGACCTCGACGCACCTGATAATAAGCAAGAGGAGGTCCAAGAGTGACGACGACTGAAAAATACTATTTAAATCACGGCCGACTCAGTCGCCGTCACTATGAGTGGTAGGCAGACAGATTTTTATTTTTTTATTTTTCTTAACCCCCTGATGTTAATTTAGGAAGGACCAAAAGCGTGGACGACTGAAAAACCTACTCTGCTTACGGTGGCCTCAGACGTCGGCACTAGCACTATGCCGGCAAGAGTTCGGTTCAAACGGCATGGTGGATGCGACTCCTACTTGTAGGTATTTAACTACTATCAAGCGACAGTAACATAACTGAAAGTAGCCGTCACATTCACTATGCCGGCCTAGTTGGAACTGGCAGCTTACAAGCTAATCCCGAACGCTACTAAGTCACTTCACGGTCTGTTCACTTGTAAGTGGTGGTACTACCCCGGATCGGCGGACTGGGCACCACTGTCTACCACTCTTAGAAAAACAATCAATTAATTAAATTGTCACGCCTACTACCCACAGGGATAGGCAGAGACAATAGAACGCCACTTGCTACGATCCTAACACAGCTCCCTCGCTTCCTTCACATTCACAATTTTCTTCAAACAAGCTCTATGGTTATGGGCACTAGGCAACCTAGCTTTCTTAGAAAAACGTTTCTAATAATTATTTATAGAACGATACCAAGTAATTAAATTTAACCAATTAAATATCCACATACCCTCACGCCCTCACTCTACTGGTAGAGGCAGAGACCAATTAAGAATACTTAGAAAAACATATAATAACAACGTATTAATCGATCGTCAATTACTCGCTAGACCGCATTACGAAATAATTAAAGGAAGCGTGGACGACATTCTTACATACTTAACTATAACTGGACTATGTATAAATAAAATGTATTTTATACCAGCATTAAGTATCTACTTATCGTCGCCATAAAGTTAAAACTAGTGTAGTAAAACTACCGTGTTGTAGTGGCAGTGCAATGGTTACGCAAACTGAAAGCGCGGGTTCAAAACCACTTGCCAGTGCCAATGTATCTTTGATATATGAACTTTGGTTGGCCTGTTTCTATGATACAAGCACTTTAGTAGCTTAGCTTAGAAATATAAATTAATATTAAATAAATTTAAAAAAAAATGATTTTTGGCGTTGATAAGTCAGTGGCGGTACGTGGAGAAATCATTTCGCTGTTGTGTAATAAAAAAATATATTTATTAACAAATATATGTAAATTTTTTTTTTTTTTCAATTTTTGCACCGACTGGTAAATGTACTCCTGGCTGTAGTGTAGTTAACCAAAGCACGTGAAACTATACTTGGAGTTCAAAATGTGCGTTCAAAACTTACGACAAGTGTAAAATAACCTCTACTACCATCTATTTATATAAAAAAAAACTAGCTGTGCCCGCGGTTTCACCAGCGTAAAATTAGGTTTATAACACAGCCATAAAAAGGAGTAGGTTCTCAATTCGACTATATATCCCTTTTTTGTATTTATAACTCGATAACTCATATAAATATAAAGACGGAAATTAAAATAAAATATATTTACTATAGTTTTCAATTGACTATAGTTTCAGCTGTTTGAAATATATATATATATATATATATATATATATATATATATATATATATATATATATATATATATATATATATATATATTAAATTAAAAGCTTCCTATGTTACTTCTAGTACCTCCAAAAATATGTGTACAAAGTTTCATGATGATCGGTTAAGTAGTTGTTGCGTGAAAACGTTACAAACAAACTCACATTCACATTTATAATAATAGTAGGAGAAACGTAGACCTTATCTATGGCATAACAAGCATCTCACCTGGCAACACCGCTTATCTATGAAAACAAAATGGCGGACTGCTTTGTGTTGGCGGGAATTCAACAATCCGTGGTCACATTGTCGGCTCGTATCTGTAACAAAAATGTATTCCTTTTTTAATACCCTTTTCTGGATAACTTATTGGGATTTAGTTTTTGTATCGGAAACAAACGGAGTTATCTTAAATGGTAGTCGGATAATCTTTATAAAATTCAATTAAAATGTGTGGGAACTCAGATAAGAACTAGATTAAGGATAAAAGCTCGATGTAGTCTTTACCTACTCACTTATAGAAAAAGATTAAACGGGGACGATTCAGAAGATAATATATCAATAAAATCGAAGATACTTTCTGCAGCAGAGTTTAACCATTGAGCCATAGAGCACGATTAAAGAGAATTGTGTATGTGAGGGGGACGAGGGATTTGTGTCAGGATTGTGGCAAGTGGCGCTCCATTGTCTCTATTTATCCCTGTAAAAAGGGCCTTTTCTCCATCCCTAAGGACAAAAGGCCCCTGTACAAATAAAATTGATTGTTTCATTTCCTCAATCGATTTCATTGATTTATTTATTGAAGAAAACGAGGATTTGTGTCAACATCCTGTAGGAATGGAGGATTTGCCTTCAATCCTAATTTGATTGGATTAAATGTAAAATAACTTGAGTTCTATGAAAAATCTAAAATGGCTTTATAATAAACGTATAAGTATAATTCATATATAAACAGACAAAGTTGCAGCGACCGCTACATGCTACCGCTAGATGGCGTTGCATTGCGCGTCCAATATCTCGCAAACAATTTACCGTCAAAGTAATCAATATATATGAGCTCCGACGATGCGACGTCACCCGCTAAGCCCTGTACGCAATACCCGTACAGCTGGGAGTACTCCTTTACTTTTCTAACTAGTGGAATAATGCTCCGCTAAAAAGTTATTTATTGCACAAAACAAAATACATAGAAAGACAATAAACATAACCTCCTATTACTTCCCATCAGGCAAGTCGAGGTTAAATACCGCGTATGTATAAATAAAACAATCCTGCAATCTCGATATATATACAAAAAAAACTTCTGTAAAGTTAAGTATAATACGTATTATAATACGTATACACCTTTATAAAGTGTCATTAAACACTTATTGTTCCATAATGTAATAAGACCTTTATAAAGTGTCATTAAACACTTATTGTTACATAATGTAGTAAGACTTTTATAAAGTGTCATTAAACACTTTTTGTTACATAATGTAATAAAACTTTTATAAAGTGTCATTAAACACTTATGTTACATAATGTAGTAAGACCTTTATAAAGTGTCATTAAACACTTATTGTTCCATAATGTAGTAGAACCTTTATAAAGTGTCATTAAACACTTGTTGTTCCATAATGTAATAAGACCTTTATAAAGTGTCATTAAACACTTATTGTTCCATAATGTAGTAAGACTTTTATAAAGTGTCATTAAACACTTATTGTTCCATAATGTAGTAAGACTTTTATAAAGTGTCATTAAACACTTATTGTTACATAATGTAGTAAGACTTTTATAAAGTGTCATTAAACACTTATTGTTACATAATGTAGTAAGACTTTTATAAAGTGTCATAAAACACTTTTTGTTGCGTAGTGTAGTAGGACCTTTATAAAGTATCATAAAAGACGTATAGTTACGTAGTGTAATAAGACCTTTATAAAGTGTCATAAAAACCATACACAGTTGTTATAACATTTTAATTTACTTGCATTGTATGTAAATGTAATGTGGTGACAATACCTTTATGGAGGCTTCTTCAATACGCCGAACTTACTGTTTTAATCCCGGTTTGATTTCTTTGTGTATTGAAATGTCATTTTTATTATGAAAAGAATACGTGGGTAGGTTTTAACACCGTTTGATTTTGTAACGTATTTTAATTATAATTAAAAATGATTAAAACTTGTCTTAAGGTTTTGACGTTTCAGGTTTTGCATGAGCTGTAGTCAAGAGAAGATTCACCTAAATAAATTATGCCTAATAACGTGTTAAGACACATTTTAAACTATCTTATGATTTAAGTAAATCTATGTGTTTAATAAAAAAATTCTTTCTTTAATGTAAAATAATTATACAAAAGGCGAACATATAGGCCTTTTCTGCAAGTCAACCTTTGATTTGCTTTTTTGTGGATAATTAAATTATTAAATCTTATATAGGTATTTCCTAATCTTATTTAAATAGGTAATTATTAATTATAAAATATATTTCTATTATATAGATTATAAGATCCATGAATAACTTTTACAACAGTCAAATAATTGCAAGTCTTACATAATTGAAACCGGCCGGAAAATTTTCGATCTTCTCTAAGCGCGACTCTAACTCACTTCACGGTCTGTACAACTGAAGTAGTGGTAGGTAAGTACTACCCAGTATCGGCACTGGAAAAAGGACCACAAACTGTCCTGCTACTTAATGGTGGGACTGCAGAAGCCATCGGAATCACACCTAAACACAACCGAAGCAAATATGGCCTTCATTAATTATGAACACATATTTGTAATATTTATGATTTAGATAAGATAAGACCAGGAATCGAACCGGGTGCATAATATCATAATATTCTGAGTTAGAATACATAGCCATTTTTAGAAAATACGAGTAGTTGGAAAATAAACGAATTTCAAAACTTTTTTTTATTGTGACTCGACATATGACATATGCCGGCCTAGATGGATCCGGCAACTTAGGTGGATGCAACTGGCAACTTGTCGTTCGAAATGGCGTTCTGAGGAGAAGGCCTATGTTCAGCAGTGGACGCCTTCTGGCTGATGATGATGATGATGATACTTAGTATTAATCAATGCGTCCAGCAGGTAGTCAAATGTCTGTAAAACTGTTAATTTTCTAAGTAGTAACTGTATTTAGTTTTACAATTAGTAAGAGATAGCATCTTAGATTTACTGAATGCAAGTAATTTTTATCGCTCTACATAATATGGTGAATGTTATGCTCTACCACAATTAAAATAGTATACTATACAGACTAGAAATACAACTACGCAGAGACATGGCGGCTCTGTGCGCCCTCTACCGCCTATACCATGGAGAATGTTCCGAGGAGCTCTTTAACCTTGTTTCTACCTCGTCTTTTTACACATATAATCGACAAGTAGAATGCTTTGGCAGCCCATGTGTTCTCGTGAAGCGTGAAGAAGAACCTTTGGCCGGCGTAGTGACGGTAACTGACGCAGCCGTGAACTAACTCGGTTGTTTCAGCCGCCGTCACTCTTGGATCTCCACTTCATCAGACGGGTCGATGTCAGATGTCGTGTCACAATAAAATAAAAAAAAACATTAGACATAGTACGGTTATATGTCATGTGACAATAATAATAAAGTTATTTAATCTATAAGGCGACCGTGGTGTAGTGGCAGTGCAATGGCTACGTAAGCCGAGTGGCACGGTTTCGAAACCACTCACCGCTACCAATGTATCTTTGATATGTGTTGTTTGGTTGTCCTGTTTCTATGATACAAGCACTTTAGTTGCTTATTATAGAAATATATAATAAAATAAATAAAATATACCGTTACACATAAACACGTATTTTATTGCACACGTCCATGTGATGGCTATTCACCATACACAAGAAAGACATAAATAGCAAAATGAACCAATGCTGTGAATCACATAACATGACTCTCGTTGATATTCAAAAAACGTAACAGCCTCTAGCACACGTTTACATCGTGTGATTAAAACGAAAAACAATAATATCAACCGTAAATAAACTACCAAGCGTACCACAAGATATTGACATACGAACCAAATGTGTAAAACGAAAAACCAGGCTATAGATTTTTTTAAGACTGCCTCATGGTAAGCGCCGACGACCAAAAATACCATTTTATAGTCGTCACTACGCCAATTAAAGCGACCGTGGTGTAGTGGTCGTGTAATGGTCATGCAAACCGAGGGCACGGGTTCACGCTAAGCTACTAGCTGGTACCAATGTATGTTTGCTATATTATGTACTCTGGTAGTCCTGTTCCTATGATACAAGAAGCAATTAAGTAGCTTAAAATAGAAATGTAAATTTAAAAAATTCAAAGCATTATATCCGCAGAAGGTTTAATTTAAGTGATATATAATAGTTTTGATATAGTTTTGTTAATATAAATTAATAGTTATTTGTTAGTAGAAGAAAGAAAATTCCCTCCCTCACTCCAAAGTTTAGCTATACTCGAATTTAGTTTTACTCCAACTCCCAGCTTCACGGGGATCCACCTCATACCCAAGCTAAAATGTCCGCAACGAAATATAGCATATTTAAACTTAAAAAAAAAATACTATACGAAAACCAGCGCAGTAATACATAACTTATTTATTTATTTATTTATTTATTTAAGGAGAAAATACAAAATTAAGTACTTATGACTAATATATAAAATAGATTCTATTGTACATGTATAACTTAATTTTCTAAACATTTCCCACTAAGATTTATTTACTTTTGATTAAAACACACGAACACACGAACTTCCCAATACTGTGTAGAATAATACAACCAAAGCCCAAAGGAAGAATAAAATACACGAAATAGAGGTACGGTTGACAAAAACGTGTATATTCACTGTTCGTGATATTGTCCCTGACGTGATTAACAATGGAATAAAATTAACGGCTAGAGTTAAGGAGAACTTTATAAATATGTAATGCAAGATGGTGACATGTTTGCTCTATGACACATCAAATGTTTATGTGACAAATCACTATGTCCAGTTATAGTATAAGCGATTCATTTATAGCTATAAAAGGACATGTGTTTCTCAAAATGGAGATTTTGAAACAATATCTAGATAAATAGCTAATTTATCTGTCACGCCTTTGTTTACACTTTTTTTTATTTTGGCTCGAATCTGATGTAAAGCTGGGTTGCGATGAATAGAGGAGCAGGGAGCAGTCGCATCCATTATGTCGACTGAACCTCTTTATCAAGTTTTATTTTCATGGGCACAGCTTTCTTCAGACAACATTCTTTTTGATCATCCTGGTCTTTCTCTTCTACCCAGTCATAATTTAGGAAGCTCTTTTATCAATCTCCTACATTAAAAAGTAATCCGAGTGCCCTTTTTGTTTAATGGAGCGCCATTTGCTACGATTCTGACACAACTCCCTCGCTTTCCTCACATCTACAAATAAATATTTTTACACAAGCTATAAACTAGGGGGGGGGGGGGTTAATAAACTAGGGTGTGTCTATTTTGGTCTGGAATCGAACCAGACCAGACACACGCTACAATAGAAACGCTCTAGGCAAAAAAATACGCTACTTATATATTCTACGCAAAATGATTACTTAGAAAGACACAATCATTTAGTGTCGATAAAGAATTCCACGGCACACGGGTATGGCCTTCGTTGCGGTTATTTGTCATGCAAGTCAGGGGCAAAGGACACCATTTTGTTTATTCAAGTGAACAACAATTCATTCTAACAGGATGCAAGGAATGTCTCGTTTAGTTAACGCTGTATTTGGTTACTACAAGCATCCATTATATTATATTCATTAATGATACTGCCAAAAGCAGTAATAATTACATACTTATATTACCTATATTCTTTGTAAATTCCCACTTTATCCTACAGGGGTAGGTAGACTCAGGGCCGTCTTAAGCATATTCAACGCCGGGGTGCGAAAGTCAAGTCTCCGCTCGCTTGGTATCAGTGTAGTAGGTACCTATCGAAATTTATGGCGGTCGGCATGCGCCCCCTAAGACTGTGCGCCCGGGTGCACTGCACCCCTTGAACCCCCGGGTAAAGACGGCCCTGGGTAGACTCAATTGAACGCTGTCTACGAACCTGACACAACTCCTAATATAATCGGGGAAAACCTGTGCCGTCTAACATTGCGACCGCGCAATACACTAAGAATCGAGGTTCTTTTTCATTAACAGTTCAAACTCATTAAAACTCATTGTCCGATACTAACAGGGACCGCGGAACTTTTTGACAAATGGCAATGAATTTCATTGTCTTTCTCATTGAAGTTTTAGCCCTTGGTCTAAATCAAATGCGCGAATCCCTAAAGCGATGAGTTCCTAATGGGAACAATTAAATGGATTAACTCGCTCGCTTCCTTCCTATCCAAAATTTTCTTCACACCAGCTGTTTGATTATCAAATAACCTATGTTAGTTTTATACATGTTCGGTACAAACATTTACCTAGTAAGTAATCTAAAAATTATATTTTTAAACAACATTTCGTAATAAAAGATATATCTTTTAAATTGCATGCGCCAATCTATACATAAACGTACTCGTATAATTATGCAGAAATAAATTGCACATCTTTAACTTAAAATCGAAATCCCCATCCTCGTATTAGGTAGGGATGTTGCGAATCTTAATAATGGCGATACCGATATCGATTAATACATACTATACACGTAGTGAAGTACGAACGAAATTTATTTGAAAAATTTATTCCAAAAATAAATCACAAAGAATTAGTACCCACTATAAAGGAGATGGTATACCTAGTTAGACTTTAAAATTAGGAGATAGACAATTGTAATGAGGTTTTAGGTTTTAAGAATTACAAAATCAAATTATTTTGTATCTTATTTTGTGCCTAAAGTTCTCTACGCGAAATGACGTCTAAATGACGTGACAAGATCACTTGTAAATCGACTAAGAACCCGTGGAAGTCGAATCACTGATATTAGCCCAATTAACCTCTTTGCACATTTTAAACACGTCATTAAATCGGCTGAAGAAATAACAAGTCGGACTGCTATCAGAGACCAAGTTTATACCCAAAGCACTCTTCTTAGATTATGCACGAACAATGATTAATGAATTAAACAAATTTTATGCGTCTTACTATCGCTTTTATTTTGGTTTTGATTTTACAATTTTATTTTATTGTTCCGACGTTTTGAGAGCTTTGCAGCTATCGTGGTCACGGAGAGACTCACGATGGCTGCAAGCCGCATAAAATCTGTTTAATTCATCAAACCACTCTTTTTAAGCTCTTTGAACTCTTCATTGTCAATGTATTGTGTGTACTTCCATCTTATATTATTTAACATTTTTTTGTCTGTCTGTAATTTGCTACATATACCGATACATAACATCGGTTACATCCTTAGTATTAAACACAATTTAGTACATTTATCTGGAGTAAGAATCAAATGCTAAACATCCCACCAGCATGTTTTATTAAGCTTATTTTACATCATGAAAAAAAGAAGATGACATTGAAGATTTTAGGATAGTATTTAAATTATTATTGACAAATTGGACAACTCTGAAAATGTATATAGATTCCGGCAGATAAAAAGAGCGCTGGCATTTTTTTTAAACATCTATAATAAGCTACTAGGGGCTTGTGTCATAGAAACAGAACAATCAATCAATCAAAATTAAATTACCACACCTTTTTTCCACAGGGATAGGCAGAGACTATGAAGCGCCACTTGCCACGATCCTGACACAACTTCCTCGCTTCCTTTACATTTACAATTCTCTTTAAACAAGCTCTATGGTTATGGGCACTAGGGAACAACAAAAGTACATATACCAAAGATACCCGTGGGTGGTTTCAAACTCGTGCTCTCGGTTTTTATAACCATTGCACTGCCACTACACCACGGGCACCATTAAAGCTACGTGGTAACTTGTTTTGTTACCTACCTTTTTTTTAGTATTACGCATGTGTATGAAATTTAAAATGTTATTAAATATGTGTATGAATGTATAGATAGGCGGACTTGCTTCCACCGCAGTCGTCCAGAGCTCTTCTATTCTGCCGATTCCTATACTGCGCAGCTCAGTCAGCTTTCATTTTATCTGCCGGTGTCTATACGAGAAAATAAACCATATATTTGTTTTATCATCTATCGATCATAAAACATCACATATTTTTTATTGTGACTCGACATTTGACAGCACCCCGCCTGATGTTAGGCTGGAGTGTGGTCCATGAAAGGATGCCACTGCTACTACAATTCAATAACTATGAGTAGCAGTCACACATCCACTATGCCGGCCTAGATGGAACCGGCAACTTACAAGCTGATCCCGAAATGCGACCAAATCACTTCACGGTCTGTATACTTGTAAGTGGTGGTACTACCCCGGATCGGCAGACTGGGTACCACTGCCTGATGTTATTAATACCCCAATAAAGACCAACGTCAATTAACAGTGCTATAACTTTAATATTACTCAAATTTATCATAGAGTTATAGGCAGTGGTGCCCAGCTACCGATGCGGAGTAGTACCACCACTTACAAGCTACAGACCATAAAGTCACGTTTCGGGATCAGCGTGTAATTTGAATAATTAGGCCAGCATAGTGGACGTGACTGCTACTGTTGTAGCTGTAAGGGGCTGTCATAGGTATAGCCGCATTGAAATTGTTTAATGAAATATTGATGTTAAACTGTAATTGGTATGGTCCAGACCGATTCTTGCCGAACTACTGTTTGTATCGAGGTTCCCCGTGACAGCGGTGTCGACGGTCTGGACACACACACAATGGAGGACAAATTTGACAACGCAAAATAAAGCAAAAGAAAACGATGTAATTATTAAATAAAAGGTCATTATAATAGTAACTAGAAAAAAAAAGATAATTTTATTTCTATTGAAGATTCAATACACAAACAGAAATAATACAACCAATTAAAAAAAATATATAAAAATATATTAAATTCTATAAAACTTAATGTAAACCCACCTTAAAATAAGTTAAAGGAGGTTTTTTTAATCCTGCCTTCTGGTAGGTTCTACCATCTATGCCTCTAAATTAGTGGCAATTACAGGCTAATGGGTTAAACAACTTTAATTTGATCAAATCAATGATCAACTATGCAATGGGTAATTCCTATTAAAACGCATTAAACGTTGCCTTCGGAATAAAAAATAAAACACATTTGAAACACGACTCCGTTGAATCCTTTTACCTATTAGTGGAAAAAAACAGGAATCTTATGGAGCGTTCTCACGGGGCGATTTTAGTTGATCAACTGCGAAATCGTTCGTGATTTAAACCGTCTGAACAGACTTTCAATCAAGTTGAAGCAATAAATATCTATTCAACAGAAGTTGAATGAAAGCAATAAATATCTTTCAAGAGTGGTAGGCAGTGGTACCCAGTCTGCCGATCCGGGGTAGTACCACCACTTACAAGTATACAGACCGTAAAGTGATTTGGTAACGTTTCGGGATCAGCTTGTAAGTTGCCGGTTTCATCTAGGCCGGCATAGTGGATGTGATTGCTACTCACAGTTATTGAATTGTAGTAGCAGTGACATTCATACATGGACCACGGCTTAACATCAAGCGGGGTGCTGTCATATGTCAAGTCAATAAAAAAAAACAATAAAAAAAAAGTTGAAGACCTTTTGACTTTTGTTGATTCATTTGATAGCTGACAGCGAATCGACTCGTCTGAACTTGTTCGTTCAACTTGCATTGAGTCCAATCAGTCAGTCAATCAGCGCGATTGAGTACCTATGTACTGTATATTGCATTCCTATATCACCAGTATTCCGTTTGTTTGTATAATAAAATGTGAATTGTGGCGTCCGCATCCACGAGAAAAATGCTAAAATGGACAGATAGTGTAATAACACGTGTTATATTGAGTCGATTATTATTGAATCGTGAGAACGCTACCGTCAATGTTTCCATTCGAACTGTTGCTTAACGATAAATATTGTTCAACTAAAATCGCCCCGTGAGAACGCCCCTTTAGAAACACGTTTTAATGATACTTTTAGTAGCCTTTAATCAGTATATAGTTAAAAATTAAAGTAAAAAAGGTTTATTGACGCTATTAGACAGAACTGATACGACAATTAAAAACTTTGTTCTAATTTTTTTATTTATTATTGTGACTCGACATATGGCAGCACCTCTCTTGATGTTAAGCTGGAGTGTGGTCCATGAATGGATGTCACTGCTACTACAATTAAATAACTATGAGTGGCTATCACATCCACTACGC
Source organism: Tinea trinotella (assembly GCA_905220615.1). Lineage (NCBI taxonomy): Eukaryota > Metazoa > Arthropoda > Insecta > Lepidoptera > Tineidae > Tinea > Tinea trinotella. Next base: position 13,580,718 of record HG992312.1, read on the forward strand.
CGGCAACTTACAAGCTGATCCCGAAACGCGACCGCGTAAGTGGTGGTACTACCCCGGATAGGCAGACTGAGTACCACTGCCTACCACTCTTGTATGTAGTTAGTATGATAATAGTGAGAGTGATAATAAAAATAGAGGGAAAATAATAGAATTATATTAATCAATCAATTTGTTAAGCCTTAATTATTATAGGGATGGGCAGAGACAATGGAGCGTCACTTTCCACGATCCTAACATACTCGTATATGTAAATATTTTTTTATTGTGGATTGATGTCCTCGATTTGCCTAATGGTATGCAAGAGAAGGTCCAAGTTTTTTTTTATTGTGACACTTCTGTCCTTGACAGATGATAAGCAAGACGAGGTCCAAGAGTGACGACGACTGAAAAAGCCGAGTTAGTTCACGGTTGCCACAGTCGCCGTCACTATACCGGCCAACGGTGCTTCTTTACGTTTCGCCTGAAGGATCCAAGGTTATAGGATAAGGAAAACACATGGCAAACTGTCACTTTCCTCCTATCCACAATTCTCTTGACAAGGTCCATGTATTGTGGAACAAAAACCTGCCAACTGAATCTAGAAATAATCTTAGAGTATTCTTTAGAGGTCTTATTAAGAGGTTCTATTAAATGTATCTTCAGGTCATGAGACAACCTAGCTAACAAACTTTGGTTCTAATAAACCAAGTAAGTAAGATTTTTTTTATTGTGACTCGACATCTGATCTTAACCCACCTGGTGGTAAGCAAGAGAACGTCCAAGAGTGACGACGACTGAGAAAACTGAATTTGTTCACAGCTGCCTCAGCCGCCGTCACTATACCGGCCAACGGTGCTTCTTTACGCTTCGCCTGAAGAATCCAAGGTCATAGGATGGAGAGAACACATGGGCTGGTAAATCATTCCACTTGTCAATTGTTCTACATTGAATCGACGCACCTAAGCTTTTAGTTCGACTGCCAAATCGGTCGACAGAATGCAGTCGACACACCTAACAATTGACCTTAAAGGTCACTCTACGAAGATCTAGAACTGTAGACTTTAAGTGTATTTTTATCTGCTAATTAAATCTGCCAATTAAAACAATAATAGACATTGTAATCGTTTCGTATACATCCGCTCAACACCGGAAACTGACTCAAGAATGACGCCATTTTCAACAAAAAAAAACCTCATGTAGGTGTCTAAAAAACACAATGAATTCGATTTTGCATTAAAAGTTAAACCATATTTAGATTTGGCAAATTAACAAAACATACACCTAGATATTATTTTTTTTTATTGAGACACTCGTCCCGCCTGATGATAAGCAAGAGGAGGTCCAAGAGTGACGACGACTGAGAAAACCGAGTTTGTTCTCGGCTGCCTCAGCCGCCGCCACTATGCCAGCCAAAGGTGCTTCTTCACGCATCGCTTGAAGGATCCAAGGTCATAGGATGGAGAAAACGCATGGGCAGGCAAAGCATTCCACTTGGTGATTCATCTACAAAGAAAAGACGCACCAGACTTATAAGAAGTATTTTTTTAGAAGAGAATTATGAATGTGAAGAAAGCGAGGGAGTTGTGTCAGGATCATGGCAAGTGGCGCTCCATTGTCTCTGCCTATCCCTGTGGGGAAAAGGCGTGACAACTTGATTTTGATTTGATTTGTTTTTTTTTGTTTTTTTGACATGTTCTAATGCAATTATTATAGTACAAATTAGTAAAGACTAGGACATCATTCATTTTGGGCTTTTATGTACTACTTTTTTAATGTCCAATGATGAAAAAATATATAAATGATAGTTTCGATACTTGTTTTGATAAAACTAATAACAATTTTGCTTTTAATTGCTGTGCAATTTAGTTATTTAGAAAATAAGATGTAATTCTGTATCATCTGTCAATCAACGCCATATTTGTTCTGCTTTGAACTGTCATAATTATATCATTTCGCACACCTAAACTATGCAAAATAAAGGCTATATTCCAATCACTATTTTAAGATGCATATTAAACTGTTAATACAATTAAGCCCAAGTCCCCATACAAAATGAATGATGTCTTTTGATAGAAAATAAAATATTTCAAGCGCCCTCATCTGTCAACTGCGACTAGGGATTAAACTGGTGTATATTAAGCAACAGTTGGACCATTTTCATTACAAATTAGTAAAGAAATATAACTATTTAATAAATTAAACAAATTTTATGCGGCTTACTATCGCGTTTATTTTGGTTTTGGGAACAGAAAAACAAAATTAAAATATTAATCGGGGTAGTTTGGAAACATCTCAGTCTCTCCGAGACCACGATGGCTGCAAAGCTCTTGAAACGTCGGAATAATAAAAAAAAATGTAAAATCAAAACCAAAATAAACGCGATAAAAAGCCGCATAAAATTTGTTTAATTAAATTGATGATGATGATAAATAGGTTTATACAACCAATCAATCAATCAAATTGTCACGCCTCTTTCCCACAGGGATAGGCAGAGACATTGAAGCGCCACTTGTCACGATCCTTACACAACTCCCTCGCTTTCTTCACTTTCACAATTCTCTTCATACAAGCTCTATGATTATGGGCACTAATTAGATATCATTTAGTTTAACTCCGAAATGTTAGCAAAATAAAATCAATTTAAAAATACATCTTACCTCGAAACGTCCAACCTACAAGTATTATGTAAATAGACAAAACTACAATATATAATGTCCTCGCCTTTCTGAGTCACGCGACTTGTGTAAATAAGCGAAGGCCAAATATTGAATATCCTTTTCATATTTATTTAGTAGGCATTTGTTAAATATTTTAAATAGGTATATTTTGTAGAATTTTAAATTGGCTTTGTCAATCCTTGTTCTTTCAAACCACATCTATCACGCAGTGTGCTATTCCTTATTCTATCCGCTATCGTCACTCCACTTACACTCCTCAACGACCGCATTTCTACAGCGTTAGTTCTACTCTCATGCTTCTTCTGCCATACCCAACCTTCACTTCCATACATTAATGAACAGCCATCCGTGACTTTTTGGACATTATTTGGCAGGCCCAGGAGGGTGTTTTCCGACCAAATCGGAGACATCCTCAAGAAAGCTGGGTTGCCTAGCGTCCATTACCGGGGTAGTAGAGCTTGTGTGAAGAGAATGAATTGTGATGTGAGGATCGTCGTAAGTGGCGCTCTATTGTCTCTGCTTATCCTTGTGGCAAAAAGGCGTGACAATTTGATTTTAATTGATTTGATATTATGTTTGGATCGTGGAGGGTAACGAATTTATTTTTGTTAGTTTACTCTCCCGGGCTACTGTATAGTATTTAAGTGTTTTAAAAATTCCTATCACAATGGTAATCTACTTTTCAAAACAGTAAAGAAATTATACAATTCTAGTACACATAACGTTCAAAATATTACAACATTTATGATCATAAACCGACAGACATTATTTACGACTTTATTCATTTCTACATAAGCACTAAAATCACTCGGTACTCTAACAAAACCATACAATAACTGCTATACAAATAAAATTTCAAAACAAATATTACTTTCGAAATTCTACTTTATCTCAAGGGAATAAAGATGTATTTTCTTTGTGTTGTAAAATGTATAATTTCATTTATGAGTAGTTGAAAGAAAGTGGTATGAAAGTGCCGTCGTGCACGCAGTTAGTATGTGAGTGTGTGAATTGGCTTTTTAGTGAGTTTTCATTGTTTAAAATGTTGATTACAATGTTGTAAGAAAGTTATTGCGTTCTTACATTCATACAGTAGACGTAATACGGTGAATGCGGTGTAGTGGCACTTAGCAGTGCAATGGTTAGGCAAACCGAGAGCACGGGTTCAAAACCACTTACCGGTACCAATGTATCTTTGATATATGTACTACGGAAGGTAACCGGACACTTCTAATAGAAAAGCACGAAATTTGGTAACTCCGAATTAACTATTTGATAAAAATTGCAGAATATCATGCACAAAACCGACTAATTGTTTTCACCAATTCATGCAAGCACTTCAGGTTTAAAGCAACATATTGTATATCAAAGGGCAATCAGGCAAATAATTAAATTTAAAAAAAAGTTTACTTATGCTGACTGTACACTACTACAAACGCAAAAACGTCTCCAAGCTAAAACTAAACATAATGATAGGAGATCCTAACATCTATATCTACCTCCACAACATAATAGAAACGCGCTCTTAGGAACACTACTACAAATGCAAAAACGTCTTTAAGCTAATTTGACAGTAGGTGACCGTATTGACAGCCAAACTAAAGCATTCGTCGCTTACAGACCGACCGTGTCTTCGTCACCTTTAGAGATCGGCTTGTAAGTTTCCGGCTCCAATTGGGCCAGCATAGTGAATTTGACTGCTACTTACTACCCGTAGTAGCAGTTGCTTCCATTTAGTACACTCCAGCTTGAGTCGAGCCATAATAAAAACTCATAATCCCATCCGCTAGAGAGCTAGAAAATATTCACAAAGCCCTCATTAAATTCTAGAATAGTCCATTATAATGTAGGACAAAAGTAAGTTTGAACTCAACGGCGCTTAAGGTCAATCTCACTATAATATAATACAACAGAAATCAATAGGTGCTGCGGTTACTGAGCACAGTTATAAATGCTATGACCTATTTCAATTGGTAGCATTATGTTCTAATTAAAAATACAATAGATTTTATAATAAAGATATTCAAAAATAAATATTTGATATTTAAATGTATATTTATAAGTAATTGAAATTATTTTTTACTGATACTTTATGGATATTCCCCATGTAATTTCTACATGGGGAACCAGAGAGAACGGAGCGTTTTTTTTATTGTGGCCTTGCTGTAACACACAGTAAAACAAATTACTTTATGGTTGCCTCCGACCTCGACTCCACTTTCCATGTTCCTAGAAGACTCTCTAGACTAGACTCTCTCGCTTCCTTCACATCCACTTTTTCTTATACAGTGAGATATAACCATAGAGTGCCATAACCGCGCACAGCGAACTTCAGCTGTTTCAAGAATCCAAATCATCGATTTGATTGAGAAACAATTTTCTACTCGTCTCCGATTCATACTTATACTCACTGATTTATAAATCGTCAATCTCCTTCCAAAATGTGACAAAAACCTTTCTTAATCTGATAATGCACTAAAAACATTTCAAGCTATAATTAAAATTTAATGAAGCTCTTTGACACAAAATGAAGTTAATTAAAAAACTTTAACAACCAAGAGGCAGGAGCCATCAACATTTTTTACAACACAAATAACACCTCTACTATAAAAACATTTAGTTTTATGTTTTAACCTGGAGCTAGTTTACGTTTGCAAAAAAACCTGTGCGTAAGCGCATCACTAGTGTGACAACACTAGATTTTTATTATTATAAAAAATAAATAAAATAAAATCATTTATTCGCAGACTACATAGGCACAAATAATTGTTAGTAACACCCACACTTATGAACTAAATTAGTATACAAAAAGAAAAATAAATAAAAATGTTATAACTATACTTATTCTATTATTTAATTAATGCAGTACAACTTTTCAGGTTTCGGGCTCATCAGGGCTGTTGTCCAGTGCCGTTGCAACTTACTATCCGGCATGTCAACAAGCACCTTGAGTATACTGTTGGGACTACCCAGCATTCTGTTTCTGATAGAATATGTTTTTCTGCGCATCACAGCATGGAAGTCATCCACCCGAGCATCAGCAAACATGCCGGATGCACTACAGAATCTGGGTAGTTATTATTGTGTCTCGATGATGCACCACGCCTGTCTAACTAGAGTGTTGTGATTGCCCCTACAGTTAAATAATTGCAAGTATCATAAGTATTTGCAACTAGACCATGCCTGTCTAGTTGGAAATCCTTTTCGACACAATCTGTTATTCTTGTGAAAACTTAATTGTTAATTGTTTGTGGCCAAAATAAATTCCTAAAAAAAAAATAATGGCACCTTTTGAGCAGATTTCGAAATGCGAGTCACTTCACTTCACTGAACCTGAAAATGGTGGTACTATCATTAACGTTAGCAACCCGTAGTTTGCAGATCCCTTGCAAAGACCTTAAAGTGACTCAGTTGCGTTGATGGATCAGGTTGAATGTTTCTATTCATGGCCTAACTCAGTTTCATGCACTCAACATCAGACCACCGTCCACAAACGTCTGTAGACCGTTTGGGACGTTTATAGACCACCGTCAACAACGTCGCAATTCCCGAGTGGACAACAAAGCACCACTTTCCTCGATCGATCTCTCGCTTCCTTTACAAACACAATTCTCTTCATACTAACTCTTTGGTTATGGCCAAAAAAGATAGTGACGGCGACTGAGGCAGCCGTGTACCATGCGTTTTTTTCAGACGTCGTCACTCTTGGACCTCCTCTTGCTTATCATCAGGCGGGTCTAGGTCAGATGTCGTGTCACAATAAAAAAAAACATTACGGACCCCGGCTTATTAAGAATTATTCTTAATTTGATAAAAAATAAATGTGAACAGAAATTACCGGTATCTAAACCGTGGCCACCCTACACGATGCAAGTTAAGTATGCTATTTCACGCTCATTCTGCATCTAGAATGTGGGTGATAATTGTTTGTTTTTACATAATAAACATAAATAGTTGCAAGCTGTGACATCTGAGAGGTTTATATGGCACAACACGAGCATACTGTTAATTCTTGGTCTAGAATTCCAAAATTAATGAGCTATTTTTTTATTAAGATTTTTAAAGGGTACCAATAACCATAGAGCTTGTATAATAAGAATTGTGGTGGTAAAAGAAGCAAGAGAACTCTCGTCAAGGTCGTAGAAACTTCTAATCATTTTTTTTATCCAATTTTCTTTTTTTTCTAAACTCTTATTTCTTGTTTAACCGAAATAATAATCTATTATTCATATAATATTTACGATGATTTAGGAATTTAAAAATGAATTTAAAATTTCATTGTAATTAATGAATATTTCTGTCGTTGAAACAAGAAAGTGTTTTAATCTCGTCGAGATGTTTCCAACGACACGCGATGCCTAGATTAGGCATCGTTAGGTAGGCCAATAACATAACCAAGGTAATAGAATAAAAAATAAGACAATAAATATCGTTGATGTCTTTTATATGTAAAACTTATTACTAGTAATTTTTTACCGGAAAAAAATTTGTTTTCAGGAAGTCAGAGCATTCGCATTCTGTAGACCGAATCATCAGTCGCACAAAAAGGTTCGAAGCGTCTTTACTTTGTAGAACAATCGATAAGTGGAATGCTTTATCTACTCATCCCCATCCTATAATCTTTGATCTTTCAAACAAAGCGTGATAAGCACCTTCATCCGATAAGATCCTTCAAAAGAATAGTGACTGAGACTGAAGCAACCTAGGTAACTGAGTCGGTATTAGAAGTCGTCGGCGCATATTAGGCAGTCGAGGTAAATATCGTGTATCATTATTAATATTATAATCTAAAGATAAAATCTTACATCAGATTTGCGGTCAACAGTCAAATACTACAATTAAAGGCGACCGTGGTGTAGTGGCAGTGGTACACAAGCCGAGTGGCACGGGTTCAAAACCACTCACCGGTACCAATGTATCTTTGATATATGTACTTTGGTTGTCTTGTTTCTATGATACAAGCACTTTAGTAGCTTAGTATAGAAATCTATAATAAAAAATAAAATATTTCAGTTTATATCTATTTTTAAAGTAAGTCTAAATTGGTAATTTTCATTTTAATAATTAAAATCTAAATAGTCTACTTTCCTTTGGGAAGCAGAATTGAAAAAGGGGGCCTTAATAAATTCAAGAGCTATTTAACAAAATTACTATACTTGGCGTAGTAATAAATCTAAAACCAATAGACAAGGAACATGGCCGCCCGCGTTTATAATGTCTCTGGTCACGTGTTTACTGTGTTCTAGCATAGATTAAAAACCTCTTTAAGATAAAAACGACAAAGTTATCTCGCATATTCAGGCTAGTATGGACTCTGTAGACGTATGGCTAAGTCGATAGATACAATAGAGTTTCAGTTCTAATTCAATCGTAGTTAGAACTAATGTTTTCTTTTCACTATTTCTTCAAACTTAAATATAAATCTCTCCATTTACATCTACAGAGGTAATTACCACCACTTACAAGTATACAGACCGTGAAGTGATTTGGTCACGTTTCGGCATCAGCTTGTAAGTTGCCGGTTCCATCTAGGCCGGCATAGTGGATGAGATTGCTACTCACAGTTATTGTAGTAGCAGTGACATTCATTCTTGGGCCACACTTCGGCTAACATCAAGCGGGGTGCTATATGTCGAGTCACAATAAAAAAAAACTGAACAAGAATATATAAATATAAAATTAAAAATAAAATTGGAAAACCTTCTTTAGTCTATGGCCATAGTTATTGTCTCTGGTCGAATACAATGTTTATAGTATGTAGTCGTTGATGGCAATCAGGCGGCGATATCCCGCGGTCTGCACACATGGGATAAAGCAAACAAACTACTAAACATTCTTTCTTTCTTCTTGTTTATGGCTTTAGTATTTAACTTGCCAGTGTCAAAGTAAAAATATATGGTTCAATGTTAAAACATTGTCAAGTAAAGATGAAGATGAACCACGCGAGTGATTCATCAAATGATGATGATGATAGTGAGGTTGATGATGATTGTTTTAGTAAAGCGGCGGAAAGCCTTTACTAAAACTTCAGAAGGAGTCTTGGAGGGAACATGAAGAAACACGTTTCACAACTTTAAATTACTTGTTTATACTTGATCAACTTAAAAATTATTACTGGATAACAATTCCACCATTATTACACATTAATATTTATGAAAAACACAAGCTTTTCAAATAATCCAAAATTGCGCGTCCTGTCAGTTGCAGTTGCCCGCCAAAACTCCTACTACTAAACAATATGTATGACATTTATATTATAATGCAGTTATAATTTATGACTATGGTTTTCAATAGAAGTGGGCAGGTAGGTCTTGAAATATGCAAAATTATTTTCATGTAAAAAATATATTTATGTTGGTTGGTAATTGTATTTCTCTTAATCTTTAACCGGGAGAGGCCTACGTTCAGCTGTGGACGCCTTCTGGCTGATGATGATGATGATAAATCTTTAGCCGGCATAATGACGGCGACCTTCGTTGGCCTTCTTGAACCTTCCCTTGTTTACCATTTGTCAAGTCGAGGTCAGATCGCATCTCAATAATAATGAACATGTTAATGTTTTAATAATTTTGTGTAGAAACTATCTAATGAAATAAAAGTATACAGACCGTAAAGTGATTTGGTCACGTTTCGGGATCAGCTTGTAAGTTGCCGGTTCTATCTAGGCCGGCATAGTGGATGTGATTGCTACTCACAGTTATTGAATTGTAGTAGCAGTGACATTCATTCATGGACCACACTTCGGCTTAACATCAAGCGGGATGCTGTCATATGTCGAGTCACAATTTAAAAAAAACTTTTAATTGTTTTCTAGCAAGAGAGATGGCGGATCGACGAGGGCGGCGTCTATTTGCTCTGCCTAAGTATCTGTGGGAATTGGATTTGACATTTTTTAAAAACTACAGTTTTTAAAGAACTTAAATACAAAATTTATCAATGTTTTGTTTAAAATTTATCGCCGATATGTATTCTCGTGTGTATCCCATATAATTCACATCGCTTTGACGCAGCCCGTCCTTGTCTGCAGTAAGTGCACACCGTGCAACAAAAAGTCGCTCCGTTCAAAAATCAACCTGTTTATTTAGAACTCGCGTGCGAACCTCAATTTTACTTTTTTTTAACTACATTAATACAGTAAAACTACTAACTATATACAAGTTGTTAAAAAGTAGTAGGCAATGATGCCCAGTTTGCCGTTTTGGAGTAGTACTGCCACTTACAAGTGAAGCGAATTAGACGCGTTTTGGCATAATCTTGTAAGTTGCCGGTTCCAACTAGACCGGCATAGTGAATGCGACTGCTACTTGCAGTAATTAAACTAGATTATTTTTTAATTTAACATATTCTCCTTTACTTTAAAACGTTTCTTTGTGGTAGTATTGCTGTATTCTATACGGATATTTCAGGTTGTTTTTAAAACGGGTATCGTCTATTGTTTTAATTGCAGCCCAAAAAGCCCTTAAATAGATCCGATAATTTACCACCGAACATATTTTATAATGTGATTATTTATCGGAAATATATAATCGAAGTAATTTGCAATAAATATTTTGATTTTGGTTTAACGTTAGTTAAAGAGGTTTAACTGTACAAATGGTTTCTTATTTGATATTATAGTGTGCAAGGATCTGTTAAATACATTATGTTAATGAAGAGCAAGCAAAGTAGGCGATGTCGAGATTACTTTTATTTTATTAAAAGCTTAAACACGCCACTTTTAATGTATGGGCAGTTCTTTTAATAATTTATCCGCTGATCTGCATCTAGGAATGCAATTGTAAGAAACGACTTGGGTTTTTATAAATGGTACCTACTATTTTATTTTTGTTTTTTAACTCTGTCTTTGCTTTAATGTTTATAGTTTTGTCTTACAATGATAAAGAATTAAATATTTCATTATATTTAATTTTTTGTTATCCTAAAATTTATATCAAATTATCAAGCCGCCAAACTAAATGTCTGATGAATTATGGACAAAGTCCTTTACTTTGTGAATTCCAGATTGCAGAAGACATCGCGCTAGGCCCAAACCAGCGAGATAGAATAGACTCTTAAAATAGTTCGTGGAGAGAGACCGCAAAATGCCGTAAATCATGAAAAAAAAGAGACGAAGGTCCTTGGTCTAGCAGTGAGACAAATAAATAGGCTAATAATATCAACCCATGTGTTCTTCCTAATTCTATACCTTGAATCCTTCAAGCGAAGCATCAAAAAGCATCTCTGGTCGGTATAGTGATGGCGGCAATCGTAAATTAAGTTGTTTCTTCAGTCGTCGCGTCGGCACTTTTGAACCCGCAAGGCTCATCAGGTCGAGATCAGATGTTGCGTCACATTAAAAACATATCCTTTTGGTCACCAATTTGTGGTTCTATACTATATACGATATGCTAACTTAAACATCTGGATAAAATCTGTACAAATTGCTGATATAGTTCAATCAAAACGATGACACAAAAACAAACAAAAAAAGTACTTATAAGGTTTAGTGAATTAAACAATGCGTTTTATGCGGCTTACTTTCGCGTTTATTTTGGTTTTGATTTTACATTTTTTTATTATTCCGACGTTTCAAGTGCTTTACAACCATCGCATAAAATTTGTTTAATTCATTAATCAATGTTCGCGCAAAATCCTTGAAAATACTATATAAGGTTTCTTTAATTTGTAAATACTTACATTAATATGTTAACGTCTTCTTTTGCTCCAGTCCCTTCTGCAGGACGGCATCGAAAACTTCGTTATCTGTAACAAATAAAATCTATTAATTAATATCGAAACTATTACGTATACCATTTTTAATAGTCAATATATACATTGTTATTATCTGATTTCTATGAGAATAGAGTCGTAAAAAATTAAGTTGAGTGTCCTACGTTTATCTTTGAGTTTCTAAAGAGGAAAACAAGTAAAATATAAAATGGTATAGTTAGAGAAAAAAGTATTAACGATTATTTACTTCTAAGAAACAGTCTTTGTTCTAAATACAAAATACAAAAAGTAAAGTGTCAAACCGATAGACGGCAATTGGTGCAAAGTTATTTACACAAATGGGATATGGTTAGTTTTAATGTAATTTTAGCGGATTCTTTGTCTCAATCAGGCTAAAGAGTTATTAAATTTATGAGTAAAATAGTTTATCTTGGAATTAATATAGAATAAGTTTGGAATATTCCTTAGAACCAACTCTTTATTCAAATCTAGTAGATAAATAGTCGGTTTTAAGAAGTTATTAGATGAAAGTTATAAATGGTCATACAGAGATATTAAAAAGTTAATAAGTCATGAATTTAGTGAACAATGGATTAATAGTATTTTCTTAGATTTTGCGCGAACATTGATTAATGAATTAAACAAATTTTATTCGGCTTACTATCGCGTTTATTACTCTCCGTGACCACGAAGGCTGCAAAGCTCTCGAAACGTTGGAATAATTTAAAAAAAATGGATTAATGGTAAACAAAGATTTCTAAAAGTTATACGTGCAACGATATTTGAAAAGACTCCGGTATCTCTTACATGTAGGAGGGTCTAATCAGTATTAACAAGACTAAGGATTGGTCACACAAATATACAATAAGGGCTGACGTATCCAAATTAGGTTCGAAGTCCCTAAATAAATATGAATTTAAAAAAAGGTTTTATACCAAAAGGATGGATGGCATCATAACGTATAAATAACTCAACAATATACATTAATTATGTATATAATAAAAACTTAATTAAATTTCATAAAAAAGTTTGTAAGACGAATTTTATTTAAATGTATAAAAAGCTGTTTTAATGATTATATACCATATTAAAAATAATATATTTGCTTATTTGAATACGGAATTAGAAATATTTTTTACGAATTTTGCAGTGTTAAATACCTAGGTGTTTTAATTTTCCATATTCTATTTTATATTAGTATACATTTCTATAATAAATTACCAAAGCTTGTATCTAAGAAACTGGGTAACCAAAGCACATATAACATATCGAAGATAGGGGGTTTACCCAAGGGTTGCGGAACCATTACACTACCACTTGACCACGGTCGCCTTAATATTGTTCAAATACCCGTTCTTTGGAATGAAACGTATTCGTGAAAGAAGTCTTAAAAATTGGGGAATGGGAACACAAAAACTAGTCTGTCCCGATTTGGTTTTTGAATTGAAACAATGTACTAAAACGTTTTTAGTTTCAAAAACGAGGACTATAATTCTAATAAGGTATTTTAATTTATTCAGAAATGCTTATCTCATTAATTAAAATCGTTAGTGCCTTTTTTTATACTGTTTTTTTTGTCATAAAAATATGTCATATAATTATAATGTTCCGAGGAGCTCTTTAACCTTGTTCCTACCTCATCTTTTCACTCCCGTAATACCCGCACAGGTCGGGGAAAGCATCCGCATTTTATCGACCGAATCGGCAGTCGAACTAAAAAGTTCGGTGCGTCTCTTCTTTGTAGATCAATTGACAAGTGGAATGCTTTGCCTGCCCATGTGTTCTCTCCATCCTATGACCTTGGATCCTTCAAGCGATGCGTGAAGAAGCACCTTTGGCCGGCATAGTGACGGCGACTGGGGCAGCCGTGAACTAACTCGGTTTTCTCAGTCGTCGTCACACTTGGACCTCCTCTTTCTTATCATCAGGCGGGACGAGGTCAGATGTCGTGTCACAATAAAAAAAAATTAGTGCATAAATATGTGAAAAAAATGGATAGAAAACAATCGTATGTGAACCTTGATTACCCCTTTTTTAACAGGCTTTTATTGGCTTGCAATGTATATAACTGAATCTTTCAAATACATTTTCACCCACTTCTAGAGGTCTAAATAATTTAAAAATTTGTACACGTATTAAAAACCGATGACTATACAATATTATCATTAAATATTATTTTTGGCCGGCATAGTGAGAGCGATTGAGGCTAGCGTGCTTGGTCCTAATTTGATCAAGAATAATATTTAAAAACAATCACCGGTTTAGTCTTCTATCTAGTTATCTATGATTTATTAATCTATTTCGTCATTCTGCTTCCATCCATGGTTCCAGTTTTTTTTTAATAATCATAATATAATTCTTAATTGCACATAAATAACTACAAAAGTTTAAAAGAGGCGAACTTAATGCCTTAAGGTATTTTTTACCAGTTAACCTTTGGGTGGTGTATCTGGTGATTTCTCTAGTGCAGAAAGTAAATGAAAACATTATATTAAAAACTATTAAAACATTATATTAAAAACTACATAATTAATGTAGTTTTTAATATGATCGTAAATAAGTATACATAATTAAATACATATTTTTACTTAATTTCATAAAAATTCCCATAGTAATAATGTATCCAAAACCTGCCACTAATTTAATTTCGCAAACACATCATTTCACTTTTTAAGACTTAAAATTGGACCATAATTTCTTCAGAATTCGTGGGACATTGACTCACTTACTTCAAGGTCTCGCCAATGTGACCTATATGACCTAGGTCAAAGAAGTTGGGGTCTTTTTGCCAAATTGAAAGTAAATAATTATTTTTTAGTGTAAGATGTTTATTTTAAATCTTTATTTATATATTTTTTTTTATTATGCCTTTTTAAGAGGATGTCAGAGGAACATAGGATTTATACATTTAGATTTTTTTATTGTGACGCGACATTTGAACTCTACATAACTAAGTAGATTTTTTTTACATTTCTATACTAAGCTAATAAAGTGCTTGTATCATAGAAACAGGACAACCAAAGTACATATATCAAAGATACAATAGTACCGGTGGGTGGTCTCGAACTCGTGCTCTCCGGTTTGTGTAACCATTGCACTGCCACTACACCACGGTCGCCTCGAAGTTGTATGCAAAGGGAAAACCATGAGCGCAGACGATTGAAAAAATCTGTGCCACTATGCCGTATTTTTATGCTTGGCTTGGAGAATCGAAGGTTAAAAGATAGGGACAACACATGGGCTGAATAATGTTATTTATTTCACAAAGAAACAAAAAAGCGGGGTTTTGCAGTAAGCATAAAACCGGTATGAATTAAATTGCGAAAAATGGCTATATGCTTATCAATCAACTAACCCCTAAATCCTAAGTTAAAAAAAAACCTAAATGACAATTTGTTGATCTCATTGATTTATTGAACTAGTAATATTAGCCTAAAAAGTCATGAATCGTTTGTGTACCTAAAACGTTTTATTCGGTATTAATTTATTATTTTAAAAGAAACGATTTATCGATTATAATCGGCAATACTTTTGCACAAGCCACTATAACAGGTCTTAAATGTAATGTAGGTATATGTCGAATTATCGAAAGTGAGAGTGGAACAATGCGTGGCCTTGATCTCATATATTCCAGTTCGGCAACCATTCAATATGTAATACATTATACTCGTAATACAATCAATTCTTTAATATACTATTCTCGGAATATATCTACGCAAGGTTCCGTCGATCATAGAATCCAACTCGAATAGGCAGCGTTCGGGAAATCGCGTCATATCTTTTCGTTAAACATCCCGCAGTGTCTGAAGACAAAGGTCGTCAACCAGTGTGTATTGCCAGTGATGGTATACGGCACTGAGACGTGGTCCTTAACTATTGGCCTGTTGAAATGGCTCAGAGTCGCTCAGCGGGCAATGGAGAGAGCTATGCTTAGAGTATCCTTGCGCGATAGAATCCAGAACGAAGATATTCGCCGAAGAACCAGGGAAATAATAAAATCAAAAGAAAAATCAACATAGCTTGTAGGATTTGCAAGCTGAAATGGCAATAGGCTGGCCACATCGCTTGAAGAATTGACAACAGATTCGGAAGAAAGTTTCTAGAGTGAAAACCATGAACCGGCAGACGCAGCGTAGGTAGGACTCCCACTAGGTGGACTGACGACATAGTGAAACTCACGAATAACCAGTGGATGCAACGGCATCTTATCGTTCGAAATGGCGTTCTAAGGGGGAGGCCTATGTTCAGCAGTAGACGTCTTCTGACTGATGATGACAAGGTTAGTATGAGACTAGTTGCTAGTCCACTAAAGTGACATAGGTTGCCGTGGGTCTAAACTGAAGTGAATTCTTTCGCAGATCTCTCGCCAGAAGGTGAGATAGAGTCTTTTGAAAAATCACTCTACCCAGCTCATATCTTATTGAATTAATATTTTTTTAATTTTTTTATTTATATATCTATACTAAGCTACTAAAGTGCTTGTATCATAGAAACAGGACAACCAAAGCACATATATCAAAGCTACATTGGTACTGGTGGGTGGTCTCGAACTCGTGCTCTCTGGTTTGTGTAACCATTGCACTACCACTACACCACGGTCGCCTTCGTATCATTATAAAACATTAAAAATAAACATCATTCAAACGCAGGTAGGCACTTTGTTTCGCAAAGTTGTGAAGCAACCGATTACCCACTTTCATCACTGTAAAATGATCCAGGAACTGGCTAAGCTATAGTTTAACCACATAAAATTCCTCAAAGATGCCTCCGCCAACCATAAACACATTTTAATGCCATGAGCATCAAGTCCGAGAAAAAGCAGCGTTGATGTTATATCTAGACGCGATAACAATCTAATGTAGGCTCAGAATGGCTATTCTTGAAGCACAAAATTGTTTTTTTATGGAATACATAAACAAATGTATCTTTTGAACCTTAGTTTTAATTTTATTACCTGTCCAATAAATCTTTACGTGTTTTCAAAAACAATACAGTCCACAAACACTTCCTATAGTGTTTAAGAGTAGTAGTCAGACTGTTGGTTGGTGGTTTCCAAGTCTGCCGATCAGAGTGCAGTTCATAAAGTGAAGCGACTGCTACAATAGTTAGCAGTTACATTCACTATGCTGGCCTAGTTGGAACCGGCACAAAACGTCGGCGCTCTTAGACTTCCCCTTGCCCACTCCCAGACAAGATGTCTCTATAAAAATATGTTAACTCACATATAAGGCGACCGTGGTGTAGTGGCAGTGCAATGGTCATGCAAGCCGAGAGTACGGGTTCAAAACCACTTGCCGGTACCAATGTATCTTTGATATGTGTACTTAGGTCGACCTATTTCTATGACACAAGCATTTAGTAGCTTAGTTTAGAAATGATAAATAAATAAATGTATTTTTGAATTTATAACACGCATTATTCTTATTTTCAATATTTCTATTAGTAGCCTAATCTTTAAAAGGCAATATCCTCACTCCAGCCCCCCAGCACGGCGATCCAAAAATCATGATCTACACGTGCAAAGAATTTCATTGTAACCCCTATTTTAAATAAATTACCTGGATCAAAATATCTAAACAATATTTAAAATGAGTTACAATAATTCTTGCAGGTGTTGATATTGCTTCTTGATTCGCGTGCTAGGGGGTTGAATCTAGTATCAAAAACAATCTCACAAGAACAAGAATAAAGCCTAGAAGACCGGTTACATAAGCCGCTTCTAAACGGCCTATCATTCAACACTAATGCTAACAATTTACCCTTCCAACACTCCTTTTGTTACAAGATTGCGGACTCGTTGTCCGAGAAACACAGCAATGTATTGTAACAAAGCAATTGTAACTGCCCAGAGCCGTGGAAGAAAAATGGCGCTAAAACTTCCGCGTTCTAATGACAGCTACGGTCGATTGTCTAGTGATTTAGAATTGCCAGATGGTTGAATGGAAAGAAACCTTTTTAACCCCCGACCAAAAAAGAGGGGTGTTATAAGTTTGACTTGTCTGTGTATCTGTGTATCTGTGTATCTGTGGCTCTGTGTATCTGTGTATCTGTGTATCTGTGTATCTGTGTGTCTGTCTGTGGCATCGTAGCTCCTAAACGAATGGACCGATTACTATGCGGTTTGTTTCATTTGAAAGCTGACGTGATCGAGATGGTTCTTAGCTACAATTGATGAAGATATGATCAGGGGTTTCAAGGTCATCAGCTCGATTTGTTAGTTGCGGTAGCGATCTTAGACGCGCTGTTTAGAACGACAACCCTTGTACGTCGCTATGCGACGAAGATTGTTATTTTATGTCAAATAAATATGCCATTGTTAAAACACGTAAAAAATGTTATAATTTTTCCCTTAAAATATTCATATGGCGAGGTTGGTTTGCAGTTTAGATCGATTACCTTGATTGAAAATTTTAGGGGAAAAATTATAACATTTTTTACGTGTTTTAACAATGGCATATTTATTTGACATAAAATAACAATCTTCGTCGCATAGCGACGTACAAGGGTTGTCGTTCTAAACACGCATAAGGCTGGGAATACACGTCCGATATTGCTGAGCAAATTATTTACAAATCGGAAGTAGGAATCGGACGTCTATTTTGTTTCTGTATTCTGTATGAAAACTGCACCTTCAGACAATCGGATCGGCCATAAAATCGTAAGCGAGTTGGCGTTGTTTCCGATTCTGACATCCGATCCGACTATCGGATCTGACGTGTATTAAGTATTCAAACAAATGTATGACACGAGTGCTTTCCGATTGTCTGATCAGACAATCGGATCGGACTATCGGAGAGGAAAATCGGACTTGAATTCCCAGCCTTATAGGTATTTACTTTACTTTTAAACAAATCTGTGACTTAACATTTGAAATAAAAACGTATACAAATACATGTGTGTTTTAACTGGTACCACTGAGTTACTCTGATGATGGAACTCGAAGGTAGGAGACGAAATCCTGGATGTGTTCAAACTTTTTTTTGGTATACTAAGTTTGGACTTATTAGATTTGTCTTGAAGGTAGGAAACTAAGTGTAGAAAAGTTAGTGCGATAAAATAAAACATTCCGGATCTAAAAAATCTGATCATGTATCCTCTCAGATCAGCAAATCAACAAGAAATGGACCTATAGTGCTTTAACTAAAATTGTTACTCACTATGAGCCATTAGCTGGACCGTTATCAAATTAAAGATCGAGAGTATCTGATGAGGCACCATCATTAATCCTCTCAGATCAGCAAATCAACAAGAGATAGAACTATAGTGCTTTAACTAAAATTGTTACTCACTAAGAGCATTTAGCTGGACCGTCATCAAATTGAAGACCGGGCAATCTGATGATGCACCATTATGAATCCTCTCAGATCAGCAAATTGATATCAATTGATCAGCAAAAAAAGAGATAGAACTGTAGTGCTTTAACTAAGCCTTTAGCTGGGCCGTTATCAAATTGAAGATCGGGAGTATCTGATCATGAATCCTCTCAGATCAGCAAATCAATAACAGATAATATCATAGTGCTTGAACTAAAATTGTTACTCTCTATGATCCATTAGCTGGGCCATTATTAAATTGAAGACTTGGAGTAGTTATCTGATGATGCACCATAAGGATCCAAGGGATATTAAAGGGATATAACTATTGAGCCATGACTAATGTTGTTTATTACTATAAAGCTGATGATATGCCCAAAGTGGTACCAGGCGTTTCGGGGGTTCCTTTAAAATTTTAATTTTGATTTTTTGTTTAGTTTTCTTTACAAGTGCGGGTACTAAAGTTTGTAGTATTTTCAAAGGTTCTTTAAAATATTTTTGCCGTTTACTATCGACTTTATTTTGATCCCGACAACGATAGCTGCAAAATTTTCGTAGTGTCGAATTGAAATAATGCGACAGTGTGGACGAACGGTTTAGCGACTGGTTTGTTGCGTGTAAAGTCCCGGGTTCGATCCCCGGTCGGAGCGAATATTTGTTTAATAGCTTTTATTTGTAATGTTTAATAGTATTAAATATTGCAAATATTTGTTAATAAAAAAAAAGAGATGGATATTTGCTTCGGGTCTGGTTATCAAAGAGTGGTAGGCAGTGGTACCCAGTCTGCCGATCCGGGGTAGTACCACCACTTACAAGTATACAGACCGTGAAGTGATTTGGTCACGTTTCGGGATCAGCTTGTAAGTTGCCGGTTCCATCTAGGCCGGCATAGTGGATGTGATTGCTACTCACAGTTATTGAATAGTAGTAGCAGTGACTTTCATTCATGGACCACACTTTGGCTTAACATCAAGCGGGGTGCTGTCATATGTCGAGTCACAATAAAAAAAAACAGTATGCCGCAAAAATCTTTGAGTATAGTTTGTGAATTAAAACTCCATCCGCCTCAACCACACTCACAACTTCATTAGGATTAGGACACCATTAATAGTCTTAATCCTAATGAATAAAAGGACATCAATCATTTAGTATTGGGACTTGGGCTTAATTTATTAAACAGTTGCATAAACATTGTAAAATAGTTTGATGTACAAATATGTAATTAGAATATATTCTTTATTATACATAGTTTAGGTGTGCAAAATGATCAAATAATGATTATGATACTTCAAAGCTATGGCGTCTCTCCGTGATTGACAGACGAAACAAAATCCATATCCTATTTTCTAAATAACTCAATTACACAGCAATTGAAAGCAAAACTGATATTAGTTTTATCAATACAAGTATCTAAACTACCATTTATATATTTTTATATCATTGGATATTACAAAGAAGCCCAAAATGAATGATGTCCTTTAATGTAACTAACATGGACCTCACTCCAGCTTAACATGAGGCGGGTGCTGTCATAACGTCGAATCACAATAAAATGAAAACTCTAATCCAGCGTCTGGTAACCCTGCCTTCACCTACGCACCACACGCTTGCCATTTGCAGTGCAGACTATAAAACACTTCCTATGTTTGGTTAAACAAGTTTTCTTTTTGTAGACATTTTCTAATTAAACAAATATTATCTTAGATTTTGCGGCAACATTGATTATTGAATTAAACAAATTTTATGCGGCTTACTATCGCGTTTATTTTGGCTTTGATTTTACAATTCCGTGACCACGATGGCTGTGATCTCGAAACGTCGGAACAATAAAATATTGTAAAATCAAAACCAAAATAAAGTAATAAGGCGCATAAAATTTGTTTAATTCTTTTAATAAATATTATTTATTAATTACTAGAGTTCTTTAAACGTCTTGATGGCTAGATGTAATTAATGTGACCGTGGGTAGTAGTGGTATAAATGGTGACGATATGACAGTACTCTGCTTGATGTTAAGCTATAGTGCGGTCTAAAATTTACTTAAATTTTCATAACGAATATCATTTATTTATAATATTCAATCTTTTAATAAATAGTTTGCACCCATCCAGTCACAACACAACACAGGTTAGCTGGAAGATAATGCCTAAGGCATTAAGCTCGCCTACGTACCTTCTTTTGTGCAATTAAAGAGTTTATAAATAAAAAATATATGGCGGCGACAACTTCTACTCTCAAATACTATTTAGGCCTAGTTGGAAGTAAGTGGCTTTGCAGTCTGTACACTTGAAAGTCGTGGTACTACTACCCCGGATGGCAGACTGGGCAATGCCACAACTCTTAAGTGGTGGCTATTCTCTTAGAAAATGGATGCTAATCAACAAAGTAAATAAAACTCGTATTCAAATAGAGTTCCTTTTTTGGGATGTTATAATTAAAATCACCAGGCAAAGTATCAAAAAAGATTTCCCATAGATTCTACAAACACTGACGTTAGTAAGTTAAAGACAAAAGTAGGTACGATTCCTGACTGCAGTCTGAGGACTAAATACGCGGACAGCTATACAGTTGTGCAGTCGTTATGAAACTGCGTGATAAACGGTGTCAGACACTCATCGTTTGTTACTTTTATTAGAAGAGGAGGAGGACGACGATTTATTTATGTTATTATATATACTACAAGGAATAGAAAATCAGCTGATCCTATATTTAAATGCGGATCAGCATTTGATCAACAATGAAGAAACGATTAAAGATATTGTTGTTTAAATAAAAAAAAATATACTCAGTTTTATTCGAGGAATTGTGGATGTGAAGGTAGCAAGGGAGTTGTGTAAGAATCGTGGCAAGTGGCGTTCCATTGTCTCTGCCTACCTCTGTGGGAAAAAGACGTGACAATTTGATTGATTTTATTCGTCTTAACGCTCTGCGTTCGGTCGACTACAGTTAGCGGCTGCAGGCAGGAATCAATCTCATACAGATTCATACAATCCAGTAGTGTAGTCTGCAGTTGCCAACGGAATCGCATCTTAATGCTTTCCTGTAATCCAATGTATAAATAAGATACATTTTTAAGGTTATAGTCACTAGACAAATTAATTAAATAAAAATTGGCAACTTTACCTTTGGTCGGCATAGTGACGGCGACTGAGGCAGCCGTGAACTAACACGGGTTTTCAGTCGCCGTCACTCTTGGACTCCCCTTGCTTATTATCAGGCGGGACGAGGTCAAGTTTCGTGTCATAGTAAAAAAAGTAAAACTGCGATCGAGTGTACAAAGTATCATCTCTTTGGCAAGTGACTAACTGTAACTGCTGCAATCAACAACTCCCGCGTTTCTAGCCTAGATGTTATTCTAGATATAGGAGCACATAAATCTAAGTCTAACTAAATATGGATAGTTGCTTTAATTCCTGTGCAAATAGGCGTTAAGAGGTGTTAAATGGATGAGATTTTTTTATTCCACTACTAATTCTTCGAGTTTTTATTTTGCTAGATAATATACGTTTGTCTATAGTGTATTCATACTTATTTAATTATCAGATATTTATATAAAAGTATATTACTATAATTAAACTATAAATAAAACATATAATATCATCTAGAGACGTGTTGTTGTTTTTTGTCTATAGTTGTGTCAGGATCAGTGAAGATGAGGCTTATTGTCTCTGACGATCCCTGTTGGAATTAAATTCTGAAAGTTATGATGATGATATAATTGAAATTGCGTAAATTTAAATATAATTTAAAAACAACTATTATAAATTGGGCTCTTCCCTCTTAAATGGTTTACTGATTCTACAACTAAACTGTGGCTTTAAGAAGAAAACATAAGAAACTCGACATCATTGCCTGTCAAATGTTAGTGATTAGGAATACACAGACATAGTATATCAATTTGATTGATTGATTGATATACCTTTTAGATGCTCTTCACTATCGAAGCTAGATAAATTTTTGTGAACCCCCCCTTACGAATTGTGGACCAACGCAACGTGGAATTGTCACGCCAACGTAGACCTCCGTCGAGTGTGCCGTGGACCCTGGGGTCCACCTGGACCACTTTGAAAATCAATGATCTAGTATCTATATAGTAGTTTGTGTTATGGGTACTTATATAGTTTATATCTCGCTGTTTTTCTTGAACAATATTCCCATGTGATATTAATTGAAAGAAAGTTCCCCACTCCATACACAAGTGATGCAGCATTACGAAACAATAGCAACGCTTACAACTGTTCACATATAAATGAAAGTACTTACTTACGATATAAAATATACGAGCAACTACTTCGGTTCAGAGAGATGTGAAAAAAATGCTACTTTTTATTTATTGATACGATTACACACGTTTTCTATGATATTTTATCATAAGCAAATCTTATTATTTATTTAGTTTGTAGATATAATTATTTGGAATTGATACGGTGTTATACATCAACAATTTGTGTGTAAACTTATAAATAATGTTTGTTTGAGTACCAAATCACTAACTTATATGTAGTTATAGCATAAAATTGTGACTCGACATATGGCAGCACTTAATGTTAAGCTGGAGTGTGGTCCATGAATGGATGTCACTACTACAATTCAATGACTGTAAGTAGATCACATCCGCTATGCCGGAGCGACCAAATCACTTCACGTTTTCTATACTTAAGTACCACGTACCAAATCGATTCAGACTTTTAAAAAGCGAAAAAATTGTACAATAAGTGGAAATCAGTTTCATTCAATAATACGTTCGCATGAAACTAAATAATCCTTTGATGACGGGTGAACCAGATGGATGAGAAAATTAAAACACATTTTTATAGTACATTATTTATTTATAAAACCCCGTCCAATTTAAAAATCACAATATACTTTAAATATACTTATACAAGATATATCTAAAAACTTGCAGATATATTTTATATTTGCGGTATAAAATACAGAAAGCAATTTCACAGCCTAACAAAAATAGGCATAACTTACTACAAAAACAAACCTTTTAAAACAATTTAAACAAATATTTAAAATCCATATCATGGCAGTGAAAACAAAATAACC
This sequence comes from Tinea trinotella, assembly GCA_905220615.1. Taxonomy (NCBI): domain Eukaryota; kingdom Metazoa; phylum Arthropoda; class Insecta; order Lepidoptera; family Tineidae; genus Tinea; species Tinea trinotella. The sequence goes on from HG992312.1 coordinate 13,604,449, forward strand.
GGTAAGACCGGCGATGTTTTAGGCGATCTAGTTATCCGAAATCTACATAAACAATCCAATTATTACAGGGATAGACAGAGACAACGGAGAACCTCTTTCCACGATTCTGACAAAGCCACCTTGCTTCCCTCCATCGGCGTTACCCATTCAAAGGGGGCGCAATTCACAAGAGAAAATTAAACTCATAAACCAAGAGATTTTTTTCATTCAGATAAGTCTAAAGGACGTTAAAAGCTTGGTTGAAAAATATCTTAAGCAAGATTTAGGATGTTTTATTAATTAGTGTATATGTTTAGCATCCTTGATGCTTGCCCTAGGCGCTATATCCGATACGTCACTGCTTCCCTCGCATTTAAAATTCTCTGTATTCTACATACAATCAATCAATCAAATTGTCGCGTCTTTTTCCCACAGATATAGGCAAGAGACATTGAAGCGCCTCTTGCCACGATCCTGACACAACTCCCTCGCTTCCTTCATACATACACTCAATGATTACAGGCACTAGGAACAAAAGAAGACCTCTCCTTTTATAAAATTGTCCACGTTTTTATACTATTACCATCTACATAAGTGCGTATAGTAAAAGAGTGCGTTTTATTTATCATAAAACTGTACACTGTACAATTCATCATCATCAATTCCCACAGGGATAGGCAGAGACAACAGCGCAACTTTCCACGATCCCGACACAGCTCTTTCACTTACATGATAATAATATATAGGTCTTAATATTCGCCTATTTATATTGGTGTATGGCTCTACATTACAGCCCCCCACCTAATGTTAAGCTTGATTACCAGTCGATATCAATTAATCAATCAAATTGTCACGCCTTTTTCCCACGGCGATAGGCAGAGACAATAGAGCGCCACTTGCCACGATCCTGACACAACTCCCTCGCTTCCTCCACATTTACAATTCTCTTCAATCTCACATACAATCTCTATGGTTATGGGCACTAGGCAACCTAGCTTTCTTGAGGATGTCTCCGATTTGGTCAGACACATCCTCTGGAAAAGAATTCTTTCCTTTCTGGGAAAGAATTTATAAATCTCATGTGAATGGATACGTTAAACAAGGCAGACCAGTCGATAAATGCCCATTATGCCGGAATACTTAAAACCAGCAACTTTTAAGCTAATCCCGAAATGCGACTGAGTCATTTCAAGGTCTATACACTTGACAGTGGTGGTAGTACGTCGGGTCGGGCAGACTGGACAAATGACCACCAACTGCCTACCTAAAACTTATTTTTAAAAACGCTAATAGATATACCAATTTTGTGAAACATTCAGAGGTTATTTCTACGTTTATTTCTATTTCTACTGGCAAATCCATAAAATCTATTTAATACTGCATGGCGTAACTTAATATAATCTTGTATAAGAATCAGTATAATAAAGAATATCAATTAAACAGCATTATATTTATTAATATGATCACAGTTTAATAAATATGGATTTTTATATACAGTAAATTTAGTACCATACTAAAGTTTATTATACTGAGTTTTTTCTTACTCGGCACGAGTAGTAAACAAACAAGAAAATCACTATTTCCCATGCCCTTTATCTAATGAAACTGTTTTATTCTATAGAATATTATGTATACAATGTAACAAATGCACAAAAGTTAATAAAATAAAACACATATATACATTATTTTTACCAAAAACCATTTATATGGAAAGGACAAATTCGCAAATGACAAATGTTGACAGCACCCCGCTTGATGTTAAGCCAAAGTGTGGTCCATGAATGAATGTCACTGCTAATACAATTCAATAACTGTGAGTAGCAATCACATCCACTATGCTGGCCTAAATGGAACCGGCAACTTACAAGCTGATTCCGAAACGTGACCAAATCACTTCACGGTCTGTATACTTGTAAGTGGTGGTACTACCCCGGATCGGCAGACTGGGTACCACTGCCTACCACTTTTTGTTGTGCCCCAATAATAATACAAACATTTTCATAATAAATTAAACCTATTTTAATATATTCATATTGAATTGCGTCAGTAGTAATTGTTTTTTATCGTTAATCCGTCATTATGCCGAAACTTTATTTACTACTTTTGCCAAGTAAGGAAAAATGTACTATACAAACGCGCGAACTGATAATTTATCTTTATGTCGAAGGGTTATGCATAATGATACATATCGCACTCCGGCCTGGTGTTAAGCCAGAGTGCGGCTCACGAACGGAGGCGGCTAAATGCATACAGTTAAAACTGCAAGTAGCAGTCGCATCCACTATGCCGACCTAGTTCGAACCTCTGTACATTGGAAAGTGTTAATACTATACTGGTTCGGTACACTGGGCAAACTGCAAACTACTTGTTTACCATTATCACTGACGATGCGATAGAATCTATCAAACATTAAACAATTGCATCAAATCAAACTCTTTCAAATTGACCAATCCCGCGTGTCCATTGATCATGCAGTAGTATTCTGCACCAATGATGTACGTTATCACCATAATGCCAACGCCAACGCCAATGTATGAAGACTTTGGTAATAAGATTCCAGTTGCTATTAACAATCCCACATAAGTTAATTGCCTAAAAATAAATAAATTAATGTTTATTTCCTTTATAAGGAGTAACAATTTGTATACACAGGATATGTAAACAAAACATTCGATTTATTTTTAGTATTCGTAAATATTTTTTTCTTTAAAATGGAATTCGAGATTATGTAAACAAAAATGTTGCCAAATGAAAATAATAACTTTATTTGTGTTGTTTGTTGAAAAATTCTAAAATAACACGTTTAAAAAGGAAGCATATTTTAAACACGTAAAACTAAATATTGCACACAGTTTACAGTTTTGACCTTCGTGTTCGTGTAAGAAAATGGGACTACTACCCTTAAAAAGTCACTTTAAAAAGAATCAGACCAAGAATGGAAAAGTCACTATGAACATTTTTGTTTATTAAAATCTCGAATTACATTTATGTATATAACTTTTTTTAAATAAGGTGTAAAATGTTTTGTTTGCATTAAATAAATCAAATTAAAATGAATCAACAAATACCCATGACATAAATAAATAAATGATACCAATTATTGAAACAAATATTCTCTTTGTAAAGAGTATGTTATGAGAAAACATTTTTTAAAGTAGTAGCAGAATACCTATATTTTAAAGTTAACAATATTTGTTTATGTCTCAACAATAGACAGCACTCCATCTGATGTTATGATGGTGTGCTGTCTACGAAAGCTGGTGAGGATGTCTACTAAGCTGGTAAAAAAATAAGATAATTTAACTTTCAAGCTTAAAGTTTTCAACTGTTTCAAAATAAACTTTCAAGCTGGCAACTTTCAAGCTGATCCTGAAAAGCGACTTAGTCACTAGAAAGTAATGGTACTATCCCAGCTTGGCTAACTGGGCAAACGACCATCAACTGCCTAGCAAATTTGAATATAAAAGAAATTCAATATTGTAATTTAATTATTATCAGTATTAACTCAAGAACATGAAGAGAAATTTTAATAAGCCTATAAAAAGTAAAATAAAATATGACTAGATTAAAATGCATAACGATAAAACAATAAATAAATAAATATATAATTATTTAAAAAATCCCAAAATCCAATAAAAACAAAACCAAATTACCTAAAATACTAACAAATCTATTCTTTATAATTCTTCATTAATATCACTGCAAAAATAAAAACCAAATGTTAGCAATTATGTTAGATGTTAAATCTGAGACATAAAACCTCACACTTGAAGTTATAAAACAAAACTAACTCAACATAAAATATCAACTATACCAGCCGCACACTTTGACGGCCATTTTGATGTTAAACCTGCTCATGTAGTTTCATGTGATTTAATAATTATGTTTCAAGGACCAATTGTCATTCTTCATAGTGACAATAAAGAACAGCAATTCGCTCCTTCAATCTTGATTATTAGGCTTTGAAACCTACATTTCGGTCACAAGTCCGGAATGCTGCCTTCATTCTCCTGCCTGCCACGCAATGGACCCGGCACCCGCACGGAGAAGCTAAGAAATTGTTTCATACTTCATGAATAGTTAAAACAGCCTTCATAGTGTGCCGCTGGTATAATAAATCTGGTATTTCAATTTTAAATTGTATAAAAAAACACTAGTAAAATAAACAAAAAATATAATGGAGTGGCTTATATTTTGACTCATCCAATGGTAAGCCAGGAAAGGTCCAAGATGACTGATAAAACAAACTTATTTCACAGTTGTTTCAGTCATTGTCACTATGCCAGTCAAAGGTGCTCACACTATGCTTCAAACATCTAAGGTTATAGGGTTGGCAGGTTAAGCATTCCAGCACTACAATACAATTTTTTATCCGATTTCATATATTATTAAATTTCGTTTACCTAGCAGTAGTAAGTTGATCAGAATTATCCTCATTCTCTCTTTCAGGTGCACAAATTTCTCCTTTTTTTACAAATCCTTTGGCACATTTTCTACATAGATCTGGTCCATCGCCATAGCAACTCTCGCAAGACTTATCACAGGCAAAACAGGCATATGAACCTTCCTTATTCACACAAAATTGATTCTTTTTACACTTGCTAACATCTTCACATTCATTTATATCTGTACAACCCTCATCAGCCTCAAAAACATAGCCTGGCTTGCAAGCTACACAGTCTTTAGGGTTCTCTCCTCTGCAGCTATCCAAACAAGATTTATCACAAGGCAAACACTTAATTTTATCATTGGCATCTGACATGTAGTACCCATCCAAACATTGATCACAGTTATCTCCTTGATATCCAGAATTACATAAACATGTGCCATTCCCTTTCCTAGTGCCATCTCCTCTGCATTTTCCATTCCCGCTGCACATGTTTTCATGATCTCCTGGACAAGGAGTACAGTCTTTGCCAAAATGATGCACCGGACAACACAACAATAGATTATCTATACAAATGTAGTTGTATAGGTTGGAATTATCATCAATTTGTTCCATCCACCATTGCTCAATTAACTCCTCAGCTTTTTCTGCTATATTGTGACAGTGCACCCTATATTTAGGTTCTTCCTGACACAGTTTCTCTTGTATATCAATGAGACGCATTTCACTTCGCATATATGACTTTTTCAGTTTCTCCTCCTCCCAGGCAGCATCGCCACCCTCATATTTGCCCCTAGCAGTTCTTTCTAGGCCTTTCTTAAAAGATTCAACAAATAATTTACAAGCATGACACTCTCCAATTGGATTCGCTTGGTTAAAAATGCTGGTGTCCAACATGTCGGGTTTCACATCACAAAATGCCGGCGCATAAAGGTAAGATATTAAAATTAACACGCATGTAAGAGATTTCATTGTAAATGCCGTATTATTCAATCTAAAATAAAATATTATTATTTAATCTACACATTTAATTCAATAATAATGCAGTCTATACGAACATATTGCACAGTTTTGTATAGCAAATACAACGAAAATTAAATTAAATATTACTTCACACGCTTATATACCGTATTTCCAATTAAAATAGATTAATTCATAAGTTCATTTTATTTAAATAATCGCTTAAAATGACGTGTTTGCAAATTGTTGGCCTCCGCCTCCGCTCGATACAAAATCCAGCTGACGTGACATTCTTTTCTTTCTTCCTGTTTATGGCTTTAGTATTTAACTTGCCAGTGTCAAAGTAAAAATATATGGTTCAATGTTAATACATTGTCAAGTAAAGATGAACATGAACCACGCGAGTGATTCATCAAATGATGATGATGATAGTGAAGTTGATGATGATCGCTTTAGTAAAGCGGCGGAAAGCCTTTACTAAAACTTCAGAAGGAGTCTTGGAGGGAACATGAAGAAACACGTTTCACAACTTTAAATTACTTGTTTATACTTGATCAACTTAAAAATTATTACTGGATAACAATTCCACCATTATTACATATTAATATTTATAAAAAACACAAGCTTTTCAAATAATCCAAAATTGCGCGTCCTGTCAGTTGCAGTTGCCCGCCAAAACTCCTGACGTGACATTGACGTTTACAACGTTCCGTTATTAGAATTGTAAAATAGATGTCATGAAGCAAAGCATTTAGAAGGATTTTTAAATAAAACATATACAATACAATACTTTTTATTAAATAATTATTACTTATTTAAATATTATTTTTTGCTATTACTTTCTTTGTTTACGAATTTGTAACAATTCTATCCATAACATTATAAATGTGTATATAAACCCAAATGTTTCACTCGGGCGGCATTTTTGTAAACATAACTACTTTACTTAAACATAACTACAAAATTCAATAATTCAATGACCAATTTATCAAAACTGACTTTAACGTCTTAATCTACACAAAAATAATCCTGATCGTATATCTTTTTTAAAGAAAAGGCAGATTTACTTGCGATAACATGAGAGAGATGTGAAGAGGCGTGCACACGATTTCTCATAAAGTTTTATCGATCGTCTCTTTTATATCTGCAAATGCAATCTTTCCCGTATTATATTTCTACGTGTGAATAATGCTAGTTTACCGCATTGTCGTTTGTATAGGCAATATAAAATGTTTAATTTATGTATATTTTTTCCTTTAAAAGGAGTTTGTGAACGGTTAGTTTATACAAATCAGACAAAGGATTATAAAGATCAATAACGTTTATAAAGGGATAGATAATGCAATAATAAACCAATAAACTAAAACTGTTAATTAGCAATGAGAAATACTTTGGACATATTTTACGTATTAGATATATCTGGCAGTTTCTAATGCGGTAGATTCGTCTGAGAATACAGAGTAACAAAACAGCGTATTCAAAGTATTGTTTTGCATTGGTCGATACCATAATTAGTACATTGCTACGTCACTATGATGCCATCCCGTCGTGTGACGTCACGATCCAAGCGCGATAGCAACTGTTAAGGAAAAGTAATGGGTAAGATAGACGGTAAAAGATTGGTAGAAGTCCAAGATGCGGAAGGAGCCTAAACAGAAATCACAAATAGAAGCCAAGCTCTATAACAGAACGACAGAACCCGATAAAAAATACTTTAGTGAAGTGAATCAATCAATCAATCAAAATGTTACGCCTTTTTCCCATACAAAAGAACGCCACCGATCTCGATCCTGACATAACTCTCTTGCTTTCAAAAGTGACTTAAAACGAAACGCGACTGACTTATCTTACTTTTAATTTTTTAAAAAATCACTTTTAATTAAAAAAATTTGAATAGTATAATTATTGCGGTAGTGAATAAATAAAATTGTTTGTTGCATCATTGATAGTTAGGTACAGCTTTCTCCACATACATTACTGATCCTCAAGAAAACGTTATTTACTTCTTTTCTTTATTATGCCTCGACATATGACAACACACCGCCTGATGTTAAGCTGGAGTGCGGTCCAACATAAATAAAATAAGCCGTAAACCGAGTTAGGTTTGTCAGTCATCCGCACTCTTTGACCTTCTCTTGCTTAACATCAGGCAAGGTCAGATATCTCGTAACAATAAAAAATATAATAAATGTGTTTTTCAGATCAAATTGTATGGCTTCACACGAAAGATAAAATCTATTATTTCATATCGTGAAACTAAATTAATATTTGTACTTGTAATTACAGTCAAATAATTACAAGTTGTAGTCGCAACTACTATGCCGGCCTTTTTTATTGTGACTCGACATCGTACCTCTACCCCGCCTGAAGAGGAGAGATCTAAGAGTGACGACGCGACGACTAAAAAAACGAGTCAGTTTACTGATGCCTCTGACTCTGTCGCCGTCACTATGCCGGCCAAAGGTGCTTCTTCACGCATCACTTGAAGGATCCAAGGTTATAGGATGGAGAGAACATATGGGCTGGTAAAGCATTCCATTTATCGGCCTAGTCTGAACTGGCAATTTTAAAGCTGATCTCTCTACACCATAAAGTCTCTACAATTGAAAGTGTAGAGTACTACAATTTACGGTACCACAATACCACGGATCGGCAGACTTGGTCATTTCAGTGCTATTGAATAATTATTACAAATTAATCCTATTAAACAAATTGATTCGACTGGGAATTGAATCCGGGACTTACGCGCAGCAATCTGGCGTGCTACCAATGCCATAAAACGTCCCCATTAAATATAATTAAAATACATTTGAATTGCCACAACCAACAACCGATGGGGAAGAAAGGTTGGAACGAATACCTGGTGGATGCAACTGGCATCTTGTCGTTCGGAATGGCGTTCTAAGGGGGAGGCCTATGTTCAGCAGTGGACGTCTGATGATGATTACATTTGAATCAAACAAATTTTAGGCGGCTTACTATCTTGTTGGTTTATTTTTGGTTAATCAAAAAATCTAAAATTTATTTGATTTACACAAAAATCTTTGCTTTAGTTGAAATAAAGACGTTTCGAGTGAATTCAATTTACAACCTCGAGGTCAACCAGTTTACTTGGCTGACGAATGACATCAGTCAATATTTCCTAATACAAAAACTAAGCAAGCACACTTTTATTTAGGTACTTATTCTGTAGTTTCTTAGTCACATAGTTAATTTAAGGCGAGGAATCTCTGCGTTATGAACAAAACGTGTTTTAGGCGAAATAAGGTTGAGATTTGCGAAACTCTTGAAGCGTGCAATGTTTTTCGTACGAATAATTATCTTTTATAACAACATTTTGGTAATTTTCAGAAATCCGTGTTCTAAATTTAATATCTAGCCAGTTAAGTGTCCACTTTGTGCCGAAAAAAACGAATTGTTATCGCTTAAAAAACTGAATACTTGGAAATCAAAAACTATTTTTATGATTAAATTGCATTTTTTTTCTAAAAAGTATTTGTAAATTCTGTTCGATTAAGTGTTTTTTTAGCATTTCTTCTTTACAAGTTTTTTTTTTTGAGTTAATAACATTTTAAAATGATTCATTTTAAGTATAGTTAATTGATCGTCAAAGATACCTTAAAATAGAATATCGTCGAAGATCCCTTAAGGCAACCTTGGCTAGCGGTAGACAAGAGCTCCCGGTTTAAAACCACTGCCTCCTTGGATATATGTGTACTTTGGTCGCCTAGTTTCTATGATACAAGCACGTTTAATAGCTTAGTATAGAAATATAATAGTTAGTAAAAATGTTATTGCGAGTCACATTAGAGCACATAATAGTACGGCTACCGAGTCGCTGCTGCCGGACACGGAAAGATCATCTTTTCATTCTTTTTTCTTTTTTTTGTTGTGACTCGACATATGACAGCACCCGTCTAAAATTAAGCTAGAGTGCGGTCCATGAATGGAGGTGACTGCTAGTAAAATTCAATAACTGTAAGTAGCAGTAATAACAAAACAAGTTATTAGCTTGAATTCCAGCGCTCTTTTTGTCTGACGGAACTTATATTAAATATTTAATTTGCCAAAATTTCTTAGATTTTGCGCAAACATTGATTAATGAATTAAACAATTTTTATGCGGCTTACTATCGAAACGTCAGAGTAATAAAATAAAATTATAAAATCAAAACCAAAATAAACGCGATAGTAAGCTGCATAAAAATTTTTTAATTCATTTTATTCGCCAGTTTATTCTCAGCTCACCAAACAACTGTTTTACAAGTCTTTATTTAAAAACAATCCATAAAATAAAAGACAATTATCACCTCATAAATTTCTTAAAAAAAACGCGCTAACTTATGTTAACTCTTGTATGTACAAGTGCAATAAATTACCTCTAGAAAGAAAATAAAAAATAGGGCATCAAAACTACGACACTACATTATTAAAAAAAAAACTTTAACCCAACGCAACCGGTTCAAGTCCGAGTTTCGTTTTAAGCAAAAAACTACAAAAACAAAAGTGTATTCTATTGTATTAATGCGATAAGCCATTATAATACAAAATAAAAAAAATATAGACTATAGGCCGGTGTATCAAAGCTTACTTAGATGGTTAGCTTTATTTATTTTTTAATTTCTTATACGAAGATACTAAAGTGCTTGTATCATAGAAACAGGACAACCAAAGTACATATATGAAAGATACCTTGGTACCGGTGGGTGGTCTCGAACTCGTGCTCTCGCGGAACTATTGCACTGCCACTACACCACGGTTGTCTTTTAAGTCTTAAGTGGTAGGTAGTGTTGCGCCGTCTGCCGATCCGGGGTAGTACCACCACTAACAAGTATAGACCGTGAAGTTACTTAACCGCGTTTCGGGATCAGCGTAAGTTTGCGGTATTTAGGCTAACATAGTGGATGTGACTGATATTTGCAGTTATTTAGTGCCTATAACCATGAAGATCTTGTATGAAGAGAATTGTGAATGTGAAGGAAGCGGAGGAGTTGTGTCATGATCGTGGCAAGTGGCGCTCCATTGTCTCTGCCTATCCCTGTGGGAAAAAGGCGTGAAAATTTGATTGATTGATTGATTGATAGTAAAATATTGAATATTATCACCAATAGTGTCACCAAATAAAAATTAATTAAAAAAAACTTTCATGTTAGTGTACTACGGTTAAAGTTAGTGTATTACTTAATAAGTTAGATTATGTTTCTTTAAATCTTGTTTAGTGGACATTGAATAACCGGCCGACTATAACGTTTCTGCGGCTAAGAACGCGTCGGGAACAGTTTACCCGCTCCATTTGAGATACTTGAATAAAGAATAAAAAATCCAATAGCTTGCTTGGTATGTCGGCTAGTTGTCCACAGCAAATATATATATGCAGCTATATGTATGTATATATTAATGTACATATAATAAATTGCAAGATAAAGAAATTCTTTGTTAAGTAAAGATGTTTATCTTATTAATTTAATAGTTAGAAGAAATCTAATTCGGAATCTAAATATCGAAAAAATATTTTTGCGTGTGTTCTCCCCGCGACCACCATGGTTGCATAGCCTTCGAAACGTCGAGAACGTCTATACTAAGCTACTAAAGTGCCTGTATCATAGAAACAGAACGACTAAAGTATATATCAAAGATATGTTGATACCGGCAAGTGGTTTTAAACCCGTTTTTTCGGTTTATGTAACCATTGCACTGCCACTACACCACGGTCGCCTTACCTAATTATTACGTCGCCTGTTGCTAAGGCCGTGGTCAAGAGAGAACCTAACTAATTTTTTTGTTTAAATCTGACATCTAACCTCGACTTGCCTGAAGCTAGGGGATTTCCCCAAGGGCCCTGACGACTGAAAATAAAACTTGGGAAATGCGATTGGTGATTGATGTCCTAATCAAAAAATAAATAAAATAATCAATCAATCATTGTTCCGCCTTTTCTTACAGGGATAGGCAGAGATAATAGAGCGCCACTTGCTACGATCCTGATATAACTCCCTCGCTTCCCTCACATTCAGAATTCTTTTAATAATATGGGCTATGGGCAACTTTGCTTTCTTGAGGATGTCTCCGATTTAGTTATATTTTTTACGAAATAAAAAATACCCTTTTGCAATTATGAAAGTAAAGTTTTTATTATTAACATTTAAAAGAATCCAAAAAGTGTATTTTCTTAAATTTTACGGGAACATTGATTATTGAATTAAACAAATTTTATGCGGCTTACTATCGCGTTTATTTTGGCTTTGTTTTTACATATTTTTATTTTTCCGACGTTACGAGAGCTTTGCAGCCATCGTGGTCACGGAGAGACTGAAGTCTTGGTCGTCCTATTGGTTGATGCTATTATTTAAACCAAAATAAACGCGATAGTAAGCCGCATAAAATTTGTTTAATTTAATATCCAAAAAGTGGTCAATATGTATTTTCGGATATACTTATTTACGCTGATTAAAAGATGACCCACAAAAAGTTCACCTACTTACTAGCAATTGAATAAATAAATGAAAATATATTTTTTTAAATGCATTATAATAAAAAAAACCCTAGTTAATATATTTTATACAATCAAGTTGTCACGCCTATTTTCCAAAGGGATAGGCAGATACAATGGAGCGCCACTTGGCACGATTCTGACACAACTCCCTCGCTCCCTTCACATTCACAATTCTCTTCATACAAGCTCTATGGTTATGGGCACTAGGCAACCTATATTTTACTAGTATGTTTTTAAAGTAGTGTTCGCTTTATTTGTGGTTCGCATAGAGACTCGATATCTCAATAAAACTCTACAAAACATAGAAATTAAATTAACTAGAGAAAATACGAAAATAAAAAAAATGTACATCCAACTTAAGTAATTATAAGGCATATGTTGACAGTTTAAACTACATGACGATATTTCATAGCAATATTCTAAGTCGGTTGATAAATAATTAGGTAGATTAGCAGAAGGTGCAATTCCCTCACATCCACAATTCTCTTCATACAATTCACCTTTACTTACCACACCACCAAATGAAATTAAGTTTAATCAATGTGTGTGTCTATCCCATATTCAGCGTTGCGGTCTTGTGGTTCTAAGTATCAGAAATAATTATTTACACATTGTCGATTTTGCATACCAGACATTCAAACATCCTGCACTTGAGTAATGCAAATTATTTTCACTGTTGGATTTATTCTGGGGTTTTCGAAGCAGCAAATTTTATTTTTATTGTTAATCGACATAGTATGTTAGCGCTTGAAGCGACTGCTACTACAGTCAAATAACTGCAAAAAGTAGTTGCATTCACTATGCCGGCCTTGTTGGAACCGACAACGAAAATGCCTACTAAGTCACTCCACTATCCGTATACTTGTAAGTGGGTAGTACCTACTACCCCGGATCGGCAGACTGGGCACCACTGCCTCTCTTTGACAACCAGCGGGCCGACAGCGTAACTCAATGTAACAGCCTATCCCTGTGGGAAAAAGGCGTGACAACTTGATTTGATTTGATTTTAATAAAATATTTCTTAACTTATTTCCTCTCATTTTATCGGCCACGTTAATCAAAAAGTCTAAAGTGACTCATCCAATAGAAAAAATATGCAGTATCATCTACAACCTATCAGATTGTACGAAGCAATTAAAATCAGAATTCACAAGCGAGATTAAACTACAACGATAGTAAATGATTTTAACAATGCTATGATTTACTTGTGAACGATAATTTAAAAAGATTTGACGATATTTAGGCCGACATAGTGACGCGACTGAGGCAAACGTAATTTGAATCGGTTATTGCAGCCGTCGGCGCTCTTAGACTTCCCTTTACATACCATTAGGCAAGTAAAGAGATTCTCGAGTCTCGTATCTGCATTTGATTTTCTTTTCTGCACTTAAAAAATCACTGATCATACCTCGTACAGGCAGAAAGAATTAAGTTCGCATTATATAAACTATTGTAAATATTTTATATAAATATTTGTAAATATTTATATAAAATATTTGTAAATAATTATATAAAATATTTTTATATAAATATTGTAAATACATTGTAAATATTTCATGCAAAAAAGAATATTTATCATTGATATAATTAACTCGTTGGAGATTTTATCATTTTAATAACTATATATTTTACTCAAATAAACTTGTAAATAGAATAGATAGTCCATGCCATCAGAGATAGTCACAAGAAGACTGGCAACATTTCCCCTTTGTATAGCAAGGCTAATACGTTGGCAGAAATAATTGGCAGCCTTCCTATATCTACAAACTTCTCCATCAGCCGCTTGAACAACTCCTTGGCCAGGCGCTTGGCTAAAGGTCTCTAAGGGCCCATCGTCTCGACCCCAAACGGCGCAAATTCGTAACCTGTACTGAGGTTGGCGTTTAGATTTTATTATTGTATAATAAAACTTCAGTGTAAATCGTCAATTTAATCAAAATTACCTCGCTCTGAAGCCGTGGTTTATCGTCTACGAGTAAGTATAAAATAAAGTTCGCTAAAGGCTTTTGCCACCGAAGGCCATTTAATTTTATAATCAAGTAATAAAAGTGGTTTGTTAGTCACCAGTATGACGTCATTGCTAAAATGCCAACTTGGTGACTGCGACAGCGTTGGCGATGTCGTCCTACTAGTTTTAACTATGAATACAAAACAGCTGCAAGATTTAGCTCGTATATAAGATAAACTAGGTGATTGGTGGTTTAGGTTTAAATTATGCTTATATAATTTCATTTTGATATAAAATAAAACAGAATTTTCTCAAAGATAAACGCGATAGTATGCCGCATATTTTTTTTTAATTCATAAAATAATACAGGTTACATTTTGGGAAAAGAGATTTCAATTTGGTTCTAGCTGCAGAAAATTCACAGGATTTTACTAATATCTATCTATTGTTTGGCAAAGTAATGAAAAATATTTATGAAAATATAATTTATTTTAAGTACATTTTTCATAAATCTTCACTACTTTGACGTATTTGCACTAGCGATGTTTGAGTAGAGATCTAAAAAAAATATTTTTACTTTGACACGATACAGTACCGCGCATAATGTTAAGCTGGAGTACGGTCCATAAATGAAGACGACTGCTACTACAGTTAAATAACTGCAAGTAGTAGCAGTCACATTCACTATCCCAGTCTAGATATTATAATCCCGTTTTTACATCATTATGCAAAGTGAGGTTTAAATATTTAAACCAACTCCTATCATCTTAAAACCGAAACGCAAAACAAATTTCAGTTTTATATTTACAGTTGCAAGGTACACAAAAGAGTTGACAGAGTACGCTTGCGAAGACGTAGATTACTCTTATGTATAATCAATCTACGTCTTCGCAAGCGTACTCTGTCAACTCTTTTGAGTACCTTCACCTTTGTGTACCTTCTCCTAAGTCCTTCTCCTTTGAACGAGGGGCGAGAGAAATAGCGAGGGAAATGGGCAGAGACATAAATGTGGCTCGTTGTGCATTATTTTGACTATTGTCGACAAGAAAAGCTTATCGTTTTGACTTGCCCAACCGCTGCTCGTCCTGTCGCTTGTCCTGCCCGGTGATCCAAGTTCTGTCGGTTTTTTAATGCAAGTCAAAGTAACAATGTTGTCGTCTATTGGACTCCGGAACAACGCGACGAACATCGCGAGTAGGGGAGTGTGTGGCTGTAGCATACGAGGTATAGTAATAAACCAAAATCAAACTATTTGTTTTACCTATAAAATAACGTCCTTAAAATAAAGAGCAGTCCAGCTAAACGAGTTGTTACAAACGAAAGTCAATAAATAGTAAAAAAATAAAAACATAATGGCTGAATAAGCGAAGCCACGCGCTGATCATAAAAAATAAATAAAGTCCCTACAACAATAATGCGATGAAACTTTACCACGATTATATTCATTTTATGGGCAACATCTTTATTCGCTGCTTATATTTTATATTTTAGTAGTGAGAAAATATGTTGGAAGTTTATTTTTTATGTTGTATTTATCTTAGTAGGTGGACAATAAACCGTAGAACAGGTGTCGGATGGGGGCGTCATTTTCTGAAATGGAGACCACATTCGCCGCCAGTCGTCGCCGACCACTCTTGCTGACCATCAGGTTGGTCGAAGTCAGATAACGAGTCATAATGAAAAAACGTACTATGCTATCAGTGGGAACTTTAAAATTATTATTTGTTACTATTTCTGGGGTGCGACAACTCTCAAGCTGATCCCAAAACGCAACTGTCTCGCTAAATTATCTATACACTTTAATGTTGTGAGCAGACTGGGAAAATCAATACAGTCTATCTTCAAAAAAAACTTAGTCTATTCGTACAAAATAATGCATTAATAAATAATGTGTATTAGATTCTCATTTAAACACTTTATACTATAACTTTATAAGGCGCCTGTTGCACGACAAATAATTCCTTCGAGAATGCAAATAATTGGATTGGCAAAGGCTGCGCGGGTGTACAGTCGCCCACGCAACAGCCTTGCGTAAGGAAAGCTGCGGTCAGTGCGTCGGTGGAGCTTTTAATATTGAAAATGTAATTAATGGCAAAAGCTGTTAAATGGCGTCATCGGTAAAATTTACTTTCAAGTTTTTAAGCTGTTAAGACTATAATGGGATGAATTGATTGTTTATAATTCAAGATGACATCACCTCTAATTATTTCAATACTAATTATTTACTACCTAATTATTTACTTCCTCGCTTCCGTCAAATCCACAATTCTCTTCATACAAGCTCTACGGTTATGGGCACTGGGCAACCTAGCTTTCTTGAGGATGTCTTCGATTTGGTCGAAAAACACCCTTAACTACTATTCTACAGTTAAATAATTACATTATGTCCGCCTAGTTGGCCTTCTGTCGTCTATCTTTTTCATTTACCCAAATCACCGCAATATACTTTTTTTTGTAACTCGACATAATATGACAGCACCCGCCCGATGTTAAGCTAAAGTGCAGTTCATGAATGGAGGCGACTGCTACTACAATTCAATAACTGTAAGTAGCAGTCACATCCACTATGCCGGCCTAGTTGGAACCGGCAACTTACAAGCTTATACCGAAACACGATTGAATCACTTCACGGTCTGTATACATGTAAGTGAAGCTACTACTCCGGATCGGCAGACTGGGCAAAAGACCGCGAGCTGTTTGCCTGACACTGAGAATATAATTACAACATTTGAAGGCAAAAAGGAAATCACATTATCAACAGGAGGTCTTATAATAAATAAGTCACGTAACTACATCCTGATAGCGTCGCCAACAATAACAAAAAAAAACTAAATCGTCGGTCAATGGCCTTGGATCAAAATTAATAAAATCTTTTTAACCTTTGAGAGCATGCTTGGGAATAGATTTCTAATTTCCATGTAATCTTGTGGCCGGTTTCTACGCTTAAGTAAGAGGAAATAATTCATTTTGTATGGGGACTTGGGCTCAATTGTATTAACAGTTGAATTTACATTTTAAAATACCTAGTTTGATGTGCAAAGATTACAATGTAATTGGAAAATATCCTTTATTTTGCATAGTTTAGGTGTGCAAAATAATCAAACTATAATTAAGACAGTTCAAATCATAACTGTTAATATGGCGTGTCTTCGTGATTGAGAAACAATACAAAATCCATATCTTATTTTCCAAATAACTTAATTGCACAGCAATTAAAAGCAAAATTGTTATTAGTTGTATTAATACAAGTATCGCAACCACCATTTATATTTTTTTATATTTATATTTTATATATATACCACCATTATATTCATATTACAAAAGTAGTACAAAAATGGGTGTTAGTTGATGATTGCGGTAAGGTGATTTAAAAGAAGATCAGTCAATCAAATTGTCACCACTTTTCCGCGGAAAGTCCGGGTTCGATTGCTGAGCGGTGCAATTTTTTTTATAATTTTTATTTGTATAATTATTAATTTGATTAAACTCCCAAATATTTGTTAAAACAACAAAGGATATTTGCTCCAAGTCTGGTTGTCAAGTGGTGCCCAGTCTGCCGATATAGGATAGCACCACCACTTACAAGTATACCGACCGTCAAGTGACCGCGTTTCGGTTGCCAATTCCAACTAGGCCGGCATAACGGACGTGACTGCTACTTACAGTTAAATAGCATGTAGCAGTCGCATTCGCTAGCCGGCCTTATTATCGCCAACTTTCAAGCTTAACTTGAAACACGACCCTGGATCGGCAGACTAGGCAAATGACCACTAACATTTTTTACGTGAAATACTTATAGAATTATTTTCATAAAGAATGTATTCTTAGAGAGAAGACCGTAGCAGTAAGTATACTGTGTTTTTACTTACTTGACACAAGTAGTAAACAATCATGTAAATCACAATTTTTCATGCCCTTTATCTAAGGAAACTGTTTACTACTGTTTTATTCTATAGAATATACATACACAATGTGACAAATGCAAAAAAGTAAAAAAATGCAAAAAATAACATATATATATATATATATATATATATATACCTATATACATTATTTTTTATCAAAAACCATTGGAAACAGTAAAATGACAAATGTACCCTAATAATAATAATAATAAAAAGAAATATTTTCACAGTCATTCTTAGATATTTATAAATATTCGTATTGATTCGCGTCAGTAGTTCATAGCTGTTTTGTCGTTACTCCGTCACTATGCCGAAAGTTTGTTTACTACTTTTGCCAAGTAAGGAAAAATGTACTGTACGTATGTTCGCCTGCAAATCTGTAAGGTCATCAGTAACCATTACAGCTATCGTGTTATTTACCTAAGTGGTCCAATCCAGGATAATAGGTTAGGGAGCGCCTGAGGTCGCGGCCGCGTTTGTTATTCGCTTTTACACCTCCCGGCAACCTCTACACCATGATGCATTCTAAATTACTGGCAAAATTGCCTAGGAATTGGCAGTTGCGTTCGTTTTGTTTTTATAACAATATTTTAGGCCTTCTATAAGGAATTTAAGGTTCTCAAGGATGTTTTTATTGATACTCTTCTTTTATAAATATTTTTTAAGAGTAGTTTCTTATTTATTATGTCACCTTATAATTGTGAATACTGTTAGTTTACAATCTATCTCGTGAGATTGTAAACTGTCGATAAATTGTTAACTGTACCATACTACTTACAATATAACGTATTAATTTACGATAGTTTATAATCTATCCATATTAAACTATATATCCATATCTATATACGAGTATGTTATAAAATTTATAATTGAGATGTTTTAAAGAAAATTGCATAAAATAAGGATTTATAAATTAGGAAACCACTGTTCTAGACATATTTAAGTGAGTAACGTTTTTATTTCAAATGAGTCACCTAAACTTATTAGAACAGATGTTTTGGAAGAAAACAGGGTGACTATCGGCGCGTGAACATTAAAACACTGTTCTGTGTGTTCCGTAATTATTCGTATCCGAATTCAACTTAGTTTAGATCGTAATATAAATTATTTACATTCGCAAAAAGACGAATGCAAAAAGAAAGGTTTATTCGTTTCCGTATTCATACATATTCGTACTGTGATTACCTACCATTTTAATAAGAGCGACCGTGGTGTGCAATAGTCACGCAAACCAAGTGCACGGGTTCAAAACAACTTGCCAATACCAATGTATCTTCGATATATGTATTTTGGTTGTCCTGTTTCTATGATACAAGCACTTTAGTAGCTAAGAATAGAGATGAATATGAAAGAAATGAAAAATTAGAGGAGCAAATGACTGCAAATTCTAACAAAACGAATGTCAATTTGACATGAGTTCTATTTAATATAACGCGATATCTTAAATACCTCGTTTTGGCCAGTGATAAAAAGCGTCGACGACTGAATTTTCTATCAGTTTTACAGGTTACAACAATTTTCTCCAAAATATAAATATTATTTTACTAAATTAAAATAAAATAAATTAAGAAGACATCCTTAAGAAAGCTAGGTTGCCTAGTGCCCATAACCATAGAGCTTGTATGAAGAGAATTGTGAATGTGAAGTGGCGCTCCATCGTCTCTGCCTATACATGTGGGAAAAAGGCATGACAATTTGATTTTTTTGATTTGAAATAAAATTATAATATAGTGCAATTAATGATAATTAAGTAAAATAGTGTACACTTAATGTAAAAATGTATTTTATATTATGCTCCGCGGTAGATTGTGAACTCAAAAGTGGACTCTACACGTGGTCCAAACTCTACAGGCAGAGTAATCCAAATCTAATTTAAAAACCCCACAATTAGCAATAAAATAAAGGCATAAATCTCTGAACTAATTAACCAAAAGGTAGAATAGCAAAATAACCCAATTTTATGGTGGTAGTAAAAATGGAGAACTAGTTAAAATTTAAATAGTGGTAGACAGACGGTTAGTAGTAATTTGCCCTGTACGCTGATAGTAGGTACCACCACTTTTAAGTGTTTAGAGTGTGACTTAGTCGCGTTTATAAATCAGCTTTAATGTTGCCGGTTCCAACTAGGCCGGCATAGTGAATGGGACTGATAGCATAGTCATTTAACTGTTCTAGCAGCAGTGGCGTAGCTTGGAAGTCGGCCACCCGGGGCGGAAAAAAAATTGCCGCCCCCTTATTTAGGAGTTTCAATCATAGGTACTACAAAAATATGAATTTCAGGTTCAAATTTCAACGATTTATTTTAGTTTTTTGAAATGTTGCCGCCCCCAAATGTGCCGCCCGGGGCGGCCCGCCCCATCAGCCCCCGCCACGCTACGCCACTGACTAGCAGTCGCTTTCATTCATGGAGCGCACTCCAGCCTAATATCAGTTATGTCGTCTCAATATAATAATATGTATTATGGGTCGTCCTGTTTCTATGATACAAACATGTTTAGTAGCTTAGTATAGAAAAGTAAAACTCGTATGAAAGTAATCCTAAATAATACTTAATAGACATCACACATTTAAATAAACTAATAAAGTGGAGGGGCGCGTCATTTATAGTTAGACAAGCTATACTTAATTATTTAACGCATGAGTTTGTATGAAGAGAAATGCGGATATGAGGGAAACGAGGGAGTTGTTTCAGGACCATAGCAAGTGGCGCTCCATTGTCTCTACCTATTCATGTGGGGAAAAACGTGACTATTTGATTATTTGATTAATGGAAACGCAAATTTTAAAAAACATACCTTACTGTATTACTTACTAAACTATTAAGTAAGCTTTGACCAGCACGGTGACGGCGACTGAGACAGCCGTGAACAATGCGGTTTTTTCAGTCGTCGTCACTTTTGGACCTCCTCTTGCTTATCATCAGGCGGGTCGAAGTCAGATGTCGGGTCACAATAAAAAAAAGTAGTCTAAATACTTTTGATAAACTGGCCATATAACTTATATTCTATTCTATCTTAACAATCAATTTACTAGCCATGAATTAATGGACAAAACAGGATGGGACCACCGATACCTGCATCCTGAGGGTCATTAGAACTTCCACAAATGGTTGTTTTTACTTCCGCTAACAGGTGTAGGGGTAAAGGATATTGCGTTTCAAAGATTAGAAAAAAAACTTTTAAAGCAAACAACCACACCTATTTCCTACCATATCGAATGTACGAAATATCATATCTACGTCAAACAAGTGAGTTATAAAAAACAATGTTACATTAGCTCTTTCGTGTACGATGACTCTTAATTGACTTTGTCGCGTCGTCCACTTGCCATGTCTGACCGTAACTTGCCTGATGTAAAAGTTCAAGAGCACCGATTTAAAAAAAAACGCTTGCCCCAGTCGTCGCCACTATGCAGGCCTAAGAAAAACGGATGAGTCAGACTAAAAAACTGTAAATCTGCCTTAAAAATATTACAGTGACATCACTGTGGTTAAAAACATGCGTTTTCAATTTAAATATTATAATATCATAATCATCATTAGCCAGAAGGCGTCCACTGCTGAACATAGGCCTCCCCCTTAGAACGCCATTTCGAACGACAAGATGCCAGTTGCATCCACCGGTTATTCGTGACTTTTACTATGTCTTCAGTCTACCTAGATAGGCCTTATCTACGTCTTGTCTTCCGGTTCGTGGTCTCCACTCTATAACCTTTCTTTCCCATCGGTTGTCGGTTCTTCGAACGATGTGGCCAGTCCATTGCCACTTTAGCTCGCAAATCCTACGAGCTATGTCGGTAACTCTGGTTCTTTGGCTTTTAATAATTGTTTAAATATATTTTAAACAATTATTTTAAATATGTTTAAATAATTCGATTAATTAACTTTGACTTTATAGAGGAAAATGAAACAATATGACATTATGACATGAAGACCTTTGTCCAAGGTAACCAATATAATTGTAATTAATCTAGTATGTATGTAAAAATATACATACATACGGGCATTTTATGCTAAAGTATTATTAACCTAGGCGACCGTGGACTAGTGGTAATGGTCACGCTAACCGAGATTCTCCGATTCAAAACCACTTGCGTTTCTTTAATACGTGGCAAGTGGCGCTCTATTGTCTCTACCTATCCCTGTGGGAAACGGCGTGACAATTTCATTGATTGATTGATAGATAATGAACGACCAGATCAGTATCTATGATACTTTAGTAGCTTACCAAAAAAAAATGTGAACAAAAAATTATAGACGCAATAAATCGCAATTTACCCCGTAGTCGCATTTGCTATTCCGAGTATAACAAAATATAAAATTAATTATATCTTTGGCTGACATAGTGACTGCAGCTGAGGCAACCGTAAACTGGGTCACTAAATCAGTCGTCGCCGCTCGTAATCAACCTCATGCTTACCATCAGGCAAATCGACGTTAGATTGGTAGGCAGACCGTGAAGTGCTTTGGTCGCGTTTCGGGATCAGCTTGTAAGTTGCTGGTTCCATCTAGGCCGGCATAGTGGATGTGATTGCTGCTCACAGTTATTGAATTGTAGTAGCAGTGACACAACATCAAGCGGGGTGCGGTCATATAACGAGTCACAATAAAAAAAGATAAGAGTCTAAATTAAATAAAATCTCCTTATTCCCGAATAGAGAATAAGGTGAAAAGTTGTGTGAATGTACGCAATAAGTAAAGTAAAGTAAAGTTCGACCTAACTTAAGTAAGCCAAGAATAATCGGCCCTTAGCTTAGAAGATGTATAGAGGCGGAACCAAGTAATAAGCACATTCCTGTGAGCATTACCACTACATATTCTCGCGCTAGATGCGCTCTCATATAAAGGTGTAATTCCCTCGGCGACTGCAGACCGCAGACTGGAGACTTCACTTCTTCTTTGTATTATTATTATTATTCCATTTTTTTAAAATAAAAATAATTATAACATTTAAAAAAGTTGTCCACCGGCATCGGGAACCGGGTCCAAGCCACCAGGGTGGTCAGGGCTCCTGAGAAAGTAACCTCCTAACAATACGCGCCGTGTCCAGGAGTACCGCTTTCTGAATTAACCGCTTGATCCAGCTACCTAACGATGCTTTAGATGTCCACCGAGGCTCTTGGCTATTAAGCCATTGGCAGTCACGACAATTGGCACAATGATTGCTGCATCCACCTCCCACATGTCGACAACCTCGCGAGCCAGATCAAGATACTTATTATTATTATATATTATGAGAATAGAAAACTTTTGAACTCCACAACATTTCCTAGTCTATCAGTCTATATCTATATTATTATTATTCATTGTGACACAATATCTGACCTCGACCCAAGCAAAAGGAGGTCCAAGAGTGACGATGGCTGAATAAAATGAGTGAGTTCGAGGCTGCCTCAGTAGCCGTCCTTATGCCGGCAAAAGATGCTTCTTCACGCATCGCTTGAAGGATTCAAGGTCATAGGATGGAAAGAACACATGGGCTGACAAAGCAATCCACTTGTCGATTGTTCTACAAAGAAAAGACGCACCGAATCAGATTGATTTCGTGAAAGGCGATACTAGTCTGCAGCCATCGCATTAATATTGTTTTCAAACATCATATTTATAATCTATGACTTAGCAAATGCTGATTGTCGCAATAGTGTCGCCTTGAACGGAAACAATCTCATACAAACGAGTAGTGCAGTCTGCGGTCTGCAGTCGCCGAACGGAATCACACCTTAAGTAAAAAAAAATGAAAAGCGCTTGATTTAACCATGCGACTATTTTTAGTACCGTTTCCTTATTATGCATTCTTTATTCTAGGACTGTAGTAAAAAACGATATGTGCACATTTTAAAATTTTCTATAAAGTGTTTGAGCTATTTTTTTCTGATATTCAATTCTATAACAAGTGACTAAAGTGCTTGTAGTATCATAGAAACAGGACGATCAAAGTACCTATATCAAAGATACATTTGAAACTTTTTAGAAGTCTAGTATTGTTTATGTGTAGGTATTTTGTACCTACGATTACATGTCTTAAATAGAAAAGAAAAAAATGATATTAGAAATTAAAAGTATTTTCAAAAAATGAATGAAACGCTAATAAGAATCTTGTAAGATTGTTTCACTTGAGACTTTCTTTTTGTTGAGATAATAGACCCTAGCCCGTCTTTCCCATTTGCCACTTTGGGCACATACCAGTGGCGTAGTGTGAAAGTCAGCCGCCCGGGGCGGGAAAAAAAATTGCCGCCCCCTTATTTAGGAGTTTCAATCATAAGTACAACAAAAATATGAATTTCAGGTTCAAATTTTAACGATTTATTACAGTTTTTATAAATTTTGCCGCCCCCTAAATGTGCCGTCCGATCGTAAGGGGCCTCCTAGTTCCTTCATAACCCTGCTCACTTTCTTTGTCTTATCTAGCAAAATATTGCTCTGACGATCTCACAGGGGCCCCATAATTCTATATAATGTGAAATGTGCCCAGGGCCTCCAATAGGTTAAAGAGCCGTCTGAACGTACCACAAAAAAATATGTCAATCAACAAATAAATTGATAACCCACTCCATAAACGTATATTAGCTTAAATATCTATTATAAATATAATAAATAATTAGGACATTCTAAATGGTGTACTGAAGAAATCACCGGATACATCTCCCAAAGGTCTTAAGGCATTAAGTTGGCCTTTTGTAAACTTTTGTAGTTATTTATGTGCAATTAAGAATCCTATTATTATTATTAATATTACATTTAAGTGGTATCTCATTTATATTTTAATTCTTAATATAATTTAAGAACCATATGGTGCACTGGTTCAGTTTAATATGTTACGAGGTCATGACATAACAATATAATGAATAAGTTACAAAATAATGCAAATGAACCTGCAAAACTCGACTATTTATCGACATAAATCGACGCTCCTCTCCTACAATACTAAAGACAGAGACAAAACACAGAAATAGTAACAGAACTATAGTAGGCAAATATTAGAAAAGCATACCTCTTAATAGAGTCGCTCGTACAGGCGGAACTACACAAAATATTGTTCAAATATTCAAAATAAACAATCACTAAAAAACTGTTATGAAATTCACTGTATTGTAACGGCACGACAACACTACGCGATCGTGTATAGATGGGATATATCCGCGCGTAAACGAACGTGCGCACACGCAGACCGTTCCGCGCTAACTGCTTTCCAGGGGCCGAGGTGAATGTGGCCGACCTTCCTTTGGCCTACGAAGCCTTCTTAGGAAAAACATTCTTTTGGGGTTTTAATAAATATATATTCGATATAAAAATCATCAGTTTTTGTCAATAAAAAGATTAATTGTTAACATCCTTTTCAAAGAACGAAAGGGAAGTAACCAAATTCTAAAGGGATATTATTATCGCATTTACAAATTAATGTGTTAAATAATTACAAATAATAGAATAACCCAGTTCTATATGAACATTATATCTCAACAGTATTTATTATCGATTAAAAATACTAAATAACATATTTATATGTTTTGAATTACTGAGTGCTCCGGATATTTTTGGTATAACAATTTAAATTTGGCGCTGGATAAAATTTATTACGTGTTGCTGGGTAAAAAATCATAAAAAAAATAAATGAAAAAACATAATGAAACTTAATAATTGGTTTTAAAATTTTAAACGTATATTTTATTATATATTTACAGTAAAGAAAAAGTATGTATAAGTATGTTATTGTGTTGTAATTATAATAGTATTGATATAATAGTAGGTAACCCTAATCTTCTAGATGTTAAAAATCTAATTATCTTTAGTTTTGGCGGGCAAATTCAAGCGAACAGCAAAAGTACTTGCAACTATATAATATTTGTAATATGTGTGTTTCTTGAATATTAATGTATAATAATTGTTATCCAGTAATCATTTCAAAGTTCAAATAGTATAGACAAGTAATTTGAAACTGTACAAAGTGTTCTATCTAATACTTCGGAAAGAAATAGTTTAATCACTCCGCTACTTTTACTAAAACTTCTATTGGCGTGTTTCCTTATCGTATTCATTTCACCAGACTACGTTGAAACATATTGAACATAAATTCTTACTTTGACACTGGCATGTTGAATACTAACTACTAAGCCATATGAAAGAAAAAAAAATGTTTTTGAAGTGACCTGTAAGTTTATTTAGACTTGTAAATTTTCCTGTATTATATGTATTTCACGTATATATAATACAGGATTATATAAATTTTCCTGCCTTAACAACAACAAAAAATCGAAATACATGACTTAAGATGCATCCCTTCCGCCGCACACAGAACATACTTTTCAATACAGGTAATATTTAAACAATAACCTTAGGGTTTTTCTAAAAAAGTTTCATTTGTGTAAATAACCGAAAAATTATCATTGCAGTGTCAAAATCGCATAAAACGAGCCTGAGGCATAGTTTATATGGTTCACGTTTTCTATCAACTAAAGAGCAGGCTCCTGGTTTAAAACCTGTCTCTCAGTATAATATACCGAAGGGTATCTTGGGGCAACCTACATGCCATACCCATCCGCATATGATCCCTGCTGATCACTTAACATGTGGAATTACTCAACAGGAGTACAAAGAGAGGAGAGATACCTTAGTTAGTAAATTAGCCGCAGAAATAAATAATTCTTATAGGACTCATATTGTAAGTAAATATTATTAGTTTACATGTTCATTGTTTTAGGAGATTAATGACACATGTGGTGCATTAACACACTAATCTATTATGCATAAGCCTGAGACCTAGTCAGAGCAAAGATTTGTTTCAAAGCTTTTATTTGTAATTCTCAATAAGTAGATCATACAAATATTTGTTATAGAGGCAGATATTTGTTCCGAGTCTGGTTGTTAAGTCATAGCTGGTAGTAATTTGGCCAGTTACGAAACTGTGGTAGAGCCTGTCTAAGCCGAAATGAAGCTCCCCTCTACTGCAAGCACACGTGCAAATATAAAATATAAATGCAACACGCTGAAAATGCAATTGTAATTGGTCATTCAGTTGCTGGTTAGACACAAAAGGAGGAGCACGTTATTAAAGTACAGTAGTATAGTTAGTAATATTTGCATTCACACATTTAAATAAACTAATAAAGTGGTGGGGCACGTCATTTATAGTTAGACAAGCTATAATGCTACCACTTTTAAGCATTAATGGTGAAGTGACTCGGATGCTTTACACTTCCATCTTAAAGATATAAATATAATAGATTGAACTATTATCAAGTGTTGCCATGACTATAGTTGCAAGTTGAACTTGAATTCCCTATATTCGATACAATAACAATGTCTAAGCTGGCATAGCGACAACGACTGGGGCGGCCGTGAACTGACTCGGTTTTACAGTCGTCGTCACTTGAACCTCCACAATAATAAAATAATTAAAAATTGTCTTTTTAGGTGGTGATACCAGCAGCATGTAAACAATATATGTCAGACAAAATACCATATGTGTTCAGGCAGAATTCAGATTTCTACTATTTGACAGGATGTTTGGAACCTTCCGCTGTATTAGTACTTGTCAAGGCAGCACAAACTGATAATTATAAAGTGAGTATATTCAAGGTTACCTTTTTTCTACTAATGTATTATTTTTATTGACTCAACCTCGATCCGCCTGACAGCCATGAACCGAGTCAGTTCATGGCTGCCCCAGTCACCGTTACTATGCCGACCGAAGCTGCTTCTTGACACATCGCTTGAAGGATCAAAGGTTATAGGACGGAGAGAATACATGTGCTGGTAAATCACTCCACTTGTCGATTATTCTGCAAAGAAACGACGCACCGAACTTTTAAGTTTCACTGCCGATATGGTTGACAAAGTTGACAAAAACTCATGAAGTTTCGTATAACTTAATAATTACGTTTGAAGGAACAATTGCTGTTCTTTATAGTGACAATAAAGAACAACAATTTGCTCCTTCAAACGTATCTATTAAGTTATACGAAACTTTAAACATCAAAATGTCCATCATAGCGTGCCGTTCTTATATGTATTTTTTTTTATTGTGACTCGACGCCGAAGTGGTCCATAAATAAATGTCACTGCTACTACAATTCAATAACTGTGAGCAGCACTCACATCCACTATGCCGACCTACTTGGAACCGGCAACTTACAAGCTGATCCCGATACGTGACCAAATCACTTTACGGCTTGTATATTTGTAAGTTGTGGTACTACCTCGGATCGGCAGACTGGGTACCACTACCTCCCACACTTTGATAACCAGACCCGAAGCAAATATCCATCTCTTTTTTTTTATTAACAAATATTTGCAATATTTAATATAATTATTGAATATTACAAATAAAAGCTATGAAACAAATATTTGCTCTGACCGGGAATCGAACCCGAAACTTTACGCGCAACAGACCAATCGCTAAACCGTTCGTCCACGCCTGTCGTCAAATTATAGTAATAGTTTAACTTTTCCAGAGTATATTATTTGTCCATGAAAAAGACAGCCATGCTGAATTGTGGGAAGGTCCTCGCACAGGATGTAAGTTGGCATCCACATTATTTGCAGTAGATGAAGCAAGGCCTGTTGAAAATTTAATGCCATTTCTTAATAAGTGAGTGTTAATAAGCCAAAACATGATTAATTAAATAAGCAAATGTTTTATTATTAATTTATTTAATTTATTAAGGAAATCTACATCTTTTCTTTTAATATCATTGGTAGTGCAGTCAAATTAGCTTGGAGACGTTTTTGCATTTGTGGTAGTGTGTGTGTAGTACACACGCCTAAGAGTGCGTTTCCATTATGTCGTGGCGGTAGATAAAGATTTGGTTACGATCTCCTATCATTAAGTTTAGTTTTAGCTTGGAGACGTTTTTGCGTTTGTAGCGTTTGTAAACAACTTTTTTAATTTTTTATTTATTTATTTCATTATTTTCTATTTTTAAAGGTAGTAAATCAAACGTTTTATTCCGACATTTCGTCAACCTCAGGTATTACACAGTCATCCTCGCTTTCATCAGATGAATCATTTAAGTTAATTATAATCGTTCCGATATTATATCTAAAGCTGTGTCTCTACCCTGAAATTTATGGTAAAAATGTAAATCAGATTGCCACTGGGAATAAAACTAAACATAATGTTACGATCTACATCTTTATCTATCGCCACGACATAATGGAAACGCGCACTACTACAAATGCAAATACGTCTCCAAACTAATTTGACTGTACCTCTATTCCGTGGGCAAATGACCATAAATTAACTGTCTACCTACACTCTTACTAACAATAAAGTTATTAACACAATTGCAGGACAGCACAAACATCAAAGCCATCCATCCTTTGGTACCGCAAAGAGGAGCCAGCGAACCCGGAAATACACGACAATATATGCTCAATCATCCGGAATGATGATGCGGTCACATTGGCAATTCCTGAAAAAGCATTGCACTTCATGAGGGTTATTAAATCACCAGCTGAAGTGGAGTTGATGAAGGAGACTTGCTATATTGGTGCTCAGAGCATACATATGGCTATGGCCTGTACTAGGCCCGGTAAGTTCCATTATTTTTATTGTGACGTGTTCAAGTCGACTTGCCTTGATTAGCAAGAGGAGGTACAAAATAAACTCCCCGACTGAAAACAAAGATTATCTGTTTAAAGTGGGATAAAAATGGTTACGGCGTAGTAGTGAAGGTCACGTATCCACATTTGCATATATTATTCAACATGCATATATTATTCACGGCATTCTCACGGGGCGAATTCAGTTGTTCAATATTTATCGTTTAACAAAAAATTAAAAGCGAATATTGACTGTAGCGTTCTCACGGTTCAATAATTATCGACTCAATACGACTGTCTATTTTAGCATTTTTCTCGTGGCCGCGGACGCCATGATTTACATTTTTTTTACACACAATATACTCAATCGCGCTACTTGACTGACTGATTGGACTGATAATTGAATGCGAGCTGAACGAACAAGTTCAGACTAGTCGATTCGCTTTTAACTATTAACTAAATCAATAAATGTTGAAAGTTCTTAAGCTTTGGTTGAATCGATATTTATTGCTTGAACTTGATTGAGAGTATGTTCAAACGGTTCAAATCGCAAACGATTTCGCAGTTGATCAACTGAATTCGCCTCGTGTGAATGCCGTGTTATCAATAAAATAAATCCTCGTGAAAAACTTTTCTTTCCACTCATGTTTCCAATAAATAACAAATATTAGTTTATAAAAAAAAGAGTTAGATATTTGCTCCAGGTTTGTTATTAAAGAGTGGTGGGCAGTGGTGCCAGTCTGCCGATCCGGGATAGTACCACCACTTACAAGTACACAGATCGTGAAGTGACTTAGCCGCGTTTCGGGATCAGCTTGTAAGTTGAAACCGGCAAGGTTTCAACTAGATTGGCATAGTGGATGTAACTGCTACTTACAGTTTAATGACTGTAGTAGCAGTTACTTGCATTATTGGACCACACTCCAGCTTAACATCAGGCGGGGTGCTGTCATAATATGTCGAGTCACAATAAAGAAAAAACTAATTGTTGATCATAGTTAAGCTTTTCTCTCCTTTCATCCACCCTTTCACTGTATCCAAACGAAGAGGGTGATCACTTCTATTTGAATACTTGTTTCCAGGTATATCCGAGCACTTAGTAAATGCAGTACTTGACTATTCTGGTCGTCAAGCCGGAGCTGAACACCCCGCCTTCCCACCCGTAGTTGCCGGAGGAGCAAGAGCTACACACATTCACTACATCACCAACAATCAAATACTTACAGACAAGGATTTACTTCTAGTTGATTCCGGAACACAAAGATGGTTATACAACTCAGATATATCAAGAACGTGGCCTGTCTCCGGGAAATTCAATAAACACCAAAGAATTCTATACGAGATAGTTCTAACTGTTCAGAAACGTTTGATACAACTACTTGGAGAACACAGACCTTCATTGGATATGCTATTTGACCATATGTGTAGATTATTAGGCCGTCACTTACAAGAGGAAGGGATCTTACCAAAGAGCATTAGTGGAAATGAACTAATTACTCGAGCCTATAAGTTGTGTCCGCATCATGTATCTCATTACCTTGGACTGGACGTTCATGATACTCCGTTGGTCCGTCGGCAAACTCCTGTGAAGACTAACATGGTGGTGACGGTCGAACCTGGCATTTACATCAGACCAGATGATGATATGGTTCCAAAGGAGTTCCGTGGTGTTGGGATCAGAGTGGAGGATGATGTACTGATAACCGATGGAGAGCCATACAACTTAACTGATTCATGTGCAAAGGAAATTGATGATATTGAGGCTATAGTTGGAAAGCATGCCGTTTCGTGATTGGTTGTTGTGTGATGATATAGTGGAGGTTTTGGATAAATGGTCTATATTTAATTAGCTAACCTGTTATAGAGCCATTTAAAAGACTTGTTTGACAAAAAGATTATTTACCTAATGCAAAAAATTGATATACCCTATATAAAAAATAGAAATGCCCTACATAAAAAATAGATATACTCAATACAAAAAAAAAGAAAATTTCAATACAATAGAAATGGCTTAATCTCTTTTTTTAACAATAACATCTTCTTCTTTTAATTAATGGAGCAATTGTTGTTTGTATTAATATAACAATACTATGTATTTTGCCAATGTCAACTACAGGCTAAAATGCTGAAAAGATTAATATGATAATTTCGTATTAGCAAATTCTACCACCGATCAAAAGTTCCAGTAATATACCGACCATTAGCAAACGATTCCGAGCAATTTTGTTTTGAAGTTTGACAGCAAATAGGCCAATGAGCTGCCTTCTGTTTTTCTTGCCTAATCATCTTATAGGGTCTTAAGTTTTAGCACCAAAGGTTGCCAAGACCGGTGATAGTGATATTACGAACTGGAAATATCCATGTCGTCAACATTTTTTTTTATAGGGCCCTTATTTGTAGTGATTGTGGGTCCTAATCGGTCCCAGGAATGCATGGGACATTTGGGAATGACAACAAAACCAAGCTTTATTGTGTTTGGTGGTGTACTTATTATGATTATTTTTTATTGAAGCATTTTTTTAAGCGAACTTAGGTCCGCGAGCGTCGCTATGCTGGCCAAAGGATTTATTATTGTGGATTATTGCACTGTTTTTTCTTTTATACGATGCTTGATCACTGCCTAATCCCTAAACGCAACTGAATCACCTCAAGAGTGTTGTAACTAGGAAAAAGGATCGTGCAACGGCGGGCATACACCCTTGTAATATTAAATTATTTATAAATTATGTAAATATGGAATTGTACAAATATTACTTTTATTAAACATATCAATAAAATTATTCTTAAATCCTTATTTTTTACATCTTTCATTTATCATACACTAATTTCTGGCCGGCACAGTGACGACGACTGAGGCAACCGAAAACTAAGTCGGTTTTTTAGCAGTCTGCGCTCTTTGACCTTTTACCTACCATCAGGCAAACTTTTTTTATTGTGACTACGTATGATAGCACGCCGCTTGATGTTAAGCTGAAGTGTGACCCTTACAAGCTGATCCTGAAACGCGACGAAGTCACTTCACGGTATATACGTTTAAGTAGTAGTACCCTGGATTGTCAGACTGGGCACCACCTACCACTCTGACCACCAGATCCGGAGCAAATATCCGCTTTTTTATTTTTTGTTAAAGGCATAAAGTGGATCAGATTCTGACTACAAGTCATTTGTTACAAATAAAAGCTGAAACAAATCTTTACTCCGACCGGGAATCGAACCCGGTACTTAACGTGTAACAAACTGGTGTACTAATCAACGCGCCACGCTGGTTATAATCTCACATTATACTGCCTGCAAGCTAACGCCTAAGCTATATTGCCTTTTTACAATTAAGAGAAATATCCGTTGTCTCTGCCTATCCCTGTGGAAACTGAGCCTTGACGATGAAAGGAAACACTGCTGGGAATAAAAAAGGGAAGTTTAATAAAGAAAAAACATTTTTATGTGTGTAAAAAATATATATTTTTTGTCTATTATTTCTTAGAGCTTAATTATACAGATTTATAATGAGACATTTTTTTAAAATTTTATATAATTTTCATAGCCAATTTGTACCTTATTCTTTAAGTCGGTTATTCAACCAAATGCCTTACGAAGAATATCTGGATTTTTAAACTATCCACGCAATACCTTTTACCTGTCACTTTCACGCCTTAAGAATTCCTTCCATGGTTCATACAGAATGACATACTCGGCAATTCTTAAAGCGTCTGATGGTCTCATATACGGGTATCCTACGTGAGCGATGAACGCGGCACAATGCGACACGACTCAATGTTATACCGACTCGTGTCGCATACAGCTACATGGGTAATGCAGTCGTTTAAATCGCGTCGAGTCGTTTTAAATACTTACGCAGAACATTAAATAACCGACTTTGATAAAAATATTTCTCTAAAATCCATTATCTAAATCTAAAAATTATTGAAATTAATAAATATAAAAATCAGATTTTATAAATAAAATCTTGTTTATTCAAACAAATATATAATAAAGACCTAACTAGAGTTTTTTTATATTTTTTTATCAATATTCTTAATTTTTTTTTATAAAATTAAGGAAAGTAAAATGAGCAAGAAAATATGTACTTATAAAAAGTAATCGCGTCCAGCGCGAAATATTCTCTGTCGATATCTCAATTCAAAATAATTAATGAAAAATACTTTATTTTATTAGGTGACTAACTATTATTAGTTATCCTCACCTTTATTATTAAAACAGAATCGAGCCTGCTAAATTGCTTGTATCATAGGAACAGGACGACCAAAGTACATATATCAAAGATACATTGGTACTGGCGAGTGGTTTTGAACTCGTGCTCTCAGTTTGCGTGACCATTGCACTGCCGTTACACCACGGTCGCCTTTTTCTTTGCACGATGCTAGTGTGTGCACATTTGGGTAGACACAGTTGGTGATTATTTGCACAGTTTGCCAAACCAGGGTTTCGCTACCAGATCAGCTTGAAAATTCCCGGGTTAACATAAGACTGGGTGCAGTCGTATAAAGTCTAGAGTAAAAAAAAATGAATTACTGTTCGCGTAACGAACTAAATACTACT
Source organism: Tinea trinotella (assembly GCA_905220615.1). NCBI lineage: Eukaryota > Metazoa > Arthropoda > Insecta > Lepidoptera > Tineidae > Tinea > Tinea trinotella. The sequence continues at coordinate 13,638,213 of HG992312.1, forward strand.
GTATCGCAATCCGATGGCCTTCCCTTTTAATAAAAAAATTACCGCGCGATTTTTTTAGGTTTAATTTTTTTATTAATTATTAAGGATTTGAAATATCGACAGATTTTAATAGCAAAATACAATATAAAACTAAATATTAAAGCTTATCGCTAAGCAAATACGTAACAAGGGCTTTTTTGAATTTGTGACCTAGGCTTTGTCCTAAACGGGCATCAGGATGCATTTTTAGCATGAAAAAAATCTACGTATAAAATCACTAAGCAAGGTTCTAATGACAAACGCTAATTAATACCGAAAATGTTATACAAAAAACGTCATAAGATGCATCGATGATCCGATGATCCTTAGTGGATTTACCGTTCATTTGGAGCCAGTAAAGTAAAAGCAGAATCATTATAATAATAATTAGTGTCGGTCATACAATGTCGTACAAATGCGCGAATGGCTCCTGATATGACGCGCTGCAATGCACCTCCCAGGTAGGACGCAGGTTAAGGGTAAGCCACACCATTTTATCCAATATATATATAAATATTTAAATTGTCTTTTAGGAACATAATTTTATGAAGATTCTTAGCTTTGTCTGTAATATTGTATTTATACGCAACATTCACTTTTAATTGTTTTTCAGGAAACACAGGGACCTGCCCTAAGCATTCTTGAAAAATCTCTAAGTTAGATATAATTATCTCTTACAATTATGGCATATTCGCCGTCACATATAACGATTGGTTTTAGCGCTTCGAAACATCGATAAATATCGTAGGTACAGTCCGACATACTTATCTGTGCTTGCGGCAAACGATGGAACTAATTCGCCATATTGAAATTAGTCAAGGCGAGTCGTGAGGACACTTTTCATTGGTCGGTTTGATGTCGCAATAGTAAAACCGACCAATGAAACGTTTTTTTTATTAATTTTTAAAGAAATGTAAAAATCATTAACCAAAACTAAACGCATAATAAAAGCCGCATAAAATATGTTTAGTTAATCAATGTTCGCGCAAAATCTAAGAAAATTCTATACCATGGGTAGCTAGGATACTTAACTTGCGGTTGTGAAAATGTACCCATTCATTTTTCCTTTCTAAAGCAAACATTTATACCATGGCAACACTGAGAAAGACACTAGCGCCTCCTACACACTCAGATGTCGAACAGCATTTATTTTTGTAACTGGCTGGACGATACAAAGCCACTTAAACCAATTATTTTATGAGTACTTTTTTAGCAATGGAAACTGGCACTCTAATGTCTTTGCCAATTTCTAAAGGACAATTAGATAGATGAAAGAAATGTTGCGTACGATACCTATATTATTGTCTAAATAACCTACGTTTTTTATAGAGACTCAACATTTGACAGTCAAACAAGTCAGCTAAAAGTAAATAATGTACGTGAGCAGGGATTGCCTGGGCATTTTCTCTACCAATCCATATCATCAGGGATTCCCCCGGGGTATTCCCCAGTGAGACAGGCGGTGCAATGGCCGCCAACTCCATCGCTCGGTGTATCATTCATGTTGTAATGGACTGCGCTTACTAATCCTTCCACACTTAGATATTCCAAACTGTCGGCACCTGGAAACATATCAATTTAGTTCAGATCTTCCGCCGCGATTTTTTTTATTGTGACTCGACATATGACAGCACCCCGACTGATGTTAAGCTGGAGTGCGGTCCATGAATAAAGGTAACTGCTACTACAGTAAATAACTGTAAGTAGCAGTCCTAGTTGAAACCGGCAATATACAAGTTAATCCCGAAAGGAATGCTTCGATGCGTTATAGGAGGCGAACCCAGCCTGTATACCGACCAAATTCGAGATATATATTTTTTATTATACATTTCTATACTAAGCTATTGAAGTGCTTGTATAATAGAAACAGGACAATCAAAGTACATATATCAAAGATACATTGGTACCGGTGAGTGGTTTCGAACCCGTGCCACTCGGCTTACGTAGGCATTGCACTGCCATTGTCACCATATCCTCAAGCCTAGCCTAGTGGGTTGCCTAGTGCCCATACGCGTAACCGTAGAGCTTGCATGAAGAAAATCATGAATGTGAGGGAGGCGAGGGAGTTCTGCCAGGATCGTTCCAAGTGGCTCTATTATGTCTCCCTATTATTGTAGGAAAAACGCGTGACAATTTTATTGATTGATTGATTTAATAATACTCACCGACGTGTTCAGCTAACTTAAACGTATTCATTTTATTGGCGATGAGCTCCTCGCGTGTCGGTATATTGATGCCCATGTAGCATGGATACTTGAGAGGTGGCGATGCTATCCTTATGTGTACCTACAAAATAATAATACAACTGATGTGGATGGATGCGTTAAACAAGGCAGGCCCAGAAGGATGTTTTCCGACCAAATCGGAGACATCCTCAAGAAAGCCGGGTGGCCCTAACCGTAGAGTTTTTATGAAGCAAATTGTGAATGCTAGGGAGTTGTGTCAAGATCGTGGCAAGTGGCGCTCCTTTGTCTTTGCCTATCCCTGTGGGGAAAAGGCGTAACAATTTGATTGATTGATAGATAAATAATACATCAAAATAAATAAATACTTTTGACTGAGGCAATCGTAAACTTAATCGTTTTTTTTTTCAGTTATCAGCGCTCTTGGACGTATCATTAAATTCAGTTCAGTAACCTGTCTAAGAGTGCCCACTACTGTATTATAAAAACCAAGTCATCACGGCTGCCCCAGTCGCCGTCACTATGCCGGCCAAAAATGATGAAAAATCAATTTGCAACTCACCTCAGCTGCTCCAGCATCTCTTAATAGTTTAATAATTGGTCCAATGGTATTCCCCCGCACGATGGAGTCATCAATCAACACAATACGTTTCCCGGTCACGTTCACTGACAGAGCACCGAATTTCTTAGCAACTCCAAGTTGCCGCAACCTGGTCGACGGTTGAATGAACGTACGACCGACGTAACGGTTCTTGCAGAGGACTTCCATGAATGGGATACCGGACTAAAATTTGTGATAAACGTTAAATTATTTATTTATTTACTTTTCTATACTAAGCTACTAAAGTGCTTGTATCATAGAAACAATTTGCTTAACCATTGCACTACTACTTCACCACGGTCGCTAATTAATCAAGCTCAAATTCCAAAAGGCAAGACGAGACCGAAGAGTGTCGTCGACTGAAAAACCGAGCTAATTTACGGTTGCTCTAGTCACCGTCACTATGCTGACCAAACGACTGATACCTGCAGTTAAATAACGGTAAGTATCAGTGGCATCCATTAGAATAGGCAACTTTGAAGCTGGTCTCGAAACGCGACTGAGTCACTTTACAGTCTGTAGTGTGTTTTAGGAGTGTATAAATACAATTTACCTGTCTAGCATAACCGTGTGCTGCGGCCGTCCCTGACTCCGGCACAGAGGAGACAATATCAGCATCCACAGGGGATTCCCGCGCCAGCATACGACCACATTGCATACGTGCACTGTATACCATTTGACCTGCAAAAGAGACATGTTCCAATTATCGTTCCATTATGTTTCTATGATACAAGCTACTACTTGTATAGTTTCCGTCAGATAAAAAGAGCGCTGACTATTAAGCTGCTCAGAATAAGGATCGTTGCATATACATTTTTGAATAGTTTAATGTATGAAGATTACAATGTAATTGGAATATATCCTTTATTTTGCATAGTTTAAGTGTGCAAAATGATCAATCTATATTTTGACAGTTCAAAGCAGAACTGTTCATATGGCGGGTCTTTGTTATTGATAGACGATACAAAATTAATATCTTATTTCCCAAATAACTTAATTGCACAGACGTTAAAAACAAAATTGTTATTAGTTTTATCAATACAACTATCGAAACTACTTATATATTTTCATCATTGGACATTACAAAAGTATTGATGATGATTGATGTCCTTTTATACACATGCGTAAAACGAAAAGTAAGTAAGTAACAAAACAAGTTACTGCAAAGCTTCAATACGAGCGCTCTTTTTATCTTCCGGGTAACAACTCACCTTCAAACATACTATCAGCTCTAGCGAAATACACATATTCAAAGATACAGAAAGCCTGTTGTTTGTCAGCAGGCCTCTCCACAACGTCCACAGTTCGAACACCAAACCTGGTCATCTCCACTATTTCACCAGGCAGCACCTCTCTCACGTAACGAGCACCTGGTTATTAAAAAAAAACTATAAGTATTATTACTTTTAATAATAATAAATCTTCTCTAGATGATATTTTTTATTTATAATTTAATTATATTTAATAGACAATAGCCATTTTTATTTATTTTTGCTTATTATATTTACATTTCTATACTAAGCTACTAAAGTGTTTGTAACATAGAAACAGGACAACTGAAGTACATATATCAAAGATACATTGGTACCGACAAGTAATGATATAAACAAATTTTATGCGGCTTACTAAAATTAAGTCTCCGTGACCACGATGGGTGCAAAGCTCTCGAAACGTCGCAATAATAAAAAAAATGTTAAATCAAAATAAACACGATAGTAAGCCGCATAAAATTTGTTTAATTCATTAATCAATATTCGCGCAAAATCTAAGAAAATACTACCGACAAGTAGTTTTAGTGGGGTCTCGGTTTATGTAACCATTGCACTGCCACTACACCACGGTCGCCTTAAGTCATAGATACATTTGTACCATCAAGTGGTTTTGAACCGGAGTCTCAGTTTGTGTGACCATTGCACTACTGGGGCCCGATACATTATAATGACAATAAATCAGTGAAATTGCGTCGCGGTCGCAAGGGACCAATCAACGTAGTTTACCTATTAATTTGTTATTTGCTGATTGGTTACGAAGATGTCAAATATCACTGCTTTTTCGACGAGAATCTGGGGGCTGAAATTCATTCCTATTTGTCAAAAAGTTACGCGGTCTCTGTTAGTGTCAAAAATAACTTTTATTCATTCGGACAATGAATAAATAAAACCTCGATTCCCAGTGTGTTGCGCGGTCTCAATTTTAATTTTGAAGCTCATTAATGGAGTTCAACTGTCAAAACGAAGCTCATTCTCAATGAGTTACGCGGTCGGCCCGCAGATTGTGTCGTTAACAATGTATGAACAAATGAAAAGCCTAACACCTAGAACACTTACCAATTGACAAGAATCCACATGATTCGGATGACACAACCCATCCCTCGGCCTTGTCGTCGACACCATTCTTACCACACCCGTTCATAACGACTAAACAGGAAAAAAATAAAATTATATTTTATTAAATAAATAATTATAATACCAGCTGGATGCTATGATGGACGATTTGACGTTTGTACCGTTCATGAAGTTTCGTATATATTATTAATTATATTTGCTGTTCTTTATTGTTACTAAAAGAATAACAATTGTTCCTTCAAACGTAATTATTAATTTATACAAAAAACTTCATGAACGCTGCAAACGTCAAACGGTCCATCATAACGTGCCGCTCGTATAGTTCAGCCATGCCATATAAAGCCACAATTTAGGGATAAAAGTTAAATGTATGGTGGCTTAATGTTATAATTTAAACCATGAGTCGGCAACCAATAAACCACTGAAGGTCAAAAACTTGACTGCCAAATATAATTTTAAAAATATAAATTATCTAAAAAATTAGTAATCCCTGCTTGTATTGAGCTATTACTGATCGAGCTAACTGCAAGCGCAGATCAACCAATGTTCAAATTACTTTGAATAATTGATAAAGATTATTTCTGAAAACAGGTTTAAGCTTATCTGATTAGTATATTAATAGGCACAGAGTTAGTACTACAGTTATCAAAGTCAAACATAAGCTAGATAATTTAATTAAAAGCATTCAAATCAATTGCATGTGAATTATGAAATTAGAATAATTCTGAAAATAGCAAAAAAACACTCGGGACCAAACTGACAGGAAAAACGCCAGGTGGTCTTTAAAATGGAAAAAATCCCGCGAGCACCGTTTGTGTAGCTTCGACTAATGTGCACGCGCGATTTTTTTCCGTCCATTATTTTTACTGAATTATGAATTGATTAAAATGTGTGTTAAATAATCAACTTTTGTGTAATGTAATAATGGGGCATGCATACCAGATGTTAATTTTGTTGAGGATTGCTTGTAGACGTCTGAAAAAGAAGAATCTTTGTGAATTCAACATGCTTAGGCCGACACGGTAAATATTACGTTTTGTGACTAATGGGAAAAAATGGGACGTTTTTGCGTTTTCGTATTTTTCTTCCTGAAATCCCCAATAAATATAAATAATAAAATATAATAATTGTATTTTTTCCTTGTTTCCTTGTTGCGTAAAACATTGGCAAACCAAATGTTGCTAAAATATAATCCGACTAATTGATATTGCTCATTAGTTTCGTATCACCTGTTATATTAGGTTGATTTGGTTACCTCAAGATTTTACCTCAGTAAAAGTTGTTTGATGTACCGAATTGCTAGCTCGTGTGGGGAGTTTATATTTTTTATGTCGTAGTATTGTTAACGTTAGGAAAATATCAAAAAGAACATTATTTTATTAATCAAATAACGTTTTTTTATTATTTTTTTATTAAATAAATTTTAATTATTTTATGAATAAAAAGGATTTTAAGCACTCTGTATTACTTTTAGTATATTATTAATTATATTAAAGCTTTTTATATTAATTTAATAATTATTTAATCTAAAAATATGTAATCCAAAAATACTCTAGCTGTCAAAAGTAAAATAAACGAATGAAAATTGTAGAAAATTAAATTCAACCATTTTTCCATAGTGTTACACACATCTTTTAACTTTAAATGACAAACTAATTTAATTCAAATATTTTCCCATAATATATTTTTTTAATCAAATTATCACGTCTTTTTCCCACAATGATCAGTAGAGACAAAGAGTAGCCACTTGCCACGATCCTAACACAACTCCCTCGCTTCCCTCACATCCACAATTCTCTTCATACTATTAATTTATTTACTATTATTTTGTGATGTAAATTTTATCTTACGTTTTAGCATCTTATCAAGGTATTTAATAAACCTTTTTTCATTGTCAAACTTATAACATGTTTATGCATTTTTCCATGTATTTTATGTAAACTTTCTCAAGGTATTTGATAAACATTTTTAAATGTCAAACTTACAACATGTTCATGCATTTTTCCATGTATTTATGTAACCTTTTCATGGTATTTAATAAACCTTTTTGAAATGTCAACCTTATAACATGTTCATGCATATTTCCATGTATTTTATGTAACCTTTTCATGGTATTTAATAAACCTTTTTGAAATGTCAACCTTATAACATGTTCATGCATATTTCCATGTATTTTATGTAAACTTTTCATGGTATTTAATAAACCTTTTTGAAATGTCAACCTTATAACATGTTCATGCATATTTCCATGTATTTTATGTAACCTTTTCAGGGTATTTAATAAACCTTTTTGAAATGTCAACCTTATAACATGTTCATGCATATTTCCATGTATTTTATGTAACCTTTTCATGGTATTTAATAAACCTTTTTTAATGTCAACCTTATAACATGTTCATGCATATTTCCATGTATTTTATGTAACCTTTTCAGGGTATTTAAAAAACCTTTTTTAATGTCAACCTTATAACATGTTCATGCATATTTCCATGTATTTTATGTAACCTTTTCATGGTATTTAATAAACCTTTTTGAAATGTCAACCTTATAACATGTTCATGCATATTTCCATGTATTTTATGTAACCTTTTCAGGGTATTTAATAAACCTTTTTTAATGTCAACCTTATAACATGTTCATGCATATTTCCATGTATTTTATGTAACCTTTTCATGGTATTTAATAAACCTTTTTGAAATGTCAACCTTATAACATGTTCATGCATATTTCCATGTATTTAATGTAACCTTTTCAGGGTATTTAATAAACCTTTTTGAAATGTCAACCTTATAACATGTTCATGCATATTTCCATGTATTTTATGTAACCTTTTCAGGGTATTTAATAAACCTTTTTTAATGTCAACCTTATAACATGTTCATGCATATTTCCATGTATTTTATGTAACCTTTTCAGGGTATTTATTAAACCTTTTTTAATGTCAAACTTAAAACATGTTCATGCATTTTTCCATGTATTTATGTAACCTTTATCAGGCTAGTTAATAAACCTTTTTTAAATGTCAAACTTACAACATGTTCATGCATTTTTCCACGTTTTTTATGTAACCTTTTCAAAGTATTTGATAAACCTTTTTCATGTCAAACATGTTCATGCATTTTTTCCATGTATTTTATGTTATCTTTTTTGGAAACATTAAATTAAATAATACAATCAGTTCACCTAATTAACATGTCATGCATACTTACAGGAAGATCCCAATGGAATGATCTTTCCAAGACACAGGGGTCTATTGCCGTAGGGATCGCGGACAGCATAGATTTTGTCCTTCAACATTATCACTAAAGAGTAACTCAGAGGGGCCAGTCTGAAAATAAATAAAATATTAAATAAGTTTTTTATTGTGTTTGTCATCTGACCTCGACTAGCCTGATGGTAAGCAAGAGGAGGTCTAAGAGTGCCGACGATCGAAAACACCGAGTCATGTTCACGCTTGCCTCAGTCGCCGTCATTATGCCAGCGAATATTTCATTTATTTTGCGCTCCAAAATACAAATTGAGGACGTTGCCGACAATGGGGACTGCTGCAGTCTGATGCATTATTGGACAAAGTCAACTGCAGAGCAGTAATTGTTATTAAACCGAAATGGCTTTTTGAGTCGCAGACGATCTGGGACTTCCCCTTTCTTACCACCAGGAAAGTTAAGGTTAGAAGTCACGTCATAAGAAAAAAAAACATATCCATACTAAACCATGACACTTAAAACATCAATTTAATTTAATTCACACCTAAATTAGGGACGGTTAGGGCGACCGTGGTGTAGTGGTAGTGCAATGGCTACGCAAACCGAGTGCACGAGATCGAGACCACCAACCGGTACCAATGTATCTTTGATATATGTACATTAGTTGTCCTGTTTCTATGATACAAGCACTTTAGTAGCTTAGTATAGAAATGTAAAAAAAAATAAACACAGAGATAAGCACAGACAATGGAGCGCCACTTAATCACACCAGCTTTGTTTATTGTAGCTTGACATACGAGTATGATAGCAACTCGAAATGGGAATTAAACTGGAGTGCGGTCCATTAATGGAGGCGACTACTAGTACAGCAAGTACCAGTCGCATCTACTATGCCGGCCTAATTGGAACTGGCAACTTTTAATCTGATTCCATAAGGCGACTAAATCGCTTTTTAATCACCATTTTTAAGTTTGTAATCCTGAAGGTCTACTACTCCGGATACAATACAAACTATATTGCTACTTACCTCATGAGATGGTTAATACGTGCTGGCCAGTCAGGTCCATCAGTCTCACCCTCGGGTGGGTTCAGACATAAAGCCTGAGTGATCAATTCTGAGTCTGAGTGAGTGGACAGACCCACGCCCCGACCCAAAACCTAAAGAAGAATGTGAAAATGTAAAAGATATAAGTATATATACAAATATATTTATTATTTTATAGTATCTTTATTATATATATTATATTTCTTCTGTCCGTATTAAACTATTGTCTGTGTTACTAAGAAAAATTAAACACTATTTAAACAGGCATTAAACACGTTTCCAAATGCCCAAACCATCGGAGCATTCCCTGTCACTACATTTATTTATTTATTTAGTCAATACATATGGCTTACAGCTAGTTTGCCAAGTCAACCATACACTAATTAATTATAATACAATTTTTTAAACAAACATGATTGATACAATATCAAACAAACAAATCTTATTATTGTAATCAAATTAATTAAAGCAATAACTATTAATTATTTCAATGTCAAAAATAAAAATTAAATATACACATTATTATCTACATACATGTCAATTGATTTATGAATTTCAATTAGTTTATCAACAAATATGTCGGTATCCCGGAGTTTCAGAGACATAAGGGCCAATCCGCGAGCAGTAGACGCATTGTCGGCTCGACGTGTACGCCTGTTAGCACCTATGTATGCCAGAAGCGGTATTTGGCGGCGTGATGGCTCTGTGTATCCACCACCATGATTTCTCCAGTGCGGCACTGTTATTCCCATAGAACCCAATGCAATGGGGTTGTTTACTTTATTACGCAATAACCCGCAGTAATGGGTCGTTGTCACTTTTTTCCTACGTACTTTTAGGGTGTCCAGACCAACCATGCCTAACACAAAGGCCGAGGGATACAAAAACGGATAGTAGCCAAATATCCTTTTGTATAAGTATCGAGCAAATTTACATCTTCTTGTGATTTAAGCTATTGCGAATTGTGCTATTCCTCATTCTATCCGCTAATATTTGTGTATATGAGGTAGTGTTTCTTACCATTTTTCTTAAACTGCTGCAATTAACTAGTTCTCCGTTGTGTGCAACAGCGATTGCCCCGTGTGCCGTGTGAACCACGAACGGTTGGCAGTTCACTTCCTCTGATGCTGCAGATGTTGAATATCTAAAATATAAGAAGGTTTCCTTACATGTTTACTGACCGTGAAGTGACTTAGTCGCGTTTCGGAACTAAGCCACTTCTGGTACCTTTAAGTTACGGGTCCCAACTAGGATCAGTCATCTCCATTCATGGATCGCACTCCAACCTAACGTCAGGCGGGGTGCCTAGTGTAGGTTGCCTAGTGCCCATAACCATAGAGCTTGTATGAACAGAATTGTGAATGTGAAGAAAGCGAGGGAGTTGTGTCAGGATTGTGGCAAGTGGCGCTCCATTGTCTCTGCCTATCCCTGTGAATAAAAAGCCTTGACAATTTGATTGATTGATTGAATAAGATCGATGGTTTGTAAGTTTTATACACTGAGTTAAATGTTACCTCGTATGTCCGATTCCCAAGTTGCCTTTGAGTTTCTTCATAGCTTCATCATTGAAAATATTATTAATAAGACCCATGCCTTTGTGTTGATTAAATGTTCGCGCGCTTTTTCCTTCTGACGTCACTATGCCGGCTGACTCTTGCCCTCTGAAATTTTAACACCTTTAATATTAATGAATTAAACAATTATTATGCGGCTTACTATCGCGTTGAAGTATTGGTTAATGATTTTTCCTTTTGTTTTTTTTATTGAGAGCTTTGCAGCCATCGTGAGACAATGGAGCGCCACTTGCCACGATCCTGACACAACTTCTTCGCTTCCTTCACATTCACAATTCTCTTCATACAAGCTCTATGGTTATGGGCACTAGGCAACCTAGCTTTCTTGAGGATGTCTCTTGGTCGGAAAACACCCTCCTTGGCGTTTACTACTTTTGCCAAATAAGAAAAAATGTACATTGGCACATTAGGCCCTTAAGTCATCTTACCTATGTTGTAATGCCACTAATCCTAAACAGATCACTTGTCCAATGTCAACTTGTGTTGGCCAATCGCCTGTGCCAATTGCACCGAAAACACCGCACTCGTGGGTTAGACCTGCAAATAAATAGAATAATTTATTAATTGTTAGTTATTACATTCTGTTATATTTTTGGGTGTGGCAGAAGAAGCATGAGAGTAGAAACGCTGTAGAAATGGAGTGTATAATGCGATTAAAATAAGAATAGGACGAGATGGGCGCCATTTTGTAACGTCTAACTTTACTTTAGTATGGTGTCTTTTTCTTTGCCGATTGTCAACAAAAGACAAACAAAGACACCTTTAAATCAGCCAAGTGAAGTTAGTTAACAGGCCGTCCTATTCTTATTCTAATAGCAAAGAATGACGATAGCGGATAAAATCAAACCACATCTATCGTGCATTGTACGTTGCATTGAAAGAGGATGTAGTGACAAGGATTGACAAAGGAATGCTTCGATGGTTTGGGCACATGGAAAGGATGAGTGAAAGTAGATTGACGAAAAGAATTTATAAATCTCATGTGAATGGATACGTTCAACAAGGCAGGCCCAGGAGGGTGTTTGCCGTACTAATCGGAGACATCCTCAAGAAAGCTAGGTTGCCTAGTGCCCATAACCATAGAGCTTGTATGAAGATAATTGTGAATGTGAAGGAAGCAAGGGAGTTGTGTCAGGATCGTGGCAAATGGCGCTCCTTTGTGTCTGCCTATCCCTGTGGGAAAAAGGCGTGACAATTTGATTGGTATATTTTTTTCTTCATATTTCTATGAAGAGAAAAAGAGACTAATAAAACGAGGACGACTCAGAAGATTGTTCGTTGGTCAAATAGGGGAGATTCCAAATAGCAGGGATCCGTAGTATCTGTATGAGAAGAATGGTATCTGCCTATTCCTATGGCACTGAATGGTGGTGATATTAGTCCCTAGATTTTTTCCCTACCTCGACACCTGACTCTGACTTGCCTTATATTTTAATAGGGAGAACGCAGACGGCTGAATAAACGAGTCATTTTAATCGTGAACTGACTCAGTCGCCGTCAATATGCCGGCCAAAGGTGCATCCAAAGTTAGGGAGAACACATCATCACTAATGTGAAAAGACGAGGTAGGAACAAGGTTATTTTTTGTTATTGTGACTCGACATTTGAGAGCACCCTGCTTGATGTTAAGCTGAAGTTCGGTCCATGTCTGGATATCACTGCGACTACAATTCAATATCTGTGAGTAGCAGTAACATCCACTATGCCGGCCTTGTTGGAACCGGCAACTTACAAGCTAATCCCGAAACGTGACTAAATCACTTCACGGTCTGTATACTTGTAACTTGTTCATATGCTCCTTGGAGCATTCTCTGTGGTACAGGCCGCCATGTCCCTGCGAAGTTGCAGAGGCTCCAGAGCTCGCGTGATCTCTGCAATCTAAATCTAGGCAAATACTTTAGTGTACGTATTACGTATACGAATAAATATGAAGTAGGTATTATTTAATTTTGGGCAGAAACAAAATTGAGGAAGATTATTTTATGAAAAAAAAAACTATATCAGTTAGACTTGTTGACGTAAGTTATGAACTGATGAGATAATAAGCAAAGGTCAATAATCATCACGCGACCACAGATAATAATGACATCTTAAATAATAAAAATAACAAATCTTCGCACACTGGCCATTAACTATATTTGCATCATATTTATCAAATTTAAAAAAAAAAACAAGGCTAAACCACAGTTCGCAGTCATTTGCCCAGAGTGTCTACAAGTAGTGGGGGATTTACCAGCAGGCTGAGTAGGCTGAAGGCAGGGCGGCAAATTTTAAGGTGCAGCAGACTAAGTTCATAATTTTTTTATTTTGATTCACAAAATTAACAAAGTAGCAGTCGCCTCAATTCATGGACCGCACTCCAGCTTAAGATCAAATGGAGTGCTGTCATATGACGTAAGCTGTAAGTTCGACTTTTTAAAACCAATTCAAACTCCTAAAAATAACTCTCTATAACAAACTTATTACCTAAGTAGTATTGTTTTATTGTGACTCGATATATGACAGCACCCCGCTTAATGTTAAGCCGAAGTGTGGTCCATGAATGAATGTCACTGCTACTACAAATCAATCACTGTGAGTAGCAATCACTTCCACTTTGCCAGCTTAGATGGAACCGTCAACTTACAAGCTGATCCCGAAACGTGACCAAATCACTTCACGGTCTGTAGAGGATATTACCCCGGATAGACAGACAGTCTGTTGTGCCCAGTCTGCCGCAGCATGGGCACAACTGCCTACCAATCTTTAAAAGTATCCCTAATATGGCGTTCTTACAATGCGATTTTAGTTGATAAACTACGAAATCGTTCGCTATTTGAACATTCAGACAGACTTTCAAACGAGTTAAAGCAATAAAATCGGTTCAATAAAAGTTAAAGATTTTATAACTTTTATTCATTTGATTGGGCGATATAAATTGAACAACTAAAATCGCCTCGTGAGAACTCTGTACTAGTGAAAAAGAATCTTCTCAAACAGCTTACCAGTTTCAACAGCGCCTCTGCCAAACCTTTTGCTCTTGTGTACATTAACTTCATTATTGGACTTGTCACAGTGACACCCATCAAGGCATTTGGGTCCTGATTGAAGCCTTTCAATCGCTGGATTATTGTTAGCGTCCTTCAACTCTTCGCCTCCCACTGTTGAGGCATTTAGGGAAACGTCCATCTTATTCCTGTAACAATAAAAAAATATTTTTGATTGTTTGTTTCATCATGGAAAGGATGAGTGAAAGTATATTGATGAAAGGAACCGTGGTGTAGTGGCAATGAATGGTTACGCTAACCGAAAACACGGGTTCAAGACCACTTGAATGCCATTGAATACATTGGTGCCGGTACCAATGTACCTTTGATATATGTACTTTGGTTGTCCTGTTTCTATGATACAAGCACTTTAGTAGCTTAGTATAAAAATGTAAAATAATAATATCGTAGAGCTTGTATGAAAAGAATTGTGTATGTGAGGGAAACGAGGGAGTTGTGACGGGATTGTGGCACAACTCCTCTGCCTATCCTTGTGGAGAAAAGGCGTGACAATTTGATTGTTTTGGTTGATTGTTTATATGTATGTCAGTGAGGAAATATTTTATCGTATGTAAATAAACAATAATAAAGAAAGCTTCCTTAGTTATCTGTTTATTTACTTGTCGGAAGGTATTAACAACGGAAACTCTTTATCATTACGACCGTATTCCTTATTAGGATAGATAAACAACAAAATAGTTTTTAACATTTTCTACTTTTCCAGTAATGAGGTAAAATGTAACAAGTATCAAAATAATGTAATTATGTACTGTATCAAACTGTTCTGTTTGATACAGTACACAAACTTTGCCATTTAACTTTTTTCCAAAGGACTTGAAGTTTTGCCGGAAATCGAGATAAAACGTTTTTAACCCCTAACCCTTCGACTTCGACTTCCCGACCTCAGATTGCCCGTAAATTATTTTTCCTTTGTTATATTCTCTTCCTTTTCCAATGATTTTTTTAGTTTCAAATATTATCGGCACTGGTCTATCTATCTTACGGAAATAGTTTTTTTTTCGGTTATTGTGACTTGACATTGTTGACATATGACAGCATCCCTCTTGGTTTTTAACTGCGGGCTGACCGCCTCCAATGACAATAGGCTTCGTTTTGACAGTTGAATTCCATTATTAAACTTCAAAATTAAAATAGCGTCCGCGCAACGCAATAAGAATCGATGGTCATTAAATCATTACCATTGACAGTTGAAGCTAGATAAAACTCATAGACCGAATAAAAAACGTCATTTTTGACACTACAGTTAAAATAAACTAAACACGTCCTCGAAGCCCATTGTCAATGAAATTCTTACACAATAGCTCGGACTCATATTCATTCTCATCACAATGATAATGGGCTTGAAATTCATTGTCTTTAGAGTTACACTGTCGCCCCCCTGAAGTGTGGTCCATGAATGCCGGCGATTAATGTAAAAACACCATTAATAGTTGTTAAATAGTGAAGTTGGACGCTATTGGTGAGGTGATAAGCAACAGCCAGCAGGTTAGACACCCAGTCTAAGTACCGATGTGCACGTGAAAAATGAACTCTATCTAATAATAAGTAGATCTTCCGGCAGATAAAAAGAGCGCTGGCACTGTAGCTTCGCAGTAACTGATTTAATAGCTACTTTTTTTTCGTATTACGCATTTGTACAAAATTTATTATATTTGAATAATTATGTGCATGTATGTCTGTATAGATAGGCGGACTTGCTCCCACTGCGGTCGTCCAGAGCTCTTCTTATTATATGCCGATCTTTATACTGCGCAGAGCATCGGAATATTCCAATAAAATATAAAGTATAATTAGACAAATCCTGGTAATATATGCCAGGATTGGCATGGATTGGCCAACATTGATTAGTGAATTAAACAAATTTTATGCGGCTTACTATCACGTTTATTTTGGTTAACGAATTATTTTGATCTCTTCGCGACAAAAAAAAATTGACCCGTGACCACGATGGCTGCAAAGCTCTCGAAACGTCGGAATAATAAAAAAATGTAAAATCTAAACCAAAATAAACGCGATAGTGGGCCGCATAAAATTTGTTTAATTCAAAAAAACTTAGTTTTTTTTAAATTTTATAGTAAGTTTCTTCAAATCTGGTAGAACATATTCTTTGCCGACCGAACGTACGAGTACAACCTGTTTAGGTTAACATAAACTCTTAGTCGTTTGTAGGTTTGCAGGGAGCCTTTCTTTACCCAGCTGTGGAACAATTAATAGCCTTGTAATATTGTAAACAAGAATACTTAGGTAAGATAATGAAGTTACTGCACTTGCAGTTGCGAGGGGGTAAAACTTATCTAATTTTAAATGTACGTAATAAAATATTACAATAACAAATAATATTTTGTTGACCCCTATACGAAGCAATAAGAAAAATACTTTTATCATTTATTATTGTTTTTATAATAATTTGGAACATATATATATATTATAGACGACCGATAAACAAATGAATAAATAAAAAATATTTTTGAAGCAATTGTTTTTTATAGGTTTTTTTTTAACTCGTATCAAGATTGGTTGTATGCCAGACACCAGCTGATCTAAAGAGTGACAAACTGCAGTGAAGAATACTCTGAGATTTAGATTGAACTAAAATCAATAAAACTAAACTAATGCTTCTTAGGTTTTCCCGACCTTCCTGAAGGAGATCGGATTTGAACCGGGGGTTTTTAGTTTGCATGACTATTGCACCGCATTAAAACATATATTTATTATACCGGTGACAAATTTCGAAATAATTGTCAGTCCCCAGACGATGGGAAAATAATTTTGTAGTAGATTTTAGGACCAAGCTTCCAGTGGCCTCTTGCAGCTTGCATGACTCCTCTCAAAATCGTCCGCATGATCCAGTAGTGGAACCATCTCATTTGAGAAAAAGAGTAAATATACATTCCTTATAAATGATTGGCCAATAACCTAAGTCATCGGCCAATAACCCAATAACCTAAGTGATCGGCCAATTACAATTGTTGACAAATTTAATTATTATTGGAAAAATAACCAAATATGTTTTGATTTTATAATTAGGTTTATTTGGACGTCACAATATGGAGAAATTGATAAACATTGACGTATTGTTTACGCAATAACAAATTTATTAACCTGACATAGGTCAAGAAACACATTTTTTTATTTCATTTGACATATTATACTCCCTACAATTAATTTACCCTCCTGTATAAGCTTGTGTTAGATCTTGTCAAGCACGCAAGTTAATTAATTTAAGCTTAACGATTAATGTTAAGCTGTACTCAAAACAAGACACATACAAGGGTTGGCAGAAGAGTCTACTACTAGCTGTTTACCTAACAATTTTTAAACACTCAAAACCCTGAGCAAATTGTAATCTGTTTGCGAACAATCCTTTTATGTGAATTGACATTCTGACCTCGACTTAACTGATGGTACGTCAGCTTAAGGCAGGAGTTCTTGACCTGGGGTCCGTAAATCGGGTACTGGGGGTCCATGAAGACGTTAAAAATACTGCGCTTGATCGCTACTTGAGAGTCACCAGTCACCATTTTGCGAAACATCGCGGTCTCGATTGGTGTTAATAGTGAGCTGTATCTTGTATAACAACTTACTTATGGAAAAGGAGTAGTAGCAACCCTCTCATTAATTTTATCTTATTATGTGGCAATAAGTATAAGTGTCCTATAGGTCCTACACATAGGTTTGTAAGTAAGGGGTCCATCAGATCGTTTAAATTTTGCAACTGGTCCATGATAATAAAAAGATGGCCTCCCCCTGGCTTAAGGGGAGGCCAAGAACGCTGTTAAAACAGAAAAAAAACCACTTGGCAGTATATTTCAATAATAATAACTTTAGAATATACTCTATATTAAAACAAATTAAGTTATTTGACCTGATTAAAATGCGTATGACTGCTATTTCTTCGTTATACTTTCCGAAGCCATGGAAGAATCAGATGATGAGTAAGTAAGTGCTGATACATGGTCTAATTAAATTATTTTTATATCATACCAATCAAAATGATATTCGTAAAATGATCCAGATAATTTTATTCTTAGTAATTATTATTAGGCATCCTTAAAAAAGCTGGGTTGCCTAGCAAGTATGAAGAGAATTGTGGATGTGAGGGGAGCGAGGGAGTTGTGTCACGATCGTCAGGTTCGTATTCATGTAAGAAAAAGGCGTGACAGTTTGATTGATTGATTTGAAGTTATATAATTTATACTTATATTAATAAATTTTGGGTTATTAATAGCTGTGATAACTAAGTGACACCCAGCAGTTTCAATGCTGACAGTTCAAAGATTACTGCATTGCTGCTTTATCGGAAATAGATATTATTATAATAATAACAGGAAAAGATTATTAATTAATATTAATAATGGATTAATATTAATAAAAACTATTTGCCGATCTGACATTGTAAAAATCTGTGGCCTGTGAAATGAATACGACATAATTTTTATATTTACCACTTACAAATATACAGACCCTGAAATGATTTGGTCGCGTTTTGGGATCAGCTTATAAATTGCCGATTCCAACTAGGCCGACATAGTGGGCGTGACTGCTACTCACAGTGATTGAATTGTAGTAGCAGTGACATCCATTGATGGACCACACTTCAGTTTAACATCATTCAAGGTTTTTCAACACCCCGCTTGATGTTAAGCCGAAGTGTTGTCCATGAATAAATGTCACTGCTACTACAATTCAATAAATTCAATAGCACAATAAAACAGTAGCAATCACATCCACTATGCCGGCATAGATGGAACCGGCAACTTACAAGCTGATCCCGACACGTGACCAAATCACTTCACGGTCTGTATACTTGTAAGTGGTGGTACTACCCCGGATCGGCAGACTGGGTACCACTGCCTACCACTCTTTGATAACCAGACCCGAAGCAAATATCCATCTCTTTTTTTTTATTAACAAATATTTGCAATATATAATACAATTTAATATTACAAATAAAAGCTATGAAATAAATATTTGCTCCGACCGGGGATCGAACCCGGGACTTTACGCGCAACAAACCAGTCGCTAAACCGTTCGTCCACGCCTGTCGTCATAAAAGCTATGAAATAAATATTCGCTCCGATAAGTCGGATATGTAGGTGCTGTCATATGTCGTGTCACAATAAAACGAATGTTTTCCATAAACAATAGCGCTATGCAATAAGTGCGGAATCTGTCATCAGAGAGTTTGCGGGGGGTCATCGCCAGTTATCGCAGAACGGGTACAATTCCATTATGAAGACGATAAATTATTTATTACATATTATTTAAATATTGATAGTAATTTAATGTGT
Organism: Tinea trinotella; assembly: GCA_905220615.1. Taxonomy (NCBI): domain Eukaryota; kingdom Metazoa; phylum Arthropoda; class Insecta; order Lepidoptera; family Tineidae; genus Tinea; species Tinea trinotella. Next base: position 13,657,523 of record HG992312.1, read on the forward strand.
TTTCTTGTTTATAGTAACAATTTTATGATTGTACGAATTAATACGTCATTGTTTTGGGGTTTTTCGGAGATTTTTCTTCTATTAGTTGCCAGTTTTCGTAATTATTAACTTTTTTTATTAATCAATCAATCAAATTGTCAAGCTTTTTCCCACAGGGATAGGAAGAGACAATGGACTTTTTTATTGTGATTCAATATCGGACCTCGAGTTGCCTGGTAAGTAAGAGAAGGTCCAAGAGTGTCAACGACTGATGAAACCTACCACCTAAACCCCGCCTGATATTAAGCTAAAGTTGGTTCATGAATAGAAGTGACTGCTACTACGGTTAAATTAAAAGCGGATGCGATACAAGTAGAAAAAAATCGCATCCACTTTCAATTTCACAGACCGAGAAATGACTCAGTAACGTTTCGAAATTAACTTAAAATTTTTTTTTTTTATTGTGACTCGACATATGACAGCACCCCGCTTGATGTTAAGCCAAAGTGTGGTCCATGAATGAATGCCACTGCTACTACAATTCAATAACTGTGAGTAGCAATCACATCCACTATGCCGGCCTAGATGGAACCGGCAACTTACAAGCTGATCCCTAAACGTGACCAAATCACTTCACGGTCTGTATACTTGTAAGTGGTGGTACTACCCCGGATCGGCAGACTGGGTACCACTGCCTACCACTCTTTGATAACCAGACCCGAAGCAAATATCCATCTCTTTTTTTTTTATTAACAAATATTTGCAATATTTAATACTATTAAATATTACAAATAAAAGCTATGAAACAAATATTTGCTCCGACCGGGGATCGAACCCGGGACTTTAGGCGCAACAAACCAGTCGCTAAACCGTTCGTCCACGCCTGTCGTCGAAACAAGTTGCCGGTTCCAACTAGGCCAGCATAGTGGATGCGACTGTCACTTGTAATTATTTATCTGTAGTAGCAGTCGCCCTTATTCATGAAACACACTAGAACATATAAAAGTTTCAAGTTTCTTTGAATTTTAAGCGGCCGTGGTGTAGTGGTAGTGCAATGGTTACGTAAGCCACTCGAAACCACTCACCGGTACCAATGTATCTTTAATATTTATGTAAGTACTTTGGTTGTCCTGTTTCTATGATATAATAAATAAATAAAAAATGATTTTATTTTGACTCGACATACGACAGCACCTCGCCTGATGTTAAGTTAGAGTGCGGTCCATAAATAGACTGCTACTACAATTAAATAACTGTAAGTAGCAATTACATCCACTATGCCGGCCTAGTTGGAACCGGTAACTTACAAGCTGATCCCGAAACGCGACTAAGTCACTTCACGGTCTGTATACTTGTAAGTGGTGGTACTCCGTCTGTCCGGATCGGCAGACTGGGCACCACTGCCTACCTAGGTACTACTCTAGTTGTCAAGTCAGTTTTCTATAGTTAGACCTAGGTAGATTTAGTCTAGACTCTAGACTGACACCCACATTCATAACTAAGACCAGTTACGAAATAGACTGTTTCTTCACAAAAGGGAATTTATCAGTGAGATTACTGTGGGACTTGTGAGTGACCTATTTTTTTTGAGATTACGATTAACTATTATTGATTGATTGATTATTTATAGATATACAATCTAAATAAAAAGTAAAAAGAAAATACGGCGGTTAAGCAATACAGGCGCGGTCAGTAATAGGATGGGTGATCGCTACGAAAAAAGTAACTCACTCGTATATTGGATGGAGCGTTATAATAGAGCGCCACTTGCCACGATCCTGACCCAACACCCTCGCTTCCCTTACTTATCCACAATTTAGGTAATTTTCACACAAGCAATAGTGGTAGGCAGTGGTACCCAGTCTGCCGGTCCGGGGTAGTACCACCACTTACAAGTATACAGACTGTGAAGTGATCACGTTTCGGGATCAGCCTCTAAGTTGCCGGTTCCAACTAGGCCGGCATAGTGGATGTGACTGCCACTCACAGTTATTGAATTGTAGTAGCAGTGACATCCATTCATGGACCACACTTCAGCTTAACATCAAGCTGGGAGCTGTCACATGTCGAGTCACAATAAAAAATAAACTTTTTCTCACAGGGATAGGCAGAGCCTCTGTGATTATGGGCACTAGGCAACCCAGCTTTCTTAAAGATGCCTCGGTCGGAGAACACCCTCCTGGGCCTGCCTTGTTTAACGCATCAATCCATACACATCAGATTTATAAATTCCTTTCGTCAATCTACTTTCACTCATCCTTTCCATGTGCCCACTACATCTTCTTTCAAACCACATCTATTGCGCTCTGTGCACATAAACAAATATACAAAAACATGACAACTAAATTACGATATTACATTTATATACCTACTCTATATAGCAATGACATACTTATATAAAATAAACACATAGGTAAGTACATGCGTTACTAAACAAATGAATTCCTTTAAATTTTCACCTACCTATGATAGGTAGTCAAAAGGTCAGACTTTTTGTCTTCAAATTAAATTGATCGCTGGAAAATATATCAGTCATCTTAATTTGTGACCGTGTTAATTTTGTTATTATCTGTGTTTTATTATAGACCTTGTGTCAACTACATAATGAACGAAAATTCGTCGCGACCAAATTCGCTTATAGAACTTGGTCAGCGGATTTGCGTTGAAGATGTGAGTAAAACAAAATGATGTCGCAATATTATTAGGATTGCAATTCATTGTTATTGCAATATATAACTGCAACGTGGAGCTTGCATGTGGTATTAACCCGCCCTGCCATTAAGCGACGTAGACCCAGCATTAGAATTTTATTATTTGACTAGCTGTTCCCCGCGGTTTCACCCGCGTTTATTAACTGTAATCGCAATGTGAGTACATGACAGGAAAGGGGTCCTCATGGTCCATCATCAGGTACTCCTGGTTTTTAATATCATATCAACCCAGATGGACGAACGGTTAGCGATTGGTTTGTTGCGCGTAAAGTCCCGAGTTCGATTCTCGGTCGGAGCAATTATTTGTTTTATAGCTTGTAATAAAAGATTTTTTTTAAAATGAACTTTATTTTGTGCGAATAATTTACATAAAATAATTTATATAATAAGTTTATTTGAAACCGTAAAAAGGACAACACGGTTGATTTTTGCCACCTGTACTTTCTGGCACCTTTATTGCCAGTATCTGCTCTACCAAAGTGTTACCATATAATTAGATATGTCTATCAACTTTTCAAAAAGTATCATGTTTCTTAATAATAATACGATTGGCCTGTGGTTAACTTAATCCCGGAAGTCTGGGGTTCATTTTCGTCATGCAGACAGATACGAGTTGCCTTGCTTTAACCTTATTTTAAGAACTAGTTTAAACTAAACAGCTCAAACCCAAAGATAACAGGAAAGTCCACATAGGATAATTTGTAAAAAACGTTCGTAGCTTTTTTTGTTTAAAAAGCTTAATAATCCATTAAAACCAGCTTAATAACCTTTGCGATGAAATATTATTACAATATAGTATTTTATAGACTTATTAATGACTATTATTAACTTTATGTATTAATTTTACAAAAATGCTAATTTAATATAATACACAAAACAAAATAATGAAAATAGGTAAAATAAGAACAAAACAAATAAACTAAAAAATAAACATGCAAAAATATAAATTATAAAAAAGAGAAAGAAATTCAAAAATAGCGACCAAAACAAACTTTTACAACAACAAAAAACTTAATTTAGTCGCATAATAATAAGACGCTACCAAAACTTATATAGGTTTTCAAACATGCAACTTTATTAAACTTTGTCAAAAAAACAATGAATAAATGACTTACCACTTATTATTTGTATCACACACTATTACTTTAAAGTATTCTTTAAATGAATGTACTCTCGCGCTGTGTTCCCGAGTAAATCAAGCGACAAAATAATTGAATGGTTGTTATTTTATGTTAAAGTGGGAGTGAGATATCTTATATACCGACTGAGACAGAAATATGTTTGACGAGTCCGGTATAAATAGTTTTGATACTGGTAAGTTGAGATTTTCAATATAAATGAACACAACTATCATATAAAAACTACTCTAATTAACAGATACAGGAGTTCTTAAAAAACAGATCATACAAGTACACAGTTACCGGGACATATCAATATGTTAAAAGGGCTGGCTCACCTTAGAGTGTGAGATATTCAGAGCACAGAATTAACTGAGAAGCGCGGGAGTTGTGTCAGGATTGTTGTAAGTGGCGCTCCATTGTCTCTGCCTCTTTCTATAGGAAAAATGCGTGACAATTTGATTGATTGAGAAGTAACTGTGCACAGAAGAATGCATATTCTAACTATCTTTTTTGATTATTTTTCTCAACAACTTCCCCTCGTTGAAGCTAGGCCTAATAATTGTAAATCATTTACATGAATGTTACCAAAATGGCCTATTATTGCCTTAAACTACATTGGTTTTGATTATTTCAACTCTCAACATTATGTAACCGCACTATAACTATTGTTATCAATTAGCGAGTACGCCGGCCGCTACTCCGGCGCACGTGGACGGACGAATCTTACTTTATAAAAGAGCCTCGCTCTGATAGTTTCTCGTCGCGCGATACACGCCGTCAAGAACACAGTATTTCAACAATAAATAACAGAAAAAATGGCACAACCAAAAGAAGGTAAATTATTTGTAAATCTAACCAAAAAAAATATAACCCGAACGATTTAAATTACAGTTGTTCACTTCAAAACTTGTGCGACAATGGTCGCTTTAACTTTAGTCGGGTTATAGTTTTTTGTTTTTTCTTCGTAACATTGACCTTGGGGAATCAAAAAATGTAAACAGCCAGGTAGTTTTTTTTACTATTAGGACTTTCAAAGGCCAAAAACTGCTATTAAGTTCCAAATTAGTAATAAAATAAATACCATATTGATTCATGAATCTCTCGTGACTTAAATTCCCAAATATACTGTCTATCCTTTTGTGAATTGCGGAATGTATGACAGCACCTAATTATCTTCCTAAAGTGGTAGGCAGTGGTGCCCAGTCTGCTGATACCACGTAGTACCACCACATCAAGTGTGGTGGTACTTAGTCGCATTTCTAACTGGGCCGGCATAGTGGATGCGACTGCTACTACATTTATCTAACTGTACTAGCGGTCGCCTTCATTTATGGACCGTACTCCAGCTTAAAATCATGCGGGATGTTGTTAAATGTCGTGCTACAATTTAAAAAAACGACTCTGTACCCACAGGTATAGGCAGAACTGCCTTCACTTTTATAATGAGGGTTGTGGATGTAAAGAAACTAGTTCTTAATCATTTTTCCATCTTGATACTTTACACTAAAAGACACGTCTATAATGTGTCTTTTAACGTAAAGTATATTACTAGTCTTGACTAGTAAAAGGAAATATGTGACATTATCTTTGGCCGGCATAGTGACGACTAAAGATTCCTAGTCACTCTTGGACCTCCATCATGCAGGTCGAAATCAGATGTCAAGTCATATTTTAAAAAAAAGCGAAATTGACTCATACATTTTTTTTCCGGCATAGTGACGGCGATTGAGGCAGCCGTGAACTAACTCCGTTTTTTCAGTCGTCGTCACTCTTGGACCTCCTCTTAGTGATCATCAGGCGGGTCAAGGTCAGATGTCGTATCACAATAAAAAAAAAAATCGTCTATAAATTCCTGAAAATCATCAAACGCTACTACCGCTTTGGAAACAATAACAGCATCAATCAATAGGACGACCCAGTGGCGTAACGTGGCGGGGGCGGAAGGGGCGGCCTGCCCCGGGCGGCACATTTAGGGAGCGGCAAAATTTATAAAATTTGAACCTGAAATTCATATTTTTGTTGTACCTATGATTGAAACTCTTAAATAAGGAGGCGGCAAATTTTTGACTTCCACGCTACGCCACTAGGACGACCAATACCTCAGTCTCTCCGTGACCACGATGGCTGCAAAGCTCTCGCAACGGCGTCGGAATGAGAAGTGTTTCATAAGACAAGGATGAGAATGAGGATGATGAGATATTACAAGACCCCATTTTTTTTATTTTAACGTTAGATTTGGATGCTTTAAATTGTATGGATAAAACTAAAAACATTTTCTATTTTTGTAAAGTTTTTTTTAATGTTACAGTTGGAGGCTACAAGCTGGGCAAACTCCTCATTGAGGGCAAGACAAAGCAAGTGTTCGACCTTCCAGAGCTCCCTGGCCACTGCCTACTCCTAAACAAGGACAGGATCACCGCCGGAGATGGCGTGAAGGCACACGACCTAGTCGGCAAAGCTGAAATCTCAAACCAAACCAACGCTAAAGTTTTCGATATTTTGAAATCTGTTGGTATGTAATAAGTCATATTTAATAATCATTTAAACGGCTAATCTTTTATTTTCATGAACCCATACGTGTGGGGCATCTATGGAATAGGTCTTCAAAAATTATATTGAGGTTTCTAATAGATTTTTTTCTAAACTATATTTGCGCGAGAGACGCTTCCAAAGTGGTAAAATGTGTGCCTCCCCTCATGTAACTTCTAAAATAAGAGAATGATAAAACTAAAAAATATATGATGTATGCAAACTTCCACCGAAAATTGGTTTGAACGAGATCTAGTAAGTAGTTTTTTTAATACGTCATAAATCGTAAACCGCAATTTACCTTGCATTCAATCAACTCAAATATAAAATCGATCAAAGTTACAACGAACTTCAAGAACTTTTATATTATGTTACTTGCTGCTACGGAACCCTTCATGGGCGAGTCCGACTCGAACTTGGCCGCTTTTTTTTCCTATCTGAGTTTTGGGCAGGCCATATAGACAGGCCTAATTCTGATCACTACAAAGTTGCCGGTTCCAACTAGACAGGCATATGTGGATGCAGTTACTGCAGGCTACACTTACCATCAGGCGGGGCGCTGTCAAAAAGTCGAGCCACATAAAAATAAAAGTACCCAATTCATCCTAAAATCAAAGTTTAGTTATCTTATTGTTGACTAAAAGTTAATTAAAAATAAATGTAAAGGAAATATGACGTAATAGTAATTTATTCTTGAACTACAATGAATGTTTATATTCACAAAAGTGGATAACATTTAGATAAATATTTTAAACGATAACCTACGAGTAAATAACATGTTTACATAAGGTCAATAATATCTTGCATAAGCACGAGTTTATCAATTATAATGGATATTGGTGCCCTACGCAGGATAAAAAAATAAATCACTAAGGCAAGGAGAGGTTACAAGTTACGTCGCTATATAAATAATATATATTCCTTATTGACAAACACATAAAATTAAAAGTATATTAACTATAATTAAACTATAAATTAAAAATATCATCTAATTACGTCGCTTCAGAGATAGTCCCAAGGAGACTGGCAACATTTCCCCTTGGCAGAAATAATAGCCAGGTGTTTAGCTGAAGGTCCCCAAAGGCCCATCGTCTCGGCCCCAAACGGCGCACATTCGTAACCAGTACCGAGGTTAGCGTATTTGCGCAGGTTGAGGTTCTCGGCAGAAATCGCAGAAAATGCGCAGAAACTTTTTGCCCAACCTAATAAATAGCGAAATTGGCTTTTACATAGTCGAAAAAGGAAAGAGAAAACAAAAACATCATAGAAACAGGACGATTAAAATACATATATCGATAATACATTAGTACTCGCTAACAGTTTTGAACCTGTGCTCTTGGTTTGCATATCACTACATATTAAAACGCACTTTAATAAGTTATTTATTGAGGAAGTTAATATAAAATCTGACGACCGAATCGGCAGTCGAACTAAAAGGTTCGGTCTTTGTGAACTTGAATGTGTTCTCCCCATCCTAACCTTGGATATTCAAGCAATGCGTGAAAAAGCACCTTTGGTCGGCAAAATGACTGCGACTGAGGCAACAATGAACTGATTTTAGTCGTCACCACTCTTGGACCTCCTCTTGCTTACCATCAACAAAAATGTGTTTTAGAGGATTATATTTGGGTTGCCTAGTGCCCATAACAAGAAAATTGTGGATGTGAAGGAAGCGAGGGAGTTGTGTCAGGATCGTGGCAAGTGGCGCTCTATTGTCTCTGTCTATCCCCATGGAAAAAAGGCGTGACAATTGATTGATTGATTGATATTTCATTTATTTATACTACATATTTTGTATTTTTATTTTAGGTATCAAGACGGCGTACGTGAAGAGCGCGTCACCCACCGCTTTTGTGTCCAAAAAATGTGAAATGATCCCTATTGAATGGGTGACCAGGCGTTTGGCAACTGGATCCTTCCTCAAGAGAAACCCTGGTAATTATGATACCTGATTGTATTCCTAATATAGTTCTGATTCTAAGGGAGAAGTGTAGTATACAGTTTTCGCAATAAACTAACATTAAAGAAAACGATCTTGAATCAAATTAAATCAAATTGTTACGCCTTTTACCCATAGAGCACGATCCTGACACAACTCCCTCGCTTCCCTCACATACACAATTCTTTATCCAACAAAAAAGTTACAACATTCTTTAGAATATACTGCTTGTTTATAGCTTCCAAGTTGCTATTGCGTTGGGACAAGGTTACAACGCAATTGCAATTTGCAGGGCTTATAAATAATACGATGCGTTTCGCTCGATCCAGTTCTTTATTGCGTACACATGGCATTATACGCGTATCGTGGTACGGGGCATATCGAAAGCAATACTTGCCAAAATATAAATTAATTTAAAAACAAAATGTTTCTTTTTCTTTGTGGACCGTACTGATTCAAGTGAAGTTAGTCATCAGCCCGTCCTATTCTTATTATAATACTCGTAGCATAAGCACCGACTACCCGGCAACCGGAACGTGTAAAAAGGCACTTTGGCACTCTGTAGTCTTAACGGTTTTTAAGGAAGTATCATACAGTATTCCCACAGACCCTTAAAAACCCTACAATGTACCTGGTAGTTTTCTAACGAGATCACCTGTAACTAACGGTGTATTTTATGATTTAGGCGTACCCGAGGGCTACAGGTTCACCCCACCCAAGCAGGAGACGTTCTTCAAAGATGACGCCAACCACGACCCGCAATGGTCTGAGGAACAAATTGTTTCAGCCAAGTTTCAATTTAATGGCCTTGTCATTGGTAAGTTAACATTGCACCTTATCCTTTTTTCTATGTTTCTATACTAAAATACATCATCGAAACAGGACAGAGTACATATATCAAAGATACATTGGTACCAGTGAGTGGTTTCGAAACCGTACTACTCGGCTTACATAGCCATTGCACAGCCACTACACCACGGTCGCCTTATTTCCTGGTTCTATTAATAGCTTCGTATAGAAATGTATAATTAAAAAAATGTAGGTTTTAAAGCTTTTTGCGACATGTCAACACTCACCTTCACTGCCCTCAATATCTCCTCTACCTAACCAAAGACCAATGCCGCCTTCGATATACGATCTAAAAATTACTTAGGGAGGCCAAGATTCTTTAAAGGATGATGCAGACAGGCAGGCGTGGCCAAAAGGTTAGTGAATGGTTTGTTGCGCGTAAAGTCTCGGATTCAATTCCCGGTCGGAGGAATTTGTTTTATAGCTTTTATTTGTAATAATTAATAATTATAATCTATATTTGTTAATAATAAAAATAAGAGGCGAATATTTGCTTCGGGTCTGGTTATCAAAGAGTGGTAGGTAAATGTACCCAGTCTGCCGATCTACCCCACTTACAAGTACACAGACCATGACGTGATTTGGTCGTGTTTCGGGATCAGCTTGTAAGTTGCCGTATCCAACTAGGTCGGCTTAGTGGATGTGATTTCTACTTACAGTTATTGAATTGTAGTAGCAGTGACATCTATTCATGGACCACACTTCAGCTTAACATCAAGTGGGGTGCTGTCATATGTCGAGTCACAATAAATAAAAAAATATTTAATATCTCAGGCTGGGATGAAGTTGACTACATGCGTCGTTGCACCATCCTCGTGTTTGAGATCCTGGAGAAGGCGTGGGCACTTAGAGACTGCGCTCTTATTGACATGAAGATTGAATTCGGTGTGGATGAACAAGGTAAATAAGATATTTAGTTATTTTACATTTTTAACTATACATCATCATCATCATCGTTATCATCAGCCAGAAGGCGTTACCTTAGAACGCCATTTCGAACGACAAGATGCCAGTTGCATGGTTATTTGTGACTTTCACTATGTCGTCAGTCCACCTAGTGGGAGGCCTACCTACGCTGCGTCTTTCGGTTTGTGGTATCCACTCTAGATTCTTTCTTTCCTCTCTGTTGTTGGTTTTTCGAACTTATAATATATAACTTACTTATTTATGTACTTTTGTGTATTAAAATGTAATTATTCAGTATTATTTTTATATATTTGTTGTTTTAATCTTACAAATTGCACATCATTATATTGTACCTACTTACCATTAATACTGTCTTAAGGATTTGCTGTCAGAGAATGTCTAACGGCATTAAGTCCGCCTTTGTACATAGTGTAAATAAGTTTGAAATAAATAAATAAATACTAAACTACAGATCCCAGCGTTGGCATTTAAGCTAACTTACTAACACTAAATTTAAACTAACGCAGTAACTTGTTTTGTAATCAACTTACTTTTGGTTTTTCAAATGTGTATAAATTCAGCTAACTTTGGAGACTAAATAAATTTTGAAAGTGCAGCTACTTAAAATTATGTTTCAATTTATTAATTAATTATATAGCCAAAATAAAAATTTTTCTTCGAATATTTTTATAGGTATTTAAAGTTTTATTTTGTGTTTTAGGTAACATTGTATTAGCTGATGTGATTGACTCCGACTCCTGGAGATTATGGCCATCAGGTGACAAGAGGCTCATGGTTGACAAACAGGTAGATACTTGATAAAATTCCTCACCAATAAATATTTGTTATGTGTATTAAATTTAATGTACTGATAATGAAACATTATTTTGTATAAGCACTCCAATTGATTTACTTTCTAAATTTGCAGCCCAATGTCCGTTTACATCTAGCCCGTTTAAAGTTTTTTTTATTGTGAATCAACATCTGACCTCGACCTGCCTGATGGCAAGCAAGAAGAGGTCCAAGAATCCCTTCCCTGTGGAAATAAAGGCGTGAAAATTTATTGAAGTCAATGTTCGTAGGTATACAGAAACCTGACAACCGTGACCTCAGCCGACTTAGACACAGTCAAGCGTAACTTCACCTGGATCAAAGACCAGCTCGACCACTTGAAACCAACAATCCATCATAAGGTTGTCGTCTTCATGGGATCCCCTGCTGACCAAGAGCATTGTCAGAAGATCGCTAAAGGTGAGCATTTCAAAACACATCATTCATTTTGTATGGGGACTTGGGTTTAATTGTAATAACAGTTGCGTATACATTTTAAAATAGTTTGATATACGAAGATCAGTGCCGTAAATAGCCTTTTCTGCGCCCTGTGCGAGTTCTATAACTGCATATCATTCAGGGTGATAAAATAAAGCAGAAGGATTTTTGATGATACTGGCATGTAGGTACGTATGTGTTGGAATCGAACACTAGGGACGCAGCGGGAACTTATCAGGAGCAAACCGAAAAAATAATAGTCCTGCCTGGTCTGGCCATTCAATTCTTGCGCCCCCCAGAGTCTACGCCCTGTGCCTGGGCACTGGTGGCACCGCCCTATTTACGGCACTGACGAAGATTACAATGTAATTGGAATATATCCTTTATTTTGCATAGTTTAGGTGTGCAAAATGATTAAACTATAATTATGAGACTGGCAATATTTCCCCTTTTTATAGCAAGGCTAATGCGTTTGCTAATTGACAGCCTTTCTGTCTCCAGACTTCTTGAACAGCCAAAGGGCCATCGTCTCGACCTCAAGCTGCGCAAATTCGTAACCAGTACAGAGGTTAGCGTATTTGCGTAGCTTGAGATTCTCAGCAGACATCACTGCACTTCCCGCGTTCAACGAGGTCGCTTGGATGTGAGTTGGGGCTAATCTTGTGTCTACACAAGTCGTATTCCACACCAGAGACCTGCCAAGTTCCCACAGCCCAACAGTCATTGCCGTCGCTCCGCACATACCAGAGGGTTCTAAAATTGCTGGCACTGCAACAGTAATATGAGCCCTTTGGATGATATCGTTGAGTGCCGCGTGACGGGGAATGCGGCCGGCACTTCTGGCACAAGAAAGCCTGTGATATACAAGATTATCCACCGGTTCTCCACACCGACACTAGTGTTGGTAAAAAAGAATAGAAATAATAAATTTATATAAAATAATTGTATTCTGTATTGATTTAGCCGGCAAGGAACTTGGCTTAGACGTGGACCTCCGCATCACTTCAGCACACAAAGCCACAGAAGAGACCCTACGTATCATGCAGCAATATGAAGACACCCATGGAGCTTTGGTTTTCATTGCTGTAGCTGGCAGATCTAACGGCTTGGGTCCAGTATTGTCTGGAAACACCTCCTACCCAGTCATCAACTGCCCACCACCATCAGAGAAATTAGTGCAGGTAACTCTCGCTTCCTTCACCTACACAATTATACAGACTTACTGTGGCATCATTTGGAAAATTTATACTAACATATTGTTTTCTCTTTCATCAGGATATCTGGTCTTCCCTTTCTGTTCCATCTGGATTGGGTTGTGGTACAGTCATATACCCTGATAGCGCAGCTTTATTGGCAGCTCAAATCATCGGCCTTCAGGATTACACCATCTGGGCTAGACTCAGAGTTAAGCAGTTGGATATGGCAGCATCCTTGCGACAGGCTGATAAAAAAATTAGAAACTTGAAATTGTAATTTCCTAAAGTTCCCATTGGAAGATTTTTGTTGCTATGTTTTTAAGTTATATCAAGCTTTATATTTTCCTATAAATATCTATATATTTGTTTCTTGTAAAATAGTATTACATAAATAAGTTGGTTGGACAAATTTCTATTTTGTAATAATGCTTAAAAGTCTCAGAGAAAAAACATTTAATGAATGTTTTATTCGAATAAATTGTATTAAATATATACGTAACAAATATAACTTGTTATTTTATTGCTTTATCTTATTCTGATGATATTTTAAGGCGACCATGGTGTAGTGGCAGTGCAATGGTTACGCAACCCGAGTGCACGGTTTCGAAACCACTCACCAGTACCAATGTTTTTTTTTATTGTGTCAGACATCCGCCTGATGATAAGCAAGAGGAAGTCCAAGAGTAACAACGACTGAGAAAACCGAGTTTGTTCACGGCTTCCAATGTATCTTCGATATAATGTACTTTGGTTGTCCTGTTTTTATGATACAAGCACTTTAGTAAAAATGTATTCAACAAAAAATATTTATACGCAAAATAAAACCATGGTATATTTTTTAATGTTTCAACACAATCATGTGTTGTCTGGTTGTCTGTCACTAATGTCACTGTCAAAAGCGCGGAACGCAATTCGCAAAACTGGTGTGCTATTAAATATTATTTTTAAACCGTATTTTCTTTCAAGTATGGCGGACTGTGTTGGTGACTATGTTAAAACAAACGGTATGGAGAGCAAAACGCCGTTTTTAATTGGTGTTGCAGGGGGGACTGCTAGTGGAAAGGTAATTATGAAATTGGATCTACCATTGAAATTTTACTGCCGCGTTCAAAAAAATACTTAGCATATTGCGCATAAATATATAATTAGACATATTCGTATAACATTCATTACCAAAACCTGATCTAAATTGTTTATAACCAAATAAAAATATAAATAGTATATTGTCATCTCATAACCTATTTGCGATTATTTTACTTAACAATCAAATTGTCACGCCTTTTTCCCACAGGGATAGGCAGAGACAATGGAGCGCCACTTGCCACGATCCTGACACAACTCCCTCGCTTTCCTCACATTCATAACTCTCTTCATACAAGGTCTATTTAGTTATCCTAGCTTTTTAGTTAACAAGTTTATTTAACGCAAAGTTCATGACACTGCTCCTCTTTTATAACTACAACGTAAAATAGATGAGTGTATAAAATAGTTCTGAGTCAACTAAATCTATTTTTAACTTAGTAACAATGAGAAGATCCTTTATCCATTAGTTTAATAATAAAATTATTCTTTACACTGTGTAATAAGCAAAGTATATGCCTAATATAAAATAAGAGGTACTTATATAATTGAATATATAAATTACTTTAAATAAATCATCAATTAATCTATCAAATTGTCACACCTTTTTCCCACTAGGATAGGCAGAGACAATCTGTTCAATCATTTAAATGGCAACTTTGGCTGGCATAACTTTGTCGGCTTTCTTAGACTTCCCTTTACTTGAATTAACAATTTGTAAGACTAAAGCATTTTAGTACACATAAATAAGTTATATATATTTATATGGTACAACTTAACTGATATAAAAAAGCTATGGGTGACCTACCTGTGCAGTAAACAGACCAAATCGGTTGCAATAGGTGCGGCATGATGGGGGAAATACATCTACACTTAAACAATACAGTTGTGCACAAAAGTCTGCAATTATGGTAATAGAAAGGAAAAAAGTTATTTATGACTTGGCCTGTTTTTATAGTTTGATTATATTTTGTTTATTTTGTCTTATTATTATGAATTCATAAAGACTTTATTATTGTGTAATGTTTCATAGAATGTTACAAACTGTATAAATTTGTAACAAAGTAAAATTAAGTAGGTAATGGAATACTTACATTGTAATATATTTGTTATTTCTAACCTGTTATAAAAATCTATTAACTGATGTTATTCTACAATAAAAAATTAAACAATATAAAATAGCCAAGTGTTTTTGTGCATGACTATCCATGCTCAAGAACATATCCATTCCACCGGGCACTTGTAGCTCTTTTTACAATCTTGGATTGTATATTTATAACACAATAATAGACAACATAAAATTATTTTCACTCCTATAACAAATATGAGTACAAATATTTTCTAAACAGTCAACAGTATGCCAAAGAATAATGGAGAAACTCGGCCAACAACACAAAGAACAGAATGAGAGACGGGTAGTCTGCATTAGCCAGGACTCCTTCTACAGAGCCCTAACGCCATCTGAAAGAGTTCGAGCTGAACGTGGCCAATTTAACTTTGACCACCCTGATGCTTTTGATGACAAAAATTTGTTGGCAACACTCACCGACATACTGGCTGGCAAGAGAGTGGAAATACCAAGTTATGATTATATCACTAATTCTATTAGGTAACTGTATTTTTTTTTTATTATTATTATTGTAATGTTTGTATAGTATCTCTTGCAGTAGTAACACTGATAAGTAAGAATTACTGTAATCACAGGCTCACCAACATACCATGGCACACATCTGCCCTCGCAGATGGCTGTCGTGTTATGCCTGATACGCTCAAGATTTTGTCATGTGCATCTAGTAATTGTACATGCATATATGTGTGTTCCTCATACACTACAATTATTATTGTAACAGCAGCCTCCTTAATATTAAGCACAGAGTACAGTCTGAGAATGGAGGCGATTGCTATAGTCTGTCTAAGCCGAAATGATGCGCCCAACACACCGAAAATGCAATTGTAATTGGTCATTCAGTTACTGGTTAGCTACAAAAGGAGGAGCACGCTGATAAAGTATAGTTAGAAATATTTACATTCACACATTTAAATAAAATAATAGACAAGCTATTTTACAGTAGTTTTACTTCAAATCCTGAAGTAAAACTACTAAATGCATCCACTGTTCCGATCCAATCTAAATTAGAAACTTTCAAACTGAATCGCATCACAGTTTGTACACTTGAAAGTGGCAGTGGCTAATGACCACCAGCCGTCGGCCTACCACACTTCTTTTTTTAGTAATGGCTGAGAAATGTATAGCCATGCTTGTTAGCATTATTTTATGCATTATATTGGGTATGCAGACACAATAAGTGCTATCACAGGTTACCGAGGGGGAACCAGCTAGAAAGTTGCTGTACCAGCTGATGTCTCCTTTTGTCCTATGTCATTAATAAAGGTATCTCATAAAGGACATCATTAATTTTGGGCTTTTATGTACTACTTTTGTAATGTCCAATAATAAAAAATATATAAATGGGAGTTTCAATACTTGTTTTCATAAAACTAATAACATTTTTGCTTTTATTTGTTGAGCAATTAAGTAATTTGGAAAATAAGATATGGATTTTGTATCAACTGTAGATAAACACCATATTTGTTCTGCTTTAAACTGTCATAATTATAGTTTGATCATTTTGCACACCTAAACTATGTATAATAAAGTATATATTCCAATTAAATTGTAATCTTCGTACATCAAATTATTTTAAAATATATATGCAACTGTTAATACAATTAAGCCCAAGTCCCCATAAAAAATGAATGATATCCTTTTACTACAGCTAATATCATAATTTCAGCACAACTCATACACAAACAATATATCCAGCTGATGTGGTCCTCATTGAAGGTATACTTGTGTTCTATTTCCCAGAAGTCAGGGAACTCTTTCACATGAAGCTGTTTGTTGATACTGATTCCGACACAAGACTGGCCAGGCGAGGTTAGTGTCATGTTTTTTTTTATTGTGATATATCCTATATCCTTCTTTTATTAAATCCTTTTTTTATTAAATAATATTTGCAATATTTAATATAATTATTAAATATAATGAATAAATATTGTGAAAAGGGCTTTTTTAAAATCTCTATACTAAGCTACAAAATGCTTATTACAATAGGGTATATGCATGTATTTTTTTTAAGTGTTTAATTCACTTATTACATCGTTATAACATAATAAAAAATATAAATATCATTGAAAAAGTTCTAATTATTTTTTAAAAATAATTTTAAAACTTCGATTAAATTTGACACATTTGAACGCTATCATCTAGCGCGGGCTTTTGATGACGTCACACGTCACGACCAGTATTTGTTTACTACAAGTGTTACTGTTATTTATGTGGATTTTTAAGTTGTAATAGCTATAGAACCATGAAGAAACATAAAAAAACATTTTATAGATATTGCCTTGTACCAAAGTACAAGAACTCTATTAGATAAAGTGTTTTTTTCCAGTTCCTAGAGATACGAAAACCATAGTAAGATTATAAGAAGACGTAAGGTATCTCCAATATCAAGTTTGTATTGTTGTGAAAATCACTTTAATGTATGTTATCTTTTGGCTCCTAACTTAGTTAACAAAATTCATATCATTCAGGGCTAGGTATGCAAATGTTGCGTCCATCATTGATTGCCTAGAAATAGAGAAGCCATCTGATGCACTCCACTAGTCACTTACATGGTCACAATACAAAAAATGTAACACCTTGAAGTATCTAATCTCATGTACACCACTGGTCAATTTTTTTCTGATGGATATATAGTGCAAGGGCCACTGATGTTATAATAGTTCAAGACTGTGGTTACTTGAAGTATTTGCCTCCTACATATACAATACAGCAGTGATGGCTGACAGAGGACTAAAAGACTTGTCACATTTGCTGGTAGCTAAGAAATGTACGACCACCCCCTGTTTTATAGTCCTCCTCCAGCACTAAAGCGGAAGTGAATTAAGAATACATGTTGAACGAGATATAAATAAAGTAATAATAGAGGCTTGTGGTTTGATAAGTTTGCAGGATGTTTTAATAAAAAATAAATAAAATTAACATTAGTTTTATTTTACATAAAATATTTCAGCCATTTTAAGAACAAGAAATTAATCTCAAGAGATATTATTCTACTTCAGTCTCCCGTCCAGGGTAGTACTACCATGTTCAGGTGTACAGACTGCCCCTTGATGCTTTGGTTCATTAGCAAGTTATAGAGGTCTTCGAATGCCTAACAGCCCAGCCGAACACAGGGGTATGATTAGGCACACTGCAAATTTCCTTCGCTCCTATATATTTCAGGCTGGTACCAACTGAAGATAACTTCCAATTTTTCCAATAGCAATCAATGCTAGTTCTTGGAAGATCTTCCTACACCGGTGTGGCCATGCCAAAAAAGCAAACATATGCTTAACTCCTCCTAAAACAAAAAATATATGTAAAATATATATAGTATATTTGAGTAATACTTTTATTATCAATTATACTTAAGTGGGTGTAAGTTATAGTCGTAATAAAGCCTAGAATCCTACCTAAGTGTGCTGCACAATCTTCACATTGAGCAGAAATAATAGTTTCTTCTGCTTCATTACAAATAGCACTGACAGCATAACATTTTCTATGAACATTATGTTTGGGTGTAATTCAACCTTTCACCACACATTATGTTTCCTCCCATCCCGTTTTACTTGCACATAGCCTACTGCTGAGTCGCCTTAAGATTCTCGTTCAGATCTGTAATAAGCAATTAGTATTAATTACCTAAAAGTGTTAAGTAGTATATCTAAATCAGTTTTACATAAAATATTTGTTTGTTTTTATTTTTTCAAAATTTAGGACAATTTAAGTAACTATGATAAACATAGATGATTGTTAATAAAATTGCGTACAAATACTTATAAATTATTATAATACAGATAGTACAACACCAGCTTTAGTCCGAAGATTATTTATAGGTTATGTTTTGAGTAAGTTCTGCTAAGTGCAGGCATGCATAACCTATGTTATTATTTATAATATATCATGTATTATAACAATTACCTTGCAGCTTTTACTTCTTTGATCTCAGCGGACGGAAATTTGATTCGATTTGATTCAAAATATGCTTTCATCATGAATGCATCTATTTTCGGTAGATTGTCTGATTGTGCTTTTACAAAATAACTTTCAGTCATTGTCTTATATGATTATCAATGTCCCAGAATACTAAAATTGCACTAGCTAAACAAAAACACTGCATAAACACAAAGAACAGCTATTTTTTCTCTTAAACACTACGCGCACAATATGAGCATCGACCTCGAACGTGTCATGTGACGTCACGTTTCATTCGGCCAATGGTGATGCGTTTCACTCATTTGAATTTCACTTGCTTATTTTTCACTTTTTGCTTAATCTTTTATGCAATATATACAAAGAAAATTAAAAATATAATTATTTTAGCATAATGTTAGTACAATAAAGAATCGGGGGAAAAATTTGCATCAATATTTAAACCACATGCATATTCCCTATTATTTACCCCCCACACCCTCCCACACACACCCCCTTGTCAGCAAAAATAAGTAAAGCTCTTACTGATGCTTACATAAACATTGGTAAAATAAGCAGAGCTCTTACTGATGCTTACTTAAACATGGTAAAATAAGCAAAGCTCTTAATGATGCTTACATAAACATTGGTAAAATAAGCAAAGCTCTTACTGATGCTTACATAAACATTGGTAAAATAAGCAAAGCTCTTACTGATGCTTACATAAACATTGGTAAAATAAGCAAAGCTCTTACTGATGCTTACATAAACATTGGTAAAATAAGCAAAGCTCTTAATGATGCTTACATAAACATTGGTAAAATAAGCAAAGCTCTTACTGATGCTTACATAAACATTGGTAAAATAAGCAAAGCTCTTACTGATGCTTACATAAACATTGGTAAAATAAGCAGAGCTCTTACTGATGCTTACTTAAACATTGGTAAAATAAGCAAAGCTCTTACTGATGCTTACATAAACATTGGTAAAATAAGTAAACCTCTTACTGATGCTTACATAAACATTGGTAAAATAAGCAGAGCTCTTACTGATGCTTACTTAAACATTGGTAAAATAAGCAAAGCTCTTAATGATGCTTACATAAACATTGGTAAAATAAGCAAAGCTCTTACTGATGCTTACATAAACATTGGTAAAATAAGCAGAGCTCTTACTGATGCTTACATAAACATTGGTAAAATAAGCAGAGCTCTTACTGATGCTTACTTAAACATTGGTAAAATAAGCAAAGCTCTTACTGATGCTTACATAAACATTGGTAAAATAAGCAAAGCTCTTAATGATGCTTACATAAACATTGGTAAAATAAGCAAAGCTCTTACTGATGCTTACATAAACATTGGTAAAATAAGCAAAGCTCTTACTGATGCTTACATAAACATTGGTAAAATAAGCAGAGCTCTTACTGATGCTTACTTAAACATTGGTAAAATAAGCAAAGCTCTTACTGATGCTTACATAAACATTGGTAAAATAAGTAAACCTCTTACTGATGCTTACATAAACATTGGTAAAATAAGCAGAGCTCTTACTGATGCTTACTTAAACATTGGTAAAATAAGCAAAGCTCTTAATGATGCTTACATAAACATTGGTAAAATAAGCAAAGCTCTTACTGATGCTTACATAAACATTGGTAAAATAAGCAAAGCTCTTACTGATGCTTACATAAACATTGGTAAAATAAGCAAAGCTCTTACTGATGCTTACTTAAACATTGGTAAAATAAGCAAAGCTCTTACTGATGCTTACATAAACATTGGTAAAATAAGCAAAGCTCTTACTGATGCTTACATAAACATTGGTAAAATAAGTAAAGCTCTTAGTGATGCTTACATAAACATTGGTAAAAATTAGCAAAGCAAAGCCCCCACGCTAAAGTAACCTTATTATTACTTTAGTGTTATCTAAAATATCTTAAAATATAAAAAATAAACTCTGAACTTGATTTCTTAGACTTGTAATTAACATTGCATATATTTCAGTACCTCGTGACATAATGGAGCGCGGCCGTGACTTGGAGCAAGTGCTGAATCAGTATATGAATTTTGTGAAGCCTGCTTTTGAGGAGTTCTGCTTGCCTGTGAGTTTGTTTACAATATTAATTCAATGACTTTTACAAAGCTTAAACTGTTTATGAAAATGAACACCGATTCACAGTGTGTTGCGCGGTTGCAATTTTAATTTTAAAGCTCATTAATGGAGTTCAACAGTCAAAACGAAGCCCATTCTCATTGAGGTTCATGGTCGGCCCGTTGGTGGTAAGGCGACTGTGGTGTAGTGACAGTGCAATGGTTACGCAAACCGGAGAGCACGAGTTCGAGACCACCCACCGGTACCAATGTATCTTTGATATATGTACTTTGGTTGTCCTGTTTCAACGATACAAGCACTTTAGTAGTTTTTGAAAATTTATTGAATTGTGTATTGTGCACTCTTTTTCTTTTTATTTTTTTCATTATTTGGCAAGCTCTACTGCCAGTTTTGTGTTCATTACCTTTGTGTATTTTATTATTTAATGCGGTCAATACCATAACCTATATTAACAAGAGATAATTAAAAAAAATACAGGAGACCTCATGCATACATAGAGCAGTAATAGTTTTGAGGCCGGCATAATGACGGTGACTGGGGCAGCCGGGAACTAACTCGGTTTTTTCACTTGTCACTCTTGGACTTTCTCTTGCTTATCATCAGGCGGGTCGAGGTCAAATGTCGTGTCACAATAAAAAATAAAAATAAATCATGAATGGTATTTTCAGCAATTATTAACAATTTTAAACATATTTTTTTTACATTTTCTTTTGCCTGCTGTATACCTGCATCAATATTATTTTGATTATTGTTATAACTATTTGTTATACTTCCTGAATCTTGAAAAGGACATCATTCATTTTGTATGGGGACTTGGGCTTAATTGTATTAACAGTTTAATATGCATCTTAAAATAGTTTGACGTACGTAGATTATAATGTAATTGGAATATATCCTTTATTTTGCATAGTTCAGGTGTGCAAAATGATCAAACTTCAAACCTATGGCGTATCTCCGTGATTGACAGACGACACAAAATCCATATCTTATTTTGCAATTAACTCAATTTCACAGCAATTAAAAGCAAAACTGTTATTAGTTTTATCAATACAAGTATCGGAACTACCATTTATATATTTTTTTATCATCGGACATTACAAAAGTAGTACATAGAAGCCCAAAATGAATGATGTCCTTTCTTCGAGAGTCCTTCTTCGATATTTTGCCAACCTGTTTATGTGTAGAGTGGAACTCGCGCAAGTATACTTGCTTTTGGCAGGTATCAACTTTTTTAATATTTTTTTTATTGTGACTCGACATATGACAGCACCCCGCTTGATGTTAAGCCGAAGTGTGGTCCATGAATGAATGTCACTGCTACTACAATTCAATAACTGTGAGTAGCAATCACGTCCACTATGCCGGCCTAGATGGAACCGGCAACTTACAAGCTGATCCCGAAACGTGACCAAATCACTTCATGGTCTGTATACTTGTAAGTGGTGGTACTGCCCCGGATCGGCAGACTGGGTGCCACTGCCTACCACTCTTTGATAACCAGACCCGAAGCAAATGTCCGCCTCTTTTTTATATTAACAAATTATTATATTATGGAATTATTAATATAAATATATCATTTAATACGTCTTTTATTTTGTGAAAATGCATTTATTTGTTTTGGGATTTTATGGTAACGCGCATAAAAACAAAGCAATTAAAATAAGTTGCTTATATTTTCAGACAAAGAAATTCGCCGATGTGATCATACCACGGGGTGCTGACAATATAGGTAAGTCCGCCATCTTTTTTTGTAAATTACACGTTACCCGCCATCTTTTAAATGACTTCCCGCGTTTTTTCGTGACGTTTTACTTTTATTTCGATTAAACCTTGACAGTAAGTATGTCATAGCCACTGCAATAAGGTTCATATACCGTTTTTTTTTTTAAATTAATAGTAAAAATTTAAAGTACCCTTTTGCAGCGGCTATGTATTAATGTAGCTGCTATTTAAGACTTTGTTTATATATCTCCCAAAGTCCCATTTCTTGTTGCAGTGGCTATTGATTTAATCGTGCATCACATCTGGGATATTATTTACAAGAAAAATACACACAAACTCCTTAATGGGACCAACGGTGGAGTTTATGAAGCAGCCACGAATGATATACCAAATGGTACGCCGAATGGTATACCCAATGGCATTCCCAATGGTACACTGAGAAGAATATCTGGCAGTTCAGAAGATACCCTCAGCCGATAGTCTAGATGAGTATTGTTATAGGATCGGATTCACTAATCTTTAATCAATGGTTAACCTAATTTAAAACTACATATAGTGGAGACTGTGGACCTTTATATCAAGGCCACCTGTTTTGTCTATTTATACATATGTTTTTGGAATTAAAGAGATTTTCGCTCTTCCTAACAGTGTTATTAAGTTGGAAAATTTCTATTAGTAGTATAAAAATCTGAAACGCGTAAATTCTGGTAGGTAACATTTGCCACGGGTTAGCTCGTAATATATAAGTGATCAACTACCGGTATTTACGTGCTGTCATTTACGTTGTAAATGTAATTACAACGTAAATGACGAAAAATTGCATTGATTTAAAATGTGATTTACAATAGATCCTCACTAGGATTAATTTACGAGTACAATATAATACGAAATCAATTTGTATCTTAAGTTTGTTGTTACGGGAAGTTTAACTTACATAGCATTTGTATGGTTAAAGCGCCCACCCCCGCAAGCCGAGATCACGGGTTCAAAACCACTCACCGGTACCAATGTAACTTTGATATGTGTACTTTGGTTGTGCTATTTCTGTAATACAAGCACTTTATTGGCTTAGTATAGACATGTATAATAATAATAAAAAAAATAGGCAGGATCATGTTTAATCGTGTTTAACACGTTCACGCCGGCGCGGGTCACCGGTGACCCGCACTAAACCGTCTTATCGGGCGGCGTGGGCCACCGGTGACCCGCACTAAACCGTCCTATCAGGCGGCGTGGGTCACCGGTGACCCGCACTAAACATTGAATTTTAATGATAATTATAATCAATAATGTATCAGAAACATAATTTTTGTTCATTTGTTAATTTGTGGTCAGGATGAAAAAACGGCACGAGTTAAAAAAATTGCACAATAAATCTCACTGTACTGCAGAGAAACAAACAACGCGTATACAGGTCTGAACAGGCAAAAATCACGCGCCGCCAGATGAAGCGCGATATTAATTTGAACGCCGCCTAATAGCAAAACAAATTATAATCGGCCCCGGCGTGAACGTGTTAAATCTCTATATTATGTTCCCCTTTAAATTGCCTTATGTTATGTAAGGTGCAATAAACATAATCGGTCCATTCGTTTAGGAGCTACAATGCCACAGACAGACACACAGATACACAGACACGTCAAACTTATGGTTCATAAATAATAGGAAACCAAATAAAATATCAATCTACTGTCTGCAGGTTAATTCCTGACTCGTGTTTAATAAATTGTAGTGAATTTATTTTCTGTTAATCTGATCTATGTTAATCATTGGTTAAAGTCTGGTGCACATGACCTTTGTAATGTTATGTATGGTCGAATTTAATATTGAATGACAATTTTTGTACAATTTTGATGCATGTTTGTTGGAGTTTTTAAGTGACGTTTCTTTGATACTTTGTTTGTTTAGTATCTATGATACAAAAAGCAGATTTAGCGTATAGGCATAAATATGTGAGTATAAGTCTAGGCGAGTACGTAGCGACTTACGTCAGGTTCGATTCCTGGTCGCAGCCGACCGATGTGCACGCATGATTTATTCTGTTCTATTTCCACTACACTTCTATTGAACTCCAATACACAGGCATCAGTACCATTGAGCATCCTAGATTAGAAATAAATTATAATTTTGACCTTACGTTACATTTGAAACTGACTGCTTTTTTCTATCATGTAAATACCTTACACCAACAAAAAAAGAAAGATGGAGCGAAAGATAGAGTGGAAACATTGCTTAACAAGTTTAAAAGACATCATTCAATTTGGGCTTTTATGTACTACTTTTGTATATAAATGGTAGTTTCGATACTTGTATTCATAAACCTAATGACAATTTTGCTTTTAATTGCTGTGCAATTTAGTTATTTGGAAAATGAGATATGGATTTTGTATCATCTGTGAATCAACGCCACTTTAAACTGTCATAATTATAGTTTGATTATTTTGCACTCTTAACTGAGCAAAATAAAGGATATATTCCAATTACATTGTAATCTTCGTACATTAAACTATTTTAAAATGCAACTGTTAATACAATTAAGCCCAAGTCCCCATACAAAATGAATAATGTCTTTTGTAGGAGTTATATGCAGGCGCGATCATGATCCGACGCTGGCGGATCCGCTCGTCAATGCACGTGTTTTGTTTTTAACAATTTCCTAACTTAAATGTGTTATATGCCAATGTTTCCGTTTATACTAAAAAAACTAAAACCGAACCCTATTTATAATCCGCATTTAAGCAACGTGTCTGCAGTGAATGAGCTGGTACGATGCTTCACTGTGGTTATGCGCAATGCTCCGTTTATCGTTTTTTTTTTGGTCTGAGGAGGTAAATGTATACATTATATTAAAATATCAGCTCAAAAAATAGCACAAAGTGTGTTTAAATCCAAAGTATTCTTTTGGTTTATATTTTATTTTTGTATGAGGACTATTAGCAGCGGCACGCTATGATGGCAGTTTTGACGTTTGATCGTTCATAAAGTTTCGTATAAATTATTAATTACTTTTAAGGTGCAAATTATTGTTCTTTATACGAGTAGTAGTTATGTGCAGGCTCGTTTCTGCACTTGAAGTCCTCTTCGGTTTCTTTGTACGTTCTTCAATGTTCTCCTTCAGTGGAGCCACCCGATCTGCTCCAGGAAGGAGACCCTTCTCGTTCCTGCAGACCTCCGGAAGCGTCCTCGCGTTGCCAAGGAACTTGTGTCTTGCTTCGATTACTCCTGCAACTTAATAGCACATGCGCAAATGTCTCCTCCTCATTCAGGTAGCCCTTAGGCTATCCGATATGTTGAGGAGATTACTTTATGAGCAGATCAAACGTAAAAACGACTATCATAGCGTGCCCGCTGGTATATTGATTTTGCTATTTACCGAAAATAGATATACGAAAATGTTTCTCGAATTCAAAACATTTATTCTATAATACATATACATATATATGTATCACCTGTATTTATGTCCTTTTTTACCTAATTATAAAATTCCAATGCATTTAAGTAAGTTGAAAAGACGCGACAAAAGTATGAAGAGAATAGATGCAAACGAAGCGAGTGAGTCGTGTCAGTCAGGATTATGGAAAGTGACGCTTCACTCAGTCGCGATTCGGGATAATCTTGAAAGTAACTGGTTTCAACTAGACCGACATAGTGGATGCTCGAGTGTAGTAGCAATCCCTTCATTCAGCGCGCTAGCTTAACATTGGGCCGGGTGCTGTTGTATGTGGCACTCCAGCTTCCCTAGCACGGCAATCCAAGAATCAAGATAAAGAGCTGCAAGGAATATCATAGTAACTCATTTTAAATAACGCCGGCACGTCAAAATGTTCATAAAAATAATAAATAAGTATCCAACATTGTTTTGTGTGTGGTTTACACACACAAAACAATGTTGGATATACATATCTTTTTTTAGACATTTTGATGCACTGTTCTGGTTTATGATGAGTTGCATTGATATTCTTTGCAGGTCTTTATCTTGCTTCTTGGATTGCCGTGCTAAGGGGCAGTCACGCAACAACATCAAAAACAACGTCCGCCATACTTTTAATGTACTTTCAACTTATTTGACTGCTTTATGAGAACGTTGATTATCGATAAACGAATTGATTGTGTGTAATTTATTTCAAAGTTAATAGCGTCTCTAAAGTTAGACACAAGTTTATGCTCAATACATAAATAAGGTATAATCCCACCTACTACCGAGTAGGTAGGTAGGTGAGAGTAGAACTCGAAGTAGGTGAGAGAGTTTAATATTGTTACCGTCTCTCGCATCTGACTCGTGAGACGCCGTTAAGTTTGAAATTAACTAACATTAGGCTAAGAAGCACAATGTTTATCCTATATTGTCCAAAAGTCTGATTTTAAAATTGCATTTCAATTTTGAAAATATATATATTGACTGTCCTTTTCTTTCCAATTTCGATTTATTTTTAAGAATTACTTATTTTTTCTTATTTTTTTTCCTTTTGATTGTAAGTAGATAAATGTTTGTTTTTCGATTTTAT
Source organism: Tinea trinotella (assembly GCA_905220615.1). Classification (NCBI taxonomy): domain Eukaryota; kingdom Metazoa; phylum Arthropoda; class Insecta; order Lepidoptera; family Tineidae; genus Tinea; species Tinea trinotella. Next base: position 13,684,464 of record HG992312.1, read on the forward strand.
AAAAAAAACTTTTAACTTCCAATATTGATTTAAATGAGTCGGCCTTAAGTCAGTTCTGTCAAATAAAATGCATGACGTACTTTAGTTTATAGATCTGGAGTATTTATCGATGTGCCCTAGATAACTATTGGCCGGCATAGTAAAGACAACTGTAAAATGAAACGGTTTCTTCCAGTCAAGTTTTGATAAAAAAAAGAGAAATCTCTGCCCCCCCTAGCACGGCAATCCAAGAAGCAAGATAAAGACATGCAAAGAACATCATTGCAACTCATTTTAAATAACTTACCAGAACAGTGTAAAAAAAATCCAAAAAATCTATTTAAAGGTTCAGTAAATCTTCACACGAAAAGACGTTAAAAATTTTAATCATTTTTTTATAAACATTTTGATGTAACAGCCTATTAAGTTATTTTAAACTAGCTGCGTAACCTGGCGTTGCCCAGGTCAATCATCAGTTTCTATCAATTTAATTATTCAGTTCTTCTATGTAACATGAAAAAGTAGTTATAGTGAAGTAACTATTATAGTTGTATATATGCTACGGCGGACTTGTAGAAATTAATGTGTTCTTTAAAACTGTAGAACATTATCTTGTTCTATCGTCAATAGTTTTCGCAGCGTACGCGATGTAAAGAATTTTATGAGTAATTTTTTTACACCTTAGGTTACATTATTCGAGATTTCGTACGGAACCCCAATCTTTTGAAAATTCAATATAGCCTATGTTACCCACGAAGAATGTAGCATTCTAATGGTGAAAGAATTTTTGAAATCGGCCCAGTAGTTTTTGAGTTTATTCATTAAAAACATAATACACACAAAAATACAAATTTTTCCTCTTTATAATATTAGTATAGATAAGTTGCAATAATATTCCTTGCAGGTATTTATTTTGCTTCTTCGATTGCCGTGCTAGGGGGGGGGCGCTCATTTAAATTAATAATTTCCTATTCTGTATAATGATAATAAAAATACGGACTGATTTTTAACCTCCATAGACTCCGCAATTTTATACCTATTATATTGAATTATTAGATTTATAAGACACAATGTCCCAATGTATATTGTATAGTAGAGAGATGCATACGTTACAAACAGAATAAAATTAAATTATAAATAAGACGTTTCGCTTACGTTACAAAAGCCATGGTTGGCGCAACTTGACGTGTACGGTTGAAAAATAATTGGAGAGCGAATTTTTAGCGTCACTATACTCTATAGTATAACTCTATCTATAGTATACTGTTGTAGTTATTTTTTTATCGATAGGTACTGCGGCTTTATTCCGTTTTCTTTTTATAATAAAGATTCTTTTGACAATCTTAAGTTAACTTTTAAAGAAACAATATGGCCGCGGTTTGTTTTTCCATGGGATCCAATACTTTAGTGCTCGGTTAGATGCTAGTACGTATGTGATCACACAACCTGCAACTGCAACCAGTCGTTGCAAGGAGATTTTTATACAACGCTGACAGACAATCAATTTAAGTAAGGCGACCGTGGTGTAGTATCAGTGCAATGATTACACAAACCGGAGAGCACGAGTTCGAAACCACCCACCGGTATTAATATATCTTTAATATATGTACACATGAGCTTACAAGTATACAGACCGTGAAGTGATTTGGTCACGTTTCGGGATCAGCTTGTAAGTTGCCGGTTCCATCTAGGCCGGCATAGTGGATGTGATTGCTACTCACAGTTATTGAATTGTAGTAGCAGTGACATTCATTCATGGACCACACTTTGGCTTAACATCAAGCGGGGTGCTGTCATATGTCGAGTCACAATAAAAAAAAAAAAAAAAGCTGGTAAAGAATTTGGCTCTCATGGAATCATACTTTGAACAGATAGATGACTATACACGGAATGTTGAAATATATACGATTTTTGTATTTAAGCATAATAATAAATAATAAAATTTAAATAAATAATTAAAGTTAGATTAGTATGACGATCGACAGGTAAAAAGAGCGCGGTTGTTGATCTGCGCTGTATTGGATCGGCTGATAAGTAGATCGCTGGACGTCTGCGCATTTATACAGTCGTGCACAATTGATCATATTTTAATATTTATATACATTTGCAAAAATGAAAGTACAATTCACTGCGTAGGTTGAATGCCAGCGCTATTTTTATCTGCCGGAATATATAACACGTATATCGTCCTATTACTGCAAATACCGACAATCTGCAAAAAACGCATTTTGAGATATCGACAATTGAAAGTTTGAATGCTTGTTTATATTTTAAAATGTTAAATAGATGCATTGTATTTTTAAAAAAGCTAAACCCTATGTTATCTTGTTTGCTATTTTATTGCACAATGCATGTAGACTGTCTTTAAAATACATTAAAATTACGTTAAAAAAAATATAGTCGGCCATATACCCGGTTTTTCCTGTACAAATATATTCTTGTCCAAAGGCATCAATATCTAAAAATCAACTTAAAACGAATTTATTAGACATATAATTTACCTACAAGCAACAGGACAATAAAAAAATATTACAAGTTTTTGAGTTATTTTTATTTTATTGAAAAGATATACGGTTTTACCTGTACAAGATTTTGGGATTCCTAACATATGGTGCTTTAAACCCACTGAATATGAATGATTTCAGCGGTATTTTTAAATTTAATAGTTTGTATACATACTTTGCGGCAATACTTTTTTATCCACGGACAAATGCTTTAAGTGGCAATTAATACACATAAAAATATAACTTATTGCATGATGTTAAAGTAGACTAACCGTTAGTTATTTGCTGCACCGCTGTGGTTAAAATGGCAATAATAGTCAGTTAGTGGTTGATTGAAATGAACGTAGACGTTTTTTACTGTATTATTTTTATTTATTTATAGAAAACATTACAAATTAACTAATCGTCCTCCTCGCTACTGGTTTCAGACGCCGCGACATCGGGAACTCGATCCACAATGTCATTTTCACATTTAAGTGCGAGAAACCATCCATGGTATTCTTCCGGAATTACGCCTTTATGACATAAGCTTACTAAATCTTTTTTCTTTGCCGCGGAGATCGCTAGGGGCATGTTGTACAATTTTTGTAAACGGTGGCTTTGTACCATGTTTTCTGGTGTCGGTGGTGGTTTTACGGAATTGGGGTTCGATCTGTTACGCTGCTTCCATTTTCTTGTGCTGTATCTCGGGGCAGTTTGAGGAGATGTCGGCTTGTGAAATGTTACTGCGGGAGCCCTGGTGTCAAAGTTTAAATAATCTTCAGAGACGTCATAGTTGAAATAAATCCTATGATCGCCCTTCAAAAATTTCATTTTTTTAATTTTCAGCCACAACACTTTGTTGCCGTTGCAGTCTTTGGTTTTATTTTTTAATGTAACTTCGGCTAGTAGCTTTAGATCGTAGAACTCATTGAATTTGAATTCTTTTACATTGTACGGGGCTTTTTTTACCTTTTTATTACCGACTTTGTACATGTCTTTCGATCTGGCACTCTTAAAAATGTTCGTCCAGTCTGTCAACGAAAATACATCTTTATGCTTCTTTGCACTTTCAATGCTGCTATGCATTGAGTCGGCTTCCATGTAGGAGTGCCCCGACTCCAGAAATTTCTGCTCAATAACATGCAGGTGGTCAATTTCGTTAACAGCCCAAAATAAAATAGCTGCAACATTTTGGTTGCGATTTTGACCACCGCACGTGTCGGAGAATAGGGACACATGTGTTATGTTAGTAGAGATGCACTTCGACAAATAATAGTACAATATGGTACCGATTTCAGCGCTGCCCTTTTTACCATGAACTTCGGACCAGGGAAAGCAAAAAGCGTTGTTCGGTAAAGCGCTCTCATATATGGTTAAATTGTATACGGTCAGCTTACGAACGTAGTAAAGCAAGCCTATCTTTGAAGTAGGTATTTGCAATATAGCCTGCAAGTCGAAAGAGACAGATAAAAAGGTTTGGTCAGTCTCTGCTCTCTGTTTGTCTTTTTCTTTTTCAGCTGCACATGCAATCTTTCTCTGTATGTGTTCGTTGTAAGACTGCTCTAAGTCAACTTTATGTGCATCCTGTGCTAGAAGAAACTTGTTGCAAATCTGGCACTGGTCTTTTTTCGGAACGAAGAAACTGAAATTAAACTGAGTTGCGAATATTCTTCGGTATGTTATGGCAGACACAGGGTTGTTGTTGCCATGCTTTTGTATATAAAGCTCGTACATTTTATTGATAGAAAGTGTGCTTTCTAAATATTTACGTTTTGATTGCTGTCTCACGTAATGACCAGCCATTGTGGGAAATGAATCGATATGGTCAACCACTTCTTGGACTTTTTCCGGTGGAGTTTTGTTTGGGGGAGTTAGGTGTCCTCGTCCATCTGCGCCAGCGTAGAATCCAAGCTCATCTCTGTGTTTGATAGCATCGCTGACAACTGAATGTGAGATGCTTAATGTAAAGCACAAAAATTTCTGGCAGACTTGCCGTTTCTCGGAGCCTATGTCAAAGAAACACTTCGTACTATAAGGTCTAACTGAGCGTTTTCTGTCAACGACGACTCTCTTTAATGGGAGGACTGTTAGACGAGCCAGCAAGAAGTTTTTCTTACTTTGGAAATCCAAATTCCAGTACATTCTGCAAATCTTGGATCGGTCTTGCTCGGTAAACACTTCTGTACATTTAAAGGTGCATTTTGCACAGTCGACTGTCTTAGGGACTTTTGGGGCTCTTATTTGGTAATTCGTGATATAAGATAATCCTTCTGCACGACTAGAATTAGGAATTAAAAACAAAAAATATTACTTACGGTCTGCTTTACTCTTCACTGTAGCCATTCTAACAAGTCTTTTACTTCTTGCACTCATCTTGATTAGATAGTTTCAATAACTCAATCGTATCAACAATAATTTACACAGCAACAACACAAATTATCAACAACGACTTCGGCGCATGAGTGTCAACTGAGTGAAGTTAGCTACGGCGCGAAGCTTGTACGCGCAGATAGCTGGTTCTTCCTGTACGAATTCGCGACAATATTGCATAGATGTTACAGGTAAAACCACTAAAGGTGCTGTACAATTTTATGGCTGTACTATATGTAGGTAAATTAATGCAAAGCTATTCAGGAAAAACATGGTAAAGGTGCTTTGTATATTTAGCCTGACGTAAAATTTAAAAAATGCAGGTAAACTTGTATGCAAATACCAGATATGTACTCGTACAACTTTCTTTCAGAACATAAAATGTCTGTTAGGTCGTTAACAGAAATATGCAAAAAACCATAATGGGCTAGTTACAGTTTTTACTTGGACATAAAAATATGAATCGTTGCATTATCTTACACATTTCAGTTTTTGCCTGTACATAAATGTTATTAAATTAGTGATATGTTACTATACGTAAAAGCTATCTTTGTAACAAACGATCGTAACGAAATATTGGTTTTACCAGTTTGTAGGTCTTGAAAAGCTTATTCTTAAGGCCTATAAAAAACGATTTTGACAGAAAGTCACATTGTCGGTATTTGCAGTAATAGGACGATATATTACTGTAACTTAGAGACTATGTCTAATAGTAAAGGAGAAATTTGACATTCTTCAGTAATGAATTAAACAAATTCTTTGCGACTTACTATCGCGTTTATTTTGGTTTTGATTTTAAAATTTTATTTTATTATTCCTACGTTTCGAGAGCATAAAATTTGTTTAATTCATTAATCATTGTTCGCGCAAAATCTAAGAAAATTCAGTAAGTTGAACAAAGGCCCAATAAAATTAGGAGAAAGTTATTTTTTAACTATGTATTTTGTTTTTGTGATGTATTTGACAGGTTATTAGAATTAACTATACCAACCGTCAAATAAGGCAAACAAGGGTTTAATGCAACGGTTGTAAAAATAACTATATTGATGTTAAAGTTAACGGTTTCTCGCAACTGACTGTAAAACTGAAGACAAGGGTCTTCAACCAGTGTGTGTTGCTAGTGATGACATATAGCACTTATGTGTTGGCTTGTTGGAAAAGCTCAGCGTCGCTCAGCGGGCAATGGAGAGAGCGTATCTTTGCGCGAAAGAATCCGGAACGTGGATTTTCGCCAAAGAACTGGAGTTACCGACAAAGCTCGTAGGATTTGCTAGCTGAAGTGGCAATGGGCTGACCACATCGCTCGAAGAACCGACAACCGTTGGGGAAGAAAGGTTCTTGAGTGAGAGTTGTGTCAAGATCGTGGAATAATCAGAATCAGGAAAAAAGGATCGTGGTGTGTCTCTCCTGTCCTTCTCAGAAGTAATTACTAGAAACAGGAAGTTTAAAGTATACAATACTACTTAATATAATCAAATCAAATTATCCCTTTTTTTCCACAGGAATAGGCAGAGACAAAGGAGCGCCACTTGCCATGATCCTAACTTGTGTGAGAGAGTTGTCTCCCTCGCTTCCCTTACATCCACAATTCTTTTCATACAAACTCTACGATTATGTTCACTAGGCCCTTGACAAAAGAAATACTTTATTTCTAATGGTTATTTCTAATGAATTTTGTGGTAGATTTTGTATTGTTGGTTTTTGGGCCGAGCTTTTGTAAAACCAGTTGTTGACCCCTTTAATTGGGCTCATTATAAAAAAAAAACTATTATTATTAGTACTTTCTTAGATTTTGCGCGAACATTGATTAATGAATTAAACAAATTTTATGCGGCTTACTATCGCGGATATAAAAAACCAACGTAGTGGAAAGTCTGCAGTTTGTGAGCATCAACAGGACGGCGCCAATCACTACATCCGTTTTGACAAACCGAAGATCCTCGCAAAGGAAAGTCGACTGATACCCAGGATGGTACGCGAGGCTATTGAGATTAAAAAGCATCCTAATTTCAATAGAGAAGGTGGTTGGCGATTATCTAACACCTGGGACCCCATAATTCACAAACTCAAGTCCCAAGTGCAGCAAACTGCCAAACCAGATGACACTGTCAGTTATTTTTGCAAAAATTTGAAATAAACCGGGAACAGAAAAACAAAATATCAAACGGGGTAGTTTTGGAAACAATAACAGCATCAACCAATAGGACGACTAACACCTCAGTCTCTCCGTGACCACGATGGCTGCAAAGCTCTCGAAACGTCGGAATAATAAAAAATTGTAAAATCAAAACCAAAATAAACCCGATAGTAAGCCGCATAAAATTTGTTTAATTATTATTATTAGGGTTTAACAAATAATAAATAAATATTATATAGCATTAAAAATATTTATCTGAAAAAATCCCAAATCCAAGATAAAATTGTGTACGCACAAAAAATAGTTTAAACAAGCTAGATTCCAGTCTGACGTTGCTTATACAGAAAAACAATGGCAATTTAGTTGTCACTTTAGTTCCTAATGATTCGAGTAGACGGTGCTGCTTTATATTGTCTGCAGGCGACAGCGCCATTACAGAGATATTCTGTAGAAGCATAATAGTACATTGCAAAAGTACATTGTCCAATCAATAAATGTGATTTAAAATATATATTAAACAATATTTTAACCAACATTATGTAGAAAAACTAAGTATATGTATTTTTATTTAAATAGAAAATATTCGGCGTGGACTACGAATTTGAGCACTGATAAGAAATTAGACTGCACTAAGAGCACTTTACTGATGAGGTTCCTGCCTCAGTGGAGCGGCGCGGAAGGATGCGGATTCGTTCATTATGTTCCTTCCGCACCGCTTCACTACCCAGAAAACTACTTAGTTAAACGCTAACCCTTGACAGACTACATGCTTTAACATGCTCGAATGCACAAATCTGGTGCATGTGTTTACGTGGACTCTTACCTTTATCGTATTTTTAGTTTTTATTTTATCTTCAATTCCAATATAAACTGCCAATACTTAAATATTACCCACAAACAGTTCATTGTCTATATTTAAAACATTTATATTTCTTTTATTTTAGAAATAAAATTAGTTATAATTTTTAAGTTTACAAATGATAAGTTGAATTGTATTTGTAATTAAACATATTAAATATATGCATAATAAAAACAAATATGAAATAAAATTTCTACAGCTTATCGCGTTTATTTTGATTATTTAACCGACGTGACGTTCTAAAAACTTTCTTTCGAACTCTGTAACTATATATTTACCTATGGACATTTTAGATTAAAGCAACCACAATATATTTAATAATTTTAGACCATATATGGTCTAGCTAGAACAATCCATACACAATTTAGACCATATGGTCTAACTAGAACCATTTAGACACAATTTACACCATATATGGTCTGCCTAGAATAATATGTACACAATTTAGACTATATTATGGTCTAGTTAGAACCATTTATACACAATTTAGACCATATAAAGTCCATGGCATATAAATTGATAATACAAGTATAATATTATATTCTAAAAGTATAGGTATATGTATATTCAAAGTATGGGGTTTCTCGAAAGTTTTACTAGTCTAAAATGTCCATAGGTACAATATATATGTCTCTATTTATGTATTTTGTTAAATTATGAATTAATTGTTTCTTTCATTTGAACTAAATGATATTTATTGTGTTTTAAACAATAATGAAACTACAATACCTAAAATTTATTTTATAGTTTTAAATGTTTTGTTTATATTATGTATAAGCTAACGAAAATGTCCTTGATTAAATCTCTATATAAACTTTAGATTTAAGTTAATTATATGTCCATGTGTATACAATAAACAATGAAATTTATATTGTATTTTTATTTAACATCATTTTTTAATTGGGGAACTCAAGTGGACTGCGCGATTTAATCCACCACGTAGTCCAAAAACTCCCCAAACGATATATTTTTGTTGTTTTTTTTTAATTAGGCATATTAACAGTTAACATATTTTACATTGACAATAATTGCATATTAATGTTCTTTTGCTAATATGCAACCAATTACAAATATGCACAACATTCAAAAACATACAAATAATTAATCTATATAGTCAAAATTAATTATAATTACATACCAAATTAAACTATCTAAATATTATTAAACTAAATCACAATAAACTAAAGAATTTTTTTAAACAATCTTTTAGTGAGTCTTTAAAAAAGTCTATGTTAAGTCTATTGTTGCTCGTCTTTATGTTCAATAAAAATTTCTACCATAAAATTGCTTTACCAGCATGCATATGTGTTCTCACCATCCTTTAACCTTGGATTCTTTAAGTTAACCGTGGAAAAGCACCTCTGGCTGACAGTGTCGTTTGCATTATTACCATCAAGTCGAAGTTAGATGAAGAGTCTTCATAAAAAATCTATGGTACAGCGCTCTCTACAATGACATCTAACACGCGACTTCTTCTTTATATAAATACTGCTCGTAAAACACCTAACTTCATCATCATCAGTCAGAAGATGTCCACTGCTGAACATATGCCTCCCCCTTAGAACGCCATGCCAGGTGCATACACCGGTTATTAATGACGTTAGTCCATCTAGTGGGAGAACTACCTACGCTGCGTCGTCTTGTTCGTGGTCAAGCGTTTATTCTCACAGTGTTAACGAAGCGCTTCTTTTCACGCCACTCACAGAACTCTATCGCTTTATCTACGTCCACAATTCTCTTCATACAAGCTCTATAGATCCCTTTTTAATAGGAATGTCCCCCATTTGATCACGGTAACTTCTGGGTAGCCCCTGTTTTCTCTTACTCAACTCTGAATTATATTATTTTATTGTGACTCGACATATGACAGCACCCCGCCTGATGTTAAGCCGGAGTGCGGTACATAAATTGAGGTGACTGTTACCACAGTTCAATAACTGTAAGTAGCAGTTACATCCATTATGCCTGCCTAGTTAAAACCGGCACCTTTCAATCTGATTCCGAAACGCGACCAAGCCACTATACGGTCTGTATAATTGTAAGTTGTGGTACTACCCCGAAAGAACTTTAAAATCTCTTTCATCAATCTCCTTTTAATACTACCTTTACATCTAATATTAAATAATGTCGTTTACTATTATTGCAGTGGCCATTGATTTGATAGTCCAGCACATATCTGAATACTTGAAGCGTAGCTGCACTGATGTAACGACCGCAGCCCTGGAATACGCTGGTCTTTCAAACTCAGTGCCTGGTAGCCCGCAGAGGACAATCAAAAGTGGTAACAGACCGCATTAGTTACCTGACGTCAGAAAGTCTGGGTATCTTTATTAGATCACCTATAGAGGCCGCTCTAAGTCAATTTCTCAAACTAAATTTTCTGCCATTGCAAAGCTCAAGATACACGCATCTGTAGGTCAACGCTGGTTTCTATATATGCACATAAATTCTTTTCTTTACAATTCTTTACTAAGCTAGTAAAAGTGTTTGTATCATAGAAAGGACATCATTCATTTTGGGCTCTTTGTCTTATTTTTGTAATTGATGAAAAAATATATTAATGGTAGTTTTGATACTGGTATTGATAAAACTAATAACAGTTTTGCTTTTAATTGCTGTGCAATTGAGTTATTTGCAAAATAAGATATGGATTTTGTGTCGTCTGTCAATCACGGCGGCACGCCATAGCTTTGAACTGTCATAATTATAGTTTGATTATTTTGCACACCTAAACTATGCAAAATAAAGGATATATTTCAATTTCATTGAAATCTTCGTACTTTAAACTATTTTAAAATGTATATGCGACTGTTAATTTTGCAATTTGCATTTAACTCAAAATGAATGATGTCCTTTGTATTATTCGGACGACCCAAAGTACATATCTGTACCACATTGTGAAGCAAAATTTCACTTTATTATTTTTGTGCCCTACAGATATAGATTTAAGATGCTGTAAATCCTAAACATACCAAAAAATCTTTAATAGTATAAATAGAATTGGAAACCTAAAAGTATTGATGCGGTCAAAAATTCGTTTTTAACTTTTTTTATTTATTAATCTATGCCTTGTATGTTATTTTGTATAGACTAGGTAGATACTCACTAAAACACAGTTTAAAAATCTTTTAGAATATTAAAAAGAAAAATGGGAAAGAATTTAAAGAACACTTGTAAAAGTTCATGATTGCATTTTAACAAAACAAAAATGCATAAATTAAAAATAATATACATGAATTAAACAAATTTTGGGCGGCTTACTAGTCTCCGTGACCACGATGGCTGCAAAGCTCTCGAAACGTCGGAATAATAAAAAAATGTAAAATCGAAACCAAAATAAATTCGATAGTAAGCCGCATGAAATTTGTTTAATTCATTAATCAGTGTTTGCGCAAAATCTAAGAAAAAAATATACACCCACCTTTAAATTAAATTATATTTAAACGTACTTAATTTATTGGAATTGAATTACAGGACTAGAATAATTTGCATTGGTCGGTTAGCAAAAGCTGGCACGTTCACACTACACACACAAATACTTTAACAATTTACAGAATTTGAAAAAGAAAACGAACGCCAAGTCATACAAAACTAAATAGAATTATTCGTTTAAAAGGAATCACGTTGTATTTTATATTGTCGTCAAACTTTAACCTTGATTTAATATTTAGTGACGTGACTAGACGCGCGACGAACGCTGTAAATATCTAGTCTAATAATGGTAAAACTTTATATGAACTGGACTACAATTTGTACCAAAGATACAGTTAAATTAGTTTGACAATATTAATTTTATACATATTCAAATTATATGATCCAACGTCACTTAAACTTAAGTATTGTACGTGCCAGTTTTTGATAAGCGACCTATAAGTACCACGGCTACAAACTATTTAAAAAATAAAAGCAAGGAATTGGTAACTAGTCAACTTAAGAACGCTTAAATGCTCAATTTAAGTACTTAAAATTAAGTTAAGGGAAATAAGAATGACAAGCTGAAATGCATCTTAACTCCCTGGATTAGAATATTGTTTTAAACGATGCCAAATTGACGAAAATTTTACCCAAAGATATTGGCTGTAAATTATTGTAATTAATAAAAAATATTGAGTTAATGTTATTTGTTTTATAAATTATTGTAATTTGTTAATGAGATAAAACTCCACTATACTAGCGGCACGCTATGGTGGCCGTTTTAAAGTTTGATCTGGTCATAAAGTTTCGTATAAATAAATATTGACGTTTGAAGGAGCAAATAGCTGTTCTTTATTATCACTATATAGAACAAAAATTGTTTTTTCAAACGTAATTATTAATTTACAAAAAGTAAAAAACTTAAACTTAGTTACAAAAACTTTTATTAATTTATAAAAAATCAAGAGATCAAACGTCAAATCGCCCATCATAGCGTGCCGATGGTATAGATGGCGTTAAAAATTACAACGCGTGCTAATAACACGAGACCTTAGTCCGGCATCGTCTTACTTGAGGTAATCTAACGAGACAAAAAAGGAATTGCCATATGCGACTCCCGCATACACCCTTGGAGTCTCATGTTATTTACGCGCATTATGAGTGGGAATAAATGGCAAAGTATTAACCAATGACTAAGCCGGAAAAATAAGAATGTCTTACTCATTGGTCCGTTATCTGTCAAATTTTGTCACTTGAATTTAAGGTTAGTGTTTAGGGCTATCCACAATGTGTTTACGCTATGATTACTCATTGCCATTTAGTTTGTTTGATTAGTATAAGTTATGCTCTATTTCACTAAAATTTATGTAAAGAAATAATACTTCTCTTTAAAAATATATTAGGAAGGAATAAAGACAAACAGAAGCTTGTAGCGCAATAAATTTATTTATTAAGGTTCTACATATGACAACACTCCGTCTAATATTAGGCTGGAGTGCGGTTCATGAATGGAGCTAGTTTCACGATAGCTACAACAGTTATTTTAATGCAAATTACAGTCGCAACTAATATACCGGCCTAGTTGGAACCGGCAACTCATAAGCTATGCCCGAAACGTGACTAAGTCACTTCATGGTCTGTGTACACCGGCTCGGAACACTGGGACAAATTACCACCTTAAACTACCAATCTTAAATACTCACAACCGTATTCTAAGTCACATCCTTAAGTTTACTTCTCACTCAAGAAACGTCTGTCTCATTATATGTTTCCGAATTTGAAAATTGATGGCAAGAGATAGATTTTATTTGAGTAAAAAGTAGAATTGAGGATACAACTTAGAATACAGAGATCCGTTTTTTTAATGGCGACTGTCATAGTTTGCCGTTTTAATTTATTCTAAATCTAAAATTAGAATAAAGCTGTCACATTGACAGCGATTCTATTTTTTTTAAACTCTATAGTTTTCAAGAACTATTCTTTACGTTCGAAATTATTGTAAATAATGTATAAATTATTGAGTTTAATATTAAATTGTTATTTTTCTTAAGCATTGTTAACTCAAATTATATAGTTTATTGTTATGTTAGGCATAAACATGTTTACGCCATTTTGGAGGCCATTTGCTTAAATTAATTTATATTTTTTTTAATTTATATTATTTTTGTTTGTTGCTTATAGTCTTGTATTGATACTATTCTAAACATTAGATGCCACTTTTATGTGTAAATTTGTCATAAATTTGCCATATAGCATTTGATATAACCACAGAACCTGTATGAAGAGAATTGTGGATGTGAAGGAGGCAAGGGAGTTATGTAGGGATCGTGGTAGGTGGCGCTCCGTTGTCTCTGCCTATTCCTGTGGGAAAAAGGCGTGACAATTTGATTGATATAACTATACAAGTGGTAGTACTATCCCGGTTTGGCAGCCTGGGCAAATCAACACCAAATAACTATCTACTTATCAACGCGGCTTACTCGAATAAAAGTGCGTTTTCTGTAGTTTGCGTACTAATTCACAGATATTTAAAATAACCTAAGAAGTGGCTCCGATTTTGTTTAAAATAGTTTCAAAGCTCGTTTTTTTATTATAATTTTTGTAATTTTTTCTAATATAAAAACCAATAATATATGATTACTCTATATAACTTTTTTAGTAAGTATTTCACAATTATGCGGCGTCTTACGTAAGCGATCTTGACGTGAACGCAGCTAGAAAATAGAAAACAATCGCAGCTGCTTTGTACGTGGATTCACTGTGGAGTTGGACGAAGCGAACGCGATAAAGTTTTTGATATTTCTACGCAATCTTCTCGTATATTGATTTTTGATCCGCGTTTGAGGCATTGCGTGCGACGCCGCCTTTAAAATATATCCAAAACTTTAGCTCTTAAACAATCTAATACTACACGTCAAAATTCAATAGACATTTTAGATACTTTGATGTTTATTAGATTAGAGAAACATCAAAACACGCAGCAACTTAATACTGTACAAATATTGTTGCCTTATGTGGGTAACGGCAGTAAGGTACTGCCGTTACCCAGCGGCACGCTATGATGGCCGTTTTGACGTTCGACTGTTCATGAAGTTTCGTATAAATTAATAATTACGTTTGAAGGAACAATAGTTGTTTTTTATAGTGACAATAAAGAACAGCAATTTGATGCTTCAAAAGTAATTATTAATTTATACGAAACTTCATGAACAGGCAAACGTCAAAACGTCCACCATAGCGTGCTGCTAGTATAGACACTGATAAATAGATCTATTGGTGCGAATTTTTATGCGACTGTATAGGTGTGCGTATAATTAATACTATTTTACTAATTATGCATTTGATTAAAACAGAAATATACTCTCATACTGGCATAGCAACGGCAATTAAGGCTGCCGTAAACTTAATTGGTTATTTTAGTCGCCCTCTTGGCCAAGACGAAGGCGAAGGGGTTGCTTACCATCAGGCATCGAAAAGTCTGGGTTTACAAGAGGTAGTCAGACTGTTGGTGGTCAGTAGTACCACCACTTTCAAGTGCATAGACCGTGAAGCGATTCAATCGCATTTCAGGATAAGATTGAAGTTGTCGGAATTTGTTCAGCCAGTAAGTTTAGTAGATCATTTGTGTGTCTCTTAATGCGGGAGTAAGGGAATAAATAGTACTGTAAATAGTCCCAGGCAGGTACTAATGCGCTTTTTTATGGCTGACATGGTGACGGCAACTGTGAACTGACTCGTTCTTTTAACAGCCGTCGACACCCTTGAACCTCCTCTTTCTTACCACATGACAAGTGGATGCAGTGGCGTAACGTGGAAGTCAGCCGCCCGGGGCGGAAAAAAAATTGCCGCCCCCTTATTTAGGAGTTTCAATCATAGGTACAACAAAAATATGAATTTCAGGTTCTAATTTTAACGATTTATTTCAGTTTTTTCAGCCACTCAGTGGCGCCACGCTACGCCACTGAGTGGATGTCAAATGTTAAAACAAAAAACTTGTCACAGTAAAACGTGTCGTCAACCTATGACGTCACTCGAACGAGGTCCACAGTTAACATCACCGTATTGCATGACAATGATGGGCGAGTGTTTATTTGTCAATGCTTCGACGGAGATAATTGTTTTGCTGGTGGTATTGGCCAATGCCAGCAGGTGCTACGTTACTAGTTATTCACTATACGAGCGGCACGCTATGATGGCCGTTTTGACGTTTGACCTGCTTATGAAAATTCGTATAAATTATTAATGTTCGATGGAGCAAATTGTTTTTGTTATTGTCACTATACACTATAAAGAACAACAGTTATTCCTTCAAACGTTTGTATTAATTTATACGAAACTTCATGAGCGGATTAAACGTCAAACGGCCATCATAGCGTGCCGCGGGTATAATACTAACAGCTTACAATCCGATAAGAACCTAAAGAAAGTAACAAAGCCCAATACAAATCATAATAAAGCCTGGATTGTAACCCAAAACAATCACAATATAAATTAATTATGCACTTAATGCAATACCTTAATACATATGACGTGACGTCACAACCCAGCGCATTAGCCACTGCCGGTGATAGTAGTCTGTATCACAGCTTATAGTTGCAATAATGTTAAGCATTTTTACTATTCACCATTCTATGTTACCAAAGAATTTACTATTCACAACAAGAAAGTTACCACAAATAAGTAGAACAATGAAGGCTTGTTTCACCAAACTTAAATTTTATTTAGTGTTTTGGTCGCGTTTCGGGATCAGCTTGTAAGTTGCCGGTTCCAACTAGGCCGGCATAGTGGGTGTTAGTGCTACTTACAGTTATTATATTGTAGTAGCAGTGGCATCCATTCAGACCACACTCCAGCTTAACATCAAGCGGGGTGCTGTCATATGTGGAGTCACAATATAAAAAACATTCGGGGGCTCATTTTGTTTCAAAGTCGATTAGATTGTTCTCTCTATCCTATGACCTTGGATCCTTCAAGCGATGCGTAAAGAAGCACATTTGTCCAGCATAGTGACGGCGACCGAGGCAGCCGTGAACTAACTCGGTTTTTTCAGTCGTCGTCATTTTTGGACCTCCTCTTGCTTATCATCTGGAGGGTCGAAGTCAGATTTGTCACAATAAAAAAAAATAGGACCCCTAAAAAGGTTTCGAACTCGGAGTAAAATTAAAGCCCTAAATAGTGTTTCAGTGATCTCTGAATTTAAGACATGATTCAAGTTTGGTGAAGATGGCTACAAAATTTTATAGTTATATTACTTTTTATTTAAAAGAATATATTTATTTTTGGTTAAATATTTGGTTTTATTTGTCCATCTTCTATTCCTTTACTCCTTTGTAGGCAGATCTTGCACGCCTTTTGTAGAGACTCTAATTAAAACATGAGTAATTTTAAAAGGGGTAGGCAGTCAGCCAGTTCGGGGCAGTATAATGCTATTAGAATAGGGCGGACTGTTGACTAACTACACTTGACTGATTTAAAGGTGTCTTTTTCCTGACGGTCCGCATAGAAAAAGACACCATACTAAAGTGAAGTTGGTTGGAGAGTTCAACGTCACAAAATGGCTCCGATTCGGTCCTATTCTTATTTTCAATCAATCAATCAAATTGTCACGCCTTCCTCCCACATGGATAGGCAGAGACAACGGAGCGCCACTTACCACGATCCTTACACAACTCCCTTGCTTCCTTTACATCAACAATTCTCTTCATACAGGCTCTGTGATTATGGGCACTAGGCAACCCAGCTTATTTTAATCGCGTTATACCACTTTCAAGTTAACAGACCGTGAGGTGTTCGCGAGTTTATATCTGCCACAAGACCACGGTCGCCTATCAGCAAACTTGCCATTTGACGAAACTAACGCAAAATACCGAAGAGAATTTTATTAATTAAATAAAACATAAAATATAATTTAATCAGCTTTAATTACAATACACATTAAATTATAATAAAATTAAGTATTTAATCGTTGTATTTCAAATATAAATTATGTCTCTTATTTAATTACCAAAGAGTTATTAATGTGCTGACTAGAGGGCGCTGCACACATGCTGGACTGCATAATTTCACATGTATCCAAACGGTGATGAAATGACCGGGTAATAAAGGTAAGCTACCTCAATTCCACAACGGATTCTGTGTAGAAATTAATCCGACTTTGTCTACTGATTCACATTACGCGGACTGCACGCATCGACTTGTCAGTTACACCGACGCAGGTAATGAAAAGTGAAACTTTATTCAGAAGGTTAAAATGCATTTAAATAGCACTTAAGTAGACGACAAAATTTTGATGCAATCATGCCAAATCATACTATATAACATCTTTGTACCAAATAGAAACTGAATCACATTCACAAATAAATGTATTTATTTAAATATATAATTTTATAATAATATTATATTAACAGTGAAAACTCAATTATTGCTTATTTTATACTATATTATATCAATTAAATTACAATTATAAATTTTGATATATGCTAAAATTACACAAAGAAAATATGACGATATATTCAAATTATGAGGTAAATAAGAAGCCGACATAAAAATATCAAATAAAAAAAAAACTCATAAAATATTGATGTGTCCAAAGCATTGGAATATAACAAAAATATTTTTTTTATAATTTTAATTTTATTAAAAAATAAATTTATTAATTCTCACAATCTGTCAAACGCTAATTAAAAGCTGGTAACACCAGCACCAGTAGCTGTCATTTTGTATAAAAAACACAAAATTGTGCGTAATTTCACTTAAAATTACTTATTTGGTATAAAAATTACAACTTTATTGAAACAAACAGCGTTTGTAAAAGTAACTACATGTTATTGATTTTAAAATTGACAATTTAAAAGTATTTTTGAAGTTTTGGTTAGTTCTAGCTCATTTTGTTCTCGTGTGTTTAGAAATTAGCTTGTTTTCCCAACTTTCTTTATAATCAATGTGGTACTTACAGCTTATATAGTCTAATAATTTATTATTACCTGTTAATTGTAAAATTCCCAATTAAAAAAAAATTAGTAGTTTATTACATCCAGCAACACTTACTAAATTAAATTGTCAATTAGAAATCACCTATAGTAACCTTTCACACTAAAATCGCTGACAATTTATAAACTATTTTATCTATAATAACTTTATAATACCAAAAGACATCTACATAAATATAATTTTAAACTATTTTATTATTAGTTACATTTATAAACGGATTTAAAAAATCAACAAAATTATTAACGCACAACATTTCGTCTACATTACAATAACCGCAATCAAAAGAACACATATTTCTTCTCTTCTATTTCTAGTCGGATCTTTATGTGACCGCGGCTATAGTCGGATAATATAGTCAAAACAACGACGCTTTAAGACCTGTTTATAAATGTTCTAATTATAAATTTAAAGACCGAGTGATCAAACGTCATTTAAATTTAAATAAATTGTATTTGATCTCTTTCGTCAGTTCACAGTCTTCACACAATAAATAACTTATCACTAGGAGTTATTTTTTATGGCTACTCAAAGATAAGTAGGTGTTTAATGAATTAATTACACAATTTTTTATGCGGCTTACTAAAGCGTTTCTTTTTGCTTATTGATATAACACCCGTAATAGTCGGGGGAAGCATCCGCATTTAGTCAACCGAATTGGTGGTCGAGCTAAAAAGTTCGGTGCGTCTTTTCTTTGTAGAACAATCGACAAGTGGATTCCTTTGCCAGCCCATGTGTTCTCTTTATCCTATAACCTTGGATTCTTTAAGCGGTACGTGAAGAAGCCGGCATAGTGACGGCGACTGGGGCAACCGTGAACGAAATAGTTTTTTTTTCGGTCATCCTCACTCTTGGACCTCCCCTTGCTTATCAACAGGCGGGTCGAGGTCAAATGTCGTGTCACAATAAAACAATATATTATTCCGACGTTTCGAGAGCTTTGCAGCCATGGTGGAATCGTCGGTATAATAAACAATTGTACGTTAAAATTAAGCCGCATAAAATTTGTTTAATTCATTAATCAATGTTCGCGCAAAATTTAAGAAATTACTAAGTAGGTGTTTTTGACATTTGATCATTCGTTCGTAGATCGCTTAAGTGTAATTATTTCATAAGGTAATATGGCTCATTATATCACATTTGTTATTCTGCTGGTCTAGAGGGAGGTGGCGCTCGGGGGGGAAGCGGGGATGAGGGGACACTCCAACTCTCACCACCACCCCATCTGTGTAAAAATATCAATATTAAATACAATTTTGTCACGAATAAAAAAAACTTAGTATACATTAATCAATTTGGGTTTTTCTGATAATAGTGGATGTGAAGGAAGCTACAGTGTTGTGTCAGGATCGTGGAAAGTGGTTCAATTGCCTCCGCCGATGAAACTTCACGTCGACTAAGTGACTGGTACAAAACGTAAGCCCTGTGGGCCGACCGCGTAACTCAATGACAATGGGCTTCATTTTAACAGTTGAACTAGCACTTTTAATCTTAAATAACTTATTTAATTATTAACTTTTGCACTTGCTAACACTTGCACATATATTATTCACCGTCCTGAACTTGTTAATATTAAAATTACATTAAAAAACTTAGAATATATTTTATAATTAACTAAAATATCGAGAGCCAGTATTTAAAGCTGGATAAATTCCAATTACATTGTAATCTTTGTACATCAAACTATTTTTAAATGCATATTAAACTTTTAATACAATTAAGCCCAAGTCCCCATACAAAATGAATGATATCCTTTCATTGTTATTACCATTAAAGTTGTTCGGTCGGCCCCCAGGTATAGTTTTCTAGTCAATGGAGCTCGTGAACCTCATGAGTTTGTTAAGTAAAAACAATACAGAGAACATACCTTGCCGTGTTAAGATGCCTTGCCGGTTGTGGTGAATGTCCGGCTCCTACAAGATGATTCCACTTAACGTAACTGCTGAGTCGACGCTTCACCAGCCCAGCCAGCGAGTGCAGCCAACCTAAGCCACGCACCATAATGACCAAACTACCCCCACGCCCCAATATACCGCACTCTATCGCCTACGTACACCCAAATTTAGTCGGTTAATAATGGCTATTCACGTTGCTGTAAAAGGCATCTTACAGACATCGTAATAGAGTCTAAATTGTATCAGCGCCATCATAGGCCATTTTGACGTTTTACCCGCTCATGAAGTTTCCTATTTTATTTTTATTGACATTTCTATACTAAGCTACTAAAGTGCTTGTATTATAGAAACAGGACAACCAAAGTACATATATCAAAGATACATTGGTACCAGAGGGTGATCTCGAACTCGTGCAAACCGACGTAACCATTGCACTGCCACTACACCACGGTCGCCTTCCGTGGTGATGATTACGTTTGAAGGAACAATTCCTGTTCTTTATAGTGACAATGAAGAACAGCTATTTGCTCAATTAAACGTAATTGTTATTTTATACGAAACTTCATGAACGGGTCAAATGTCAAAACTGCTATCATAGCGTGCCGCTGGTATAACGGCACGAATTTTAACCGCGCACAATCTGAGGTTAAGCTGGAGTGCGATCCATGAGGAAGGCGTTCAAGCAGCAGCTTAGATTATTATTACAAATTACTACGCGAACAATTTAAGATATCCAACCATTATAATCCGACTAATTTCCGAAGCTTCCCCGTTTAAAGCGTGTAAATAGCTTGTCAAGTTGAAACCAAGCTTTGTCCAGCTTGTTTTATCCAGCACGTAATAGCTATTGATGAGACACTTAATGAATATGAATTTATGAAATGGATAATAAATTATAAGCTAAAAGAAAGCTAATAATTATGCTGATAGATTTAGCTTTATATTTTTTTTTAAAAGGGATTGTGTCATTGCTTTATTTATGTGTTATTGTATTTATTAAAAGATTTCATAATAGCAATTGTCGAATATCTTAATCAAACACAGGTAAATATTACAAATATAAGTTTTTTTTTATTGTGACTCGACATATGACAGCAACTAGCTTGATGTGAAACTGGAGTGCGATTTATGAATGGATGTCACTTAATAACTGTAAGTAGCACTCACATCTACTATGCCGGCCTAGTTGGAATAGTCAACTTACAAGCTGATCCTAAAACGCGACTTAATCACTTCACGGCCTGTATACTTGTAATGTTTACTGAATGTTTTTCATATTAACTGAATAAGTATTTTATTATGACGCGTCATCTGACCTTGGACTTGCCTGATGGTAAGTAAGCGGATGTCAAAGAGCGACGACGACTTAATTTAACTCAGACTAGCCGGCTGAGGGTTATTTTACATTTCAATGCTTAGCCACTACAACGTTTACAAGCACAGTCCAGAATGAATTTCGGGCTAATTTATATTGATCCGAAATCAACCCCAAAATAAAAAAATAATAATTTAATTATTGTATCATTGTACAATAAAATAATATAATAAATAAAGCAATAATTTACATAAAACTGGGAGTATATGAAACGATTGGCACAGATGAGTAGGCGATAGTGGGGCGGAGGCGTGAAGGAACGAGACGGCTATAGCGATAAGCATATATACTTAAAACTACATGACATATATTTTTAAGTATATACTTTTGTATAATCAATTACAATTATATACTCAAATATTACAATTAATATCTTATCACATAAATTAATAGCTGCCTTTACAGGTACGCTCTTTCCCGCGTGATTATGATTTAAAGCGGGATAAGAACGTGCTTGTAAAGGCGGAAATAAGAGGAATTGTCGCGCAATCTCGAGCTTACTTTCTGTACAGAATCGCGCGCGATTAGCCTTTACACAAGTCAACAATCACGCGCGTCAATCAAAGGCAATATGAGATCTAACGTGATGCAACATTTGATCTCATATTATCACCCCTTTTTCCCACAGGGATAGGAGCACCACTTGCTACGATCCGACACAACTCTTCGCTTCCATAACATCCACAATTCTTTTCGTACACACTCTACTATTCAATCGAACGAGAATAAAGGGCTTTTAGTTTAGTGTAGGCAGCTTAGTCAATTGGAGCCTGATCTAGTGGATCTGATGGAGCGCGAGCTTTATCGGGTAGAATGTAAAAGATCATATAACTGCGCAGAACATTCCGCTCTGACGGAGATAACAAGTTATACAGAAGAGATATCTCTTTGATATTTAAGTGATATTCTTGTAATTGATTATACTTTTAAAACACAAGTGATGCTGCAGAACAAAAACAGTGGTTAGGTTAGTTCTTAATAGCTAAAACATAGACAAATGACATAGCATTAGGTTAGTTCATATATAAATGATACAATTTGTACAAGAAACGACACTTAATAGTAAAAATCTTTAGACTATTAACTTAAGAATATGGAAAGAATACAAGTTGTGCTAAAATAATAACTAATTCAGTGTTATTTATCTCATTTATACTATGTTTATACCACGTGTGATTAAAAGAGACAACTACTTGTACTTCAATTCCTTTCTTTCAAAGAAGAAAATTCTGATCCCAAAACGCGACTAAATTACTTCACGATATTTTCTCTTCAAATCGATAGCCTACAATTCATCTAAATACCGTTTTTAAAATTAATACTGAAGTTTTTTACTATTAAGTGTCGACAAAATGTGTTTTATAAAATCTCGTATATAAGTTATGAATGAAACATGAATATCAGTGACACAGACAAAACATAAGGGCAACCGTCACATCAAGTGACTTTAATAATAGAAATCGTAATGTGCTTCGTTTAGACCAGTGTTTCCCAACTTTTTAATGCACCTTAACTTTTCTAAAAAATTTATGCCCCCATATATAATTTAAAATTTGTTTTGTTCTCTTAAGAAATATAAATGATTACAGCATTTTTAGGTTTTTGCCATTTTTGTTAAATTTGTCACCGATATCTTGCATTTTTATAACCCAAAGCGAAAGAGTTAAAGTCGTGTAGAGTCCTTTTTTAAATTGCCCCCTATAACTATCAAATTGCCCCCCACGTTGGGAAACTCTGGTTTAGACGGTTAAAAAGTTAGGAACTTTTATTTATTGTGACACGACATCTGACTTCGACTCGCAAGAGGAGGTCCAAGAGTGACGACGACTGAGAAAACCGAGCTAGTCCACGGCTGCATCAGTCGCCTTCACTATGCCGCCCAAAAAAGGTACATTACGATTGCCACTAAAGTTACAGCTCCCTGAAATGTGATTTCGATGTGTATCTGCAATGATTCTCAAACTATTGAGTCTTGTGGGTTTCATAATATGCAAGTTTATTAACACTGAAAATGGATAGTATGAAAATGACGGCTGTTGTCAGGACCCTCCCCCTTTTTGCAGTAAAGCTAGAAAGGCCGTTGTTTTGTTTGGTAATTCAACAATTTCTTAAAAAGGCTTTAAATATGCAATACGCTACCCAATTTAAATTTTCCTCACAATAAATAAAAACATGGTTTCACGACCTAGCAAATTGGAAAGTATTTTAGCAATGCAATCTAAAAACACATAATTTAACATAATTAAATTCCTGTAGATAGACAAACGATGGAGGCTCACACTCCACAACTCTCTCGCGTCCTTCATCTCCACAATTCTCAATGTTTATAGTCATTCCAGACCGCTTCATTTCAAGAATGTTCCCGTATTGACCGGAAAACATTATTCTTAGCTCTGATTATACAGTTAATAGCAGAAATCAAATTGTTACGCTTTTTTTCCAATGGAGCGCCACTTGCCACGATCCTGACACAACTCCCTCGCTTCCTTCACATTCACAATTCTCTTCATACAAGCTCTATGGTTATGGGCACTAGGCAACCTAGCTTGCTTGAGGATATCTCCGATTTGGTCGGCGAACACCCTCTTGGGCCTGCCTTAAAAGCGGAAAACCCCAGTTAATCCATTAAAATGGACGAATATTGAATCCGTTGCTTACATTTTGTACAAAAAAAATGCGCCATATTTGACATATCGTTCAGGTAAGCCTGTCAAATATACGTCAAAAATTAAAATGTAGAAATTTTACTACCCATTAAGTTTTTACCCCGTCTTTCTTTGTGCAACTGATGCGAAGTAGTACACACGATATTAATTACTTATCCACTACATTTCAAGACTATCTTTCAAGACAAAATTGAATTACCAAACTTGTAAAGCGAAGTACTTTATTCATGTAGTTATGAATAAAGGCCACTAGACCCATAGTGCGCGTCTGCGGTTGGCTGTCGTCAGCTCTTACAGTCAGCATCAATTTAATTATTTATTTATATACTAAGCTTTGAAACTTGCTTGTATCATAGAATCTGGGCGACCAAAGACCATAATATATCAAAGATACATTGGTACTGGTGACTGGTTTTTGAACCTTTAAAGCATTTTACTTCAAGTAGACTACGGTCACTTTTTTTAACTAATAGATTTTTAAATAAGTTTTTTATAAGTAATATATAAACTAACATGTAAGTTACTTATTTTAATATTAAAAAATTAATTTTTTCTCCGAAATATCTAAACGAATATAAAATTACAAGAAATGACCAAATACACAAATAACCCTGTGTGACCAGACGAAAAACTCACTTGTCAAAATTCAACTATAGAATGTCTAGTTATAAGGTTACCGCCAGGTGGCGCTGCAAATCTGACCAATGAACCCGCATAACAATCGCAATAATATACACGGCGTGTTCCTTTTTGTACTTTTTTAAGGCTGATAGTAAGAATGGATGCGACTGCTATTACCGTTAAATAACTGCGAATAGCAATTGTATTCACTATGCCGACACTAGTTGAAACCGGCAACTTTCAAGCTGATTTAGTAACACGACAGTCACTTCACGGTGTGTACATTTCAAACTAGTACGGATCGGTAGACTGGGTAAAAAAACCGTTAATTGTCTACCTACAAAATCCAAAGTAAAATCTAGACAAATGAGCCCTCGTTTCAAACGCCTTTGTTTCCTTCCTTTAGCCATTTCATGTATACCCGAGAATATATATTTACCCTGGTCGTCGTGCCTGGGCGTTGAGTGGTTGTGCATCTGGGAGGGATGTTGAGGAGGCAGTGGCGGCGGTTCACGATGATGGCCGTTGTGCAATTCAGCACGCGTTAGACTAGAACTACGGGCACCAAACCTAGAACAGAACACAATACAATGGCAACCAGAGTAGTACCACCACTTACATGTGTACAAACCGTGAAGTGACTTAGTCACGTTTCGGGATCAGCTTGTAAGTTGCCAGTGACTGCTACTCACAGTTATTTAACTGTAGTAGCAGACAGCTTGACATTAGACGGGGTGCTGTCATATGCCGAGTCACAATAAAAAATCCGTATGTGTCATTTATTGCTTATTTCACGAAGAATGTTCTAAGGAGCTCTTCAAACTTGTTTCTAGCTTGGGGCAAGTAGCCAGTTGGAAAAACGACCGAATCGACAGTTAAATTAAACGGTTCAGGGTGTTATTTATTTATTCGAACAATCGATACGTGGAATGCTTTGCCAGCTCATGTGTTTTTCCCATCCTATAAAACTTGATAGATAAAACAAATTTTATGCGGCTTACGATCGCGGTTTTAGTATCGCGTATCCGGTCTCTCCATGACCACGATAGCTGCAAAGCTTGCGAAACGTCTGATTAATAGAATATTGTAAAATCAATAACCAAAAAATATACGCGATAGTAAGCTGCATAAAATTTGTTTAACAACGAAACGTTGTTGTGCAATTATCTTTTGTACTCACCTATCATTTCTTAATAATGGCGATTGTAATCTTTCTAATATCGATGGTGGCTCCATTTCTATGCTACCATTACCTATAAAAATAACTATTGTTAAAGGCAACCGTGGTATAGTGGTAGTATAATGGTCACGCAAACCAAAATCTCTTATGCGGCGTTCTCACGAGGCGAAATTAGTTGTTCAACTGCGAAATCGTTCGCGATTTGAACCGTCTGAACAAACTTTAAATCAAGTTGAAGCAATAAATATCGGTGCAACAAAAGTTAGATAAGTCAACTTTTATGTTCGTTCAACTTGCATGAAGCAATCAGTCCAATCGGTCAGTTAATCAACGCAATGGAGTACCTATGTATTGTATATTGCATTCCTATGTCTCCATTTTTTTTGTTTGTTTGTAAAATAAAATTAGAATAAAATGTAAATTATGGCGTCCGCGACCACGAGAAAAATGTTTAAAATGGACAGATAGTGTAATGACACGTGTAATATTGAGTCGATTATTTCTGAACCGTGAAAACGCTTAAAGTAATTGACTTTAAATTTTTTGTTGAACGGTAAATATTGAACAACTTAATTCGCCTAGTGAGAACGCCGTATAAGTTGAAAACAATGTATGTTTGATATATAACTGTGATTAAAAAGTAGTAAAACTTTTCAATTTGAAATTCCTGGGCTGAAATTTCTTTGGTCGTCCTATCCTATCTATGATACAAGTACTTTTAGTAGTTCAGTATAGAAAAGTAAACAAAAAAGAGTTATAATTATGAGTAGAGATGACAAAGTTTTTTGGCCGGCACAGTAACAGCGACTGAGGCAACCGTTAAATGAAAAAGTTTTGTTAGTTGTCGGCGCTTGGCTGAGGCGGGTTTTATAAGTCGTCAGCACTCTGGGACCTCCATCATTCTTACCAACAGGCAGGTCGAGGTCAAATGTCGAGTTACGATAAATAAAAAAAATAATGCTGTCGTTAAAAATTATATAATAATAATTTACCTTCATAACCTAGAATTTGTTGTCGACTAGTTCGTGGAGGTGGTTCCGGTGATCTCCCCGTACTTGGCTCACGACTTAGACTGCAAGAAAACATTTACAAATATATTTAAATCCTCATACAAACTACGGTAACTATAGCACAGGTCGGGGAAAGCATCCGCATTCTATCGACCGAATCGGCAGTCGAACTAAAAAGTACGGTGAGTCTTTTCTTAGTAGAACAATCGACAAGTGGAATACTTTGCCAGCCCGTGTGTTCTCTCTATCCTATAACCTTGGATCCTTCAAGCGATGCGTGAAGAAGCACCTTTGGCCGGCATATTGACGTCATTCTTGGACCTCCTCTTGCTTATCATATGTTTTTTATTTACCTTTTATTTCTATTTGGTATTGAACTCATATCGAAACGCGATCTTCTCTGTTGATTCTGATGATAGAACCTTTGTAAAACTATTGGACTAGTATTGCCTGAACTCTGAAAAAATAAAATATATCAAGTAAATAAAAGCACTCCTGCCCGGCCAAGTAAAAGCGACTGAAGCAACCATAAATTAACTGGGTTTTTCAGTCATCGGCGCTATTGGAGCTCCGCTTGCTTATCAACAGACAAGAAAGTTTTTATTAAAATTATTGTTAAGGTATTAATATTATTCTTCTTAGAAGAAGAAGGTGGAAGTCGCATCCACTATGCCGGCCTAGTTAGACCCGATCGTGAAAGTCCTAAACTAATGGATAACATCTTTAATAAAAGGTATTAGTTAATGTTTTTAATGGACATTATTCATTTTATATGGGGACTTGGGCTTAATTGTATTAACAATTTAATATAAATTTTAATATAGTTTGATGTACGAAGATTACAATGTAATTGGAATATATCTTTTATTTTGCATAGTTTAGGTGTGCAAAATGATCAAACTATAATTATGACAGTTCAAAGAAGTACTGTTAATATGGCGTGTCTTTGTTATTGAAAGACAATACAAAATCCATATCTTATTTTCCAAATAACTCAATTGCACAGCAATTAAAAGCAAAATTGTTATTAGTTTTATTAATACAAGTATAGAAACTACCAATTATATATTTTATTATTATTGGACATTACAGAAGTAGTACATAAAAGCCCAAAATGAATGATGTCCTTTATAATTTGTGGTTACCTGGGGTGAGGCCCGCCATCTTTGATCAGCTGACACTCGTCTCACAGGGGGAGGTGGTGGGGAGGCGCATGCTTCTAACGTTCTGAAAAATTTATTCATTTACAGCCAATCTGTCTACGAGTCCTATCTATATGTTAGCGATTTGTAGTGCACTTGTATCATAGAAACAGGTTAACAAAAGAACATATATAAAGATACATTGGTACCGGTAAGTGGTTTCGAACTCGTGCTCGCGTACCCATTGCACTGCCACTACACCACGGTCGCCTTAAATAATGCAGCGCCATTTCACACGATCCTAACACAACTCTCTAACATGTACAAATCACTTCATACAATAGTTGGACACAAAAATAATAAATCAAATAGTCCCGCATTTTTCCAGCTGGGATAGGCAGAGACAAAGAAACGCTACTTGTCACGATCCTGACACAACTCCCTCGCTACCCACACTCCCTCAATTCTCTTCATACAAGCTCTACGGTTACGGTTTATACTCGTATACAAAAATATGAGATAACATCATCAGGTGGTTTTGAACCGGATATACATCGGTATACTATCTTGTGTAGTGACGCGACACTGCCTATATTGTAACGCGACAAATAATCTCCACTTGCATAATGGTATGGTTTGCGGCACGTAAGTTGGCAAGATTTTAATATAGTGGGGGAACGTTTGCGCATGTACACTGGCGTGCAATAAAAAAGGGTCTCTTTAGATTCATAAATAATAATAATAGTCGTTTAAGTAAAAGTAAATTGACGAAAGAAATGTATAAATCTGATGTGCATGGATGCGTTAATCGAGGCAGACCCAGAAGGGTGTTCTCCGACCAAATCGAAGACATCCTCAAGAAAGCTAGGTTGCTTAGTGCCAATAACCATAAAGCTTGTATAAAGAGAATTGTCATTGTGAAGAAAGCGAGGGAGTTGTATCAGGATCGTGGCAGGTGGCACTCCATTTTCTCTACCTATTGATTTTAATGTTTATCGCGAACAGACAGACGCGGCGGGGTACTAATATGTTGTAAAACTATTAGTTTGATACGAAAACCAGTGGTCAAATTTCAGTGCACCCAAGTGTACGCGGGAGCGAACTGAGCGTGGATGCCACGCGGAAGTCGATGATCGACTGGCCAGCCAATCGCGCGCAGGGAACTTTGTAAACTCATGCCCCGCGTCCCTCGCGTACCTAAACACACCTAAAAAACGACTTCTGAGCATCTGACTACTCTTGCCAACTTACGTGACGCAAGCTATAAGCAAGGGAAGGTCCAAGTCAGCCCCTGCGACTACTGGAAAAACCAGTTCAGTTTACAATTCGCAACAGTCGCTATCACTGTTTTAATTGAGGCTACGACTTACCTGCGTCTAGGATAAGGTGATAAGCTAGAAAATTCAGTCTCCAAACTTGCTGGCTGAGAGCTACTACCACCACTTATACAAGGGGATGGTGACCAGAAACCTCTGTGAATATAAATTATTATATTAGTATTTTCCTAGATTTTGCGCGAACATTGACTAATTAATTAAACAAAATTTTATGCGGCTTACTATCACGTTTATTTTGGTTTGGATTTTTTTCCGACGTTTCGAGAGCTTTGCAGCCATCGTGGTCACGGAGAGACTGAGGTGTTAGTCGTCCCATTGGTTGACGCCTTTATGTTTTGATTTTATTTTCTGATAATAAAAAAATTGTAAAATTAAAACCGTGGGTTACAAAACGCGATATTAAGCCACATAAAATTGACGACAAGCGTGGACTAACGGTTTAGCGATTAGTTTGTTGCGCGTAAAGTCCGGGGTTCGATTCCCGGTCGGAGCAAATATTTGTTTTATAGCTTTTATTCGTAATATTTAATAATTATATTAAATATTGCAAATATTTGTTAATAAAAAAATGAGATGGATATTTGCGGTACCCAGTCTGCTGATATGGGGTACCACCACTTTCAAGTATACAGACCGTGAAGTGATTTGGTTACGTTTCAGGATGTTGCCGGTCCCAACTAGGCCGGCATAGTGGATGTGATTGCTACTCACAGATATTGAATTTTAGTAGCAGTGACATTCATTCATGAACCACACTTCGTCTTAACACCAAGCTGGGTGCTGTCAATGTCGAGTCACAATAAAAAAAATGTTTAATTAACAAATGAAATGCTTTGATAGCCCATGTGTTCTCTCCATCCTATGACCTTAGATCCTTCAAGCGATGCGTGAAGAAGCACCTTAGGCCGGCATATTGACGGCGACTTAGGGAACCGGGAACTAACTCGTTTTTTTCAGTCGTCGTCACTCTTGGACCTCCTCTTGCTGTTCATCAGGCGGGTCGAGGTTAAATGTCGTGTCACAATAAAATTGGCGTGACAATTTGATTGATTGATTGATATTTACCTAGTAGGTTGATCGGGCAATATATGTCTAACGTTGAGCATGAAGTTGGGCATAGGTGGTGACTCGTGACCATTACTTTGGGCCACTATTTGGTGCGTAGCTACTGTTGCCACTGTCTTGTGAGGTGTTCCCGGACTCAGACTTGCGTACCAAGCCCCAACGGAGACATTACTCCGTTCAGACTTCACTACGAATGCGTGCTCCAGGAGTTTATTGTATTTTGGCCGCTGTCTGTAGTTCTTCGTTAGGCTGCAATAATTGAGGAATTAAGGTTATATGATCTTAAAGAAAGCTAGGTTGCCGTGCCCATAACCACAGAGCCTGTATGAAGAGAATTGTTGATGTGAGAAGCAAGGGAGTTGTGTAAGGATCGTGGTAAGTGGCGCTTCATTGTCTCTGCCTATCCCTGTGGGAAAAAGGCGTGACAATTTGATTGATGTTAAAGAGGATGTAGTGGTTAGGTTTGAGAAGGATGTAGATGTAAGGGAAACCAACGAAAGCCTAACGTAGCGCATTGATTACAAATTCGTTAAGCATGAAGTCTAAAGTTCGATTCCTGGTCGGAGCAAATATTTGTTTCGTAGCTTTTATTTGTATTATTTAATTTACATTGAATATTGCAAATATTATTTAATTTAAAAAAAAGCTAAAATTGCTTCAGGTCTGGTTGTCAAAAAGTGATAGTCAGTGGTACCTAGTTTGCCGATATGGGGTAGTACCACCACATACAAGTGTACAGTCTATAAAGAGATTTAGCGTTTTGGGAACCCAGAAGGTGTTATGAAACTAAATCGGAGACTGGGTTAAAGAAAGCTGGGTTGCCTAGTGCCCAAAACTGTAGAACTTGTATGAAGAGAATTGTGGATGTGAGGAAAGCGAGGGAGTTGTGCCAGGATCGACCAAGTGCCTATCCCTTTGGGAAAATTGCCACGACAATTGGATTGATTGATTGATAGTCAAAAAAATACCACTAACCATTGCGAAACAAATGATTTGAATTCTGGTGAAAAGTTGCAGTCTTCTGGCAATTGAGGTGGATCCTGTTCTATTACCTAAATAATAATTATGAAAAAATATTAATTATTTTTCACTTCAAAAACGAGAATTAAGTTTCATATCAAAAAACATCATTCATTTTGGGTTTTTATGTCCAATGATGAAAAAATATATAAATGGTAGTTTTGATATTTGTGTTGATAAAACTAATAACAATTTTGTTTTTAATTGCAGTGCAATTGATTTAGTTGGCAAATACGACATGGATTCTGTATTGTCTTTCAAGACACGCCATATTAACAGTTGTGCTTTGAACTGTAATAATTATAGTTTGATAATTTTGCTATAAATAAAAGATATATATAAATTACATTGTAATCTTTGTACATTGAACAATTTTGCGTAATGTTTCATAAATACTAATATTGTTCAGTCAACCTGAAGTAGACGATTCTTTAAGTGGATTGTGAAATAGCATTTCTGGCCGACAGTGATGGCGACTGAGACAACTGTAAAAGAATTTTTCAGTCGTCGGCACTCCTTAAACTCCCCATGTTTGCTATTAGGCAAGTCGAGGTCAGGTGTCGCATCTTCATTTTTTACATTTCTATACTAATCTAATAAAGCTTGTATCATAGAAACAGGACGACCAAAGTACATATACATTGGTACCGGCAAGTGGTTTTGAACCTGTGTTCTCGGTTTGCGTGACCATTGTATACCACGGTCGCCTTGAATTGTCATCTTTTCACACCTGTAATACCCGCACTGGTC
This sequence comes from Tinea trinotella, assembly GCA_905220615.1. Taxonomy (NCBI): domain Eukaryota; kingdom Metazoa; phylum Arthropoda; class Insecta; order Lepidoptera; family Tineidae; genus Tinea; species Tinea trinotella. The sequence continues at coordinate 13,716,757 of HG992312.1, forward strand.
AGGGGAAGCATCTGCATTTTGTCGACCGAATCGGCAGTCGAACTAAAAAGTTCGGTGCATCTTTTCCTCGTAAAACAATCGACAAATGGAAAGCTTTGCTCTCCCTCCTATAACCTTGAATCCTTCAAACTATACCTGAAGAAGCACCTTTGGCCGGCATAGTGACGGCGACTGAAGCAGCCGTGAACTAACTCGGCTGTTTCAGTCGTCGTCACTCTTGGATCTCCTCTTGCTTAACATCAGGCGGGTCGAGGTCAAATGCCGTGACACAATAAAAAAAATGACATACCCTGGTCAATACTTCAAAATCATTCTGACAATCTCTATATGGGAAGACACCAGTTGCGAGCTCCACTAATGATATACCCAGAGACCACACATCAGCTCTTATGTCATAATCGGGTCTGTTTGGGTCAGGTGGGTCTATTCTCTCCGGCTAAAATTGTAATATATATCTTTTAAACACACCTTTTATTAGTATTTTCTTAGATTTAGCGCGAACATTGATTAATGAATTAAACAAATTTTATGCGGCTTACTATAGCGTTTATTTTGGTTTTGATTTTAATTTTTTTTTATTATTCCGACGTTTCGAGAACTTTGCAGTCATAGTGGTCAAAATTGTGAAATCAAAACTAAAATAAACGCGATAGTAAGCCGCATAAAAATTGTTTATTTTATTATAAAATATTAATTATTTAATTATCAATATTTTATTTAATTATCAATATTAATTATTTAAATATCAATTATTTAATTGATTAAACACTTCATTAGAAACTATGATAGCTATGGAATATGGGTAAAATTTAAATAACATAATTATTTATTTATTTCATTTCTTTAAGCTAATTAAGTGCTTGTATTATAGAAACAGGACAATCAAAGTACATATATCAAAGATACATTGGTACCGATAAGTGATTTTGAACCTGTGCTTTCGGTTTGCGTAACCATTGCACTGCCACTACAACACGGTTGCCTTTAATAAACAAGAGAATAATGGCTGTTGTGATTATGCTGACAGGACCAAAAGATTTCTAATTTGGATACTCACCGCCATATAAGCTGCACATCCAGCACTTCTAGTCTTTGCTTTCGAGTCGACCAGTCTCCCGCTAATTCCAAAATCACACAACTTAATATTACCTAATTCATCCAATAGTATATTACTTGGCTTCACATCTCTATGTATGACGTCATGGGTGTTCTTTAAGTAGGATAAAGCTTTCACTGTCTGGAATCGAGAGGAGAATTGATTAAACAAGTGTAGTTAGATAGAGACCATGGACGACTGGAATATAGCGCAGTCCAGTGGTCTTAAAACAATTCATTCTTTACATTAAAAACAAAAAACAAATGAACAAACAAATTGTCACGCATTTTTCTCACGGGAACAGGCAGAGACAATGGAGCGCCACTTGCCACGATCCTGACATTTTAATATTTTTCTTTTGGTTGTTAAGGAGTATATGTGGAGTGACGATAGGGGATAGAATAAGGAATAGCACAGTGCGCGATATATGTGGTTTGAATGAGGATGTAGTGACAAGGATTGACAAAGGAATACTTCGATGGTTTGGGCACATGGAAAGGTGAATAAAAATAGATTGACGAAAATAATTTATAAATCTCATGTGAATGGATGCGTTAAACAAGGCAGGCACAGGAGGGTGTTGTCTGACCAAATCGAAGACATTCATAAGAAAGCACTAGGTAATGGGCACTAGGGTTGACTAGTGCCCATTACCAGAGAGCTTGTATGAAGGGAATTGTGGATGTGAAAGAAGCGAAGGAATTTTGTTAGGATCGTGGCAAGTGGCGCTCTATTGTCTCTGCCTATCCCTGTGGTAAAAAGGCGTGATAATTTTTTTATTGGAATACATTTAATACCATCAAAAACAAAACTTGTAAAAAAAAAAACAAGTTTCGCAACTCAGTTCTTCTACCGTAAAAAGTTGTGAGATTCATGTAATACCAAGTCGGTTGATTTATTCAGTCCAGTTTGTGGTCACTACAATAAGTTGTTAGATTAGCTAATTACGTAATGAATTAAGAGAGAAGGATCCTTAAGTAGAGCGTGCGCGTGCCCCCAGATTTGGAATACAAATGTTTATTTAATGTAGATTTGTATACAAATATTCGGAATATACAACATAAAACGTGACTCACAGCAACTGTAACTTTCCCGAGGATTGCTTCAGGTATTGGAGCACCAAGTCTCTTGAGCAACTTATCAAAGCACGAAGCCATTAACTCCATACAAATCCACACATCAGCATCAGTCACAAAGCATCCGAGACACCTCACAATAAATGGACAATCATATGATCGCACAACAATTTCCAAGTCCATTAATATTCGTTTGGTTTCTTCCGAGTTTCCTGATCGACGCATTTGCTGCAATAATAAACAAGGGTTTTTTAATATACTATAGCTTACAGTACTGAAAATGAATACAATTTCATTAAAGAGTTTTGATCAATGAATCTCTCAATCTACATTAGAATTGTTTTTGACAATAGGCATGGCCGAACGGTTGGCGATTGGTTTGTTGCGCGTCCTGGATTCGATTCCCGGTCAGAGCAAATATTTGTTTCATAGCTTTTAATTACAAATAATAATTATAATAAATATTGCAAATATTTATTAATAAAAAAAGCTCTTTACTTTGGATATGTACTTTGGGTCTGGTTATCAAAGACCTGTGGTTATCAAAGGCAGTGGTACCCAGACCTGAGTGATTTGGTCGCGTTTCGAGATCAGCTTGCAAGTCTCCAGTTCCAAATAGGCCGGCATAGTAGATGGGACTGCTAATTACAGTTATTAAATTGTAGTAGCAGTGACATCCATTCATGGACTGCACTCTAGCCTAACATCAAACAGAGAATAACCTCAAAATATAATAACTCTTTAACCTTGTTTCTCCCTCGTCTTTTCACACCCGTAATACCCGCTCAAGTCGGGGAAAGCATTTGCATTCTATCGACCGAATCGGCAATCGAATTACAAAAGTTGTGTGCGTCTTTTAGTAGAACAATTGACCAGTGAAATGCTTTTCCACTCCATCCTATATATTACCTTGGATCCTTCAAGAGATGTGTGTAAGAGTACCTTTGGCCTGCATAGTGACAGAGACTGAGGCAGTTATTAACTGACTCAGTGTTTTCAGTCATCGTCACTCTTTGCTTATCATCAGGTGGGTCGAGGTCAGATGTTGTGTCATAATAATAAAAAAAATTACCTTAACAGCTATAATAGTGTTTGATGGTTTGTGCAACATTTTTACAACATGTCCGCAAGTGCCACTGCCAAGTTCACCAAGGTGCTGCAGGTCATCTATACGAGAATGATAATCCACACCATTCATCTTCAGTTTGCCACTAACCTGTTTATAATAATTTAATTCATTAATTCGTTCAAGTGGCGCTCTATTGTCTCTCCTTGTGGGAGAAGGGCGTGACAATTTGATTGATTAAGAAGTCTTGATTGATTGATTAGGATTTCAATAGAGTGTGACTGTCTATAATCCATATGCAACTTTAACACTTCCCAGTATATCGTCCCAAAAAAAAGAGTACATTAAAAGGAATTCTTTAAAAATAAGATATCAAGTTCTTCTGAAAACGGGTTTCTTTATGATTGCAAAATTATCCATTATTGTCTTGTCTATGAGGATATAAACCAATATAATCTGCATATTTCCAATGCTGCTATATATGCTAATTTGATTAAGGGGGTCATCCTAATAAATCAATTTCAGAACATAATGCATTAAATATGTGCTGCACTGATATGGCTAAGTTAGTACACTTAAAATGAAAATCTGAAAAAAGTTTTACTATACTAAATTTATTACAAACTTGTCCTTTGTATAGTTGTATATAGTTAGAGTAGATTCCATATTAAGGTTTAAGTGTTCATGGGGCTGACATAAGCAGAATATGCTAAAAGCCCAAAAAAAAACTTGTCCTTCAAGTGACTATGGTGTAGTGATAGTGCAATGGTCGTGCTCTGAACCCCAGTTCTAAGCCACTCACAATACCTATGTATTGGTAGCAGGTAGCAAAGAGCTGTCTATGGTTGTTTAGTCTATATAAACATTTTTTTTTACATTTCTATACTAAGCTACTAAAGTGCCTGTATCATAGAAACAGGACAAACAAAGTAAATATATCAAAAATACATTGGTACCAGTGGGTTATTTCGAACTCATGCTCTCGGTTTGTGTAACCATTGCACTGCCACGGTCACCTTAATTAATAAAAAACATCCAAAATAATATTGTACTATTTCCTAAAATTTTACTTATTTATACAAAATAGCTCACAATTACACAGTTAATGTTGTCTATTATTTGTTACTGAAAATGCCTTTTTACAGCTACCACACTAGAGCAGTTCCATAAAGCCTGTGACTCTGTACACACATTTGTAATAGTTATAGCAAACTTTGCACTAATGGCCCTTTATGAAATATCAATCAAAATCAAGTTGTCACATCTTTTTCGCCATGGGGATAGGCAAAGACAATAGAAAGCCACTTGACACAATCATGACACAACTCCTTCGCTTCCTTTACATCCACAAATCTCTTCATACAAGCTCTAAGGTTATAGGCACTAGGCAACCCAGCTTTCTTGAGGATGTCTCCGATTTGGTCAGAAAACACCCTCCTGGGCCTGCCTTGTTTAATGCATCATATTTATAAATTGCTTTCGTCAATCTACTTTTACTTATTCTTTTCATGTGCCCAAACCATTGAAGCATTCCTTTGTCAATCCTTGTCACTACATCTTCTTTCAAACCACATCTATTGCATATCTATGAAAATAGGTTGAGAATATTCTGAAAACCACTGAAATATCTAATATACTTTGACATGACAATAACTCAAAGCTCACACTCACATACTCAGCTAAAATTTTGGTCTTTAATCCAGTATTCTACTCATATCTCACCTTATAAACTTCTCGTAGTCTATTCTCAGTCTCAGTGGTGTGAGGTGACCTCGGTGGAAATGACAACACTTTGTTATTTGGAAATATTGGAGCTGAAATTCATACAAAGAAATATTATACAACTAATTGCTACACTAGCTTTTAACTTAAAGAATAAGTCATTCTCAACATAAAAGTGGTGGAGCCCAGTCTGACGATCCAGGGTAGTACCATCACTTACAAGTATACAGACCATAAAGTGATTTAGTTGTGTTTCAAGATCAGCTTGTAAGTTGCCAGTCCCAACTAGGCCGGCATAGTGGATGTGTCTGCTATGTACAGTTATTGAATTGTAGTAGCAGTGACATCCATTCATGGACCGCACTCCAGCTTAACGGGTGCTATCAAATTATGTCAAGCCACAATAAAAAAATCACACCTCAATCCTACAGGGAGAGACAGAGGGCCACTTAAATTATAAACATAAAAAAACAAATTCCTTTTGGATTATAGATAAGAGCATAATAACAACATATAACTTAACCTTACTTATATAAAATAAGAATCACAAACAATAAAGTAATCAGAAAATATAAATAAGTAAATCTATCTATAAATAAATGAGAGAACCAAGTGATTTTTTACATCTCTGGCAAACACATTAGTTATTATCACAGAAATACAATTTGGATGTTATGCTTCAATAGGATTTTTTTTTTCGCATGTAAGACCTAAATTTATTAATAAAGATCGTTTTAAAGCAGACTTTAGGAAGAAAGCCCAATAACAATGATCGTAAACTATAGAATTTCAAGTGATAAAATGTGTGCAATAGACCTCCCATTCTACTATATTTTTATGGTTATAATTTAGCTGTAATGAGATTAGAATATGTTTACTTACGCGGCCTAGACCTCCTGGCAGAGCCAAGTCCACTTGGACCAAAGGTGCCTTCCCTCTGATTGCGCATTTCAAACATCTTCTCTTCTAGCCCTTTCAGGCGACCATCTATTGAATTATTTGACATTGTAACTAAAGTAAAAGTTCACACACAACACACATTTAGGTACTAATTATTAAATTCTATACAATATAAATATTTAAAAGAAATTCTAGTCACATATAGCAGTCAAGGATTTCTTCTTCCATGCAATTTCCCATTCACTTTTTTCAACTTTTATCTTTCATCTGAAACAGCTCTTTCGTTCGTTCAAAACATTCATGATATGAAACATTTTTCAATACACCATTTCTTCGAAGATATTTTATATTCTCTCTTTTTCTTTTCTTCTATTCCTCAATACAAACTAAAATCACCTGCATTCATATTTCTTTGACAAATCATTTTTAATTTAGGTGGGTAATGCTAGTTACGTTTTTGCAAACTCGCATTTATATAAATGTTTTAAATAAAGACAAGTATATTAATAATATAATATTATGATAAAACACATTTTTATTTATTTATTTCACATATTTGCTCATGCGAGTTTTAAATTATTATATTTAAATTATTGTATCTCACCAAACGTTAAAAAAAGATGTAAATATTGAATGATACTTTCATTCAATTCATTCATTCAATTTCTCTATCAATCAAAAGTTGGATTATTATTTAGTGTATTTAAAATTCGCAATTTTTCTTTATTTCCTTAAGTTTAACATTATTTAAATTTTGTGTAAATTTATGTACACATTATTAATATTAAGTACAAGTGTTGGAAACCGCGCGTAAACATAGTTTATGTTGTATTGAAATGACCTGATAGTTAATTATTTTAAATATTTATTGGAGGAGGCTGCACAATGATGCAGTCCAATCCGGAAAGTGGCATGAATATTGCAGACTTAGCAAATCAGTTGCGAAAAGAGAAGATATTTATTAATTCAGAGAGAGAGCTTCTACAAAACCTTAATGAGGAAGTGGAGAAAAGTTTGTTGGAACTGCTTCAGGTTGCATGGATTTGTTCCCAGCAAAGGCAGAATCTTAATGGTCTAATAACATCTAGATCTGAAGTTGATTCTATTTCAGCATGCCAGAAAGCAAGTCTCCTTGAATTTACTGATTTTCTTGATGTTTACAAAGTTTTGAGATACAAGGTTTGTTTTTGTTTTATCTTTTATTTATGTTGTTAGTAATACATGATTTCATTACCTTGTTAATATTTATATTGTTAATATATTTAATTTTAATCAATCAATCAACTTTATTCAAGAGCTAAATGTATAATATTACCATTTAATAATGTATATCCGCCCCCTCAATAAACATTCCTTCAAATTGACCCATGTTAATTTCCATGGGGATTGATATAGATATTGGAGTGCTTCTTTTCCTACTCATGACAATTATTTATTTGTTTACATTTCTATACTGAGATATTAAAGTGTTGCAAGTGGTTTTTGAACCTGTACACAACTATCTAAATCTACAATTATTTTAGGTACTAGCAATCTCAGCTTCCTTAATAATGTCTTTGATTTGTTTATGGAACAGTCTTCCCAGGCTTTCCCATTACATCCTTACTAAAATTATATTATAAATCTCACTAAACCGTGGTGTAGTGGTAGTGCAATGGTTACGCAAACTGAAAGCATGTGTTTAAAACCGCTCACTGGTACCAATGTATCTTTGATATATGTATTTTGGTTGTCCTGTTTCTATGATACAAGCACTTAGCTTAGTAGATATGTAAAAATATCTCAATTCCCATGTTATAGTTGTTCGATGTTCATGTGTTATTTTTTTTCTTTCTTTACTTGTTAGTACAGTAATACAACTCAATCAATCAATCAACCAAATTGTCACAATTCAAATATAAGGACATAGAATTACTAAAATAATGTATCTTACAAACATACATGTGGTATATAATTGCATGGTATTTTTGGACAGCATAGTGACAGCGACAGAAGGAACTGTAATGTTTTTTCAGTCGCTGGCGCTATTAGACTTCCACTTGCTTACCATCAGGCAAGTGGAGGCAAAATTTTAAGTCCCACAAAAAAAAGTTTTTTGTATACTGATGATAGTTAAGTTTTATAGTATTTTGTTTATTTTTGTAGTGTTTGGGTTAAGTTTCTTATTTATGTTAATTTACATTTCTATATAAGTGAAGCAAGCAAGTTATATCAGAATTATGGCAATTGCCGCTCCATTGTCCCTGCCTATCCCTGTGGGAAAAAGACGTGACAATTTGTTTGATTTCTATATAAAGCTTACAGTGCTTGTATCATAGAAACAGGACAACCAAAGTTCATATATCAAAGATACATTGGTACCAGCATGTGGTTCTAAACCTGTACTCTTGTTTTGCACTAGGCAGACTACATGTCTATAGTGATGTTAAACACCTTGAAATCCATAAGCATTATTGTTTTAATGATTAATTGCATTGTTATATAAGCATATGGTTAGTGTATTTAATAACACTATAAACATATTGTTCAATGTTCCGAGGAGCTCTTTAACCTTGTTCCTACCTCGTCTTTTCACTCCCGTAATACCCGCACAGCCCCCCTAGCACGGCAATCCAAGAAGCAAGATAAATACTTGCAAGGAATATCATTCCAACTCATTTTAAATAACTTACTAGAACAGTGTATCAAAAAATATAAAACTTTACACAAAACAACGTTGAATACTTTAACAAATATTTTTTTAAACATTTTGAAGTGCCGGCTTAATATGTTATTTAAAATGAGTTACAATAACATTCCTTGCAGGTCTTTATCTTGCTTCTTGGATTGCCGTGCTAGGGGGGCAGGTCGGGGAAAGCATCCGCATTTTATCGACGGAATCGGCAGTCGAACTAAAAAGTTCGGTGCGTCTTTTCTTTGTAGATCAATCAACAAGTGGAATGCTTTGCCTGCCCATGTGTTCTCTCCATCCTATGACCTTGGATCCTTCAAGCGATGCGTGAAGAAGCATCTTAGGCCGGCATAGTGGCGGCGGCTGGGACAGCCGGGAACTGACTCGGTTGTCCCAGTCGTCGTCACTCTTGGACCTCCTCTTGCTTATCATCAGGTGGGTCGAGGTCAGATGTTGTGTCACAATAAAATAAAAAAATGTATTATGCAGACATGCTTTATCATTCACTTATTTATTAAGTATTCGTATCAAATATTTATATTTATAAATATGATGTGGATGGATGCATTAATTGAGGCAGACCCAAGAGGGTGTTCTCCCACCAAATCGGAGACATACTTAAGAAAGCAGAGTTGCCTCGTGCCCATAACCATAGAACTTTTGACGACAGGCGTGGAGGAACGGTTTAGTGTATGGTTTATTGCACGTAAAGTTCCGGGTTCGATTCCCGGTTTGAATAAATATTTGTTAATATTAAAATATTACAAATATTTGTTAATAAAAAAAAGAGATGGATATTTGCTTCAGGTCTGAATATCAAAGAGTGTACACGCAGTGGTACCCAGTCTGCTGATCCGGGGTAGTACCACCACTTACAAGCATACAGACTGTGAAGTGATTTGGTCACGTTTCGGGATCAGCTTGTAAGTTGCCGTTTCCAACTAGGCCGGCATAGTGGATGTGACTGCCACTCACAGTTATTGAATTGTAGTAGCAGTGCCATCCATTCATGGACCATACTCCAGTCTAACATCAAGCGGGGTGCTGTCATATGTCAAGTCACCATAAAAAAATAATTAAAAAATTCATATCATCATATCTGCCATTAGTCTATGCCCGGCATAGTGACGGCGACTGAGGCAAAACAATTAAATTAATTAATTAAAAATAACATAAAGCTTGTATAAAGAAAACTGTGGATGTTAAAAATGCGATAGTTGTGTCAGGATCATGGGAAGTTTGCTAATCATGTGGTAATCCTGTTAGGCATGACAATTTGATTGATACTTTTTGAATCGAAATTAGACTCATAAAAATTATTGCCAATTTCCTTAGCTTGAAAATTGAAGTGGTACTCACTAAAATATCTATAATAACTCAAAATACAGTGACAATAAACAACGTTTACACTAGTATGTTCATAGTTTAGTTCCCGGTCGATGCAAAAATCTGTTTTATTACATTTTAATCAATACATAATAAATAGTGCCCATAACCATAGAGCTTGTATGGAGAGATTTGTGAATGTGAAGAAGTTTTGTCAGGATCGTGGCAAGTGGCGCTTTATTATCTCTGCGTATCCCTGTGGGAAAAAGTTGTGACAATTTAAAGATGATGAGGATTTTTTTATTGTCGCACGACATACGACATCACCTTGCCTGATGTTAACCTAGAGTGCAGTCTATAAATGGAGGCGATAGCTACTCCATTAAAGTATTGCAAGTAGTACTGCCAATTGATCCAGAAACGCGACTAAGTTGACCCTGAAATTTACACATGAAAGCGGTGGTACTACGCCAAATCGGCAGATAGCAATTTTATTATTTATTTATTGTGACTTGACCTTGACCCGCTTGATGGCAAAGTCAGGTGCCAAGGTCAAGCTAGGTCCAAGAGTGGCGACGACTGTAAAAACCTAGTCTTCACTGCTGCCCAGCTGTCTCTATGCCGGCCAAAAGTGCTTCTTTTGCCAAAATATGGAGAGAACACATGGTCACCAAAATGTCTGCCTATTGCTCTTAAAAATTTACCAATCTTTAATTGCCAACAGGAAGCCCTAGCCCTTGGAGAGCTATTTGGATGGCTACGAGACTCGCCACACCTGGTAGCCCTCTGTCTACTACTGGGTGAGGAGTACATTCCAGCTGATCTGCCAACATCGCTTGTAGCTGGTCTCTACGGCAGCTGCAGATCTGCTAATGACAGGACCAGACTTCTGTCAGTTCTCAGGTCACTCATTAAGCACCAACTGGCTCCATCTAATGATCCCAGGAAGTAAGTTTTTTTTGTTTTTTTATCACATCGTGGATGTGAAGGAAGCAAGGGAGTTGGGTAAGGATCATGGCAAGTGGGATTTTAGGCTGGAGTGCGTTGGAGGCTCATTTTAGGCTAACTGCAAGTAGCTGTCAAATCCACTATGCCGGCCTATTTGCAACCGGCAACTTACAAAATGATTCTGAAACGCGACTAGGTTCTTCACGGTCTGTACACTTGTACATCAAGGACATCATTCATTTTGAATGGGAACTTGGGCTTAATTGTATTAACAGTTGCATATACATTTTAAAATAGTTTGATGTACGAGGATTACAATGTAATTGAAATATATTTTGCATAGTTTAGGTGTGCAAAATAATCAAACTATAATTATGACAGTTTAAAGCAGAATGGCGTTGGTTGACAAATGATATAAAATTCATATCTTATTTTCCGAATAACTCAATTGCACAGCAATTAAAAGCAAAATTGTTATTAGTTTTATTAACACAAATATCGAAAGTACCATTTCTATTTTCTTTCATCATTGGACATTACAAAAGTAGTACACAAAAGCCCAAATTGAATGAAATCTTTTATTTTAATTCTAGTTATGTCTTTCTTTTCGCAGACTATTGCGGTCAGGAAAGTGTGCGTTTTACCAGTTGTACAGTGTCTTCCGTGATGGGCATGCACCAGCGCGGCAGTTTCTGTATGCAGCATTGCAAGGACCAATCATGTCTGTGCTGCAAGACGACGACTTCTTCCTGGATATAGATCCTGATAAAGCTATGGAGAGGTAAATGGTTTGAACTTCTTTTCTTAGAATGAATATGAGGCTGCCGTGGTCTAAATGTTGTAAAATGGTCTCATAAACAAAGAGACCATCGTTCAAAACCACTTACTGGTGCCAATGTATCGTAGATAATAGGTATTTTGATCGTCATGTTTCTGTGATATAAGTACTCAGTACCTTAAATTAAAATTTATGACAGGCGCGGCGCATTTGTTAGTACAACAGTTCATTACGCGTAAAGTCCCGGGTGCGATTTATGGCCGGAGAAAAGATTTGTTTCATAGCTTTTATTTCTAATATATTTATTAGTTAGATTGAATATAAGATATATTTATGTATTGTATAACCTTAAGTCTTATTGCCCCTTATACACTTATATGTTTAACTACCTTAAGGTTAATGAATTAAACAAATTTTATGCGGCTTACTATCGCGTTTGTTTTGGTTTAGATTTTACAATTTTTTATTATTCCGACGTTTCGAGAGCTTTGCAGCCATCGTGGTCACGGAGAGACTGAGGTGTTGGTCGTCCTATTGGTTGATGCTGTTATTATTTCCAAAACAATGTTATTGTGATGATTTATTTCAAATTTTTGCAAAAACTGACGGTGTCATCTGGTTTGGCAGTTTGCTGGAATTGGGACTTGAGTTTGTGTATTATGGGGTCTCAGGTGTTAGATAATTCATTTGTGTATCAGGTGTTTGTTTATTTCATTAAAAATACTACCTTAAGGTGGCCTTGTAAAGATGGATTTTTAAGGGCCCCTAATTATACTGCATCGTGTTTTATTTTTGGCTTTCTATGTATTCTTATTGAGACGCGACATTTAACCTAGCCTTGCCTTGTTGTTTGCTCAGGTTTTCACCATCCGACCGCGTTAAGAAGTTCGGCCAACCGAACAGCGCTGATTATGTGACAAAAGTGGGCCGCTACAGGAAATGGACAGTGAAATGTCTGTACAACCTAACAATAAAGTTCATCACATCACTCAAAGAGAATTGGAACAATTTCCCAGCAACTATTTCCTGGATTGTACAACAAATTGTATTACTGCTCAAACAACATTCCAAGTAAGTTTACAAGATTGCTTTTTGTGACATAGGACATTAAGTTTTATAAATAGTTATAAATCCCTTTCGTAAATATCCTTTCATTCATTGTTTCAATGTCCCTAAACCAGCGCATCGTATTTTTAAATACCACTATGGCTATATAGTTGACATGACTACTACTTATTTATTTATGAGTTATTTAACTGTAGTAGCAGTCATCTCCATTCATGGACCACACTCCAGCTTAACGTCAAGCATGGTGCTGTCATATGTCGAGCTACAATAAAAATAACATGAAACACGCATGAAAAGGGGACTATCTAATTCTAAACGAATCAAATCTAAGTAAAACCGCAGTGGAAATCACAAAACGCCGTAAATATTCTCTTCATAGAGAATTGTGGATATAAAGGAAGCGAGAGGGTTTTAATAGGATCGTAGAAAGTGGCGACCGTGGTCTGGTGGTAGATAAATGGTTTCTCAAACCGAAAGACGCAGGTTCAAAACCATGAGCCAATGTATCTTTTGCTATTCTCTTTCTATGAAACAAGCCCTCTTAGTAGCTTAATATGCAAATGTAATTTTTTTTTAATTTTTATTGTGTCACGACATTTAACCTCGACACGCCTGATGATAAGCAAGAGGAGGTCCAAGAGTGACGACGACTAGTAAAACCGTGTCAGTTCCCAGCTGCCCCAGCCGCCATCACTATTCCGGCTCAAGCTGCTTCTTCACGCATCGCTTGGAGGATCCAAGGTCATAGGCTGGAGAGAACACATGGGCTGGCAAAACTTTCCCCGACCTGTAAGAAAAATGTAAATAAATTGATTACAATTTTATTCTATTTTTGTTGTTGTTCTAGAGTATCAGTACGAGAGATCCACGCAATGTGTACTGATTTGATATTCAACCAGTTCATATGTCCAGCAATTATCAATCCGGAGGCTCATGGCATTGTTGAGGTGCCCATCTCATATGTGGCACGCTTCAATCTCATACAAATAGCTCAGATTATGCAGATGTTGTGCCTGGCTAGGTACCAAGAGGTGAGTCTTTGATTATATTTGATTATTTCTAGATGACGTCTATCATATGATGATGGAGTGCTCTAAGAGCCAAAAGGAGAGGGAAGCTCCGGTGAAGGAATTCAAACTGAATGTATTTAATGTTGGTTTAGTGAAGAGATTTTGTTTTGAACCGGCATCAGAGATATGTTATAAATTTGGCAATATTATTTCTTCCCTTCAGCGGCGACTTCCTCCCAAATAGACTTAAGATGAATTTGATGTTATGTTTTAGGCTCTATGGAGCTGACATGTCTTAATAGACAAAAGCTCCCAATAAATATAGATAAAAAAATATATATTTGATCTCCATACATCTCCATACATTTTTTTTTATTGTGGCACGTCATATGACAGCACCCTGCCTAATGTTAAGCTGGAGTGCGGTCCATGAATTAAGGTAACTGCTAATCGAAAAAATGAAATTGGCAAGGCATTTTCCCACAGGGATAGGCAAAAACAATGGTGCGCCACTTGCCACGATCCTGACACAACTCCCTCGCTTCTCTCTCATGCACAATTCCCTCCATACAAGCTCTATGGGTAAATAACTAAGTAGCAGTCGTATCCACTATACCGGCCTGGTTGAAAGCTGGCATAGTGGATCTAATGGTCACACAATAATAACCACAGGGACCGGCAGCCCCCCTGCTCGGCAATCCAAGAAGCAAGATAAAGAATATCATTGCAACTCATTTTAAATAACTTACTAGAACAGTGCATCAAAATTCCAAAAAAAATATATTTAAAGGTTCTGTAAAACTTAACACAAAACAACGTTGAAAAATTAAATAAATATTTTTTGAACATATAGATGTGTCGGCCTATTAAGTTATTTAAAATGAGTTACAATAATATTCCTTGCAGGTCTTTATCTTGCTTCTTGGATTGCTGTAGAGACAATACAGTGCCACTTTTTACTTCCTGTCACTTCTTAAGCTTTCATCACGATTTTACAATTGTTTTTGCAAGAATGTAAGGATGATAAGTTTGAGTGTAGTCCATGAATAGAGGTGACTGCTACCATAGTTAAATATACCCCCTAGTTGGAATTGGCAACTTACAAACTGATCTTTCCTACAAAATTAACAGTTTGATCGTTTCCTTACCATCAATACCATACCACTCACAACAATACAATTTATATATATATGTTCTATAGTAAAATACTCATATTTTGTTATTAGCATTTGTTACTGTATAATGTATCTTTTTTTGTTGGGTTTTCTTTTTGTAATTTTTAATATATACACTTTATGGCTTGCTGTATGAGTCAGAGAAAGGCGGGGTTGTCCTGGGACACAGTGTCTCACGCAGACCTAGTACAGGGACCTTCAATTCACAGATTTATAATGTAAAATTTAATGTAAATAATTTATTATTATTATTATTTTTCCTCCAACAGGTTGATCCTAAACACCGTGACCTATACAACAAGTTCGACCGTTCAACAGTGTGGTCACTCCTTGACAGTGTATGCTCGGGCATGTCACAAGCATTGGACACCAGAGTGCCCACAGAACACTCCGAGTTGCAGACTGAACCATTATCCAGAACCACCGTGGCTTTGTTCACAAGAGAACAACTGACATCTGCTGTAAGATACTAGTATTTTATATGTATTTTTGGTTCAAGTGTATTGGGAGAGGGGATAGTATGGGCAGTGAAGATGAGTGTTGACATGTCGCGAGTTTTTTTAAATTATATTTATTAACATTTCTATACTAAGCTACTAAAGTGCTTGTATCATAGAAACAGGACAACCAACATATATTAACCGGTGGGTGGTCTCGAGCTCGCGTTCTCGGTTTGATTAACCATTGCGATTCCACTTGTCGATTGTTCTACAAAGAAAAAACTACAGCTGTTGTTTGAAGTTGCCGCTCATAATCCAGCAGCAGATGGGTAAAATATAGATTTTTTTTTACAGATATCATTCCTAAAGCGTATATCATTGAAATTGAATAACAATACGCCGAGCGTGACTTCAGAAGAATATTCGTCAGGCTCTGGACCACCTGAATATGGGGAGGCAGCTGCTAAAGACTCCCATAGTGCTTCAACAAGTGATGCTGGATCCACCAGCACTGAGGATGGGTGAGAATATATATTTATTTTAAATTATATATAATAATAAATATTTATTCGAAGTTCCTTATAAAACATGTACCAATATACAAATTTGAAATACAATTAAAATACTTTATACCTAGGTATCATAACAATTATAATAAGACATGTTTATTGTAATTTAATTTTAGGAACATTTTAAAATCTGAATGGGTGGTGGACTGTGGACCCATACTAGGCAGAGCGCCTGTCTTATGGAACCCAACAAAAGGATGTTTGAAAACAACCTTTGATTTTCAATCATCCAAGGTTGACATGTACACATCTTTAATTTTAAAATTATGTGAAAAATACAATAAATTACTCAAATTTAAATTACATACTATACATATATATACTTTTATCACCCAAAGAACCAACAACCAATGGGTATGAAAGGATCTTGAGTGGAGACCACGTACCGGTCTACGCAGCGTAGTCTAGTCTAGGTGAGCTGACATCACAAATAAACGGTGGATGCATCTTGTCTTCCGTAATGGCGTTCTAAGCAGGGATGTAACGGAGGTAGTTTTATCGGAACCGAAGGCGAAGTCGGAGTTTTTGAATTTGCTTTATCGGAGTCGGAGTCGGAGGCAGGATCAGAATTCTATAACCTATGAACGTGTCGTGTGCGTAACAAATTAACAAGTGAAAAAATAATTGACGATAGAGTGCACGTAGTGGGAGTCGGGGGGGATTCCCCGCGCGACATGTATGAACCTGTTCATAACAGTCGACACAGGCCGCCGCCGCTGCTATGTTATGCTTCGACCTCCGATTAAACTTCGATTTAAAAGTGTCAGAACCGAAGGTGTAATAATAATCAAAAGTTCCTACTTAACGGAACCGGAGTCGGAGCTTCGGAACATCCCTGGTTCTAAGCGTCAGGCCTATGTTCAGCAGTGGACGTCTTCTAGTGTATTTAGTAATGTCGGCTATTCTAGAAACTTTTAGTTGGATACCTATTCTTTATTATAAGAGCGTCGATTCTTTTGTTCTCTAACAAAAATAATTCCAGGGTTTTGTGTCTGCCGATGCTATTCTGTCGATCCTTATGTCTCTTTGATGTTTGTCTATTTGTATTGGTTTCTTTTGAGGGCGACAGAGTCTCTCTGCAGGTGTACGTAACAATAATATGTACGATGATTTAAAGAGTGGTGGGTAGACTGTTGGTTGCAGTTTGACAAGGCTGCTTATCAAGAGTTGGTACCACTGACGACAGGCGTGGACGAACGGTTAGCGATTGGTTTGTTGCGCGTATTCCCGTGCAGACCAAATATTTGTTTCATAGCGTTTATTTGTAATTAATATATTATATTTTACAAATATTTATTAATAAAAAAAAGCGAATATTTGCTTCGCGTCTGGTTATCAAAAAGTGGTACCCAGTCTGCCGATCCGGGGTAGTACCACTACTCACAAGTATACAGACCGTGAAGTGATTTGGTCACGTTTCAGTATTAGCTCGTAAGTTTCCGGTTCCAACTAGGCCGGCATAGTGGTTGTGACTGCTACTTACAGTAATTGAATTGTAATTTCAGTGACATCTATTCATGGACCACACTTTAGCCTAACATCAAGCTGGGTGCTGTCATATGTCGAGTCACAATAAGAAGGAAAAAACACTATCATGTAAAATTAACTCAATAACATATATTTGTAGGTACACAGCGAGCCTTGCAGCTATGTTACAAAACATAGAACCGAATTACAGGAGCCGATTGCATGACCTATTGAGG
This sequence comes from Tinea trinotella, assembly GCA_905220615.1. Classification (NCBI taxonomy): domain Eukaryota; kingdom Metazoa; phylum Arthropoda; class Insecta; order Lepidoptera; family Tineidae; genus Tinea; species Tinea trinotella. Next base: position 13,734,305 of record HG992312.1, read on the forward strand.
AAAATGCCAGATTTTACCAAGTAAGGGTGTTACATTTTTTATGATTTTTTTTGGGTATACTTCATTGATAGCCATATTATTGCATAAATTGGTAATAAAAATGTATATATTTAATTGTGGCTCGGCATGTTGTTAGCCTGACTGTTGTTAGAACAAGCCTGATGTTAGGTTGAAGTACGGTCCATGAAATGAGGAATCTGCTAATCAAAAAATCACATTGTAACGTAGTTTTCTCACCCAGATAGGTAGAGAAGATGAAGCGCCACTTGCTGCGATCCTGAAACGACTCCCTTGCTTCCCTCACATCTATAATTCTCTTAATACAAGAATTGTGGATGTGAGGGAGCTTTACATTTTAAGAGTTTTGTCTGGACGTAGAAAGTGGCGCTGTATTGTTGTATCTGCCTGCAACATTTGGTTTTGATAATAAGATAGATAAATTCATAATTTTAGGACCAATAATTTTTCCGGCAGCTAATGCCAGTTTTTTCAGTCGGTGAAACTCTGCTTACCATTGTAGAGGGCATATGTCGAGTCAATCAATCAAATTGTAACGCCATTTTCCCACAGGGATAGGCAGAGACGAAGAAGCGCCAATTGCCACGATCCTGACACAACTCCCTCGCTTTCCTCTCACCTCAAGAAGTCCTGAACACCTTTCTGGACCTGCCTTGTTAAACTCTATATAGCGTTTTTTTTTATAATTAAAACTAATTTTATTATACAGACAAGTACCTCTTGAGTCTAAAGAAACGGACTTCCAAACTCACAAACGGAGTATTCTCTCCAAAGTGGGTAGAGCGCGAATCCCTCGCAGCATAAGCACCAATTCAGCATTGGCTTCCACATCACACGCCAATGAAGAGAAGCAGGTGAATGGAGATAGTGCCAATGAAACGCCAATGGAAGTTATGGAAGTATTGGTCATTAAGTTGGCCAATGTTGGAGAGAATGATTATGTTGGTAAGTCGAATATCAATCAATCAAACAAACTTAATGGCGGCCGTGGTGTAGTGGTGGTGCAATGGTCACGCAAACCGAAAGCACGGGTTCAAATCCACTGGCTGGTAGCAATGTATCTTTGATATATGTACTTTGGTCATCATGTATCATTGATACAAGCTCTTTAGTAGCTTAATATAGAAATGTAAATGGAAAAAAGAAAAAAATGAAAATGAATCCTGTTTTTTTTGTGGTTCGACATATGACAGCACCTCGTCTGATGTCAAGCTGATCAATATGCTACTATGGCCTACCTGGAACCGGTCTCTTTCAAGCTGATTCCGAAAGGCGACCGAGTCACTTGCCAGTTAGACAGTGGTCTAAAAGTGGCCCTGCAGTTATGTCATAATCAGTTTTATAAATTTTATATCTTAGTATTTTTTTAGGTTTTGCGCGAATATCGAAAATGAATTAAACAAAATTTATGCGGCTTATTAGCGCGTTTATTTTTATTTCAATTATACAATTTATTATTATTCCGACGTTTCGTGAGCTTTGCAGCCATCGTGGTCACGGAGAGAATTAATTTATAATTCGCGAGTGTAAGCCGCATAGATTTTGTTTAATTCTATATCTTAGTTTGATTTTCTTGTAGGTTTAATTCCGGAGTCAAAGTTTTTGGAGTTCTACGACAATGAATCTGAACCTGGTGTTGGTGAGGAAGTGGGATCAGCATTGGCAGCACCTGGCAATGGACCAGCTGTACAGAAACGTACCAGGTAATTTCGTACTAGAATTTACATTGAACACTTACCTTTAGTTCTGGACCACACTCCAGCCTAACATCAGGCAGAGTGCTGTCATATGTCGAGTCATAATTTAAAAAAATATATTTAATAGATTTTCAGTGTCACATGACGAAGTGTCATTGGGCAACACGTCTGATAACCTGGAAGCCGTCTCCGAGGCAGCATCAAACCATAGTGTCTCATCAAGCATAGAATTGGAAACAGAGGATCAAAATGACAATCTTTCTGATATGGTAAGTTGGTAAGAAAAAAGAGTGCCTTTTTTATTATTTTACATTTCCATACTAAGCTACTAAAGTGCTTGTATCATAGAAACAGGACAACCAAAGTACTTATATCAATAATACATTGGTACCGGTTAAAGTAGTTTAGAACCCGTGCTCTCGGTTTGCGTAACCATTGCACTGCCACTACACCATGGTCACTACATTTAATTCACATTGTTTTAAAGATCAAAAATAATATGTAAATTAAAGATTATACAAATTGTAGAATCTATGCTCATAGATACTTGTCAGGATATTTTTTTCTATTGTGACACGACATCTGACTTCTACCCTCCTGATGGTAAGCAAGAGGAGGTCCAAGAGCCGTCACTATGCCGGCCAAAGGTACTTCTTATTGCATCGGTTGGTGGATCCAAGGTTATAGGATGGAGAGGACACATGGGCTGGCAAGGCATTCCACTTGTCGATTGTTCTACAAAGAAAACTAGTTTTGTTGTATCGGCTCGCAGTAAATCACATCGCGTCCGCCTTGCGCGGTGGTTGGAGAACGTCTATTCCTACCTCCGCGCGTTCGCGTCATGTGTATCCCGAGAATCTGACGTCTGAATCTGAATCTGACGTGTTGTATGTATGTATGCATACACTACACTAATGATATTCAATTTATTCATAATAGGTTTCAGCCAATGTGTCAGGTCGTGGTAGTCCCAATGTGTCTGGAAGGGAGACTCCATCATCACAAGTGACAGACGGGGATGGAGCACCCAGTGATCCTTTGCCATCTAGAAGGTACTCTTACTATTAACTTTCTAATGAGGATCCAAAAGCAAAGCTTTAAGTAGATGGCGCCACCGGCGACACGACGTTTTTCAGTTTTTTTTATATATTTTTATTGTGACGACATCTTCGACCCGCCTGATGATAAGCAAGAGGAAGTCCGAGAATGATGAAGACTGAGAAAACCGAGCTTGTTCACAGCTGCCTTAGTCGCCGTCACTATGCCAGCCAAAGAAAAGGCTTAGTAACTGTGAAATCTGATTGCGAATTAATTCGATTATTTACAGGCCACCGAATGCTGCTGGTAACCAGTCAGGTGGTGCCCAGGGTAAGCTGATGAAACAGACGCGCAGTGAAATTGAAGATAAGTTCTGCAAGTTTGAAATTAAGGTTGGTTCAGATGACTGTTTGTTTAGAAGTATTTTTTATTGAGGGTGTAAGCAAGAGTGCCGACGACTGAAAAAATCGCTTTAGTTCACGGTTGCCTCAGTCGCAGTCACTATGCCGGTTGGGTGCTTCTTTAATAGCTTTGAATAAGATTTTGTTTGTAATATCAACATATTCCTAAAAGAACTGGAAGTCGCTTGTAACTTTTCTAAGTTACTTTTTTAACTATGGTGGCTAACCGCCCCGCGTTAGGCTAATTGTCCTTGCTTTATTATTATTTATTTACATTTCTATACTAAGCTACTAAATTAATTGTATCATAGAAACAGGACAAGCAAAGTACATATATCCTTCGGTTTGCGTCCATTGCACTACACCATGGTCGCCTGTGATAAATCAAGGCGAGTCATGGTCGCCTTTTCTAGTGACCGTGAATAAAAGTTGTCAAGTTTCAACATAATCATTTTTCAGAAACTGCTGGAGGGAGATGAGACCGTGAGCGTAATGTCCGATACGTGGAGCACGGATGTACTGGCTTCTGATTCTGAAACTATTGGGGACTCGTGCGAACAGACACAAGTGTCCGCGCATTTAGGTAAAGGATTTATTAGTATTATTAGCCTATTAATTTGTCTGTAGCGACTGCGCTGCATGCTAGCAACACAAGAGGGCGTTGCAAAGATATTGTCTTCGCCGAAGGGTAGATGGCGTTGCATGTGTCGCCATCACAATCTGAACGCAGATAGAAACTGCATTCAATGGGATTGAGCGTCCAATATCTCGCAAACGGTTTACACGAGACACTAGCCTACCGGCTAATTGAGGCACTACACGCGTGCAGCAAGGAGATCTTCCTTTCCTTTTTCCTCCTACATTAATATGTGGAATAATGCTCCGCATGTATCCCACTGCTGGGCAAAGACCTCCCACGAACTATTTTGTAGAAGTCTATATCGTCTCGCCATCTCTGTTTGGGCCTATGGCTATGTCTTCTGCAATCTGGAGTCCACTCATTAGTGGACTTGAGGTTTAAGAAACTTTATTAATACCAAAAAGAACATTTTCATATTCGCTTGTTTTGGATTTTACAATGTTTACATTATGTTTTTTGCAATGCCAGTGGCCCTATTAGGGCGTCCAATGAGAATGTGGAGAATACAAATTCATTTTCAGTTATTCATAACAAATATTAATAAGGATTTTTTGAATGTTATTAAATTGCTATCTTCTCTAACATGTATTGGGAGTTTATTATAATGAGACACCCCGTCGTACAATACACTACCACGACCAATATTAGTTCTAAACGTACTGGTTTTTATATTTCTAGTGCTGCGTGTGTTATATTTAGATGTGCCTTCCCTTGTAGTTAGAATAATTTCCGAATGTATATGCTTATGTATGATCTTATGTATTAGTAAGCAGATGTTATAATTGTAGTGTTGTCTAATATTCATTAATTTGGTTTCTTTGTAAATAATGGATGTTGGTGTTCTATAATTATAGTTAAATATTGATTTTATTAATTTATTCTGTAGGGTTTGAATTTGTGTTATATGTGTGTTGGCAGCATTTCCCCAAGCAGCTACAAGGTATTCTAAGTGCGGTCTAACGAGAGAATTGTATATTAATTTCTTTACATGTATTGGTAGGAATCCAGCTATTCTACGTAATAGACCTATTAGCGGTGTTATTTTGCTTCTAATATGTTCGATGTGTGGTTGCCATGTGAGATGTTTGTCAAGTATTATACCTAAATATTTCTCGTGAGTACTGGGTGTAATTATTTCGCCGTTAATATGAAGTGGGTTATAATGTTGTATAGTTTTATTTTTTGCCGAGAATATTATATATTTAGTTTTTTCCGCGTTTATGGTAAGTAAATTACTCTGACACCATGCTGACAGTATGTGGAGGTCTTCCTGGGCTCTGTGTATGATATTAGTGATGTTATTGCCAAAATAAAATAAGCAAGTGTCGTCTGCGTATAGAGTAAGATGTCCATTCATGTTTAGGTTGTTGATATCATTGACATAAATAAGAAACATCAACGGCCCGAGAATCGACCCCTGTGGCACCCCATAGACGATTTTTTGATCACCACTCGTTACATTACCGACACGAACTCGTTGATATCGATTAGAAAGGTATGAATCTATGATTTTGTATGCTAGATCTCGAATACCAGCGTTTTTAATTTTTGTCAGTAAAAGGCTATGTGAAACCGTATCAAATGCTTTTTTTAAGTCTATAAATATTCCTAGTGCGATATTTCGTTCATCTACTTTAGTTTTAATTTTAGTAATAAGGTCTATGGTTGCTCCTAATGTGTTAGATTTGGGTCGAAAGCCGTACTGTCGGGGTGAAAAAAAATTATTTGAATTTAAGTATGTGTCTAGTCTAGTGTATATTACTTTTTCGTATATTTTTGAAAGTACAGGCAGTACAGATATTGGACGATAATTTTCCACATTTGTTTTAGTTCCAGATTTATAGATTGGTGTCACCTTTGCGATTTTAAGGCTGTCAGGAAATTCGCCATTAGCTAACGATTTATTAATACATTGTGTTAAATTTTTTAGAATTAGGGTTTTTTACATTTTATTGATTTCGTACTTATTTCATCTATCCCCATGCTAGTATTGACATTTAATAAATCTATAATTTTATTTAGCTCTGTCTCAGTACAAGGTTCTAGCTCGTTTAGAATTTTCTTGTTTGTTTGTGTACATAACTCATTATTAGTCGGGTTATGGTGTCGTAAGTGTGGTTGTGTATTAGAGTTTAAGTATGAATATTGTTTAATTTTATTGGCTAATGTGTTTCCTACTGTAGAAAAATAAGTATTGATAGTGTTAGATATTTGTAGTGTGTTGGTGATAAGTTGATCATTGTCGTTTTTAATTTTTGAGATGATAGCATCTGATTTGACTTTATTTACGGATAATGAATTTATAAGTCTCCACACTCCTCTTGGATTCCCTTCACATTTTGTAAAACTTTGAGATAAGTAGTTTTTCTTCGCAGTTCTAATTAAATATGTTACTTTATTTCTTTGTGCAACAAATTTCTTTCGCAGTTCACCGTCTTGTTATTTTTTAAGCTTAGTCCATATTTGATTTCTTAACTTTATTTCATATAGTATGTCTTTATTGATCCAATCTTTTAAGGGTGGATTGTTTATTTTATATTTTGTTACTTTACTTTCCTTTATATTGAATTTGATAATTTTTTCTAGGTTATTATAGTCATGTATATTACACTTTTCTGTGTGATTTTTAGTACGGTTGTATAGCGTATTGTAGTTAATTGCTTCGTATTTCTTTCGTTCTCTGTGTAATGATAGATCCTTTTGTAGTTCGATGTATAGTTGTTTGTGATCAGACATAGAAGATTCTATTATCGCAATATGAAATTTATTTTCATGTAGATTTGAAAATACGTGGTCTAATATAGTTTTAGTATTTGGTGTTTCACGAGTGCAGTATTCTCGGTTAATATTATTTAGTATTGTATAATTTGTTTCCTTTAACATTGTTTTATAGTTTTCTATTGCTTTATCGTTGCATTTTAAAAGGTCCAAGTTAAAATCTCCCATTACTATGTTTCGTCTTTTATTCATTAGTTGATTTTCCAGAGTATTTATAAATATATTTTGATCAGTGTCTCCAGGTTTGTATATAGCACCAATGTTAAGTGATAATTTATCGAGTGTGATCCATAAGTAGTTGTTGCCATCGACATATTTTGATTCTAGGAGGCAATGGCTTATATTATTATGTGCAAATATGGATACGCCACCTCCTCTTCGGTCCGTTCTGTAGCTATGATAATGAGTATAGTTGGGTAGATTAAAGTATTGTGCGTCTTTATCAGATTTTATCCATGTCTCTGTGAGTACAATGAGATGAATAGTATTACCAATTGATTTTAGTATACATTTTAATTCTTCGAATTTACCTGGTCTTACTAAGCTTCTTATGTTCGCGTAAAATATTTTAAGAGATTTGTTATTGTCTGGAAGCTGATTATAGTCGTTAGTGATTTGATATGTAGTATCAGTGTTGTATAGCTCGGATTTTTTTCTTTTTAGTTTTTTGCTGGTTGGCTTATTTTAACAATTTTTGGTTTTCCCTTGATGAATTTTATAGTAATTTCATTTTCCCCTTTCATTTGCCTTAGTTGCAGTTGTTCACGTAGTTCTCTTAAGTATTGTCTTTCTTTGGATGTTTGGTCTGAGTAGATTTTTATGTTTGTGTTTCCATCTTTCTTTTTTCGGAGTATATCTTTCGGAATCACATTATTTTGGAAACATACCTTAATAGGCCTACTTGATCTTTCTTTTGCTTTTAAATTACCCAGACGAAACACCTTAATTGGTTCAGGGCAATTTGTAATTATGGAATTAATGTGATTTATTATTACTTCTGTATCATGGATCTTATTGCTACTATCGCATCTTATCTACTATAATGCATCTTACATGCGACAGAGATGACCTGCCCAGGCCCACTTAAGTTTAGCGGCTTTTTCAGTTACATCGGCTATTTGTGTTATAGAGCGCAGTATGGTGTCAGGAATTTAATCTGTAAGTTTTACGCCCACAATACTGCGCTCTATGGCTCTTTAACAAACCCCGAGCCTGGACCTCTGGTAATCCGTCAAAGACCAAGTCTGTGCACTATAGGTAAGGACAGAGAGAATGCACATGTCCATGAGCTTTCTCTTTAAGGAGAGTGGCAGACTGCCTGCCCTTTATGGAGGATTTAATATATCTTCAGGAAAAATTAACATAGTATACTGTAATGTAGACTCTTTCATTTGTAATTTTCTTAGATTTCGCGCGAACATTGACTAATGAATTAAACAAATTTTATGCGGCTTACTATCGCGTTTATTTTTGGTACATTGTACATTTTTTATTCCGACGTTTCGAGAGCTTTGCAGCCATCGCGGTCATGGAGAGACTGAGGTGTTGGTCGTCTCATAGGTCGATTCTGTCATTGTTTCCAAAACTACCTCGTTTCATAGTAAGCCGTATAGTAACTATAGTATACCAAAACTAAACGCGATAGTAAGCCGCATAAAATTTGTTTAATTCATTGTCAAACATGGTATTATTACGTCCAGGTGGTACTGGTGCCAGTAATAACAATTTGCCTGACGCATCAGAAACGGCGAGTGAATCCGCTTGGAGTATGGACGTGTTAGCATCGGACAGTGATAAAAATACAGAGGTAAACCACTTCAGTATTCTTAGCTTAAACAATAATAATTGAGTATCAGCGTAGCAAAGCACCGAACGAAAGCTTTCAATTCGACAGAGCTGCAAAGGCTGACGATCAGCGTTGCTTATTGGTTAACACACGCTGTAATGGATTGCCATTACGGCGTCACACCATTCCAGCGTCACGGCATTCGATTTTACTGCATACTAATCTTCGATCATATATTTGCGGTAGAGACACAATTACCGCTCAAAAAGCGACATAAATGCAACTCCGAATTAATGCTGGACTTACATTTGTTATCATTCCGAAATGATGTATGTGACATGACAAAGCCGACCGTGGTGTAGTGGTAGTGCAATGGTTACGCAAACCAAAGAGCACGAGTTCTAGACCTTGGTGGTCCTGTTTCTATGATACAAGCACTTTAGTAGCTTAGTATAGAAATGTAAATAAATAAAATAAAAATAATATTTCTTAAAATTTGTGACAAGTTTATACTTCAAAACAATGTGGTTATGTTCAGTTTACAATTCACATTCAATGTACTTACACAGTTTACATCAGTGTAAGTGAATTCTGACGCGCGGACACTTTTATGACATAATTTTGTATGGGACTGTTTATCTAATAAAAATATATGATCGTTGGTGCTAAAAGATGTTTTACTAAAAAAAACTTAATCACCACCGCTCACTATTGCTGTATCTCTTTCGACCGTTTTGACATTCAACCGTTCATGAAGTTTCGTATAAATTAATAATTACGTTTGAAGTATTAAATTGTTGTTCTTTATAGTGACAATAAAAAACAGCAATTTGATCCTTCAAACGTGATTAATAGTTAATAGGAAACTTCATGATCGGTGCAAACGTCAAAACGGCCAACATAGCGTGCCGCTGGTTGTAATACAGAGCTTCATTGCAAAGATATTCTCAGTACCAAGTTGTTAAAAAAAATACTATAGGTAGCATAAACTAATAAAAAGTATGGTCAATTATAGGTGGACACAGATGATTGTGTGTCCGTGGCTGCTCGTTCTGATACATCATGGCCTCGGAGACCTTCGCATCATGAGGATGTGTTGCCAAGGAAAACACAACATCAGGTATAGTTTAAATTACAATCTTAGAGCTTGTATGAAGAGAATTGTGGATGTGAAGGAAGCTGGGGAGTTGTATCAGGAACGTGGCAAGTGGCGCTCCATTGTCTCTGCCTATCCCTGTGGGACAATTTGATGACAATGATGAACAGTTATTTATTGTGCCTTGACATATGACAGCCCCCCGCCTGATGTTAAGTTGGAGTGCAGTCCATGAATGGAGGCGACTCCTGGTACAGGTTAATAACTGCACGTGGTAATCGTATCTAACCTAAAAGTGGTGGTACTATCCTGGATTCGCAGATTGGGCAAATGATCAGCAACTGACTGCCTTACCACTCTTTAACATCCAAACGTCTGATGGTAAACCGACTACTGGAAAACCGATTCATTATTAGCCAAAAGACGTTCACTGCTAAACATAGGCCTCTACCTTGAAGCGACAAGATGTCAGTTGTATTCACCAGTTATTTGTGACTTTCACTATGTCGTCAGTCCACCTAGTGGGAGGCCTACCTACGCTGCGTCTTCCGGTTCGTGGTCTCGGTTGTCGGTTCTTAAAACGATATTGTCGTCGGTAATGCCGTCCAAAATAAGCCTGATTATTTTTATTAACCCCCGACCAAAAAAGAGGGGTGTTATAAGTTTGACTTGTCTGTGTATCTGTGGCTCTGTGTATCTGTGTATCTGTGTGTCTGTCTGTGGCATCGTAGCTCCTAAACGAATGGACCGATTACGATGCGGTTTGTTTCATTTGAAAGCTGACGTGATCGAGATGGTTCTTAGCTACAATTGATGAAGATCTGATCAGGGGTTTCAAGGTCATCAGCTCGATTTGTTAGCTGCGGTAGCGATCTTAGACGCGCTGTTTAGAACGACAACCCTTGTACGTCGCTATGCGACGAAGATTGTTATTTTATGTCAAATAAATATGCCATTGTTAAAACACGTAAAAAATGTTATAATTTTTCCCTTAAAATATTCATATGGCGAGGTTGGTTTGCAGTTTAGATCGATTACCTTGATTGAATATTTTAGGGGAAAAATTATAACATTTTTTACGTGTTTTAACAATGGCATATTTATTTGACATAAAATAACAATCTTCGTCGCATAGCGACGTACAAGGGTTGTCGTTCTAAACACGCATAAGGCTGGGAATACACGTCCGATATTGCTGAGCAAATTATTTACAAATCGGAAGTAGGAAACGGACGTCTATTTTGTTTCTGGATTCTGTATGAAAACTGCACCTTCAGACAATCGGATCGGCCATAAAATCGTAAGCGCCTTGGCGTTGTTTCCGATTCTGACTATCGGATCTGACGTGTATTAAGTATTCAAACAAATGTATGGCACGAGTGCTTTCCGATTGTCTGATCAGACAATCGGATCGGACTATCGGAGAGGAAAATCGGACTTGAATTCCCAGCCTTATAGGTATTTACTTTACTTTTAAACAAATCTGTGACTTAACATTTGAAATAAAAACGTATACAAATACATGTGTGTTTTAACTGGTACCACTGAGCTACTCTGATGATGGAACTCGAAGGTAGGAGACGAAATCCTGGATGTGTTCAAACTTTTTTTTGGTATACTAAGTTTGGACTTATTAGATTTGTCTTGAAGGTAGGAAACTAAGTGTAGAAAAGTTAGTGCGATAAAATAAAACATTCCGGATCTAAAAAATCTGATCATGGATCCTCTCAGATCAGCAAATCAACAAGAAATGGACCTATAGTGCTTTAACTAAAATTGTTACTCACTATGAGCCATTAGCTGGACCGTTATCAAATTAAAGACCGAGAGTATCTGATGAGGCACCATCATTAATCCTCTCAGATCAGCAAATCAACAAGAGATAGAAATATAGTGCTTTAACTAAAATTGTTACTCACTAAGAGCATTTAGCTGGACCGTCATCAAATTGAAGACCGGGCAATCTGATGATGCACCATTATGAATCCTCTCAGATCAGCAAATTGATATCAATTGATCAGCAAAAAAAGAGATAGAACTGTAGTGCTTTAACTAAGCCTTTAGCTGGGCCGTTATCAAATTGAAGATCGGGAGTATCTGATCATGAATCCTCTCAGATCAGCAAATCAATAACAGATAATATCATAGTGCTTGAACTAAAATTGTTACTCTCTATGAGCCATTAGCTGGGCCATTATTAAATTGAAGACCTGGAGTAGTTATCTGATGATGCACCATAAGGATCCAAGGGATATTAAAGGGATATAACTATTGAGCCATGACTAATGTTGTTTATTACTATAAAGCTGATGATATGACCAAAGTGGTTCCAGGCGTTTCGGGGGTTCCTTTAAAATTTTAATTTTGATTTTATTTATTTTGACAGAATGGCAGTAGTAAGAAGAGAGATGTGGGTAGTGCTAAGCATTCCGTCAAAACTGGCTCCCATCACAGGTATAATTACTGACAACTGCTTATTTATTTATTTACATATCCATACTAAGCTACCAACGTGCTTGTATCATCGAAACAGGACAACCAAAGTACATATATCAAAGATACATTGTTATCGGCAAGTGGTTTTGAACCCGTGATCTCGGTTTGCGTAACCATTGCATTACCACTACACCAAGGTTGCCTGGTTTCGGAATATCATAAATCTTTTTCATTCACATGAGTTTTTTTTTACAGAAAGAGTGGTAAAAAAGTGTTTTTTTATTTTATCCCCTTTTTTCAGGAACAACGGAGGTTATCTTTCAGCGACTGCATACTTGTCACGTGGCGCTGAATTGGATCTCCACGCAGCAAGTATTCAAATACAAAATAGGAAGAGTATACTGGTTAACGGTTATCCGGTTAGTAACAAATACAAATTAGTTTTTTTTTTTCAGTTTGACATCTGATCTTGACCCGCCTGATGACAAGCAAGATGAGGTCCAAAAGTGACGACACCTGAAAAAACCGAGCTAATTCACGACTGCCTCAGTTGCCGTCACTATGTCGGCCAAATGTGCTTTTTCACGCATCGCTTGAAGGATCCAAGGTTATAAGATAGAGAGAACACATGGGCTTCCATTTGTAAACGCTTTGCGTTCAGTGAACGCACTGAACGCAGAGCATTCCACTTATCGATTGTTCTACAAAGAAATGACGCATCGAACTTTTTAGTTCGACTGCCGATTCGTACGATAGAATGCGAATGCTTTCTTCGAACGAATGTTAAAGAGCTCCTCGGAATATTCTCCGTGGTATAGGCGATATGTAACCATACTTAACTATTTCATTATTTATCAAACAGAATCTCCTTTGAATTAATATTTCTCTTCCTTGGCTAGTGATCCACTTAGACCAAACAGTGATTCCATGATTGCCAATATTTCTGAAAGGTCCTTCAGCTACACCGTCGTGGTACTCTCAATGTTGGCAATGGTCTTACTCTTGTTCCCCTCTTTGCTTACCATCGGCGAAGTCGAAGCCAGAATTTGAGTTACAATATAAATGTAATAATGTTTTAATAAGGACTAAGTTTAGACACTATTCCCAACATTGAGAAGTTTTTATTTTAGCATTTATAATTATAATTTGGCGTCGATCCGTGTCTCGCCACTAAGAATCGTGACTGTGAGGGAGTTGTGTCAGGATCGTGGCAAGTGGCGCTCCATTGGCCTATCCCTGTGGAAAAAAGGCGTGACAATTTGATTGATTGTACTGGGGTACTATCAATCAAATTGGTTGGGCGGAATGGGTTCCGCCCTCTTTAATGTGACGGATCCCAAAAATACATTGTAATAGTAAATATATAATGCCAGGTGATGACGTGTTATGCTGCATCAGCACCAGAGAGTCCAAGTACGTCAGCACCTCCATTGTCAAATGATGTCTTCGTGTATGGATCTGCAGAGAGGTGAGATTTGGTTCATAGCATTATTTGTAATATCTAAAAATTAAATTGAATATTCATCATCATCATCAGGCGAAAGACGTCCACTACTGAATATAGGCCTCTTCCTTAGAACGCCATTACGGACGACAAGATGCCAGTTGCATCCACCAGTATCTTGTCGTTCATAATGTTGCCATAATCCCCACTAAATGCACGTTAAGAGGGCGCTGCTGCCCATCCTCCGTTAAGACTGGACGAGTTTTAGGGCACCCCGGTTAATTAAATATTACAATTATTGATTAACTAAAAAAACGGAAGAGACATCCGGGTCTGGTAGGAAGATTTAGCCATTCTGTTGACCCGGTCTAGTTCTTTTAGTGTCTTAATCGCGTTTCGGGATCACCTTTAAAGTTGCTGGTTCCAACTAGGCCGGTATAGTGGGTGCGACTGCTGCTTGCAGCCATTTAAATGTAGTAGCAGTGGCGTTTATTTATAGACCGAACTTTTACTTACGGATATGCCTTTCCATGCCTACGTGCAGAGTATTAGAATAACTAATTTATCAAAATGGTATCTTTCACAGCAACGACACGGACGTAGCAACCGAATCTACATTGGAGGAAGCAACAGGAAACAGCGACGCAACAAGCCAATGGGTCGATGATAGTTTTCCAACATCAAACTTATCACCAAGCGCCCATTATGCCTTACCAGGGACATCGAACTATACCCCGAAGAACTACGACATGCCGTCCACATCCAAGGCTTACGACCCTGATAACGACCCCTTGGACTTATCCCTGAACTCGAGCGAGAGTTCATTCAATGCTCTCTCAGTTTCTCAATACGACAGAGGACACTTCGATGCAGAACCGAACGAAAGAGCAACCATCTCCGATTTGATGACACGTATGTCCTCGGCGACTATTTCGACGAATCTTGTTAATAACTTTAATAGGATTGTCAAATCTGAAATTAGAACTAGTATTGTTAGTATTAGCTCGTCGCGCGTCGAGAGGAACAAGCCTTCGAGTAATATTTCTTTGAGTACACTTTCGGTCAATAGTGCGGAGACGTCTGTCTCTGATCGCAGTTCCAGTCAGGATGTTAATTCTGAGAATGTGACTGAGAGGCGTGTCAGTCCACCTCCACCGCAGAAAGTTGTGTCAACAGGAGCTATACCGAAGAGTATTAGTTTCGATTCCACGGCAGAAAAATCTCAAAGGTACGTTAGCTGGAATTTTCTATGGTTTTTCTTTATTATTTTAGGTGATGCTAGGAATTTATTATAGTTTTAGGTTAAATAGGATCTAGGTGAATATACAGGAGTAGAAAAGTAATATCATCTTAAATATACACAAAGGACATCATTTATTTTGTATGGGACTTGGATTTTTTTTATTGCGACACGACATCTGACCGCCTGATAATAAGCAATAGGAGGTCCAAAAGTGACGACAATTAAAAAAAACGAGTTAATTTACGGCTGTCTCAGTCACCGTCACTATGCCGGCCTATATTAACAATTCCATATTCATTTTACAATGGTTTGATGTACGAAGATTACAATGTAATTGAAATAGTTGTGCAATAATGATCAAATTATAATTTTGACATTTCAAAGCAGAACTGTTAATATGGCGTGTCTTTGTGTTGCCAGACGATACAAGATTCATATCTTATTTTTCAAATAACTTAATTTAAATAAAGAAAATAAAATACTACAGTTATCTAAGTGTACAGCAGTCACCTCTTTTTATTTATTAAATATTCATAAGATATTATTTTGATGGATTCAAGTAAAATCCATGAAAATAATATTTGCTCCTGACGGGTCTCGAACCCGGGAATGATATCCTTTAATTAAAAATTGTGTATAAAAAACAACCAATTAAAAAAATAACTTGTTAATTTGGCTTGGTGATAGTTATGATGTATATTTTGCAGACGTCGTCTCGTTGGTGAGGAGGGCAGCCTGGTGAACAATTTGGATGAGTTGAAGAATAATGTGAAACGCTCCGGTGGTAATCTATTAAATAAAATAAAGATGTTCAGACAGAAAGGACGTGGACACCAGCAACAACATGGTGAGTTAATGATATATATGTATAGCTACACCACATTTAGGTCAAATCCTGGTTCTATTCCTCAATCAATCAAATCAATCAAAAAACTACCTCGCTTTTTGCATTGTGACTTGGCATTTGACCTCGACTCGCCTGATGGCAAGCAAGAGGAGTTCGAAGAGTGCCGTCGACTGCAAAAACACAGTCTTTAAAAGCCCTATGCTTATGGGCTACCTTAAGATGTTTCCGGTTTGGTCGGAGAACACCTTTCTGGGTCTGCCTCGATTAACGCATCCATCCACATCAGATTCCTGTTCCCACCAAAAGGAAATCTATAGAATTTATTTAATCAATTTTATTGTGTTTTTTTATCAAGCTGCTGACCTTGCCTGATGTTGTTTATACAAGGAGCTCAAGAGCTCAATAGAGTGATAAAACCCATTCAGTTTACGGTTGTATCATTCGCCGTCACTACGCCGGCCAAAATTATCAAAAAAGCTGTGCGTTGAGCACTCGGCATCGTATCTATGATATAAGCTAAATCTCTTTCTCCCTCCAGCTGAAATCAAACTAACAGAGGAAGAAACTCGCAGTGAAGATGGAATAGTAAAACCAGATAGCAATGAGAGTTCAGAAGATATATTGGCCAAGTATAGGCGGAAGAGTTCGAGCGACTCGAATCGCGGTCTTAGAGGATCACGAAGAACCAGTGATACACCCCCAGTTATTGACCCAGACCTGGAAAGGTAAATCCAATCTTTTATATTATTTTATTTGTTCGTAATGTGGTTTGACATATGGCAGCACCCCGCCTAATGTTAAGCTGGAGTGCGCTCCATATACGGAGGCGACCGCTACTACGCTTAAATAACTGCATGTAGCAGTCGCATTCACTATGCCGGCCAACTTTTAAGCTGATCTTGAAACTCGACTAAATCTTTTTGTGGTAATTGGTGGTACTACATCTAATTAATATTAACAGCTTAATGATTTTTTTATTGTAACTTGAAATATAGAGCCCCGACGATAGAAAAAACATGGTTTCCTCGTATTTTCTTAGATTTTGCGCGAACATTGATTAATGAATTAAACAAATTTTATGCGGCTTACTATCGCGTTTATTTAGGTTTTGATTTTACAATTTTTTATTATATAAAAAAATAGTAAGTACGCGATAGTAAGAACGCGATAGTAAGCCGCATAAAATTTGTTTAATTCATGGTTTCCTCGGTCAGCCAAAGTACTCGTACTCGTAAGTACGTAACTTCTGTACTCGTTTATCATTTATTTAAATAAGTTTTTATTATATTTTTCAACAGCTGCGAAGGTGTCGTTGATCTAGATGACCCAGAGATGTTTGACAACATGAAGAGGAAATTAAGGATGGTGTTGTCAAATCCGGACTTGCATTGTGCAGAATTTGTACCCAACGTATGTTATTTACTATTTTTCAGCCCGATCAGCAATTTCACGTTATCACAAACTATCATGTAATATAATTATAACCTATTTACGACGACTGTGGTGACGACAGGCGTGGTCGATTGGTTGGCACACTAGTTTGTTACTAAGTCCCGGGTTCGATTCCTGGTCAAAGCAAATATTAGTTTTTTATTTTGTAATATTTTAATAATTATATTAAATATGGCGAATATTTGTTAATAATAATAAAAAGGGGGATATTTGCTTCGGGTCTGGATTATTCAAGAGTGGTAGGCAGGCAATTTAATGACAGAATTTTTAATTAAGACTCCACATTTGACCTCGACTTGCCTGATTGTCAGCAAAGGGAAGTCCAAGGACACCGACGACTTAAAAAACCGACTTAGTTTATGGCTGTGTCACTATGCCAGCCAAGAAATGGCGTCAGATGTGGCGTCAAAATAATTTAAAAAATTAGAAGTAATAATTTTTTCACAGCGTACTTCAAACACTTCCTTAATCGAATGGGTGTTAGCTGCCGCGTGTTCAGCTAATACGGAAGCAAGTGCCGCCAGAGCTAGTGAATTGGCAAGAGCTCTGTCTACCTCAGTCTCGGGGAACAGTCACACAGTACGTTTGGCTGCGGCATTGAGAAGAGACATGGCCAACAGACGGCCATATGCTGCCTACCTTGCTGACTGTAGGGCTGGACTCACGAATACTCTACATGCACTTAATAGGTACGTTATTAAAGAGTGGTAGACAGTGGTACCCAGTCTGCCGATCCAGGGTAGTACCATCACTTACATATACAGACCATAAAGTGATTTGGTCGCGTTTCGGGATCAGCTTGTAAGTTGCCGATTCCAACTAGGCCGGCATAGTGGATGTGATTGCTACTTACAGTTATTGAATTGTAGTAGCAATGACATCCATTCATAGACCACACTCCAGCTTAATATCAAGCGGGGTCCTGACATATGACGTATCACAAAAATAAAAAACGATGGTTGTTGGGGCTGGAAAGCTCCTAAATGGAGCCAACGTACGCGGGTAAAGCTTTGAGGCTACCGTGGCCTCGCAGTAGATGTATAGTCTCGCAACTAAGAGACACCGATTCAAACCACTTGCTGATCAGTCACCGGAAACCATTGTCACCGACTAGGTAGATCTTGGTTTGCGTGACCGTTGCACTACAACTTTATATAGTCAGTAACTGGTAACGTTAATCAAGTTGTAATAAAGTTAGTTGGAAAGTTTTCTTTTTACCCCCTGCAGACAAATTAACATGATACGTGGCGAGTGCCGACAATGTGCTGGAAGTGCAGCGTCAGCGAGGGTTTTGGAGCAGCTGGAGAAGACCAACTCGCTACGTCGACTAGCCAGGCATCATCATCCCAATAACAACTTCAGTATGCATAATGGTAGGTTTTATTTTATTCATAAGCTGGAGTGCGGTCCATGGGGTGTCGACTAAAAATGTTTTTTTTTAGTCGACACCTGAATAGATTCATTCGTAAGCAAGAGCCCTACAACTGCAATAAGTGTCTCAGCTTACCGTCGCTTTACTAAAACCATCCTTCTCATTCCCACTCTCATCTTAATAATATATTGTCGAGTTTCAATCAATCAATCAAATTGTCACGCCTTTTTCCCACAGGGATAGGCAGAGACAATGGAGCGCCACTTACCACGATCCTTACATAACTCCCTTGCTTCCTTCACATCCACAATTCTCTTCATACAGGCTCTGTGGTTATGGGCACTAGGCAACCTGGCTTTCTTGAGGATGTCTCCGATTTAGTCGGAAAACACTCTCCTGGGCCTGCCTTGTTTAACGCATCCATCCACATCAGATTTATAAATTCCTTTCGTCAATCTACTTTCACTCATTCTTTCCATGTGCCCAAACCATTGAAGCATTCCTTTGTCAATCCTTGTCACTACATCTTCTTTCAAGCCACATCTATCACGCAGTGTGCTATTCCTTATTCTATCCGCTATCGTCACTCCACATACACTCCTTAACGACCGCATTTCCACAGCGTTGATTCTACTCTCATGCTTCTTCTGCCATACCCAACCTTCACTCCCATACATAAATGTAGGAACAAGCACCGCATTATGAACAGTTTCATCTTTATATATTAAGTTTAACATCATGTCCCCGAAGTCTGGTGTCGAATTTCGTTTTGAAGAAATTCACCAGTTGAGGTGCATCATAGTGACTTGTAGGTTTCAATGAGATTCCCAAGCTGTCTTCTCTAAAAAAAAATAAAAAAAGGCATATCATATTTTCGGAATCTGCTCTTTCGATATTAAAAGCTATCTTGGTTTTTTATTATTTATTTATTAGGCAGTGGTGAGTTGATGGACGAGAGAGCTTCCCGTCTGACCGCAAGCATCAAAGCAATTATTGCTGAAGTTAAAACTGATCCATCCTGGTATGGTAAGTACTTTAACATTGTTTTTGTTCTTTATTGTTTCTCACTTAACATCAGCTTAACATCAGACGGGGTGCTGTCATATGCCGACAGCACCCCGTCTAATGTTAAGCTGAATTGCGGTCCATGAATAGAGGTAACTGCTACTTTAGTTAAATAACTATAAGAAGCAGTCACTATGCCGACCTAGTTGGGACCGGAAACTTACAAGCTGATCCCGAAACGTGACTAAGTCACTGCACGGTTTGTATTCGTGTAAGAAGTGGTGGTACTACCTAGGATCGGCAAACTGGGCACTACTCCTTAAGAAATACATATTTTATATTTCTTTACTAAGCTGCTAAAAGTTATTTTTTTATTGTGACGCACTGGCTGCCGTTATACTTTGGTCGTCATGTTTCTATGATACAAGCACTTTGCAAGCATTGTTTCTATGATGAGGTTGGATCCGTTTCAGGATCAGCTTGTAAATTATTACAACTAGGCAAGCATAGTAGATGTGACTGCTACTAAGAGTCAAAAGACTGTAGTAGCAGTCAGCTCAGTCCAATTGACTGCACTCCAGCCTAACATCAGGCGAGAAGAGCCATAATAAAAGAAGGTGCCGCTGGTAGTTAAAAAAATTAACATACATTTTGATGCTTAGGTGCCTCCGAGGAGTTGTTAGAAGTGGCTGAGGTGACAGTGGAGAGAGCTGCCTTCGCAAGAATATATTTACATGTATTGTTCCCCAATGGTGATGGAGATATTGCACGTGATCAGTTAGTATTACATCGACTTAATGTCTTAATTTAAGGCGACCGTGGTGTAGTGGCAGTGCAATAGTTACACAAATCGAGAGCACGAATTCGAAACCACCCACTGGTACCAATGTATCTTTGATATATGTACTATGGTTGTTCTGTTTCTATGATACAAGCACTTAAGTAGCTTAGTATAGAAATGTAAATATTAATGAAATAAAAATGTTAATTCCTTCAAGGGCCGCTACCTACGATCCTGATACAGCTCTCTAATTTTCTTTAAATTTATATGATATCTATGGTATTAAACAGTATGAACCCCTGAATTCATAATAATGACCCCACTTTTTTTTTCAAAGAACAATCCACTGAGTCTTTCTACATTTAAAACTACACGTATTTTTAAACAAAAATTCAATCAATTAATCAAATTGTCACGCCTTTTTCCCACAGGGATAGGCAGAGACAATGGAGCTCCACTTACCACGATCCTTACACAACTCACTTGCTTCTTTCACATCCAAAAAAAATGATCCATCAAACTAAAATTAAATCTATTAAATCCTTCTATTTCTTCTGGAATAGCAGAAACACAGAAATAATAGGATTTAACTTCAACTTGTACTTCATAAAGATAAAACGCAATATCATTTTTTTATAATAATCATTTATTTGCTTAGAAAAGGGTACAGCATATCAATGGTACAAGTCCTACTTATTCAGCTAAGATAAAACATGCAAATATTTAAAGTTAAATAATTCAATGTCAAAATATGTATTTATTTATTGTGACTCGACATATGACAGCACCCGCTTAATGTTAAGCCAAAGTGTGGTCCATGAATGAATGTCACTGCTAATACAATTCAATAACTGTGAGTAGCAATCACATCCACTATGCCAGCCTAGATGGAACCGACAACTTACAAGCTGATCCCGAAACGTAACCAAATCACTTTACGGTCTGTATACTTGTAAGTGATGGTACTACCCCAGATCGGCAGACTGGGTACCACTGCCTACCACTCTTAGAACACACTATTAATGTGTTTTAATATTATATGTAATGTCATTATCTATATATTAACAATATTATTTAAATGTCAATTTGTGGTTCACAATCTAAAATTATTAATTTCATTTGTTCTTAACGCAGATTATTCAGCGAGCACATCCGCCGGCTATCCGCGAGCACGAGTGCTGCAAGCGTTGGCATAGCAACCAGACATATATGGGCGGCGCCATACACAACGGCGCAAAGGCCACTCGTACATTTGCCCGTGTATAGAACGCCAAGAGACAAGGTATGTATATTGTATATATATGTATATACTCTTTTTTCCACATCGCTCGAAGAAACGACAACCGATTGGGAAGAAAGGTTCTAGAGTGGAGACCACGAATCGGATAATGCAGCGTAGGTTGGTCTCCTACTAGGACTAACGACATAGTGAAAGTCACAAATAACCGGTGGATGTAACTGGCATCTTGTCGTTCGAAATGGCGTTCTAAGGGGGAGGCCTATGTTCAGCAGTGGCTGATGAAGATGATACTCTTTTTCATAAAGCAATTTATAAATCTGATGTGGATAGATGCGTTAAACTAGGCAGACCAAATCTGTGACATCCTCAAGAAAGCTAGGTTGCCTGGTGCCCATAACCTTAAAGCTTGTATGAAGAGAATTGTCAATGTTTTTTTTTATTGTGACACGACATTTGACCTCAACCCGCCTAATGATAAGCAAGAAGATATTCAAAAGTGCCGACGACTGAAACAACCGAGTTAGTTCACGGCTGCCTCAGTCGCCGTCACTATACCGGCCAAAAAAGTGGAGTAAGCGAGGGAGTTATGTCGGAATCGTGGCAAGTGGCGCTCTATTGTCTCTGCCTATTCCCGTGGAAATAAGGTGAAGACTCAGTTTTTGCAGTCATCGGTACTCTTGGACTCGACACCTGACCTAAGCAAGAGAATGCTTAGGTCAGGTGTCGAGACACAATAAAAAAATGTCTGAATACAAATATGTTAGGGTCATTTTTTATATTATTTTTTTATTTTTAATTTATTTTTAAAAGTGGTAGGCAGTGGTACCCATTCTGGCGATCCGGAGTAGTACCACCACTTACAAGTATACAGACCATGAAGTGATTTGGTCACGTTTCGGGATCAGCTTGTAAATTGCCGCTTCCATCTAGGCCGGCATAGTGAATGTGATGGCTACTCACAGTTATTGAATTGTAGTAGCAGTGACATTCATTCATGGACCACACTTCAGCTTAACATCAAGCGGGGTGCTGTCATATGTCGAGTCACAATAAAAAAATAAAACTGTTTTTATTACTTTTCCAGTTAATGTGCATATCACGTTGTGTCCAGTGTGTTATGGCGGTCCTAGGGCTGTCAGACTCAGCGCCCTCTGCAGACGACCTGACGCCAGTACTCGTTTATATTATACTAAGGGTAAGTTCACAATGTGTCTTTGATATATGTACTGGAATCGTCTTGTTTCTATGATACAAGTACATTAAGTAGCTTAGTATAGATATGTAAAAAATGAATATTATTTTAAATGCTCAAACAGCTACCGAGGTATCAGTACTACTTTAAAGCAACTGAGTAGCGTTTTGCGATCAGCTTAAAAGTTGCCGTTTTTAATTAGGACGCCGTAGTAAATGCGACTGTTACTTTTACAGTCGACTTATGGTCGACAGTCGATTTATGGATCACACTTTAGCTTGAAATCAGGCGCGGTGTTGCTATATGTCGAGCCACATAAAAAAACTAATGTAATAATTTTTTTTTATTGTGACACGACATATGACAGCACCCCGCTTGATGTTAAGCCGTGATGTTGGTGTGGTCCATAATAAGTGTGGTCCATGAATGAATGTCACTGCTACTACAATTCAATAACTGTGAGTAGCAATTACATCCACTATTGGAACCGGCAACTTACAAGCTTATCCCGAAACGCGACTAAATAACTTCACAGTCCATAAGGTGGTGGTACTACCCCAGATCGCCACTGGGTACCACTGCCTACCACTCTTTGATAACCAGACCCGAAGCAAATATCCGCTTTTTTAATAACAAATATTTGCTTCATTTAATATAATTAATAAATATTACAAATAAAAGCTATGAAACAAATATTTGCTCCGACCGGGATTCGAACCCGGAACATTACGCGCAACAAACCAATAGCTAACCGTTCGGCCACGCCTGTCGTTTCCAGGTGAACCCACCATCGGTGTTGTCTACAATAGAATTGGTGAATGCCCTGGGTGGTGCCGCATTGCAAGGCGAGGCAATGTACTGCTGGACCCTGTTCTGTTCAGCAGTCGCTTATATAAAAACTATGGACTACCCCAGGACACAAAATGAGGATACATAGCTGTTGAATCCACGCCTGGTAAGTCCATAAATATTTGGCTGTTATTGTGACACGACATCTGACCTCTACTCACCTGATGGTAAGCAAAAGGAGATCCAAGAGTGACGACGACTGAAAAAACCGCGTCAGTTTACGGCTGCCTCAACCGCCGTCACTATACCGGCCAAAGGTGCTTCTTTATGCATCGCTTGTAGGATCCAAGGTCATAGGATGGAAAGAACACATGAGCTGGCAAAGCATTTCACTTGTCGATTGATCTACAAAGAAAAGACGCACCGAACTTTTTAGTTCGACTGCCGATTCGGTCGACAGAATGCGAATGCTTTTCCCGACTTGTGCGGTTATTACGGATGTGAACAACCTGATGGTAAGCAAGGGAACGTTTAAGAGCGGCGGTGACTGAGAAATAATCTTAGTTTACGGCTGCCGTCATCAATTTGGATCCTTCAAGTGATGCGTAAAGAAGCACCTTTGGCCGGCATAGTGGTCGCGACTAAGGCGAACAAACTCTATTTTCTCAGTCGTCGTCACTCTTGGACCTCCTCTTACTAATCATCATGCGTGTTTTTTAGAGCTTGTATGAAGAGAATTGTGAATGTGAAGGAAGAGAGGTAGTACTGTCTGGACCCTGGCAAGTGGCGCTCCATTGTCTTTGTCTATCCCTGTGGGAGGAAGGCGTGGCAATTTTGATTTTTTTAGTTTGTTTCTTTTAATTTTATTTTTTATTTCAGCCTTAATCTGTGCGTCCAAGTAGGTCAATGAAAAAACACTGAATACCCGCTCTTGGGCGCGAACGTTGCCACTCCATGTGAAGTATTATATTTATTAGAATAGTTCTCTAAACATAACAATGATTTTAGTACAGCATAGGGGATGTTGCTTGTAGACGTCTGTGCGGTCTATAGGGCGAATATTAAATTAAAATACCTGCAGGGTTAGGTTTGACAGATGAGAATCGACAATAAAGATCGTTGTATACGATTATTGGGGCGATCTTGAATCATTCAAGCGATGCGTGAAGAAGCGACTGAGGCAACCGTGAACTGGGGTCGGTTTTTTCAGTCGTTTGCGCTCCTGAACCTCACCTTTCTTACCATCAGGCTAAACTAGATGAGATGTCGAGCTACTATAAAAAAATCGTCATTTCGTCGTTTTGGTGGTTTCCGACAAGGTTTGGCCGGCATAGTGACGGCGACTGAGACAGCCGTGAAATAACCCGGTTTTTTTCAGTCGTCACTCTTGGACCTCCTCTTGCTTATCATCAGGCGGGTTGAGGTCAGATGTGTCGCATTAAAAAAAAGTTTTTATTGTTTTAATAATCGCCGACAAGAGCGACGTCTTTCTTATTTGTCCAACTTAACCCAGCTGGTATTAAACATACATTTAACGGTAGCTTGGATCTGTGGTGATGCTACAAGTTACTAAATGGCGTTGCAGAGGGGTTTCTGTATCATGCTCTCAGCCATTGTCACGATATTTGACAAAGATATAGATAAATCATCCACTGCTGAACATAGGCCTTTCCCTTTAAATGCAATTTCAAACGACAAGATGCCAGTTACATCCACCGGTTATTCTTGACTTTCACTATGTCGTCAGTCAACCTAGTAGGAGACCAACCTACGCTGCGTCTTCCGGTTCGTGGTCTCCACTCTAGATGAATACCCAAATCAAAATAAAACTAGTTTGATTAAAAGATGCTGACTGACGACATGCGTGGCGCATTGATTATCACACTAGTTCGTTACGCGTAAAGTCGCGCGTTCGATTCTAGGTCGGAGCAAATATTTGTTCTTTTATTTTCTTAGAAATAACATTCATTAATGATTTAAACAATTTTTATGTGGCTTACTATTGCGTTTATTTTGAATTTGATTTTACAATTTTTTTTTATTCCGACGTTTCAAGAGTTTTGCAGCCATCGAGAATAATAAAAATTTGTAAAATCAAAACCAAAATAAACGCGATAGTAAGCCGCATAAAATTTGTTTAATTCATTTGTTTTAATTGTAATATTAATTAATTACATTGAATCGTTGTCAAAGCGTAGTAGGCAGAGTTGCCCAGTCGGCCGGTCCGCGGCAGCACCACCACTTACAAGTGTACAGACCGTTTGATGGCAAATATTGAGTGACAGCTTTGTATGGAATTTCCTTTGCAACGCCCTCTACTTGCAGCGTGCGACATCACCATAAAATATTTAAATAATTGTAGTTATTATAATGTAGGAATTTAAATATAAATATTTAAAAATATTACATATATTAATACTCAAGAATTATTAAATGTTAATTTGGTTTTTTTTTGGCAAAATTATGATTTCTGAACAAAATGAATTAAAAATAACAAATTGAGCTTTGTATTATTATAATTATAAAACATGTTTTGTGTGGAATGCAGAACAAGTTTAGAGTCTACGCTCGTGTAGATCTCAAAAGTAACCGAAAAATAACTAAATTTATTTAAGAAGGCAAATTTTGGTAATTTTTTATGTAAATTTTTACATAAATTGTTGGTTATAATGTCCTGCGAGGTTATTTTAATTTACAAATAACACTTTGTAGAAAACAAATTTTATGCGGCTTATTTTCGCGTATATTTGTGTTTTTTTTTTTCTTATTACGACGTTTCATGAAATTTGCAGCGATTGCGAAGAAACGATGGCTGCAAAGCTCTTGAAACGTCGGAATAATTTAAAAAAAAACAATTACCAAAAATAAACGCGATAGTAAGCCGCAAAAAATTGTTTAATTCATTACTCCGTAGAAATATAGAATTGAATGTGCTTATTTTAAAACTAAAAGAATTGAAAGTAACAAAGCCAAAATATATTAAAAGTAAAAACCTATACATCGATTTTATTTCTAAAAGTTAATTGTATACATTGCAAATGTGATTTTAATTAAGTAAAATTGGTAAATAGATTGTTTGAAGAAATGTAAATACACAAATATAATATATATATATATATTATATAAAAACTGACATTTATATACTTCAGCTTGTAGAATAGATTCAGATAAAGTTAATAACTACAGATAGATGACTAGAAATTATTAATGAAAATTCACCTGTGCAATTTTTTTACATTTCTATACCAAGCTACTAAAGTGCTTGTATTATAGAAACAGGACAACCAAAGTACATATATCAAAGATACATTGGTACCGGTGGGTGGTTTCGAACTCGTGCTCTCGGTTTGTGTAACCATTGCACTGCCACTACACCACGGTCGCCCTAATCTGTTAACCGGGGCTCGAACCCGGTGACTGTCGCTTTAGGAAATATTTTAACCACTTAGCTACATTCTTCTTTTCGTCGTGCCGTGCTTTTCTTTCAACTGCTGGGCTTGGCATATTGACGATTTCTATCTAATTTATTCAGAAAAGTAGTTTGGAATATACGAAAATTAAATTTAAATAAATATTAAAAGTTAAATAAATAAGTTTGCTATCTAGATGAATTTTCTGGGCGATTAATTAACCGGGAACAGTATTTAGGTTTTAGTAATAATTTTCAGGCACTGATTTTAATGTGCTTGTGTGTCAATAATAATCAATATTAAAACATTTACTATAAATTAGCCTACTTAAGCTCTTACATGGCCAAACTCGACTTATTGTTGTTGTTTTTTTTATTATTATGACGTGACATTTGACTTGCCTGATAGTAAGCAGATGAAAGTTTAAAAGCGCCGACGACATTAAAAACTGTCTTATCTTAACATAATGACGGCGACTGAGGTAGCCGGGAATTAACTCGGTTTTTTCAGTCGTCGTCACTCTTGGACCTCCTCTTGCTTATCATCAGGCGGGTCGAGGTCAGATGTCGTGTCACAATAAAAAATAATAAAAATGTTCCAACTTGGATAAAATATACATAAAAATACAAATATTAATAAAAATAATACATGTAAATAAATATATCAACAAATAATTTAAGGTTAATTAACTTGTATTTTAATAGATCATAATAATATGTATGATAAACATATATGTAATAAAAATATATCAGTAGAGCTATGGGGCAAATGCTAAGTAATGCTACGTTCAATTCGCACTTGTTGCATTGCCTAAATAAGCAATAGAACGAGTCGGGTTTTGGTATAATGCGATTAAAATAAGAATAGGACGAAATCGGCGCCATTTTGTAACGTCTAACTCTCCAACCAGCTTCATGGTACCTTTTTCTTTGCGGAGCGTCAAGAAAAAGACAACCCTTTGAATCAGTCTAGTGAAGTTAGTCAACAGCGCGTCCTATTCTTATTCTAATAGCACAGTAGTCACATTTACCCCCTAGATTTGTTAGCCCCATTTTATATTATGGGATTGTAGTTTTTTTTAAATACCAAACGGTATTGTTTATTAAATTAGAGAAAATTTGGTGAAAATTGTCCAAAATAATAACGAAAGTTATTTTTAAACAACGAGTAACCGTTCCATTTATTTCTTTTTTAATTATAAGAAATATTAATTTACATATTTATTCATTATATACCCACTTTTACTCATCTAGTTTTGTGGTAAGTTGTTTCAAAATGCCCCACTTATGGGGTAAGTTGAGTACATATTATTTTAAGTACCTAATTAATATTTGCTGTTTTAAATAGTTTTTTTTTAATTTCATAATGTCTGTCACGAGATGTCAATTTTTTTTTTGTCGTTGGTAATTATGCCGGCAGAAAAAACTTGATTCTTTACGTATGAAATTGAAAAAATATTAATTTTATGCTCTACCGTAATTGTGCGGATTTGCCCCCACCACAGTCGTCTAGCGCTTTTTTAATCTGCCGATCCTTATACTACTCTTTTTGTCGGGACCGGTACATGCGGAAATTTAGTCCATTGAATTTATCACATTATTCACTAATCATGTGCTGGCCTCCTGGGCGTCGTTTTAAACTCAATTTACATACATTCCTGTAACAATATATTTTTTTATATTTGAATTCAGCATTAACTTTAGTTACTTTTGTTAAAATGCTCTCTTGTGACCACGGCTGTTGGTCACAGAAATTTCAAACCTATTAAAATCGTAATAACATTAAAACCTCTAATCTTACTTTCTGTCTTCTCATTGTGTTAAGTGGTGGCTAAGGGTTGATTATCTGTAGAAATCGAAACTAGAGTTGCATTTTTTAGTTATAAAAAACATCACTTTAAATGAAATTAAGTGAATATGAAATTGAGTCCATATTCATATTAGTTATATTCAACTTTAATAAACTATAATGTAAGTGTATCACATTGGTGATGCCCTGTTTTACAGAATTCGGATTTCTGTCGACAGTCGAAGTAAAACATAAGACGCGTCGTTTCTTTGTAGAACAATCGACAAGTGGAATGGTTTGTCAGCCCATGTGTTCTTCCCGTCCTTAAACCCTAAGAGACCGTAACATGACTTAGTCGCATTTCGAGGGTGTCGGTTCTGACTAGACCGGCATATTGGATGCTCTGCCTGCTGTTTATTGACCGCAATCCAGTTTATCAACAGGTGGCTAGACCAGAAAAAAAACCGGACTTCAGTAAAAAGTTTCTTGTTATCTAATTCTAAGCTGCAATTATTTATTCGGTATGGCGCACGCAATCGACTGGTCGTTTACGTTACTATCACATTGCAAAGTCGGTTAGACTTTGAACGTTGGTTAAACGGACTTCTAAAATACCATTATTACTTTAAGGGGCCTATTAGGTCGTATCATTCTATGATGGGAACGTATTATGCTCGGAACTGGGTCATGTTAGGCAACAGCTAGGTGTTAGATTTTTACGTAAGGCCCCCGTCTCCTTTGTGACGGGGGTCTTTGCCTCTTTTGATGACTTGGTTTAAAATACGGATTACGTGAGCAATATTTATCAAATTTCATATGTTTTCTTGCAACATTTAGGTTTTTAATTTGAAGATATATGGATATCACTTCTAAAATCATTTGGAAATAAGTATAGGTGGGGGAAGGGGGAAACTATGATTACTCTTGATGACAAGATGAGGAATGGGGTAAATGTAACTAAAATCCTGCTTGCGTAATACTTGAAAGCTCTCGTGGTTCGGATACGGTCTCCTTTAGTCTTCCTTTTAAAAGCGCACGTTACTAAACTGTCACGCTTTGTCGCAACGAATCTCTATTTTTTTCTAACTTTGTTTTTTCTTGTATTTTAATCATTATAACTTAGGCCTTTGATCCTGAGAAGATTCAAGTTGTCGCGCTTAGGCAATTAAAGTTGTTTAGCGATCCCAAACTTATGAAAACTATTTGCTTAAAGATTATAATTGTCGATTCGCAACGATTTGAGTTGCCTTATTCTTTCCTAATTATTTTTCCTATTATTATACAGGGTGTAGGGGGAAATGTGACTAGGGGGTTATTTCGCCGTAAATATAAGAAAAATATGGCGTTTAGGCTGTATGAACAGTATCGTTTATCCTTCCAGAATGAGAAACCTAAACAAAAACTATCCCTCATACCCCTGTATGTTAGTTTTTAATATATATATTTAATTTAACTTTTTAAGATATATTTTTAACTTTGTTAATGCACCAGTTTTTATAGTCACTTTATTAATTTAAAAAAGACATTCTTATTTAGGATAATATGTGAAATAAATGGTTAGACTGAAACTGATCCCGCATAATATTTTTATGACTTTTTTGAAGATTTTATTTTCCTATATAAAAGAAAGTCGTCCAAGTATCTGTGGGATGAATTGCAGTCTAATCTAAATTATGTTTTTTGAATTTTATTGTGTAGTTGCATAGTTCTTGCCTAGTTTGTAGACTGTTATACAGTACGTAGATTTAATGAAACAGCTACGTAATTTTAATACTTATGTAATGTCAGAACAATCAATATATATTTAGTAATAAAAATTAACTACAAAATAAGTTGTTTTATTTTTATTCTTTTTGATTATTCTTTTAAGTCTCCGCTACGAGAAAATAAATCAATGATTGCGTAGCTGTCCACACCGTCGTGCACCCTACATTTGTTAATTGTCATCCGTCCGGCATGTATGTCGAAATAGCTGCTTGTTATTTTTTTTTTATTGTGGCTGGACATATTATGACAGCAGTCCGCATGAAAGAAGATGACTGCGTGCACCCTGCATGAATGTAGGATGCACGATTGTGTGGAGCTGTGGACAGCTACGCAATCATGGCAACATTCATTACGCCTGCTCTCGACGAAGTGTGGAGGTGCCCACCTCGGTTATTTACAAAGAATTTGGAAATTCTTTGTAAACAAATTCTAGGCTAAAATAAGAACTAATTCATTGTTATTTGTCTCATTTATATTACGTTAATACCACGTGTGACTGAAAGAGACAACTACTTATACCTCAATGCCTTTATTTCAAAGGTTGGCACTACTTTTTGCAAATACAATCACTTGTAATTGTGGTTTACTTTTAATACTGCTTAATTAAAAGTCACGTGGTGGTAAGAGTAGCGGCATGATTGTTCCGTCATCCTTTTTTGGAGTATTTTAATGTCATTTGTTATTCTGTTAAATGATCATCAAAACTAGTGACAACCTCTAAATTACGAATGTAAAAATAAACGGTTGTATTTTGTCGCCATTTTAGGGCTCCTTCTGTGTCTTAAATTCAAATTCTTTGGTTATTTATAACTACAACATTTCTGATATTTGATAACTAATAACCACTATTCACCAACAGATGGCGCTAAAATGGGGTCAGTATTCTAATGACACACTAACTCGTCTATAACTAAGTTCACTGCCAATAGATGGCACTAATAACTTCTGCACCAGTTTCCGTGAGCGGCAATTTTCATCAAGATTACACTGGGTATTATACCTACCTAATTATTAATATAATTACTACTCATTACTATCCACACATCTTGGCAGGAATAATTATTTAGCCCGTGAATGAAACACCCACGTGTTTTCCAAACATAAATAGTACGCCTATGAGGTCACGTAGGCACGCAATACAGGCTAGCTACACAATGCCTTAGCACACCGCTTTTCTTCGGCGGGAAATATGGAAAGAATGAGGGAAAGTAGATTGACGAAATAAATTTATTAATTTGATATGTCTGGGTGTTATCAGACTAAATTGGAGACTTCCCAAAGAGAGCCAAGTTGCCTAGTGCACCCTAGAGCTTGTATAAGGAGAATGGTGGATGTAAAGTGGCGGGGCGGCAAAATTTAAAAAACTAAATTAAATCATTATTAGAAATCGAGGGAGTTGTCAGGATCGTAGTGACGCTTCACTTTCTGCCTATCCCTGTTGGAAAAAGGCGCGACAATTCGATTGATTGAAATATATTTTTAACACTTCACAAGGGACGAAATATTATCTGCTTATATGGAATGATCAGTACATTCCAAGGATCGTGTAGCCCCACGTGGGTTCTAGCTATACGCCAACATTCGGAAACGACATCTTTCAAATGCCAAAACGTCATTTTCCAGCCTAGTTCAAGAAAAGTTTCCAAATGCCAGCCTAAAAATAAAATAGCCTAAGTAAATGAAAACAACAAAATTGGCGTACACACTTTATTATGTACAAAGGTTTTACATATTATTACACTTATAAATAACACGCCTTCCCAGCAGGTCACTGCAACAATACAAAATTAATGTCATTTTAATAAAACAAAAACATGGACTCCGGTTTATAAAAGAATAAAAACATCAGAATAGCTTTCACATCAAGGCATTCAGAAGTAGCAAATACATTTATTAATTTTAACATCATGTATATACAATTGGATTAGTAAAATGAAAAACTAAATTATAGTGGGTGCAGAGATTTCCAATATTACAATACATTTTAACCAAAACATACTAAATTAGCTTTTAAAAAGTAAACTATCATATATATTTTTGATTAAATGGTGCTTATAAGTCTTATTTCGAATCCACAAGTATACTAATTTTTATTCCAAACAATTTGATATTTTTGTAATATAATAAAATAGTATAGCTTATGTAAAACTCACCTTAATATAGTGCAACAAGCTTATGACCGTGGCCTCTCTTTCTTCTCTTTGTAGAGGGCTAACAGAGACACATTGGCAACTTTCACCACCTATTAACAAAAAATAAACATGTGGAATTATTATAGAAATTTAAACATGCCAAACACATTTTTATAATATACAGTTAACATCAATGGAAGATACAATACAATGCTAGGTCTAAAAAGTAGTCTCTTTCAAAGAAAAATAATTGGTACCTTGAATCTAACACCAGGAATGTCACCAACAGCATGGCCTTTACGACCAAAACCTGCCACTAACACCTCATCGTTTTCTTCAATGTGATTTAGACAACCATCACGAGGTACAAAAGCTGTCACCTTCTTGCCATTCTTAATAAGTTGCACACGGACACACTTGCGGATGGCAGAGTTGGGCTGCTTGGCTTCAACACCACTGTTGAGAAAAAAAGTTAATTAAATAAAAGATAATATATTAAAATGTACTAGGCCCAATGTCAATAAACGCCATAGCCATATTTATATAAAAAAATAAAAGTAATTCATACTTGTCAATTAAAAGCTTATGAATATGGAACATAAAAACAATTGACAAATAGAATACAATAGCAAATCGTGTGGTATTTTGTTTAGATGCCAAACACAAATCTAACCTAAAACTTGTAAAAACACAACATCTTACCAAGTCTTCAATCAATATAACCTTACGACACTCCAATTTCTTCCAAAGATGTTGTAGAGGCACACCACTCGCAGTATTATCCTGTGATAGTATTGTAAAAAAGAAACTTTCACAGGAATAATACTACGGGCAGTGAACTCTCGGCTTCCGACATGATGTACACACTGATCGCTGCAAACGCTAAAATAACCTCTAACACAAAAACAATTTGTACAAAACTTTCCCGCCATTTACACCACATTCCAATACTTTGGGAATCCGAAGAAACGTACTTACACTTTCTCCAGGACGATGCCCTTTGCGTGTGATGCACCACCGAAGGGATTAGCCTTCCATCTTGTGCCCATGTGAGCCTTCTTGTAATCTTTATCGGCCCATCGCTGCTCTCTCCTGTGATTCACGTGCTTCCTGGCGGTACGAATACCACGGGGTTTACCTGAAATTTCAAGCCGCTCAATATACTATGTTTACGACTTGAGGCTAAAATCTAAATACTATCAAATTCTACAATGAACACTTAATACGAAACTATTAAAGCACCTTAGAATTTGCACCATTTGAATCGGATGAAACGGGATTACAAAAACACCACGAGAAAAACATGTCTGCGATATGGCCGACACAGAGTTCACAAATTATCAAATTTTGTAGTTCATTACGTGATTTTTTTCCGCGGCAATAGAATACTAGGGCGAATGGATAAAACTAACACTTAAATAAAAAATAAAAATAAGCTAATTCAACAATAGATAAAAAACTAAACAATTCTTACCCATTTCGGTAGCACGACACCATCGGCTACAGATGGGAAAAGAAATTGGCAGACAGGCCAACCACAAGCGTCAACTTAGAATAGTTGCCAGCTTAAAAAAAACATACATTATACACTCTCTAATCTCTAAACGCAATGAAACATAGCACAATAAATTATAACGGAATATGTTTTTACTTTTGCTTATAAAAATATTTCATACATAACATAAGCATTAATTAAAAATAGTAAATAATACGAAAAATCTTATAACCATATTCAGTGATCGAATGCCATCATTATACCTCTTTATTATATAACCTAATATAAAATATATTGATATTTATAATATATTCTATCTTATTTTATTTTTAACAAATGTTTAAAACATATATCATATTGATATTATTGAACGTATCCGATATATTATCTGTCAAAAAAGTTTTCGTTTGGGCTTACTTGCGGCTCGGGCAAGGGTTTCTTTTAAATATCAAAGAATCTCTAAATACGGTGAAAATGAATATTGGAAGAAAAGACGGCGGTCCAGGCTACGTAGGTATACAGTTTTGCCAAGAATGCAATAACATGTTATATCCACGTGAAGACAAGAACAACAAAGTGTTACTTTACGCCTGCAGAAATTGTGATTACAAACAACTTGCTGACTCTAATTGTGTTTATGTAAACAAAATTATGCACGAAGTAGATGAATTAACACATATAAATCCAGATGTGGTTAGTGATCCCACATTACCGCGTACAAAAGATCACATTTGTCCAAAGTGCAATAATCGTGAAGCTGTGTTCTTCCAAGGGCAGACCCGGCGCGCTGAAGAGGAGATGAGGTTATATTACGTATGTACAAGTTGTAAACACAGATGGACTGAATAATTTATACTCTTTGACTTTGAATTTATAGTGTATTTTTTCATTCTCTAATAATTTGTAATATATAATATTTTAAAGAAAATTTGTTTCATTTGCTGCAATGCCTGTAGTTTAGTCTGGAGCATTATTTTATTGGTATAAAATGTGACTGCATGGTACCTGATGTAAGCTGTAGTGATTAATGAGCAGAGGAACTGGTGTGGCATCCAAATGTCTGTACATAGAAGTCATTCTGCTATGTTGGCCTTGATAAACCACATTATGTAGTCTATGGAAAGCTGTAACATTGTGTTGTGAGGATTCTCGCCAACTCTATTATTGTAAGGCGACCATGGTGTATTAGCAGTGCAATGGTAACGTAAGCCGAGAGCATGTGTTCGAAACCAGTTGCCGGTACCAATGTGTCTTTGATTGTACTTTGAATGTCCTTTACTTTACTGTACTGCACTTTAATGGAAATAAGGGTGTTATACTAAGGATATAAAAGAAAATATTCTTTTAATAATTTATTTGCTATATTCTTTGGAAGCAATTTTGTGGTGTATTCTCCTTAAAACCCCTATATTAGTCTACTCAAAAATAGTAATTAATTAATGGTTTTTATTTTAAACATAATTTTATTAGACTATTGATTTTAATATAGCAACAGCACATGGTTATTGACTTAAAGGCAAATTAACAGAAGAAATATAATGTCTTAGTTTATAGGAAAATAAAAATCTATCCTTGTATATCACACTATAATAGTTTCTCAGGACTAATTGTTCTTCTATTATTATGGAGGTGACTGCTACCTAAAGTTTACTAACTGTTAGTAGCAGTCACACCCACTCTGCAGGCCTAGTTGGTATTAGATGAAATGGAAACGCTGATCCTGAAACATAACTGAGCCACCTCACAGTCTGTATACTTGTAAGTGCAGGTACTAACCTGGATCTGCAGGAAGGACCAAATATCACCTCTATTTTTATAACAAACTGAGAATTGGATCCGGGACTTTACATGTATTGGAATTTTTGATACTAATACTCATGTGATGATGATGATGATGTGATGTGATGATGATAACATACTTTGGTTATTCATAGGATTGAAACATTTTAACTTTTGTGTAATTAATATTTAATTGTGTTGTGTTTAGACTTTTAGGGTCTTAAGTTTATCAAAAAGTAGACTATATTGTTAGGATCTTGTCAGGGTTCTTAAAGGGAATACTCCAATTTGATTACTAAAATGTATAACAATTCACAGCCATTATTAATTAACAATAATTACAACAGTGCACTTTTTAGTGCATTCACATTTATTAAAAAATTAAAGTATAATTGTTATCTCTGATAACAATTTGCAAATTCTAAAGGACATCATTCATTGTACTTTACTTCCGCCGTGCTCCGCCGATTTGCTTCATATATAAACAAAGTAGTATTCGCATTCGATGGCTACTCTCACACGTTTAATAGTAATCAGTTTTTTTTTTTTTTTTGGATGAATATACGGTTGTCCAAGCCTCGATTTCTTTAAGACATCATTCCGTATTACGTGTGCTACGAGATGCACGTGTTTATCGGTTGTCCGCATTTTATTGTAAATTTTAGTGTAAATAATTATACAATCTTACTCTAAATGGGTAAAAGGCAACGAGAAGAAGCTGAAAACGAACAAGCAAATTGGCAAATACCGTAGAAAATAAGATGGTTGGAGAAACGGAGCTCCACGAATACGACGCCATCACGGTCGCCCTCATCCACGTTTGTTCGTTTTACCTGCATGAACAAAACGATTCAGGTAAATACCGATACTGGATTTTTTACATAAGTGGATTTGTTGCAACCAAAATGTTTTAATACTTCGTGAGACTATAACGTCCACTATTTATGAATTATTATTGTGATTGAGTGTAGTTTGAAAAACTACAATGTCACAATTTATAATTACTGTTATTGATGGTAGTTTGAAAAACTATAATGTGACAACTAATTATAACTGTGCTTGAGTGTAGTTTGAAGAACTGCAACGTCACAATTTATTTTATTATTGTGCTTGAGTGTAGTTTGAAGAACTGCAACGTCGCAATTTATTTTATTATTGTGCTTGAATGTATTTCGAGGAATTACATCGTCACAATCCAATATTATTACCTCTTGAGCATGGGTGAACCTACGTCGTCGTCCATATATTGATGTGTATGATTTTTATTAGAAAAATGTACTATATATAATGAGAATCCTAATTCAGGTTACAACATTTTTACCCAGGGTTTATGCTTTTAAGCACCAACTCAATAAAGATTCGAGGTCAATAAACTCTTGACCTTGTTTTATTAGTCATTCTAGACCAGTGTTTCCCAACCTTTAAAAAATGTATTTTACCCTTAATAAATATAAATGATTACAATATTTTTTTTTTTTTAAATTGCCCTTTTTGTTAAATTGGTCACCGATATCTAGCATTGCATATAAATAACCCAAAGCAGAAGGGTTGAAGTCGTGTCTAATCCATTTTGAAATTACCCTCCTTAACTATCGAATTGCCCTGTAAGGCGTGGGCCCCACTTTGGGAAACACTGCTCTAGACAATACCAAAGAACGTGAGTGCCAGAACCAGCCATACACAACTAGAACCCACAGACCGTTGGTCAAAAAGTTAGTCTGGTGTAAAAAAAAAAAAAAAAAATAGAGAGGGAAAATGTATTTAACACAATGGTTAACCCTTGCAAAATAAACCCTGAGGTCACATATGCAATCAATAAACCCTCTCTGAAGAGGGATAAAACAAAAAGTATTCACTATTTTGCCATGCCATGCAAATACAGTAGATCACAGTATTAAGAATAAAATTATACGGTGTTATATAGATATATCAATACCGCCATTTATTAATATAAAAATGTTCAGAATGTCAGAAAGATACTGAAAAACTTATTTCAATGAACTTCTCTTTAAGAAGGTTTTTAGCCTCAGGCTAGTTCAGGTGAAGTTGCCAGAGATGCAGCACAGGACTCAACTCCTGACATATCCCTTTTTGAAGTCAACTTTGGACTTTTGGTGATAAAATGGGAAATAGTAAAGCCGCAGCAAGTTCGACCACTGATTTTTTAAATAAATAAAATCCTTTAAACTACTGGGGACTCCCTCGGAAGACTATGTGAGAAGGTGGTTGCTACCAATATGCTGTTACGAAAGGCAACAACAAACAGCGTCAACAGACGATTACAATATTTTTACAAGGTACCCTCTGACATATTTATTTATTTTTCATGGATCTGGGACACAATATTCCATTTAATATAATACCTGTATAAATCTAATACCTGTACAATAAGTCAGGTTCCAATTGGTCAGGTTGCCTAATTTCTAAGGAAGAAATTGCTGACTTTAATAGTTCAATAAATGAACTGTTATGTAAAGGTGCTATTTATCTTGAGCTCACCAGAGTCCAATTAATTTTTATCCTCACTTTATTGTCTCCAAAATAATACATATAAAAAATAAAAAAAATAAAAAGTTTTATTTTTAATCCTAATAAATTAACATCTTTTAAAATTGAGGAAATACGTACTGCTCTTAAATTATTAATAACTGCTCTGGATTTTTATACATGACCAATATTGATATTAAAGATGATTTTGACACCCATACATAAATATAATAAAAACAGGAATTATACTTCATTAGTATATTTAAATGTTTAGATAAAGACATAATAATCATGTTTAATGGCCACAAAGGAGACTTATATATTGGTAAAATATTGGTAAGTTTATGTTTTATTATAAACACAACTAAAAGTAAATTAATTCCACAAGCATAATGAATGAGAATAGGTTCTGAAAACATGACAGTTGGAACAAAACACGTCCTATTCAAAGTTGGCCACTATAACAGGCATGCTATATGCAGCATGTCCAGGACTTCAGGTGTAACATAATATAGCTGATGCGCATACAAAACAACTTGAACTATGGAAATGCATTAAATAATAATAGATATAATAGCCAAGTACCAATATCACAAGGTGCCAATAATTAACTATCCTGGAGACAAAATAATTTGTTTCACTTTCATAAGAATCAATTAATCAGCCAAAATAAGTAATTTATGCAGATGCATTATTGTTAAATTGCGGTTATGTTGTTCCACTAATGGGGTTCGGTAAGATTCATAAATAAATAAATGAACACAAAAATTACCTAAATTTACTGGCTGTCTTTTTGCTTTAAAAATCATTTACATGTAATAAAAGTAAGTAACTGCTTTATCATGTTAGGAATTAACAACACCACATCTTGATAGTCTAGCTAAACTAATTTAGCAGTGGTGTAAGCATGCAAGTATGTGCGTATAGACAGATTATATATCATCAAAAACAATACTGCTTCAAATAAAATCAGTTGACACTGCTTCTAAACAGTTTAACAATAGAACCTAGTGAAAAACGGCAAAATATGCCTTTTATACGATTATTTCAGGTTATGGTATTTCTAAAAAAGATTTGTTTGCCTCTACACATAATCATAAGTGTAAATTATATATTTGTTGGCGACCAGACCACTATGCTATCGCAAGAGATTCTTTCACAATCTCATGGACGTTTTCCATACAGGATTTTTTACAAATATCATTCGTTTTCCACCCTTTTCAATTATAATAAAGCTTTTCTAAATTTTGTAACAAGGCACCTAGGGTAATTATAGTTGGCTCATATTGACCATTGCAACCATAGTATCCTTTCTCCAGGTTACACGGTATTTTGCCTGTAAGTGCAGGTGCTTCATTGTCAATAACATTTTGAAGCAATGTAATACATACCTAATTGTAGATTATTGCAATAGTAGAAAAATAGTATCACAAATATACATATACATTACACTTCACAGATAGATAAGATTTCTCTTATTTATTCTTATTTATTAACCTTTTTCTAATACTTCTAATAAAGGCTATAGTTATAATTCAGTAAATTGGTATATTCAGCAATAGCCCTCATTTACCAAATGAACTTACCTCTGACATTTGTGTTAAGATACTATCTATTTTAAGTTTCGCCCACAAACTCGAAAATATGATTTAAGAACTCAATGTTGTTTAAGAATTATTATATAAATTATATCCAAATGAAAATATTTCACTTAATTTGTTATCCAATGTGATAACATTGTTAGCTCTTGTAACCGCTCATAAAGGATAATCCTCATCTTTAATTAAATATAATAATATGATTATTTAAAATATTGCAAGTTAAAATATAAATAATAAATTTCAATAAACCTAGGGCCAGGTCGTACACAACCAACTTTATTATTGCCTCTATTGTATAAATCCTAAAATATCTTTTGTAAAAGAGAGTTTATCTGCCCTGCACAAAACTCTTAAATGAAAAATAAAAAATCTTGTTCGTTAACAAACTTTAAGCAATTAAAATAAAGATACACTTTATATCTTGATATCTATGACATACACTTGAAAATAATAGTAATGGTCATTTGTCAACATCTACTATTTAAACATTAGGAGAGAATATTGACACTATTCGTAGAACTGTTGGATGGTCCGAAAAATCCAACACTTTTGCAAAAATTTATTTAAAAAAAAATATATATTATATATATATTTATTACTTGTACTAGATCACTGTAATGACTTAGAGGACGCATAATTATATAAATTTAAGAAATAATTGTTATAGAACTAAGTTAATGTGATTGAGGAGTTCTGATCATCCAAATGTCTGGTAATACTTCCATTTCAGTCCACAAACCTTCAACCTTTAAATATCTACTTTGTTTATATATGAAGCAAATCGGCGGAGCACGGCGGAAGTAAAGTACAATTGAGAATCAAAC
This sequence comes from Tinea trinotella, assembly GCA_905220615.1. Lineage (NCBI taxonomy): Eukaryota > Metazoa > Arthropoda > Insecta > Lepidoptera > Tineidae > Tinea > Tinea trinotella. The sequence continues at coordinate 13,774,843 of HG992312.1, forward strand.
GAACTTACCTGTAAGTGAAGTTCGATGATAATTGTACGAACTTCCTTAGTGCTCCGCCGATTGTGAAAGCCACACCCTCCCACCTCTACATGTAAATAGGTAGGTGAGTTTCAGGTTTGTAAGCACAGGAACACTATAAACAGAATGATGTCTTAAAGAAATCGAGGCTTGGACAACCGTATATTCATCCAAAAAAAAAAAAAAACTGATTACTATTAAACGTGTGAGAGTAGCCATCGAATGCGAATACTACTTTGTTTATATATGAAGCAAATCGGCGGAGCACTAAGGAAGTTCGTACAATTATCATCGAACTTCACTTACAGGTAAGTTCGTTTGATTCTCAATTATGTATGGGGACTTGGGCTTAATTGCCCAGTATTAAGTATTAAAAGTTTAATATGCATTTTAAAATAGTTTGATGTACGAAGATTACAATGTAATTGAAATTTATCCTTTATTTTGCATAGTTTAGGTGTGCAAAATGAATAAATTATAATTATGACATTTCAAAGCTGAACAAATATGGTGTTAACTGACAGGCGATACAAAATTCATATCTTATTTTCCAAATAACTCAATTGCACATCAATTAAAAGCAAAATTGTTCTTAGTTTTATCAATGCAAGTATCAAAACTACCATTTATGTATTTTTTCATCATTAGACATTACAAAAGTAGTACATAGAAGCCCAAAATGAATGATGTCCTTTAAAGTTAGATCAGCATTACTATCATTTAGCTTAAAATGCTTTAGTATTTAATGCAATACATAATTATATAAAACATCTCTAGATTTTTATTTGAATCCATTAATTTTGATTTGAATTATTTAAGCAAAGCTGTTAGAGCTTTATTTTAAATTTGGTATGTTAAAATTTTCATAAATATGATTGGAACAGATTACACTTTTTAATAAGTCCATGTTAATAAATCCTAATTATACTTTTATATAAGCACAACCTTTACTATACTATGCATAGATCTCAATCTAGTGGTGCATACAACTAAGAAGCTTGTGCTAGGCAACAAAATCACTCACAATTATTTTAAACATTTTTATCGTGGCTCTGCATACATGTCACCACCCCGCCTGATGTTATACTGGAGTGCGGTCCATGATTAGCCTACTATACCGTAAAGCTGTATAATAGGCTAAAGCTGACTAAGAAACATGAACAAGTTACCTGGATTGGCAGACTGGGCCAATAACCACTAACAGTCTGCCTACCACTCTTAAGGTTTTTAATAAGTTAAAGCCCTAATTCCCACAGGGATAGGCAGGGTAATAGAACATTTACCTCCTATTAACATAATAGTTTTCTTATAAAAATATCTATCTGAGTCTAGAAAGGCTATTTCTAAAAAATATTAATTATTTCTTAATTTATGACTAGTTAGATAGGCTTTCTAGAGTCAGTTAGATATTTTTAAAAGAAAAATATTATGTTTTTGATAAAAGACTATTAAAGCGTGGTTGTTTTGGTATATTGAGATTTTAATGCTAAGTATAACCAGCGGCGTCTAGATATTATATATATTATGTTATTACTGCAATAAAAAAATATTATATTTTAACAGAACGATAAATATTGCAATACAATATAAATGCAATTCTTGTATCTTTCGCTCATAGTTTCACTTCGAAATGTTACATTGTTCTCGCATTTAACTCTGGCGCATAAAATTCAAGTACAACATCATCAATTGTCTCATCTTAACAGGGATAGGCAGACTCATTGAAGCGTTACTTTCCACGATGCTGACACAACCCTATTGCTTCCTTTTACAACCACATTAAATTAAGTGCATATCTACTAGAATCTTAATAATGCAACATTTTTCATATCAAAATTAACTTAATAATTAGCTAGATAAACATTGAGTTATTATTGTTATTATGTACTATCGTACTAAATGTAATTACATTTTTTATAATAAATCATCAACCTTTAGGAAGACTGGGTTTTTATATTCTATGCCACTTAAAGCAAACATCATAGGCTCAAATGAAGTAAGTAGTTGTAGTCGAAAACTCGAAAATCGACAACTACGGGGAAAAAAATCGTTTCATTTTTACAATTGCCAGTCGGTTGACGTCATACAGTCAATTTCACAGCGTGTTTTTGATAGTTATAATTATTTTTTTGAGATATATATACCAAAAAGTAAATTAGTATTATTAATTAATGAAATAAACAAATTTTATGCGGCTTACTATCGTGTTTATTTTGGTTTTAATTTTATTTTTTTTTATTATTCCGACGTTGCGAGAGTTTTGCAGCCATCGTGGACACGAACAGACTGGATAAATAAATAAACGCGATTGCTAAAGCTACTCCATAGCATAAAATTTGTTTAATTTATTAATCAATGTTTGCGCAAAATCTAAGAAATACTGTAAAAATTAGTAATGAAAATGGAATTTAACGCCTGAACATCGGAGAACAATCACGCATTAAGTGACAGACACCGGGTTCGATCCCCGGTTGCAGTTGATTATATCCATTATACAGTACTTTTTATTACTTCATAAGAGCCTTCTTTCCTAATATTATGTGCGTTGGGATTACTATCTAAATACAATTAAAAGCTCAGCAAAACAACCATACATTTTCTAAAAAACTACTCAACTATTAGATCCCATACATTCTTTAAAACTGAAGATAGTGAAAGAAAGTACAAAGAACCGGAAGAAGAAAGTATAGACCTGCGGATAAACAACAAATTGATCCATAAGTTTTCATTTTCAGATTAAAGCAATCCGTAATCCGAGCTATTAATGTCCAGCCCACCTAAATGCGGCCCTAAATGGGATGTAAACTTTTATTTGTTCGCGATAGAGGGCGCATAGTCGACACGACTATAGAAGGCTGTCATTTTCATAAATATTATAACTTATTGTCGTATTTAATTTACTGTTTTTCAAACTCGTAATGCTGTTTGTCACGGCGGCGAATATTTACTTCCCGAGGACCCAACATTTAAAAAACCCTTAACGTCGAAAAGTCTTCTTTTCACTCTGTTCTTGTTCACTCTGTTCAAGATTTCACGTCGAATACAAGTTTATGAAACTTCTAACGTTTATTTAACAGAAAAATGTTATAAGGACAATTGACATAACGATGACAGAGATCTTACAAACGTCGAGTCGCCGGTGACGCCATTTATAAAAAAGCTTTTGCGTTTGGATCCCCAGTCCTTATTCTACAGTGCACTTATAAATGCGTCTCTATTGGTGCATTCTATGTAGTTTTATTCGCCAAGCTTACCTTTCAGTACATCTAGATATTAATATTATGTATGGGATCTATAACAACAAATTCATAAGTACTACGCATTAAATATGTAAAGCTATTATTATAAAAATCTAGGCCCTAAATTCACCTAATCGTATAACAGTGGACGTCTATGTATAATGGTGTTCATTCGTTCAATATGGTAGAACTAAGTTCAATTAATTGTCTATTGGTCGTGGACGGTTTTTGTTTATTAATTCTAAACAAGGAGAAATAGAAACTAGAAATTTTACTCTGAGATTTGAAAAGTTAAAGCGCATTATAAAATACGCGGTAAAAGTTATCAATTCAATGAAGAACACATTTCGCAATTGATATAAGTAGCACAAATATACCGACAAAAGACCATAATATGCCGGTGGTGGGCTCGTACAAACAGTGTGCATCAGAAGGTCTTTCTTTTCGTGTCCCCATTTCCTTCATTTTTTAATGACAAATGCAATCATACATTTATGATTGGTCTCGCTGACGCTTCGTAGCGCGACCAATAATTAATCTATGCATTACTTACGCTATTTTATACATCTATACAGTCTCGACAGCGGAGCTCGAAATAGGAAAGAGAACTTATTATTGTGTTTGTAACTGCGTGAAGTCGCCTTAAAGTTTGGAATTATTTATACTAATGTCCCGCTATGATCAGCGTTTTGACGTTTAACCGTTCATGAAGTTTCGTACAAATTAATAATCACGTTTGAAGCATTCGTGACAATAAAGAGCAATAATTTGCTAATTGTTAATTTCAACGAAACTTCATGAACGGTCAAACGTCAAAATGGCCATCATAGCGGGACATTAGTATAATTCCAAACTTTAAGGCGACTTCAAACACAATAATAAGTTCTCTTTCCTATTTCGAGCTCCGCTGTCGAAACCGTATTTTATGTATTGCACCAACTGCAAAGACACCATTAAGTTTAAATTGAATTATAGATGTAGACCTTTTACGTCCATACATCCACGAGTAGCTTTAGCAATTTTCTAGTATTGGAAAGCCCATACACGTCGATGTTCTTAAAAATAGTTACAAAGTATTAAAGGAAGCTCTTCTAGATTAGAGGTAAAGTAGTAAGCTATTAGGTAAAAGATCCAAGTGCTAAAATTCATCTAAAAAGCTTACAAAATATTATTTAATCACCAATTCCTATATTCGTTGTATTGTTTTTGTATCCATAAAGGTAGAGGGTAGTTTCGTTAAAATGTTTATTAACGTTATGTATTATTTTTAAAAATAAATAGTGTACATTTAATTTAAAAAATACTCATCTATTCTTGGCCGTGATCGGAAAATATCTTTGATAAAACGCGGGAAATATCTTTATACTGTGAGCATTTGGATTTCCTTTATTTGTACCGAAACTTTTAAATATTACTCGTATATTTTGTATTGATCTCGACTAAACTGAACTTCCGCTAGTAGACCACTTTCTGTATGCAAAATATATGTTACACTATTTAATATATCAGTAATATCAAAATATATGTCATAGGCGCCACAGTATTTTTAGGTTGTATACCTTTTATTTTATTGTGACACGACGTTTGACCGCGACCCGCCTGATGATCAGCAAGAGGAGATCCAAGAGTGACGACGACTGAAACAACCGAGTTAGTTTACGGCTGACTCAGTCGCCATCACTATGCCGGCTATAGGTGCTTCTTCACGTATCGCTTGAAGGATCCAAGGTTATAGGTATCTTCATTTCTGCACATTCTGCGCCTGATGATAAGCTGGAGTGCGGGCCGTGAATAGATGCGATCACCACCAAGTTTTGTCTACTACTCATAAAGATAGTTTTAAAAATAATACATAAGTTTTGTCTTTCACTTATTTAGGCACATAAGAGCCAGTGATGAGCAGCCTCCTTCCCCGTATGGAAAATCTACGTCACTGAGGTGGTATTATATCGGATGGGTTTTCTGGCAACGGTGGTAGGACATTCGTCTCGAATTGCCCAGACATATTTCCTGGAGGTGAATAGTTTGCAACGACTATAACTTTGCCTGCACGCGATCTTGCCTTACCCACGCCGAAGAACCTCGTTGCAACCCATACCATCTGAGTGAAGTGACCTGGAAGCAGATAATTCAAGTTCGAGGGCACATAAAATAGTTTTAGGGCGACTGTGGTGTAGTGCAGTGTAATGGTCACGCAAACCAAAAATACGGGTTGAAATCCACTCACCGGTACAATGTATCTTTGGTCATTCTCAGTGGCGTAGCGTGGAAGTAAGCCGCCCGGGGCGGAAAAAAAATTTGCCGCCCCCTTATTTAGGAGTTTCAATCATAAGTACAACAAAAATATGAATTTCATGTTCAAATTTTAACGATTTATTTTAGTTTTTATAAATTTTGCCGGCCCCTAAATATGCCGCCCGGGGCGGGCCGCCCCCGCCACGCTACGCCACTGGTCATTATTCTGTTTCTATGATACAAAAACTCGATGCCTCTCCCATACACACAATGTCTCTTTGGAATCTAATACAAGAGAATGTACAACTTTTTTTGCACATCACCTGATTCATCTGGACTTTTAAAATTATTAGATTTCATTTTTGTATTATACTGATGTTTTTTTTTTTAATTGTGACTTCTTACGGACTGGCTTGCTAACGCCTGGCGTAAAACATATATTGCTATTGCCAGCTGTATTATAGAGCTGTACGGTGGTGTCAGTCGCGTCACTACGGAATAGGAAAACACGTAGACGACTTAGAAGCGACGCAGCAGAGGAGTCACGCGCCGAACCGTTTGGCGCGAAATGTCATTGTATAGTAGAATTATTTTATTTGGATTATTTTAGGTTTCGTATATGAAAACTTACCGGCATTAACATTTGCGTGCAGAACATCTGCCTCCTTAAAGAAATGATATTGTCTGACAGCTGCATACCAGTACGATGACACCTCTTGACCTACAATTAAACATAACAACAAATTACCAGCGAGTGTCAGATTAAGCTAGCGCGCGGCTTGTAGCAAATTCTATCTAGTGATCCTAGGTTTTCTCTGGGTAAAAGTAAAATAAAACAAAACTTTTCGGCTAAAATTTGGACGAATTTAGAAGAAATATCAAATCAAATTGTTACGCCTTTTTCCCACAGGGATAGGCAGACACAAAAGAGCGCCACTTGCCACTATCCTGTCACAACTCCCTCGCTTTCCTCACATCCACAACTTCTTAAGGATGTCTCCGATTTGGAAATAATATAATATTATTAGTGCTCTTTTGTGTACCTACATAAATTTAAAAAATTAAAAAATCTTTCCATCAAAATATATTTTTTACGGTCCATAAGCGTTATTTTGCGGGTCCTGTAGCATTTGCTGCTCTTGCTGCGTGGCTATCCGCCATCGTTAATTACATTCATAATAATACAAAATGTGGAGGCGAGGGATAAGGCAAAATAACATAGAATACGTGTACCTATAATAAGTACACCTTATTATAGGTGCCTGTAGAGGCACTCAAAAGAAAAGTGTTCTAGAATGCCCTTGAGATTCCCCCAATGCAAATAGATAAACAACAACGGGCTCGAAACAATAACATCCGCGGAACAAAACAAAAAAAAACGCGAAATTCTTTTGTTAGAGAACAAAGCTGTGTCGCGTCAACAACGTAAACAAAAGGTGTTTACTAGTTAAATCCAAATAGAATCACCATGTCGGGTCACCATAAAAAGAAACATTGGAATTGGACCTCATTTTGGCTGGTAATACGATTGTTTATTGGTGGCGTTTTGATGTCTTTGTCCACCGATGTTAAACATCGATGGATGAAACTAATTCGATGACACACTATGTGACGACGACTAAGATAACCGTAAACTAAATTGTGGATATGAAGGAAGCAAGGGAGTTGTGTAAGGATCGTGGTAAATGGCGCTCCATTGTCTCTGCCTATCCCTGTGCGAAAAAGGCGTGACAATTTGATTGATTGATTGATAAATCTTTTTTTTTCAGTCGTCGGCGCTCTTGGACTTCTCCTTTGCTTACAATCAGGAAAAATAATAATATTTAATCTTATATAAAATGCAAAGTCATACCCGTGATGTCAGATTGGAGTTCACCGACAGGTCTTTGGTATAAGTTTTGTCCAACATCACGATCGTTTCTATAGTGGAACTTCTGCGTGTGCGCAAGATGATTGGCCCATGCTTGCGCGTAGTCGCATAACTGGAAATTTATTATTATGGTTATGGCTTGACATATGACAGCACCTCGACTGATGTTAAGCCGGAGTGCTGCCCATGAATGACTAAATACCTGCAAGTAGAGATTCATCCACGATGCCTGAATAGTTAAAACCGGCAACTTAAAAGCTGATCCCGAAACTCGACAAGTCACTTCATGTTTTGTATAAGTACTTGTAAGTTGTGGTACAGTCAGCATCAGATATATCTGAGCACGCAAAGTGATCAAAAGTATCTATACATTCAGACTGATCATAAATATCTACACACATTAGTTGTCATAATGATGTGAGCATTCAATGCGTCAAAAATATCTATACAATCAGTTAGTTAAAAATATCTATATTAAAATATAGTTAAAAATACAGTTAGTTAAAGATATAAGAACAAACGTAACTAAGCCATAACAATCAATCAATCATATTGTTTGATTGATAGTCTTTTCCCACAGGAATAGGCAGAGACAATAAAGCGCCACTTGCCACGATCCTGACACAACTTCCTTTGCTTCCCTCACATCCACAATACACTTCATACAAGCTCTACGGTTATGCGCACTAGACAACCCAGCTTTCTTGTTCTCAGACTAACATAAAGTATTTTGAATGAATTGTTACCTCGGGCGCCATAGTCAAAACTGGTGCACCGTGCCGTTGCCTATAGACATTATGCCAGCACAAGCATTCTGTTATGAAGTCACTGTCCTGCCATGCTGTGCGCACTTCACTCCAGAGCACAACCATGCTTACAGGCTTCGTAGATAGCACCTGCCAATATAAGATATAGGTATAGCTTTTCTAACTATAAATGATGCGCCCCTTCACTTTATTAGTTTATTTAAATGTGTTATTGCAAATATTACTAACTATATAACTATGCTTCATCAGCGTGCTCCTTCTTTTGTGTCTAACCATTAATGCAATTGTAATTGGTCATTCAGGTAACTGCAACAATTGCATTTTTGGTGTGTTGCATTCATATTTTATACTTGCTCGTGTGCGTTAATACAGTAGAGGGGCGCGTCATTTCGGCTTAGACAGACTCTATGTATTAAGTTCTCTACACACGATACAATTTTTTGCCGGCAGGCTTGACGTAGTGGTGTGCTACTAGACCGTTACGCGGGTGTCCCACCTAATGGGAGGCCTACCTACGCTTCGTCTTCCGGTTTGTGGACTCCACTCTATATAAAACCTGTCTTCGCATCGGTTGTTGGTTTATCGAAAGATGTGCCCAGCCCATTGCCACATTAGCTTGCAAATCCTACGAGTTAAGTCGGTAACTCTGGTTCTTCGGCGAATATCCTCATTTTGAATTCTGTCGCGCAGACACTCCAAGCATGTCTATCTCCATTGCCCGCTAAGCGACTCTGAGCTTTTCCAACAATTTAAGGGTTATTACGTCCTAGTGCCATATGTCATCACTGGTTGAAGACCCTTGCCTTCAGGCACTGCGGGATGTTTAACGAGAAAATATAACATTTAACATCTTTTTGTTACTGTGACTCAACATATCATATGAAATGCGATACTTAAGTGAAAAGTACATAACTGTCGGATACATTATGCCGATCTAGTTGGATCTCTCATAAGTGTATCTACATGGGTATTTGATAAAATATAATTTTGTATCCTTATTTAGCATTGCGTTATATAGGTATAAAGGACATCATTCATTTTGGGCTATTTTTGTACTACTTTTGTAATACCCGATGATAAAAAAAATTGATAAATGGTAGTTTCAGTACTTTATTAAAATTAAAGTAATATAAATTTTAATAAAATTATTGATAAAGCTAATAAAAAAATTCATTTTAATTGCTGTGCAATTATTTGAAAAATAAGATATGTATTTTGTATCGTCTGTCAATCACAAAGTCACACCATATTACCAGTTCTGCTTTGAACTGTCATAATTATAGTTTCATTATTTTGCACACCTAAACTACGCAAAATAAAGAATATTTTTCAATTGCATTGTAATCTTCGTACATTAAACTATTTTAAAATGTATATGCAACTGTTAATACAATTTAGCCAAAGACTCAAAAAGGAATAATGTCCTTTATGTACTGCGTTATAAGTTGACCCACCCTTGGCATTTATTTTATAATTGAGGGGTGTTTCAACAAAGAGTGGTTGCTGTCAACCTAAATATACCCTTTAACACTCTTTTATTGCCAAATTATATACCAAAATTGAGGCATTAAGTGGCCTTTAAACCCTCTTTATATTTTTTCACCCCGCTTAATGTTGAGCTGGAGAGCGGTATATTAAAAGAAACGACTACTAATTCAGTTGATCATTGAAAATAGCAGTTGCGGAATTAATTGAAGCCTAAATGTTTTTTTTATTCAGACGTGACATCTGAACTATGTTTGCCTGATGATAGGATTTTTTTATTATTGTGACACGACATTTAACCTCGACCCGCCTGATGATAAGCAAGAAGAGATGCAAAAGTGCCGACGACTGAAACAACCTAGTTAGTTCACGGCTGCCTCAGTCGCCGTCACTATGCCGGCCAAGCAAGAGGAGGTTTTACAGTTGCCTCAGTCGCCGCCCTATAATAATTACCTAAATTAATTTAAATAATATTAATTAAATTATCAATCAATCAATAAAATTGTCATGCCTTTTTCCACAGGGATAGGCAGAAACAATGGAGCGCCACTTGCCACGATCCTGACACAAATTCCTCGCTTCCTTCACATTCACAATTCTCCTCATACAAGCTTTATGGTTTTGGGCACTAGGCAACTTAGCTTTCTTGAGGATGTCTTCGATTTTGTCGGCAAACACCCTCCTGGGCCTGCCTTGTTTAACGCATCCATTCACATGAGATATATAAATTCTTTGTCAATCTACTTTCACTCATCCTTCCTATTAATTAAATTAAATTAGTGTTTTCTTAGATTTTGCGCGAACATTGATTAATGAATTAAACAAATTTTATGCGGCTTACTATCGCGTTTATTTTGGTTTGGATTTTACATTTTTTTATTATTCCGACGTTTCGAGAGCTTTGCAGCCATCGTCTCTCCGTGACCACGTTGGCTTCTAAGCTCTCGAAACGTCGGAATAATAAAAAATTGTAAAATCAAAACCAAAATAAACGCGATAGTAAGTCGCATAAAATTTGTTTAATCATTTAATTAATAATTATTATTTTAATTACTATTCTATCCATACAAATAGCTAATTAAAATAATACGAAATATAGATGAATATCATTCAAATATATATCGTATTATCAACTACTTTATATTAAGCTATTTCAAGTACAAATACGCGTATACAGACTGTGAAGTGATTTAGTTGCGTTTCGGGATCAGCTTGTAAGTTGGATGCGACTGCTACTTACAGTTATTTAATTATAGTAGCATTTACTTTCAGTCATGGGCCGCACCGCTTGATGTTAAGCTGGTAACATCAAGCGGGGTGCTGTCATATGTCAATCCAAAATACATAACTGCCAGTTATAAGTTCTATTAAAAATGACTTGAGTTCAGTATGGTCTAGACTCTAGATCGATTTACAACGGAATATTAATTTAAACATAAATTAAAAAGGTCACATGTAGCGAAGGTAGACATAAAGTGAACTCCGCCTCTAACCACGATAGCTCACGCAACTATTGCATTAGATTAGGTAAAATGACCTTTACTAAAAGAGGTGGCTGCCAGTCGCAAAATTAAAAATGTTTTCTACGACTTACTTTGCAAATTCGACTACTTACCACGTGAAAGTCTTTTTTTTTGGGATACAAATTGGACATGAATCCACATGGAAAGGATGAGTGAAAGTAGATTGACGAAAAGAATTTATAAATCTCATGTGAATGGATACGTTAAACAAGAATCGGACACATCCTCAAGTTAGCTAGGTTGCCCAATGTTCATAACCATAGAGCTTGTGTGAAGAGAATGAGGGTGGGAACAGTATTTATTTTATATTTTTTCCTAAATATAGACATTTTAACTTAAAATATGACATTAATTTTTTTTCTGTAAGTCTTCAAATTACTTTACAATATTTTTTTAAAGATTGCAATAAATGTCCACCGGCTCATGTTTTCGTTGAGCCACATGCGTTGGCCGTGACGTCATCGGATACCTTTCTTTGGGAAGCTTCGTCGCGCGCACGTTATATTTTATTATTCGGGAATATTATAATAATGTCTTCTCAAAGTACGGTGTATAAATACTGTATTATTTCTCAATGTACGAATACTTCGATCAGTACACCAAATAAAATGTATATTTGTGTGCCAAAAGGTGAAAAATTCGAAAAAAATAATGTTGACTAGACGATATAAGTTGACTAAAAGATAAATTATTTTCTCTCTATAGCTGCTATTCGCGAACTAGTTTACTAGGTATTAGGCAAGAAGCAACAGCTTACATACCTCGACCTACCCTAAGACTGTTTTGTTTTAATAAATATTTGGTGTGGTAAAATCACTCAAATTTGGTTCAGTAATATGGTTATTTTAGATGTAATAATTTCGCGAATAATAAACATCTTTTAAACCAAATTGGATAATTTTAAAACCTGTTATAATTATTTTAAATTGAAATATTATAAGGTAAGAAAACACAAGTTTCAAACGACCGACCGACTGTCAAAAACTGGGGACGTTTCTTTTATCACATGTTCATACTTACATCAAACGCATTAAGCAGGCAAGCCCTGACTTATTTTCTTTATTTACATTTTTTTATTGTGACACGACATCTGACCTCGACCCACCTGATGATAAGCAAGAGGAGATCCAAGAGTGATGACGACTGAATAAAACGAGTTCCTTCATGGTTGCCTTAGTCGTCGTCACTATGCCGACCAAAGGTCCTTCTTCACGCATCACTTTAAGGATCCAAGGTCATAGGATAGAGAGAACACGACAGCATTCTGTCGATTGTTCTACAAAGAAAAGACGCACCGAACTTTTTAGTTCGACTGCCAATTCGGTCGATAGAATGCGGATGCTTTCCCCGACCTGTGCGGGTATTACGGGTGTGAAAAGGCGAGATAGGAACAAGGCTAAAGAGCTCATCGAAACATTCTCCTTGGTATAGGCGATAAAGGACGCACAAAGCCGTCATGTCTCTGCGTAGTTGCAGGGGTTCCAGAGTTCGCGTGACCTCTGCATTCGGACAGCTCAGCGCTGCAATGAATCCAGGGCATTGAGAAGATACTTGGCAGAGTCGTCCCAAAATGCGAACAGTACTCCGCGCGAGCGAATCTGAGCCTTGTATAAAAGCAGGCGAAGCTCTGGCGCGAAGAACCCCTGCACCTTCTTCAGGATGCCAACAAGGTCATCCCGTCTTATTGGCCCGCAGGGACCACTGTGATTCAAGTCGCAGCAAAGGGACATTCCAAGAACAAGGGACAAGGGTTGCAACAAGGGACATCTTGTTGCAACTTTTCAATAGGGAAATAAAATATGAACATGCATAAAAGTTATATAAGCTATTATTAAATTAAATAAATAAAAATAAATATTGTCAATTATTTTTAGGGAGTTTATAGTTTGGCCACCTAGGTGTTTGCCTATAGCTTTTAGAAATAGTTATTTCAATGTTCAGTCAATAATAGACTGTTTTGAAAAACAAATTTTAAATATATTTATTTATTTGTACATTATTTTACGAACTCGTAAAGTAATGTACAAATAAATAAATAAATGATTAAAAGAAGACCAATAAATATGCGAGTTTGGTCTATTCTAAACCAGTGCGAAGCGAATAATGAATGAATGTTAGGCCGTATAGGTAGATGATGACGTCACGCTTTCTTAAGTGAAGGCCAGCTAATGAATCGAGTTATAGTGTTTTAAGTAAATTAAAAAGCATTATAACTTTTTAAATACGTATCGTATCGAAGTGAAATAAAAACTATTGGTTTAGTTATATTGCGATCTTTAATTGTAGTCAATAAAAAATATAATTTTTTTCACTTTTCCCACGCTCATTGTGAGTGTGAAGGAAGCGAGGGAATTGTTTTTAATAATTTGCAAAATCAGACTTAGACTTTATCATTTTTCCCACAGGGATAGGCAAAGATAATGAAGCGCCGCTTGCCACGATCCTCACACAACTCCTAGATTTGGTCGGGTGTTTTCCGACCAAATCAGTGACATAGGTTGCCTAGTGCCCATAACCGTAGAGCTTGTATGAAGACAGTTGTGAATGTGAGAGAAATGAGAGAGTTTTATCATAATGCCTAATACGATTAAAAGATAGAATAATAGATTTTAAATTAGTAGTTAATGATTTGTAATATAATACTATGTAATTTTTAATTATTGTTCGCATAATTTTTGAGTTGCAATCGAGTTTAAAGTTGACAATCATGCTGAATCAAAGGTTGCAGTTTGTTTTGCACATCTATAAAATAAATAAATGATAATAATAGTCGTAAAATATGCATAACACAAAAGATAGTTTGAATATAAAATGTGAATTTTCGGCGTTCCTTGACCGGGTTTATCTGATTTCCACAGCTCCGTTAGGTAAGGGCTGAAACTTAACCTTGACCTGTGATGCGCGGTTGTCTTCCTACGACAGGGGCCACAATTTAACATAATAAGGTCGTATCGCTCCTTCTATTACACTTCTATTATGAGACATACGAGTACTTTTATTAGTATTTTCCTAAAGGAGATCATTCATTTTGTATGGGGACTTGGGCTTAATTGTATTAACAGTTTATTATGCATTTTAAAATAGTTAAGAAGATTACAATGTAATTTATTTTGCATAGTTTAAGTGTGCGAAATGATCAAACTATAATTATGACAGTTCAAAGCAGAACTAATATGGCGTTGAATGACAGATGATACAAAATTTATATTTTATTTTTCAAATAACTAAATTGCACAGCAATTAAAAGCATCGAAACTACCATTTATTTATTTTTCATCATTGGACATTACAAACGTAGTACAAAAAAGCAAAAAAAAAAACGTTTATTTGGTCCCTGACCACAATGGCCGCAATAGTAAGCCGCATAAAATTGTTTAATTCATACTTTTGTTATTGTCGTATTAATTACTCCTTAGTATTGTCATTAATTTCACGCTTTAATTCGAATAGGGTTAGGTAGAGCTACGGACACAATTGCGGACCGAAAAGTATCATAGTTACATTAGTTACGTTTTTGAATCAGTTTGTGAGTTGCCGGTTCCAACTGGGCCGGCATAGTGAATGTGACTGCTGCTTACAGTTATTTAACTGTAGTTGCAGTGACCTTCATTAATGGACCGCACTCCAGCTTAACAAGCAAGAGCAGTTGTGTCAGGACCGTAGAATGTAGCGCTCGGTTGTTTCTGCCTGTCTCCATAGAAATAAGGGCGTGATATTTCAAAGGTGACCATGGTGTAGTGGCAGTGCAATGGCTACGTAAGCCGAGTGGTACGGGTTTGAAACCACTCACTGGTACCAATGTATCTAATGTAAAGTGCTATGATACAAGCACTTTAGTAGCTTAGTATAGAAATGTATAAATAAATAAAAATATGAAATATATTATATTTATGATGATGTTGAAACTCAACCAATCAACTGATTTGTTTTGTTAATACATTATTTAAATTGCAACCGTAGTGTAGTGGCAGTGCAATGGTTTCGCAAACCGTGTAAACAGTGTACTTTGGTTGTCATGTTTCTATGATACAAGCACTTCAGTAGCTTAGTATAGAATTAGAAATGTAAAATAAATAAATATATATATATATATATTTTACGTTGTGGCTCAATATATGACAGAACCCCGAGCTCGAAGGCGATTTATGAATGAAGCCGACTGCTACTACAGTTACACGACTGCAAGTAGCAGTCCCATTCACTATGCTGGCCAAGACCGGTAGTCGAATTTATAAATAATATTGGAGACATCCTCAAGTAAGCTGGGTTGCCTAGTGCCCATAACCGTAAAGCTTGTATGAGGAGAATTGTGGATGTGAAGGAATCGAGGGAGTTGTGTCAGGATCGTGGCAGGTGGCGATCCATTGTCCCTGCCTATCCCCGTGGCAAAGAGGCGTGTCAATTTGATTGATTGATTGATGACCCAATAGTGAGTGTCTAAGAATAACCATTGTAAACTATACCGTAAGTTTAACCGCACAAGGTTGACTACTGGAGTAAGCTTTTCTCAGCAGTTACGTCACTTCCGTTCACGTCAGTAACTCACAATAGGTTGTATTGATAAACGATACATTTCCGCAATTGGATGACATATTGAAGCTGTTCAACCTTGAACTTTGCAAGGTTTTCAATAACAATATAATAGATTAAAAGCTAAGTTGCCTAGTGTCCATAACCACAAAGCCTGTATGAAGAGAATTGTAGATGTTAAGGAAGCGAGGGAGTTGTGTCAGGATCGTGGCAAGTGGCGCTCCATTGTCTCTGCCTATCCTTGTGGGAAAAAGGCGTGACAATTTGAATGATTGATTTTATGTTTTTATTAAATACCCTTTTCTTAAAAATAATAAATACCTAAAATTTTTGTTTTTTCCCACTATGTTCCCCCGAGTTGCCCCCTTGGCATGACAAAGTGGAATTTAGAAAGTGACTTTGCCCACTTATATCAATTTAAGTGGGCCACATTCCAATAGTCTAAAAAGCTAGGTTGCCTAGTGTCCATAAACATAGAGCTTGTATGAAGAGAAATGTCGATGTGAAGGAAGCGAGGGAGTTGTGCCAGGATCGTGGCAAGTGGCGCTCAATTGTCCTGTAGGAAAAAGGCGTGACAATTTGATTGATTGATTGATAATATAGGAAAAAAATTAGGTATTCATATTGTTGTGTTAACGTTGTAAAACATGTAAGTGTTGTAAAACGAAGGTATTATTTTATAAATTAGTTATAGAAAACATTTTAAGCGTGCACATCGGAGTACTTGTATTGTTTTTTTTTATATATATACATTTCTATACTAAGCTACTTAAGTGCTTGTATCATAGAAACATGTGAACCAAAGTACATATATCAAAGATACCGATTTGCGTAACCACACCACGGTCGCCTTGTGTTAACCACCTTCTTGTACAAGTCAAATACATAGTTGATATATGTGATATTTATAAGTTTTTAAACAAAACAAACTTTAGTCTTCAACTTGTACAACACAAAGTTAAATGGAATTCCTAAACTTTGTATTAACTTGAGCCCACGCTTCTCAACGTGTATTTATAGAATTGTTTTCTAATACAATTTCATGACGTCAGGTCTTTGCAGATGGTTGCATCGACATAGTAGATACACCCTCAATTTATTTATTTGTAGTACCTCTAATAAGTAGGTTAATCAAATTATCTCGTCACCCAATTTTCACAGGGATAGGCACACAATGTAGCGATATATCTACTTTTTGTTTTATAGTGGTACTCCTTTTTTATTAAAGTGGTGGATTTTTTAATTCTAACTCGACATCTGACTCCTAATTGCTTACCAAGGGGAGGCCCAAGAGTGCTAACAAAAAAAAGACTCAGTTCTAGTCTCTCTAAGCCGGCCACCATGTAGGCCAATATGTAGTGGTAAAACTGTAGGCTGTTATCTTGCAGATGTATTTTTATTTTCTAGTTAAGAAACAATTAAAAATGCTAGAAGAATTAGGGCGAGCAAGTTAACACGAACGAACAAAGAAACAAAAAAACAATACATATAACTACTCATATTATTATCTTATTTTTAATAACATTTATATACTAAGCTACTAAAGTGCTTGTAACATAGAAACAGGACAACCAAAGTACATAATATCAAAGATACAAGATACAGGCAAGTGGTTTTAAACCCGTGCTCTTGGTTTGCGTAACCATTGCACTACCACTACACCACGGTCGCCTTATATGGGTTATCTGCATTATCCCGTCTTTCGAGTGTTTCCTTTCCCATCCCGTCTTTCGAGTGTTACAATAAACGACGTTTATGGTTAAGTCTAAATAAATTGTTTCTCACCTTTTGTAATAGCTTAGGCCTGTTGTCCAATTGTGGTTCATTGTGGTTGTCATCTTTGGGGTTATTATTATATTTTTTCCCATCCCGTCTTTCGAGTGTTACAATATACGACGTTTATTGTTAAGTCTAAATAAATTGTTTCTCACCTTTTGTAATAGCTTAGGCCTGTTGTCCAATTGTGGTTCATTGTGGTTGTCATCTTTGGGGTTATTATTATATTTTTTCCCATCCCGTCTTTCGAGTGTTACAATATACGACGTTTATTGTTAAGTCTAAATAAATTGTTTCTCACCTTTTGTAATAGCTTAGGCCTGTTGTCCAATTGTGGTTCATTGTGGTTGTCATCTTTGGGGTTATTATTATATTTTTTCCCATCCCGTCTTTCGAGTGTTACAATATACGACGTTTATTGTTAAGTCTAAATAAATTGTTTCTCACCTTTTGTAATAGCTTGGGCCTGTTGTCCAATTGTGGTTCATTGTGGTTGTCATCTTTGGGGTTATTATTATATTTTTTCCCATCCCGTCTTTCGAGTGTTACAATATACGACGTTTATTGTTAAGTCTAAATAAATTGTTTCTCACCTTTTGTAATAGCTTAGGCCTGTTGTCCAATTGTGGTTCATTGTGGTTGTCATCTTTGGGGTTATTATTATATTTTTTCCCATCCCGTCTTTCGAGTGTTACAATATACGACGTTTATTGTTAAGTCTAAATAAATTGTTTCTCACCTTTTGTAATAGCTTGGGCCTGTTGTCCAATTGTGGTTCATTGTGGTTGTCATCTTTGGGATTATTATTATATTTGTAGTTATATCTAAAACAATAAACAGACGTAACATAATTAACAAGAGCAGTGGTACCCAATCTGTCTCTCCGTGACCACGATGGCTGCAAAGCTCTCGAAACGTCGGAATAATAAAAAATTGTAAAATCAAAACCAAAATAAACGCGATAGTAAGCCGCATAAAATTTGTTTAATTCATTAATCAATGTTCGCGCATAATCTAAGAAAATACTTTGCAAATATTTGTTATTAAAAAAAAGAGGTGGATATTTGCTGTAGTGGTACTCAGTCTGCCGATCCGGGGTAGTACCACCGCTTATAAGTATACAGACCGTGAACTGGTCGCGTTTTGGGTTCAGCTAATAAGTTGCCGGCTCCAACTAGGCCGACATAGTGGATGTGATTGAATTGTAGAAGCAGTGACATCCATTCATGGACCACACTCCAGCCTAATATCAAGCGGGGTGCTATTATATATCGAGTCACAATAAATAAATAAATAAAAAATATATTTGTATAAATTGTAATTATTGAATTAAACAAATTTTATGCGGCTTACTATCGCGTTTATTTTGGTTATTGATTTTTCATTTTTTTATTATTCCGACGTTTCGAGAGCTTTGCAGCCATCGTGGTCACGGTCACGGTGGTAAGCCGCATAAAATTTGTTTAATTCAATAATCAATGTTCGCGCAAAATTTAAGAAAATACTAAATTGTAATTATTTGTAGTTCGCATGCTATGCACCCATATATGTTTTAATGGCTTCGTTTGTGTGGGCGTAACAGCCACATATATTTTAATTAACCTTGGAAAACTTCACGTTATTTGCGAGTAATTATTTTCGTGTAGCTTACTGCTTTCTTTTAAAACAAATAAGTATGCGTTTTTGTAAGTATAAGCTTTTGTTCTGCTTCATTAAAGTTTTAGAAGCTTTCTCCCATTAAAATTTAATCTGTGGTTTATTAACGACTCATTTTTTTTATTGTGACTCGACATCTGACCTCGACCCGCCTGATAGCAAACAAAAGGAGTCTAACAGTGCCGACGACCGCAAAAACCGAGTCTCCACGGTTGCCCCAGTCGCCGTCACTATGCCGGCCAGAGAGAGCTGCTTTTTCACTGCTTTTTTATAGGATGGAGAGAACACATAGACTGTAATTAGATACATTAATTGTATCTAATAATCGACAAACTTTTGGAATTTAACAATAACTTGGATTTTGTTTAGTTGTACTTTTTAAATTAAAACGAGGTTTAAAAAATAACTAAGCATAGTGGATATAGATGCTACTAAAAGATAAAACAGTCCAAACTTTTTTTAATACAGCCGTTTTCAGGATCTTTTTTTTATTGTTCACGACATTTGACCTTGACCCGCCTGATGCATAGCCAGAGGAGATCCAAGAGTGACGGCGACTGAAACAACCGAGTTAGTTCACGGCCACCTAACTATGCCGCCCAAAGAAATCATGTAAACTTCGAACCCACTTTATTTTCGGAAGCGTTGCTTATGGAATCAAATTAATCTATAGGAGGGAATAATTTGTCCGTTAACTTAATAATACTAAAATAACTACAGAGTTAGAAAATATTTCGAGTCAGAGATAACGAGTATATAGAAACTTTTTTTTAGCTTTTACGCGAACATGTATTTTTGCATTAAACAAATTTTATGCGGCTTACTATCGCATACTATGCGGCTTGAAATATGTTTTAACCGATGCTTTTCTCAATACATGGCCGTTCTTGTCAGTAACACCCTTCACATATGGCAGGATGAGGGGAGCAGGTTCCACTGTTGGTGTTTTCACTCCTCAGGGTCTTCGTGACCACAACCAGCAGTGACCAGCTTTGCTTTGAAACGACGGAATTATACAAAATTGTAAAATCAAAACCAAAATAAACAAAATTTTATAGTAAGCCGTATAAAATTTGTTTAATTCATTATATAAAGCTTTAAATATTGATTACAAATTACCTATCGCTTTGTAGTAAGGCTGGAGCGACTTTCTTCCGCAAGTTGGCCATTGTTTCGAGTTCCTCTCGTTTCCTTGAGGGAGGCGGAGCACCACATAGTGTCACCAAAGGCGTCGGGGACGGTTGAGCAGTCTTTGCCAATAAACTGTACCAAAAATATAAAATGAACCTACCATGAATACCTGAATAACATTTTAATGTTTATAAGTATAATACTAGCCCCCCTTGCACGGCAATCCAAGAAGCAAGATAAAGACAATAATTGTAAATCATTTTAAATAACTTATCAAAATATCCAAAAAATATATTTATAGGTTCTGTAAAGTCTTCACATAAAACAACGTTGAGAACATGCTTAAATGTACATATTTGATCATTTTGATGTGATTGTGAAGTTCTGGTAAGTTGTTTAAAATGACTTACGAGTACTATGATATTCCTTGCTTCTTGGATTGCTACTAGTCATCATCATTATCAGCCAGAAGGCGTCCACTGCTGAACATAGGCCTCCCCCTTGTTAGTAACTATTAAATATTCTAACTTAAAATAAGTTCTATGTCTAACTTTATTAAGTCAATTAACATTAGGTAATTTTCTGCGTTTTTTTCGTCATGAACGCGAAAATATATTGATCAGACGCCTTTTTTAAAATGTTTATGTAATTGGTTATAATACCGTTTTGAAGCCGGCGTCCGCTTTGACAGCAATGTATAGTCGACGTTGGAGCCCGAGGGAGGGCTGAAAACAGGAGAAGGCGGGTAGTATATTTCTTCATCATATTCTCTGTAGTTATTATTAACTAAGGCTGATTTTAGCGGTAATAACTCGACCGTATCGTCGGCACGGCATTCGCGATTATGGCTCATAGTGTCGTCATCGTGCGACACCCTCTACTGCCTGCAGTAGACTGCCTTGCCGCGTTTCAGTGGCTGCAAAGTTTCAGGAATAGAGTTGCGCATTTCATCGATATGTTTTTATTATCTAATTTTGTGTTTTAGTATTATTAAAATAAAAGTCTTATTTATTTATATATTAGGCTACTAAAGTGCTTGATTGTATCATAGAATCTGGACGACCAAAGTACTTACATATATCAAAGATACATTGGTATTAGCCAGTGGTTATGCATAACCACTGCACTACTACTATACCACGGTCGCCTTCAAAAATACATGAATCGTCTGCCGTTATTTTTTATTAAGACGCGACATCGAAACTCGATTTGCTTGATGGTAAGCTAGGGGAGGTCCAAGTACGCCGACGACTGATAAACCGTTTTATTTTAAAATTGCCGCATTTACCGTGCTTTTTTTCATAGGCAGTGCACCTGCCGATTGTTCTAAAAGAAACGACGCGGCCGTGCCTGTTAGTTCGACTGCCGATTAGGCATGTGTCGGATATATCAAAACGAATCTAAAATCCGATTCCAGTCACAAATCGATTTGTATCGATTTCCGAAACTAATAAATCGGATTTTAAAAAACCATAAAAACCGAACTAGCAATGTTGCCGAACCAAAACACAAACCGCACAAAAACGTTAAAAAACTAAAAACTGATAAGAAAATTCGCTTTGTTTCTGTCTAACCCAGCATACCTTAGCGGAGTAACAAAGATGGGGCGAATTTTAACGGTTTTGGATTTCGGTTTGGATATTTTACTATCGCACATAGAAATATAGAATTACTCGCGAAGTAATAAGATCTATTTTAGATTACATTTGCTACGCTATTAGTTTTTTGAACGCTGTGCAACGCATTTTATTCTTACTTTACTCCTATGCCTATGTAATTAGAGACCATATTTGCGTACATAATTGCAATTACTTGATACTTGGATTTGTTTATGTTTGGAGTTCTGATGAGTGAAAGAAATGTATTAGGTGTTTTGTTTCGTTGCAAGTTAGGCAGTTTGACCTTGGTGACACATGCGTGCGCATCGTTTACTTAATGTTTTGGTAATCATTTAAATAGGTAATTTCTCAAGTACTAGACTTTGTAAATTTATATAATAATTAAAAAATAGATAGGACATATTAGTGTTGTGTTTTTATTGTGTATATAATTGTAAATTATAAATGTAAAAAAAAGAGATAGATATTTGCTTCGGGTTTGGTTATCAAAGAGTGGTAGGCAGTGATACCCAGTCTGCCGATCCTGGGGGTACCACCACTTGCAAGTATACAGACCGTGGTCGCGTTATTAGGATCACCTTATAAGTTGCCGGTTCCAACTAGGCCGGCATAGTGAATGTGACTGTTACAGTTATTGAATTGTAGTAGCAGGGGCTTCCATTCATGGATCACACTCCATCTTAACATCAAGTGGGGTGCTGTCATATGTCGAGTCACAATAAAAAATAATATATATTTAAATTTAACTTAGACTTTAAAATATTTAGTTTAAACCATCGTTTTAAGTTTTTTGTTTCTTTTTTCTTCAAAATGTCACGATAACCTTGAGAGGTATGGATTCATTTTCAGTCAACAGATTTTAAAAAATGTAAATGAAATTTATTAATGTAATTTATATTTTTTTATTGTGACTCAAAATATGACAGCGCCCTGCCTGATGTTGAGCTAAAGTGCGGTCCATGAGTGCACATCCATAATGCCAGACTATTTGAAACCGGCAACTTAAAAGCTAAATCCGAAGCTGACGCCACCAAGTCACCTTACAGTCTGCCTACCACTCTAAAAAATGTATAAATTATATAATAAAATATAGATTTAAAATTATTATAGGTACAATTTTAGCATACATTGTATGAGTATATACTTACCAAATAAAACATTAGTTTGGAAAATATATGTTATTAAGAAATAGAATATTAAAAAAATAACGTACGTACATACTTTACTTTTTAAATTAATCAATTTTCTTATCTATTCAGTGCTACTAAACTGAAATCGGATATCTAAAATCGGATTTTGAAATCGATTTCAAAGTCGAAAATCGGATATATATCGGTTTGCGAAAAAAAATGAAAACGCCCATGCTTACTGCCGATATTAGGTCGACAGAATGCGATTGGCTCCTTGACCTGTGCAGGTATCACGGGTGTGAAAAGACGAGGTAGGAACAAGATCTTTGATACATTATCGTAGAGTCGCTATGTCTCTGCGAAATTGCAGGGAGTTTACATACTTTCTATATGGTTATTAATATGAATGCAAAAGGTTTTGTTGGTAACTGAGCCTCGATTCTTTTAATACATAACAGCGAAACGACATTTTTGAATTATATAATATTTGTCATTCTCGTAGGTAACTAATCAACAAATAACAAATTTATAGGTAACTAACTAACTTGATTGGTTATTTGCGAGAACGTGAAATATCAACGAGATTTCACTGCTTTTTCGTCGCTATAAATATTATTATTTAGATTCGTACAAAAGGCAGGTTGATAAAGCAGTGCAAGTTCATCGCCAAATTATTTCGCTGTTATGTATCAGTTATGAAATGAAAAAAAATCTTAGCATCTATATATTCTCTGTGCGGGTGCCGCGTCCATCGCAGGCAGGAGAATGAAGGCAGCGTTCCGGACTTGTGACCGAAATGTAAGTTTCAAAGCTTTTTGTCCTCACCCAACCAACCCAACCAAATATTGTAAGACCCCACCAATGCCGCATTCGACATACGATCTTAAAATGTACTTACGGTTGACCTTGGGATTGGGAGGCCAAGATTCTTTAAAAGATGATGCAAGGTTTTTGCTGGTATCGATAGTAAATTATCCCATCCCTAATGGTTGCCGCGCTGTCTGCTGGTACGGATGCTGGTTACAGGGATACGCATGCGCTCTCACCTGCGCGCACAAATACTCTTCTAATAACATAAGTTTTGTTAGCATACGAGGACACAGAAGACGACCTATGTGAAAGGGTAATATTTGATATAAATACCTACAAAAGTACCGGGTTCGATTCCCAGTCGGTACAATGATTAGTTTAATAGCGTTTATTTGAATATATAAAATTATAAGTTTTTGTTTTATTTTTTTATTGTGACTCGACATATGACATATTGAAGTTAAGCTGGAGTGTGGTCCATGAATGGATGTCACTGCTACTACAAATTAGTAGCTGTAAGTAGAAGTCGCATCTATTATGCCAGCCTGCCTAACCAGCAACTTACAAGCTGATCCACGACCAAATCACTTCACGGTTTGTATCCGTGTATCCTGCCTACCACTCTTTGATAACCAGACCCGAAGCAAATATCCGCCTTTTTTTTAACAAATATTTGCAATATTCAATATAAGTGACTTAGTCGCGTTTCAAGACAAGCCTAAAAGTTGCCGCTTTCAACTAGGCTTGCAGTTGCCTGACTATAGTACCAGTTGGTATCATTTATGGATCACACTCCAGCTTAACATCAGCTGTAACAGTGTTTTAACAGTGGAATCGCATCGACTTCACGGTCTACACTCAATTATTTAATATTACAAATAAACACTATAAAACAAATCTTTGCTCCAACTGGGTATTGAACCTGGAACTTTACACGTAGCGTACAGGTGTGTCGCCAAACGCGCCACGCGTGTTGTCATGTTTGAGAGTATTTCTCTTGGGTCTGGTCTTGTTACCCACAACAACTCTTGTTGGGAATAATGTTTCATTATGGATTTTTAATTGTAAACCTGAGCGGTGTCCGTGAAAGGAATTAAGCATTGTTCGAACGGATAATATATACGGGTATATCATATAGTACAATAAAACCTTCTTCCCGAAAGCTCAATTACTCTCTGATAACCTCCTCTTTAAAGGATTCTACTGGTCATCCTATTTTCTGCAGAAATTGCTGCATACTGTGTTTTAAAAGCCTTGATGCCTGCATCGATAACAGCCCACTTTAATTGTATAGTTCTTAAACTATTTTTTTTTAATCAAGAGAATTACAATATTAATCCTTTGCCTTCCATTAAACAAAAAATAAGTTTTGGAAGGCTATGAGGCCATGGACGAATAATCACATTATGATAATTCGTCCATGCTATGAGGCTACTCATGTTTTTTAAATATTAAAGTGTAGCAATGGTAGATTTATTAATTTACTTTGAATAGTAAAATAGAGTATTAGCAAGTGATTTAAAATACTGTATGCAATAATAGTAATTTATTACCCACAGTATTTAATTTGTTACTTGGTAGTATGTACTAATTTATTACTTACAGTATTTAATTTGTTACTTGGTAGTATGTACTAAGAATCCTTTGCCTTTAATTTAAAAATTTCTTTTACACAAATTGATAACCAATTTGGAGTTTTGGCGGGCAACTGCAACTGACAGGACGCGCAATTTTGGATTATTTGAAAAGCTTGTGTTTTTCATAAATATTAATGTGTAATAATGGTGGAATTGTTATCCACTAATAATTTTTAAGTTGATCAAGTATAAACAAGTAATTTAAAGTTGTGAAACGTGTTTCTTCATGTTCCCTCCAAGACTCCTTCTGAAGTTTTAGTAAAGGCTTTCCACCGCTTTACTAAAACGATCATCATAAACCTCACTATCATCATCATCATCATTTGATGAATCACTCGCGTGGTTCATGTTCATCTTTACTTGACAATGTTTTAACATTGAACCATATATTTTTACTTTGACACTGGCAAGTTAAATACTAAAGCCATAAACAAGAATAAAGAAAGAAAAGAAAAAGATAACCAATTTTCAAGGCTTTTATATACTATATTTTTGTATCGTAATGATATACATATAAGTTGTGTGTTTTAAGTTGTTGGTTTATATTATGAGTCATTATTGTAAATTGTTACTTTCATTATAATTTTGGAAAAAGTTTATTGATCTCGTTGATTGGTGATTTTGTTTTTATATTCGCTATACATATATTTGCAATATGGAAATAAATCTTGTATCTCCGCAAGTTAATGTTGCGGAGGATGATGCTAGCGAAGCAAATTCAGAGAAGGTATGGATATCGTTTCATTATTAATGACACACATAAATTCATGATATGCAGTGTTATTAATGTTAATATATTATTAGATTAGATTCACAATTTCATATTTATATTCAAATATGTTTATATTGCAGGAAGTCATTTCAATTTCGGCTATAAACAGATGTAAAACAATAAATGCAAGACAGCTGTGTTTATACAATTTACATTTGAAACTGAAACAAGGTGGAGATTTTGACATAGGAGGCTCCTATAACTTAGTTGGAGGCCCAGAATATTGGTTTCTAATGAAAACATCAATAACATTTGGAGATAACTATTTACTTATTCTCTATATAATAGCCAGAAATGAAGCAAACTTCTCAATAAGCATTAGTGATAGCAATGAAATTATACAGTCATATAATGCAAATGAACTCAAATTAGGAAAGGACACTGCTTATTTTACATTTAAACCGAGTCGCAAAAACCAACTTCTATATGTCAAAACTTACTCATTCACATCAAACTCGTTCAAGACTCTACAAAACAAATTGGTGTACATACCCATTGAAATTAACAATAATGTATCGAACACAATAAATACCAGTGTTGTAAGCACAATCAAAATGCACCATAACATTGGCAAGAAGCTCGCACAGGATTTCAACAGGGATTTCAAACTGATCTCTGGATCTGGCCAAGAGTATGAAGTTCACAGGATAGTACTAGCAGCACACAGCCCAGTGCTTCGTAACATAGTTAAAGACCCAACTATACTATCAAAAACATTTGATAGTTGGCCAAACGATCATATGAAATTGTTAGTAGAGTTCCTTTACTATGGAACAATATCAAGATTGGATGGAGTTGATTGCACAGAATTGATAAAATTGGCTTTTGAATTGGAAATCCAGAGTATGTCCGTGTTTTTGCAGGATATGGTTGCAACGCAGATAACAACAGAAAATGTTATTGATATTGCTGTGTTCACGGAAATGTTTAACCTTCACAAGTTGCAGAAGGAAACATTTAAGTTTATAAAAAATAATTCATGTGTGTTGAGGTCGGAGGGGTGGAAGAAATTGGACAGTGCTAATATTGCTAAGAAATTGTTTGAGTTTGTTCAGTTGCCATCTTAATTATTAATCTAGGAATAAGTTTAATAAGTTATATGTAGGAAATAAAGTGGCAAATAGCTAGTGAAAACAAAGAATTTACCAATATAAATATTACAATATTATGTATTTTGTTTGGAAAGATGTTTTAAACTCTTAATCACAAGATTTTTTTATTGACGATAGAGTGGCCGAACGCCTAGCGATTGGTTTGTTGCGCGTAAAGTCACGGGTTCGATTCCCGGTCGGAGCAAATATTTGTTTCATAGCTTTTATTTGTAATATTTAATTATTATATTAAATAGAGCATATATTTGTTAGTAAAAAAAGGAGGCGGATATTTGCGTCAGGTCTGGTTATTAAAGAGTGGTAGTTGTTCCCAGCCTGCCGATCTGGGGTAATGCCACCACTTACAAGTATATAGACTATGAAGTGATTTGGTCCCGTTTTGGAATCATATTGTAAGTTGCTGGTTCTGACTAGGCCAGCATAGTAAATGTGATTGCTACTTACAGTTATTAAATTGTAGTTATTAATTTGCAATATTTAATATAAATATTAAATATTGCAAATAAAAGCTATGAAGCTATGCTTATTGTTGCTCAACCATTTTAGCATCGCAAATTAAAATACTCTAATAAAATATGTTTCCTCTTTGGGTCTTCTTCATTATTTGAACACATTGTAACCATAGAGATATAACTTGATGATTGTAACACAGAGTTTAGTTTTAATATATTATAAGAATATTTATTAATACTTTTCCATGTTGTTAACATAAGAAAAAATGTTTATGCTATTATGTCGCTAAAGCTGTTTTTATATCCAATTAGATAGATTACTTTGGTATATTATATTAAGACTTGTGATGATAAGGTCTCATATACACGAGTGGCGGCAGAGGCAACGACTGTCGACGCCAGAAGCAGTCACAAAGTTAGGTAACAAAGGGGGGGTCACACTATAAGATTGCAAACTGATATTTTCAGTGGATGTTATAGTTTATACATGTTATGTAGTTATTAACAATTATATAATATTTTATAATGAAACATGATTTTTATTAATATTTGATTGAGAATGAGGTAAATATATAGTGTTTGCATAGGAAAAAAAAATTCTGGCAGGTATGGCCCAAATATGTGTTAAAATAAATAAAACGCCTTTCTCTTACAGCCATACCATTCCTCAAATTCATCCATACTTCCTTTACAATATTTTTGTAAACAGCTGGCACTGGCAACAGCTAAAATAATTATAAAGTATCTGCAAAATGTCTTTAATGTAAATCATCTATTGGCACTCAGTAAAATCGAATGCCGTGACATTGGACGATGTAAAACATAATCTGAAAAGCATCAGATATTTCTGTGGATATGGTGGTGGATTCATAAGTCTACATTCCAACAGGGTCAAGGTTCATTTCTTTTAATAAATCATGGTAAGTGCATATTTTATATATTAATTAGTTTTAAATTATAGTGTTTTACATCTGCAGGCCATTTGGCTAATGTAAAATTTACACTGGATCGTTAAAATTACACGACTGTTACATATCTACTTGCAGTTGCCGCCAAAATACATTGAATGCAAATTGTTACTTTGACAAATACTATGCCAAAAAAACAACAGTTTTTAGCGGGAAACTGCATTTAACACTTCATGATTATCTCGTGTTTATAATGTTTCATTAGATACAATAATAGTTAATATGTTAAGTGTAGTGATTTTGAATCTGTGTATTGGGCTATTTCGATTTCTCCAAGACTACGTCGGCAATTTTTATATAGGTTTTCTGTCGTTTGACTATAACTTTTATCATGCTCATTTAATGGATAAAATAAGAGCGTGTTTCATCTTCTTGTAAGTAAGTACTGAAAATAGGATAAAATAAATATATTGCGTTTGGTTATTTTGTCTATGGTTTTTGTTTCGATCTATCTTTGCGCTTGATATTTACATACCAATGTCATATTGAATTTTCCGAATGTTAGTCATTATGAGCTTTTTGATATCATAATTAGCTGTAATTAATAATAAAAAACGTTTCCAACATTGCGACGCAAGTCTTTCTACCGTATTATTTTGAAACCATGGGCGATGACAGCGTAAGTTTGTTTTCATAACCAATATTGGACAATTTGCGAAATTAATTTTATAACTCTATATTGTTTTCTTATAGCAAACGGAAGTGTGTAAAACACAAAGAATACAAACTGATGATGCGCAATGGCTGTATATAGATAACATTTATTACAAACTGTACCGTCCTGGCTACTACGAAATCGGAGGAACTTACACAGGACCAGCCTGCCAGTTTTGGTTTTATTTTAAAACAGAAATAGTCTGTGACACATATTTATTACATTTATTTATACTGAACAGATTGGATTCTTCTTTTAGGATAGGCCTTAGCAATAACACCCATTTGATGACTGAGAAAAGGCGTACAGTGTACTTGTCGCAGTCCATGAAGGAGTTGGATTTTTATGATGTTAGTGAATGCAAGCTCATCTATGCATTTACATACAGTTTCACACCATTAGACATTGAAATATTGGAAAACAAGAAGTTATGCATAGGATTTAAATATTACCCTAAAGTTGGTGGCCCTTCTTTGAATACATTAGATCATGATTTTGGGGCATTGCTTAAGGAGCCTGTTCTATCAGACTTCACAATAGAGTCAGCTGATGGTCACCAGTTCAAAGTGCACCAGATAATTTTGTTAACACAGAGTGAGGTGTTCTGTGCCATGTTGAAAGAGAACACAGCAGAGAA
Organism: Tinea trinotella; assembly: GCA_905220615.1. NCBI lineage: Eukaryota > Metazoa > Arthropoda > Insecta > Lepidoptera > Tineidae > Tinea > Tinea trinotella. The sequence goes on from HG992312.1 coordinate 13,804,865, forward strand.
ACAAAACAACTTTGTAAAATTAGTTGATGTTAACAAGGAAGACCTATATCATATGTTGGAGTTTATATACACTGGCACTATAAAGGATTTACACAATTGTAATTATAATTTGATGTTGCTGGCTGACAGGTATGATTTAAAAGATTTGTGTGCCTTGTTACAATATGCACTTTGCGAGTCATTGACTATTGACACTGTTCTGGACATACTCCTGGTTGCAGACATGTGCAATTCACAATATTTGAAAGTGGCTTCATTGAAGTTCATAAAACAGCATCCACAAACATTAAAGATGAAGGCATGGAAGGATTTTAATAATGTTAATTTGGTTAGGGAAATATGTGAATATGTTACCCCACCTACTGAATGAAGAATTTATAAATATTTTAATATTAATTTAAGTGGATGAATGGGTCATTATTTCTCCTTACTGGAGAATTTGTTGGTGTTTTCATAGAAAACAAATTTATATTTTATTTTTAAGTTATGTTGATGTACTTTTAAGAATAAATTAACTAACATTAAAGACCAGTTTTTATTTCAATATATTTATATGAAATATAACCTTTAGAAAGCGTGGTTGCTTAGTGCCCAGAACCATAGAGCTTATATGAAGAGGATTAGCATGTGAGGGAGGAGTTGTTTTAGGTTCGTGGCAAATAGCGCCCCATTGCCCATTGAAAAAGGTGTGACAATTTGATTTATAACTGCAGTTGGTGTTTATCAATAATAATATAATTGATTGAGGCAACCTTCTGGGCAGGTATATTTATACTTAAGTATATTAAGTTTTTTTTTCTACCAACCCCTTATCCTTATACCAAGAAGTCCCTGTGCATCCTTACACCATATACAGTCCATCTGTACATGTCACTGAACAACTGGGCTAATATCAAAGTTTTGTGTTGTGGGTATATGGATGGATGTGATTTACAATTAGCCCCAGTAGATGGCGCTGTAATTGGGTTCTAGGAATTAACATATAACCCCAAAAATTTCAACCACCGTCTCCTTTTTTCAACCCTATATTTTTTAAATTGCTTTCACCACAGTAAATCGCACAATAACCAAAGAATTTGGACTATTCTTTGACTATTTGGAATATTCTTAGACAATATCAACACGAGAAGATTACAATGTCATGTGCATAGTAGGTATAGTTAATCGTAAAAAAAACTTGCTTGAGCAAGCCGTTAATAGTAGGCCAGCCTATTTACGGGTAAGACAACGTCTAACGCGTCTGCTTGATATGATGTTATTGTATGGTGGTCATGACACTTTCTAATGCTTTACCAGCCCACGTGCTTAGATAATTTAACTGTCTAGATAGAGTGTCGCGATTCAATCGCAATGCAAACATAGGCCAACGTTGAACTGATTGTGTGCGTGTCACACACACAGATGCGTTCCATTACGATATCATTACAAGTGCGTCGGGCCACGCCTGTGTGTGTGAAATGATACCAGCTTATCGATATTACCCACTAAGTAGGGAAAAATATGCACTTTTGATCTGCGTTTTATACATACATAAATTAATAATAATGTGGATTTGTTTACTATTTAATTTGTTATAGTATGTGTATATGTTACCAGAAATATATGAAACCTAGGAATTGAGAAAAACAATAGGGAGGTAGGCAATGGATGTAAAAACAGCAGCAAGTAGTGTTTGCAAAAACTCGATAGTTTTGTTATCGGTAGTAAACACCAAAACCATCTACTCAACCGATAGGGCTATAGACAGCGCAAACTATTAATAACAGTAATATTATTGATAGTACTGACCTGGTAAATTGATAGAACTATCGAAACCACTAATAGTGGTCTTTTCTTCAAAATTAACGAAATTGAAGAATTATCGGTTTTGTGCAAGAAATTGCACTCTACTTGTACAAAACCGTACTTTTATGTGAATAAGCATTACTAATGATTAATAAATACCACATACACTTTATTTTAATAGTCCAGTGCACAATATTTGATAGGGGTAATAAAAAAAAGAATAAGAGTATATTTTTTTATTTATACAAATAAATAAAAAAGTTTTGATGCTGCATCACGATTGTTGTTATTAATTTTTATCTTGTAATAATATCGTAAATCTATAATAAATATTTTTCTACAACACTTTTAATCAAATTAGTTTGATGGAGGTGGCCACAAACATGCTCAGCTTTTACCTCACAGTAATTTGGGCCTCCAATAAATTGTTTCATTACAGTAGATACTATTTTTGCATATTTTTTGGGAGTCATAGTAAAATCCTGTTTTAAAAACTGTCGAATTATGTATTCAGCAGATCAGAAAATAAAATATACATCCTGAGAGGCATAGATGAGTCCCTTCATCTCTTAATTTAACCAATTAATGGTGCGGCAATTTTTCATTTGATGTCCAAACAATTAATACACTTATTTTTTTGTGCAAACATTTAACAACAAAGCCTGCTATGTAGCCGACGATTTGCTGTGTATATTCACATAATTCCGAATAGTAAATAATGCCGGCATCGTTGTAGAGAATTTCGTCGTCAACGTCATGTTCCTCTTCATCTTCTTCCCTTAACGAAGGAACAGTTTCATTTATACTTTTTATTGATGAAGAGCACGTTAGAACACCTATGTCTTCTAGTGTCACATAGTTTCCTACCTACCTAAAAACTGGATCTTTAGGTATTCTGTAACAACAGTTTATTTATTGCTGCCTTGTCTAAGCATGATATATTATTATTGTTTTTATGGCACGACATATGACAGCACCCCGCTTGATGTTAAGCCGAAGTGCAGTCATGAATGGTAAACAGTGCATCCACTTGTAAATAATATTGTAATTAATAAACATATTGTTGTACATACAGAACACACATTTAGGTGGGTAATGTAATATAAATGTTATAACATGTTATTATATATAATAACAGTGTTAAAGTGATACTTGTTTTTTTTTATATACAACAAATCTACTTCAATATAAAAACCAAAATATTCACGGGAATATTTTGATTCAAAACCTGGCAACACTCTTAACATCTTAGGTAAAAAATTGAACTATTTTTTAAATAATTATTTCCATTGTTTATAGTAATTTAAAATCTACTTAATGATGATAAGTGACAGCTTTGGTTGTTCTCAAGCGTCCTTTGTAAGTTCGGCACAATTTAATGGCGCAAACAGTCATTATTATCGAAAAAATCACAGAGAAATTTCGCGTGGCGTCCGAACGGTGTCTGTTACGCAACTGACAAACGCGAGAGAGTGTATCGGCCAACAGTTGGCCGGTATTTTTTTTAGCCCGTGCGCCATCATATGCTCTATCTAGACAGTTAAATTATCTAAGCCCACGTGTTATCTCCATCCTATAACCTTGGATCTTTCAAGCGATGCGTAAAGAAGCACCCTTGGCCGGTAGAGTGACGGCGACTGAGGAGTGTGATATGGAGCGACTGCTGCCACTAAATGTGAGAGTTAACTATTACATCTACTATGCCGGCTTTTTTTATTATATTATAGTAACTTGACATACTTGTCACCAGAGGTAAGCAAAAGATCCAAGAGTGCCAAATACTGAAAAAACCAACTCATTTTCACTATGGCGGTCAGAGGTGCTTTTACACCGCTTGAAGGATGTAATGCTATAGGATTGAGAACACATGGATGGGTAAAGCATTCCATAACATTGGTAACTCTTTGATCCCAAGTACGGACACGCCGAGTCGTAAAATGGCAAAGTAGCAACAATAGAGCTTGTATGAAGAGAATTGTGGATGCGAGGGAGTTGTCTCAGGACCGCGCTCTGCCTATCCCTGTGGGGAAAATGTGTACGATAGTATATAACTCAATATGTTTAAAACATATTTTCAACTGCTTGAAGGAGTTTAAATATGCGATAAACTCCCAGAAGTTCTTGGGTCTTATTTGCCTTTTAATAAGTTCTATATTAAAGAATAGCGCCAGCGCCGGATTTAGACTTTGGCGGCCCATAGGCAGAGCATGTGGTGGAGGCCCTTAAATCGTTTGTGGTTAACTGTTGATTTTTAAATGTTTTAAAACTTTTCCCGATCAAAGAAAATATTAAGTTTTTCGTCTATTTGTAACAAAATTCAGTATTTTTTGTTTCTACTGAGCCTTTATCGATTTAATTAAATATTTTTTTTGGTGCGGCCCCCTTTGTAATGTTGGCCCATGTTGCCTATGCTTAAATCCGGCACTGCATAGCGCATTATAGAATAAGACATAATACACTTCACTTTTAGGGTTTTGTCTACCTGATGAATAATTTTTCAAAGTTGTGTGGAGGAGATAGAAATTAGCACCAGTTTTGAATTATAATTTCTTATTTAATTTGCTCAACATTTACATTGTATTATAAATAAAAATAAATAGCACGAGTTTACTTTCATAATATTATGTATTTACAATATTCAAATATGCACAAGAAATAAAAATACACGATTCTTTAGGAAAACATAAAAATAAAATTTTATTGTAGTCAAATAACAGTTTCTTTAATGTTTAAATCGTAACTATTATAAATGTGAGTAATAAATAAAAGTATTCCTTCTTGGTATAATATTGTCGTAGGCAGGCGCACACTGCTTACTGTGACATGTCTGCCGCAGGCTGGACCTTCGCTTAAATTAATCATTTTGGAATGTTACTGGATGTCTTGTTCTCTGCGGCAAACAAACATTTCTAATATTAGTACCTTTTATCTAATATTAGACAGTTAGATTTTAACATTAGATTTGTTAATTTCTGCGTTAGGTAACACTGATTTAATCTAAACAAACTATACATTGTACCAAAGTTAATGCAAGCTTTGTAAACCTCTATTTTGATTTATCTGTGAAAGGATTGTTTAATGATATTTCTACATGAATACACGAATGAATTGTTTACAATACTTTCATAGTATCATGGTACAATAAATAGCTCTATTGAATGTACTATATTTTAGCTTACAAATTCTCAACGTTAGAATTAGCAAGAAAAGGCGGTTAGCATACAGGTGAGGCAAGAAAACTGCAATTGTTTGTGATAATGTTTATTAAAAAGTACTTTTAGATCTCGCGACATACAAATAATGCTATCGAAATACTGCTACAACCTTTTAACAGCTTTCTAAACTAAGAAGACATTGAACTTAAAACCTATGTAAACGGCACTATGGTGAAATTCATTTTATAAAACATTATCTGCTTTGTTTACTAACTTACTAAGCGCGCATACGAATCGAGTTTCTAAACACGAATTTGTTAAATCATAGACAAAAACTAAAAGACAAGCGCATTAAAGTCGATTAAAAATACGCTGAGAGTTTAGTCAAGCTAATATCAATGTGGCATGGTTTGTGTGGGTAGCGATTCGGGTAACGAAACTAATAATTAACAGAACTCTTTGCAGCGCACAAAAAGAAAAATTCTAGCCCACAGATTTTAATTTGCTCCGTTATCCTACTTATTTATCTTATTTAAGTAGTACTTAGTGAAAAAAATAATAAAGAGTACAATATATTACTTCTCGCGAAAGAGCTCTCTGCTGTCTGGCTGTGGCTGCACTAATAAGTTGTCCGAAATACGAGTTCATATTATAGTATATTGTTGTTAAATCCTGAATTTTGTTTTTACATTGATTCGCATTTAACCCACGTACTAAGCAAACTGTGTCGTAAAAGTGGAACTAAAACCTCTAACCAGGTACAGTCCGCGAGGCCTAAACTAAGCTTTGCATTTGTGTGATTGCACATAGTGTAGGCGTGACGTCGGCTTAGAGCGCGACACGAACTTGCTTGGTTTAAACCGGATTATAAGGCATTTTTCCATTTTTATACTAAGCTACTAAAGTGCTTGTATCATAGAAACAGGACAACGAAATACATATATCAAAGATACATTGGTACCGGTGGGTGGTTTCGAATCCGTGATCTCGGTTTGCGTAACCATTGCACTGCCACTACACCACGGTCGCCTTTTTGAATGTAAAGCTCAGCTTAAACCCCGCGTACTGTTTCATTTGAGTCGGTACCCACACAATGTTCTTTTGACATTAGCTCAACCGAGCTCATAAAGTCGTTAAACCACTATAGAAACTCTGGCTTATAATAATTTAGTTTATAAGTTTACAAATAAAGTGTTTAGCATGTATGATAAATCTAAATGTAACTAACTAACTGGCTCTACACTTGTCACTGCAACGAATCTAGTTCAAAGGGGTGGAGAGTGGTTAAAAATACTTAAAATGGCTGATAGATTCATTGAAATTGTATCTATATTTAAATTACCAACTAATTAATTGGTATTTTGTTCCGTTGGCAACACTAACACTAAATTAGTTGTCAAATTAAAATGGTTGTCATTGACCAAAATATTTAAGTCACTACAAATTAGATCTAGATTTGTAGATCACGAGCTGAAGTTCATGAACTTCAATTATGGATTTAAGATAATTGTACTCTATTAAAGAAGCTCATGGATTTGATAGAATCTTTTTTTATTTATTTATTTTATCAAGATTCAATATCCAACCTTTTTTTAAATTGTGACTACATCTGACCTCGACTTTACTAAGAGTGCCGACGGTTCAACTTACGGTTGTCTCAGTCGCCGTCACTATGCCAGCCAAATATTATTTTGTAACGTTTACGTGCTGCACCCCTCCTGACACTAGTCTTTCTTTTACTACAAGATATTCGTGATCGCGTGTGAATAGAGCCTGCCTATCTAACGAACCTACCTTACTAAGAAAATTAACTCAGTGTTTTGATTCAAATAATATACGGTGATTCTAATCTACTAGTTGCTGACATACTTTAAACTTATTAGGTTCATAAACTCTGCCTACCACTATAGACACGTATTTTGCCTGATGTGACTTGGAACACGAAGAGGTCTAAGAGCGCCGACAACTGTTAAACCGGCACAGTTAAGGTTGTATTAGTCGTCTTCGCTATGCCGCGCCGGTCAGATTGTTTAAAGAAGTTCAAATAAATAGCAGAAAATTATAGAGCATATTACATAATGAAAATGAACTAAAACTGTTAATATTTGAGAGTATTTCAGCAACTTTTTGTCTATGGATATTTTTGTTACAAAAATACAAATTATTTAGGAGGGCAACACCATTTGTAATGTGATTTATGGTCAAATCTAATTTTATATAAGCGATTTTAATTTTTGGTGTCACCCTGCTGTACGTGAAGAACCCTACTGCTAGACAGCCAGGCTGCTTACTTTTTTCAAATTCTTAATTTAATTACAAAAGATTAATCTAAACTCCTACATATCACCACAAAACGCCAAAAATTATACTAATATTTTTTTAAACTAAATCTTAGCTTACCTCATGATACTAAAAAACCATATTAATTTATTAAAAACGACAAAATGAATCAACAACAGTATGCAGTTACACAGGTAAGATAAAGAGTTTGCTATCAATAGAAGTTTTTTAATGAGACTTTTTGACCGAGATTGATATAACCAACCAAGTCTGAGAGAGCTGAAAATTAAAAAACAGACTTAAGTTACGGACTTAAGTCATCTTATAACAGCTAGTATTGCCTGACAGTAGTCTCTGCCTGACAATTTGATTGATACTATGATTTGTAACCTACAAAATGACTCTAAATTTTTTAATGAGATTTTTTATGTAAGTTATGTTATTGTTAAGCAGCGTGGCTGTCTCTACTGGGTATAACGAATGGGGCCTAACGTTTACCATTGTTATAGGAAAGGATCCTCACAGGCGCCTTAAAGTTGGCCGCTGCTTGCTGCTGCACCTGGTATGCCACGGGGTGGATCTTGAATCCATATAACCTGAAAGTAAAAAAAAGTATTATGAGCTTTACTACTAGTTGCAGGAGTGGTCGAAGCAAGACAGAAGTTCCTTGACAACGCAAGGACGCTTCTGGAGGTCTGCAGGAACGAGAAGGGTCTCCTGGCCTTCCTAGAGGAAATCGGGTGACTCCGATGAAGTGGAGCCGTTGAAGAACGCACAAAGAAACCGAAGAGGACTTCAAGTGCGGAAACGAGCCCGCAAATAACTAACGCTTCTTCACGCAACACTTGAAGGATCTAAGGCTATAGGATGGAGAGAACACATGGGCTGGTAAAGCTTTTCATTTGTCGAATGTTATACAAAGAAATAATCGACAAATAGGCCCCAATCTATTCTATGAGAAATGTAGAAACTACCATAAAAATTAATAATTTACAAATAAAACACATATTAACCGTGGCACAAATTGCACAGTGGCTCTTTTAGGGCGATACTCCGGGTGCACCATGAACACCATGTGCGGGAATCCAGTTCCAAAGTATGCTCCGTCGGTGTGGTGGTAACGCGAAGACTTGGGCGTGTACACCTCCATGCACTTGGGGCAGTACAGCTTCACCATTGCCTCCCCGGGAACATCGGACAGACCTGGGACAACACATATTATTATATATTTTATTTATTTTTTTACATTTCTATACTAAGCTACTAAAGTGCTTGTATCACAGAAGCGGGACAACCATTGGTACCGGTGGGTGGTCTCGAACTCGTGCTCTCCGGTTTACGTAACCATTGCACTGCCACTATACCACGGTCGCCTTTAATTGATAGGCAAGCAGCTCATTGCTGATATGCCTATATTACGCACTGGTTAAAAGTTTATAAGTAATTTTAGTTATCACCAGTCTATATCTATGGTTCGTAACTACTTGTTAGTTTTTAAAAGTGTTTATAGTTGGAGATTTCAAAACGGGACAACACGACATCTGCTTTTAATAAAACCTTTTTTTATTGAGACTTAACATCTGACTGACTGATGGCTGACTCAGTCCCGTCACTACGTTGTCACAAAAATTAGGAATACGTCGAAGAAAAATTAAGATATCAGGGATGACGTAAAATCCTAGATTTCCTACCATAAAATCACAGATGTCCGACCGTGTTGTCATGGAACAATTTGCCAGCTGATGTCATTGGGGCGGAGTCAGTTAACCAATTTAAAAATAAACTCAACAAGCACATGACTTCCAAGTAAACCCCAAGTGTTAAGACGCATCAGTGAAAGCTGCTAATCTATCCATGGGGATAGGCAGAGACAATAGAGTGTCACTTGCCACGATCCTGACACGCTTTCTTTACATCCATAATTCTCTTCATACAAGCTCTAAGGTTATGGGCACTAGGCAACCTAGCTTTATTGAGGATGTCTTCGATTTGGTCGGGAAACACCCTCCTTGTTTCCACATCAGTTTTATAAATTGTTTTCGTCAATCTACTTTCACTCATCCTTCTCATAATAACCTCTTCGACATAAATTAGTGATATGACAATGATGGATTTCATATGTACTTACCAAGTGGTAGCATAGGTTGGCATTCACAGTACACACGAGGGCAATGACCAAAGTCACCAGCCTGGTACTTCTCCAGCATCTGACCAATACCCCTGCAACAATATTAAATTATTTATGTTTTAAATTTTTGTCAAGCACTGGTTGAATTTAAGAAATCAAATTAATTTATTGTATTTTTTTTTAATATTAGCTTTAGCATATGATCACAATCTGTAAAATAATTAGGTTTACTATAATTGTCAATGAATTTGTTGTTTATTTCAAACATCTTTTATATAACACACACTTGGTTTTAAAGGAAATTCATTCACAAACCAAAATAACCAAATGTTTAATAATTTATTTATTATAAGGTGTACACGACAGGACCATAGCTTTAAAAATTAATATTGTGTCCCATTACTCTCAGCATTGACAATTTTATAACAAAAACACTAAACCAACCAAATTAGACACATTAAATAAAAAAACAGAAGGAAAGAGAGACAGAAGGAAGAAGAGACAGAGGACAGAAGGAGACAGAGGACAGAGGAGAGACAGAAGGAAAGAAAACAACAATAATAAGGGGACCGTGGTGTAGTGGCAGTGCAATAGTTACACAAACTGAGTGCATGGGTTCGAAACCACTCACCGGTACCAATGTATCTTTATATGTACTTTGGTTGTCCTGTTTCTATTATACAAGCACTTTAGTAGCTTAGTATAGAAATGTATAATAAAAAATAAAATAAGGAGGGTTGTGGATGTGAAGGAAGCTGAAGACATGTCAGGGTTGTTAAAAGTGGCGCTGAAATATTTAACTTAATAATAAATAACTTTGGAAAAGTACTCACCTATTTGTCAATATATAGCGGGCATGGATCAACCCGTATAGAATTTCCGAGGCTTGTTCCACTAAGTCAGATTGGTTAGGATTCTCCTCAAGATCATCATCTGACAAAAATATGTGAATCAATAAAATAGCTGTTTAATATTATACTTATGTATGTAAAGATCATACTATAAATATAATGAGCTATTGAATTAAAAATTAAAGAATAATAATACCTATGATTACATTATTTTCTTTCTTCTTGTTTATGGCAAGAATTTAACTTGCCAGTGTCAAAGTAAAAATATATGGTTCAATGTTAAAACATTGTCAAGTAAAGATGAAGATGAACCACGCGAGTGATTCATCAAATGATGACGAAGATAGTGAGGTTGATGATGATCGTTTTAGTAAAGCGGCGGAAAGCCTTTACTAAAACTTCGGAAGGAGTCTTGGAGGGAACACGAAGAAACACGTTTCACAGCTTTAAATTACTTGTTTATACTTGATCAACTTAAAAATGGTTACTGGATAACAATTCCACCATTTTTACACATGAATATTTATGAAAAACACAAGCTTTTCAAATAATTCAAAATTGCGCGTCCCGTCACTTGCAGTTGCCCGCCAAAAAACCAATTACATTATTAGGGAAATTATGTAATAAATGTAAATAAAGCCTTGGTGTTACACACAATTCAATTCTTTTTTATTGTGAAACGACTTCTGACCTCAACTTGTAAGCATAATAAAGCTCCAAGAGTGCGGAAAATTAAAAGCTGAATATGTCAAATATCAATACTTATTTACTTATAATCTGACATCAACAACGAATGGTAAGCAAGTGCAAGTCTAAGAGTGCAGAAAATTTATAAAAATATGTTTAGTTTATTGTTGCCACAGTCACTATGGCAGACAATCATCTCTAAGGTTAAGGTTAATAGAGCTATCTTAAAATGTGGCTCTGTATTCGTTAATGGATGTTGGATGTTGAAAATGCTTAACTGTTAGTAAGTAAGAATACTTGAATATTACTCTTAAGTCTGAAGCCCCATGTATAAAGTTCATATAAATCACCTAGAATATTGAATTTTTCATTTACAGCACACATTACAAAGTTAACTAAAGTAATTTATATATGACAATGACTATAAAGGGAAACAACACATGTTATGACTACATAATATTATAACTTTTTTTTATTGTGACTCGACTATTGTCCTTGACCCTCATGATGGTAAGCAAGATCCAATCCAATTATTATCCTTAGTTACTATCTAAAATTAACATACAAACTCCAAACTTTAGAGTGAGGATACAAAGCAGGGCCGTCTTTACCCGGGGGTTCAAGGGGTGCGGTGCACCCGGGCGCAAAGTCCTAGGGGGCACATACGAAAAACTATCAGTGTACCCCACGTATAATTTAATTTCAGAGGAATAAATAAATGAAACAAAAAAAATATATAGCGTTTTTTTTTTGTTGTTGACAAAACTGGGGGGCGTAGGCTGACTTTCGCACCTGGGCGCCAAATATGCTTAAGACAGCTCTGATACAAAGTAACTTTTTAATTGCATTTTTAGCTTCTTATATTTGAACACATAGTCAGACATTAGCCACAATTTATGTCAATTAAGTTTAAATGCAAATAAACAAAAAGAAAACACATAAATTAACATTTGAAATCTAAATTAAATTGTACAATTTACTCAAATTGACTACTTGCAATAGGTCAAAGTAATTACTTGCAATAGAACAATAACTTATTCTAATAAATAAAGAACAATATTAAGGAAAATAATAAAAACAGTACATTTTAAGTACCCTGTAGCACATTGTATAGACCTTTTAGTTAGTATATTTCTGATAGTCATGTTACAATTTTACTAATAACTCACCAGGCTCTAAATCAAGAATCATATCCAACGCTTGTCTATAATGCGGCACCTGCTCATTTAACCCCGTCAGGTTAAATTTATCCTGAATATAATCTTCGTCAACCTAAAATTGTAACATGCATCGTTAAAATTAACTTGAAACTTCAATCCGATTGACATCATAATTTGCAAACACTCACCTCACAGTAGTACTCATTTCCTCTGAGCCCACAAAACCAGGAAATCCAAGAGACCTCCTCCGAGCTACTCATCTTCCTGCAATAATGTATTTTCGATATAAAATTCAACTAACTACACCCACATCAGATCGAATTGATCACCATTTTTAAATACGTACTTATGTGATTATAAATAAACTTTTGAGGAAAACAAACACGCACGGTAAATAACGAAACGTTAGAAAAATGTAATTTCGGCTCGATAAAATTTCGCTGCACAATTTCCGAAATTGTAAAGGAACCTCACCTTTTGATGCCTTGATTAGCCACGCTTGATGGTACTCAAAGGTATTTTTTTAAATTTCACCAAATCCGACTGCGGTGGAAAGGCAAAGACAATAAATAAACTTATTGCCAACAATAAATAAACTACAAACAATTGTTATTTTATGTTATTAAATTAGCACCACAATTTAAAAAAAATGTACATTTAGAAGGTAAACTGGAAATTAAATTTAAATGTTATGCAAACAGTACACTAATCTGCTGACTTAGCTAATTAAAAAAATATTTGGTCATAGACAAATATATATTTATAAAGTAAATTGTCATGTTGGAATTTCAATTTGACTTCATGTTTCTCAATTGTTTTTGATTTTTTCTTTATTTTCCTTTATTTACTTTAATTTATTGTATTTTTCCCAAATGTTCTGATAAACGCTGAGGCTTTAGGCCTCTTTTAAAATGGTACTTAACGCGGCTGTTCAGATGTTAAGGTAATAATATCACCTTCGCTGTCATTATACTTTTCTGCTACTTCATATTATATTTTTTTATTCTATTTACATTATAAAATGTATACAATAATATTGGCATAATAGGATATAAGAATAATAATTATATTCTTCGTTTTTTCAGAGAGGCGGATGATCTGAAACAAAAAATATCCAAATTTAAGAATGGTGTGACTATGCTGCAAGACCGTAATATATGGGTCACTCAACAACAACTCCAGCAGGTATTTATAATAATATTACTAAATTTGAATAAATTATGATCTTTTTTATCATTGCTCAATAATATCACTTTTACTTTAATCCTTTTTCATTCCTTTTTTTTTCCAAAACTGTACCATAGTACAGATTCTTAACTCGTTATGATATGTTGATACTATATTTGGACTAGGTGTAAGTTCCATAATGTCCACACCTTTAGTATAAAAAATAATGACAGCCTAGTAAATTCAAATTTCAATATTAGAAGTAAACACAACAGGCATGGACAAACAGTTAGCGATTGGTTTGTTGCAGGTATACCTTCGATTCCCGTTCAGATAAACCATTAGACCATTATTAATTTCTTTCAAAGCCTTTAACATAAAATTTATACAAGAAACTTGTTATTAACTAAATAAACATATACATATTTAGTTTATATATAGTTAATAAAAGTCTTGTAGATTTTTTAATGAATAATTTCGTTTTTTTAAAGTTTACGGTTACATCATTGTTATTCTAAAGGTGCAATTTAGTTTTCTAAGACTTATAAAAAGTTAGGACCTAAGTTGTTACAACAGGGTAACCCCTGGTGATCTACAGACTTGCATAGTCTTTGTGGCATTGCAGACTCAGCCATGCTACAATTAATACTGGAAAGACAGAGATAATAAAGCCATTTTCTACTGGCACTACACTCTTGTTTTATTCACTTCAACAAACTATCTTCTTAGACTTTGTGCGAACATTGATTAACAAATTTTATGTGGCTTACTATCGCGTTTTGGAAACAATAACAGCATCAACCAATAGGACGACCAACACCTCAGTGTCTCCGTGACCATGATGGCTGTAAAGCTCTTGAAACATCGGAATAATAACAAAATTGTAAAATCTAAACCTAAATAAACGCGATAGTAAGCAGCATAAAATTGGTTTAATTTATTCATACAAGCTCTGGTTATGGGCACACAGTTATAGGCACACAGTTATGGCACACTGCAGTTTTTAATTTCCTAATTTGATTTAATTTTTTTTTATTGTAGGTATATCAGAAAGTATTAGTATTGGATCTTGATTATGCTTTGGAGAAGAAAGTGGAGCAGGATTTGTGGAATGTTGGATTTAAGCAACAAATTGAGGCACTGCAAGCAATCACTAAAGATAAAAAGGTAAATTGTGGAACAAACTGTAGGAACAAGAAGGGTTTCCTTGCCTTCCTGGAGGAGATTTGGTGGCTCCGTGGATGGTTAAAAAACCCACAAAGAAGCCCCATAACAATAACAGTTGGTTTATCCTACAAGGTTCAACATTCCTTCAAGGTCAATTTTGTATAATGGACCAGGTCAATTTATGAAGGCGGTCACACAAACCGAGAGTCCCTCGTTTAATATGTTTCTGAGATTCTGTATAAAAATAAAAAAATAATATCTTTTTTAATCAGTTTCCTTAATAAATTATGTTAAATGTCAATCCAAAACATGCTAAACTTATGTATGTCTAATTGTCTTTTTTGTACTTATAAGGAGTTCTGGTGCCACACAGGGGTTTAAGTCACTCTGCGTCTAGATTAACCCAATTTTATTGTCAAAGAAAAAAATTCTTTGTTTTTTGCTAAGCTACTAAAGTGCAAGTGGTTTTAAACACTCTTTTAGTTTGCGTAACCATTGCACTACCACCAGACTACGGTCGCCTTATCCCCAGTAATTATACCAACTGTATTTTTTTAAAATTGATTGCACTCTTTGTTCAATCAATCAAATCAATCAAACTGTCACGCCTTTCTCCCACAGGGATAGGTAGAGACAATGGAGCGCCACTTACCACGATCCTTACACAACTCCCTCGCCTCCCTCACATCCACAATTCTCCTCATACAGGCCCTATGGTTATGGGCACTAGGCAACCTAGCTTTCTTAAGGATGTCTCCTATTTGGTCGGAAAACACTCTCCTAGGCCTGCCTTGTTTAACGCATCCATCCACATCAGATTTATAAATTCCTTTCGTCAATCTACTTTCACTCATCCTTTCCATGTGCCCAAACCATCGAAGCATTCCTTTGTCAATCCTTGTCACTACATCTTCTTTTAAACCACATCTATCACACAGTGTGCTATTCCTTATTCTATCAGCTATCGTCACTCCACATACACTCCTTAACGACCGCATTTCTACAGCGTTAATTCTACTCTCATGCTTCTTCTGCCATACCCACCCTTCACTTCCATACATTAATGTAGGAACAAGCACCGCATTATGAACAGCCATCCGTGACTTTTGGGACATTATTTGGCTGCTCATTATACTATGGATGGCACCGTTCACTACGTTACCCTTTTGCACTCTTCTCTCAATATCTTCATCACACTTTCCATCCCTAGTAAACATACTTCCCAAGTAAACAAATTGTTTGACTTGTTCCACTTTCTTTCCGTCCATCATTATCTCACATTCTGTCATTTCATCCTCTCTCTCCAAAACCATTACCTTAGTTTTACTTACATTCACTTTCATACCTTTCTTTTCTAATTCCGCATTCATTATAGTGACCATTTCCTGTAACTCATACGCCGAAGATGCAAGGATAACTTGATCGTCGGCGTACAAGAGACATTTGATCACCAAGTCATTCATTCTTAAACCATACTTTCTTTCACGCAACTCTTTCAGACAACTGTCCATGAATAGATTGAAGAGCCATGGTGACGCTACACATCCCTGTCTGACACCTTTAGAGATGCCAAACCAGTCAGATAGCGCCCCGTTAATTCGAACACATGCACTGGAATCCTCATAGAGAGATTTCAGTGCACGGACCAAACGCTCCCCCAACCCAAACCCGGACAGCTGCTGCCACAATTCACTCCTGTTCACTCGATCATAGGCCTTCTCAAGGTCAACAAAAGCACAAAACACCTTCTGGTGTTTTGCCAACACTTTTTCGCTGACGCATCTTAGAGAGAAGATCTGATCCATACATCCCATCCCTTTCCTAAATCCCGCTTGCGCATCCCAAACTTTATCATCTGTTTCATGCATCACCCTTTCAATCAATACTTTCGCATACTTTCGCATACTCTTTGTTATAATTGATTTTTTTTTCTTCAGAATCCACTGCGCAATGAAGCCCAGGCAATGCTAACATGGATCCTACAAGCTGCAGCTGGTTTCTATTTGTGCTTGCTACATCAAATATGCACCACATTTAAGCTTGACTTGCCATTCAGGTTTGTATTCAGAGATAGGTCAAATATACTAATGATTTTGGCTGGCATAGTGACTGTGACTGAGGCAGACTTACTATTTTTGCTAGTAAAATCACCATCACTAGTAGCCGCTTGTCGCTACAATTGTTTGATAAAATTTACTGGCTGACAGAATAATATAAAAGATAGGAGATGAAAGATACATACGATGGCCAGATCTCTTTACTCCCTTGTCTCTTAAGGTCGTCACTTAACGAATTATAATGAATTTTGTATGTGGTCACCTTTTAAGTTATTATAAAAGATGTTTTTTTGTCCATTACAAGATTACTAATAATTGGCGATTGATTTTGCTTCATGAACACTCGTGCTTCTTCATGACAAGTGGCCTAGAGGTGGGAGGGAAAGAGGATGTTGCCAGCCAGAAAATTATTTTATTTAATTTAAAAAACTAGCTGTTTCCTGCGGTTTCACACGCATGTAACCAGCTTATATTAGCTTACATTATTCGAGATTTCGTACGGAATCTAAACGTTTGAAAATCTAATATAGCCTATGTTACTCACAAAGAATGTAGCTTTCTAATGGTGAAAGAATTTTTAATATCGGACCAGTAGTTTCTTAGCCTATTACTTACAAACAAACTTACAAATCTTTCCCCTTTATATATTAGTATAGATAAGTGATAATGGTACTAAAAAAATAATGTTAATAAATATTCTTTTAGACGCCGTGCATCTCTCCTTGGCTGGGCTGAAGGATGGGGCGCGGGCACACCCACGCAGTCCATCGCTGGAGTGTTACCACCCCCAGCAGCTGCCAGTTATATCTCACAGCACTGTCTGGTACATCTAGGTGACTTGGCACGTTATAGGCAACAACTCAGAGTTGCACATACTTTCTATAGGTAAGTGTTTTTGTTATATTGGTGATTCTGCACGGGTCGGTGGAAGCATCCGTATTCATTTGACAAAATCCGGTACGTCTTTTCTTTATTTATTTATTTGGGTTAACAATAAAAAATAAGCACTAATCTTAAAATAAGTAACATTACAATGTACACTTTATAAAATAATCGACGAAATGTTTTACCTGCCCTGCTTATGTCTTCTCCACATCTTATGATTTATGAGCCTTGAAATGAAGCATGGAAAAGGCAACCGTATAATGAAACGTTTTTTTATTCGACGGCGCTCGTTTACATAGTAGAAGAGGCAAGTAGAGCTCAGGCGTCGCAATAAATAAAAACTATTCGGCAGGGTTATTATTAAGATTCTGGATTTATTGTAGCGCCGAGCTGTCTGACAGTCGACAAGTGGAATGCCTTAGCGTGATAGCAGTCACCTCCATTCGTGGACGGCATTCAGCTTAACATCTGGCAAGGTGTTGTCATATGTCGAGTCACAAAAAAGAACTATTTGGTCCTTTTTTTAGGCACGCCCTCCTAGTGTCAGCCCAGTCTGGTCAGCCGTACAATCAGTTAGCTCTTGTAGCGAGGCGCAGAGGTCGCCAACTGGAAGCCATATATTGGCATGTGCGTTCCTTATTGGTTAGAGCACCGTTCCCGCCAGCGCATGCCAATTTGGCAATCACATTGGCCGCTGCAGCAAATGCCAGAGTAAAGTGAGTATTATTACATTATTTATTCATCATCATTAGCCAGAATATTATTTATTTATCATTAACTGTACACAGGCATTCCCCTTAGAATGCCATTCTGAACGACAAGATGCTAGTTGCATCCACCGGTTATTCGTGACTTTCACTATGTCGTCAGTTCACCTAGCTGCGTCTTTCGGTACGTGGTCTACACTCCAGAACACAACTTCCTCGCTTCCTTCACATTCACAATTCTCTTCATACAAGCTCTATGGTTATGGGCACTAGGCAACTTAGCTTTCTTGAGGATGTCTCCGATTTAGTCCAGGAGGGACCTGCCTTGTTTAACGTATCCATTCACATGAGATATTTATAAATTCTTTTTGTCAATCTACTTTCACTCATCCTTTCCATGTGCCGAATATGTAGTTCTTGTTTTGATTAAACAGGTTTTGTTTTTTTTTAACTAGCAATGCACTAAGCCACATGCTGTGTATTATTATTATTTTATGTTTTTTCTTTATCTTCCTACTTTTTCTATCTGCACATCTAAATGTTGACTAGCAGAGAAAGCCTCACGCGCTTTAATCTATTGTATTTTTTTTTAAATTAAGAAATATAGAAGATGACTGAATAAAACGATTTAGTTCCCGGTTGCCTCAGTCGCTGGCACTACGACGGTTAAAGAAGAATAAAATCAAAGATTTACGGAGATTCTATCGTGTTAATTTTGTATAATATTTTTTAGAGAGGATTTACCAGTCATCCCAGGTATATCAACACAAACATCTGAACCTAACACCACCGCTATGCCGTCCCGCCTCGACGCACATAGTTTTGTTGAAGAATTCATTAAAGCAGTACATCTAATACATACACTTGAAGAGTAAGTTTAAACATGATTTTTAGGTTTATTATTATTATCATCAACAATTTTAAGCCCTAATCCCACAGGGATAGGCAGAGACAACGTTAGGGAACGTTTATTTCCACGATCCTGACACAAATTTCTTGCTTTCTTCAGATCCACAATTTCCTGTTACTATTTTACCAGTCATCCTATACCGGTTGATTTTCTCGTTTCCAGGACCAACTAATTTCGATTTAAGCATTTTTAAACGTTTAACAATCAGTTTTAAGTTATCTTTAACCTTTTAAATAGATAATTTTATTTGTTGCATTTTTTATAAAGAATTTTGTGTTTTTTTAGTCTATATATTTGTTATATATGTTATATATTTGTTTCAGTTTAGACAGTGCCTCGCAAATAGTGAAAACATTAAATACCTCGTTAACACCACTTGTTGCTATGGACAGTTTTGAATGCATGACACTTATAAAGGTATGTGCTGTGTTTGTATAGTTACATAGTATCTCATACAGTAGTAACACTGTTAACTAAGGATTACTTGCGTCCACCCTCGCCAAAGTATCATACCACGCGTCAATCTTCGCCAACAGTATCTCGTGTACTGCGTCTGCGTGATGCGCTAGAAGCTGTGTAAATGTACAACTAGTATATGTACATATATTTAAAGGCGACCATCCACATGAGTTTTGTCATTGTTCATTAAGCATGTGTACGTGGATTTAGACTTCATACACACAAAAGTGACAAAAGTCATCTTGATTTGTTAATTGTGACCATAGTGGCAGTGCAATGGTTACACAAACCGATAGCACGAGTTCGAAACCACTCACCGGTACCAATGTATCTTAAATATATGTACTTTGGTTGTTTTGTTTCTATGATATAAGCACTAGGTTAACAAGGCCAAAATATATTTATTACCACCCTGTTCATAATGTGGTGAAAATGTATTTATAACGTCATAATCTTATCTCTTGGAGCGGCCGTGCTCGCAAGTCAAGATAACTTCAAACAAAATGGCGGATATCACGCATTTTGCGTATCTTGCTTGCAGCTGTGCTCGCAACTCGCAAACTAATGAGGAAAAGTCACTTTTTTTTTATTGTGACTCAACATATGACAGCACCCCACTTGATGTTAAGCCAAAGTGTGGTCCATGAATGAATGTCACTGCTAATACAATTCCATAACATTTTGATAAACAATAATGATATTTATCGTGCTTCTTGGATTGCCGTGCTAGAAGGGCTGGAGAAACCGTGAAGACCCGGTCTACAGTCGTCGGCATTCTTAGACTTCCTCTTGCTTACCATCAGGCGGGTCGAAGTCAGATATCGAGTAATAATTTAAAAAAATTGCTTTGATCGCAGATGAGTTGTATAATAATGTGGTTGATCCACTCGAACACTGAGGGGTTGACGCTGGAGAGTTCGCAGCTGACTGATAGTGAGAGGAAGGCTGGTAGCATAGCATTAGAGTTGGCGACTGGTGTTTTGATAGCATTGTTATTGCCGGCATATACACGACAATTAAATAAGCCCGCACCAGCTTTGCCTGCCTGTGAGTTTAAACATTGTTTATATCTATTTATTATTAAGAGTTTTGCAGGAGTTTTGGCGAGCAACTGCAACTGACAGGACGCGCAATTTTGGATTATTTGAAAAGCTTGTGTTTTTCATAAATATTAATGTGTAATAATGGTGGAATTGTTATCCAGTAATAATTTTTAAGTTGATCAAGTATAAACAAGTAATTTAAAGTTGTGAAACGTGTTTCTTCATGTTCCCTCCAAGACTTCTTCTGAAGTTTTAGTAAAGGCTTTCCGCCGCTTTACTAAAACGATCATCATCAACCTCATTCTCATCATCATCATTTGATGAATCACTCGCGTGGTTCATCTTCATCTTTACTTGACAATGTTTTAACATTGAACCATATATTTTTACTTTGACACTGGCAGGTTAAATACTAAAGCCATAAATAAACAAGAAGAAGAGTTTTGCATTTACAAGCCGTAAATGAAAAACGCCTTTAGTTTATTAAATAAAGAAACAAATAAATGTTTTTTTTTTATAGATTTTTTTTCCGACTACATATGACAGCATCCCTTTTGATGTTAAGCTGGTCTGAAGTCTGTTACAGTTAAAGAGTATCACTAGAGTTCACTATGCCAGCTTTCAAGATTATCCCGATAAGCGACTGAGTCACTTCACGGTGTGTATACTTATTTTCAATGGAATGAAAACGTGGTTTCTGTTAGTGTCCAAAACAACTTTTATTCATTCGGACAATGAGTTTCAATGAGCTTGTCGCATTTTTAAATTTCAATCAATCAATCAAATTGTCACGCCTTTTTCCAATAGGGATAGACAATGGAGCGCCACTTACCACGATCCTTACACAACTCCCTTGCTTCCTTCACGTCCACAATTCTCTTCATACAGGCTCTGTGGTTATGGGCACTAGGCAACCTAGCTTTCTTGAGGATGTCTCCGATTTGGTCGGAAAACACCCTCCTGGGCCTGCCTTGTTTAACGCCATTCACATGAGATTTATAAATTCCTTTCGCCAATCTACTTTTACTCATCCTTTCCATGTGCCCAAACCATCGGAACATTCCTTTGTCAATCCTTGTCACTACATCCTCTTGCAGTTACGATTGCAGTTACGCGGTCGGGCCGCTGGATAGACAGACTGGGCACCACTACCTACCTACCCTAAAAACCCTAATAAAACTGTTGTTTTGCAGTGAAAGTGTGGCTTGAATGGTTATTAGCATTCCCCGCTGTATTGAAATCAACAACTGTAACATCACGGCCACAACTGTGGGCGGCGTTGGCACACACGCTGAACCAACTTGGGGATTATATCAGTGGATTCGATGACAAAATGTGTAAGTTATATTTTTATTTATTGTGACTCGACATTGGACAGTACCCCACTTGGTGTTTATGCGGTCCATGACTGGATGTCAATGCTACTACAATTCAATAACTGTAAGTAGCAATCACATCCACTATGCCGGCCTAGTTGGAACCGACACCTTACAAGCTGATCCTGAAACTACCCTGGATCGGCCGAGTGGGCACCATTGCCTACCACTCTTTAGTATTTTTAATTAACCTGTTCTGCAACACATTCCTTGTTTATTAAACTTTGATGCTGATGAAAAGCGAGAGAGTTAGGTTAGGTTGCCTCAGTCGCCAAGGGTACT
Source organism: Tinea trinotella (assembly GCA_905220615.1). Taxonomy (NCBI): domain Eukaryota; kingdom Metazoa; phylum Arthropoda; class Insecta; order Lepidoptera; family Tineidae; genus Tinea; species Tinea trinotella. The sequence goes on from HG992312.1 coordinate 13,826,964, forward strand.
ACAGTAGGGACTATGCCGGCCAAGGGTGCTTCTTCACGCATTGCTTGAGATCCAAGGTTATTATAGGATGGAGAGAAACCATGGGCTGGTAAAGTATTCTTCGCCAAATGTTCTACAAAGAAACGACGCAAAGATTTTATTTTATCAATCAATCAAATTGTCACGCCTTTATCCAATAGAGCCATATTCAGACAATAGAGCGCCACTTGCCACGATCCTGACACAGCTCCCTCGCTGTAGTAAGACATCATTCATTTTGAGCTTACATGTATTTGTTCTGCTTTGAACTGTCATAATTATAGTTTGATCATTTTGCACACCTAAACTATGCAAAATAAAGGATATATTCCAATTACATTGTAATCTTCGTACATCATACTATTTTAAAATACATATTAAACTGTTAATACAATTAAGCCCAAGTCCTCATACAAAATGAATGATGTCCTTTTATGTTGCTTTATTAATATTCAGATGCGACAATACCTCTACCAGAAGATGAAGAGCTGAATGGTTTTCTGCCATTGGAAAGTGCTTTTTCAGCACTTAAGTTCACTAACTACGCAAGTTGGGACACGTATGGTGATCGTATACCTGCCTACCCCAAACATACAGAGGAGGAAGATGATAACCGTGAAGATATGTTTAGTCTAAGGTATGTAAGGTGTCTTTGTTATAGTTTTTCATCATACGAATTATCAGGGGGTCTATATTTGAACTGACCTCCTAAGGTTTTAGTTTTCTCGCAAAACATTTTGGCTCGACAGCACTATGCCTGATGTTAAGCTGAAGTGCGGTCTATGCTACTACATTATGGCCGACCAAGTTGAAACTGACAACTTTCAAGATAATCCCAAAATAAGACTAAATCACTTACCCCACGCTCGTCAGTTTAAAACCTAAATAAAGGACATCATTCATTTTGGGCTTTTATGTACTACTTTTGTAATGTCCAATAATGAAAAAATATATAAATGGTAGTTTTGTTACTTGTATTGATAAAACTAATAACAATTTTGCATTTATTTGCTGTGCAATTAAGTTATTTGTAAAATAAGATATGAATTTTGTATCAATTGTCAATCAACGCCATATTTGTCCTGTTTTGAACTGTCATAATTATAGTTTGATCATTTCGCACACCCAAACTATGCAAAATACATGATATATTCCAATAACATTGTAATCTTCGTACAGCAAACTATTTGAAAATGCTTATTAAACTGTTAATACAATTAAGCCCAAGTCCCCCATACAAAATGAATGATGTCCTTTGTTTAATTCATTAATCAATGTTCGCGCATAATCTAAGAAAATATAGTTATATCTCCTAATATCCCCTGCATCCATCATCAGGTATTCAGCTCTTCGATTTGATAACAGCCGAGCTAAAGCCTTATAGTAAGAAACAACTTAAGTCATATGATGATAGTTATATCTCGTACTTATAACTAATGGCTAGTAGAATGGAATAATTTTAGTTTAAGCACTAAAGTTCTATCTCTTTTTGTTTTGCTGATCTGAGAGGACTCATGATCTTCAGATCCAAAATGTATTCTTTCACCGTACCTATTTTCCTACATTTAGTTTTTTACAGTTAAGACAAATCTAATAAGCCCAAACATAGTAAACCCATCTCGGATTACGTCTCCTACCTTCGAGCTCCATCATCAGAGTAGCTTTGAAAGTAAAGTAAATACGCATTATGCGTCTATAATCTCTACCACAGCTTTATTTACATTGTAATCTTACATTGTAAACTGTTAATACAATTAAGCCCAAGTCCCCATACAAAATGAATTATGTCCTTTGGAATGATTTTTTTACTTTAGGTATTGTAATAAATTGTATAATTTATAACGAATTTGTTTTAGATGTCCATCGGATGTGACCGAAGAAACTCTTAGTAAGCAGCCTGAATTAGAACATAAGATACGGGCATCGAGAATTATTAACTTAGGCATTCAAGTTGCAAAGCATTTCGAATTAAATGGACTAGATTATTTTACTGTGGCGTAAGTATTTTTAACCTATTTTTTTCATTAACACCAGTAGAGGTGCCGGAGTAGTAGTACTCTAAGAGCGTTTTCACATTATCCGATCCGATATCGGTGTCGTACGACGATATTCTACCAGTTCAATTAATGAATCATCATCAGCCAGAAGGCGTCCACTGCTGAACGTAAGTCTCCCAATTAGAGCGCCATTCAGAACGACAAGATGCCAGTTGCATCCACTAGTTACTCGTGTCTTTCACTATGTCGTCAGTCCACCTAGTGGGAGGCCTAACTGCGCTGCGTCTTCCGGTTCGTGGTCTCCACTCTAGAACCTTTCTTCCCCATCGGTTGTCGGTTCTTCGAGCGATGAGCAATTAATGTATACCGTATTTAAATGATGAAGAGATGCGACGCCATGATGAAAACCAAACTAGAAAACAAGTTCAAAATGGCCGCCACGCGTCGTGCACTTCGAACACAAAGACAATTTGGATACACGTATAGCACACATACAAACATTATCGTCCGACGGGCGTCCGATGGTGTGGCCTCCGATATCCGATATCTAGTCGGATAAGTATGAAAGATAGGTACGGATGATATCGGATCGGATAATGTGAAAACACTCTAACACCACACCGTGCTGGTGGGGTTACGAATTTATCCAACTACATTAGTTGGATATCAGCCTTTTGTGGCAGGCCGATCTGCTTGTGCTTGTATCATAGAAACAGGACAACCAAAGTATACATTAGTACCGGCGAGTGGTTATGAACCCGTGCTCTCGGTTTGCGTGACCATTGCACTGCCAATACACCAAGGTTGTATCTGTTTGTATGATTATAATTTAATATTTTATCTGAACTTATTAAATACTTTTAAGAAAGCTAAGAGCTTATCATCATTTCCAGAATGGAAGAGGACAAGACAACATTTAGCGCTCCGAGTGTGGACAGCGGCGAATTGGCCTCAACATTGATGGAGTTATCTTATCATCAGACATATGAGAGTGAATCCGATGACTCTACCGCATACAAAGCACCAAAAATTATATCAGAAGCTGACTTTAGAGAACGTGGTAAGGTTTTTATTGTGACTCAACATATATACTACTAAAGTGCTTGTATCATAGAAACAGGACAACCAATGTACCAATGTAAAAAATACATTGGTACTGGTAAGTGGGTTGAAACCGGGCTCTCTGTTTGCGTAACCATGCACTGCCACTACACCACGGTCGCTTTTATATAAAACACTCTGCTTGATGTTAGGCTGGAGTGCGGTCCATTAATGGTAGCGACTGGTAGTACTGTTACATAACTGCAAGTAGTACTCGCATTTACTATACCGGCCTGCTTAGAATTGGCACCTTTTGAGCTAATCCTGAAATGCGTAAAACTTTGGTGTGCATACTTGAAAGTGGTGGTACTACTTCGGATCAGCAGACTTGGCTGCCTACCACTCTTTGACAACCAGACCCGGAGCAAATATCTGCTAAAAATATAAATATTTTTATGAATCAATTTATTTATTTATTTAATAATTTGTATATTATATAAATTTGTAATAATTTATTTATTTATTAAATATTTACACGGACCGGAAATCGAACCCGTTCTGTTTACGCGTAACAAAATCTAACCATTTTTTTTACTAATTTAGTTTTTTTTCCTAGTGCGCAAGGAACGCGTTGGGATACTAAAGCCGCAGGGCTCCCTAGAACGTGCCAGGGAGGAGAGGGCGCTTGCAACACAAGATGAAGTAGTCAGTAGAATTATTATTCACCTATTTTATTATTTATACGTATTATGTATAGTGCATTGTTCTGGGCTGACAATATCACTTTATCCCAAAAGCATCTTATAGGCCGGCATAGTGGATGCGACTGCTACTTTGTTATTTGACTGTAGTAGCAATCGCCTCCATTCATGGACCACACTCAAGCTAACGTTAAGCGGAAAGATGTTAGATCAGATATTACGTCATAATAAAAAAATATCCGAATATTTTAACATGAATGCAATAATTGATTTGCACGAATTAAACAAACTTTATGCGGCTTACTATCGCGTTTATTTTGATTTAGATTTTACAATTTTTTATTACAATTGTATTTATTACGTTTCGAGAGCTTTGCAGCCATCGTGGTCACGGAGAGACTGAGGTGCTCGTCGTCCTATTGGTTGATGCTGTTATTGTTTCCAAAACCACCCCGTTTGATGTTTTGATTTTGTTTTTCTGTTCCCGGTTTATATCAATTTTTTGCAAGAATAACTGACGGTGTCATCTGGTTTGGTAGTTTGCTGGACTTGGGACTTGAGTTTGTGTATTATGTGGTCTCAGGTGTTAGATAATCGCCAACCACCTTCTCTATTGAAATTAGTATGTTATATAATTTCAATAGCCTCGCGTACCATCCTGGGTATCAGTCGACTACGTTGGTGTTTTATATCCGCGATATGTTCCCGTACACGTGCATGTATTTATTTTCGTCTGTCCTATATGCGACAGACAAAAGGACCAAATCAAACGCGATAGTAAGCCGCATAAAATTTGTTTAATTCAATAATAAATGTTTGCGCAAAATCTAAGAAAATATAATATATATATTTTTTTATTTTTATTAGGGCATTGACCAAAGGCCATCAGCCAAACATTATATTAATATCTTAAATCTAACAAATTGTAATCTTAAATCTAGTTTATAAAATATAACTTAAATCTAAATCTATATTATTATTAACAAACTAATTTAAGATAACATTTCTATTAAAATAAAATTTAAAAAAAAACAATCAAATAAACTAAACTAACAATATATATACTCATTTGCTCAACAACTCTAAAAACTAAAACACATTTTATTATTGGAAATTACAATTAATAGAAAAAAAACATAATTCTCCTTAAGAAAATATCCATTATCGTGTCACTAATTTTTTTTGTTGTCCTTACGTAGGATGTTGACGGCGAGGATTCTGGTGATGATTGTAAGAAGGAGTCGCGCAAGCCACGCATGAACGTTGCGATGGCAGCCATTATGAGGAAGCAGGAGGAGACATACAAACAGGTAACATTAAATATTCACCTTAAGCCGGCATAGTGACGTGAACCGAGACGGTTTTTTCAGTCCATGGTACTCTGAACCTCTATCAAGCCTACCATCAAGCAGGGCGAGGTCAGATGTCGAGTCACAATAAGAAAAAATACAGTTTATTGTGTTTATATTTAGAATTGTTTTTTTTTATAATTTATTATCGTATATTAGGTTATAATATACTAGATTGTTGTGATTTCTTCTCGTTATATTCCTTTTTTAAATCATAGTACATTCTGACAATGCACAAAAGACGAAATAAATGACTTTATTAAATAAATAATGATGGTGTTACCTATTTACATCTCGTGGAACCCTACTTGGACGTGGTCACGTAAGAAGGATCCAATCCAAAAAGCACTATTTAATAATTCATTATTCTAAATTTAAGGATTTTTGATTATGACTCGAGATTTGACAGGCCCACGTCTGGTGTTAAGTTGGAGTGCGGTCCATGAATATGAACTATGAACGAAGGCGACTATTACTACAGTTAAATATCTAAGTAGTAGTCACATCCGCTATGCTAGCCTAGTTGGAACCGGCAACTAATTTAAAATATATGTTTTTTTATTATTATAGGTAAAGTTTGTAACTCCAGCCAGTACCCCTGACTCGCTCACATCAGAAGCGTCACAAAATAAAGAGGAAAAACCAAAGATATTACAACCGTTGCCAAGGAAATCGCTTGCCAATTTGCCAGTTGGACGCAAAACTGGCGGCATACTGTCACTGAAGGACAAATCCGCCGGATATCCGCATCTGGTTAACGCAGAACCAGAAGTTAAGCCCAAACAGGAGGATGAGAAGAAACCGGAAGTTAAGCCGCCAACTGTAAAACAAAATCCACCTAAATTATTTCAACAACATAGTCAGGCACCAATTAATATTCCTAACTTTGATCCAAGGACTTATCCTAACTTTGTTCCGAATTATCCTCCTCATGTTGGTATGAACAATTTTTACAAAGCGAACACCAGCGCTCGTACACACGACATCAAGTTGTCAGTAGTTAACCCAAAGGAGATCGACGTTAGAGCAGCTACAGTACAAAGGCAGAACGCAAGACAGGAATCATTCCAAGACGCAAGACAGAATCAACATATGTCTGGTGATAAACAGAACTTCCTGAACGACCTGCAGTCGCGGTTGGCACGCAATGTGCATTATACGGAACAATTTGCGCGGCGGCCTGAGCTAAATACACATCAGACTGTGGGTAATCCTCAGTCAGCGCTGATGGGACGGTTGAATTTCAATTCGCTCGATCGTAATCGAAACATGCAGAGGAATGAGGTGGAGGGGAACGAGTCTGCGTTTATGTCGCAATTGTCTTTTCTTCAATCAGCTATAGGTTATGGCCATGTTGGTGTAAATAATATACTTCCGAAGATGCATACGCCGCCTCTGCCGTACGACTACCGTCACGTCCATCAATTGACGGACAATTGGTCGCCGCCACCTCAAATTGAATATGGTCGCGGGAATTTCATGGCTGGCGTGACGCATCCTGAAGAACCTGTGGCAGAAAATGAGATGGTGAGTTTAATCTACTATTTTTATTATTTTAATAAGAAAAGTATCATAGAAACAGGACAACCAAAGTACATATATCAAAGATACATTGGTATCGGCAAGTGGTTTCGAACCCTTGCTCTAGGTAAGCGTAACCATTGCACTACCACTACACCACGGTCCCTTTAATTACATTTGTACTCTTCTTTAACTAAGTCTTGTAATGTTATTTTGATGTTGAAATCAATGAATAGCAATACAAGACTTTGTTAAAAATATATTATTAAAAATTAAGTAAAATAAGGCAGGTACGTTATATACACCAGTTTTAGTGTTCGCAAATAAAACGAGTTAACGGTCAACCACGATGAAGTGGAAGTAGGACGGAATGATAGTTATTGAAAGCGAAAAAGAGATAAATATATGTTGCTCTGCATCGCGACACTGAGTTCAGGTTTGCTTATTAGCATAGTTTTAACGGAGCGCGTATAACATATCTACGTCTTTTCTTATTAAAATATCATTGGTTAAAATGTGTTATACATTATTTTTCAGGCTCACAATAGGTTCAATGCATTCCCAGAGGCTCATGGTAACACCTATTCGTTATTCAGTGCACAAGACACGGGCAATTGGACACCGCCCGAAATGCAACAGGTTTGTATACGATAATCTTTTAGCTGGTCACACCAAGGATAGTAAATGATGATACTATCCTGTACTATGGCTATGCAGTACTATCCTGTTATGGACACTATTAGCCTTTTTTTATTGTGACCGCACTCCAGGTTAACATCAGTCCCCAGCCTGATGTTAAGCTGGAGTGCGGTCCATGATGGAGGTGACACACCTACAGTCAATTAACTGTAAGTAGTAGTCGCATCCACTATGCTGGCCTATTTTAAACCGGCAACTTACAAGTAGATCCCGAAACGCGACTAAGTCACTACGTTACGGTCTGTATACTTGTAAGTGGTAGTACTACCCCGGATTGGCAGACTGGGCACTCTTTAATAACCAGACTCGAAGCAAATATAAATAAATATTACAAATAAACGCTATAAAACAAATATTTGCTCTGACTGGCAATCAAACCCGGAACTTTACGCTAAACTGGTGTTCTAATCAATTAGTATTTCAAGTACAGGTCATTCAGTTTTTTTGAAAAAAAAATCGGTTAAAAATATTTAAACCCTTTTGTAAAAGATGCATTAACAGTTTTATCGAAAAAGAAATGTTTTATTTTTTCCTTTTTGTAGTCGCTGTGGTCAGGTCCTGGGCCATCACCTCTGGAGCGTTTGTTGGAGCAACAGAGGCATGGGTATGGGAAGCCACCTGATGAGCCTCAGTGAAGGCAGCGCCCTCTGTGACGGATCTCAAAACATATAGAGATTGTTGTTTGGAAGAAAATGGAACGTTCAGAAACGTATTTATTAGTTAAATATAATAATTTTAAATACTGTACAGTAACTTTTGACAGTTTATCAAAGTTCATAGACAAGTAGAATGTGGGTGACGGCATACTTGAGAGCTAAATGTGAAAATTAGTCCAATTTGCTAATTAGTTAGTCCAATTGGCGAGAGCACGCGTTAGAGACCACCCACCGGTACTAATGTATCTTTGATATATGTACTTTGGTTGTGCTGTGTCTATGATACAAGCACTTTAGTAGCTTAGTATGGAAATGTAAAAATAAAACTTACAATCGTCGCTGCTGTCCCTCATATTCTTTTGTTTATGAAATTGGTTTTAAAAATGTCAAAATTGCAAATATAAATTATTTGTTAAATTGTGTTTCTTGAATATAATGGCGGAATTGTTATCCAATAATCATTTAGAAGAATTTAAAGCTGAAAAACTCCTTAGTCTTTCCGCTGGAGTTTTGGCGGGCAACTGCAACTGACAGGACGCGCAATTTTGGATTATTTGAAAAGCTTGTGTTTTTCATAAATATTAATGTGTAATAATGGTGGAATTGTTATCCAGTAATAATTTTTAAGTTGATCAAGTATAAACAAGTAATTTAAAGTTGTGAAACGTGTTTCTTCATGTTCCCTCCAAGACTCCTTCTGAAGTTTTAGTAAAGGCTTTCCGCCGCTTTACTAAAACAATCATCATCAACCTCACTATCATCATCATCATTTGATGAATCACTCGCGTGGTTCATCTTCATCTTTACTTGACAATGTTTTAACATTAAACCATATATTTTTACTTTGACACTGGCAAGTTAAATACTAAAGCCATAAACAAGAAGAAAGAAAAAAGAAAAAGTCTTTCCGCTGCTTTACTGATGAAACCTTTATCATCAACCTCATCTTATGATAAATTGCTTGCAAGTTTTACTTTTAAATATTATCATCTTTACTTGACAGTTTAAAACATTAAACATTAATAATTGCTTTCACACTGGATGAAATAGATGAATGAAATACAAGCGGATACCCGCTTCATCATTTATCAACTGAAGACATGATAATTATTGAATTTAAGACTATGCTGAATAAACTATCATTCCTTTGCCTTTAATTAAACCAGAAAAATATATTTATGTCTATGGTTATATTCTATATCTATTCTTAATTCAGAGCTGTGGAAAAAAATTAATTTTTTTCTATATAATTGCTAATTTTATTGTATTGTGGACCAATAATAACGTTTCTGAATGTACAAATGTATTTTTCACAATTTTGTACGAAAGAGAATTATATAAATTGTTTTTTTTAATTAATATATAAATAAAACATTATTAGTAAAACTAAGGTATGTACAGTTATTCCTCCTATAACGCGGTAGATTGTTTTCGCGTTATAGGGGTATTCCCGTATAACGCGTTACGTATAAATGATTCATCAAAATAACTTTTCTAGCTGTCGGGGGTTTAAATCGAATATTAAGAAAAAAAAAGAAATGTTATGAACGAAATATGTACGTTTTATTAAAATCAAACTAAACTAAGAACATTTCATATAATAAAACTTATGCATATGAACGAATGAAACTGTGAATTTTAAATAAATTAACAGTTTTATTACCTGTTTATTCACTGTCAAAACATTATATGAAATAATTTTCCACCGACATCGTATGTGGGAATTCCCCGCGTTATGTGGGCGAATGCCCGTGTTATACGGAGGATTGAAAACGCGTTATATGGGTACCGCATTATAGGGGGTTTAATGTATAATAAAGACGGTGAATAGTGGAACTAACGCTCAGTTGACCAATTAGTTTTTTTATAGTCTAATTTATCAGAGCAGCGCCCTCTCACCAAACAACTGTAGACATTAAATTCTGGTTTTACTAATAATGTGTATTTTGTTGATTTTTGTAATGTTTAGACAATTTATATATTAACGCGTTGAAGGTAACGGGTGTGGAATGATACTGTGGTGAGTATTGACGTAATTATTTAGATGTTATGAGTCCGATCGAGAAGTGGCGGCGTTAATGTCGACCCATTTGGAGTTAGCGGCAATTTTAATAGACAAAAATGACATGGGATATATTCCAGGCAGAAAAAAGAGCGCGGACTTGTGATCTGTGCAGTATAAGTATCGGCGGATTAGAAGACGACTGCGATGGGAGCATACAGTCGTGTACATAGTTGATATTTTAAAATTTATACACATTCGTAAAACGGAAAGTAAGTATAACTTGTCTAGCTATAAATGAGGCGCCCCTCCACTTTATTAGTTTATTTAAATGTGTGAATGCAAATATTTCTAACTATACTATTATACTTCATCAGCGTGCTCCTCCTTTTGTGTCCAACCAGCAACTGAATGAACAATTACAATTAATTGCATTTTCGTTGTGTTGCATTCATATTTTATGTGTGCGCAAATGCGGTGGAGGGTCGCGTTATTTCGGCTTGGGCAGACTATACCTACTTCAAACAAGTTATTGCGCAGCTTCAATGTCAGCGCTCTTTTTATTTGCCGGGTATAACTTAAGTTAAATACGAGGTTACGATTGTCGCTTCAGAGAAGCATAATTGTTATAAGCTTATGGACTTCCATCAGACAGATGAGTCACAAGAAAGGTTTTTATAAACTTTTACATCGTAATGAGTGTCTAATTTGTGTTTTGTGTCAAGAGGATAAGGGGTGTGATCTCGCTGGCGACCGCACTACTTGTTTGTATGAGATTGATTCCGTGCAAGGCTACGCTATTGCGACAATCAGCATTTGCTAAGTCATAGATTATAAATGTGATGTTTGGAAATAATATTAACGCGGCGGCTGCAGACAAGTGTCGCCTTGCACAGAATCTAACTCATACGAACAAGTAGTGCAGTCGCCGGCGGAATCGCACCTTAACGTGTTAGCATCGCCTCTACTCGAACGTGAACTATGTGTGCCTAAGAAATTATTTGTTGAATATTTTATAGAATTATGTTTTAAATTGCTTATATTGAAATAGGTGAGCAGTTTTTGTGGTACTAAAAGTTATTATTATATATTTTTGTAGAAATTAAGGTCCTTGGTACAAATAAATATGGCTTATACGGCTCGTTGGTTTTTTTGGTGATGACAAAAGCCGCGATAAAACACAATTCCTCTATTTTAATATCAATCAATCAATCAAATTGTCACGCCTTTTTCCCACAGGGATAGGCAGAGACAATCCTTACACAACTCCCTTGCTTCCTTCACATCCACAATTCTCCTCATACAGGCTCTGTGGTTATGGGCACTAGGCAACCCAGCTTACTTGAGGATGTCTTCGATATTTTAATATCTAAAATAATTAGTCCATTTGCACACCTTGCATTCTAATCTGAAAATTTATTTTTAATATTTATCGGTATGATGCACCTCGCTTGGTAATAAGCTGGAGTGTGATCCATAAATTTAACCCCGAAACGCAACTGTTATCACTCAGGGTCTTTGAAACAGTAAATTAACTATATTAAAATGTAATAAACCCGAAACATTCTTATTAATGACAGTTTTTTATATAAAATGTGTATTTAATAGATAATTAAATAATGAGAAATTATTCTTTTAACCAAAGATCGCGCCTACCTTATTAAACTCAGTTTTTTTGAGCTAGGATAAAAACCTACCGTTTGAAATTAGTTGTTTTGATACCTAACCTAAAATTTTAACCAATCGCGAGCCGGAACTTCTTTTTAATCCGTTGGGTATTTAGAACAGCTCAAGAGAATGGGTTTCATACTAATATTAAACACTCGCTGCCCGCGGTCCCATACATAAATTATCGGTGAACTATACCAGCGGCATGCTTTGACTGCAGTTTTGACGTTTGACCCGCTCATGAAGTTACGTATAAATAAACAATGACATTTCAAAAAACATTTGATGTTATTTATAGTGACAATAAAGAACAGCAATTTGCTCCTTAATATGTTATTACTAATTTATTAGAAACTTCATGAACGGTGCAAACGTCAAAACGGCCATATCGCTGGTATAAACATTGAACGCGTCATTACGCGTGCGATGCGTCACTTTTTCATTACATCGATCACTATGCTTCCCGTGAGGCTCCTAAGTGTGACAGAGAGCACAACAGGCGGCGCATCCTGGGCCACGATTCTCTTACATTATGCCGACGAAAATGCAGTGAAATGGCGCCGCAATCGCAGTAGCCAATCAATGTAAGTTTAATTAATTTGTTATTCGCTAATTGGTTACGAAGATGTCAAATATCGGACGCAATTTCACTGCTTTTTCGATGCCATAACGTATTAAGAGTCCTTGATCTATTTTATTGCTCAGTGGGCGGCGAGTGTTTGACATTGGTACAGTTATTTATATTCTGAAGATCCAAGTTACAAACTTCTATGCGTGAAGAAGCACCTTAGGCCGGCATAGTGACGGCGGCTGGGGCAGCCGGGAACTGACTCGGTTATTCCAGTCGTCGTCACTCTCGGACCTCCTTTTGCTTATCATCAGGCGGGTCGAGGTCAGATGTCGTGTCACAATAAAAAAAAGATGAATTTAATATTGATTTTATTGTAATTATTAATTTCATTACGAAGACATTTTGAAAGACAAAAACGTACAAGTTTTAATATAACAATATCCTTTGTGTGCTATAGAAAAACTTGTACAATCTTTAATAAATCTTGATTTTGTCATATTATGCTGTTTTTTATTTATTTCTAACCCAAAAAGATTTGTTGTTGATTTTTCTGTGCCTCGACATCAGAGGGCCGACCGCGTAACATGAATGGTGATGACAATGAAATTCATTTCCATTTGTCAAAAAGTTACGCGGTCGCTGATAGTGTCAAAAACAACTTTTATTCATTTGGACAATAAAATGTTAATGAATAATGAACATCGATGCTTGGTGTGTTGCGCGGTTGCAATTTTAATATTAAAACTATTAATATTATTGGAGTCTGTCAAAACGAAACCACTATGCCGGCCTAGTTCGAACCGGCAACTAACAAGCTGATCCAGAAACGCGAACAAATCACTTCACGGTCTGTAAGTGGTGGTACTACCCCGGATCGGCAGACTGGGTACCACTGCCGTCCACTCTTTGATAACCAGACCCGAAGCTATATCCACCTTTTTTTATACATGTATTAACAATTATTTGCTCCGATCAGGAATCGAACCCGGGACTCCCGCATAACGGACTAGTAGCACACCCACTACGCCACGTAATCAAAACGACGATAAAGGGTGAAGGAGCGATTATTTAATAAAAAATCTATGTCAGTCAAAATAATTTATTATTATAAATTTCATTGCGATTACATTTTTAAATACTAACGACAAATCTCTACAACGCCCTCTGATTAGTACACCTATAGTTTTAAAATGTGACTAATAAAAAGACGGATTTTGAGCTGTCAAAATTAACTTGTGACCGAGGGTTGGAGTTCTTTTAAACTGGATTTCACTTTGGTAAATAATATATCCGAAGAAATAAATCACTGCGCCAGAATAGAAGAAATGCCGCATTTACATGAACGGACCAAGCGCAGGTACAAGCCTAAGATTTTAGGTTTGTACAATGGATGGTTAAAGCGCGGAATAAAAAATATATCGTCGTATCGCAAACTAATATCGCCGATACCGATACATTAGAAAATGAACGATATACCGATATCAGATGCATTCCTATTTTAATCGTCGCGTAAAACTTAGAAAGCATAAAATAATGACCTACATACTGTATAAAATCTATAAATATAATACATCGACTATTTATAACATTCGTTCAAGCGTAGACTATTTCATAATATAACAAATTGATTACTATTTCTTTGTATTTTAGATTAAAAAAAAACAGATTTTAACTTCTAGTCAGGAATGGCAATAAAAATGAAGAAATGGCGTCTGGTATTACATCATCATCATCATGACAGCCATTAGTCATCCACTGCTCCCCACATTATTCAGACTGTGGCTAAATTTTTTCTTAATAATTTCATTTTACTATTTGTTATTATATTGTTATGTAATTAAAAAAACAATAATTTAAAATTTATTTTTTATTTCATAGTCAATTTAAATAATTGATTTAATTAAATTTTAAACATGCATTTTATAACTAAACAATTACCTATCAAACAATTTCATGCCTCAATATCCACACATACAAAAATGGTATTCACAATCGGTAAATATAATAAACTCAAAAAAACTTGAGATTCAGAAATAAACCTTAATGATTAGATAAAGTTTAAACAGGTCTTAACGCCTAAATAAATATAAAAATACGTCTTAACCCGTTGTAATTTATTTAAAACAACCGACGATAAATAAATTATAGATAAAAAATCATGTTATTCTTGGCCTATAATAATTGTATTATAAGTTAAAAAAATTAACAATTCATTGAATCTAGCTATCATACTAATTAAAGGCAAGGTATATATTTCTTCAGATTCGCCTAAAGTTAGAATCAGCATATCGACACCTGAACCAATCAATGTCCGTGCAGTATACCTATCTTTTTTAAAATAAAAACATATTCTGCCAAAAGGCGAATCTGTCAAAATATAAAATAATAATAAAAATCGCCCTAGTTACTATTTTCTCTAATTTTCAATCAAGTTTTAAAAATGTGACAGTTGACGGGCCAATAAGAAAGCTACACTCTTATACTCGCACAATCATTGGCTGTAAAATTATAGCAAGAACACAGAAACTGGTATTTTGAACTCGACACTGTACTACAACTGACAGAATTGTCTCATTATGGATTCGGAATACAATTTATTCCGAATCTATGCGCATTGAAATCTATTAAGCGCCATTATCACGTGACAAAAATATTATAGCTTCTAATTGACTAGTGTAAAAATCAAAATGGCCGGCTGTAATATTAGCCAGGTAACACAATGTAATGAACAATTGGCACAATTCATTTCAGTGGCGTAGCGTGGCGGGGGCGGAGGGGGCGGCAAAATTTATAAAAACTGTAATAAATCGTTAAAATTTGAACCTAAAATTCATATTTTTGTTGTACCTATGATTGAAACTCCTAAATAAGGGGGCGGCAAATTTTTTTCCGCCCCGGGCGGCCGACTTTTGCCCCGAGCGGCTGACTTCCACGCTACGCCACTGATTTATTTACAATATAATTATTACTAAATCTAAATTATGCAGTTTATTATTATTAATAACGGTGCATCCCACTATCTCCCATTTTGAATATCCATATGGACTTTTTTGTAGTGTGACATAAGACACCCGGGATGTTAAGCTAGAAGCGATCCATGAATGGATACAACTGATACACAGTTAAATAACTGCAAGTATAATGCTATTAGAATAAGAATAGGACGGGCTGTTGACTAACTTCACTTGACTGATTTGAAGGTGTCTTTTTCTTGACGGTCCGCAAAGAAAAAGACACCATACTAAAGTTAAGTTGGTTGCAGAGTTAAACGTCACAAAATGGCGACGATTCCGTCCTATTCTTATTTTAATCGCATTATAGCAGTCGCATTTACTTCAGGCTAATTAAAACCGAGAACTTTAAAGCTGAGGTCAATACGCGACTCGATCAATTCACGACTTTGTCTGTGGACATTCACAATAGGGATAATAAGGCCTAACCGAGTAATTATTATAAATTAGAGGTTTTATTATCTTTACTTGTTCAAACTGTCAAAATTACAATTTAAACAAGTACAATCGGTTACATTAATATAAATAATAATATACGTACCAAACAAACAAATCAATCAATCAAATTGTCACGCCTCAATTCCCACAGGGATATGCAGACAACGGAACGCCACATGCACAACCATAACACAACACACTCGCTTCCCTTACATCCAGAATCATAAAAGCCATACAATAATATGTACGCCCATAATTTAATAGTTTATAAATAAAATAATTAGTAAAATATAGTAAAATAATTTCATAATTTTATTTATATTATAAATAAAGCCACCTTCCACTGATACGCACGAAAAGAAGACGATATATACCACTCCTGATATGCAGTATATCGTTTATGAAATGGCAAAGAGTCCTATCTTTTATCATGCAACTTTACAGGACTGTGAAAAAACTGATTATTATTAAAGATTATTATTTATCGAATAAAAAAAACACGTATTTAGTAAATTAGCTTTATTGACGCGAATTTATAACTAAATAAACTTAAAATCCCTCTCTAATCGAAATAGGACATTTTGATACAGAAAAAGTAATGAGCATTTTTTTCAGATAGGACCTTTTGTCAGTTCATAGACGATATACTAGTTTAGGAGTCACTACTTTATTATGTTTATTTCTATGAAAGATTTATAATGTAACAATACAGGCTTCAAATTAGGATCAATATTATCAATTTGTAAATATCATTTTGGTTAATAATACAACGGTTGTAAAATACGTTCATACATTTATTTTTATCTGACAGCCAGTCAAATAGCCAACAGACGAACAGGCAAAATTCTTTATTGCACACAACAAAATAATAGAAAGACAATAAAAAGTTGTGATTCGACATATGACATCACTCCTGTTGTTAAGCTGACTGACTATGATAGTTAAATAATTGTAAGTAGCAGTCACATCCACTATGCCCACGTACAATTGGCGGCCTTGTCACTAAAAGCCAACCAACTTTAACATAACAATACAAGTTGGTTATCGATTGAAAACACACCAAAAACAAATTGACTTAGTAAGAAAACTTAGGAGATATTCTTAATTGACATTGCCACCTTGGATCAGCGAGTTTTTTCAAGATGCACGTGCAAGCAATTAAGACAATTAAAGTACTATGAAAATTTATGTTACTGGGCGACATTTTTTAAAAGTTACCCGATAGTTTTCATATCAGGGAATTTAATGGCAAGTTTATGGATGATTTAGTCATAGTTACTACGCCGGTCAGAGGTACTTTGTATTGGATATGGAGACCAACAATTTATCTGCTTAACAACTGTCTTCTATTAAGACTCCGTGTGTCGTGCGCAACAGTGGAGTAGCGGCCTTAAACTACGCCATTCAAAACGACTTATAATTGAGAAATTAATTGATATGTCATGATATTAGGAAACGACGCCAATTTTAAATGTTTTGTGACAAAATGTGTTCAAATAATCGGTTACAAAAACCGCTACTAATAGATTATTATATTTCATTCGTAAATTATAATAGTAAAAAAAATGGATGCAAATAATTCACACAGAGACCGTCTGAACATTGACTACAGCGCCTATGTCGCAGTAATTCTATCCTATCTTTACATCGTGCAGTTCTCTCAGCTGGAAAAAATACCACTTGCAATCTTAGTGGATATATGTTTAATGTAAATGTGGCGTATCGTATCTTGTCACTTGTCACCGAAGACCCAAATGCTTAATATTCAACGTACAAACGACAATATTTTTCACTGTATTAGCTGTTAATAATTTTTGTAATATAATAATTTCCAAATTACGATATAATAAATCCTAATTTATATATTAACAAAATAGTTAATTTGACAACCGTTGCACAAATCACGACCATACCAGCGACGCGATACGATGACCATTTTGACGTTTGACTGTTCATGAGGTTTAAATACTAGGTTTAAAGGAGAATGAAAAAGGAAAAAGGGAGAATGAAAAAGGAGAATGTCAAAACGGCTATCATAGCATGCCGCTAATATAACTAAAATGTTATTGGGTTCTAATGACACTTTATGCAACAGTTTGCCTTATTTGACATTTAATCTAATTATAAAGACCTGTCAAAAAACAGAATAGTAAAAATTTTAGGTTAGAATAACTAATTTTTAATAGGTCTTTGAGCAACTGACTATTAATATCTGCCTAATAATATAGGGAAAATATCTACGTGTAAACTTCTATGTTTAGATGTCGATATTCCTAACAAAGATTTTTATTATAATTTTATTTTATTGTGACGCAACATCTGACTTAAACTTGTCCAACGACTAAGATGTAGTTTCCGGTTGCCTCAGTCGTTGTCACTACGGCGGTGAGAAATGCTTTTGCCGCTTCGCTTTAAGGATCCAAGGTCATAAGATGGAGAGATCTATTATTGTCACGCCTGTCTCTCCAACGTAAATGGATAAGAATACTCTCGGTCAAGTTCTAATTTTGTTCGCTTCTTTATAACTGGCAGTTGACCCTGGGAAACAAATTAAAATATCATAAAATACAAAATAAAATAATGTTATTAATAAGGCGACCGTGGTGTAGTGGCAGTGCAATGGTTACGCAAACCGAGAGCACGGGTTTAAAAGCACTGTATCTTTGATATATGTACTTTGGTTGTTCTGTTTCTATGAAACAAGCACTTTAGTAGCTTAGTATGGAAATGTAAATAAAAAAACAGTGGTGAGTCATGGAGTAGCAATCACATCCACTATGCCAGCCTAGTTTTGGGATCAGCTTGATAGTTGCTGGTACCAACTACAATAATATAGTGAATGCTACTGCTACTTGCATTTTTTGAACTATGTCGAACAAAATCTTTTTTTTAACATGGAGTCTTTGATGGAAAACAAAATAACATAACTACCAGTATTTCTAATCACTTGCCTATGATATTAAAGAAAATTGTTAATTTGACATTTCATTTCATTTGTAAAATAAATTATTATTTTATATTCACAGTTGAATTATATTTTTCTTTTTTTTTCTGCTGGCAATTCTACAACATATAAATGACTTACAATATTATCACTGGCAACATCTCTCAATTTCGGATTAAGAACGAATGGCACACCATCCATTCCATTATAACCTTCTAGGGTCTGATAGCCTTCTCTTGGCAACGGTTGTGGAAATTTCTTCTTCAAAACAGGAGCTGACACCAATTGGCCTGGTGAGGCCACTGACGGGGGCCTTGGTGCTGGTCTGGATGGCTTGTTCACATTATACGATGGGCTCAATGCTTCATAGTCATGGTCGGTTGTAAACTCGTCTAGGACTGGATAGGGCGCTGATTTCAAGTTCAAATTGTTTAGGTCATTTATTAATGGTGATAGTTTTGGCGGTCGCTCAGGGGCTGAACGTAATCTGAAATTGAACATAGTAAGATAAGAAGCGAATCATCGTGGGGAATTTTTTAAAAGATTCAAGTGTCTGAGTCATTTTACGTTCTTTTTTCAGTTGTGACTCGACGTCAGACTTGATGCCTGATGAGGACCATTATAGAGGTCTCAAAGTGCCGACGACTGTAATAAATATCTCAGCAGATGCCTCAGTCGTCGCCACTATGCCGGCCAAAGGTGTTTCTTCACGCATCGCTTGAAGGATTCAGGGTTATAGGGTAAGGAGAACACACGCTGGCAAAGCATTCTACTAGTCGATTAATCTACAGACAAACGACGCACCGAACCTTTTAGTTTAACTGCTGATTCAGTCGACGTAATGCGAATGCTTCCCCCGACCTGTGTATTTGGAAGTTGTGGTACTATTCAGGATCGGCAAACTAGACAATTTAGGGCGACCGTGGTGTAGACTGGTAGCATTTAATTGGACTGTTCGACCAAGAAACGACGCCACTATAGTTTGACTGTCCAATATATTTTTTTATTTACCTTCTATTTGCCTCTGGTGTAATATTACTAATAACGTTTTCATAGTCATTTGTCTGATGTGTTGGTGATGTCTCTGCACTGCCACCTCTCACTTTGTAGCACACCACCTTGCCATTTATTTCACTGGAGAGAACAAAAAGATTAACATATATTGAGACGTACTGCGGGAATACATTTAGTCGAAGAAGCACGTTATTTACATAATCCAAATATTCCAGTCGTAAGCACGGTCGAAGTGCAATAGTCAAACCAGTCGTTGTATCATCATAGAAGTCGTCTCTTAATCGCAGGTATAGCTGACTGAGCCGAAGTCCTCGTTTCCCAATCACTTGGTTATGGTAAGTATTGCTGTCCAAGCCATATTGATTATATATTGTCGCGATACTTTATTCTCTACGACAAAGAGATTTTTAATTTCTTCGGTTTGTGTCCTTAGTTATTATTGTGTCGAATCCTTTGTTTATGGACGATATTATCATATCTATCATGGATAAGGCAGTTACAATTTTATTGATGTTAGGTATAGACCTAACATCAATAAAATTGTAACTGCCTTATCCACAGGGATATACAGAGACAATGGAGCGCCACTTGGACCAGGCGTGTCGGTCGCTTGTTTGAAGGAGAAGTAAATGGACTTTTATGTGCCATACATTTCCTTGGCCGGCATAGTGGCTTACTAAGGAAACTGTAGGGTTAGACGGTTCTTGTTGATTAGAGTTCTTGGGCCTCCTCTTGCTTTAGGCAACTTAGGCAAGTTTATATTTTTTTGTATAAACAAATTTTATGCGGCTTACTTTCGCATTTATTTTGTTTGGATTTTACATTCTTTTTAATATTTGCCATCGTTGTTTAGGAGACACGGTGGCTGCAAAGATCACGAAAACGTCGGAATAATAAAAAAAATGTAAATTAAAAACCAAAATAAACGCGATAGTAAGCCGCATTAAATTTGTTTAATTCAATAATCAATGTTCGTGCATAATCTATGAAAATACTATGAACACACATACCCAGCTAATTTGAATCCTTGTGGGGCCTGTCTCATTTTCGAGCAAACAATGACATCGGTAACTGGCGGCTGATATGCCACGGTGGTGTTCGCCCTCCTCGACACCCTTGTGCACAACCTCCGCTTGCCAGCGCGGCCGGCGACACTGAAGCCAGCTGGTGCGGCCTCACGCTCACCTATCACCATCACACCGTCCATCACGTAGCCTGGTACACCTGTTTTGGCAAATAATCAAATTACAACAACGGCATGGCGCATTGGTTAACTAGACCGCTACGCGTGAGGCCCGGGTTCGATTCCTGGCCAGAGCTAAGATTTTTTATTATTATTCGACATCTGACCTCGACCTACCTAATGGTAAAAATGATGGCGGCCCAAGATTGCCGACGACTAAAAAAAAGACAGTTCACGGTTGCCACAGTTGCCGTCACTATGCCAGCTAAATTGTTTAATATCTTTGTAATATTTATGAATAAGATTATTTTTATGAATAGATTAAGTATGTGTTAATTAAAATATGAGGCAGATATATGCTTCGGGTGTTTAAGGGGCAGGCGGATAGGTTTTGGTCATTTGGCCCGTCTGCCTATCCGGTGTAATACTACTTCTTTCAGGTGGTTTTTCAGTTTCTGAAGATTCTAACTAGAGATGTAACGACTCGACTTTTCAACCCGGATTAACCGAGTTGGGTCGGTTAACATCTATAATGAACCGGTTTGAACTATTATATAGATATATATTTAGATGGTGATCAAATGTCTCTTGTACGCCGACGATCAAGTTATCCTTGCATCTTCGGCGTATGAGTTACAGGACATGGTTACTATAATGAATGCGGAATTAGAAAAGAAAGGTATGAAAGTGAATGTAAGTAAAACAAAAGTAATGGTTTTGGAGAGAGAGGATAAAATGACAGAATGTGAGATAACGATAGAAGGAAAGAAAGTGGAACAAGTCAAACAATTTGTTTACTTGGGAAGTATGTTTACTAGGGATGGAAAGTGTGATGAAGATATTGAGAGAAGAGTGCAAAAGGGTAACGTAGTGAACGGTGCCATTCATAGTATAATGAACAGCCAAATAATGTCCCAAAAGTCACGGATGGCTGTTCATAATGCGGTGCTTGTTCCTACATTAATGTATGGGAGTGAAGGTTGGGTATGGCAGAAGAAGCATGAGAGTAGAATTAACGCTGTAGAAATGCGGTCGTTAAGGAGTGTATGTGGAGTGACGATAGCGGATAGAATAAGGAATAGCACACTGCGTGATAGATGTGGTTTGAAAGAAGATGTAGTGACAAGGATTGACAAAGGAATGCTTCGATGGTTTGGGCACATGGAAAGGATGAGTGAAAGTAGATTGACGAAAGGAATTTATAAATCTGATGTGGATGGATGCGTTAAACAAGGCAGGCCCAGGAGAGTGTTTTCCGACCAAATCGGAGACATCCTCAAAAAAGCTAGGTTGCCTAGTGCCCATAACCACAGAGCCTGTATGAAGAGAATTGTGGATGTGAAGGAAGCAAGGGAGCTGTGTAAGGATCGTGGTAAGTGGCGCTCCATTGTCTCTGCCTATCCCTGTGGGAAAAAGGCGTGACAATTTGATTGATTGATATTTAGATCAGACTCCAAATTTATTTAGTCATATTTGACATCCAAAATTCTATATAAAACCATACTGTGTATTAGGTAATTTAGATTGTCGGACCAAATTCGTTAACTCGGTTTGTAATTCATCAATTCGGCTTACGAATCGGGTTATCCATATTTTTTAATCGACCTAACACGCTTCGAAAAAATTCGAGATTGTCCTAATAGATTTTACAAACAATAACGCCATGACAAAATAAATTTAAAACTTTAATAGATTTCAATGACCTTTCCTCCATTCCTTTATCAATCTAAACGCACGTCAACTCTAATTTGTGAGATGAACTCTTAAAGGTCACATCCCTTGGAGGTTAGCTGCGGTCGTTATAACGGCGAGACGGGAGGCAGGAGGGTGCGTCAACCACACAGACTTTATTGATAAAATGTCCAAAAACTTTTCCTTTCACAACATGGTATTTTAGACTTTTATTTATTTTGGAGATAATAATGCGGTACTTGTTCCCACATTAATGTATGGAAATGAATGTTGGGTGTGGCAGAAGAAGCATGAGAGTAGAATTAACACTGTAGAAATGCGGTCATTAAGGAGTGTATGTGGAGTAACGATAGCGGATGGAATAAGGAATAGCACAGTGCGTGAGATAGATATGGTTTGAAAGAAAATGTAGTGACAAGAATTGACAAAGGGATGCTGCGATGGTTTGGGCACATAGAAAGGATAAGTGAAAGTTGATTGACGAGAGCAATTTATAAATCTGATGTGGATGGATGCGTTGAACGAAGCAGGCCCAGGAGGGTGTTTTCCGATCAAATCGAAGACATCCTCAAAAAGCTGGGTTGTCTTTCAAAGCGTTCACCAGTCAATCAATCAATCACATTGTCACGCCTCACCTCAAACTATGATAAACCACTTCGCTCCCAAAATAATCTTACCCTTGCTATACCTACGCATCACTCCAATTTTATTTCTAACTCCTACTCTATAACCGCCGCTGACTTGTGGAACAACCTGCCTCTCCATATTAGAGAAGCACCAAATAGGCACATCTTCAAAAAGTTGGTGTATTCATACTTCCTTCAGCAAACTAATTAATTTTAAATATATTACACATATAAATTTAAGTGTATTTAATTTTATTACCCAATGATAATGATAATACTGTTTATGTTATATTGTATTATAGTATGTATGTATTATACATGTTATTTGTGTATCTATATATCTATGAATATATTTATGTATATATGAATAATTTATATATTTCTCATAATGTAATTGGTTACCTATTTTTATATTTTATTTTGCACCCTACCTCTTATCTACATTGTCGGATCAACATCCTAAAGGTTTGACTGGTAGAGAATGCCTTTGGCATTAAGTCCGCCTTTGTACTATAGTGCATTCAGTTTTTAAATAAATAAATAAATAAATAATATAAAACCATGATTATTTACTAAAAACTAATATTTATTTAAATAGATATTTACCAGTACGTTATGTAAGATAACATAAATTCTTATTTATTACCGTTACCACAAACGAAAAAACAAACATGACTGTTTATTTAAAAATTAATAATATAATAATAATAAATTAATAATTAATAATAAAACCACAAATAATTGCATTGAAAATGCGTCGGCGTAAAGAAAATAACAATGTTTAAATAGGTTTCATAGATGATTTATTGTATTTTTTTTTATATTAGTCATTGTATTCCCGATTGTAGTCCCGATCTTAGCAATTCTATGTTATGCTAACATTTTAGACACTATCAGTAACTTCTAGAGAAAGAAGATTCCCCTTCCTATAATCTTGGGTTATTCAGGCGAAGCGTGTTCTTTTGGCCGGCAGAGTAGCGGTGACTGAGGCAACTGCATATTAAAACAATATTTGCAGTCGTCGGCGCTCTTGGACCTCCCCTTGCTTTGCATTGGGCGAGTTGAGGTCAGATGTGGCGTCTAAATATAAACAAAAGAAGTGTCGACATGTGTGTGACGGTGTTAAGGCGACCGTGGTGTAGTGACAGAGCAATAGTAAAGCAAACCGAGAGCACGGGTTCGAAACCACTCGCCGGTACCAATGTATCTTTGATATAATGTACTTTGGTTGTCCTGTTTCTATGTTATAAGCACTCTAGTAATTTAGTATAGAAATGTATAATAATAAAAAATTAAAAAATGTACATAACATCATTTTAGAATAGTCATTATTTTAATTTCAAAACACATACCTTCAGATTTGGACAGGCAAATATAGTGTGTTGACTTCTTGCCAAAGAGTCCATTTTGTTTCAGCAGTCCAGCGTCGGCGTCTTCGTCATACGTCCTGCTCACCGGCCAATATCCCGTTGGACACTTGACAACACTCTCGACAATTTGCAACGACAGCAATGGCCGCTCGTCAGGCAATGCATCGCCCAAAGAACTTAACACTTTAGACATCATTAACAAATAAATCAACTTATCGATATGTCAAAACATTAAATAAAATCAGTCTTGATTATTAAACTAATTCACATGTAGATTTTTATTAAATTTGATCACTTTCGTGAAGAATTTCATTGGCATCTGAAACAAAGAACGTTTAAATTACCGAGATTGTCTAGACAAGACATTCAAAGATTTAATTAAAATTTAACGCGAATATTTGGCTGGAGAATAGGAATAGATAAGAGATATAAATACTTCCGTAATTTATATTATGAATATAAATTCAAGCCAAAGTGTATGCATAATTAGGCAAAGAAAATACTCTAGCTAGAAGTTTCAAAAAAACTATCGCAAGGTTAAAATCTCAATAGATCTCAATTAAAATTAACAGAAACAGATGCACAAATATGATGTTCACAAGACAGCAAGACAAAGACAGCATTAGTAGGCAATTGGCAATTTTTTTTTAACAGTGAAATTGGAGCTTGTTTTATTAAACAAGCTCTAATAAACAAGAAAAATAACGTCATTAATTTTTCCTGTATTCATTAAGCGCTGCGTCACATAAATAGAAGTAGCTAAGGTCATAAGAATTCTGGAACCTCTGCAATTTAGCAGAGGAGACATGGCGGCTATATACGACCTTTATCGCCTATACCACGGAGAATGTTTTAAGGAGCTCTTAAACTTCTTTTAAAATCAACATTTCTCTCTCTTGATGCCTGCACAGTTCGGGGGAAGCATTTTAGCAAAGTCTCTATGTATCATTTCTTTGTAAAACTATCAACACGTGGAATGCTGTACCATCCAATGTTGTTTTCCTATCATATAACTGAATCCTTTAAGTAATAATACGTGGCCTTTTGCCTTTGATCGGTATATTTAACTACGACTGACGCAACCATAGACTTCCCCTTCCATCAGGTAAGTCGAGGCCAAACATTGTATCAGTAAAAAAAACCAGTATAACACAATTAAGATTAAATGTAATCGAAATCAATTACAGAAATACAAGTCCATATATTTAGACACGAGTGTGTATCTTTCTTTAATTTATTTTTTATTGTGACTCGACATATGACAGCACCCCTCTTGATGTTAAGCTAGAGTGCGGTCCATGAATGGATGTCACTGCTACTACAATTTAATAATTGTAAGTAGCAATCACAGCCTAGTTAGAACCGGCAACTTACAACCTGATCCCGACACGCGACCAAATCACTTCCCGGTCTGTATTCTTGTAAGTGGTATTACTACTCCGGATCGGCAGACTAGATACCACTGCCTACCACACTTTGATAACCAAACCCGAAGCAAATATCCGCCTCTTTTTTTATGAACAAATATTTGCAATATTTAATATAATTATTAAATACATATTACAAATGAAAGTTATGAAACAAATATTTGCTCTGACTGGGAACTCAACATGGGACTTTACGCGTAACAAACTGGTTTGCGAACCAATCGCCACGCCTGTCGTCAATACCACGTATATTCTCGTACTATTATAAATGTACACAAATTCAAATTCAAATTCAAATTATTTATTCAGCAAATAGGCTGTACACAGCACTTTTACACGTCAATTTTATAAACATAAGCAAATAAAAGAAAAAAAAAATTCAGCATGTTGAAATAGAAAAAAAAAATTGAACAATTGATTACAAGTATCACTGTTAGTAATTATCAGTGGTTCATTAGCTGCTGTAAAAAGGCATTGTCAAATTATAAACTAGATATACAGAAAAAATGTCAACTTAATTAATTATGATTATACGATAGCTGCTGTATATGGGCATTGTCAACTTATAGCTAAATACTAATGTCACAATTTACTAAAAGTGGCTGCTGTAAATGGGCATTGTCAACTTATAGCTAAATACTAATGTCACAATTTACTAAAAATATATATATATAGCGCACAAAGTATTTGTGTACTTGTGACCTACAATAGGAATACAACTTTCACAGCAACCTATTAGGTATCTAAACATCGATGCTAATAATAGAATACTTTGAGATAAGGTGTATTATCTGTTATATTTATCCATCCATCTATTTAAACAGAACAAATACAAACACTCCCATTGTATAATAATGTTTGTATAATAATATTTCTATTGTATTACGAGTATAATGTATAATTAAAAATATACAAATCGGAGACAGACAACAAGAAAGCTTGGTTGCCTAGTGCCCATAACCATAGAGCTTGTATGAAAAGAATTGTGAATGTGAAGGAAGCGAGGGAGTTGTGTCAGGATCGTGGCAAGTGGCGCTCCATTGTCTCTGCCTATCCCTGTAGGAAAAAGGCGTGACAATTTGATTGATTGATTAAAAATATAAGTTTATTTATTAATAATGAATGTAACATTGTGTAATTGTACGCCGGGGTACAATGTGTAACTGTCGATCCGGGGTAGTACCACCACTTACAAGTATACAGACCGTGAAGTGATTTAGTCGCGTTTCGGGATTAGCTTGTAAGTTAGCTGTTTCAACTAGCAGCATAGTCGATTCGACTGCTACTTGCATTTAACCATTATAGCTGTAGTATCCATTAATAGACCACACTAAAATTAGACGCCACAATGTCGAATAAAAGAATAAAACATTTTTGTTTATGTTCTGATTCCTATTATTTTAACCTTGACCAATTTACACAGTTTCCTTAGAACGTATTGTATGAAAAATAATTTAAACAATAATAGACTCTATTGCATTGGTAATTGCGTGCCAATCAGCCCAATTATTAATCTCATTGTCTACAATAACATAACATACCTACTTACTTATTGAACCGTAATGAATTTTTAAAAAAATGTCACGCCTTAACAGTAATTATAATTCTATGGTAATTAAATTTTTTGAAACAAAACAAACTACGCAATGAAAAGTTTTATACAACGGACATTATTCATTTTGAACTTTTATGTACTACTTTTGTAATGTCCAATGATGAAAAAAATTATAATTGGTAGTTTCGATAATTGTGTTGATAAAACTAATAACAATTTTGTTGTTAATTGCTTTGCATTTGAATTATTTGGAAAATAAAATATGGATTTTGTATCGTCTGTCAATCACAGAGACACGCCATAGTTAAAGTTCTGCTTTGAACTGTCATAATTATAGTTTGATCATTTTGCACACCTAAACTGCGCAAAATAAAGGATATATTCTAATAAAATTGTAATCTTCGTACATTAAACTATTTCAATATGTATATCGAACTTTTAATACAATTAAGCCCAAGTCCTATGGGGACAAAATGAATGATCTCCTTTCACCCCTTTAAGATTTATTTTAGTCAAAAGGTAGCCTATGTTCGTCTTAAAGGTCTAATTTATCTCCATACCAATATTCATAAAAAATGGTCCAGCAGATTAGGCGTGAAAACGTAACAAACAAACAGAGTTACTTTAACATATTTTTTTTATTATGACTCGACATATGACAGCACCCCGCTTGATGTTAAACCGAAGTGTGGTCCATGAATGGATGCCACTGCTACTACAATTCAATAACTGTGAGTAGCAATCACATACACTATGCCGGCCTAGATGGAACCGGCAACTTACAAGCTGATCCCGAAACGTGACCAAATCACTTCACGGTCTGTATACTTGTAAGTGGTGGTACTACCCCGGATCGGCATACTGGGTACCACTGCCTACCACTCTTTGATAACCAGACCCGAAGCAAATATCCATTTCTTTTTTTTTATTAACAAATATTTGTAATATTTAATATTATTAAATATTACAAATAAAAGCTATGAAACAAATATTTGCTTCGACCGGGGATCGAACCCGGGACTTTACGCGTAACAAACCAATCGCTAAACCGTTAGTCCACGCCTGTCGCCCAATTATAATAATAAGTCTGGATTATACGACGAATAATGTTCCGAAGAACTCCTTAAGCCATAATTATTTCCTTTCTTTTACGTTGGAATTATTCATTCGTAGTTTACATGTTCTTGTAAAACAAACCTAACAATGGAGTGTTTTTGTTAAACACACTGAATATTACTAAGAATTATTATGTATACTTTTTAATCATGCTTCTGGTATTCTGGTACGACATATGACAGCAAACTGCCTGATGTTAAGCTGAAGTGCGGTTTACAAATAGAAGCGTCTATGTCTACAGTTAAATAACAGGACTTCAAAGAGTGGTAGCCAGTGGTACCCAGTCTGCCGATCCGGGGTGGTACCACCACTTACAAAAACACAGACCGTGAAGTGATTATGCGTAGCGGGCTGGTGTGCTACCAAATGCTCTTAAACATCGTCAAGTTCAATTTATTTGGTTTACAAGATGAGTCATTTTGATATTATCTTGCATTGATAATGCTAGATAATATTAATGAATATCATAAAACAGTGGTATTCTTTAATTCAAATCATAGATAAATCTTTATTGATCTTCAAACTCTGACTCATTTGAAAGCAGGAAACAAGACTGTCATCATCAATTGTGACGCCTTATATGGATAGGCAGAGACAGAGGTTTAAGCACTGGGGACCCGAATAAAATAGAGGGAATCATGAATAGATTATAAACTATCGTAAATTAATACGGTAGATATAGTATAGTATAGTTCGCAATTTATCGACAGTTTACAATCTCGCAGGATAAATTATAAACTAACGATATTCACAATTATACGGTGACATATACATATACTGTATACCAGTGTTTCCCAACGTGTTCCCACGCCCCACAGGGGGGCAGTTTAATAGTTAAGGGGGGCAATTTAAAAATGTAATCATTTCTATTCCTTAAACAAACAAAACAATTTTTAAAGGGTAAAAATTGTGTATGGGGGGCATAAAAATATTGGAAATGTTAAGGTGGGGCATGGCCTAAAAAAGGTTGGGAAACACTGTTGTATACTATAATCCGAACTATGTACATAAAGTCAAAGGCAAACTTATAATCTTGCTCGTAGTATTATTACGGAGACGTAAACGCAAAAGACTGGATGCGACCATTTTTAAAGCCAGAGATTCCTTATTTTAAATGACGGTTTTTTAAAGTCGAATACATTGGAGAATTGTCCCCCAGGAAGTTAGAAGCGTGGTGTATATTCGTCTTTTGAGTACATTGTTCCTGCGTGGAGTATGGGCGCGTTCTAAAACAAGCAAGCAGCTCGATCGACGAAGGCATCGATCGACGATGTGGTAGAAAATATCGATCGATGTCGCCTAATACTCTCCACTATTGATTCACGGCATCGACCGAGTGGGTGTTATACAATGTTTCCTTAAAAGATTTACCTCAAAATCAATATATTATTAGTCATAGTTGCATTAGGTTTTCCTTGCAAAACTGGTTTGTACTCAAATTTTACAATTTAAATCACTGATTAATGACATGAAGCATCTTAGGCCGGCATAGTGGCGGCGGCTGGGACAGCCGGGAACTGACTCGGTTGTCCCAGTCGTCATCACTCTTGGACCTCCTCTTGCTTATCATCAGGCGGGTCGAGGTCAGATGTCGTGTCACAATAAAAAAAAAATCATCGTTTACTTTCAAAATTAAGTTGAACTTTGTGTTCAGCCTATCCCTGTGGGAACAAAGGCGTGACATATTAGTAGGACAATGTCCTGTATTAGAATTAAGGTTATAAGATAAGTGGTAAAATTGTATGAAGCCTAATGTTTTTAAAGAGTGACTGTGAAGAGACTTACTCGCGTTTCGGGATCTGCTTGTATGTTGCCGATCAGCCTAAAGGTGACTGCGGGTTACAGTTATTTAATTGTAGTAGTAGTCACTTCTATTCATGAACTCCAGCTTAATTGCTTAAAGTGCTGTCATATGTCGAGTCACAATAAAAATAAATAAAGAATGGAGCCTAAGTATCTCTGATTAAGTAAAAACCTTGAATGAATAAACAGAAAAAACCTATAACCTTGGCAATTACTTATTGTTTAAACTCTCTTATTTTTATCAAAATGTAATGTAACGATTCTCAACAAGAATATAGACCAACTCAATTAAGCAAATAAATAGGGGTTAAATAGGTTCTAAATAACCTACATGTTGCTGATGTTAAATTCTTGTAAACCCTATCACAAACATAAAACCCTGTCATGGTTTTCAGAAATAATAAAATAGTTTTAAAATGTTTGTCAAAAAACAAGCTTATTTCAGTTCTTGGTATTATTAACGAAACTAAGAATTTCAAAGCAAAATGTTTTATCAGAAAGTTATAGATAATGTAAAATCCTATAAAATGGCGCCACTTGAGTCATTGGTTTATCTGTGAACAGCACAAAACCGTTAAAAATATGTTTTTTTTTTAATTTGCAATAATTATTTATAGACCAGTGCTGATCATTTTTAAAACAAAAAAATAATTAGTAGGTTGAAACCCATTTTGTTTCATCCTACTATTATTTGGCACTGGTCTATTAGCAGTCTTGAAAATTTCTAATTTTTCTTAATTGAGTTGGTCTATTACCATACAGTGTAGAGCAGACTTCTATGATCCTGACTCAACTAAATGGGGTCATGTGTTTTTATTGGATGTGAGGGAAGCGAGAAAGTTTTGTCAGGATTGTGGCTACTTACGCTCCACTGTATCTGCCTATCCCTGCAGAAAAAAGCATGACAATTTGATTGATTGTATTACTAACCAATCAAATGTCACGCCTTCCAATGGGCAATAGACACCATCTATAATCCTGACACACCACATCCATATTACTCTTCACAATCTGATCATAGTCTGGCTTACTGATTGCAGATAGTATAATAAAAACAAAAATTTCATGAAAGCTCTCAGTTATTGGCTCTGTCTCCATGAATGTGTGCTTTTCTCAGAAGCACTCCGGTAATATAAACAAACCACTGTTTTGCATCACAGAGAATATTCATTTGTTAACCTACTTAGACTTCATTAGCAATAGTTAGGACTCTTCTTCTTGCAAAGTTCAATGACCTGTGTTCTTATTTGGCTATTGTCTGTTACCTAAGGTTATTTATTAATAGAATAAGTTTATTTTTGGGTAATTCTATAGTAAATATTTAAATATTGGCATAAAACTTATTTCATTAATTTAAAAAATAAAGATATTATAAAGCACTATGATACAATAAGTTTTTGTTCATTTTATTTTAAACATTGTATTTTTAAAATTATAATTTAATTAGTTATATATTAAATATTATTATGATATATTTTCAAATAAACTTTATAACTAAGCAATAAGGCTATTTAGATTTGTCTTATTAGATTACTTTTGATACAAACATAAGATTGTTTATTGAGAAAGATTACGAAATACAAATAACTCTATGTTAGTAACCGCAAGTGTTGTCCGACTTGGCAATATTCCATGTTATTTCTCGAAAAAGTCACAAGGCAACTTCATTCTTAGAGAAGCAATTAGAAATAATTAATGCCGTTCCTTGTATACAAGACAATGACCCACAGTTTCATTCAGCCAACACAGTTATAAATTAAAATTACTACTTACAAATGACATCACACTATCACTGCATCTCGTGAACCAAGACCTCTTTTCATTAATATATTCTTGTAAACAATGAATAACCACATTATTATACGAAATAATCACATTTAACATAAATGAATAGGTCAACAATTACACAACCACATTTTTAAGGTTTCATTTATTTATAAAGTAATACGCAAACGTTATTTTAATTCAACATTTAAAAAAATACAAAATAACAAACATCACCGCCCGCTCAGAAAATGGCAAGTGAATGTGTTACCCGATGAAACTGTCCTTTTCATACATTTGTAGAAAACTGTAACGAATAAATAAACCTGTTTGCAAGTAAAAAATATATAATTAACAGTATTAAATAATATGTATCATATTTTGTAGGTTTTGTTAAATATACAAACCTTAAACATTGCAACATTTTTTTTTCTTCTTGTTTATGGCTTTAGTATTTAACTTGCCAGTGTCAAAGTAAAATATATGGTTCAATGTTAAAACATTGTCAAGTAAAGATGAAGATGAACCACGCGAGTGATTCATCAAATGATGACTGATAGTGAGGTTGATGATGATCGTTTTAGTAAAGCGGCGGAAAGCCTTTACTAAAACTTCGGAAGGAGTCTTGGAGGGAACACGAAGAAACACGTTTCACAGCTTTAAATTACTTGTTTATACTTGATCAACTTAAAAATGATTACTGGATAGCAATTCGACCATTAATACACATTAATATTTATAAAAAACACAAGCTTTTCAAATAATTCAAGATTGCGCGTCCTGTCACTTGCAGTTGCCCGCCAAAACTCCACATTGCAACATTAAAAAGAAACATACATTTTTTTATCTAATGGCTATGGTATCAAGTTTTTAATTCAGTGTTTACTCTTTTTGAGCGATAACCACAAAACTTTTACTAAGAAAGATTTCTTTGTGTATACATCTTATTACAAAGTTATAAAAATAAAAACATGAGCTATACACACTTAGGTTTTTCATCAATGATGTAACGAAACATTTCATGCCACGTGAACTTTCCTGTGGCCACATTCTGTTTCTCTTACGTGAGCGTTAAATTGTTAAATATAAAGGATTCCTTTATATAACTTAACATAGCATTCTATTTTTAAGAATTTGTACGTTATTAATGAAATTAAATGTCAATATAAAGGAATCCTGGTTGCTGGTCAGAGGGACGTCGACTAAATAGCCAACTCACTTTACGGGTGCCTCGATCGCTGTTCATAAGACGTGAGGTGTTGTCTCATGCTTTTTTTAGATAGACTGCCTTGCCTGGTCATTCCATCATTATTCCATAACCTTGAATCTTACAAGCGAAACATAGTAAAGGAGATTTCTTCAATAGATTATGGAGAGTCGGATGGGCTGGTACTGATAAGAAGCACATTCACGAATACTAATATAGAAATAAAACAATATCTCATCATAATCTTTATTTAATCACAACTATGTACTAGTATTAAAAATAACATATCACTTCAAGCATAGCACACTAAAATTTAGAACGCTGGTGTACAATTGGATATTTAGGAAAAACATAATTTAAAAATATAAATTAATTTCATTGTTCGATAATGCCAACACTTAGAATTGAATGTGTACTAAAATAATTAAAATGTAAATCTACAATTTAAAACGCGAGGTTTCGTGGCTAATCCAAACAAATTATAGCACATTTTTTTTATTTAATATGTTAACATAACATAATGACGTAAGTATAAAACAGTAGTGCAAATAAATATGCAAAACTACATATATAGTACAATCTCCTTAACCCCGCAGCAGTGACGTACCGATCGGATACGGCGCC
Organism: Tinea trinotella; assembly: GCA_905220615.1. Classification (NCBI taxonomy): domain Eukaryota; kingdom Metazoa; phylum Arthropoda; class Insecta; order Lepidoptera; family Tineidae; genus Tinea; species Tinea trinotella. The sequence continues at coordinate 13,860,961 of HG992312.1, forward strand.
TAGGGCAGGCATCAAGGTTCATGAGGTAGGTACCTAAATGTAACATATGCATATACACTAATTAATAAAACATCTTAGATCTTGCTTAAGATATTCTTCAATTAAGCTTCCAACGTCCTTTAGACTTGTCTGGATGAAACCGAGAAAAACTTACTCAGTGTTTCCCTTGTTTTCCTTATATTCCCTTGTTTTTTTTTTACTTTTTTAGGTTGCGTGCCTTACCTGCCATACCCTAGTTACGCCAATGCCTCTTACTATACTGTTATGTTCAGTAATCAGCTACTAATATAAAGGCGCATCGCAACCATTTATGTCAGTTATTTGAGACCGGCGCCGACAACTAAGTGTTGACAGTTAAAAAAAAAACTTAATGTACAGTTTACGAAAATTAGCTATGTAAGCAATGATATTTCAAGAAAAGACATAGATATGTTATACGCGCTCCGAACGAGGTACGTTAAAATTATCATAATAAGCAAACCTTAACTCAATGCCGCGATGCAGAGCAACATATATTTGTCTCTTTTTCGCTCTCAATAACAATCATTCCGTCCTCCTTTCCGTATGTATGCTTAGTTGTGCTTGATCGTTCAAACTCGTGTCATTTGCGAACACTAAAACTCGTGTAGGTGACGTATCTACCTTAATTTACTTATGTATGTAGGTAAGACGTGTATAATTATATGATTTCATAGGTTATGCATTTTTTTACTTTAACTACATTCCAATATTTATTTTACCTAGACTTCAGTAATGCGAATTTTCCACTATTCCTGCACTACTTCACTTGGTACTGAATTAAGGAGACTGTACTGTATATATATACTTGAATACACCTTTCTGGAATTGTACTACATAACTATGGCTTTGGTGGATTGTTTATGGTTTCTACGGTGGAAGTCAGATATGGCATCACGTCTGATAAATAATTTTTAGGGAATAAGCCAACAAGCAGTGCTAGTTTTGCTGCTATCGGAGCTTTTTCAGCATCATCAACCATTGTGTCTTGATCTGGCATGACCTGTAAACACAGAAAACTGGTAAAACACACTTTATTTGCTTACACATACTAAGTTATCATGCATAGACTCCAGTATGGTATGCCCAGTATAGTTCCCAATATGGTGACCATAAAGTGATTCAGTTGCGTTTCGAGATCAGTTAAGGAAAAGATGCCTTTTTTTAAATTTTTATGTGGCACGACATCTGACCTCGACCTGCCTGATAGAGGTTTAAGAGTGCCGACGACTAAAAAATCCGTTTTAGTTCATGGCTGCCTCAGTAGCCGGCACTATGCCGATCAAAGGGTCCACTTCACGGTCTGTAAATACTTGTAAGTGGGTACGTACCATTGCCTACCACTTTTTGATAACCAGACCTAAAGCAAATATCCACCTCTTTTTTTTATTAACAAATATTTGCAATATTTAATATAATTATTAAATATTACAAATAAAAGCTATAAAACAAATATTTGCCCCGACCAGGAATCGAACCCGGATCTTTATGCGCAAAAAACCAATCGCTAACCATTCATCCATGCATGTCTTCAAATACATTTATTTATACAATATCAACTAGCTACCGCCACAATAATATCTCGTGTATACAAACCTTATCAACTACATGCTTTTGTATTAGCCCATCTCCACCAACGTAGAATATCGAAAAGCCATCGTACCACCTAAAAAACAATTTTGACAATAAAAAATACAGTTTTATGTTTTATCAATTAAAGGCGAAGTAATTAGTAAATTAATGATGGCAACACGCGACTCAGGTAATCGAAGCCTTTAAACTAGCTTATCATCAGCAAAGTCAAGGTCAGATTTTAAGTCTTTAGGAAAAAAATATTTTAAAAATGTATATTTATTTATTATAGTGTAAGGATCGTGGCATGCGGCACTTCATTGTCTCTGCCTACCCCGTGGGAGGAATTAATTTATTTACTACTAGATACTCATATGCAATCTCAGTTATAGGACAAGACTGCAAGACGCTTCTGGAGGTCTGCAGGAACGAGAAGGGTCTCCTGGCTTTCGTGGAGGAGATCGGGTACCTCCACTAAGGGAGAACTGTTGAAGAACGCACAAAGAAATCCAACAGGACGCTTTATTATAATATTTTTAATAATGTTTATAAACTTACTTTTCTTGGTCTTTAAAAGCTTCTTTCAAATCCCACAGCTTATACTTCCAAAATGTGAAAAATACTTTAAATCCTGATATACCATTTACCCTCCACCTCAATCTGTGAAAATTATACAGTTTTTATTTAATAGACATCTGCCTGCTCTTGTCGTCCATAATGGCGTGCTAAGGGGGAGGCCTATGTTAGGCAGTGGACAGTGGCATAACTATAGGGTGGCAGGGCTAGCCAAATGCCACGGGCCTTCGACCCAAGAGGCCGCGAGCTCAGAATTTTTTTTTTTACATTGGACCTGATATATACTTTAGAGGGGAGGTCTATGCCCAGCAGTGGGATGTGTATAGGCTGGTGAATGTGAATGAATGTAAATGTGTAAACCCATGGCTCTTGATGATAATATATAAATATTGGCATGCTGAAGCAACTGTATATAGGCCGCAGTCGCTACATGTTTGTATGAGATTGATTCCGTGCAAGGCGACACTAGTCTGCAGCCACCGTATTAATATTATTTCCTAACATCACATTTATAACCTATGTCTTAGCAAATGTTAATTGTCGCAATAGTGTCGCCTTGCACGGAATCAATCTCATACAAACCAGTAGTGCGGTCTGCAGTCGGCAGCGGAATCACACCTTAAAATGGCTTTTTGAATAGTCGGTGATCCTGCTTACCATCCGGCAGATGTTGAATATTTTACGTTGGCCAATTACAAGTATAAAGGATCAGAACATCAAGTTCAATAAATATTATGATCTCACGAACGAGATTACGAAAAATGGTTTAAAACAGCTCTACTAAGTGTTTTAGAACACTTCACGGTCTGTATACTTGTAAGTGGTGGTAATACTCGGATTGGCAGACCACTGCCTGCCACCCTTTATTGATGCTAAGAAATTGTTTTATTCATGCCTTATCCGCACAGGTAGGAATATCCTTTGTGACGCTATAATATTAATAATAAATTACCTGATAGAGGAGTCTTCGGGGTGAGCAGTTATCTTTATAATTTCAAAATTGACATAAGCAAACTTCAAATGTCCAACTGTACGCAATAAAGCTATTTGCTTCACATAATGGAATAAACCTCTGAAATAACAATTTTTATTATTATTGTGGTATAACAAGCTCTTTGGTAATGGGCACTAGGCAACCTCCGACTTGGTCAGCAAACACCCTCCTGGGCCTGCCTCGTTTAACGCATCCATTCACCATAGAGCTTGTATGAAGAGAATTGTGAATGTGAGGGAAGCGCGGGATTTGTGTTAGGATTGTGGTCCCACAGACCATTTCTGTGGTGAAGGCAATCACGCGCAGGTGATTTCTGGATTTGCTGGTCTCTCATCGGACGCGACCCCAGGTGACGGATAGGGGAACGCCGCGACGTTGCACTCCGTCGCGGTATCGGGACCCGGGCGTAGTGACCCCGAGTTCCGGGGCGGACCAAAACCAAAAGGATTGTCCCAGCTGGGTGTGTTGGCGCCTGGCTGGAGCGGAGAAAGCGAGTGCGTCGCCCAGGCAATAACCGAACATTGCCTGAGCGGCGCACTACTAAGAGGTAGTGCTGCTTTGAGCGGTTGCTCGGCAGCGCCAAAACAATGTGCTCCCTCAGGCAGTGCTTTTTAGCATAGCCTGAGGTGGAACGATTGGTGGATGCCGCAGCTCAATCTGGGCAGTTTCCGCTAAAGTAAAGTCTCTCCCATAAAGAGGGGTCCGGTCGTTGAGTTAGCAATGTCGCGATTGAGCGGGCCACATTGTTAGTTGGGGCCCGAAAGGGCCAACGTCGGCGGAGTTACGCGGGTTTGCTAACGCCGATGAGGGTTTGTGGAAACGGCGTGGGAGGTTTTAACATAGTGATGGCGACTGAGGCAGTCGTGAACTAACTCGGTTTTTTCAGTCGTCGTCACTCTTGGACCTCCTCTTGCTAATTATCACGCGGGTTGAGGTCAGATGTCATGTCACAATAAAAAAACATTTTATACATTTAATTTTAAAAAAATATATTATACTTACACAGTTGTCTTCCCTCTGATATTGTTGACGAATATCAATTCAGGATGATAGATTGTGTAATCCATTGTTTTCACAAACAAATTTGGTAACTACAAAATAAAAGAATACAAGTAAGTACTGGTACTTATGGCCGGCATAGTGATGGTGACTGAGGCAAACTTATAATGAAATGAGTGTTTCAGTCGTCAACACTCTTGGACTTCCCTTTGCTTACTATTGCGAAATCAATTGATGATATTAGTCAATCAATCAATCAAATTGTTTCATAGATTGAAATTTGGATCAAATTGGTTCAACATCATAATGTAAAGCTGAAGTGGGAACCATTACAAAAGGCAGCTCCAATTTGTCTGCTTCAATGAATTATTCTATAAAATATTTTATTATTACCGTTTTAGAAAGATGGTGGTAAATTTTCATAAGTTGCTCTTCACTGGGTTTGCCCTCACGTAGACCAGGGTCTGGTGATGGCTGTGCAGATGGGCCCGAACCAATGCAGAATACAGCTGCATTCTTTTCATATTCCGACAAGTATGGCTCTATTTCCTAAACATTTTATTTAAATTAAAATACATATTATTAATTAGGGGGGGGGGGGGGGCGACCGAGTGCACGGGTTCGAAACCACTCACCAGTACCAATGTATCTCTGATATAATGTACTTTGGTTGTTCTGTTTCTATTATACAAGCACTTTAGTAGCTTAGTATAGAAATGTATAATAAAAAAATATGGCTCGACATACAGTTCAACTGGAGTGAGGTCCACTTTTTGCAGGATCGTGAAAGTGACGCTCTATTGTCTCTGCCTATCCCTATTGGAATTAAGGTGTGACAATTAATGACTATGATAAATGAAATCAAGATAGATAACAAGTATCATTTAGTTATCAATAGTGGTTTTTAATAATAATAAAAATTATTTTGATAATTCATGATTGCAGATAAAGTTGTAGATCATGAATTAGGTAAAATGTTGTAGGCTAACTTCCAGAGGGTTCGTTCTATAAATATCTGTCCGGTGTGGATAGGACGAATACGGGTACGCGACCCCGGACACCTCGAGCTACCATTTACTATATCCTCTTCCTCCTATAGTAATGGTATCCAACGCTACCTACACCTACCCAACCCCCAAATTCCTATCCCTTTCCTATCCTTATCCCCAAAAGCTAATCCGTGGTCTGCCGCGCCCAGGGATGAGTGGCTAGGGGCGGCCTAGTCGCAAGCGTGCCAGTCCCGATGGTTGGCGACCATCGGGTACTAATTTATTGCCCCACTCCGGCATGCGGGGCTCTGTCGGAGTGGAAATTTATTTCCCTTGCTTATCGTGGGACTAAACATGAAAAATTTAAATATATTTAAAATAGGCGGCGACATTCCTCGCCAGAAGTCACGCCAAATGTTTCCACGGGGCGAAAAGCGGGCAGCGGAGAGCCGTTTTGCCACATTGAATGTATGTGGAGGAATGGAGAGAAAGTTAGATGAGGTATGTAAGATGATGGATGATAAGAGTTTGGACATGTTATGTGTGAATGAGACGAAGCGAAAGGGCTCAGATGTCACCCACCATGGTCCCTACACAGCGGTCTGGTCGGGGGTCGACTCGACGGCCAGAGCGTGTCAGGGTGTGGGAATGTTGATGTCTGAGAGAATGGCAGAGTGTATGACTGAGTATGAGTGTATGTCGCCCAGACTCTTATGGGTCAGGCTTAGAGTGGGGCTGCACAGACTATTTGTAGTTGGTGTGTATGCCCCCGATATATCTAAGCCACAGACCGAAAGAGAAGAGTTTTGGGAGAGCCTGCGTGATGTTTTGAATGTTGCTAGATCGAATGAAAGGGTTGTAATGTTAGGTGATTTTAATGCATGGGTAGGTGTGCAAAGAGTGAATGTAGACCATGTGTTGGGAAGGTATGGAGATGAGCGTGTGAATGAGAATGGAGTGAGTCTGGTGAATGTTTGTTTGGAGAAGAATCTCATTGTGACAAACACAAAGTTTTGTCACAAGGAGATTCACATGTATACATGGGAAAGGAATAAAGAGAGAAGTATGATAGATTTTGTGATTGTGGATGAAAGGTTGAAAGTCAATGTTGTCGATACGAGAGTTTATCGCGGGGTCAACATTGGAACAGACCATTTTCTTGTTATGTCAAGAATAAATGGTCTGTTCAAGGGTTGGAGAAACCGCAATCGTAAATCGACAACACCGTTGACAAGAATAAAAGGAGAAAAGTTGCAAGATGCAGAAGTGAAAGAGGAGTATGTAAGTAAGTTACGAGAGAAAATAGGAGATGCCTGTAATCATGAGAATGATAGTGTGGAGGAAGTTTGGATGAAATTGAGGAATGGTATGACAGAAGCTGCAGAAGAAGTGTGTGGAGTGAGCAAGAGGAAGAATGTGAGACCCAACATGTGGTGGGATAAGGAAACGTAAGTATTAGTATGCGAGAAGAAGAAAAAATGGCAGGATCTACTAGCAGTTAAAGCTAGTAGACGAACAAACGCGGGTAAGAAAGATGAGGATGTATGTAAGGTAAAGAAGGAATATAAAGAAATAAAAATTAAAGTGAAAGAATGTATAGAACGGAAGAAGAAAGAGGTGAAAGAGGATATTGAGAGGAAATTCTCCAGAAATTTCCGGGATAATATCAAACTGTTCTGGAAACAGGTTAAGATAGCCCGGGGAGGACTGGAGAAGTCTAAAGTGAATGTGGTTAGGGATTCGAATGGTGATTTAGTGACTGAAGAGAAGATAGTGTTAGGACGATGGAAGGAGTATTTTGAAAGTTTATTTGTGGAGGATGATAATACAGCACCAGAGTGTGTTGATGTTTCCTCCACGCTGAATGAAAGTGAATCTGAATGTGATATAGATGTGGAAGAGATTTTAAATGCATTGAAAAGAATGAAAGTTGGAAAAGCGGCTGGGTGTGACAGAATAACTGTCGAGATGCTGAAGGGCGGTGGTCAGCTGGTGGCTTCCTGGTTGTGTCTCCTTTTCGGTAAGTGCTGGGTGAACGGTCTTGTACCAGGGGACTGGCGCAAGGCTGTCATAGTACCACTGTACAAGGGGAAGGGGTCGCAACAGGAACCCAAAAATTACCGCGGCATTAGCCTTCTCAGTATTGTCGGCAAGTTGTATGCGAAAGTATTGATTGCAAGGGTGATGCATGAAACAGATAATAAAATTTGGGATGCGCAAGCGGGATTTAGGAAAGGGATGGGATGTATGGATCAGATCTTCTCTCTAAGATGCGTCAGCGAAAAAGTGTTGGCAAAACACCAGAAGGTGTTTTGTGCTTTTGTTGACCTTGAGAAGGCGTATGATCGAGTGAACAGGAGTGAATTGTGGCAGCAGCTGTCCGGGTTTGGGTTGGGGGAGCGTTTGGTCCGTGCACTGAAATCTCTTTATGAGGATTCCAGTGCATGTGTTCGAATTAACGGGGCACTATCTGACTGGTTTGGCATCTCTAAAGGTGTCAGACAGGGATGTGTAGCGTCACCATGGCTCTTCAATCTATTCATGGACGGTTGTCTGAAAGAGTTGCGTGAAAGGAAGTATGGTTTAAGAATGAATGACTTGGTGATCAAATGTCTCTTGTACGCCGACGATCAAGTTATCCTTGCATCTTCGGCGTATGAGTTACAGGAAATGGTTACTATAATGAATGCGGAATTAGAAAAGAAGGGTATGAAAGTGAATGTAAGTAAAACCAAAGTAATGGTTTTGGAGAGAGAGGATGAAATGACAGAATGTGAGATAATGATAGACGGAAAGAAAGTGGAACAAGTCAAACAATTTGTTTACTTGGGAAGTATGTTTACTAGGGATGGAAAGTGTGATGAAGATATTGAGAGAAGAGTGCAAAAGGGTAATGTAGTGAACGGTGCCATTCATAGTATAATGAACAGCCAAATAATGTCCCAAAAGTCACGGATGGCTGTTCATAATGCGGTGCTTGTTCCTACATTAATGTATGGAAGTGAAGGTTGGGTATGGCAGAAGAGGCATGAGAGTAGAATTAACGCTGTAGAAATGCGGTCGTTAAGGAGTGTATGTGGAGTGACGATAGCGGATAGAATAAGGAATAGCACATTGCGTGATAGATGTGGCTTGAAAGAAGATGTAGTGACAAGGATTGACAAAGGAATGCTTCGATGGTTTGGGCACATTGAAAGGATGAGTGAAAGTAGATTGACGAAAGGAATTTATAAATCTGATGTGGATGGATGCGTTAAACAAGGCAGGCCCAGGAGAGTGTTTTCCGACCAAATCGGAGACATCCTCAAGAAAGCCAGGTTGCCTAGTGCCCATAACCACAGAGCTTGTATGAAGAGAATTGTGGATGTGAAGGAAGCAAGGGAGTTGTGTAAGGATCGTGGTAAGTGGCGCTCCATTGTCTCTGCCTATCCCTGTGGGAAAAAGGCGTGACATTTTGATTGATTGATTGTTGTAGGCTAAATCTTTTGTTAGTTTTACAATAAAAAAAAATACTTTTGAATTGTTTATTTGCCATTTGAATATACTAGTAACAATATAATTTTGAAGTAGTTATCATAATTAGTATTACAGCAGTTGGAAGAACTGCGACTGCTATAGGCAGAGGCGTTCTAGCCCTTGTGGCGCCCGTGTGCAATCAGTACCCTGGCACCCTCTAGTCTCGTAGGAGCAGGGTCAAAATGGAATACTAACCTCTAATGCGACACTTTACAGATGTTGCATTAGAGGGCGCTCGGCGCCCTCTTAGACCCGGCACCCGGGTTTTATATTCAAATTTAAATATTTTTTTCTTAGTTAATGGCAATTATGTCAAAGGCCAGCATGGAATTTAATATCAAAATTTTAAATTCAAAGTTTTAAATACGGTAAATAATACAATTTAAAAGAAATTATTAATGGAGTCCATTTCTGAGTATAGTGTTATGGAAAGAAGAAATGCCCCACGGCCTTTACCCAGCTGTGAGACAATTAAAATTTCCTAATAATAATTAATTGAATTGAAAGATGTAGTGACAAAAGACGAGGATAGGCAGAGACAATGAAGCACTATCTTCCATAATCCAAACAACTCTCTTGCTTTATTAACATCCACAATTCTCTTCATACACACTCTTTGAATATGGGCACTGCAGACCGGTGCTTTATATAATATGCAATCTATTATTTATTTTTTATTTACATTTCTATACTAAGCTACTAAAGTACTTATATTAATATAAAGTATTGTAGAAACAGGAAAACCAAAGTACAAGAGATATACCAAAGATACATTGGTAAGTGGTAAGTGGTTTTGAATCCGTGCTCTCAGTTTGCATAACCATTGCACTGCCACTACACCACTGTCTCCTTTTTATTAGATTCATTTAATATATGAAATTATTCAATCAATCAATCAAATTGTCACGCCTTTTTCCCACAGGGATAAGCAGAGACAATGGAGCGCCACTTACCACGATTCTTACACAACTCCCTTGCTTCCTTCACATCCACAATTCTCCTCATACAGGCCCTGTGGTTATGAAATGATCCTTACCTTATTAGTAAATTTGGTGATATCTATGTTGGTAATTAAGTGAGAGAGTACATTTTCATTTATATTACAGTATGCGGATGCATTCCTACACTCCACATAGTCCTCACTAGTAAGCCTTAGAGGCTTCACTGATATCCCATCTGATATCTCTTCATAATACTCATGTTTTGATTGTTCTGCTGCCACCAGTTCATTAAGATATACGTCGTCAATATTATTCTCGGCTACATATTTCGGAGCAACTTGGCAACTTGATATTCTTCTCTGATTTATCAACTGAAATTAAGACATCTCTATCATAATTATCATGTAACTTGGACCTTGTTTATATTGTCCATTTTAAATTATAAAAATAGAAGTAAAGTAATAAAGTAAGCTAAATATTATACTTACGTCTCCCAAAAATTGCGTCCTAATCGGGAATCTTCGCGTTAACCTGCTCGAATGATTTTTCGTTGAAACTATACCGTTGATGGGTAAAATCTTATGGGAAAGTGTACGTAAGCATATAGCCATTGCACACTTTGTAATTTAAACCAATAATATTGAATAAATTACATAAATATGCAAACGTGCCGCAAATCCTCCAACATAATTTTTCGCGAGATCAACAACACATGACAGTATTTTTCTTCGCTGTCGCCTTCAGGAATTTTCGCAGCAAATATTTTCTTACTTTATTAAATATAAAATTCAGTTATTTTTATTATTGTTAATAATCGAATATTTATTTATTTAATTCCTTGACGTATTTATACCTATGTAATTTATAATGAAAATTTTAAATGAAATCGTTGCCCAAAAACTAATTAAAATGATATTTGACATGTGATATTTATATGCACGAAAATATTGTTTTGTATATTTAATAAAACCCATTTTTAATCTTCTATACTAAAGAATTAGCTTGTTTATTATTTAATTTACGATAAGAAGAATGAATATAACCAAGTTCTTACAGAGAACCTCCAGTAAATACCTCACAAACAATACCCCGGTGAGTGTATAAAAATACTTGTTTTTTTTTTTCAAAATTTAACATTTTAATAATAATAAACCTTGCAGATTATTTCGTATAATATTATAAGATTACATTCAACTAATGATGCGGCGGCTCATAAAGCAAGGATTATGGCAAAGGGTCTTCCTGAAAAAAAGCCACTACCTGGAGTCAAAAACATTATTCTAGTTGCTTCTGGAAAGGGAGGTGTTGGTAAAACCACAACTGCAGGTACTTATTTTTATTTAAATTTAATCATCAAGGTTTCTATCTGTTAAATAATATTTCATCATTATTTAAATAATCATTCTCGGATAGCTTTAGATTTTCATTGGTTTATCAAAACAGTTTCTTTTGTGTGGTTTTCAGCATATTTCAATGCCAGTAATATTACTGTATGAAAAGGCGATCATGGTGTAGTGGCAGTGCAATGGTTATGCAAGCTGAGAGCACATGTTCGAAACCACTCACTGGTACCAATGTATCTTTGATATACTTTGGTCATCCTGTTTCTATGATACAAGCACTTTAGTAGCTTAGTATAGAAATGTAAAAAAAATTGGCAATAGAAAAAAAATTTGGATAATAGGCAGACACCTGTTTTGATCCCCTGTTGCTGTTGACCAATGTGCATGCATTTGGTCATTGGTCAACTGATTGCATCCATTTTCTTAAAAATATTAGCATCCCAAGTTTAGTTTTAAGTACATTTTTATACCAGATGTTCAAGTTGGCAATGTTGTTTTGCAATTTTGTTTGGGTTGAGGGGATGTGAGGGTGTTAAAGGTGAGTGGACATCTTGTAAAGGCCTAAACCTACATTCTAGTCAAAAGTCCCTATCACTGCCTGCCTACTCTCGCTTGCCATATGATGATCCCAACTCCCACATGGAGATTCCATGGATGTCAAGTAATTTTTATTTTCATTGCGACTCGACATATGACAGGACCCCGCTTGATGTTAGGCTGGAGTGTGGTCCATCAAAGCGTGTCACTGCTACTACAATTTAATAACTGTGAGTAGCAGTCACATCCACTATGCCGGCCTAGTTGGAACCGGCAACTTACAAGCTGATCCCCAAACGCGACTACTGCCTACCCCTGTTTTATCTACAGTGTTTTGATCAGGTTGAACCGATGGGAAAGGTTCTAGAGTAGAGACCACAAACTAGAAGACACAGCGTAGGTAGGCCTCCCACTAGGTGGACTAACACATAGTGAAAGTTACAAATGACCAGTAGATGCAATTGGCATCTTGTCGTTTAGAATGGAGTTCTAAGGGGGAGGCCTATGTTCAGCAGTGGACATCTTCTGGCTGATGATGTGATGATGATGATAGTGTTTCTCCTGTGGTTTAGTAGAGTTTTATTATACTTAGTTTTAATATGTACTATATAAGTATATTGAAGGCAACCATGGTGTAGTGGCAGTGCAATGGTTACGCAAACCAAGAGCATGAGTTCGAGACCACCCACTAGTACTAATGTATCTATGACCATAGATAATAATGATTGTTTCAGTTAATCTAGCATGTGCAATGAAAGTAATAGAGCCTGACAAAGATATTGGCCTCTTAGATGCAGATGTGTTTGGGCCATCCGTGCCTCTCATGATGAACATAAGCGGTGAACCAATGTTGAATGATGATAACCTTATTGAACCATTGTTGAATTATGGAGTTAAATGGTAATGGTTTTAACCCTTATAAAATTAAATTTTTAAAAACCTTTTTAAAAGGACATCATTTTGTTTGGGGACTTGGGCTTAATTGTATAAACAGTTGCATATACATTGTACAATAGTTTGATGTACAAAATATTACAATGTAATTAGAATATATCCTTTATTATGCATAGTTAAAATGATCAAACCATAATTATGATAGTTCAAAGCTATGGCGTCTCTCCGTGATTGACAGACAAAACAAAACCCATATCTTATTTTCCAAATAACTCAATTGCACAGCAATTAAAAGCAAAATTGTTATTAGTTTTATCAACACAAGTATCGAAACTACCATTTAAACTAGTAAATTTTTTCATCATTTTATATTACAAATAGAGGTACAAAGAAGCCCAAAATTAATGATGTCCTTTGGGGTGAGATTGTTTTTAACACACTCTTATTAGCTTGACTTGTATGTATGTAACTATTTAACGGAATCTTTCAAATTAATTTTCACCCACTTCTAGAGGTCTGAATAAAAACTATTGAAATTATTGGGACAATACAATAATTTCATTAAAATTTTGGCCGGCATATTGACAACGACTGACGCCACCGTGAACTGATGGGTTTTTTTAGTCGTCAGCATTCTAGCACCTCCTCTAGCTTACCATCAGGCGGGTCAAGGTCAGATGGCTTTTTTAGTTCACATAACTTATGTGTTACACTGCGTATTTAAAAAAAGGCGTATTTTTTTTTACTACAGTTTTATCACTACTACTACATTATTATTACTACAGTCTGACTTCTACATTTCTATACTAAGCTACTAAAGTGCTTGACAACCAAAGTATATACATATATCAAAGATACATTGGTTTTGAACTCATTTCTTTTTTTTTTATTGTGACAGACATCCGCCTGATGATAAGCAAGAGGAAGTCCAAGAGTAACGACGACTGAGAAAACCGAGTTTGTTCACGGCTGCCTTAGTCGCCGTCACTATGCCGGCCAAAGGTGCTTCTTCACGCATCGCTTGAAGGATCCAAGGTCATAGGATGGAGAGAACACCTGGGCAGGCGAAGGCAGGCAAACTCATGCTCTTGATTTGTGTAACCATTGCACTGGCATTACAACAAGTTAGAGATCCACATGATTCATGGTTGTTAATTTATTTATTAGCATGTCAATGGGTCTACTTGTGACTGGAGAGAATGCAGTTGTATGGCGTGGTTTGATGGTGATGCAGGCCCTGGATAGGTTGACGCGCCATGTTGCTTGGGGGCCACTCGATTGTCTCATTGTGGATACACCACCAGGAACTGGGGATACACATTTGTCACTCGCACAAAATCTACCCATTGATGGTGAGAATAAATAAGAAAGCATTATAACTATACTAAGGGAAAAAATTAAAGGTTCATCTTTGCTCCGACTGGGAATCGAACCTGTAACTTTACTCGTAACAAAGCAGTGTGCTAACTAGTTCTATGTTTTGTTCTATTTTTATGCAAAAATTTTAAAATATTTCATTTCAAAATAAAAAAATTAAATTGTCTCGCCTTTTTCCCACAGGGATAGGCAGAGACAATGGAGCGCCACTTGCCGCGATCCTTACACAACTGCCTTGCTTCCTTTACATCCTCAACTCTCTTTATACAGGCTCTGTTGTTATGGGCCCTAGGCAACCCAGCTTTCCCTCTGGGAAAAAGGCGTGATAAGTTGATTGATTGATTATTTGTGTATTTTCAGGTGCACTAGTCGTGACAACGCCACAATCGGCAGCTCTACAAGTAACAAAACGCGGTGTTAATATGTTTGAGAAACTCAAAGTGCCCATTATTGGAATGGTTGAAAACATGTCGCATGCAATTTGTATGAAATGCGGTGCAAAGAATCATATATTCGGCAATGACACTAAGCAGACAGCTGAACAATTAAATTTAGACATTATACAGAGCTTCGAAGTTGACCAAAACATGTCCGATTGCATTAACAAAGGCAAACCAGCTATCTACGCACTCCCAGACAGTGTTCATGCAGAGAAATATAGACATTTAGCGAATAAAGTTTTTAAATATATTGAAGATAAAAATAAAGCAATGGAGGTTAAGAATTAGGTTGATGGATCTGTACTGTAGACTCTTTGTTTAGTTATTTTTAAGTAAGTTTGACCCGCTCACGTTTCGTATAAATTAATAACTACGTTTAAAGGAGCATTTATTTAAAGGAGAAATTGTAGTTCTTTATTGTCACTATCAAGAACAACAATTGCTCCTTCAAACATAATTATTAATTTATACGAAACTTCATGAGCAGATCAAACAATAGAATGCCGCTGTTATAGACTTGATGTTAAGCTGGAGTGTGGTCCATGAATGGAGGCAGAGGTTGTCGGATATAAAATATACATCTAAATAAAGTGTCTACAAAGTGGTAAAAGGACATCATTCATTTTGTATGGGGACTTGGGCTTAATTGTATTAACAGTTGCATATACATTTTAGTATGTAGTTTGATGTACGAAGATTACAATGTATTTGGAATATATCCTTTATTTTGCATAGTTTAGGTATGCAAAATTATCAAACTATAATTATGACAGTTCAAAGCAGAACTGTTAATATCGCATGTCTTTATGATTGACAAACGATACGAAATATCTTATGTTTCCATATAACTCAATTCAAAAATTCGTATTAGTTTTATCAATACAAGTATCGAAACTACCATTTATATATTTTTGCTTCATTGGGCATTACAAAAAAGCCCCCAAATTAAATGATGTCCTTTATATAAAGAATGCATTTTTATAAGTCTAACTTATATTTTTTTATAATTGTTAAAAATTGTTTCTGATAGAACATGTGATGTTAGGTTTAGTTCGCACAAGTAGTTTTATATGTTCTATTTATATCATGTGGGAATTACAAATCTCAGCTATTCTTGGATTTAAGACAAGAAAAAAAAAGTTTATTTTTTATTACGACCCAACTTCTAACTTTGACCTGAGCAAGAGGTCTAAGAAGTGCTGACGACTGAAAGATCGAGTTCAAGGTTCCCTCAGTCACAGTCACTATGCCGGCCAAAAAAGTAAGTAAATGGAATGAAAATAGTTATTATTCCCAGCAGTTTGGGTGAGATCGTTGCGTTACAGGACAGGATGGTGGTTACTGGCATACTAGCAATAACCACCAGCAGAACAATTCCTCGAATACGTCAGGTTTTTTTTTATGGTACGTCATTGGTAATGCGTCAAGTTTCTAGCGCATTAACAACTGCCGGTTTACTGTTAATTGTCTTCATTTGTTTTATTGTGTCCCGACATCTGACCTCGACCCGCCCATGATAAGCAAGAGGAGGTCCAATTTGTTTACAGCTGCCTCAGTCGCAGTTACTATGCCTACCAAATCCACTTGTCGATTGTTCTACAAAGAAAAGACGCACCGAACTTTTTAGTTCGAGGATTCGGTCGATAGAATGCTGATGTAACAAAGCTATCATAGCTGCGTGTTTATGGCCTTGTCTTCCATCTTTAACCCTTTCTGTACGGCGCACGCCAATTGGCGTAAATTTTTTCCTATTTACCGTACGGCGCACGCCAATTGGCGTGCGAACTAAAATGATGATATCTTCGCGAAACAAGTTTTGTTGATAATGTCCTTTCTATACAAGCTTATATACAATGTTCTTAATAATATACTAGCCTTCGTTTTGTAAATCACGATATTTAAGAATATGATCTTTTTTATCCACATACGGCAAAGGTAAATCAGAAATTGACAACATTTTGTCTGAACATGATAATGAAATAATATAATTAAAATAAAACATATTTATGTTCCTCATAAATATCGGTCGCATTTATTGATAGATAAATATAATGGCAGATAAATCATAACATGTCCGAATTTGTTTGGAGATGATATATTTTTTTGCCAGGGATCTTATTCAAAGTCGTTATTATTGCAAAATATTGTATTTATGCAATTTAATGTATATTAGTATACCGTCACGGTATTATATACTTTGGGGGATTCCTGTGGTAGTGCCTTACATCATACTGACATCAAGTTCAATGCCACTACGATTTGCATGAAGTTACCTCGGGTACCGCAAACATTTCACAATGGACTCGCTAGGCGAGTTAGCGGCATTACAGTTTGAAATCAAAGGACTCGCTAAGCATTAAGAAAAGATAAATTTAAGTTTTTGCTATTTTCGTGGTCAAATAGTTATTATCAAACGGACATGAATAGCTTGGTCACATAATTAAACAAGTAATTTAATGTTGTAAAATTTATTAATTCAGGCTGATACCTTAAATAACTAATTATAATTCCTCTAAGAATTTCATTGTTATGTTTATAATAACATAATATATTATAAATAATGTTAAAAGTTGTTTTGTTAAATAATTTATTGCTACAGGTTTTTTTTGTCGGTGACTCTGATAGTGTAACAAAGGCAACTCTTTTGAATATGAATTCTTTTTGTTACTTGCGCCATTTCTCGATAAATTTACTAATGAAATTATAGAAACGCTTTCTTTAGATAAACATGGTTGTTTGGTGAAAACAATTACTTTTTTTATTACTGCTTGGTTATAAAAATGAAAAAAGACAACAAATAAAGCACCGCTTCTTTTTACCCGAATACGGCGAAGCACCCGATAATGGGGAATGATTCAAACATAATTTTTATTGACGACAGGCGTGGACGAACGGTTTAGCGACTGGTTTGTTGCGCGTAAAGTCCCGGGTTCGATCCCCGGTCGGAGCAAATATTTGTTTCATAGCTTTTATTTGTAATATTTAATAATATTAAATATTGCAAATATTTGCAAATATTTCATTATAAACTATAATACACTTGTTCAAATTATATTTACGTGACATAAGATGGAACCTCTACATATTAAAGGCGGTAGGTTAAAATCTTAACAAGTGATATTTTTTTTTAAAGCGGATCTGTAAACCTTTTTTTTCCACAAAATTATAACCCCGAAAAAAATGTAAGTTGTATATTTATTACACAATAAATATCGAATAGTTTGCACATAACAATATCAGATGAGAATATTTTCTTGATTTTTGTTTTAGAGCGTGATTTTCCAGTACTCGGGTTTAAGATTTTGAGCTTACTTTTTATTACCGTAACTTCTCTAAAGGTCTTGGCTTGAACTTGTGACTGTGAACGTCATTGCCGCTTCTTTTTAACCCCCGACCCAAAAAAGGGGTGTTATAAGTTTAGCGCGTATGTGTATCTGTGTGTCTGTCTGTGGCATCATAGCTCCTAAACGAATGGACCGATTACATTGCGGTTTTGTTAGTTTGAAAGCTGACGTGATCGAGACGGTTCATAGCTAAAATTGATGAGGGTTTTGAAGGTCATCAGTTCGGTATTTACTTTTCAACATATCTGTGACCTCACGTTTGACACACCCATGTATATGAATATATGTGTGTTTTAACTGGTACCACTGAGCTACTCTGATGATAAAGCTCGAAGGTAGGAGATGAGTAATTCAACAAGAGATAGAACTATTGGGCTTTAACTAAAACGTTTACTTACTATGAACTTTTAGCTGGGCCGTTATCAAATTGAGGACCGACGCGACGCGAGAGGTCCGCGGAATGACGTATTAAATTACACAATTGGTTTAAAAAAAACTAAAATATTAAATTAAACAATTTAAATTTATAACCAAAATTATTTAAATATAATTTACCATAGATGGTAAATTGACAAAATGTTTACCATCTATGGCGTAAATAAAATCTTTACCTACGATCGGCGCACGCCAATACGCGTGCAGCGATAATAGCGGGCCGTACGCGGGTATAATCTGCGTTGTTGAGCGTCGTGTTGAAAGGGTTAATTACACCAGGAAATCTTCACCGTAGTACTTGTATAAAAAGAATTGTGGATGTGAGGGAAGCGAAGGAGTTGTGTCAGAATCGTGGCAAGTGGCGCTTCATTAACAAGAATGCATCAAGTCATTTCATATTTCGAACAGTTTCATTTTGTGGTCGCCGTCACTATTCCGACCAAAACAATAATTATCTGACAATATTGGTAAATAGTTTAAGGAATTTGGTTAAAACAATCAATTAAATTGTTACGCCTTCTTCCCACAGGGATAGGCAGAGACAATGGAGCGCCACTTGCCACGATCCTGACACAACTCCCTCGCTTCCTTCACATCCACAATTCTCTTCATACAAGCTTTATGGTTATGGGCACTAGGCAACCCAGCTTTATTTATTGATTTTAAAAATAGCTTTTGATAATTACATTTTAATCAAAAAATAAAACAATAAAGTTAGAGCAAATGTTTATTCAGAACAATCATTAGAACATAATAGGATTTGACTGTACTGTCTATTATGGCCAAATTTAAGCTACTTATAATAATAAAACATTTTATAAAAAAATAAATATTTCTTCACAATTAATAAATGAGACAAAGGGACTAGTCTGCAACTGGTCCCACCGAATATAGGGGCTACTGTATTCATTTTAATAATCTGCAACTTCTTTATTGTGACACATCTGACTTCGACCCGCCAAGAGGAGGTCCAAGAGTGACGACGACTGAGAAAACCGAGTTTGTTCACACTGCCTCAGTCGCCGTCACTATGCCGGCCAAAACTGGTCCTATATAAACTAAGACTACTGTTTTTTTGCTACCGTCATAGAGAATAAGTAGCCCAGGTTTATGTGGGACTAGTCTGCAACTGGTCCCTTGGAAACTGCAACTACTGTTTTCTTTATGTCGTTTTTATAAATAATCGTTACACGAAATCAGTAGCCAATGTGGCCACTGAAACTAAAACTGACAGCAGTTTTTATTTTATTTATTGTCATTTTTATCGATATTCATAATACAAAATTAGTAGCCCAGGTTTTTTGGGAGACTAGTCTGCAACTGGTCCCTTAGAAACTGTAACTGCTGCTTTCATTATGTCGGTTTTATAAATAATCGATGACTAGTCTGCAATCAGTCCCACATAAACTTGGACTACTGTATCATTAGGTCATTTAAAAAAATCGTTATACAAAATAAGAAATCCATGTTTATGTGGGACTAGCCTGCAACTGGTCCCTTAGAAATTGTAACTACTGTTTTATTAGGTCATTTTGATTAACAGATTAACAAACATGGGCTATGTTCATGAAACTGGAAACCATGTCCATGTTACTGAAACTGGAAACCATGTCCATGTTACTAAAACTGGAAACCATGTCCATGTTATAGAAACTACTGTTTATATTGTCATTTTGATCAATAAACGTCATACGAAAGTAGTAGCTAATTTTTGTGAGGGACTAGTCTTTTTTAATTTTTTTATTATAACACGACATTTGACTTCAACCCGCGTGATGATAAGCAAGAGTGATGACGACTGAGAAAACTGAGTTTGTTTACAGCTGCCTCAGTAGCCGTCACTATGCCGGCCAGAGGAAATCTGTAACTGGTCCTACGAAAACTGGGACTACTGTTTTTATTAGGTCATTTTTATTATTAATCGTCATATAAAATTAGTATTAGACTAAGTTTCTGTGGGACCAGTTTTAGTTTAATTTTTAACTCAAACATATAACTTATTTGTATTTTACTATTGCATCGGAAGCTTGTAGTTTGCAAAATAATAATAATGGTCCTCCATTCATCTCCATCATCATTGAATGGATACGTTAAACGGGGCACGCCCATGAGGGTGTTTGCCGACCAAATCGGAGACATCCTCAAAAAAAGCTAGGTTGCCTGGTGCCCATAACCATAGAGCTTGTATGCAGAGAATTGTGAATGTGAAGGAAGCGAGGGAGTTGTGTCAGGATCGTGTCAAGT
Source organism: Tinea trinotella (assembly GCA_905220615.1). Lineage (NCBI taxonomy): Eukaryota > Metazoa > Arthropoda > Insecta > Lepidoptera > Tineidae > Tinea > Tinea trinotella. The sequence goes on from HG992312.1 coordinate 13,881,180, forward strand.
GGCGCTCCATTGTCTCTGCCTATCCCTGCCATTTAATTGATTGATTACCTACAAAATATGCTTAAATATGGATTTTTTTAGACATTGACTTGCCTGATAGTAAGCAAGGGGAAGTCCAAGAGCGTCGACGACTAAAAAACCGTTTCATCTTACAGTAACCTCAGTCACAGTCAATATACCTGTCAAAAATCTGTCTAAAAAAACATCTTAGTCTTATCAAACAAGTTTCAATAAATTCATGGGAAATATCATCGAATTGCATTATTAGTAATTTAACTATAATAATAATAAGTACGATATTTACATCACATTTATAATTATGTCGGAATGAAGGGGTATAATCAGACAAATACACAATATCACCGTCTGCACTAATGCACAATTACATCTGACACTATACAAAATTAAATCACTTTAATATTTCAATACAATACTCACTTTCTAAACTATGATTTTTTAATTGAACTATGCTACAACTCTATGCTCCACGCTTGAAACAATTAAAAAAAAGTTGCAACTGTCAATTTAGTGTTGCTATTAAAAAATAAGTTTAGTTGATGTATCCGACTTTACAATTAGATTAACAAAATCTAATTTAATATTTTCTTAGATTTTTCGCGAACATTGATTAATGAATTAAACAAATTTATGTGGCTTACTATCGCGTTTATTTTGGTTTTGATTTTACAATTTTATTTTATGACCACAATGGCTGCAAAGCTCTCAAAACGTCAGAATAAAACCGCATATTTTTTTAAATTCATTAATCTAAATTAACCCTCCGTCGGTTAGTTGCGTGGTGCACTTGACAAGCTCAAATTAGATATTTACCAAATTACTTTAGAAATACTATGAAAATTATCCTACTCGTATTTAATTTTATTGGAATGTTCTGAAGAAAATCATACGTAATACTGTAATTAAAAAAAGAAAAGAATAAAAAAATGACTAAAATAATTAAAAGTATAAAAAATTATGTCTGCCTGCGAGAACAGTCGCGCTTGACGAAGGGTTAATGGCTCCTATTTACGCTGAGATTTGTATCGCAACATGTATCATGATACTAATATCAACGTGTAAACGATGATTTCGAAGTGTTAAGGTATCAGATATCACACCACTGGCTTGAGACGGCAAAGCAGCATCATGCAACATGTTTTTTGACCATCTTTTTGCTTTTTTTTTCAAACAGACAGTAAATGTAACCCCAAGAGCTATTAATACTGCTGGAGGTATCTCCATTTCACCAAAAAAACTAGATTTTGTATCGCAATACAAAAATCAATGTTGGATCAACGCGATACAAATCTTTGAGACAGATCTCAGATACCATCTAATACAAATCTTAGCATGAAATGTCATATCTTTAATAAAATATACCTGAAAGAATATGCAGGATTAAAAAAATACAAGTGCTTTTTACGCCGGAATTAGCTAGTAGTAGTAGCTTCCATTCATGGCCTGCATTCTAACTTAATGTCAGGCTGGGTAGTCTTTGCCAAGCCACAATAAAAAATAACAAATTATACACTACTATTTACTAACAGCATGATTATTAATTGAACTTTCAGTTATATTGTTATTTAAGGGCTCCTTTCCGCACTTGAGACCTTCGTGGCTTTTTGTGCTCCCAGCTATAATGACTTATTTGTACTTAAATACATTTAATTTATACAAAATCAATGTTTATACAAATGAACTATAGAATACTAGGCAGAGCGCCTATTTTAAAGTTTCATTTATCTATTACTTATTTTACTACTCAAATATTTGTAATAAAATAACACATTTGAAAAGTAAAACAGAAGAAAGCTCAGATCAAAATATAAGTATAAGTAGAAAGTTAATAGAACAAATCAATAGATAAGTTTGAAGAAAGATTAACTTTAAAAATTGTAAAATCATTAACCTTTATGGGTAATGATTTTACAATTTTTTTAAATTATTCCGCATTTTTTTTTCATTCATTGACATAACGCGACTTTTTTAAATAAGGCCCTAAACCGCTTAGAAAAATATACATTTTATTTTAAAAGTTTCGTATCCCGTTTTACGCGAACGGCAATATTTCCTATGTCAGACATATTAGAGAATTTGCATAGTTTCATACAATACTGCAGTTGCCAAGCAACCCGAAATCTCCTAGATCACGGCACCTAGTCATTTAATTTTGTATAGTGTCACTAATGTTTTTCACACACCATTTTAAAAAAGTCTATATACACGTTTTATCTATGGTTTCAATTTTACCATTTTTTCTTGTGCTCGTCCATACTAACCCCACCGGGGCCCAAGTAAACGATCATTAAAAGGCCACCAACTACTGATAATGTCTGAAATTAAATCAATTACTTTAAATTAAAAAAATAAATAAAGCAAATAAGTGCTGTAATATCTGAGCCACAATTTAAAAACAAACTATTGTGTAGAAATCTTTCGTGGCATAATTTGACAGCTAATAGGCCAATGAAAAACTATATTTATTTTAATGTCTTTTTTTTTGTTAGGAATTGTTCATTGTGCTATTGAAGTCTTTCTGGATTCCACAAAAAAGCTGGGGTCAGAGCAAAACTACGGTATCAGCGCCGTAGTTAATTTAACATTTCTATAATAAGCTACTAAGCGTGCTTGTATTATAGAAACAGGACAACCAAGTACTTCAAAGATACCTTAGTGGTTTAGTACCAGAAGCTCTTGGTTTTCAGGGCCATTTCACAAACACTAGCCTAGCCTTAAAATTGAAGAGTTAAGAAGCGCTCCTTTATCGGCTTATTCTTGTGGGAATGGTGGTAAAAAGAATACAAAGCCTTACCTGGAAGAAGTCGTATTTAAGAAAGTCTCTAAGTGGTTTGTATGATGGTATGGTCCACCAAGCATTGTGGTACAAATTAAGTACCGTCAGCACTACAACCAACATTAAAGCAGATACTTTTGTCCTGTATCCCACTGTGACTAGTATCATAAGTATACTGCCTAATAAGTCTTGCACTATCTGAAAAACACAAAAATAATAAATCGATTGCCTTTTGCCACGGTCCTTACAGAATTCCCACCCTCTCTTCCCTTACATGTACAATTCTCTTCATACAAGCTCTACGGTTATGGCAATCTAGCTTTTTTAAGAATGTCTCTGATTTGGCCGGAAAACACCCTGCCTCATTTAATGCATCTATCCACATCGGATTTTAAAATGTACACGGGTGTTTTTTACAATGAGATCCCTTCCGCAGGAACGTGTAGAAACCTCCTTGTCTTCCTGGAGGACATCAGGTGGCTGCAATAAGTGCAGGCGACCTTGCATAAAACGAGGGAGCCTTTGCCGCTGATTGTGGTAAAGGTTCCCGCGCAATATACTATTTTTTATTAAAGAACATCATTCATTTTGGACTTCTTTGTACTACTTTCGTAATGTCCAATGATTAAAAAAATTATAAATGGTAGTTTCGATACTTGTATTGATAAAACTAATAACAATATTGATTTCAATTGAGTTATTTGGAAAATAAGATATGGATTTTGTATCATCCATCAACCACAAAGACACGCCATATTAACAGTTCTGCTTTGAACTGTCATAATTATAGTTTGATCATTTTGCACACCTAAACTATGCATAATAAAGGATATATTCCAATTACATTGTAATCTACGTACGTCAAACTATATTAAAATGTATATGCAACTGTTAATACAATTAAGCCCAAGTCCCCATACAAAATGAATGATGTCCTTTATTTTATTTTGCTTTTTAATCCTTTATTTCTGTGAATTTTAACTCTACTATGATGCATTGGTAAAGGCAACTACGTCAAACGTGAAATGCGAGTTGTTTTTCAATCATCGGCTTTCTTCGACCCCCCTTTGGAGGTCATGGAGGTCAGATGACCGGCATATAGTGATGACAACTGAGGCAAACGTAAAACGAAGCTATTTCAATCGTCAGTGCTCTCTCCCTTGCATACCATCAATCAAGACGAGTTCAACCAAATTGTCACGCCTTCCTCCCACAGGGATAGGCAGAGACAATGTAGCGCCACTTGCCACAATCCCGACACAACTCTCTCCCTCGAAAAATAAAAAAAAAGATAATTGAATTAAACATTCACAATTCTCTTCATACAAGTTACAATAAATATTTAAAACCCACAGACCTGCAAGAATGAAATTTCAAATCTGAGCAGTGTTATGAACATGAATGCTAATAATATCCTTCCAGCCAGTTGCAAATAATTCTTGGGTTTATTCTCCCCAAGTGATGGCACACCGGCGAAGAGGCTCCTGCCCTCCGCACGGGATTCGGCCAACACTAACAACAGCGCACCGATTAATGCGAGGTTGCGTAGTAAAAACTGCACATCCCATAATATACTGTAGGCGAACGTCTGAAATTACCATAAAAATCAATTTAATTAAAAGTCTATAGCAGCCTTTCCCAGCCTGGGGTCCGCGGGCCTATCCCAGGAGGTCCGCAGACAAAACAAGCAAATTACGAAAGTGATAGGTGGGAAGGCTAACTTTTTATATACAAAAAAGATTGGAAAGGTTGGGAAAGGCTGGTCTAAAGCATTGATTCCCAAAGTGGTCCAGTTCGGGACACAGGACGGGGGTCTTCGTTGGCGGGGGTCCACGAAAATTTATCTGGTTTCGATAGTAAAGAACCAAAATGTTGGTTTTACTTCCCTATCAAAGTAGGTAGATCAGCAACTATTACTTGTAAAAACTTGCATATGCCATATTCAGTATTACGTGTCGAGAGTTGCAAAGGCAGTTTTTCTCGAGTTTTGTTAAATTGGAGAAATTTAAAAGTGGTCTATGAAAAAAATAAGTTTGGGAAATCGACGATGGAAAGGTCAGAGAAAATCGCCTATTTTTATTGTGGCTCGACAAATGACAAGCAGGAGCGCGGTCCAAGCTACTGTAAGAGCAGTCGCCGGCCTAGTTGGAACTGGAAACTTTAAAGCTGATCCGATTAACGCGACTAAATTACTTGGCGGTCTGTATACTTGTGGTGGTACTTCCCCAGATTGACAGACTGAACACTGCCTATCACTCTTTGTAAGCCATCCGGAGCAAATATATCCGCCTCTTTCTTTTTGCTAACAAATATTTTTAATATTTAAAACAAAGCTATAAAACATTTTATTTGCTTCGACCGGGAATAAAATCTGGAACATTACGCGAAACGAACTAGTGAGCTTAATTTTTTTATTATACATTTCTATACTAAGCTACTAAAGTGTTTGTATCATAGAAACCGGACAACCAAAGTACATAAATCAAAGATACATTGATACCGGTGAGTGGTTTCGAGTGATGGCACACCGGCGAAGAGGCTCCTGCCCTCCGCACGGGATTCGGCCAACACTAACAACAGTGCGCCAATTAATGCGAGGTGACCCGTGCCCGTGCCACTCGGCTTACGTAGGCATTGCACTGCCACTACACCACGGTCGCCTTCATTAATTAATAGGTCACGCCTGTCAGCAGGCATATTAAAACGTTACTTACACTTCCCTAATTAGCAAAGCAGATTGGCTAGTAGTAATGACTTGGCTAGTAAGTTTTATATTAAATTCGTCTACTCACTTGTAATACAACAATGAAGAACAACATGCTGCATGCAATTGGCACCTTATACCTGCCAAGCACCATAACACAACCACCAAGTTGACCTAATAAATTAATTATCTGAAATACAAAATACACATTAAATTAACTAGCTGCTCCTCGCGGTTTCGCCTGCGTTTAAAAATTATGACATTAGTTACATACACAATCAATCAATCAAATTGTCACGCCTTTTCCCACAGGGATAGGCAGAGACAATGGAGCGCCACTTGCCACGGTCCTGACCCAACTCCCGCACTTTCTTCACATCTACAATTCTCTTAATTCAAGCTCTATGGTTATGGCCACTATGCAACTCAGCTTTCTTAAGGATGTCTCCGATTTAATCGGAGAACACCCACCTGGGTTTGTCTCGATTAACGCATCGATCCATATCAGACTTATAAATTTCTTTATAATCTACTTTTCTGCGTGCCCAAACCATCGAAGCATCGCTTTGTCAATCTTTGTCACAACATCTTTCAAACCGCATCTCTCGCGCACTGTAATATTCCTCATTCTATCCGCTATCGTCACTCCACATACACTCCTTAATGACTGTATTTCTACAGCGTTAATTCTACTCTCATGCTTCTTCTGCCACACCCAACATTCAGTTTTGAATGACTGGATGGAATAATGTGAACCGGGCATAATACTTACTACGAACATAGTTGCTAAGAATTTGCCACACCCCCATGACATATCCATATAGTCCCTTTGCTCTGACCACTGCACCCACATTCTGATGCCATCCTCTAAAAACGTTGATATTAAACATAATCGGGCGACTGTCGGTAGCACGTTTTTGCCTCGTCGTATTACCTAAAACATACAATTAAATTAAATAATTAAAATTCAGATTAGATTCTTTTAAAGTTTTTTTATATCATCAATAAAACTAACATTATATTATATATTTTTTACATTTGGATATTTCTGCAGTGGCTTAAAATTGAAAAAACGTTTATAAAGGACATCTATCATGTTGTATGGGGACTATAGATTACAATGTAATTGGAATATTTCCTTTATTTTGCATAGTTTGGATGTGCAAAATGATCAAACTATAATTATGACAGTTCAAAGCAGAACAGTTAATATGGTGTGTCTTTGTTTGTGATTAGCAGACGATACAAAATCCATATCTTATTTTCCAAATAACTCAATTGCATAGTAATTAAAAACAAAATTTCTATTAGTTTTATCAACACAAGCGTCGAAACTAACATTTATATTTTTTTTAATCATTGGACAATATAAAAGTAGTACAAAAAAGCCCAAAATGAATATGATATCCTTTAGAATAGTATATTATAGAGCTCTATTAACTCTACTATAGGAAGTAATTCTACAATATCTGCCGGCCATAAAGGAGATTACCAAATACTAAAACTTGTGGCAACCATATTTAAATGTCAATAACACATACAATGCCGGAAGTAGCATATCGACACGTAAACAGATAAATGCGTGCGTTTTTATGAATTAGATTAAGTGATAATTTTCTAGTGAACAAAACAACAAATGGCTGTATAACAGGGCTCTCCCTAATTGCAATAAATTCATTTTAAAACAATCAATCAATAGTCATGCCTTTTTCCCACAGAGATAGGCAGAGACTGAGGAATGGAGCGCCACTTCCTACGATCCTGACACAACTCCCTCGCTTCTTCACATCCACAATTCTCTTCATACGAACTCTATGGTAATAGGCACTAGGCAACCCAGCTTTCTTAACGATGTCTCCGATTTGGTCGGAAAACATACTTCTGGGCCTGACTTGTTTAACGCAACCATCCACATCAGATTCATAAATTCCTTTTGTCAATCTACTTTCACCCATTTCTTTGTCAATTCTTGTCACTACATCTTCTTTCAAACCACATCTATCGCGCAGTGTGCTATTTCTTATTCGTCACTCCACGTACACTTCTTAATGGCCGCATTTCTACAGCGTTAATTCTACTCTCATGCTTTTTTTGCCACACTCAACATTCACTTGTACAAGTATTCATTTTAAATCATATTTATATTCAATTATTCCATAAAATCATGTTTAGCACACAGTTAAACGTGCTGGAGTGGTATCTAGTATCAGTGGTGTTTTGAAAGCAAGGGTGCGCTAAGACGCGGTCATCATTGCCCTGCTCTCGGGTAAAGTCCATTGGGTTTTGCAAGTGTGATATTAATCCTTTGCAGTTAAATAATTGTAAATCCAACTGCACAAGATTGTAGCATCCGCACTGCCGTCCTAGTTGAAACCGGCAACTTTAACTTTACGGTCTGTAAACTTGAAAGTGGTGGTATTACCCCAAGTCAGCAGGCTGGGCAAAACCAACCTACAGTGTGCCTGCCATATTTAAATTTGAAAATTCCTAATTACACTCTTTCGCTTATCAATATAAATTATAATCATCATCATTATTTGCGTCCTAATTCCTATAGACCTAGGCGGAGATGATGAAGCGACACTTTTTATGATTCCACGACTTCTCGCTTCCTTTGTTTTCGAAGGAATCTTCATCGGTGCGTTAAGGACACTGCGGACCATCAAAACACTAAATCAAAAGAAACAGGCGTCCACGAACGGTCGATAGATATTTGCTTCGGGTCTGGTTATAAAAGAGTGGGTGGCAGTGGTACCCAGTCTGCTAGTCCGGGGTAATACCACCACTTACAAGTATACAGACCGTGATATGATTTGGCGCGTTTAGGGATCAACTTTTAAGTTGCCGGTTTCAAGTAGGCCGGCTAGGCTAGTTGAGGACTGCTACTCACAATTGTTGAATTGTAGTAGCAGTGACATCCATTCATTCCAGCCTAACACCAAGCGGGGTGCTGTCATATGTCGAGTCACAATAAAAAAAAAACAATAAGTTGGTTTATAAAAATAACGATTTAACTTTGAACGATGTTTAAGGCGCTAAATATGGCGGGTAATAATGTTATATTGTGGCACACAGGCGAAGAAGGGTCATCGTACCTAAGTACAAATACTTAGCCGGTCAGACATCAATAAATGATATTCCACAAAGTGCCAGAGAGATGATAGTAATATCTTAATTTATTACTATTACTTATAAGTACATTTACACTCAACATTAATAGCCCATTTATAATCAATTTTTATTTTATTAATACTGATCAATCATATTATCACGCCACTTGCCACGGTCTGGACACAATGCCCTGGCTCCCCTCACATCCCCGATTATTTTCACACAAGCTCTGCGATTATGAGCACTGGGCAACCTAGCTTTCTTTCTTTCTATATATAGCTTTATTTTTATATTTTACATAATTTTCAAATGGCATATAAATTCACCGGCATAGTGACGGCGACTGGGGCAGCTATGAACTACTCGGTTTTTTCAGTCGTCGTCACTCTTAGACCTCCTCTTGCTTATTATCAGGCGGGTCGAGGTCAGATGTCGTGTCACAATAAAAAATGTACAGATCCTGAAGCTGCCTTCCGGGATCAGCTTAAAAGTGCCGGTTCCCAGTAATTTAACTAGTATTAATCGCCTTTATTCATGGATCGCACTCCAGCTTAACATCAGGCGGCGTGCTGTCATGTATCGAGTCACAACTTTTAAAAAATACACCACTTAAACTCAACTAAACTACGCATTATCAATGAGTAAATGAAAGATAAAATTAACAAAAAACATGTTAAATATTATTGTTAATTTTATCGATGTCTTCAAAAACATATAACAACCAATCTATATATAACATGTTAAGTCATGATTAGATAATAATTAACATATCAACATTATGTTACAAATTATATCACAGGATGATGACGTTCTTGTCTATGTGGCCCAGACTTTGGCCGGTGACGGCGACTGAGGTAAACAATTAGGCGTAAACTTAATTGTTTCTTTCAGTCATCGACACTATTGGACCAACAGCAGGCAAGTCGAGGCCAGAAGTCAAGTTTTAAAAATGCATATTTTTTTTAGATTTTGCGCGAACATTGATTATCCATCAGTTATTTTTGCAAAAAATTGAATTAATTTGGGAATAGAAAAACAATATCATAACATGGAACGGGGTAGTTTTAGAAACAATAACAGCATCAACCAATAAGACGAGACGACCAACACCTCAGTCCCTCCGTGACCAGCCGCATAAATTTTGTTTAATTCATTAATGCATTTTTATTAAACATTTTTAAATAAAAAGTAATTAAACGTAATAATTTTGCAACATATGTTTTGCACAGAAATAGTTATTGTCATTTACCAAACCGTCTAGACTTAAATGACGAAATATGAACAGGAATTTCAAATGATTCATTTTTAGTCAATGACATGTTCTCTCTCTAATGGCCCAAAGCCAAAATAAAAATCACCAATATTACGAAGCCATTTCATAACTTATGTATGAATTTAAAAAAAAAATAAACAATTAATTATACATGCGAAGGAGATAGTAGAGTGGTCGATGCGCAGATTTCAAGCGAGTTAAGCAGTTTAGTGTGTGGTCAGTAATTAGATGGGTGACCGCTAGTGGAAAATATTCCACACATCAGTATACGCTGGCACGTCCTAAAACTGTCGCACCTGCGGGATAAAGGTTCTGTGCCCAGTATTGGAATGTATATAATGATTTCTGTGGTAAAATAAGTTGAAAATAAATAATCAACTTGATTCTCGAACGGAGACTTTATTATGAATCAGTCCACCACCTTGTCAGTGGATATCATTAATCTATTTAAGGTAACATCTGGAAGTAGAGAGCTCCCAGCAGGCCAGTAGACGACCAATGGCTATCCTGATTATGAATGGAAGCTTCTTTATAGTCTCTGAACTATGATTCATATAACAAAACAACACACACATTTAAACAAATTAGCAAAGAGCTTTAAAGGAAATTAGCATTCATTTTGGGCTATTTGTGTACCTACTTTTGTAATGGCCAATGAAAAAATATATAAAAAGTAGTTTCGATACTTGTATTGAAAAACTAATAACAATTTCGCTTTTAATTGCTGTGCAATTGAGTTATTTAGAAAATAAGATATGGATTTTATATTGTCTCTCAATCATGAAGACACAACATATTAACAGTTCTGCTTTGAACTGTCGTAATTATAGTTTGATCCTTTTGCACACCTAAACTATGCAAAATAAAAGATATATTCCAATTACATCGTAATCTTCGTACATTAAACTATTTTAAAGTGCATATCAATCAATCAAATTGTCACGCCTATTTCCCACAGGGATAGGCAGAGACAATGGAGCGCCACTTACCACGATCCTTAAACAACTCCCTTGCTTCCTTCACATCCACAATTCTCCTAATACAGGCCCTGTGGTTATGGGCACTAGGCAACCTAGCTTTCTTAACTGCATAATCAATAGTTAATAAAATTCAGCCCAAGTCCCACACAATATGAATGTCCTTTCTGAAGATATTATTAATGTACTCATGCATATCGCCATACCATTCTAAAATGTTTAATTACCGTACCATTCTAATATTATGAATAATCACTTCCTAAATAAAATTATCACTAACATAACAAACCCATTAACTTAATTTATTAATTAACAAATAAGACTGAATGTTTAAGTCAATAAACAGCAGACTATATAAACACTGAATGCAATATTACAATAATTTATTTATATTTTAATTTATAAACAAACTTATTATCATTCAAAAGTACCTATCATTGATGTCAAAGTTGAACAGATCAATAATCCAATTTGTAATCTACAAAGGTAATTAGCATTGTGATCTTCGTTGCTTCAATGTCACTCGGAACATTATCTTTTTAAGTGACATTAACCTCAAACATATAAATGCAAGAAATCTTCGTATTATTAAAACTTGATAAAATGCATCGGAAAACGTCATAATTATTTTTAGGTGAGAGTCATTTATTTATGATAGATTGTGAAAGGTGAAGTGATGGTTCAATGAAAGTAGAATTACGAAATATAAGGTTCGGTGCGTCGTTTCTTTGTAGAATAAACGACAAAACAATCCTATCAATACCTTGCACTCTTCAAGCACTTCTGGGCGGCATCGTAACGGCAATGGAGGCCAATGACGGTATTTTTCAGTCGTGAGCACTATTGGACCTCCATCTTGCTTACCATCAGGCAGGTCACAATTAGACGTCAAGTCACAATAAAAAAAAATTGCTTTGGCCAACATAGTTATTGAGGCAACTTAGTTTACAAGTAATTTTTCTCAGCACTCTTATCCTCTGCTTTCAATCAGATAACTTGTGGTTAGATTATCAGAAAAACAATTAAAAATCTATGCCTCAATTTTATATTTCTATCCAATATTATTATTTGAATAGAAAATCAGATTTAGCTGAGGGCTTGTTAATTAATAAGTAAACAATCATCATAAATTGTTATTTCTCAATTCCCATAGAGGTGGGCAGAGAAGTTGAATAAAGGAGAAAGCGACCTTGGTGTAGTGGCAGTGCAATGGCTACATAAGCTGAGTGGCATGGGTTCGAAACCGCTCACCGGTACCAATGTATCTTTGATATATGTATTTTGGTTGTCCTGTTTCTATGATACAGCACTTTAGTAGCTTAGTATAGAAATGTGTAATAAAAAATAAATAAATGAAAAACCTTTTGTTTTACATTTCTATATATTTTGTGTTTTCTGACCAAATCAGAGACAGACCAAAGCTGGGTTGCCTAGTGTTCATAAATGTAGAGCTTGTACGAAGAGAACTGTGGATGTGAGGGAAGCGAGAAAGTTATGTCAAGATCGTGACAAGTGGTGCTTTATTGTCTCGACCTATCTCTGTGGGAAACATCGTTTCGATTTGATTGATTTTATATAAAGCTACTAAAGTGATTGTATCATATAAACAGGACAACCAAAGTAAATATTTATATTAAATATATATTGGTGGCGGAAAGTGGTAATGAACCATCTCTTGCTCTCCAGTTACATGACCATTGAACTTTAACTACACCACAGTCTCCTTTTAAATTGAAAGATGAATAGAAAAGGGTAAAGGACTGAATGGTGTTAATGTACAGAAATTAAAATTTTATGCGACTTACTATCGCGTTTATTTCGGTTTTGATTTTACAATTTTATTTTATTATCCGACGTTTCTAGAGCTTTGCAGCCATTGTGGTCATGGAGAGATTGTAAAAATAATACCAAAATAAATATGATAGTAAGCCGCATAAAATTTGTTTAATTAATTAATCGATGTTTGTGCAAAATCTAAGTAAATATAATGTACAGAAGTTTAGCCACATTGAAAGGATGAATAAGAGGTGATTGATAAAAGAAATTCACAAACTAGAAGATTGTTCCTTGATCAAATAGAAACATTGTTACAAAAACTGGGGTCAGCAGTGCCCATGACCATAAGGTCTGTATAAAAAGACATGTGAATAGGAAGGAAGCGAGAGAGTTATGTCAATATAAGTGGATTTTTTTAATAATCTTTTTATTATACATTTCTATACTAAGCTACTAAAGTGCTTGTATCATAGAAACAGGAGAACCAAAGTACATATATCAAAGATATTTTGGTACCTGTGAGTGGTTTCGAACTCGTGCCACTCGGCCCACTTAGCCATTGCACTGCCACTACACCACGGTTGCCTTGAAATGGTCTTATTTAAAAAAAATAGAATATAAGATGTTTCCTATTACCCAAAAAATCACCAAGTCATGCTGCTTATTATGCTCAATACGATAACTAACAAAGTCATCATGACAATAAAAAACTTTTGTTATTGTATTATTTAAATTTTATTGAGGTAACATCCTAAATTATATTATTCCCAACCATGTTTGCTCTTGTATTTTCCCCTAATTCAAAATATTATTTCTGATTGAGACTCGACATACGACATCTACTTGCCTAATGGTAAGAAACCAGAAATTCATTACAATTTAAGTTACGGTTGCCTCAGCCACTTTCACTATGCTGGCCAAAATTTGGCAGATGTACTTGTTTACTTTTAAAACTAATATCTTAATGTATATTTACATATTAAGTTGCAGCGAATATGGTTAATAGTGGCATGACAAAATTGATGTTGATTATATGAATAAATAATAATTGTGAAAATTCACATATCCTATAAATAAAACTTAGATTTTATATATCAAAGTTCAATTTATTATGAATTGGTCAAAATTGGCTTGAATTTTTGATTACAAAACAAAGACAAATTCAAGATAACATATGTATAATAAAGTTATATTACCGTCATAGCAAGATCTAGTGCAGTGCTATAGGTCGATGATAATTTTAGATGAATGTACTACATAAATTATAAGCTAAAACCGTTTTCTAACAGAGATAAGTAGGTTAGAAGGTGAAACATCTGGTTAATTTTATTTTGATTTGTAAAGATGCTACTGCACAAATTTATAAATAATTAATTATTAGCAATGTTTATTTCTTTAACCCACAACTTCAATAGGGTTGATATTTAATGTATTTTTAATTAAAAGGTGCTCAAAATGAAAATATAAGTACGGTGACGTGACACTAAGAAAACTAACCGTAAATACAGCTTTTGGGGGATGTTTCTTTTATTATTGTCATGCAATATAAACTGTTACATACCTGATCTGCAACGTCCTCCGCCGTTGATACATATTGATCGGGAATTTGCATTTTTTTAATAAACAGACACTACCAGCCACTAAAAAGAAATTTCACTATTTGAGTGACGTGTTGATAGTTGGAGTATACTTCCTTTTCAAATGCAAGACTTTTAATTTATAAATTTATAGTCCGATAGTTTTATTAAATTTTACAAATATATTGTACAGACAATAATTTATGATTTTATAAAATATTTTAAAAAAGTAAATTTAATTAAGATATTTTCTAATAAATTTGAAGGGATTGCAATATGAAACCGGATATTTAAAAGGGAAATTTCTAAATGTCAAATTTTAAGTGCGTTTCGATTATACATGTCATTTAAAGATAATTAATATTATTATAATAAAATTATTTTATTAGACGTAAATATATCATGTTAGATTTATTTGTATTATTGTTTTGTTATTGTATATTTTTATCAACGTTTTATTTAAATGGTAAAATATTTATCGGTATTATTATTTTCAAGTATGTATAAGTTCGTTCGTTGCCAAACCTAGTTTTAAAAAAATGGTTTGTTGTTGAGTTTTTTAGGGAAAGCGGGTTGTTCGCTTTTATAGTAAATATCTAATAAAAAAACAAATCTTGTCAAAACCTAATCTTGTAAGTCTGCAGTTTATTGTACAATAAAATTAAGAGTGCCTATAAATATAACCTATAACGCTTTTTATTGCAGAAAATGTTGGAAGTAACTTGCAATGATCGTCTCGGGAAAAAAGTTCGCGTAAAATGCAATCCTGATGATACTGTGGGGGATTTAAAGAAACTGATAGCCGCGCAAACTGGTACACGATACGACAAAATAGTTTTAAAAAAGTGGTACACCGTCTTCAAAGACCATATCAAACTATCTGATTGTATCCTTTTCATATAACCTTTTTTATGATTGCAAGGAAGAAGTAGTGTCAGGATCGTGGCAAATGGCGCTTCATTGTTTGCCTATAGGAAAAAGGCGCGACATGTTGATTACTTGATTACTTATTTATCTTGCTAAAGTATTAAAAAACCCTATTACCAATTGTTATGCCCAATTCCCAAAGAGATAGGCAGATACTACAGAATGCCACTTTACAATAACCTAACGCAACTTTTAGTTCCTTTACAAAAAAGTTTGGTGCATCTTTTCTTTGTAGAACAATCGACAAGTGGAATGCTTTGCCAGCCCAGATAACCTTGGATCCTTCAAGTAATGCAATGCACCTTTGGCCAGCATAGTGATGGTGACTGAGGCAGCCGTGAACTAACTCGGTTATTTTCGTAGTCGTCACTCTTGGACCTCCTCTTGCTTATCATCAGGCGGGTTGAGGACAAATGTCGTGTCACAATAAAAAAACACGAAACTAGGCTGAATGACTTTCTTTCAGTATTCTATTCTAATAATTTATGCCATTTAAACAAATTATGGAGTATTCTGCCATAATGGTATGATTTGGTCGTGTTTTGCGATCAGCTTGTAAGTTGCCAGTTCCAACTAGGCCAACATACTGAATGTGATTGCTACTCACAGTTATTGAATTGTAGTAGCAGTGACATTCATTCAAGGACCACACTCCGGCTTAACATCAAGCGGGGTTCTGTCATATGTTGTGTCACAATAAAAAAATGGTGATGTTACAATATATTTAATTGTAATGTGTTATAGCCCATGTGTTCTCTCCCTCCTTGGATCCTCCAAGCGATGCGTGATCTTTGGCTGGCATAGTGACGGCGACTGAGGCAGCCGTAAATTAACTCCATTCTTTCAGTCGTCGTCATTCTTGGATCTCCTCTTGCTTATCATCAGGCAGGTCGAGGTGTAATGTCGTGTCACAATAATAAAAAAATTGTAAAGTTTTGCATTTGTGTCCTATGTCATATTTACAGCACCCTGCTTGTTATTAAGCTTGATATATATCTTCCTTATATATAAATTCAGATGAAATACATGATGGGATGAATCTGGAACTGTACTACCAATGAGATTATTATTAATTAATTTTAAGTTAAATTGTACAAAAATAAATTTTTAACAATATCATTTAACAAGTGATTTTTACTTGTGTTTATTATGGTTAATTATTACAATATTGTAATAATTATTTATATTATGATTGTCACACCATTTTCCCAAAGGTAGGCAGAGACAATGGGGCCCAAATGGCACAATTCAGAAATTTCTTAAGTTAAATAGTATTTATAACTTTGTAATAACATATTAATAATATTTAGACAACCAGTGTGGATGAACGGTTAGCGATTGATTTGTTGTGCATAAAGTCCCAGGTTTGATTTCTGTACAGAGCAAATATTTGTTTCATAGCTTTTATTCATAATATGTAATTAATAATTATATATATAGGCAATGGTGCCTGGAGGGAGTTAGTCGCGTTTAGGGATCAGCTTCTAAGGTACAATTTCCAACTAAGCTGGCATAGTGGATGCGACTAGCGACAGCTACAGTTATTTAACTATAGTAGTAGTCGCCTCCATTCATGGACTGCACCCTCCAGCTTAACATCAAGCAGGGTGCTGTCATATGTCGAGTCACAATTAAAGAACGAACGTTAGTTTAATCTAAAGTTTTTGATTATAAAGTTATAGATAAGTAATATTTTGTACATGATTTTTTTGATTCCACAGCTTGAATGAAAAAAAAAAGAACGAATCTAAAGAATGAATGAACTATTTGATTTTTTTGATGTAGCAACAATTTTATATGAAAAGTTTGATTTGATTCCCGCGTTTGACGCCATTTTTGTTGTGTCGTTTTGTGGTTATTTTGGCGTTCTTTTTTTACACGTAATAAAACATTAGTGATTTAAGCTGTTCAAAAAGTTGTCCGTACGTACCAACCTACATGAAGGGGATCCTTTTGGAAAATAATCTGGTAAAATGACTGACGAAGGTACGTCGTTTTATATACTTTGATGTACTTGTCCTCGAATTTCTTATTCATTTTGGTCAACTTTCAGATTTTAATCAAGGGAAATGCTCTAAAACTAGCAAACAGCACAACGTGTTACCAATATGGGGTAATGAACAAACTATGAATCTGAATCCTTTAATTTTAGCCAATATTCAAGGTTCGAGCTACTTCAAAGGTAGGTAAGCAAACAAAATCCACGCAGGGTTTCTTGTGAGTGGTAATTTTATTATTTACTTTGTAAACCTATAATGCCTAACAATCTTACCGCTATGCTTATTCAATGTTATGTTTACATTATTAATGACTTCCTGTTTATAAAAGTTTATATGATATTTGAGAACATGAATACATAGCAGTGGGAGGGTTAAAGGAAATGTAGTGTTATAATCAACATATTGTTTTAGTTCTAACACTGTATAACACAAAGTTGTCCATTATTGTATATATCGTTTATGAACTGGCAAAGAGTCCTATCTTTTATCATGCAACTTTACAGGACTGTGAAAAAACTGATTATTATTAAAGTATTGAAGTTATTTATCGAATAAAAAAAACACGTATTTAGTAAATTAGCTTTATTGACGCGAATTTATAACTAAATAAACTTAAAATCACTCTCTAATCGAAATAGGACATTTTGATACAGAAAAAGTAATGAGCATTTTTTTCAGATAGGACCTTTTGCCAGTTCATAGACGATATGTCATTTGAAATAGAATCAAATGGTGTTTTAATTGAGTAATTGAAGGACAAGGATAGTTTTTTGCAGCCTTTTCATGTTTATATTTAGATAAGCCGATTTTTGCTGATCTGAAAATGTCACAGTTTTGCGATATGCAGTGTTAGAACTTAAGTAATGACGTAAAAGTTAAAATATCGATATCCTTTTGCAGTTCACTTATTCAAGTTGAAGACCTACCATGAAGTGATTGATGAAATCTACTACCAAGTAAAGCATTTGGAACCATGGGAGAGGGGCAGCCGCAAGACAGCGGGGCAAACTGGAATGTGTGGCGGCGTGAGTATGTCAATATAGCACATTACCTATATTTTGTGTCTCAAAATAAAATGTTGATTTGAAGAAAAATGTCTCCACAAAAAATGCTGATTTATTTACTTGATTTTTCTTTTCCTGAAGTATAGTAGTAGTTGTAGTTATTAGCGGGCTCGTTTCCGCACTTGAAGTCCTCTTCGGTTTCTTTGTACGTTCTTCAACGGCTCCCCCTCAGTGGAGCCACCCGATCTCCTCCAGGAAGGCCAGGAGACCCTTCTCGTTCCTGCAGACCTCCGGAAGCGTCCTTGCATTGCCAAGGAACTTTTGTCTTGCTTCTGCTACTGTTGTGCTCCTGCAACTCAAGAGCACATGTGCAGCTGTCTCCTCTTCATTCAGGCATCCCCTACAGAGGGGGCTGTCCGATATGTTGAGGTTGTACAGGTGCTTATTAAAACCGCAATGCCCCGTTATGACACCCACCATGGTGCGGAGCTTGGCTCTGCTTAGGTCCAGCAGTCGTCCAGTCAAGCGTCTGTCAATATGAGGGAGAGCTTCCCTGGACTGCCTGCATTCCATTGTATGTAGCCATGCATTCTCGTGCAGGTTACCTGTTCTTTGGCGCAGCCAGCTGCGAAGGAATTGGAGTGGTAGGGGCATAAAAGGTCCCGGTCCTATTGGTTGGCAGGACGATCCCCTCCTGGCCAGCTCATCTGCCGCGTCGTTGCCCAGCGATCCGCTATGACCTTTGATCCATTGGAGAGTGATCTGGTTCGACGTGCATACGTCCTCCAATGCCAGGTGGCATTCATAGAGCAGAGCTGAGTTTTTGCAGTTGCTTTCCAGACCCAAAAGCACCGCTTTGCTATCAGAGAGGATCTTGATCTTTTGGTTGGCAATCCTCCTCCTTGCTATTGCATGAGCCGCTTGCAGAATACCAACACATTCTGCCTGAAAAACGGAGTTGTTTACGTCGAGCGATGTTGAGATATTTATGTTTAGATCCCACGAGAAGGTTCCTGCCCCTGTTCCCGCACCGGTCTTGGATCCATCGGTGTAGATTCTTAGTTCCTCGGTGCCAGAGTGGTCCCTTTCTTCCTCGCTTAGTTGTATTTTATAGTTCTTTTCAAATACATATTTTTTCGGGATTCTGTCGACAATCGATGCTAGGAGCGGTTGTTCCTTAATTGCATCGTTGAGAATTGTTGTGTGTGTGGCTCGGCAGTCCAATTTCCATAGATTCAAAGTTAGGAGTCTCGTCGCCGTCTGCGTTGCCTCCATCTGCACATGTAGGTGTAGGGGCAATATGCCCAGAATGACTTCCAGCGCCTTTGTGGGTGTTGTGAGCATGCAGCCCGTGATGGCTGTGCACGCCATACGCTGGAACTGTTGCAGCCTGTCTTGAACGGTCTTCAACCTGGTTCTAGGCCACCAAGTCGGCGCGCCGTAGGTGACAAACGGTCTAATAATGGAGGTATACATCCACTTCATGATTTTGGGTTTTATTCCCCATTTTTTACCCAGTAGTCTGCGACATTGCCATAGTGTTAAGGTAGCACTGTCGAGCTTGTTTGATAAGTGTTTGCCCCAATTCAGCTTGCTATCCAAGGTGACGCCTAGATATTTCACCTCTGTTGCCAATTGGATTTCTGTGTCAAACAGTTTTGGTAGTTTGAACCTTCCCACATTCCTTTTTCTCGTGAATAGTACCAGTTCAGTCTTATTAGGATTCACAGACAGGCCGGATTCGGTGCACCAGTGCTGCACGGTCTTCAGTGCATGTTGCATCACGTCGAAGACAACACTGGTTACCTTTCCGCTGACCAAAATAGCTAGATCATCTGCGTATCCTACTGTGTAGTAATCTTTGTCGTTTAATTTTGTTATTAGGTCATTGGCTACTATATTCCACAGCAGGGGAGACAGGACCCCGCCCTGAGGGCAGCCTTTTGCTGCGATTCCTCTTTCTTCGCCGTTGACGTCGAGTTGAATCGCCCTTTGTCTCAGCATGCTACTTATCCATCTACGTGTTGTCTCATCAATACCATGCTTGTGCAGTGCCTTTTCGATGCTATCAAAGCTTGTCTTATCAAAGGCTCCTTCTATGTCTATGAAGGCCCCTAAGCATACTGCTGTGTCTTCAATGGCCAATTCTATCTTGCTCACGACGCTATGTAGCGCCGTTTCAGTGGATTTGCCAGTGGTGTATGCGTGCTGTTGAGGGTGAAGTGGCACCCTAACCAGTGCGTTGTCTCTTATGTGTCGGTCGCATAGCCTTTCCATTGTTTTCAACATGAACGAGCTGAGGCTTATGGGCCTGTATGATTTGGCGTTTGTATAGTCACTTTTACCAACCTTTGGGATGAACACAATTTTTACCTCTCTCCAGGCTTTAGGTGTGTAGTGTTGTGCTAGGCATGCCCGCATGATTGAGGTTATGGACGGTATTATCACGTCCGCCCCCCATTTTAGGAGTGCAGGAAATATATTATCAGGTCCCGGTGCTTTGAATTTTTGGAAGCTGTTTATTGCCCACTTTACTCTATCCGGGGATATCACTTTGTGGGCGATGTCCCAGTCTTCAGCGGTTGGTAGAGTAGGCGGGGTTTCTTCCCATTCCCTTGAAGTCGTTATTTGACAGTCGGGAAAGTGTGTTTGCAGAAGTACTTCCCTAATATCGGAGTCCGTTCTTGTAAAGGTTCCATCCTGTTTGCGAAGGGATCCCACGCTGTGCCTGCCTTCGTTGGATAGTATCTTTTTGACCCTGCACGCCTCGTTTGTAGAGTCTATTTTAGTGCAGAATTGTTGCCACGCTTCCCTCTTCCTGAAGCGGATGCGCTTTTTGTAAAGGAGTTGGACGTCTTTATAATGGTCCCAGTCTTCATCTCTCCTCGTGTTTTTAGCTCTGTTAAATAGTTTTCTCACTTTACGCCTCAGCCTTTCCAGTTCAGGTCCCCACCAGTTGGACTTGGCTTCCAAATCCTTGGTAACCTTAGTGAGGGGGCAGGCAGCATGATAGCTTTCAGTAAGTGTGTTAGTTAGGTGTTGTACCTGTTTTTCAATTAGGTCCCTATTGTTTGGGGGTTCCTGCATTTCAGTATCTGCGAGTTCTTGCTTTAGGGTTTTTACGAACAACTCGCAGTTGGTTTTACGCGGGTTGCGTCTGGGTGAAGGTGTCTGTGTATCTACCTTTATATTATAGCGGATCCAGCGATGATCTGAGCATGATGCTTCATTTGAGACATTCCAGTCTGCTATCAGTTTCTCAGCTCCTTCCGTTGCCACTGTTATGTCTATTATGGTTCTACACCTTTTGGTTACAAATGTGGGTTCCGAACCTGTGTTTATCAGATGCAGCTTGGTGGTAAGAAGGTAGTTAAACAATTCTTCGCCGCGACTGTTGGCTTTTTCCATTCCCCATATGGGATGATGAGCGTTAGTGTCTGAAGATATTATCAGCTCTTGTTTATTGACCTCACAATATTGGACGAGGTCTCCGAGGTCCTTGGGCGGTACGATGTCATCTGCTGGCATATATGCGGATGCGATGACAATTTCGTTTGTTTCGAAGTGTCCACTTGATTTTATCCTGACTGTAGTCAGGTCCCTGGAACAGAACTCAGTTAGTGTTGTTGATATTAGGTTCCTGGGTATGTAAATACAAGTGCGTGGGGATTCGGATTTGGTGTGAATTAACCTACCTCCAATGTTGTTGAGGCCACAAATATGTCCTTTCCTGATCCATGGTTCTTGGATTAGGGCCACGGTTTTGTTATTTTCCTCCAGCGTTCTCCGTAGCATTGCCGTGGCCGTCAAGCTGTGCTGGAGGTTGCACTGAATAACGTGCAGCGCCATTTCAGTTGCCTGCTACTCCTCTGCAAGGAGCATCGCCTCCATCTCCTCGGATACGTCCCTACCGGATGGTGGGGATGGGACCCTTTGGACTGTGTCCGTTGGTTCCTCCGAGTTGTTGGAGGGCTGGGTGGTAGCTGGTGTAGGCGGTGCAGGCTGTGGCGGGACCTCTTCCTTCTTCTCCGTCTGTGGACAAGAGGTCTCGGCCTCCGTCCGACCAGGCTGTGTCTGTGTTTGTGCAGTCACAACCCGACCGGTCGCAGGCGCGTCTTTCTCTGGGATGGGCGGTACATCATATAGGCGACCACCCTTCCCAAAGAAGCGAACGTAGACTGTTCCTACGTTGTAGTTGAGTCCCCTTCCCTGCTGTAGCAATACCGGGATTATATTGTCCGGTATCCCTACAACAAGGAAGCGATTGTCTCCCTGGTTAATGCAGTCGTACAATGACCAGGTGTTGATTTTTAGGGCAGGGTTCTCATTTTGGAAATCCAGCTGATGTAGGATTTTCCTGCCCTCGACGTTGCGCGTGGTCTTATGGATCAGGATTCCGGCCCGGGTTTTGCGGACCAGATCTTCCTGAAGCAGCGCGACGATCGTTGTGTCGGGGATGGGGGATGGTATCCTCCCGATTATGCCCTGAAGCCAGGTCAGGGTGGACATCTCCAAGACCCGAGATTTGACGACACCCTCACTATAGTAAGGTCTGCCCCCAAATTTCGGGCGTAAGCTGGACCCGGCATCCATCAATTTCTCGATTTCTTCCTCGACCAGCTCCTCGAAGTCTGTTTTCACCACCATGGCCTGAGCTTCTGTCAAGTCACGTTGCGGTGATGTGGTGAGGGCTATGCCAATTGATTTTATCATACTGGCATAGGTCCCTTCCTGTGTGGGGGGTGGTCTTGCCCTTTTGGGTTTCACCCTGGGTGAGGAGGAGTCATTTAGCCTGACTCTCTTCGTTGGACCCGCAGTTTGGCTTTTAGTCGGGTCGCAGGCGCGTAGTCTGTCCCGCCGTCGCTTACTCAGTTTCTTCCTACGCGGGCGCGCTTGGTCGGTGCTGTTCGCACCCGCGGCCTTTTGCACACCACCAGAAGGCGGTCCTGTCTGGGTTGCCCCTTTCGAACCGCCCCCGGCGTCATGCGAGGTCGCAGGCAATGCCCCAGCAGCGCATTGACTGCTGGGGCTTGAAGTCACACCAGACACTTGGGTCCGCGAAGGAGGAGCGCCTTCCGGGATTAATACCCCGGATGTGGGCACGACAGATTGCGCGGCCTGACTGGTGGAGATAATTGGGCCTTTCGGCCCCGTCTTTTTTGTGCTTTGCACGTGTGCTTGGGCAACCGAACCCGAGGGTCCAGCTATTGCTGTGGTCTTCTTCTTTTTTATGTATTTTTCCATAAATGTTTTCATTTCTTTCGTCCATCTCGCTCCCCACCCTCCACGGAGCCCGCAACGTTGGGGATGTTAGCAACTAACACCAGGGCTACGAGATGGATATAGGACTCCAGAGTGAGTTGCACACGAGACTAGACAGCACACGTTACCACGTGACGTGCACTGCCGCCTGCGAGCCCCATCACCCCAGACCCCTAGCCTGGAGCCGATATGATTGCGTGTCCCGCAGCTGATAGTCCTAAGCCGTCAGCTCCGTGGCACGCAACCAATGATCGCAGTCCGACTAAACTACGACCTCCCGTTTAGCTGAAATTAGGGCCAAAGTGGCGTGTTGTAGGCAGGATCTGCCTACTCAACCACCAGGATCCCCTCTTCCATCCGTACGGGTCTCCGCGCTCGACAAACACGCAGGCGGCCGTTCTACCCCCTCCAATAGCTTGTGGTATTGTGAAGGCCACAGGGACACGGACCGCATCATCCCTGTAGTTTTCCTGTATGGTTAGCTGCAGATCTCTGGTGGCGGCATAGTGTGTGCGGTTCTTCAGAGCACTGCATTTCCAGGGGGACGACCCGGCGCGCGCTCTGTTGCACGCCGAGTTCGGCGAGGACTGTCCCACTAATGGATTAGCACTAGTGCGGCAGCCATCCCCGACGAGGACGTCCATACAGGGTTGAGTGCGCACTGAGGCCCGTCTTCGCACGTCTCGGAGAAATATTATTCCTGAAGTATAATATTTCTTATTATGAAAAAAATTTAAGGCGCTCCATTGTCTCTCCAATCTCTGTGGAAAAAAGGCATGACAATTTGAATGATTTCATATCATTTTGACTTGCATAATAGTAACTATACCATGAGTAAATAAACATGGTATTAATCATGGTAACTATACCATGATTAAATAATCATGGTATAGTTCCTGGTTATGAAGATAATTGTGGATGTGAGAAAAGCGAGGGAGTTGTGTCAGTATTGTGGCAAGTGGTGATCTATTGTCTCTGCCCATCCCTGTGGGATAAAGGTGTGACAATTTCAGTGATTGATTGAGTATAATCTGGCACATAAAAAGAGTGCTGTCTTCTGAGCTGCACAGCATAAGGATCGCGCTGGACGACTGCGGTAGAAGCAAGTTTGTGCATCTATTGTCATGCTCGTATTTGATATAATTTTAAATATTATACACATAAAAACAAGTTACTTGAATGCCTGTGTTTTTTTTTATTGGCCGGGGTCTCCATGATGTCTCAGCATATTTATGATATCAATCAATCAAATTGTCACGCCTTTTTCCCACAGGGATAGGCAGAGACAATGGAGCGCCACTGACCATTTATGATATAATACCTCTTATCATGTTATAAAAGGTAATTTTGGTTTTATTACAGTTTGACATATGACAGCACCCCACTTGTTGTTAGGCTGGAATGTGGTCCATAAAACGAGGCAACTGCTACTAAAGTTAAATAATTGCAAGTAGCAGTCCCATCCTCTATGCAACGACAATCTTCACATTGTGTACACTTGTAAGTGGTGGTACTACCCGAAATCAGCAGACTGAGAACAAATGCCAAATACTTTTAATATTTAAGATTTAAAATGACTGTAGGTAAGGGGTGTTGGAGCTGGTGGAATAGTATCAACTGCATTCTGTCTTCTATATAAGTTATATACATTGAAACTTACAAGGAAACAACTGAATGGACTCCTGCAGCATTCAGATTCACCTTACATCAGGGCCCTCGGTAGGTATGCTATATATCAATTTATTATTTTTATCCTAAATATAAAAAAAAATAAAAAGTAACATTTGTAACAAAACATGTATTTATTAATAATTGAGACACATACATTATAGAGCACATTGGGCACATGTGGAAAGGATGAGTGAAAGTAGATTAATGAAAAAAAAAAAAAAAATTAATGGATGCGTTAATTGAGGAAGAACCAGGAGGGTGTTCTCTTACCAAATCAGACATCCTTAAGAAAGCCAAGTTGCCTAGTGCCCGTAACCATAGAACTTATTTGACGAGAATTGTGGATGTGAAGGGAGTTTTGTCTATACCTGTAGAAAAAAGGTGTGACAATTTGATTGATTTTACATTAAAGAGAACCAAAAACTTTAGATATTAAAGAGAACAGACTAATTTTTTTTAAATTTTTGAACACAGAATATAATTTATGTTTGTTTTTGTTAGCTCTGTGGTATTTTTTACCCAGTAGCACCAAATCCCAGGTTAAAATACTTTTTTTGTTTACATTTTTCTTTTAATGTCATTTATCCTATCTGTGAAAGTCGTTTCGGCTTTAGTTTAGCATTACTGTTTCTATATATAGTTTATTATGAGTTTATTTATTTATTTAACAGAATATTGTACATTACAGACTTAATCCAACTAATACAATATATTTCTTACAAAAAATCTTAATATTAAGCTTAATTTACTAACCTAACTTAACCTAATCGCTCCAAGTAATTCAATACAATTTTATCGCTTTGTGCATCCGATGATGCGAAAGCGTCGAAATTCATGTTGCCATGTTGTGACTATCCAATAAATAAACCTAATGTATTTAAACAAATCAAATCAAATTGTCATTATTATATTTGTACCATAATAGTCTGAATTGTCATTTAAATGTTGAATTAGCCTTGCGAAACTCAAGCTCCGCATTAGCATTAATTGTATGTTGAACAGTATCATCTCCTTTATTTCAGGATTCATGTACATAAGATACACGCAGCCACCAGCCGACCTGTTTGATTGGTATGCTGATTACCTGGATGATGATGAAGAGGTGGACCCAAGAGCTGGAGGAGGTGGCTCCACAACTATAGGGGTATTAGTTAGGCAAATGATGGTTAAACTTGATTGGTTTAGTACATTATTCCCACGGATACCTGTGCCCATACAGAAAAATATAGAACAAAGGTTTGTGTTTTTTTTAATATAGACTGCATATGATTAATAATCAGCAGATTTGATTCCTCTGGATTTCGCAGAACACAGCCATACTTCTATTTGTGATCTAATGATACAAAAATACTGTACCTAATTAATTATTATGAAGTATATTAGATTAAATATTATGCTTTACAGTCTAAATGCTTTCATTTTATTTTGCGCCTACACAAAAAATGCTCCAAATTGTCCCTAAGGTAGAATTTAAAGGCATTAAGTTCGCCTCTGTACGTAGTACATAGTTAAATAAATTGTTTTACTTGTACTCTTAGTTATAAAAGATGCAAACTATTTTAAATTATACTACTAGTGGTACTATGTTTGTAGTACCACCAGTTTCTTATTAGTCGAATTTAATATAGTCGGTGTAATGGGTGTGGCTTCTGCATGCAAGCTGTCGCCTTGAATGTGTAGAAGTGAATAGAATTAAAACTCATATAAAGATATGCAGTATAAGAATTATGTTAAGTACATTTATTTTTTAGGCTAGCAGCACACAATAGGCAAAATAATGACAATGAAATTTCGAAGCCAGTTGCAAATTATCGCAGCAACCCCAACCCGAACCCTGGTCGCATGGAGTCTGACAGGCGGGAGCATGATGATAGAGATAGAAGAGACTATAGTGAAGCTGAACGGTATGTCAAGCCTATTTTGTATTTTTATAGCTTATATAAAGAGATTTTGTAGATATGAAGGATGCAAGACAGTTTTGTCGGTATTGTGGGCCTTGGCATTCCATTGTCTCTTTTTTCTCTGTGAGAATGGTGATGTCTCTGTGATGTCACAATTCTTCATTCAACAATCGGCAAGTGTAATGCATCACTATCCCATTTGATCTCCCCACCCTATAACCTTGTCACGCGAACACTGGAGCCCCTGCAACTACACAGAGACATGGCGGCTATGTGCGTCCTCTACCGCCTATACCACGCGGAATGTTCCGAGGAGCTCTTTAACCTTGTTCCAACCTTGTCCTTTCACACCCGTAATACCCGCACAGGTCGGGGTAAGCATCCATATTCTATCGACCGAATCGGCAGTCGAACTAAAAAGTTCGGTGCGTCTTTTCTTTGTAGAACAATTTTCAAGTCTAATGCTTTGCCAGCCCATGTGTTCTCTCCATCCTATGACCTTGGATCCTTCCAAGTACCTTAGGCCGGCATAGTGACAGCGACTGAGCAGCCGGGAGCTAACTCGGTTTTTTCAGTCGTCGTCACTGTTGGACCTCCTCTTGCTTATCATCAGGCGGGTCTCTTCACAATAGTAATAATTTATTACTATTGTGTATAGTAATAGTATTTTTTTATTTCAGGTTCGTTAGAAATAGGAGAGTAGATGACCGTGACAGAGATCGCGATCGGAGGGATCGTGATAGAGACAGAAATAGAGATAGAAAAGACCGCTACAGTGACAGGTCCAGAGACCGTTATCGTGATAGATCAAGATCAAGAGACAGGCGTTATAGATAGTTAATAAGTTTGAATATTTCTCGACTGTTGCATTGTTTGTTGAGATATAATATAGAATTTAAGACATTGAAAGAGTTGTTTTATTTAATTTACCTTTGGGTTTATTATTTTAAACATTGGAAGACAGTGTCCATGAATGACAGAGTTGCAGTCATTTAGTAGCGCAGGGTAGTACCATCACTTTCAAGTGTATGGTGAAGATTGATTATTTTAAAAGTTGCTGGTACCAACTAGGCAGGCTGGCGCAGTAGATGTGACTTCTGCTGGCAGTTATTAAACTAGTAGCATAAGCTGACTGCATTTTGGTTTAACATCAAGCGGGGATCCTGTCAACATAACGAGCTACAATAAAAAGGTTTGCGTTTTTTTTGTAAGGTTCTGACTACCAAGTTTGAGTAACGAGAGGTAGGTACGGAAGTAAATCAGGGAAGAGGTTGTTACTCGAAACCGCGACTAAATCACTTCGCGGTAGCGGTAAAAGCCCTGGATTGGCATATTAAGTGAATATCAGAAGGTGGGCAAATATCTGCATTTTTAAATATCAATCTTTTTTTCTATTATTTGAAATATTCCAAATAAATGCTGTGAAACAAATCATTGATCCAACCAGGAATCGTATCCGGGACTTTACGCGTACCACACGTGTCGCCGGTTGATAAACGTGCAGAGGTGAAAACATTGTTATGAAGATTTCAAGACAAAATAAAAGATTCATTACGCTTAACTAAATCAATAAATATAATTATAATAAAATTTGAATACAAAAGCAAAGCAACATCTGTGCAAATATGTATATGCTAACAATGAATGTTATTAAGCAGCTGCCCCTTTGACATTCTCCTGTTGTTCAAACTTGGGATATTTGGATTGGACATCTGTCCATGATATTCTACTGTTAGATAAATCCCTCACAACTGCTGGAACATCAACAAGAGGCAGTCTGACTTGGGTCATGCCATTTCTTTCTCTCAGAGTAACCGTATGTGGTTCTTTGACAGTATCAAAGTCAATGGTAACAGCGTAGGGTACACCAAGCTCATCAGTCCTAGCATACCTACGACCGATGGAACCAGAAGAGTCGTCAACTTTATGAGATACATCAACATAAGTTAATTCTTGAGACAACTCTTTGACAAAAGGCTGGAATTCAGCATTACCACTCAATGGCAAAACAGCACACTTCATAGGCGCAACAGAAGGTGGCAGAGAGAAGTAGGTCCTTTGTTCATCACCATCCCTCATCTTAAAGTTGTGTTCAAGAATACAGTATAATATTCTACCAATTCCAAAAGATGGTTCAATGACACTTGGAATTATTTCTTCAACATGTACTGTCTTTTGAGATTTCTTCACACTTACTAAATTAGGAGTGAGTTTAAATTCTCCAGATGGTGTAGTTAGAATATATTCTCCATCACTATCTAGTTTGACCTTCAAATCTTCCAGAGCAGAATTATCCAAAGCACTCAATGCATCATTAATAGCTTTGGCATCTTTCTTAAACTCTTTGCCAATAGCAGCTTTATTTCCTACTGCCTCAACAACTTCTATTTGTTTGGGACTGGGCAGTTTCTTCTCAGCAGCCAACCTGACACCAGTTGCTTTAGAATGTTGTGTAAGATCAAAAGCAGATCTGTCAGCACAGCCTACACATTCAATCCAGCCATAGCTAGAAAGACACTCTGCATCCCAGCAGTCACAAGCATAATGAGCCATCTCATTGCCCATGTGCTGCCTAAACCTTAATTTCTTCGGCTCAATGCCAACTGCCAATAAGTACAAATGAATCCTGGCCATGAAGTATCCAAGTGTTTCATTGTTGACTGTGCCTTTAGCTACAGCTTCTCCAATAGTTGTAACCTCAGCTGGTTTGCCTTGCTCCTGGTTATCAGCTGAATACAGAAGCATTTTTGTGTCTTTTACTGATTCAAACTTAGGATGGTTCTTTGTGTCACAAAAATGTTCAATCTCACACATTGTGAATTCTCTCACTCTCAATAATCCTGAACGGGGAGAGATTTCATTTCTGAAAGAATTGCCAATTTGTGCTGCTGCAAATGGCAGCCGCCCCTGATTGAACTCTAACAACCTCTTGAAGTTAACAAAGATACCTTGTGCTGTTTCAGGTCTGAGGAAACCTTTGACTAGACCAGTTGGTCCAATTAAAGTGTTAAACATGAGATTGAACTCAATGGGTGGTGTTAATTCATTGCCACTAATTGGTGATTTCATATTGTACTTTTGCATTAGTGCAGACATCTCATCCGCAGTGTAGCCATCAAGTTTCACCAGTGTGTCCTCGATTTCAGCTTTCAGTTCAGGTGTAGCATTCTTTTCACTCTTTATTTTTTCAAGATGTGCTTTAATTAAATGGTCTAGCCTAAAGCACTCCCCAGTCTTTAAATCCTTAGTCATGAGGTCAGCAAACCTCTCCACATGACCAGAAGCTTTCAGAACCGGTTCTGGAGTTAGAATGGAGCAGTCCACTTCTAACATCTGTTCCTGCAGAATGAAGTACTTTCTCCACAGCTGGATCATATTGCTCTTAAGCGCACAACCCATCGGGCCAAAGTCAAACTGTCCTGTAATACCGCCATATATTGCGAAAGATTGGTCATAGAAAAATCTTCTTTTAATCAGGTCTTCCATTTTAGCACGATCAAACAGTTCTTCAGACGGTGTCAGACTCAACTCTTTGTCCTCTAATACCTTTTTCCTGGTTTTTAATTCAGCAACAGCTTTCTTGATGTCTAGTTCCGGTGCTTTGCTCTCCTTCAGTTGTCGTACCAAATCACCTTGTTCTTTTACGCTAGCGCGAAGTGGAGCGAGTACTTCCTCAATTTTTGGATCAGCCATTATTATTTCACGAAAGGGATTAGGTATTTTAATTTTTCTGTGAACTTTATTGCTCCCCCACCGTTGAATTTCGTGTGAATGACGAAATTGTGTTAAACTTATAGGTAAATGTTTACTAAAGACACTACTTTTATAGGCTAAACGAATAAGATTTTTCATTTATACAAGACGGCTTTAATTTGGATTTTGAACCATAATAATTCCATAAGGTAGCCGGTAAATACACTTTCGTCGCGTGGTAAAAGTGAAAAGCTGACTGACACATGAAAAATGTCAAATCGATGCTCGATGACGTGCTATGTGCTATAGGTGCGTTCATTATATTATTTTGAAATTATCAAATGACGCCAAAATTGACCGAATGAATAGTGTAATAAAGAACGAATGTAAATGTATTTTTACAGCAACACTTAATTCTGCCTCTCTTTCACACCTTAAAACATATCCTGAGAATTACTAAAGTAAAACAGTGATAGAAATAGTTTTAATTATTTGTTTTCTTTTCGAAACATATCTCACATTTTGACAGCACAAAGGGGTCGGCCATTTTATTACAGAAGCAGCGTACTGCTTTTGACGTTGTTGAGTTTATATTTTTTAGTTATTTGTTGAAATCACTACGTACAAAGTTGTATACGGTTAGATTTAAGATTAGATATCTCATGTGTGTTTGAGACAATATGGATGATCCAAATAGAATGATGGCGCACGGCGGTGGGCTCATGGGACCCCAGGGCTATGGTTTACCAGGCAGCGAAGGTACGCCAACCTCTGGAGAAGGCGAGGCAAGAAAGCAGGACATTGGTGAAATATTGCAACAGATAATGAACATCACTGATCAGAGTTTAGATGAGGCCCAGGCGCGTAAGCATACTCTGAATTGCCACAGAATGAAGCCTGCCCTATTTTCAGTTTTATGTGAAATTAAAGAGAAAACGGGTAAGTAATAGATTATCAAGTTGCCAGCAGATGACTTATAATTGTTTGAATAATAATTTAATTGCTTATATTATTTACAATGAATTTTAAATTGTATTTTTATCCTGGTCAGTACTGTCTTTGAGAAACACGCAAGAGGAGGAGCCACCTGATCCTCAACTGATGCGTTTGGACAATATGTTAATTGCTGAGGGAGTAGCTGGTCCGGAGAAGGGTGGTGGTGCTGGGGCAGCTGCATCAGCCTCAGCTGCCGCTGGCGAATGGGGTATGTTGTCATTTTTTAGGCACTTTAAACCACAGTTACACTCTAATAAGTTTTTAATTAAAAAATTACCAGTAAGCCTACTCATTCAAATTATTATTTCAATCAATGAATCAAATTGTCACGACCTTTTCCCACAGGAATAGGCAGAGATAATGGAGTGCCAGTTACCATGATCCTGACACAACTCCCTCTCTTCCTTCACATTCACAATTCTCTTCATACAAACTTTATAGTTATGGGCACACAACCTAGCTTATCATGTAAATTTTATTATTTATGTTGTATTATTGGTTTGAAAAAAGATACAGTGACAAGGATTGACAAAGGAAGGCTGCGATGGTTTGGGCACATGGTAAGGATGAATGAAAGTAGATTGGCAAAAGGAATTTATAAATCTCATGTGAATGGACTTGTTATTGGCATACCTAGGAGGATGTTTTCTGATGAAATTGGGTTGTCTGGCCCATAGCTGTAGACCTTGTATAAAGAGAATTGTATTTCTATCCAGGTGTGACAATTTGATTGATTGATTGTATTATTGGTATATTTTATTAGTTAATTACGGTAGAAAAAATTTGCTACTACTTTTTATGTAACCACAGACAAATGTGTTAAAGATTGTGACCGAGGCAACTGTAAGCTAAATAGTTCTTTTCAGTCATCTGCTTTCTTGGACCTCCTCTTGCTTACCATCAGCTAAGTCGAGGTCAGGTTGCGTGAAGAAGCATCTTTGGTCGGCATAGTGACGGCGACTGAGGCAGTCGTTTACAATGATAAGGAATTACCGATCTTGGACCTCCTCTTGCTTATCATCAGGCTAGTCGAGGGCAGATGTCATGTCACAAAAATAAAAAAAAGGTGTCCTAGATATGTTTTAACTACCACAATAATTTAAATAGTAACTATGGTTTAAACAATAGATTAAACAAAAATATAATTGTAATCATTAAACAACATAGAGTTTTTTGTTCATAAAAGCATGGGTTTGTACTTGCTAACATTTGGGAGTGGTTTTAGTAAAAGTTTTTTTATATAGATCAAGATTTAGTTGTTTTATTGTTACAAAGTAGATATAAGAAAATAAATGCCAATTAATTAATAATGCATGGTGTGGTATTTGCACTATATACATATATATATGTATATTTTATTGTGGCTCAACATTTGATAGCACCCTGCCTGTTGTCAAGCTGCAGTGCAGTCCATGAATTTAGGTGACTGCTAAGTTACTTGTCTTTAGATCTTGGATTGTACATTGTACACTTGAAAGTGGTGGTACTACCAGGTGCTTTAATGGATCAAAACTACTGTATACCTAAACAATGGTTGTTACTTAAAATGGTACGCAGGCAGGCTATGGTCTCTTTGGGTTGCCATAGACTAGGGAATACGGCAAAGATTGTCCTGCTATTGATGCATATAATAATATATGTACATAAATAAATTGTATTTGTACATAATTAAGGAATGCAGTGGCAGACATGCACTCATTCCTACAGACAGACAGACAGACAAACATCTAAATTGTTGCAACTGAACAAAACAATTTGTCTCATCCCAGTAGTTTTAGACAAAACTTATGCCAACATGTGGATTGGATCTTACATTGCACAAAAAATCATACAAAAAATAACTAAAAGCTTTATTAAAAGTAAACACATTGTACAATACAAGCATGAGAGTGTTAATTGTAGTTAAAAGGTTAAAGGACACACATAAATGTTATTATACATGTTGAAGGTTTATTTTTGATATGTAATACAACTCAAAAACAAAGTATATAAGGATATAATTTCTACTTTATGTATCTATATAGCCAATTAAACTAAAGATCTAAAATAAATACTAATCTAATTTATTAATAGAAATATTTTTATTTGTAAATTTATAGCTAGTTAAAAAGACCTTTTAATCAAATATTTTTTATATTTCTATGCTAAGCAAGCTACTATACCTAAATAATTTGAAATACAATCGTAAATAACAATTAAACATAACCTTCAATATGTATGATGAGGCATGTAACTAACGCTTAGGGTGTAAGTTAACAAGCAGTGGGAAGTTGCATGACTATGTTTCTTTGTGCTGCGTATTAAGGCAGTGTGGCTCAAGCAGATAATGCCATCGAACACTCGGACTACCGCGCCAAGCTTGCCCAGATCAGGCAGATCTACCACCAGGAGTTGGACAAGTACGAGAATGCATGCAACGAGTTTACAACACATGTCATGAACTTGCTCAGGGAACAGAGCCGCACGCGTCCCATAACACCCAAGGTTTGTTTCTTATTTTTTTTGTTGTGACTCGACATATGACATATCGACAAAGCAAATATCCACCTCTTTTTATTAACAAATATTTAATATGATTAATATTACAAATAAAAGCTACGAAACATATATTGCGCGTAAAGGTTCGATTTATCGAACCTTTACGCGCAACAAACCAATCACTGATCAATCGTCCACGCCTGACGCTTGTTGTGAGGTTTTCAATTCGACCGTATATATATTTTTTAACGTGTTTAATTTAATTAAATGACAAAAAAGGCGGTGAAAAGCTTGTACACAAAATATGTTATCTTCGTCAAAAAAGTCCTTTGTAACATATATTTTTAACAAATCATGTAGTTAAGTCTTGGAACAAATTGCCAGAAGAGGTTGTCAATGCAACCACAGATACACAATTTAAAATTGAATAGTGAATTGTGCACAAGTGAAGATGTAGACGCATCAGCGAGAGCTGCTAGTCTATTAATGAAAAATAATAATATTGCTGACGGCATTGGCCAATGCCACTATGAAGAAGTCATCCTATAGAAGTCATTAACATTCGCAGCTGTAGGTGATAGGTCTAACATAGACTGCTGTTTGCAGACATCTCTGACAGCAGTTGCCTTATGGATCACATTCCATAGATAAAGTTATCATAAATGTT
Source organism: Tinea trinotella (assembly GCA_905220615.1). NCBI lineage: Eukaryota > Metazoa > Arthropoda > Insecta > Lepidoptera > Tineidae > Tinea > Tinea trinotella. Next base: position 13,915,991 of record HG992312.1, read on the forward strand.
TTTAAAAATTAAATTTATTTTATGTACACAGGAGATTGAGAGAATGGTGCAGATCATCCACAAGAAATTCAGCTCCATTCAGATGCAGTTGAAGCAGTCCACCTGTGAGGCAGTCATGATACTTAGATCTCGGTATATCTTATTTAAATAAATATTGTATTTTCTTGGATTTTGTGTGAACATTTATTAATGAATGAAACAAATTTTATGCTATTATTTAACACCTCATAATACACAAACTCAAGTCCCAAGTCCAGCAAACTGCCAAACCAGATTAAACCGTCAGTTATTTCTGCAAAAATTTGAAATAAACCGGAAAAATAAAAATAAAATCAAAGCATCAAACGGGGTAGTTTTGGAAACAATAACAGCATCAACCAATAGGACGACCAACACCTCAGTCTCTCCATGACCATGATGGGTTCAAAGCTCTTGAAACGTCAGAATAATAAAAAAATCAAAACCAAAATATACCCGATAGTAAGCCGCATAAAATTTGTTTAATTCATTAAATATATTTTAATAAATAATAAACAAATTTAAAGATACAAATATTTTTCCTGGCATTTTGTATTTTAATAATTTTAGTTTATTACTGTTTATAATTTTTTTTGTAATGGTTAATGTTTTATGATAATATGATGTTTTATTGTAATTTGTTAACACAAGCCAGCTCATCTTTGGTTAATGTTAAGCCCAAATATTTATTAATATTTAATGTAAAAAGTCCCTTTCTAATACACTTGTTGTCATGCTACCATATAAATCATTGGTCCGGCATAATAACCCAAGGCCTATGCTTGCAGTTTCCTGGACGCTCGCCGTAAGCGCCGCAACTTCAGCAAGCAGGCCTCGGAGATCCTGAACGAGTACTTCTATTCACACCTCTCGAACCCCTACCCGAGTGAAGAGGCCAAGGAAGAGCTGGCTCGTAAATGCGGCATCACAGTCTCTCAGGTAACGTACTCGTTGTGCTTGCAGCTTCCTGGACACGCGAAGGAGACGAAGGAACTTCAGCAAGCGAGCGCTAGATGTGCTCAATGATTATTTCTACTCGCACCTGGCTAATCCATATCCCAGTGAGGAAGTGAAGGCGGAATTGTCGCGCACGTGTGGCATTACAGTGTCACAGGTATATCTGGTAGACATAGCCATGATATTAATGTGTACTCTTGTAGTATTAAATCTTAAATAATACAAATATTTTGTTTGAGAATTAATTCTTATATGCCTGCCGAATTGACATCTTAGTGCATGGACTATCACTGTTGAATGTTATGTGCGGGCTTGTTTTCACACTTCTGTCCACTTCGGTTCATTTGCGTTCTTGAATGGTTCTCCTTCAGTGGAGCCACCCGATCTCCTCCAGGAAGGCCAGGAGACCCTTCTCGTTTCTACAGACCTCCGGAAGTGTCCTCGCGTGGACCATCACTACACTTCTATGTACGTCGTAAATTCACATATCTTTAACTAATGGTGGAAAATTTATAATTTTTAATAATATTTCTTTGCGCCTATGTAAATATAGCAGTTCTTACTTGTCCCCAATGTATAATGGTAGAGAATGCATTGAGTTGAAATATAGGCAAACAATAGTGTTTAAATAAGTTAATAAATTCTTCATAGTGTTATTTAATTATAATAATTATGTGTAATATGTTTAGGTGTCAAATTGGTTTGGCAATAAGCGTATTCGCTACAAGAAGAACATTGGCAAGGCGCAAGAAGAGGCGAACCTTTACGCCGCTAAGAAAGCAGCCGGTGAGTTGACATTTTATATATTATGTTACATAAAAATCTAATAAAATAATCACTCTTGATTGGGCGACACGGTTTCTCATAAAGATTTACTTAGTATTTTATTTAAATCATGATCTATCTCCAGTTATATTATTAAAAAAAAACATATTTATTTAAACCGGTACCAATGTATTTTTAATATATGTTACTTTGGTTTTCCTATTTCTATGATACAAGCACTTAAGTATCTTATAGAAACGTAAATTAAATTACATTAAAAAAAAAGGACAGATGTAATAACTGGTTATTTACATACATCTATGTTTGTATTATCCCTTTATTGTCAAAGTCTATTATCTGCATTTACATTGATTGTTGATTAGTTGGTGCTGTATGTGTGGTAAATCCTGACCTGCAGTTGATTGTATTGAGGCGACCGTTATCTAGTGGCAGTTAAATAGGAACTATGAACTTCCGGTTCAAAACCACTGGCCGGTACCAATGTATCTTTGAAAAACATGCAGTTAATTGGTTTTGCCTATAAGGGTAACATATAGGCAAGGTAATCATCATTTTTAGCTGTACAGAAATATGATTTAGCTTGTATTATAATCATAGTGATTATTTTTCTCTATATTCTGCTTATGGGTAAAAATTGTTGAATGCATTTTTTAAAATAGATTTCACTTGTGTTTACACATAGATTATATAGATTGTCTATGAAATCTTAAATATATATTTCTATGTATGTGATAGAAAAGATTAGGCAAATGTGCTTCAGTTATATCCTAACTTTCTATTCTTAATGTAACTGTGAATCAATGATCTTATACCTATGGCCAACCAAACGCGATAAAAAGGTAAACAGACTTTTTACTTCTCAAAATTAAACACTTCCCTTATAGATTTTGATAAATTCATATGTTTACCACATTGTTTGATTCTTCAGCTGTAATCATGAACGTATTTCACTGATTAATGATATATAAACGTTATTTTCATTGCGAAAACTTTTGTGACAAAAATTTAATGTGAACTTTCATAATCTGTCACTGTTTTATTCTATTTGTCTATGAAATTGTAGTAATCGGCACTAAGGAAATTATATCGTAAGTTATAAATTAGCCATTTGAATATTTTTAAAAAACGTAGTCTGTTTAGGTAACTTTAAATTGAGTTGTAACTTTGAAAGAAGTTTCATAAAAGCTTTAATATTTAATTATTACATGGGATAAATGGCACTGCTTTGTAATTTTATTACAAAATACAAAGCGTAAATTGGAACGCAAAATTTTCATAGACAAAAATTTGTTTACCTTTTTTGTTTACCAAATTTTTATAACTTTTGTTGGCCATTGGTATACAAAAGTATATTAATAATACGCTGTAAGTTTAATCTTTTTATCTTATTGTGACTCGACATATGATCGCACCCCGCTTGATGTTAAGCTGGAGTGTGGTCCATGAATGGATGTCACTGCTACTACAATTCAATAACTGTAAAAAGCAGTCGCATCCACTATGTTTTTGGAACCGGCAAAGCTGATCCCGAACCGCTACCAAATCACTTTACGGTCTGTATACTACCCCGGGTCGGCAGACTGGGTACCACTGCCTGCAAAGGCCAATTTGGTTTTTAAGCGATTCTTGATAGACTTTAAGTAAATTTTATTTTGTTACTTCAAAACCAACCTTTAAATGGATTTAATGAAAAATGCATTTATATATATTTTTACCCGCAAGCAAATATTTACATTGGTGTTATCCTAATGAGAGTGATTATTATAACATGGTATGGTTTGTCTATACAGACCTGCCATGGATGGGCGCTAGCAGGCGCGTCACTAGTCCCACCTCATCGATAACAAGTAATATAGGACACACACACACAGTTGGGAGAATAGTAATCGATTATTAAATTGAAACTACAAATAAATATCTGCACTATCTGATGACGTCATTGTACTTCGACGAGTTTTAAATCGGGGGCCAATCACATAATTGCAATGTTAATTTTGACAGATGATTTTTTGTTGATGAATGAATGAATGTTTGTCATCATGATCATCTTTCTAACTTGTCATGCCTTAATAGGTATAGACAGTATAGCGCTATTTTTACGACCATCAAATCAAATTGTCACGCCTTTTTCCCGCAGGGATAGGCGACCCAATAAAAAACCATTGGGTCGTCCCTTATTATCGCCTTTGATTTATGAATCTGTTTCTTCTCTCTTTACAATATTTAAAATTTCCATTGTAATTACGTGATAACTTTTTCTGGTCCTGTGACGTGACTGAATCACTTCCCGGTCTCTACATCTGATTGATCGATTTAATAATAACGATTACTATTTTCCTAACTATATACTTAAATAATTTGTAAAGTTTTTAAAATGTGAAAGAGGTAGTAAAAATGCCTTTTAATTAGTTTAAAAGTAAAATATATAATTTTTTAAACACACCAATACTAACGTATTCTCACGCTATTTCTCACAAGTATAAACAGAGTCATTGCCATAGGATTTTTTTTTTCAACATTTAACTTTTTACAATAATACACGTCCATAGAGCGGTTTATTACCGAAAGATTGCCTGAACTGTCTTAAAACAAATTAGTTTTAGTAACACTCTTTTCTTATATTTTTGTATACCTCCTCCTTTTAGAAGTCTGTTAAAAATGTGTCAATTTGGACAAGTGTCTGGATATAGTCGTGTCCTAATTTTTACTTACCTATCATTTCATTCTAACAGTCTAATATTGCCAATTTATAAGTAGAATTTATGCATCTATATGAAAAAACACTCAAAATTATTAATTGAAAGATTGCAACTCCTATCTGTTTACATTTGTGAGAGACAGCATGAAAATATAGCTAATGTAAGGTTGAATACAAACAGAATTTGTGACAACAGCAGGTGCTTCCCCATATTCCATGGGAGCTGCATCAGGGGCGGCGACCCCCATGATGTCCCCAGCACCTGCGCAGGACTCCATGGGCTATTCGCTGCCTGCCCCGGGGTATGATCAGTCGCAGCCGCCCTATGACGGCTCCATGGGCTATGATCCAATGCATCAGGATCTATCGCCTTAGTTATTACGGCAGTCTCATTTCGGTATGTTATTTATTATTATTATTATTTTGCAGCCTAACGTTGATATTAGGCTGGAGTTCACTATGCCGGCCTATTTAGAACCATCAACTTTAAATTTTATACCGAAAGACGATTAACGCCCGGTTCCTATATGTGTCAAACGGATCGAACAGTAAAATAGGTAAAAACAGTTCTTATAAAAAACGCTTTGTAAGTCAAGTTACCGACAACTACTAGCATAATGTAGTTGTCGGTAAAAAAGCAAAACTGGTGTTTCTATATTATATTTCAAACGTCAGTGAATTGTGAAGTGAACAACGAATGGTTATTGATACTGATGATGGATAGTTTATTTAGGAACCGGGCATTAGTTACTTTAGGGTTTAATTTTATTAATTACTTATAACTTAGTTTGTATTATGTTATGCCGCCACCACACTATCGTCCAGCAGACCAACATGACGTCCTGATTCACGATCCAACAAACCTGACTTAATAAAGAAACGTCCCAACTTTATTCACTACAGAGGACCTCATAGATATTTAGAAAGGGAGTCCTTATTCGTGTGTCGGCCAATTACTTTGATCTGGGCACGATTTACCGCCATCGGAGTTATTGCGTGCCACCGCGTTCGGTCACCGTCAAACATGCACGAACTATCTGCACGGAAAGGTTTGAAGGGTTTAACAATTGCAACGATAGTGTCGTAGCGACATTATATGTTCCGTGTTTGTAAATTGAATGATTGTTGGGTACGCCCATAGAGATATAAGAATAGTTTAGCAGAGAGAGACCATCGAGAGTGTCGCGATGCAAGAGAGAACGCTGCAAGGTTGGCCCTCTATGTGTCTCTCTCGCAACTGACGACCGGCGCGGCGTTGCGGCGTAGTAGTTAGTAGACTAAGTGCTAAAGAAAGACAAGCCTTTTTGCAGCGTTCTCTCTCACACCGCGACAAACAGACAGGACAGTACTGAGTGAGGTGGGGTCTGTCTCTTATGTCTCTATGAGTATGCCTGAAAAAAAGGATAATGAAATTTCAAAAACATTCTATAACTTGTCTAACTAAATGACGCGCCTCTCCACTTTATTAGTTTATTGAAATATGTGAATGCAAATATGACTAACTATACTACTATACTCTATCAGCGTGCTCCTCATTTTGTGTCCAACCAGCAACTGAATGACTCATTACGATTGCATTTTCGGTGTGTTCCATTTATATTTTATGTTTTCTCGTGTGCGCAAATTCGGTGGAGGGGCGCGTCATTCAACTAACAGGTTTTTGTGCTCAATTTTCATATTCAAATAGATCTACAACTACGTGTAGATTCATTGCTTGTCTTGATTTGACATGTGTATGTATTCGTTTTGCAGGCGGTTGCTCCATTTATTTGTAATGGTAATCTTCTTGCTTCCAATATATTGCCATACATTGCTATAATGAAAACGCGCGGGCTGTGGACAAGCGAAGGGCTCCCTGTACGACATAACAAGCTATTCACAAACACACATAAATTATGAGCGATTTTTTTTATGTTAAGACCACTGTGGTCTAGTGGTAGTGAAATGGTCTAGCAAACTAAGAGGCCACAGATCAAAACAGGTTGCGTGAAGAAGCACCTCAGGCCGGCATAACGACGACGCCTGAGGCAGGTTTTCAGACATTGTCACTCTTGGACCTCCTCTTGCTTGTCATCAGGCGAGTCGAGGTCAAATGTCGTGTCGTAATAAAATTTAAAAAAACACTTGCCAATATTGCCACTGCAGTCCTTAAGTGCCAGGGCTTTAAATTTTAAAGCCAGGGTTGATAATACACTGGTTGGCATTCCATCGTGCATGTCAACTTTATTCTATGTCAACTTTTATTATTAATTTATGTCAACTTTATTATGACATTTAGTACATGCACATGTATTTCAATCAGTGTATTTAACTAAGGTTAAATAATTTAGGTCCCATTAATCGCTCATAATCTATGTCCAGAATTTACAATAATGGCAGCTAAAATCTCAGCGGTATAGTATTTAGTTAGTACCACCAATCGCTTTTGAATATTAAATGAACTATTTCCAATAGTTCTTCAACCCTTTTCGGAGATATAGGAAGGTTAAAAGATCTAATATTTAACCCAATTAAAATGTAGATTTTACATAACTTTATGTACTGTCGCCTAAATAATATGTTCCTAAGTTTAAAATTGCCATTAGCTTTTCATTACTAATGCCACAATTCCATCACTGCGCTGTCCTATGCACACGGGACAGTGATGAACAAAACAAGTCTGTAAGGCGATAGTAATAAGGGTGGTTTTTGTACAAAACTATTCTGACATTTAGTTTCGAAGCTTACAACTCAGATTTTATATAATTCTTATATCAAGTGGTCTTCTTTTATGCCTTACTGTCTCTTCAACGCGGGACAGTGATGCACAAAATAAGTTTCTAAGGTGTTTGATATAAAGGTAGTTATTGTGTGAAGTATTTCTTTTTGGGCTATTAGACTTCGAATGACATTGTACAATAACAACTCTTGTTATTTGCGGGCTCGTTTCCGCACTTGAAGTCCTCTTCGGTTTCTTTGTACGTACTTCAACTGTTCTCCTTCAGTGGAGCCACCCGATCTCCTCCAGGAAGGCCAGGAGACCACTCTCGTTTCTGCAGACCTCCGGAAGCGTCCAAGCATTGCCAAGGACGCAAGAGCACATGTGCAGCTGTCTCCTCCTCATTCAGGAATCCCCTACAGAGGGGGCTGTCCGATATGTTGAGGTGGTTATTAAAACCACAATGCCCCATTATAACACCCACTTATTACAAACGTTATATGGCCTGTTTTCGTATATCACTGTCCTGTGTTCATGTGACAGTGCAGCAATGCTATTTTGGCTTTATTAACATTTATGTACTTACTATATTTAATATTATTATACTCCTAATAATTATATAGACCTATTGAAGTTACCACGTAAATTTGTTAATAATGGGCTTCATTTTGACCTTTTTTATAGGCTGACATAGTGACGGTGACTGATATTGAAACTGATTTTTCAGTCGTCGGCGCGTTTCGACTTTCTTTTGCTAACCATCAATCAGGCAGGGAGAGGTCAGATGTATCACAAAAATAATTTAAAATTGATTTAACATTTTTCTTAAATTTTGCGCGAACATTGACTGATGAATTAAACAAATTTTATGCGGCTTAAAATCTGAACCAAAATAAACGCGATTGTAAGCCGCATAAAATTTGTTTAATGCATTAATTTAAATGTCAAAATAAAGCCTATGATTACTATTGAAGTTGATTTAGAGATCGTGGGTTTTTATTATTATTTGGAGTTGTAGGTATAGATGCCGGCAGATAAAACGAGCGCTGGCATTTAAGCAGTAACTTGACTTGTTACCTACTTACTTTTCGTATTACGAATGTGCTTAAAATTTAAAACATCAATTAAATGCACGTCTCTATATATTCGCGGTCTTGCTCTCACCACTGTCGTCCAGAGCTCAAGGTTCAGCGATCTTTTTATCTGCCGGTGTCTATATGCATATAGTATTTTACACATTATTATATTTTATTAATAATATACGTAATTAGATATAGATGTGCTGGGATCAGGTTAGGCCGGCATAATGACGGCGACTGGAGCAGCCGGGATCTAACTCGTTTTTTTTCAGTCGTCGTCACTCTTGGACCAAATCTTGCTTATCCAAAGACGGGTCGAGGTGTCGTGTTACAATTTAAAAAAAAAGGTTATCTACATTGGACAATTTTTTACGAAAATTACTATCCAAAATAAAAATAATAAAACTATCTTTAAAACAGTATAATTAGTTATGCTTTAATAAATATTTGGACAGTATAGTGACGGCGATTGAGACTGCCGTGAACTGCATCAGTATTTTCAGGCGTCGGCACTCTTGTACTTCCTTTTGCTCTACATCAGGCAAGCCGACAAGGTTAGATAAGGCGTCTCTATTGAGAAAATTATTATTAGGAAAAGTAATGTTTTTTATTGCGACAACTATACTTAAATCAGCTGACGATAAGCAAGGGGAGGTCCAAGAGTTCTGAGGACTGAAAAATCTGCAAATTACGGCTGCCCCAGTCGCAGTCACTATGTCGCCCATTGCTGGCGAACGTGACCGTGGTGTAGTGGCAGTGCAATAGTCACGCAAACCGAGAGCACGGATTCAAAACCACTTCGATACCAATGCATCTTTGATGTATGTACTTTAGTTGTCCTGGTTCTATGATACTAACACTTTGGTAGCTTAGTTTAGAAATATAAAAAAACCGCTGTACCACCCGCGATCCACGTGTTCAGTGATGGGTCTTCGATCCCCACGTGATCCCAGTACTAAGTTTGCATGTGAATCGCAACTTAAAAATTATTCCCAAGTTCCTTGTCCCATATTGTCCCAGTGTTCGGGTGTACAGTATTACCGCCGATCGGCGGGGATCTCTCGCTAAGATGTTCACAAACTTAATTTTTCATTAATTAATAAATATCCTTTTAGGTACTTAAGTTAAGGGTAAATTTTTAATTATATTTAGTGGTTTTCTCAGCATAGTATACATAGATAGTATTTTCTTAGATTTTGCGCGAACATTGATTAATGAATTAAACTATTTTTTAATTAACTACAATTATAAAAAAAAATTTAAAACCAATATCTAAAAATAAACGCGATAGTAAGCCGCATAAAATTTGTTTAATTCATTAGCATAGTAGACGAGACTGCTACTTGCTGTTATGGCGGCAGTCGGCTTTATTCATGGCCTGTTTGTCAGGAGCTGTGCTATAATAGGTCGAGTGACGGCGACTGGGGCGACCGTGAATTTAGTCGCTTTTTTAGTCGTTGGTACTCTTAAAGTCTCCCTTGCTTACTATCAGGCAAGTCAAATAACAATAAATAAAATTTTGAGTTCATCCTGACAATTGTCACTTCACTTGAGTTGAGAAATATTTACATTATAATTAAGTACCCAAAAGGATGTGTAATATTTACGAATATAATAATTATACGATAGTTTTTAAGTATATAGTGTTATTTACTAAGTATTCGGATATTATAAGGTCTCTTGTCCAATTTTGTTTAGGTTTTACTTTAAGATCGAATTTCCTATTCAGTGTTTTAATTTAACTAGTTTGTATTTTTTAATCGAGCTAGTTAAATAATACGACTTTTGTTTTGTAACGCGAGGCATATGAACCAGTTTAGTAACGGACATCATTCATTTTGGGCTTTTTGGTACTACTTTTGTAATGCCTAATGATGAAAATATATATAAATGGTAATTTCGATACTTGTATTGATCAAACTAATAGCAATTTTGCTTTTAATTGCTGTGCAATTAAGTTATTTGAAAAGTTTTGTATCGTTTCCCAATCACGATGTCGACGCCATATCAACAGTTCTGCTTTGAACTGTCATAATTATGATTTTGCACACTTAAACTATTCAAAATAAAGTGTATTTTCCAATTACACCGTAATCTTCGTACATTAAACTATTTTTAAATGTATATGCAACTGTTAATACAATTAATCCCAAATCCCCATACAAAATGAATGATGTCCTTTATACATTCTTGCTATTCTAATCTGCATTAGAATAGTAATGAGGATTAGAATAACTGGCTTCGTTTATTAGTCTCGAGCATCCTTATTTTACAGATTTAATTTAACAGTTTTAATTTAATCTCATCTATGTCCACCATTTTAATTTTATTTATTTGTATTGATTTAATTTATATAAATCTAATTCGATCTTGTTTCAAGTATTGTGCAATTTTGTTTGTATATTATGTTTAACTTTGTAAATCCAGTATTTATGGTATATTTTATTATAGTATTGCAATTATATTTTTATTTGTATATTGTATGGTACTAATTTGACACACATTATTATAACTTTAATGGTATGATGCAAGACGCCAGAATTAAGTCAAAAAGTCTTAAAATATCCTGTTATTTGATCCTACCAAAGTCAGTGACATTGTATGGGATAGTACTTAAATATAATCTTGGCATCGTCTTGTCATTGGGGTTTTGAACAGCGCCACCAAACCACACAACGAGGAACTAAAAATGGTTTTATTGTTCTAAAGGATATAGTTAATTTTGATTCTTAATAGACTTGGTGTTTATAGAATTTCATGAACCCGATAGAATAATGTAAAATGTTGGGGTAGTTGTGGAAACCTAAATTGGTAAATATAACGGCTGACACCTCATTCTCACTGCGACCACGATGGCTGCAAAGCGCGGTTTGCTCGAATATGATCAATGATATAGATTCCGGTAGATACAAAAAGCGCTGTCATTTAAGCTTGTAACTTATTTTGTTACTTACATAATTTCCGTTTTAAGAATGTGTATAAAATTTGACACAGACTTTCTCTCACCACATTTTTTCTGCACTCTTATAATCTGTGCAGCTCAAAAGTTAGCGCTCTTTGTTTCTGCCGGGTTATATCATCAATTTAATGATTAAGGCGACCGTGGTGTAGTGGCAATGCAATGGCTACTTAAGTCGAGTGGCACGGGTTCGAAACCACTCACCGGTACCAATGTATCTTTGATATATGTACTTTGGTTGTCCTGTTTTTATGATGCAAGCACTTTAGTAGCTTTGTATAGAAATGTATTTTTTTTTATCGAGTTCACTGTTTATCATAATTTGTATTGTGTATGTCAAATTAGTACCATTAGCTTGTTTTATTTATATAGAACGTTGATGGTATATTTGTGTGTCATGATTTAGGAGTTGTGAATATCATCATGGTGCTGAACTTCGGCACAATTTCTTTTACACATTTTATTTAATTTTGTCCATTATTTTGTTAGTATAACTTTATTTATTCGGGCAACACTGACGTGTGGAAAGTATAATTATTTTTATGCTAGGTTTTTATTAGAATTAAATTAATGTGTTCTTAAAACAAAATATCTGAAACAGTATACGATGAAAAAAAGATGATTATTAATATGTTTTTAAACAAAGTTGCTGTTTTATTAAAACATTGATTGATGTTGTATCGGGTTGCTGCACGATTGTTATTAATTCGAATACGAGATAATCGATTATTACTATGCATAATATTTTGTTGTGAAACCAGTATCCTATCTTCAACTATACATTTTACATTAAGTAGCCAAGCTATATTGTAGCTAATGATTGGCTACTTAATGTAAAGCTATTTCAATAGCGTTCTGTCAGGCATTGTCATTCAACTTCAGTCATAATCGTAAAGAGTCTTTATACGATTTATACAGGCCCGGTTGAAGTTATAAAAATATGTAAAATAAAAAATAACTTTACAGCAGGGCATCACTTTTAAGTTATTCTTTAAAAAAGTATTAAAGAGTAAGTCGAAAGTAACTGTACCCTTTTTGTTTGTTTTTGTTGTGGCGGCCATAGTGATAGTGACTGAGGCAACCGTGAACTGACTGATTTTTTAGTCGTCGACACTCTTAGACTTTGCTTACCGTCAGTCAAGTCGACTTTAAAGGTGTAATCGTAGACTATTACGTTTATTATTAAAGTTATTTGACATCGCCCCCCTGGTTTTGCCACATTCGCATATATTTCATGTAATTATGACTTCCGGGCAGTGACACGAGCTAACCCATGTATACGAATGACGAGTTCAATGTTATTAAATGACCATCAAATTAAAATACATTTTTGTGTAGTTAAACAAGTGTTTTACTTTAATGTTCCCCCCCTTTGTTTCCTTATTGATTAGGCAGAAACGGCCCTGGGGTAGAGCGAGAGGAGTGGTCGCTCTAGCTAGGCGCTAGATGGCAAGGAGAGCAAAAAAATGAAATTTGTTTTTTGCCACTGACCTCTGTAGACAACACTATCAAAGGACATCATTCATTTTGGGCTTTTATGTACTACTTTAGTAATGCCCAATGATGAAAAAGTATATAAATGGTAGTTTTGATACTTGTATTGATAAAACTAATAACAATTTTGCTTTTAATTTCTGTGCAATTGAGTTATTTGGAAAATAAGATATGGATTTTGTGTCGTCTCTCAATCACGAAGACCCGCCATATTAACAGTTCTGCCTTGAGTAATTATAGTTTAATACTTTTGCACACCTAAACTATGCAAAATAAAGGATATTTTATAATTACATTGTAATCTTTGTACATAAAACTATTTTAAATTGCATGTACAACTGTTAATATAAATAAGCCCAAGTCCCCATACAAAATGAATGATGTCCTTTCGGCAGACCCACGGAAAAGCTCATAGATCTGAAACTGAAGTTCAATTTGCGTGACGTATAATTATAATTGCGTCGATTAAAGGCCGCTAAAATACATTTCCGCTTTACCGTGATCAATAAATAGGACCGTCGCTGCCAAGGCAAATACAATCCCGATCTATTCTAATAAGAATCAAATCACTACCTAATCAGTTTTTTTGGTATCAGCTTGTTTGCCGGCACCGTGAAAGCGATTTCTACTACTTGCAGTTATTTAGCGGAAGTAGCAGTCGCCTTCGTTTATAGTCTACACACACGGGTTGCTGCATACGAATAAGAACAACCGTTTTACTAAACGGTGGCGACAAAAAAAGGTAAGGTGTGCATTAAGTTGGTGCAGCACTTTCAAGATCGGTATTACCCCACTCAGTGGCGTAGCGTGCCGGGGGCGGAAAATTTAAAAAACTAAAATAAATCGTTTAAATTTGAAACTGAAATTCATATTTTTATTGTACCTACTATGATTGAAATTCCTAAATAAGGGGGCGGCAATTTTTTTTTTCCGCCCCGGGCGGCTGACTCACGCTACGCTACTGACCCCACTTATTTTATTTTCGGTAGTGTTCTTGATATACCCTGTATAGTAAACAAAGATGATTTTGACTGCAGATATTTCACTGTACCAAAAGTTTTAATATTTTACGAAACCATTATAATCTCGCCGCAGAACTCCTAGTCTAACTGAAACCTGGAATTCACAGCCTATTTTGACAAAAATCGTAGTAATTTTATTATGACTGATAAAAAATAATTTAACGTAAATTCTAGAATATCTGATAATCATGCATACATGTTTGTTGATAAAAAAATGATTATCAAACACCGACAAAGTCCTTCAATAAAATATTCGTGACCTTACTACGTCACTTTATTGTCCGCAACAATGACGTCACTTTATGAATATAAATATAAAATTTGTTTACATTGCTTATTATGTTGGTTGGTGTTATTTCAATATTTAAATTGAGGCAGTAATGTACGATATTATTATACATTTACTAGTAAATTAGTTTAGTCACAAAATGTAGGTGTGTTTGGTTACGATAGGTTAGTCTCGCGTAGTAATTTGCGCGGGAAAGTCGTATATTATTATTTATTGGAATTTAGTTTTAGTTAAAAGTAACCGTGTAATGTTAAAAAGAGTTTATAACATTAAAACGATACCAGCTTTATTTCAAAGTGAGTACACTATATTACCTATAGAATATTATCTTGTTATTAACAATTTATGGCTAGACTTCCGTTAAAATCTATTTTGAGGTAAATCTAGTTAAAGTCATTGAGCTTTAGAATATTACGTTTTTACCTTAGAGAATACATTAGGTTGAGTATACATTATCCTAATGAATACTCAAAGGTATTTGCCTACACTTTTTAGATTTTATTTAGTATTTTTATTTTATTGTGAACCGTAGTCTGGATTATTTATTTTTTAATCTTATTAATAATATTTTATTTTAATATAATAAAAAGTTATTTAACATATTTCTGAACATAGGGGACAGGCAGGTAATTATAAAGATTTGTTTAAGTTAAAATTATCTCACATTTAATAAAAATGTCAGGATTATTTTATTATTAACATATTAATAGGGATAGGCATCGACAACTGAGCCCCCATTTTTTATATAGCTTATAAATATACTATTCTACATTTACAACCCATTTGTATTGTAAAATATTTTATCCCTAGATTATTAATTGCAACATTATATTTTCATATTGCATCATATTTTCTTTATTCTGGTATTTATTTTTGTAATTTCTTAATATGTTTGTATTATAATATAATAGTTTGTATTAATATGTTGTATTATAGTCGTAACAATTTGACAAAAGCATCGAAAAACAAATTTAAATTAACAGACCCATTACAGTAAGGGTGATAGCGGCATAGATATAAATTTATTTATATATAGATATAAATTCATTTATATATATATATATATATATATATATATATATATATATATGGATAGCGGTGAAAGTTTTAATGTGTTATTGAAAAGTTTTGACTTGAAAGCACATTTAAAAAAAATGCTCTACAGAAAATCTAATAGTGTTCCAAAAAACTTCTCATTTTCAAAATATTTCTGCGATTTGTACGATTTGTATTATAAGATACGAGTCTTTAATTATTAATATAGTTATATAAAAAACAAAACAATCCGCGAAAAACTAAAAAAAATTTCGCCATAATATTTATTTTCATGACTTTCCGTAGAACAAAAATATATTGCATTTTGGATGTGTGTTTTAAGTCAGTTTTCAACAGCACGGTGAATACTTAATGTTTTTTTTAAATTTTAGTATCAAAAATGACCAGTATACACAGCGCTCACAACACAGAAGTCCACGACGTCCCAATGTCAGTGATCATTAGACCATTCATGTCTGTATTAGATGAGGACAAAGTAGCATCCCTCATGGGAACCATACAGGTAAAAGACACATCGGAGGACCATTAGCAATATAGGTACATGTAACTATGAGTGGATTGGCTATATCCTCTCATAGCATAGTGTTAAGTACCAGTAGAAACGACAGGCGTGGCGTGCGTACTGGTGTGCTACCAGTCCGCCTCGGGTTCTATTCCCGGTTGGAACAAATATTTATTTAATAGCTTTTATTTGTAATATTTCATAATTAGATTATAGGACTTTTTAGATTATACTACTTTTGTAATGACCAATGATGAAAAAATATATAAATGGTTGTTTCGATACTTGTATTGATAAAACTAATAACAGTTTTGCTTTAAATTGCTGTACAATTGAGTTATTAGGAAAATAAGATATGGATTTTGTATTGTCTTTCAATAACAAAGACACGCCATATTAACAGTTATGCTTTGAACTGTCATAATTATAGTTTGATCATTTTGCACACCTAAACTATGCAAAATAAAGGATATATTTCAATAACATTGTAATCTTCGTGCATTAAACTATATTAAAATGTATATGCAACTGTTAATATAATTAAGCCCAAGTCCCCATACAAAATGAATGATGTCCTTTATCATTATTTGTTAATAAAAATAAAAGGAGGCAGTTATTTGCTTCGGGTCTTGTTGTGAAAGAGTGGATGGTAGCCGTGCCCACTCTGCCGATCCGGGGTAGTACCACCACTTACAAGTATACAGACCGTGACGTGACTCAGTCGCGTTTCGGGATCAGCTTGTAAGATGCCTGTTTCAACTTGGCATAGTGAATGTGACTACTACTTACAGTTATTGCATTGTAGTCGCAGTTACCTCCATTTATAGACCGCACTCTAGCTTAACATCAGGCGGATGCTTTCATATGTCGAGTCATAATATTTAAAAAAATTGTTTTGTATGAACATATTCTTCTTCTATTGTGCTAACGACTTACGACTTCCATATCTAAAAAAGCACGTACCTTGTCTTCATTAAAAATAGTTCCCCCATTTTCAAGAATATTTTAAGCGTATTTTTCTTTTAAACTTCAGTTAAAAGAAAAAATGATAATTTATCCAAGAACAGCGATTTTTTTTTTTTTTTTACATTTCAATACTAAGCTACTAAAGTGCTTGTATCATAGAAACAAACCAAAGTACATATATAATTTTTTTATCTATATTTATTGCTTTTGTCTATTAAGACATGTCAGCTCCATAGAGCCTAAAACATAACATCAAATTCATCTTAAGTCTATTTGGGAGGAAGTCGCCGCTGAAGGGAAGTACATATTATATCAAACATACATTGGTACCGTGTGGGTGGTTTCGAACCCGTGCTCTTGGTTTGCGTAACCATTGCACTGCCACTACACCACGGTCGCCTCAATAAAACTTGGGTACATAGGTACTAAGTATATAACAAGAGTATGTTTATGAATTTAATCACAATTTTGTAATTTTTACCTATCTGCATTTGTACTCTAATCTATTTCACACATTTAGCAATAACGTGACATATTGAGTTATCTATTTACTTATTAGATTTTTTCCTCACAAATATTATTCTTTGCACAGTGTCTGGCTAATTTATAAAATGATGAATATATCAGAAATAAAATGTAGGAAAAATTGAAAACTCGTGAAGTATAAAACGTAAAATACAAACAAATTAAGTTTAAACAAACCATCTAAAATTGTCATTGTAAGGACGATCAATGCAAAGGGATGCTTCGATGGTTGGGCACATGGAAAGAATGAGTAAAAGTCATCGATGTGTAAAAGTAGATTGTCGAAAGGAATTTTTAAATCTGATGTGGTTTGATGCGGTAAACAAGGCAGGCCCAGGAGGGTGTTTGCCGACCTTCTTTTGCTTGCCACCAGGCGGGTCGGCATCAGATGTCAAGTCACAATAAATAAATTATATATAAGTCTAAAGTTAAATAAACTTATTATATTGGATTGATGTTTTTGGAGTCAGTTATGTTTGCTTTAGTACGGCAACCGGCAAAACACTTGTAACTGATAATATTTTTATATGTGTGAGTTTTTTTACGGTTAACAAGTTCATTAATTCTATTTTACAAAATATCTATAATAATAAAATTTTACATGAATACCACGACATATGTAATAGGATGCTTCGCCAGGTATGAGAACCTGAATTCAAGAACGCTGAGAAATCTCCGTTCAATATTTATTTCGAAGTGAAACCTTGCAGTGCAGCGACCTAAACGGGTCGCTAGTGATAAAAATAACTTTCAAAACAGGATTTTACATATGTAAACATTATTGATCAAAATCGTGAATTAAAATTGTAAATATTTTGTTTTGTATTATTGATATTGCGAGGGTTAAGTAAAGGTTAATAACTGCTGCGGTTTACTTGTGACAATGCATTTTATCGAATGTTGTCATTCTGATTGTGGTAGGTAAACTTAAGCTTATATTTATAACTCAAAATCACTATTTATGGTCGCAATTATTCCATACTACGTATTTTATTTTATTGTGACTCTACAATTGACAGCAACCGCCTCATGTTAATCTGGAGTGCGGTCCATGAGTAGTAGTCACATCCACTATGCAGGAGTAGTTGTAACCGGCAACCTAACCTAACCAAAGCTGATCCTGAAACGCGACCAAAATCACTTTGTCAATCAGACACGGAGCATATATCTGCCTTTACTTATTAACAAATAATTGTAATATTTAATCTTACTAATTAATATTACGAATAAAAGCTATGAAACAAATATTTACTCCGACCGGGAATCGAATCCGGGACACCCGACTAACAAGCTGGTAGCACACCACTACGCCACGCTTGTCGTCAAAAATTACATTAAAAAAGCCTCTTTGGTTAGTATAGTGAGGTAACCGTAAAGTGAATCGGTGTTTTCTGTCGTCGCGTTTGGACCTTATCTTGTTTACTATAAAATATTCTGATCCTCTCTGCAACGTCGGTACAGTTAGAAGATGTCGTTGCCGGCAAGTGCTCTCACCTTCCCATTTCTAGTGAAAGCGTTGCACCATACCAAATAATGTCATTCAGGTGCGATTCCAATAGCGACTGCATTATTGGTTTGTATGAATTTGTTTGGCGCGGCTACAGATTGCAGTGTCGTTTTCCAGGAATCAATTTCATACAAATTGAAGTGCAGTGTACAGTCGCCGGCGGAATCGCATCTTTATGTGTGAACATTGAATACATATTGTACATAAATCTAAATTGACCCAAAATGTTGATGAGCCTTAGCTGAAAATTTCTTGGACGAGATTTATGGGTGCCGGTTTTATGACGTAACAATGTCGATTCAGAATACGCTGAGAGTTTGTTCGACTTTGACGGATCAGATTTAGATCGACGATAAGTGTACTCTTAATTTTATATTTTTGTACTCCGGCATTTATAAATCTGATGTGGATGGATGCGTTAAACAAGGTAGACACAGGAGGGTGTTTTCCGACTAAATCGGAGACAACCTTAAGAAAGCTGCCATAACCATAGAGCTTGTTTGAAGAAAATTGTGGATGTGAAGGAAGCGAGAGAGTTGTGTAAGGTTCGTGGCAAATAGCGCTCCATTGTCTTTGCCTATCCCTGTGGGAAAAAGGCGTGATAATTTGATTGATACTTCGGCATCTGATACTCAATTTATTAAATTTTTATTTATTTTTTTAGGACGAAGAAAAACTGGGAAATGTTCCTCCGATAGATGTTTTATGGATAACTGGATCAGAGGGTGGCAACTATTATTATAGCTTTGGTGGATGTCATCGTTTTGCTGCATATCAAAGACTGAACAGACCGAGTATACCAGCGAAACTGGTCAGGTCCACTATCACCGATTTGAGGACTTATTTAGGGAAGAGTACACCGGATCTTAAGTAATCCTACGACGGAGCTACTATATTGTGTCGTGTAGTATCAAATCAAGTCAAATCCATATTTTGTTATTTTTAAACTAAGTACACGAGTTTGTTCTTCGTGTTAAAATTCACAATATAAATTTACCTAAAGAAGCCAAATCTACATATTTGAAGAGATAAACATAAATTAAACCAGCAATTATTATCAAAAGAAGACATATTCATGACTTTTCAATATCAAAATAAGTCAAATCTTTTCTAGCCAATCAGCGAGCGTTAATTTGTATGACAAATTAGCCATATTGTTTTTATTGCAAAAAGTTTTACCGTCGCGCTTTGTGCCCTTTGCGTATTTTTATTTAATAATAAAATAAATAATGGACGAAACCTGCAACAAAATTGTTGAAACTGTTCCCAAATTAGCAAGAAAGCCACCACAGCAAAGATCACAATAGAAAGTAACAAAATTTAAGTAAAATAGGATGAAAACTTTTACCTTTCATCTAACATACATGCATGGAGTAGAGGTTACCAACCATTTTGTGAAGTGTAGTTGAAAGTCGGGATGTCGTTAACTGCCGGCCATTTTTAAACTTAGTAAATATGTTTTGTTTAATTTCAACAATATTAGTACCATCGGTAGAGTAATAATAACGAATTGAAACGAAATATGCTCACGACCTTTTATACCTTGCGGTGTGGTCAGAGACATCTGTAACAGTGTCCACTCCTTGCCTGTTTTTTTAATAAACGGAACAGGTGGCAAGCATATCGCTGCACTTAATAGATTTACATGTTTCACTTCTTTAACAGATTTTTAAGAAGAAGTGCGGGCACCGTCTTTTCTTGCCCTCCAAAGCACAGGGAGTAATTAAGAATTTGGCTGCTTATTTTAATTGTGTTTTGTAACTGTAACAACAATTCAAAAATAAAAAAATGCCCATTACTTATCATATTTTTTATTTTGAAAATAGTTTTAATTTTTACCAAATAAATAAATTATAAAAAGTTTCCTAATTAGAAACTTTTATTGTATTAATCATAAAGAAGGGGATTCCCTGGTGTTTTATTGTTGTTAAATAATGGCGAGATGGGTCTGGGTTCATACTTTGTGAGCTCATCATGTATTGTAAGATTGTCGTCAGACAAAATCAGAGTATTAGATAGAACATTATAAAATGTCGTAAATTTCACGTTATATTTCGATGTTTGGATCGTACGTAAAACATACATTTTTTTTTATTGTGACAACATATGATTGCACCCCGCTTAATGTTAGGCTGAAGTGTGGTCCATGAATGAATGTCACAGCTACTACAATCAATAACTGTAAGCAGCTATCACATCCACTATGCCGGCCTATATGGAACCGGTAAGTCACCGGTTCCATATAGGCCACACGCCAGTTGTCGAAGTGATTTGGTCACGTTTCGGGATCAGCTTGTAAGTTGCCGGTTCCATCTAGGCCGGCATAGTGGATGTGATTGCTACTCACAGTTATTGAATTGTAGTAGCAGTGACATTCATTCATGGACCACACTTCGGCTTAACATCAAGCGGGGTGCTGTCATATGTCGAGTCACAATAAAAAAAATTTAAAAAAAAACTTCACGGTCCGTATACTTGTAGTACCACCACTACCCCGGATCGGCGGACTGGATACTACTGCCCACCACTCTTGGATAACATCATAACTGGTACATCATTAATACCAATGCATGTCCTTAAGAAAAAAAGATACTATTTTCCACCAAGTTTCTTACAAATCTATTTCAAAAAATGACCAAGCTTATGATATGCAGGTGCTGGTAATAAGAAAAATATCCACATAATTTACAATGTTGATAATTTAAATAATTTACAATACTACATATTGACAATTTAGATTTAGGCTACTTAAAATACTTTTTAAAAATAATTTACAGACAAGTTGTTTGCAAATGTTTCTTTCACGTGAACCTAATAGAAATTAAAAATCACATTGTCATTTATTACCAAAGTTGTCTACACCTGCTCTTCTCTTTGCTAAATATCAAAACCTTGCTAGATCCCAAATATGTACAATCAAACAGAGTCAAATCCACAAACCTAATTATCAAATTCAGTCAAATCCACAGGTTGGTAACAAAGTAAGTCAAATCCAAAATTAATTGAAGGATTTTTTAATTTTAATGTTCTAGGCTAACAAATTAAAGTAGAAAAACGTAAATAACAAACTAATTTTAATTACCTTTCAAAAGCACGTGTTTTCTTTAGGTGCGCATTACTAAACAACACAAAAACTCGTCTAGCCGGATTTTTGTTTAAATGGAGTTGACTTGATTTGATACTAAACTACAGATATATGCGAATTTATATTTTGTACTTTACAGAAGTATATTCTGATTTATATTGTTTTATTAATTAAAAAGGTTTTAACCCGACGCAACAAAACCTGATTCCTGTCCTTTTTCTTCCTCAGACTTGGGAATATTTCAATCATTTTATTTGACACGCCGTTTTTCCACTGGCAGAGACAATGAAGCGTCATTTGCCACGACCCTAAAACAACTCCCTTGCTTCCCTCACATCCACAATTCTTTTCATACAAACTTTACTGTAATGGGCACTAGGCAACCCAGCTTTTATGAGGATATCTCTGTGAATACGATTAGTTCTATAAGCTTCAATACGAATAAATACTTTTTATTTTGTATGTAACTTATAAAATAATTTATTAGAGATAAAATAAAAACACTGTAAATATATTGATCATCTGTTTTATTATTCTTTTGTCAATAACATCTAATAGCTATCGGACAATGAGATATGCAGTTTTCATGATTTATTTACAATACATTTAACACAAATATCATAAACTACTATACATTCGACATATTTTATTATAAGATGTTAAAGTTTAAATCTATCAGCAGCATTTACAAGTTTATTTATCTATGAAAAATGGCGTCTAATATAAAGTATGTATAAAAGTGTCACCACATTTAAAATAAAGGAATGTAAGAAGTAAAGTGTGCGTATAATTTAACAAATAACATAACTAAAATCATGTTTCGTCATTATTTAAACTGCCAATGTCAAATAAAATCGCATAATGTTGAGTCAACGAAGGGTCAAGTCAATTTATCGTGCGTTAATTGTAGCTTGATCGACGACGGAAGCCAATGCGTTTATAAATACAGCTTGAATATATTTGGTAGGAATATGAAACGCCATTATAATAACGTAATATTTTAACAATTTTAAACTACGTAATTTAATAAATCATAGTTAATCCACAATTATTTATATAAACTTTATGGTTAGAGGCAGGAGAAGATTGTTACAAATATTTTCTTTAAAATTGTTACAAATATCATATACAATTCATCGTCTGAGTTTTCATTGATTTCTGATTTATAGATCTCTTTCGTCAATCTCCTTTTGGTGCACCTTTCAGTGTGCTTTCAATGCAGTCATTTATACAATATCCAATGATAAACTAAACAATTAGAGTGGGAGAGGACACTTCCGGTGCATTAAGTGTTCTCAGCTGGTTGAAATTACCACCCTACACAGGTGCAAATCCCCCCATAGTGACCACGTCGCGTTCGGGGACTAGTTTGTGTAGCACCAGTTGCGTTGGGGGTTGTGGATTCGGTTAGGGACAGTGGCATCCTGCAGACCTACAGTATCCCGGTGAGAGTTTGTTGACCCGTCGGCCAGGGAGACCCGTAGCAACGGTTAACCGCTGGCCGCCCGCCGTATAGTACAGGGGCCTGAGCCCACCGCTAACCACGGAGGGAGGCTGCCCCACCATGCGGCGCATAATCTCGGGGTGATTCGTCTTGCCGATTGGTGATCGGGTATGGGGTCCAGGCGATCATTTCCGGGAGGGTACGGGGGCCCTTCCGTCCGACGGATCAGCAAACTCACACCGCCGGGATGCATGTGGCTAAGCGGATAGCTGCACTTTTCGTCCCTGCCAAAGAAACAACCCCCAACATTTTCACGCACCCCCCCCCCCCACCCTCCACAATGCAAGCAAATAAAAAGAGAAAAGTTTACCCAGCGGCAGTTAAAACCCCCATTAGAAATGAGCTTGGCGTGGATTTCACGAATATACGTGGAATCCACGCCAACCTCAGTGCCGTCCATCAACATCTAGAGACGGCACAGCCCGCTCTGCTCTTCCTGACGGAGACGCAGATAAAAGTACCGGCTGACACTTCATATCTTCAATACCCCGGCTACACGCTTGAGGAAAGATTCCTCGCGAAAGCCGGGGTATGTGTGTACATCCGGTCCGATATCTGTTGTCTCCGTCTGCTTTGCTTGGAGGATCCTTCCCTTTCCATCCTCTGGGTACACGTAGACCTTGGTTCTCAAACCAGGATCTACGGGTGCCTTTATCGTTCCCACCACGGGGATTTGGAGACAACCCGGCTCTTCGATTCTCTGAGCCGGGCGACAGACGAAGCGCTGGAGCGGTTCCCAACCGCGGAGGTCGTGGTCTTGGGGGACTTCAACGCACACAATGAGGTGTGGTTGGGGTCCCAAAGGACCGACCACGCGGGAAGGGCCGCTCATGCTTTCGCCCTTCTGCATGACCTGACACAGCTGGTGACCCAGCCCACCCGGGTACCAGACATTGTCGGTCATGCCCCTTCTCTGCTGGACCTTCTACTGACCACTCGTCCGACCGGGTATAAAATTTCGGTCAAAGCCCCTCTAGGGACTTCTGACCACTGCCTGGTCGAGACGATAGTGCCGCGCGTCGCGCCTCCTCCTGCCAGGAATGAGGTGCGACGTTTGTGGCACTACGGGTCGGCGGATTGGGAGGGAATGCGAAATTATTTCGCTTCGCTCCCTTGGTGGCAGCGCTGCTTCAACTCCGAGGATCCATCCACGTGTGCCTCGGCCGTTGCTGATGAGATAGCACTGGGGATGGAATATTACGTTCCATCCAACTGTGCATCTCGTAACGACCGGAGCAGGCCCTGGTACAACAGTGATTGCGCGGCTGCTGTTTCAGCAAAAAACGCAACTCACAGTGCATGGGTCAGAGGTCGAAAAAATCATGACCCTCGCGTGGATGAGTTGAAAGCAGCCTATAATCGTGCCACCAAGTCCTGCAGAAAGGTCTTTAAAAAAGCGGAGGCACAGCGCGTTTCCAGGATTGGCGAGAGTCTATTAGCGCACCCGACGGGTAGTCGCAGCTTTTGGAGTCTCGCCAAGACTGTAGAATCTAACTTCTGTCGTTCTGTACTGCCACCGCTGAGACAGCCTGATGGCTCACTGGCGCATACGGCGAAGGCTAAGGCCGATCTACTGGCCGAAGTCTTTGCCATAAATTCGCGTATTGACGATCGTGGTGCAGGGCCACCCACCCTGCGTCCATGCGGACATACGATGCCTGAGATTCGTATCAGACAACGCGATGTCCGCATGGAGCTACGATCGCTCGATATCCGGAAGTCCAGTGGTCCCGATGGTGTCCCAGCGCTTGTCCTTAAGACCTGTGCAGCGGAATTGACTCCCGTCTTGACGAGGCTATACCGGCTCTCGTACGCATCGGGCTGTGTGCCTCGGGCTTGGAAGGAGGCCAATGTGCAACCGGTCCCAAAAAAGGGCGGCCGTTCAGACCCGGCAAACTACCGTCCGATAGCTGTAACCTCAGTACTATGCAAGGTCATGGAGCGAATAATTAATGTTCGCCTCATGGCCTACCTGGAGGGTCACCAGCTGATCAATGACCGTCAATATGGCTTCAGGCCGAAACGGTCAACTGGTGACCTTCTGGCGTACATCACGCACGTCTGGGGTGAAGCTTTGGACGGTAATGGAGAAGCCCTTGCCGTTGGCTTGGACATCTCCAAAGCGTTTGACAGGGTCTGGCACAGGGGCCTTTTATCCAAGCTCGAGGCATACGGTTTACCTGACCGTCTGCGGGGTTGGATAGCTGACTTCCTGCGCGACCGCTCCATACGCGTCGTTGTGGATGGAAGCGCGTCGCGCAGGATGTCGGTGAATGCCGGCGTCCCTCAAGGCTCCGTGCTGTCGCCGACTTTGTTCCTTCTGCATATCAATGACATGCTGGACCTTGGATCCGGCATTCATTGCTATGCAGACGACAGCACGGTGCATGGACGCTACACTGCCCGCCCCGCAGCCGGCAAACAGGAGATAGCCAATATGAGAGAGTCTGTTGTAGCGGGACTGAACCGGGTTCTTGATCGTATTACCCACTGGGGCGACAAGAACCTAGTTCAGTTCAACGCAGACAAGACTCAGGTATGCGCGTTCTCGACGAAAAAATCCTCGTTTTCTCCCCTTCCTTCTCTTTGCAACATTTCCCTTAGTACTTCGGACAGACTAGACATTCTTGGAATGTCCCTTCGCTGCGACTTGAATCACAGGGACCACATCGAGCGGGCCATTAAGACCACCTCCCGCAAACTTGGCATCCTGAACAAGGTGCGGCGGTTCTTCGCGCCAGAGCTTCGCCTGATATTATACAAGGCTCAGATTCGCTCTTGCGCGGAGTACTGTTCGCACCTCTGGGACGGCTCTGCCAAGTATCTTCTCAATGCCCTGGATTCATTGCAGCGCCGAGCTGTCCGAATTATAGGTGATGCAGAGGTCACGCGAACTCTGGAGCCCATGCAACTACGCAGAGACATGGCGGCTTTGTGCGTCCTCTATCGCCTATACCACGGAGAATGTTCCGAAGAGCTCTTTAACCTTATTCCTGCCTCGTCCTTCCACACCCGTAATACCCGCACAGGTCGGGGAAAGCATCCACATTTTATCGACCGAATCGGCAGTCGAACTAAAAAGTTCGGTGCGTCTTTTCTTTGTAGAACAATTGACAAGTGGAATGCTTTGCCTGCCCATGTGTTCTCTCCATCCTATGACCTTGGATCCTTCAAGCGATGCGTGAAGAAGCACCTTAGGCCGGCATAGTGGCGGCGGCTGGGGCAGCCGGGAACTGACTCGGTTGTTCCAGTCGTCGTCACTCTTGGACCTCCTCTTGCTTATCATCAGGCGAGTCGAGGTCAGATGTCGTGTCACAATAAAAAAAAAAAAAAAAAAAAAAAAAAAAAAAAAAAATTGTAGTTACCGGTTAAACCATGCGAATGACAAAAACATAAATTAAATAAACCAAAATGTATGTTTTTGAAACTGTAATATAGGTTTTAAAAAACATTTTAATATTTTGGTTTATCGGCATCTTTTATTTAACTTTAACAAATCGTTGTCGAATGTATAGTAATGGAATTATTATCAAAATACATTTATTATATTTATAATCTAATATTCATATTTAGCAATAAAATAATATATTTCATAAATAACATTTTGTGAATATAATTAATTGCCAAAATAATATCATAATTAAAATTAAAATCTAGCACCAATATTAACTATTTGAATCGTTTATGACAAAATTATAGAGAGAAATCAGCAGTCTAATTTGAAACAAAGTATAATTTTGTACGACACCAAAGAAAGAATTGTGTCTAATCCCAAGTTCTTTTACATGTGATGGTTACGTCTAAAAATTATAACGTTTAATATCAAATACTAATATATTTACGAATATGAGTATCCTATCTTGCTTTCAAGTAATAAAAATGTTAAGCGCCCTCTGTAGGGTAACTTTCGTGTCCACAGAGTCATGAATAAGGACAAATCAACAGGTCAAAGTTTGTCTTTGAAACTTGAAAATGCTGTTTCATTCATCGTTATTATTTCACTCATAACCGCGCAACCTCAATGGTTTTTTTTATATTATTTTTTATTGTGACTCGACATATGACAGCACCCCGCTTGATGTTAAGCCGAAGTGTGGTCCATTAATGAATGTCACTGCTAATACAATCCAATAACTGTAAGTAGCAATCGCATCCACTATGCCGGCCTAGATGAAACCGGCAACTTACAAGCTGATCCGGAAACGTGACAAATCATTTCACGGTCTGTATTCTTGTAAGTGGTGGTATCGGCAGGCTGGGTACCACTCTTAAAATGACAATGAAATTCATCCCTACTTGTCAAAAAGTTACGCGGTCGCTATTAGAGTCAATAACAACTTTTATTTCATTCGGACGAGTTTTAATGATATTTTTATTGATTAATACATTAAACAAATTTTATGCGGCTTACTGTCGCGTTTATTTTGGTTTTGATTTTACATTTTTATTATATTTTATTATTCCGACGTTTCGAGAGCTTTGCAGCCATCGTGGTCACGGAGTTTTAATAAGCCTTAACTGTTAGTGAAAATCAATATTGATTCTTAGTGTGTAGCGCAGCAAACTCATTAATAGAATTCAACTGTCAAAACGAAGCCCATTGGAGTTAAGCAGTCGCCCCCTTGGAAGTAACATACACAATTGCCAAAGTACAGTATTTACTTAACATTTAACACAACTTATAAACGATCCATAGTGCTAAACATATCAACATCTGTGCGTGATTATTACTAAAACATCGACTAACAAATAGAAAATAAATAAGTGGTGCTTTTTGTCCACTTATATAAATAAAACTATTTTTATATACAAAATATATTTGACTATTTGATTTATTATCAATATTATTATACATATTTATTTTCATAATTGAGTGTAAGAGTATAGTGGGTATAATTTGGCACCGGATTAAATACAGAAATAATTTTATTTTTAAGAGACATCCTTAAGAAAGCTAGGTTGCCTAGTGCCCATAACCATAGAGCTTGTATAAAGAGAATTGTGAATGTGTACGAAGCGAGTGAGTTGTGTCAGGATCGTGGCAAGTGGCGCTCCATTGTCTCTGCCTATCCCTGTGGCAAAAGGCGTGACAATTTAATTGATAATTTTATCTGAATCGACACACAAAACAATGCCTAGTGCAATTTATATATTATGAGTTATTCGAAAAGTCTGCATTTAACATTACTAAACGCTCAAATGTTAGTTTGGATATAAATCGATCAAATTGTCGCGCTTCAATTCCGACGGAGCCCCTTTGCTAAGGGGCGCCACTTTTGAGGATCCTTGCACAACTCTCTCGCTTTATTTACATCCACAATTCTCTTCTATTAGTCTTCACAATTTGGTTAATCAGTATGATTAAGGCTATCAGTACTATCACTAAGTTTACGTGATAGGCGGACAGTTTTGTGTTTCGAGACTTAACAGTGGGACAACAATGAACTCTTATCATAACGTTCAAAGTAGAAATCCCGAAAAATATGGTACTACAATATGTTGTTGATATTTAAAATAATTACGTTTCTGTTTTTTTATTATTGAGACTTGACATATGACAGCACCCCGACTGTCAGCTGGAATAAATGAAGTAGCAGTCACATCCATTATGCCGCCTAGTTGACGGTTCACTAGTTGGTCAACGGGATTTCCATTTATCCTGGATGGACTGACTTGGTTAGTTTAGTGGCTGTCATTTTATAGAACTTTATAGTATCGAATGCGTATCGTTGAGTTGAAGTTCGTGATTGACCCACTGTAGATCTTTCGGCAGTACTATAACTGCGCAGCTTAAAAGCCAGCGTTTTTTTGTCTGCCGGGAACTATTACTATTTGGTGTACTCCAATTTAATAAGGACAAATAATCTGTCATGAATTATAAAAATACATTTAAACTACACTTATACATATAACATAGTATACATAGACAATACAAGTTAATTACGACCAGTTCATACATTGGTTTACACTTAATGACTTTAGACCATGATCGGCAATTATCTTAAATGGAAATGATCCGCTGAATAGGCCGCTATCTGTTTAAGATCTTATTATAAAACATGATAGTATCAATCTATAAGGACGGTGAAGGATGCCAATGCTATCCACAATAAAATGGCACCGGGCTCGACCCCAAGACGCAGTTGACCGATAGGCGCGCGTTAAAAAAACTGAATCTATTTTTTATATTATGGCAAAATTAAATAATATTAAAAATATCAAGTCGATTTTGTGCATTAGTGAGTCTGCATACGTCCTTATAAATTGACGATTAATTTGATTTATAATTTCAGCAAGGCTGTGTTGCCAGCGCTATTTATAAACCGCATGTCCAAATGTCAATTAAATAAAATGTCCCAATAATTGTATTATCTCTCTTACGTTTACAACAAAAATGATAGAGAAAACACAAAATGTTTGAATTTAATAATGGTCTTCAAGACAAAATCGCTGTAAATTTGGTTAAATTATTAATTAATACACAAAAATATATAATTTTATTGCAAGTATTATGTACATATTTATACAATGATGTTTCCTTTATTAATATAAAACCCTGTCACCAAGGACAAGAATATGTATACATTATAACGTCACAACTCTATAAATTATGAGGTGGGCTTCATATTGCATCGTTCAAAACAACCCAGGCTAATTATCTAATTATAAGACGACACTGATCTGGAAACGATTATGTAGCAAACACCAATAACAAAGTAAAAGTTGGCGACAAAAATAAACCTTTTGCTACCAGTACGTCAAATTCAACATAGTGTTTGAGCAACTTCTATTTTTGTCCATCTCGTTATAGGTTCTATAACCATTCAATAACATTTCTTTTTATTGTGCTGGAGTGCGGTCTATGAATGGAGGTCCTACTATATATAAACAACTCATTCACTCATATTTAGGTCTTTACGTTTTTGATCTGATAGTGTCTATCTTCTTATTCTAGTCTATGATACCTTTATTCCTGTCAAAATTAGATAATAAGCCCGCCATTTACTTATTACTAAAATAATAATTTAACATTTATAAATTGCAATAATTATATTTTTTAATTTGTGAATATTTAATATTTATTTAAAAAACACCAAATACGTATTTTGAATTAATGTTTTATTTTTATCTGTTAAAATCTGTTTGTTTTATAACCTATCGGAATGTAAATAAAGCGAATTACCATTAAAGGTAATGTATCTTCAAATCAAATCTATATCTTGTTGGCAACACTGAAGAACTTTAGGAATAAAACATGACCATAGATAAGATAAAATGGTGGGAAATGTCAATCGCATAACAATGGCTTTGCCGTAAGATTTGTCTATTAAAATATTTTAAGTACTATAATCATTAAAAACTATTTTTGTTAAGTTTTTTAAATTGTAAATAGAAGAATATTTAATTTATTATTAGAGAGAAAATTTATCTCTTAAACGAATCTAGTAACATTTAAAGTCGAAAGTGCATATTTGCATCTAGATTTTAAAATTTAAAAAATAACAAGTTTTTTTAAGTGACATTATAAGTCAATAATACATTTAATAACTTGTGTAAATATATCATTTTATAAAATTATTATATTTATTATTAGTTTAGGAGCCCGCTGCGAAAATCCGTTTCTTTTTAAATATTAATATGTGGTACCGATTTTATCGATACCGATAATACGAATACCTATTTACAATGACTGGCGGGATATGTACGTGCTTGCTATGTCACGCATTTACTACACGTACAGATTTGAGAAACCCAAAGATCAATATATTTTTTATTGTTACTCTACATAAAATATCCATCCCGCGCCAGATGTTGAGCCGGAGTGCGATCCATGAATAGAGGTGACTGCTAATTTTTTTTAGTAGTTTAATAGTTTTTGAAGTAGTTTAATAACTACTACTATGCCGGCCCAGTTGAATTCGGCAACTTACAAGATCATCTCAAGCGACTCCCCGGATTGGCAGACTGGACACCACTGCCTATCATTCTTTGATAACCAGAGCCG
Source organism: Tinea trinotella (assembly GCA_905220615.1). Classification (NCBI taxonomy): domain Eukaryota; kingdom Metazoa; phylum Arthropoda; class Insecta; order Lepidoptera; family Tineidae; genus Tinea; species Tinea trinotella. The sequence continues at coordinate 13,947,141 of HG992312.1, forward strand.
GAGCAAATATTCACCTCTTTTTTTAACAATCATTTAATTTATCTTTAATTAAAATCCAGTTTCAACAAAGAAAAGTACCAGCAGATTTAAGCAACGGGATCTTATAACTATTTTTTTGTAATTGTTCTGTGTGCCTTTAACACAACCGTTCACAATAATTTCATTAATATTTTTGGCACGTCTTTTCCTATTAGGACGTTTATTTTTTAATTTAAATCACAATACACTACAACAAATAGTGATAATGTAATATACAACTTGATGTATACAACAATTCAGATTACATCTTAACGCCCTGTCTAGGGTTGCCAACTCTCGGAAATCTCCCAGAAAAAAAGTGTGTACAAAGGACATCGTTCATTTTGTATGGGGACTTGGGCTTAATTGTATAAACAGTTGCATATACATTTTAAAATAGTTTAATATACGAAGATAACAATGTAATTGAACAATATTTTTTATTTTGCATAGTTTAGGTATGCAAAATAATCAAACTATAATTATGACAGTTCAAAGCATAACTGTTAACATGGCGTGTCTTTGTGATTGACAGAAGATACAAAATCCATTATAGGGATAATGACCTGCATACAACAGTTATTTTTTTTATATAAAATAGCTTTAATTGGGTCTTAACGATCATAATTTTCAAATTAAAGATTTACAACAGATTTACGATACTACATCAATATTTATATATTCTACAAACAACGACTCTAATTCGAGTCCAATCATACATCTATCTATATATGAAAGCGAAATCATGCATGCCTTCAATTTTATTAATTTACAATATTTAAAGCATTTTCTCTGCACCATAAAACCATGTCTCCATAATCCACATTCCTATACATTTTATTTTATATACATTTCCTTTATTATATTGCAAACGAGCGAAGAGTGAATAATAGTAAGGGTATACGACAGCTCTGGAGTACTGATATATGCCAACCGATTTTTGTAAATCTTCTTCAGTTCAATTCTCCCTTTTTGGGAAGGCCAAGGAAACTTAGTCTATACAGTAAAATGTCTTCCGTGGATGAAGATTTCAAAAAAAAAAAAGAAACATTTCAGTGTTTCATCCATTACATGAGACATTTGTTGTTCTTTATAATGACGATAAAGAACAGCAATTTGCTTCTTCAAACGTAATTATTAATTTATACGAAACTTCATAAACTGTCATCATAGCGTGCCGCTGGTACATTTATCACTTTTTATGCTGATTACTCACTATTTTTTTTGTGGAAATTTGATTGAACCAAATACGTCAGGATAATGTTTTTGAGGCGATGACCTTGTTGCGATACGATTTCCACAAAACCCACATTGAAAATCATACGAAATCCTCTTTGAGCATGAAAGTACATATTCACTGGGCATAAACCGGCGCTATCGTATACGCTTAGCATAAAACAATTGCACCAACAATTTGAAAATATAAAAGCAGTTGGCAACACATAAAAAGTATTACCAACATAAAAAAGCTAATCTGCTAAAATATATATTTCACAGACACATTTAACAAAAAGTGCATCTAAATATCATTTGTATAAAACATAGTTCAATAAAACTATAATATAATATCTCGCAACATTAATAATAAACACATTTACTGCCATACGCAGAGTTGTTAATGGTCCATTAAGAAATTATCCGTTAGATATTTGTTGATTTTTTAAACATTAATGAATCATTAGCATCTCTGAGTGCGGAACATTTAAAAAAATTAAGCTATTAATAAACATTTAATTAAAATATTATTATAATAAAAAATCACTAGATAATATTGAGATTGCAGCAAAAACTGAAGTTATATGTCCCATATTCGAGAGCTATTCTTGTATATTTTACTTATTATTTTATTAATCGAAAATATCGAATGAATCACCAATATGGCATGAATCGCTGATTTTTATTCTAACCCTTTTTGGCCCCAATTTGTTTATTATATAGTTTTTTCGTTAACCCCTTGCTAATTTAAAGCGAAATCATAGACAATGGACGACCAACCCCCTATTAATTGAGTCAAATATTATTACCGAACTTACTTTTACATTATAAACGGTTGGGTCTGAACCGTTTCGTTATTTTAATACAAAATATAATGCTTTTTGCAATGATTGAAAATAGATATTTTCGATTATTAAAAATAAATTAAATTGTTTATTCCTACCTAATATCATTGTATATTAATAACAACTTGTGGCTATTTTACTAAAATTAAAAACAGTCATTTATACTCGTACGTCGCTTTAACATTGAGCGAATATTTGTTTTGCAGAGGTGATCCTGGAGCACTTGACAATCTCTTTGTCATTATCGATACTAATTGATATTCGTGATTAATGAGCCATTTTCTGATTTCATTTTATTTTAAATAGTTCATAACAGATGGCTAGTTCACAACACTAAAAAAATCTGTCAATTCTGACCAGAGCACGAAATTGACATTTAATTGGCCAATGAGAAAGCATGCTTAATCATTGGCGGTTGCTACTTTGACATTTATTCCCACTTAGTTTGTAATGCGCCATCTTGTGGTGTATTTTGAACTAATAGCTCCTTGTGTTTTATAAAGGTTGCCAGAATCGCCCCTGTATACTTTATGATTATGTTCACGTATCATACAAACACCAAAATCTTTGGATATTTCCTACTTTCCTATCAATTTTTCACACCTCACATAAGCAATATATGAAAAATATCGGTCGCATACGAACAAATTACATTTAATGATCGCTTACTTCAAAGTAAAATCTGATTTACGCTTAACTATTCCAAAACTTCGAGCCTATCAAGGGACATAGGCTGTCAGTGAATATACCTTAGACGAGATCTGCTTCCTCATCGTCAGCCGGCATGGTGGTGCCCTCGCGCTCGGCGAGGCAAAGCATACATCAGTCAAGTACACCAATACATTCAGGTTCCTCGCGAACACAGTCTTTAGGGAAATAGCCCGAGCGATTGTCACCCTGAAATTGGTAATTTTAGTTTAAAATCCTTTCCTTTACCAGCTCCTTTACCTTGAAGTCTTTAAGCGAAACATAATAAAACATCTCTAATTGACATAATGACGACTAATCAGGCAAGCAGTAAATCTTTAGCTAATTCGTTTTATCGAGACGCAAAGTACCGGACGCCTGCGTATTCCGCTTATAGCGATAATAATATATTGTTACAACAAATCACGAAATGTTTTCACTATTAAATGAACGCTATTATCTGAATAGAAAATATTGAATAAACAGGAATTTTACATGGTAGAATCAGACGATAAGCAAGTGCATGCGGAGCCCATGCTAATAAATTATATTCATTCCATTTCACAGTCCTAAGCATAGCATCCCCTTTGCTTATCATTAGGCAATATTGATAGTACTGGTTTTACGATATTTTACAGAAATCAATCGATATTTCACTCCTCCACACTGCACATTTAACCTTTACCTGCACATTAACCTTTATATCATATCATATATGCAACCTTATCAAGTGTTAGTACTTTATAGAATGCTAGTACCTTATCAAATGTTCTTACCTTATCAAGTGTTCGTCCCTTCCACCATCCTCTGCTGTCACCTTCCTTGCTTAATATAAGTACCTTAGCACCTGGTCTAAGTGCCAGTTGTGATGGCTCCAATGGACGGAAGTCGTGCAAAACTGTTGCTACCACGCGCCGGAATGGCCAACGGAGGTGGGAGTTTAGGCTGAAATTACGTTGATCATGGTCAAAGAGGCCATATCCTCACAACCCCTGATAACAACCCTCCCGTACTTAAGTGGAGAGCGGGTTAAATAACTGCAAGTAGCAGTTCTGATCTAGTTAGAACCGAAATTTATAAAACCCGACGAACTTTGGGTCGAAGATGTATTGGGTCGGAGAAAAAGTCTTTTCACATATAGTATGTATAAACTTGTAATAAAGAATCTTTGGCTGTACTATTTGTATCATGCTGGTTTTCATGACATTAAAAGGTGACATTTCAAAAAAAGAATCAAATTAGGAAAATATTGTTTTCCTCTATTTTTCATTTGATTTTCTTTTTGTCAAAATGAGCGAATCGAATGAAGAAATTAGATATTTTAAATTAGAATTTAGAATAGAATTAGAAATTAAATACTTATTTAGAGCTACAGATCTACAAAATTATAACAGCAATGAAAGTTAAAGGATGCATGATATTGATGACTTGGTGCAGGCTTATTGCATGTCCTACACTTGTGTTTGAGCATAGCTTTATATAAGAGTGGTAGGCAGTGGTGCCCAGTCTGCCGAACTGGTGTAGTGCCACCACTTACAAGTATACAAACTGTGAAGTGATTTGGTCACGTTTCGGGATCAAATTGTAAGTTGCCGGTTCCATCTAGGCCGGCATAGTGGATGTGATTGCTACTCACAGTTATTGAATTGTAGTAGCAGTGACATTCATTCACAGACCACACTTCGGCTTAACATCAAGCGGGGTGCTGTCATATGTCGAGACACAATAATAAAAAAATAAATAATAAAACATGTAAATATATCCAATAATGAAAACGTACCCAACAAAGTTCTCATTCAGACTGGTCTTCTCATAATAGGATACGAGCTCGACAATGCTACGGAAAAAACGTGTTTCGGAGAGAAAATAATGTATTACTTGATCTATTGGCTTACGGCATACTCGCATATGCTTCACAGTGTTGTCAGTTCTACAATAAAACAAAAATATTTACTATACAATTGTCGAAAAGGGGAAAAAACTATAACCAAAATTTTTATTATCTTAATTAACCGAATCAGTGACTTAAGAAAGCTGGGTTGCCTAGTGCCCATAACTATGTGGGCACTAGGCTAGGCAGTTGGAAGCGAGGAAGTTGTGCCAGGATCGTGGCAAGTGGCGCTCAATTGTCTCTGCCTATCCCTGTGGGAAAAAGACGTGACAATTTGATTGAATAAAATAAAAATAAATTTATATTTTTTCCAATATTTTTTGTAGTTTTATTACCGTGCTGGTATTATTATTTTTCATTGAGAGTCGACATGACAGCACTCCGCTTGATGTTAGGCCGGAGTGCGGTCCATGAATGGGGGCGAAAGCTACTATAGGTCAATAATTGCATGTAGCAACGGCATTAACTATGCCGGCCTAGATAAATAAATTAAGAATGTTAATTGAATAGAAATTATAATTAAACGACAGACATCGGGTGTGATATCCAGACGCAGTTTCAACGATGTGATGGCGTAATTTAGTAGCCTATATGAATTAGTTGGAATAAATACATACTTGAGACTAAGAGCATAATGCGAGTCTGTGTCAGGAGATCGATGTGGTGTTGGTCTGGGTCTTACTCGCAACAGAAAGGTGCCATCAACACGACGCTCCAGTCGAGCAGTTGCCGTCTCGCGGCCCATTTCACCGACGTACCTGACCATACCATTATTATTAGTAGGTAAACTAAATTTCGGTCGAGTAGAAACAATTACAGCCTAATATAACCTAATAAAAATGCATTTAAATATGTATTTCTATTAATTAGGTGAATTTAATTGAGAGTACAAAAGTTAAAGGGTAATAAAATGTTATACTTTTTTAAAGTTTAATCATCTGATTTCGATTAGATATTAAGTCACAGTGGAGTACTATGAGCGCCGACAACTAAGCATTTGACGTTACTATGCCGGCCGCAGAATAATAATTAATAAGCCAATCTATAATTTAATTAGACTATTCTGACTTAGACAATAATGAAACTTTTATTTGTGCATTGACTTTCATAAGCAGTCACTTTAACAAAGATTATTTATATATTATTGCTTAATAAATAAATACATACCACATATAATAGTGTAACGCATGGTCAGGCGAATGAGGTGGCAAATGCGGTGGTAAGTGTGGTAAAGGTGGGCCAGGAATACTTCCACCACTACAACGACCAGAGAGAGCTATGCACTCTTTGTGAGCACACACGGAGCACGTAGAACATAGGTAACCCTGTTAATTCAAATATACATGTAACTTTACTTTATTAACCTTAATTTCGTAGAAATAAAGAACATACTTAATTACGCTTAAAAAATAACACATTTGTAAAACAAGGAGCCTAGCAGGGAACCTTGGGGTACTCCCAAGAAAATTAACACAAAATCAGATATACGTCTTTCTATAAGGACTGCCTGATTACTATCTTTTGTACAACTGTAACCATCTAAAAAGGTCTTCCACGTGTACATAATTGATGTATATTACTTAGTACAATGACATGGCTAACTGTATCAAATGCTATTAAAATAACAATTTTATTTCTATTTCTTATTTATATTTTATTTGTAACAACGAACCTTTTAAACGTCATACACATACACATTATTTTACTACTAGTGCTTAACTGAAATCGTAACTAGATTTTTTTTACTATCCCGATGAACTGCCTGTATGTCTGCCTATCCATCATCTATATTTAGATTATTTATAAACACTATTACTACATGGTGAGACTAACTTGAAATATTCTTCCTTTAAGAAATTTTGAGCAGTGATGACACGTCGCAGGTTTCTCGAACGTGTGTAGAACGAACTTGTGGTTCGTACTTCGACACCCAGCTGGCTCCAAGTTATCTCTAAGAAAATAAAATACAAATCAGACTAAATTAGCTTGAAAGGTGTGTTTTTTATTTTTTTTTATTGTGACACGACATATGACAGCAATTTGCTCGATGTTAAGCCGAAACGTGACCAAATCACTTCACGGTCTGTAAACTTGTAAGTGGTGGTACTACCCCGGATCGGCAGACTGGGTACCACTGCCTACCACTCTTTGATAACCAGACCCAAAGCTAATATCCATATCCATTTATTGTTATTAAATATTACAAATAAAAGCTATGAAGCAAATATTTGCTTCGACTGGGAATCGAACCCAGGACCTTACGCGCAACAAACCAATCTCTAAACCGTTCGTCCACGCCTGTGGTTCCAACTATGCCGGCATAGTGGATGCGACTGCTACTTGCAAGTGTTGCTGCAGTCGCCTCTATTTAGGGACCCAATCCGGTCTACCATCAGGCTACAGGCGTGGCGCATTGTATTGTATTGTAAGAGTGGTAGGCAATAGTGCCCAATTTGTCGATCCGGGGTAGTTTCACCACTTACAAGTATACAGACCGTGAGTTGATTTGGTCGCGTTTCGGGTTTAGCTTGTAAGTTGCCGGTTTCAACTAGGCATATTGGATGTGAATGCTACTTGCAGTGATTGAATTGTAGCAGCAGTGACACCCATTCATGGACCACACTCCAGCTTAACATCAAGCGGGGTGCTGTCATAGGTCGAGTCAAAATAATAAAATAAAAAAACTCACATTGCATCTCTAATAGCTTTAATCCATTTTCGTTTCGCATCATCAGTCCTGGCATAGAGAGTATATGTAGTGTCCATAGCTCGTCGCACGAGCAAGAAATGTGAAGCCCACCGCGTGTCTGAACGTAACCTTCGACTGCCACTTTCTTCGACGCGATATTCTGCTAAACGAACTCCAATACGAAACGAGTATTGATTATCCTGGAAATGTTAATTTTGGGTGAAATTTGATATCCGACGTTTTTATTTATTATGGCTCGTCATATGAAAATACTCAGACTGATTTATTTATTGAATCAAACAAATTTTATGCGGCTAACTATCGCGTTTAATTTGGTTTTGATTTTTTTTATTATTCCGACGTTTAGAGAACTTTGCAGCCATCGATAGTAAGCTGCATAAAATTTGTTCAATTCAATAATCAATGTTCGCGCAAAATCTTAAAAAGTACTATGATTTATTTATTTTATTAAAATTCTTTATTGCACCATAAAACTTGAAAAATAGGTTGATATAAGTTAAAAAATAGGTTTAATGCCTGTTAGGCATTTTCTAACAAATAACCTTTGGGATTGTAAGAAATTATGGGCAGGGTTGATGTTAGACAAGTATCAAAAAGTTGCATTTCGGAATCAGCTTGTTAGTAGGCGGTTCCAACTAGGCCAGCATAGTAGTACTGACTGCTACTTACAGTTATTGAATTGTAGGAGCAATCACCTCTATTCATAGACCGCACTCCAGCTTAACATTAGGCAGAGTGCTGAACTATTAAAATTTAAAATGGCTTCTAGACATGAATAAAGTCCTCGCGATTCTCAGCTCATGTGTTCTTTCCATCCTATGACCTTGGATCCTTCAAGCGATGCGTAAAGAAACACCGTAGGCCGGCATGGTGACGGCGACTGAGGCACGGGAACTAACTGGTTTTTTTCAGTCGTCGTCACTCTTGGACCTCCTCTTGCTTATCATCTGGGCGAGGTCAAATACCGTGTCAATAATAATAAAAAAAATGGGGTAGCCAAGAGAAGAGAGAGAATTTATTAGGATACCATTCTAAATTTATTAAGAATAGCTCGTATTCAACTATATAACATATTCAACTATCGGTTTAGTGTATTTAAAAGGCAAGTTACTGAAATTTATGCATCCTCGTTCAAAACTAATTTTAATATTTAAGTATTATAGTCTTAGTTTTGAATTGTGAATTTTAATTTATTACTTTTTTTTTAAGTATAATTTTTTGGGTATTATTTCTATTGTGTATTCTTGTTATTTATATTGTTAACCTTAAATGTTTTTGTGTGTGTGTGTGTATACATTCTTGGGTCGCAAACCAGCATAAATCTTGAAATGTTCATTTTTTGGTATGTTTAGTTTAGAATAAGAATAGGACGGGCTGTTGACTAACTATACTTGACTGATTCAAATGTGTATTTTTCTTGACGGTCCGCAAAGAAAAATACACCATACTAAAGTTGGTTGGTCAGACGTCACAAAATGGCGCCGATTCCGTCCTATTCTAATTTTAATCGCATTATATTAGCATATGATAATAATAATAGTTACCTTAACAGGTTTACACAACAGCATGAGTTTATCGAAAACGAAAGCATATCTTGATCGCAGTTTTTGGTCCTCGTGTGCTTTTACTTTAAGCTCTCCGTCTAATAATAATCTGCCATACGCTGCCAAACCAGCGCCACCAGCACCCAGTGAACCACCCTCCCAGTCTATTATGCTATCCTGCAATAAAATCAATCAATCAATCAAATTGTCACGCCTTTTTTCACAGAGATAGAGCGCCACTTGCCACGATCTTGACACAACTATAATATAACATAAACTCAAAATTACCCCCTTTTTACTTGTGTTTCGACATATGACAGCACCCTGCTCGATGTGACTGCTACTACAGTTAAATAACTAAGTAGCAGTCACATCTACCAAGCTGGCCTAGTTGATGAAGCCAGAAACTTGAAAAACCATATACAGCTATTTAGGTAGGTATATAAAAGCGACCGTGGTGTAGTGGCAGTGCAATGGTTACACAAACCGTGAATACCGGTATAATGCAATTAAAATAAGAATAGGACCGAATCGGCGCCATTTTGTGACGTTTAACTCTGCAACCAACTTCACTTTAGTATGTGGTCTTTATCTTTGCGGACAATCAAGAAAAAGACACCTTTAAATCAGTCCGAAGTTAGTCAACAGCGCGTCCTATTTATATTCTAGTCCTACTATACCAATGTATCTTTGATATGTGTACTTTGGTTGTCCTGTTTCTATGATACAAGCACTTTAGTAGCTTAGTATAGAAATGTAAAAAAGGTATCCCATCAAAAACAATACTTGTCAAAAAAACCAAGTCTCGCAACTCAGTTGTTCTGCGGTAAAAAGTTGTGAGATCCATGTAAAACCAAGTCGGTTATTAATTTATTCAGTCTCTACTTAAGCGACTTTCTCTCTTAATACGTCCAGTCTCTAAGACCACGATCGTGGTCCATAACAATTGAAAATCAATTGTGTCTGGAATCTCCGTACTCGAAGCATTAAGTTATTACGTAATAATTAACAGCATCTTATAGTGACGCATATCAATATTAAAATTCTTTAATGTTTTATATAAATATATTGAGACTTGGCCATCGCCTGAAAACACGTGTAAATTCAATCGCCTGAAAACACATGTAAATTCAATTATTTAGTGCGATGGCCAAGTCTCAATATATTTATATAAAACATTAAAGAATTTTAATATTGATATGCGTCACTATAAGATGTTGTTAATTATTACGTAACAACTTAATGCTTCGAGTACGGAGATTCCAGACACAATTGATTTTCAATTGTTATGGACCACGATCGTGGTCTTAGAGACTGGACGTATTAAGACAGAAAGTCGCTTAAGTAGAGACTGAATAAATTAATAACCGACTTGGTTTTACATGGATCTCACAACTTTTTACCGCAGAACAACTGAGTTGCGAGACTTGGTTTTTTTGACAAGTATTGTTTTTGATGGGATCTCATTTCTTTTTGTATTTTGTAGACGGTTATTTTGTAATGCGCTACCACATACTCGATTATAGCAAGTCTAATATGATACGACGACTCAATATTCCCATACATAGAGAATGACAAAGAATGAAATAAACACGAACCATCACCAGGTATAGGAATAACCCAGTGTGGACAAGGCTGATCATTCACATACAGTATTACTGAATCCATTGCGACTACCTACAAGTTAGATTGCAAAGTTATTTTTATGCAGAAATACGATTAGATAATAAGAAATTTATAAATACTTAGGTACTTAAAGTATCAATATTTAATTTAAATTATTTATCCGAACAACGTCCAAATTGTAAGCAAATAATATCAGTAAACCAATGAGAGTAGCCTTTAGTCGTCAAACTAATATAGCAATCGAAATTATCAATGAAAATCGCAAACTTATAGGTAAGAATTCTGGGCACATCCGAACAGCATTGGGTCGCTCGCGCGTGTGAGCGCGGCTGCTGCACGCTCGGCGACATTCACCTTTCCGCGCGCCCCGCCATTGTCCCCCCCCGCGCCCCGCCACTGTCCCCGCCCCGCGCCCTCGCGCTAGCAATAATAATAATTCCCGTAAAATAAATAGCAATAATAATAATTGCCGTAAAATAAATAAAATCTTAAAACATCGTTACGAATAAAGCCAATATTGAAAAATTTAACTGAAGACTTGGCTGTATGGGCTTAATTTTCTTTGCGGTCTTTTCTAGATTTTTTAGTTTTTCCTTGATTCATACACCAAACACTACATATATTCCAAATTTGAAGCTTCTAGGTCTGCTAGAAGTGCCTTAGAATTTTGATGATCGGTGAGTCAGTGAGTGACAAAATTTAAGAAATTTGACCCGTTATAATTCTTAAAATACTGGTTCAAATTGAATAAATTTTGAAATATACGTGTCTTTACAATGCCTGCATGTAGTTACTGAAAATTTCAGTCTTCTAGTTTTATCCACAACGAAGTTACAGGGGGTCGAAAATGGTCTGAATTGCTTCGAGAAAAGGATGGTACGGCCGTGACGCTTTGCTCGACTTGGTCGGGGGCACGACCGTGCCCCCAGAAAAGGTAAGTATATTGTTAGTGGTACTACTCCATACCTGAACATTTTTGAGCAGCACAAGAACTTCACTATCCCGTTTCACTTCATTAATATACTGAGCTACATCAACCATTGCTTCTTTGGCACGCTCCAAACCACGGAACTCTTCATGGTTCTACAATAACAAAAAATACCATAACTATAGTTTATTACCCGCTAGTAGCAGTCGCAACCGCTATGCTGGCCTAGAAAAATATTTATTTATTTATAATATAACTATAAATGACGCGCCCCTCCACTTTATTAGTTTATTTAAATGTGTTAGTGCAAAAATTTCTAACTATACTATTATACTTAATCAGCGTGCTCCTCCTTTTGTGTCCAACCAGCAACTGAATGACCAATATCAATTGCATTTTCGATGTGTTGCATCTATATTTTAGGTTTTCTCGTGTGCGCAAATGCAGTGGAGGGGCGCGTCATTTGGGCTTAGACAGACTATAATATTTATCGATTATATATGGCCTATGTAATATAGTAATAGGTAACCTATGTAATAGGTTATGTAATATCCCGGCAGATAAAAAGAGCGCTGACTTTTGAGCTAAGCAGTATAAAGATCGGCAGATTATTAGAGCGCTGGACGAATGCGGTGAGAGAAAGTCTGTGCATCTAAGCAGTTGTGCACATAATAATAATATTTAATATTGATAATATTTCAAATTTTATACACATTCGTAAATTGGAAATAATGTAGACAAAAAAACAAGTTACTGCGCAGCTTGAATGGCAGCGCTCTTTTTATCTGCCAGGTTCTATAAATGCAAAGATCTTTAAATAGTCGAAACAATCATAACACATATTTATAAACTTCTTCATCATCATCAGCCAGAAGGCGTCCACTGCTGAACATAGACCGCCATTTCGAACGACAAGATGCCAGTTGCATCCACCGGTTATTTGTGACTTTCACTATGTCGTCAATTAACCTAGTTTGACCTTTCTCCCATCAGTTGTCGGTTCTTCGAGCGATGTACCGTATAAACTATCAATCAATCAATCAAATTGTTACGCCTTTTTCCCACAGGGATAGGCAGAGGCAATGAAGCGCCACTTACCACGATCCTTACACAACTCCCTTGCTTCCTTCACATACATAATTCTCTTCATACAGGCTCTGTGGTTATGGGCACTAGGCAACCTGGCTTTCTTGAGGATGTCTCCGATTTGGTCGGAAACATTCTCCTGGGCCTGCTTACTATTTATATACTTCTCGCTAACAACTACATACATTTAATATTGCATACATTCCCTGCCCCACCTCCATCCAATAATAAGCGCAGTATCAAAACTCACCGGTTGTGTTTCATGGACTAGTTTGTCTAATAATAAATGATACTTGAGCACTCTTTGCATCGGCACGGACAAGATGTCACGCAGCTGTATGCGGCCATCGCTGTGATCGCGTTGACATTTCTATAATATAATTAACATATATAACGTATAAAGTTTAAGGCGACTGTGGTGTAGTGGCAGTGCAATGGTTACGCAAGCCGAGAGCACGGGTTTAACACCACTTGCTGGTACTAATGTACTTTGGTTGTCCTGTTTCTAATTGGCTATTCGCTATTTTAAATTTATATGCATGAAGTATTTATGCACGTGACGTTGAGAAAAAATTGATAGTGAAGAATTGCATTTCCGGATCCGCTCAAAATTTGCTACAGGTTTTAAAATTATTATTGAGACTCGACATCTGACCTCCACTTGCTTGGTAGTAAGCAAGAGGAAGTCCAAGAGCTAAAAAATCCGTTTCAGTGGCTATTACAAGATGATGCAGTTCAGATAGATTGACGCAATCAATGCGACTCCTGTTTGGAGACATTTTGATTGGTGAACAATCGCCTCCACTCCAGCTTGGGTTACTCCAGCCCCCCATAGCACGGCAATCTAAGAAGCAATATAAATACCTGCAAAGAACAACATTGCAACTCATTTTAAATAACTTACCAGAACAGAATGTCCAAAAAAATATATTTAAAGGTACAATAAAACTTTATACAAAACGACGTAAACTTCGGGGACATGATGTTAAATTTGTGCGAAATCTAGCCATTTTATAATTTTATGTCCAACCGTGTTGTAGATTCATGGAACAGTTTGCCAGCCAATGTCATTGGGGCGGAGACAGTTAACCAATTTAAAAATTGACTCGACAAGCACATGACATCTAAGTAAACCACAAGTGTTATTAATAGACGCATCAGCGAAAGCTGCTAGTCTATCTAATAATAATAATAATAACTCAGAATACTTTAATTTTTTTTTATTCATTTTGATGTACCTGCCTATTAGAATATTTAAAATGAGTTACAATAATTTTCCTTGCAGGTCTTTATCTTGCTTCTTGGATTGAAGTTAATCTAGAGGACTCACCGCTAACTGCTTACTAAAAGTACTATCTCTTGAATCGAGCATCTTTAAAGTGTCTTGAGCTTGTGTTAAATTAGAGCAATAGTCGCCATAGAGTAGAAGTTCTTCCCTCCATGTCAGGAATACGTCAGCTAATCTTGGTGCACCACTTCCGGGCACACATGCTTCCGTTGCTAACTTCAGCTGATGAAGGAGACCAGTGTGGATTTCATGGAGACGCTGTCGAGTAAATTAAAGCATATTATTCATTTTAGGCTTTTTTGTACTACTTTTGTAATGCCCGATGATGAAAAAATATATAAATGGTAGTTTCTATACTTGTATTGATAAAACTAATAACAGTATTGCACCTAATTACTGTGCATATATTATATTTGAAAAATTGCTGATCGTAGTAATCAGCATTTTTTTAAATTTATATTTTTTTATTTTACAATCAATCAATTAAATTGTCACGCCTTCTTCCCACAGGGATAGGCAGAGACAATGGAGCGCCACTTGCTACGATCCTGACACAACTCTCTAGCTTCCTTCACATTCACAATTCTCTTCATACAAGCTCTATGGATTTTATGGAGCTTTATTTTACATTTCTATACTAAGCTACTAAGTGCTTGGATCATAGAAACAGAACAACCAAAGTACATATATCAAAGATACATTGGTGCCGGTGGGGGTTTTTGAACCCGTGCTCTCGGTTTGTGTAACCATTGCACTGCCACTACACCACCGCCGCCTTTATGGTCTTGAGTTAATAAAATAATACAAATATTTACCGCGATCCCAAAGAATATAGTTTGTAGATCTTGTGGCTTCAAATATGATGTTAACGGCCTCAGGAAATGTTTGACAATTTTCCCCAAGACATCAACATAGTTGCACTCAGTGTCAACCAGCTCCCTTATAACATAATCACGCTTCTCTAAACTATGAGACGATGTTGCCAGCTGAAAAAATTAAAAAATTCTTAAAATTTTATGAAACAAATAGGTTTTAAATAAATTAGAATAGGTTAAAACGGATCTGAATGTGTTATTAAACTTATTTATTTATTGTGACAAGACATCTGACCACGACCCGCTTGATGTTAAGCAAGAAGAGATCCAGAGCAATCCAAAGATCTACTGCAAAAAAACGAGTTTTCACGGCTGCCCACTTTGCCGGCCTAAGCTGCTTCTCACGCAACGATTGAAGCATCCAAGGCTTTAGGATGGAGAGAACACATGGGATGGTAAAGCATTCTACTTTATATTACAATCTTATTACAACACTCAATAATATATTCTTTTTCATTAACATGCGAATGTCATGGTAATGAAAGAACTTCAGTTCAATGTTCAGCGCTCAGCCTATTCAGCATTTTCATATTTACCTACCAAATAAATTTAATGACGCGTTAAGATCCGTTTTACCATATTATAGTGATGAAGGAAATAATAATTATGTATTATAATATACTTTACAATACACTATAACTAAAAAGAGGATAAATTGTAAATAATAATAATTATTTAACAAGTTATCCCTATTCATAATTACATTTACAAAATTCTACAACAAAAATATGAATATATTTCACATTTAAAGCGAGTAAAAAACTTAAATAAATTTGGCACAAAATGGCGGTAAAACTTAAATAAACAAGCTTATTACAACACTCGAAAATATGTTTTATTTTATTTTAACATGATTTGATGCAGGAGTGAAACGTATTACAACCGCTACACGGTACAAGAGTTCCGACGATTAAAAAACCGACTTAGTCTCCATCGACCTAGCCATGCTTTAGATTAGCTGTTTTAAAGACTACATCTGCAATTTGCTTATAGCGTAAAGAATATTTAGCAAAATGACTCCTATTAAAGCTGTCATTAAAGCGCTAACATATGGACAGATTTTATAAAAAAAAATATATCGGACTTATCATTTTAACTTTCAACCCAGTCATACATGAAATTCTTCTTTTCAAATTTAGTGAAATTGAATTTAAAACATATTTTCAAGGTTATACAAACCAAAAATCAAGGAGGCAATTCTCGAATTTTAAACGAATTTAAAAAACTGTATAAATAAGCAACGACAAATGGATAGAAAAAATCACGCATGCAAACCAATTAACGCTTGAGATTGCAAACATGAATATATCAAAAACAAAAATGTTATAGCTGTCAAAATTTATTTCATTTGACAGGTACTCGAGAATTGCACTCCAGACCAAAAAAAATAAAAAATAAAAAACAAAAAAGCATACTGCATTGAAAGCGGGCGTGCGGTGCAATGTGTTTGCTGCTGTCTTCTTGACTACACACAGGTGGTGGTAGATCTCTTCATCGTGTTTGCTATCAGAGTACGTCGCATACTCCGCTTCGGCGAGGCGCTCCCGGGTCCCATTACTGTCGGCCCATATTTAAATACTAAAGTCTATGGTTAACGCCAAACTTATGTACAACCCCTGCCTGATGTTAAGCTGGAGTAAGGCGACTGCTACTACAGTTAAATAACTGCTAGTAGCTGATCAACTCTCAAACTGATCCCGAAATGTAACTTGGATGTAGTGGTATTGTATGTCTGTATACTAATGACCATTGTATACCTACTAACTAACTATTAATTCATGTATTAATACGGTTTGCACTAATTCTTATAAAATACAATAGTTTTAATAGGACTGCGCTATAAACAGTGTATGAGCAAGGTAGAGCTTAAAAGTATATTCAATAATCAGCCCGTCTTTTGATTTAGACAGCTTGTAATATAATTCTACTAGACTAAATATGGACAAGATTTCAAATATTTATTTTAACAATTTTAACTTTCAATGCAATTTTATCATTTGATTAATTTTCAATCCATTAATGCCTTGATTAGATATGGGCGGTATATATAAATAGTACCGGTTGGCATCTAAATTGTAAACACTTCTATGTAAAGTTTACAGTGTAAACAAAGAAAATGTAAAAAGAGGTATTTAGAATTGCACGAAAATAGTAATTCCATCCTCATTGGAAAATATACTTGGAAATACTGTACTTGGAAAATATAAATGTAGGCATGTTTGAATCATGAAACTATAAAGTTAAAATCGACGTTTAGCATAAATTATAGTATGCATAACAAATTTAGATCATTAACTGATAAATAATTAAGTAAATATTCATTATTTAAACGATGAGAAAAACGCACACACATGCCATGTAAGTATTGGCGCGGAATAAAATATCTAAAGACATTCAAAACTGAAAAGAAAGCCCATACAATCCTTAAATAACAAACAAAAAACATTCATTCTAAACAGTCATGCTATAGCTCTAAAACTTATATGTAATAATTTACACTGGATATGGGTCGAGTCGAACAGTTGCCATTTTTTTTTTGTTGAAAATAAAATAAATCAATTTCAGATCTGCCACCTTTGCTCTTACTAAAATTGACTTTTTTTTCTTTTAATTAATGGCGGCGCACGAAATGTTTGTATTAACAATACTATTCTGCTGATGTCAAGTTTAGCGGAATAATATTTAAAAAAATAATATCGTGTTAGCAAATTCGAATATACTTTTACTCGAGGGCAGGGCGATGACGGACGCTTCCGAGCAAACCGTCGCTACCCAAACAACACCAGCCGTCACCCTGCCTGCAAAAGCTTCAATTGAAATTAGCAATAAATAAAAAGGTAAACAAAACAAATTTGATGTTTTAGGAGCTATCAATCGAGACATCCTTATACGATGAGTTATCGATGGAGGTTGATCGATTACTTGTGAATCATACCAGTCTAAAAGACGAAAATAGCAAAATATAAAAAGCATTCGATACATTCAAAATTAACATAATGATCTCTGTGGAAGTAGCCGTACTAACACGCTTTATGCTTCAACATAATACAATCAACGATTAATTACTATACCCTGTCCATTCGTGTATTTACTTTTTGACAGCTCAAGCCCTAAAATTACCGTTTTTGGGTTCATATTAAAACACGCCTAGGTTTTATTTAAATTTCGAACTGGTTTGACATAATGAATGCGCCATTAAATGAAATAAAAATCGATTATTATTTCAATCGAATCGGTAACGTGTAAGGGCGTCACTAATTTCGAACTGTCTTAGATTATTTATTTTCTGATTATTTTATATAGGTTTTTTTACATTTCTATACTAAGCTACTAAAGTGCTTGTATCATAGAAACAGGACAACCAAAGTACATATATCAAAGATACATTGGTACCGGTGGGTGGTCTCGAACTTGTGCTCTCCGGTTTGTGTAACCATTGCACTGCCACTACACCACGGTCGCCTTGGGTATAGCTATTGAGTTTTAACGCCTTTTCGCTAGTGTTAGCTTACTCAAATCTGTGACCAAATCGGGGACATGCCTAAATTATCAAGTGTCAGCAGTGCTCATAACCAAAGAGCATTAATATAGATGAAGTCAAACCCAAACAAATTACGATAACAATCATATTCGCATCGTTATCGTAACAGGAAATTGTATTAAATGTTAGTTTTATATTAATATGATCTTTTCACCTTTAAACGTTATCTATTTAATATTTAATTTATAATGCATTCTTTGTTTCATTTCCTTATTATTAGTAATATCCCATACCCAAAGCCTGTCTCACCCGTGGGCCAAAGCCTTTCTCTCTTTTTTCTATTAATATTGTGAACTCTATCTGACCTCGACCCGTCTCATGGTAAGCAAGAGGAGGTCCAAGATTGCTGACGACTAATAAAACGAGTCAGTTTGCGGTTAACACAGGCGCCGTCACTATCCTGGCCAAAGGTTCTTCTTCATGCATCGCTTGAAGGATTCAAGGTGTTAGGATGGAGAAAACCCATGGGCTGGTAAAGCATTGTAATCGTCGATTGTTCTACAAAGAAACGACAAACCGAACCTTTCAGTTCGACTGCCGATTCGGGCGACAAAATGGGATACCTTCCCCGACTTGTTTTATTTATTCAAAATTAACAGATATAAGTGTCTGTAAGACAGTCGGCATAGCGACTGATTTTTGTTCGTCGCTTGGACTTCTTTTTACATACCAAGTTTGGGTCTGATATCGATATAATATGTGTATATACAAAAAGGGTAACAGACAATTAAATTTTGGTAAATTTTAGATTTAATTTTAGTTAATTAATTTCAACTAAATAAATTTTCATCATTATTTTTATTTTTTAAACGTTTTTAATTACTTTACATTGATTTTTGGTATTAAATAAATAACTAAACCTCAATACGCATTCTTCCACAGAGATGAACAAAACTCTACACAGCTACAAACTATCATCTAAAATAAACCTCTGGAGTAGCTGATGTGAATTTCACATAGCACAAGTCCTCATATATTTCTTCCACACGATCTTCGCAGCACGAGCTTGGTATTGTGAATTGGACCCATGGCACATCAGTTCCACACTCGTCATGCTCAACGCTGGAGTAAGGTGGCGGTTCCATTGAAGCAACCGCAGAACTATAAGTGGTTTGAAGCTTTAAGACTGTGCTGACTTAGCAGTGGCGTAGCATGGAAGTCTGCCGCCCCCTTATTTAGGAGTTTCAATCATAGGTACAACAAAAATATGAATTTCAGGTTCAAATTTTAACGATTTGCCCCCTAAATGTGCCGCCCGGGGCGGGCCGCTCCTCCGCCCCCGCCACTCTACACCACTGTGACTTAGCTATGATTAATTCCCGATTCCTATAATAAACTTTCAGTCAACGGTAACAGTAACCATTCGTTGTTCACTTCACAATTCACTGACGTTTGAAAAATAATATTTAAAAAAAAACAGTTGTAGTAGTTGTGGGTAACTTACGAGGCGTATTTTATAGGAACGGTTTTGATGCGGTTCCTATCCGTTTGACAGATATAGGAACCGGGCGTAAGAGAATTAGATAATTTGAATGTCAACTTTTTTATATTTTTTGGCTTGATATATCATCCCATCTGATTAATTAAGATTATCACTTACAAGTATTCAGACCGTGAAGTGATTTAGTCATGTTTCGTTATACGCCGCTTCCAAGTAGGCCGACATAGTGGATGGGACTGCTACTTACAGTTATTAAATTGTAGTAGCAGTGACATCCATTCATGGACCACACTTCAGCTCTACATCAAACAGAGTGCAGTAATATGTAGTCACAAAAAATAATAATAAAAAAACAAAATTAAATGATGAAATAATTGCCATATGAAATATTTTATTTCATAACATTTTTTATTATTAAACTTTTATGGCTCCAGCTCACATTAGTCGCCTTTATTTTACGCACAGGCTGATAATAAAAATGAAACGATCTCGAAATTTTTTGAACCGAGTTAGGTTAATTTAAAAATATGGATAACTCAATTCGCAAACCGAATTGATGAATTCGATTCAAACCGGTTCACAAACCGAGTTAACAATTCGGTCCGACAATCTAAACTGCCTAATACACAGTATGGTTTGCTATAGAATTTCGGTTGTCGAATATAACTAAATAAATTTGGTCTGATCTAAAATTTTATATATTTAGGTATAAAACAGTTTAAACCGGTTTATTGTCGATGTTAACCGACCCAACTCGGTTTAACCCGGGTTTAAAAGTCGAGTCGTTACATCTCTAGCTGATACCCTTGGCGCATAATGATGCTGTTAAACACGTTGCATACAAGGCCCGAGTTATTTTCCAAATGTCTTTTAACTTCTCGCGATACTTGACGCAATCTAAACTGCGTACTAAGTTTTAATTGGATTTATTAAGCCCTGTGTGGTCTCCTGATGTTAAGTCGGTGAGAGATCCATGTATGGAGTTAGCAATTATAACCACTAATCCGGAAACATCTAACTCTATTGGTGCTTAACATGTGACAGCACCCAGCCTGATGTTAAGCGGGAGTGCGGTCCAGGAATGGAGGGGACTGCAACTACAATTAAATATCTGCAAGTAGCAGTCGCTTCCACTATGCATGTTTCAACTCGCATCCTAGTTGAAACATGCAACGTTTAACTTGATCCCGAAACGCGACTGAGGCACCTTGCGGTTTGTACTCTTATTTATATGTATAGTGGTGGTACTACCACGGATCGGCGCGGCAGACTGGATGAACAATCCACTAATTATCATACCGCTCTTTTAGTCTAGTATATAATTATAAATTAACTCACACTGATTGCAGATCTTTGTAAATATCTTCTTCAGATTGCGTTCGTTGCGCTGAGAATGGTCTGAAAAAAAAAATGTTATGTGCACTCTATAAAAAAGAACTATAATAAATATATTTATTTATATACTTAAATCCTTTATTGCACCAAAATAAACTTAAAAATAGGTACATATGCAAGTTTAATGCCTATTAGGCATTCTTTAACAACTAATCTTTGGGGTGATGAGAAATTATGGGCCGGGTGCAAATATACTACAAACTACATAAACTACATACAAGTATCACAAGTATATATATATACATATATGTAGATACAAATAAACATACACAATTATATTTTGTGCCAAATTATTTAATATGAACTAGATGCCGTGAGCTCTTGTTTATGAAGAAACAAGTTGGTGACTAATCGTTTAAAGACATTGACAGGCGGTGTACGTCTAATATCCAGCGGTAGCTTGTTCCACTGGCGGGCTGCAGGCACAACCGAATATCTACTTGAGGAGTAAATATAGTTATATCATAAAGATTATTATTTATATGTTAATATAGGTAAATTAGTGGATGGATGCGTTAAACTAGGCAGACTCAGGAGAAATTTAAATAAGAAAAATTCAATTACATAAAAGGACACCATTCATTTTGGGCTTTTATGTACTACTTTTGTAATGTCCAATGATAAAAAATATATTATCATTGTTACTTTTGATACTTGTATTAATAAAACTAATAACTATTTTGCATTTAATTGCTGTGCAATTGAGTTATTTGGAAAATAAGATATGGATTTTGTATTATCTGTCAATCAACGCCATATTTGTTCTGCTTTGAACTGTCATAATTATAGTTTGATCATTTTGCACACCTAAACTAAGCAAAATAAAATACCAATTATTTTGTAGTCTTCGTACATCAAACTATTTTAGAATGCATATTAAACTGTTAATACAATTAAGCCCAAGTCCTCATACAAAATGAATGATGTCTATTTGAGTAACAAACAAAATACTTACTTAATATTTTTACTAATAGCCTTTGGACATTGGCTTAGTTTAGCCAAAGTACACAGAACTCGATGGAAGTTTGAGAGATCAAAAAGCATTGATGGGTCGAAGAGGTCTGTCTCACGCATTTCAAACACCTCATCACATGTCCGGAGAAACACTTTGATGTTCCGCATGCAAAGAAACTGTAAAAAATAATTTTAGTTTTAAAGCCAGCTCCTAAATTTATACAAATTCTTTTTTTTTATAGTATTGCGACTTTTGTTTTCGACTTGTTTCAAGGTTCAATAGCACTGATGACCGACAAGACCGTTTCATTTATCGATTGCCTCAGTCGATGTAACTTTGCCGACTAAAGATGGTTTTTGATACGAACAGTTATATTATCGACCAACCGTAGGTCGAAACCGTTCTTATAAAATAAGTCAAGTTCTATATTAAAGAAAAGAGCGACCTGGGTAACGTTTCCCAATAGGTCGGTCTATTACTACCTCGGACAGATTGTCCAGTTAGGTAGGTCCAACTTCGACAAAGAGGTTCTCGAAGAATCCAACTCGGATGGGCGGCGTTCATGAAATTGCGTTATATCTTCTCAGGGCAGGCCACATCGCTCGAAAAACCGACAACCGATGGGGAAGAAAGGTTCTAGAGTGAAAACCACGAACCGGCAGACGCAGCATAGGTGGGCAACTGGCATCTTGTCATTCGAAATGGCCTTTTAAGGGGGAGGCCTATGTTCAGCAGTGGACGCCTTCTAGCTGATGATGATGATGGAAAAAAAGAGAGAGAGAGCCTTTTGCCCAGCAGTGAAGACAAATAAGCTAATACTTGAATAATATTTCTATGTTATAACAAACTTCCTATAATCATACTAGAAGAGAATTTTGGATGTAGAGGAAACCAGAGAGGTTTATGAGTGGAAAGTGGTGATCTATTATCTCTGCCTAGCGTAGTGTGAATTGAGGTATGATTGACAATTAAAATATTGCATGAGTTATCTTTTTCATAAAATGCATTTTGAAATGTTATCACTTAGATATCCAGACTATATCATATCTAAACATCTGAAGGTGACAATAATGATTAAAATACCTAAAATTATGTAAAAGCATTATAAATAAAAACTTCGATAGTTGTATGCAAAGAAAATCTGGTCTCTGGTTATATGAAAAGAATATAAAACGCCACTTGCCACGACCCCGACACAACTCCCTTATAATGTATTACCTATTTCTACCTTAATGTATAGAAATTTAGTTCAAATAGTAGTTGGGTATGGCAGAAGCATGAAAGTAGAATTCACGCTGTAGAAAAGCAGTGATACTCTCCGTATGTGAAGTGACAATAGAGGAGAGAATAAGGAATAGAACAGTGTGCGATAGATGTGGTTTGAAAGAAGATGTAGTGACAAGGATTGACAAAGGAATGAAAACCACACAGAAAGGATGAATGAAAGTAGATTGACGGAAATAATTTATATTGTTTGTTTATAATGATAATTTCAATTAGACAGGTTTTGGCTGTGTTTATAAATAATTTTTTTATATATTGTACGTTTTTTCTAATACTTATACAAATCATTCGCATTTTTTGGTTGGGCTTCGACGTCTAATAAAAATATTTTAGTTCTTTCTTTTTTTTAAGTATATTTCTTTACTCGACGTCTCCCCTCATCTTACCTAATGGTAAGCAAGGAGAGGTCCAAAAATGCCGACATCCACTATGACAACCAAAGCTTTGCTCCAAGGATCCAAGGTTATTGAATTGGCATAACGTTCCCAGGCGCCCGGATAAAGCCAGACATAGGCTTTTTGATTGCTTGTCCGGGTAAAATAAACGGTGTCAATCTTGTCCGGCTTTTTACATTTAGCAAACACGAGCGAGCGCCAAGATTTATGGTAATCAAAGAAGCTTGGTTTTCCAATGTTTTTTTTGTCGTACCTATGTGTTTATTTATTTT
Source organism: Tinea trinotella (assembly GCA_905220615.1). NCBI lineage: Eukaryota > Metazoa > Arthropoda > Insecta > Lepidoptera > Tineidae > Tinea > Tinea trinotella. Next base: position 13,971,137 of record HG992312.1, read on the forward strand.
ATTTATATTTCTACACTAAGCTACTAAAGTGCTTGTATCATAGAAACAGGACAGCGAAAGTCTCGATTTTGTGTAACCATTGCACTGCCACTACACCACGGTTGTCTTAATATTAATACTGAGAAACAAAATCTTCAATAATATAGGGTGTCTGGCCTTTATATCCAAATGTCAAGCAAATAGATTTGACAGCCTGGCAACCCTAAATCGGAAGAACGCATAAGGTAAAAGAGATAGAGAAAAAGAAAATAATTAGAAACATTTCCTTCTCATGTTTGTGACCCAATTCATGTATTAATGCCATCATAAATGTTATACAACAATTTGATTCACAATAAATTGCCTTTAATAGTTAGCAATTGAACAACAAACTAATATTGATTGATACCACTTTGATATTAATTGAAACTGTTTTATTAGCTGGAATATAGGAACCGCCTATATTCCAATAATAAGTTAAAACATTAGATAGTTCATTCCATCCTGTGACATTAGAAATCAATCAATCATACAAATTGTCACGCCTTTTTTACACGAGGATAGGCAGAGACAATGAAGCCTTACACAACTTCCTTGCTTCCTTCACATCCACAATTCTCTTCACACAGGCTCTGTGGTTATGAGCACTAGGCAACCTAGCTTTCTTGAGGATGTCTCCGATTTGGTCGGAAAGCACTCTCCTTGGCCTGCCTTGTTTAACGCATCAATCCACGTTAGATTTATAAATTCCTTTCCCAAACCATCGAAGCATTTCTTTGTCAACCCTTGTCACTACATCTTCTTTCAAACTACATCTATCACGCGCTGTGCTATTCCTTTAGATTCTTGCTAAATATTAGAAATAAAACACTAATCCACAGTTATAATAATCAATCAAATTGTCACGCCTTTTTCTCACAGGGATAGACAGAGACAATAGAGCGCCACTTGCCACTATCCTGACACGACTCCCTTGCTTCCTTGACATTCACAATTCCCTTATACAAGCTCTATTGTATGGGTTATAATAACCACTGTATAAAAGAGTTATGGATAAAAGAGAGTTAAGGATCATGGAAACTGGCGCTTTGTTGACCCTGCCTAATTTTGTGGTAATTAAATTAGTAACCCAGAAGTTGCATAATTAAATAATATACATTCTTAAAAAAAGCAGAGTGTTGAAGAAGGTAAGTTGGGCCAAAATTTAAAGTAGCAATCCATTGACTCTGCCTATCCCTGTGTGAATTTAAATGTGATAAATAATGGTGATGGAAATATAAAACCATATTATTGGTATTATGCTTTCTAAAGTAACTTAACTTAAAATCACATATATATTAAATAAATAAAACAGAAATATAACATATTGATAAAAAAAAAAATTAACTAAAATACATTATTAAAAGGAGTCCCTTTAGGCAAGGTTCCGAAGATACTGGCGGCGTTCCCCCTTTGAATAGCTAGACTAATTCTTTGTCCGAGGTAGCTGCCAACTCTTCGGTCTCCTGTGATGTCGACTAACCTTTTTGATATTTCCTTAAAAAGCCTTAAAGCGCTAGGACCCCACGGACCAAGGGTCTCGACACCGAATGGGACAAAATCATACTCGGAGCCTAGACCCCTGTATTTGCAAGCTTTAGCTTTTTCAGCCGCTTCACAAGCCGCACCAGCTCTGCTGTTGGTTCCATGTAGATGGGAAGGTGCCAGCGTAAATTTAATTTTCTAAAGTTATGTATATTTTATATTTAATGTAGATATGTAGTCTATTATAAAGAGTGGTAGGCAGTGGTGCCCAGTCTGCCGATCCGGGGTAGTACCACCACTTACAAATATACAGACTGTGAAGTGATTTGGTCACGTTTTAGGATCAGCTTGTAAGTTGCCGGTTCCATCTAGGCCGGCATAGTGAATGTGATTACTACTCACAGTTATTGTAGTATCAGTGACATTCATTCATGGACCATATCATCAAGTGGGGTGCTGTCAAATGTCGAGTCATAATAAAAAATATATATATTTTTATTACTATTTGTTAGAATTTTATGACTTTTTCTATAGATAAACAAACAGTAAATATCATTTAAGACAAGTCAATGATACTACAGCTATTATTCTTAAATAAAGTGTTTAAAGTTTACAAACAATGAAATGTTTTGTGTGATAAACTATAGTAAGTAAACATCAATTGTTAACAAATTCCTTATCTTTATGTGCAGCACACCCTCCAATCCACTCAGAGCCGTAGCGTGGGAGGGGGGGCAGAGGGGCCATGAAAAGGAGCGGTGATTTTTAAAGTAAAAAATAAAAATAATCCTTTTAAAACTATAAATCATTTTTCAATTTACTATACGTATCGGAAAATTATTCAGGATTTTTTGGTATTTGATGAAATATAAAATATTCCCAAATTCTGTTGATGTGTTGTATGTACATACGAGTCAATCTAAAAAAAGAGAGAAAATAACATTATACATGTTTTACTTGACTACAAATTTTCTTGGCTAATAATTTAAATAGAGGGGCGGCAATTTTTTGTGTGCCCCGTGCGGCGAAAGACCACACTACGCTACTGAATCCACTCTGTTTGTTGATAACATAAATATTATTTAAAAACCCACGCTATTCTATGAATTGATATTAAAGTAAATTTTAACTCAAAATAGAACACTTTCAATGTCAAACCATCTCTGTGCGGCGACTGCGCGCAAATAGATGTGATGCGTGTATTCGCTCTATGGTAATAATTGGTAGTCATAAACTATCATTTGAATTTTATAAATGAATAACCAATATTATGTATGTGAAGGAAGCGAGGGAGTTGTGTCAGGATCGTGGCAAGTGGCACTCCATTGTCCCTGCCTATCCCCATGGGAAATAGGCGTCACAATTTGATTGATTGATTGATAACCAATATACCTAATAAAGTTAATATATATTTCACCATTTATTATTTTCATATATTTTACTGAGAAATGAACCTATCAGCAACTTACACACCTATTGTTGGAAAAAATATGATTTAAATTTTAGATTATAATTGCTATCGAAACAAGATGTTTGCTTTAATAACAAGATTGCCTCAAAAAACTCAATATTTTTTGATTATTATTGAAATTATTGAAACAATTTTTTTTGCCACCATGGATTCTCTGTGCCAGGTGCATCGTGTGGCAGGTGGGAGAGTGAAGGCAGCGTTCCGGACTTGTGACGGAAATTTAAATAATTTTGGTTAATAATATTATTACACTATTATTTAAATAAGTAAACCATGGCTTTAAATTTAATTTTTTTATTGTGACTTGACATATGACAGCACCCGCTTGATGTTAAGCTGGAGTGTGGTCCATGAACGGATGTCACTGCTACTATGATTCAAGTAGCAGTGCCATCCACTATGCCAGCGTAGTTGATTGATAAGCAGCTCATTGCTCATTGACCAGTGCAGCTATATCACGCACTGGTCATAAGATTTTTAATTATCATTATAGTCTATATCTATAGTCCCTATTCACTTGTTCAGTTTGTTTTTAAAAGTTTTAAAGTTGGGGGACTTCAATATGTCATCCAGCAGCTAGTTTCACATATTTTCAAATCTGTTGTCTGTTTTCAAAGTGATATACCAAATTTATATTGCAGGATTGTTTCATGAGTTTAATTTTGTGGTCACAAATATTTACAATTTACAATATAATTATTAAATATTACAAATAAAAGCTATGAAACAAATTTTTGCTCCGATCAGGAATTGAACCCGGGACTTTACAACAACGCAACAAACCAATCATTGGACAATCTGCCAGGCATGTTGTCAAAATCCTAAACTATCATAGACAGTCATTTATATACTATTTCGAATTATTTAATTACTAAAATTACGATAAAAGTAAAAAGAAGCTCTAGATACAGATCTGTGACGCTTCATCATGTCAATCGCCTTTGGTAGCCCAATGTAAGATTATTTTTGCAAGTCTTTGTTCATTCATGGTGTGTGTGTGTGCATGCCAGGTATCCAATTCTTTCAAGGAACTAGGAGTACGAAGTTCGGTTAGATAACTTTAAGCTGACCACTAAAAGATAGAAGAGAATGGGGTGACCCTAGTGATATATTCAAAATAATAGCGCTGGGCATTATAAGAGTGAAAAATTCCATATAATGTTTAAAAGAGATCTCAAGACTGAAGAGGTTACCTATGAAATTGGTTAAAAATAGTTTGAGCATGAACCCCAGCTAACATTTTTTCGCTAAAAAGTGGTAGCTTGACAGTGATCCGACAGTGATGAAAAAACATAGGCAAATAATCAGTTGAAAAATGAATTGGACAAACATTTGTATAAAGGAGCAAGTAAATATAGAAGATGATATGAGTGCACCAACCATCGGTTGCCTACTTAATAATAATAATTCATCTCGAAACATCGCAAACGCTTAGCATAACAACAAAAATGTATGTAAATGAAATAATTAAGATGATTATAGGAATGTTAATTCATAATTACTTGGGCCATTTGCGGACGCTGGTTCACATCTTTCATATCAACACAGCCAGGATGCAGCACATTGAGGAGGTTGCACAATAGAACCCCGTCGCGTAGAGTGTATGCGAGGTCATGAATAGTACTCGTCTCCCAATTTGACTTGTGATCCGGACGCAGCAGGCCACATCTCGTTAGCCACCCCGCGCATTCGCGCCACAAGTCTTCACCACCGGTTGCCATTCTTATAAAATGGTTATCATCGAGATTGAATTGCCTCTCAATGATCAACAGAGCATTATTCAACAAGGGTTAATTGATAATTGACATACAAATTCATACAACAAAACACGACAAGCCCGAACAAGGACTTTTTGACAACTGAAAACCGATGTTGCTTACTTTATAAACAATACAAAATAAATTTTAATGACCTTATAATTACATAATCAACTATGCATAATATTTTGTTGTATTGTACAAATTACCCTTTAAATAAATCTTAAAAATATAGCCTATAATTTTTAATGAAACGGATTTATGCCTCTACTAATTTTAAATTAAAAACATAATTAGAGTGGCCATTGCAAAAAATTGACAATCATGTGGGAATATATCATTTCAAATAATTTCTGATTTTAAGCGAAACCAACTATTTTAATGCTTTATTTGTACTTCTTTTAACGTAACACTTATAAATGCATTTAAAAACAAATTACTTCATGACATAACAATAGGTTTAATTAAAATGTGTGAAAATGTAAAATTACAATGGCAACATCAGTTTACTGCGGGAGTGACGCGTGAATAGACGTTTGCCGAACGATTTTCTTATTAAAATATATATCTTGTGACGATTATATTGATTATTTGGAATCAGTAACGGATTCTTCAGGTAATTATTTTGTTATGTTATTTAATTATCATATTAAAAACTGGACATAAAACTCATAGAATTCGGTTACAATTTTATCTCTGACACACCCATATCGGCTAAAATCTACGATTTCTTTCTAATGGCTTCTTATTCGAAACAAGTAACATGGCGAAACACGATATCCATCCAAATTCCTGTCACGGGCTTTCTTGCGGATATGGCTATGGTGTTTCCTGGAAGTCTAATTATAGGTCATCCTTTATCCTTATTAGGTTTATTTTGGTACATTACGTCATTGTATGTAAGCGAGGAAGAACCGCTATTGAGGTATTTATTGCCGGTGGGAGGAGTAATTGAGAAATCGTTATTGCCCGTGCTGCCGAGAGAGATTTAGAGCGACGTCGCGTTTTGTTTTATAATATAACTTTCTATACAGCTTATACAAATTATATTTAAGATTAATAAACTATATATTTGGTAGAGAATTGTTTGAGTTTTACAAACATAAGTGCACAATATGCACCCTCTCGACCGGCATAGTAATGCAGAAGAGATGAGCAGACTTTTAATTATAATTTATATTAATATTATTTTGGATTATTTATTCATTAAAAGTACCAACATTTATGAAATTAAGTATTATCCTGTACCCATGACAGCCATTCATCATCATTTTTTAAATTGCTGGTTTACAACTAGCTTGGCAAGTGGATGTGACTGCTAAATACAGTAAATTTAATATTTAAAAAAATTGTTTACAATTAATATGTTTTTACTTTAATTGAGACATGTATCAACAACTGTCAAATCAAATTGTCACACCTTTTTCCCACAGTGGTAGGCAGATAAAATTGCCACGATCCTGACGCAACTCCCTTGCTTTCTTCTCATTCAAGCAAAATACATAGTCTTATACATTTTTTCTGTAACATGCATTCATCCCACCTCAATATATCATAACTTTTCTGTTAATATAATGAGTAGTAGCTTTATTTTATTGCGACAAGACATTTGACTTCGACCTGCCTGATGATAAGCAAGAGGAGGTCCAAGAGTGACAACAACTGAAAAAAGCGAGTTTGTTCACGGCTGCCTCAGTCGCCGTCATTATGCCGGCCTAAGGTGCTTCGTCACGCATGGCTTGAAGGATCCAAGATCATAGGATGGAGAGAACACATGGGCTTTCCCATATATACAAAATGTTCAAGATTTATAGCCTTATGGTTGTATTTCATTAAAGCAATGAAGTATCAATTACAATACCTTGTATGTAAAATAAGTCAACTGTAACTTGGCTGTTGCTTAGCTAAGTTTTATTATGTTAAATCTTATTTATTAATATGATATACATGTTTTCAGTATGCTTAGTATAGGCACATAGTTTATACTGATTAATTATTATAAAGTACATTAGAATTAGTAGTATGCTTCAGACTAAATGCTTCTATTTTATTTTGCACCTACCTCATACAAAAAAGTGTGTTAAATTGTTCTTAAGGTAGATTAGTAAGAATGCTTAGCAGCATTAAGTCCACCTTACCTAGTGCATAAAGTTTTACCCTTAACATACAAGTTATTGGCTGGCATAGTGACGGCCAATGGGGCAACCAGGAAGACTCTGTTTTACAGACGTCAACACTCTTGGACGTCCTCTGGATCACCAGGTCAAGGCACAAAAAATATATTTTATAACATAAAAATAATATAAAATCTAATACTTATTATTTTTTTAATTGAATGCATAAATGAACTTTAGAAGTCCATGCCATATTATTTATTAATAATATTACAATTAAATACTCTATTTGCAAATGTATAATAAATTAATAATTTTATCCTTACTGATTAGATTGTAAATGTACATAGATACAGAAATATAGGTGTATTTCATTTGATGATTCAAGGTAATATCAATATTTGGATATTAATAACTTAGCTTAACCCAATAACTAATATTAGTTTTAAACATTATTTACATCACAAACTATTATTTTCAAATATTTATCATATCCTCAGATCCTATAAAAGTAATTTGGTTGTCCTGTAAGATACATTGGTACTGGTAAATGAAGTGAACAAACATTTGCAATATTTGATATAATTATTAATACTAGCTGTTCTCTGCGGTTTCACACGTATTTAACCAGCTTATATTAGCTCAGATATAAGCTGATAAAAAGTAAAATACACATCCTTTTAATCCTAATGATTCACTGTCAAGGAATTAAGGAACAATTTTAGGTAACAAAATAATTTCGTTTTTCAACCCAACAGAGAATAGGCACAGCCCCATACATTCGGCAATCGATTTTTATTTATATGTTATAATATTTTCGCTTGGTCTTCAAGGATCCTCTGAATGCAGCGATTATTTTTTATGTCTGATTATTTTGTTCTATCGTCAATAGTTTTTGCAGCGTAGCGTACGCGATGTCAGGAATTTTATGAGTAATTGTTTTACACCTTGGGTTACATTATTCGAGATTACGTACGGAACTTTTTGAAAATCCAATATAGCCTATGTTACTCACGAAGAATGTAGTTTTGTAATGGTGAAAGAATTTTTAAAATCAACCTAGTAGTTTCTGAGCCTATTCATTATAAACAAACTTACAAATCTTTCCTCTTTATATAAGTATAGATTACAAATAAAAGCTATGAAACAAATATTTGCTCCGATCGGGACTTTACGCCTGTCGTCTAAAGTACTACAATGAGGTTAAGAAAACTTTTTTTTTAATATCTATACTAAACTACCAAAGTGCTTGTATCATAGAAACAGGACAACCAAAGTATATAATATCAAAGATACATTAGTGGTCTCGAACTCGTGCTCTTCTGTTTGCGTGACTATTGCACTGCCACTACACCACGGTCGCCTTAAAATGTGTAGTATTAAAGAATGCATTCAACATTATACAACAAAATGCAAAGGTATTTATCATAAAATTAGATACATTGAATGGGGTCTATTATCTGTTTAGGTATTTTTATTAGTGACTCATACAGCAAGGCCAAATGATGTCAGTACAACTAGAACACTGTTGATTAAGTCATATTAAAGTATGCTGGCAACTGTATTAGATTGTGTGTGTGTGTGTGTGCTGTAGTGTATTTCTGTATAGTTAGGATGGTTTGAATTGTTCATTAAAAATTCTTTTCCTTCTTTTCCAATCAAACTATTAGGACGTTGTAATCTGATGTGTAAGACATTGTAATTGATGGCCGCCTTAAATACTTTGTAAGTTTTACTCTTATTAGACTATTTGTCACTTCATTACGACTGGCTAACTGCATATTATATATAATACCTACATTATTATATATTTCTTTAAACAAAATTATTAGTAAATTATCATAAAATACAATTAACCTTTGGGATGATGAGAAATAATTTATTTACGTAATTTAATAAAAAAAACAATAAATAATAATTACATGAAACATTTATTGATTGATGAAATATAGGTTTGCATTAAAAAGGTGTTAAGGAGTGGTAGGTAAAAAGTTGATGGTCATTTGTCCAGTCTGCCTATCTTGGTAGCACCACCACTTTCAAGCGTACGGACTGTTAATTGTCGTTTCAGGATCCAACGGATCCAAAGTTACCGGTTTTGACAAGGCCAGAATAGTGGGTGCGATTGTACTTGCAGTTATTGAACTTTACCAGCAGTCGCGACTTTAGTCTTTCTATTTTTAAAATAGTTTTTATTTTTATTGTTGACAGTTAAGAATCCGCAATCATGGACCAAGTTCCACCACCTAAGGAGGTGAAGATCCTCGAAACAGCTGAGGACATTCAAGAGCGCCGTGAAGAGGTCCTCAACCGCTATGAGGACTTCAAGCAGGAGGCGCGACTCAAGAGGGAAAGGCTGGAGGATTCCAGAAGGTTTCAGTACTTCAAGCGCGACGCCGATGAGCTGGAGTCATGGATCCAAGAGAAACTTCAAGCTGCTAGCGATGAGAGCTACAAAGATCCTACTAATTTGCAAGTATGTCTTTTTATTATTTCTTATCTCTCTAGTTTTCCATCAAATGATTATCAATAAATAAGGTCAATACTATATTTTTTTGAATTATAATGTGTTGTGAACATATTGCTCAAAGAACTGATAACTGATGGGGAAGGATGGTTCTTGAGTGGAGACGACGAACTGGAACACAGAGCGTAGGTTGGCCTCTCACTAGGTGGACTGACGACATAGTGAAAGTCACGAATGACTTGTGGATGCAACTGGTATCTTGTCGTTCGGAATAGCGTTCTAAGGGGGAGGCCCTTGTTCAGCAGTGGACGTCTTGTGGCTGATGATGATTAGGATCAGCTTTTTCCTGATAACTATGTTTGCCTTATTGTGTTAACAAACAAACAAGGTTTACTAACCTGTTATATCAGCGCCACACTATAATGGCCGATTTGACGTTTAAGCGTTCAAGTTTCGTATAAATTAATATTAACGTTTGAAGGAGCAAATTACCGTTTTTATTTTCAGTATAAAGAACAGCAATTTGCTCCTTCAAACGTAATTATTATTTTGTACGAAACTTCATGAACTGTATATAGAAACTTGTATTGTATATAGAGTTAAATAGCAAAAAGAAGTAGCCCTCGTGTCTCTCTGTGACCTCGATGGCTGCAGAGCTCTCGAAACGTAGGAATTAATAATAAAAGTACAATCATTAACAAAAAATAAACGCAAAGTTCGCGCAAAATCTAAGAAAATTGTAAAGAAGCGTAAATAGACCGGCATCGCTGATGTGACTGCTACTTACAGTTATTTAACAGTAGTAGCAGTCACTTCGATAAATGGACCGCATCCCAGCCTAACATCAGGCAGGGTGCTGTCATATGTCGACTCACAATAATTAATTAAAAAAAATTAATTAACAGGCAAAGATCCAGAAGCACCAAGCCTTTGAGGCTGAAGTAGCTGCCCATAGCAACGCCATTGTAGTTCTGGACAACACCGGTAGTGAGATGATCTCAGTTAATCATTTCGCTTCTGACACAATCCGCCGTCGGTTGGAGGAGCTACACCGTCTCTGGGAGCTGTTGCTGTCCAGGTTGGCTGAGAAGGGCATGAAGTTGCAACAAGCATTGGTGCTGGTGCAGTTTTTGAGACACTGCGATGAAGTCATGTTCTGGATTCATGACAAGGTTGGTTATTTATATATTTTTTTAAATTTCTATACTAAATATAATTGTGTAATGGACACTGGGCAATTACAGTTTGTATATCAAAGATACATTGGCATTGCCGGCCAGTAGTTTTAAAATGGGAGGTCTTGGTTTGTATTAGACCTTGGTTTGGCCGGCATAGTGACAAGGCAGACGTGAACTAACTTAGTTTTTTCAGTCGTAGTCACTCTTGGACCTCCTCTTGCTTATTATCAAGCGGGTCGAGGTCAGATGTCGTGTCACAATAAATAAATAAATGGTCGTCATTTTAATTTTTTTTTTACATAAAATTAAAATTACTTACTGTGTTTGGTAATAGGTAAAAACTAAACAGATAAATGTATTTTTATCAATTATTATTTATAAAATGCAGTCCGAACAGCATATCGTGAATAGATGCTGTATTGTCTCTGCCTATCCTCGTCATAATGGAGACGATTAATTGATTGATAACAACAACACAATACATATTCATAACATTAAAAGTACAATAAAAAAGACGTATTAAAAAATATATATCAAGTAGTTTCAATAATTTAACATTTCCATGATGCAGGAAACGTTTGTCGGCGCTGAGGAGTTTGGCTCTGACTTGGAGCACGTGGAAGTACTCCAGCGCAAGTTTGACGAGTTCCAAAAGGACATGGCTGCCCAGGAGTATCGTGTTACTGAAGTGAACCAACTTGCTGAGCGACTCGTCTTAGAGGGGCATCCTGAACGTGAGACAATTGTTAAGAGAAAGGATGTAAGTATTTATTGCTCTATGGTAATATTTTCTTGTGTTCTTTCCATCCTATAACCTTGGGTTCTTCAAGCGATGTGTAATAATTTGGCCGGCATAGTGACGGTGGCAGCCGAGAACAAACTCGGTTTTCTCAGTCGTCGTCACTCTTGTACCTTCTCTTGCTTATCATCAGGCAGGACAAGGTCAGATGTCGTGTCACAATAAAAAAAAGAAGCACCTTTGGCCGGCATAGTGACTGCGACTAGGGCAATCGTGAAGATACAGTTTACGATGGTGAGGCAGGTCGTCGAGTCAGATATATTACATATTTGCGTCCCTTGCACAACTCCCTCGCTTCCCTCACATCCACAAATCTTTTCATACAATCTCTACGTTTATGGGCACTAGGCAACCTAGCTTTCTTGAGTAGGTCTTTTATATCCTTTGTCTCTGGAAAAAAAGCGTGACAATTTGATTGATATTTGCGTCCTTTATAGTCTATGTTCCGAGGAACTCTTTAACCTTGTTCCTACGTCCTCCTTTTACTTCTGTGATACTCCCGGAGTGTCCTTTCCCTGTCGAACTGTTAGTAAATGGAATGCTTCACCCGCCCATGTATTCTCCTCATCCTATAACCTTCTTTAAGTGAAGCTTGAAAAGGGCCTCTGTCTATTAAAGGCCACTGAGGCAGTCATTGGGTTGGTACAAATCAATATATTTTCATTGCAGGAATTGAACGAAGCGTGGGGTCGTCTTCGTCAGATGGCGTTGATGCGTCAGGAGCGTTTGTTTGGCGCTCATGAGATACAACGTTTCAATCGTGATGCTGATGAGACCATCGCTTGGATCTCCGAGAAGGATGCAGTGCTTGGCACTGATGACTATGGACGGGATCTTGCTACTGTTCAGACACTGCAGGTACATTGTTTTTTGTACTATCTTATGAATTTTCAGAGTGGTAAGCATACATACATAGACATAGGGTGGTCACATTTGGCCAGTCTGCCGAACCTGACTGTGAAGTGACTCAGTCGAGTTTCGGGATCAACTTCAAAGTTGTCGGTTACAACTAAACTGGCAGTCGCCTCCAGAGGTAAACCGCACTCAATATATAAAAATACTTGGGTGGCGTTCGTCTCATACCACTAGTTGATTATGCGATTTAATTAACGCGACTAAATCACTTCCTGGACTTCTTACTTGTGGTACTATCTAGTCTGCAGAATGGGCACCACTACATATTATTAATGTATTTTACACCTTCATAGGATAAGAGTGGTAGGCAGTAATACTCAGTCTGCTGTTCCGGGGTAGTACCACCACTAAGTGGTGACCACTTACAAGTATATAGACCGTGAAGTGATTTGGTCGCGTTTCGGGATCAGCTTGTAAATTTTACGATTCCAACTAGGCTGGCGTAGTGGATGTGAGTTATTGAATTGTAGTAGCAGTGACATCCATTCATGGACCACACTCTAGATAAACATGAAGCAGGGTTCTATCATAATATGTCAAGTCACAATAAAATAAAAAAAGATCTTAGAATTTTTTGTATTTATAATTTCAGCGTAAACATGAGGGTGTGGAGCGTGATTTGGCGGCTTTAGAAGACAAAGTGACGACATTGGGTGCAGAGGCGGAACGCCTGGCAGCAATTCACACTGATCATGCGCCAGCTATACATTCGAAAAGGGATGAGATTACAACTGCATGGCAGAAGTTGGTGGAGAAAGCCAAGGTGAGTTTTTTTTATATAATGTGGCCGTGAAGAAGCACCTCTAGCTGGCATAGTGACAGCGAGTGAGGCAGTACTAAGTCGTTTTTTTAGTCATCAGCACTTCTGCTTACCGTCAAGTAAGTCGAATTTAGACGTCGCGTCTTAATAGTAATAAAAAACTGGGAATGAGAAATAGATGTCCTTTTAAAATTGTCAAATTATAAATTATAATTGAGATATTTTATATTAAAAATTAAATTAAAAGAAATTGAAATTGTGTGCCTATTCTTGTGAGAAAAAGGTGTGACAATTTGATTGATTGATTAAAAGAAATAAATAACTATAATATTTAATCAATCAAATTGTCACGCCTTTTCCCCACAGGAATAGTCAGACACAATGGAGCGCCACTTGCCACGATCCTGACACAACTCCCTCGCTTCCTTCACATTCACAATTTTCTACAAGTATCATCTTTTAAATTAATTTATTATCAACCAACAATTATACAAAGAATATAAAGGATTACTTATTTAGACATCATTCTTTTTATCAGGAACGTCGTGCTGAACTGGAGTCTTCATATTCACTGCACCGTTTCCTGGCTGACTACCGCGACCTTATGTCATGGATGAGTGATATTCGTGCCCTGATTGCTGCCGATGAACTTGCCAAGGATGTGCCCGGGGCTGAAGCTCTGCTGGAGAGGCATCAAGAGCATAAGGTAATTCATTAAAAGTAGTTGATAGCGTGATATTATGAAATAACATTATTTATATAGTCTATTTTTTTTTTAAATCTCAATGGGGTTCTCAGAATACATCTATTTACCAAGTTTCAGAAGTATAGCTCTTATAGTTTCGGAAAAAGTGGTTGTGACATACGGACGGACGGACAGACAGATATGACGAATCTATAAGGGTTCCGTTTTTTTACTACGGCACCCTAAAAAGCAAGGAAGTTAATTTCTAAAGGAAAAAGTGAGCCGCGCTGGACGCCTGCACGAGATCAAAAATTCAAAACTATCAAGTATAGTTTGCATATTGCATAAAAGGATGAATTGCCAAAAGAGATAAACCAAAGTCGTCAAACCTTTACTTTGACCACTTACCTTTACTTGCTATGTAGCTCCTTGAAACTTATGAACCACCACTACCATCAATAGATGCGTGTCTATGGATGTTTTACAAGTCATTTTGGTAGGACCCAGTCTGCTGATCCTGGGTAGTACCACCACTTACAAGTATACAGACCGTGAAGTGATTTGGTCGCGTTTCGGGATCAGCTTGTAAGTTGCCGGTTCCAGCTAGGCTGGAATAGTGGATGTGATTGCTACTCACATTTATTGAATTGTAGTAGCAGTGGCATCCATTCATGGACCTCACTCCAGCTTAACATCAAGCGGGGTGCTGTCATATGTCGAGTCACAATAAAAAAAAACCTTTACTTAAAATGTAGCTCCTTGAGACTAATAAATACCACCACCAATAAATGCGTGCCAATAGCTGTTTTACATCTAAACAAAGGTAATTTTGTGGAGATGTATAATCGAAATATTCTTTTAGGGCGAAATGGATGCACGATCTGACGTAATCCGCGCATGCAGCACTGCCGGCGCTGCATTGGTTTCTCAAGGACATCGGGCTACTGCTGAAGTGGAGTCAGCTTTGCATGCACTCCAACAAGAGCACGAGGCATTGAGGGACCTGTGGGAGTCGAGGGGACTGAGGTACTTGCAGTGCATGGACTTGCAACTGTTCTACAGAGACACGGAACAGGCTGATACTTGGATGCATAAGCAGGAGGTTAGTGAGGTTTTTTATTAGCTATTTAGATCAACATACAACAAATATTTATAATAATGGATAAATGGGAAGTTGTTTTCCGACCAAATCGGTGACATCCTCAGGAAAGCTGGGTTGCCTAGTGTCCATAACCATAAGAGAATCGTGGATGTGAGCCAAGTGAGGGAGTTGTGTCAGGATCGTGGCAACTGCGCTCCATTGTCTATACCTATTACTGTGGCAAAAAGTGGTGTCAATTTTGATTAGATTTAATGTACTACAATTTAACTAATAATACTTTATTTTGACAGGCTTTCCTTAGCAATGATGACGTGGGAGATTCCCTGGATTCCGTGGAAGCGCTCCTTAAGAAACACGAGGACTTTGAGAAGTCGCTTGCTGCCCAGGAAGATAAGATCAAAGCGTTGGATGAATTCGCATCTAAACTTATTGAGGGACAACATTATGCTGCAGATAACGTCGCGCAGAGACGTGAGATGGTTAGTATACTGTGTTTTTTCTTACTTGTCATAAGTAGTAAATAAACATGAAAATCACTATTTCCCATGCCCTTAATCTAAGGAATCTGTTGACTACTGTTTCATTCTATAGAATAAACATATACAATTTAACAAGTTATTAAATTAACACACATATATACATTATTTTTTATCAAAAACCATTAATATGGAAATGGTAATTTCACAAATGACAAATGTTGTGCCATAATAATAGTAATAATCATTTTCACAGTAATTACAGCGATCGAGTTCGACGCCATTTCACAAATTATAAACTATCGACAATTAATATTTTATATTGTAAGCAGTATGGACAGGTCACAATTGCGATAAATAAAACGTCGGAATTATAAAAAAATGTAAAATCTAAACCAAAATAAACGTAATAGTAAGCCGCATAAAATTTGTTTAATTCATTAACCAATGTTCGCGCAAAGTCTAAGAAAATACAAATTTATCGACAGTTTACAATCTCGCGAGATAGATTATAAAATAACGGTATTTACAATTATAAGGTGACATAATGTATCACGCAGTTTTTCATTTACTCGTTGTTTTTTTATAGATTGTTTATAAAATAGATTTTTATTTATTGTAGTTGTTGGAGAGACGCGCTGCTCTACTGGAGAAGTCGAATCAACGTCGTGTCTTACTCGAAGACGCTAACAAATATCAACAGTTTGAGAGAGATTGCGATGAAACGAAAGGTAGGTTCACATATTATGGTGCGATTCCGATGGCCACTGCAGACCGCACTACTGATTTGTATGAATCTGTATGGCGCGGCCGCAGACTGCAAATGTAGCCTTGCACATTCATGCAGTTGTGGTGAATTAAGGTTAATCTGCGGATATCATTTTCAAAGCATCTGTGACGGTGACTCAAGCGACTGTAAGCTGAATCGCTTTTATAGACGTCAACGCTCTTAGGTGGTTTGCTTTGCTTACAATGGGGCAAATCAAAGTCGCGAAAAAAAAGTCAGAAATCGCGTCATAGTTAAAAAATCATAGACAAAATCATTTGTTGTTTTATTATTTTAACTTATGCCATCTAAAAATTTTGTGGGGGACTGTTGTTGCTTGCAGTCTTTTATCTGTAGCAGCGGTCGCTTAAGCTTAACATAAGACAGTACTGTATTTATTATTATTTATATACTAAGCTACTAAAGTGCTTGTATCATAGAAACAGGACAACAAAGTACGTATATAAAAGATACATTGGTACCGGTGAATGGTTTTGAACCCTCTCGGTTTCCCTAACCATTGCACTACCACTACACCACGGTCGCCTTATTAATTGTAACATCATTATTTACAGGTTGGATCAACGAAAAATTGAAGTTCGCGACAGACGACTCCTACTTGGACCCGACTAACTTGAATGGCAAAGTTCAGAAGCATCAGAACTTCGAGCAGGAGTTGCAGGCGAACAAGTCACGCGTCGATGAGATCACGACCACAGGAAGTGACTTGTTGCAACAAGACCATTTTGCTAAATGTATGTGGCTTTTCATTTGTTTTTAATTACTTTTTTAATACTTTGTTTTTTTTTTTTTCAAATATCATTTATACCAATTCGATTCCACCCATACTTGAACTTATTACTTTAAACAAAAACTGTTATTTAATTATCCTTATTTTTTTTTAATTGTGAATCAACATATGACAGCACTTCGCTTGATGTTCAGCTGGAGTGTTAATTGTTAAGTTTATTGCACCAAAATAAACTTAAGAATAGGTACATAGGCGAGTTTAATGCCTATTAGTCATTCTCTAACAACTAACCTTTGGGATGATGAGAAATTATGGGCAGGCTGCAAATATACTACAAACTACAATTATATAAACTATATACAAGTATACACAAGTATATTTTAGTTATTGTGACTTAACTATGTTAAGCCACTTTTTTGTGAGCAATAATAAGTACTATTAATATATAAAACACTATTTAAAATATCGTCAATAGTTTTTGCAGCGCACCCAAAATTAATGACTTATATAGGTAACATTTTGATACCTTGGGTTACATTGTTCCAATTTCGGCAGGAATCTCTAATTTGAAAAAATATATAATATAGCCTATGTTTCCCAGAAAAGATGTAGCTTTCTAACGGTCAAAATTTTTTTTTAAACGGTCGAATAGTTTATGAGTTAAATCATAACAAACCAACAATTATTTAATTATTTTGTTTTTACATTACAAGTAAAAGCTTCGAAACAAATTTTGCTCCGACCGGGAATCGAACCTGGGACTTGCGCATAACGGACTAGTGTGCTAATCACTACGCCACGCCTTTCGTGTGCTTGTCCATTACTAACTTAAGATTTATTAACAGCTCAAATTGAGTCGCGCATGAATGAGATTGCCTCCCTCTGGTCAACACTGGTGGAGGCGTCCGAGCACAAGGGCAGCAAACTGCAAGAGGCTGCACAACAGCAACAGTACAACAGAGCTGTTGAGGACATAGAGCTGTGGTTGTCTGAGGTTGAGGGACAACTGCTCTCCGAAGATTATGGCAAGGTAATAACAGAATTATGAGACTGCAGATCTGGGGATTTTGAGACTGCAGATCTGGGGATTTTGAGACTGCAGATCTGGGGATTTTGAGACTGCAGATCTGGGGATTTTGAGACTGCAGATCCGGGGATTTTGAGACTGCAGACCTGGGGACTTTTAAGACTGCAGATCCGGGGATTTTTTTACTACAGTTAAATATCTGTAAGTAGCAGTTGCATCCACTATGTCGGCCTAGTTGGAACTGGCATCTTACAAGCTGATCCTAAAACGCAGATAAGACGTTTCACGGTCTGTGCACTTGTAAGTGGTGGTACTATCATATCGACGGACTGGCCTCCATTTAGCTTCACTTTATATACCGTTAATGTAGTAGGCAGTGGTGCCCAGTCTGCTGATCCGGGGTAGTAACACCACTTACAAGACCGTGAAGTGATTAAGTTGCGTTTCGGGATCAGTTGATGTGACTGTTACTTACAGTTATTTAATTGTAGTAGCAGTGACATCCATTCATAAACCGCACTCCAGCTTACCATCAAGCGGGGCGCTGTCATATTTCGATTCACAATAAATAAAAAACAATAAAAAATTTGTTATCTTTCTATTGCCAGGACCTCACCAGCGTTCAGAATCTGCAGAAGAAGCATGCCCTGCTCGAGGCTGACGTTGGCTCCCACGCCGAACGCATTGACACAATTAGAAAACAAGCCGAACAATTTATAGAACGTGGACACTTTGACGCTGATAATATTCAGGCTAAACGGGTAATTTATATTCATGTATATTAAGGCCTGTTAAATTTATGTATAATCAAAGATTTATTAAAATCCTTTTTTTTTTCTTTTTTAATATCTAGTTTATGAGTTAAATCATAACAAACAAACAAAAAATCAAATCTATATGTATATTATTGGTATAGATAAGGCCGGCATAGTGACGGTGACTGAGCGTCAATTGAACGCGTTTTTTTAAATCAATTGCGGTCTCGGTTTTGTGGCAAGACGAGGTTAGATGTCGAGTCTCGATTAAAAAACATTATAATTTAACGATACATTAAAAAAAAATTAGATACATAAAGTGTTCGAGCCGGGTACAGTGGGCCTTTGTTCGATTTTACTATTCAATTTTCAATTATTATATTCGACTCTATGGGGCCATTCAAGTATTATGTAGGAACTATAGAGGGGCAGGGGGATCTTTGCTTTGCTTATTTTTGCTGACAAGGGGGGTGGGGGTGGTAATACTTGAACGGCCCCTATACAGTAATATACCAAATGACGACGACAGGCGTGGACGAACGGTTTAGCGATTTGTTTGTTGCGCGTAAAGTCCCGGGTTCGATTCCCGGTCGGAGCAAATATTTGTTTAATAGCTTTTATTTGTGATATTTAATAATATTAAATATTACAAATATTTGTTAATAAAAAAATTGAATATAATTGGAATATGCCAAAGATTAATTACGTCCCAATTTAACCCAGGATGCCCTAGTGACTCGTTACTCAGCTCTGGACAAACCGATGGCTCTTCGCAAACGTCGCCTCCTTGACTCACTTCAAGCGCAACAACTCTTCCGGGACTTGGACGACGAAGCTGCCTGGATTAGGGAGAAGGAACCCATTATTGCATCTACTAATAGAGGTATGTCCTTTTGATATATGATTTTGGTTGGAAAACACCCTCCTGGGCCTACCTTGTTTAACAAATCCATCCACATTATAAATTCCTTTCGTCAAGCTGAGTTTGTCAACCATAGAGCTTGTATAAAGAGAATCGTGGATGTAAAGGAAACGAGGTAGTTGAGCCAGGAACGTGGCAAGTGGCGCTCCATTGTTTCTGCTTATCCCTGTGGAAAACCGGCGTGACAATATGATTTTTAAAAAATTTATTTGATCTATGAAGAAGAAAGTGTGGTAGACAGTCAGTTTGTGGTCATTCGCCCAGTCTGCCCAGAGCAGACTAGGGGTAGATACTGATATAGACCTAGGGGGTCTATATCAATATCGACAAACAATGTCATTTTACGTAACATTAAAAAAAAGGTTACATCGATTTTCCAAATAAAATTTACAAAAAGTCTCAGTAACCATGGTGGCTGCAAAGCTCTGGAAACATCGGACTAATACAAATTTGTAAAATCAATAACCAAACATAAACGCGATAGTAAGCCACATAAACTGTGTTTTTCATTTAAAAGTAACGATTTCCAAAACTTGTTCCAAAATTAAATTATTCTACTAATTAGGTCGCGACTTGATTGGCGTACAAAACCTGATGAAAAAGCACCAGGCTGTAATGGGTGAGATGAGCCAACACGAGACGAGGGTTTCTGCAGTTCAGGCTGCTGGTGCTGCACTTAGAGATGCTGGACATTTCGCTCATGATGATATAGCAGCCAGGTTGCAGTTGTTGAATCAACAATGGACTGCTCTCCAGGAGAAAGCTGCACAGGTAAATGTAGAACAATCGAGAAGTGGAATGCTTTACCAGCCCATGTGTTCTCTCCATCCTGTAGCCTTGGATTGTTCAAGTGATGCGCGAAGGAGACCCTTTGGTCGGCATAGTGACAGCGACTGGGGCAGCCTTTAATTGTCTCGGTTTTTGTAGTCGTCGGCATTCTTGGACCTCTTCTTGCTTACCATCAGGCGAGATGAGGTCAGATGTCGAGGCAGAATTTACGAAAGTAACCGTAAATTAAATAAGTTTTTTCAGTCGACGGCGCTCTTTGACTCGCCTCTTGCTAACCATCAGGCGAGACGAGGTCAGATGTTGCGTCTTAAAATAAGACACACATATACTCGCTGGACTGCAACAACTTTTTATTGTGGCGCCACATATGACCGCCTGATGTTAAGCTAAAGCGCGGTCCATGAGTGGAGGTGACTGCTACTACAGTTAAATAACCACTATGCCCACTATATCCACTATGCCGGCCTAGGCATAGTGGATATTTATTTATTCAATAAAAAAGATTAATAATAATTTACCCAAACTCTTTTTGTTATCCAGCGCAAACAAGACTTGGAGGACTCGCTACAAGCGCAGCAATACTTCGCTGACGCAAACGAGGCAGAATCGTGGATGAAGGAGAAGGAGCCCATCTCCAACACGCACGATTATGGCAAAGATGAGGATTCATCAGAAGCATTGCTCAAGAAGCACGAAGCTCTACTCTCAGATTTGGAAGCCTTCGGGAATACTATTAAGTCATTGAGGGAGCAGGCTAATGCTTGTCGCGTGAGTATTTTTTAATGTTCAATATCAATTATAATAATAATAATAAATTAATATTAAAGAGACATGACGATTGTATGAAGAGAATCGTGGATGTGAGAGAAGCTAGGGAATTGTGTCAGAATAATGGCAAGTGGCGCTCTATTGTTTCTGCTTATCCCTGTATATTATCCTGTATATCGCCTTACTGGAATAAGCAGAAAGGCATATATATAAGAAATTTAAAATGATATATAAAAGAACTACAAACTCTTTATCATGACTGAAAGACATTCACTGCTGAACTAGGTTTCCACCTTAGAACACTATTCCGAACGATAAAATACCAGTTGCATCTACCGGTATCTTGTTTATACGAGTACAATTGCCATAATTTCCACGCTTGGCAGGCGGCTTGGGGATCGCGGGATCCTCAGTATACTAGGAGGACGCTACTGCCCATCCTCTGGTGAGGATTTTAAGGATATTCCGGGACACCTTTTAGTTATTTATTCATTTTAAACAATTATAATGATTATGTATTTATTTAATATTATTTTGTACAGCAACAAGAATCACCTGTGGTAGATGTGTCTGGCAAGGAATTGGTGGTCGCTGTCTACGACTATGCAGAGAAGTCTCCTCGTGAAGTTTCCATGAAGAAGGGAGATGTGCTTACACTGCTCAATCCTAATAATAAGGTATATTGATATTATTAAGTATTTATTTGTTATTATAGATTTTTTTCAGATACTGCAAGTCGTTTCTTTGTCGAACTATTGACAAGTTGTCTGCTTTACCTGTCCATGTGTTCTCCCTATTCTATGACTTTGGGTCATTCGTGAAAAAGCATCTTTCCTCCCCTCAATAATAATAAAACCACATTTGTGCTTTCTGTACTGAGTAGCATTATGATACGGTGCTGTGTCCATCCGTCCGTTTCTGTATAATTAGTTCCTCTCACTTTTGAAGTCAATCTAGGTGTCCCTAAAACATCTTGCAAGTATAAACTCATATCTGTTGACAAAAGACCCATCGAAGTTACACAATGATTAATTCGAATTTTAAGTGTACAAGCATCTGTAGACGCAGAACTTCTTATCTTACGTAGGTACGAGTACACTTACATTATACATTGCTTGATATTCGTGTTATTTATGATCGTGTTATGTCCATTGATTCGTTGGTAACCCAAATAAATAAATAATTATTAAAACTAATGCTAGGCTAACAGTTTGTGGTCATACTCCGCGCAATAACATTTTAAAATAAATATTGAAAATATAAGTGTACAAGGTTTTTAAAATTATTTACAAATATTTACCTAAGGTTTATTACATAAAACTATCGAAATGCTTTTTTATGTTACATAATTTTCACTGCCTTCCTTAATAGGCATTAAAAGGCATGAGAGTAAACAATTATAAACACTTCATCTAAACCAACACTAAGCACAAATGATAAACAATGATAACATTATCAGCTTAATTAAATTCACGGAGTTAACTTATATTTTATGTTATTGCAAAATAGTTCTTAAATCATAAGGACTTACGTAGTATTTTTGTTTGTATAATGTGGAATTGACACTACTATGCTAATTTCCAACAAGTTATATCGTATATTATGCAATAGTAAAAATTATGTTATAAATAAAATAATAATGTATTCTTTAAAAAATGTGTATAAAAACAGTGATTTTTGAAAGAACTTTGTTCTTAATCGTTTTAAAACAAAAAGATTTGTGCGATTTTCAAAATTATATTTTAACTGTTTTTAAAACCGAAGATTTATCGTAGTAATAAGTTTTGTAATAGAATTTTGTTTTATTCTGTTTTACTTCTATGGTTCTGTATTTTCTCAAAACATAACTATGATTCCGTAATTTTTTACTAAGCTACATTTTAATACTAATACTAGCTTTTATCATGGAAACTGATCGACCAAAGATAATGTATCTTTCCAAAGATCATGTATCAAAGATACATTGTTACAGGTTTTGACATACTATTTTACTGCACACGGTCATAGCCTGAAATCAATCTTAGTGATAAATCTTAAGTAAACAATCTTTATTTAGTTAGTTTGAGTGAAAAGTGTGTTTGATTAAAAACAATGTTAGTGTCAACATGGCTGGTTGTTATGTTTATGAAATACGCGTTTGGTTATACGAGAAAGAAGTCGAGGCGATATGTGGTTACTTTTGTAAGTTTTTACTTTTCCCCCCCTTTTTTGGGCTTAAACAACAAGGCTGTTAAAGGGCTGGCATAAGCAGAAAATGTTTATGCCCTAATATAATATTAAATTTATATTAGGGCTTTAATTTAATATAAAATCTACCCTAACTATATACAAATAACCTGGCCTGATCTACGCTTAAAATAAATATTTACAAACTCATATATCCTAGCCGTAGTCGATATTGGTTCAGCTAGGATACTAAAGTTTTTACTTTTGTAAGGTCATATATTGATACCGGCAAATGGTTATGAACCCGTGCACTCAGTTGGCTAGTTTGCATTAGGCATACAAATACACCACGGCCGCCTTAATTTTTTTACATTTCTATACTGAGCTACTAAAGGTCTTGTATCATAGAAACAGGATGACCAAAGTACTTATAACGAAAATACATTGATACCAGCAAATGATTTTGAACCCGGTAATTTAGGCCACCCTAAATTATATTAACATTGTTGTACCTTTGTCTAGGATTGGTGGAAAGTGGAAGTGAATGATCGCCAGGGCTTCGTTCCTGCCGCCTACTTGAAGAAGATTGACGCTGGTCTCTCATCCTCGCAACAGAATCTCGTTGATTCCAGCTCCATTGCAGCAAGACAAAACCAGGTAATTAAAGTTATTCTACGTCAATCATTCAATTAAATTGTCACGCTTTTTCCCATGGGGATAGGCAGAGACAATGGAGCGCCACTTGCCACGATCCCGACACAACTCTTTCGCTTCCCTCACATCCACAATTCTCTTTCTTACATCGAAATTTAAAATCCAAGAAAGCTAGACTGCCTAGTGCCCATATCGTAAAGCTTGTATTAAATGACGGAAGCGAGGGAGTTGTGTCAGGATCGTGGCAAGTGGCGCTCCATTGTTCCTGCCTATCCCTGTGAGAAAAAGGCGTGTCAATTAAATTGATCCTTTAATGTAGTTTTCTCTTATTAACTGTTTATCTTTGGCATTCTTTTAGTTTTTTTGATGGGTTATGTACTGTGTCGTCGTGTCTTTTATTTTGTTTTTACTTAAATTCTCCCTTACTTACACCATCAAGTCGTATAAATAAATATTTTTTCTCAATTGAAAAATTAAATTTAGACATGCATTAAAGATGTCAATTTCATACAATTATTTAAACACGGTTTTAAATATTTATTGTAGTAAGACCACAAATGTTTTATCTCAATAAAAAAGTACTATCCCAATATCTCTTTTCACAGATTGAAAGCCAATATGACAACTTGTTGGAGTTGGCCCGCCAACGGCAAAATAAACTCAACGAGACCGTTAAGGCTTACGTGCTCGTTCGTGAGGCTGCTGAGCTACACACGTGGATCAAGGACAAGGTACACTATGGCATTTTCAATATATAATTTTTATTAATTAAACATACCTATCCTAGCTATCACAATAACAGGACAACCTAAGAACATATTTCAAAGATGCATGGTACTGGTGAGTGGTTTTGAACCCGTGCTCTCGGCTTGCGTCACCACTGCTCTGTCACTACACCATGTCGCCTTTATATTGTTAAGCTTCTAAAAGCAAGGGCCGGGTAAAGTCAGCGCGGGGCTCATAGCAAATGTTCAGTCTATGATCCAGCTAGTGGCATACTTTCTGTTTTAGAGACCGTATAGTGACTAGGTCGCGTTACGGGATCAGCCTTAAAGTTGTCGGTCTCAGCTAGGCTGGCATAGCGGATGCGACTGCTACTTGTAGTTTTTTAACTGAACTGATACTTGCAGTCACTTTACTAGTGCGGTCCACTCCGGTATAGCATCAGGCTGTCAAATATTTATTTATTTACATTTCTATACTAAGCCAATAAAGTGCTTGTATCACAGAAACAGGATAACCAAAGTGCATTATATTAAAGATACATTGGTACCGGCAAGTGGTTTTAAACCCATGCCCTCGGTTTGCGTAACCATTGCACTGCCACTACACCACGGTCTCGTTAAATATAATATTAATTCATAGGAGATGCACGCTCAAGTGCAAGACGTCGGTGAGGATCTGGAGCAAGTGGAGGTGATGCAGAAGAAATTCGATGACTTCCAAAATGATTTGCGTGCTAACGAAGTGCGTCTCGCTGAGATGAACGAGATTGCCGTACAGCTCATGACTGTTGGACAAACTGAAGCTGCCATGAAGATTCAAAGTCAAATGCAGGTTAGTACATGATACTTTTGCTTATGCATAGTGACCATAACCTATATTGTGTGATTGATATAAGGGAAGCGAGGGAGTTGTGTCAGGTTCGTGGCAAGTAGCGCTCCATTGTCTAACCCTGTGGGAGAGAGGTGAAAAGAGAGTAAACAAATTAATCAATTTGATTGATTAATTTGATTAATTTGTTTCAATAATCACATTCTCAAAATAATACAATGTTTTTTCACTTCAACCCTACAATCTTTCAAGACATTCCCCGTTTTCCCTCGTATAAAATAAAAAGTATGATGAGGCAATCATTTCTTATTATGTATTTGCTGAGAAAATGTTACAACTGTGACACCGTAGCCCCAGAAGAAAGCATGATCAAAGAATTCGCTTAAACTATCATTTTAGAAACTTTTATTTATATATTTTTTACTATTTACTATTCAATACATATAGCCAGCTACTATTGTTTACTCTGCAAACGTATCTTATGTCATACTAATTATTTTTCATTGTTTATTATAAAGGAGTTGAACACAAAATGGACGTCGTTACAACAATTGACATCTGAGCGCGCGTCCCAATTGGGCTCGGCTCATGAAGTGCAACGTTTCCATCGCGATGTCGACGAGACCAAGGACTGGATCGCTGAGAAGGAGGCTGCCCTCGCGACCAATGATCTCGGAAAAGATCTGCGCTCTGTGCAGACATTGCAGCGTATGTATTTATATTATACATAGTGATATATTTAAAACGATTTGTCAGCGCCCATCTTATAATCTTGGATTTTTCAAGCAAGCTACCGAGGCTGTCGTAAATTCAGTCGGTTTTGTCAGTCGTCGGCACTTTTTAATATCCCTTGCTTTTACTATTAGACAAGTCAAGATTAAATGTCAAGAATCACAATAAAAAATAACCGCGTTATAGTACGAAAATGTTGTTATAAAAAATTTTGTGGTTTTAATTTTTTTAAATGCCCTATACTAAATTAGTACTAAAGCTTGAGCTTGTATAATAGAAATTGGACAACCGAAGTGCTCTTAAATATATCAAAGATACTTTGGTGTTGGCAATTGGTTTTATATCCACGGGGTCTTGGTTTGCGAGACCCTTTCACCATACCACTAAACCACGGTCTCTATAATTATAAGCTTTTTAATCGTTTACCAGGCAAACACGAGGGTCTGGAGCGTGACTTGGCAGCGCTCGGTGACAAGATACGTCAACTGGATGATACTGCTAATAGATTGATGTCAACCCACGGTGATAGTGCTGATGCCACTTACAGTAAACAAAGGGAAATCAATGAGGCGTGGCAACAATTACAAGCCAGAGCTAATGCCAGGAAGGAGAAACTTCTGGATTCCTATGATTTGCAGAGGTATGTTTTTTTTTTATTTGGAGGGTGTTTTCCGATCAAATCGAAGACATCCTCAAGAAAGCTGGGTTGCCTTAGTGCCCATAACCGTACAGCTTGTATTAGGAGAATTGTGGATGTGAAGGAAGCGAGGGAGTTGTGTGACAAGTGGCGATCCATTGTCTCTGCCTATCCCCGTGGGAAAGAGGCGTGGCAATATGATTAATTGATTTTTTTAAAATTATGAGCATGAGCATGGATGTTTTAATTAGTTAAAATTATATATGTTGTAACAATGATTGTTTTGTTTGTTTCTCTCAGGTTCTTATCGGACTATCGGGATCTGATGGCATGGATCAACTCCATGATGGCTTTGGTTAGCTCTGATGAGTTGGCCAATGACGTCACAGGCGCCGAGGCACTCCTGGAAAGGCACCAGGTAATGTAATTATGTTTTTTTTTTAAATTAAAATACGATTTAGGCATAATAATGTTTGACTAAAAGACCATTTACAAGATGATTAAAGGTAATGCCACTTTATATATAGAATGGGGATAGAATATAAATGGGATACATAGCCGGCCGCCATTTTTTTTATGTTTCCACGTACGCTGTATTGTTGTTTATGGATAGAAGATACCTAATAGGTTTATATTACAAACAAAAATGAAACTTGAAAAAAAGGCGGCTGGTTTTGAAATGGTTTAACCCTATTTAATACCAAAGGTTTACTGACATGATTAGGACATCATTCAAGGACGAATTTATACAAGGGAAATTCTCTTATTTCTATAATACCTTATAGCCGATATAATATTGCTGCGCACAAAAACTACTTTTAAAAATAATTAAAAGTTATTTTTGATTATAGTTTTTAGCAGATTGTGTCAGATGCGCTGCATTGAAGTAAGAAATCTAAGGTCTTTTTCTGTCGTTGCGGTATCGAATTTTTTCGAGTGATATGAAACAAAATGTATCGAGTAATCGAGTTCTAATAGCAGTACCTATCGTACTGCTACCGCATCGACAGATCAGGAAGCGGTCTAAAGTGAATAATTCTTTAGAATTTAGTATTTCTGCCTACCTTAATAGCAGATGTTGGGACTGCTACCATTTACTTTGTGTGCATGGATCGCACTCCAGTTTAACATCAGGCGGTGTGCGGTATGACCACAACGAAATGTGTGATGTTGTATAATGTAATGTGACATACTCTGTATATTCGTAGAGTCAGCGCTTGGAGATTGACGCGCGGTACGGAATTATGCCGCAGGTTAGAATGCACGCGGTGTGAACCCACACTAACAATAAACACCTCTTACACCCTAATTAATATTACGAATTAATCAATTAATAATACATTTTGTACATTTATTTATGAACCAGAAGACGTTTACTGCTCAACATTGGCCTCCCCCTTAGAACGCCATTTCGAACGACAAGATGCCAGTTGCATCCACTGGTTATTCGTGACTCTTATTATGTCGTCAGTCCGCCTTGTCATTTGTGTGCTTCGTTTAAAATATGATAATCTGACTGGACTTACCTATGACATGGGATCCTTCAAGTGATGCGTACACATTTACAGTACACACGCCTAAGAGCGCGTTTCCATTATGTCGTGGCGGTAGATAAAGATGTTACACTCTCCTATTATGTTTAGTTTTAGCTTGCAGACGTTTTTTGCATTTGTAGTAGTGTACAATCAGCCAATAAATAAATGAACAACTTTTTTAGATTTTAATTTTTTTAAATTTAAATATTTTGCCATAATTCAATATTATGTCGCTTTAAACCTGAAGTGCTTCCATCTGACCAAGATTTCGAGAGTGTATGTGACATATGTATATGTTTTATCGGTGAAAACAATTGGTCGGTTTTGTGCACGATATTCTGCGATTTTTAATAAATAGTTAATTCGTAAGTACCGAGTTTTGTGCGTTTAATAATGGAAACGCGCTCTTAGGCGCACTATTACAAATTCTAATTTGACTGTACGCTGTGCAGAGCGAACGATATAGCATTTGTTCCAAATTAAAGAAATTTTAGTAAAAAATGTTGGATATCCAATCTTGGATAATGAGTTGAGATAGAATCCTACAATAGTTCGCGGCGATCGACCGCAGTGTCATGGAGTCATGTAAAATATAGAGGAAGGCCTTTGTTTAACAGGGGGACAATTAAGAGGGCCAATAATAATATTAGTGAGAGCTTTATGACACAAAGGATCCTCAAGGAAATATGTAAAGAAAAAAATATAAATGTAATGTACAAAATGTATTTTAATTTGATGTAACATAGATTAATACTGAATGAAGAGTTTTCACAAATAAATAAATAGAACACGAGTTAAACATTATTTTTAAATTACTAATTAAATAAATATTGTTGAAGATGTTGTAGTTTAGAGGGAAATAGATTGGTGCTGTCTAGATAGGATTGTGTCTTTCAATATATTATTTATCTAAGTATATTTTTTAATTAACATGGGTAATTAAGGGTTTTAAATGCACCACTATTAGTCTATTTGTACTTAAAAGCAAATAAAATTGCACTTACAATAAATAATTAATTAAAAAATCCATTCGTTATGGCTTATATACTACAAAGATAAACACACTCTTTCTCTTTACCCTCACACCAACTGACCGTGTACCGGTCAGTGACCAACTTTAATTTGATACAGTTTTGTCAGCCGTCAGAGCTCTTGGAATTCCCCTTTCTTATCGCCAAGTCAGTTCTTTAAAGCGATGCGTGACGAAGCACATTCGGCCGGCATAGTAACGGCGACTGAGGCAGCCAAGAACTGACTCGGCTTTTTCAGTCGTCGGCACACTTGGATCTTCTTCATGCTTACCATCAGGCAGGTTGAGGTCAGATGTCTAGTCACAATAAAAGAATAAAAAATAAGGCACAAATAAAACTACGGATTTTGATCAGAAAAGAAGTCATTCAGTAAAAAATTTAATGCCTTTCTTTGCATTTGAACGGGTGAAGAATTAACGCCCGGTTACTAAATCTTTTAAACGGATCGTTTTTGATACGAACAGTTAAATTATAAGCCGCAGGTCAAAACCGTTCTTATAAAATACCCCTCGTAAGTCAAGTTACCGACAACAACTACTAGCATAAAGTATGAAAAGGAGTAAAACAGTTTTTTTTTAAATATATTATTTTCAAACGTCAGTAAATTGTGAAGTGAACAACGAATGGTTACTGTTACCGATGACGGATAGTTTATTATAGGAACCGGGTATAAATAAATACAATTAATTATAAATGGAAAGGACATCATTCATTTTGGGCTTCTATGTACTACTTTTGTAATGTCCAATGATGAAAAAATATATAAATGGTAGTTTCGATAATTGCATTGATAAAACTAATAACAATTTAGCTTTTAATTGCTGTGCAATTGAGTTATTTGGAATATAAGTTATGGATTTTGTATCGTCTGTCAATCAACGCCATATTTATTCTGCTTTGAACTGTCATAATTATAGTTTGATCATTTTGCACACCTAAACTATGCAAAATAAAAGATAAATTCCAATTAAATTGTAATCTTCGTACATCAAACTATTTTAAAATGCATATTAAACTTTTAATACAATTAAGCCCAAGTCCCCAGACAAAATGAATGATCTCCTTTGTGTGTATATGTTTTAAGGTTTTTTGAATGTTGTGTATATTTCCTTATTAACTGTTTCTCTTTGGCTTTCGTTTAGTTTTTTTTCATGTGTTGTCTATTGTGTCGTCTTGTCCTTTATTTTAATTTAATATATAAACCCCATTTATTTTTTATTGTTTATGCGCTCCCATTGTCTCTGCTTATCCCTGTGGGATTTGATGCGTGACAATTGACGGTTATTATGATACTTTTGATACAGATTGTTCCCACCATAAGACATACAAAGTATGTGCATAATTGAACAATAAAAATAAATACTCTTTTAAAATATATTATTTTTTCTTTTACAAAATATTTGTTTTTCTCTTTTCAATTACAATGATTTTAAGATTACTGGTTTATTATATACCTTTTATTATTTATGTCTTAAGGTGAAATTCCGCCGGGGACTGCAGACCGCAGACTGCACTACTTGTTTGTATGAGATTTATTCCGTACAAGGCGACAATATTGCGACAATCAGAATTCGACAAGTCATAGAATATAAATATAAAAATATACCGCATAAATTTGGACACAATATTAATGCGGGGGCTATTATCGTCTTGCACGGAATTATTCTTATACAAAAAAATTGTGCAGTCTGCAATCGTTGGCGGAATCATACCTTTATCCTTTACCTTAATCTTTCAGTTTGTCCTTAACCAACAAAGAATATCTAACGGCAAAGTTCGCCTTTGCACATTTAAAAAAAACAGTTTTGAATTAAAACAAATGAATCATATAATTATACAGTAAAAAGTGTTAAAATCTCACGCTTAACTGTTCCTAATACGATGTGTTACGTAACAGGAGCACCGCACCGAAATGGACGCCCGTGCTGGAACATTCCAGGCCCTGGAACTGTTCGGCCAACAACTGCTTCAAGGCGGTCATTATGCCAGCGTTGATATCCAAGAAAAGCTCAACTCCATGACCGACGCCCGACAAGATCTAGAGAAGTAAGTTATTTATTCTTTTTTTATTGTGACTCTACATGTGACAGCATCCCGCTTGATGTTAAGCTGGAGTGTGGTCCATGAATGGTTGTCACTGCTACTACAATTCAATAACTGTAAGTAGCAATCCACTATGCCGGCCTGGTTGGAACCTGCAACTTACAAGCTGATCCCGAAACGCGACCAAATCACTTCACGATCTGTATACTTGTAAGTGGTGGATAGATATGTTTCTTATATCCAATGTTTTAGTACCCTATTGGATAGAATTTTATTTAATTTTTCTTTAATAATGTAATGAAAATTGTTTATAATTATTGCCAAATGTAATTTATTTAATAAAGCTTTAATGAGAAAAATTGTAGATGTGATGGAAGCGAGGGAGTTGTGATAGGACTGTGGCAAGTGGCGCTCCATTGTCTCTGCCTACCCCTGTGGGAAAAAGGCATGACAATAATTAATAATTATTTTATTAGTACAAATGGGAAAGCATGATTAACATAAAATATAATGACCAGGGCCTGGGTTGACCGTCGCGTGAAGTTGGACCAGAACTTAGAGCTGCAATTGTTCTACCGTGATTGCGAGCAGGCCGAGGGCTGGATGGGTGCCCGTGAGGCATTCCTGCAGCCCGGCGATGCCACGGACAATTCGCAGCAAACTGACAATGTGGAGCAACTCATTAAGAAACACGAGGACTTCGATAAAGCTATTAACGCCCATGTAAGTTTGCTATTGGTTTTAATTGTAATATTATAAAATATAACTCTATTGAAAGTTATAAATAGATAAAATATAGAACAAACAGTTTAATGAAATTAAGTTATATCATCATCAGCCATAAGACGTCCACTGCTGAACATAGGCCTCCTCTTAGAACACTATTCAAAACGACATGATGCCAGTTGCGCATTCGTGACTTTCACTAAGTCGTCAGTCTACCTAGTGTGAGCCCTACCTATAGTTTTATTTTTTATTCTAGAGCACCTAATTACTTTCCCGCAATCACTATGGCTGAAATTTTACTTAAAATCTACCCTATAATAAACAGCAAAACATTCAGAAAATAGTAAAATGAATTATTATATTTTCTTTATTAAGTTACCAATGTCTTTGTATAGAAACGTGCTGTTTCTATACAACCAAAGTACATATTACATCAAAGATGCATTGTTTTTGGACCCCTAGTATCGGTTTGCGTGACTAGCACTAACCACAGTCGCCATTTTTAAAAATATCTGTTTTACTATAGGAGGAGAAGATAGCTCAGCTCCAGACCTTGGCTGATCAACTGATCGCGTCCGACCATTATGCTGGTGATCAGATCGATGGTAAACGTGCTCAAGTGCTTGACCGATGGAGGCATCTCAAGGAGGCACTTATTGAGAAGAGATCTAGGTAAATATTATTGTGTAGATCAATTTATTTATTTAAATCCTTTATTGCACCAAAATAGGCTTACAACATAGGCGAGTTTAATGCCTATTAGGCATTCTCTAATAATTAACCTTTGGGATGATGAGTAATGATTTAATTATATTCAAAGAAAAGACGTTAACGAGTCACGTTAACTTAATAAGCAAACCTGAACTCAGTGTCGCGATGCATAGCAACATATATTTGTCTCCTTTTGCTCTTAATAACTATCATTTCATCCTACTTCCCACTTTTGTGCATGCCTAGTCGTGGTTGATTGTTAAAACCCGTGCCATTTGCAAACACTTAAACTTGTGTAGGTTACGTATCTTCTCATTTTACTTAAGCTTTGAACATTTCGGTCACAAGTCCGGAACGCTGCCTTCATTCTCCAATCGGCACCCGTACGGAGAATCCATGGATGCTAAGAAATTGTTGCATTTTCATTGTTGTGGATTGTATTATTTTTAAATTAAATAATACAATCCAAAAGTAGTACAGTACTACTATTTCTAGTAAAATATATTATCAATTGTAACAGTCTCTGTTCTTGGATTGTACTCCTACCTAACCATCTGAGTATGTCGTGCAAAAACAATACCTACATGTCAGCTCCCCGTCTGCTGTTGAGCTGAAGTGCGGTCCGACTGCTACTACAGTCAAATAACAGCGAGTATCAGTAGCATCCACTATGCCCGCCTAATTGGAACCGACTACTTTCAAGCTTATCCCAAAACGCGACTGAGTCACTTTACGGTTTATACACGGATCGGCAGACGGCAGACCATAACTATCAAAAATAACTGTCTGTCTACCTCTTTGAAACAGTTCATTATATAGTATTTATTTGTTTAGATTGGGTGACGAACAAACCCTTCAACAATTCTCTCGTGACGCCGACGAAATGGAGAACTGGATTGCGGAGAAATTACAACTCGCCACAGAGGAGAGTTACAAGGTAGGATATAAGATCTCTTTCTCCGATTCTGTTGACCTAAATCATCCTAAGTAGATGAAATTCATTCCCATTTGTCAAAAAGTTACACGGACACTGTTAATGTCAAAAACAAAATTCATTCGGACAGTAAGTTTTAATGAGCTTGAAAATGAACATCGATTCTTGGTGTGTTGCGCGGTCGCAAATTTGACTTTGAAGCTCATTAATGGAGTTCAACTGTCAAAACAAGGTTCATTGCCATTGAATTACGCGGTCGGCGCGCAGGACAGACAGCGAATGAAAATGTTAAATAATATTTAAAATGAGTTCCAATGATATTCTAGTCCAGTGTTTCCCGACGTGGGAATGCACAGGGGGGCAATTTGATAATTAAGGGGGGCATTTTAAAAATGGACTCGACACGACTTAAACCATTTTGCTTTGGGTTATTATAATGCAAAGTTACATGACAAAATTAACAAAAAGGCAAATTCTAAAAAAAATGCTGTTATTATATATATTTCTTAAGGGAACAATACCCTTTTTTTAAAGGTTAAAAATTATGTATGGGGGGCATAAAAATTTTAGAAATGTTAAGGTGGGGCATGGCCTAAAAAAGGTTGGGAAACACTGTTCTAGTCGATCGATATTGGGGTGCAGGGATATATTTTTTATTAGAATAAGCATGTTATAATGAAATAGTGTTTTATTTAATATAAACTTCGTATTCCAGGACCCAGCGAACATCCAATCGAAACACCAGAAGCACCAAGCGTTCGAGGCCGAATTGGCAGCTAATGCTGAGCGCATACAATCAGTGCTCGCGATGGGTGGTAATCTGGTACAACGTGGACAATGCAGTGGTAGCGAGGACGCCGTACAGGTACGATGTTCAATCAATCAAATTTGGTGTAGAAATGCAGTCATTAAGGAGTGCATGTTAGGCAACTCTTGCGGATAGAGAGAAGATTGATGATAAAGAAGGGTGAATACAATCGTGACAACTAAATTATTATTTATTTTACATGTTTTATGATAATTAATATTATGTGCGGGCTCGTTTCCGCACTTGAGTCCTCTGCGCTTTCTTTGTGCGTTCTTTAACGGTTCTCCCTCAGTGGAGCTACCTGATCTCCTCCAGAAAGGAGACCTTTTGTTCCTCCGGAACCTCCCGAAGCGGAACATCTCGGACCTCTGGAAGCGTCCTCGCGTTGCCAAGAAACTTCAGTTTTGCTTCGGCTACACTCCTGTTTTTATGAGACAAGCTACTAAGAGTGCTTGTATCATAAAAAAAAGTACATTTATATCAAAGATACATTGGAACCGGCCAGTATGACCCATTTTTCTAAAATACACTACGGGCGTCTTCAATAATATCTATTTTTTATCTATAGGCTCGCCTAGCATCAATTGCCGACCAATGGGAGTTCCTCACGCAGAAGACAACTGAAAAGTCATTGAAACTGAAGGAGGCCAACAAGCAGCGCACGTATATTGCAGCTGTTAAAGACCTAGACTTCTGGCTTGGTGAGGTAAGGATACACACTGAAATATTAACAAAACTGCAGTGATTAATTACGCAGCGCTACTACAATTTAATAACTAAGTGGCAGACATAGACCGCACTCCAACCTAACAGCATGCTGGGTAGCTGTCATATTTTGAGTCACAATAAAAAAATATAAAGTAACAATTGTTTCTGTTATTAGGTTGAAAGTCTACTGACATCTGAAGACTCTGGCAAGGATCTGGCGTCAGTACAGAATCTCATGAAGAAACACCAACTTGTTGAAGCTGATATACTTGCACACGAGGACAGAATTAAGGGTACGTATAAGGCATATAAAGAGGGTATTTTTGAAAACCTATAAGAAATATAGGTCAGGTAAAAAGTCCCTTAGGGTAAGAGAACGAGAGGGGGTAATTGTGGATGTAAAGCAGATATCTTTTTTGTAGATTAATTTGTATTTAGTCCAATAACTATAATGAGATGTGTTTCGTCTAACTTTGACATTGGAGTGACAGTAATGATAGCTACTAGTCCAGCTAATCAGGGAGCACCTAGTCTTTTAGTAGGTATCATAGTTGCCAGTTGGTTTGCGATGAGCGTTTGGGTGTGCTTTGAAACGCTGTATGTTTTTCTGTTGTCTTTCAACTTCTTCAGACAATGTTGGTACTTCCAAATAGTTGTGGAATCTAAAGTATTTTATATACAGTCAACATAAACCTTTAATTAAAACTAATAATCACACATTTCTTGACAGACATGAACGAACAAGCGGACTCCTTGTTGTCAAGCGGTCAGTTTGACAATGCTGGCATAGGCGAACGTCGTGCTGGCATCAATGAGCGATTTGAGCGTGTTAAGAACTTGGCCGCTCACCGCCGTTCGCGTCTCGATGAAGCCAACACCTTACATCAGTTCTTCAGGGATATTGCTGACGAGGAATCGTGGATAAAGTGAGTATTTGGTTTGTTACAGTCGTCGGCAATCTTGGAACTCCTCTTGCTTACCATCAGACAGGTCGAGGTCAGATGCCGAGTCTCACTAAAATGCTAATTTTATGAAATCTAATTGAATCTAATCTAATTGAGTGAAATTTGATTTGAAATGTAAGTGACTCAACACATTATATAGATTAATTTTTATTTATTTTACAGGGAGAAGAAACTCCTTGTTGCTTCAGATGATTACGGCCGCGATTTGACTGGCGTTCAAAACCTGCTTAAAAAGCACAAACGCCTAGAGGCTGAATTGGCCAGTCATGAGCCAGCCATACAAGCAGTTCAGGAAGCTGGAGAGAAACTCATGGATGTGTCCAATCTGGGTGTACCGGAGATCGAACAGAGATTAAAGGCTCTGGCACTTGCGTGGTCTGAACTTCAAGCATTGTCTGGTGAAAGAGGATCCAAGTTGCAACAGTCGCTTGCGTATCAGCAGTTCTTGGCTAAGGTCGATGAAGAGGAAGCTTGGATGAGGTAAATAATTAATTTTTTTACATATCTGCATACATTAATCAATAAAATGTTAATGTTATCAAGACTTCTACTTTTTTACTGTTTGTTGTGTTTGTATAGAACCTCATGCAGTAGTAACACTGATGACTAAGAATTACTGTAATCGCCAACGTATCATGCCACACGCCTGCCTCCGCCGACGGCTGTCTTGTACTGCCTGATACGCTCGAGATCTACATCGAGTCACGTCATTGTAGCATTTGTATATGCATATATATATGTGTATCCTCATACACTACACTTGTGTTGTTCCATAAACATACAGTTAGAATTGTAACCCTCATTCGAGAGATTAAGGTTTCGAGAAATTTTATCCTAAAGGACATCATTTATTTTAAAATAGTTTAATATAAGAAGATAACATTGTAAGTGGAATTATAATTATGACAGTTTAAAGTAGAACTGTTAATATGGCGTGTCATCGTGATTTAGAGACAACACAATACTCGGTTTGAGACTGACTCGGTTTCAGTCGTCGGAATTTTTGGACTTCTTCGTGCTACCATCAGGCGAGTCGAGGTCAGATGTCGAGTCACAATAAAATAGCACACTCTACCTTTTTAATTCAGATTGTCAAATAAGCGTGTTTTTACCTATAGTTTTTTTTTGTTTTAGTGAGAAGCAACAACTGGTCGTGGTTGGCGAGTGTGGGGATAGTATGGCTGCTGTGCAAGGATTGCTGAAGAAGCACGAGGCTTTGGAGGCGGAACTCGCTGCCCGCGGGGAGAGAGTCAGAGATCTGGCAAGGCAGGGTGATGTGCTACTAGCAGAGGGCAACTTGCATGCAGATGCCTTACAACACAGGCTACATGCCTTGCAGGTTAGTAATGATTTTTTTTAAATTTTCTAATACATAGAAAAACATTGCTCAAAAACTGACAACAGATATACAAGAAAGGTTCTAGATTCACTCTAGATCCACCACGAACCGGAAGACGCAGAGTAGGTTATTCGTGAATAATCGGTGGATACAATTGGCATCTTGCCGTTCGGAATGGCGTTCAGCAGTGGACTGGCTGATGATGATGACTCGACATATGACAGCACCGTGCTGGATGTTAAGCTGGAGGTGATCCATGAATGGATGTCACCGCAACTACAATTATTTTACAGACCGTGAAGTGACTTAGTCGCGTTTCGGAATCAGCTTGAAAGTTGCTGGTTCCAACTAGGCCGGCATAGTGGATGTGACTTCTACTTGCAGTTATTGAACTGTTGTCAAAGTCACCTCAATTAATGGTCTTTCAGCTTAACTGTCATGTGCAAAAAAAAAGATGAATTAAGATATTCGACCTAATCCAAATTACGATATCACAGGCTAAACTGGACAAGCTGACATCCCTGGCCGCTCGTCGCAAGGCGGCTCTGGTTGACAATTCTGCGTATTTGCAATTGCTATGGAAGGCTGATGTTGTTGAGTCCTGGATTGCTGACAAGGAGACCCATGTACGCAGCGATGAGTATGGACGTGACCTGTCCACTGTGCAGACACTGCTCACCAAGCAGGACACCTTTGATGCTGGTTAGTTTGTTTTTTATTTATGAAGACGCGACCATAGATGGAAAACAACGGTTGCTATCGAAAATTTATCTTAAGTAGCCGTTGGCAACAATTATTTAATCGTTTTTAACCAGTTAGTTTTAAGTGTAATGCTTTGCCAGCCCATGTTTCTCATGTTCCATGTTCTCTCCATCCTATAACCTTGGATCGTTTAAGCGATGCGTGAAGAAGCAGCCTTGGGCCGGCATTGTGACGGCGACTGAGGCAGCCGTTAACTGACTCGGTTTTTTCAGTCGTCATCACTCAGATGTCAGATGTCGTCTTACAATAATAATAAAAGTTCTTTATTACCTATAACATTACCTTTGTGTATAAAAATATTCATACAGATTTTATACACAAACTAAATACAGATTTAAAAATATGTTTTAATGTAAGAATGCTGTATTATAACTATTAAACATAGTATAGGGTATTAAAATAAAGAATTCAATCGTGGCAAGTGGCGCTCCATTGTCCCTTCCTATCCCTGTGGAAAAAAGGCGTGACAATTTGTGGGATTGACTTAATATTTGACAATATTCGGAGACATCTTCAAGAAAGCTAGGCTCAGTGCCCATAACCTTAGAGCTTTATGAGGAGAATTCTGGATGTGAAGGAAGCGAGGCAGTTGTGTCTATCCCCGTGGGGAAAGGCGTGACAGTTTGATTGATTGATAGATAATATTTTTGTATATATTTGACATAATATACATATTATTTAACTTGATGAATAATACAAGTGATTTTCTATCCCAGGCTTAGCGGCGTTCGAGCACGAGGGCATCCATAACATAACCCAACTGAAAGACCAACTGTTAGCCGCTTCACATGAGCAGTCCGCAGCCATTGCAGCAAGACACCGCGATGTACAAACCAGATGGAGTAGGTTACTCTCCGATTCAGCTGCGAGGAAACAAAGACTGTTGCAGCTCCAAGACCAGTTCAGGCAGATCGAGGAGTTGTATCTGACATTCGCTAAAAAGGTGCGTCTACTGATCAGTTGGAATTTTATATTTCTTAAACAAGCTATGCTTTGTCGAACAATGGGAAAGCTTAAGAACAGGTGAAGCTTTCCTGACAGGCAAAATGCGTAGCCGAACGGTTAGCGATTGGTTTGTTGCGCGTAAAGTCCCAGGTTCGATCCCGGTTGGTTCAAATATTTGCTTCGTAGCTTTCATTTGTAATTTTAAATAATTATATTAAATATTGTAAATATTTGTTATTAAAAAAACGGATATTTGTTTTGGATCTGGTTATGAGTTCTTGGCAGTGGTACCCAGAGAGACCACGAGGGCAAATGAAAACCAAAATAAACGCGATAGTAAGCCGCATAAATTTTGTTTAATTCAGATTTAATATGTTGCTTACTATCATTTTTTTTTAATATAATAATAATAACAATATTTGAATATATTTCAGGCGTCCGCATTTAACTCTTGGTTCGAGAACGCCGAGGAGGACCTCACTGACCCAGTGCGCTGTAACTCCATAGAGGAAATTAGGGCACTGCGCGATGCACATGCACAATTCCAGGTAAATATGTTTTGAAAAAAACTAGATTTCATTGGTCGACGAACACACTCCTGGTCCTTTTTGAGATTTGTAAAGATTTATAAGATTTACATACATTTAGATTTTGGAGGGTGTTCGCTGACCAAATTGGAGACATCCTCAAGAAAGCTAGGTTGCCTAGTGCTTATAACCATAGAGCTTGTATGAAGAGAATTGTAAATGTGAAGGAAGCGAGGGAGTTGTGTCAGAAGAGTGGCAAGTGGCGCTCCATTGTCTCCATTATCCATTGCGCTCCATAATGTCTGACGTGCAAAAATGCTGCAATGCAGCCTACTTGTTAAGAATTAAAAGTTTTGAAACTTTATATTTTCGCCAGATAAGCTCCTATGTACATACTTATTAAATTAATGTGTGGTAAAATTTTAGGCATCGCTATCGTCAGCCCAGAGTGACTTCGAGGCCCTGGCTGCATTGGATGAGCAGATTAAATCATTCAACGTGGGCGCTAACCCTTACACCTGGTTCACGATGGAAGCACTCGAAGAGACCTGGCGTAACCTTAGGAAGATTATTGGTGAGGATTTGTTTCAAATTAAAAACTACATTACGCTTCATAAATGCTTTCAAAAAGATGCCACTTTTAAAGTTATATAGATGCATTTGCGGACATTTTAAGGCAAGATTTTCTGCGCATACAAATATTGTGATTGAGGCGACCGTGGTGTAGTGGCAGTGCAATGGTTACGCAAACGAGAGCACGACTTCGCGACCAC
Source organism: Tinea trinotella (assembly GCA_905220615.1). Lineage (NCBI taxonomy): Eukaryota > Metazoa > Arthropoda > Insecta > Lepidoptera > Tineidae > Tinea > Tinea trinotella. The sequence goes on from HG992312.1 coordinate 14,011,692, forward strand.
CCACCAGTACTTATAAATATAAGTAATTTATAAATCTTATGTGGATGGATGTGATAATCGAGGCAGACCCAGGAGGAGATCCAACTCATGGACCACACTTCAGCTTATAAAAGAAGAGTCACAATAAAAGAAAAAGGGTGTTCTCGACCAAATCGAAGACATCCTCCAGAAAGCTTAGTGTGTCTAACTACACACTAAGCTTCGGATGTCTTCGATTTGGCCGAGAACACCCTTTTTCGTTTTAACTCGTGCTTTCGATTTACTTGGCCATTGCACTGCCACTACACTACGGTCGCCCTAATACTACTTGTCAATGAAAATTCAAGATTGTAAAAATTGTCATGATTGTTGCAGCCGAGCGTGACGTGGAGTTGAGCAAGGAAGCGCAAAGGCAGGAGGAGAATGACAAGCTGCGCAAGGAGTTCGCCAAACATGCGAACGCGTTCCATCAATGGCTCACGGAGACACGGTGATTATGTTTTCATTATTCAAGTAACAAATAACGGGTGTCCAACATACAATTTCATCAACACGAGCAAAATAACCATCGGTTGTCAATTACAAATGAATCATTATATCGATTGTTTAATTTAAGTTTCAAAGTTGAAATATGTCAACTATTAAACAATGGAATAATTACACAAAAGATTATACAAAGACTTTACAGGGCGTTAAATATTACATATTATTTAATTAGACATTCCTTAAACATACATAACTTACGTTTGACATACAAAAGTTTAAACAAAACCAGACATTTTGATAACTGACTCAAATAGTCTTTTGTACTACGGTTTGTGCATATAAAATAACTAGTTTTGTGCAACTGACTGTTTATCTGGTTTCATGTAAAATAGCTTTTTGCAAAGAAGATCTCTATTTTTTTCTAACCGAGTTAGGTCGATTTAAAAATATGGTTGTTAATCTGATTTGCAAACCGAATTAATTAATTCAATTCAAACCGGTTTATAAAGTATTGTAGTTATGACACTCGCAAAATAGACGGATGATTGTAGTGCTATTACAATTAGCCAATCACGTGCCTGCTTACCAATGGTTATTTCGCTCATCATTGAGAAAAACCTGAATATTTATTATTTATATTTCTAAAATAAATGTTAAATTATTTTGGTTAAATACGGAATCAGTTTTAAATATGGTGTAGAATTAAATATGTTTTATTGTCAAATAATATAACCTTCTAGACACAAATTGCTTAATAAATATATTGAATATACAGGTACCGGCTGCTAGGCTGGGACGGGTAAAGTATCAGAGTGTAGCGTGATATAGCTTTCTCTGTTGTCAAACACCTTGCCGTCCTTTTCTATCAATAATATTAACTGTACATATAATTTTTATTAATTTTTCTTAATTAGCATAACCACTTTTAAGGTGAAGCATGATCGTTATTTTTAGATTTCATATTATAAACTGAACACGATTAAAATTTAACAGCTATCGCTGCGTTAGACCAAAGACTCTTAAGTCACGTAATTAAGACAGTTTTTGTAATCAAGTAACCATTTGGTTTTTGTCTCAAACAACAAAAGATTTTGTATTGACAGCGCCCTCTAGCAAGAGCAACGCTAGATACGCAACCTCTTCATCTCCAAGTTTTCTGCTAATCAGTGTCGTGATAATTGTTAAAGAATGCTACTTGCTGGACCAATGGATGAGCTGCCCCCCTCCCACCTTGCATAATTATTGCCTGTCAAATTTTATTACATAAACTAACAGAACCTATCATTTAAATGTTTGGACCATTGCTATTGAATTGTTGAATCAGACAAGTCGAGGTTAGATAGCATTCCACAATAATAATAAAAAAGAGTTAATCTAACGCAGCGACAGCCCTTCGGGGTGAATTATCCCTATAATCAAAACTCAGTCTAAATAGCATTGATCATTTTAAATTATTTCTAATGGTGTCGTAATTTATCTAATTTGGGATTAAAACAATGGTGTAATAAATAACACAATAATCCAAAATAAACTTATATTAATAATCTTCTTGCAACGGCGAGCAGTAAGTAACATTACGAGGCTACGTAATTTGGGGAAAATACTGAACTTGATGAATCAAAATACAATTTAATAAAGTACCCTTAACCTTTATTGCGTTAGACCAATTTTAGATGTCATCTGTGCCCGGTTCCTATATATGTCAAACGGATCGTTTTTGTTATGAATTATCTACCATCCGTAGGTCAAAACTGTTACTATAAATACCCCTCGTAAGTCAAATTACTGACAACTACTAGCATAAAGTATGAAAAAGAGTAAACTGTAATTTTTCAAACGTCAGTGAATTGTGAAGTGAGCAACTATGCGAGGACGGATATTCATCTACGCCGGCTCGCCACTGTGGCTTTTGTGCTCCGCGCCGCGTACTTAACTGTGAGACACTCATTGCTGACGTGTGCTGAGGTGTCCGCCATTTGTATGAAGATGCATCTTTTTTATTGATAAGTTATTCGAGGGCTCAGTGCTTATTACATATCATACACAATACGATCAAATTATTATTATTAGTCCATTTAATTGTCCCGGGCAAAGTCCTCTCCTATCTTTTGTCCATGGCTCACGACATTTTGCCTTCTCTCGCCACAAACTATTGTAGGATGGCATCTGATCTTGCCATCGCCACTACAACCAAATATTAATACAATTATATTTTGTAAACAGCACATCAATGATGGAGGGCAGCGGCTCCCTTGAACAGCAATTGGAGACGCTCCGAGCTCGTGCTGGAGAGGTTCGCGCTCGCAGGGCTGACTTGAGACGTTTGGAGGAACTTGGCGCCGCTCTGGAAGAACATCTGATCCTGGACAATCGTTACACAGAGCACAGCACCGTGGGCCTTGGGCAACAATGGGATCAGCTCGATCACCTCTCGATGAGGATGCAGCACAATCTGGAGCAACAGATCCAGGCACGCAATCACTCGGGTCAGTATGATTTTTCAGATATATATATATTTTATTCTACAACCCTGATACAACTCGCTTCCCTCACATCCAGTATTCTCTTACCTATACTTATCTCTTGTTTTAAAATCGCTTTCGTCAATTTTTTAAATGATTTTAATCAATTTCGTCAATTAATGAATTTTTAAAGACTATAACACATAGACCATAACATATAGTCAATATAACATATAGTCAAAGACCATAACATATAGAGAATTTTTCAAGGAGCTCTTTAACCTTGTCTTTTCATTCCCGTGATTCCAGCACAAGTCTAGGGAAGCAGTCTAGGAAGGAAGCATATTTTTGTCTATGGTTCTGGTTGTAATTAGGCCATTATACAGTTTCTTTAACACAAACTCATTTCGCAGCTTTAAATAATATAATTTTTATGTAATCAACAGGTGTGAGCGAGGATGCCCTCAAGGAGTTCTCAATGATGTTCAAGCACTTTGACAAGGACCGCTCGGGCAGACTGAATCACCATGAGTTCAAATCCTGCCTCCGTGCACTCGGATATGACTTGCCCATGGTGGAAGAGGGACAACCTGACCCAGAGTTTGAGGATATACTCAGTGAGTACATATACATATACTGAACTACGATATCATCTGTTATAACTACCGAAGTCCGAATCGACAGCCTAAATAACGATTCGACGCTTCGTCTCTTTGTCGAACAATCGACAAGTGAAATATTTTTATTAGTACATGCTTTAGCTCTCCTTCAGTGTCTTTTCTAACCTTGGATTCTTCAAGCGAATCATGAAAAGAACAGCAAGTTACCGAGACTGAGGCAGCCGTAAAAGGAGTAGGGACGCGCTTGATATCAATCAGTGACTGCTACTACAGTTCAATAGCTGTAAGTAGCAGTCACATCCATTATGCCGGCCTAGTTGGAATTGGCAACTTACAAGCTGACTCCGAAACGCGACCAAAGAAGACGACCGTGGTGTAGTGGCAGTGCAATGGTTACACAAACCGAGAGCACGAGTTCGAAACCACCTACCGGTACTAATGTATTTTGATGTATGTACTTTGGTTGTCCTGTTTCTATGATACAAGCACTTTAGTAGCTTAGTATAAAAATATAAAAAAAAAACATACTTTACGGGCTGTATACTTGTAAGTGGTCTGTATACTCGGCAGACTGGGTACCACTGCCTACCACTTATTTAAAGAACTCACAAAAACATCTTATTTTTGCTTGCAGACGTGGTAGACCCCAACCGCGACGGCCAAGTGTCCCTGCAGGAGTACATGGCATTCATGATAAGCAAGGAGACGGAGAATGTCCAGTCATCGGAGGAGATTGAGAATGCGTTCAGAGCTATTACGGCGCACGCGGATCGTGCTTACGTCACTAACGATGAATTATATGCGGTAAGTCTACAGCATGATGAGAACATTACTTCACGTATTAAGGCGACCGTGGTGTAGTGACAGTGCAATGGTCACTCAAACCGAGAGCACAGGTTCAAACTCACTTGCCGGTACCAATGTATTTTTGGCATGTTTTTTTTATGACAACTTCTGACCTCGACCCGCCTGATGATAAGCAAGAGGAGGTCCAAGAGTGACGACGACTGAAAATAACCGAGTTAGTTCACGGCTGCCTCAGTCGCCGTTACTATGCTGGCCAAAGTATATGTACCTTGGTCGTCCTGTTTCTATGATACAAGCGCTTTATAAAATATGAATAGGAGGTGTGGTGTGGCAAGAGGAGTGTGTAAGCAAGACGGACATGACCCATTTCGAAAGGGGCTTTCACATTTTGTCGACCGAATCTGCAATCTTTGTAGAACAGTCGACAAGTAGAATGCTTTACCACTTCTCGGCCTTCGCTGTCGTAGTATGCGCCAGAATCAGCATCCCGCCTGATATTACGCTGGAGTACGGTCCATAAATGGAGGCGATTTCTACTACAGTTACATAATTGCAAGTAGCAGTCGCACCTACTATGCCGGCCTAGTTGGAACCGACAATTTACAAGCTGATAACGAAACGTGTGGAAGTCATTTCCCCCACTCATTAAATCTCTTTGAATTTTCTCTCGATATTTCTTATCGCTGTCAATTCCTATTCCGTCCAAATATATGTATTCAATATGTACTGTAATCAAAAAGTAGTAGAACATTTTAATTTAAAATTCCCGGGCTTATCCCAATGCATTTTTTTATGTTGGCACAACCTTACCTGACGTCTCTGTCTAACTTACGTGACATAGGAGTCAGTTGTAAATGAGTTACTCTTAGGCGAAAAAAATATTTGCTGAACTCGTTTGCTGAATTTTAAATTTAAAATAAGAACTAATAAATTGAACAAATTTTATGCGGCTTACTATCGCGTTTATTTTAGGTTTTGATTTTACAATTTTATATTGCTTTATTTTATAAAATTGTAAAATAAAAACCAAAATAAACGCGATAGTAAGCCGCCTAAAATTTGTTTAATTCATTAAACTATCAACGTTCGTGTAAAATCTAAAAAAATATTTTATGATTAATTTCAAAAATCGTTAAACAATTTTATAGGTTAACGCCATCAAGCGTAACTGATAAACAACTGACTTTTCTGTCACGTAAATTAGGCAGAGACGTCAATTAAGGTTGTACCAACATAAGAAGAAAAAAAAGTTAATGCATTTGGATAAGCCCAGGAATTTTAAATTAAAAGTCTTACTACTTTTTGATCACAGTAGTATATATTTTATATTGTTAATGATAATTGTACGTTTTCACAGAACCTGACGAAGGAAATGGCCGATTATTGCGTGGCGCGTATGAACCCATACGTTGATCCGCGCACAGAGAAGCCCGTGCCCAACGCACTCGACTACATAGATTTTACACGCACTCTCTTCCAAAATTAATATTACACTACTCTTATATTTGGACATGGTAAAGATATATATGGGTGTAATTATTGGATATATTTTATCCATATTTAATCCACCGATTTTTTATATACCCAATTTGTATGTCATAATCAGTATAGTACATGTTTTATGAGGATTTTGCGATAACATTATTTACGAAATAAAAGATTGTTGCGGCTTACTATAGAGTATAGTTGAATCTGACATTTTGAAAGCTTTGCAGCTAAAATTGTGCTAAGCCGCTAAAATCTTTTATTTTGTCTAAGCAAATGGTCAATGGTAAAACAGCAATTCTGGGCCGGCATAGTGCACGTGACTGCTACTTACGGTTATTTAACTGTAGTAGCAGTCACGGTGTTAACACTGTTCATATCATAGATCCCTTATAAATATGACTAGTGATTTAGTTGTTTTGCTTCTTTGATACAAGATTTTAGTGGCCTTATAAACTATGATTATATTGATTATGGCATAAGTCTTTATCAAGTTGTCCTAACTTTAGCTTGCATAAAACTGTCGCTTTTAAGAGCTTTTGTCGCTTGAGAAATAGTATTAATTTGGAAGAGATATGCTTTATAATTTTAAGGTACAACTTTTCCAAATAATCTCCGTTCAATATTGAATTTTATAGTTTTACACAGTGAGTGTATTAAAATACTATAAAATTCATGTTGATAGTGTATTCCGAATCTAGGTATAGGACCCATTTAATTTATGTTTATAATTTATCGAGGTGATTTAATGCTTCTCTCCGCTCGCCTCAGACTTAAAAATCTCTTTCGGAAAATTAAAATTTAACCCTAAGACGACCTAGAAGATTGTTAATTGATTAAATCGGGGTCATTCTTTAAAAAGCGGGGGTTCTTAGTGTCCATAATCATAGAGTATGTATGAAAGAATTGTATCAGGATTATGGAAAATTACGATCGGCTGTGAAAATTAAGACGTAACAAATGATTATTTTACGCGTTTTTTTATAACTATGATCTATTTTGAGTAAATAAAACCACTAAAATGAACGCATTCACGAATGTCAAACGACTAATAATTTTGTTCATAAATATATTGGGGTCCTATATATATTGAAAATGTATAAAAACTAATTGAGTTTGTTGCTTTGTTCTAGTTTTATTTACAATGTGCGTAAATAAAACGAAACGGTTGTATTCCTTTCTCTGAATTAAGCAGAGAGATTAGAAGCAGCCAAATTTGCAATAACAAAGCTAATAATTGAAACTTCTTTCATAAACACCTTCGACCAGTGACAGCGACTGAGGCAGCGGTAAACTGATTTCTCAGTCGTTGATACTCTTAAACCTTTACTTTTTTACAATCAGGCAAGTCCAGTCACAAAATAAACGAATAATGACTAAATTGTGTCAATTTATAATGAAAATTCCTTATTGTACAGTTTTTAAAGATTATAAAAATATTTCGACTTCGACAAATTCTCGACGAATCGGCTTCTAAGCGTGATGCATTTAATTTATATCTTTATGTAAGCTAAAAATAAAACACATTTTTGTTCACATTTTTTTATTTAATTATATTCACAAAATATATCATATAAGATTATTTATTACTATTAAGTATTCACATATTTGAAAAAAATAAACATTTATTCGCCCAAAAATTATTGTGGTTTTATTCTTAAATATTTGAAATGTGCTGTACATATCTATGTTAGTTTAAAGGACATCATTCATTTTGTATGGATCATTATATAACCAGTTGCATAGTTTCGGTGTGCAAAATGATCAAACTATAATTATGACAGTTCAAAGCAGAACTGTTAATATGGCGTGTCTTCGTTATTGACAGACGATACAAAATCCATATCTTATTTTCCAAATAACTCAATTACACAGCAAATAAAAGCAAAATTGCTATTAGTTTTATCAACACAAGTATCGAGATTACCATTTATATATTTTTTCATTATTGGACATTACAAAAGTAGTACATAAAAGCCCACAATTAATGATGTCCTTTAGTTATGATACAATTTAGTGAAACCACTTTATAAGCATCATTGGCAATACTGTTTAGCGCAGAAAAGCGCCAACTAAAACTTTATGTCGCTAGAATTAGAGCTCCAGGTAGCGCAAGAATTATATAATAAATTATCTTATTTTGTATCTAACTTTAAGAAGAGGTGGTCGATTTGTCAAAGAATCAAGAATCGATTTTTAAATAAATAGGCTGAACATCGAAACATCGATTAGTTTTACAATCTACAAGGACTCTGTCGCAGCTGAAACAACTAAAAGTAGGGGGATGCCTTAGATTGGATTTCAGACCGCTTCGGAGAGGGCTAAGAGATTAAAAACTCGAAAATTGAGATCGTCATACTGTACTGAAGAATTATGAGTTACGCAGCCCAAATGAGCTTACGATCTTCAGAAGCGACAGATGCATCTAAAATACTTAAAGTGGTGGTAACATCACCTAAACGCGCCACTTGTTACAAGACAGCCTATAAAAAGTTTATTAATAAACAAACTGTTCAGCTCACACCAGAAGAACCTTTGTCTACTTTTGTTGATGCTCAATTAACAAGGGATCAGTATGAAAGAATTAGACTTAACTGCAAGCCACGGTTCCCTTCATACAAAATAATTCAAAAAGCTAAGAAATGTTGTTATCCTGATAAAGAGTTTATAACAATAACTGACACATCAGCCGAAATCAAGCTACAAGCACTTTTAGACCATACTGCCTCCCGTCTCATGCAAGCTTAAAGTGCAGTTTTTGAAAACAAAGATGTACATGATTTGTACTTAATCCATAAATGGGGATTTGATGGATCATCTGGGCACTCTGAATATAAACAGAAATTTGTTAGTGGAACAGGTAGCGATGCGAGCGTATTTTTGTCATCGTTAGTGCCGCTCAGACTTATATCTGGTGATCCTGAAAACCCAGTGACACAAATTATATACCCTGTTTGTGGAAAAGTGTTCCTGGTACTGTATGCCTCCTACAGTACACAAAATATTGATGCATGGGCATATCATTATAGAAAAAGCTCCACTGCCTATCGGACACTTAAGTAAAGAAGCAGACAATAAAATGTTCAAAAAATTTAGAGAAAGTTTTTCACGGAAATTTTCTCGAGAAAAAACAAATTCGACTAAATCGACTTTTAATATCATCAGATCCTCTTATAACAAGTATGCATCAACCATTAAGACGAAAAGTAGTTTTTGATCTAGATGTAATTAAATTATTGCAATCTCCTGATATTAATCTTTCAATAGACAAAACATTACACAATATTAGCAATGAAGAATCTTCATCGTCTAAAACTGATGGCGAACCTTTATGGTCTGGAAGTGATGAAGACTTAGACTAGCATTTAATGTGTATAATAAACATACTTGTATAATGCAAAATATGTTTTATTTTTTCTATAGCCATAAAACAATTATTATTTTTATTATGTCGCTACCACAACTATTTAAGTAGACAACAAGCCAATTTGTATAATAATTTAGTTAATTAACTTACATTAATCCCGAAAATACACGAAAAAATATTTATTGCCAACTTTTAATATAATCGGCCCCTATGTGCGACGGAATGGACAGCATACATTAATAACGTTATAAAGCTCTTCTAAAAAGGGAAAAGCTAGAAGGCAAGCTATTAGACTCTTCACCGAAAATACGACCGAGTCTTTCATTATAAATACTGGATTCGTCTTCGTCGTATAAAAAAAATGAATAATCGTCCAGAGACAAAACTAATTGCTATATGCGGCAAAAATAAAAATGGCGCACAGATGATTACCACTTATATTGACAACAGGCCCAGGTTGTCAATATAAGTGGTACCACTACTAGTGTATCGGCATAGAGAAAGCGCCTGAGAGAGTTTGGATATGCCCACCGTGCAGATTATCTTTGACCGGGTGTGTCAAGCGACTTAATTCGCTTAAGTTTCCGGTTCTAACTAAGCCGGCATAGTGGATGCACCTGCAGTTATATAACTAATAATTAGCAGCCGCCTCCATTAATGCCACCTCTCTGCATGTTAACAAATATGAAATAATGCGCAATTATTAAGCCTATATATCGAAGAAGAGTATAGGATATTTGGATGAACCGTTTATCATCCGATCAAATTCAGATAGAAGGGCGTTCTTAGTTCTGTTCCTGATACAAAATTAAATCAACTATATGGTAAAGAAAATAGAAAATTTAATACAAAACAATACGAATTATTTAATTCGTTAACTGGTTGCATTTATACTAATTTGTTTATTTTTAACCGACTTCAAAAAAGGAGGGGGTTCTCAATTCGACCAGTATGTTTTTTTTTTTATGTTTGTTACCTCAAAACTTTTGACTGGTTGAACCGATTTTAATGATTCTTTTTTTATTTGATAGCTGATGCTTCCCGTTTGGTCCCATTTTAATTTGGTCCAGTTCTGATAATGGCATCCATGAGAAAATCATACAAGTCTTAAATTTTCAACATTCTAATTTATGTTTGTTGGCGGATAACTTCGTTGTTTATGAACCGATTTTGATAATTCTTTTTTTGTTGAAAAAAAGATATTTCAAAGGTGGTCCCATGATAAAGAAATCAGGGTTTAACCGACTTCAAAAAAGGAGAAGGTTTCTAAAATGACTGTATATATCTTTTTTATGTTTGTTCGCGGATAACTTCGTTGTTTATGAACCGATTTTGATGATAAGGGAATCAAAGTTTAACCGACTTCAAAAAAAGAGGAAGTTTCTCAATTCAGCCGTTTATATTCGTTGTTAATGAACCGATTATGATTATTCTTTTTTTGTTGGTAAGAAGATATTTCAAAGGTGGTCCCATGATAAGAAAATCAGGGTTTGATGATGGCAGACCAGAGAAATCCAGGGGATCTTCATCGTAGGGGCAACTAGTGCGTTTGTTAAGTTTTTTTTATTATGTCTAATCGTTTCCGTCTATCATTTTCCGTCTGAAGTAACCGTCTTCTCTTCATTCGAGAAGCATCTTTGCTCGTTAGACCAAGAGCATCACTTAAAATCGTAAAATAAAATAATTTCTAACAAAAAAAAAACCGACTTCAAATAGTAAACTAAAAAGCAAAAAATAAATTTTCTTCGCACAAAGTAATACGTATTTTCATTTAGTTAAATAGAAATGATTAAATAATTACTTTATAATTTTGGAGTCGGTGCCAAGTCAATGCTACAACAACCTTACTACTATATCAAATTACTAAGTACACACAATATTATTAAATATTCTTATAAAAATATAAGAATCGGTACCTACTAACTATCAAAGTAACTTTTTTAATATTATGTACCTAAATACTGGCTTACAAACTACTAGTAAATGAAAACGAATTATGAAAGGACACTGAATACAACTTAGACATATAGTAGCTATTTACATAACAAATGTACTCAAGATATCAATGTTGAAATAAATCAAAAGAATTTACTAAAATTAAATACTCAAAATGGAATCCAATGGAATTTAAATATGAATAACTATCCAATACTTATAATAATAGCATGAACGTATTAAATTTTAAAAAATCACAAAATCTGTTAGCAAAACCAAAACAAGGATAATAAGGAAGTACTGATAATTACCACAGAACAGATATTTCGTGATAATTACCTACTAATATTATCATCAGTTGTTAGAAAGATTCATCTATACACAGTTATTGTTTTACTTGGCACCGACTTTAAAATTATAAAGTAATTATTTAATCATTTCTATTTAACTAAATGAAAATACGTATTACTTTGTGCGAAGAAAATTTATTTTTTGCTTTTTAGTTTACTATTTGAAGTCGGTTTTTTTTTGTTAGAAATTATTTTTGTTTTCCATGTTTATTATTCAAATCAATCGAATGTGTGGACTGACACAGGTTATATATATTTACACAATTTTAATAATGCTAAAAACACAACCAATCCAAAAAAAAACATTTAGAGGCGTATATGAAATTATTAACATTTGGGAAAAATCGTACTGAACCGCGTATAGATTCTCAATAAAAGTTAGACATAGATAGATATTATGCGAAAGTACAACGCTATCCTAATATTTGTCAGCGTCTAAATTTCGTGGTCATGATGAAACCGCGATGATAAAGGTTTTTTTAACTTAAACTTTGAACTTTTTTTAGGAACGTCACAGTTCAATTTATAATATATTTTAGTTCCAAGGGCATCCCAGCAAATGAATATATATTTTTCATTTTGTTTTATTATTCTTAATAATGTTTTTTTTACTAATATTATAATAATATTTTTAGTACATATTTAAATTTTAAAAAATACTTTCCATTTAGTGTTCATTATTTTTCACTTTTGTGTCATTTAGTAAAAAAAAAAATACTTTTTGTACCCATAAATAACACAGGCCTGCAAGTAAAAAACTTTATAATTTATAAAAGTTCTTAATACATTTTCTTATAGAATTTGATGTCTTAAAATCGAAAAATATATTTTTAAACACCAAAAATTTTTTTTTTATAATACTGTTTTAAAGATTTATTGTGTGTAAAATTCTTACTTAGTTAAAATTTTGCATTTATATTTGAAGCTTAAAATTTAATTAAAATTAGGATTTCTTGCCCTATCCAGGGAATATATCCTGGGAATGAATAAAAAAAGGGACGTAAATAATTTAGTGAAAGGAGGGGATAAAGAATTTCTTGTGTTAGGCAGACGATTGCCACACTCAGTTGTCATCCAGCAAATCCACTGTGCTTTTGTTTTTATATATGTGTTAGGCTAATTAAGCAGTTTGTAAAATCACTGGAAAGAGATGGGGATTGTTTTAGGTATGTATGTTTGTATGTTCCAAGTTCCCCAAAGTTAAAAGGAGTTTTTACCCGGCCCCGACATTAGAAAACTTTTATCGGATCCCCTCAACTTTTGACAGCACCCCGCTTGATGTTAAGCTGGAGTGTGGCCCATGAATGGATGTTACTGCTACTACAATTTAATAACTGTAAGTAGCAACCACATCCACTATGCCGGCCTAGTTGGAACCGGCTACTTACAATCCCGAAACGCGACCAAATCACTTCACGGTCTGTATACTTATAAGTGAAATTAAGTTTTAGACTTGGTATCACTACCTACCACAAGTGGCGAACTTATACCTGAGTCAATGGGAGAAATTAAAAGAAGCATGGAATTCTTTCTAAAATATAAGGCAGAATTTTTTGGGTCTTACCCTATTGTACAGCGCATGGAAAAGGGCGTCCGCCCACTACCTTCAATATGTCGGGCTGACCAATGCCATGGAAGAGGCCAACCGGCAGAGGAGAGAGGCGATAAAACTCCGCCAGGAGGAGGAGCTCCAAGAGGTAGTAGCGGTCGCCCGCAAAAGCCACGGCGGCGTCCGATGAAGAAGGTGCCACCGTGGATGCTAAAAGCATCCGTGGAGGCGATAAAAGGGATCGCCCTTCACTCGGGAAAAGAAAAGGGCGGATCGATTGTCACTGGCGACCTAAACCGATTCTCTCCTCTCCTCTAGTGGCAACAACTATCATCCACAGAGATGCACCCCAGAATTTCCCAGATGGGCGTTCAAGCGAGTACAGAGGGATCATCGTTTGATGGAGGCCTTTTTGGTCTAAGACTGGAATGCCGAGGATCGACAGGACATCGGGGGAGAGGCAGTGGCGTAGCGTGGCGGGGGCAGAAGGGGCGGCTCACCCCGGGCGGCAAAATTTTAAAAAACTATAATAAATCGTTAAAATTTGTACCTGAAATTCACATTTTTGTTGTACCTTTGATTGAAACTCCTAAATAAGGGGGCGGCAAATTGTTTTTCCGCCCCGGGCGGCTGACTTCCACGCTACACCACTGGGGAGAGGAGGGGCCTGAATGGTTCCGTGGCGCACGCATTATTGACCCGGATGAAGTCCCCTCCTCGCAAGCGGCAAGCGTACTGGTGAAACTCGTATTATCGTGTTTGGCGTGACCCTTCAAATCCTTTTATTATCGCTGTAAATTAATGTGACAAAGATTTTGTATGAAAATTGCGGTATATATATGTATTTTGGCCTTGTGTAACGTGTATAAAACATGTATAATAGAGGCCATGAGAGCCAGAGGTGCCCTACTCAAACAAAAACTAACAGTAGTAAGAAAAAAAGTATTATGTATAATTTTATATCTTTAGTATATTAAGATATTGATACACAAATCTCTGAATTTGTAATATGCTTTATTTTGTATCTATACAACTGGTATCTATATACTGGCAGCTAAAAAAGCGCTGACTTTTGAGCTACGTCGTATAAGGATCGGCAGATTAGAAGAGCTCTAAAGCAAGTCCGTCTATATATTCAGTCGTGCACATGATTAATATTTTATACACATACGTAAAACGAAAAGTAAAATTAGGCTCTTTTCATCTGCCGGGATTCGGTATGATTCAGTATATTAAAATGAAAATTATAATTTATTATTTTAATGTAGTCATTATAACTATTTGAATGTAATTTTCTAGATTTTATTACTAATTTTTTATTTTATTATGTTTTAAGAGATTTTAGTTTCTTGTTTTTCTGTGTGTACATAATTTTGGGACACAATCTAGGTCATAATTGTCATATTGCGTAAATAAATTTAATGTAACGATTGTGTCCTGCCATGTATGCCTATAAATAAATAAATAAAATAAAAAGTATAGAATGAATTACAGTTAGACCGCTATGAGTTTCATCGGCACAATTAATAACCTCAAATTCTTAAAGTAATGATTTGAGGTTATGTAAAATAAAACTGACAAAATGGTTACATAATAAATATTTACATAATAAAATAACAGCCGTTTTTGTTTTCATTGGTAATTTCTTTTTTCCTTTACCTACGGCACGGAGCGGGGTTTTTTTATATATTGAGAATTGACTATTGACCTTAAGAAACACTCAATTTACGGCTGCAGTGGTATAGTTTAATAAACCCTAATTTTGATAGCTTAATATGTCATAACACAATACATATGTTATTATTAATATTTAATAGGACACGACCTCAATAAAATAAACTTAGTAAATGTATTGGTTATTTCCTGTCGTGTACACGTTATAATGATTAGAAAGGAGAAAAAAAGTTGTAAAATGAATTAAACAAATTTTATGCGGCTTTCTATCGCGTTTATTTTAATTTTCATTCCGACGTTTCGAGAGCTAACGTAATATCATTAATTCAATTTTCAATGTTCGCGTAAAATCTAAGAAAATACAAAGTTGTAAAAAAAACATCTTTTTGTGACAGTATCGCAGACATTAGATTCAGATTCACCAATCTCTTGAAGCTGGTGAACTGTTACTTCGATTAAGAGATATTTTTGACCTTGACTTGCCTGATCAGAGAATTGGAGGTCAGAGAACGCCGACGACTGGAATAATCGACTCAGTTTAAGTTTGCCTCAGTAGCAGTCACTATTCCGGCCAAAGGGTATTAGCCCTATACAGCGCTATCTAGTTGCATCTCGCCAAAGCATGCATACAATAATAGGACGGGCTGTTTACTAACTTTACTTGACAGATTCAAAGGTGTATTTTTCTTGACGGTCTGCAAAGAAGACGCCATACTAAACTGAAGTTGGTTGAAGAGTTAAACGTCACAATATGTCGCCGATCCTGTCCTATTCTTATTTTGATCGCATTATATGTGAGGATTTTTAAGACGCAAGCGTTACCATGGCGGTTAATGTTTGTCCTACCATACATACAGCTTGTAATTTATTATTTAAACTTATTCCATTCTTTTTATTGTGGCTCAACATACGACAGCACCTTGCCTGATGTTAATCTGGAGTGCAGTGCATGAATGGACGCGACGGCTACTGCTGTTTAATAATTGCAAGTAGCAGTCGTATCCTTTGGAATCAGCAACTTTAAAGCTGATCCCGAAACTCGACTAAGTTACATCACAGTCTGTACTTTTTAATCATTTTTAAACTTGTGCTCTCTGCAGCAATTGTAACTCTTGTGGCGTGACGTGCGGTTGCAGCTTGTCCAAAAGTTCCTGCGGCAACGGAGTGGTCGATGGGTATTGTAGATATGCGATCGCCAACAACTCACGGACCAATGGCCTCGATTTCACATTGTATGTTAGACACCATTTCAGTGCTGAGAACAGGGACGGCGGTAAGTCTGGAAATAAGAAATAAAAATAATATTAAATCAAATCAAATTGTCACGCCTTTTTCCCACAGTGATTTTGAGGCTATATCTATGGTTTATAAGACTATTTTATAATTATTGAATCGTGACAGTCATACGTCTATCACACTTTTTAATTTGTAGCTGTGCTCGCGTTTTCACCCGCGTAAAATTAGGTTTTTAACACAGTCAAAAAAAGGTTCTCAATTCGACTGTATATCCCTTTTTTTGTAACTCGATGACTCGTAAAAAATGATAGACGGAAAAAATAGAAAAATTCCAAACAGCTGAAACTATAGTCAATTAGAAACTATAGTAAAAAAAATTTAAATAAAAGTACCCTATGTTACTTCTAGTACCTTCGAAAATATGTGTACAAAGTTTCATGACCCATCATTATGAAACTTTATACACTTTGTAGTTGTTGCGTGAAGTGAAGACGTAACAAACAAACTCACATTTACATTTATAATAATAGTAGGATAATTTTAAGTTCAACTTACGCTGTGCTGGTGGATAATCAATCTTATGATTGGGGTCTAATATAGCAGCCAACTTTGCCAGATTAGGTATATGGCTGAAAGGTGTACGGCCATATATCATGCTATATAAAATACAACCCAGTGACCACACGTCAGATCTGAATGTTATCTGAAAGCACAATTAGAATTCAGTAATTACTTTGGATCTTTACTAGAATGTGTGACGTACCACCGCGTATTGTAATCAATTTGTTGTCAAAGAAACGCTTTACACGGCGTTCACACGAGACTAACTTAGTTGATTAATTACAAAATCGTACGCGAATTAAACAATCTGAACAGAATCAAACAAATTTTATGCGGCTTACTATCGCGTTTATTTTAAGCTCTCGAAACGTCGGAATAATAAAAAATTGTAAAAATCAAAACCAAAATAAACGCGATAGTAAGCCGCATAAAATTTCTTTATTTCAATAATCAATGTTCGCGCAAAATTTAAGAAAATACTAATTTGAACAACAGACTTTCAATTAATTAATATAGGTTTAACAAAAGTTAAAGACCTTTCAAGTTTTATTGATTCAATTAATTATTGGAAGCGAATCGACTCGTCTGAAGTACTCGACTCGAATTCAACTTAGTATAGAAATGTGCCGGTGAGTGCTTTCGAACCTGTGCTCTCGGCATGCGTAACCATCGCTCTGCCACTACACCACGGTCGTGATGGTCTCAGTAGTTCCGCCTTTAACTGGCTATAGATGCTTCTTCAAATTCCAATTGTATTATGACCATAACAAAAATTATTTTATTTAATTTTAACTAATAGATATTATTATAGACGACAGGCGTGGACAAACGGTTTAGCGATTGGTTTGTTGCGCTTAAAGTCACGGGTTCGATCCCCGGTCGGAGCAAATATTTGTTTCATAGCTTTTATTTGTAATTTTTAATAATATTAAATATTGCAAATATTTGTTAATAAAAAAATGAGATGGATATTTGCTTCGGGTCTAATTATCAAAGAGTGGTAGGCAGGGGTACCCAGTCTGCCGATCCGGGGTAGTACCACCACTTACAAGTATACAGACCGTGAAGTGATTTAGTCACGTTTCGGGATCAGCTTGTAAGTTGCCGGTTCCATCTAGGCCGGCATAGTGGATGTGATTGCTACTCATAGTTATTGAATTGTAGTAGCAGTGGCATTCATTCATGGACCACACTTCGGCCTAACATCAAGCGGGGTGCTGTCATATGTCGAGTCACAGTAATAATAAAATATTTTTTAAATTTCAATATCAGTATTTTTTAAATTTTGTTTGTAATACAAGTTTTTTAGGTATTTAAATTTTTATTGAGTTTTTTGTATATGACTGTCGGGTACACCTGTAAAGGTTATAATGTGATAAGGAACATGAAGAGGTTGTGCAAACGCTCGTATTGTGCGCATCGTTCATATTTGACAACACATTGCGTTAAGCTTTGGTGATGATGAATTAAAAGTCCGAATGGTCTTGATATAAAACTTGATATAAACATTTATATCAAAATAATTGTAGTATTTATTTTTTGTGAATGGTGTAGAAAATAAATAAATAAATATCAGTATATTAAGTAGTAGCATTCTCACCTTAATGGGTGCATCACCGGCTGCGTTGCCATACCCCCCAGCGCCCCCCATGAGTGCTTCTGGACTAATATATGAATATGTGCCTGTCGCATGCGCCCTGACAACACTCGTGGCGTCAACGGCGATCGCGGATGCTATGCCAAAGTCTATCAACTTAAGTTTGCCACACACAAGGAGGAAATTCGCAGGTTTCAAATCCGCGTGGATGACACCTGTAAATTAAAGGTTTTACAATGTCTTGTAGATTAAGTTACGGATGGCTGTCCATAATGCGGTGCTTGTTCCTACATTATTGTATGGAAGTGAAGGTTGGGTATGGCAGAAGAAGCATGAGAGTAGAATTAACGCTGTAGAAATGCGGTAGCGGATAGAATAAGGAATAGCACAATGCGCGATAGATGTGATTTGAAAGAAGATGTAGTGACAAGGAATGACAAAGGAATGCTTCAATGGTTTGGGCACATTAAAAGAATGAGTGAAAGTATATTGACGAAAGGAATTTATAAATCTGATGTGGATTGATGCGTTAAACAAGACAGGCCGAGGAGGGTGATTTCTGACCAAATCGGAGGCATCCTCAAGAAAGATGAGTTGCCTAGTGCCCCTAACCCATATTGTATGAATTGTGGATGTGAAGGAAGCGAGGGAGTTGTGTTAGGACCGTAGTAAGTGGCGCTCCGTGTGGGAAAAAGACGTGACAATTTAATCGGTTTTAATTGTTGACACAATTGATCAACCATTCGTTGTTGGTTACTGTTATCAATGACGGATAGTTTATTATAGAAACATTAATCGTAAAAATTATGATACTAGATTAATATTAATATACTAGAACTCACCCTGTTCATGTATATAATGTACAGCATTGAGCATTTCCTCCCAATAATGTATCACAAGTGCTGTTGATAGGCTGCCTCTGCTCTTTAGAAATGATGACAGATCAGTCTCACCCACCTCCAAAACTACCCTCAGGAACTTTGTACCTCTGTCATACTCACTGCAAAGTAATTTAGAAACACTTTAGGAACGCACTATACATTCGCGTGTTCGTTGAGGCGACCGTGGTGTAGTGGCAGTGCAATTGCTACGTAAGCCGAGTGGCACGGGTTCGTAACCACCCACCGGTAGAAATGTGTCTTTGATATATGTACTGTGGTTGTCCTGTTTCTATGATACAAGCACTTTAGTAGCTTAGTTAGGAAATGTATAATAATAAAAAATGTACAATATTTTGTGTGTGGATGTACAATATGAACAGTCTTTTTTTTTATTGTGACTCAATATAATATGACAGTACCCTGATGTTGCCTAATGTTAAGCTAAAAAGCAGTCTATGAATGGAGGGCCTGCTACTTACAGTTAAATAACTGTAAGTAGCAGTCACACCACTATGCCGGCTCAGTTGGAACAGGCAACTTACAAGCTGATCCCGAAGCGCGACTAAGTCATTTCACAGTCTGTATTTGACAAAGGAATGCTTCGATGGTTTGGGCACATGGAAAGGATGAGTGAAAGTAGATTGACGAAAGGAATTTATAAATCTGATGTGGATGGATGCGTTAAACAAGGCAGGCCCAGGAGAGTGTTTTCCGACCAAATCGGAGACATCCTCAAAAAAGCTAGGTTGCCTAGTGCCCATAACCACAGAGCCTGTATGAAGAGAATTGTGGATGTGAAGGAAGCAAGGGAGCTGTGTAAGGATCGTGGTAAGTGGCGCTCCATTGTCTCTGCCTATCCCTGTGGGAAAAAGGCGTGACAATTTGATTTTGATTTTTTGATTTATTAGACTTGTGAGTAGTGGTACTACCCCGGATCAACAGACTGGGCACCACTACCTACCACTCTTTGACAACTAGACACGGAGCAAATATTTACGGTGACCTTCACTGCCCTCCCTTTTCCATCTACCCAACCAAATATCGAATGACAACACCAATTTCGACTTCAACACTTGGTCTAAAAATGGTCTGAATCCTTTAAAAGATGATGCAGAGTTTTTGCTGGTATACTCTAGTATAGTCTGTCTAAGCCGAAATGACGCCCCCTCCACCGCATTTGCGCACACGAGAAAACATAAAATATGAATGCAACACACCGAAAATGCAATTGTAATTGGTCATTTAGTTGCTGGTTAGACACAAAAGGACGAGCACTTTAATAAAGCATAATAGTATAGTTAGTGATATTTGCATTCACACATTTAAATAAACTAATAAAATGGAGCGCGCGTCATTTATAGTTAGACAAGCTATACCTTACTTATACTATGTAAAGCTGGGTTTTGTTTCATCTCGTTTACAATACTTGACTATTATAAATAATTTAATTGATATGAAAAAAAATGTGGATGTAAGAGAAACGAGGAAGTTATGTTGGGATCGTGGCAAGAAGTAACAATTTGATTGATTGATTAATAAAAAAAAAATTATAAATTTTCTTACTAATCGAACATCCTAATAACTCTATCAGAGTTTTGCAACTCTCTGAGCAATCTCACTTCATTGATATACCCTTGGGCTAACTCTTTATCTGTGGCAAGGTCTACACACTTCACAGCATACTCGCATGATGTGCCCACTTCTATTACCTGCAATATGAAAGCATTTATTAATCAGATTGTATTTTATTGCGGTTCGACATCTAGCCTCGACTTGCCTGATGGTAACCAAGGGGAAGAACTGATACCGACCAACGATATTTTAAGAGAAGACATAGATATGTTATTCGCCCTAAAACTGTGCTAATAAGCAACATAGTGTCGCGATGCAGAGCAATATTTATAAGTCTCTCCATCCTACTTATGTGTATGCCTAGTTACATATAAGTTAATCGTTCAAAATCGTGCCATTTGCGAACACTAAAACTCGTGTATATAACGTATCTATCTCATTTTACTTAATATCATTGATGCTGATAAAAAAAACATAGTATTTACAGCAATATCTAGTTTTTTTTAAATATCTAGATTCATCTTTACCTAACCCAAAAGTGGAAGTTTTAAATTATCCACGGATGGATGGACACACTCTTGTAAATACATTGAAATGTAATGTTACACTCTATTGTATTAAATAACTTTATATGCTCCAGATTTATGCTCCAACTAACTGACAAATTTTTATATAAATCCTGTATCAATTGGCACAGGAATAGACAGTAAAAAAATATAATCAAAAAAAATAAAAATAATACCTTAAAAACCTCACTAGAGCCACCAATACCTAATTTTTTAATATAAATATATTTTTTCCCTTTGATAGATGTTGTTTTTAGTGTCATTTTTGAGTCATTACCAACTACTCCTTGAGGGTACGAAGGTGTGGCTGCATATGGTGGTGGAATTACTTTGTGGTTCAATGGGGTCTCTGGCACAGAGGGCCGGATATCTCTTGAAGGAGGGTGAAAATTTTGATGTTCACCATGGGTTGAATTCTCCGGAAATAGACCTGATAAAAGTAATAATTTAGAATAAGGCCACTGTGGTGTAGTAGCAGTGAAATGGTTACGTGAATCAAAAGCACAGGTTCAAAATTAATTGCCGGTACCAATGTACCAAGCACTTTAGTAGCTTAATAAAGAAATGTAAATAAAGAAAAAAGTTAAAATAAAAAATTAAATTAAAATGTAAATACCCTCTGAGTAAAACTCCATGACCCCTCTAGGGTCGCTGCCCACAGATTGATAAACATTGTTGTATATATTTTTTGGCATAAAACAATTAAATTAGTATTACTTACATTTAACGCTTTCTCTGTTAGTAGTCAAAGGCGTTTTAGATGGTGTTTTCTTCTGACTGTGACGTCCAGACCCTGGAGTAAACTTTCTAATACCTGACTTTAATATAGGAGTAACTGGCTTTGATTTCTGACTACTGTGAGGTGCTTTAACTACATCAGGAGTTCTTTTGTGGCTATCTACTTTTTTTTTCCCTGAAGATTGATGAGAAACAAATACGCTAAGTTTTTTACCCTCCGATTTTGATTGGTCTCTGCTCATCAAAACTTTATGACCACTATCAGTTTGATCTTTGTTTGGAAAGGTTTTATTAGACAAAGATTCACCGCAGTAGTTCTCTTTATTATATTCTTTTCGGTTATATTTCTTTTCGGAGGCAAATGCTTTCATGTAACCGCTTTGTGAGTCAGGTTTAGGTGTAGAAAAATATATGTCTCTCTGATGTTCTCTTTGTGGTAACTGAATTTCTTTTACTGTCTTCGGCGTAGGGTTGTTAGAATTCACATGCGAAATAGAATCATCACTATCATCAATAGAACTGTAACTGGAATTAGCACTATCTGTACCTCGTATAGACAAAAGATTTGCTATAAGAGCAGACATAGGCATCGGCGCAAATTTTGTGCTATTAGAACTCGGTTCTGTGTGGCCACTCATTATGAATTAATGTTAAAGATTATTCACTACACATTTATTAAAATATTCACATTAAAATACATACTAACGAGAACAAATTACATTTTAAAAGTTAAATCAAACAAATCCGTTATAGTGACAATTTCGAAAAATGAGACTGATAGTTGGGGTTCAAACAGACTGAGCACAAAAGAAGATTTTTACATTTGATGCTAATAAACGTAAACTTAACGATACGTGAAATAAGAATACACTAATTTTTTTTTAAATTGTTTCGAAAATATATTGCGTTAATATGAAATTAATTAATAATATTTACTTGAATTAATTTTTATACAAGCTATGAGGCGGTGTGGACTGGACCTTTAAAAATTTTAAGTTCTGTTTCTGATTGTGCGTGTATGCCACCAATAATAATTTCCATTAAAAATATTTATAATTACAAACACAATTTTCTAATTCAGATACCTGTATTTTAACTTATTTTACCATGTAAATGTTACTTTTATATATAGAGTTTTTTTTAAGCACGAACGTGGAAAGTAGAAAGTAATTTGGTATTCGGAACGTTCTCGGCTCATCGCTCCGTCGTATACTTTATTTATTTATATTTTAAATAAATTGTTGTTGCAATAATTATAAATAAATTTTAAATAATGGCCAATGTCTGAAAATTAATAATCATTATTGTACATCTTTAGTAAGTTAATATAACTATTACATACCTAGTTCCTTTGAACTCATTATCGATTTGTGATTCTTGACCTTTTTCAACTAGATATTTGGATTTTGAACATATGGAGACTACAGACGTCGAAGAGAAACCAACACACAGCAAAAGAAAAAGAGAGCCAATCCCGAACCCTGACGGCAATGAAAAAAATGACTCTCCAAAAAAATCCGACAAAAAGAGGATATCCAACGAAGCTGATGAGCCTAAACCAAGAATAGTATTAACATTCCGTCCAGAAAAACCTGGTGTTAAAAGCAGCAACATGAAAATAGTCTCTACTGAGGAAAAACACGATGAAGTGTCTCCAAGAAGATTAACAAGAGCTAGAGGTGATGATTCCGAAGTTCAAGATGATGATAATGACATTTCTACATCACCAAATAAAGGTAAAACTTCTGAGAATGAAGAGCAATCAGAACCTACACCTTTAAAGCGCTCTTCCAGAAGACGGAGCAAGGAGTTCTCAGATAATGTCTTGGCCAATGCAATTGCAAGAAAAGAAAAGTACAATGAATCAGCACCACAGACTACTCGCTTATCTCGCCGTATTAAGCCAACAGCAAAGATTTTAGCTAATAAAGAATTAAGATCAGGTATTGAAAGATCTAGTAATTCTCGCCAAAGTATTGCTAATGAAGAATCTGGAATACAAACTCGGAGATCAACCCGTAGGAAAAGTGTAGATGTGAGTGAGAAACGGGAAAAGGACGGTGATATGAAGAAGAAGCATTTAAATACATTAGGATTAAAAGGTGTGGATGAAGATGAGCAGGCTGATAGTGCTGATCAGCAGGATGAAGAGCAGGGTTCCCCTAGGTAAGTATTTACAAGTTTATTAAAATATTTTTGGGGCGTGTTGGAATATGTGTTGCTTTGTGGTTTCATCTTTTCATGAATAGCAAATTATCGTTGATTTTATTAATTAACATATTATTAACAATATTATGTGATTGGTATGCTGTAGGTAGGGAAATTTGGTGTTGGGCACAATCCTTAAAGATGGGGTGTAGACTGGAGAGTGAGATTTATGAGTTGAGCTTAATAATGATTTTATTTAGTTGTGTGTGTTCTGATTCAAATCTCTTCTAGTGTGTGTTTACAGATAACCTTTAAATGAGTGTCGTTTTGTTGTGACCCAACATCTGACATCAAATTCCCCAATGGTAAGCAATAGGGGGTCCAACAACACATACAACTTAATTAAATTAGTTGTTATTGAATAATGGCTGTGTTAGTTGTCTATTGCAAAATAGTGTGTTGGCATGTTAAACCTACTTTCCGGTCACAGGTCTGGAATGCTGCCTTGACTTTCCGACCTGCTACGTAATGGACCTGTGGGCCGACCGCGTAACTTGATGACAATGTACTTTGACAGTTTAACTCCATTAATGAGCTTTAAAATTAAAATTGCAACTGTGCAATACACTAAGTTTCAATGTTTATTTTCTTTAGCAGTTCAAGCAACTTATTGTCTGAAAAAAAAAAATTGGTTTAGACACTAACAGTGACCTCATAACATTTGGATAAATGGGAATGTTGAATACCGCAAATACCGTTGAAGTTTCGCGGTCGGCCCCCCTGCTAGGAGAATACATGAATGCTAAAAAAATTGTCTCTCATAGCTATGCTCTAGGTCTATATATGTATTATAAGCAGGTATAATTTTTCAGCACCCTTGAGGATGCCGATGGGAAGGATTGGGAGATGGTATATATGGAAATGTCTGAAAGTTCTGATGATGACTATGTGTTACGTTCTGTTCAGAACGAAGCAAGTGTCAGGAGGTCAACACGGAAAAGACCACATGGTTATGAGTATGTGTCCTAATCGTAATAAGTACTTTTTTATTTTTGCCAAAAATAAAACAAATGACTTAAGTATATGCAGTAATATCTACTGTAATAGAAAAGGACTATACATAAATTTGTTTGAGCTTAATATTTGTATTCTATTTTAGAGAAAGGACATCATTTTGTATAGGGACTTGAGCTTAATTGTATTAACATTTGCATATGTATTTTAAAATAGTTTGATGTACGAAGATTACATTGTAATTGAAATATATCCTTTATTTTGCATAGTTTAGGTTTGCAAAATTATCAAACTATAATTATGACGGTTCAAAGCAGAACTGTTAATATAGCGTCTTTGTAATTAACAGACGATACATTCATATCTTAATTTCCAAATAAATCAATTGCACTGCAATTAAAAGAAAAATTGTTATTAGATTTATCAACACAAGTATCGAAACTGCCATTTATATATTTTTTCATCACTGGAACTTACAAAATTAATACATAAAACCCCAAAATAATAGATGTCCATTAAGACGAAACATAAGTTAAGTTATGCACATTCAGTTTTCTGGAGCACTGTCTCGCTAACACATGGCTCAACCAAGCGGCGGGCTGTGGCGTCACTAAATAACATAGACAACACTCTACAAAGTGTACAAAGCTGATTATCTCATTCCAAAGCCCGATGTGCATTACTTACTGAGAAAAACTAATCTAATTCAAATTAATATGGCCGGGCACTATATTGTTTATTAATACAATAATAATTAGGATATAATAAAGTAAATAACAAATGCACTACATTAATTACATACATCTGTAAATAACATATAATAATTATTTTATTGTGGTTCTACATGACAGCACTCCGCCTGATGTCAAGCTATGATGCGATCTGGGACTCACTTTTTTTATTATTTATTATTGTGACTTGACATTTGACAGCACCCCGCTTGATGGCAAGCTGAAGTGTGGTCCATGAATGGATGTTACTGCTACTACAATTCAACAACTGTAAGTAGCAGTCACATCCACTATAACGGCCTAGTTGGAACGGGAAACTTACAAGCTGATCCCGAAACGCGACCAAATCACGTCACGGTCTGTATACTTTCAAGTGGTGGTACTACCCCGGATCGGCAGCCTGGGTACCACTGCCTACCACTCTTTAATCACTTGTTTTCAAGTAGCAGATGCATCCATTATGCAGCCTAGTTGGGACTAAGAACTTTTAAGCTGATTCTGTAACACTACTTCGCCGCCTGTATACTTAATTAGCGCTGATCAGACTAAGTAAGAAGAGCCTAATTATTACCCCGGATCAGCAGACTGGTCGGCATTTCAATCGTCGTCACTTTTTGACCTCTTCTTGCTTATCATCTGGCGGTTCGAGATGTCGTGTCACAATAAAAAAATGGGTCTTGAGTAGCAGATGTTAATACGTTTGACTGTCTTTTATAGAGATATAGGCAAGTAGCAGTCTCAGAAAAAGAGGTCCACGTGTGAAAAACTACTCTCTCTTATAGAGGTCTTAGAGGGTCAAAATGACTGGACTTGAGAATTACTCTTAAAAAGAGTTATTTCTTAGTTCTCGTTTATAGTTCTCACCTTTCCATGTTTGGCTGTATTTCTATATGAAAAATCTTTGCTTTGACTGGGAATCGAACTCGGGACTCATGTGTGAATAACTGGTGTGTTAAACCAGGCATGCACCAGGCGTGTTGTTAATGCTTTGGATTAGTTCAGCTTTTAATAATTAATAAATAATATTTACAGTAAACGCAGCCAGCGACGCGGTTCAAAGCGGGTAGTCGATGATGAAGAAAATGAAATGTCAGAGAATTTGGCCGAGTCTGAAGATGAAGGAGATGATAAGTATGTATCCAATGAAAAATAATACTGACTAAAGGCATATAGTCCAAGCGCACCAACAACTGAAAAAACCCGACTTAGTTCACGGTTGCCTCAGTCACTGTGCTGGCCAAAGGTCATGCATCCAAGGATTCAAGGTTATAAATAGAGACCAGATTATATGCATTTGCATATGCGATTTTTTAGCCATTCTCAGCGGTAATAGCATATTTTACCTAAGATCTAGTTATGATAGTATTTTCTTAGATTTAGCGCGAACATTGATTAATGAATTAAACAAATTTTATGCGGCTTAATATCGTCGGAATAATAAAAAATTGTAAAATCAAAACCAAAATAAACGCGATAGTAAGCCGCATAAAATTTGTTTAATTAATCTAGTTATGATGCATATTATCGTTACATTTGCAATATTTTTCACTCACCCTGCGTTCCGAAATGCGACCAAATTTAATATAATAACAGTCACAAAATATAAGGGCTACTGAGTAATAATTGTGACTTTTTACTGCATTTCGGAACGCAGTCAGTAGCCGCGCGCGTCTTTGTATTGACAGTTACGATAATTTTACCACTGAAAATTTAGAAAAAGGTTTGTTTGCTTACGTTTACAAAAAAATTATATAAATTTTAATGTCATATAATGTTACTGTACCTATTATCGCCTATCAAAAAATAATTTACTAATTGTATGCTGATTTTGAAATAAAAAAAAACTTACTTTTCTCTTTTTTTTGGGGATTCCGTGCATATTTCAAGCATTTTTCATGCATATTTGCATGCATATAACAAGATTTTATGTTGCATATAATCCGGTGTCTAGTTATAAAGCATCCCAGGCCCACTGGGGTGACACATACAAAAAACCATTAACAGTCAGGTTCTAGAAGATTCTTGTATAGACCAAAAGATCTCATTTTTTCTTAGCTCCACAAGCATTTCGTTTTGACTCGGACAGGCGTGATGGCAGGGGGCAAGGGGAAGTTCAAGAGCTACATATTAATTTTAATACCTGGCTCCTTTATGAATGATTTAGAAGGTATTGAATTGTAGTAGAAGATGTAGTGACAAGGATTGACGAAAGAAATTTATAAATCTGATGTGGATGGATGCGTTAAACAAGGCAGGCCCAGGGGGTGTTTTCCGATTAAATCGGAGACATCCTCAAGAAATCTAGGTTGCCTAGTGCCCATGACCTTAGAGCTTATATGAAGAGAATTGTGGGTGTGAAGGAAGCGAGTTGTGTCAGGATCGTGCATGTGGTGCTCCATTGTCTCTGTCTATCCCCATGGGAAAAAGGCGTGACAATTCGATTGATTTGCACTATGTTCTGTTCTGCGCTATGTTGCTAGATTAACTCGTCTGCTTGGAGAGAATGATAAGGAGGGAGAGTTGCTGAAATTAGACCTTACTCCTTATTACTCTTAGCAACTTTTTTCCATTTTCCCAAGGCATCAATTGGCTAACCAATTGTTATAATTATATTTTTATTTCAGAGCATCAACCCGAAGGTCTTTGAGGAAGAGAAAGGCTTACCGCTATGACTCGGATGAATCAAATGATGAAGCCATATTGCAAAATTTAAAGTAATTATTTTAATTGATATCACCTCTATACCATGAAGAATGTTCTAAGAGGCTCTTTAACCTTGTGCCTATGGGGAATCTAAATCAAAAGTAGAATGCTCTACCGTCCCAGTGACACACATATATATGCATGTGCAATTACTAGATGTACGTGACACAGTCTCGAGCGTATCAGACAGAACACGACAGCCGTTTCATTCATTCAGTTTCTTAGGTCATTCAGTGTAAACATATTTCAAGTAAAAGACAATATTTATAGTTGATAATCTTTCAGTGAGCCTCATAGTCCTGAAGAAGGCACTGAGGGAGTGCGCCCTGAAGACGAGACACGCGTCGTAGGCACATGCTTCTGCGTCACACCAAGCAATGTTTATGCAGATCCCAAGGAACACAAAGGTTAGAATAAATGCTTTGTACTATTGTAAAGTTTGTGACGTTGTTGGCGGTAATTTCTGAATCTACTGAACCGATTTTGAAAATTCTTTTACTAATAGATAGCCACGTTATTTGTGCGCGTTATAGGCTATAAATTAACCCAAAAAATAAAAATACTTTTTCGTGGTAGTCAGAATTGTAAAAAAAAAAAACGAACGAATATGTTTCTTACGAATGCTGCCTTATAGATATATGATTGAGTTCTAGAGAAATTTGTAAAGCTTGATAATACCTACAAAAAAAGTCAGTGACAGCATATTTATAACTAGCTGTGCCCGCGACTGCGTCCGCGTGGAATAGGTATTTTGGGAATCATATTAATTTTTTGTTTACCTACCTGCTCAGCTTTATTATAAATTACCTATAGCTGTTACCCGCGACTTATTTTAGACGATTAAATAACGTAACTAATAGAATATATTTTAAAGTAGTTTTAAAAAGAATATATTTTAAAGTACTTCTGCGTAAATTATATTTTCAGTTTTGTTTTCTTGTGCGCAAAACTCGCAGCCGCTTTGCAGCAGCAGTCTGCCGAGAACGCTGAGTCCTTTTTCTAGGCATTACAGTGACAAAGAAAGAACGAAGGAAATGAAAACTTAACCAAACTAACTGTATGCTTAAACTAAAACCTAACCTAATAAGAATTGTAAAACCTAACCTTGAAAGAATGTAGATGACACCTACAGGTATTATTTGCAACAAAATAAAAAAAGTGTTATTGTGAAAATATTAGAAACAAAATACTATACTTAAAACAAACACTACCTACTATAGAGAAAACTACTACAAAATGAAATTGTATAAAAAAGGATTTTGCACGATGATATTATATCGTAAAAACAAATTAACGCTGCATTCAACCGATCAGTAGGGAACCGACCGCATAGTATGCTTGTCTGTCTATAAATAACGGCCCCTCAACTTTATTAGTTTATTTAAATGTGTGAATGCAAATATTACTAACTGTACTATTAAACTTCATTACGTTCGTTCCTCCTTTGTGTCTAACCAGCAACTGAATAACCAATTACTGCATTTTCGGTGTGTTTTATCCATATTTTATATTTGCTCGTATGCGTAAATGCAGTGGAGGGGCGCGTCATTTCGGCTTAGACAGACTATACCTCGTAGAGCTACACCCCCCTCCGCCTCGCCCGCAAGTGCGACGCGTGTGAGTTATTTTAAAATTGTATTATCTTATAAGATTTTTATTGAAATTAGGTGATGTCAATGACAATTTTGTTCACAGTTAAATACTCTTAATTAATAACACATTTATTTCGATAAAGAATAATATTATTATGTTAATACAACTCTGACAAATAATTTGTAATAATGCATTAATTTAGACCAAATTTGACTATCATAAAAACGGTTATTGTGAGTTAATCTTAAAAGATAGACATATAAGGTCGCGGACATTTTTTTAGATAATTTAAAGAGGAATAATTCTTTCATACATATTTTTTGGGTAACTCGAACGGTTTTCGCGGCGCACGCAACGGAAACCCTCAAAGACGAATAATATTCCCCGTTTTTTCCACATTTTCGACTGTTTCTTTGCTTCTATAAGTCGCAACGTAATGTTTTATAGCCTAAAGCCTTCCTCGATAATTGATCTATCCAACACAAAAAGATTTTTTCAATTCGAACCAGTAGTTCCTGAGATTAGCGCGTTTAAACAAACAAACAAACAAACTCTTCCGCTTTATTATATTAGTATAGATAAAAAAATAATTTTAATCGTTAGGTTATTTATACGTGACCTAATTTATTTATTAATAAATTGCTTTATCACAAAGGAAATTTAAATAAAATTCGTTTTTACAGTGTGTTTTTTGGTTGAATAGTTTAAAAGATAATTTAAAAATGTTAAAAAACGAGACAACTTCGGCCAAAAATGTTTACCGCCCAACGCATTGGGCACGGTTCAGCTAGTGCTTTATGTGTTATTTATTGCTTTATTACTTTGTTTCTTTTTTTCATTGTGACTCGACATATCGTTATATCTTTTCTTTTTCATTTCTATACCAAGCTATAAAATTGCTTGAGTCATATAAATAGGACGACCAAAGTACATATATCAAAGATACATTGGTACCAGTAAGTGGTTTTCAACTCGTGCTCTCTGGTTACGTGACCATTGTACTGCCACTATAACACGGTCGCCTTGTTCCTACCTTTTCTTTTTATATCCGCATCTGCATTCTGTCGACAGAATCGGCAATCGAACTAAATAGTTTATTATTCTGCAGATCCAATATTCTGTGATGCTATAGAGACTGTTGAGGGTGCTCGTGTTGGTTGCTCTCACAGTGTGCGTCGTGAGGCTGACGGGTCTGTGGCCGCCATGTTGCGCGCTGGACCACGCTCGCCATTCATAATGGCCTGCAAGTTGCATGCTAATCAAATGTGGAAGCATATGTGTTGTCCTACGTGTGCTATGTTCTGTTCACAGGTAAGTTGAGAGACAGATTTTTGTCGCACATTAATAAGGATGTTATGGAGCTTCGTAACCGAAACTATCGGATATCCGAATTAAAAACCTATCCGTAACCGGATCCGTTATAAAAGTTTCGGTGATTTCGGATGGGAGCAGAGCCTAAATGAAACATTTCAAGAATGGTTTTTACTCTAAAAATTCCTATAAATCCGTAACCGAAACTTTCCAAAACTATCAGATGTTCCAGAATATTTACATATCCGTAACCGTATCTGGAACCGGTATAATATTATTCCTATATCCGTATCCATATCCGAAATTTCATATCCATAACATCCCCAATTATTAACTAGAATAATGGCGTGTGGCAGCGCCCTCTAGCTACATTAAACGCTATTTCGACCAATTTGGAGACATCCTCAAGAGAGAGCATAACCATAGAGCTTGTATGAAGAGAATTGTAGATGTGAGGGAAGCGAAGGAGTTGTGTCAGAATTGTGGCAAGAAGCGCTTCATTGTCTCTGGATAGGCCCTGTGGAAAAAAGGCGTGATAATTTTTTTTTCTCCATACAAATCAAATATTTGACTTTTTAATTTTCATTATGACTCGAAATAAAAATATTAAATTAGCCTGATGTTAAGCTGCAGTGCGGTCCATGAATTGATATCACTGCTACTACAATTCAATAACTGGAAGTAACACTCACATCTACTATGCCGGCCTAGTTGGAAACTTACAAGCTGATTCCAAAATGCGTCTAGGTCACTTCACGGTCTGTATACTTGTAAGTGGTGATACTACCCCGGATCGGCAGACTGAGTACCACTGCCTACCACTCTTAAAACTAATATTTGTAATTTTAATTATTAGATTAAATATTACGAATAAAACTTAGGAAGCCAATTTTTACTCTGACCGATTATTTTTTTATTGTGACACGACATGCCTGATAATAATCAAGAGGAGGACCCAGAGTGACGACGACTGAAAAAAACAAGTTAGTTCACGGCTGCCCCAGTCGCCGTCACTATGCCGGCCTAAATCGATATTCGAACCGGGGACTTTCTGCTTTACGAATTTATTTTTTGTACAGGGTGTATTCTACCAATGTTCGGAGGGCCACCTATTCCACTTGGACTGCGGTTTGCCATACAACACGACAAAATCCCCACCTGGATGCCCCCACTGTGGAATTTACTCGTACAGATGGGCGCCAGTCAACACTGAATGCCACAAGGTGAAAGTTGAAATGAAATGCAGCAACAAAAGGATTTATTTGCCGCAACAAAGGGAGCAATGGTGAGTGGAAAGTAGGGATGTTATAGAAAACCGTAACCGTAACTATCGGATATTTGAAATAAAAGTTTCGGATAGGGATGAAATGAAACATGTTATAACAGGTTTTTGTTTATTATAAATTCCAATTAGGCTGCTTATCCATTGAAGCAGAGCGACCTTACGCAGCTGAGAAACGGAGAAATATTAATCAATAGAATTGTATGAATTTTTAAACTAGCTCGCAAATCGAGTTTTTATGCAATCCTATTGGTTATTATTTCTCCGTTTCTCAGCTCCGCAAGCTCGCTCCGCTTTAATGGACAGTCAGCCTTAGGCCGGAATAGTGGGTAAGACTGCTCTTGTACCTGAAACACCAGTCGCACTCCAGTAGAATCGAAGCAAAAATCTGTCATTTTTTTTTTGAGAGAATATAGACTTGCATCAGGTCAATGCTCACCGCCACAGCGCTCACTCAATTTTTTCACTAATTGAAAAGTTTTACTTTCTTATTGGGACGCGACTGCGACTTCGACTTGTGCAACGGTGGTCTAATTGAGCCGACGACTAACAAACCTCAGTCGGCGTCACTATGGCGGTCAAAAAACTTTTTATCACTAACTGTAGAACAATCGACAAGTGGAATGCTTTCCCATGTGTTTTCTCCAGTCGTTGTTTCTCCCTCGGTTTTTCAGTCGTGGGCACTTTTGGACCTCCTCTTACTTGCCATCGGACGAGAAAAAAAATCAACATTTTTTTTCTCTTTTAGCACTCAAGCATATCTATCGTTTTCAAAGATACCACTCGAATCACTAACAAAGCCCATCATACCTGAGGACTTGTTACCATCAACTGAGGTAGATCTCAAGAAGCTCAGAAAGTCACTCGCTGATAAAGAAATTTGTACTAAGTCATCACCTGAAACCTTATGTCAAGCTATTGTCGATGGCTTGAAGGGTGACGAGCTCATGCAGGAGATATGTAAGTAATCATTGTTTAACTTTAAAGAGTGCTTGGCAGTGGTACCCAGTTTGCCAATCCGGGGTAGTACCACCACTTACAAGTATACAGACCGTGTTGTGATTTAGTCGCGTTTCGGGATCAGCCTGTAAGTTGCCGGTTTCAACTAGCAAAATAACTGTGTGTGACTACTACTACAGAGGATAGTCTTATTAATTAAAAGAGAGATCCCCAGAGGATGCGAGGACGCCTCCGGAGGTCTGCAGGAACGAAAAGGATCTCATGGACTTCCTGGAGGAAATCGGGTGGCTCCACTGAGGAAGAACTGTTCGAGAACGCACAAAGTAACCGCAGAGGATCCCGGAACGAACCCGCACATAACAGTAACATATCCCCATTATTTCTGTATTCTATATTTTCAGTATCATGCGCCGACCTTAACCAGCCTCTTGATAACTTGAATGGTGGCACGTACATCCACAGAGCAGCCAAATATGGAAACCTGTCAGCTTTATACATGTTACACTACGCTGGTGCTAAACTGGACCAAGCGGACAACACATTGAATACGCCACTCATAGTAGCTGTTATGGGTAAGTTTAAAATATTATAATCATAATTTAGATGGGCAGAGACAACGGAGCGCCACTTTTTACGTTCCTGACATAACAGCTCGCATTTCCTTAATACGTACTCTTTGGTAATAAGCACCGCGTAACCCCCTTTTTTTAAAATTGCCTCCAATTTGATTAAATAACTGTTTTTGGATTGTCTTCGTTCTATTACATACGTCGGAACAAAGAAGCGGGGGCCTTTGCGAGATTTACGATATTCTAACACAACTCCCTCGCTTCTTTTACATCCCCGATTCCCTTCAGTTCAATCCCCAAAGTTTGTAACTTTATGGTTGTGGGTACTAGGCAACCCAGCTTTCTTGAGGATGTCTGCGATTTGGTCGGAAAACACTCTCCTTGTTTAACGCATCGATCTACATCAATTTATGAATTCCTATCGTCAATCTGATTTCTTTTTTTATAATGCGCAATACATGTTTTGTTTTTAGCCATAGTAAACAAATCAAAAAGTGTTGCCAGCATAAAATGTGAGGAGAAAAGTGAGAAAACAGCATCTGATGGTGAAACAAAGCTTGTGATTGATGAGGAAATGAAGGAGACTGATGACCACGATGTGGACGACGGTGATCTCATGAAGGTTATCAGATATCTCGTCGCAGCTGGATGTGATGTTAATCATTCTGTAAGTTTTTTGCTTTATAATGAACTAGAGCATGTATGAAGAGGAGTGTGAATCTAAAAGTACTGGGTCACTAGACATTCTTTTTTTAGCTGTTTTGAACCAGTCTCCTGGTTTGCGTGACCAGTTGTCGCTGTTTTTGAAGATATGACTCTACTAGTAAGTGCTGGACGATCATCATGACATAACCAAAACGTCATGAACCAAGCTTAGACATATGGTAAACAAAACGCTTTCACATTAGTGGGTTTGGTTTTGCGTCATATACTTTGGTTGTGTGAAAATGTCTGATTTTGCCTTGTTTAAAGCATCCATCCACATCATATTCTTTCGTCAATCTACTTTCACTCATCCTTACCATGTACCAGAACCATCGAAGCATTCCTTTATTATTCCTTGTCACTACATCTTCTTTTAAACCACATCTATCGCACATACACTTCTTAATGCCCGCATTTTTACAGCGTTAATTCTACTCTCATGCTTCTTCTGCCATGTTTCACTTCCATACATTAATGTAGGAGCAAGTACTGCATTATGATTAGCCATCCGTGACTTTAAATGAATAAGACTGAGTTTCTCCTGCAGGGTCCCGAAGGCATGACAGCATTGCACATGGCGGCACAAAATGGCAATTTGGATGTGTGCAACATATTGATGACGTCATCAGCCACTGAAGTTGATTCACGTGACGCAGGCGGGTGGACACCACTCGTTTGGGCAGCCGAGAATGGACACTTTGAAGTTGTTAGGTAATTTGAAATTATTATAATATTTTTTATTATTGTCAACCCTATCTGACCTCTACCCTGATGTTAAGCAAGAGGAGGTCCAAGAGCGACGACGACTGAAAAACGTGTCAGTTCACGGTTACATCAGTCGCTGTCACTATGCCGGCTAATGGTGCTTTTTCACGCATCGCTTGAAGGATCCACGGTTATAGGAGGGAGAGAACACATGGGCTGGCAGAGCATTCCACTTGTCAATTGTTTTACAAAGAAAAGACCTTCCGTTGCTTACTTTTTAACATTCTTGAGGTATGAATAATTTGAAATTTTTCACATGTATTACAACCCTGAGTTTTAAGTCCACTGAGGCAACCGTGAACTGACTCAGTTCTTTCAGTTGTCGGCATTCTTGGACCTCTTCTTGCTTACCATCAGGCGGGTCAAGGGCAGATGTCGTGTCTTAATAATAAAAAAGTTTACTCCTATAGGCGTGTTTTGTCAAACATGCCATTTTTTTGTTTTTTTTTTAAACTATAAGTATCTATTTATTGAGGGTGTTTTTCGATCAAATCGGAGACATCCTCAAAAAAGCTAGGTTGCCTAGTACCTACCTATAACCATAGAGCTTGTATGAAGAGAATTGTGGATGTGAAGGAAGCGAGGGAGCTGTGTCAGGATCGTGGCAAGTGGCGCTCTATTGTCTCTGCCTATTGCTTTTTATCTGGCCATGATAAAAAGCGTGACGATTAGGCCGGCATAGTGGCAGCGGCTGGGACAACCGAGAACTGACTCGGTTATTTCAGTCGTCGTCACTCTTGGACCTCCTCTTGCTTATCATCACGTAGGTCGAGGTCAGATGTCGTGTCACAATAAAAAAAAAATTTAAATTGATTTATAGATTACTCCTATCCCGTGGTGCGAACGCGAACACATTGGACAACGAGGGCAACAGCGCAATACATTGGTGTGTCGTCCATGGCCAGACTGACATACTGCGGGAGTTGATCGATGCACAACCACCAGCTGATATTAATATGCAGAACCCACAAGGGGACACGCCACTGTGAGTTTACTGTTACTACTGTTAGGACCGTCAACTCTATAGACGGACCGTGACTCTATAGATCTTATAGAGTCTGTCTAAGCCAGTGTTTCCCAACATGGGGCCCACGAAAATTTGATATTTAAGGGCAATTTAAAAATAGACTCGACACGACTTTAAACTTTTCGCTTTGGGTTATTTAAATGCAATGCTAGATATCCGTGAAAAATTTAACAAAAAAGGCAAATTCCTAAAATCATTTATATTTCTTAAGGGAACAAAACAATTTTTAAAGGTCAAAAATTATGTTCTTTAGAATTGTTAAGGTGGGACATGGCCTAAAAAAGGTTGAGAAACACTAGTCTAAGCCGAAATGACGCGCCCCTCCACTACATTTGCTCACACGAGCAAATAAAAAATTTGGATAATACACATTGAAAATGCGATTTTAATTGGTTATTTAGTTGCTGGTTAGACACAAAAGGAAGAGCACGCTAATAAAGTATAGTAGTATAGTTAGTAATATTTGCATTCACACATTTAAATAAACTAATAAAGTGGAGGGGCGCGTCATTTATAGTTAGACAAGCTATACAAGGATCTCACTCTAGCTCAACTACAAGCGGTGTGCTGCCATATAAATAAAACATATTGTATTTGGCCGGCTAGAACTGGCTCGGTTTTTGTAGTCGTCGGCACTCTTGGATCTCCTCTTGCTTATCAACAGGCAGGTCGACGATTATGGCCACTAGGGCACCCAGCCCAAGTATAACTCCGATTTGGATGGAAAACACTCTTCTAGGCCTGCCTTGTTTAACGCATTTATCCACACTAGATTTATAAATTCATTATTCGAAAGGCAACCGTGCAACCATTGCACGCGAGTTACACAAACCCAGAAAACGAGTTCGAAACTACCCACCGGTACCAATGCATCTTTGAAATATGTACTTTAGTTGACCTGTTTCTATGATACAAGCACTCTAGTAGGTTATTTTAGAAATGTAAAAAAATAACTTACTAATTGACGAATCAATGTTCGCGCAAAATCTAAGAAAATACTTTATAACTTCCTTTTCGTAATGGGTAATTATTTATTTGTTTCTCAGACACGTTGCTGCACGTCACGGCCATTATCCCTGTGTCGTTATACTACTGGCAAGAGGTGCTAAAGTAAGTATTTTTTATTTATTTTATTACTGTGATTTGATGAAAGGATGATTTATCAATCAATGGACATCGAACTTTACTTTGACCGCTTTGACCTTCACTTGAAATGTAGCTGTGTTTACATCAAAATTTCTTTCACAGACCAACATAGTGAATGAGAGTGATGTTCTGGCAGTGGAGGTGTGCACTGGGGAATGCCAATCAGCCATTTTTGTCAATATGCAAATCGCAAAGGCCACCGAGAATGTTTGTAAGAAAACAAATAATGTTTTGAGCAGGTAAGAGTTGCACGTTTGTATAAAAAGAACTGCTTTGTCGTACAAGTAAAGGTCTATTTTTGTACTGCTTGTCACCACAGGGGTCAGTACAAGGATCCACGAAAATTTATCGGGTTTCGATAGTGAAGAACTAAAATGTAGGCAGATAATATTTTAAGAAACTCAGCTACTGTTACTTGTAAAACTTGCATATTCCATATCAAACGTATTTTTTAACCCCCGACTAAAAAGAGGTGTTATAAGTTTAGCATGTCTGTGTATCTGTGTGTCTGTCTGTGGCATCGTAGCTCCTAAACGAATGGACCGATTACGATGCGGTTTTCTTTGTTTGAAAGCTGACGTGATCGAGATGGTTCTTAGCTACAATTGATGAGGATATGATCAGGGGTTTGAAGGTCATCAGTTCGTTTTGTTAGCTGCGGTAGCGATATTAGTCGCATAATCGGTATTTACTTTACTTTTAAACGTACCTGTGACCAAACATTTAACACACCTATGTATACGCATACATGAGTGTTTCAACTTGTACCACTGAGCTACTCTGATGATAGAGCTCGAAGGTAGGAGATGAGCAAATTAACAAGAGATAGAACTATGGTGGTTTAGCTAAAATGTTTACTCACAACGAGCCTTTAGCTGGGCCGTTATTAAATTGAGGACCTTGGGTATCTGATGATGCACCATCATGGATCCTTTTAGATCAGCATATCAACAAGACATAGAACTATAGTACTTTAACTAAAATTATTACTCATTATGAGCCTTAGGCTGTGCCGTTATCAATTTAAATATCTAGAGTATTTGTTAATGCACCATCATGGATTCTCTCAGATCAGCAAATCAACAAGAGATATAACTATAGTGCTTTAACTAAAAATGTTACTCACTATAAGCCTTTAGCTGGGCCGTTATCAATTTGAAGGCTTAGAGTACTTGATGATGAACCATGAGGATGCAAAGGATATTTAAGAGATATTACTATGACTAAAGTTTAATTGTTTAAATCGGGGGTTCCTATAAAATTTTGATTTATTTATTTATAATTTTTATTATATATTATTTACATTTTTACACTAAGCTACTACGACAGGCGCAGACGTACGTCAGAGATTGGTTTGTTGATCGGAGCAAATATTTGTTTCTTAACTTTCATTTGTGGAGTCACAATAAAAAAATATGCAGGGGGTCCGCCGCAACCAGAAAAAAATTGAAAGTGGTCTTTGAGAAAAAAAGTTTAGGAAACTCTGATGTAAGTTATTATTAATGTGTTTGTATTATTTCCAGTGACATATCGAATGGCAAGGAGTTATATCCAATCCAATGCATCAATGACATCGATGACACGCCCCCACCCAGCGACTACACGTACGTGACGCAACACGTCACGTCGCAACACATCTATATTGATAACACATTGGCTACTATGCAGGTAATTAAGTATCTTTTTTATTGTGATGACGTTTGACCTCGACCCGCCTGATGATAAGCAAAAGGCGACCGTGGTGTGGTGGCAGTGCAATGGCTACATCAGCCGAGTGGTACGGGTTCGAAACCACTCACCGGTACCAATGTATCTTTGATATATGTACTTTGGTTGTCCTATTCATTTATTTTTCTTAAGGCGACCGTTGTGTAGTGGTAATGCAATGGTTACGCAAATCGGGAGCACGGGTTCAAAACCATTTCCCGGTACCACTGTATCTTTGATCTATGATACAAGCACTTTAGTAGCTTAGTATAGAAGTGTAAAAAAATGATATATAAGTGTTTAATGAATTAAACAAATTTTATGCGTCTTACTATCGCGTTTATTTTGGTTTTGACTTTACATTTTTTTTTTAATTCCGACGTTTTGTTTTATTCAATTTTTTTAATTCATTAATCAATGTTCGCGCAAAATCTAAGAAAATAATATTTAGGTGTTTTCCTAATTTGTAGGGTTGTGAATGCAAGGAACTGAATTGCAGCGAGAGTTCGTGCGGCTGTAGTGTATTGGGTGTGAAGAGATGGTACAAGAATGGCCGTCTGGCAGCCAACTTTCCATATCATGAACCACCTATGCTGTTTGAGTGTAATTATACGTGCAATTGTTCACCTGTAAGTATTTTGCTACACAAATCAATTATTTCGCAGGCAATAGACGGTAGGGTCTATTGCCGAAGGGCTTTACTCCGTCTATTTCCGAAAGGCATATAATGAGAAGAAATCACTAGAAACTCGTATATTTTAGCTTGTAACTAATATATGTTAACAGATCATTAAAAAGCTGCTTTAATTATATTAAAGACAAAAAAATACGCAAAGAAAAGATTCAAAACGCAGGAGCCTTAACCATAGTGTTGGTTGGATAAATTTTGGCACAATTTGATTGTCTTTTTCTACGTTTGGTATATTTGCTTTTTAGTTAAAATATCAAAGAAAATTAAATATTGAACACCTTTTCACTTAAATTATGTAATGTAAACGCAGGTGTTATTCCAAGGCCTTTAATTTATTTAAAACATTATTAACACAGCTGATTTGTTGTATATGGCGGAAATTGTGCTTTATGGCAATCATTTAATTAATATTTAATTACTATGTTTGTTGGGTACTTAAGTGCGCCCTGATTGGTGGGTAATACATTTACCGGTGGTCGATTTAATTTCGGCCAACCGCATCGCTGCATCGCGATTATCCACCAATCGCGTGGCTCGGCGCTCGTAAAGTTGTCGAGGCCACGAACGCCGCAGATCAGAGTGCCATATTGTAACGACTGCAACGGTCCGTGCAATTTAAAATTATAATTTAAACATAGTACAAGTCAACAAATTATTAGTAACAACCACATAAGGGACGACGCATATCTAGTGGCACGTGTATGTGGTGGCTGAAGGCAAAGAGACCTAAGGTGAGTGGATTATTTCACTAATTAAGGGAGGCACGTGTGCCCCGACATTTTTTAAACCTGCGAAACCAGCGCAAAACTCAGGTGATTTCAGAGCTAACATTTATGCTTCCTGAATCCCACATTTTTTGGTCCATCGAGCGAGGATATTCGCAGTATACAGTCCATAATAAAATTATAAAACTTAGATGTGCTTAGGTTAAAAATGGCGCATTCAAAAGGTGAATCGCAATTAAGTAGGTTGGAGATTCAATATAAATCACTTACTTTAAAAAAAGAGTATATTTTTCGTAAATTAACAAAAATCCACAACTTATCTAAAACTGTTTTGAGCAATGTAACTGATAAGGAACGTTTTCTTATTCAGTTCTCCGAGGTGGATAGTATGCGCATCGAGTTTGAGTCGATAATAAAGACCCTTATTGGAATCGAACTCGAATTAAATTTAAAGTCGCAACAATCGACGGAATTAAATAGTTTTGATGATTTATTGTATAAGTGTAAATCAATTGCGTCAAAATTAAATAATAACCTGGAAGTTAAAAATATTAAATTAAATAGTCACATAACAAATATATCAAATCATGCTTTCCCAGCATCCAGTATTTACACTCCAGCTATAAATTCATATAAAAATAATATTCATCCTAGAAATAATCCAACTTATAATAATAGAAACTCACCTAAATCAGCCTTACAAGTTAACCGTGTTAACAATAATTATAAAAATAATAAACAGTTGTGTTATCATTGTAATTATGATCACATGATTTATAGATGTGAGCAATTTCGTAAATTGCCCGTCTATGCTAGGATTGACCGTGTCAATGCCTTAAAACTATGTACTAATTGTTTAAAAAATAATCATGACACTCTCAATTGTAAAAGTAACATGTCTTGTGGTGTGTGTACGTTACCACATCATTATTTATTACATCAGGATAAGTGCATTAGTGCTGGGGA
This sequence comes from Tinea trinotella, assembly GCA_905220615.1. Classification (NCBI taxonomy): domain Eukaryota; kingdom Metazoa; phylum Arthropoda; class Insecta; order Lepidoptera; family Tineidae; genus Tinea; species Tinea trinotella. Next base: position 14,053,600 of record HG992312.1, read on the forward strand.
CGCTCTGCCTACCCCTCACTCAGCTAGCACGGCCGTGCCGTCTAGTGCGCAGCAAGCCCTAGTTGTACACTCCGTGAGTGATACTGCTGTTGTTGATCACGTATTGCATTCCGTGAATGATTACGTTGATTACAACGTTATATTGGGAACTGCGCGTGTGCATGTAACTGATTGTTCAGGTCAGTATTTAGACTGCCGTGCAGTTCTAGATTCTGGAGCTCAAAGCTCCTTTATTACCTTAGATACAGCTCAACGTTTGGGCTTACGTCGTAAAAAATGTCCTTTTACAGTATGCGGACTAGGCGGTAAGGTTATAAAGACTTTCGGTATAGTGCCGTGCACTATACAACCACGTCATGCGGACGTTCCGACTTTCGTGGTAGACATGGTAGTGGTGGATAAGGTGTCATCCGAGATGCCTAACATTACATTTCCTGATAACATTGTTGATCGTTATCAACAGTTTAAATTAGCCGATCCTTGGTTTTATAAAAAATCTCATATCGATATTCTGCTCGGTAATGATATCGTGTCAGAATTGTTGTTAGATAGGCCGTTAAATATTGACCCCAGGTTACCTAATTTAATTAATACAACATTCGGTTATGTTGTTAGCGGTAAATTATATTCTAATATAAATAATATTAAAAGTTCAAATTTATTTCATGTTAACTTAGAAGAAGACTCTTTAGACAGTACTTTACGATCGTTCTGGGAAGTAGAAGAAGTACCGTGTACTACTATTCTCAGTCCAGACGACCAGTTAGCCGAGGATATATACGTGCGTGAACACAGTCGCGAAGTGACCGGACAATACGTCGTACCGTTATTACTGAGGCCCGGACACTCGCCGCTCGGCGAACATCGTAATATAGCTGAGCGCAGACTGCTTAGTACAGAACGCCGCCTCACGCGCGCTCCTAATATACATCGCGCGTATATAGATTTTATGAAGGAATACGAGTCACTTAATCACATGGAAATATATAATAGCGAAATTAACAGTAAATATTTAATTCCTCATCATTGTATTTATAAACCTAGTAGTACATCAACACCAGTACGTGTGGTGTTTGATGGATCCGCTAAAACTAATTCTAATTTATCACTTAATGATATTTTATTAACCGGCCCTAAATTATATCGTGATATAGCTTCAATAATAATTAATTTTAGACTATTTAAATATTGTTTTGCAAGTGATATCTGTAAAATGTATCGTGCAATATTAATAAAACCTGAGGATCGTATTTATCAACATATATTATTTCGTGAATCAATTGAAGAGCCGATTAAGGAGTATGAATTAAAAACAGTAACTTATGGCCTTAGTTGTTCACCATACTTAGCAATAAGAACATTGCTTCAGTTAGCTATGGATGAAGGCGAACGTTTCCCTTCAGCTAAACGTGTTATTCAGGAAGGTATTTATATGGATGACGTATTGTGGTCCTGTGAAACGTTTTCTCAGGCCAATGACCTACAAAACGAATTAATAAATTTATTAAAATGCGGCGGTTTTATATTAAAAAAGTGGTCGAGTAATTGTGCCGATCTACTTGAACGCTTTCCTGCCGATTATCTTGAAGGCTCGTTAGCGTTTACTGGCGACAATAATAAAAATAATTTTTCAATTAAAATATTAGGACTACAGTGGGCGCCTTCATTCGATGAATTTCATTTTTCAGTTAATAAAACTGATTCCTTAACAACTAAACGATCAGTTTTGAAATTATTAGCATCGATTTATGACCCCGTGGGTTTTATTGCCCCCTGTACCTTTGTAGCTAAATGTATTATGCAAGACTTGTGGAAGCTTGGTGTTGGCTGGGACGAACGTCTGCCAAATGAGATGTGTGAGAGATGGCTCAGCTTCATCTCCGAACTGCCACGATTGTCGGAACTTCGCGTCGAACGGCACGCACTTTTACCAACATATAAAAGTTGCGAATTAGTCGGATTTTGCGATGCCTCAAGTCGAGGATTCGCGGCGTGTGTATATATTATAAGTCACGATGATCGGGGTGATGTTAAGGTTCGTTTATTAATATCTAAATCCAAGGTTGCACCGGTTAAACCGGTGACAATTCCGCGTCTCGAGTTAATGTCTGCGGTCTTGCTTAGTAAACTAATAAAATTTCTTAAAACAACTTTAACTAGAATTAAATTAAATCAAATTACCGCTCTTACTGATTCCACTATTGTATTGTCTTGGTTACAAACCGACGCATATAAACTTAAAACTTTTGTTAGCAACCGTGTTGCTCAAATTATTGATATCATTCCTCCGAGTAATTGGCGGCACGTTAATAGTGAAAATAATCTCGCTGATATCAGTTCGCGTGGAGCGTCTCCCGCACAACTGCTTCAGTGCCGTCGACAATGGTTAGAAGGAGCGGAGTGGTTGTATGGTAATATGGATAAATGGCCAGTATCAACATATACAATTAAAAATGATAGTCGAATACCAGAATTAAAATTACATAATAATACTTTTAATCTTCTCACGCAAACTAATGAATCATTAATTGAATATTGTGAGAATATATTTAATAAATACTCTTCCTTTTCTAAATTACAACGAGTGTTTGCATGGCTGTTGCGATTTATTCATCGCACCCAGCGGAACGTTTCCGTAGCAACACGCGTCACGTTAGATACGTGTGAATTAAAACAGTCTACTGATTTATTAATTGGTTTGGTTCAGAAGGCTTATTTTTCAACGGAACTTAAACAGTTACGCAATGGTACAACGTATATTCCTTCTTTGCGTAAACTGGCTCCATTTATCGACGACCATGGTTTCCTCAGGGTGGGGGGTCGTCTCGCAAACGCTGAGTTACCATACAACACAAAACACCCCCTTCTTCTACCAAAAAAGAGTAGATTTACTTTTTTACTTATTGAATATTATTATAAAAAATATTTACATGTTGGTCCTAGGACGTTACAACATTTCCTTAATCAGAATTATTGGATACTGTGCGCTCGTAGTGTCATACGTTCCATTCTGTCAAAATGTATGATTTGTTTTAAGGCTAAGCCTCCTCAAATTCAACCGGAAATGGCCTCGTTGCCAGCTGCTAGACTGCAGTCCAATAAGGTTTTTGACCATGTTGGTGTTGATCTAGGCGGTCCCTTTTTTATAAAAGAAAGTTTGCGTCGTAATGCAAAGGTTAATAAAGCTTATTTATGCCTATTTATTTGTTTTTCAACTAAAGCTGTACATTTGGAAGTCGTTACTTCACTGTCAGCTGATTGTTTTCTAGCCGCCTTAGATAGGTTTGTTGCTAGACGCGGAATATGTTCTTGTATTTATTCTGATTGCGGCACTAACTTTATAGCTGCTAGCAAATACTTAACAGAAATACAAAAGACATTTAAATCTAATTCTTTTCAAAATGACATAATTGGAGGTTGCTCTGAAAGACAAATAGTTTGGAAATTTAATCCTCCCAGTGCGCCAGCCATGGGCGGTCTCTGGGAAGCGGGAATAAAGTCTGCAAAATATCATATTGTAAGATGTGTGGGAGAAAAATCCTTGACGTTCGAGGAACTCTCCACAATCTTTTGTAAAATAGAAGCAATTATGAATTCGCGCCCTTTATGTCCTTTGTCAAATGACCCGGGTGAAGTTGAAGCGTTAACGGCTGGTCATTTTTTAATTAATAGACAATTGACCTCAATACCTGAATATAACTTGCCTGATACGTTCACATCTAGATTGTCACGTTGGCAATATTTACAACATTGCTCTCAGCAGTTTTGGAAAAGGTGGAAATGTGAATATCTTAACACCATACAGCAAAGAGCCAAATGGTTCACGTCCCCTCCTAATATTAAGGTAGGAGACTTGGTATTGGTCAAAAATGATCAAACTGCTTCATATAAATGGCCTCTGGCTAGAGTAGAAAGAATTCATCCGGGTAAAGATGGTATAGTGCGCTGTGTCACTATTAAAACAGCTAAAAACACGGTTCAAAGGCCAGTTAATAAATTAAGTCCTTTACCGTATAATAATTAATCTTAATTTGTTTTTAGCATTAAATTAAGTTATATTTTATTTACATTTTAATTTAGAAACTAACGTTTAGTTTAGGGATAAATAGTAGTTTACTAGTTTATCATTCTTTTTAATATATATAGTCTTGTGTTATTCGCTCGTAGCTAAAGCACATCTAAGATTTTTAATTTCCTTCCATCATTATTCTGAATCTTCAATTCTTTGTGGGAAACCATCATGCTGGTTTCGGTGGGGGGAAATGTTGGGTACTTAAGTGCGCCCTGATTGGTGGGTAATACATTTACCGGTGGTCGATTTAATTTCGGCCAACCGCATCGCTGCATCGCGATTATCCACCAATCGCGTGGCTCGGCGCTCGTAAAGTTGTCGAGGCCACGAACGCCGCAGATCAGAGTGCCATATTGTAACGACTGCAACGGTCCGTGCAATTTAAAATTATAATTTAAACATAGTACAAGTCAACAAATTATTAGTAACAACCACATAAGGGACGACGCATATCTAGTGGCACGTGTATGTGGTGGCTGAAGGCAAAGAGACCTAAGGTGAGTGGATTATTTCACTAATTAAGGGAGGCACGTGTGCCCCGACATTTTTTAAACCTGCGAAACCAGGTTTAAATTATAGGTCGTACTTATAAAATATCTGCTAAAATTATATCAATCAATCAAATTTTCACGCTTTTTTTCCACAAGTATAGGCAGAGAAAAAGGAGCTCAACTTGCCACGATCCTAATACAACTTCATTGCTTCCCTAACATCCACAATTCTCCTTATACAAGCTCTATATAAAATTATATAGCCAATCCGGGGTAGTACCACCACTTACTAGTGACTTCTACTTACAGTCTGTATACTTGTAAGTGGTGGTACTACTCCGGATCGGCAGACTGGCTACCACTCTTTGATAACTCTTCTCGTCAGTCCACATCGTGCGGACGTTGTGCGTTGCCAGGGCTAAGTGTCGATGGGGGTGGTGGCGAGACATCTGCCGGGGATCCTTCGCACCCCTTGCTCCACGTTATCTGGCCAATCAGGAATAGTGGAGCTGCCGGGGACTAGGGGCCGTAATACCCTAACGCTTGGCAGGCGGTTTGGGGATGGGCAGTATGCTCACCGCACGTTAAGAGGATGCTGCTGCCCACCCTCCGGTGAGACTGGTCGAGTTTTAGGACGTCCCGGGTTATAGGAATTTGGGGATTGGGTAGGCTTAAGTTAGAGTTGGATACCATTTCTATAGAAGGAAAAGGATAGTAAATGGCAGCTCGAGTTGTCCTGGGCCGCGTACCCGTATTCGTCCTTTAAACACCGGACATATAACCGGGCATATAACCAAAGGTTCAACTATCCCAAAGGTTAACTGCTAGAAAATGTGAATTAAGCTTAGGCGAATGTTAAATGTGTTTTTTTATTTACTGAGCACTAAAGAATTTATCTATCTATCTTAAACCTTTTTTATTCCAACAGAAATTATGCGTAAACTCCGTGGTAACACGAGCGAGTAAGACGGGCGCCACGTTGGTCCGTGCGCAAGTATTCCGCTGTAGAGGCTCCCGCGGTTGGGGGTTGCGAGCTATGACCGCAGTGCTGAAAGGCGCGCCCGTTGCCATCTACTGCGGCGAACTGATGTCTATGGACACAGCTGACACAAGGACTATGGACCAATATATGTTCTCGTTGGATTTGAAGCCGGACTTGATTGAGGTAATTTATTTATGACAAATATTCGTATCCTTTAGTGGTGTAGTGACAGTGCAATGGTCATGCAAACCGAGAGCACGAGTTCAAAACCACTTGCCGGTACATCTTTGATATATGTACTTTGGTTGTCCTATTTCTATGACACAAGCACTCTAATAGCTTAGTATAGAAATGTAAAAAAACCTACAGAAGATGAAGATTAATGAATGAAACAAATTTTATGCGGCTTACTATAGCGTTTATTTTGGGTATTACTTTTACAATTTTTTTATTATGACGTTTCGAGAACTTTGCAGCTATTGTGGTCACAGAAAAACACGGAGAATAATTAAAAAAAAACGCGATAGTAAGCCGCATAAAATTTGTTTTATTCATCAATCAATGTTCGCGCAAAATCTAAAAAAATACTAAAATATATATATTGATTGCAGCAATGCGAGGACAAGACCCAGTTGTGCGTGGACGCAGCCGAGTACGGCTCAGCTGCCAGGTTCATAAATCACAGCTGCAAACCAAATTTGACACCCGTTCGTGTCTTCACTACGACCAGAGATCTACGATTGCCGACTATAGTTTTGTTCGCGTCACGTGATATAAAACCTATGGACGAACTGACGTGAGTGTTGTGGTTTTTTATTTTTTTATTTAATCAATCCATATGGCTTATAAATATGGCTTATAAATTAATTATAATACAAATACAACATACAAGTATAAAGACCATGAAGTGATTTGGTCACGTTTCGGGATCAGTTGTAGGTTCCAACTAGGCCGACATAGTGCATGTGAGTAGTAGCAGTGACATCCATTCATGGACCTCCGGCTTAACATCAAGGGAGGTGCTGTCATATGTCGAGTCATAAAAGCCTAAAAGTAGTGCATAAAAGCCCAAAATGAATGATGTCCTTTGGAGATACAACTCTGGGTGTGAGTTTGCGTGTATCGGCTCCGCATTTTGTAGTGAACAATAAAGCGCATGCGTTTCTTCTCCTTTTGTTTTAATCCAAGGGTACAATAGATGATATAAAAATAAAACTGTATTATAATCCAATGTTGAAACTTTTTATTTTCTATTGACAGATTCGACTATGGTGATAAGTTTTGGTCGATCAAATCCAAATTCATGGCATGCGAGTGTGGTGCTTCAATATGCAGATATCCAACAAAAGCGACGGAAGATGACATTGAAATGGAATAAAATTATAGATCGTCTTTTATTCCCGCACAGATCGGGGAAAGCATCCGCATTCTGGTGACCGTGGTGTAGTGACAGTGCAATGGCTATGTGAGCCGATTGGCACGGGTTCGAAACCACGCACCGGTATAGTCAGTCTAAGCCAAAATGACGCGCCCCTCCATCGCATTTGCGCACACGCGAATACATAAAATATGAATGCAACACATCGAAAATGCAATTGCAATTGGTTATTCAATTGCTGGTTGAACACAAAAGGAGAAGCACGCTGATAAAGTATAATAGTATAGTTACAAATATTTGCATTCACACATTTAAATAAACTAATAAAGTGGAGGGGCGCGTCATTTATAGTTAGACAAGCTATACCAATGTATCTTTGATATATGTACTTTGGTTATCTCGTTTCTATGATACAAGCACTTTAGTAGCTTAGTAAGGAAATGTATTAAAAAATGTGTCCTTTCGTGTTAAAGTATTTATTATTGATGTTTGTATTCACATTGAATTTAAATATATTCTCCATAAAAATATTTAAGTTAATATTTTGTTTTTACACGAAACTTGTTAGTTATTGAATTCATTAAGTTATGTTTTACAAAAAAAAAACAATTTTTCATGATTATTTACAGTTACAGAACGCGAGGTCTAAGCTAAGCTTTGCATTTGTGTAAGTGATCACCAAATGTAGCTACATTAAGCAGTTTAAACCGAGCTAAGGACGCGTGGCGCTTAAGGCTAACTTAACATCTACACTATCTACGTTTTTATTATTATTGTGACGTGACATCTGACCTCGTCCCTCCTGATGATAAGCAAGAGGAGGTCCAAGAGTGACGACAACTGAAAAAAACAAGTTATTTCACGGCTGCCTCAGTCGCCGTCACTTGAAGGATCCAAGGTCATAGGATGGAGAGAACACATGGGCAGGCAAAGCATTCCACTTGTCGATAGATCTACAAAGAAAAGACGCACTGAACTTTTTAGTTCGACTGCCGATTCGGTCGATAGAATGAGGATGCTTTATCCGACCTGTGCGGGTATTACGGGAGTAAAAAGACTGCACTCGCAGAAATTCCAAGCTCAGCTTAGACCTTGCGGACTGTACATCATTGTTATTCGAAACTAGCTATATTTTAGCATGGATATGGTTACCCTAATTAAAAATAATAGCATATGAAATTTTATTTGAAATTACTAGAGCCATATTGTTTTAAATTTATCTATTGTAGAACAATGAACAAAGGCGAGACTTTATTGAATATTATTTTTTGTAAATAACAGTTCTATTTGACTGTAATAATAATAAGTGTAATAGTTAATTAAATAATCCTTGTTATAATTGATTGTTTTATTTTACACGTCCTCTATTTTGTTTAAGGTTAGTTTTAAACGATTTCTCTGCACGCACGTCCTTTTAAAACTGGATATTTAAGTTTTACTTTAGTATGATAGGAAATTCATTTCCATTAAGACGTTAATGACTTTTAATTATCGTTAGTTATTATTTACAGTAATTACATAAAATGAATTTATTTTAATTTTGTATTTGTTTGGAAGTGAGTGCCTATAATTCCTAAACGCTTTTGACATTAATGACAATTACTCGGTCATTGGCTCGAGGAGCAAGTTTTTGAAACTTTCAATCACTTTCAACTTGTTTTTAAACAATTTTTATTAAGTACTGTATTTGTATAACAGGGAAATTATTGACAAATAAGTACAACAGTAAAATAGTCATGAATAATTTATTTTTATCACCGGAACATGTTTTGCAAGGGGGATATTTCCATCCGACTCTTCGGCGGCTCCAAGAGCCAAATACAAGCATTGAACCGCATAATTTGATGTATCCTGTGTTTTTACTGTAAGTATATTAATAGTGTTTAACCTTTATTGTTATTTTAGGCAGGTTATTTTATTCTAACTTAACATAACCTAACTTTCTAATTCTGAATAACAATGATAAACTGTATCTAATCTTGATCGATTCATGACTGATAAATATTTAAATTAGAATGTTACATATAATCTCACGTTCAGAAAATATTATAATGTAATTAGATATGATCATTGTAAAGTTTCTTAGCTCTGTAAGTTTCTTACAAAGGTTTATAATTTTGTTTTACATACTAAATTATAAATTCTTTATAAAATATGCATGTCCCCCCCCCCCCCCCCCCCCCACGTGTCCACTATTTTCTGCATACTATTTTTTACTATAAATAACTTGATCCTAATTAAGGCGACCATGGTGTAGTGGCAATGCAACCGCAAACTGAGACCACAGGTTCAAAACCACTTTCCGGTACCAATGTATCTTTGATATATATATACTTTGGTTGTCCTGTTTCTATGATACAAGCACTTAAGTAGCTTAGTATATAAATGTAAACAATAATAAAAACAAGTAACAAAAAATATATCAAAACTATTTAGCTAGTTTTAATTCCATTTATATTTTATAGAACACTTATACTTTATTTTTCGTAGTTAGTTTTCAACTATATCAATCTTCTTCAAGATGTAACAGATAATTTTTTCTCTTATGATACCTGCACAGGTCTTGGGAAACCAAGACATTCCCCATAGACTGTTGAAGAAGTTGGTTAACTAAGGTTTGGCACATTGTTTTTTGTTCAACACTCATTACATGGAATGCGTTACCAGCCCATGTGCTCTTACCATCTTGCCTTGGATCCTTTAAGTGTAATGTCATAAAGCACCTTTCTGGCCGACATCTGTAAACTGAATCTTGCTTACCATCAGGCAAATAAAGGCCAGACGTTACTGTTATTATTATTAAATAGACTAGCAGCTTTCGCTGATGCGTCTATTATTAACACTTGTGGTTTACTTAGAAGTCATGTGCTTGTCGAGTCTATTCTTTAATTGGTTAACGGTCTCCGCCCCAATGACATCGGCTGGCAAACTGTTCCATGAATCTACAACACGGTTGGACATAAAATTATAAAATGGTAACGACTTGGCTAGATTTCGCACAAATTTAACATCATGTCCCCGAAGTCAGGTGTTGAATTTCGTTTTGAAGAAATCCCCCAGTCAATGTTATGTGCAGGCTTGTTTCTGCACTTGAGTCCTCTGCGGTTTCTTTGTATGTAAGGTCAGATGTTATATCTGTTGCAGATGTTCTGTGGATATTAAAAAAATATTTAGAATAATAATTGAATAAATCTTTTTTACAGTGAGGATGATAATGCTGTACAACCCGTATCAAGCATGCCAAATGTATTTAGATATGGTATCAATAAATTAATACCAGCACTTAAAGAGCTTGTTAGCAAAGGTCTCAAGTCAATACTCATTTTTGGAATCGTTGAGAACTTAGAAAAGGTTATTTTGATTTGTTTTATATTTTTACTATTCCCATAGGAAAAGACAGATAATAGGCTGCCACTGGGCACATTCCTGCTGTCTTATTATCTTATCTCATATTACAATCAATCAATCAAATTGTCACGCCTTTTTCCCCATAGGATAGGCAGAGACAAAGAAGATTGTCATTACATTGCATACCTAAAATAAATTTATTTTTACCCAAAAAATAATAATTAATAAAAAAAAAATTATTTATATAATTTGTAGAGTACACAAACAGTAATTTATAAATTAATATTTTGGTTTCTAAGAACTTTTTTTACAAACTTATAGGACAAGATAGGATCTCACGCAGACTCCGCTCAGAACCCAGTTGTAAGGGCATTACCAAAACTCCGTTTAGCGTATCCTGAGCTGCTGATTGTTTGTGATGTGTGCCTGTGTCCGTACACTTCGCATGGCCATTGTGGTATACTCAGCTCAGATGGTACAATTGACCATGATGCATCAGTGAAGAGGATTGCTGAGATTGCTCTGGTCTATGCTAAAGCTGGTATGTGTTATTGTTTTTTTTTTATTATGACTCGACATATGACAGCACCCCGCTTGATGTTACGCTGGAGTGTGGCCCATGAATTTATGTCACTGCTGCTACAATTCAATAACTGTAAGTAGCCACTAGTAAAACCAATTTCTTAGCATCAATTGATTCTCCGTGCGTGTGCCGGGTCCATTGCGTGGCAGGCGGGAGAGTGAAGGCAGCGTTCCAGACTTGTGACCGAAATGCAGCTTTTGCAACATGTCAACATTCACTTTCACTTCCCTTACTATCAACCCTTACAATAGATAATGCCAAAGGTATATTTACTTAATAGTTTATATAAGTTTTACTAAGTTATAGATTATCTAACTGTAAATGACGCGCCCCTCCACTTTATTAGTTTATTTAAATGTGAATGCAAATATTACTAACTATAGTACTATACTTCATCAGCGTGCTCCTCCTTTTGTATCTAACCAGCAACTGAATGACCAATTACAATTTTCGCATTTGCATTTTCGGTGTGTTGCATCCATATTTTTTATTTGCTCGTGTGGGTAAATGCAGTAGAGGGGCGCGTCATTTCGGCTTAGACAGACTTTATAATAAAATATGGATTCTACAACTATCAAATAATATATATTTCATGTTTTGTTCAATATTTTAGGTGCCCAAGTGATAGCACCCTCGGACATGATGGATAACAGAATAAAAGCCATTAAAGATGCACTCATCGCTTCCAGATTACAAAATCAGGTTATTATATTTTTTAAGTATTTTAAGAACATACAAGTCTTCCTTGCTCTAACATTCTCTTTAAACAGTCTTTTCAGTTATGGAATTGGACTTTTTTAGGAATGTCTCAAAATTAATCACTGAACAAGCTGTGTCGTCCCTTTTTTATTTTTCCGCTAGAATCCGTTTGATTGCCTTGTGAGATGCTTGCAGGATTTTGCACCAAAGATAATCTATATCAAAAATTGAAATAGCTGTGTACACAAATTGGAATAGTTTTTACATACACTTTTTATTTATTTATGGATAAAAAACAGCATTTTGTTAAATGTTAGAGCAAACTTGTAAAAAACTTTATCATCAATTGCCACACTCCTCCTCCAACTCTAATTTCCACAATCCTGACAACTCCCTCGCTTTTCTCACACCCACAATTCTCTTTATACCTAAGTAGTTTATGTTAATGGGCAATGCAGTCTCTTGTCTCCAATTTGCTTAAGAAATAATCTTTCGAGTTGCCCCGTTTACCTAATTTGTATTTTACATTAATAGGTATCTGTGCTGTCATATTCATGCAAGTTTGCCTCATCCTTGTATGGCCCCTTCCGTGATACCATGAAAAGTTCTCCAATGGCTGGTGACAGGAAGTGTTACCAGCTGCCGCCAGGAAGTGCTGGACTTGCTGCAAGAGCTGCGGTTAGTATTAAAAAAAAAATAGTATGTTCTGTAATTTTATAAAACAATTGTATTATTTGAATGTAAATCTTGTATCAAAAGGTATTCAATAAAATAAAAAGTTTCATATATTGGTTCAAGGGTACCGTGGTGTAGTGGCAGCGCTATGGTTACCAATGTATCTTGTGTACTTTGGTTGTCCTGTTTCTATGATACAAGCTCTTTAGTAGCTTAGTTGGAAATGTAAATAGAAAAAATAAATAAAAAATATGCTCTTATATTTCAGGCTCGTGATGTCGCCGAGGGTGCTGACTTCCTCATGGTGAAGCCCGGCCTTCCATATCTTGACATCGTGCGTCAGACCAAGGAGACATACCCCAACCATCCACTCTTCATTTATCAGGTTATATATTTTGATTTTTGACATACCCCGCGTTCTATCTATCTATTTTTTTATATGGCGCTATAAGTCATATTCCGAATGCACAATACGACAATTCTACCTTATTCTATTATTATTATTAGCCTATTTATTTGTTCCACTGCTGGGCAAAGGCATCCATCTCTTTTTCCCATAACTCACATTTGGCGATCTCTCGCCATCTCCGTTTGGGCCTGCCGCGTTTTGTCTGACGTTGTCTACAAGCTGGAGTCCACTCAGTAGTGGGCTTGGCCCATAATGCATCGGACATGCGACAAAGATGACCTGCCCAGTCCCACTTCAATAACTCTGTTAAAACAAAGTTTGACAGCTAATGGGCCAATGACAAGTTTATTCATTTATTGTGGCCTGATATTAAGCTCGAGCCTAGACCATGAATAGAGGTGACTGCTGCTACGGTTTAGTTGGAGTAAACATTGTCAACAAACATAGTGTAGTAGTTGTAGAATCATTTATTTTACTATGTAAAAGAGCCTAATTAAAACTATTTTTGTACAATGTTTCGATATTATTAATTTAGGTCTCTGGCGAGTATGCAATGATATCCAAGAGTAGTGGTGATGAAGAGGAAATGAAGAAGATACTTATGGAGTGCCTCGTCTCTATGAGAAGAGCTGGTCAGTGTCATTTTTTATTTATTATAAGAAATATATATATTTTATGATACCTTTCTATATTAAGCTACCAAAGTGTTTGTATCGTAGAAACAGGACAACCAAAGTACATATATCAAGGATACATTGGTACCGGTGAGTGGTTATGAATCCGTGTTCTCGGCTTGCATAACCATTGCACTGCCACTACACCACGGTCGCCATAATGACTTTATACTATCATGATAACAATGTTTTTAACTAATTGACCTTTCAAACGAAGTGTGAAATAGCACACTTGGCCGGCATAGTGACTGCGACTAAGGCAACTGTGACCTCCCCTTGCTTAACATCAGGCAAGTCGAGGTGAGATGACGAGTAACAAAAAGTAGGACTTACGTATAAATAGATTGTTATATTTAGAAATATAATCAATCCTCACTCGTGGACTCCACTTCATCTTAACATCAGGCAGGGTGCTGTCATATGTCGAGTCACAATATTCTGTCTATTTTGTGTAGAGTAATAATTTTAATTATAAAGTTAATTTTCCCTCGAGAAAGCTAGGTTGCCTAGTGCCTATAGAGCTTGTATGAAGAGGATTGTAGATGTGAAGGAAGTAAGGGAGTTGTATCAGGATCGTGGCAAGTGTTGCTCCATTGTCTCTGCCTATCCCCGTGGGAGAAAGGCGGGACAATTTGATTGATTGTTTGATTAATTTTCTTTTTTTAATTTCAGGTGCCGACTGCATAATCACATATTTTGTTCCATTACTTCTGGATATTATTTCCAAGAAACAATAACAACTTAAGCGTAATTCAAGTAATAATAATTCAATGTACAGGGCCTCGATTCTCCTAATACAATATGGCGCCGAGAAGCAGTGAAATTGCGCCAAACATAGTTCACCTATTGATTTGTCATTCGCCGATTGGTTACGAAGATGTCAAATATCAGTGAAATTGCGTCGCGGTCGCAAGTGACCAATCAACGTAGTTTACGTATTGATTTGTCATTCGCTGATTGGTTACGAAGATGTCAAATATTAGTGAAATTGCGTCGCGGTCGCAAGTGACCAATCAACGTAGTTCACCTATTGATTTGTTATTCGCTGATTGCTATTCGTGCGATGCTATTCCTCTGCTTATTCGACGCCATTATGTATTAAGAGAATCAATGGCTTGGCCTAGCGCCTAACTGAGCAGGTAGGCCATCACCCTACTGCCGCGGAAATCTTTTCAGTTAGGCGCTGGTGTAGTATATTAAATTATATTAATTGTAATATAATTAAATGATTATATTTTGACATGAAAAATGTTACATAATATTTAGGTATTTTACTCCATGTTTCTGAATAATGAAATAGCTATGGTATCAGAATGAGTTTGTTTGCGATCCAATCAAATGCAAAGACGACCGTGGTGTAGTGGTAGTGCAATGGTCACCCAAATCGAGGAGCAACTGGTTCAAAACCGTGCCAATGCCAGTATGCAACATACTTTTGAACAATGTATCAAAAAATACAAATAAATTCTTTTGATTGGTTAAATTTATATCTCAATACCATTAAGGTCCTTCTTTGGTGTTAAAATGACAAAATTACGATATTGATGAACTTAATCAATTAAATTGTCACGCCTTTTCCTAGACAGGGACAATGGAGCGGTACTTGTCGACCTACTAAGCGATACGGAAGGCGACCGTGGTGTAGTGGCAGTGCAATGGTTACACAAACTGGAGGGCACGAGTTCGAGACCACCCACCGGTACCAATGTATCTTTGATATATGTACTTTCGTTGTCCTGTTTCTATGATACAAGCACTTTAGTAGCTGTACTAGAAATGTAAAAAGAAAAACTTGCCCACGGTCTTGACACAACTCCCTCGCTTCCCTCACATCCACAATTCTCTTCATACAAGCTCTCTGATTATGGGCACTAGGAAACTCAGCCTAGTGCCCTATATTACTGAACTGGAGACCTAAAATGTAGACTCAATAGTTTTGGGCTGTATCTTAATGAATAAACACCATTTGATTTGTTGATTTTTTAGATTTTAATTTTCAATTGGTATTTAATCATATTATCACGCCTTTTTCCCACAGGGATAGGCAGAGACAATGGAGCGCCACCTGCCACGATCCTTACACAACTTGCTTCCTTCACATCCATAATTCTCTTCATACAGGCTCTGTGGTTATGGGCACTAGGCATTAATTGGTATTAACCAGGGTTATAAATGTACAGACAGTGATCGGAGCGACATAAAGTTGCCAGTTTAAATTAAAGTAGGCGCATGCTACGCCTACTTGTTGTATGCATGTTCGTACCACAATAAAAAAAATGGGGGTTAAAGTTACTAATAAAAAATGTGGTCTGGTTGTTTTTTATGTGAATTTAATTATGTTTGTTACATTTTAATTTAATTTAGTAAATGGTGCTTGCTCAATACATCTTATTAATTTTACTATTACTTATTTTAGCTTTTAAATTGCTTTGGGACTAGGCTCTGGTTTATTTAAGACATTCACTTTTAAAAAAGCAGCTTTGGTGCATAGGTTTCACAGCAAACTGTAATTTAATATAATATTTAATATTAAGTATCATTTTTTGGCCGGCATAATGACGGCGACTGTGACAACTTTAAATTTTTTTGTCAGTCGGCGCTCATGGACCTTTTCTTGCCATCAGGCAAGTCAGTCATGCGTCTCAATAAAAAAAATCTGCTGATCTGATTTTACGTAGTATAAGTAAAATGTATTTAAAAAAACATTATTCATTTTGTATGGGGACTTGGTTAATTGTATTAACAGTTGCATATACATTTTAAAGTAGTTTGATGTACTAAGATTACAATGTAATTGGAATATATTCTTTATTTTGCATAATTTAGGTGTGCATAATGATCAAAGTATAATTGTGACAGTTCAAAGCAAAACTGTTAATATGGCGTGTCTTTGTAATTGACAGACTATACAAAATCCATATCTTATTTTCCAAATAACTCAATTGCACAGCAATTAAAAGCAAAATTGTTATTAGTTTTATCAACACAAGAATCAAAACTCTCATTTATATATTTTTTCATCATTGGGCATTACAAAAGTAGTACATAAAAGCCCAAAATGAATGATGTCCTCTTTATTTGGTTATTTTCTGCGTAATTAAAATTATGTTCATAATTAAAAATGTGAATAAAGTACATGAATACTGTTGTTATTAGATGTAAGATTTTAGAATTTGTTTATACAATTAAATATATATTGGTTTTAGCATGTTGTTTCATTTGATATCATCAATCAATCAAATTGTCACGCCTTTTTCCTACAGGGATAGGCAGAGACAAATTGTCTTCGAAAACTAATAATCTTCTTGGGACTATCTGATGCGACGCCATTAGATGATATTTTTTAATTATAATATAGTTAATATTACTATATTGGATTTTGTTTGTTAGAAATTATATTTTAAAGTAAAACTTAAATATATTTGTTAGTTAACATTTTACTTTGCTTAGATTTCTTTTGTTACTGTGACGGCACCCCACTTGATGTTAAGCTGGAGTGTGGTCTATAAATGGAGGTCACTGCTACTACAATTTTTCACTTCACGATCTGTATACTTGTAAGTGGTGGTACACTACCCCGGATTGGCAGACTGGGTACCACTGCCTACCACTCTTTGATAACCAGACCCGAAGCAAATATCCATCTCTTTTTTATTAACAAATATTTGCAATATTTAATACTATTAAATATTACAAATAAAAGCTATGAAACAAATATTTGCTCCGACCGGGGATCGAACCCGGGACTTTACGCGCAACAAACCAGTCGCTAAACCGTTCGTCCACGCCTGTCGTCAAAGTCAACTGTATTAGGTACATTTTCCAGCAAACTTAGGTATATTTTGTCGCGTCATTTAACATCTTCTTGGCTGGTGATAACCAAGGGCAGCGCCGAAGACTAAAAACCGAGTTCTGAATGTTACTATCGCGATTCGCTCCTAATGGAATCGCGAAAGTAGCATTTTCCTTTCGCACCCTATTCAATAAGTCAAAATCCCGGAAGACGTAACCTCACCCGGCCATTCTAAAATTATATTTTTACATATCTTTATACATCAGAAATCATATAAAAATTATCAGCGTGAAATCCCTAAGAGCTTTTTTTAGTCCAACCTACTTATAAACGAAATATATAGCGAAACTTTTGGTCTTGAACGCTACATCAGTTGAATATTTTAAAATATAAGATCTAGTGAATTCATGTAGGATATCTAATAATAATTATTATCCACAATAATTTGTGATTAATCTAGCAATTTCCAAACTTTCCTAGAATGTTACAGTAATCCGTGATGCAATAAGTTTCAAAAATTGACGCCAAAAAACGAATCGTTCTTAAATAGACGTGGGCCAATCAGGTTATGCCAAATAGAGACACTTGTACCAATCGGATTGTATACGTCATTCGGCCGGCCAATCACATCGTCCCACGACCGATTGTAGCGCTAAATAACTACGCTGGCAGCTTGACAAAACTTCAGTTCTACTTGGAAAATCGAAGTGAAATATCAGTGAGTAAAATATTTTGTGCAAGTGGATATTTTAAGTAAAATATTTCTGCATACGAGTTTCTTTTACCGCGAGAGACATTATTTTAATTAGAATGTGAGTATTAAGTTCTAGTTTTTCTAATTTAATTTGTATTTTTAATACAAAATGTCGCCGCCTCGACATTTGCTTTCAAATTCTTTGAATCTGTTTGTATTACAGTAGTAATGAGTATAATAAGCTTCTGGAGATGGTAGAACTGCGTTTTATTGGTAAAAAAAAGTATATTATATTAGAAAAAAGGAATATTTGATAAAATCGATCAGCCGGCACAGCGTGTAACGTCAGCGAAAATTCTCGATGCGTACGTGGGCCGGTGGGATGCCCCAGATGTTGGTTACCCCCTTGTTCATTCACCGTTATCTTATTGTGTCCCGTTACAACTCAGTTACTTTGCTTTTACTTTCTATTAAAATATTCGGGGAGCATATTGTTTGTCGGCATTTCGTACGAAGTGAGTGAGTGACGTGTCCCGACCGCGTTCATTGTCGGTCCTTGACACGCGATTTCATTGAACTTTGTGGTTAGTTCTCGAATATTTTATGATAACTGTGCTGCTATATTAGAGTTTATTCAATAAGTACGCTATTGGTAAATATTAAATACATTTTTAGGGTCTAAAATTGAGATATCAGGCAAAGTTCATTGTTCATTACTTCTAAACTACCTCATTTTATATTTGGGAAATATCCTTTCTTACAGTTTTGAAATATATTTAAAAAATTTAGCTCTCCATTATCTCTGCCTATCCCTGTGACATAGGTTCACATCTTGTGCAAAGTATATCAGCGATTATGTTTTCGAATAAATATACACTGAATTAAATATTGGAATATAAATGAACACCTCTTATATATTTTCAAGTAAAAGGCCCATCATCCTAATTAATGTGATAAAGGCCCAAGTTGTGACAATTTTAGTAAGCTCTTTATTTATTTAATTCAGTATATACAACTCAAAATTAAAAATAAAATGTGCAAATATGAAAAAATAAGCAGAATCATTAAAATTACTAAAATTAGGTTACTTTGAATGAGAGTGCATAAAATTCTGTAACTTACCTTTTAAATATGCTAAACTGATGGTTAAATATGTAGAGCTGGTACAAGGACTGTTCATTAAAAGCTCGACACACCCTGACCACTTTAATTTTCATACGGATTTAATATTTTTTCATACTGATTAAAAATTTGTAGGTAGTTGTGGTCGAATGAAATAAACAAATTTTATGCGGCTTACTATCGCGTTTATTTTGGTTTGGATTTTTTATTTTATTATTCTGACGGTTTCGAGAGATTTGCAGCCATCATGGTCACAGAGAGACATTAATTAATCAATGCTCGCACAAAATCTAATAAAATAGTTGTGAATGCTTGAAAATTATTGAATAGCCGATTGCTGACGATAATAATGTATTGTTACAGAGTGTATAACAAAATGAAGATGCGGTGGTGTTTGTTAGCATTGGCGTGCATCATAGCGGCCGCTTGTGCCAATGAGAAGAAGGAAAAGGACAAGGACATTGGCACTGTCATTGGTATTGACTTGGGTACCACATACTCATGGTGAGTTGGCTATCATTATTTGAAACTAGCTATGCCCGCAGTTTCACCTGTGTGAAATTAGGTTTTGGTGTCTCATTAGCTTGTTAAGATGGCAGATATTCAACACAGCATATTAGCTTATAAATCAAAGCTATCTTTTATATATGCTGTTGCGGGCTATTTTGTAGGACTATTTAAGATAAACAATTCCATACATTTAGCTTTAACGGTTTTTCAGTGCATGTTTTTCCTACTTGACACATCATTATATTTTGGACAATTCACTCAATATGTTTATAAATTATAGCCTATGTGTTACTCTGATGTATAAGCTATATTATTGTAAGGTTTCATTAAAATTCATTCAGTAGTTTTTGCGTGAAAGAGTAACAAACATCCATCCATCCACACACATACTTACAAACTTTCACGTTTATTAGTAAAGATTGTTGTAGCTTAAATTTCCTATCTGCAGTGCCTATACTTATAGAAATTGTCACAAATGTGGAGGAAGCAAGAGAATGTGGAAAGTGGTATTTTCTCTTCCTAACTCTGCAAATACAGAGATGTGACAGTTTAGGTAATCATTGTAACCTATGTCGCCGGACTTTGTACATTATCTCAAGATCATTCTAATATTTTGGTTATTAAAAGTTATTAAATCAACTTCATGCCCTGTTTCCCACGAGAATAAACAGACATCCTAATACTACTCTTGTTCACAATTCTCTTCATATGAACTATAACAATAGGCACTGCAGACCTACTGTATGCGTGAAGAAGCACCCTTGGCCGGCATAGTGACGGCGACTGGGGCAGCCGTGAACCAACTCGGTTTTTTCAGTCGTCGTCACTCTTGGACCTCCTCTTGCTTATTATCAGGCGGGACGTGGTCAAATGTCGCGTCACAATAAAAAACCTGTTAATAAGGAAAAAGGTCATAATTTAAATCTTATCAGTCAAACTTAATTGAGAACTTGAGTAAACACTAAGGGAGATAATCTAGAAAGTTCTTAACAGTACAATGTGCTATATAAGAATAGTTAATAATGTAATAATTTTTTCACAGTGTTGGTGTTTACAAGAATGGACGTGTAGAAATTATTGCAAACGACCAGGGTAACCGTATCACACCATCCTATGTAGCCTTCACTGCTGAGGGTGAACGTCTCATTGGTGATGCTGCCAAAAATCAGCTCACCACAAACCCTGAGAACACAGTCTTCGATGCTAAGCGTCTCATTGGTCGTGAATGGACCGACTCCGCTGTCCAGCATGATCTTAAATTCTTCCCCTTCAAAGTAGTTGAAAAGAACACCAAACCACATGTTTCTGTCAAGACAGCACAAGGCGATAAAGTTTTCGCACCGGAGGAGATCTCTGCTATGGTTTTGATTAAGATGAAGGAAACCGCTGAGGCTTACTTAGGCAAGAAGGTCACTCACGCCGTCGTCACTGTGCCCGCTTACTTCAACGATGCCCAACGTCAAGCTACTAAGGATGCTGGTGTCATTGCTGGCCTTAATGTTATGAGAATCATCAATGAGCCAACTGCCGCCGCCATTGCTTACGGACTTGACAAGAAGGAGGGAGAGAAGAATGTGCTTGTATTTGACTTGGGTGGTGGTACCTTTGATGTGTCCTTGCTCACAATTGACAATGGAGTGTTTGAAGTGGTTGCAACAAATGGTGACACACATTTGGGTGGTGAAGATTTTGATCAGAGAGTCATGGAGCACTTCATCAAGCTGTACAAGAAGAAGAAGGGCAAGGACATCAGAAAAGACAACCGCGCCGTTCAGAAACTCCGTCGTGAAGTTGAGAAGGCCAAGAGAGCTTTGTCTTCAAGCCACCAAGTTAAGATTGAGATTGAATCATTCTTTGAAGGTGATGATTTCTCTGAGACCCTCACCAGAGCTAAATTCGAAGAGTTGAACATGGACCTCTTCAGATCTACACTCAAGCCTGTACAAAAGGTATGTTGAGGAAAATTTATAGTACCAATTTTAATTTTTTGATTATAAAAGAAATGAAATCATTTAGGTGATGTGAAGCTGGGGTGTGGTACATAAATTGGAGGCACACAAACCGAGAGCACAAAACTACTTGCAATGTATCTTTGATATGTGTACTTTGGTCATCCTGTTTCTATGATACAAGCACTTTAGTAGCTTAGTATAGAAATGTAAAAAAAAATACTTATGCAACAATTCTTAATACATTTATTTTATCATCAGGTATTGGAAGATGCTGACATGAACAAGAAGGATGTTGATGAAATTGTGTTGGTTGGTGGTTCCACTCGTATTCCAAAAGTACAACAATTAGTGAAAGAATTCTTCAATGGCAAAGAACCATCCCGGGGCATCAATCCTGATGAGGCTGTGGCCTATGGTGCTGCTGTACAAGCTGGTGTACTCAGTGGTAAGTTTCTAAATCACCACTGCGTTTTGCGTAAATCCCTAGTTTAATTCCCGGTCGGATCTAATATTTGTATAATAGCTTTCATTTGTAATATTTAATAATTTATTGAATATTACAAAAAAATATTTAAAAAAGGTGGCTATTAGCTCTGGGTCTGGTTGTTAAAGAATGGTTTTGTAAGTTGTAAGATGCTGGTTCCAACTAGGTATAGGTATAGAGGATGTGACTGTGACCACAGCCCAGCTTAACATCAGGTGCCATATGTCAAGCCACAATATTAAAAAAAACTTGGGTGTGATGTTAAAATTGTATGAAATCTATCCAAGTCATTACAATTTCATAATTTTATGTCTGACAATAAACCAATTTAAAAACCAAAGTGTTGACAATAGACGCAAAAAACCGCTAGTCTATAATAATTTATAAAAATAATTTAGAAAGCTCTATATTGATACAATTGGTATATGTGATCTAATTGTTCAGTGTATATGATTCAAGAATATTTATTACCTTAGAATATTAGTATCATATTGACATAAAGCAGTCTTATGTCGGTCGAGCTAGTACAAAAAGGATGTATTGCATTTTTTAAGCATAAATAATGTTTTTACCACAGGTGAACAGGATACGGACGCGATTGTGCTGTTGGACGTGAACCCGTTGACCATGGGTATTGAAACTGTTGGTGGTGTGATGACCAAACTTATTCCACGCAACACTGTCATCCCAACAAAGAAATCACAAATATTCTCAACTGCCAGTGACAACCAGCACACCGTCACCATTCAAGTTTATGAAGGTACGTTCACAAATGAGAAAG
Organism: Tinea trinotella; assembly: GCA_905220615.1. NCBI lineage: Eukaryota > Metazoa > Arthropoda > Insecta > Lepidoptera > Tineidae > Tinea > Tinea trinotella. The sequence continues at coordinate 14,076,247 of HG992312.1, forward strand.
TATACAGACACTACTTACAAGTATACAGACCGTGAAGTGATTTGGCCAAGTTTCGGGATCAGCTTGTAAGTTGCCGGTTCCAACTAGGCCGTCATAGTGGATGTGATTGCTACTCACAGTTATTGAATTGTAGTAGCAGTGACATTCATTCATGGACCACACTCCAGCTTAACATCAAGCGTCGAGCTGTCATATGTCGAGTCACAATGAAAATTTAAAAAATCTCTTGGGTGCTCTAGATAGTATTCGTTATAAATGAATAGGTTGACAAAGAAGACTATAACAGAAACATAGGTAGGTCGGTATAGTGATGGCGACTGTGGCAGCCATTAACTGACTTCGTTATTTCCAGTCGTCGGCACTCTAGGACCTCTATCATGCTTTCCATCCGGCAGATTAAGGTCAAATGTCGAGTCACACAAAAAATTAATTTACTATGGGTTAAATGATTCATTGACCTCACATCTGCTTTACATTACATGCCTAGTGCCTAAAACCATAATGCTTGTATGAAGATAATTTTGAATGTGAGGGAAGCGAGGGAGTTATGTCAGGATCGTGGCAAGTGGCGCTCTATTCTCTCTGCCTATCACTGTGGAAAAAGGCTTGACAATTTGAATGATTGATTGTAAATAAATTTTATTAATTTATAGGTGAGCGTCCAATGACCAAGGACAACCATTTACTTGGCAAATTTGACTTGACTGGCATTCCACCTGCGCCTCGTGGTATCCCACAAATTGAGGTCACATTCGAAATTGATGCCAATGGTATCCTCCAAGTATCAGCCGAAGACAAGGGCACTGGTAACCGGGAGAAGATTGTCATTACAAATGACCAGAACAGACTCACACCAGAAGATATCGAGAGAATGATCAAGGATGCAGAGAAGTTTGCTGACGATGACAAGAAATTGAAGGAGCGTGTAGAGTCCAGAAACGAGTTGGAAAGCTACGCTTATTCACTAAAGAACCAGCTTCAGGATAAGGAGAAACTTGGTGCTAAGGTTGGTTGAGGTTTTACTTCTTATTTTCCAATTAATAAAAAATAACAGCTGCCCTGACAGAGTTGTAAATCCAACGAAAAAAAAGATATCAAACATAATTAAAGCAAGAATAATACCATATAAGTATAATAAAGAACCTCACATTAGCCACTCTTCATTAAATATTGAAACATAGCCAAATTTCATTAAGCTGTGAGAAACTGGGCGATTTTAGTTGTCTAACACGGCGTTCACACGTGGCGAATTCAGTTGTTCCACTGCAGATCAACTTTCAATCAAGTTGAAACAATTAATATTGGTTTAACAAAAGTTAAAGATCTTTCGACTTTTATTGATTCAATTAGTAGTTAAAAGCGAATCGACTCATCTCAACTTGTTTGTTCAACTCTCATTGAATAATTAGTCAGTCAATCAGCGCGATTAAGTATGTCTTGTATACCTCTGACACCAGTTTTTTGTTTGTTTGTAAAATAAAATATAAATTATTGCGTCCGCATCTACGAGAAAAATGCTAAAATGGACAGATAGTGTAATGACACGTGTAATATTGAGTCAATTATTATTAAACCGTGAGAACGTTACATTAAATTTCGCCTTTTTTGTTGAACGATAAATACTGACCAACTGAATTCGCCTCGTGAAAACGCAGTATATATTTTTTTAATTTAATTTTTAAAATATTATAAATAAAATAAACTAATTATAAAACTCTATTTAAAGTTACTAAATAACGACTTTTGTCTTACAGCTAAATAAAATATGTATGTAAGAATTAAACAATTAATAAAACTATATTCGCAATCACTAAAAACGCCTTTCGTGTTACAGCTGAGCGATGATGAGAAGACCAAGATGGAGGAAGCCATTGACGCTTCCATCAAATGGTTAGAAGAGAACCAGGATGTGGAGTCAGAGGAATACCAGAAGCAGAAGAAGATCTTGGAAGAAGTAGTCCAACCTATTATTGCCAAATTGTACCAAGGTCAAGGTGGCGGTGCTCCACCCCCAGGGGCAGGAGGTGATGATGAAGACTTCAAAGATGAACTTTAAATAACATGATCATAACCAATTTGTGATCTCTGCTTTTTAAAGATGATCAATCTTGATCCAGTTAATCATTAGGTATTTTACCAACATCTCTTTGTATATGCATTTTATTCGGTCTAAACTATATGAATATTCTAGTTTTTTTTTGTATAGAACTATAATATTGCAAGATTTAACTCGTTTAAAATCATCTTTAATAAATTGCTCGTAAAACTTCATGCAATTGACAGCTAATGTAATTCAACTAAATTGGAAATTACTTTGATAGTGTAACTAGTCTTGTCATAGCTGTTAATCTCAATTTTCAGTTTAGTTCATCTTTTCCCCCTCCTAGTACAATGACTCGCTAATAGTTCATCTTTAAAATAAATGTAGATGTATGTTGTGTATATTTATTTGTATGTGTGGTTGTGTGAGTGAATGTGTGTATGTGTGCGATTATTATGAATGAATAGATATTATTTGTATGTAAAGTGCATTTTTTATTTATAATTCGCAATAGTGATTTTTAGCAATTTTTTGTTTCCATTGGGTCGCATTTAGAGCTGGTTTCTGAATAAATAAACTTAGATTTACGATCTGATTAATGAAGAATAAATTGCAGGTTTGTTCATTGAGAAATTGGTCCATTTTTTGGCTAATACGTAAAAACATGTAGTCTTGTCGTTGAGGTGTTAAAACTAGTGATGTGACCCAATTCGATTGATTCGTGTCTTCCCGACTGAGTTGGATTGATGAATTATTGTCTCTGAGTCGTTAGTGAGACGTTGTGTTTTACTATTAGTTGTTTGTGAGACTGCGTCAATGTTAGCTCTTAATTTAGCTAATTATGTAGCAATTAATTTTATGGAAGTAATGGAGGAGTACATAAAATAAAAAACAATTTTTTATCCATATGTTTGTTTTATTAAAAAAAATGTTTGGAGATTGTGGACTGTTTTATAACAAGCCTTATAAAACATAATTACATTAGTTATATAACCAGCCCATGTGTTTTCCCTGTCCTTTAGGCTTAGCTAGTATCCTTCCTACTCTTAATTCCTGACCTGGGACCGACCGTGGTTCATTTAAGGCGAGGTGTAGTGGCAGTGCAATGCCTACGTAGGCCGAGTGGCACGGGTTCGAAACCACTCACCGGTACCAATGTATCTTTGATAAATGTACTTTGATTGTCCTGTTTCTATGGTACAAGCACTTTAGTAGCTTAGTATAGAAATGTATAATTAAAAAAATAATTGGAAGGCTATTCGTACCTACTCGAAGGAGCAGACAACACTCAACTTTTTAGTGTGATAATTACAACGAAGAGAAGCATAAATATAGTGCGGTCGCGAAGCAAAACGAATAAATTTGACACTGGAAGGCCAAGTAGGGTTGTGCAAAAAATAAAATACTATGTCGAGAGCAAATTATCATTTATTAAAAACAAATTATGTCTAAATAATAAATGAACAAGAACAGGTTAAAGGGTACATACAATATATAATAGGTAATTCTTCTATGGACAAAAATGGATATATTTTTTTCCACAGAAGCCGCTGGTTCAAATACTGTATTTCGCGGTACTATAATGCGGGTAAAATAAGAATAGGACCGAATCGGCGCCATTTTGTGACATTTAACTGCAACCAACTTTAGTATTGTGTCTTTTTCTTTGCGGACCGTCAAGATAAAGACACCTTTAAATCAGTCAAGTGAAGTTAGTCAACAGCGCGTCCTCTTCTATTAGCTTTATACTAACGTAGTATGAGCTGTTTGAAAATATACTCGAATACAACACAGCCCTGCGTACTAGCACAAGTCCTTTCAACAAACTCTTTGAAAGCAGTTAAAATGAAGTGCCCTTACATTGTTATACATTTATAACATTGTAGGTAAGAGGAGATCGATGGTAAGAGCTAATTAAGTTCAGTCAACCATAAGCGTTTTTCCGACCAAGTTTTCTGACACTATCTCCTGAATACAAACTTGTATTGCGCGAGTGGGCACTGGACGCCCTTTTCCTTTCTCCTTGTCCACATCACTTTATGCCGTAAAATCATCTACGAATCGAAATGTCAACCTTAGCAATATTACATTACTTTGTTAGAAAGTTCTTTTTGCTTTATTTTATGATTGTGAAATCATGTATATTCCTACTTCGAGTAAAATATAACTTGCGAGTTTTTTTACAATTCTATACTATTTTACTACCACTATTATAGTTCACTTTATCTAGACCAATATTTCCCAACGTGGGACCCACGCCCCACAGGGGGGCTATTTAAAAATTGACTTGACACGACTTTAACCCTATCGCTTTGGGTTAATTAAATTCAATGCTATTTGAACATAAAGGAACATAATACAAATTTAACAATAAAGAAAAAAGCTGTAATCATTTATATTTCTTACGGGAACAAAACAATTTATAAAGGTTACAATTTATGTATGGGGGGGGGGGGGCATTAAAATTTTTGAAATGTTAAGGTGGGGCATGGCTAAAAAAGGTTGGGAAACACTGATATAGACCATGGTCGCGCCTTGGTCACTGTATACAGAAAGGTTTCGTTTCCATATGTGCAGTAGCGATTACAGCTGCCTGAATCTTCGCCTGCACTTGCTCTGAAAAAAATAAATCACATTTTAATCGCATTTTGCTTCATTATTACAATTTATTGAGACGCGACATCTGACTCGACTCGCCTCATGTTAAGCAAGAAGAGATATGAGAGCGCCGACAACCTAGCCCCCTTTTCCCCACTGGGCAGCCGACATTTATTATAATCAATCAATCAATGAAATTGTCACGCCTTTTTCCATTATCATTATATTAATTTAATGTGATACAGAAAAAATAATAAATTTCGAACCTTGATATGAAAATAGTGCTCTGTTAAGCACATAGGGGCGCCTATTATCCTATTGAGTCTAGGGCCCCCAATAGAATAAAGACCTCGTTTTGTTCCTTTTCACACCCGTAATACCCGCACAGGTCGGGGAAAGCATCCGCATTTTATCGACCGAATGGGCAGTCGAACTAAAAGGTTTGGTGCGTCTTTTCTTTGAAGAACAATCGACAAGTGAAATGCTTTGCCAGCCCATCTATTATCTCCATCCTATGACCTTGGATCCGTCAAGCGATGCGTGAAGAAGCACCTTTGGGCGGCATAGTAAAAGAGACTGGGGCAGCCATGAAGACTCGGTTAACGCAGTCGTCGGCACTGTTGGACCTCTTCTTGCTTACCATCAGGCGGCTCGAGATCAGATGTCGACACAATAAAAAAGACCCCACAATAGGATAAAGACGCTGAAAGACTGCCGACGACTGAAAAAATCACTCCATCTCATCGTCTCAGTCGCCTTTTAAAAAACTAACCAATAGTATCATCCCCATTAACATCGTAGGCTTCATTGGCAGCCATTGCTCGGAGTTCAGCATGCCTTTCAAGGAAAAACAGTTCAAGCTGTAAGGAAAATATCACCTGGTTCCTATATCTGTCAAATGGATCGTTTTTGGTATGAACAGTTGAATTATCTACCAGTCGTAGGTCAAAACCATTCTTATAAATACCTCTCGTAAGTCAAGTTACTGACAACTACTAGCATAAAGTAAAACTGGTGTTTTTATATTATATTTCAAACGTCAGTGAATTGTGAAGTAAAAAATTAATGGTTACCGTTACCAATAACGGAAAGTTTATTATAGGAACCAGCGGGGTTAGGTTGGCCAAGTTACATTGTTACATCGTCGACAATTGGCAAAATAATAAAAGCTAGGCTAAATCCACCAAAATGAGATTATTGATGATAATTATAAAACGTGCCGTCGCACAGACGATATTCGCTACAACGATTAATTGTCTCGTTTTATTGGCTTTTATTATTTTGACAATCGCCGACGAAAGACGACAATCGTTTTAACTTGTCAACCTAACCCCGCAGACATAAAAGCATATTATCGTTGATGATGTATTCTTTTGTTTTCGCCAAACTTTTATAAATTATTGGAACTAATGAAACTTTTATTCTATGTTTTTTTTGTGGCTCGACATATGAATATGACCGCACCGCGCCTGATGGCCGCTGGAGTGCGGTCCAAGAATGAAGGTGATTGGTACTACATTCAAATAACTGCTAGTAGCACTCACCACCACTATGCCGGCCTAGTTAGAACCGGTAACTTACAAGCTGATCCCGAAACTCACTGATCGACGCGACGTTTCACTGTTTGTATACTTGTAAGTGGTGGTACTACTCCGGATCGGCAGACTGGGTACCACTGCTTACAACTCTTTAATAACCAGACCCGAAGCAAATATCCACCTCTTTTTTATTAACAAATTAATGCAATATTTCATATATTTATTCAATATTAAAAATAAAAGCTAGAAAACTAATATTTACTCCGACCGGGAATCGAATAACAAACTGGAGTGCTAACCAATTCGCTACGCCTGTCGTCAAAGTTGATATTATAAGGCGACTGTGGTGTAGTGGCAGTGGTACCAATGTATCTTAGATATATGTACTTTGGTTGTCCTGTTTCTATGATTGTAGTATAGTAATTTAGTAGCTAAAGGACATCATTCATTTTGGGCTTTTATGTACTACTTTTGTAGTGTCTATTGAAAACTTAATATAAATGGTAGTATCGATACTTGCGTTGATAAAACTAATAACAATTTTGATTTTAATAACTGTGCAATTGAGTTATTTGGTAAATAAGATATGGATTTTGTATCTGCTGTCAATTACAAAGACACGCCATATTAACAGTTCTGCTTTGAACTTTCATAATTATAGTTTGATCATTTTGATCAATGCAAAATAAAAGATATATTCCATTGTAATCTTCGTACATTAAACTATTTTAAAATGTATATGCAACAGTTAATACAATTAAGCCCAAGTCCCCATGCAAAATGAAAGATGTCCTTTAAAAAAATATTTCAAGAAAAATATAAAAAAGTAACTCACATCATTTTCGACAACACTTAATTCATCGTTAGGCCTGCGTTTCATGCGTGGATCATCAGGTTCGCCTGGTAAACCAGTGCAGGGGTCGTAGACACGTGACGTCAAACGGAATTTGCATGTATCCCATGTTGTATTCAAAAATATTACACTGGAAATTACATTTAGATTTATCGACATCTGACCTTGACCTGCCTGATGGAGGTCAAACAGTGCCGACCATGGAAAAAATCGTCAATATTATAGTATTGTACTAGTGACTTTAGTTTGATTTAAGTCACTTGAATCTGACCTAGACCTGCCTGAAGGTAACCATGATGGAGGTCAAACAATGCCGACGACTGAAAAAATCGACAATATTCTAGGTATTGTACTAGTGACTTTAGTTTTAGGTCATTTTTTACTGTGACGCGACATCTAAACTCGACTTGGCTGACGGTATTGATGTGCCAACTCGGAATAAACACAACTCGAGTTCAACTCGAGTTAACGGGTGAAATGAAACTGAGTTAATAATTTGTTTTGTTTTGTTTTTACCAATGTAATGACTCACCTTCGTGACAATATTTAATTTTATTTATCCATTTATAATTTATTTATGTTTTATGTATTTTACGTTTATATGTTAGGATTAAATTTTCGTAACATAAATAAAGTAAGTCCATAAATATAAATAAAAAAAATATTTATATCTATGAGTATGTCTATAATTAACCACAAAACTACATAGGTTCTAGCAAAAAAAAAATAATGCTATTGAGAAATAGAATTTGGCCAACTGACGCGCTAGGGCGAATTCAACTTGAGTTGACTTGATCTAAGCCCAACTCGAGTTAACTTGAATTTGTATCTCGAGTTGACACATCACTACCTGAAGGTAACCATGAAGGAGGTCAAACAGTGCTGACGACTGAAAAAAACGATAATATTTTATACTAGTGACTTTAGTTTTAGGTCATTTTTTTATTGTGACACGTTTATTTGTGACCGTTGTAGACATAATAAGTTATCTATAACGGTTTTTATAGTTCTTGCTTGAGTCTCAAAACTGCGTATGTTATGAAATGTATAATTTGAAATAAGTACCTAAATAAATATTAAATAGCATTGACTTATAAGTTGATATGAATGATAGAAACATGTTTAATAGATAACGCTTTGACCTATTTACAGAAAGTAATCTACTAAGTTATGCCGTACGTACATTTTTATATCATACGTCAAAGTTGGCATTGGTAAGTCTTGTAATATTTGGGTGGTAGTGAAGAAAGTGAGATAAGTAGACGTAAGTATTGACATGCCGCATAGGCTTTAAACTTCCAGTCGTAAGTCTGGAAGCTTTCTATCAACCTATCATTTGCCTTCCTGCCACACGATGGAGCCGATCGACACCTCCACGTCGTACAAACGATAAGTACAATGTTTTACTAGTCCATGCTTCTGCTCATTCTATAATCTTGAATACTTGAAGTCCTTTGGCCGGCATAGTGACGGCAACTAAGCCAGCCGTGAACTAACACGGTTTATTCAGTCGTCGCCACTCTTGGACTTTTTCTTGCTTATCATAAGGCAGTAAAGGTCAGATGTCGAGTCACAAAAAAAAGTGTAAAAGCTTTGAAGAGAAGTGTTGGCCGGCATAGTGACGGCGATTGAGACAACCGTAAATTGGTTCAGTTTATTATTTGTCGCCGTCGCTACTGGATCTCTCCTACCTTACCTTACCTTACCACCAGGCACACCGAGGTAAGATTAAAAAAGATTTTTTAAACGCGAAAATTCGACTCTTGGAATTTAGGTCACAAGTAAACGCGAATTATTAACGAGAATTCACGCAGGGTTGTCCCTATTAGAGGTAAAAATAGTTGACTCCCCTTTAGTTGACTCGAAAAAGCAATTTTTCCTCCTTACGATCTTTTTATTTTTTTTCTTGTGACACGACATCTGACCTTGACCCGCCTGATGATAAGCAAGAGAAGGTCCAAAAGTGCCGACGACTGAAAAAAACGAGTACGATTGAGCAGTCCTCTTTTCTCTGTAGTAGGTACTAGTTGAAGTTAGGCAGAGAGACAACGGACTGCTTAATAAATAAAATGATTACCGATTAGGCGCGCAATCAGAATTAAGTATACTGTAAAATTCGTTAACAGAATTAGGAAAGCCAGTCATTATCCATCCATGGTCAATGCAATCCTTCTGAAGGAGCCGGCGTCTAACAATTTCGAATCTCATGTGTGATGAGGCTCCCCTGCGTATTTGTGCGCTGAATTCGTTGTCAATTTTTATTGCTTGCTCGAACAACTCGTCGAATTTTACTGTAAATATGTGTTTTATCTGAATTAGTTAATTTAGAGTTTTAATAAACAGTTACCTAGGTACAAACTTTATGGAGTCTTCGAAGTCAATTTCAATACGCGAGGAATGAAGTAACAAAGTTCCGTGCGTGCGATGGGCGAGCCAGTCAATCATTCCTTGATTATCGACTCTCGCATGGTATCCACGCTCCGTTCGCTCCCGCGTACGCGAACACCCTCCTGGGTATGCTTCGATTAACATATCCATGCACATCAGATTCATAAATTTCACTTAAGCTACTATTATTTTTTTTTATGAATCTAAAGGGACCCTTTTTTTATTTCACGCCAGTGTACATGCGCAAACGTTCCCCCAATAGGTTAAAATCTTGTCAACGTACTTGCCGCCGACTATACCCTATACTTATTTAAAAAACATAAAATTAAGTATCCTCACAAAATATAAGTCCGAAGTGCTTAGCAGTCAGCTGCGCCTGTGTGTTACGACCGCTGCCTCTTGGCCCGATGAGTGTGATGCGGAACACGGTGGGTGCGCCGCCAGCATGGATTCCCTGGCGGTCGCTCTGTGCACCACCAACGCACGAAATTATCCCATTTATACATTTCCTATATATTCTCAATTCGTCCTCGCGCGGCGAAAGGCGTATGTGCTGGATGGTGAGAATGTCTAGCTATTAGTAATGCAGTTAACAGAAAGCACGCGTTTTCTATAACTACTCAGATTTCTTTAAATACACATCATAGAAACTGGACGATCAATTAAATATTTGATTCATAGCTTTAATTTGTAATATTTAATAATTATATTAAATATTACAAATAATTGTTATTAAAAAAAGAGGTGGTATACTTCGGGTCTGATTAACAAAGAGTGGTCTGCTGATCCGGGGTAGTACCACCACTAAGTATACAGACCGTGAAGTGATTTAGTCGTGTTTCGGGTTAGTGGATGTGATTGCTAACTACAGTTATTGATTTGTAGTGGCAGCGGCATCCATTCATGGACTACACTCCAGCTTAACATCAACAGGGTGCTGTCATATGTCGAGTCACAATAACAAAAATTACCTTAATAGTAGCTTTGTAAGCATACTTAAGCCCTTCAAAGTCCTGTTGGAACATATTCATGGTTGTGGGATTAACAAAATGATCAGGCGGCACAGGAATCAGTTTTGTGGTTAATAACAATGTAACGGTTGGTAGTACACCGTCTTGCTGGAGGCATCTGGCTTCACGAAATGTACATGGATGGTCTAGGCAAATAGAAAAGATATGAATTAAGCCCTTTTTATGCGGCTTACTCTCGCGTTTATTTTAGGTTAATGATTGTGAGCCGCATAAAAGGACATCATTCATTTTGTATGGGGATTTGGGCTTAATTGTATTAACAGTTGCATATACATTTTAAAATAGTTTGATGTACGCAGATTACAATGTAATTGGAATATATCCTTTATATTGCATAGTTTAAGTGCGCAAAATTATCAAACTATAATTATGACAGTTCAAAGCAGAACTGTTAATATGGCGTGTCTTTGTGAATGACAGACGATACAAAGTCCATTATCTTATTTTCTAAATAACTCAATTGCACAGCAAATAAAAGCAAAATTGTTATTTCATCAACACAAGTATCGAAAATACCATTTATAGTCATATTTTTTCATAATTGGAGATTATAAAAGTAGTACATAAAAGCCTAAAATAAATGATGTCCTTTGTTTAATTCAAAAATCAATGTTCGCGCGAAACCTAAGAAAATTGTAGAAACGATATTTTAAATAAACTATCCTATGAATAAACGATAAAATATGTTTTAATAAGTGTTTATCTAAAATATAATTAAGTATAATTTATGTTAAGTTAAATATAATACAATTTTAATACATCAGTAGGTACCATAAATGTTTAAATTCAACAAAGTGAATTTAAACATTTCGAACGCCATTTCGAACGACAAGATGCCAGTTGCATCCATCTTTTATTTGTGACTTTCACTATGTCGTCAGTCCCCCTAGTTGGAGGCCTAAATACTTTCGCTGCGTCTTCCGGTTTGTTTTCCTCTCCATGTGGATAGCCCATAGATACACACAGCTTACAAATCCTACTACCTATTTCGGTAACTCTGGTTCTTCGGCGAATATCCTCGTTCCAGATTCTATCGCGCAAAGATACTCCAAGCATAGCTCTCTCCATTGCCCGCTGAGTGACTCTGAGCTTTTCCAAGAGGCCAACATTTAGGGGCCACGTCTCAGTGCCATATGTCATCACTGGCATCACACACTGGTTGATGACAATTGTCTTCAGGTACGACGAGAAGAAATGACGCACACTTAGGTATGTGAAATAACATAAATATATTCTAACCATACATGAGCCATCCAATCACAGGGACTGGTTGTTTTGATACAACCTCCTTTGTTACTTTAGCTAATAGCTCTGGGGACAAACATCCAGGGACATAGTCGTCATGCTGGAAATATATTTGTGTATTATTGTGGATCTTTAGAGTTTTCGTAAATAAAAACAGACATTATATAATGAAAACCATATTTGAAAGCTAGGTTGCCCATAACCATGGTGCTTGTATGAAGAGAATTGTGAATGTGAAGGAAGCGAGGTAGTTGTGTCAGGATCGTGGCAAGTGGCGCTCCATTGTCTCTGCCTATCCCTGAAGGAAAAAAGGCGTGACAATTTGATTGCTTGAAAACCATATTTAAAGCACACATATAAATAATTTTATGACATTCTGTCTATGATTTCAAAATACTATTGGACAATTTTGTTAGAATCCATGGAATCTCCGTGCGGGTGTCGGGTTCATCCGCTCGCGGAAAAGCGCCCGGAAATTAGAATTAAAGGCATGACCGCAGACAGACTGCGATCGCAACGACAGTTACAGTTGTAGTTTGCGGTTGGATTAAATACGCAGATAGTTTAATGTGGTCGTTAGGGCTTTTAATGTATGGAGCGGAAGTCAACGATCACTTCCGCTCCATACATCAGGGTGTGTATGGACCAGTGAGCACAAAACTAGGCATTGTGCTCCGTGATCTAAAACAAAGCCTTTTGTAAATTTTAAAGTAAAAGTTTCAGAATATCGACGAATTTAACAAATTTTATGCGGCTTACAATCGCGTTTATTTTGGTTTTGATTTTACAATATTTTTTTACAAAAAATAAACGCGATAGTCCGCATAAAATTCGTTATTAATCAATGTTCGCGCAAAACCTAAAAAAATACTATGAAAGTAATATCATTTTTAAGGAAATCATACATGATTGGATATAAGTTTGATATAAATTATTAAACCAGAAATAAAATGTGTTATTTGCACCATTACCTTTTCGTATTGATCCATAATAAATCTTCGTGTTATAACAGAGTAACCAAGATATTTTACAAAATTCTTTAGAAGGATTTCCATATCTAAACAAATAAATTATTAAATGAATGTATTTACCCTTATATGTTTTTTATTTATTTTGGCATTGCATATTAAGCAAGAGGAGGTCCAAGAGTGACGACGACTGATAAAACCGAGTCAGTTTCCGGCTGCCTCAATCGCTGTCACTATGCCGGCCGAAGGTGCTTCTTCACGCATCTCTTGAAGGATCCAAGGTCATAGGAGCTGGCAAAGCATTTCACTTGTCGATTGGTTTGTAGTCTAGTGGTAGTGGAATGATCTCGCAAACAAAGACACACCGTTTCAAAACCACTTGCCGGTGCCAATTCTTTGATATACAAATATATAATATATATAATATGTATATATTATGACACTCCGCTTGATGTTAAGCTGGAGTGTGGTTCAGAAAAGGATGTTACTATTACTACAATTCAATAACTGTAAGTAGCAGTCACATCCACTATGCCGATCTAGTTGGAACTGGCAACTTGCAAGGTAATCCCGAAACGCGACCAAATCACTTTACGGTCTGTATACTTGTAAGCAATTTATAAATTTCTTACCAAATTTAATATCAGGCGCAACTAAAACTTGAATATTATTCACATCCCTTCTCTGCATTCGATTAAATAGGAATATCTTCATGTGGCACAGGTGATCCTTTGGCAAATGAATTATGAGGTCTTGCATCATGTCCTAATAAAATTAATTGAATAAGACTGTGGTGTAGTGGTAGTGTCAATTAAATCAACAGTTGCATCAACCCCATATAGTCAGCAGCCAATAATAATGTTACTAATCAACAAATCTCACAATGTAAATATTTCCGGGGGAAAAGCAGTGGCGTAACAATCGGATACGGCCGCGGCGCCTTGGGCAAGCCGTATCCGTAAACCTAAATGTAAAATAAACATATACATAATAAAACATATTAGATCTTGCTTAATATATTCTCAACTAAGCTTCCACCGTCTTTTTAACATACATATCTGAAAAAAACCAAGAAAAAACTAACTTGAACTAAATTTTCCTTGGTTTATTAATATTTTTATGTTTTATTATTTGCAATTCGCGTCCTCTTCGGTCGGCGCCCAGGGCACGTTACGCTACCCTATTTACGCCAATGGGGAAGAGAAATATTAAATTCACCCAAGGAGTAGAAGTGTATTTAAAAACATTTTATAATAATTAATAATAGTACAAAATAGAAATGTCTAAAAGGTGTAATTAGGGAAACGATTGGGTCTCTACTATTTATGGTGTTTGTGCCCGACTTGAATATTACTGATGTAGCGACCGCTACATGCTACCGCTAGATGGCGTTGCATGTGTCCAATATCTCGCAAACGATTTACCGACAAAGTAATCAATATATATCCGCCTCGACGAGACGTTACCGACTAAGTTGAGCCCAGTACGCAACACGCGTACTGTAGGAGATCTTCTTTCCTTTTCTAACATGCGGAATAATGCTCCGCTAAACTGTCAAGAAACATGCCAATCAAATTATCAATTACGAGTCCCAACTGATGATGTCACAAGCAGTCTGTGCAGATCAGTGCGGCGCAAGTGTGATAGGCCAGTGCAGCGCAGGAGCGATAGCCGGTGTGATAATGACAATAGCAGGAATCCCATCACTGATTTGGGGCCGCTGACTTCACCAGAAAAGGCACAACCTAAGGAAGCTACGTTTTTAACACCAGATGGCACATATATTGAGTTACTGAAAGAGGGTGTAGTGACAAGGATTGATAAAGGAATGCTTTGATGGTTAGGGCACATGGAAAGAATGAGCGAAAGTAGATTGACGAAAAGAATTTATAAATCTCATGTGAATAGAGATGCGTTAAACGAGCCAGGCCCAGGAGAGAAGCTAGGTTGCCTAGTGCCCATAACCATAGAGCTTGTATGAAGAGAATTGTGAATGTGAAGGAAGCGAGGGAGTTGTGTCAGGATCGTGGCAAGTGGCGCTCCATTGTCTCTGCCTATCCCTGTGGGAAAAAGGCGTGACAATTTGATTGATTGACTGAGGAGAGAGGAGAGTTACGAAGTCAAGCATTGATAATTCAATTTATCTCTCACGATATCTATTTTGAATTAAAAAGATTTAGTCTATCTGCCTATCTCATTGACAATGAAAGCATGAAAGTAAAAAACAACAAGTTTCTGTAACCTTAAATAATTTATAAATACGATGTTGGTCCAAATATGGTAGGAATTTTTCAGGCATTTTCAGAGGCTTTTTTGTGGCATCCGTTTCAGTCATTTTAATTCGTTAATGAACTTTGAGTTATCAGTAAAAGATTTAAATTAATCTGCCTTATCAGGTCGAGATTTAATTTTTTATCTAGGAATATAATTATATAATACTCTTCATGTGTTATTGATTTTTATTGTCAAAGTAACATTTATATTTTTTATATCCGACAATTATCACAATTAAACCTGCATTTAATTTTTTTATTAAATTGGTTATTTGTTTTAATATTTAGATTATTCAAAATTGAGCATAAGTACTCAATACAAAGAGGGTAGTCTGCATTTTACTTACTTACATGACAAATATTTCATGGGCTTCCGGGATTTTAAAAACTGGAACTGAACGTTATTTCATTGAGAAATAAAATAACGTAGAAAATAATCAAGTAGAAAAATAATATTTACAAGTAGTTGGGTATATTTTTATCTATTCTCAACTATTTTATCTATACTTATCCTGTGCTTTAGTCATTCATTAGTTTGAAGGAACCGCGCCAAGATTAAATTCCCAAATGTATTGGTTCCGCATGTTTAAAACAACAAAAATGAAACAGCTTTGTTATCATAATTTATTTAAAATGGAGCCTTTGGATGTGAAAATAATTGTAAGCTTTTGAACAAATTCCTTACATATGTAATTTGACAGTTGTTTTTATAGGTTATGTTTTACAATAACAAACACGGCGAGAACGCCCGGAATAATTCAGTTCTATGTGGTTAACTTTAAATTTTATTAAAAGGGTCATAGGTTATTACGTTTTGTAGATAATTATTATTTGTATGACTGCATAGATATATTTTGATTACAACGCGAGTGCGAGAGATATATTACGATATAATTGGTAGTTATTAGAGCTGATGACCAGTGTTTTTATGTTCGTCTTGAGGAGAACATTGTATTCGCATAGTTTTAATACCAGAATGTGTTCCACTAAGTTTTCTTATGAGGTTTGATTTGTTATTTACATAAATGTGCATAATAAACTTATTCTCTAATTAAATTTATCTTTTTAGGATGCTATGCATAAATTGAACAATTTGCAATCAAATAGGGCATCTTTGGAGCAAATAAGGAAGGATATAAAAGTAGGAAAAGTAAGAAAAGTATTATGTTTATTTTATGTAGAAATCATTTTACATAAATATATTTTTTCTGAGTTATAATGTGTTTTAGAAATGTACAAATCTGGATGATATGGAAAATTATTTGGGTAGATGTGGTATCGATTTGAATAAATTAGATACAATGTCTGTTATACATGTAGCTGGCACTAAAGGAAAGGTAGGAATGAATATTAAACATTTTATTTACATCTTAAACAATTAGTTAATATATAATATAATCAATCAATCAAATTGTGACACCTTTTTCCCACAGGGATAGGCAGAGACAATGAAGCGCCACTTGCCACGATCCTGACACAATTCCCTAGTTCCCTTCACATTCACAATTCTCTTCATACAAGCTCTATGGTTATGGGCACTTGGTAACCCAGCTTTCTTGAGGATGTCTCTGTTTTGGTCGGCAAACACCCTCCTTGGTCTGCCTTGTTTAACGCATGTAATGAGCATCTAAATTGCTGCTATATTAATTTATTCAACTAAATCCTGGTTATGATAAAACAAACATTAAAGTAATATAATAAAATTATTAAGGATGTAGTGTAAAAATTGTAGATAGAGTGTTTATGTGATTTGAAAGTAGATATAGCGACAATATTTTATGAAAGGTCTTGGTTTTGGGCACATAAAAAGGATGGCTGAGCAGTTTAATCTTTTTCTTTATTTTTATTGTGACTCGACATATGACAGCACCCCGCTTGATGTTAAGCCAAAGTGTGGTCCATAAATGAATGTCACTGCTACTACAATTCAATAACTGTGAGTAGCAATCACATCCACTATGCCGGCCTAGATGGAACCGGCAACTTACAAGATGATCCCGAAACGTTACCAAATCACTTCACGGTCTGTATACTTGTAAGTGGTGGTACTACCCCAGATCGGCAGACTGGGTACCACTGCCTACCACTCTTTGATAACCAGACCCGAAGCAAATATCCATCTTTTTTTTTTATTAACAAATATTTGCAATATTTAATACTATTAAATATTACAAATAAAAGCTATGAAACAAATATTTGCTCCGACCGGGAATCGAACCCGGGACTTTACGCGCAACAAACCAGTCGCTAAACCGTTCGTCCACGCCTGTCGTCATAATCTAAGCTAAAGATCTTTATAAACAGAGCTGAGTGGAAGTATAAAGAAGGTATGACCCAGAAAGTTCTTCAATTAAATCAGGGTGTGCAAAAGCATCACATTTACTGTTGACGTGATCATGGAAAGTATCACGCCATTAAGTCTGCCTATCCCATGGAAGTAGGTTTAAAGACTTATTATTTTTTGCGAAGTATTTGCGAGTAATAAATGTCTTTTTTTGAAAAGTGTGATTTTCTCAACATTCACATGCATGGGAATACAAAATATTATTAGTTACAAAATTTTTTGTAGTAATCAATATAAATACATAATAACTAATAGAAATCAAAGAGAACCAAATATAACTAAAAAAGTAAGGTGTGGTAACCAAATTTTTAACTGGTAGATTGGCAAAATTTTATATTTTATTAAACGATGAATCAATTAAACCTGGTATATAATTAAAAAATATCTTTATTCTTGTAATAATCTGTCTGGAGTACATAATATTTAAAATACATTTATGTATGCAGGGCTCTACAAGTGCAATGTGTGAATCAATACTCCGTCATCACGGCTATAGGACTGGATTCTTCTCATCACCACACTTGGTCTCCGTATGTGAGAGGATCAGGCTCAATGGACAGATAATAGCTAAAGACAAGTTCACAGAATACTTTCACAAAGTATATAATTTGTTAGATAATACTAAGGTATGTTTACTTATGTTTAGAAGTTAATAAATAAAATTATTGATCAGTTGGTGACCAGGCAGAAAGCTGTAGGTTATTTGCCCAGTCTGCGATCCAGTGACAGTACCATCACCTTTTCTTAGATTTTGTGCGAACATTGATTAATGAATTAGACAAATTTTATGTTTCTACTATTTAATCCAAACCAAAATAAACGCGATAGTACGCCGCATATAACTTGTTTAATTTAGTACCATTACTTTTAAGAATACAGACTGAGGAGTGACTCAGTTGCGTTTAGGACCTCCCTTGCTAGTTACAATTATTTAACTGTAGTTGCAGTTGTTATTCATGGACTGCACTCCAGCCTAACGTAAACATCAGGTGGGGTGCTGTCATATAAGAAGCCACGGTAAAAATATAAATATACATCAATTCAAATTGAATTACAACGGACAAGTTTCTTATTGTGACATGATATTTGGCTGGACCTTAAAGGGGAGTTTACTGCTACCTCAGTCATCATCACTATATTGGCTAAAGGTGCTATTTCACGCTTCAAGTAAAGGATCGAATATAGGTTATCAGAATTACACGTAGAAAATTAACTAAATTAAGAGTATTATTGAGGAGAATTGTGGATGTGAAGGAAGCGAGGGAGTTGTGTCAGGATCGTGGCAAGTGGCGCTCTATTGTCTCTGCCTATCCCTGTGGGAAAAAGGCGTGACAATTTGATTAATTGATTAAAGAGTATTATTTTAACTGTGTCGCGACTCGTGATTAATGAATTAAACAAATGTTGCTTTTTGTCGAAAATGTTGCATTCTCAGTCGTCGGCACTTTTGGCACCTCCCCTTGCTTACGACCAAGCAGGTTGAGGTCAAATGTCGGGTAATAATAAATAAATAATACGCGCGAGTAACAAATTGTTTATTATTGTTTTTAATTAAAAGATACCAATGTAAAAAAGTGTCTCTCTTGCTTTTTTATATTTCATCATAATAATTGTTTTTTTTTTGGTATTTTGTATATTTGTATTTGGTATTTTTTTATTTTTTATTATTTACTTTTCTATACCAAGCTATTAAAGTGCAGAAACAGGACACCTTTACGGCCCGCATCGTCTTACGTCTTACAATTAGGCGAAGCGTGAAATATCTCCTCTGACCTTATAACGACGCCGATTGAGCATAACTGAGTCGTTGAAAGTACGAAATTGACGTAGTTTCTCTGCCTGTTATAGTACTGACATCTGAGGCAGTCGTGAACTAAGTCGGTTGTTTCGTCGTCAGCGCTCTTGGACTTCTTCTTGCTGACATTAGGCCTGTAGGTGCAGCACGTCTGGAAGCATTTGCGTTTCTAATGCTACATTTTTTAGATATTCTCTACTAAATAATCAATCAATTAATCAAATTCTCACGCCTTTTCCCCACAGGGATAGGCAGAGACAATGGAGCGCCACTTACCACGATCCTTACACTTGTACTTAGGCTGCCTAGTGCCCATAACCGTAGAGCTTGTATGAAGAGAATTGTGGATGTGAGGGAAGCGAGGGAGTTGTGTCATGATCGTGTGGTGCTCCTTTGTCTCTGCCTATCCCTGTGGGAAAAGGCGTGACAATTTGATTGAATGATTAACGTCACGTCACGTAACGTCACACGGTCGCACGTCATAGTACTCATTGACCATAATTTTGTGAACTCGGTTTTCTTAGTCGTCGTCACGCTTGGACTTGCTTATCATCAGGCGGGTCGATGTTAAATTTCGTGTCACAATAAAATAAAATTATTAGCAAAACAGTTCTTTTAAGTCATGTTTTGTTAGTTTGACAATGTTTTAACGCTGTGTAACTAATGTTTAAAATTTATTTCTAATTCACAGAAGTATGATGGTGACATGCCAAAGTATTTTGCATTTTTAACAGTGCTTGCTTACAATATATTTTTGCAAGAACGTGTTGATGTGGCCATCATTGAAGTTGGCATTGGTGGCGTTGTGGACTATACTAATATATTGAGGTAGGTTATCTTTAGAAAGCTGATTTGCCTAGTGCCCATAACCACAGAGCCAGTATGAGGAGAATTGTGGATGTGAAGGAAGCAAGGGAGTTGTGAAAGGATCGTGGTAAGTGGCCTATCCCTGTGGGAAAGAGGCGTGACAATTTGATTGATTTTTTGCGGAGCATTATTCCACAAGTTAGAAAAGTAAAGGAGATCTCCTGCTATACGCGTGTTGCGTATAGGGCCACTACTAGCCGGGTGACGTCTTGTCGTTGAAGCCTATATATATACCAACGCTTTGTCGATAAACCATTTGCGAGATATTGTACGCGCAATCTCATTGGTTTAAGTGACTATCTGCGAACTTATGACGCGGCGGACACATGCAGCGCCATCTATCCATCAGCGCAGATACTATGGAACGCCCTCTATAGGGCATGTCGTTACAGATTAATTGTTATGTTTTTTGGGGTCATTATGATATGATTCTGCTAGCGACCGCAGACTACACTACTTGTTTGTATGAGATTGATTCCGTGCAATGCGACACTAGTCTGCAGCCGCTGCATTAATATTGTTTCCAAACATCATATTTGGACTATGACTTAGCAAATGCCGATTGTCGCAATAGTGTCTGTCGCCTTGCATGGAATCAATCTCATACAAACAAGTAGTGCAGTCGCCGGCGGAATGACACCTTTAGTTGGATAGGTGACCGCAAGTGACAGAAAAATATTTCCTATAAAATATCTCCGCCCGTGTTTCGAATGGCACTTTAGGAGCTTTATAAAAAGGGGAATGCCCAATTTTAGTACTCTTAAAGAATGTATTATATCTAAAAAAAACTGTATTAAAAAAATAATTTTAAATCTATATTAAATTTTTTTTTGTTTAATTCAAATAATATTGAATGTTATTTATAGTGGGGATATTTTTTTAAAGAATAATTACAGTCAAATTAGCTTGGAGACGTTTTTGCATTCGTAGTAGTGCGCCGAAGAGCGCGTTTCCATAATGATAGGAGATTGTAACATCTCTATCTACCACCACGACATAATGGAAACGCGCTCTTCGGCGCACTACTACGAATGCAAAAACGTCTCCAAGCTAATTTGACTGTAGTACGTTTCCTGTTACAGAGTTGGCAATTAAAAAAAATACATTTTACGATATTTTATTTTGAAGTTGGTAATGTAAAGTTGAAAATTTATAAATCCGATAACATGAGGCATAGACCCAACAGTTAAAACAAATGCAAAATTTAAAGATAGGATTAAAGGATTTCGACGCACATACTTAAATAGACATTGTGTAGCATAATAGTCAGAGCCGTCACTTGTTAAGCGTCATCCGCCGGAGGTTTGATTTATTTATATTGGAACGGAGACGTGACAATCATAGAATCATAGAAACAGGATAACCAAAGTACATATATCGAAGATACATTGGTACCGGCAAGTGGTTTTGAACCCATGCTCTCGGTTTGTGTAACCATTGCACTGCCACTACACCACGGTCGCCTTACATAGTGCACTACCTTTAACTGCATTTTTATCTTTATAGATGAATGACTTCTTTATATTTTCTAGAAAAGTCCCAGTGGTTGGTATAACATCACTTGGACTCGACCACACCTCAATATTGGGCAATACCATTGAGGAGATTGCAGCCGCCAAAGCCGGCATAATGAAGGCTGGCTGTCAAACTTATACGGTACAACAACATCCTAATGCCATGAACGTATTAAAAAATGTTGCTGATAAAGTTCAAGTAAGCTTTTTCTTATAAAGACTCGACATCTGATATCGACCCACCTGCCTGATGTCAAACGATGGTATTATAGAGTATAGACTGAAAATTACGACTCTGTTTACGTTTGCCTCAGTCGCCGTCACTATTCCGGCCAAAGGTTCGCTTAAAGAATTCAGCAGGATGAGGAGAAACAGGCGCTGGGAAGGCATTCCACTTGTTAATTGTTCTACAAAGGTTTAAGTCATACACAGGCAGCTTGGAACAGACAGGATCGACTGCTCCAAGATGGGACTGTATAGCAAACGTACACACATACACGGACCGTCTTTGTGCTGTGAAATGTCATCGCTCGAGCAGTTGATTGGCAGGGTGCTGTCATAAGTACAGGTCCACCCACAATTAAAAAAAAAAGGGCGCCGACTGAGGCCACTTGATTTTTCTTTCACCCTACCAAGCAAGTTGAGGTTAAATAACATGCACAATCTTCGATTATATATTTCGATTTAAAAATATATAATCGATGCGTTCAATAAAAATTCATATAGTTTATATTTTTCTAGTGCCAACTCCACACAGTACCAGATTACAAAACCTATTTATTCCCGAACACTAAGAAAACTAAACAGTTGCCCGTTGAGTTGGGTGCTTACTGTATGAATGCATCTCTAGCTATACAACTAGCTCATGCATGGATGAACTTTAATAGTAGACAAAACACTAAAAAAGAACCCAAATATATAGATGAAATAATAAGTAAATATAATTATTATAATGATAGCAAGATACCCATGAATACATTACTTGGTTTGGTCCATTGTAAATGGCCAGGAAGGTATCAAATTATAAAGTCTGATTATGCCCAGTTCTACTTAGATGGTGCTCACACAAAGGAGTCAATGGAGATATGCTCTCAATGGTTCCTTAATCATAGTGGGTGAGTAAATTTTACATATTCCTTTGTCAAATATAATGGATGGTTAAAGCTGTAGTGTTTGCATAGTACCTCATGCAGTAGTAACACTGATAACTAAGGATAACTGTAACCACAGGCTCGCCAACGTATTATGCCATGCCGACAGCAGTCTTGTTCTGCCGATACGCTCCTGAGACAGATCTTTTGCTTCCCTTCCACTCGAAATACTATAAGTACTTTTAACTTTAAGCTTTAGTTCAGAATACTGTGAAATAAATAAATGTCTGAACCACTTATTTTCTGTATAGTACTGTATTATGTATTTTTAAATGTTTAATATCTGTACAGAGTATTGCCCGCAAAAGTAATTATATGTGTTGTGGAAGTTTGTTCTTATATAGTTACTGTAAATAATGCCCATTTGAAACTATAACGAAAATAAGATATGTCATTAATCTAATATTACAATATAAATATAAACTGTTTGGAGCAATTTATTTCTTTTATTGAGATGCAGTAGTAAATATGTGACAAAATAAAACAAAAGTTATAAATAAACATTATAATAATACTAAATATCTATACAAACATGTAATTATTCAGATATTTTACCTAATAATCTATCAATATCAGTCAACCAGGAGACCAATCTATCCAAGTATCCACCATCTTGTCCAAAACTTAATAATAACAATTGCAAATGATCATATGCCATTGGCTGCTCCAATAGATTTCTAAGCCTGCCATCTCTAAATGACAACAGTTTAATTATGACAATAACAATCAATATCCATTGTAAAGGTTTAAACATTATATTGTTTGCCTTCAAATTAAATGTGTTTATCAACAACCTTATATCTGTGCTTATTGTTTCCGATTGTACACCTAATGATCTTAATAAATCTGGCCATGATTTATTTAATTGCTGTAACACTATTCTGCGTCTTATTGCATTTTGAGCATGTTTTTCCACCAATGGCAAATGAGTTACAACTGGTTCCTCTACAACAGCTTCCTCTGTTTGCGCCGGTATATCTGTTTCACCAGAATAAAAAGCCCTAACTTTCAATTGTATGTTTTTGCTTTCTTCTTGTAAAATTTTATAATCTGGCAGAGGTTTTGTCTCTTTATTTATTGCCTGTGGCGCAAACTTTCTATCTTCAAGTTCCAGCATATTTAATTTTCTACATAACTGTTGGTACTGGTCATATGAATTGGATGTATAAGCTATGCTGTTAGATATATTGTTAAAATAGTTTTTTATATCTTCTCCTTTTTCAGCCACCAATTCTTTCACTTTTTCTTTTCCAAATAAATATATAAGTGTATCCAGTGAAAACCATTCTGCTAAACATTTCTCAATTTCAGCAGTTATTACTGTTATTGGTTTCTTATGTTTCTCCTTTGTGATATTTTTCCTATTTTCCTGTCTAACACTGTCTGGGATGTTTGTTAGTATTGGATCTATTTTTTGTTCTGGTTTTTCAATAATATCCCCAACAATGTTAAGAGCACTACTTTTGGCTTTAATATTTTTCTTTTCCTTTGTTTTTGGATTATTTTCTTTAATATCGTTTGTAACATCTATTTTACCTTTATCTTCTGTTGCTTCATTTTCATAGTCCCTTTCTTTACTATTTTTCTCTATGCTAGATTTGTTCTCAGTTTCTTGTTGTAAATGTTCTTTAATTATTTCTTCTGTTTCACCCTTGTCAGGTGCAATTTCTTGCAAAGTAGCACTAGCAAAGTCATTAATAGATGCAAAAGTGTTTTCTTTGATTTTTACTTTTTCAATTATTGACACATCTATCTCCTCACCAAGACTTCCTCGTGGATCTAAAGGTAGTAATTGAAAACTCGGTATAGCCTCATATTCACGGAACCACAATGGACTTGTCAACATCTGTTTTTTAATATATATAGCAGATTTATAACAAGAATTAGAACAGAAGCTTTTTCTAGCTGTAATATCGTACACTTTATTAGTTTTCGTTGATATTCTATACTTTTGCCTTGGAATATCTTTTTCTGATACCTTTTTGGCACACAACGGGTAACCACATAGATGTGTTATAAATCGCTCCTCTATTATATCGTCGAAGTGGCTTTGGTTAATCTCTGGTAAACATTTTAATAAATATTCCCCAGTTACTGCAGACTCAATTAAACTTTCAACAATACTCTGAGCTTCACGTTTTTTCAATATTGCTTCTCGTATCTGCTCTTTGGACATATCGTCAATTTTCATAGGCTTCTTCTTAGTTTTCACCTCCATTTCGGAGTAAAAAATAAAACTGAATAATACCTAAAACAAATCGTAATGTATGAAATAAATGTATAATTTACGAAAAACAATCTTCTATTTGGGCATGAAATGTCAAATATTTATTCTATTATTTGACAGACAGGCTTTGGTTTTACTATTCCTCCATAGTCAGAAAGCTGGCAGATAGGTTCATTTATAATAATTACCTTCTTTCTTTCAGAGGAAACAACTCCGCCCTTATATTTAGTGCTACTGGTGATCGCAACGCAGAAATTTTACTAACTCCCCTTAAAAATATTAATTTTGAAACTGTCTATTTCGTAATTCCAGCAGCTTTTAAGGAACTAAGTGATAAAAATGGTAAGTTATTTATTTAAACATGGAATTATTCCGTATACGTATATGAACATATTAATTGATTTTAAAAATATTTTGTAGATAATTACTCAATAATGGAGCAACGTGATTTAATTGCTCGTTGTCATAAAAACGCTGAAGTGTGGCAGAAGATATGTGCTAGATCATCGAACATAAAAGTATTGGAATGTGTCGGAGATGCTTTAAAAATAATGAAGTTACAGAATTCGTTTCAGTCAGTTTTAGTAACTGGCTCTTTACATTTAGTGGGTGCTACTTTATCTATTTTAGATAGTAATTTAAGCGAACTATGATGTAAAAGGGAAATCATTAGGTAAATAGAAATATTTAGGTGAATTCTTTAGAAATGTTCCTAAAATGTGATAGAAATGATAAAATGGCAAAACTTTTAGGTGATAATAATATAAAATAAGTAGTATAATTATTTAATATATGTAAGTATGAAATGTCTTGTGTCTATTTGTCAGCGGCAGCACCTAGAGTATAATTTTTATGCCCAATAAATTAAAAAAGAAAAAGTCATTCAATTCAGCTGTTTAATGACAGTTGACCGATAGAATCTTCACTTATTTGTCACAATCTTATTTTATTTTTCATTACATATATTAATATTATAAACGCCGCACGTCCTAGTGGGAGATGCATTAAATCATAAAGTATTCGTTTAGCATAAATATAGAATTGTTAACATTGTGAATATTACATAATTTGACTTTTTAAAAGAGTGTTTGTGTTTCCACTCAATGTGAATTTTCTCATTTATCATTTGGCGATAAGAATATCAAATAGAACTACAGTATTTAGGTATGATGTAAATTGAAATAAGTCTGGATTTGAAACCATTTGATAAGGTATGTTCAGCTCGATATGAGTTTTATTTATAATATTTAAGTATACTAATTTTATACAAATAGGTGCACTTTCTAGCACTTTCATTGTTATATAAAAATGTTGATAACGTTTTAAATAGTTCACTTTTTTAAATACAGTTTTTTTGTTATATTGTTATTTATAATTAAATCTTGCACCATGTGAAATAAATGTATTGGAAATAATACTTTAAATATAATAAACAATATTTTAATTAATATATATTTTTAATTTATCTTACCTACAGACGTACCAAAAAGGTGAATGTTCCTTTTCTGTGTTTTTTTTATTGTGACACCTGACCTGCCCTCTGTTAGCCTGATGGTAAGCAGGGGGAGGTCCAAAGAAGCTGATGACAATGATAACTGACTTAATCATCATTAATATGCCAGACAAATGAAACACTTGGGCCTGCCTTGTTTAACACATCAATCCACATCAGATTTATATATTCCTTACGTCAATCTACTTTTATGCATCCTTTCCTTATGCCCAAACCATTGGAGTATCTAGAATATATCTTCAAATAATCTTTCAATAGTTCTGCAAAATCAATTGCATCAACTATTAACCTGGAAAGTTTTTACATCCAAAAGTAGTAGCACCCCAGGGTTGCAGACAGTAACCAACAATTACACTCATTTGATGTTACTGACTAGTTTGAAGTGCTTACTTTTGGTTTAGTTATGTGTTCATATTCCAGTAAAAGTATCTAATTATTTAACATGAGAGAAGAATTAATGCTGTGAAAATGCAGTCTTTAAGGAGTGATGATAGCAGATAGAATAAGGAATAGCACAGTGCGCGATAGATGTGGTTTGAATGAGGATGTAGTGACAAGGATTTATAGAGAAATTCAAGGTGGTTGTCGTGTCGTGGCAGTGCAATGGTTACGCAAGCCAAGATCACGGGGTCAAAACCAAACATTGGTACCAATGTATCTTTGATAGATATACTTTGGTTGCTCTATTTCTGTGATACAAGCACTTTAGTAGCTTAGTAAAGAAATGTATGATATAAAAAACATGTTTATTTGTAGAAGCATGAAAGTAAATTCAACGCTGTAAAAATATGGTTATTAGGTAGTATGTGGAGTGCTGTAATTAAGAGTGTATGTAATTAGATTAACAAAATGAATTTATAAATCTGATGTGGATGGATGTGTCGAACTTGAGACTTTATGTGTAGCAGACTGGTGTATTACCAAATGAAACTTGATGGTTGCATTTGCATTAGTTAACTTAACTTTTGCATATACTCTGTCCATCAGCTATTTTACAAAGAGGAAAAGGTCCACATTCCACGACTTATTAATTCATATGAATAAATAAATAAATAAAATTATGTTATTTGATCAAGAATACTTTGTTATTAAGTCTTTATCAGAAATTATAATGAATTTAACAAGTTCTCTCCTGCTTACTATCGTCGCAAATTTGTTTAAATTTAATAATCAATGTTCACGCAAATCTAAGAAAATACTAATTATAATAATAGTTTAAAAAACTAAAATATATAATACAAAAGAACTAAAAGCAAATTGGTGTATTGTAGTTTGAATAACATGTGATATTGTATAAAGTTTATTTAGTTGAATGCTTATTATATGTAGCCATTGTTCATTATAATGCTGATGATACAATTATTACTTCATTATTAAATGACTCATTTATATTATATATACATTATTGTACTTGCAACTACAAGCATATCAGAGTTGACATTTCATTTTGAGTCATTATCAAATATATTAACTTCCGATCAAAGAGTTTAAAAAGAATAGAGCGGGTATGTTGGCAATTTTTATACAAAATCTTTGTCACATTAATTTACAGCGATAATAAAAGGATTTGATGGGTCACGTTAATATCGAGCAACGCACTGTCAATACATTCTGAGTCAATTGGTCTCGCTTTTAGGCGCAGACAATTTGAGGTCTGGTCTGGTCTATTTCATATATATATATATATATATATATATATATATATATATATATATATATATATATATGATGATTTTAATTTGATTTGTTTCAACGTATCAAAGCAAAGACATTATATATATTTATAAATCAAATTGTCACGCCTTTTTCCCACAGGGATAGGCAGAGACAATGAAGCGACACTTGATACAACTCCCTCGCTTCCTTCCTATTCACAATTCTCTTCATACAATCTCTGTGGTTAGCTCTATGGCTTTTAAACATTGTTTATAATTACTGTTGTAAGTTAAAATAGTATACGATGGATAGGCAGAGACAAAGGAGCGCCATTTGCCACGGTCTTGAAACAACTCCCTCGCTTTCCTTACATACACAATTCTCTTTATACATGCTCTACGGGTATGGACAACCCAGCTTTCTGGAGAATGTCACCGATTTGGTTATCTATAGGTATATTCGTGTCTGTTACAATTATTTTGAATTGTATCATAAATACAAATAAATTTATGGAGTTATTCACTGTTGTCCATAAATAGGGAGAAGAAAAATCGATTTTAATTTTACTGTTATGTTTACAAATAGTAGGAAAAACTTTATAAACATAATTATTGATATTGATGCAAATAAGTAAAACAACGCTTATCGCATATAGTCTGTTATCTTCGTTTTGCTGCTCCAGTATTTTACACAGCTGCATTCATTGCGCCAACATTAATTGCATTTAATTTCATAGCTTATATAATGTCGATATTTAGAGTAGGTGATGCCACTTATCCTAATATTAATAATTACGTATAAAATATATCACTTTGCCAAACGAAAAAATTAAAAGTATATTTACTATGATTAAACAACAAATAATAAAAATCATTTAGTGACGTCACACATTTCCTCTTTGACATCGCTAATACGTTGGCAGATATAATTGCCAGCCTTCCTTTCTCCCTTTTCGTCAGCCGCTTGGACAACTCCTTGGCCAGGCGCTTAGCTGAAGGTCCCCAAGGGCCCATCGTCTTGACCCCAAACGGCGAGGTTGGCGTATTTGCGCAATGACCATATTAACTCGCTGCTGTACAGTGCCCTTTAAGAGCAGCGCCACACGTCAGACTTTTAGCCATCAGCCAACAAAAACCGCTGGGGAAGTTTTTAACAGGCCCGACGAATGCGCCGGCCCAATGGCTTTCCCTATAACCAATATGGAAAGCAGACAGACACAGGGAGGTAGTCTGACATCGCGAACCCTACTCCGAACTCCGAACTCCCTACTCCGAACGAACCCCGCATTGTGGCGTTGAATAAAATGGTGAAACAATCAAAGTAAACAAACGACAGGCCTGGCCGATTGGTTAGCACACCAGTTTGTGACGTGTAAAGTCGCGGGTTCGATTCCCGGTCAGAGCATATATTTGTTTCATAGCTTTTATTTGTAATATTTAATGTAATTATTAAAATAGCAGATATTATTTTATTGAATAAGGAAGTGGATATTTGTTCCGGGTCTGGTTATTAGAGAGTGGTAGGTGGTGCCCAGTCTGCCGATCCGGGGTAGTACAGACCGTGAAGTGATTTAGTCGCCTTTCGAGATCAGCTTGTAAGTTGCCGGCTCCTACTAGGTCGGCATAGTGGATGTTACTGCCTACTTACAGTTGGACTGCACTCTAGCCTAACATCAAGCAGGGGGCTGTCATATGTCTTGTTACAAAAAAAGTAATGTCAAATAATTCATTTTGTATGGGGACTTGGGCTTAATTGTATTAACAGTTGCATATACATTTTAAAATAGTTTAATGTACGAAGATTAAAATGTAATTGGAATATATCCTTTATTT
Source organism: Tinea trinotella (assembly GCA_905220615.1). NCBI lineage: Eukaryota > Metazoa > Arthropoda > Insecta > Lepidoptera > Tineidae > Tinea > Tinea trinotella. The sequence continues at coordinate 14,106,081 of HG992312.1, forward strand.
TGCATTGTTTAGTTGTGCAAAATGATCAAACTATAATTATGACAGCTCAAAGTAAAATTGTTATTAGTTTTATCAATACAAGTACCGAAACTACCATTAATATATTTTTATATCATTGGAAATTACAAAAGTAGTATATAGATATATAGAAGCCCAAAATGAATGATTTCCTTTACTTGACTTTGGTTGTTTAAGGGAGTTTGTCGTTAAATAGAGTTTACACTTTCCAGAGGTATCTGATGTGTGATTCAGGATGCAGATGTGGATGTGGTTTGGATATGACCTTGGTGATTTCCTGTTCCCTGGTTTAGGGGTAGACACAGAAGGGAAATTCGCTCTCACATGCATTGTAATGTTCATTGTCTCAGTACTCTTTGAGGGATCTAAGGTAAATATAACAATATATTCTTTTAAATTTAATTTGGTCCTGCACAGTGGACGCTACCTTTGTATCAGACCCTATCCGTAACAGTAACTGGACTAATGACTTTTTGATTGATTAAAGTTTTTTTGTTTTTTTTATCATGACTCGACATTTGACAGCACCCAGCCTGAAATGAAGCCCATGAATGGAGGTAACTGCTACTACAATTCAATTAACTGTAAATAGCAGTCACATCCACTATTAATCCTAGTTGAAAGCGGCAACTTACAATCTGATCTTGAAACCCGACTATTTTTTAGTCACGACACGACATCTGACCTCGACCCGCCTGATGATAAGCAAGAGGGGATCCAAGAGTGACGACGACTGAAAAAACCGAGTTAGTTCACCGCTGCTTACTGCGCCGCCACTATGCCGGCCAAAGGTGCTTCTTCACGTATCGCTTGAAGGATCTAAGGTTATAGGATGGAGAGAACACATGTGCTGGCAAAGCATTCCACTTGTCGATTGTTATACAAAGAAAAGACGTACTGATTAAATTCTTAAGCACACCAATATCGCAGGTTTATATAGCAAGATTGCAGAAGGAGGCACAGAGAAAATTACTACCATACAGAACTGGTGAGAGAAGAAACTTGTTATGTCGACATAATAGGTGAGATTAATTAACATGGTTTAGTATTTTCTTAGATTTTGCGCGAACATCGATTATTGAATTAAACAAAGGACATAATTTATTTTGAGCTTTTTTGTACTACTTTCGTAATGTGCAATGATGAAAAAATATACAAATAATAGTTTCAATACTTGAATTGATAAAATTAATAACAATTTTGCTTTTAATTGCTGTGCAATTGAGTTATTTGGAAAATAACGCCTTACTATTAATAAACGCGATAGTAAGCCGCATAAAATTTGTTTAATTCAATAACATGGTACAGTTTATTTATTAAGCCTTCCAACAAGATTATATTGTTTACAATCCACACTCATATAGTATTTTATAATATAGCTAAATGCAAACTCAGTTATGGGACAGGACTGCATCATGCATTAATAATGACAATATCTAACAAAAAACACTAACAGTTGTACCAAAAATTATAATTTACTAATTTGTAAAAAGTATCGTATAAGTAAAGATTTATAAATTCATTTTGTTAATCTAATTCATTTTGGGTTTCTATGTATCACTTTTGTTATTTCTAATGATTAAAACATATATAAATGGTAGTTTCGATATTATTAACAACCCAATTCGCGATTTCGTAATAGTAAAACTAAATTCGTAAATTGGAACTTTTTTGGTACAACCGGCTGTTAGTATTAGTATAAAGCACAATACAATGGAAAAAACTTATTAAGCACTGAAATATAATATTAACACTTAAAATAATTATAATTCAATTAATCATATAAAACTACAAGTTATTTACAATCATAAGATTATATTACAAATATTAAATAAAGTCAATCAAATTGTCACGCCTTTTTCTTATGGGGATAGGCAGAGACAATGCGCCATTTGCCACGATCCTGGCACAACTCCCTCGCTTCCTTCACATTCACAATTCTTTTCATACAAGCTCAATGGTAATGGGCACTAGGCAACCTAGCTTTCTTGAGGATGTCTCCGATTTAATCGGAAAACACCCTTCTGGGTCTGCCTTGTTTAACGCATCTATTTACATGAGATTTATAAATTCCTTTCCGTCAATCTACTTTTACTCACCCTTTCCATGTGCCCAAACCATCCAGGCATTCCTTTGTCAATCCTTGTCACTACATCTTTCAAACCACATCTATCGTGCACTGTGCTATTCCTTATCATATATTGCGCTATCGTCACTCCACATACACTTCTTAACGACCGCATTTCTACAGTGTTACTACTCTACTACTATTCTACTCTCATGCTTCTTCTGCCTCACCCAATATTCACTTCTGGTCCGACAGACAGGGTCCGCGACAGGATTAAGAATTCGCTTGCATATTCCAATAAATGTGTTCAAACAAACATTGTTATCAGTTTGATTGCATGAACGTCGTTATCTACTCGTATATTAAAATAAACAAAACACTGCCCTCATAAATATTATCTGTTACATTATAATATTTACGCTCAATTGACTATATACAGCTATATAGATACAATATTACATAAAATATATAAATATGATATTTTTGAATTAAACAAATTTTATGCGGCTTACTTATTTACTTATCGCGTTTATTTTACATTTTATTATTATTCCGCCGTTTCGAGAGCTTTGCAGTCATTGTGTAAATCAAAGCCAAAATAAACGCGATAGTAAGCCGCATAAAATTTGTTTATTTCATTAATCTAAGGAAATACTTTGATATTTGTTTCTTTGTAGAAGCATGAGAGTAGAATTAACGTTGTAGAAATACGGCTTTTAAGTAGTGTATGTAGAGTGACGATAGCGGATAGAATAAGGAATAGCACACTGCGTGATAGATGTGGTATGAAAGAAGATGCCGTGACAAGGATTGACAAAGAAATGCTTCGATCTTTTGGGCAAATGGAAAGGATGAGTGAAAGTAAATTAAGGAAAATAATTTATAAATGTGATGTGGATGGTCGCGTCGCGAGGAGTGTTCTTTCTGACCAAATCGATGACATCCTCAAGAAAGCTGGGTGGCCTAGTGCCCATAATAGTACAGCTTGTAATGACGTTTCTAAGTGTTTGTAAAAACCAAATGAATAAATGACTTTGAATTTTTATGAAAAGAATTGTAGATTCGAGGGAAGCAAGAGAGTTGTGTCAGGATTATGGCTAATGGCGCTCTATTGTCTGCTTATACCTGTGGGAAAAAGGCGTGAAATTTGATTGATTGATTGACATCGACCTCGATTTGTCTGATGGTGATCAAGGAGGGTTCCCAGAGGTGGTTCTTCATTGTAAACTTAAAGATGAGATTCCTTCGACGACTGCAGACTACACTTTTGCATGAGATTGTATCACGGGCACGGCGACAATCAGCATTTGCTAAGTCATAGATTATAAATATGATGTTAGAAAACAATCTCACGGAATCGATCTCATACAAACTAGTAGTGCGGTCTGCGGTCTGCAGTCACCGGCGGAATCACACCTTTATGTAGATTTTCGAGTTCTATTTTGTATTGCAGGGAGCGTCGCGATGGCGTGGAGCCGTCCACTAGTCATAATAACAGCACCACTGAAGTTAATAAATGGGCGGTCATTAAAACAAGGTAAATGATACCCTATCATCAAATCAAATTGTCACTCCTTTTTCCCACAGAAATAGTCAGAGACAATGGAGCGCCACTTGCTACGGTCCTGGCACAACTCCCTTGCTTCCCTCAGCGTTAAGCCACACGGTCGCGGCGCGGCGCCTGAGCGACGTCGCTTGCCGCATCACTGTACACACGTGGTATGCGGCGCCGTAGTATTTGGAGCGGAGATCTAGAGCAAAACTTCATCCCCCCACGCGTCTCCCTCAATCGACGTGCGGTGTGCCTGCGGTACGGCGCCGCGCCGCACCGTGTGGCTACACGCTCACATCTATAATTCTCTTCATTCAGGCTCTATGGTTATGGGCACTAGGCGAAGTCAACGTATTTTTTATTGTGACACGACACCCACCTGATGTTAAGCAAGAGAAGGTCTAAGAGAGAGGACGACTGAAAAAAAACGATTTAGTTCACGGCTGCCTCAGTCGCCGACACTATGCCGGCCAAAGGTGCTTCTTCACGTATCGCTTGAAGGATTCAAGGTTGTAGAATGGGCTGGCAAAGCATTCCTTTGTAGCACAAAGCTTGTCGATTGTGCTACAAAGAAAAAACGCACCGAATTTTTTAGTTCGTATGCTACTTACAGTTATTGAATAGTAGTTACATCCATTCATTGACCACACTCTAGCTTAACATCAAGCGGGGTTCGGTGATGTGTCATATGTCGAGTCACAATTAAAAAAAAATGTTTTGTTACAGGATTGTTGTGAACACACACCAGTCGACAGTGTTTCTCATTCATAACATCGTTGGTTACCTGCTGATGTTGGCTGTTATGCTCTATAATGTTTATTTGGTTATAGCTGTTGTACTTGGCCTCATGCTTGGTATGTACCATTATGTGCTAACCGAGAATCCCGGTTCAATACCACGTGCTGTTTTTTTTTAAAGTGAGACTCGACATATGACGGCACCTCGCTTGATATTAAGCTGGAGTGCTGTCTATGAATGGAGGTTGACTGATACTATAGTAAATAAATAAAAATAAAAATAAATTATTTTACAAACAAACAAAAAACTGGTGACAGAGGAATATAATACATAAGTACTCAATCGCGCTTATTGATAGACTGATTATTCAATGCAAGTTGAATAAAAAGTTTAGACGAGTCGATTCGCTATTAATTGAATCAATAAAAGTTGAAAGGTCTTTAACTTTTGTTGAACCGATAATTATTGCTTCAACTTGATTAAAAGTCTGTTCAGACGGTTTAAATCGCGCGGGATTTCACAGTTGATCAAAAAAAATCTCCTCATGTGAACGCCGTATAAGGCCGCCATTTGTGTGTTGCTTCTACTTATTTATTATTTTAAGTTTAAAGGACATCATTCATTTTGTATGGGGACTTGAGCTTAATTGTATTATCAGTTGCATATGCATTTTAAAATAGTTTGATGTACGAAGATTACAATGTAATTAGAATATATCCTTTATATTGCATAGTTTAAGTGTGCAAAATGATCAAACTATAATTATGACAGTTCAAAGCAGAACTGTTAATATGGCGTGTCTTTGTGATTGACAGCAGATGCAAAATCCATATTTTATTTTTCAAATAACTCAATTGCACAGAAATTAAAAGCAAAATTGTTATTAGTTTTATCAACACAAGTATCGAAACTACCATTTATCTATTTATCCATCATTGGGCATTACAAAAGTAGTAAAAAAAGCCCAAAATGAATGATGTCCTTTGCACAATTAAATGTATATCTTTTTTTTAAGGTCTGTACACTTGTTATATAATTCACAGGTCACTATTTGTTTGGTGCCCAATTAATTCGTCTTCAAATGAAGTGTTTTGGTCAGAGGCCTGACGTTATATGTACGCCGGAATGCGATGATACAGGTATATATCCAGCCAGATAATACGAGCGCTCAATTTTGAGCTGCGCAGTATGAGAATCAGCTGATTAAAAGAGCGCTGGACGACTATACATTCGCGCAGTTTTTCTCAACGTGGGGCCTGTAGTGTATAAGGGTATATACATATATACATGTGCAATTACTAGTTGCACGTGACACAATCTTGTGCGTATCGAGGAGAACACGTGTGCCCTGCGACGGGGGTAGACGTGTGGCATAATACGTTGGCGAGCCTGTGATTACAGTAATCCTTAGTTATCAGTGTTACTACTGCATGAGGTACTATGCAAACACTACAGGGCCCACACCCCACAGGGGGCAACACTTCCGCCGCAAAACTGCCTTCCGCTTTGGGTTGTTTAAATGCAATTCTAGATATCGGTGACAATTTAAAAAAAAAGCTGTCATCATTTATATTTCTTAAGGGAACAAAACAATTTTTAAAGGGTAAAAATTATGTATGGAGGGCATAAAAATTTTAGAAATGTTATGGTGGGGCATGGCCTAAAAAGGGTTGGGAAATTTGATCATATACACGTTCGTAGAACAGGAAGTAAGTAGGTAACAAAACAAGCTACTGCGCTTACAAGTATACAGACCGTGAAGTGATTTGGTCGCGTTTCGAGATCAGCTTGTAAGTTTCCGGTTCCAATTAGGCTGGCGTAGTGAATGTGTGACTGCTACTCAGTTATTGAATTGTAGTAGCAGTGACATTCATTCATGGACGGTGGACCACACTCCAGCCTAACATCAAGCGGGGTGCTGTCATATGTCGAGTCACAATTTAAAAAAAGCTTAAATGTCAGAGCTCTTTTTATCTGCCGGTATCTATATATATTACGCATATTTGTTAAGATGTTCAGGCAATGATGACGTGTTTCTTGCGGCCATCTTTTCGTTATACGCCTTTCCGAAGCCATGGTAGAAGCAGTATGCCGGCCTTATTGGAGTTGAAAGCTAATTTCGAGCTAAAGTCACTTGTAGCCTTTTTTTGAGACGCGTCGACTGACCTCGGCTTGCCAGTAAAGCAAGGAAAGATCCTAAGAGCGCCGACGACTAACACAGTTTTAGTTTAGGGTTGCCTCAGTCGCATCCACTATGCCAGCCTGATTGGAGTTGAAAGCTAATCCAGAAACGTGACTAACACACTTGTAAGTCGACTTGTCCGATATTAATCAAGAATAGACCCCAAGAGTACCGACGACTAAAATCGTTTTAGTTTACGGTTGCCTCAGGCGCCGCGACTATGCCGGCTTAGACACTGTATTCTCAATAGTTATTAATAAACTGGTAGAGCTTGTATGAAGAGGATTGTGGGTGTGAGGGTACGAGTTGCGTCAGGATCGTGGCAAGTGGCGCTCCACTGTCTCTGGCTATCCCTGTTTGATTGATTATTAATAAGAAGTATTGTAAATAGATCGTTGCAACACAGAGTCGTGTAGTTGGCAGCAATGCGATGGGAAATTATGTAAGAAATTAGATGGAATTGAAATGAAACAAAGGAAAACGTTTATGTAAATATAAATAATATTACACATTTGTAGTTTGTTGCTAATTGTAGAAATAATTTAAATACTTGTAGTAATTTCATACATACCATCTCCTATACCAACGGCACGCTATGATGGCCGATTTGACGTTTGTTCATGAAGTTTCGTATAAATTAATAATTAAGTTTGAAGGAACAATTGCTGTTCTTTATAGTGACAATAAAGAACAGCAATTTGCTTCTTTAAACGTAATTATTAAATTGTACAAAACTTCATGAACGAGGCAAACGTCAAAACGGCCAACATAGGCCGCCGGTATAGTTAGTTAAGCTTTGTAAAATGTAGCTTGGGTCCTGTGACACATGAGAAATTTTCGGACGACTTGTAGCAGCGTCTCTCTTCGATCGTTCATTTCAAAGTTATTTATTTTCGTAGTTACAACCATAGCTTACCAATAATATTTATGATACAATAATAACACAATAATTTTTAAAACAAACAACAATAAATCATGTAACAAAAAGTAATCTTGCCGCTCCGTCAAGGTTACATCTGTTAACCAAAATACGAGTACTATAATAGTGATGGGACTTTGATGGGAGTTTTTATTGAAGTAAAATTAGGCACCTCAGTTCTCGACTGCAAAGAGGAGCTTCATATTAAATGTGTAACTTAGCAATTTGTTGTGTAGCTTTGTGGTTTGAGCGGTCGTGCGTTAAGCTACACCAGGTTCGATCCCCAGGCACATTTGGCCCATATGCCTAATTTTTCACATACAATTTTATTACTACATTGATAGCTTTATGATGACCATTGAATAAAGCTTTATATAGAGGCCTACACTGTTCTGTCTGCTACGAGTACAAGGTATATCTATATGAGTAAATACCATTGTGCTAAGTTATTAATAAGGTATTTAAAAAAAATTGAATAGTTTATTGTCCATTATTTTACCTACCTAGCCATACGTAGATACGATTTTATTTTTAATACATTGTCTCTCACAACAATTCACTACTGACAAATGTTAGTGTTGCCAGAGTAATAAAAACATTATGTGTTGCAAACACTGGTCGCTTAGTAAATAATATAGGTTTTATAACCCAATAATACAGAGAAATATATATATATAAATTTTAAAATAAAATAAATTATTAATTCTTCTGAGTAGTTTTAGGCTCCGTATTATCTTAAGGTTCTTGAGGAGGTATACTCCGTATAATTAAATATTTTGTTTCCAGTTGATGCCACAACACCACCTCTTCTTTCTTCTTCAATGGACTCCGACATTGAAATAATGTCTTGCCAAACTAGAACGTGCATTCAACCATCCCACTATTTTCCAACCAGCCAACAAACAGTGGAGTCCACTTCCTGTCATTATGGCGCCAAAAATTGCCCCTCAAAAGTTGCCAGAGCAAAAAAGAAAAGTGAAAACAAACAATTATTGCCAACCGAAAAAGGTTGCTGTAAAGAAGTTAGTGATGTAAAATGTTGTAAGTCTAGTCAAGAGGTGACTGTGTCAGTACAAAGTGAAGGGGAAAATAAAGGTGAGTTAGAAACAAGTAGTAGTTCAGTTTCTAGGGAAGAGAGCCCAGAGGTGACATGTTGTCGCCAAAATAAAAAAAGTGATAGTCAGGAACAGATCATGTGACATACAAATTTGAGATTAATGTTATTATCTTAAGAGTGATCTTTGTGTAAAAGATACTGCCATTACACTAATGTAGTTTCTACTTTTTGATATGTATCGAGATGTTTTCGTCCAACTCGTGTAAGTGTTGAAAGATGAAAAAATAATTTTATATTTTTAACACAATTTCGGTAAAGATTGTTGTAAATAAGTTCTTTATATTTGAATATAATGTAATTGAATTACTTGTAAATAATTTTAAAATTATTTGTTGATAATAAATGTATATTTTGGTTGTTAATGAGTTAAATTTACTTTAATATCACAAAATACATGTATAACATGTTTTTAGTTAGATTATATTTTGTAGAAGCGAAGGGTGGATCAAACTATATATATGTAGTAACATGTGCGGAACACAAAACATCATTAAATAACAATAGATTTTGTAAAACGAAAACATTGCAACATAGAGGTGTTTAAAAAAAAAAACAATTTTCTAAAAAAAAATGATTATTTCGGATAAAGGTTGGGAGCCTTTATCCGAAATAATCTTCTTTTCTTAGAATATTGTTTTTTTTAAAAAAACACCTCTATGTTGCAATGTTTTCGTTTTTACGTATATCACGTCACCATTGCAATTGGTTGAATTTGACGTCACAAAAATTTATATTAATAAGAGCCATAATTACGATCATTAAAGTTTATTGGAAAATCCGAGAGTTTCGGCGACTGAGAAGTGCCATTCACGGCTGATTTAATCCTTAAGGTGATCCGACATAAAGTAAATCAAATAAAAAAAAAATTTAAAAGTGAAACTTTTATGCCCGGTTCCTATAATCCGTCATCGGTAACAGTAACCATTTGTACTTTACTTTACAATTTTGAAAAATAATATAAAGAAAAACAGTTTTACTCTTTTTCATACTTTATGCTAGTAGTTGTCGGTACCTTGACTTACGAGGGGTAGTTCTTAAGAACCGTTTTGACATACGGCTGGTAGATAATTGAACTGTTCGTATCAAAAATGATCCGTTTCAAAGATATAGGAATCGGGCGTTAATATGATGTTATCCTCAGGATTGATTTACCCTTTGTCATCTATTATTTTAGACATAAGATATGGGCCATTGTTTTCACTCCACATCAGTGTTTCCCAACGTGGGGACCACTTAATAGTTACCACCCCCATTTGATAATTAAGGGGGAGCAAATGAAAAATGGACTTGACACGACTTTAACCCTTTCGCTTTGGGTTATTTAAATGCAATGCTAGATATCAGTGACAAAATTAACAAAAAAGGCAAATTGTTAAAAAATGTAATCATATTTCTTAAGGGAACAAAACAATTTTTGAAGGTTAAAAATTATGTATGGATTTTAGAAAAGTTAATAAAAGGTTGGGAAACACTGCTCTACATTGTTTGGCATAAGCATTTTGCCTGGCTAAGATGGAATGCACATATCAGTAGCTCTTACTATGCCTGCCAAGAACAAGTTGGTGCTAAGATTATTAAGGTGCTATAAGTAAGGTGCCAAAAATGGTCATAAAATATTATTAAAAGACTGTTATTATGTATAATTGTTGTTAATAGAGAGAATATATATATTTTTATGTAATATTGAATATGTTTTATTTTGCCTCCCAAACCATGACGCCAGACGTAGCCGAACGGTTAGCAATTGGTTGGTTGCGCGTAAAGTCCCGGGTTCAATTCCCGGTCGGAGCAAATATTTGTTTCATAGCTTTTATTTGTAATATTTAATATAATAATCGTATTAAATATTGCAAATATTCGTTAATTTAAACAAAAGAGGCGGATATTTGTTTCGGGTCTGGTTATCAGAGTGGTAGGCAGCGGTACCCAGTCTGCCGATCCGGGGTAGTACCACTACTTTCAAATACATAGACCGTAAAGTGACGATTCGGGATCAGCTTGTGAGTTGGCGGTTTTTTTTTATTGTGACATCATCTGACCTCGTCCCGCCTGATGATAAGCAAGAGGAGGTCCAAGAGTGACGACGACTCAGAAAACCGGGTTGCTTTCGTGTGCTTCTTCACGCATCGCTTGAAGGATCCATGGTCATAGGATGGAGAGAACACATGGGCAGGCAAAGCATTCCACTTGTCAATTAATCTACAAAGAAAAGACGCACCGAACTTTTTAGTTCGACTGCCGATTCGGTCGATAAAATGCGGATGCTTTCCCCGACCTGTGCGGGTATTACGGGAGTGAAAAGATAAGGTAGGAAAAAGGTTAAAGAGCTCCTCGGAACATTCTCCGTGGTATAGGCGATAGAGGACGCACAGAGCCGCCATGTCTCTGCGTAGTTGAGGGACTCCAAAGTTCGCGTGACCTCTACATCACCTATGATCCGGACAGCTCGGCGTTGCAATGAATCCAGGGCATTAAGAAGATACTTGGCAGAGCCGTCCCAGAGGTGCGAACAGTACTCCGCGCAAGAGGAGAATCTGTGCCTTGTAAAGTAGCAGGCGAAGCTCTGGCGCGAAGAACCGCCGCACCTTGTTCAGGATGCCAAGTTTGCGGGAGGTGGTCTTAATGGCCCGCTCGATATGGTCCCTGTGATTCAGGTCGCAGCGAAGGGACATTCCAAGAATGTCCAGTCTGTCCGAAGCACTGAGGGAGATGTTACAAAGAGAGGGAAGGGGAGTAAACGGGGATTTTTTCGTCGAGAACGTGCATACCTGAGTCAGTACCTGGCCGGCATAGTGGATGTGACTACTAGTCAGTTATTGAATTGTAGTAGCAGTCACCATGGACCTCACTCCAACTTAACATCAGGTGGGGTGCTGTCATATGTCGAGGCACAATAATAAATACAAGCCTTTGCTGTGGCTGTGAATCGAACCGGTTGCTATCTAATTTTTCAAAAGCTTGAATAAAACCAACTAGCTGGTAAAACTTAGCTCATAACCTGTGACCGCCTTTAGGGATGGCATGATTTTTTACATTATACATTTCTATATTAAGCTACTAAAGTGCTTGTATCATAGAAACAGGGCAACTAAAGTACATAAATCAAAGATACATTGGCACCGGTGAGTTGTTTTGAACCCGTGCTCTTGGTTTGCGTAACCATTGCACTACCATTATACCACAAACGCGCAAAGATACCGAAGAGGACTTTAAGTGCGGAAACGAGCCCGCAAATAACTACAACTACCACTATACCACGATAGTATTTGAAATGAAAAGCGAATTTTTGTTAAGGAATTTAATGGTCAAATATTTTTTTTATGACAAACATAACTTAATATCTAATTATATAAATACTATGTATTCATTCATGACTATATGATTAATCTATTATTTAAACAGTAATAATTTAACATAAAATAAATACTAGAATACTACGGGGTACCCTACTATTCTGATGAATAGTACCCCGCGTCCGAAAGTCGGGTTACGCTAGCATTTGGAGCTAAATTCACAAACCAATCTTACATTACAAAATGGGGGATTATTGAATCATACCTTATCGGTTCATCCAATACTAATACCTGGGGGGCTACCATCAATTTTTAAAAACAATCATGTTTCAAGACAGTACTCTTTGACGTATAAAACAAGATTACTCAATTTCGTACCACCATCTTTTATTTGCAATTACGCTTTATTCCTTTAAATTAATTCCTACATTCGCATAGATTTTACGTTCAGAAACGTATTGCTGCTGCATTTGAATATTAAAACCTAATATTATCTTTTGTAATTACCACAGTGGTACGCTTTGGAGGAATGAATATTGATGTGACGTCACAAAACTGCCAATAGTAATTATATTAAAATAAGCATATTTGACGTACGAATTGACATTTGACGATTAAAACAATAATGCTATAAGGATGGTTATACGCCCCCTGTGACAAATGAATACATAGTTTAAATCACAATAATGCTGCGAGGCGCTTATGACCTTACAATTCTTATGATAAGCAATCACATTCAGTGTGAGAATGGTGCGACGCAACTTACACCTGTGCTAATAGTATCTATTTGATTATTTTGTTGTGTAGAGGGGCCCGATTCTCTTAATACATGTCAGCGAATTTTTTTTAGTGTGACTCGACATCTGACTTCGACCCGCCTGATGATGATCAAAAGTGACGACGACTGTAAAAAAAACGAGTCAGTTCACGGCTGCCCCAGTCGCCGTCACTATGCCGGTCATAGGTGCTTCTTTACGCATCGGTTGAAGGATCCAAGGTTATATGGAGGATGGAGAGAACAAATGGGCTGGCAAAGCATTCCACTTGTCGATTGTTCTACAAAGAAAAGACGAAATCACGTGGAAACGCTTTTTCGGCTTGACTTTCACGTCACGGCGTCAAAATTGCACTGATACTTGGCATTATCATAGGTAACGTCAATTGATTAAACAAATGTCATATGTTTTGACAATGCAGTGGCTTGTCATTAGAAGACATATCGTTACTTATTATTATTTTGAGAGATACTTGATTTTAATAAATTTCTGAACACATATTTACATTTTTTGTATAGATACACGGTAAATATTTAGTAATATTTTTGTGTATAAAAAAATGGAGTATTATTGTTATGTAAAATTCAAACATTATTAAGTCTAACACAAAAAAAACGTCAGTTATCTACGCACACTACGAGAATGTCAAATTCATTGTGGAATTACGATGCGTTTTTGACGCAGTGAATATTACGTAAAAGTTACGCCGAAAGTTCGTGAACAATCCATTTCGCTGTCAAAATATTTAAGAGAATCGGGCCCCTGTTGTATGCATTGACAGAATTTGTTATTATGAAGGTTCTTGTATTCTATTCGTTTTAACAAAACAAATTATTGTAAAGGCATGTTCTAAACATATATTTTTTTTATTTCCACACTAAATAAGAAATGGATATATTCTTAAACATAAACAAAAAGAATAGTTTTAAACAATAACAAATATTAATATCAAAACATATTAATTTAGGCGGATTATATATAAATTATATAAAAGGTTGGATTTAGAATCGTAAATGATTATTAAAGATGCAGAGAGTTGAAATAGGTAAGATATTTTCTTGATTAGCGTAGTAATAATATTAAGCACAATTCAAATAAAATTTATGCGGCTTACTATCGCGTTTATTTTTGAATAATGTTTTTACAAAAACCAAAAATAAACGTGACCACGATGGCTGCAAGCTGCAAAGCTCTCGAAACGTCAGAATAATAAAAATTGTAAAATCAATAAAAAATAAAAACCGATAGTAAGCCGCATAAAATTTATTTATTTGTTAATCATTGTTCGAGCGATATTCAAGAAAATTCTAACAAACTTAAAATAAAAGAAAAAAAAACCTCAAACTGATCAAACACAAATGTCAGTTGTGAATGCAAATACACCCACCAATGGACAGATAACCTAGTAGTCGACTGACCGACTACTATGTCACCCTTCACATACGTCAGTGGGGTACCGGGGGGCCGATCGCGCAACTACAATGGTAATGAAATTCATTTCCATTTGTCAAAAAGTTACGCGGTCGTTGTTATTGTCCAAAACAACTTTTATTCAATCGGACAATGAGTTTCAGTGAGCTTGAACTGTTAATGAAAATGAACATCGATTCTAAGTGTGTTGCGGTTAATTTTGAAGCTCATTTATGGATTTCAACTGTCATAACGAAGCTCATTGAGTCATTGAGCGGGCACTATTGTAGTTTAACGCAATTGAATCCTAATAATGTCCAACTACAATTTTACGGCGTTCTCACGCGAGGCGAATTTATTTGTCCAATTTATATCAGACAACAAATAATTGAAAGCGAATATTGACTGTAGCATTACACTGTCTGTCCATTTTAGCATTTTACTCGTGGATGCGTACGCCATAATTTACATATTTTTTACAAACAAACTAAAAACTGGTGACAGAGGAATACAATACACACTCAATCAGCGCTGATTGAACTGACTGATTGAATGCGTGTTGAACGAACAAGTTCGGACGAGTTAATTTGCTTTCGACTATCAATTGATGCAATAAAAGTTGATAGGTCTTAAACTTTTATACAACCGATATTGATTGAAAGTCTGTTCTTACGGTTCAAATCGCGGACGATTTTGCAGTTAATCAACTAAATTCGCCTCGTGTGAACGCCGCGTTACATTCGTAAGCGTAACTTCATCATTATGAGATTCCGGCCTACATGTTAGTTAAATATTATGACAAGTTACTTCCATTCATGGACTGCAAACCAGGACATTAGGTAGGGTGCTGTAGTGACATGGAGGAATGCTTCTATAATTTGGGCACATGGAAAGCATGAGTGAAAGTGGATTGACTAAATTAGTTTATAAATTTGATGTGGATGAATGCGTTAAACCAGGCAGACTAGGAAATGATCTACTTGTGGACAAAATATACATTTTAATTTTATATATAACAATATCGACATATTTTCATACATTACATGCAGGTAAAGACATACATTAAAAATAACTTTATTAAAAAAAAAACAACATTAAGAATTACCTATATTGTAATGTGATAATTATATTAATTTGTATAATTATTTTCTTTGAAATTTTATATACACGGAGCTACAAAATACAAATTATTAAAAGTTGACATTAAAAAAGCCTTGCATACCATTTCTGGGTATAAGCCAACTTTCCCAAGCCTTAGATTTGTTGAAGCATATTACTATTCTACGCTATTTCTTTGATACATGTTTTTTTTTATTATTCTGTCACATTTGACTTTGACCCGCCTGATGATAAGCAAGAGGAGATCCAAGAGTGACGACGACTGAAACAACCGAGTCAGTTCACGGCTGCCTCAGTCGCCGTCACTATGCCGGCCGAAGAAATTAGAGTATCCATGTTTGTTAGAGTATCCAATATGATCAAAGAGTTCATCATACCGCTTGGATCCAAAAAAATGTCTAGTACCAAGACACAATTAAAACCAATGATTATTTATATTATGATATTAGGATCTTCAGAATATAATTTTTGTTACAAACCATAAGTTTACCTACCCATAACTAGAGTTACACTTATGTCTCGTCTTAAACTAAAGAAACGATAACATTGTTTTTTTATTTGCCATGTTTTGTTTCTTCGGTTTTTGACTTCCATCTAGGTTCTATACCATTTCCATCTATTATTTTACTGGTACATATATCAAAAATACATTGGTAACGGTGAGTGGTCTCGAACTCGTGCTCTCCGGTTTGTCGGACCATTGCACTGCCACTACACCACGGTCGCCCTAATTACAATTGCATTTTCGGTGTGTTGCATTCATATTTTATGTTTTCTCATGTGCGTCATTTCGGCTTAGACAGACTATAGCTATATTTAATCCAATAATACCATAAATATTCCCGGAGAACGAGCTAAATAAACGCGGTAGGATTGCAGTTGTGACGTCATGGTCACGTGTCTATTATGAATAGTGAAGTAACATGCAAAATGTCGATAACAATAAACACACACTTTCCTTAAAATGCAAATAGATTTAGTTATTAAAAATTATAAATTTGTATTAAATTGAAGTATAAACATTAGACAGCAACAATTTTTAATGAATTATGTATTCATTTAATTTTGAGAATAGTGACTGCATGTTTTTTTTTATTTTTCACACATTTTAATCACGTTTCTAATAATAATTCTGGCCTGACTCAGGATGACGACACTCTTTTATTCAATTAACACACTAATTTTTCAATAATCAAACAAAGAAAATATGGACACGTTTTTATCGATATTAAATGACATCGCCGAGCTATGAGCGTCACTAATAGCGGCCACTATGATACGAGTGGGGGTTTTAGACGCCCAACCGCAACCTCAGGCCCCGAATCTATTTAACTCGTTCCCCATCTATAGGTAAACCATTAAGCTGTCAAAAGTAAAATAAACGAATGGAAATGGTATAGACTAGGAAAATGTTGACATTGACATTTCGTTGCAGGGCCGTCTTTACCCGGGAGTTCAAGGGGTGCAATGCACCCGGGCGCAGAGTCCTAGGGGGCGCATGCCGACCGCCTTAAATTTCGATAGGTACCTACTACACTGAGACCACGCGAGCGGAGCCTTGACTTTCGCACCCTGGCACTGAATATGCTTAAGACGGCCCTGTTTCGTTGTTTACATTTTGATCTCGAATTCCATTTGAGTTTGTAAGCCAACTGTGACTGTAAAATAACAGTATAGTCTTGTAATGATTGCAATTGCAGCTAAGTGTATTAACAAAAACTGTTTTCATTGGTAAATTATTATATCACCCATAAATGTCAGCCAATCAGATTTAGTTTATAGCGAATAGGATAAATTCAACCAATCAGATCCCAGTGCTCCAGCAATCGCTCACCATTCTGCAGCGTCATGCCTTGAGGTCTGAAGAAAGTCATCTCTATAGTTTTGAAATGTTTCTTCATTTCTGATTCATAAAGCTGAAATAACATAAAGGTCGATAAAAAATTTGACAACATTTGTTAATAAAAAAATATTTACTTCAAGTCTGTATATCAAAGAGTGGTAGGCAGTGGTACCACCACAAGTAAACTACTATTAAGTCACTTAGTAGAGTTACAGGATCAGCTTGTAAGTTGCCGGTTCTATACAAGGCTGGTATAGTGGATGTGACTACTATTTACAGTTGTTGTACTGTAGTAGGTAGTAGCAGTCATCTCCATTCATGGACCGCACTCTAGCTGTCATATTTGGAACACAATAAAAATTAATAATCACCGGCCAGCCAAGTGCTTAAAGACTATTTACCCCAAAAAACCTTACCTCAGCCGGAAACTGATGCAGCATATGATATCCATTTGATGTCAGCACTTTGTTAGCGGCATTGCACAGAGCTGGTAACCAATGTTGCTGGAGTGACGCCACTTCCCATAGTGAGGAACCAATTGCACCTGATGCTATGGCGCTCGTCTCCTCCATTATGTATGGGTCACTTGACACTGAAAAAAAAAAATTAAAAAATCAAATGGTTTTTTTCCTTTTCTAGGCAGAGACAATGGAGCACTACTAGCCACAGTCCTAAAACAACTAACTCCCTCGCTTTCCTCACATCAACAATTCTCATTATACAAGCTCTACGGTTATGGGCACTAGGCAACTCAGCTTTCTTGAGGGTGCTCTCCAATTTGGTTGGAAAGCACCCTCCTGGGTCTGCCTTCACTTAATGGGGATCATTTTCCTTATGGCTGTTCATAATGCGGTGCTTGTTCCTACATTAATGTATGGAAGTGAAGGGTGGGTATGGCAGAAGAAGCATGAGAGTAGAATTAACGCTGTAGAAATGCGGTCGTTAAGGAGTGTATGTGGAGTGACGATAGCTGATAGAATAAGGAATAGCACACTGCGTGATAGATGTGGTTTAAAAGAAGATGTAGTGACAAGGATTGACAAAGGAATGCTTCGATGGTTTGGGCACATGGAAAGGATGAGTGAAAGTAGATTGACGAAAGGAATTTATAAATCTGATGTGGATGGATGCGTTAAACAAGGCAGGCCTAGGAGAGTGTTTTCCGACCAAATCGGAGACATCCTTAAGAAAGCTAGGTTGCCTAGTGCCCATAACCATAGGGCCTGTATGAGGAGAATTGTGGATGTGAAGGAAGCAAGGGAGTTGTGTAAGGATCGTGGTAAGTGGCGCTCCATTGTCTCTGCCTATCCCTGTGGGAAAAAGGCGTGACAATTTGATTGATTGATTGATTGATTTTCCTTATTGTGTCTCGACATATAACAGCAATCCATCTGATGTTAAGCTGGAATGCAGTCTACCACAATTAAATAACTGTAAGTAGAAGTCACACGCAATATGACGGCCTAATTGGAACCGGCAAATTACAAACTGATCCCGAAATGCGACCAAGTAACCTAACGTCCTTTGAAGTGACCAGGGCTGCAAAAATTTTGTCATTCACGAATTAAGCCTTTTTCATGCAATCATTTAATTATTTTTGTACTGTTAAATATCTACAAATTTACAGTACATCAAGTACAAAAATATTGATAAGTTAAATTTTTACATTTTAACAGAACATGTTAATTTGATTTGTCTTTATTGCTTGTAGCTTACGATTTTTATTATTAGGCATTACGAGTAAAACCGCCTTTTCTAAATTAAAGTTTTAAATAAATAAAATATATCTAATCGAATCCATTATTGTAAGTTTGAAACAATAATAGAGTAGATTTAGAGCACCTAAAGTGCCGAAAACACGCCTAGTTTATAAGGATCCTAAGTAATTACAATATTACCAATTTGTGGCAAGTGGCGCTCAATTGTCTCTGCCTATCCCTGTGGAAAAGAGGCGTAACAATTTGATTGATTGATTGATTAATTGTTTTACATCTGTTAATTCACTGAAAAGTACTTAAAAAGTAATGTATACTCACTAATAGCTCTTGAATCTGAATAGCATATCATACTCTTCAATCCTGGATGTCTGTGCAGCAGATTAGCAACTAATTCAAGTAAACCGACCGCATCCTCAGGGTTGGCAAGTAAAGCCAATCTTGCCAGGCGCTTGGCGAATGCAGCCACCATTGTTTCTGGTAAATTCCTGTCAAAATATAAATATATAATATATTAAAAAAATAACGATAAAAGAAGAGCTGGATAAGTATTATAGCCTTACCACCACCTTCCAGTGTACAGACTGCAGTGACTCAGTCGCGTTTCGATATTGCGTTGAAAGTTGCCAGTTCCTAGGTTGGCATAGCGGATTCGACTTGCTATTTTTTAAGTGTCAATAATGTCTAAATACTTACGTGGAACTGAGGAACATGTCAGCTATATGTATGAGCCGTTTCTTGTATCTTGTCGCAAACATTTCTGGTTCGAACATAGAGTATAGCCTGTCGTATATATCTGGGTAATCCATGTTATGACGACGCACCAGCTCCGAAACACCTTGTAGGGCTAACATGCTTATTGGACCACCTAGGAGACAAAACATTTTTTATTGTGATTTGACATATAACAGCACCCCTCTTGATGTTCTGGAGTGTGGTCCATAAATGGATGTCACTACTACTACAATTCAATAACTGCAAGTAGCAATCACATCCACTATTCCGGACTAGTTAGAACTAGCAACTTACAAGCTGATCCCGATCACTTCACTGTCTGTATACTTGTAAGTGGTGGTACTACCCCGGATCAACGCCCAGATGTCAGTTGAATACACTAAATACGAATACGGTAACGATGTAATATTAAATCTTCATGTATATTATACTTTTGACTTTTAATTCTATTATTTATAACCTCACACCACCAACTCTTCATCAAACATACAGCAACTAGGCAAAGTGGTGACCGCGACGTTATTATAACGAATTCACAGTCTAAAAAAACATGTATCCCCAACTCACCAGCGTCCAAACTGTCGCACAACATGTCAGTCGTAAGCTGTGGCTTGTAAAGTAACGGCATCAATCTTTCAATGAGTAACAGCAACGCCCTCCTATGTGTGCGTGAGTCTGTGAACAACGGCCATCGGCAGGCGCAACTCCACGCCCTGTTCACATAACGGCGTGCTAACAGTGGGTTGAATTGAAATTTATTTTTGCCTGCAAATTAAATATTATACTGAATATTTTTATTGGTATATTTCGAATTTCTATACTAAGCTACCAAAAGTGCATCATTTATTTATTTATATAGATCACCAACAAATCAATGCACATAGCACATTCAATTATTATAGGCATGTGCCCAACTTTAAATAGGAAACCATAGCACTAATTCTTAACTAATGCACTAATTCTTAACTAAAAATATATACCTACTGGACGTTTTAAATGAATAAATAAAAAAATTATAACAGTAAATTACAAGAAAAAAATGGAAATGACAAAAACACAAACATACATAATATAACTAATTAAAAAATTAAAAATACTCATCACCAATAATAATAATAACAGAGATATGACCTGCCGTAGAAACAGGACAACCAAAGTAGATATATCTAAGATACATTGATACCGGCAAGTGGTTTTGTACCATTGCACAGTCACATCACCATGGTCGCCTTCTACATTTCTAATTTATATACCAAGCTACCAAAAAAGTTTGTAGCATAAAAACAGAACAACCCAAGTACATGTATCAAAGACACATTGAAACTGGCAAGTGGTTCCCTTAATTATTTTTATTATTTTACTATCTAAATAAACACCACACCACCTGATGATAGACTGGAGTGTGATCCAAAATCCATGAGCATAGATAACTGGTACCACTAGTATAAGACTAATTCTTTCTCAGTCGTCGTCACTCTTGGACCTCCTCCTGCTTACCATCAGGCGGGACGAGTTCAGATGTCGTGTCACAATAAAAATAAAAAAATAAAAATTATGTTAAAAGTTGACAGTTCCAATTAGGCCAGCATAGTGGATGCAACTACTGCTTGCAGTTATTTAAACATAGTAGCAGTCACCTCCATACCTGGACCACACTTCAGCCTTAAATAAAAACTGACTAAATTTTTTTATTATTATACATTTCTATACTAAGCTATTAAAGTGCCTGTGTCATGGAAACAGGACAACCAAAGTACATATATCAAAGATACATTGGTAACGGTGAGTGGTCTCGAACTTGTGCTCTCAGTTTGCATAACCATTGTACTGCCACTACACCACAGTCGCCTTATTGAATACATACCTTGATTATTACATAGTACTTTGTCTTCAACTACATTATTATCTCTACCCTTAGTTTTCTTCACATCTGTGGTTGTTATTTCTAATGACACCAACTTGTCAAATAACTCCAAATAATTCTGCATGTATTTAGAACTTGGTTCCCTAGTAAACAAAGCTTAATTTTAATAAAATGCACAAAACGCAAAACCTATGCATGTAAGGCAGAGACAATAGATCCTGACACTAATTTCTCTCTTCCTCCACACCACATCGTCATACAGACTCTATTGTCTTGGGCACTGCAGACCATCTTTTTTTTAAAGAATATATCCATGTATACCAGAATGTAATATATGGATCAAATCGTAGACATCCTCAAGAAAGCTAGGTTGCCTAGTGCCCATAACCATAGAGCTTGTAT
The DNA here is from genome assembly GCA_905220615.1 of Tinea trinotella. Classification (NCBI taxonomy): domain Eukaryota; kingdom Metazoa; phylum Arthropoda; class Insecta; order Lepidoptera; family Tineidae; genus Tinea; species Tinea trinotella. The sequence continues at coordinate 14,127,832 of HG992312.1, forward strand.
GAAGAGAATTGTGAAGGAAGCGAGGAAGTTGTGTCAGGATTGTGGTAAGCGGCACTCCATTGTCTCTGTGGGGAGGAAGGCGTGACGATTTGATTGATCGCAGCTATTTATCTGTGACAGTAGTCGCCTCTATTCATGAACCATGCTCCAGCTTAACATCAAGTGGGGTGCTGTCATATTATGTCAAGCCACAATATAGAAAAAATATATCAGAGTATTATATTTTATAATTAAGAGATATTTATTTATTTAGACTATAGAATCCACAGGATCACTCAGCCAAGTCAGGATTACAGTTCTCATATTGATTTTAAATAAAAACTTAATTCTAATGCTTCTAATTAGCTTACCTTCTGAAGAAATTAGGAGAGCTTAACACCTTTAATCCATACAGCTGCACATCTCTATATTCACAGAACTCTTGGAATCTTGTGATAGAAGTTGACATTGATATTTCAGAGTCCAGCAAAATTGTGAAGATACTCTGTAAAAGATAAGAGTTTAATTTTTTTAAATAGTAACTTAATAAAGAATTTTCAATTTTATGAGACATCACCACCTTAATACTTCTAATTTAAAAACCTCCATTGTTAATTATTTTTTAATTTACATTTCTTTACTAAGCAACCGTGGTGTAGTGACAGTGCAATAGTTACACAAACCGAGGGAATGAGTTTGAGACCAACCGCAGGTACCAATGTATCTTTGATATATGTATTTTAGTTGTCCTGTTTCTATAATACAAGCACTTTAGTAGCCATATAAATAATAATAAGAAATAAGCTACTAAAATGCTTATATCATAAAAACAGGAAAACCAAAGTACATATATCAAAGATGCATTGGTACCGGCAAGTGGTTTTGAACTTATGCTCTCGGTTTGCATAACCATTGCATTACCTCTACACCATGGTCGCCTTAATTAGATGGATAAATAATAAAAATAATAATCACCTTAAGCCTGGCGACAGGGATATGATGTCCAGTGGGTGGTTCTAATGGGTATTTTCCCTCAGCTTGCATCAATTTGCAACAAGTAACAAGGGCTTGCAGACGGGATCCACTTTTTCCCTGCTTCATACACTCGAGGGCACCAGTCCATGCTGTCTCGTAGCATTCCTTCAGCCAAGTCTTGTATTCAGATTCTGGTCCTGTGTCTGTTAATAAAAAATAATTGGAATGTAATGAATCTACTACTTCTAGTTCCAAACTTTATATATAATGTTTTAGTTGTCTGCAAGTGCATCTTCCCATAATAAGCTCTTTCATCTACTTCATGTTACTATATACCGTATTTGAAGAATTACGCATCAAATCTCGTCTTACTTTAAAGCGCCATTAAGTTTTATTAAAAATTATATTAGAAATAAGACAATGAACTTGTATTAATTCTACTATGGACTTATATTGTATATATTTGCTAAAAAATATGTAGTTGAGTGTATTTATCATAACACCTATAATGTGTTTACTGCATGTCCATATTTTAATGAAATTGTAAAGTAATTGTTCAAGTTATCCTACCTCTCGGTTGTAATGGTACCACTTTTTCAATTAAATCACCCCTTTTCAATAATTCTGTGAATATTAACTCGATAGTTAACAGCACCGGCGTGTAGTTATCAGTTTCACCCTGTGAAAACAAAATAGTACGAAATAAAGTTAGTAAAGCCTAACTAACCTAAAAGTAATGGCGAAAACTTTGTTAAATCTACTTTATGAATGGCTATAACTTACTTGAAATAACATCAAAATATCGGCAAGATTATTGGCATTTTTCCTTGATGAAAGGAAATCATTGGCTGTGCTCCTTAGTTGTGCAGAAATCATTTTTGATGAATTCTGCTGCGGATCAGCCATTTTTTGTATTTCAAAAGGAAATGTCAAAGTTTAAGAAAAAACTAGTGCTTATATTTATATCTTAATCATATTTATGCGCTAATGTCTTTTATTAAATCTTATAACTTTATGATGTTTTACTTTTATACCGATAAATATAACATTTTTATTAAAAAATAGAGTTTAAATATATTTTTTTAGGAAAAAATATCTCTTAAATGGATTTGAATCTTAAGCCAAAAAGTCGATAACTATTATATTTTTAGGTTAGTTGTCAAACTTCGGCGTCTGGTTTGTTTTGGTCGCCGAATTTATTTTAATTTTCCTTCATTTTGACGAAACGAATTAAGATGGATGGTGATTTATACGATGAATTTGGTAATTATATTGGCCCTGATCTCGAGTCGGACTCGGATGATGAGCAAAGTGTGTATGGCCAAGGGGAAACTCGCGATGGGGATGACGAGGCCATGGAAGAAGATGATGATGCTGAAGGAGAGCCTGAAGCTGCTCCAATGGCCGTGGTACTGCATGAGGATAAAAGGTGACAATAAAATTTTAAGAATAAACTAAATTATTAAAAAAAAACGTACACCCGGTTGCAATAAAAATGTAAACTAAAATGCTAAAACCAAGTTATTCCACAATCCTATGATAGGATTATGGAACTTAAATATTGGATAAGTATATTATTGGTCCATGATTGCTTAAGACACAAAAAAATACAATTTAGAAATAAGTTTATAGTATCTAATATATACCTAACACATAAAATTATTGAAATAATATAGATATTATCCGCAAGCAGTAGAAGTGTATGGACCCGATGTGGAAACAGTTGTACAGGAGGAAGACACCCAAGCCCTGGACAAACCTCTGATAGAGCCTGTGAAGAATAAGAAATTCCAAGTGCAAGAGCAAGGGCTCCCAGACACAACATATGACATGGAATACTTGGCTGATATGTTGGATAACACAAACCTTATCAGAAATGTTACTTTGATGGGGCATTTGCATAACGGTATGTTTTTGTGTTTATTGATTTTGAAATATTTAATTTAATCTACCAAATTGGAGACATCTTAAGGAAAGTTTAGTTGCCTAGTGCCCATAACTCTGTAGTTATAGGAATTGTAGTTGTATAAAGAGAATTGTGGATGTGAGGGAGTTGTGTCAGTATAATGGCAAGTGGCGCTCCATTGTCTTTGCTTATCCGTGTGGGAAAAAGGTGTAACAGTTTGATTGATATTAATTTTAATAAGAAAACATAAAATACAATGACATACATACAATGTAAATGAAGACCGTGGTGTAGTGGTAATACAAAACCATTTCTATGATACAAGAGCCATAATATATTAAGTTAATCTTTTATTTATTTATTTTTTCTACACTAAGCTACCAAAGTACATATATCAAAGATACATTAAGTGGTTTCGAACTTGTGCTCTTCGGTTTGCATGACCATTGCACTGCCACTACACCATAGTTGCCTTATATTTGATAACCTTCTCTCCTTCATATGTAAAAATAACTTGTAATTAAATTGTATGTTTAATGTTAATCAAAGAGCATGTATGACAAGAATTGTGGATGTGAAGGAAGCAAGAGAGTGGTGCTCTATTATCTCTGCCTATCCCTGTGAATATTAACCTCGGCTGCTAATGACGCTAATCAATGTCATGATAATTCTATTCACTAATCACTATTTATTTATCGGAGATAAAAAGACAAGCAATTTGGATTTATTTTAACTGTATTTATTAACAAAAATCGAAAAATATTTTCTCATGATGCTGATTACCGTCATCACAGCTGAGAGGCTAAGGCATGAAATTGATGTTAATTGTTATGCTTCAGGCAAAACATCATTCGTGGACTGTTTGATGAGGCAAACACATCCAGGGACTATTAATAATGAAACAACCATTCCAATGAGATATACAGACACACTGTTTGTGGAGCAGGAGCGGGGGGTTTCTATTAAGGTGAGGTCTAAGCATTATTTGTTTACATACTTGATTTACCATTACTTAATAACTTTTTTAAACATATAATGTGTTTCTGATATGTCGGCAGACTGGGTACCACTGCCTGCCACTCTTAGATAACCAGACCCGAAGCAAATATCTGCCTCTTTTGTTTTATTAACAAATATTATTATGATTAGATAGACTAGCAACTTTCACTGATGCATCTATTATTAACACTTGTGGATTACTTAGAATTCGAGTCTATTTTAAAATTGGTTAACTGTCTCCGCCCTAATGACATTGGCTGGTAAACTGTTCCATGAAACACAGTTGGACATAAAGTTAGAACTTGGCTAGATTTCACACAAGTTTATCATCGTGTCCCCGAAGCCTGGTGTGGATTTTTTTTTCGCAACATTTAATATAATCAACATTATATATATTTAATTAATGTTGCAAATAAAAGCTATGAATCAAATATTTGGTCCAACTGGGAATCGAACCTGGGATTTTACGCTTGACAAACTGAAGTGCTAACCAATCAGTCATGCCTGTCATCATTACTCCTTATCATATAGTTGCTAGGTTGTCAAGTATCAAATTATATTTCAGGCGATGCCAGTGACATTACTCCTGAACAATATAAAGGGAAAGTCGCACCTAATGAACATAATGGATACACCAGGGCATGTCAATTTCAGTGATGAAGTTACTGCAGCACTCAGGATATCCGATGGTGAGTCACACGAATTTTTAAAGCTCTAACAAGTGTTAATGTGTCTATTATTAACAATTGTGGTTTACTTAAAATTATACTTGTCAAGTATATTTTTAAATTGGTTAACTGCCTCCACTCCAATGACAATAATGAAATCCTGGATCTTTCAAGATGTGAAGAATCTTTGGCCGGCCTAGAGACGGTGACTGAGGCAGCCATGAACTAATTTGGTTTATTCAGTCGTCGTCACTCTTGGATGTCGTGTCACAATAAAATAAACATTTCTCCCCAACAGGTGCGGTAATCTTCGTGGACGCAGCAGAAGGAGTAATGTTGAATACTGGACGTCTTATCAACCACGCAGTGCAGGAGAATGTCCCTGTAACATTGTGCATTAACAAGATAGATCGGCTTATACTTGAATTGAAATTGCCACCCGCGGATGCATACTTCAAATTGAAACACATTATTGATGAAGTCAATGCTATATTTACGTCGAACCAACGTGAAAATCCTGATAAGCCGCAGAGTATTCTGTCGCCTTTGTTAGGTATGTATTATATTTTGTTATGTGAGCGAAATTTGACATTGATTTGCTAAGGCGACCGTGGTGTAGTGGCAGTGCGATTGTCGTTAATCGTCCTGTTTCTATGATACAAGCACTTTAGTAGCTTAGCATAGAAATATAAAATAAATATGTCGGTTTAATAATAATCAAGGAGGGGTATATCAAAGATACATTGGTACTGGAAAGTTGTTTTGAACCTATACTCTCGGTTTGGAATGATAGTTACTGAGAGCGAAAAAGAGACAAATATATTTTGATCGCGGCGCTGAGTTCACGTTAGCTTATTAGCAAGGTTATAACTTGCCACTTTCGGAGAGCGTATAGATATATTATACGCTCTCCGAAAGTGACACTTTATAACTATGCTATTAACTATGTCTTTTCTTATTAAAATATCAAGTCCAAAAATATTATGATCTCACGAACGAGATGGCGATAAATGGTTTTATAACTCAGCTCTATGCACTAGAAGTTGGTGCAAGAGGAATACCAGCATCATCTTTTAAAGAATCTTGGCCTCCCAAGGTCAGCCGTAAGAACATTTTTAGATCGTATGTCGAAGGCGGCATTGGTGGGGTCTTACAATATTTGGTTGGGTAGAGGGGATAGTGAGGGCAGGGAAGGTGAGTGTTGACATGTCACAAAAAGCTTTGAAACCTACATTTCGGTCACAAGTCCGAAACGCTGCCTTTACTCTCCTGCCTGCCACGCGATGGACCCGGCGGCACCCGATGACGACAGGCGTGGACGAGAGGTTTAGCGATTGGTTCGTTGCGCGTAAAGTCCCGGGTTCGATTCCCGGTCGGAGAAAATATTTGTTTCATAAATATTGCAAATATTTGTTAATAAAAAAAAGAGATGGATATTTGCTTCGGGTCTGGTTATCAAAGAGTGGTAGGCAGTGATACCCAGTCTGCCGATCCGGGGTAGTACCACCACTTACAAGTATACAGACCGTGAAGTGATTTGGTCACGTTTCGGGATCTGCTTGTAAGTTGCCGGTTCCATCTAGGCCGGCATAGTGGATATGATTACTACTTACAGTTATTGAATTGTAGTAACAGTGAAATCCATTCTTGGACCACACTTCGGCTTAACAACAAGCGGGGTGCTGTCAAATGTCGAGTCACAATAAAAATAAAATATGATTACTACTCACAGTTATTGAATTGTAGTATCAGTGACATCCATTCATGGACCACACTTCAACTTAACATCAAGCGGGGTGCTGTCATATGTTGAGTCACAATAAAAAAATATAAAATAATAACTTGTAATTCTATTCAAAGGTAACGTGTGCTTCGCGTCATCACTCTACGACGTTTGTTTCACTGTGCAATCATTCGCGCATATGTATGCGACTGCACATCCGAACTCTGGTCTCCAGGCCTCAGACATGGCTGAATGGCTGTGGGGTGATCTGTACTATAATCCAAAGTCGCGCAAGTTTACAAAGAAAGCGCCGACCAGTTCGTCGCCAAGAACCTTCGTCGAGTTCATTCTGGAGCCCCTCTACAAAATATTTGCTCAGGTAATTTGGAGTTTTGAGTATATTTTTTTTATATAGTGGCGCCTGAGTGTGATGAATTAAGGAGACTGGTAAGCGATTGGTTTGTTGCTCGTAAAGTCCCAGGTTTGATTCCCGGTTGGAGCAAAAATTTGTTTTATATCTTTTATTTGTAATATTTATTAATTATATTAAATATTTGTCAATGAAAGAAAATAGGCGGATATTTGCTTCGGGTCTGCTTATCAAAGAGTGGTAGGCAGTGGTACCCAGTCTGCCGATCCGGGGTAGTACCACCACATATATACAAGTATACTGACTGTAAAGTTATTTAGTTCCGTTTCGGGATCAGCTTCTGAGTTGCCGGTTCCATCTAGGCCGGCACAGTGGATGTGATTACAACTTACAGTTATTGAATCGTAGCAGTGGCATCCATTCTTTGACCACATTCCTGCTTAACATCAAGGGGGGTACTGTCATATGTCGAGTCATAATAAAAGATTTGTCTAGCTGTCAGTTTTTTTCTTACTCATAGTTATCCCCTAAACCTAAATAAATTATTTTTCTTAATCATCAGGTGGTTGGTGATGTAGATGATACGCTCCCATGTGTGTTAGATGAGCTTGGCATAAAATTGACGAAGCAGGAGTTTAAATTGAATGTCAGACCATTGCTACGACTTGTCTTCAGCCGGTTCTTTGGTGATTTCTGGTAACTATTAATTATTTTGTATTTTAATATCATTTTGAAATCCAACATATACGTGTAGACGTAAGGTATACATATACGTAGGTGATGCAGAGGCCACGCGAACTCTGGAGCCCCTGCCAATGTAATAGCCAATTAAAAGGGCGACTGTGGTGTAGTGGCAGTGCAATGGTCAGACAAGCTGATAGCACGGGTTCAAAACCACTCACCGGTACCAATTTTTCTTTGATATATTATGTACTTTAGTCGTCCTGTTTCTACTATACTAGGACTTTAGTAGCTTAGTATAGAAATGTAAAAAAACGCTCCCGAATTTTAACAATACATACAGTGTTTCTTCTTACTTGGCAGAAGTAGTAAACAAATATGATAATTACCATTTTTCATAGCATTTATTTAAGGAAACTGTTTGCTACTGTTATATTCTATATAATAAACATACACAATGTAACAAATGCGCAAAAATTATTAAAATCAAACATTATTTTTATCAAAAACCATTTTTTTTTATTGTGACACGACATCTGACCTCGACTTGCCTGATGATAAGCAAGAGAAGGTCCAAGAGTGACGACGACTGGAATAACCGATTCAGTTCCCGGCTGCCCCAGCCGCCGCCACTATGCCGGCCTATTTATATGACAAATGACAAATGTTGTGCCCCAATAATAATAAAAATAAAAACATTTTCACAGTAATTCATACATATTTTTATGTATTTGTATTGGATTCGCATCAGTAGTAATTGTTTTTTTTTCTTTAATGCATAATGATCCATAATGACCGCAAACTTTCGGCTACTTTACTACTTTTTCTAAGTAATGACGCTCCCCGATTGATGTTAAGCCAAAGTGTGGTCCATGAATGAATGTCACTGCTACTACAATTCAATAACTGTGAGTAGCAATCACATCCACTATGCCGATCTAGTTGGAACCGGCAACTTACAAGCTGAACCCGAAACGTGACCAAATCACTTCACGGTCTGTATACTTGTAATGTATGATAACCTTACTTATAATTGATTTTCTAGTGGTTTCGTTGACATGGTGGTTCGTCACGTGCCTTCCCCAGCCGATGGTGCCCAAGCGAAGGTGTCGCATTGCTACCGCGGCCATGAAGGCAGCCTCTATAATGATATGATCAAATGTGATCAAGGAGCAAGCCTGGTCGCGCACACAACTAAAATGTACCCAACAGAAGACTGTACCTTTTTCTTGGTAAATATATGTTAATAAGTGATCTTAGTTTTTTATATATATATTTCAATCAATCAATCAAATTGTCACGCCTTTTTTTCACAGGGATAGGCAGAGACAATGGAGCGCCACTTGCCACGATCCTAACACAACTCCCTTGCTTCCTTCACATCCACAATTCTCTTCATACAGGCTCTGTGGTTATTGGCACTAGGCAACCAAGCTTTTTTAATGATGTCTCCAATTTAAGTATTAAAGCGCTCCATTGTCTCTGCCTATTCCTGTAGGGAAAAGGCAGAGACAATTTGATTGATTGATTGATATATGTTTAGATTTTACTTTTATTGTCATTTCTCCTACATGTCTTCACGGCATCTAGTTCATATAAAATAATTTGGCACAAAATAGAATTGTGTATGTTCATTTTTACCTACCTATACATATATGTATATACTTGTATGTAGTTTATGTAATGGTAGTTTGTAGTATATTTTGGCCCTGCCCATATTTCTTTCTCATCACCCCAAAGGTTAGTTGTAAGAGAATGCCTAATAGGCATTTAACTCGCCTATGTAACTATTTTTAAGTTTATTTTGGTGCAATAAAGGATTTAAATATATAAAGAAATGTTAGTCTTTTTAGCTTTTGTTTAGCATTTGGTAGATTATGTGAATCTGTAGCTCTCTAATAATTATTTCAGGTGTTATCTCGTGTGATGTCTGGCACATTGTATGCCGGCCAGTCTGTCAAAGTGTTGGGCGAAAATTACAGTTCACAAGACGAGGAGGATTCACGCATCATGAATGTTGGCCGTCTATGGATATATCAAGCCAGATATAAGGTATAGAAATTAAACACTTTGTTAATATCTTACCCAGATATTATTTTTTGTTAATATCTAGGTTGCCCAGTGCCCATAACCATAGTGCTTGTATGAAGAGAATTGTGGATGTAAAGGAAGCAAGGAAGTTATGTGAGAATCGTGGCAAGTGGCGCTCCATTATCTATGCCTATCCCTGTGGGAAAAAGGCGAGACAATTTAATTGATAATTAATATCTTTATACTGTATTTTTTCTTATTTGGCACAAGTAGTAAATAAAAATCGTCTTTTTCCATTACCTTTATCTAAGGAAACTGTTAACTACTGTAACATATCATAAACATAACGTAGTGTATTTTTATCGTTAATCCGTCTTAATGCCAAAAGTTTGTTTACGACTTTTGCCAAGTAAGGAAAAATGTACAGTAGATGCTTTTTAAAGCATTTTCAACACCATTTAATATCAGTACAGCAGTAGATTAATGAAAAAAAAACCGTCTCATCTTCAAAATCAAATAAATTAAATTGTCACGCCTTTTTTCCACAGGGATAGGCAGAGACAATGAAGCACCACTTGCCACGATCCTGACACAACTCCCTCGCTTCCATCACATTCACAATTCTCTTCATTCAAGCTCTATGGTTATGGGCACTAGGCAACCAGGATGTCTCCAATTTGGATCTTACAGTGGCTTATTAAAGTTTGTTTTTACAGCGAAGTTTTAACATACTAAAGTAGTGAATGTGCTTAAATTATAACCATAACATGAATATTATAAAATAATACCAATAGATTTGATACCATTACCTCGTATTCCACACTGGCATATTCCACTGATTGTATTTTTTACTGTATAAATTAAAAATTAAAATTGTATAGAAACAAATTCCACGTTTGTAAGTCGGTCAACTACGACCGGAGATCGAACTCTGAGTCCGTTGCTTAACGCGCGATCGAAGAACTAAGCTGCACAGCTTGGCCAAAATTAATAAATATAATAAACTCAATAAAACCTTTCTCTAGGTGGAGGTGAACCGTATACCGGCAGGTTGTTGGGCCCTCATCGAAGGCATAGATCAGCCCATAGTGAAGACATGCACGCTGGTGTCAGCGACCGAGGATGTGGAGTTGCATACATTCAAGCCATTGCGCTTTGACACACAAGCTATTGTCAAAATTGCCGTTGAGCCCGTCAACCCATCGGAGTTGCCCAAAATGTTGGATGGATTGAGAAAAGTAAGCTTTGTTTTAAATAAGCTAATAGGTAATAAGCTATTTTGGACAAGTGGAATGCTTAGCCAGCCCATGTGTTCTCTCCATCCCATGAACTTAGATCCTTCATGCGATGCTTTAAGAAGCATATATGACGGCGACTGAGGCAGCCGTGAACTGACTCGTTTTTTTCAGTCGTCGTCACTCTTTGACCTCCTCTTGCTTATCATCAGGCGGGTCGAGGTCAGATTTCGTGTCACGATAAAAAAATCTAAAGTTTAAGAATAGAGGCGACTGCCTAGATGGAACCGGCAACTTTCAAGTTGCACACTTAGACATGGTGGTACTATGCCCTGTTGTCAAACTGGGAAAGCTGTCTGCCTACCACTCTTAAATACCCAGACACGGTACAAATATAGGTCTGATATTTGCTCCGTGGCGTTTAATAAGGCGACTGTGGTGTAGGGGCAGTGCAATGGTTACGCAAACCAAGAACACGGGTTCCATACCATTTGCAGATACCAATGTATCTTTGATATATGTACTTTGGTTGTGCTATTTCTATGATACATGCACTTTGTTAGCTTAGTATTGAAATGTAAATAAATAAAATGTATGTAACTGCTATCACTATTTATCTATTTTCTTAATCCAGGTGAATAAGTCCTACCCGCTCCTGTCTACGCGTGTTGAGGAATCAGGCGAACATGTAGTTCTGGGCACAGGAGAGTTGTACCTGGATTGCGTTATGCACGACCTAAGGAATATGTACTCCGAGATTGATATTAAAGGTATTTGTGAACAATATTAAATACATATTAAATACAATTGTATCACCACTTAAAACTAGATTTAAAATAAAGAAATTATTTGGAAGATTAGACTGAAAATGACTGGGTGTATAGTATGTAATATATATAGTAACCTAGAACTTTCTTAGATTATGCGCGAACTTAGATTTTTCAAAGTTGGACCACTGCCCCTTACCCAAAGAAACGACGCACCGAACCTTTTAGTTCGACTGCCGATTCGGCGGACAAAATGCGGATGCTTCCCCCGACCTGTGCGTGTATTACAGGTGTGAAAAGATGAGGTAGGAACAAGGCTAAAGAGCTCCTCGGAACATTTCCGTGGTATAGGCGATAGAGGACCACAGAGCCGCCATGTCTCTGCGAGGTTCGCGTGACTTCTGCATTATAAATTTTCACCTATAATCCTACTATTATTATAAATGTGAGTGTCCGTTTGTTTGTTACGCTTTCACGCGAAAACTACTCAACCGATCATGAAACTTTGTACACATATTTTTGGAGGTACTTGAAGTAACATAGGATACTTTTAATTTAAAAAAAAATACTATAGTTTCCAATTGACTATAGTTTCAGTTGTTTGGAATTTCTCTATATATATTTTTATTTCCATCTGTCATTTTTATATGAGTTATCGAGTTACAAATACAAAAAGGGTATTTGTAGAATACCCTTTAAAAGGGTACAGTAGAATTGAGAACCTCCTCCTTTTTCATGACTGTGTTATAAGCCTAATTTTACGCGGGTGTAACCGCAAGCACAGCTAGTTCGATTATAAAATTACATAGATTGATTGAATGTCATAACAGTGGCGGACCCCGTTGTGTCGTTCTGCGAGACCGTGGTGGAGACATCGTCGTTGAAATGTTTCGCTGAAACACCAAACAAAAGGAACAAGTTGACAATGATTGCCGAACCACTGGAGAGGGGGCTGGCCGAGGATATTGAAACAGGCGCAGTCACTGTTACGTGGGACAGGAAGAAGTTGGGAGAATTCTTTCAAACCAAGTGAGTGCTTTTTATTTGTATTTATGTGCTTTCTTCACATTCACAATTCTCCTCATACAAGCTCTACGGTTATGGGCACTAGGCAACCCAACTTTCTTGAGGATGTCTCCGATTAAATCGGAAAACACCCTGCCTGCCTTTATATACATATGTAGTAAAAAACGGTTATTTCAATATTACAAACAGACACTCCAATTTTATTTATATATATATATATATATATATAGATGTATAGATTTGGCACAAAATATAATTGTGTATGTTCATTATTACCTACATGTATGTATATATATACTTGTGATACTTGTATGTAGTTTATGTGTCTTATTTCAGGTATGATTGGGACTTGTTAGCAGCCCGCTCTATATGGGCATTTGGTCCGGATGCAACTGGGCCCAATATTCTAGTAGATGACACGTTGCCCTCGGAGGTTGATAAGCATTTGTTGTCATCTGTTAAGGATAGCATTGTACAAGGTGAGTTAGGATTTTATTTACTTTTTTTTAATTCATTATTTTTGTCGCGATTTAAGCATTTTCTGCTTATGGCAGCCCTATAGTCACTAAAACCTTAATATACAATCTACAGGCAAATTATCTTGGAGACGTTTTTGTATTTGTAGTAGTGTGTGTAGTACACACGCCTAAGAGCACGTTTCCATTATGTCGTGGTGGTAGATAAAGATGTTTAGATTGTCTAAGAGATAACATTATGTTTAGTTTTATCCTTGTTCGCAGTGGTATTCTAATTTACATTTTTACCATAAAATATTATTTTATATTAAAAGTAAGATCGATTATGATAAAAAAAATGCTGATTACTTTTCAATTGAATATGTTTTTCTCGCTTTTATAGTTTTTATAAATAACAATTGGATAGATTCACGCGCGCACCGGTATTCGAACTTGACCTCTGCCACTAAGCTACATAGGGGGGCATGCTCTCGTTAATATTATTATATTTTATTCTACATCATGCAGTTCTTCTAAATGATGGGTCCCCATCCCTAAGTTTATCAAAGATAATATAAAAATACAATAATAAATAAATCTAGAAAAAAGTTCTAGATCAGTGTTTACCAAACTTTTATTAGGCAACTTAATTTTTAACCTTTATAAATTGTTTTATTCCCTTAAGGAATATAAATGATTACAGCATTTTTTTTTAGAATTTGCCTTTTATGTTAAATTTGTCACCGATATCTAGCATTGCATTTTAATAAACCAAAGCGAAAGGGCTAAAGTCGGGTCGAGTCTATTTTTAAATTAACTATCATTAGATGACTATAACTATGATTAACCCCCATTAACTATCAAATTGCCCCCCTGTGGGGCGTGGGCCCCACGTTGGAAAACACTGGTCTAGATTTATATTATATTATTGTATTTTTGTAGGTTTCCAATGGGGCACAAGGGAAGGTCCGCTGTGCGAGGAACCAATCAGAAATGTAAAGTTCAAAATATTGGATGCTGTGATTGCGTCAGAGCCTCTTCATAGAGGTGGCGGACAAATTATACCAACTGCTAGAAGGGTATGTTTACATAAATATACTACTCGAAATGTGTTTCTTTTTGTTTATTAACTGCGTCTGATTTTTCAGTCGTCGGTGCTCCTCGACCTCGACCGACGTTCATTAATTAAATTGACGCGTGTCAATTTAATTAATGGCGTATAAGAGTATCCCGGTTTTGGCCCTGTTCAAGGCCGTGGTCACAAAAAGACCACGTGACAATGACCTTCGCAACTAGCCCAATAAAATAATAAAAAACATACATAATAATAACTCGCTTTTATTTGCTTGACTTGTATGTATGTAACGGAATCTTTAAAATAAAGTTTCACCCATTTCTAGAGGTCGGAATAATTTGAAAATTTGTACATGAAAAACCGATGACAATACAATTTCAATAAAAAATTGTGGCTGGCATAGTGACGGTATTTTTAATAGTCAGCATTCTTGGACCTCTTCTTGCTTACAATCAGATGTTGTTTATTTATTTTTTAGTTCACATTGCCTTGTATTAGCGTGTCTTATTAGTTTTTTTTAATATTGATTTTTTTTCAGGTTGCATACTCAGCATTTCTGATGGCAACACCTCGTCTAATGGAGCCCTATTTGTTTGTGGAGGTGCAAGCGCCTGCCGACTGCGTGTCCGCTGTTTATACTGTACTAGCAAAGAGGCGTGGTTAGTGTCTATTTTTTTAATGGCTTTACTTATGACAGCACCCTACCTGATGTTAAGCTGGTGAATGGAGTCGACTGCTACTACAGTTTAATAACTGCAAGTAGCAGCACATCCACTATGCCGGCCTAGTTGGAACCGGCAACTTACAAGTGGATAGAGGATTCCGAAACGCTTATAAGTCACGTGTAAGGTTCTTGAGTGGAGACCACGCACTTGAAGACGCAGCGTAGGTAGGTCTTCCACTGGGTGGACTGACGACATAGTGAAAGTCACAGCCTGTGGATTCAACTGGCATCTTGTCATTCGGAATGGCGTTCTAAGGGGCCCCGTTCAGCAGTGGATGTCTGACTGATGATGATATTAAAATAATTATTTGTTCACAGGTCATGTAACTCAGGATGCTCCAGTTCCTGGGTCACCTCTCTACACAATAAAAGCTTTCCTGCCGGCCATTGATTCGTTTGGCTTTGAGACCGATCTACGGACACACACACAAGGGCAGGCCTTCTGTCTCCAAGTATTCCATCATTGGCAGATTGTGCCCGGAGACCCACTTGACAAGAGCATTATAATTAAGTATGTTGTATTTCCTATCGTCTTTGACCTTGTATGAAGAGAATTGTGGATGTGAGGGTAGCGAGGGAGTTGTGTGGGGATTGTTTTATTTGGCCGGCATAGTGACCTCCATTTGAGCCGAATGGAGTGCCAACAATTTTTTTTTGTGATAATAAATAATTTTCTTTCCTTGTAGACCATTGGAACCCCAACCAACCACACATTTGGCGAGAGAGTTCATGATAAAAACGCGAAGACGTAAGGGACTGAGCGAGGATGTCAGTATAAATAAGTTCTTTGACGATCCTATGTTGTTGGAGCTTGCGAGGCAGGATGTGTTGCTGAATTAAATGTATTAATAAAACAATTATGAAAACTATTACATTTGTTTTATTCTCTGTTACACATATAGATGAAACGTTTTATTTATTATTTATTGTGACTCGACATATGACAGCACCCTGCTTGATGTTAGGCTGAAGTGTGGTCCATGAATGGATGCCACTGCTACTACAATTCAATAACTGTGAGTAGCAATCACATCCACTATGCCGGCCTAATTGGAACCGGCAACTTACAAGCTGATTCCGAAACGCGACCACATCACTTCTTGGTCTGTATACTTATAAGTGGTGGTACTACCCCAGATCGGCATACTGGGTACGACTGCCTACCACTCTTTGTTGTAGTTGTTGGCACTCTTGGTCCTCACCTTACTCAAGCATGCCGAAACAATAAAAATACACTATAAATTTTATGTAAAGGATGTTCTAATAAGATGGATTATGGCACCAGACAAGTGTCCATAGCAGTAAAGCTTGTATGAAGAGGATGTGAGGAAAGCAAGGGTGTTGTGTCAGGGTCATAGCAGGTGGCGCTCCATTGTCTCTGCCTATCCCTGTGGGAAAAAGGCGTAACAATTTGACAGAGCGACATTTTTGAAATTGTGACTCCACATATGACAGCACCCTGCCCAATGTTAGGCGGGAGTGCGATCCATGAATCGAGGTCACTATCACTAACTACTACTACATTTTAATAACTGTAAGTAGCAGTCACATCCATTATGCCGGCCTACTTGGCACCGGCAACTCAAGCTGATCCCGACTAAGTCACTTCACGATCTGTATACTTGTAGGTGGTTGTACTACCCCGGATCAGCGGACTGGTCACCACTGCCTAACGCTTTTAAAGTTTTATTTTAAGAGTGGTAGGCATTTGTGATATTTCATAAATTTTGTGGTTTTTATTTTATTTGTGGCGTCTTCTTACTCATTCTACTTTTAGGTCAAAAAGTATGTTGGCCTCAGGTAATATGAAATTATTTCTGAACAGAATTGTGTGAACTGTCATTTGAAATCTGTCAAAGAGGAGTTTTGGAGGGCAACTGCAAGTAACAGAACGTGCAATTTTGAATTATTTGAAAAGCTTATGTTTTTCATAAATATTAATGTGTAATAATGGTGGAATTGTTATCCAGTAATAGTTTTTAAGTTGATCAAGTATAAACAAGTAATTTAAAGTTGTGAAACGTGTTTCTTCATGTTCCCTCCAAGACTTCTTCTGAAGTTTTAGTAAAGGCTTTCCGCCGCTTTACTAAAACGATCATCATTAACCTCATTCTCATCATTATCATTTGATGAATCACTCGCGTAGTTCATCTTCATCTTTACTTGACAATGTTTTAACATTGAACCATATATTTTTACTTTGACACTGGCAAGTTAAATAAACAAGCCATAAACAAGAAGAAAGAAAAGAAAGTGTCAAAGATGCGGCCGAGTTCACGTGTTTTTATTTCTCTCAAATGATTCACTTTTTATATTTATAAGGTTAATTACTTGTATTTAATTGGTGTATAAAAGTTATTTTACGAAATGGCACGTGGAAAGGACAAGAAAAAGTATGTTTCACAATTTGTTTATGAGTTTGATGGTGTTCGTGTTTTTGTTAAATTTTATACAATTTTAGGCGCAAGTTGGAGAAAAAGCAGGAGGGTGACGATGCGCCAAAGAAATTGCAACATACATTAGAAAGTCTTAGGGAGAAAGATGAAACAACTGTCGATAATGCCGAGGATGAAGAACAAGATGAGGTTAGAATTACAGTTATTACTAAAAACATATATTTTAAAGGTTTTTGTTTGCTACTATTAAAATTGTCCTGATTTCTTAGACATTAATATATTATAGCCTGTGCATTATAATTATAGCTGTATTTTGGCCGCAGTCAGTCAGCTTCAAATATCCTTTGCTTGATTTTCCTAACTATAATTCTCATTGTTTAATTGTGTATTAAATAAATATTCAAAGCAAACATCACTCCTTAGATTAATGTTGAGGATTTAAGAGATTTTTTATCCTTTCTCTATTTTGTCTCTTGTCTATTTACTTGTTAGACAATTACCTAACTAAAATATTTTTCAGGTGCAAAAAGACATGGAATTGGATGAGTTGTCATCATACTACCAGAACTCATATGAGCCCAAAGTACTGATAACATATTCTGATAATCCACACAATAAAACTAGAATATTTGGCAAAGAGCTCACCAGGATTATTCCCAACTCCATTTCAAAGTATAGACAGAGGTATGTAATAGGTACAAATATTAATACAGTAAAAAATCAATAAATGTTGATTAAGAAAAGTTATGTCAGTATCATGTAAAGAATTGGCGCAATGTGGTGCCTTTTCCATGCATGAAAAAGAGCTGCTACAGTTTATTACATAAACATTTTTTTATAATCGTAAATTTATGTATAATTTTCTATTGAATTAATAATCTTTTATTCCATAAAAATGTTATTTAATTGAGTTATGCAAAAGTAAATGCATTCTGTAGGATTTGCATGGATCACTCTTTCGTTTCATCTCTTGTGTTTTAAACCTTAATAAATAAATAATAATCAGTTTTACCTAATATATGCTAAGGCAACCATGGTGTAGTGGCAGTGCAATGGTTACACGAACCGAGAGCACGGTTTCATAACCACCCACCAGTACCAATGTATCTTTGATATATGTACTCTGATTGTCCTGTTCCTATGATACAAGCACTTTAGTAGCTTAGTATAGAAATGGTAATAAAAGAAATAATATTAGATATTATAAAATTTATTTTCAGATCATCAGTGAAAAAGATAATCAAGTCAGCCATAAGGGAGGAAGTGACTGATGTTATAATTGTAAATGAGAATCAGAAACAACCAAATGGCTTCCTTCTAATACATCTACCAAATGGACCAACGGCACACTTCAGATTATCAAGCTGCAAAATAACAACAGAGCTTAGGAAAAATCATAAGGAAATCACTGAACATAGGCCTGAGGTATTTTGTTTTATATGTAATTTTGATATTAAAAATTTTATGGTTTAACACATTATGCTAACCGTGAACTGCCTGATGTTAAATTGCGGTTTGGTAGCAACCATTTCACCCACAACAGCATGCATATACCACTGGCAAATTTACTGAAACAGCGCTGCATAGCGTTGTGAGGATGATAGAATTGGCCATTGAAGACAGCAGTCTGCTTAGAGGCCTTCATAGATATAGGAGCCTTTGACAAGACAAGCTTTAATAGCATCGAAAGGGCACTTCACAAGTATTTCTCATTCTAAAACTTGATATTTTGTTATTATATTCTTATGTAAACTTTGACCAGCAAACATTGTAATACATGTATTTATACCTAAAAGATAAAGAGGTGTACTTGGCTTGCAAAGCATTCCACTCGTTGATTGTTCACCAAATAAACAATGCACTAACCCGTTTAGTTTAACAGTTGATTCTGACGATAACACAACCTCTGTGGGAGAACACACACATGTTAATTAACATTTACTATGCCAGCCAAATCACTTCACAGTCTATACACTTGAAAGTGGTGCTAATACCCTTGATTGTCAAACTAAAATCAAGTTTGTCATTGCCTTTCTCCCACAGGGATAGGCAGAGACAATGGAACGCCACTTGGCACGATCCTGACACACTTCACTCACATTCACAATTCTCTTCATACAAGCTCTAAGGTTATGGGCACTAGGCAGCCCAACTTTCTTGAGGATATTGGAAAACCAATTTAATAATAACAATTTATTTGACAGGTGATTCTGAATAACTTCAGTACCCGTTTGGGTATGACTGTTGGGCGTATGTTAGGTGCTATATTCCACTATGAGCCACAATTCAGAGGAAGGAGGGCTGTCACATTTCATAATCAGAGAGATTACATATTTTTCAGACACCATAGGTAAGAAAACTATTTCTAGTTTAATATAGGGAGGTATTGTGTCAGCATCGTGGCAAGGGGATATGAAGAGGATTGTAGAAAGGGAAGCAAGGGAGTTATGTTGGGGTCGTTTTATTTGGCATAGTGACGGCAACTGTGGCAGCCGTGAGCTGACTCCGTTTTTTCAGTCGCATGCACTCTTGGACCTCCTCCATCATGCTTATCATCAAACATCTTGAGTCACAATAAAAACAAAGTAGCACACCAATGCCTCCATGTCCTGTTGTCCATTGCCATGTGGGAAAAAGACGTGACAATTTGATTGATTTGGTAGTCACTAAAATATTAACTTCTGAAAAACGTTTTTTTTAAATGAACACCTAATTTAATGAGTGAAAGTAGATTGAGGGAATAAATTTATAAATCTGACGTGGATAGATGAGATGAGGATAGATAAGTCTTGGGCAGACCCAGGAGGGTGTTTTCCAAATATACATGAGACATCCTCAAGAAAGTTGGGTTGCCTAGTGCCCATAATTGTAGAGCTTACATGAAAAAAATTGTGGATGTGAGAGAAGCAAGGGAGTTGTATCAGGATCGTGGCAAATGGTGCTCCATTGTCTTTGCCTATCCTAGTGGGAAAGAAGTGTAACAATTTGATTTATATAAAATTAACGGGAATAAACCAGTTTATTGTACATATAATCTTTTCAGATACGAATTTACTCCAGATGGTAAGCGAGCGAAACTCTTAGAACTGGGTCCAAGGTTCACATTGAAATTGATATCACTCCAGCAAGGCACATTTGACTCCAAGCACGGCGATTATGAGTGGATCATTGCAGGAAGAAGACACCAAATGGAAACATCTAGAAGGAGATTCTTCTTGTAAACTTATTACTAGAATATTATTGGCAAATGTTGTTTGGATACCGAAAATATGCATCTCTTAGAAATTAAGTTATTAAAACATATTTTTAATATATGATCTTTTTATTTTTAATCTAAGACTGTGTATAATTTTAGCTCATACTTTTAACCTAAGGACCCTTCTAGCCTTGCGGTGGGCTTAAATACGATTTAGGTAAACAAGAGTTGACGATCAGATGCAATATTGGAATCATCAGAGGGTTTGCAAACTGTTTTTATCCGAACAGAGCATAGGATTTTACTTATTAGGCCGGCATAGTAGATGCGGTTGCCACTTGCAGTTATATAACTAGTGCAGATACCTCCATTCATGGACCGCGCTCAAGCGGGGTGCTGGCATATTTTTCTTTTATTGTGACACGACATTGACTGATTCGCCTGATGATAAGCAGGAGGAGGTCCAAGAATGGCGACGGCTAAAAGAACAGAGTTAGCTCAAGGCTCAGAAACGGCAGCGCACTTTGAAATGCACTTAAACAGTAATATATATTTTAATAGCGACCTCGACTTGCCTGATTAACCATCAAGGGAAAATCAGAGTGCAAACGACCGAAACGAATCAACTCGGTTCAGTCGCCGTATGTATATTTTATTTTCTTATCATTAATTACATCGCAGTTTCCCATCCGTAAATTAATCCCCTGCTTCTAGGTAGCGGATCAATTTACATGTCGAAAAGACCTCGACGAGCATCGGCATAGTACATTTTCTTTCCTAATGAATTTTCTTCCAGAAGATATAAAATTAAATTATATTGTTCTTTAAAGAATAGAGTCCTCAAGTACAAAGTGGGAAAAATCAAACAAAGCAATTTTATATTAATTTTTATTTTAAATTTGCTCATTGTATGATTCATGATTATCTATTCAGTAATCCATAATCGTATTCGTGGCGGTTTTTGCGGTGCTGCTCAGAGTAGTTGTACGGCATCTGCAAAATTTATTAAATTTTAACCTAAATTCAACCTTATTATGTGTGTTGCTTTGGGGTAAACAAGAGATCCTACAAAAACACTTAATTTTTATGTCGGTCAGCTGAGCTGCTAAAGCATTCTCAACCGACTTACTATCACTTTATTAGATCCGTGTCTGATTGGAGGTATTGCTATATTTAAAAAATCTAGAAATGTACTCGTTTGTATCATCAATCCAAATCAATCAACATAAAAACATTGATAATATTACAATGAAATGATAAAACATAATTTAGCGTAATTTTGTCCACCCACTTGCAACGTTTAATTATCGCAAGTGGTCTACTGTTACGCACTCTGCATTTAATACCAGCTGGGAAAGCTAAACAATGCTGGCAGAATAAGAGTTTATTTAGCTCACATACTATTAATTAACTAGCTAGAATGCTCAGCTTTTGATGTATAACCTGTATATAATTATTACTATTAATGGGATTACAATAAAATTATTAATGGCTTGATGGATTATTTACAATATATTTTAATTATTTTTAAACTGACTCCCCTTAAAGTCTTTGCGCAGCGAAATGTTGTCGATAAAAAAAGATAAAATATTTCATTGTAATGTTAATAAACAACAAAAAAACTAAAATAGTGTAATTAAATACTGACCTGTTAATACTATCTATGACAAGCACACCACCATCTTTTAGTCTCTGAAAAGATATAAAATCTATATATTAACAATTCCCAAATAAAATATATTTTCTTTTTTTTTAATGTAAATCAGACGCGTTTGGTTTGTCAACATGATAAATTGGGTTCACTCTGAAGAGGGAGACCTGAATGGGTCAATGGTTCATCATTTTGCCTTCTTTTTAATATTTATAACTACTCTTTTTTCTATATTAAGGCACGACATGTACTACAGATTCATAACTTTTACTGGTAGGTACTACAGATTCATAACTTTTTAAGTAGAATTCTCATGCCAGTCTAGTTAGAACTTGCAACTTAGGAAACGCGACAAAGTTACATACTTAATTAACTAGTAATGGACATCAAATAACTTATCATGAACCAAAATAATACACTAACCTGTACACATGAAATGAAAACAATTTACTCGTATTAGCGTGGGCATGGACTTCGCATGCATTTGCTCATTGTCAGATTCTACTAAGGCTGAGGGAAACTCGTCAATCGTCAACAATGTTATCTTCAATAAAAACCGCCATTTTAATCTTAACTCTGTGGAAATAATGTAGTTATAAAAACAATATTACAATAAAAATAATTTACTTGTATTTTTACTATTATAAATCAGACGCGTTGTTTGTCAACATGATAAATTGGGTTCACTCTGAAGAGGGAGACCTGAATGGGTCAATTTATTCATCATTTAATATTTTTGATATAAATATAATAAGGATAAGGTTAGGTTAGGTAGGTTATATTCAGAAGCAGGACAAACAAGGCAGGCACAGGAGGGTGTTTCTCGTCCAAATCAGAGGCTTACATAACCATAGAGCTTGTATAAAGAGAATTGCAAATGTGAGGGAAGCGAGGGAGTTGTGTCAGGATTGTGGCAAGTGGTGCTCCATTGTTTCTGCCTATCCCTGTGGGAAAAAAATATCTATTACAAATAGCAGTCACATTCACTAGCAGGCAAATAACCACCAACTGTACCTACCACTCCTAAACCATAGGTTATTTACATACACAACTAAGTATCCCTGTAAAATATAACAAGACAAAATATGAACCAACCTTTTAATCTGCGAAAAACCGCCACCTTGTTCTTTTCATCTGTGAAAAGAAATATTCTATTTATAAAAACAATATTACAATAAAAATGTACTGTATTTTTACTATTCTAAATCAGACGCGTTGTTTGTCAACATGATAAATTGGGTTCACTCTGAAGAGGGAGACCTGAATGGGTCAATTTATTCATCATTTAAATTCACAAAACAAATAAAAATCAAATTAAATTGTCACGCCTTTTTCCCACAGGGACAGGCAGAGACAATGGAACGCCACTTGCCACGATCCTAACACAACTCCCTCGCTTCCTTCACATTCACAATTCCCTTCATACAAGCTCCATAGCTATGGGCACTAGACAACCTAGCTTTCAAACAAAAATGACGTATATATATTAATCTATTTATTATTATTATTTACATTTCTATACTAAGTGACTGCAGTGCTTGTATCATAGAAAAAGGACAACCATAGTTCATATATCAAAGAGACATTGGTACCGATGGGTGATTTGAACCAGTGATCTCGGTTTGCATAACTATTGCACTGCCACTACACCATGGTCGCTTTGGTACAAGACTTTATTGTTATATAGATAACCACAATGGTTAATACCACAAGATGTTAAAATCTAGAGTGCCATCCACAAGGAGCAGCACCCACAATCCAGAACCAGCCTTGCTTAACTTCACCAATTCGATCAGAAGCTGTAGTTCAGTAAAATTATTAAGGAGTAGTACTACTAGATGAAATCAAATTAAAATCAGGGGTTACAGTACCTATAACCATAAAGCCTTGCATCAAGAGAAATGTAGTTCTAAGGGAAGCGAGACAAGTCAGCGACAGAAAAAATATGAGACTAAGATCCTGACAAATCAAAAACTGGCGCTTTGCCCCTGCCTATTTTTGCAGGAGTTAAGGCATGACAATCTGATCGATCAATTGACGTAAATGATAAAAAGTACTTACTTTTTTATAATGAACTCTGCCAACCCGATGGAACGCTCTTCCAGGCCCAGATTGAAGGCCATCCCAGCTTATAGAATCAACGAGATTCTTTAGCCTGTAACAATTTATTGTTGTTATTGCTAAATGTTATTTTATATAATTTTATATATAAATATTGTATTTATAAATAATCAGTGTGGATAGTTATGTTAACAGCATCATATTCAGATGTCCCTATCTTGTATCATCATTTTCAATTGAGGTAGGCTATCTATATCTACTCTACTATATCTATCTCCCAAGACAGCTTATCAGCAGCAGTTTATTTATTTTGAAATTCATATAAAAACTACAACAAATCACTTTCAAAAACACTGACCAAGCTAAATGAAAAATCAAGATGTTATATTTAAAAAAAACTTACGTTTGATTTGATAGAAGAGATTAGCAAACGACATTTTATCTGTAAAAAAAAAATTCAATATAAGTAATGGTATCTTAAATTTAAAAAGTGGATGTTTTTGTTATTAATAATCAGATAGGAGCGAAAGACAAAATGCTGAGTACATCAATGTTTAGTTTCAGCTGAACTATGGTATCATCATTTAAAATTGCACATTATATATTTTAGAATAAGTAGATGTATATCAGTTGAGCTGATAGTGCAGCATATATTTTTTTATTGTGACAAGACATCTGATCTCAACACGCCTGATGATAATAAGCAAGAGGAGGTCCAAGAGTGACAACGACTGAGAAAACCTAGCTTGTTCACAGTTGCCTCAGTCCCAGAAATTTTTTTATCTCAATATCCTAAAATGGCATCTAAACATACCAAAATATTTTTTCTCTCGCCACAACTCCAATGTTGAACTATAAACAAAAAAGAAAATCTATAAAAATATATAAATCAAATTAAACAAAAAACGACACAACACAAGTTCAGATTAGTTCTTTGTGTTTGCATCTTACCCAAAACAAGTGTCCCTGCACTACAAAGTTAAAGCCAATTAAATTTAAAAGTTAAAATGAGAGAAATTTTGAAGAAAGTGCCCTAAGCTAATGTATTTTTTGTATCACTCATTAAGGGATGGCTAGAGCCTTCAGCTGCACTGCATTATCATCATTAATTAAACATATTTGATGGAGCATCGTATGTAACTATAGTACTAGTGCTTAAAGGTGTGATTCCGCCGGCGACTGCAGACTGCACAACTTGTTTGTATGAGATTGATTCCGTGCAAGGCGACACGAGTCTGCAGCTGCCACATTAATATTGTTTCCAAACATCATATTTATAATCTATGACTTAGCAAATGCTGATTGTCGCAGTAGTGTCGCCTTGCAAGGAATCAATCTCATACAAACATGTTGTGCAGTCTGCAGTCGCCGGCGAAATCACACCTTAACTGAGGAGGTTTCTGCAGCTGGGTAGAGCAGTTTTATTGTTTCAACTAAGTCAACTTGACAAAAAAAATTGAAAGATGCTCAGATTGTCAACCATAAGGGCAGCATATTTGCAAAATTGGTTTCGAAATATGTAATTTAGAAATTGTCATTTTTGAAATGTTTAGACTTTATGTTCGAATTTTAAATATTCATATAAAATAATGAAAATCTATCAAGTATATGATTTATATCTAAAATAATGTCCATCAAATACATTAAAAATTGGTAATAAAAACAATAAAAATTAAAACTCACATTGTTTGCAGAGATTTTTGCACTACCTCCTTTTATACTACTCTGGATAAAACCTGTAACAAGGAAGAAATGTTGTAGATTTTGCATCATGAAAATGAATTTACATAGTTTATTTATTATATACAAAATCAGATAGAGCTAATATACATGCAAAATCACAGAATAATCAATGGTTAGCATTTGTCATCATTTTGTAAAACAAGTTTTGTGTCCATTCCTTATCATATGCCAGGATAATAGGGCAGAGGAAAGACATTATTTAAAGGATTGTCTAACTCCATAAAGTCTAACAATAATAATATCCATTAATTTCTGTATGTACCAATACAAAGTATAAATATATATCAATTAATCAATCAAATTATCACACCTTTTTCACAGGGATAGGCAGAGACAATGGAGCACATATAAATGAATTATGTCCAATCATTACTACATTAATTTAAAAAATGAAGCTACTTACTCAATCAGGTCTCCGATATTTTCCCTGCACAAAAATTCTTGGAACATCAATCTTTTCCTTGACATTGACTGTACGTCTTTGTACATAAGTATTCATTAGGACTTCAAAACCAGCCTCATGGAATAGTGATGATAGCTCTTCCTCAGTGAAGTAGTAGCTCCTGCAAAAAGAATTATTTATTAGTTTATATTAATTTAAATTGTAATTACTATTAATTAATGTCAATATAATGTTAAATCCACGTGCATTTAAAATACTGTCTTAATTTATAAATCTAATGTGGATGGATGCGTTAAACAAGGCAGACCCAGGAGAGCGTTTTCCGACCAAATCTACAAGAAAGCTCTGTCCTAGTGTCCATAACCATAGTTTGTATGAAGAGAATTCTAAATGTGAGCAAAGCGAGGAAGTTGTGTCAGGATAGTGGAAAAGGCGCTCCGTTTTCTCTGTGGGAAAAAGGCGTGACAAATTGATTGATAAATTATTTTTACCTAGTCCCATCCTGCCTCATGTAAAAGTTATCAGCAATTTTATGTCCCGGTTTAAACCTTAATTGCGCCATATCATACCGGCCATAATCTCTGAACAACAGCACACCTCCTGGCTTTAGAGCACGAAACGCAACACGTGCAACTTTGCTCCACGCGTCCGGATTTATAGCAGACAAAACGAATATTAAACTGGCTATATCGACGCTCTTCTCTTCCACGTGTGTAAACAACTCTTCACATGTTATATCAGCACAAAATGCAGTTATTTTACTTTCGTTGTACAACTTATTTGACTTCACAAAGTCGACAGCACGTGGTGAAAAATCGCAAGCGTAAAAGTAGAAATTACTAAAGCCTTCCTCTATCAATGGAAACACCATGTTGCCGACGCCACAGCCAAGTTCTAAGTATACGACACGCTCCTCTGGATCAAAATTTATAAGCTCTTGAAACTCACGTGTTGTCCAATGGCGGTCTTTAAAGAATTTTGTCTCGTTCCTCTTGTAAAATATGTCCCAATGACGGCGCGCCTCACGTTCCAGCTTTAATGCCTTTGATTCGGGAATCATTCTTGAGTTCTGAGCTTCTAAACGCCGCTTCTCATCTTCAGACAATTCCTTCAAACGATGTAGAAAAACTTCATCGGCGTTATCCGTTTCCATCTCGTAATTATCCATAGCAAATCACAAATATCTTTAAAAATATTAGTTAAATAATAATTATAGAAAGATTACATGGCTTATTTTACTTTAAAATAGTAGTTTATTTTACAATTATTCAAATTAAACTATTTTACGCGAACCAGCAGCCGCTCGCTGCTCCCAGCCGCCAATAAATGAATGAATGAATGAATGATGTCAGGCACAGACAACCGAGGAGATTTTGACAGTTGATAGCTGTAAACCGGAAGTAGACGATGTTACCAAAATAATATTTTATTTTATTTTTCCATTCTGAAACCTACATAAAAATTGTCACGGGAAAATCGTGTAAATAAAAGTAATATCTTCGTCCTTTTAACCAGTGGCGTAGCGTGGCGGGGGCGGAGGGGGCGGCCCGCCCCAGGCGGCACATTTAGAGGGCGGCAAAATTTATAAAAAACTGAAATAAATCGTTAAAATTTGAACCTGAAATTCATATTTTTGATGGAGTTCTATGATTGAAACTCCTAAATAAGGGAGCGGCAATTTTTTTTTCCGCCCCGGGCGGCTGTCTTCCACGCTACGTCACTGCTTTTAACCTACCTACAATGTTTTTATCAATTTTTCTGACACGCGTGGCGCATTGGTAACATACCAGTCCTCTACGCATAAAGTTTTGCGTAGTTTAAAAATTTCCGGTTCCAACTAGACCGGCATAGCGGATGTGACTATTATTTGCAGTAGTTTATCACTGTAGAAGCAGTCGGATCCGTTTATGGACCGCACTCCAGCTTAACAACAGGCGGGGTGCTCTCATAAATTGAGCCACAATAATAAAAATACTGGTTAACAGCAATAAATATTAACTTCTCATCAAATTGTTATCTAACTAAGCGAGGTCATATTCATGATGGCGACGGCGGGAACCATTTGAATAGATTAAATGCGGGCGAAATCCAAGGTGAGACACAATCATCTGGGATAAAGGTCAATAGGATAAATACATGGGCAGGCATCAACCAAGAATGCCTGGTATTTCATTACAAGAACACTATTATATTTTATACTCAACTTAGAAAACTTAGATGTTTTTTTTATTTTTTTATTGTGACACGACATCTGACCTCGACCCTCCTGATGATAGGCAAGAGGAGGTCCAAGTATGACGACGACTGAAAAAAAACGAGTTAGTTCACGGCTGCCCCAGTCGCCGTCACTGCCAAAGATGCTTTTTCACGCATAGCTTGAAGGATCCAAGGTTAGAAAGAACATATGGGCTGGCTAAGCATTCCAATTGTCGATTGTTCTTGAACCGAACTTATTTATCGACTGCTCAATGCGTCTTGAACTTACTTTAAATTAATATTTTCGTGTGATGTATATGATAATGCTATCGGTTAGTTATCAATTAAAAGGCCACTAATGTAATTAATATGATAGTGATAATCATAAAAATATACGACATATTCGCTTCAAAATTAAATGATCAATTCAATATTAATTTATAACATTGTAATTTCATTTTGACGTTTTATTGATATTTTGTATTTAAACGCGAAATCTGACCCAAAATTGCCTTATAGTGAGCAAGAGAGGTCCATTAAATTAAAAAAAAACGATTCAATTTACGGTTGCCTCAGTCGCCGTTATTAAGCCGGCCGTTTTTGTATACAAGGGCCGTGATACATGACAGCGAAATGTCTTGTCAAGGAACTTGCGTTAATATTTGGCATTCTCGTAGGTAACCGCACTAAAATACGGCTTACTATCGCGTTTACATTGGTTTTGATTTTAATAAATTTTTTTTATTCCGAAGTTTTGAGAGCTTTGCAGCCATCGTGGTCACGGAGAGACTGAGGTGTTGGTCGTCCTATTGGTTGATGCTGTTATTGTTTAGAAAACTGCCCTATTTGATGTTTGATTTTGTTTTTCTGTATCCGGTTTATTTCAATTTTTTGCAAAAATAACTGACGGTGTACACTAAGCACGTTTATTAGCTTAGTGTAGCAATGTAAGAATAATTACATCGTAATTAAGTTTTGTAAACACTGACAGATGAATTCTATCGCCATTACACTATATTACTTTAGACCGGATTTAATTAAAATTAGTGAGGTTATTTATTTTGAGCTTGAGTATACATCTTAATGTATACTTAAAGATTTATAGTATACATATAGACGGCTAATGTATACTATATATAGGTACTTCTTGTTTTAAAAATAATAAAGCGTGTGACTCGACTTTTTTATATTATGACATCATGCCTGTTGTTAGGTTGGAGTGCGGTCCAGGAATGAAGAGGACTGTACTATAGTTAAATAACTGTAAGTAGCAGTCAACTTACAAACTGATCCTGAAACGCCACCAAGTTACTTCAAAGTATAACTTGTAAGTTGTGGTGCAACCCCGGATCGGCAGACTGGGCTCCACTGCTTACCACTCATTGAAAAGAAAATTGTGCATTAAGGCGACTGTGGTGTAGTGGCAGTGCAATACTTTCACAAGCCGAGAGCACGGGGTCAAAATCACTCACCGGTACTAATGTATCTTTGATATAATATGTACTTTGATTATCCTGTTTCTATAATACAAGCACTTTAGTAGCCTAGTATAGAAATGTAAATAAAAAAATAGGTATCAGCCGGTTTAATGTCATAGTAAGTTGTAAATCTACTGAATAATAATAAACTTATTTCAACAGCTGACGCTCTCATCCCTAACCATCAACAACCCACTTCCGCCCTCCATCTTTAAATATAAATGTCTATTAAAATTAAATGGCGCCCTTTTCCTCCGAATTATCAAATGAAACATGTTACAATTTAGTTATAATAACAACTAGTGATGTTTATTCCAGCGATGTCGTTAAATAACAATAAAAATCTACTTTAGTACTTACATATGGCGACGATGTTTTTGAATTAAACAAATTTTATGCGGCTTACTATCGCGTTTATTTGGTTTTGATTTTACAATTTTATTTTATTATTCCGACATATCAAGAGCTTTACAGCCATCGTGGCCATCGCAGCCATAATAAAATAAAATTGTAAAATCAAAACCAAAATAAACGCCGCATAAAATTTGTTTAATTCATTAATCAATGTTCGCGAAAAATCTAAGAAAAGACAATGTTTTTTATTTTTTTAATGTCTCGACATTAAGACAGCACTACGCTTGATGTTAAGCTGGAGTGCGGTCCATGAATGGATGCCACTGATACTACAATTCAATAACTGTTAGTAGCAATCACATCCACTATGCCGGCCTAGTTGAAATCGGCAACTTACAAGCTGATCCCGAGACGCGACCAAATCACTTCACGGTCTGTATACTTGTAAATGGTGGGACATAGGTATTAGGAACGTTCCTGATTAGACTTGTCAGGAACTATCTTTTATATATTTAACTATAATTTAATTTAATACCTACTATACAATTATAGTTCAGATTCGATAAGTATTTTTTCAAATTAATTTAGTTTATTGTCTATTTGTATGTAAGCAAAAAAACTGCCGACTCATTACCATTTTGACCTTCATTTTAATTATTATTTCCTTATTATTACTACAGTTGTTAGTTTTAAACTTCTTTACTATTCCTAAATATAAGACAGCCGTGGTCTAGTAGTAATATTAGAGACTCTGGTTCAAAACCAACTTTATATACTTTTGTAGCTTGTATAGTAGTGTATCGCCCAATTTTATTTTAGTGGTGCTCAGTCTGCCGATCCGGGGTAGTACCACCACTTACAAGTATACAGACCGTGAAGTGACTTTTAGTTAATTTATTTATGTACAAGGATTCGGCAACTTATCGGTTTAAGTTGCCGGTTCCAATTAGGCCGGCATAGTAGATACGATTGCTACATGCAGTAGCAGTGGCCTCCATCCATGGCCACAATAAAAAAGTAAAAGCTCTAACTCTAACTAACCTTTTGTTGCAAAAACTATAGTTATTGTTATTGCATAGGAAATGGTTGACCTACAAGGTGTAACTGTACTAGGTCCAGTGTCATATCTTCTCGTCAAACATCCCGCAATGTCTGAAGACAAGGGTCTGCAACCAGCGTGTATTGCTTCTCCGTCAGCCGCTTGGACAACTCCTTAGCCAGGCGCTTAGCTGAAGGTCTCCAAGGGCCCATCGTCTCGACACTATTAAGTCGCTAATATTTAAAATATTCCTGCGACAGTACAGCGGAAGACTGTTAAGGGTTTTGATCAATTGATCATTTATTGGGCACTGGCCTATATGTCATCGATGTAAAGACGCGTGGGCAGATTGCAATGATCGAATTAATGCACGGTTTATTTGTTTCTTTCGGTACTTACGCATTTTAAATATGTATTATTATTAGACGAGGCCTCTTCCTTCGTATTTTCCTGTGAGAAGATTCGGTGGACGTAAAAACTTGTGCTATCAATATTATTGTTCTGTAATTCGTTGTTGTGTATGTCTAAAATTATGAGTTAAACAAATTTAACGCGATAGCAAGCCGCATAATATTTGTTTAAATCATTATTGATTGTTCGTGCAATTGCTAGATTCTACTGTCATGCGTAATGTTTTATCCTGGGTAATCCAAATACGTTTTGGAATTACCCATTTACCCAGGATATTTACCACAAAAGTGCAGAAATAATAATATAGTACCACTAGCAAAAAGTTCATTCATTTACTTGGGCACAGGTAAACTTTTTTATATTTTCTAAGTATTTTTGACAATTAGTTAGGTACCTACCTACAAATACGTTTACTTTTAAGATAGATTCTTCTTTTATTACACTAATGCTGTTAAACATGTGGTAATTTCTAAGATTTCAATGAATGTGGTAATATTTAGCGTTGTGAGTAATGATATTAAATAAGTATCAATTAAATAAGCACGTCAGAAACAAGCAGGGACAGGTAGAGACAATAGAGAGCTACTTGCCACGATCCTGACAACTCCCTCGCTTCCCACACATTTATAATTCTCTTCATACAAGCTCTACGAACATGGGAATTTATGTGGGTATAGTAAATTATAACGTTAAAGCCAAAAGATCAAATCGGGGAGATTCTTAAAAAAGCACAGTACCCCAAAACCATAGGGTTTGTAGGTATGAAGAGGATTGTAGGTGCCTCTGCCTATCCCCAGGGAGTTGAGGGCGTGTGAAATTAATTGTATACATCATATCAATGAATCTTCCAATAAAACATTGTGGGTATAAATTCTTCTAATTACCTGGCCTAGTACAGCTTGTGAATCAATTGTGATATTTCCAATGCTATGATCTATCGCTAGATGGCGCTAGTTACTTTAAATTAACGTATTTTTGAATGGTAATTTATATATTTTATACTAAAATGGTTTTTAACTGAAATATAACAACTCTATCTAGGCATTTTTATTCTTGGAGGTTAAATAGGTAGGTAGAATATGATTTACAAAAATAACGTGCAGTTTTAGTGCATATGCTGAATTTACAAAACTTGTTTTTAATTTCCACGTGGAACACAAGATGGCGTCTTAGGTCTGTCGATAAGTTATCTGCTTATGCGCGAGATAACAAAGACCCCACAACAGTAAGCAGTTCACAGAAACAAAATAAAACAACAATTTAGTTGGCAGTAAATAGTATATTATCAGACAATAATAACCATTATTGACTCGAATTGACAGAAGAATAAAAGTTTCGTCACAATATAAAACCCTATCTACTGAATACAATCGCATTACATAATATCAAAATTCATTCTTAAAAATACTTAATAAAAATATCCATTATTGCTTTTTACAATAGTCGTCCGATATCACGACAATAAATCTAAAGCCATTGATGGGCCAGTCTCTCGCCACACACCCTCCTATAATATAATTACATATCACAATGAGACATCCTCGCTCACGACGCACACTCACAAAGGCACGAGATCCACTCATCTACATCTACGACTATTAACACTAAACATGCCCATCCAATATATTTGTTATAAATGAGTCGCCTAATGAGACGACGTCGTCAGTCAATATCGGCGGCATCACACCACAGCGGAGGTCGTTCCCCGGCCCCAATGGAATGTCGGCCCTTCCCGGTGCTCTTTGTTCGGCCGCTAGGCAGGGACCGCAGGTAGCCCCCGCGCACAGCGCGCCCGCTTATGCTTGCAGAGAAATGGGCCTCTTCGTATCTTGAAACTTATTCGCCAATTCGTGCATCAGCTCCTTGTATATGAGCGGGTCGATGTTCTTGCCGAGCTGGTAGAGCACGAACCAGTCTCCGATCTGCAGGTGCGAGGCCACGATCTCAACGTCACTCTGCTCGCCGAGGCGGCTGCGAGCCCTGAGCAGGTAGAGGCGCACGCGGCGGCCGGCGACCACTGCTACGCGATAAATGAGCGAAATGCCGCTCAGGATGGAGAGGATGACGAACCAGAACCAAAGAAACACGTAGATCTTCTCGTTGACGATGTTGAGTGGCAGCACGCATAGACCGTCGAACTTCTGCACACTTCCCGATGGACCGTATTTGTGGAAAGTGCACTTAGTCACTTTCGGAAAAACTTTGGCCATTGGGTCCTCGCGTTCCTCGGGCTCCATCTCCGTGAAGCGCACCACTTCGCTGCCGTAATTGGAGAACTCGCCATCCAGGAAGAAGTCCATGAAGTATATTTGACCGACAACGTTGATGAAGTTGAGCACCTCGCAGATGAAGAAACGGAACGCATAAAAGTTTTGCGTATGTATGTTGCTGCTGAAGTATTCCACCAGAAGATTCTTGCGGTCCTTCTTGCACTCTTCGCCCACAATGGGGCTGTTGAGGTCAAGCACCAGCATCTTTATGCGACCACCTTCCCATGTCTTCCACAGATAGCGTGGGATATAGAACAGTATAGCTTGGAAGAACAAAACAAAACACACCCACTGATAGTACTTATGATATTTCACTTCATCCTCTCCCTCCACGTATGACGCGACTCCAGGCTGCACGATGTCTTTTCCCACCTTGCCTTGCAGCCTGTTCGGAATCGTGAACGTCGAATAAATCCAGCAGTAGGTGTCCATGACCGCTAACGGTATCTCGTCGACGATGCAGTCGATCGGGTCGCCGATGTACTGCCTCGAGGTGACGAGCAGCGAGAACGCGATCAAGATGATCACGGTGGCTTTGTAGTGAAGACGGAACACATTGTTGTCTATACATACGTTGTCAAGCTTGAGCAGCCCCTTTACGGAGCCGAATACGTCGAACATGGCGTCTGTCTGACCGCAAGCACGCGGCGCGTCTCGCGATTAAACTGTGAGTCGACGAGGCGTGCGCTTCGCCCTCCCGCGTATTGTCGAATGCGGAACGGCAGCGGGGCGGAGCGCGGTGCGGCGGGGGACCGATGCATTCTCGTCGGGCCGATGCCGAGGCGGGGGGGAGAGGCTCTCACGGTCTCCCTCGGCCGGAGCAATGACACGACACTTTAACCTTATTCTACTTATTTCGGTGGCACGGCGTCACCTGGTGGTAGACAGCACCATAGCAATTATCATAATATTGTCTAATCTCCAACTAATGCGTAAACGCATGCCTGTCCTAATCTAAATGAATGCCGAGGTATATAAAGGTTTCATTTGATAATGCATTCCATATTGAACAGCTGTATTCAATTACATATATCTGAATCATATCACATTGTTGCATTCATTACTTAAAAGTTGCATGTTGTTCGGGTTGTTTCGCTTACAACCCAACGACAATTAAGTAGGTATTTAATTAATGATTATGATATTTATGTAATACCTACGCATTTGTGCGGAATATGCCAAATCTCAAGGCCCTCGATTCATTGCAGCGCCGAGCTGTTCGAATTATAGAAGATGCAGAGGTTACAGGAACTCTAGAGCCCCTGCAACTACTCAGAGACATAGCGGCTCTGTGCGCCCTCTGTCGCTTATACCACGGAGAATGTTCCGAGGAGATCTTTAACCTTGTGCCTACCTCGTCTTTTCACACCCGTGATACCCGCACTGGTCAGGGGAGGCATCCGAATTTTGTCGACCGAATTGTCAGTCGAACTAAAAAGTTCGGTGCCTTTTTTCTTTGTAGAACCATCGACAAGTTGCTGCATGCTTTGTCAGCCCATGTGTTCTCTCCATCCTATAGCCTTGGATCCTTCAAGCGATGCGTGAATAAGCACCTTTGGTCGGTATAGTGACGGCGACTGAGGCAGCCGTGATCTAACTCGGTTTTTTTTTCAGTCATCGTCACTCTTGGACCTCCTCTAGCTTCATCAGGCAGGTCGAGGTCAAATGTCGTGTCACAACTGAGCCTATGTCCTATATTCTTTATATTCTTAAATAGGATGTGACGTCATACATAGTTAATGAGTACTCCGTGCTTCGTCATTTACTGCGGATCATCAACTTTTCTAATTTGTCAAAGTATTAATCAAATTACTGAATTCGAAATTCACATCACATTATTTGCATGCAAATATATTGCATGCAAATAATAATTATTATATAATTAGGTAAATTCGTGTTAAAATGATTCATTGTGTTATTACTGTGAATTTATTATGACGAATACCTATAACGCGAGCTAAATTATGCCAACTCTTACCTCTACAAATTCTTTACATTGATCGACAATTTAAAACCGTTATTGTAATTTCTATATTTCGTGTTATTTATTTATTATAAAGTATTTAAAGGCATTTTGGGCTTTTATGTACTACTTTTGTAATGTCCGATGATGAAAAAATATATAAATGGTAGTCTCGATACTTGTGTTGATAAAACTAATAATAAATTTGCTTTTAATTGCTGTGCAATTAAGTTATTTGAAAAATAAGATATTTTGTATCGTCTGTCATTCGCCATATTAACAGTTCTGCTTTGATCTGTCATAACTATAGTTTGATCATTTTGCACACCTTAACTATGCATCAATAGATTAATCAAATTGTCACGCCTCTTTCCCACGGTGATAGGCAGATACAACGGAGCGCCACTTGCCACGATCCTGACACAACTCTCTCGGTTCCTTCACACCCACAATTCTCCTCATACAAGCTCTACGGTTATGGGCACCAGGCAACCCAGCTTTGTTGAGGATGTCTTCGATTTGATTAGAAAACACCCTCCTGGGCCTGCCTCGTTCAACGCATCCATCCACATCAGATTTATAAATTGCTTTCGTCAATCTACTTTCACTCATCCTTTCTATCGAAGCATTCCTTTGCCAATCCTTGTCACTATATCTTCTTTCAAACCACATCTATCGCGCACTGTGCTATTTCTTATTCTATCCGCTATCGTCACTCCACATACACTCCTTAATGACCGCATTTCTACAGCGTTAATTCTACTCTCTTGCTTCTTCTTCCTTAACTATACATAAAAAAGGATATTCCAATTTCATTGTAATCTTCATACATTAAACTATTTTAAAATGTATATGCTTAAACTGTTTATGCAATTAAGCCTAAGTCCCTATACAAAATTAATGATGTCCTTTTGAAAGCGACTGCTAATGCACCTGTATCCATCTTGCCGGCCTAGTTAGAATCGGCCAATTTCAAGCTAATCCCGAAACGCAACTAATTGTAGCTTTGCAGCCATCGTGGTCACGGAGAGACTGAGGTGTTGGTCGTCCTATTGGTTGATGCTGTTATTGTTTCCAAAACTACCCCGTTTAATGTTTTGATTGTGTTTTTTCTGTTCCCAGTTTATTTCAATTTTTTGCAAAAATAACTGACGGTGTCATCTAATTTGGCAGTCTGCTGGACTTGGGACTTAAGTTTGAGTATTATGGGGTCCCAGGTGTTAGATATGACCTTATTGTGTATATGACTTAAAAATAACACAAATCAAATATAGGTTACCAACTCCCAAACATCAGTCTGTGTGCATTGAGTTATTATTCACTAACTTACTTAACTAAATAGCTACTAGGTGCTGTCATATGTCTAGTTACATTGAAAAGTCTTTGTAATAGATTTTATTTAAACAAGAAATAGATACTTCTACCATAAATGGATGATGTATGTATGCATTGAGTTAAAACTTAGATAAAACACGTATTAATTGGCACGTATTTAAAATGACTCAACATCTGACCTCGACCTGCTTGATGGTAAGCATGACTGAAAAATGATTCTGTATGATTACCTCAGTCGGCCAAATCTTTCTCTACAACCACGATCCCACCCTTCAATCCGCTGATGATTTTTTTAAATAAAAAAATCAAATTAAAAGCCATGTTATATTGCACGTTCACGTGATATTTAAGTGACGAGGACCCAGCAAATACCACCAAGTGTACAGACCGTGAAGTGACTTAGTCACGTTTCGGGAGCATCTTGTAAGTTGCCGGTATCAACTAGGCTCGTATAGTGGATTTACAGTTAGATAACTGTGGTAGCGATTGCCTTATAAGGACCGCACATCACAGGCGAGGCGCTGATGTTGAACCACAATAATAATATAGTCAATCAATCTAATAGTCATGCCTTTTCCCCACAGGGATAGGCAGAGACAATGGAGCGCCACTTGCCACGATCCTTACACAACTCCCTCAATTCCCTTACATCCACAATTCTCTACAAATAATAAATAATAAAAAACATTGAAAAGATTAGATAGAGAAATTTTAACATAAGTAGAAAAGTGGTTCGATTCAAAAGTGGACACCAAAAACCGGCAAACGCAACGTAGGTAGGCCTCCCACTAGGTGGACTGACGACGTAGTGGAAGTTACAAATAACGGTTAGATGCAACTGGCATCTTGTCGTTCGGAATGGCGTTCTAAGGAGAAGGTCCATGAATTAAACAAATTTTATGCGGCTTACTATCGCGTTGATTTTGGTTTTGATTTTACATTTTTTTATAATTCGCAGTGGACGCCTTCTGGCTGATGATAATGATGATGATTCCAACTGAAATATTATATAATTGTAATTTTTTGACATTGGCCACGAGGTCGAATTGTGTCGCCATTATTAAGATATTTGATACATACTCAATTGTATCTTATCACAATCTCATTCCGTTGGCATACAAAAGGAATGATAATTTGATATTGCTAATCCTAAAATGGCCTCTATTGACAATAAATTGTGATCGATCGAACTAAATATATCTTCATAGTTCATCATCATTTATTTCCAGCGTCATCATCCATTCCCACAGGGATAGGCAAGCAGCCACTTTTTTTTATATTTTTTTATTGTGACATCTGACCACGACCCGTCTCATGTTAGCCAAGAGGAGGTCCAAGAGTAACGACGACTAAAAACCGAGTTAGTACACGGCTGCCCCAGTCGCCGTCACTATGCCGGCCGTCACTTTCCGCGATCCTTTTTTTTCGTAGGAAAATCCTCATGGATACTCCTGGTTTTTCGGGGTAGTAATCAGGATTGTGCCGGACTCGTACCGGCTAAAAACCCACGGTGGCCTCCGTCATCACGAACGCTGGAGATTGGGAGCTGGGGTACATTCGTCCGACATCTCCAGCGGTGGCTTTCCGCGATCCTGGCATAACTCTCTTGATTCCTTCTCATTAATAATTCTCTTCATAAAACAAAGATTATATCATGCTCTATGGCTATTGCCACTGTGTAACCCTGTTTTTTTTTAAATGAAATAGAATGTAAAAGTAGAAGAAGATGGATTAACAAAAGAATGCTTCGATGGTTTGGGCACATCGAAAGGATAAGTGTAACTAGATTGACAAAAGGAATTTTTAAATCTAATGTAGATGGATGCGTTAAACGAGGCAGACCCAGGAGGGTATTATCCGACCAAATCAGAGACATCCTCAAGAAAGCGAGGTTCCCTATTGCTAATAATCGTAGAGATTGTATTGTATGATTGTATGAGATCGTATGAATTGTGGATGTGAGAGAAGCGAGAGAGTTGTGTCAGGATTATGGCAAGTGGACAATCTCTGCCTATCTCCGTGGGAAAAAGGCGTAATAATTATTGATTGATAAATGTATGAGAGTTGTGTCAGGATCGTTGTGTCTACCTATCTCCGTAAAATGAAGGCTTAAATTTAAAGGCGAGGTTTTAAATTTTAGTTTAAGATAATTTTAATCATTGATTTTCATATTTCCAAAGATTCTGCCTACCCCATTTGCAGCGCTAAAGCGTGAAAGGTTTTTAGTTAAACTTTTTAAACATTGTGCGCCGGCGCATTGGACCAGGCGTTCGTGTAACACAGAACCCGTCTAACCTGCACTCGAACTGCTCCCCTCGCGAAATGCCTCATACAAAATTAACACACAAAAATCGCCTTTATTCTCTTAAAAATAACGACTATTATATCATGGCAACTATTCTTCATCTGATGATCACCTTTCTATACGTATTCTTATTATTGAAACGACTTAAGTCTTTATACTATTCAAATTATTTTAAATTTTATTATTATTTACTTAAAGTATAATTCTAATTAATTTATTAACTTTCTAGTTTTTAAAGGATTGTGGGCCTAAGGTTATTAGGTTATAGAGATGAGATTTGCTTGTACAAATCAATGGAGATAGCATGTTAAACATTGTCGTTGGAGACAAGTAATGCATAAGGTATGTTCAGGTTACGTATTTCTCAGAATTCGATGTCGTCGCTAAATCGTGATTTAAAAAAAGATTGAGATGTCACTTTAGTTTATGGTAGGTAGGTAATAGACAATTCTTGGAACTGTTTTCTAATCACCAGACAAACAGAACTTTCCATAAATGCAGATTTAATACATTTTTTTAAATTGTGATTCGGCATATGACAGTACCCAGCTTGATGTTAAGCACTAGTGTAGTCCATGAATGGATGTCACTGCTATTACAACTTTAATAACTGTAAGTAGCAGTCACATCCTCTATACAGGCCTAGTTGTAACCGGCAACTTACAAGCTGATCCCAAAACGCGACTAAATCATTTCTCGGTCTATATACTTGTAAGTGGTGGTAGTACCCTGGATCGGCAAACTGGGTACCACTGCCTTCAACTTTTTATTGAAGTAGTTACCTATTTTAAACTTAAACTGTAACGCTTTTGTTCCCACAGGAACAGGCAGAAACAAAAATCTAGATCTTTGGCCGGCGACTGAGGCAGCCGTGAACTAACTCGGTTGTTTTAGTCGTTGTCATTTCTTAGATCTCCTCTTGCTTATCATCAGGCGGGTCGAGGTCACATGTCACAAAAAAAAGATATAATTTCCTCGATTCCTTTACATTTCACAATCCTCTTCACATAAGACTTATTGTGACACGACATCTGACCTCAACTTGATGATGGCTATCAAAGATAAGTCCAAGAGCGGCGACGAAGTAATAAATTGACTTAGTTGATTGTACACTTTGGCCATTTTACTTTGTTTTTAGTAGTAAGTAGTTAACTTATAAAAAATAAAACGGAATTAGCATTCTAAAATGAGCTGAAATTGCCAGACTGCTTTTTAAATTCAAACTGACATAATGCTATTTCAAGGCCTGGATCCGGTTTTAAGAAAAGAAGGCTTGGACTAAAAGCGATTCATCCACGTCGAATTAGGATTTTACCAATATGCTTTTTTGTATATTGTGTTTATTTTCTCTAATATATAATTATGTATTTTAGTTATATAAAGCATTTATCATTATCATACCTTTTCTGAACTGTAACAAAATGCAAATTTGGACCTCCCTTGGGATTCTAATAGAGTAGCAAAATAATTTAAAATAAAAACCGCAGTCGAGTTTTTCTCTCTTTATTAGCTCCCATGATAAGTCACAAGGGCATTCCATGACCAGGGAATGTAAATATACTCGTATCTAGTATTCATCATTATGCCAATATGATTCACCTACAGCAAAAGGTGTGATTCCGCCGGCGACTGCAGACCGCGCAAAGCGACACTATTGCGACAATCAGCATTTGCTTAGTCATTTATTATAAATATAATGTTTGGAAACAATATTAAAACGGCAGCTGCAAACTATTATCGCCTTGCACGGAATCAATCTCATACAAACAAGTAATGCAGTCTGCAGTCTGCGGTCGTCAAAAAATATTGACGACAGGCGTAGCCGATTGTCCAACGATTAACATTGCATATATATGTACTTACATATTTTTATGCATAATGATTACGTATGGTTATTTGGATAATATTAGCTTTGGACCACCCGGCTATTTAAAGCAATTCATAGTTTATAGGGTTGTCAATTATGAGAGAACTTAATAATAACGATATGATGTTTTTAATATCATTTGGTCTTACTACAAAACATATTAAAACGTAATTATTTGATACTAACTGTACTTTGGTTGTCCTGTTTCTTTGATACACGCACTTTAGTAGCTTAGTATATATATGTAAAAGAATCATGTTTAATTTTTGGTGGTTACATGGTTATTGTTTACATTTC
Source organism: Tinea trinotella (assembly GCA_905220615.1). Taxonomy (NCBI): domain Eukaryota; kingdom Metazoa; phylum Arthropoda; class Insecta; order Lepidoptera; family Tineidae; genus Tinea; species Tinea trinotella. The sequence goes on from HG992312.1 coordinate 14,169,411, forward strand.
TAATCTAAGCTACTAAAAGTCTTGTATCATAGAAACTGGGCGATAATATATTGATATGTCATACCACCACTGTACAAATTATAGTTAAATTTATCCCATTTTGATTTGCTAAAATAAACTTGTCATATTAATATTTAGGCTTATGACTTAGTGCCCATAAGCGTACAGCTTGTATAAAGGGAATTGTGGATGTGAGGTAAGCGAGGGAGTTGTGTCAGGTTCGTGGCAATTGGGGCTCTATTGTCTTTGCAAAAGGCGTAACAATTTGATTTGATTTTGATTTTACTCGCCATTGCAGTATTGTAATCGATCAACAGTGATTGGTGTTGAAAAGTAAACAAGAAAATGTCTGTAAAACAGATTTGGCCGGCATAGTGACGACGACTGAGGCAGCCGTGAACTGACTCGTTTTATTCAGTCGTCGTCACTCTTAGACCTCCTCTTGCTTATCGTAAGGGGGGTCAAGGTTAGATGTCGTGTCACAATAAATAAAAAGTTACTTGCATAGAAACGTGAAAGTATACAAATAATTTAAATGTTGATAACCCTAAAAATGGCAGTCATGTTCAAGTCTCGCAGCAGGTTATCTTTGCTCATAAAACTAAATAGCTCGCGTTTTGTTTAAAATGAGCACTAACTAAGTATCACTTAACTCTCCTAGATTTACTATTTAGGGGAAACTCTAAGTAACATTGTTTGAGAATTAATATAATAAAAAAGGACATCATTCATTTTGGGCTTTTATGTACTACTTTTGTAATGTCCAATTTGTCCAATGATGAAATTATATACAAATGGTAGTTTCGATTCTTGTGTTGATAAAACTAATAACAATTTTGCTTTTAATTGCTGTGCAATTGAGTTATTTGGAAAATAAGATATGTATTTTGTATCGTCTGTCAATCACAAAGGCATGCCATATTAACGAGTCATATATGGCGGCGTTTAAAAACAGAAAAGTAAACAGGCATTAATTAAACTTTGGCAGGAAAAGTTGTGAGACAGTTTTTTTACAGTCGTCAACGCTTTTGGACTTTCATCATGAGTTTTGGCGGGAAACTGCAAGTGACAGGTCGTGCGATTTTAAATAAATTGTGAAGTTTGTGATTTGTTTGTGTAATAAATATTAGTGGGTAATAATGGTGGAATTGTTATCCAATAATCATTTTTAAGTTGATTGAGTATAAACAAGGTAATTTAAAGCTGTGAAAAGTGTTTCTTCGTGTTCCCTTCTTCGAAAAGCTTTCAGCTGCTTTACTAAAACGATGATTATCAACCTCACTATCATATTCGTCTTGTGATGAATCACTTGCGTGGTTCATCTTCATCTTCACATTTACTTGACAATGTTTTAACATTGAAGCATATATTATTACTTTGACACTGGCAAGTTAAATACCAAAGCCATAAACAAGAAGAAAGAAAAATTAAAAGACTTTCATCATTCTTACCATCGAGGTTAGATGTCTTTTTCTTTCTTCTTGTTCATGGCTTTAGTATTTAACTTGCCAGTGTCAAAGTAAAAATATATGGTTCAATGTTAAAACATTGTCAAGTAAAGATGAAGATGAACCACGCGAGTGATTCATCAAATAATGACGATGATAGTGAGGTTGATGATGATCGTTTTAGTAAAGCGGCGGAAAGCCTTTACTAAAACTTCAAAAGGAGTCTTGGAGGGAACATGAAGAAACACGTTTCGAAACTTTAAATTACTTGTTTATACTTGATCAACTTAAAAATTATCACTGGATAACAATTCCACCATTATTACACATTAATATTTATGAAAAACACAAGCTTTTCAAATAATTCAAAATTGCACGTCCTGTCACTTGCAGTTGCCCGCCAAAACTCGAGGTTAGATGTCGAGTCACAATAAATAAAAATGGCACAGACAATAAGCAAAATAATTACGCTAATTTTTATTCCATGACCTTTAGTCTTATAATAATATGTCCTAAATAAAATATGCAAGCGAATTAATTTCAATAAATTATTATTCGAGACAAAGATCAAACGTTCACCTTCGCAGCGATCATGATTGGGTCATTTCAACATGGCGGTCGATAACCTTATTAAATACATAATAAGTCGTTTATTTTATTAAATGGGTCCTTTATTATAATACAAAACGATTATTATTAATATTTGTTATATTTTTAAATATTCAAATTTAATGCGAAACGGGTATTTTATTATTATTTTGACTCGACATTTCACATCGACTTGTCTGATGTTAAGAGAGACGACTAATGTCGACTAGACGTGTTTTTTCAAAGCATTCCATTTGTGAATAGTTCGACAAAGAAACGACGCGACGAACCGTTTACTTAGATTAGACTGTTGATTTAGACTAAGGAGCATTTGCAGCTGACTGCGGAGGTACGCTGAAAACTCAAGACGCTTATTTATAGATAGCGGCAGATAAAAAGAGCGCTGGCATTCATTTTTGCGCAACTTGTTTTGTTATCTACTTACTATTTGTTTTCGAATGTGTATAAATTATAGGCGATCCTTATGCCGAGCAGCTCAAAAGTCAGCGCTTTTTTATTTGCCGCAAACTATATACGGCGCGTTTCGGTCGTTCATACCACAGAACTCAAATATACAACATTTATTCATATATATTTAATATAATCTACTCATTAATAGATTTTATTCATAAGTTCCGTGGTTCATATGACATTTTACTTTTATCTTCTTAAGTTCAATTCTCCCATTCTGGGAAGACAAAGGAAACATTGTCCATACAGCCTAGTCTTCCATAATATAGTTTAAAATGTCTTCAGTGAATGAAGATAAAACATTTTAGTGTTTTTATCCATTACATGAGGGTGAAAATAATGGTCTTAGAAAAGCGGTGGAAAAACTTTACTAAAACTTTTCCGACGAAGTCTTGAAGGGGAACACGAAGAGACACTTTACACAGCTTCAAATCACTTGATCACTTGTCTATACTCGATAAACTTATAAATGGATAACAATTAATATCCAAGAAATAGTAGCTTTACAAATAGTAAAAAATTGCACGAACTGTCATTTGCAGTTTCCGCCAAAAGTACATTTTACTTTTACTTATCTATATTGTGCACAATGCTTAAAATACAAAATGCATTAAATATCCAGTAACATAATAATATCGCAAATGCTGTATCGCATGTCACAGTGACCCGCTATTTCACCCAAATAACACACGAGTGTCCACGACTGTATAGTTTATGTGCAATAAAAAAAAAAAACAGTTAGGATTAACAAAGCGTAACTGACTAAATAAATACTTTTTAAAATGAGAAGACAGACATGGACGAATGGTTAGTGGTTGATTTGTTGCGCGTAAAGTCCGTGTTCGATTCCCGGTCGAAGCAAATATTTTAACCAACCTTTGCAACTGTGAGTAATGCAAAAAATGCAAGCAAGACGAAAGCAGGTCAAATAGAGAATTGAGACAAATAGATAAAGGCAAACTCATACAAATATATATATATATATTTTTTTCATTGTATATATACACACACCTAAATATATTGTCTTTGCCTATCCCTGTGGGAAAAAGAAAAAAAAAGAAAAGAAAAAAGAGTGGTAGGCAGTGGTACCGGTGTACAAGTATACAGACCGTGAAGTGATTTGGTCGCGTTTCGGGATCAGCTTGTATGTTGCCGGTTCCAACTAGACCGGCATAGTGGATGTGACTGCTACTCAATGTTATTGAATTGTAGTAGCAGTGACCTCCATTCATGGACCACACGCCGGCTTAACATCAAGCAGGGTGCTGTCATATGTCGAGTCACTATAAAAAAAGACGTGACGATTTGATTGATTGATTGAAATAAATATATTAATATTCGTCCATTATTACTTATAGTCTCTTTCGTAAACAATTATAATAAATATATTTATATTATGTTGTTAATGGCCTACATTCATGTTCACACGACAATAAAATTTACATACATATTCTTGTTATAAACAATTATAGCTCGAAGAATCGACCGAATCGGCAGTCGAACAAAACGTTCGGTGCGTCTTTTCTTCCATTGACAGTGGTTGTCAGTCATCGTCACTCTGGGACCTCCTCTTGCTTATCATCAGGCGAGTCGAGGTCAGATGTCGAGTCACAATTTAAAAAAAAGGCAACCGTGGTGTAGTGGTAGTGCCATGGTTACGCAAACCGAAAGCACGAGTTTAAAACTACTTATAATACCTGTAATATCAGAACTACATATGGTATATATACATAATATATACATATGTATGTACTTTGGTCATTCAGTTTCTATGATACAAGAAAACGTAAATTAAAATCTACGTAATTTTATATACGATTTTATTATGTGTTTTAACGTTAGCAAATATAAAAAAATACTACTATTAATATGGAATCATATTTAGATTGTAATTACATTTAAATCTAGAATCTATTTAGTATTGCACCTGGTTACATCTGTCGTCTATAAATAAGGTTAATTTATTTCATTATGTCAACGTGTAATTTTCAAGGTACACATATTTCTCATTACTAAACATACTCGTAAAAAGGCGGTAAAATAAAAATCAACATAAAAGTGAAATAGTAATTTGTAACTACGATAAATAAATGCAAATTATATTTTAAAAAATCATTAAAAAATTAAATAAAAAAACTAATTGTAAAATAAAAACCAAATTAAAATTTAGAAATAAGTATTAATAATAATAATATTGTTGTTAAATTATTTTATTATACTCCAATTGTAAATTTATTCCGCAGGGATAGGCAGAGATAATAGACCGCCACTTTACACGACGTAATCTATGATCCAGACACAAACTATAATAAATATTTTATTATTTAATAAATGAATTAATTATTTATTAATATTTTCTTTCCAATCAACTTAATAAGGACATTATTTATTTTGGGCTTTTATGTACTACACGTTAAAAACAGCTTTTAATCACTTGTCTATACTCAATCAACTTAAAAATGATTACTGGATAACAATTCCACCATTATTATGCATTAATATTTAAGAAACACAAGAAGTTTTACAAATAAATAAAAATCGCACGACCTGTCACTTGCAGTTTCCTGCAAACTCCTGATGTTTGTTCAATTAATTATTAAATGTTTATGCAAAATCTAAGAAAATTTAGAGTTAAGAGAGAAGACCGAATGACAAGACATCATTCGTTCATCACGAGATTTTAATAAGAGCATTAATTACGATGACAATTGTCTAATTGTGATCTGTTACGAGTATTACTGTTTGTATGGCCTTGCTACATACGGAGAGGCATATACGTAGTTAAACCAATTATAATTCATGACTTGCGATCGCGGCATAAGTTCGCGTGAGGCCTATCCACTATGCTGGCCTGGGTACAAATTCAAATTCATTTATTTTACAAGTAAGCTGCCGTACCCTTGTTTGTCTGTATAAATTAATTAATCAATTAAATTGTCAGGCTTATTTTACACAGGGATAGGCAAAGACAATGGAGCGCCACTTGCCACGATCCTGACACAACACCCCCGCTTCCCTCACATCCACAATTCTCTTCATAGAAGGTCTACGGTTATGAGCACTAGGCCACCCAGCTTTCTTGAGAATGTCTTCGATTTTGTCGGAAAAGAACCTCTTGGGTCTGCCTTGTTTAACGCATCCAAAACGTGTGACAATGATTGATTGATTAGTTTTAATTATTTGTAATTCATGTTTCAAATGCTTTTTGGCCACGATAGCTTCGAAACGTCGGATTACAAATAACCAAATTAAACGCTATAGTAATGCGCAAAAAACTTTTATTTTATAACTTCCATAACTAGGCCGGCATAGTAAATGCGACTGCCACTACCAGTTATATAACTGTAGTAGCAGTCACCTCCATTCATGGACTTTAGTCCAGCTTAACATCAGGCGGGTTGCTGTCATATGTCGAGCTTTCTTTTAATTTTTATTGTGACCTCGACCCGCCTAATGATAAGCAAAAGAAGGTCCAAGATTGATGATGACTGAAAAAACCGAGTCTGTTGACGGCTGCCTCAGTCGCCGTCACTTACCGGCCAAACGATTGCCAAATGCACTATGCTTCTTCTTCTCTAAAAAAACTTTAATATGATCTGCCTAATAAAGATTAAATGCATTAAATATATTTAATGTGTATTTAAAAGTGCTCGTCAAGTTGTCAGCCATGATAAGATGTGATAGCGACGATTTAAAAATGAGGTTAAATTGATGTAATATCTACATTGACATCAAATGTGACGAAAATTTGATGTAATAGCTAATTTTGTAATTTTATAAATGTTATTTTAGTGATGTACTTTACTAATGTTAATAATTAGAAAAAATATTTTATGAAAAACAAGATTTTTATATAATTGTGGCATGTGACAGTACTCCCCATCTGCTGTTAAGCTGGAGTGTGGTATTATACTTACTTATGATCCTAATATTATTTTATTTAGATGTTCATTGTCTACATCTAGACAGAAAATATGATTATTGAACTAGATGTATACAGGACAGACTGGATATTCTTGGAATGTCCCTTCGCTGCGACCTGAATCACAGGGACCACATCGAGCGGTCCATTAAGACTTGGCACCCTAAACAAGGTGCGGCGGTTCTTTGCGCCAGAGCTTCGCCTGCTACTTTACAAGGCTCAGATTCGCTATTGCGCGGAGTACTGTTCGCACCTCTGGGACGGCTCTGCCAAGTATCTTCTCAATGTCCTGTATTCATTGTAGTGCTGAGCTGTCCGAATCATAGATGATGCAGAGATCACGCGAACTCTAGAGCCTCACGCAGAGACATGGCGGCTCTGTGCGTCCTCTATGCCTATACCACGGATAATGTTCCGAGGAGCTCTTTAGCTTTGTTCCTACCTCATCTTTTTACTCCCGTAATACCCGCACAGGTCGGGGAAAGCATCCGCATTCTATCGAGCAAATCGGCAGTCGAAAAAAAAATCGTTGCGTCATTTCTTTGTAGATCAAACGACAAGTGGAATGCTTTGCCAGCTCATGTGTTCTCTCCATACTATGATCTTGGATCCTTCAAGCAATGCGTCAAGCAATGGTATAGTGACGGTGACTGAGGCAACAAGTTCGGTTTCTCAGTCGTCATCACTCTTGGACCTCCTCTTGCTTATCATCAGGCGGGACGAGGTCAGATGTCGTGTCACAATAAAAAAATTAAAAATATATTAGGCCGAAATGTTTACGAATCGGGATCACTTACGACTAAAAGATTATCTGGCGACTGGGAAAATAAAAAAAAAAACCAGCGACTGCTAGCTTCATCTATCTTTACTACCTGTCCCTGTAGTAAGGAAACGACAGGCGTGGACGAACGGTTTAGCGACTGGTTTGTTGCGCGTAAAGTCCCGGGTTCGATCCCCGGTCGGAGCAAATATTTGTTTCATAGCTTTTATTTGTAATATTTAATGGTATTAAATATTGCAAATATTTGTTAATAAAAATAAAAAAGAGATGGATATTTGCTTCGGGTCTGGTTATCAAAGAGTGGTAGGCAGTGGTACCCAGTCTGCCGATCCGGGGTAGTACCACCACTTACAAGTATACAGACCGTGAAGTGATTTGATCACGTTTCGGGATCAGCTTGTAAGTTGCCGGTTCCATCTAGGCCGGCATAGTGGATGTGATTGCTACTCACAGTTATTGAATTGTAGTAGCAGTGACATTCATTCATGGACCACACTTTGGCTTAACATCAAGCGGGGTGCTGTCATATGTCGAGTCACAATAAAATAAAATAAAAAAGTTTATTTAGCATCAAAGATTTTTTGAATTAAAAATGGACGTCTATAAATGAAATTGAGGTCAATTTATGTCGATAAGGGAACCGTGGTTGCAAATCAATTTATAAAACTAATTTTGTTAACAATACGGAGGCGATAAGGAAAGTAGACCTATTGTTCTGGTATTACTTTCATAAGCAAACAAAACTTGAATATAAATATTTTATGTTTCTATAATGGCGTTTGCTGCGGGGTTAGGTTGGCAAATTAAAACGATTATCGTCTCTCGTCGGCGATTGTCAAAATAATAAAAGCTAGGCTAAATCCAATAAAACGAGACTATTAATCGTTGTACCGAATATCGTCTGTGAGACGACACGTTTGATCATTATCATCAATAGTCTCATTTTGGTGGATTTGGTGGAACTTTTATTAATTTGCCAATCGTCGACGAGAGACTATAATCGTTTTAACTTGCCCAACCTAACCTCGCTGGAGTGCTGAGGTGATATGTTCTTCTTCTTCTTTTGGTTAATGGCATCTGTGTACTTTGTATTAATACAAAACCATTTCATTCTGCCAATGTCGCGTATGGGCCAAATGCCGAACTCGCTGCTCCACGCGTCAGACTTTTAGCCATTAGCCAACAAGAACCCCCTTAAGGGAAGTTATTGACTGATGCCCAGTACGCACCTGCTCATCTGCTTTCCGTATCACCGAAGCGATATGGCCAGCAGACAGCCACACGAGGAGGTAGTCTGACATGGCACCCCGAGGCGATATGTTATATATATATTTTTCAGATTTCTCTTGTATCATAGAAACAGAACAACCAAAGTAAATATATAATTATATCAAAGATCCATTGGTATCGGTGAGTGGTTTTGAACCCGTGCTCTCGGTTTGCGTAACCATTGCACTGCCACTACACCACGGTCGCCTTAGTAGCTTAATGTAAAAAATAGGCATTGAAACATGTTTTAAATAATTAAAATATGTTTATATTAATTTCAATTTAGTTCGTTAAATACATCTTAAGACATAACGCGACGATGCTACCAAAAAAACTCTTCTGAATAATCAATTGAATGTACAAGTGCTTTATATGATTAGATGCGATGTTGATTGGACTATGGTACTTGTTAATATAAATGTAGGTTTAGTTGCGTAACTGTGTGTTTGCTACAACCAACGATATATAGGTCTCACTTCATTTTAAATAACACACTGAGCAAATAATCATAAAGACTCATTGAGTACGATAGCACATAATAACTTCATTTAAATACTGCGACTGTATATAATTATTAAACTATAAATAAAAATATAACCTAGAGACGTCCCAAGGAGACTGGCAACATTTCCCCTTTGTATAGCAAGGCTAATACGTTGGCAGAAACAATTGCCAGCCTTCCTGTCTCCAGACTTCTCCGTCAGCGTCAAGGGGCCATCGTCTCCAAACTTGTAACCTGCACTAATTTATATTTGTATTTGCGCAGCTTGAGTTTCTAATTTGAAATCGCCGCTTCCAAACTTGTTTTTTTTTTTAAATTGTGACTCGACATATGACAGCACCCCGCTTGTTGTTAAGCCGAAGTGTGGTCCATGAATGAATGTCACTGCTACTACAATTCAATAACTGTGAGTAGCCATCCACTATGTCGACCTAGTTGGAACCGGCAACTTACAAGCTGATCCCGAAACGCGGCTAAATCACTTCACGGTCTGTATACTTGTAAGGATCCGGGACGTCCTTAAACTCGACCAGTCTAACTGAAGGATGGGCAGCAGCGCCCTCTTAACGTGCGGTGAGTTCTTTTAAAGATAAATGTTTATTTAATTTATAAATATCATTGTGCTTGTTATGTCTAATTGTTTATTGTATTTAATTATTATCATTTTATTTATTGCCGAGGATATTTACAATGAGCTACTGTTTACGCCATTTTAGAGATAATTTATATTTATATGCGGTTAACAGTCATTTAGAATTAGATATAGTAATTATAACAAATTAGTAATTGTAATAAAAAAAGATCGGCTCGTAACTAAGAGAAACCAACTTTGGCCGGCATAGTGACGGCGACTGAGATGTCAATTTTAAAAAAAGAGGATATAATTAGTGACAAAGATTAAGACATACCTTATGTCGCGATGGTTTGGCCACATTGAAAGAATGGATAAAAGGAGATTGACGAAAGAGATTTATAAATCGTAGGGGAGTGGAAATATAAAACAGGGACGACTTAAAAGATTCGTATGTCAAATCAGGGACATTCCTAAATAAGGCAGGGGCCTGCAGCGCCCATAAACAAAATTCGTAAATCAAATTGTGGATTTCACAGAAGCGAAAGAGTTGTGTCAGGATCGCGGTAAGTGGCGCTCCGTTGGCTCTGCCTATATCTGTGGAAATTAAAGCGTAAAATTAATGGTAATAATATTATTTATAAGTTATATCTATTATGTACTGTTAGAAAAACCAACAAATTAAATTTAGTAACCAATAAAACATGATTAAATGGTAAAAAGGTTGTGTACTATAAAAAACTTCAGACGTCTCCATAAATCCGGTTTCGTAAGATTTGCGCCACCAAATTTGGTATCCACCATTTTTAGAAAGGGATAGAAATGACTTGTTGTTTAGGTGCAAAAAGGACAGACATAAGCCCGTTAGAAAAGTTGAGTCGACTACCACTTTTACGCAGAAGTAGTGTTGCATAGTTTGTAAAATATCGATATTGTATAGACGATAATGAATTGTGTTATTTTTAACAATAAAGATGTTTAATGACTCAAAGCAAGTTGTAGTATCTTGGTCAAAACACCATAGAATGTTTTAAACTTAAACGAATCGTCATTCTCGTCTTCTATAGTCCAGCCAAAGTCTTCTATAGTCGTTACATCCAAACATAACTGCGATGTTAAAATAAGGGAAGGGTTGATTGGTTTTCGCAACCAAGTGTATATACACTTGGTTGCGAAAACTATACGCACTATATAGTGCATAGTATAGTGCAGTTATAGCTCATGTACAGTATACTAGTATACGCAGCCAAGTATACTACTATAGTGCAGCTATAGCTCATGTACAAATTGTAATATTTTTTAATTGTGACTGACATCTGACTTTGCCTTTTCGAAAACTGATAAAACCGAGTCAGTTCACGGTTGCCTCAGTCGTCGTCACTATGCCGGTAAAGGTAAATAAAAAATGGATCACATCGAGCGGGCCATCAAGATCACTTCCCGCAAACCTGGCATCCTGAACAAGATGCGGCGGTTCTTCGCGCCAGAGCTTCGCATGGTAATAGTACGAGTATAGCGTACAAGGCATAAATTCGCACCTTTGGGACGGCTCTGCTAAGTATCTACCGAGCTGTCCGAATTATAGGTGATGCTGAAGTCACGCGAACTCTGGAGCCCCTACAACTTTTTAGAGACATGGCGGCTTTGTGCGTCCTCTATCGCCTATACCACGAAGAATGTTCCGAGGAGCTCTTTAACCATGTTCCTACCTCGTCCTTTCGCACCTGTAATACCTGCTCAGGTCGGAGGAATAATCTGCATTTGGTCGACATTTAGATCGGCAGTCGAACTAAGATCTTTGGTGTGTCGTTTCTTTGTAGAAAAATTAGCATGCTTTACCAGCCCATATGTTCTCTCCATCCCGTAACCTTGGATCCTTCAAACGATGCACCTTTGGCCGACACAGGCAGCCGTGACTAACTCGTTTTTTTAGTCGTCGTCACTCTTGGACCTCCTTGAGTCACAATAAAATTAAATAATGTTTTTATTTATTTTCGATACCTATCGATATTAAGCCAGTGAAACACTAAAAAAGGCTTAAAGGTATTTATAAGTGAGAAGTATTTTACCTGATGCTTTTTTGTGTGTTACGGTCACGTATCACTTGGACATTCAACGCCCATACACTATTCCCACGATTATTGAAAAGAAGCCCACGGAGTCATTGAAATTGATTATTACATTCTTGTTTGTTTTGTTTATTACTTTTTCTTGTGGCTCAATATATGACAGCACCCTGCCTGATGTTAAGCTAGAGTGTAGTCCTTGAATAAAAGTGACTGCTACTACAGTTAAATAACTTACAGTAGCAGTCACACAGCTGTTATAGTAGACAGCTTAACAGCTTGGAGCCGGCATGCAGATCCCTAAATGCGCGAAAAATGCACTTCACGGACTGTATACCGGATCAGCAAACAGGGCACCACTCTTTGACAACTAGACTGAGCCAGAGTCAAAACCCCCTTTTTTACTAACAAAAGCTATGAAACAAATATTAGCTCCAATTAATTAAAGTAAAGTACCGGGAATTAAACCCGGTACTTTAAGTGTAATGATATAGCATGATTGGCGAAAAGTATTTAATTTTATTATAATTATTTAACGTGGCAAGAATGTAACAACTACTAGTGAATTGAAGTGATTTGGTCGCGTTTCAGGATCAGCTTGTAAGTGGCCGGTTACAACTAGGTTGGCATAGTGGATGTGATTGCTATTATTATTGATTTGTTGTAGGAATGACATCCAAAATCAAAATCATTTATTTGTCAAACATAGGTACATTAAGAATGGTAAATAAAATAAATACGCTATGTTGCGCCTAAAAAGGCATACAAATAAAAAAAAAACATTCAATAATGACAAAATATTTTAAAATTTAATAGCGTATATATTGTCAAAATTATAAATTCACAATTTGTCATTCAAAGATTTCCTAATTGTATAATATGTCTTATTTATTAAAAATGAATTAAGATTCCTTTTATACAATCCAATATTTTCAACATCTCTGATACTCCTGGGAAGACTATTAAATATACGAGGACACATACCGAGTGCACTCCAATCATGGACTACACTTCAGCTTAACATCAAGCGGGGTGCTGTCATATATTGAGTCACAACAAAAGCTGTGTTAAGCATCAGGAAGGGTGTTGTGACGTATTATTATGGAATATATAAAACACGATTTGCCTTTTTGTAAGCCAGGGGCGTCGACAACTGCAAAAATCGCCTTAAGTCCGGCCATTATGCCGGCCATTATGCCGGCCATCACTCGAATATTGAAAACTTTCCATTGTTCCAGTGGAGTTTATTCTGAGAATTCCATATGTAAATGATTGTGGTTTTGTAAGTTGTTTGTGGAATTCGTAAAAAAAGATGACACAGGTAGATAGTGATTGCAATTTTTAACACGCAAACTAAACAAGGAGAATCATGCACGATTCATTGCACAAAATAAAACCATTATGCTTTTCTACTTAACCTAATTTTGTTTAAAATGTTTTGTCGCAAGATATGTGACTATGTGGAGGTTACAAACTGAGAGAAATAACTCAAAGTAAGATTTTAGTACCTATGTATATGTAATATTGCTCTAAGAGGTGGTGGTACGCCCTCAGATGATGATCATCATCAGCCAGAAGGCGTCTACTGCTGAACATAGGCCTCCCCCTTAGAAGGCCATTCCGTACGACAAGATGCCAGTTGCATCCACCGTTTATTTGTGACTTTCACTATGTCTTCAGTCCACCTAGTAGGAGGCCTAGCTACGCTGCCTCTTCCGGAACTCCACTCAAGAACCTTTCTTCCCCATCGGTTGTCGGTTTTTCGAGCTATGTCGGTAACTTTGGTTCTTTGGCGAATATCCTCGTTCAGGATTCTATTGCGCAAAGATACTCCAAGCATAGTCGCTGCCCGCTGAGCGACTCTGAGCTTCAGATGATATATATTAGCATATGTGTAGGATATATACCTAATGAATCAATAAAGTAATTGACGTCTGTGGGGAATGCAAGGCCGGATCAATTTCGCCCACGCGAGCTGCATGCGCGTGCGCACATCCCAAAGGGACTTCAATAGCACCGATTAGTGACAGGAACGGCACGATACCATTCACAATCACTCAACCGAAGAGAATATTGTATAATGTATAATGTTGTTTGTTTACTGCCCGAATGTGAAGAAATGTACAACCTATCATGCTTATCATGAATAATTTATTAGAATAAGAATAGGACGGGATGTTGACTAACTTCACTTGACTGATTCAAAGGTGTCTTTTTCTTGACGGTCCGCAAAGAAAAAGACACCATAGTGAAGTTGGTTGGAGAGTAAGACGTCACACAATGGCGCCGATTCCGTCCTATTCTTATTTTAATCGCTTTATACGAATGATAAGAAAACATGGATGGTAATTTATGTTTATAGGTATGTGAAGAATTGTAGATGTGTGAGAGAAGGGGAGTTATGTCAGGATCGTGGTGGAAAGCGTTCCATTGTCTCTGTCTATCCCTGTGAGAAAAAGCCGCAACAATTTGATTGGCATGTAAGTCTAAGTATGGTATAAAAGGCGACCGTGGTGTAGTGATAGTTAAATGGTCACGCAAACCGACAGTCTCCAGTTCAAAAGTACCGATACCAACGTATCTTTGTTATAATGTTCTTGATCATCTTGTTTCTATGATCAATACGAGCACCTTTAGTAGCTTAAAATAGAAATAGAAAAAAGGACGACGGTCTCACAATGCCCGATTGTTTCAGGTTTTAAAAGAAACCAGCACAGCTGGGAAGATGGATGTGAAAAACGAAAATACAAAACTACTTGCCGCTCCCTTTGTATTTTTGAAATAATTTTTTTGGGTGCCTGGTTTCTATAGCACAGACAATTTTAGTAGCTTAGTATAGAAATTATATTGAATATCTTTCTTTCCTTGTAATGTAAAGTAATATGTTTTATATCGAAAAACTGTAACTGTTTCAAGGAAATCCGTAAGTATTGTCTAAGATATTTTATAAGTAACGTATGATTGGCATTTGATTGTGCTATCAAATTGATAAGATACACATCTTACTACGTGACAATTCACGGGATTAGAATTTATTGACAATTTGTTTGGTGGCCGGCAGATTGTAGTATTTTATTTTTTCAATAAATACAATAAATGAAATTAAAAGTACATTTACTCTAATTAAACTATAAATAAAAAATATCATCTAATGACGTCGCATCAGAGATAGTCCCAAGGAGACTGGCAACATTTCCCCTTTGTATAGCAAGGCTAATACGTTGGCAGAAATAATTGCCAGCCTTCCTGTCTCCAGACTTCTCCGTCAGCCGCTTGGACATCTCCTTGGCCACTATTGGTCTTAATAAAGCATGTTGACTAATAGCCAGGGGCGGATCCTGAATTTGTGGGGCCCTAGGCTAATACTACTCAAGGGCCTACTGATTTATCCATGTATTGTCATTATGTCAAGAAACTGTTTTCTATAGTAATGTTATGGCAATAAAAGAAATAACCCAATATTTTTTACAAACAATACGTAATGTCTATGGTTTTTAATGGGAGCTGGGGGCCCTTTGTATCCATGGGGTTCTGGTTCGGAACTACTGCTGAACACAGAGTCGATAATATTTTATTGTTGTGGCCCGCCTGTTAAAATGATCATTAGTTATTGAATGCCGGCATAGTGACGGCAACTGAGGTAAACCGACAACCGTAAACTGACTTGGTGTTTTCAGTTGTCGAGAGTCTTGGACCTCTTCTTGTTCACCATTTATTCACGTTTTATTCATATTGTCATATAAACGTGTTTTTTAGTTTTTTAATTATAGTTTTAGTTTATTTTAAATTTAATTATCACATGGGAACAGTTTCAATAAAATACCTAATAATGACTAACTTTAATAAAAAATGTCAAACATTGAGTCAAATGTTTTATGTAATAAAAATATAACAAAGAGTAAATATTTACTTTCTAAATGAACAAACAAGAAAAATGATTAAACCACAAAACAAACATTAATGCATATTTTCATTATTTATTATTTTAATGTAAATATAATGATAATAATGTTTGTTTTCGTGATTCTTTTGTTTGTTTAGTTATAATTTGCATATGTATTATTGTTATTTAGGTTACAAAGATATCGCTAATTATTATGTAGATAGATACTTAAGTAGAAACTATGCGTACGTAATTAGATTAGGTTAAAACGGATTTTGACGCGTAATTGAAGCATATTTTATTTAGCTTGAGGTTTTAAGAACCGTTTGTATAATTCTCTTTCTATAAAATTCAATCATTCAATCAATAAATCAAATTGTCACGCCTTTTTCTACAGAGATAGGCAGAGACAATGGAGCGCCACTTGCCACGATCCTCACACAACTCCCTCGCTTCCTTCACAGCCACAATTCTCTTCATACAGGCTCTGTGGTTATTGGCAAATTCTTTTATCTATGGCAAATAATAATAATTATATTTAATATAATTCTATTTTCTATAATTATGATTTTCTTCTACTCGGAATTATAATTCTAATAATAGTGTTTTAACTTTTTGGGTAGGTTATCTTAAATGGAATTAAAAATAGGAATGGAGACCTAACTAAACACGTTCTAGGATCTTCCAAGCGAACCAGAAGGTTGCTCGTGTAAGTGACACCAGAAGATGTATAATGATGATCTCCTTGCTGTATCCAGCAAGGCGACTCCTTAGTCAGTACCATGTTATGCTCTAACGTGACTTGTAAAACCAATTTTGGTTTAAAATATGCGGTTGCAGGGCACACAAAAGAGTTGCCTACTTGCGTTATATGTACCAGTTGGCAAGTAGCAGTCGCATCCACTATGTCGGCCTAGATTTTATTAAATTTTGGACTATCAAATTCCAGTCCAGTCCAGACTAGTCTTTCCTGCTGCTTCAAACCCTGTCCGTCACAGAAGTCTCCTTTGCTTATGGCTTAAGATCGTGTGCTCTCGTAAATATAAAAACTGGAATCGAACTGCAATCCCATTAGTTTGATTTCCAAATTTAATCTCAATTTATTATTATTATCAGCTTGATAGACTTTATAAGTAGTGTTGTACTAACCGGTATGATTAACGGTTCGGTAAAACAAACGGTACTTAAATTAAAATTAAGATACATTCTATGAATCTGGAATGCACAGATTTTTAAACGATCCTACTTAAGGCAAAAGTAAGGACATAAGGCCTCGATAAATATCTATGGCTTCTGTCGAGTTAGGGTACATTAATTCGATATATTATGTGACTTACATAATATTATATTTGACGACAGGCGTGGACAAACGGTTTAGCGACTGGTTTGTTGCGCGTAAAGTCCCGGGTTCGATCCCCGGTCGGAGCAAATATTTGTTTCATAGCTTTTATTTGCAATATTTAATAGTATTTGTTAATAAAAAAAAGAGATGGATATTTGCTTCGGGTCTGGTTATCAAAGAGTGGTAGGCAGTGGTACCCAGTCTGCCGATCCGGGGTAGTACCACCACTTACAAGTATACAGACCGTGAAGTGATTTGGTCACGTTTCAGGATCAGCTTGTAAGTTGCCGGTTCCATCTAGGCCGGCATAGTGGATGTGATTGCTACTCACAGTTATTGAATTGTAGTAGCAGTGACATTCATTATTGGACCACACTTTGGCTTAACATCAAGCGGGGTGCAGTCATATGTCGAGTCACAATAAAAAAAAAATAAAAAAAAACTTATAGGTTCACTGAATCCTGAATGTTGTCTTTCATAAGGTTTTTCAAAAAATTTCTACACGTACCGTTTAAGAGATATCAATCAATCAAATTGTCACGCCTCTTTCCCACGGAAATAGGCAGAGACAATGGAGCGCCACTTACCACGATTATGACACAACTCCCTCGCTTCCTACACATCCACAATTCTCCTTATACAAGCTCCTTATTTTCAAATCTATAACATTTATCTATTATATTGTTTTCAGATAAGTATTAGATTATTTTTCTATCAAAAATTTTTTTTTCGGCATAGTGCTGGCAACTAAAGCAATGGTAAAGTGAAACGGGTTTTTAATCGTCGGCGCTATTGGACCTCCCCTTACTGACCATCAGGCAATTCGAATGTCGCGTCTCAATAACGAAAAAATATCTCTGTAACATTTATTCACGAGTAGAATGTCATAAATTAATTAGATTCTAAGAAATGAAGCGCATCACTAGTTGATATCTTATCAGTAGGAATACATCTTCAGTATGTCTAAACTGATTGGCGTGTAAAAATGTGCCGTTGACATTAATAAAAATTAATGTAAAAATACGAAAAAATACTAAAATAGGTCATCCGTTAAATTAAAAAAACAAAATTCGGAATTATAAAATAAATGTCTAAAATAAATAGTGTTGCACTTAAACAGTTAACATGATAGTGAAGTGAATTAATTTAATTTATTTATTTAATTGGATGCATAATATCCAATTATAAGTTTATTATAATTATTCTTTAGGTAAATGTTTATTTTGTTTTGTGTACACGTTTTACTGTTATTATCTTGTAATTATGATTTATGATTGATTGATTTTAAATATTTTTGGTGTGAAATCTTAATACTACTTAATACTTATGCAGTAATAAGTAGCTATAAATAATAGCTTTTAGTTGACGGAATCATAGAAAACAGGAGTCGATTCTTTACAATTTCCATTAAACTCTAGTCCAAATAAAAATATTATTCTTTGTACTCCACAAATACTAGGATTTTGGTTAATAATGGATGTGAAGGAAGCGAAAGAGTTTTGTTAGGATCGTTAAGTTCACTGCCTCACGCAGGAGTGAATTTGTAAAAGTTTACGTTTAAATCTTTCTTTTCAGATACAAGAATCATAATTTTAGCGGTGGAAAGTTAAAAACAATCGATTCAAGATGTTGATGTCATCAATATCGTCGATTCGTCCGACGATTACTACTTATTTACGATTCAATCCTTTGAAACCGATAATCGATAATTTTGTTTTTAAGTTGCACTATCGAATAACTGTGATTTTATTACTCTTTGCTTGTGTCATGGTGTGCGCGAGGGAATATTTCGGTGATCATATTAAATGCATGGCGGACAAAGGGGTGCCCGAGCATGTTATTAATACATATTGCTTTTTTATGGCAACATTCACTATTGTGAGTATATACTTTCGAATATATAACATCACTAATATCGTACAGAGGGCCGACCGCGCAACTTCACTAGGAATGAAAATGAAATTCATTCCCATTTGTCAAAAAGTTACGCGGTCTCTGTTTGTGTCAAAAACAAACTTTTATTCATTCGGACAATGAGTTTCAGTGAGCTTGAACTGTTAATGAAAATGAACACCGATTCATAGTGCGTTGCACCGCAATTTGAATTTAAAAGCTCATTATTGATGTTCATCTGTCAAAACGAAGCCCATAGTCATTGAGTTACGCGGTCGGCCGTAACTCAATCCACATGGATGTGGATCTGAGGAAAGCGAGGGTGTCAGGTTTGTGGCAAGTGGCGCTCCATTGTCTCTGCTTATCCCTGCGGTAAAAGCGTGACTATTTGATTAATTGATTTAACTTATAATTTTTTTAGTCGATCAAAGTCAAAGGAATAAATAACATTGAACACGGAATAACAAGTTATGAAAATAAAAGTAACTTCTTCCCTTTTCCCTTTAGCTACTGAGTACTGCTGTAGGTATTTCATGGTAGATCATAAAGTCTACCTACTATAATGTCTCTAACAAGAATTTATACTTCCGTATGTGGTCTGAGAAATACCTAACTAAACCACAGCCTCGAATTTCCAATGAAATCCCATTATTATGTCATTTATATTTGCTTTAGGATGAATTTTATCTGTAGTTCTAAATTAACTTTATAAAACTTAATAATCAGGAACTAAATATCAAATATTTTTTATATTAAACTTTGTATGTTCACTACAGTTGCTTTTAATTAAATATATTGGGATTATTTATTATACTTTTACAGAAATAATTATTTATTAAATAAGCTAATGAGTTAGCATTACAATACATGCTTTTAGGCGGCACAATGCATAATAGATTGGTGGTATGAATTAGGACGACTTCTACTACATATAAATGCAAGCAGCAGTCGCATCCACTATGCCGGCCTAGTTGGAACCGGCAACTTAAAGCTGATCCCAAAAGGCGAAAGCAAGACGCGGTTATTTTCTTAAAAAAATCATTTACTATTAAATACATAAACAAATTAGGTTTTAATCAATAAAATTCCAATTTTATGATTTCATCATCCATCACTTAGTATTTAGTATCTAGTATATAGGACTATATTTCGATTTTTGTTTAATATTTTAATTTCTCTCCAATTTTCAAAATTCGTATTTTGTTTGTGTATATTTTTTTTAATTTGAAAATTGAAATAAAAAACTATGAACTAAATCTGCCGCCCTAGGCTTCAGCCTACTTAGCCAGCTGGTAAATTCGCCACTGGAGGAAAGATGACCCTAAACATATTTTAGGTGAGGCATTACAACGAAAGTTTGCTCCAAGCGGAGATCCTGCCACATCCAGGAGTTGGACCAATCCTGGAGACCGATGACACCCTCCATCACACCTACTACCAATGGGTGCCATTCGCTTTATTCCTGCAAGCCATGTGTTTCTATTTACCACATTATATATGGAAGAAAAAGGAAGGTATGTACGTATACGTGGAAACCATGACTTTTTCAGTATCTGCTATAAATAACAAAAATAGGTATATTAACTATATAAAATTATGACATCGTGGTATTCAAAGCTAAGTTATATTATCAAACTAAAGCGTGGGTAAATAAAAAGGATATGTGATTAATGATATGTTTCAAAATCTTTGACAAAACTTTGTGTTTTGTATCCATTATTAAATTATTCTTCTAAAATAAGGCCGGAAGATTGTACAAAAAAGAAGGCGATTACGTTATCATAATATGTAATTCGTCTACTATGCCGGCCATGTTTGAAGGATAAAATCTTGTTTTATATTAAATTAAACATATCGTAGGTGATATTTTCTTAGATTTTTTAACATTTATAGATTCATTAATCAATAAATGTTCCAAATAAACACGATAGTAAGCCGCATAAAATTTGTTTAATTCATTATCGTAGGTGGTAGAATAAAGGCATTGGTTGATGGTCTCCAATTGGCAAGTTTAGCTCTACACAATGAGGAGGAGGACATGGTTGTGAGAGGTGATACAATCCCTTGTTTATCCACATTGGATAAAAGACTTGAAATTATTAGGAAAGATATTATTTTAAGGTACGTAAAAGTTCAATGGAATGATGTCATTCCACGTTTTCTACTAGTAGAAGCAGGAAGGCATGAAAAAAAAGAATATTGATTCATTTAAACACCATTTTAAAGTTTTAAATATATTTGTGTGTTTTTAGATTAAAAATAACAAGAACCTGGTCATTCTGGCTGGTTGGAATGGAAGTTATGAATTTATTACATTTAATATTTCAAATATGGTTGACTGATATATTTCTAAATGGACATTTCATTGGTCTCGGCCCCAAGATTATGGATGGCAATTTTGATGATATAGCTGATCCGCTAGAAACTGTTTTTCCTAAAGTTAGTATAGGTACATTTTTTTTATACAGGTTAACCTTTTTTCTTTAACCTTGTTTCTACCTTGTCCTTTCACACCCGTAATACCCGCACAGGTCGAAGAAAGCATCCGCATTCTATCGACCGAATCGGCAGTCGAACTAAAAAGTTTGGTGCGTCTTTTCTTTGTAGAACAATCGACAAGTGGACTGCTTTGCCAGCTCATGTGTTCTCTTCATTCTATGACCTTGGATCCTTCAAGCGATGCGTGAAGAAGCACATTAAGCCGGCATAATGACGGCGGCTGAGGTAGCCGGGAACTAACTCAGTTTTTTCGTCGTTAAATGTTTAAACACTGGATATGACAGCACCCGATATGCTGGAATGCCGTTAATTAATGGAGGCGACTGCTAATCTATTATGGTTAAATAATAGCAAGTAGCAGTAGCATCCACCATACCGGCTTAGTTGGAACAGGCAACTTTTAAGTTTGTACATCTACTCTGGACCAGCCACCTGGACAAATAACCACCAATTACGCTGACATCGATTAATATTAAAAATAACCCATTAAATTCACATAAATTCCTACTACATTTGTCATTATTTATTCATAGTTCAATCAATTCATTTCTTTTCAATATTTAGGTAACAAAATGTCTCTTCCACAAATATGGTCCATCAGGCTCGCTGCAGCAACACGATGCTCTCTGTGTTATGGCACTCAACATTGTCCATGAGAAGATATACTCCGTCCTATGGTTCTGGTTTTTAATACTGCTAATACTTTCGATTCTTGGTAAGTCATGTACTACCAAGTGAAAAACACTTAAACGTAATATTACAAAGAAGAACTTTGTATTTTTTTAGGGACAATTATGTAACTCTTCCAACGTTGATTCTATAAAATGTATATTTTCATTTGAATAAGTACTAGAAAATATGCCAAAAACTAATAAAAAAAATGTTGTAAAACTTCTCTAAAATAAAGTTTTTTTGGTAACTCTTTAAGTATTCACTATCTACTACGAATAGTACGTAGCATAGATCTATTTGGTTAAATATGACGTGTTTCTAGCGTATTTTCATATTTTCAGCTGTAATTTGGAGATTTATCAGTTGGTGCGTCTATCGTAATCCTAGATTTACAAAGGTAAATGCCATATTCTTTTGGCAACCAAAAATAACCAGGAAGAATGAGGATTCCTACAAACTGGATCCACAGAATGTCATTAGAGTCGTCAATGGTTGCCAATTTGGTGATTGGTTGTTCCTATATTATTTGGCGAAGAATATGAACGGTTTCGTCTTTCAGTTAGTAATTTTATTGTTTTTCTTTGTCGTTATTTTATTGTGTTTTGTTAGTTTTCCTTACGCCAACTGCTTTTACTTTGATTTTCATTTGTCTTATTGTGTGTCTTTGTTTAATATCTCATTTTTATTGTTAATCATTGTTTTGTTTGTTTTCGAATATTATGGCCAAAGGTTGTGTTGTATTCCATTGTCGTAGTTTAATGTATATTCCATATTATTCTCAAATGTATTTAATTGCTGTGTTGTCTTTTTATTTTCTATTTTATCTGTTTGTGTTCTGTATTGTCCATTGTTTTCTGTGTCCATCGTTCACATAGCGATGTTATCGCAAAACCTCTTAGTTTAATTTAACATTTACGTGATCTTTGTTCATTTCGTAAGCCCAGTAGGATTGCCACTTTTTACAATATTTAGAAGTTTTTCTACTATGACACAATTCCGTCTACATTACTTGTTTAGATTTAATTGAGAAGTTGTCTTATAAATACTTCGCACGAACTGAAATCGACAATCCGTCCGTTATAATTGGGTCTTCGGCTACTTTAAACTAGTACCATTCCAGTGCCTAACAGTCTGTTTTAGATGTAGACTTACTTATTATCCGGACTAAATAAAAACTATGATTTTTTAATTCTTATTTATGTTCTCTAAACAGACAACTCTTCACGAAGCTGGCGGAAGAATTGGCGAAGAAAGAAGTCGCTGCAATGGACGACGATGACAACAAAGGTGCTGAACCCATTTTGCTAAAACATACAGAAGTAGATTATGATAATGAAACATTACCATTAAAATCAGCACACAAAATTGAATAAATGTTAAACAATATTTTAGGTTTATATTAATAAAGTGTGATTAAAATATTTTTGTTATTGCTAAACATAATTCAGACAATGTTTCATAATGTGTTATATTATAATTTAGATTTATGATATAAAAGCATTTAATTAATTTCATATATTTATATGTTAACATATATTTAGTCATTATTTCTTAATTTTTGATATAACAACCCTTGGACCTCTTCGTGCTTACTATCGAGGTGGGTCAAGGTCAAATGTCGTCACAAAAAAAAGATCCTAATACGAAAAGTAGATATTTTGAGGCTTTCCTTTTGCCTATTAGCTAGGGTTTAGAATCTTGCCTACATTAAATTTAAGTCCGGCCCCTCGTCGTCGTAGATGGCAAAAACAAATAAAGTATTTTATAAGTAGGTACTTGTAGACCCATTAGTTAGACAATATCCAAAGTGGGAGAGTTCATAACGATAGAGCTTGTGGATGGATGAGTGAGGTATGGATGTTAATAATAAAAAAAAGTTCCATTGTCTGCAATGTATTTTTTAAATAATTAAGCAGCACTTAGATTAGTTTCTTACTACCCACATTAATATTTTACGAAAAAAATGTTATCGATGAATGAGATATTTGCTCAAATACTTGTAAGTAAGGCTGACATTTAAGGATACGAACATTCCAGTTTTTTTCATTTATTAAATTTGACATTTAGATATTATATAGACCGGTCTTTGGAAATGTTTTCAGAGCCTTCAGCACTTAAGTGACAACGTAGGCATGTGTAGCAAGTTTAGCTGAAGTTCAAAGTAGAACACTTTGAATTAAATTAAATTTACTTTATTTATTTAAGAACTAATTAATTTACAGCTTATTTTGTCACTTCATTTTCATTTCAAGTCATTAAATAATATGTTTGAGATTAGAATTTATAAATGTTAGCTTCAATTTATATAATTTTATATATATTTTATAAAATGTTAGTAGTATTATAAAATGTATTATATTTAATTCCTAATATTTGGACAATTTAATAATAATATAGTCTGATAGTTTTATAAGTGTTATTAATTTATTAAATGAATTTTAAATAAAGTTGTCACAAAATTTTATGTTAGTCTTTTTTATTTACACACCTTATACTGTTTGTCTTTGTTTTCACTGTGTGTTAATTCATTAATAATATTTTTTTTAGTAGGTAAGGGTTTTTCTTTATTTAATTATTAAAATATAAATTGTGTAACTTGTTATTCCAATTTAAAATATAAAAGAGAAACTCCTAATGTTAAATAAATAATTAAGACAAATATAAATATTTCACTCTTTATTTGTGTAAAAAGTTCCAATTTAAAGTCGTACTTGTATAAAAATTCAGGATCGATTAATTTTTAATCGATCAAACAATAACATGGATAGTCAGAGACAATGGAGCGCAACTTCCCTGAAGTACAATGGAACACAACTTTCTCTATGGTTTCAAGTTCATATGGCCTCTCCTGCATTTTAAAAAATGCTATGTCTTGTTTATCTATCTTCTTTATACAGTGATAATTATATTATTACTAATAAAAAAATATTTTACGATAGGCGCGGTTAGCTCACTAATCCGTTGCGCGTAAGTTCGATTATAAACATTTCTTTCATAGCTTTTATTTGTATTATTGACGAAGTGGAAGTAGGACGAAAGAATAGTTATTGAGAGCAAATAAGAGAAAAATATATGTTGCTCTGCATCGCGTGACTGAGTTCAGGTTTGCTTATTAGCATAGTTTTAACGTGCCTCGTACAGAGCGCGTATAACTTATCTAGGCCCTTTCTTATTAAAATATCATTGGTGATACATATAAAATCGCAGCTGCAAATATTCTGACGCAATGCACTTTAAACATAATTTCACGTAGGTATTTGCTTTAATGATAGCCATTATCGTTTTATTTGTTGCCAAGTGATATATTGCTGCTAATTCGGGTTAACAATTGCTGTTTTATTAGATACTTTGACATAAATTACAATTACTTAATGCTATTTGTACACTTGGACATGAGGAAAGATAATGTAGACGTAAACTACTGAACATAGGCCTCCCCCTTAGAACGCCATTTCGAACGACAAGATGCCAGTTACTCCAAGCATAGCTCTCTCCATTGTCCTCTGAGCGACCATTTGCACAACAATTTTATTTGTCAAACGGGGACAGAGATTGTTTGAGGACAATATTTGCGTAAATGCAACATTTATACAAAGGACTTCATTTATTTTGGGCTTTTATGTCCTACTTTTGTAATGTCCAATAATGAAAATATATATAAATGGTAATTTAGATACTTCTGTTGATAAAACTAATAACAATTTTGCTTTTAATTGCTGTCCAATTAAGTTATTTGGAAAATAAGATATGTATTTTGTATCTGCTGTCAATCACGAAGACCGCCTTATTAATAGTTCTGCTTTAAACTGTCATAATTATAGTTTGATCATTTTGCACACCTAAACTATGTAAAAAAAAAGCATCTGCCCTTCGCGGCTGTTTTAGTCATCCAAGAGCGAAAATAACTCATTTGTAACGCTACTACAGTTTAATAACTGCAAGTAGTAGTTACATCCACTATGCTGGCCTAGTTGGAACCGGCAACTTACAAATTGATCCAGAAATGCGACTTCACACCGACTTACACACCAACATCATGGAGTGTAAGTGGTGGTTTTTTCACGGTTGACAGGACCTGAAATTGCGACATTACGAGTACACACTGACATTGTTCATTCTGCAAACAAAGCAGAAACGTCAGACGTATTTCTCTAATCTCTAACCGCCGTAAGATTAAAATTATAACTTTGAGTGCAATTAATGTTATGTGTTTATTAAACTGCATTGTTCCTTTGTCAAATATTTATATGTACTAGATATGAATTATGAGTAGGTAGGTACTAAAGAATTATGGATGTGAGGGAAGCAAGTGAGTTGTGTAAGGATCGTGGTAAGTGGCGCTCCATTGTCTCTGCCTATCTCTGTGGGAAAAAGGCGTGACAATTTGATTGATTGATTGAGGTACTAAAGTCTAGAATAAGGCAATCTTTTATTGAGAAACAGACAAATTGCAACAATAGAACCCTCTGGTATTGCACGGAGCGACAAAAAAAACCTGACAGCATGACTGTTGGGCCGTGGAAACTTGGCAAGTCTCTGGTATGGGATGCGACTTGTGTAGACAATTAGCCCCATCTCACATCAAAGCGACGCGGGAGGTGCGGCGATTTCTGCTGAGAACCTTAAGTTGCGCTATTTGGGCCGTTTCGGGTCGAGACGATGGCCCTGGGGACCTTCAGCTAAGCGCCTGGCCAAGGATTTTAACTTATTTATTTATACTTTACAGTTTAAAAAAATATAGGTAGGTTTACAGAGAGTAATTAGGTTAAAATTTTCCTTCTCCATTGTCATTTAAATATGTAAAACTTCATATTTAAAATATATTTTCTATGTAATTTAAAGTAGGTTAGCGATTACAATCAACCTTTTTGTTCAATAAAACATTTATTTTTGTGATAACCAGCAATATAATAGATCAATCATAATACAAAATACAATATGTCTTATTGTAGATAATATAAATACATATATTGATATAGTATTATTATTTTATCATTTAGATAAAAGAAATATATCATGGAAAAGCTTAGCAAATATTCGCCAATTATTAAAATGTATATTATATGTACCTACTTATATATACATAGAAGCTGAATGGAAGATTCAGTATCTTCATTCTAGCTCGTCTTTTACTTCCCTTGATACTCCGCCACAGGTCGAAAAAATCATCCGCCTAGTCGAGTCGGATTGATTAACGAGTGGAATGATTTACTTGCCATGTGTTCTCTCCATTCTATAACGTTGGAAAGTAAATCCTTTATCCTTTCTTTTTTAATCATGCAATTCTTCCAACTGTTGGGTCTAAGTTGCATATTGCCGAGTTGATTGATACAACCCGAATTTTCGTCGTCAATTTATTTAGGTATTAGATTTGCTGCACAAATATTTTTAAATATTATTAGTACAAATGGTCTTATTTTCCTTATTTTATTTATAATTTATTTTTGTAATATTTAGAATTTCATAAAACACTTTAGCCATTATCATGTCTTGCAGTAGATCTACAAATGATATAGTTTATATTTTATTTATGTACACTCATGCATCGAAATACATAGATAAAAATACCCTTTTTATTTATATTGAAATATAATATAATGCAAATTGTATGTAAAAAAAAGTACCTAGATATGTCATGCATAGACGAGAATATTCCTCTAAGCGGCATAACATAATTTTAAAATCAATGTGACAATTGTTTTCCCTTTATATACGAGTATTATTTATCTATTTAAATACTTAATTTACCATAAATACAAAAATGAAGGCGGACTTAATGCCGATTATATACCTGCATTATCTACTAGCCAAATCTTCACATTTTCTTTTAAAGTAGAATTAGCGACGGAAAGTCTTATTTCATTTTCATAATACATACAAATTATTTATAAACAAATACATTAATTATATAAACATAATAATTTATAAATCTCATGTGAATGGATGCGTCAAACGAGGCAGGCCCAGGACCAATTGCCGACGAAATTGGATACATCCTCAAGAAAGCTAAGTTGCCTAGTGCCCATAACCATAGAACTTGTATGAAAAGAATTGTGAATGTGAGGGAAGCGAGGGAGTTGTGTCGGGATCGTAGCAAGTGGCGCTCCATTCTCTCTGCCTACCTTCTAGCTATTGCGCGGACTTTGCCATGATTTTTGAAAAGAATTAAACTCGTCAGTTATAGCTGACAACAAATAATTTAAAATATAAACCTGTTTAAAAGATAGCTTTTCTTTATTTATTGTGTACACTCGACATTTGACCTCAACTTGCCTGATAGTAAGCAAGGAGAAATCCAAGAGCGCCGCCGACTGAAAAAAACGATATAACTTACAGTTACCTCAGTCGTCGTGTCTATTCCGGCCAAAAAATAATGAACTCTTTTAGTTTATTTTTATTGTGACTCGAGATATGACACCATCCCGCCTGATGTTAAGCAAGAAATGCGGTCTATGAGTGTTAACTTTTACTCCAGTCAATTAGTTAATTAGCATAAGTTATATAGTTATAAGTAGCCCCCATATTTAGGAGTTTTAATCATAGGTACAACAAAAATATGAATTTCAGGTTCAAATTTCAACGATTTATGTTAGTTATTTAAATTTTGCCGCCCCCTAAATGTGCCGCTCGCCCCCTCCGCCCCCGCCACACTACGCCACTGAGTCAATCCAATTATTTATTTCTGTAACTGGGTGTACAATCCTAAATAAAGTATCTTATCTTTTGATTCACTTCACGATAAAACCATCGCAATGGTATAACGTATAGAGAAATTGTTAAATTATTTGTTAACAAAAATGTTTGTATCAAAAATAGCTTCATTTACAACAAGCTTTAAGTTTAATACATCAAAGCCATCGATAACTAATTTAATATTCAAATTGCATTACAAAGTTACTGTGCTGATTTTGGTGGCGCTGTTCGTGTTTGTTTGTAGTAATGAATATTTTGGTGACAAAATCCATTGCCTCGCCGACGAGGGGTTGCCAGATAGTGTGGCAAATACGTATTGTTATTTTATAGGAACTTTTACTATTGTAAGTACTACCTGTACAATTACATATATCATGCAAAAATTATATTTCAAGCATAGTGCGTTTGTCTTTGGAGTAATGAGACCATGTGTTTTGCAAGACACCTCAGTCATTATTAAACTTCGATAGTTTAAGTGCCTGACAAACATACGTTGTATGCTTACACATTGTACTGCAGGTTCCAAATGGGGCAGCAGTATTCTAGCAAGCTACGGACATATTATGCATAATATACTATAATATGCGTAGACAAGTTATATCAACGAAAGATTTGGTGTCGCGGAGTATAAGACCAAAACTTTTATATGACTACGAAATCTTTATATTCAGCAAAAGTCATCCTTACTTCCTTACTTATATTATAAACGTGAAAGTTTGTGAGTATGGATGGATGTTTGTTACTCTTTCACGCAAAAACTACTGAATGGATTTTAATGAAACTTTACGATAATATTGCTTATAGACCAGAATAACACATAGGTTATAATTTATAAACATAATGTGTGTATAATAAATAAAATAAAAGAAAAACATTGTCCCATACAAAATTGCGTGCGTTCAGAAATTTATTTTGGGTAAACTAAGGAAAATATATCAAGCTGCTGAGAATTGAAAACAAATTGTCAATTTGTGCATATCAGTAAAAATATATAGCTCAAAAACCTATGTTATATTATTTATAAAGAAAAATGAATAGATATCAAGTCACAATAAAAAAAAACTTGAGAGGTGTCAAGAGACACCCGGGTGGAACAAAGTTCCTTTCGATTAATTAGTGAAGGAATTGTAATAATTTTTTTTAAGTTATAATTTTTTTATTATTATTAACAAATGTAATGTAATATTCTATGAGAGAGAGACAGAGAAACACGCGCACGCTGCACGGCTTGCAACTATAGCAAAAAGTGTCGTTACAACTTTTGGTCTTATTTTTTTTCCGTCTAGCCCCCTTTCGCAACGCGTGATAAGGAACTCCAAAAAACACAATTCACAACAAAGATTTAAATCGATTTAATTTTTTGATTCACCCAACTTAAGTTCGGCTAACAGGCGTGGACGAACGGTTTAGCGATTGGTTTGTTGCGCGTAAAGTCCCGGGTTCGATCCCCAGTCGGAGCAAATATTTGTTTCATAGCTTTTATTTGTAATATTTATTAATATTAAATATTACAAATACTTGTTAATAAAAAAAAGAGATGGATATTTGCTTCGGGTCTGGTTATCAAAGTGTGGTAGGCAGTGGTACCCAGTCTGCCGATCAGGGGTAGTACCACCACTTACAAGTATACAGACCGTGAAGTGATTTGGTCACGTTTGGGGATCAGCTTGTAAGTTGCCGGTTCCATCTAGGCCGGCATAGTGGATGTGATTGCTACTCACAGTTATTGAATTATTGTAGCAGTGACATTCATTCATGGACCACACTTCGGCTTAACATCAAGCGGGGTGCTGTCATATGTCGAGTCATAATAAAAATAATAATAATCTGTAACACAACATTCATTGACTTTTAGGCGGTATGAAGTTTGCCGGGTCAGCTAGTAATATATAAATAAATCGTTATTTTCAGGTGAGGCATTACAATGAAGATTTATTATTATCTGGAATGCTTCCACATCCAGGCGTGGGGCCCAAGTTGAAGACTGACGATGTGTTCATGCATCATTACTATCAGTGGGTGCCATTGGTGCTCATCCTGCAGGCTATATGCTTCTACGCACCCTACTCTATGTGGAAAACTAAGGAAGGTAGTTTTCAACCAATCTGAACCAGAAAGATTTGTCTTTGCCTCTGCCTATCCCTGTGGGAAAAAGGCGTGACAATTTGATTAATTGATTGACTAATATTAAAGTGTTTGTGTCATAGAAACTAGGCGTCCAAAGTAGATACACGTGTATCATAGACACATTGGTACCGGCAAGCGATTTTCAAATTGAGGACTCTCGGTTTGCATGACCATTTCACTACCACTACACCACGGTCGCCGTTTCGGTAGACTGTGGGCACCACTGCTTACCTCTTTAAATAATTAAAAAGATTTATGGATGTGAAGGAAGCTTCACGGTTGCCCCATTCGCCGACACTATGTCGGCCAAAAGTGCTTCTTCCCGCCGCGCTTGGATCCAAGGTTATAGGATAGAGAGAACACGCACCGAACCTTTTAGTTCGACTGCCGATTCGGTCGACAAAATGCAGATGCTTCCTCCGCGGGTATTTCGGGTGTAAACAGAGGTGTGACAGTTTGTTAGGTTAGAAACAAGTTAAGTGTGATTACCCACTATATTCTTCTTATCTAGCCAGGATTACTTTTATGATTATACATTTACCAAAGTTCTGCTTATCTCTAATTTTTTATGGTCGCTTGACAAATGACAACACTATGTTCAGAGTTAAGTCGGAGTGCGGTCCATGAATAGGGGCGACTGCTAATACGGCTAAATAACTTGCAATAAATTAACCACAGAGCCTGTATGAAGAGAATTGTAGATGTGAAGGAAGCAAGGGAGTTGTGTAAGGATTGTGGCAAGTGGCGCTCCATTGTCTCTGCCTATCCCTGTGGGAAAAAGGCGTGACAATTTAATTGATTGATTGAACTTGCAATTAGCAGTCGTATGCACTATGTCGGCCTAGTTGAAACAGGCAACTACCAGGCTGAGGGTCGACCGCGTACCTCAATGATAATGAGAATGGGCTTCGTTTTGACAGTTCAACCCCTATTAATAAGCTTCAAAATTAAAAATGCGACCACGTAACGCCTAAGAATCGATGTTCATTTTCATTAACAGTTCAAGCTCATTGTCCAAATGAATAAAAGTTGTTTTTGACACTTAAAGCGACCGCGTAACTTTTTGACACATGGGAATGAATTTCATTTTCATTCCCATTAAAGTCAAGTCAAGAAAGTCGGCTCCTGATCCTGAAACGCGACTAAATTACTTCACCGTTTGTACATTTGAAAGTGGTGGTGGTAGTTACTAACCATCAATTGCCTGCCTACCATAAGCTTGCATATAATTTTAATAATAATTTTTAGGTGGTAGATTGCAATCAATAATAGATAGTTTACAATTAAGTAAAATATTTCTGCCCAAGCAGCAGATGTCAGTTGCTGGACAAAATATAAAATCGAAAACGGAATTACAGCGGCGCATTAGACTCATTAATGCTGATTTGTTCTTTAGGTAAATATAATTATAATATTAATTACTGTAAGCTAAGCTATAGGAGTAATGTCGCGTTGTAATCACGAGTATGTGTACTAAGGGAATTGTAAATGTAAAAGAAGCTCCGTTATATCTGCCTGGCAATCGAGTCCTGAAATAGATGATAATTAAGACTGGTTCGATGCCGGTCGCAGTTTTCCTTGCTATTTCTTATGACATTGATTGTATTATGTCAAAAATTTATAAACCTCTACCAACATTTTTTGTTGGTAGAGTGACGGCGACTGAGGCAATGGTAAACAGATATTTTTGAGTCGTCGACGCTTTTGGTCTTGCCGTTGATTACCATCAGGCAAGTCAAGGTCACATGTAGAGTCAAAATAAAAAAGTAGGACTAACAAACTGAAGGTAGAAACTGTTGGATGAAACTGGCCACTGTTGATCTCCCATGAGGGAAGCCCATGTCTTACAGTAGACGTCTTTGGCTGATATGATATGGAGCCGACCGCGCTTTCACGCTTTCTGTTTTCACGCTTTCTGCAGGTTAACTCTGAGCCGTCACTGGGCATCCTGGCTGATGAGAATGGAGGTGATCAACTTCCTTCACGTCATTCTACAGATTTGGATAACCAATTTATTTCTAAATGGGAAATTTATAGGTTTAGGACCCATGGTACTCTCAAACAGGTGGAGTTATATTTCTGATCCATTGGAATTTGTGTTTCCTAAGGTAAATAATGATCTATTTGGAGTTACCGATCTAGTTTTAAGAGTAGTAAGTAGGGATGTTATGGGGCTCCGTTACCGAAACTATCTGATATCCGAAATATAGACCTATCCATAACCGTAACCGAATCCGTTATAAATGTTTGTGATAATTTCGGATAGGGGCGGAGACTAAATGAAACAAGTAATATCAGGCTTTTACTCTTAAAATTCCTTAAAAATCTAATGTCCGTATCCGTATCTGAAACTGGTATAAATAGGAACAATTCCTATATCCGTATCTGAAACTGGTATAAATAGGAACAATTCCTATATCCGTATCTGAAACTGGTATAAATAGGAACAATTCCTATATCCGTATCTGAAACTGGTATAAATAGGAACAATTCCTATATCCGTATCTGAAACTGGTATAAATAGGAACAATTCCTATATCCGTATCTGAAACTGGTATAAATAGGAACAATTCCTATATCCGTATCTGAAACTGGTATAAATAGGAACAATTCCTATATCCGTATCTGAAACTGGTATAAATAGGAACAATTCCTATATCCGTATCTGAAACTGGTATAAATAGGAACAATTCCTATATCCGTATCTGAAACTGGTATAAATAGGAACAATTCCTATATCCGTATCTGAAACTGGTATAAATAGGAACAATTCCTATATCCGTATCTGAAACTGGTATAAATAGGAACAATTCCTATATCCGTATCTGAAACTGGTATAAATAGGAACAATTCCTATATCCGTATCTGAAACTGGTATAAATAGGAACAATTCCTATATCCGTATCTGAAACTGGTATAAATAGGAACAATTCCTATATCCGTATCTGAAACTGGTATAAATAGGAACAATTCCTATATCCGTATCTGAAACTGGTATAAATAGGAACAATTCCTATATCCGTATCTGAAACTGGTATAAATAGGAACAATTCCTATATCCGTATCTGAAACTGGTATAAATAGGAACAATTCCTATATCCGTATCTGAAACTGGTATAAATAGGAACAATTCCTATATCCGTATCTGAAACTGGTATAAATAGGAACAATTCCTATATCCGTATCTGAAACTGGTATAAATAGGAACAATTCCTATATCCGTATCTGAAACTGGTATAAATAGGAACAATTCCTATATCCGTATCCAAATCCGAAATTCCATATCCATAACATCCTCAGTGAGTAGCAATACTGCCAATCAAAATATAGTATTGATCCAGTATTTAATATAAATTAAAGTAATGTTGAAAAAGTAGTAGACAGTGGTCGGCATAGTGACGGCGACTGGGGCAGCCATTAGGGCACGGCACTCTTGGACCTCTTCTTGCTTGCCATTATGTGGGTTGAGGTAAGATGTAGGCACAATAAAAAAATAGTAAAAGAAAATAATTAAATTTCTGGACGTTCACCGATGATTTGTAATTTGACAGGTAACGAAATGTGAGTTCCACAAGTACGGTCCCAGTGGTACTGTCCAGAAGTACGATTCTCTTTGCGTGATGGCGCTCAACATCATTCATGAGAAGGTCTACATGATTCTTTGGTTCTGGTTTTTAGTACTCCTCTTTTTGTCATTACTTGGTAAGTTTTTCAACTTAAAAGTTTTCGCATTTTAACCAGAAGAATGCTCTAATTAGATGCATCTATTGTGTGCGAGAGAGAGACAAAGAGCGTTCTCTCTCGCACTGCGACACACTCGATGGCATTGTTCTATCACTCTATTCTCATATCTCTATGCAGACTACCGACCCGTGGGTGCTTACCACAACTCTTAAGATCGAAGATTGCTGAGTGGTCGCATTTTTTTTATTGTGGTACATATACTGTCTGATGTTAAGCTGGATTGCGGTTCATGAATGGAGGCAACTATAACTGCAAGTAGTTCCAATATGCTGGCCTGGTTGCAAGTTAATTCCAAAACTCGACTAAGTCAATTCACGGTCTGTGTGAATTGACAGACCGTGACCCAATACTGTAATATAATGTAAATAAACTTTGAAAAAAAAAATGTCTAGGATTTTCATATAAAATGCGAAGAAACTTTTCCCGCAACCTAATATTTAATATCCACCACAGTGATCATATGGCGTCTGATGCAGTACTGCCTCTACCGCCGTTCCTTCTTTGTGCACACCAACTCTAATCTTCTGTGGAGGTACAACATGTCGCGCTACATGAAGCTGGACCCTGACTCCTCACTTAGGAACACTCTCATGGTGTTCATGTTCTTGAATTATGAGGACTGGCTGTTCCTCAGATATTTGTCAAAGAATATGAATGGATTTGCTTTTCAGTAAGTTTTATTTTAAATATATCAGGTAATAATAAAACAGTTAAAAACTAATTAAAAACTAAAGATTAATAAATAAAATTACGACTATTCGATGGGCGTAGTGTGCCGAGGACACTCGCTGCGTTCCCCCGTTGAACAGCGAGGCTGACCCTTTGAACGAGATATTCTCTACTCAAAGGGTCACCCGTCGCCAAGTAGAGTTTCTCACTAAGCTCGCGGAAGAACACAAGAGCCTCCTCGGACCACGGGCCCATCGTTTCAACTACAAATGGAATGAAATGGTGATTGATGATGATCTCCGAGTACTTGTTGCGCTTAAGGCGTGCGGCTGTTTCTTATGGCTGGATGTCACATGTGACTGACAGAGTGTGTCAACACATGTGGCATCCCAAACCAGTGCGCGGCCTCTAGTATATGGAATTAATAAAGTAAGTTGAATTGTTTTTATTCTGATATTTTAGGAATAGCACAGTGTGCGATATATGTGGTTTAAAGAGGTTGTAGTGACAAGGATTGACAAAATAATGCTTCGACATTTTGGGCACATGGAAAGAATGAGTGACAGTAGATTGACGAAAGGAATTTATAAATTTCATGTGAACGGATGCGTTAAACGAGGCAGGCCCAGGAGGGTGTTTGCCGACCAAATCGGAGACATCTTCAAGAAAGCTAGGTTGCCTGGTGCCTATAACCA
The DNA here is from genome assembly GCA_905220615.1 of Tinea trinotella. Classification (NCBI taxonomy): domain Eukaryota; kingdom Metazoa; phylum Arthropoda; class Insecta; order Lepidoptera; family Tineidae; genus Tinea; species Tinea trinotella. The sequence goes on from HG992312.1 coordinate 14,205,246, forward strand.
TAGAGCTTATATGAAGAGAATTGTAAATGTGAAGGAGGCGTAGAAGTTGTGTCAGGATCGTGGCAAGTGGCGCTCCATTGTCGCTGCCTATCCCTGTGGTTAAAGGCGTGACAATTTAATTGATTGATTGATATTTTACCAGTTTCAAGTGTACAGACTGTGAAGTGTCTTAGTCGCGTAACGGTTGAAAGTTGCCGATTCCAACTAGGCCGGAAGTTGCCTCCATTCATAGACCGCACTCCAGCCTTACATAAGGCGTGGTGCTGATTATGTCGAGTCACAATTTAAAAAATACAAGATTATCAGATATTATTTAAATCTCTTAAGTACATTATACATGGCTATTTCTTGGCAATTTCTTTTATTATAAATTGAAATAAATAAATTGAAGCGAGGCGACAATAAGCATTTCAACCCGTGCTTATGCACGCTTATTCGCGACTGATGCAACCTGACTGAGGCCGACACAGTGATGACGACTAAGGCAGTTGTGAACTGACTTAATTTTATTAAGTGGTTGGCACTCTTGAACCTCCATCATGTTTACCATCGAGGTCAGTCACATCAAAAAAACGTAATTTGGATCGGTTTTTTAGTTGTGATCTTAGCTCTTCTCTTGCATAAGGACGACGACAGGCGTGGACGAACGGTTTAGCGATTGGTTTGTTGCGCTTAAAGTCCCGGGTTCGATACCCGGTCGGAGCAAATATTTGTTTCATAGCTTTTATTTATAATATTTAATAACATTAAATATTGCAAATATTTGTTAATAAAAAAAAGAGATGGATATTTGCTTCGGGTCTGGTTATCAAATAGGGGTAGGCAGTGGTACCCAGTCTGCCGATCCGGGGTAGTACCACCACTTACAAAGTATACATACCGTGAAGTAATTTGGTCACGTTTCGGGATCAGCTTGTAAGTTGCCGGTTGCATCTAGGCCGGCATAGTGGATGTGATTGCTACTCACAGTTATTGAATTGTAGTAGCAGTGACATTCATTCCTGGACCACACTTTGGCTTAACATCAAGCAGGGTGCTGTCATATGTCGTGTCAGAACAAAAAAAAAGCACCTTTGGCCAGTATAGTGAAATGAAGGCGACTGAGGCAGCCGTAAATTATGCAGCGCTCTTCGATCTTCCCTTGCTTATAACCATCACAATAAACACATATTATTTTAACTTACATACTTTTACAGGGAACTCTTCAAAGCCTTAACAAATGACATAGAACACAGATTGGCAAAAAATACAGACGATTACTATGGTATGAATTACAATGAAAATTATGAAAAACCACCACTCCACGACGACTTGGAACATGTGAAAATTGCTCCTGAAGCTCCACTGAAAATACCTGAAACACAGCCTGTAGTTCCTAAAGAAGTACCCACTGAAAGTATTAATTTACCTAGTTATACACCCAAACCAGTTATACAAAAACCGTACGATGCTTTTCATAATAATAAAAAACCTGCCAAAGGTATAGGAAGTAAGTTAAAACGTATTTAAGGTTTTTTAAATTGTAAATTAGGTTTGCGTATAACTTTTTCTTGAATATTACCTATTGTGTAAAAATTGTGGATATATTATAAATTAAGTATGACACAAGTTATTTAAAATACTATGAATTGGTCCATTGTCTGCCTATCCCAGTGGGAAAAAGGCGTGACAAATTGTTTGATTGTTTCGTGTTTCCTCCTAAAGACTGTCAGTTTTAGTATAGTTTTCCGCCGCCTTACTAAAATCGCCGTCATGATGTGAGTCATAAATCATATCATAGATAACAAAAGGCTATTCTGTATAGACTACGATTTCTTTGTCTATAATTCAAATTATATCATCATCATCATCATCAGCCAGAACGCATCCACTGCTGAACATTGGCCTTCTCCTTAGAACGCCATTTCGAACGACAATATGCCAGTTGCATCCATTGGTTATTCGTGACTTTCACAAGTTATATAATGTATCCTTATTGAGATATGACATCTTACCACTACTTGCCTAGTGGAAGCAAGGGGAGATCCAAAAGCGCTGACGAATAAAAAACATTTCAGTTTACATTTGCATAAATCGCCGTCACTATGCCAGCCAAAGGTGCCGTTTCGCGCTACGGAACCCTTAAAAAATATATTTTTGCGTACTTAACTGACGATAAGACCAATTAATCAGCCATCTCTGTTCTGTGGTCACCTCTAACATTATTTTAAGTCAATAAATCTAAGGTGTTCATACTTGTGTTTAATTTTGTTTAATTTTTCTAAAATAAAACCATCTGTATATCTCGGTGATAAGTAAAATTGTTATCATGTACGAGTATGAATGTTTTGAATATAATTTTATGGTATTTATAAATAAGAATGTTTAATGTTATTTAGACAGACACAATTTCCCTTGTGGGAAAAAGGCGTGATAATTTGATTGATTGATAATGATATTTGTAATTAATAAATAAATTGTATAGGTATATGTTTTTTTATTTCATTAATTATGTTAATAAATTTTATTGTTGTGATAAATTATAAGTACTATGTAGTTTATATTATTTTATTAATTTTTTTTTGACAAATTCTTTTTCTTGTGTTAGAATTACTGCAGAATAAAGCCAGCTTGCATATATTGTATATGCAACGACGGCGAAATGCTGGGAGAAATTCACAATTAATGTAGGTACTAGTATCATAGAAACTGAGTGACCAAAGTACATAATATATCAGAGTATATTGGTACCGGCAAAGAAGCGGAGTTCTTTGTTTGCGTGACTCTTTCAGCACCACTACACCACGGCCTCCCTTTTGTTTTTTTTTTTAATAAAAGTGTTTAGCGGAGCATTTTATCCGCATGTCAGAAAAGGAAAGGAGTACTCCCAGCTGTACGCGTGTTGCGTACAGGGCTTAACTTAGCCGGTGACATCGTCGGAGCGTACACTTATACAGAAAACTTTGTCGGGAAATCGTTTGCGAGATATTGAACACATGCAACGCCATCTAGCGGTAGCATGTAGCGGTCGCTACAAGTTTTATTGTACAATTGTGAATGTAAGTGAAGCGAGGGAGTTGTGTCAGGATCGTGGCAAGTGGCGCTCCATTATCTCTGTCTAAATTAATGCTATATTTTTTAGAGAATATATTTCTAAAATCCTATAAATTCACTTATTCAGTGATTTTTCACTAAATTCACTTAATGTATTGTAGTACATAGGTAATTTTTTTTTATTTCTATCCAAACATTGTGACTATACGTACGTATAGATATTTCTATGGATTTATTTATTATTCTAATGGTGTTATTTTTGCGAGCCAAAGTTCATTAGTGACGCAATAGTTAAATATCTATATTAATAAAGTAAACTGTGTGTGTGTGTTTGCTCGCTTGGTTATTATTTGACTGAGAGCTGTCATTCATGAGGTTCGTTAGCGGCTCATGGATCTGGTTCAATAGGACATTCAGTTACAAGAAAAAATGTTCTTTATCATTAGACCTAAGTATTGTACTTAAATATATTTTGGTTAAAAGTTAAACGCTATGATAAAGGATACATTTTAGATGATATTAAAGATATTTAAAAATATCATATGCAATATAGGTACAATAAAAAATTCTTATGAAAGCTGGGTTACCTAATGCCCATAACTGTAGAGCTTGTATGTAGAAAATTGTGAATGTAACAAAAGCGACGGAGATGAGTCAGGATCGTGGTAAGTAGCGCTCTTTTGTCTTTGCCTATCCCTGTGGGAAAAAGGCGTGACAAATTGTTTTTTTTATCTCGATATTTCTCTGTGGAATAAGATCTAAAACAAAGTGCTTCGCCAGAGAACAAAGGTTAAAGTTTGTCTGTTAAAAGATAACCGTTTCTTTTAACAGACACAGCAAAAAGAGATTAGCAAGTGGTGGTAGGCTGGGCACATCTATCGGAGAACTGACGACCGACTTTGCTTTCAAGGTGGAGACCGCGTATAGGCAAACGTACTGATATTGCTACTGATTCCGAAACGCGACTAAGTCACTTCACTGACGGTCTGTGTCAAAAGCTTTGTTGGCATCGCATCGTCTTACAAAATTAGTTATGTCTATGCACTTGTAAGTGGTGGTACTACCCCAAATCGGCAGACTGGGCACTAGCACTGGTAGGCAGCACTCTTTCGTTCTACTACTAGCTAATATCAGTATATTTTTTTAAATAACAAATATACGTAATATTCAATTTAATTTATTAATATTACAAATAAATTATGAAACAAAAATTTTCTCCGACCGGAAATCGAAGTCGGGACTTTACCCACAAGAGACTGGTGTTCTAACCAATGCGCCTCTGTTGTCAAGGTGGTTAGAAACCCCTGGATTTGTAAGTCAGAGTTGAGGGGAACAGCTGTGGGTAACTAAGAATCGATGATGCGTGTACATGCAGCACAATTAGATTTGTGAAGTGATTTAGTTGTGTTTCGGGATTAGCTTGTAAGTTGCCGGTTCCAACTAAGCTGGCATAGTTTGTGACACCTAGTTTTAGCTATTGAATTGTAATAGCATTGTCCTTCATTCATGGACCGCATTTCAGCTTAACATCAGGCGGGGTGCTGTCATATGTTGTCCTTTAGCCGGCATAGTGACGGCGGCTGAGGCAGCTGTGAACTGACTCGGTTTTCTCAGTTATCGTCAGTCTTGGACCTCCTCTTGCTTATCACCAGGCGGGTCCGATGTCGTGTCACAATAAAAAAAAAGGTTTGACCTCATTTATTAACAGTATCGTTTTTATTTACAAAAAGTGATTTGAAATAGTAATCGTTAACTGACTTTCTCTACTTAAGTGATAGAAATATTTGGGCTATTGAGACATTGTCAATAAATATTAATATCGACAAGATGGCCAACTGAGTTCACATTCGTATATTGACCCGACTTGAGAGTTATTCGGGACGTTAAGAGCCAAATGGAGTCACTTGGGCAATAAAGTAACACATTTATAATTTTTCAATTGACTTCTACTATCCTTACACAATCTTTGGCATGATCTTTACAATGGTGATAATTTATTCGACTGCTAAAGTTGTTTTCTAATTTATTAAGTATAATAAATAAAAAATATCATCCAATGACGTCGCATCAGAGATAGTCCCAAGGAGACTAGCAACATTTCCCTTTTGGATAGCAAGGCTAATACGTTAGCAAAAATAATTGCTAGCTTTCCTTTCTCCAATTTATTAGATTTTGCGCATACATTACTTAATTGATTTATTTGAAGTGGATGGATGCGTTAAACAAGGCAGGCCCAAACGGTGTTTTCCGACCAAACCGTAGAGCTTGTATGAAGATAGTTGTGCTGGAGTTGTGTCAGGATCGTGGCAAGTCGCGCTCCATTGTCTCTAATTATCCCTGTGGAAAAAGGGCGTGATAATTTGATTAATAAATTTTATGCGCCCTACTATCGTCTCTGATTTGTCTGGAAGTGAAGAAGCATGGGTTGGATTAGACTAATGTCTTTTTTGTTTTGTACTTGTCAGCACCCTGCCTATTTTAAGCTGGAGTACAAAACATAAATTAAGGCAACTACTAGTACAGTTAAATAACTGTAAGTAGCAGCTGCATCCAATATGTCGGCCTAGTAGAAGCCGGCAACTAGTGGAGCCCGAAACGCGACTGAGTTCCTAAACGGTCTGTACACTTGAAAGCGGTCGGGACTTATTAGATATCCGTTTTGTTTTGTGTCTAGATGTAACTTTTTTTTCTTTTAGTGCGATTCATGACCGCGGTCCAACTGTTGTTAAACTTGAGTTCGTACCATAGTTGCTTGTTTACAAGCAGTAATCGCATTCACTATATTGCTAAAATCTGGTAACTGTTAAGCTAATCCTGTAACGAAGTAACTTCACGGACTTTACACTAGAAAATCAATTGTTCAACCAATCAATCGATTTGTTACGCCATTTACCCACAGGGGTAGGCAGAGACAATGGATCGCCACTTGCCACGATCCTGACACAACTCCTTCGTTTCTTTTCATTCACAATTCTCTTCATACAAGCTCTATGGTTATGGGCACTGGGCAACCTAGCGTTCTTAAGGATGTCCCCAATTTGGTCGGAAAACACCTTCCTTATATCAGCCTTATATCATTATAAATATTATCCTTTCACTCATACAGTTCATGTGCCCAAACCATCGAATCATTCCTTTGTCAATCCTTGTCACTAAATCCTCATTCAAACCACATTTATCGCGCACTGTTCTGTCCGCTATCGTTACTCCACATACATTCATTAACGACCGCATTTCTACACCACTAATTCTACTCTTATACTTCTTCTGCCACACCCAACCTTTACTTCCATACATTATTGTAGGAACAAGCACCGCATTATAAATTTGTTTGTAATTATAATAAAAGTACGGAACCATTATAAATATAACGCCGTCGTCCCGAAGCCCTCACCTCTTCCAGGAATTTTGTGTTACAGGTAGCGTATGCGCCGACTGGTTTTGTGAACCCACGCACACAAGCAAGGCCTAACTATACAGAGATTAAGTTAAAATGGCGCTGTTGCCATGGTAACTGGAGGTATTAAGATAAAGTTCAGCATATAAAAATAAATACTTTTAGTTGTAAAAGAACATTAATTATCAAATGTTTTTGTTTAACATTCAATCAATTAAACTTTTTCCAATGGGGATAGGCAGAGACGATGAAGCCCCACTTGCCACGATCCTGACACAATTCCCTCGCTTCCTTCACATCCACAATCCTTTTCATACAAGCTCTAAAAGGTTATGGGCACTAGGCAACCTAGCTTTTTAACATTCTCTGGGTGCAATTAGGGTTTTCATCTATCATAGCGCTTTACCTATGATTCACAACTCTGCCGTCATAAGGAAGAGAATGAAGTTGTATTTATATATTCGGATCGGAATGTGTCTTTTTACTGATTCCGAATAAAACTACTCGTATATAAATATATGAATTCTTCTGTCTTTATAGCACTTTAAATATCGTGACAGCACAGAATAAATACATTGATTTTGGGGCCGCCTGTCTGCAAAAAGAAAGTCGGGATTGTAATCAATGTAGCGGCATCGTGGTCTAATTCCGATAACAACCTCAGTCTGCAGATTGCGACTGCATACTGCAATACTGGTTTGTAATAACCTGCATGGCGCGGCCGCAGACTTAGGTGTTGCCTTGCACGGAACCAATCTTATACAGATTCATACTAACTTGTAGTCTGCAGTCGCAATCTGCGGTCGCCATCGAAAACACACGTTTATTTCTACACTATTTCATATTATTTCTTCATTTTTGACGACAGGCGTGGCCGATTGTCCAGCGATTGATTTGTTGTGCGTAAAGTCCCGGTAGTACCACCACTTACAAGTATACGGACCGTCTTTAGTCGCGTTTCGGGATCAGCTTGTAAGTTGCCGGTTTCAACTAGGCCGGCATAGTGGATGCGACTGCTACTTACCTATTGAATTAGTTGGTAAAGTTATTGAATTGTAGTAGCAGTGACATACATTCATGTACCACACTCCAGCTTAACATCAAGCCGGATGCTGTGATATGTCGAGTCACAAAAAAAAAATTATTTCATCTTAATTTGATACTAATATTAATAAAAAGGCAACTGGTGTTTTTTTATTGTGGCTCGAAATATGACACCCCGCCTAATATTAATCTGCTACTGCTAGTACGCTTAGATACATGCAGTAGCAGTCGCATCCACTATGCCGGCCTAGACTCCACTACTTATAGTGGTTTATTATTTCTTTTTACTTTCATCACTACTAACTTAATTGAGTATTTTTAGAAATTGCCTAGAGTAGTTACTTGTTCTTTGGTTATCAATTTGGAAATACATATTTGTTTAAACTTGTGTAAAGAGAATTGTGGTTGTGAGGGAAACGCCGTTAAGGCCGGCATAGTGGCGGCGGCTGGGGAAGCCGGGAACTGACTCGGTTATTCCAGTCGTCGTCACTCTTGGACCTCCTCTTGCTTATCATCAGGCGGGTCGAGGTCAGATGTCGTGTCACAATAAAAAAAAAAAATAAAATAAAACGGATTGTGTCAAGATTGTGGCAAGTAGTGCTCTATTGTCTCTATCTATCCCAGTGGAAAAGTATTATTTCTGTATAATTTATTTGGTTATCAATTAATTAACCTATAATTATGAAATTAAAAAATATGTATAAGGTAAATAATATAGGAAGTTATTCCTTGAAATTTTGTCATAAAAGGCTCGTAACTATATTTTATTGCTTAACCCATTTTTTATCAAAAGCGTTTCGTGGTTATATCACGTAGCTTAAAGTCCAACATACCGCTACTTTACCAATGAACTTTCATGAAACCGGTTACTGCCGATTGGCTAACAATTTCACTCAACACTTTGGTGACGGGCAAATGTATTATACTTACAATTATTATTTATTTATATATTTCTATACTAAGCTACTATCAATCAAACTGTCACGCCCTCCTCCCCCAGGGATAGTCAGAAACAATGGAGCGCCACTTGCCACGATCCTGACACAACTCCCTCGCTTCCTTCATATTCACAATTCTCTTCATAAGCTACTAAAAGTGCTTGTATTATTGAAACAGGACCACTAAAGTTGATATTGTAGATCAAAGATACATTGGAACCGGCAAGTGGTTTTGAACCCGAGCTCTCGGTTTGCGTAACCATTGCACTACCACTACACCACGGTCGCCTTACAGTACCTGATTAGAGTGCCTGATTTAATGTAAATAACTTTAAAATAATTAATTATCCATTTGAATGATGACGTAAATAAAACAAGAGGTAATTTTAATGGACACTTTCAATCCAAATTCAGTGACGCAGTGGCGCATGAAAGTTTCCAGCTAGGCCAGCATAGTGCATGCGACTGCTACTTTGAAGTATTTAACTGTAGTAGCAGTCGTCTTTATTCGTGTCCATATTCCAGCTTAACATTTGGCGGTACATTGTCAAATGTCAAACCGCAATAAAAAAAGTCTTTAACCTATTGGAGGCCCCGGGTACATTAGTTAGGGGCCCTATGTGCTTAACAGGTTTTAGACTTATTCTTTTTTCTTTAGTCATATTAAAGAAATAGATAAAATAACCCACAAAAGTAACTATTTTACAATTTACAGGTTTAATAAATGATATATTTTTATAAATAAATGATAAATGAATGTGTGAGAAGACTTTGTATGAATTATAAAACTAAATCGGATCCGGATATGTTTTTTATTATTTTCATGGAGTATTCCAATGATAAGAGGTTTACCAAAGATATTTTAACATTTAATTTAGAGTGGGTAGAACCCCAGAGTGGGTAGAAGGAGACTATGGTTTAGTAGTAGTATGTCATTCATTCATTTGAAATACGTATTTTGGTCGTCCTGTTTCTATGATACAAGAACTTTAGTAGCTAAGAATAGAAATGTAAAAAAATGTAGTCTTCCCGTCTCTCTAGTGTTATACAACAATGCAGTCAGTTGTATTATCGATTGTATTCTTGATAAACATAATGCTCTGTAGAATGTTTCTACATTTCTTTTGTTTATTACAAGATTGTAGAACATTGGTGGCGTTCAATGCCTATAACCATAGTCTGCATAAAGAGAAATGTGGATGTGAAGGAAGCGAGAAAGTTGAGCCAGGATCGCGGAAACTGGCGCTCCGTTGTCTATATCTATCCATGTGGGAATGGGGCGTATTATAGTGACGTATAATAGTGACGATTTTACATATTCAAATAATTACCCAAATCACCAATAAGTAATTACCAAACACTCATAATATTATGTTGGTATCCTCATCATGGTATCAAATGGACTTGGTATTATCATCCTCGTGCTTGAAATATCAAATTTAAATCTTAATTAGCTAATAGAAACTTCAGGTCAATAATAAAATAATGATATGTTCTGAATATTATTATTTTTTGTGATTCATTATGTAGTTATTATATTTACCTATTCTCATGAATACTTGAATATTCCACCATAAATTAATTACTGTGATTCATACAATTTATTGTAAATTAAAATACGTTTTCTTCAAAGCAAAAACTAAACGTATTATTTTTTTAATCAGCAACACTGAGCAGAAAATGGCGTCGATTTCAAAAACGCGGGTAATCGATGTGAGCTGTGAAAATATGTTTATCTCTTTTGCACAACAGTAAATTCCCCTAGTGTGGGTTTGTAGCATTCACTCTTTAGTCTGTATACAAATTTATGTCCATGTGTTGTTCTTAGTTAAACAAAATTGTGCAAGAGTGCCGGAGTTATATTCATGACGGCCGTGTGATTGCGTTCTGTATGTAGTTTTTTTTATTTACGATTATAATTTTTACGCGAATTCCGATCGCTCTATTTTATTTATAAATATATCATGTTCTTTAGAGTGACTGTTTCTGTGTGTTTTCCTTAAAAGTGTTCTTATTTTGAAATTATATAAACAATTTTGTGTATAGACGTTAATTAATATTTGGTTTTGATGAATTAAAATCGAAAATATTTGAATTAGGAAGATAATTAATAAAAACACAGATATATATCGTGTTTTGTTAATGAATTGGTAAGTAATTTGTATTAAAAATAATAGTATAAATTAGACCACTTATTTGGATACAATTAGATCAGCTGTTTTTGTTATTCTATTTCATAATACACGCTTATGATCTACAAAGCTAACACTCATATTTAGCTGACATAATTTATATTGTAAATACATTTAATAAATGATGCATGACTAAGTCATATTCACAACTTAGTCACAATTGCTGAAATTATAAAATTATATTTTTGTACAAATAAAGAACATTCATAACATTCTAATCTACTTTAGAAGTTAAATAATTCTGTGACATATCATTTAGCTCACACAATTTGACATCTTTGTCATATAGCAATCTAATTTGATTTGACTCACATACTACCTTTACATTTATACTGAAAAATAGGTACTGAAGATAAAAGTTTTTGGGAGGCAACTGCAAGTGCTTTGTCGGGCAATTTTAATTCATTTTTAATTCTTGTATTTATTTCATAATGTGCAATAATGGCAGAAATATTATCCAGTTATTATTTAAAAGTTTGAGTGCAGAAAAGCTGCGTTTATTTGTGTTCCCTCCAAGACTACTTTGGAAGTTTTTGTAAAGTTATCAACCTCATTCTTATTTTATAATCAATGACTGGTGCCTTTTTCCTGCCTTTTTTGGTAGTTTTATTATATATATATATATTTTATTATACATTTCTACACTAAGCTACTAAAGGGCTTGTATCATAGAAACAGGACAACCAAAGTACATTATATCAAAGATACATTGGTACGGGTGAGTGGTTTATAACCTCGGATTGCGTAACCATTGCACTGCTACTACACCACGGTCGCCTTGAACATTAAACATATTATGTTTAATGTTTAACTTATTAAGTTATTACTTTGACACTGGCCAAAGTGTCATTTTATTAATCAATATCATAAATTTATTGTAGGAATGTATCTACGATACGGAACTATCTCATATCTCATCTTGCCATATATAATTATTATTAATTGCATATAATCTCACCAAGTATGTACAATGCAATACCTATCACTTAATTTATTACAATGTCACTATTCCAAATAATAGGCAGAAACAATGCAATAATCTAATCAATCAAATAGTCACCTCAAGACAACAGAGGGACACCTTCCACGACTTCCTTCACGTTAATTGTTTGTTCTTCTATTAGAAAGAACAAACAATTAAAATAAAGTCTCTGACTTTCCTCTTAATCAGTCAATCAATCAATTTGTCACACCTTTTTCCCACAAGGGCAGAGAACTCCCACACAACTCCCTCTAAACCTTTACTGTTTTTTAAGAATGTCTCTGATTTAATTGATCACTAACCTCTGATTTATAAATCTCGTTTGTTAATCTCCTTTCTGTCATTTTTTTATTATGGTTCAACATTCACATACAATATGATATCACTTCAGCCTGATGTTAGTTTGGAGTGCAACCCATTAATGAAGGCGACTGCTACTACAATCATATTATTTCAAGCGGCAACTTTCAAGTTGATTCTGAAACGCGACTGAGTCACTTTACAGTCTTTACACTGGAAAGTACACCAACTGTCTGCCTACCACTCCTAACTTTTTTATTATTAACAAAAATGCAATATAAAATTATTAAATAATACAAATAAATGCAATTAAATTATAGTTCCGACTGGGAATCGAACCTGGGACTTTACGCTCAGCGGACTAGTGTGTTACCAATGTGCCACACATGTGCTTTTAAACACAATTTACTAAAATATATCAAATATAAAAATATATTACTCGATCAAATTATCACGCCTTTTTCCCAAAGGGATAGGCAGAGATAATTATTATAAATTATTAATTTTATTAAAGGAATATCTTTTTATTTCCATTGAAATCTTGCTATAGTATAATTTAAATTTGTACATAATCTATAATAGCAGTGTAAGGCAGCCATGTAACTTGATTTATGGAGGACAGACGAACGTTTAAAATATTTTGGAAGCTCAATTATCCATAGATTAGGTCGCTTTTTTATATTATTCTTGGGTTATTGAACCTCTCCAACGATTACCTCTGGGTTTTAAGGAAAGTGATTTTTTTACTTTAGATAAGAGCGGCTCGGCTCGTCGCTTTTTTGTCGAGCAATCGACGAGTGGAATGTTTTACTCATCTATGTATTTCCCCTTATTTGGATCCTACACACCCCGACAGATAAAAAGAGCGATGGATCTGTAGTGCTGGACGACTGTGACAGGAGCAAGTCCGCGCATATATAGAGTAGTGCACATAGTTAATAATATTTAAAAATGTTTACACATTTGTAAAACGTAAGGCGACCGTGGTGTAGTGGCAGTGCAATGGTTACGCAAACCGAAGAGCACGACTTCGAGACCACCCACCGGTACCAATGTATCTATGATAAAGGTACTTTGGTTGTCCTGGTTCTATGATACAAGGCACTTTAGTAGCTTAGCATAGAAATGTAAAATAAAATAAAACAAAAATAAAATGAAAAGAAAGTAGGTGACAAAACAAGGACTGCGCTTTAATGCCAGCGTTCTTTTTATCTGCCGGGATACATACCAAGGCAACTGTAAATTGCCCTTTTTCCAAGTCATAAGCGATCGTAAAGCTTCTTATGGACCTATACTGAGTATGATAACCATAAAGACCGTAAAACGACTTAGTCGCAATTCGGGATCTGCGTAATAGTTGTTGGAATTGGAATTCGTTGGAAACCCGTGGCTATTGTTTACAATTTTAACTAATATTAAACTATAAAGTAGATCATTTTATTGTGAGAGAATCCCATAGTAGCCATTTGCCTAATCAATGGGAATTATACATTTAATATGCAAGGCTAGTAGGTGCTGTAGGGTTGCCTAAGCAGTATTTTACAACGTAGTTTAGGTACTGTGTAATTGTAAGTATGATTCTTTGCTTAAGACAAAGCTATGTCTATCGCATTTTTCTTTGCTAAAACTTTTAAAATCATTACATAAACTTAAAATTTATGGTGACTTTTCCATTTGGCTGTTTTTTGGGCCCTTTTAGATTGTTAAATAATTCTACATCTGTCATGGTTTCGTAAGACGAAAATAACCACAAAAAACTCGACAAATTTGGCTGCCAAAAGCGCCGGTGATTGGTAATGCAAACACACAAATGCTTGCGTGAAGACGCACTTTTGTCCGGCATAGTGACGGCAACTGGGGCAACCGTGAAGACTCGGTTTTCGCAGTCGTCGGCACTCTTGGACCTCTTCTTGCTTGCTTACCATCAGGCGGGTCGAGGTTAGATGTCGATACAAATACATAAAAAAAATTATAAACATCAAAAAAGGTTATATATAAAGTTATAGAAAGACAATTACTAAAAAAAGAGAAATTCAATAAATATATAAATTATGCATGCAGTACTGAATATTTGCGGTCAGGGTGGTCACTTTTTTGCTGTAAGCATTATAGAGTCTAATTAATTAATTATCATTTGTTAGAGTTGGCAACCCTAAGTCCCTACGCAGGATGACATAAAGTACAGTGAAGGGAGTGAACTTGATACGGTCAAGGTGAGCCACTAAACCTGCGCCGTCCGAGTCATGTCATACAAATGGCTCGGTAATATTGTTTACGTTTGATAACAAGTTTTGCACAGTTAATTAATTATAATTTCCTCAGTTAACGGTATCTTTATCTTCTTTATATTGCTAAATATAAATACACCCTCAAGAAAGCTGGGTTCCTAGTGCCCATAACCATAGAGCTTGTATGATGAGAATTGTGAATGTGAGGGAAGAGAGGGAGTCGAGTCCGGATCGTGACAAGTGGCGCTCCTTTCTCTCTGCCTATCCCTGTCGGAAAATGGCGTGACAATTTGATTGATTGATATATTGCCACAAGAGTGACCGTGGTTGTAGTGGAAGTGTAATGGTTAGGCTAACCGAGAGCACGGGTTCAAAACCACCTGCCGGTACCAATGTATCTTTGATATACGCACTTTAATAATAATAATAATATCACGGGATCAAAAGGCGACATGAGCGGTAGGACCAAGGTTAAAAAACCCTCATATTCGCTAGTTCGTTAGTTTCGTCCTTATTAACTGTAAGTAGCAGTCACATCCACTATGCCGACCTTGTTGGAACTGGCAACTAACAAGGTGATTCAGAAACGCGACTTAGTCACTTTACGGTCACTTTAGTGGTGGTATCGGTAGTATGGGCACCATTGCCTACCACTCTTTAAAATGAAATTTGAAATAAATGTTCTTGGATCTTTATTGTTGATTACGATCAGACGAGTGTAGGTTGCGCAGGTCAAATGTCACAGTATACACGTTGTGAACAAATGAGTACTTGGAAAATGATATCCAACTACAATATAGTAGGTAGAACAGTAGAATTTCTTCCTTTTACCACGCTTTTATTAGTTTGACTTTAATGTAGGTATGTAACTTTGTAATGGAATATTTCAAATTATTTATCAACAACTTCTAGAGGTCAGAATAATTTGAAAATTTGTACACGTATTAAAAATCGTTAACAATACAATAATTTCACATCGATGTTTAAACATTAACCCTTTAATTCGCAATGTTAAGTGTACTTAACATCCCAAACAAACAAAAAATTCCCGCGTATTTATAATTTGCAGCCTAGTATTAATCTTACTACTTGAATAAACTCAACATTGCGAATTAAAGGGTTAATGTAAGTTAAACATCGATTAAACATTCTTTTTTGGCGGCATTTTTGAGGCAAGCGTGAACTGGCTCTGTCGACCTCTCTTGTTTATTTTTTTAAGATAAGTTTTATGTAATAATAATTATAAAGTTATTAAACGTGCATGCATTCTAGAAACCGGGCGACCAATATATCAAAAATATTTTGATAAAAGTACATTGGTACCGGCAAGTGGTTTAGAACCGGGAGTTCTTGGCTTGCAAGACCATCTCAACCACGTTCGCGTTATTATATTTGAGTTCGCTTGCGTTTGGTATCGCAATCCAAAAACGAACTTTTGGTTAAGAGAAATTAGGACGCGACATCTAACGTTTCATTAAACGGTTGCCTCAGTCGCCGTCACTATGCCGGCCGAAGCCTTTGTAAGGTCAGTGGTCGTCCAGTGGGTATATAAATCAGTTTTCTTCTCTGGCATGTATGAACAAAACTCCAATACATAAATAAAACAAGCAATAAAGTTGTTTATTTTCTTTTATTCATATTTAAAGAATTAATAAAGGTTACTAATGTATTACTCTATACATACTTTGTATATACGATACACACTTTGAGGGTAATAATGTGGTTGTTAATTAACCCTTCGTCCAACACGGCTGATCTCACAGGCACGTTTTTATTTCTTTTTTTTTAACAGAAAACTCTCTATTAAAAAAACTCGGTTCCTACTTTTAGGTATAATTTTCTTAAGGATATTCCACGTTAATATTAAAACTCCTAAATAAGCCATCTTTTCTTCTTTTCTTCGCACAGAAAACTCTTTATTAAAAAAACTCGGTTCCTATTTTAGGTATATTTTTTAAGGATATTCCACGTTAATATTAAAACTCCTAAATGAGCCATCCTTTCTTCTTTTCTTCGCACAGAAAACTCTTTATTAAATGTAACTCGTTTCCTACTTTTAGGTATAAGTTTTTGACATAAAATTATGAGGTGACTTTAGTAAAGTCTTGATTTGTTATTGCTCCGCCGTATAGAGTTTTGCGTGTCATCCCTTTCATGGTATTCATCGAAACAGTCAAAACAAAGACCAGGTTGACCTAAACAAGAGCCACAAGCATAAATACTATCAGCCCTTTTCTTATTTAAATAACAATTTCTACAAACTTTCCTCTTTATTCTGCCTCCACCAGATTTGGGCAACTTTATTATTTTGTGTCGACCTAAAACATTCTTAACCTCTGCAGCAGGCTGACTAACTGATAGTATGTTGCTTTTTGTATTATCAGGTAACATTTCATTGATTATTGCCAATCTAAAGTCATTAAAGGACATTTTCCTTAGACTTGTATATTTATTATATACTTTATAAGAATTCAGTAATAGCAATTGGAATATGTGTATGCCTAATTTTATACTCCATGATCTCATAACTTTCCTTTCGCAAGGATAGTATGCCATTAGTTGGTCCTGTCTGTCGAATCCATTTAGTAATCGCTCGCACTCTGCCACCGCTATTGGTGTGTCTGTTGACTCGTTATTCTTTGTACACATAACAGATACAGTTTCGTTATTAAACTCACTAGTTATATACATAATGGAACGTTTGTCCTTCCATTTTCCAACGTGTATGCCCTCGCTGAAGCGTGATATTTTCTCGCCCCTTTTTAATATTTTGTGCACCACCTCAGTAGGGTTGTCGCACAGCTCACGGTTTAATATTCCAGTACAATAAGTCTTTTTTTCTAACAATTTCTTGGCCAAACTATAACTAATAAAACTTTTATCTAAATAAATAGAATGTCCCTTGTTGTAATAGCGTTCGAGTAACTCTAGAACCACATCTTCTTTATCCGGATTGCCGGCGTAGATATTCAGTTTTAAAACTAAGCCATCCGGCTCCGTCAATGTATACAATTTGATACCATTATTTGGTTTATTTGAATTGTTGGCTCTGATTCGTCCGCGCCACAGGACCATGCAATCGTCCAATGTCAACTCTTTGCCGGGATAATAGCACGCGTCCATTTTGGAATTGAAATAATCAACTGTTTTTCTTATCTTTGCGAATGCGTCCCCGTCCCCGCTCGGCTCCGAATTGAAGGTCAAATTGTTGAGTATCTGCATAAACCTGGCGTGTGTCATATGTTGCACGAATATTTGCATTGCGAACAATCTGTCCGTACACCAATAATCACGTATGCGTTTGATTTGTATCGTGCCCATGTGGAATAGCAAGCCGAGGAATGTTTTTAATTGTGGCAGAGTAAGCACTGTCCAATTGGTGAGTCCGCAGCTTGCGGCGAGTTTGTTTGTCGCGTTGCATATGCCCGTCAAAAATTTTTCATCAAAGAAAAAGTTGAAATAATCCATTGGTCTTGTTCCTGGGTTGCCAATGAAGCCGTTGTTATCAAGATGTGTGAGGTGTGTCAATAAGCCGTTGTTCGTCCACAGCAAGGTGCATTCATCGGCGTGTCGTAATGTCACCTCTTCATTTTCATCCTCTGTCGACCAGTTAGAGTTTGTGTCGCACTCGCTGCTTTCATCCTCTTCCTCGTTTAATTTCCTTCTTTTAGTTTCCGTGTCGTCCGCCATATTTGTGTATAATTCACACGCAATTGATAAGGACAGCTGGCGAGTCCCCCTGCCGGCCGCAAACTGCCGTCTCCGCCAATAGGCGTGTTGGTTGCTGCCCCCCCGCCGCCTGCCGCGCTCGTTTGCTTGGGCGAGGTCTCATGGCCCATGTTTTGCCGCGTAAATATTCACATAAAACATTTATTTTCTCAGAAATGCAAGTGCCATTGTCATTCTTTGCAAATTGCTAATCCTCGGAAGTTGTGTAATTGGGTGCATTTAATTCAGATGATGCTTACTTACACTAATTTCACATTAACTACTAAATAGGTAACTACTTAATTTTAAATACTTTATGTCAAAACTGGTAAAATATCACCATATTCTCATAGATTAGGTCGGACACCTACATAAAAGTTGAAAAAAAAAGCTAAATAATTTCTATAAGTGATTTAATTTTATTATAAAAGTTCGTAAAACGGGTTTTTAAATATTTTTCTTCATAAAATTCCTTAACAAATGTGTACGTGATTACTAAATAGTTAATTAAAATTTAAAATACGTAATACATATTTAAATCAAGTTAGTTTATAATAAAATTCATCATTACAATTAGTTCCCACAGGGATAGGCAGAGACAACGGACCGCCACTCTCCATGAGTTGTGCTTGTGTGCTACACATCTACAACGTTGCGGACCTCTGTTTTTTTTAGGAATGCCCTTGATTTGATTGAGGAACAATATATATATTTATTTATAAACTTAATGCACAATAGTACACAGGCGGACTTAATGCCAAAGGCATTCTCTACCAGTCAAACCTTTAGGATGTTGATCCGACAATGTAGATAAGAGGTAGGGTGCAAAATAAAATATAAAAATAGGTAACCAATAACATTATGACAAATATATAAATATATTCATAGATATATAGATACACAAATAACATGTATAACACATACATAATATAATATAATATAATATAATATAATATAATATAATATAATATAATATAATATAATATAATATAATATAATATAATATAAACAGTATTATCCTTAGGTAATAAAATTAAATACACTTATATGTGTAATATATTTAAAATTCTTAATTAGCTTGCTGAAGGAAGTATGAATACACCAACTTTTTGAAGATGTGCCTATTTGGCGCCATGCCATATACCATGTCTTCCCCGGTTTTAATAAAATTCTAAATAGAATATGGTAAATAATATACTATGCAACATATTTCTGGTTTTCTTGCATATCGTAAAACTCTTTATCATAAGCAGTTATCTTTAAGTAAACGAGATTTTTGCATAAATATAATTTAATACTGGAAATGAGACGTGCATACAATTATCTAGGACGCTTGGTGTAACTTTTACGTCACAAAATGTCAATAAATAAAAATAATTAACTTAATTACCTTGGATCCTTTACTACGTCTAAATTTGAATTTACTTGCTCGGCATAGTGGATGCGACTGCTATTCACACTTATTGAATTGTAGTGGCATGCATTCATGGACCACACTCTAGCTTAACATCGGGGTGCTGACATATGTCGAGTCACAACAAAAAAAATATATAAATTAACCTATAGTAACATCACATGAGGCTCATGACCTCAAGTTCATCCCACACAATTAACCAATTAGGATGTCAGTAAGCATTTAACCAGATTGTAACACTGTAAAGACGGGAACAGTCACTTTGGCCAGCATAGTGACGACGACTGAGGCAGCCGTGAACTAATTCGGTTTTTTCAGTCGTCGTCACTCTTTGATCTCCGCTTGCTTATCATCAGGCGGGTCGAGGTCAGATACATTACAGAATCTTGCCACCTATAAAAGCACCCGATTTTGATTTTGGCTAGGTATGTAGAGCTTGTATGAAGAGAATTGGAACCGGCAACTTACAAGCTGATCCCGAAACGCGGCCAAATCATTTCACGGTCTGTATACTTGTAAGTGGTGGTACTACCCCGGATCGGCAGACTGGGTACCACTGCCTGCCACTCTTTGATAACCAGACCCGAAGCAAATATCTTTTATTTTATTAACAAATATTTGTAATATTTAATATAATTATTAAATATTACAGATATTTGCTCCGACCGGTAATCGAACTTTTACGCGCAAAAAAAACAATCGCTGACCGTTCGTCCACGCCGCGCCGCCGACAAAATATCGTCATGAAGAGTGGTAGGCAGTGGGTAGTGGTGGGACAAGTATACAGTGATTTAGTCGCGTTTCGGGATCAGCTTGTATGTTGCCGGTTCCAACAAGGTCGGCATAGCGAATGTGAGCATAGCAGTCACATCTATTTATAGACCGCACTCCAACTTCACATCAAGCGGGGTTCTGTCATATGTCGAGTCACAATAAAAATAAAAGAAAACTTACTGGACCCCTGTTTGTATACAATGTCCCCGATTTACCTGTGGAACTATTTTATCGTTCTCGTTTCATATATACGATGGCTTATCACTTAAAATAGTACAAACTTGTTTATTGCACATAAAAACATTACTATAATTAAAACCAGATTTTTAGTTAACTCAACAATGGTTTAGTAACGCGGAAGTTAATTTTGTTTCGCGACTATATTCAACATCCGTTTGCGGTTTTAGTACATTTTTTTAGGATTTATATAAAATTAGAGGCTATAATTATATTGAATATCTTCAATTTAAGAGGTTTCTGATTATAATCGACAGTCGACAAGTGGAATGCTTTGCCAGCCCTATCGTATAAATCGTATAACGTTGGATCCTTCAAGAGAGACGTCAATAGGCACCTCTGATCGGCACATGGACTTACGACTAAGATAGCCATAAACTGAGTTCGTTTTTTCAGTCGTTGACGCTTCCCTTGCTCACCATTAGGCAAATCGACTGAAGCAGCTGTGAACATACTTGGTTTTCTCAGTCGTCGTCACTCTTGGACCTCCTCTTGCTTATCATCAGGCGGCTCAAGGACAGATGTCGTGTTAAAAAAATCGAGGAAAGATGTCTCATAATAATGTCAGTCTATGTGATGTATCATAATAATTATTTAAAAATATACATTTTTCATGATAGAAAAGTATTTGGCCGGTATAGAGAGTGCGTAGCAAATATAAAATTTTTCTTGGACCTCTCCTTACCATCAAGCAAGTCAAGGTCAGATGTCGAGTCGATCATACTAATCTTCACTTTAGTATGGTGTTATTCTTTGCGGACCGTCAAGAAAAAGACACCTTTAAATCAGTCAAGTGAAGTTAGTCAACAGCCCGTCCTATTCTTATTCTAATAGCATTATACCAAAATATTAAAAATAAACATTAAAATAAATGTCAATACGTGACATAAAAAGCAATTTAACGAAAAAAGTACATAAATAAATTAGCTAATTAAAATGCAAACGAAACAAACTAGTGTTTTTATGTGTGTTTTAAATATTAAATGCCTTTTTAGTAAATAATCTAAATGTGTTCTCTCCATCCTTCAAGCGATGCGTGAAGAAGCACATTTGGCCGGCATAGTGACGGCGATTGAAGCAGCCGTCAAGACTCGGTTTTTACAGTCGTCGGCACTCTTGGTCCTCCTCTTGCTTTCCATCAGGCGGGTCGAGGTCCGTAGTCGAGTAACAATAAAAAAAGTAGAATTAATACTAAACGTGTTTCATAACAAACTTCACTATTTCCTATTTTCCTTATTCTGCTTTTTAGTAAATCAAATTTGTCTCGGACTCGTCCACTATATACAGTTAGCAAAACAAATAAGGTAGCTGTAAATAACGGGTACGGTCAGCAGTAGACATTACGTCAAAATTAGTATCGTCTCTTGTGAGTCACTAATTAGATAAACTCGCGAAATTGTCCCGCAATAATACGATATGTACTGTTTTGAGAGTTTTTTTTTGTTTACTTTAATCAGAGCTTGTATGAAGAGAATTGTGAACGTGAAGGAAGCGAGGGAGTTGTGTCAGGATCGTGGCAAGTGGCGCTCCATTCTGTCTGCCTATTCCTGTGATAAAAAGGCGTGACAATTTGTTTTGATTTAATAATGATCAATGAACCATGTTGCTTAGTAAAGGTGTGATTCCCATAGCGACCGCAGACTGCAACTGTAGACCGGTTTGTATGAATTGCATGAATGGCGCAGATTGCAGTGTCTCATACAAACCAGTAGTGCGGTCTGCAGTCTGCTTTGTAATTGCACCCATTAGCCAACTCGGAGCAGAGTAACATCACTTTTAAATATATTTATTTATTTAAATCCTTTAATGCACCAAAATAAACTTAAAAAGAGGTACAGAGGCGAGTTTAATTTTAATTTAATTTTCTAACAACCAAGTTTTGGGATGATGAGAAATTATGGGCAGGGTGCAAATATACTACAAACTACAATTACATAAACTACATACAAGTATATATATACATATTTACATGTAGGTAAAAATAAACATACATAAACATACACAATAATATTTTGTGCCAAATTATTTAATATGACCTAGAAACCATTAGCTCCTGTTTATCAAGAAACAAGTTGGTAACTAACCGTTTAAAAACATTGACAGACGGGATTAACTCGGGATTTCTAGTTTTAACTAAACTGGCATAAGTAATGCGACTGCAACTAGCAATATTTTTTCCAAAAAGTGTTTTTATTATATCTTCCAAGTTACATTAGATTTGTAGTGAAAATGGTTTCTTAAATTACCCTCACTGAAAGTAAATTACAGTCTAAATAGCCCTTACTGAATTTATATCAAAGCGACTTGGCCTAAATTGACTTGACAACAGAAAATCGCATGTCCTTAACAACAGTATAAAATAAAAGTGAAAATGTAAATCTAGACCATTAGAACAGTGTAGCCTAATTCTAGTAACGGTTCAATGTGTTAAGGTTATTGAATAGCTCTTTTGTCTTCGTTGGTCATTTACTAAGAATATGTAAATTAGGTAGTTAGTGTATATAATTTATAAACTAAATTGGACGGCTAATTTTAGTTGATAGACGGTTGATTCCTTCACAGCATATAGTTTTTGCACTGGACATGTTGGCAACCCATAGATTAAAAAGTAAGGATCAAACACAAAGTATCTAAAACCAAGGACCACTAAGACAAAAAAGTAAGGATAAAATACTAAGAAACAAAAAGTAAGAATCAAATACCAAGAAACAAAAAGTAAGGATCCTAAACTGAAACAAATTAAGAACCACTGCTCTTTTGAGAATTTTCCCTAGGAATTTTCAAGGAACAATTCTCTAGGTCGTACCTGTTTTATCTTTTCACTCGCCAAAAGTCTCTTTCGTCAAGCTCCTTTTATCATTTGTTTCAATGTGCCAAATAGACATTGTAAGACGACGCGTGAACCGCGTCTACTGATGCCGTAGATGCCGGGCATCGTCTTACAAAATCTTAGGCCCAAACCATCGCAACATTCCTTTCTCAATTTTTGTCTCTACATCTTCTTTCAAATCTCATTTATCACGCACAACTGTATTCTTCACTTTACCCGCAATCGTTGCTTCACACGCCCTCCTTAAAAACAGCACTTCTTCTACAGCATTAATCCTTCTTTCATGCTTCTTTCTTAAGGGATTTAAAGCATGAAATTGGTGATGCTGATGATTATATTATTATTTATTATAGGTCATAATGGCCTAGTGTTTATGTCTCTTATTATACTCAAGGCTGTATTTACATGACAATAAGACTTAAATTATATATTGACATGTTCGTTTACGTTTTATAGCTTTGTGGCCAATAATAAAACTTTGACATACATTTCTGTGGTTATGTTCAGTGTTTAGACCTCCACTTGCAATGGTGGTTCTGACTGGGGATGTGATGGATAT
This sequence comes from Tinea trinotella, assembly GCA_905220615.1. Classification (NCBI taxonomy): domain Eukaryota; kingdom Metazoa; phylum Arthropoda; class Insecta; order Lepidoptera; family Tineidae; genus Tinea; species Tinea trinotella. The sequence continues at coordinate 14,228,882 of HG992312.1, forward strand.
GAAATTTCTGATATGGATGTAGGAATAAGGCTACCGTGGTGTAGTGGCAGTGCAATGTTACGTAAACCGAGAGCACGAGTTCGAGACCACCCACCGGTACCAATGTATTTTTGATAATATTTGTACTTTGGTTGTCCTGATTCTATGAAACATTTTAGTAGCTTAGTATAGAAATGTAAAAAATAAAAAATATAATAAAATATTATATGTAGGTACCGGTTTCATATACGGTTACGGATATGTAATTATTTTGGATTATTCGATAGTATTGGATAATTTCGGTTACGGATAATAGATTTTTAAGGAAATTTAAGAGTAAAATACTAATCCGAAACTTTTATACGGTAAGTTTTTATTTCGGATATCCGATAGTTTTAGTTACGGTGCTCCATAACATCCCTAGTTTTGACACATCGATTTGTCTTCTTCTGTTGTGCCCGAACTCTGAATGGACATGGACCCTGCTATTTGATACTCTACTCCTCTACTAAGGCAACATTTACCCGGCATACTGACGGTTACTAAGGCAACCGTTTTTTTGAATCGGTTTTTTTATTCGTCGTCGCTCTTGGACTTCTCTGTGCTTAATATCAGGCAAGATGTCGATAAAAAAAGTCTCCATAAAAAAAAAACGATTACGTACTTGAAGGAAGATGCATTGCAGCTAGGGGATGTTTAGACTAAGCACATCCACTAACTAAATGAACTAAACCCGTAACGCAACTGATTTTAGGGACTTTGCTCTTGGTAGTAAGAGCCCACCAACAGACTATTTGTAGTAAGTGTCTTTTAGCATGTATCCTATTGCATCATCAAATTATGCAATAAGACTCCAAATAAGCACTTTGGCACCTAAGAATTAAACGTTAGTGACATAGTCGCGTTTTGAAATCAGCAAGAATGTTTTAGATTTTAATTAGACCGACATAGTGGACGCAACTACTTCTTGCAATTAAAATTCTGTACCAGTAGTCGCATCCATTCATCATATCAGGTTCAATCATGTCCACCACAATAAAAAAATAATAAAAAAAACAATCAATCAAATTGTCACGCCTTTTTCCCGTGAGGATATGCAGAGACAATGGAGCGCCACTTGCCACGATCCTGACACAACTCCCTCGCTTCCTTCACATTCACAATTCTCTTCATACAAGCTCTATGGTTATGGGCACTAGGCAACCCAGCTTCCTTAAGGATGTCTCCGATTTGAGTACGGGATCATCCCCATCCCGTACTCAAATTGAAGAATCCATATAACGAGTACATTGGATTCTTCAAGCGAAGCGTAAACTGCCTTTAACTGCATCGTTTTTTTTTTCGTCGGCTCTTTTACTTCCCCTTGCTTATCATTAGGGGTTTGGCGGTGTACTTAAAGGAGAGATCCAATGTGGCATGATGCTTAGGGGACCCTAACTCCAAAACATCATGGGTTTAATAAGTTTTTTTGGGTCGTTGTATTCTATTTTCGTGAGTTGTTTCTTATGTTTTTTTATTACTAGCCTTATCTACATTATATCTGTATGAGTTTGTATTTGTAAATAGACTAGGTTTAGTTCATAATGGGAATAGTATCGTTATTTTATGTGCGTAATTCTCCTAATAAAAGGTAATATAAAAAAAATCTTCTGCGTCTGAATAATAAAAACCATTCACTATTCCTTCGACCTCGTCCCCAAATTGCTCCACGAATAATAATGCGTTCATCAATAAACCCCATATCAGCTTATCCCACTGGAATGTGCTTGTCCTTTATCACAACACAAGTAGTTCTGTGTCTAAAGAGGTCGTGGAATTCATCAATTATCATCATTGACTTTTACAATTGACTCTTTGTGTGACCATTTGAATTAATAACTGATCTAGGTCGTGTAGTTTAGGCTGGCGTATGTGATAGCTTCGTATATTATAGATACTTATTTGGGTGTTATAATTTGTAGCAATCGATCGATTTTCTAACATGGTCCAAAAAACATAACATTTTTAACTTATACCCGCTAAGATACCTCGATTTGCCTGATAGTTTGCCTCGCAAGAGGAAGGCCAAGGACGTTCTCGACTGAAAAAACTTCGCTTCGCCGGCATAGTTGCTGTGGTTACATAGTTATTTGACTGTAGTAGCAGCCACCTCCATGATGCAGCTGTATTAGTTGAGTAACAAACAAATTATATTTTTTACTGCAAGGCTGATGTTACCTAGTCATATTTGGTTCTTGGTTCTTTAGTAAAGTATACTACAATAAAAGATTGTTTGTCATAATACTAAATGAAGCAAATTTTGATTGGCTTACTATCGCGTTTATTTTGGTTTTGATTTTACATTTTTTTATAATTCCGACGTTTTGAGAGATTTGCAGCCATCGTGGTCACGGAGAGACGTTGTTTGTCATAATTAGTACTAAAATTATACGTCAAACGTGTTGTATGTGACGGTGTATTATTCTTTTTACAACGTCGATAAATTGTGCCGAATACTTTAGGTATACTTCATAGTAAAAAAATATAAAAATACCAAGTATTGTTTACAGTATAGTGTAGATAAAAGGTTTTTCACCTCTTAAACCATTAATAGCCAGATTGGATTACATAATATTTTTGTTACGGTGTTTATTGTTTCTAAGGAATTCAACCACGACCTAAGTTAACCTAAAATATATATTGAACGGAACTAATAAATATTGTTGCCAGTAATACAGAGAATTTAATGTGGAATTATTTGAAAGTAAATGACTGGTCTCTAATTGACTGTAGGTCATTCTCTATCTGGTGGAGCGACAATCTGGTGCATCTATTTATGGATATTAGATTGGTTATTATGGAATTCCTAGGGATATTTTTTTTGTTAACATTTCTATACTAAGGTACTAAACGTACTTAAATCATAGAAAGAAACAGAACAGCCAAATGACTTTATCAAAGATACATTGATACCGGCAAATGGTTTTGGAGTGCTATTAATCCTTGTTGTTAACCCCCGTCGGCCGCAATTAACCTCAGAGCAATAATAATTTGTGGTATGTTTTGAGTTGGTACTTTTTGTTTCTCGTTGGATTTAAGTGAAAAGAGACAATTCTCTCAACATGGATTCACAATGCGGGTGCCGGTTCCATCAAGTAGCAGGCAGGATACAGACTAATAATAAATAACAACAAATGTCGAATAGTACAGCATTCATTTACCCTATAAAAGACCCCTTAGATAGAGTTGTGTTCGGATTGTGACAAGTGGTGCTCCATTGTCTCTGCCTATCCCTGTGGGGAAAAGCCGTGACAATTTGATTGATTTAAAGGTTTGTTGAATGATTATTATTAACAAAAAAGTTGTCAAACTGATTGCCTGATGATATTTTATTAACTAATAGATTCTATGAACCTATAATAAGGTTTTTGTTATGAGTCAATCAATCAATCAGATTGTCATGCCTTTTTCCCACAGGGATAGGCAGAAACAAAGGAGCGCCACTCGCCACGATCCTGACACAACTGCCTCGCTTCCCTCACATTCACAATTCTTTTCATACAAGCTCTATGGTTATAGGCACTAGGTGTTATGAATGAGATCATAAAATTGGAATCTTACCTTATGTGTAAGTCCAATGCATTAGTAGGCAATGTAAATAGTTGTCGCGTGTGAAATGTGCCGATAAACGGCAACGTGCTCGTGTATGGTCATTATAATTATGTCACGTTAGCAATGACACTCTTAGGGCAGTTCGGTCAGCTTTTTTGTTTGTTACACAATACTGGTGATTTATTATATACTATGGATTAATAGTTCGTGAAAATTACTCTAAAGGAGAAATTGGAATTAAAATAAATAGATTTTTTTACATTTTTGTACTAATATAACTAAAGTGCTTGTGTATTACAAAAACAGGACGACCACAGTACATAATTCTCGATATTTCCAGTACTCTCTCTTAAATCCACAATTATCAATATATAAAGTGTATTTTTGTATGGACTTAGGTGGGTGTATATTATGAATGTGAAAGAATGTGCGATAAATTGTCCTCAATCAATTTTAATAAGTCAGCTCATACGTTTATTGGCTCTCGGCTGAAATTCATGTGTGCTTATTATAAGAATAATTTTAAAAAGTTCATAGTAAGTGCTGTTTATTGAATAGAATTGGGATCCTGTTTAGGAATCAGCTTGAAAGTAGCCGGTTTTAACTAGGCCGGTATAGTGGATGTTACTGCAACTTACAGGTATTAATTTTTATTCATGGTCCGTAACCCAGCTTAACATCTTGTGGGGTGCTATCATATGTCTAGTCAAATTACTAATAAATCTTTATTTTGATCTATATTTAATAAAAAATACTTTTTTTTGTGTGAGTATAAATCCCACCAATTAACCCAAATTTTTGTTTTGTTTCAGATAATACGACTGCGCCAGAGTAATCTCGACAATAAATCTCAAACAAATCTCAATTATAAACAAAAAAGACTGAGTAAAAAATAAGACTTTGACATTCCATTTAATAACAATGTCCCGATTAAAACACAAACTTATATACACCAATTAGAGTGCGACAGGTTTATTGTTTATAAGGTTGTGAGAGCAGTACAGCAACATGTTTAAGCTGCTAGGGGGTCTAAGCGTTTACTTCAAATATCAGGACATAAGGACTGACAATGCAGTGTTTCGTCTGCATAATATCTTCACGACTGTTCTATTATTAATGTTTTCTATGATAATCACGGCGACGCAATACGTTGGCCAACCTATCAATTGTATAGTGCAAGGACTACCAACTAATGTTGTCAACACTTTCTGCTGGATTACCTCCACCTTTACTATGCCAGATGCATTTCAACGTGAGGTTAGTATCAACAATGGTTTCTTTAAAATAACGTAGAGCTTGTAATAAGAGAATTTTGGATCTGAGGGAAGCAAAGGAGATATATCAGGAACTTGGCATGTGGCGCTCCATTCTCACTGCCTGTTTCTGTGTGGAAAAGGCAGTGACAATTTGATTCGTTAATTGTTCAATTTTATGCGGCTTACTATCGCGTTTATTTTTGGGAAATGATTTACATTTTTTAATTTTTCTGAGGTTTCGAGAGCTCACAGTCATTGTGGTTACGGAAATTTTATGCGGCGATAGTAAGCCGCATAAAATTTGTTTCATTTATTAATGTATGTTTGCACAAAATCTAAGAAAATTCTAATTTATTGTTTATTGTGACTGGACATATGACAAGCCCCGGCTGATGTTAAGCTAAAGTGCGGTTTATGAATGGAGCCAACTGCTACTTACAGTTAATTAACTGTAAGTAGCAGTCACATCCACTAATCCACTATGCTCAGTCGATTTAGGCCTAGTACCACCATATTTCAGTGCCTAATAAGTTTTTCCTATTGTATTATGCTTTATTAAGCTTTATACTGATTGTGTTTTTGGTAGACATAGTCATTATTATTATCAATGCACGCAGTCCTGTCCTATAACAGACTAAGATTGCATTTAGGTATATTATATAGTGCTATATGAGTGTGTATTGTAAACAATGTAATTGTTGGAAGGCTTAATAAATAAATAAATATTTAAGTGTACATATTGTGAATGACGCGTTTCGGGATCAGCTTAAAAGTTGGCCTGACATAGTAAATGCGACTTCTACTTCCAGTTATTTTAATGTACTAGCTATCGCCTCCATTCATGGACCATACAACAGCTTTTTTTATAGTGACTCGACGAACTTCGTCTTGCTTGATGGTAAAGCAAGGCTAAGTCCGGAAGGGCCGACTACTGAAAAAAATAATGGTTATCTCAATCGCCCTCACTATACCGGCTTAGCATCAGGCTGGATGCTGACATATATGTCGAGCTAATTTGTTTTTGTGACTCCACGTATGACAGCACCAGGTCAATGAATGGAGGTCACTGTTACAAGATTTCAATACAATTCAATAGCAGTCACATCTACTATGCCGGCCTAGTTAGAACCGACAACTTACAAGTTGATCCCGAAACGCGACTAAATCACTTCACGGTCTGTATACTTGTAAGTGGTGGTACTACTCTGGATACAGATTCCTATCCCTCTTTTGACCCATCCGCCTTTTATATTTGCACGATCGTCAGATTTAAATACACGTATTAGCCTTGCTATACAAAGGGGAAATGTTGCCAGTCTCCTTGGGACTATCTCTGATTGGACGTCACAAGATGATATTTTTAACCCCCGACTCAAAAAGAGGGGTGTTATAAGTTTGACTTGTCTGTGTATCTGTGTATCTGTGTGTCTGTCTGTGGCATCGTAGCTCCTAAACGAATGGACCGATTACGATGCGGTTTTTTCGTTTGAAAGCTGACGTGATCGAGATGGTTCTTAGCTACAATTGATGAAGATTTTATCAGGGGTTTCAAGATCAAAATCTCGTTTCGTTAGCTGCGGTAGTGATCTTAGACGCATAATAGGTATTTACTTTACTTTTAAACATATCTGTGACATAACATTTGAAACAAAAACGTATACAAATACATGGGTGTTTTCAGGGGATCCTTTAAAAATTTTTTAATTTAATTTATTTATTTATAGTTTAAATCAACTTCTAATGTTATCTGTTTCTCAATAAAGGATATAGTTATTTGTGACGTATGTACTCGTGTGTATGTTGAAGACGTTTGTCTTATTATTTAAAATAGTACAATTGAGCATTTCCTGTCACTGTGCCTGTGATTGTGCACATGACTGTTATTATAGTTGTACTATTGTGTGGAAACACGTGACTGTGACACGTGTGGTGGTTGTGAAATGGTCACGCATAACCTAGAGTCCCCGGTTCAAAACAACTTGCCGGTACAAATGCATTAATGTACTTTGGTCGTTCTATGCAACAAACTCATTTAGTAGTTTAGTATAGAAATGTAAAAACGTGATATGTTATTATACAGTAAACCTACATTTTTTTATTTTTTATTGTGACACGACATTTGACCTCGACCCGCCTGATAATAAGCAAAAGGAGATCGACTGAAACAACTGAGTTAGTTCACAGCTGCCTCAGTCTCCGTCTCACTGCCGGCCAAAGGTGATTCTTCACGCATCGCTTGAAGGATCCAAGGTTATAGGCGGGAGAACACATGGGCTGGCAAAGCATTCCACTTTTTAGTTCGGCTACCGATTCGGTCGACAAAATGCGGAGGGCACTAACAAGTAAATTAAATTTTTATTGTAACTCGACATCTTACCTTGGCGTTGTTTCTGCCTATCTCTGTGTGTTCTTCTCAATTAATATGTTTTAATGAGGCATGTGTTTCTCAGGTTGGCAAGGAAGTGGCGTATCCAGGTGTTCACAACGAGTTCGACAGCACGGCGGAAAAGAAGTATTACACTTACTATCAGTGGGTGTGCTTCGTACTCTTCTTGCAGGTATGGACATTTGCAATACTTCAGCAAAATGTATGCATGTAATCTGGTGGAATGGGAGTCATACTTCATCGACTTGTTAGCATTTTTTTAATTGTGACTCGAGATACGTCATGAAGAGTGGTAGGCAGTGGTACCCAGTCTGCCGATCCGGGGTAATACTTACAAGTATACAGACTGTGAAGTGATTTGGTCACGTTTCGGGATCAGCTTGTAAGATGCCGGTTCCATCTAGGCCAGCATAGTGGATGTGATTGCTACTCACAGTTATTGAATTGTAGTAGCAGTGACATTCATTCATGGACCACACTCGGTTTTAACATCAAGCGGGGTGCTGTCATATGTCGAGTCACAATAAAAAAAAAGGATACAACCCCGCCTAATATTAAGCTAGAGTGCGATCCATGAATAGAGACGACTACTACTACAGTTAAATAACTGCAAGTGGCAGTCGCATCCAATATGCCGGCCTGGTTAGGACCGGCAACTGACTGGCAGACTGGGTGCTGCCAATGCCTACCACTCTTTGAAAATACTGCATACGCTATATCGGCCTAGCTGGATTCCAGTGGGTACTCAACGTCACAACGCACCGTCACGCGAAACGCGTCGCCGTTTCTTTGTCGAGCCAACGACAAGAGAAACGTTTTATCAGCCACGTCTTTCTAATTCTATAGCCTTTAACCAGAATCTGGACCGTAGGATAACTTTAATCTGGGTCGGTTTTTACAGTCGTTAGCACTCTTGTAGAGTAGAGTAAAAAAAGAAGTCAACTGTTGGGTCTCAATGAAAAAGGGCTTCCTATGGTGTTTTGCAATAAGCCAGCAAATGTTGCATGTATCGTCTTAATTGTAAATATATATACATATATATATATCAATTAAAAAATAAAACTATAGTTAAATAATCTACAAAAAAACACGCTTAATTAATCGACATCTGACCTCAATGACCTTGATGGTAAGCTAGAGGAGGTCCAAGAATGCCGACGACTAAAAAAACCGATCAGTTCACAGTTGCCTCAGTCGCCGTAACTATGCCGGCCAAAAAAATATTTAATGAAATTATTGTATTATCATCGGTTTTAATACGTGTACAAATTTTCAAATTATTCAGACCTCTAGAAGTGGGTGAAAAATTTATTTGAAAGATTCCGTTACATAGTTACATACATACAAGTCAAGCAAATAAAAAAGCGTGTTAAAAAACATATATTACACATGATTTTATCATTTAACGACACTGTGACACGGTTACGGCGTCAACAAAGGTCAAATCACTTGTCAAGTTCACGCTGATTGTAACACAGTGTCATTATAACTATCTGTTACTATCACATATCACATTTATAATTTGTTATTGTACTAATTGTATTACAAACGTCTGGCCGCAACCGTATTTAAAAAAAAATACATTTCTATGCTATGCTACTAAAGTGCTTGTATTATAGAACCAAATTACATATATCAAAGATACATTGGTAACCGGCTAGTGGATTGAACCTATGGTCAGGGTCTCCGTGATAATTTCACTGCAACTACATCGCGGTCGCCTTAATTTGAGTCGGTTTTTGGTACCGGCAAGTGGGTTTAAACCGGTTTCTGAGATAATTTCACTGCAATTACATCGCGGTCGCCTTAATTTAGGTCGGTTTTTCGGTCGTCGGCGCTCATGAGATAATTCCAGCGCCGAGTCACATAATTAAAAAGTTTTATGGCTATAATATCCTTAAACTGTACAGTATCCTAGTTTTGTTTAGTTGTTACAACATTGTGTCTGCCTATCCCTATGGAAATTATGACGTGAAAATATATATTTTTTTATTGACGCCTGGTATATGACTCCTAGCTTGATGTTAAGTTGGAGTGCGGTCCATAAATGAAGGCGACTGCTACTACAGTTACCCTATGCCGGCCTAGTTGGAACCGGTAATTTGCAAGCTGATCCCGAAACGCGACCAACTTACTTCATGGTCTTGTAAGTGGTGGCACTACTACAACTCTGACAACCAGAATCAAAGCTGTCATAATAGTATTTGAATTAACATTTTGACATAAATAAGGCGACCGTGGTGTAGTGGCAGTGTAATAGTTACGCAAACCGAGAGCACGAGTTCAAAACCACGTGCCGGTACCAATGTATCTTTGATATATGTACTTGGGTTGTTTTGTTTCTATGATACAAGCACTTTGGTAGCTTAGTTTAAGAGAATTTTAAGGAAAATTTTATAAATTAATGAACACACACAACGCACACACTCACACAACACACACACACATACATAAATTTATACTGGTTACGTTAAAGTTTTTTTTTAGTTTTTAGGTCAAATGATTTAGTTAATTTGTATTTCAGGCTATAATGTGCTATACTCCGAAGTTCCTGTGGGATGTATTCGAGGATGGTCTGATGAGAACCATAGTCATGGGTTTGAATGTTGGCGTATGTGAACCACAAGAGAAAGACAGGAAGAAAAGGCTACTAGTTGGATATTTGAATAGATATGAAAAGGTAAGTGTTTTTTTCCATTGTTTTAAGTGTTCGTACAACGGCTAGTTCCATAATTTAAGGCGTCTCCGAAGGTAGCTCACTGACCTACTGAAGAAACCAATCAATCAATCAAATTGTCACGCCTTTTTCCTGTAGGAATAGGCAGAGACAATGGACAAGTAATATTGAAGAAAGTTATAAGTAAATATGGATCTAAATCCACCGAATAAGACACCAAAATTCAATCAATCAATCAAATTGTCACACCTCTTTCCCACGGGGATAGGCAGAGACAACGGAGCGCCACTTACCAACAAAAAACGAAAATGTTTAAATGACGCCTCCATTCATGGACCAAACTCCAGATTAACGACAGGCGTGGACGAACGGTTTAGCGACTGATTTGTTGCGCGTAAAGTCCCGGGTTCGATCCCCGGTCGGAGCAAATATTTGTTTCATAGCTTTTATTTGTAATATTTAATAATATTAAATATTGCAAATATTTGTTAATAAAAAAAAAAGAGATGGATATTTGCTTCGGGTCTGGTTATCAAAGAGTGGTAGGCAGTGGTACCCAGTCTGCCGATCCGGGGTAGTACCACCACTTACAAGTATACAGACCGTGAAGTGATTTGGTCACGTTTCGGGATCAGCTTGTAAGTTGCCGGTTCCATCTAGGCCGGCATAGTGGATGTGATTGCTACTCACAGTTATTGAATTGTAGTAGCAGTGGCATTCATTCATGGACCACACTCCAGCTTAAAATCAAGCGGGGTGCTGTCATATGTCGAGTCACAATAAAAAAAAAAAAAAAAATTAACATCAGGCGGGGTGCCTTAACAATATAAAAACTATTTTGAAAAAAAAAATTAAAAATTAAAACTACCATACTTTTTTAGAACTTACCGAACTTTAAAAGGAATATAATTACCTAACACAGTATACAGCAGACATTCCCATGTAGTATTTGTTTTTTACATTAGAATTCCATTGCGAGCCTTCCTGGTTCGCTTGTAAAAGGCAGTTGCGGGTTCAATGTTACTGCCTTCTTTGCATTCAATGTGCGAGCGATGTGATTGCGCACGTATGTATATACACTATACCTATACGTACTAGCTGTTACTCGGCTGCATTTACGAATATGTAGCTTGCAACTTGAGCTTTAAGGAGGATTAGCACAGTGCGCGAATTGACAAAGGAATGCTTCGAAAGTTTGGGCACATGAAAAGGATTAGTGAGAGTAGAATTTATAAATCTCATGTGAATGGATACCATAATAAAGGCAGGAGACATCCTCAAGTAAGCTGGGTTGCCTAGTGCCCATAACCATTGAGATTGTATGAAGAGAATTGTGAATGTAAAGGAAGAGAGGGAGTTGTTTCAGGAGTGTGGCAAGTGGCGTCGTTGTCTCTGCCTATCCCTGTGGGGAAAAGGCGTGACAATTTAATTGATTGATTGATTGATTCCGCCGGCGACTGCAAACAGCAGACTGCACTACTTGTTTGTATGAGTTTGATTCCGTACAAGGCGATAATAGTCTGCAGCTGCAGCATTAATATTGTTTCCAAACATCATATTTATAATCTATGACTTAGCAAATGCTGATTGTCGCAATAGCGTCGCCTTGCACGAAATCAATCTCATACAAACAATTAGTGCAGTCTGCAGTCTGCGGTCTCAAGTCGCCGGCTGAATCACACCTTAATAGAGCTTAAAATAATAGAAAAAACAATATAGCTTGCATATAGAGAATTATGGATATGAAGCAAAGCTGTGTCAGGATTATTAAAAGTTGTCTGCTTTCTCTACCGTCCCTATAGGAATTGAGCCGTGATAGTTTATAGTGTCATTGTGTTTAACTAAATTGTACAGGTTTCTCTACAATTTACAGAAATGAGTGTTTTTAAGTACATTTTTAACCACGCTCGAGTGACTTAATTGTTGGAATGTTTCGGAGAGAAACTTTCATCTCCAAGTTGACATTTTTTTAATATATAACCAAGTCAACCGTATAATTATAATCTACCGTTCATTTTTTTTTTTTTTTTTTTTTTTTTTTTTATTGTGACTCGACATATGACAGCACCCCGCTTGATGTTAAGCCAAAGTGTGGTCCATGAATGAATGTCACTGCTACTACAATTCAATAACTGTGAGGAGCAATCACATCCACTATGCCGGCCTAGATGGAACCGGCAACTTACAAGCTGATCCCGAAACGTGACCAAATCACTTCACGGTCTGTATACTTGTAAGTGGTGGTACTACCCCGGATCGGCAGACTGGGTACCACTGCCTACCACTCTTTGATAACCAGACCCGAAGCAAATATCCATCTCTTTTTTTTTTATTAACAAATATTTGCAATATTTAATACTATTAAATATTACAAATAAAAGCTATGAAACAAATATTTGCTCCGACCGGGGATCGAACCCGGGACTTTACGCGCAACAAACCAGTCGCTAAACCGTTCGTCCACGCATGTCGTCAATTCCGTGGTTGTGGCTTTTACAGATATTAAAATGGTGTTGACAGAGATTTTTGAAGCTGCCAACGGTGTATCTAGTAACTAAACCATAATTTTAGGTATCAAAATTATAAATTTGGGGTATTAATCAACCAAATTGTTGTCACCTCTTTCCATGATCCTGACAAAAGTTTTTGATGTATTAGGATAAGCACAACAAAATAAGTTGTTGACCTTTCACCATTATTATACTAATTTTCAAAATGTCGCTAGGATTTAAAATAAATATAATATTTCAGATATCATTTTATGCTAGTACAAAATTCCAACAGTCCTTAATTATTAAAATATTTTAAATTATATGGCCGGCATAGTGACTGTGGCAACTGTAAGTTTAGTCGGTTTATTAGTCGTAGGTGCTCTTGGACTTCCCTTAGCTTACCATCCGGCAAGCTAAGTTTAGATGTCGACTCTAAATATTAAAAAATAATAAGTGATTTGCGTTGATATTTCGCCTTAGTAGTTGCAAATATCACTAATGCAATATATCACTAATATAACCTATTGACTTGTTTTACGTTGATTGGTTACCTAAAAATAACAATTTTTTCGTGAGAAAATTCTCATGGATTTCTTGGGGTAGGAACCAGGGTTATGCCGGACTCGTACCAGCTAAATCCCGGTACGACTAAAACCGATCCTTTATCAATATCGTTGGAGATTGCCATACAGCCCCTATCATAGAGCTAGATACAAAATAGCTCTGAAATAAACCCTATTTTACCACTGCAGTCCACAACAATTTGGCTAAAGAGAACGCAAAAAGAACTAAAAGAGAGCAGCAAAAAACTGTCAGCCTTTATTATAGTTGTACAATTCATAATAATATATTACATAAAACTTTCCAAATTTACATGAATCGAAACTTATATAAGCTTATTTTAATCTTTGTCACGATCTTCAAGCTAGGCGACAAGCACGACTAGCAAGTTTTTTTGTGCGGTCATTGGCCGTAAGGTACTACAAACTACAAGTAACTGTTTCGTACGAACTGCGAACTCTATCATGGGTGCTATTATTTGACATTTTTGGATGCAGTTTACGTTGCCAGATTTTTTATATTTTTATTGTGACTCGTCATATGACGGCACCCCGCTTGATGTTAAGCTGTTAAGGAGTGTGGTCCATGAACGGGTGTCACTGCTACTACAATTCAATAAGTGTAAGTAGCAATCAAAACCACTATGCCGGCCTAGTTGGAGCCGGCAACTTACAAGCTGAACCCGAAACTCGACTAAATCACTACGGTCTGTATACTTGTAAGTGGTGGTACTACCCCGAATGGGCAGATTAGGCAATCGACTCGCGAGTAAGGCAATCGATAAATGAAACGGTTTTTAAGTCGTCGGTGCTCTTGGAATCTCGCAAGTCGAAGTCGGATGTCGCGTTTTAATAAAAAAAAAGAAGTAAAATAGACGACCGTGATGTAGTGGTAGTGCAATGGTCATGCAAATTGACAGCACGGGTTCGAAACCACTTGCCGGTATCGATGTATCTTTGAAATGTGTACTTTGGTCGTCCTGTTTCTGTGATACAAAAATTTTAGTTAATATAGAAATGTATAAAATAAAAAAGAATACGGCTTTGTATTAGTTTATAATAATAAGTTTATAATTTAGAGTATCTCGACGTTTCGGCTCTACTGCAAGAGCAGTGGTCACGAGAAGACCACTTTCAATCTATTCAAATTAGGTATTTAAACCTCACAAGTCTATATTTAAGAGCGGTAGACAGTGGTGCCTAGTCTGCCGATCCGGAGTAGTACCACCACTTACACGTGTACAGACCGTAAAGTGACTTAGTTGCGTTTCAGGATCAGCTTGGAAGTTGCCAACTCTAATTAGAACGGTATAGGTGAATGCGACTGCTTGGACTTACGTATAGACCGCACTTTATCTTAATAGTGAGTCGTTTTTTTAGTTGTTAAAATTCTTGGACTTCATCCTTGGTTACTATCAGGCAAGTCGAGGTCAGATGTCGAAACAATCAATCAATCAAATTGTAACGCCTTTTCCCACAGGGATAGGCAGAGACAATGGAGCGCCACTTACCACGATCCTTACATAACTCTCTTGCTTCCTTCACTTCCACAATTCTCTTCATATAGGCTCTCGAAAATATGGTAGAATCCTTAATAGAGTCATTTGTATGGAGCGACTTTTTGCCTTACTTTATTAACCATTGCTGCTTTTAATCTACTCATCTGAGACGGAATTGATTTCAAACGAGTTTTCTAATGCGTTTAGTTTTGTTGTGCCTTTTTTTGCAATTATCTTAAGACGGCTGCTTTTCCGGTTTGAAGCTGTAGTTGGTTTCTTGTATAGTACCTGTGTTCGACTTTGGACGCTTACGCTGTGATCTAACCTCTAGGCGCAGACGACTGAAAACAAAGATCAGTATACGGTTGCCTCAGTCGCCGTCACTATGCCGGCTAAAACTTTTTTTTTTACGTAGAGTGATTGACGTTTTATCATTGAATCTTTTATTTATTTATTGTGACTCGACATATGACATCATCCTGCTTAATGGAGAGCGGTCCATAAATGGAGGTGACTGCTTCTACAGTCAATTTACTGGTTCAATCTTAATTATTAGATCAGATTACCGACCCTATATAACCTTGGAACCTTCAGGCGTAGCGTGTAAAGGCACTTCTGGCCCGCATAGTGACGGTAACTAAGGCGACTGAGCCAACCGTAAACTGATTGTATTTTTTCAGTCGTAGGCGCTCTTGGTGTTTCTCTCGCTTACCTCAGTCGCTGTCAATATAATACAATTTCAAATGTTCATATTTTATCTTGTGTCCTATAATTGTTGTTTTAATGACAAAAGTAATTTGGACGTGACGTATATTTTTATTGTCTTTTTCAGTGTGATACTTATAAGAAGAAAATAATTCTCTAATTATACTTTGTACACGGAAATAATTTATAAATTGATAAAACCAATAACAAGTTTGCTTTTAAGTGCTGTGCAATTGAGTTATTTGGAAAGAGACGCTAATGTAACATTAAACTATTTTTAAAATGTATATGCAACTGTTAATACAATTAAGCCCAAGTCCAAGTCTGTGTACCATAGGTAAAAGGACTTGTAATAAATTAGCCAACAATAACACTAACCATATTCTAATTTGTTATTTTCCTAGTGGCTTATAACATCATAAACATACATGTATTCTTTGTCTAATGTTTATTTATGTTAGATAATATTATTTATTGTTCTGTGAGTGTAATTAATTTAAGTATTATTAAATTTCAATTAACAAGTGGACGGTGTATCCTGTCATTGGACGGATATTGGAACGTAACACTAGCGCTTCGTATGTGCAATAATTACACTTGCGGACAAATTAATTGTAACAACAACTATTAATATTTTTTGGTGATAGAAAAGTGGAATTGATAAGTATAGTTAAAAAATGTCTTGATTGTAACTTGATTAAAAGGCGTATTTATATTAAATTACAGTGGATTAAGTAGTAAAAATCCGGTCGAGAATACGTTGACATACGATTGTACTAATGCCTAGCTAAAACTAGTTATAGGGGAGAGTTCTCAATCGACTTTCGGCGTTTTTAAAACATATTTTATTACTTTATTAGTTTGTGGTTTATATATAGGTGGTAATAGACAGATTCCTAGCTTAAATAATGGTTGGATAGTAGAAACAATTAGTAATAAGTTTAAAACGTATTTTTATCTAGTGATGATTTCATGCACTGTATATATCGTCTCAATATAAATAGTAAAATATAAGATAATAGAAAAGTACTTTACATTATACTAGCTGTGCCACCCGGTTTTACACAAGGTAATAACCAAGCTGTGTTAATATTTATTCATTCATTTATCTATTATATTTTATCCTTTGGTTATTATGTATTTTTTATTATTATTTGCATCTTATCCATTTTTCTGTCAGTACCTAAGGTCAAATGGCAGACAGTGTCTAGCGGCATTAAGTTCGCCTTTATTCAGTGAATGAAGTATAAGAAAATAAACGTCAAAAACATTTTTTTAAACTAATTAGTAGTTCCAGACATACAAACAAACAATATCATCAGATTTATAATATTTGTGAACATACCTTTATAAATCAATCAAAAGGTATCAATTAACCATTTCCTTGATTAGTAATTTTGTCACCGCTTATGCATTTCATTGTGTCGGGCAGTGCAATGGACGTTATATGGTTACTCAAGGCTAAATGCTCATTCACATGTGATTCCGTTATATTAACAATGACGACGTAATGACATATCATTATGGCTCTAAGTGCACGTTTCGGACACATTCGCGTATTCATTGTATTAATTGGACAAAAAGACATCCTTTTATCTCATAAAAGTTATAATAAAAAGATTACTAGCTTTATAACAGACGTTTATTGTTATAATATTTAAAGTCATTGTTAAAACATACAGGCTTAACTGAGTGAATTACTGTAGTATGAAGAGGATTGTGGATGTGTGGGAAGCGAGGGAGTTGTGTCAGGATCGTGGCAAGTGGCGCTCCATTGCCTCTGCTTATCTTTGTGGGAAAATGGCATGTTAATTTGATTGATTGTGGGAAGCAGTGATATGTGAACAAAAAGACACTATTTTCATCAGTCAGAAGACGTCAACTGCTGAACATAGGCCTCTGCCATAGAACACCATTTCGAACGACAAGACGGTTGCATCCACCGTTTTTTTGTAACTTTCACTATGTCGTCAGTCCACCTAGTGGGAGGCCTTTCTACCTACCTACGTGGTCTCCACTCAAGAACTCTTTCTTTTCCCCATCGGTTGTCGGTTCATCGATGAAATCACACCATACTGCTACATTATAACAGGAACTACCTTAGATAAGCGCTAGTTATATATAACTAAAATAAATAAATATTTACTGTAAAACCTATATAAATATATATATTTATACAGTCAAACCTGGATAAGTGAGATTTCAAGGGGCCGCAATTTATTTTTCGTTTTTTGAGGTTTCTCACTAACCCGAGTTTCTAGCTTATGGCTGTTAAAATGTCGCCTTTTCATCTATAGAGGTTTTTAATAAATAAAACATAGCAGATATATTGTAATTTACTGTATGTATGTGAGATGGCTCACGACATTGAATGGAAGGTGATAATTGATTTGACACTATTCAGTGTGACGTCATATAACGGAGTCCTATTTATGTCAAGAATTCGATAACATATTTAAAATTAGATAAAATATTATAAAAGCTATATTATAAATATTTGGAATATTGTACAAATTATTCTACAAATTCAAGAAGAAGGCGCCGTGATAACTTATCTTTAAGGCAACCACTGTATCATAGAAACAAGAAAACCAAATAGGTATCAAAGATATATGGGTGGGTGCTCCCGGTTTGCATGACCAATGCACGACCACTACACCATAGTCGTTCATATTGTAATTTAGATACATTGATACGGCCTGCCTCTGCCTATCTGTGGAATAAAGGCGTGACAATTTGATTGATACGGGCAAGTGGTTTTGAACCCGTGTTCTCGGTTTGCGTGGCCATTGCACTGCCACTACACCACGGTCGTTTATATTGTTTATGTTTGCGTCTTCCTCGGCAATGTATTACACGTGTTTTGAATATCAACAACGAATAGTTTATAAGAGTCACATTTTGCATAATTTGACGACAGGCGTAGCCAAACGGTTAGCGATTGGTTTGTTGCGCGTAAAGTCCTGGGTTCGATTCCCACTAGGAGCAAATATTTGTTTCATAGCTTTAATAATATAATTATTAAATATTACAAATACTTGTTAATGAAAAAAGAGGCGCATATTTGCTTCGGGTCTGGTTATCAAAGAGTGGTAGGCAGTGGTATCCAGTCTGCCGATCCGGGGTAGTTCCACCACTTACAAGTATACAGACCGTGAAGTGATTTAGCTGCGTTTCGGGATCAACTTTTAATTTGCCGGTTCCAACTGTCATAGTGCATGCAACCACTACTTGCAGTCCACTCTATTTTATTGGATGTGACTGCTACTTACAGTTATTGAATTGTAGTAGCAGTGACATTCATTTATGGACCGCACTCCAGCTTAAACTTAAGCGGGGTGCTGTCATATGTCGAGTCACAATATAAAAAAATGTGTAGACTTGTTTATAAAAGTTTCCATTCAACAATGACTCCATCTCAATGTGTTGTGATTGCACGAATTGCACATTGTAGCTGATAATGAACTAGTGTTTGTTACCTCTGCGCACTTGGAAACAATACATGAAGCCAGCTGTATTATTTTTATTGAGACGCGACTTCTAACCTGGACTTGCCTGATGGAAGGTCCAAGAGTCATCATCATCAGCCAGAAGGCGTCCACTGCTGAACATAAGCCTCCCCCTTAGAACGCCATTTCGAAAGACAAGATGCCAGTTGCATCCATCGGTTATTTATGACTTTCACTATATTGTCAGTCCACCGAGTGGGAGGCCTACCTACGCTGTACTCTTAAACCCGTAATACCCGCACTGGTCGGGGAAAGCATCCGCATTTTGTCGACCGAATCGGCAGTCGAACTAAAAAGTTCGGTGCGTCTTTTCTTTGTAGAACAATCGACAAGTGGAATGCTTTGCCAGCCCACGTGTTTTCTCCCTCCTATAACCTTGGATCCTTCAAGCTATGCGTGAAGAAGCACCTTTGGCCGGCATAGTGACGGCGACTGAGGCAGCCGTGAACTAACTCGGATGTATCAGTCGTCGTCACTCTTGGAGTCAGGCGGAACGAGGTCAAATATCGTGTCACAATAAAAAAAAAACCTTTCTTCCCCATCGGTTGTCTGTTCTTCGAGCGATGTCTAAGAGTGCCGATGACTGAATATTCGACTCGTTCTCAGTGTATACACTTGAGTGGTAATAGTACTTTCAGAAGCGTAGCGTGGCATGGCGGGGCCCCGTATAAAAAATTGTTTAGGGGCCCTTAGGCTACTTACAAAAGAAAAAAAAATGTTTGCATAAATTAAAAGAAATATTTATTCATAATAATTATCTACCTGTCACTTTTTCCAAAATTTTCACGAAGAATTCAAATTAAATATACACCCTCCTTGCCTTTCTTTCGGCAAAATGATTTATTAAATCATTTATAGCTGATGAAAGCTATAGTTTTTCTAAAGTTTCCTTTTGGGAAGTTTTTATTAATTTTTTCTTATGCACGTTGGAGGCCCCGTATAATTGATACGGCAGATACGGCGGTAACTACGCCCCTGAGGACTTTACCAATCAAGTGTATAGACCGAGAAGTGTCTTAGTCGCGTTTCGGGATCATCTTGAAAGTTGCCTGTTCCAACTAAGCTGGCATAGTGCATGCAACCACTAGTTGCAGTCGACTTTATTTTTTTATTGCTTTATTGTATTTTATTAACCTGTTTAGCTACTAAAGTGCCTGTATTATAGAAACAGGACAACCAAAGTACATAATATCAAAGATACATTGGTAACGGCAAGTTTTCAACCCGTGCTTTCGGTTTGCGTAACCATTGCACTGCCACTACACCACGGTCGCCTTGTTATTGATACCAACAAATTCTTAATAAATTACGCCGACGAAAAAGCAGTAAAAAAGCATACCTATTGATTTGTAACTCGCTGATTGGTTACCTGTGATAATGCCAATTAGCATCACAATTTCAATGCTTTTACGTGCTTAATGTGTTAAGAGTCGAGCCACAATACAACAAGTGGAATGCTTTGCCAGCCCATGTGTTCTCTCCATCCTATAACCTTGGATCCTTCAAGCGATGCGTGAAGAAGCACCTTAGGCCGGCAAAGTGGCGGCGCTGGGGCAGCCGTAAACTGACTCGTAGTCATCAGGCAGCTTATCATCAGGCAAGTCGAGTTCAGATGTCGTGTCACAATAAAAAAGACATTTGAAGTGGTAGGCAGTGGTACCCAGAGTGTAGAGAGAGAAAGTGATTTGGTTGCGTTTCGGAATCAGCATCTAAGATGCCGGTTTCAATTAGGCTGGCATAGTGGATGCGACTGCTACTCACAGTTATTGAATTGTAGTAGCAGTGACATCCATTCATGGACCACACTCCAGCTTAACATTAAGCGGGGTGCTGTCAAATGTCGAGTCACAATAAATATATATTAAGGCCTAAAATAAATTGCAATTGGTCCACAATTCACAAGTACAGTTATAATGGCACCGACAGAGCCTGTTCAAATCCGGCAGGTGTGACCAACTTGAATGTCAAACACATCTGCCTCGTGTCATACCTGCTCTCTGCCACCCCTGTTGCATCCTTCGTGCCAGAATTACTATTATTAAGGGTAGACTACAAATGGCAAATTTAATTACACATATTCCGTGATGATTATTTTAAGAAAATAAGAAAACATACTTATTCTTTTAATTTTTGTTGTTTCGTGTTTTCTATTCTATACTAAGATACAATAATACAATTAAGTGGCTATGCTTAAAGTCCCGGGTTTGATACCCGGCCGGAGCAATGATTTGTTTTAATATTTTTTTATTTTATTTTATTCTTTTTTGTGTGTATATTATTTTTAAATATATTAACTATAAATAAAGTATTATTAAAAAATATTAAGTGCTTGTGCCATGGAAGCTAGGCGGACTTCTTTTTTTTTACCTTTCTATACTAAGCTACTAAAGTGCTTGTTTCATAGAAACAGAACACCCAAAGTAGTTTTGGCAAGTGGTTTTGAACCCGTGCTCTCGGTTTGCGTAACCATTGCCTTACTACTATACCACGTTCGACTTTACGTCATTCCCACCTCAATTGCTACAGAGATAGGCACAGAGATCGCCATAACTCTTTCATACAAGCTTTTTTGTTATGGACACTGTAGAGTAGACTACGTCTTTTTAATATTTTCTTAGATTTTACGCAAACATTGATTAATGAATTAAACAAATTTATGCGGCTTACTATCGCGTTTATTTTGATTATTATGGCAAAGCTCTCGAAACGTCGGAAGAATAATATCAAAACCAAAATGAACGCTATAGTGAGCCACATAAAATTTGTTTAATTCATTACCTCTTTTTATTTTGTACTTGGTTCCTACTATGTTCTATTCACAGTTACAAATAGGTATTATTATATAATGATTACATCTGTCAGTTTGTGGTCCACAATATATAAAGAACGCCGCGTCTGAATAACTATTATTTCACAATATAAAATCATATGCCATTGACCTCTTAGTACCAATATTATGTACCGTTTATAACAATACAAATTAATATGTAGTTGGTTTTTTATTTATTTTGGATATATATATTGGATATACCTTTATGTGTTAAATAGATCCAGACAGATAAAAAATCGAGGTTCAAAATGTTTATTAATTTGGTATTATTTGCCGCGCCTGTCGTTGAATTACTTGATAAATTAGTACATTTGATTATTATAGGCACAACTTAAAATAGGATATTATGCACTAATTCGCTTATTATCTATAACAGTAATTTCCAGTAAAAATATGATAGGGTCAATTCAGGGTAGGTAGGGGGTCAATCTAGTATCGTTAGAAACTCGACGAGATTGAAACTGCAGTTATAGCATTATTGTTTTATTTGTCAAAAGTTATTTCGTACGTCAAATATGTCAATATTTAATCCTCCAATTTTTAAACCGCGGTAATTACAAAAGATAATATTAGATTTTAATATTTAAATGCAACAGTAATACGTTTCTGAACGTAAAATATATGCGAATGTAGGAATGAAATTGAAGGAATAAAACGAAATTGCTAATAAGAGATGATGGTACAAAATTGAGTAATCTTATTTTATACATCAAACACTACACATGCTTGTTTTTTTTAAATGTTGGTGTTAGTCCCTCTGTTTTTTTTTCATGATTAATTACGGAGTTCGATAATTTGTGTGTGTAATCTTGCAAGTTATTAGATGTGGAAAAAATTATTAAAATTTCCTAAAACCATTTTTGCATAATTGTTTTGTTTTTTTAATATAAAATATGTTATTTTGTAAATATATGTAAATATATAAATAGGCATATTTTAATATTAAGGTTTTTTTTTATTGTATCATGATTATAAGAAGAAAATAAATATATTTTCTGTATTCTGAGTGGTTAATCATATTCGGGAATGTATTGCGTGTAGGAGACTCACAGATATTCAGTGTCCATCACAACATGGAAAATAACAGATGGTATTATACATTTAAATTTCGGCCCCTAAAAAAAGTGGCCAGCATTAAGTTTCACAAACATGTGCTTGTATAAGGAGAAACGATTTCGCCTCCAGGCCAATGCAAAAAAAAGAACAATTAACTGAGCAACTTTTTTTTCAAAGTAATTATTTTACTCCGTATTCCAAGTATTATTGATGCAATGTTTTTGACCATGTGTGTTTAATGTATTAGGAATCGTATATTCGGATATTCAGGGGTAGGCAGACAGTTGGCGGTCATTTGCCCAGGCTGCCGATAGATCGATAAATTATTTATTGCTTAATGTCTAATGACATTTTCTAACCTAACCTAACCAAAGCCGATCCAAAGGACATCATTCAATTTGTACTACTTTTGTAATGCCCATTAATGGAAATATATATAGTTTTGATACTTGTATTAATAAGACTAATAACAATTTTGATTTAAATTGCTGTGCAATTGAGTTATGTATTGGAAAATAAGATGGATTTTATATCGTCTCAATCACGACGACACGCCATATTAACAGTTCTGCTTTGAACTGTCATAATTATAGTTTGATCATTTGCATACCTAAACTATGCAAGATAAAGGATATTTTCCAATTCCATTGTAATCTTCGTACATTAAACTATATTAAAATGTATATGCAACTGTTTATGCAATTGGGCCCAAGTCCCCATACAAAATGAATGATGTTCTTTAATGATAACATTCTTTTTTTAACAGATGTGTCAGGATCATGGAAAGTGGAACTCGGTCCTTTCTACCCATCTTTGTGGGAATTAAGGCGTGAAATTGCTTACTACGATTCTTTGAAATTCACGGATAATTTGCTTACCCAATATTACATTTATATTCAACAAAGCATGCGTGACACAAATTACGATTCCATGAAAAAAAAAATTGCAACTCAAAGAATAAACATGATGCAATAATTTCGGGTTATTTCAATGTCAAAATTTTACATTATTTTCAGGCATTTCTCCACTTTATCTGCGTACAGTTAGAGTCTATATTCCTTTCTCTTCTTTGTAACTTCGTGAGCCATAATTCCCCCAGGATGTATCGTGATATGGGATATTAAGTTGTCAGTGAATTGATTCAAGGGTGGTAATTGCGTGCCATTGATATTGAGCTCATGCTGTGAGCAGATGTTGTGATCCATTGTCTGCGAGAGGGGCGCAACACATTTTATTTTCTATGCGGAATTTTTGGTGTGGCCAAAAGTGATTGAGCTAATTTTAGGCGAGCTCTTTAGTTTAATCTCCAGTTCGTCTTTCAACTTCTATTATAACTTTTTTTTTCATTTACATATCTAACTGAGCTACTAAAGTGCTCTTGTATCATAGAAACAGGACAACCAAAGTATTATATATAACATATACATTGGTATCGGTGGGTGGTTATGAACTCGTGCTCTCGGTTTGCGTAACCATTGCATTAACACTACACCACGGTTGATAAGTCAGGGGAAGCATCTGAATTCTGGCGGCCGAATGGGACATCAAGATGAAAAAAACCGGACATCGTCGTTTCTTTGTAGACCGACAAGTCGAATACTCAACAAGCACATGTGTTTTCCCCATCCTTATAATCTTGGAGCTTCAAACGAGGCGTGTAAAAGCGCAGCTGAGAGGCATAATAACGGCGACTGAGGCAACCGTAAACTGCAGCGGTATTAACGTC
This sequence comes from Tinea trinotella, assembly GCA_905220615.1. Taxonomy (NCBI): domain Eukaryota; kingdom Metazoa; phylum Arthropoda; class Insecta; order Lepidoptera; family Tineidae; genus Tinea; species Tinea trinotella. The sequence goes on from HG992312.1 coordinate 14,253,148, forward strand.
GCCGGAGCTCTTGGACTTCCCCTTGCTTACCATTAGGCAAGTCGAGGTTAGATGTCGCGTCTCAAAGAATACCAATCGAGTGAGTATCAACACACCACTCGAACCACAAACCTGAAGACGTGGCGTAGGTAGGCCTCCTACTAGGTGGACTGACGACATAGTCATCATCATCATCAGCCAGAAGGCGTCCACTGCTAAACATAGGCCTCCCCCTTAGAACGCCATTCCGAACGACAAGAAGCCAGTTGGATCCACCGGCTACCCGTGACTTTCACTATGTCGTCAGTCCACCTAGTGGGAGGCCTACCTACGCTGCGTCTTTCAGTTCGTGGTCTCTACTCTAAAACCTCCACTCTAGACGTCATAGTGGAAGTCCCAAATAAACGATGCATGCAATTGACATCATGTAAGTAAAATAATGTAGATACGTTATATACACCTGTTTTAGTGTTCGCTAATGGCATGAATTTGAACGGTCAACCACGACGAAGTGGAAGTAAGACGGAATGATAGTTATTGAGAGCACAAAAGAGATAAATATATGTTGCTCTGCATCGCGACACTGAGTTTAGGTTTGCTTATTAGCATAGTCTTAACGTGCCTGTTTCGGAGCGCGTATAACATATCTACGTCTTTTCTTAAAATATCATTGGGAGAAGGCCTATGTTCAGCAGTGGACGGATGCCTTCAAGCTGATGATGTTGGTACCAATTGAAACTTAGTACCAACATCTTTATGATGATAATAATGTAAAAGTGATACATATTTATAAAACCGTCCCGCGAATCGTGTCTCGTATTCACAACGATAACATTTCTAAATGAGAGGCTTCACCTTACAAAAGACCTCCGTGTATTCTTAAACAAGACGTGTTTTGTTTAAGAATAATATAAAGTATAATTCATAATATTATGCTATGCGGATATAAAACGAGCGCCATGTTTATAGTTATATAACCATTTGTGTATATAAAACAATATGCCGATAGTGATACATAAAGTTATCAACACGTGTATGTTTTTTTGTGTGAATTTTGGCTACTAAGGACATCATTATTTTTGTATGGGGATTTGGGCTTAATTGTATTTCAACAGTTGCATATACATTTTAAAATAGTTTGATGTACAAAATTACAATTTGATTGGAATATATCCTTTATTATGCATAGTTTAGGTGTGCAAAATAATCAAACTATAATTATGACAGTTCAAAGCAGAACTGTTATTATAGCGTGTCTTTGTGATTGACAGATGATACAAAATCCTAATCTTATTTTCCAAATAACTGAATTGCACAGCAATTAAAAGCAAAATTGTTATTATAATAGTTTCATCAATACAAGTATTAAAACTAACATTTATATATTTTTTTATCATTGGACATTACAAAACTAGTAAATACTCGTAAAAGCCCAAAATGAATGATGTGTTATGTCGCCCGCTTAATATGTCGAGTTATCGTTGCAGCAATGTGTTTTTATTTATTTATTTTGGAATGCGTTTAATGGGCCAAAAGATTATGAACGGAGCGGGTAAATGCACTTTTAATGGTGGACTCTTAAAATTATATGATATTTAATAGATCAATAAATTAAGCTGGTTAATTTCGCACCTGCTTTTTACGATTTTGTTACTTTTGTTACCAATTACTTTGTTACCAAGCACATTTATTGGCAATGCTGTGTATTTTTATTTAATAAGGACTTGACAAATGTCTGCTTATTTTAGGTTTTTGTACATATATGTTTGTATTTTACATTATTTTTGATCGACGAGTTATAATGTGTAAGGATTGTGGCAGGTGGCGCTCCATTGTCTGAGACTTTGTGGGATAAAAGCGTGTCAGTTTTATGTTTTTTGATCGACAATATTTTAATCGCGCGAATAAGAACTTTAATTGAAGTTCATAATTCAATTCATAATTATGAACTAATTGAATTATGAATAGCTAGTTCATAATGCAATAGCTCTGAAGTTAGAGCTTATTATTGTGAGTGTCGCAGCTAACTTCGGTGATGCCATAAAGGTTGGAACTAGCTGTACCAGTTAGCTGTAGCGTCTCTGGCGACATTTAATCTAATTATTAATATTAGTTTAGGTGGTTATTTGCTCTGGGTCTGCTTATTAAAAAGTGGTAGGCAGTGGTGCCCAGTCTGCCGATCCACGGTAATACCACCACTTACCCGGGATCAGCTTGTAAGTTGCCGGTTTTATCTAGGCTGGCATAGTGACTGCAACTACTACTTGACTTTACGAGTAGTAGTTGCTGTTACCGCAATCCAGCTTAACATCAGGCGGGTGCTGTCATATGTCGAGTTCAAAACCACATGACGGTACCAATGTATCTTTGTTATATGTACGTTGGTCGTTCTGTTTCTGTGATACAAGCGCGTTACTCATATATGTTTGTTTTATTATGTTTCAGACGCACAAAATGTACGCATTGAAGTACTTTGGTTGTGAATTGTTGTGCCTGATCAATATAATAGTTCAGCTGTTGTTGATGGACAAGTTCTTCAATGGGGAGTTCCTCTCATATGGCACACGAGTGTTGGGATACAGTGAGGTGCCGCAGGAGGAGAGGTCAGCGATCATATTTGTTACTTACCTCATTAATAAGTATTTGAAAGAATGAGTAAAAGTAAATTAAAATAGTAATCCTTTAATTGGATAGGCTACATGGAAAGAATGAGTGAAAGGAAGTAGATTTTTATAAAAAAGAACTTATACGAAAGGAATTTATAAAACTGATGTGGGGTGTGGGGGTTGTTTTCCTTAGGAAAGCTGGGTTGCCTAGTGCCCATAATAGTAAAGCTTGTATGAAAAGAATTGTGGATGTGAGGGAGTTGTGTCAGGATCGTAGCAAGTGGTGTTCCATTGTCTCTGCCTATCCCTGTGGGAAAAGGCGTGACAATTTGATTGATTTATTTTTATTGTTATGTAGACAAGACCTCGACTTGCCATGATGGTAAGCAAGGGGAGGTTCAAGAGTGCCCGCATCGCTTGAAGGATTCAAAGTTACAGGTTGGAAAATCACTGGTAAAGCATTCCACTTGTTGATTGTTTTACGAAGAAACCTTTTAGTTAGTAAAATATATAAAAAAATTATATAATATAAACAATATTATAAATTAATATAATAAAAATTATGTTATTTGAATTATTAAACAACAAGGAAGGTATTCCCCGACCAAATCGGAGACATCCTCAAGAAAGCTAAGTTGCCTAGTGCCCATAACCATAGAGCTTGTATGAAGAGAATTGTGAATGTGAAGGAAGGTCAGGACTGAATATTCCTGATTCTCGTGGGAATATAGCCTTACAATTTAATATGAATATAAATTATAATTAAAATCCATGATGTAATTTCAGATACGACCCAATGATCTACGTGTTCCCTCGCATGACAAAATGCACCTTCCACAAATTCGGCACATCAGGCTCCATACAATCGCACGACAGCCTCTGCATTTTGCCATTGAACATCGTGAATGAGAAAACATTCATATTCCTCTGGTTCTGGTACATCATACTCGCTGTCATACTAAGTGCACTCATTATATATAGGTGAGTTTATAATATACTAAGCTACTAAAGTACTTGTATCATAGAAACAGGATAACCAAGGTACATATATCAAAGATACTTGGTTCCGGGTAGTGGTTTCGAACCCGTGTTACGTAACCATTGCTCTGCCACTAAACCACGGTTGCCTTATTCTATATTGTAGGTAAGTTGGACCCGGGATGTCCTACAACTGGACCGGTACCCAGTCTGCTGATCCGGGGTAGTACCACCACTTACAAGTGTACAGACAGTGATACAGTTCGTTTCTTTGTCAAACAATCAACATTAGGAACAAAGATAGGACGATCTCGATTTTTTTTAACCGAGTTAGGTCGATTTAAAAATATGGATAACTTGATTCGCAAACCGAATTGATGAATTCGATTCAAACTGGTTTCCAAACCGAGTTGATGAATTCTGCCCGACAATCTAAAATAGTTCCTAAGCTACTTAAGTGCTTGTGTTATAGAAACAGGATAACCAAAGTACATATATTAAAGATACATTGGTACCGGCAAGTGGTTTTGAACCCGTGCTTCTAGTTTGCATGACCATTGCACTACCACTACACCACGGTTCTAATAGCTTCTATTTTGTTATTAAAAAAGAAATTATAAATCTCATGTGAATGGATACGTTAAACAAGGCAGGCTCATGAGGGTGACATCCTTTAAGAGAGCTAGGTTGCCTAGTGCCCATAACCATAGAGCTTGTATGAAGAGAATTGTGAATGTGAGGGAAGCGAGTGAGTTGTGTCAGGATCGTGGCAAGTGGTGCTCCATTGTCTCTGCCTATCCCTGTGGGAAAAAGGCGTGACAATTTGATTGATTAATTGATTGATTATTTGATTGATTAATTGATTGATTGTTATTAAATATGATTTATTTGTGTTGTGTTACAGATTGGTGATAATATTCATTCCGTCTGTCCGGCCGAGGCTGTTGCACGCGCGCAGTAGGTCCATCACATTAAGCAACTCAGCGAAAGCATCGCACGGCATAGACGTGGGTGACTGGTGGATATTGTACATGCTCGCCAGGAATATAGATCCACTGATTTATAAGTAAGCACGATGTGAATTTATTACTAAGACACTTCTCTCACCGCCGGCGAGGAAGCGACTAACTATCGGCAATTTTCTCGCTTAGGAAGGGTACATAGATATACGTGTTATGAACCCCGTGAGAACTCTCTCACAGGGCGAATTAAGTTGTTCAATATTTATCGTCCAACAAAAAATCGAAAGCAAATATTGACTTTAGCGTTCTCACAGTTCAATAATAATCGACTCAATATTACACGTGTCAATACACTATGTGTCCATTTTAGCATTTTTCTCGTGGATGAGGACGCCATAATTTACATTTTATTTACATTTTATTTTACAAACAAACAGAAAACTAGTGACAAAGAAATACAATACATACTCAATCGCGCTGATTGACTGACTGATTGGCCTGATTAATCAATGCAAGTTGAACGCACAAGTTCAGACGAGTCGATTCGCTGTCACCTATTAATTAATTCAATGAAAGTTGAAAGGTCTTTATCTTCTATTGAACCGATATTTATTGCTTCAACTTGATTAAACGATTTCGCAGTTGATCAGCTTAGTTCGCCCCGTGAGAACGCCGTATTAATAAAAAAGAGTGTGTATAAATTTTAGAATTTTATCCATTATGAGCAAAACAGAATTATCTGTTTTTATCAGCCGCACGGCTGGCTCGGCTCTTATGTTGCCCCCCTAGCACGGCAATCCAAGAAGCAAGATAAAGACTTGCAAAGAATATCATTGCAACTCATTTTAAATACCTCATTAGAACAGTGCATCAAAATGGCCAAAAAAGATATTTAAACGTTCTGTAAAACTTCACACAAAACATATTTTATTAAATATTTTGTAAACATTTTGATAAACGGCCTAATAAGTTTTTAAAATAAGTTACAATAATATTCCTTGCAGTTCTTTATCTTGCTTCTTGGATTGCCGTGCTAGGGGGGCTGCGCAGTCCTAAAATCTGCGCTCTTTGTTCTGCCGGCATCTATACCACCACTTACAAGTATACAGACCGTGAAGTGACTTAGTCGCATTTCGGAATCAGCTTGTTAGTTGCCGGTTGCAACTATGTCGGCATAGTGGATATGACTACTACTTACAGTTATTGAACTGGTTTCTGCGCTAGTATGGCGGGGGCGGGTGTTTTTTTAATTGTGACTCGACATATTATGACGGCACCCCGCTTGATGTTAAGCTGCAGTGTGGTCCAATAATGGATGTCACTGCTACTACAATTCAATAACTATAAGTAGCAGTCACATCCTCTATGCCGGCCTAGTTGGAACCAGCAACTTAACATGTTGATCCTGAAACGCGACCAAATCTAGTATACTTGTAAGTGGTGGTACTATCCCTGATCGGCAGACTGGCTACCACTGTCTACCACTACTGTGTGTTTTTGTTAACATGTCACCCCTCCCGCACAGCCTCACTAATCCAGGAGCCAACTCAGTTAAGCGCTAGTTAAAAGTGATAATTGTCTTTTGCAGTGATGTTATAAGTGAACTGGTTGAATCGAGAGAACCCAAACGCATCCCACCGCCAGAGCACCCTTGACCACGGCATCACCTCACTGGTATTACACACGTGGTTTTAATATTAAAATACATCATCATCATCAGAAAGAAGGCACTGCTAAATATAGGCCTTCCCCTTAGAACGCCATTCCGAACGACAAGATGCCAGTTGCATCCACCGGCTACCCGTGACTTTCACTATGTCGTCTACCTAGAGGGAGGCCTACCTACGCTGCGTCTGCCTGTACATGGTCTCCACTCTAGAAACTTTCTTCCCCATCCGTTGTCGGGTCTATATATAGAATACTATCAAATGTAGGAATTACATTGTGGATTTTGGCCGGCATAGTGACGGCAAATGAGGCAGCCGCGAACTGACCCGGTTTCAGTCGTCGTCACTCTTGGACCTCCTTCCTTGCTTATTATCAGGCGAGTCGAGGTCAGATGTAACTCAATAATAATTATATACAAATACAGTAAAACTACTATTATATCAGCGGCAAGCTATGATAACCGTTTTGACGTTTGCATCATTAATGAATTTTGAACAAATTTTATGCGGCTTACTATCGCGTTTATTTTGGTTTCAATTTTACAATTTTATTTTATTATTCCGACGTTTTGTAGCCACGATTTACGGAGAGACACTTGAAAAAATAAAATAAATCGAAATTATAAAATAAAATTGTAAATCATAACCAAAATAAACGCGATAGTAAGCCGCATAAAATTTGTTTAATTCATTAATCAATGTTTGCGCAAAATCTAAGAAAATATTAAGTTTGCATCGTTTATAAAGTTTTGTATAAACGTAATAATTTTTAATAAAAATTTAATACGTTTATATGCTGTTTTTTATTGTGACAATTATGCTCTTTCAAAAGTGAGTATTAATTTATACGAAACTTTATGAATGATGCAAACGTCAAAACAGCCATCATAGCGTGTTGCTGGTATAATTAGCTTCAAATATAATAACGTTTGTATATAAAATGAATGTTTTAAGAGTGGTATATTTTAAATTGTAACAAAGATTTTACCAATATTGGGGCACTACATGGGCTAATCAATGTATACAATATATAACCAATAAAAATTAATAGAATCTCTAATAAATATAATCTGAATATAAAATGAATCTTCCATTTATAATAGTAATAGATTTATAATTATTTAAAAAACAAACCTCGCATATTATTTATCATAGTAATTTAATACAGTTCAAAATACGTCATAGAATCACTGCCATTATTGTTTGATAAAATTATTAATTATGACGTTAATGAAATAATAATAATTAAATATTTAATGGTTATGCTGATATAACACGGCCATATTTGATGTGATAAACAATCAATCAATCAAATTGTCACGCCTTTTTCCCATGAGGATAGGCAGAGACATCTGATCGTGTTATGGGACAATTCCTATTTTAGTTGTAACCAATGATATTAAATAAAATAAAGTAGATACGTCACTTACACGACTTTTAGTGTTTGCAAATGTCACGAGTTTGAACGATCAATCACGACTAGGCATACAAGAAAGTGGAAGTAGGACGGAATGTTAGTTATTAAGAGCGAAAAAGAGACAAAGTTTACAGACCGTGAAGTGATTTGGTCACGTTTCGGGATCAGCTTGTAAGTTGCCGGCATAGTGGATGTTATTGCTACTCACAGTTATTGAATTGTAGTAGCAGTGACATTCATTCATGGACCACACTTCGGCTTAACATCAAGCGGGGTGTTGTCATATGTAAAAAAATATATGTTGCTCTGCATCGCGACACTGAGTTTAGGTTTGCTTATTAGCATAGTCTTATCGTGCCTGTTTCGGAGCGCGTATAACATATCTACGTCTTTTCTTAAAATATCATTGGTTGTAACAAACATTATATGACAAAGATCTTTAGTCTTCAACGTGTTCTCAATTCTATAGATTTACCATTGGCCGGCATTGTGAAGGTGACAGAGGCAGCCGTGACTGAGTTTCAGTCAACCGCACTATTGGACCTCTATTATGCTTAACATCAGGCAGCGGGGTTAGGTTGGCAAGTTAAAACGATTATCGCCTCTCGTAGGCGACTGTCAAAATAAGACGATATTTTACAAATCCTTGTTACGAATATCGTCTGTGCGACGACACGTTTTATCATTATCATCAATAGCCTCATTTTGGTGGATTTAGCCTAACTTTTATTATTTTGCCAATCGTCGACGAGAAACGATAATCGTTTTAACTTGTGCAACCTAACCCCGCAGGGCGAGGTCTGATGTCGAGTCACAATTAAAAATATATATTTCGTTACAGCCAATGTTACTTCTTACAGATTTTTATTTTTTATTTTTTTATTGTGACACGACATCTGACCTCGACCCGCCTGATGTTAAGCAAGAGGAGGTCCAAAAGAATGCTTTGGTTTGCAGTCGCCTTCACAAAAGTCAGCTTAACTCTCTTAATATTGATAATTATTTGATAAGTATGTTTTTTTCTAATGTCCATGTAAATGAACTGAATATGTGCATATCTTATTAAGAAAGATATTATCAAGTTTGTGACATAAAGGGGTAGGTAGAATGAGTGTAATCGTTTTTGTTGACTTTCACAAATTAAAAGTTGTCTTATTTAGACAACTTTTGTCTTAAATGATTTTATTAATTCTTTGTCATTTATGAACTTATCTTAAGAATATACGAGTATATAAATTTGTTACTTTATCAAAACTAATAAATTTGTCAGATTTCAATATTGAAGTTACATGGAAAATTCATATATTTCAAGTTATAATAAGGTCGTTTTGAAACCAAACATATTAAGTTTTTCTTTAAATATTATTGGGAATTACGGATATTTCGATATAGAAAAATATAACCAGGGAAGTCTTGTACCATTCAGGGTAAAGATAACACAGTTTGGTCTTCATTTATGGCCACCATTTTGTCGTTTCCCTGGAGTTTTATTTTTGTTTATGTGGCCTTCCATTTTAACAGGGAATAAAATGACAATTTGAAATTAAGGAGTATCCGTACTTACCTGTGGCTAACATTTAGTTTGGTTTGAAAATCCTATTCAGACGAAATATATTTATTTATTTAATATTCTGCTTACCCTTAATTGTCATAGATTCAAATGTAGCTTGAAACTTTTTAGCATTTTATTTTCAAAATATGAAAATTAATTCCATGAATAAGTTGTGATAAATTTTAGATATTATTTTAATATTTTCTAAATATATATATATATATTGTATGTAATTTGTATTTAGGCACTTTTACAGCAACTAGTGTTGCAATTTATCGATAAAACTTTTGATATTATTTAGTTCGCTTGTGGACAACTTTTTGTAACAATCAGTAAAATAAATCTGAAACCGTTGACAGTTCGACGTAGTTTTTGTCAACCTCTAATTGTATCTATTCGCACTAAAACAGCTTAAATAAGTAGTTACCTAAACTGGGGCGTGACTATTAGTTGCCTTATTAATGAAGTTGATTTGACAAAGCAAAAGCTCTTGACCACCTTGTATACAGCCAAATAGGCTGTTCAGGGGGCAATTGTTCGAATTACTTTCAGAAATTGCCTAAATTTAATAAAAAATGTTTTGTTTGAAAAAGTTGTCCGATTGCGAACAAAAACTGTAGATCTACGTATAGTGGGTATTATTTGGTCTGAATTAGTGTCTTATGTCGCGACTAAGATTATTAAAATTGAGGTAGGCAGAGTAACTGCAAATGTAAAAGCATTGAGACTAAAAATTTACATTAAGATTTTTGGCGAGTTCTTTAACGATCACGGGCCTTTATTAAAACTATGACTTGTAGATACTGAAATGTGTTGTGAAAATATTTTCATGAGCAGACTGTTTCTGTGTTCTTTTTTAAATAATCCTCCCTTACTTTTTAGGGGACGATTCGTTTTTTGATGAATTTATTGCGATGTTATTCAAACGTTTATTGTTAAGTTTTTTCGTCGTAATTTATTTATACTCGGTTTGTTAACCAACGGTTAAATAATCATTGGTTAAGATTTGGTGATCAGGCAATGATTACTGTTTAAAAATCTGAGTGTTACTACGTGCCTGAAAAAGTTCAATGATCTATATTTACAAAAAGGCTTTTAATTATTACTAAAATTTAAGTATTTTAGTAGATTTATTGACTAAAATCAAATAAAATAAAATGTCACAAATCAAATAAAATACGTCGAGAAATATAATTATTTTTTAATTAATTAACTGTGAATTTAATTAAAATGAAAGACGTAATAAAAGTGTTAATTTTTAAGTTAAGGACCTCAAAGTTTAATCTGCGTTTTGTAATGGGCGATTTTGTTAAAATCTTTTTATCACTCCAACACATTAAGTAGGAAATTTGTCCGGCATAGTGACGGCGACTGAGACAACCGTAAATTGAATAGTTTTTTTCAATCGTCGGCGCTTGCACTTGCTTACTATCAGTCAAGATCAGATGTCGCGTTCAATAACGAGTTAGAAAATTCTGTAAATGTTATACCCCGTGCATTCGTTTATTTCCTTTTTGACAGTTCGAAATTAGAGACGCCCTCACACTTTACCGATTCGATTTGAAATAATTATCGATTTTTATTTCATCTAATAGCGCATTTATTATTTCAAACCAGTTCGAATTTTAAATGAAACCTAGCGTTTATAATTATTTTTTATCATATGATCGATTTATCTTACTTTAAGTCCTGTTTTATAATCTGTGATTCATTATTATGCATAGGGCACTTCACTAAGTGGGCGTTACCCGTCAATAAAGTACGACAAAAACGTTATTATTCCGAAAAATAAACGGTAATTCATAAGCGTGAGCTGTCAAAAAAAAACTATTGGACAAGGTATAGATCTTGCACAGCTAATGGGCCAATAAGCACTTTTTTCTTGCTTCGTCATTGGCGTAATCATTCTCATCTAGTAGTGTCTTTTTGAACTAAACAAAATCGCTCATTATACTCGAATCCGAGATACAGTCTTATAGTAGTAAGCTTGTAGACATACATACATTAAGGTATAGAACGCCTTTATACGTGGAAGAAAATGAACGCGAGATCTAAATTTTAGCGTCTCAAATCAATTTCGGTGTAAAGAAACGAAATCCTTTTTGGGCCCTACTGACCCTGGTGGTTCCAGGATCTGGTATTTAGGATTTTGACCTTTATATCTATTACCAATAGATTGTTTATTTATTCGAGAAATATATTTTACGTATTTTAAATATGGCTTATGCCAAATTTACTCTAAAATTTTATTTTTATTATTTTATATTTTGAAAGTTAATATATTATAATTTTATTTAGATTTATTTTAAGTGAATAATGGGTAAGCTAATGACAGAGCGGTGCGGGGCGCGACGCCAAACATTTTAGTTATTCGGAATTTGCAGTCGCTTCTGCTATTCATAATGTGGTGCTTGTTCCTACATTAATATATGGAAGTGAATGTTGGGTGTGGCAGAAGCATGAGAGTAGAATTAACGCTGTAGAAATGCGGTCGTTAAGGAGTGTATGTGGAGTGACGATAGCGGATAGAATAAGGAATAGCACAGTGTGCGATAGATGTGGTTTGAATGAGGATGTAGTGACAAGTATTGACAGAGTGGTTTTGGCTTTGGTGGTTTGGGCACATGGAAGGGATGAGTGAAAGTGGATTGACGAAGGGAATTTATGAATAGATACGTTAAACAAGGCAGGCCTAGGAGGGTGTTCGCCGCCCAAATCGGAGACATCATCAAGAAAGCTAAGTTGCTTAGTGCCCAAAGCTTGTATGAAAAGAATTGTGAATGTGAAGGAAGCGAGGGAGTTGTGTCAGGAGCGTGGCAAGTGGCACTCCTTTGTCTCTGCCTATCCCTGTGGGATAAAGGCTTGACAATTTGATTGATTGATGTGCTATTTAACTGTAGTAGCAATCGTGTCCATTCATTACTTCTTTTCAACTGTATGCAGGTGTGCTGTCATATTGTGCTGTATAGCCACAATAATAATAAAGTATAATATGATTCTCCGTGAATGCATTTCTCGCTGCAATTCGCCCCGCTCCGCCCAGTGTTTGTAAGCATAACCTTAAAAGGAAACTGTATTCGATCTATATGTGTTTTTGCATTTATTTTTAAATTTAGATTTAGTTTATATTGAATTTATGCCATTTTTATTTAGGTATTTTTATAGTGTTTAATAAAAATCAGTTTGGTATAGATTCCGGCAAAAAAGGAGCGCCGACTTTTAAGTTGCGCTGTATAAGGTTCAACAGATTAGAAAAGCTTTGGACTACTGCGGTGCACAAAATTAAGAATATTTTAAATTTTATACATATTCGTAATACAAAAAGTTAGTAGGTCACAAGTTACAGCGCAGCTTGAATGGCATCGCTCTTTTTGTCTGCCGGCATCTATATTTCCCCCAAAGACCCTGGCGTATAAAACATGCAGGTTTTAAAAAAATATACTTTAACAGTGGAGTTAAAACCCCAAACTTTATATGTATACTTTAAAGTTCCTTTCTACATGACTTATTTCTATAAATTCCATGTTATTTTTATTTTTATTATGGCGCGGTACGTAACTTAAATTTTGGTCAGGGACGACTGAAAAAACTGACCCGGTCTACGTTACCTCAGTCGCCGTCACTATGCCGACTAGAGATTTACGGGGAAAGGATAAGCGTTCAGAAGGGGACAAGGCAATCAAAATGTCAGGGGTCCTTAAGTCTACTTACTAACTTCCAGGGTTTTAGGTCATGGGTTTTAGGGGTTAAATTACTGCAAATCTATTGGTCGCTGTAAAATAAAAATTAATTATAGTTATTTATTCTCAATCATTATTTTTTATTGTAATATTAATTTTGTGAATTTTGATATTATTTTCATGATATTTTTGAAAACTATTATTTTAAGAAATTACAAATATACATTTTTAAAGCATTTGTTTGTTTTATTTTTAAATATATTTTCATTTTAGGGTAATAAAGCCTATTTTAAAAACGACCAAAAAGAGTGGTAGGCAGTGGTACCCAGTCTGCCGATCCGGGGTAGTACCACCACCACTTACAAAAATACAGACCGTGAAGTGAAGTCGCGTTTCGGAGTCAGCTTGTAAATTGCCTGTTCCAACTATGCCGCCTTAGTGGATGTAGCTATTACACTTATGTAATGGCTATCACCTCCATGCATGGACCGCACTGCAGCTTAACATCAGGCAGGGTGCTGTCATATGTCGAGTCACAATGAAATAAAATTGTTTTTGAACCAGGGACCATTGCACTGCCTAGCCTTATGTAGCCTTGCCTTTTGAGCCCTTATTTTAATAAGCAAAAAGATTTTTTGACAATGTATATTTGCTGCGCCCTCTAAAGCGACATCTGACACGCGAAACTTCTTCATACAAACCTTATATTACCCGTACAAGGTTTGTGCTTTGGGTGAACAGTTTTAAAACTACAAACTTTAGAGTTTTAGACGGTTGTACTATTAAATACGTTCTAAATAATCAATCAATCAAATTGTCACGCCTTTTTCCCATGGGGATAGGCAGAGATGAGCAGTTTTAAAAAAATGGTGCCTTAACAGAAATCATATATGAAATATCTGTATTTTAAGTTGGTGTTGTACACGTATACATACCGTGAAGTGACTTAGTCGCGTTTCGGAATAAGCTTGTTGCCGGTCCCAACTAGGCCGACATAATGGATGTGACTGCTACTTAGTTATTTAAAAGCGGTAGTAGCAGTCCTCTTAATTCATGGACGGCACTTCAGCTTAACATAAGGCGGGGTGCTGTCATATGTCGAGTCATAATAATAATAAAAACTCTTGTTACTCAAGGAACATCTGTCTCCTTTTATCAAATTTTAAATCAAAAAACATGGATAAGTCAGACTTAACGTTCGTTGAGTACGTAACGTAGTTTGAAAAAAAAAAAACTAGTAAAGCCGTCACTCAAACTAGTAAAATCGTCACGTCTTTTTCTCACAGGATTTTTCTCACAACTCTCCCGCTTCTTTCACATCCACAATTCTCTTCATGCAAGTTCTATGGTTATAGGCACTAGGCAACCTAGGTTTCTTGAGGATGTCTTCGATTTGGTCGGAAAACACCCTCCTGCCCTCCTAGTACGGCAATCCAAGAAGCAACATAAAAACACTTAAATAAATATATTTTTTAAACATTTTGCCGGTCTAATACGTTATTTAAAATGAGTTACAATAATATTCCTTGCAGTTCTTTATCTTGCTTCTTGGATTGCCGTGCTAGGAGGGCTGAGCCTGCCTATGCTCTCGATATCTCTGTATATCGAGAGATATACAGATGTACTGATATACATATGTAGATAAAAAAATTGTGTAAAAACTACATCAATGACATGCTGGGCCTTGCGTCTGGCATTCATTGCACTGTCCGCTCCGCAAACAGAAAACAAAAGATAGCCTAGATGAGAGAGTTAGTCGTAGTAAAGCTGGACTCGATCGCATTACTTACTGAGGTGACAAGAACTTTTAAACGGCATAGTAAAGGGGACTGGGGCAACTGTAAATTGAGTCGGTATTATCATTTGTTACTGCTCTCGGATCTAGATCTCCCTTTGTTTAGCATCAGGAAAGTCGAAGTCGTTAAGTTACAAAATAAAAATTGTGTTTTAGAAGGCTTTTTTACATGAAATAAAATTCTTAAAAGTTATAAATACATTGTATTATTTTTCTTATGAACTAAACGTGAGAACTGAGTTTAGGTTTAGTCTCTGTTTACCCAGTTTATTGGTTGTTTTACAATTCGACCTTACACTGAAATTGGATTTTTGTTTTGTTTTTATAAGTAGTATATTCACTACATTTATTCCTAATAATTTATATTATTCATTATTACAATTTCTTTTTGAGATACAAAAACGTGCTTGTATCATAGAAACTAAACGTCCAGTGTATATTATATCAACAAATATACATTGGTACTTGCGAATTTTATTACCACTAGACCACAGAATTTATTTCGTTATGATAATTTTTCTTTGTTATCGGTAGAGCCGGTATAATATTACTTACCGCTTGAACTACGTTTGCAGTCGCAGGACTTAGGAGCTCTTTATTCTGAAATAGGTGTTGGAAGTAAATAAAAAGCACATAGGGAAAAATTCGAATAATTTATTAATAATCATTTCGTATGTGAAATGTTTAGCATTCCTTGTGTGGTACCACTGTATACATATCTCAATGTATTTGGCACGAATTTTGGCAAACCGGTTGACTAGTGCATCTATTAATAGTTTATAAGAACATAATAACTTAGGAAAAAATATACTTATACATGCCTATAACTGGCTCTTCACATATATTATAGGATAAGATATATATTTAATGTATAATTTTAGAACTATTAAAAAAAGACCTATTACACTATAGACGTAGTAGCGTTTTGGGACTAGCAGTTTCGGACAAGTGGTAGGCAGATAGTAGCCCACACAGTCGATCCGGGTTTAAGCTGGGAAACTCTTTTATTATATGAGCAGATATCTGTGTTTGTGACCCGCACTCCAGCTTAAAATCAAGCGGAGTGCTGTCATATGTCGAGTCACAATAAAAAGGGTAAAATATATATTTTATTATTGGCTACGTCAAGGAATTATGACTATGACATAGTTATATTAGCTTGAAAAAATTGTCTGTGTAGTGGACCAACTTTGATCATATTCGTAGCTGGAATAAAAATTATATTATAAAGGCCTTTTTCTTATTTCCACGATATGTGAAGAGTGAAAAATACTCGTAGAGTTATGTGTGATAAATGTGACGCTAATGAAGGTAAAGTGACAAGGATTAAGAAAGGATTGGGCTCATTGGAAGGAGAATAATGAAAGAGATTTATAAATTATATATATTAGGACAATCGTAGATGTAGAGGAAGCGAGTAAAGAAAGTGAAGTGAAAGAGAGAATTGTGTCAGAATCGTGATAAAAAAATAAATATACATGGTTACAGATATGACTGTATAATTATTAAAAGTTTAAATTTTGATTGAATATAATATATTTAAGGAAATGGTTGCTCATATACAGTGAGTTGCTATTCGTAATAAGGGTCAAACTGCAACTGAGCCCACTAAAACTTGGTCCAATTTGGGCCAAATTTTCGTGAGTCCAGTAATTGCAGAATAAATTCAGTAATGCTCATTTGGGAGCAGAAGTTTAATTGAATCTATATTCTAAGGTAGGCAGTGCAAGTTTCATGTTTAATCTTAAACAATATTTACTATATTTATTTAAATTAGAAAAAAGTATTAATGTAGAAAAAAAGTACTATTCAAAATATTTTAAAACCGTTATTTTTGGTATTTTTCCAGACGACGACACAAGTTGCCTTTATTTAGAGGAATTAAACGATAGAGCGTGATTAAGAAACTAATATGGATGTGAAGGAAGCAAGATAGTCAGTAAATTACGGCCTGCTGCAAATGCCTGCAGTAATAGAGGCGTGATATTTCAAATTATAGTTTGTGCCTTTTAAATTCCCCAAAAAATATATATTATTAAGCTTTCCGACCACGCGTATATGTTTCGAACGTATATGCTTTTTTTTTAATTACGCAAATGTCGTATTCCTCAGCAACTTAAATAGCCAGGCAACTTGTGTCACGTTTTGTCAAATGTCACAAAATCAAGTTTTCGGTAATCCGGGGCGGTTCACAACGATGTATTTTCAGTCATTTAGAGACAGTATTTAAGGGTTACTTTAAAATTAATGCCGCTCTACTATTTTTATTGGGACTTTAACAAATTTTATGCGGCTTATTGTCGCGTTTATTTTGGTTTTGATAATCAGTCTCTCCGTGATCATGATGCCTACAAAACTCTCGAAACATCGGAATAATAAAATAAAATTGTAAAATCAAAACCAAAATTAACGCAATAGTAAGCCGCACAAAATTTGTTTAGGTCATATGATATTTTAGATGAATCGCCCCGCATCCCTTTCTGAAGCAATATAGTGTAATATTCGATGTTACCAAAAATCGTCATCCAAGTATAGTAAATACTAATTATTGCAATTGCTTAGGAACTTACTTTAATTTATATTTTATTGAATTCGTTCGCTAGTGAACTTTAATAAAATTTCAATATAAAAATTTAACTACAGTAGTTTGAAATACGTAATTCAGATATTTAATTAGGACATCTGTTAGGACAAAGTTGAACTCCTGTCAAATCTAAGGCGTCACGGTCAATATAAGGCGACCGTAGTGTAGTGACAGTGGAATAGCTACGCAAGCCGAGTGGCACGTGTTCGAAACTACTCACCGGTACCAATGTATTTTACTTTGGTTGTCCTGTTATGATATTAAACAAGCACTTAAGTAGCTTAGTATAGAAATGTATAATAAACAAAACTTATATAAAAGGACAGGACTTCCGTGTGTTATAGATAAACTTTCAGCATATTTTCAGTCGACTTCTGTATATGACATAAGTCTGCCCATAACACAGTCGAATGTTCATATGTCGTATAACACCGGCAAATAAAAAGAGCGCTGACTTTTTAGCTGCGCTGTATAGGGATACGCAGATAGAAGAGCACTGGATGACTGCGGTAAAAGCAAATCCGCGCAATCCTTGTAAGTCATGGATCATATAATTTACTTATCTATTGTGCATATACCTACACAACATTTACAATATACAGATGTTGAAGAAACAGTCATAAAAATCTGACGCTTCGATTTCTCCGCCTGTGAAATGTGCGCGCAAATCCGTGCACATTATATAATTTTAAATTTTGTACACATTCTTAAAAAGAAAAGAAGGTAGTTAACAAAACGAGTTACTGCTCAGCTTAAAAGCCAGCGCTCTTTTCTGTCGGCATCTATACAATTTTGAATTTGTTAGTTTTAATTTAATTAACTCATAAATGGGGTTTGTATGATACCTATATATAATATTTACAACTAATTAATTATGTTAGGTATATACAAATCTGTTATTTTAAAATTTGTGTACGGTTGCGATTAAAATAATATACATTTATATATACATTTCAGTTTCATGATAAATATTTCAAGAAACAGAAGAGAAAAGTCGAGGTAAGAAAATAAAAGTTTTTATAACAAAGCTAAAATAAATATCTGAATTATGTATAATTTATGCAAAGTCATATATATAATTTAATAATCAACAAAGAATAACAATTATTCCCCAAAATGGAGGCAACGAATTAGGCACAACTAAACTTATTACTTATAACAATATAGGAATCATAAATATATTAAATAAACTAAAAGAGCAATTATATTAAATAGACATAAAAAAATTAATAAATAATTTGACTCAAAATTAATTTAATTAGATGATTAAATTAATATCCTAATTTTATTGTAATTATCTATTTAAATTTATATCTTAATATTGATTTATAAGATAATTAAATACAATCTTTCAGTTATCCAGAAACTTTTTTCACGCCCTGGATTGTATCTCCATTTCCATTTGTGGAGATAACTAATTTGTAAATAGTGATCTGTAAATTAACTCAAATTCCTATTTTGTTATAAGTAACAAATATTATTAATCAAAATTAGTACAATAACTAATCAATAACAACTATGTATACGTATGAGACAATATAAATTGGCCATTTTAAATAATATTTACAAATTAACGCGAATACCTAAATGTTTGTCAATAAATGTTTCAATAAATGGCCCATGAGGGTGTTTTCTAATCAAATCGGAGACATCCTCAAGAAAGCTAGGTTGCCTAGTGCCCATAACCGTAGAGCTTCTATAAAGAGAATTGTTAATGTGAAGGAAGCGAGGGAGTTGTGTCAGGATCGTGGCAAATGGCGCTCCATTGTCTCTACCTATCCTCATGGGAAAGAGGCGTGGCAATTTGATAGATTGATTGTTTCAAGTAAATTTGGTTGTTGCCTTGGCCCATTCATATACAATTATTGTTCAAACGAATTTCTACTCGACGACATAAAATAATCATATACAAAAGAACATAACAATTACAATGTGACCTTATTCCACTAAACAGAGAGACTTCAGAAGTTAACATAATTTACAAGGCACACTGACCATTAACGCTAACGCATTTCAAAGTGGGCACGACACTATTATTTACATTATTTTGTCATTCTATCAGGGGCCCAATTCTCCTCATACATTACGCCGACAAAAAATCAGTGCATTTGCGTCGCGGTTGCAAGTGACCAATCCAATCAGCGATTTGTTATTCGCTGATTGGTTACAAAGATGTCAAATGTCAATGCACGTTTGTCATTTCGTTGTCGTGTATTAGGAGATGTACGCCCAGCGCTGATGGTCAGCACGTCTCTAACTCCAGCCTCAGTATTGTCTTTTGGCTCGAAAACCCAACAAGCGTCTCAATCGCCTGCCCATACATCAGCTTATCGCATCAAATGTTAAAGCTTTTAGATTGGCTCCTATCTCCTATCTACACTGTATCCATTAAACTAATTTCTAAATATTAAATTTCAAGGGAAGTCTAAACGTGATTGCGGTGTACGGAAGATTTATTGTGCTCGGGATGTGCTCGTTCTGATAAAGGCGTATAAAAATAAAATGCAAATTAAATAAATAATAATATCTATTGGTCGAGCATTAACGTGCGTACATTATAAAGAAGGCATTCGATAGAATTCGTCCTGAGATCAGAATCTTATACATAAAGTACATTAACTATTATTGCTCGTTATTATTGCACTGTATTACAACTTTCAACTCTAATCTAAGATTGTTCGTTGCACACACACACACGCACACACATTCACTAATTGTTTATTGCGTCAGTGAGCTCCTTTGATCCGAGCGACGAAGTTCACTAAAAGTCTGTTGTCTGACATCAGACGGGCGGCGAGTCCATGTCGCGCTGCAAGGCGTGTAGTCACGTGTGGAACACCCAGCCCGGGACCGGAGGTCACGCGTCCGGTAGACCATGGATGTGATGCTGGTAATTGTGATTGAGCTTATTGGCGAACTCGTTCATTATGTCGCGGAAGATCACAGAATCCAGGTTCTCTCCCAGAATGTAGAGAAGGTACCAGTCGCCCATTTTGCTTCGCCGGACGATCGTGTCGACGTTGTCGCGACGGACGAGCCGAAATCTCATACGCATCATGTACACGCGCATTCTGGGTGAGAATATGATGACGAGACGGTAGAGTAGTGTCACGAGGGTGAGGATTCCGAGGATCACGAACCAGAACCACAGGAACACGTATATCTTCTCGTTGACAACATTGAGCGGGAGTATGCAGAGGGCGTCGTGCCGCTCCACCTCCCCGGAAGAGCCGAACTTGTTGAACAGCGTACATTTGACCATCCTGGGGACAACAAACAATTAAATGGCCATTTTCATTTATTATAATTATAACGCCCTTGGTAATGATCACGAGTGACGTTTGTGACACAAATATATCTGGCAATATTTAATTAATTTAACCACGACATTCCACGACACAACCACGATCCTTCCGTTTTTTTTTGTTGTTGTTAATTTTAACCTTTTCAACGTTCATCTCATTATCATCCTCTGTGTTATTTTCATGATAGCCAACAAAATCGTATTTACCTTGGAAATATGTAGATCATTGGGTCCACCCTGTCCTCCTGGTCTGACTCCATGTACGCGATCACATCCAACCCGAATGTCATGAACTCTCCATCAAAGAAACGATTCATTAGGAACATTTGACCTGGAACAATCCATTTTGTTTTTTTAAATTATAATCAAGCATACACTTTCATTATTAAATTACCTTATAAATAATTACTTTGGTCCTATTTTGTGTTCTATAGTATATTTGTAATACTTTAATTAATGTTTTTTACTCCGCCCGATGTTAGGCTGGATGCTATTAATGAAGGTGACCGCTTCCACAGTTAAATAACTGTATATGGCAGTCACATCTACTATGACGGTCTAGTTGGAACCGGCAACTTACAAGCTGATCCCGAAACGCGGCTTCTCCCCGCACTTTACGGTGATATCGATCGGCAGACTGGGCTGGTGCCTACCACTCTCCACTCTTTGACAATCAAGTCAATGTGATTCCTGGACTTAGATCACATGGACAATAACAAGACATCATCATCATTAATTATATCACCTTTTTTATTACAGAGTTACTCTTTCTACGATCCTGACTCTTTCCAACTCTCTGGCCTCCTTCACATCCCTGATTCTCTCCATACGGACAGAATAATTCTTATGCGGTTATAACCACTGTGAATTTCTATTTTCTTCTAAGAATATCCCCGATTTAATCTTCTGGCTCATCCCCGTTTTATCATTCTACTCACCTCTGTTTTATAAATCTCTTTCGTCAATCTCCCTACATCTATCTTTCATTGGGTCTAAACCAACACAACATTCAATATACCTATCTCATTCTTTATCACTCCATTTTCTTTCAAAACAAAAAAAAATTACCGTACCCAAGCTATGGACCAATCATTTTCTGATAAGTAAAATACACACCATAGAGCTCTTCCAGGTCGGTTCGATCTCTGATCCGTGGGTACTAAATCAACAAATGACTTGTAAATCACAAATGTAAATATTACACAGCGATCTAAATCAGTTCATTAACAATAACTAGATCTATTTAGCATTAATGCAACTCTTTCTTAACCCAGATTACGAACGCATTGGGAAAGAAGAAATTTATGTTTATTAGTATTTCCTTAGATTTTGCGCGAACATTGATTAATTAACCATTCTAGATATTTCTTGTAAAATAGAAGTTATCAAAATTTGTAAGAATGAAAGACTGCCGATCCGGGCTAGTACAGACCGTGAAGTGACTCAATCGCGTTTCGGGATTAAGTTGAAAGTTGGCATAGTGGATGCGACTGCTAATTGCTATTATTTCTGTAGTATCGATCGCGCTCATTAATGGTCTCTATATCAGGCAGCCTTAAATCACTCGTAATTTCGAGCCACTATCAAAAAAGGGTCATTCCCCAAAATACCAATGTGTAAGGTTAATTTAGAGTTGATTGCTTGGTGCACGATAAATTTTGGCCAATCAATTACAAATTAACGTGAAATCAAAGACGTTAGACTTTTGTTACCATCAAACATAACAGTCCAATTATAAAACGGCCCCATTACGCAACACCATGCTTGCTTACATTTACAATTATTGATGTACGAAGTGAAACCGAACTTATGTATGGGTTTTAGGGAATTTCCTTTGACCAGCTGACGCTGACGCGCGCACAGAATGTAAAAATATAGCGACAGAATCATCAAAGTTTACTTAGTGTGGTTGTCGTACTAAGGGATCAATTTAGCAAGTAATAATATTAAATCAATGTCTTAATTTCTGTAAAAAATTACCTATTTAGTATTTTACAGAATTAGGAGATTTTTACACAATTTTGAATATTTCAAACATGCAGCAGTAGAGAGCAACGATACGCCGATTAACTTGTTACCCCTGCCGCGCTTAGTATAGTATAAAACAAGTTAAATATTTTATTGTGATAAGTGAATAATTCTGTAAGGCTAACCGCACATAGTAAGTTCAATACCAAAGATTTAGTTTATTTAACTCCTTGCAAAATTAGTTTACAAAGAATCAGCTTATTTTCACGTCTTTCCGCTTTATTTCTATACGCTCCAATAGAAGTGATCCATAGTCAAGGAAGCGTTTCCATTATCTAATAACCTGTATATATGTGTATTATAAATTCACATTCATTCAGTGTTTTTTATTTCATTATATTCGTTAGAGTGACGAACATGTTCTCGAAGTTGTAAACCATTCTTCTTTTCACAATAGTGTTGTGTGTTATTTTAGTGTTATTTGCAAGAGCAGCCCGTATACTCAGATATTATAAATCATGTGATATTGGACTTAAATGTACAAGCACACAGTTTTGTTTTGTGCAAACGGCAGCCGATTGGGTTTTGCTTTACATATTACACAAAGAGGCTGCTAACCTTTATGCCAAGACTAAATTTATTTTACACAAATTAATATCTATTTTTTATTTTATTTTATTATACATTTCTATAGTAAGCTACTAAAGCGCTTGTATCATAGAAACAGGAAAATCAAAGTACATATATCAAAGATACATTAGTACCGGTGGGTGGTTTCGAACCCGTGCTCTCGGCTTGCGTAACCATTGCACTGCCATTACACTACGGCTAATTGGAACCGCCATTTTATATTTGATCCCAAACCGCGGCTAAAGCACTTTACAAAGTGGTGGTACTACTTCGGATCGGCAGACTGGGCAAACTGCCTACCACTCTTGATGTGCTTCCTTTCATGAATTAATCTCAGGTGTAAGGTGTGCCAACATAAAAAATGTAATAGTAATAAAAGTTCGGTGCGTCTTATCTGTGGAGAACAATCGATAAGTGGAAAGCCCATGTGTTCTCTCTATCCTATAATCTTGGATCCTTCAAGCGATGCGTGAAGAAGCACTTTGGTTGGCATAGTGACGGCGACTGGGGCAGTCGTGAACTGACTCGGTTTTCTCAGTCGTCGTCATTCTTGGACCTCCGCCTGCTTATCATCAGGCGGGTCGAGGTCAGATGTGTCACAATAAAATAAAATAAAATAAAAATACCTACTTTATTGATTGAAAGGTAAGCTATTAAAATCTAAAACGTTCGGTTTAAAGTTGTATTTATTGTAACTCCGAAATCATTATTTCAGACAACTGTCGCTCGGAGGCAAAATGCCAACGTAAATAACTACATTTACATATACCTACGTACGTATATATAAACTAAATAAATAAATGTACTAACGTTTACTTTATAAAATAGGGTTGTCAAATTAATACATTCTAACAATTTAATTGGACATAGACACTCTCATACAAGTTATATGGTTATGGGCACTACCGGGCTTTTGAAATATTAATCTAATTGTTACACATCAAATCTCACAGGGATAGGCAGAGAAAACGGAGCACTACTTGTCACGATTCTGACACAACTCGCTCATATATATAAATCTCTTCATTCAAGCTTTATTTAATGTCAGAATAAATCCGTTGGCGTTTTTTTTATTTCTTCCATTCATTCAATGTGCTCAAATCAACAAAACATACTCTTCTCAATCAACACATCTTCTTTTAAATCACATTTTTACACAATTTTACTGTCCAATCTATACGCTATTGTTACACTTCTCGATACGCTTATTTCCACGCGTTAATCCTTTGATGCTTCTTCATACCCAGCATGCACTTCCATACATTATTATGGGAAGAAGCATCGCATTGTCAACAACCATATGTGCTAATTAAGACCTATTTATATCTATTCCAATTATAGTAAAATGTAAAAATTTCCAATTTTTTTTGTAAAGTTGTATTGTAACCGAGATACAGTTTCCCAACTACTTTCGGTACAGAGACAAATATTGTACATAGACTAACTTACTTGAATAAGGCTTATTATTATTATATTTAATGCTTTAAATTTTCCTACTCGTAATAAGTATTATAATTTTGTAAACCAAACTCCACTTAATTCTTTACTAAAGCAAATTTTGAGTGATAGGCAATACATTTATCAAAGATTGGTAAGCGGTTTTAAACCGAGTGGTATTGGTTTGCTGGTCAATTCTCTACCACTAGATCAAAGCGTACATTAGGAAACATTTATAATTAATTATCATCAGCGAGTAGGCGTCCACCGTCCACCTTAGAACGCCATTCAGAACGACAAGATGCCAGTTGCATCCACCGGTTATTCGTGACTTTCACTATGTCGTCAGTTCACGTAGTGGGAGGCCTACCTACGCTTAGTCTTCCAGTTCGTGGTCTCCACTTAAGAACCTTTCTTCCCCATCGGTTGTCGGTTCTTCGAGCGATGTGGCCATTGTCACTAACTCTGGTTCTTTAATAACTAATACATTACGAAAAATGTAAACTAATTAACGCTGTAGAAATGCGGTCGTTAAGGAGTGTATGTGGAGTGACTATAGCGGATAGAATAAGGAATAGCACATTGCGTGATAGATGTGGTTTGAAAGAAGATGTAGTGACAAGGATTGACAAAGGAATGCTTCGATGGTTTGGGCACATGGAAAGGATGAGTGAAAGTATAGTAGGGGAAAGGAATTTATAAATCTGATGTGGAGACATCCAAATCGGAGACATCCTCAAAAAAGCTAGGTTGCCTAGTGCCCATCACCACAGAGCCAGTATGAAGAGAATTGTGGATGTGAAGGAAGCAAGGGAGTTGTGTAAGGATCGTGGTAAGTGGCGCTCCATTGTCGTTGCCTATCCCCGTGGGAAAAAGGCGTGACAATTTGATTGATTGATTGATAAACTAATTTATATTAATAAAACGTAATCACCTATAACATTAACAAGCGCCAGTGCTTCACATATATAATATCTGTACGCCCACCAATTATGATATCTTAAATTTTCCCATAAATAATCCAGTATTAGTTTCTTTTTTGTTTTCTTCTCAATCTCTGTACATACACCAACGTCGAGGTCCATCATCAGCGCCCTGATCTTACCACCCTCCCACGATTTCCACAACCAACGTGGCGCGTAAAATAGCATCGCCTGAAACAAAACGCTATCATTAGAAACAGCATTTAGAAATACCTATATTTTGCTTTTTATGGAGAAATATAGGTATATTTTTATATACCAAATATTGCTTATTGGATTTTTGTGTATATTTTTCATTGTGACGAGACATGCGAAATGGACTTGACTAATGGTAAGTAAGGAGAGGTTCATGAGTGCCGACGACCGAAAAAAAACCCCACTGGTTTACTTAATAGGCATTTTTTATGTCTTGCTTAAAGGATTTTAATTCTATAGGAAATATAGGATGGATACACAAGGATTAACAAGGGTTTTTCGTATTATCACAGGGCACATAGAGCCGCCACTACAATTTCCACGTCTCTGAGAAATTGTAGAGTTTTCGTAACGTCAGAATCATATTTATTTTTTTAAATAAATATGATTCTGTAAAAATAATATATAATATATAAAAATATATAAAAAAATAAGTATATTTAAGATCTGCACTTATTGTATAATGGTAATAAAAATTCGAGGAAGCGTTGTGACAAGGTGATGCAGTGTTATATTGTCACGCCTTTTTTCCACAGGTATAGGTAGAGACAATAGAGCGCCACTTGCCACGATCTTGACACAACTCCCTCGCTTCACTGACGTCCACAATTCTCTTCATTTAAGCCCTAGGGGTTTTTAATTAGGTTTTGCTTATTTATATGTCATTTCAAAATAAGTGTTTAAGCGCAGTATGGAGGACTTATTATAAATTTAATTTAGTTTATAACCCACACAAAGACAATTTCACTCACACATACAAGCCCAAAACAATAATAAATGCTGATACTAAATGTTACGGCTGACATAAGTCAAATTTCATTACACGTAACAAAATAGCAACGGTTTCATAACCCTACTGATTTACGGCATGCATAAATTTACTCACGAACGTGTGTATAAAGAAATGGAACCATTCTTTGACTATATCACGCATAAACAGTATTTGTTTTTATAGATTTCTAAAAACAAACTTTTGACAAAAAAGTTCATATTTGCTTAGTGTAGGATCTAATCGCTCGAAGAACTGATAACCGACAGGCAAGAAAGGTTCTAGATTGGAGACCACGAACCGGAAGACGCAGCGTAGGTAGGCCTCCTACTAGGTGAACTGACTACATAGTGAAAGTCACAAATAACCGGTGGATGCAACTGGCATCTTGTCGTTCAAAATGGCGTTCTAAGGGGGAGGCCTATGTTAGGCAGTGGACGCCTTCTGGCTGATGATAATGATGATTTAATAATAGAAGATTAATAGAAGCGACTTATTAAATAGCATCATAAATAGTTACGGTGACCGCGGTGTAGGGGTAGGAAAATAGGCGTGTAAACCAAGTGCTTTAGGTCAAAAAAACTTGCAAGAACTAATGTATGTTTTAAAGAGTGGTAGGCAGTGGTTCTTCAGGATTCCAAATTGATCGGGAAACACCCTCCTGGGTAGGCCTTGTTTAACGCATCTATTCATATTAGATTTATAAATTCTTTTCCTCATTCTATTTTCATTCATCTTAATTACTTTAAATATAAACATAACTAGTTTATTCATTGATTACATATGACCGCACATCGGCTGATGTAACGTTGCAGTGCGATGATTTTGTTTCAATAACAAATCTTATAGGTGGATAAAACAATATTATTTTGATTTGAAATATAAGATAATGTGAAACGTCTCGTGTGCATGCAGTGGAGCACAAACTGCAGCCGTGCGCGCGTTCACACGAGAGAAGATAACAATATGAAAGCGACTTACAGAATAACATTCAATATTAATATTTTTGTTTCTCAAGCTATGTAATATTATTGCTTTATTATTGCTCGACATATGCCTTAAGCTGGAGTGCGGTCATAATATACTACAAGTGGCAGTCACATCCACTATAGAGGCCTAGTTGAAACCGGCAATTTTTAGGCTGATTTCCTAACGCGACTTCATGGTCTGTACACTTAAAAGTACGAGTAGTGGTACACCCCGGACGGATGACTGCGTAAATGACTATAATAAGACGATTAAGAATTGATATTTATTTTAACTAAATTTTCTATCTAAGTTAAAGCTTTTACTTGTAGTAAAGTATTTGTGGTAGATTAAAGATGTCTATCCCTGTGAAAAAAAGGCGTGACAATTTGATTGATTAAAGACAGTATGGCGACGATGAATTTCTAACTAGGTAACTAATTGTGTTATTAATATTAATAAACCATAAATATTTTTAAAAACAGCATAGACAGGGTGAAGAGACGTATGGGAATATCAAAATCTGCGGTGGACAAGCTCAAGAAGATATGGAGAAACCGTAATATTACATTACGGTATGAACAAAACCTTTTCTATTCTTACACCAGTGTACCCCATATTTTTACGCAGCTCAGATTTAAATTTTTTAAAAAATCTGGAAATGTGGTGCTGAAGAATAACGCTCCATACTCAAGATATAGTCAACAAGCACCGCCTATCGACTCTGGTACAGCACGAATACCATGTTTTAAAGAAAGATAATTGCCCCATTGATTTTCTCGTCATGCGATGCATTAAGCTGGACTAGATTAGAATAATTAAGCGAGGATCGTAAGGATGGTGATACTTGGACGTGTTGAGTGACAGCCCCACCCAGTACAGGAATCAACAGAATCAAATAATAGTAAATTGACTTCTCTATAATTTACATATATCGTGGTATACTATTGATAACTCAAATCTAATTGTAGAGCATCATTTATAGAACACAAAGAGAAGAAAACAATAGTATGTATATAAAATATTAATTTTGACATAAACTGGCAAATAGACGAATGTAAAAGCAAACAAAAGTCTTTCAAATTTCAAACATATCGTGAACTGAAACGGCGATTATCATAACAATGAGCATTTTTTTTCACAAACACTTTATTATAAACAAACGCTCAATCTGTAATGGCTATTGAACTAGTTTCACTTATTATTAAATAGCTTATTATTCAGATTCCTTTACTGTGTCTGCAGCCCGCCAGTGGAACAAGCTACCGCTTATTAGACGTGCACCGTCTGTCAATGTCTTTAAACGATTAGTCACCAACTTGTTTCTTGATAAACAGGAGCTCAAGGCTTCTAGTTCATATTAAATAATTTGTTTATATTACCTACATATACTATATATACTACTATATATATATATATATATATATATATATATATATATATATATATACTTGTGATACTTGTATGTAGTTTATGTAATTGTAGTATATTTGCACCCTGCCCATCATCCCTAAGGTTAGTTGTTAGAGAATGCCTAATAGGCATTAAACTCGCCTATGTACCTATTCTAAAGTTTATTTTGGTGCCATAAGGGATTTACATAAGTAAATAAATATTTCTTGTGAGAACTGTAAAATAAATCTGTCAATGGTTTTCCTCAATTCCGGATACACTACTCAATCTTACTTAGTATTACAGATGTGTGTTTCCTAGGGCTTACAGAGTTTATGACTTGTGCGTTGTGTTATTGTTTCATGTAAATCATATATTAATATATTGTAGAATTTATTCTCCAACAGGTTGAATTACAGTTTCCACGCCACAATCTGAGGAAACTACCAAAATACTGTATTGACATTTTAGCAAAATAAACTTGGGATATTTTTGATGTCACCATTCAAAAACCAAATAAAATAATTACTGAAGTTTTACAATAATTTTACTTTTTGTATTTTTTTCCTATCGTCTTACTGTCTTTCTTATTTTATCAACTTTAATAATATATATTGATTTTCATGATATCTAAGTATTCAACGTAGCTAAATATTCTGTTTAAGATATATATTTAAAATGAAATCGAGTGTTGTATTGTTGGCCGATGTTTTGTCGGCATAAAAGGCACACATATCAAAAAATGGGCTTTTATATTAATTGTGTAATAAGTGCTATTAGAGTAAATGGCTATTGTATAAATAAATTATTAATAAATAAAAATAGAATGAGATAAGCAGGGAACCTATTCAAATTGATAACTTTTTAAAATTTTGTTTTTTGCACTCTACAGCCTTAATTACGTATTTTATGAATTGTTGTTATTCTCATCTCATGGATCATACAAATACAAATACGCAGCCCATAGCCCGCAGCCACAAATACCCACAAGATAGACTTTTTTTTATGTGACTCGACATACCACAGCACCCTGATTGATATTAAGCTGCAGTGTGGTCCATGAATGGATGTCACTGCTACTACAATTCATTAACTTTAAGTAGCAATCTACCGGTTTAAGAGGCCACTGTAATGCAAGCCACATCTAACAGGCTACCTGTAAAGATCGCTGGGGGGCACGTCTAATGGCTGACGTGATGATGTTGATGACATATATTTTTGAATTTGTCACCTTTCATAATCATTAAATCAATATAGATTATTTATATATAATTGTCAATTTCTGTAACAAAACCTTTAAAGTTAAATCGTAATAGTTATAGAACGCTTATAAATGGTTTGTATTTGCCCGTAGATCACCTAGAGTGGGGTGTAAGCTACATTTATCATGCAACACATCCGTCTTAGGTCAAGCCTAGTTGTGCGGAACTTCTAGAATTATAAGTCTTACCTTGCGGTAGGGTTGAGCGCAAATCTATTGTTGATCTCTTCGTTATTTATGGTGCCCTGGTACTTTTACAATACGTATACGACTGCAAAGTGTTACTTTGGTGCAAACTTAGGTTTTGGTGCAAACTTGTTATGTCATAAAGTAGATTATTTCATATTTAAGGATAGCTTACTTTTTTAATTTTGAAATATAGCAAAATAAAACAGATTTCCTAAATAATATAAATTGTAACTAACCATTAGGTCTTTCTATTATTTTGAATTCGGCTGATTAATGTGATGTTTATTTGGACAAATTAATTTTTTTTTAAATTAATTTTATTGATTAAATAGTTACGACGTTCTAAATTAATATTGTATGCAACTTTTAGACAACGTGGAATATGTTCTCCTTATCTTGGACCCTTTGAGCGAAGCACCTCTCGTTGTCATAGGGACGTCAAATAAGTCGACTATATTTGGGGATGGCGTCGATAGACAATAATAAAATATATCATATGAAAACCTTCAGCCAAGCGCCTGGGCAAGAAGTTGTCCAAGCGGTTGCTGGAGAAGTCTGGAGACAGGAAAGCTGGCAATCATTTCTACCAACGTAATATCCTTGCTATACAAGGGCAAATGTTGCCAGTCTCTTTGGGACTATCTCTGATGGGACGTCGTTAGATAATATTTTTATTAATAGTTCAATTATAGTCAATATACTTTTACTTTTATTTGTTTCTCAATAAATAATATATTGACAGTAAAAAGTATTTAAAAGAAAATATTTTATTTGTTAATATAACATTATTTGATATAACAGTATAGCGAAATGTCCAAATCAAGCCTAGTTCATAGTGTTGGTAGCCTAGAAGTATTATAGAGCAAGTTACGTGATATCAGAAAGTAAATGACAATGCAAGCAGACCCTGCAATGTTAGATATTCCCGAGGGAGACATAAGCTGTGAGTTTGATTTATATTCGCGTGGAAAATGGTTGCACGTCGCATTGTTTTTGTGCTTTATTTCAAATTTTCCAGCCACTCGGAACCGGCGTGAGCTTCCATGTGCATCCTCGCGTGGATTGGGCGGGCTTACTTTTTTCTGGCTCCAAGTCTAAGTTTTAAAAAGATTTATTGAAGATTTTATTAATTTTGTTGTATTCAAATATAAATCCAAAGGTCTTAGATGTCTTAAGTTAGCGTGACTGATCCTTAGCGATATCGATAAACCATAGTTTGCCGAATACTCTAGATTTACATTAATCAAATCATGGACATCTTTATGTCCTTTAGGCGTAACCATTGATGATACTATGATAATGATAATTTATCTCTTACCAAAAATAACACTAAGAATACTACATATTTAGTAGTTTATGTAATTGTAGTTTGTAGTATATTTGCACCATGCCCATAATTTCTCATCATCTCAAAGGTTAGTTGTTAGATAATGCCTAATAGGAATTAAACTCGCCTATGACCTATTTTTAAGTTTATTTTATGTAATAAAGGATTTTAATAAATAAATAAAATATATCAGCAAAGGTTTCTACAGTTCATTAAAATAAAATTGAGTATGATATTTAGTTGCACAAACATTGTAGTATATTGTAATTAATAATAATATTTAATGAGCGGAAATAGGAGCCAATTGTTAAATACTCATGAAAATAATTAGTTCTATTTTGAAGGTCTGGAACACTTTGATGTGGTGTGATTATAATTGTATAGCTTGTCTAACTATAAATGACGCGCCCCTCCACTTTATTAGTTTATTTAAATGTGTAAATTCAATTATTTTGTGTCCTTTTTGTGTCTAACTAGCAACTAAATGACCAATTACAATTGCATTTTCAGTGTGATGCATCCATATTTGGCCGGCATAGTGACGGCGACTGGGGCAGCCATGAACTAACTCGGGTTTTTCGTTACTCTTGCTTATCATCAGGCGGGTCGTGGTCAGATGTAGTGTCTCAATAAAAAAAAGATATATTTGTTTGTGTGCGTAAATGCAGTAGAGTGGCGCGTCATTTCGGCTTAGACAGACTCTACATCTTTATTGGAACACATAAAATGTGAAATAAATGCAACGTTTTAATTGTTATTTATTTAGAAACGTGTTTGTTAACTAAATATATTGAATGTGAATTATTGGAATTTATTATTTGTGCCAATGTTGATTGGTTTATTAAGTTTTTGATTTAAATGTTTGTTGAAATAATATTAGTTTAATTATATTGGGTTGTGACTGTAACGTTGATTAAAGAACATTGGCAATTGGCCTGTTGGTTTTGAATAACTCTGTGAATATAAGTTAAGAAAACGTTTATGAATAATCATTGAATAATATACGAAACGTTTATGAATAATTAGTAAATAATATACGAAAACGTTTTTAAATATTCAGTGAATAATATACGAAAACGTTTTTAAATATTCAGTGAATAATATACGAAAATGTTTGTGAATAATCAATTATTTGAAATGTTTATTAACTTTTATTCTATTTTTATTAATTTTACTTTCAATTAAGATTGTCTACTACGTGAAGTAGTAGAGAACTTGAAGGCAGTATGGTGAAGTGTGCCTCACTAGACAAAGGCTTATTTTATGCGTTAACACGTTGTTTGTAAAAGATAAACTTTTTATATATAAAAATATACTTTAAAATACATATTAAAATACATTTTAGTTATATTATTTCCTATCAAATCTTTTATTTTAATTAATGAAATTATTACCACAGTTATAGGCAGAAACTATGTACCACTTTCCACGTTCCTGACACATTTTCTTTCCTTCAGATCCAGAATTCCTTTAATATATGTACAAGTTCTATGGTTACTAGCGCTCTAAACGCTTGTATCCTACTGCAGTTTGATGAAGGTATAATCTCGGATAATTTCATATATTTTTTATAAAGAAAAATAAATGTATTTTGATCAAATACTTTAGTGTTAGGATATTGCGTCAAATATGTATTTATTGTATATTTGTTGATTGTATCATGTAATAAGTTTTGCTTTTTAGAGTTATAACCCAATCTCCTGCTTTGGGGGTTCGCATAGGCTTTGTGTAGCAGGAATACAGCCTCCCACGAGGGCTGTAAACATTGCTACACACAGATATAATATAGTACGTAACTATGATCACACTTCATTATAGATTAGCTAAAAAGGTAATACTTTATGAACACTTCTTTTTTTAATAATAAACCATAATTTAACGAATACTCCAGAAATAAATTGTTTTGTAAGTCGATAATTAATAAGGAAGACTCCGCAATAAAAAAAATATTTTTTTTTATTTTGTGACTCGACATTTGACCTTGACCCGCCTGATAGTAAGCAAGAGGAGGTCCAAGATATGCGTCTTAGTGTTACGTTGTGGCCATAGTGGTTGCGGGCAGTCTAAGATGTTGGACTTCTCACAGTCTTATTGTATTTTTAAAGTCTTTAATCTGTGATGAGTGAAAGTAGATAGAGGAAAGAAATTTATGGACTGTTGTTATCTGTGGACTGTTGCCAAGTGCTCATAACCGCAGAACTTGTATAAAAAGAATTGTGAATGTGAGGGAAGCGAGTGAGTTGGGTCAGGATCGTTGCAAGTGGCGCTCTATTATCTCTACCTATCCCTGTAGAAAAACGTAACAATTTGATTGATTGATTGATGTATAAAATATTTGGATTCACAGGCTCTGTGTAGCTTAGTAGTTGGTGCGGTGCCCGTTAAGCAATAGAATCCGAGTTCGATCCACGGTCGCAGTTGACAAATGTGCTTCGTGAATTTTTCTATCCAGCCTTCAATACTAATTTATGCAGTAATAAAGTACAAGCATTCCAATATGGCAAAAGTTTAATTTAAAAGTTTAAAAGACTATGTTATTTTTATAATAGTAATATAGTCAAGGTACCGAAAATCAATGTTTTTCTTTGGAGAGGAATCATTTGAAATGAGCAACAATTTGTCAAAGTTTGGATTGAATACGATTTGCATTGAATAGAATTTGTATTGCATATGACATATATGATATAATACACATCTCTATCAATGTGTGAGAATGTGGACAAAATCAGTTCGTATTGTGAGGATCATTTCCCAAACTTTGAAATTTTACACTCGCATAGCCCTATTTACAAATGCATTTTGTAATCTACAAAACATTTTATTGCAATATTTTTTTATTATTATTATTTATTGTATATATTACAATAAGGCCGGCATAGTGGATAAGACTGCTGCATGCTGTTATTCAACTGTAGTAGCAGTAGTCTCCATTTAAAAACTGCACTTTAGCTAAACATTATGAAAACGTGGAAAGGATGAGTGAAAGTAGGTTGGCAAAAGAAATTCACAAATCTGATCAGGATGGATGCGCTAAACTAGGCAAATCCAAGATGAAAATAATTGTGTATGTGAGGGAAGGGAAGCGGTTGAGTTGTGTCAGGATCGTGGCATGTGAGCTCCATTGTCTCTGTCTATCCCTGTGAGGAAAAGGCATGTCAGTTTTATTTGATTTGATGAATAAGTATAAAAAGGAGGTATAACAAAAAAGGTATATCCCCCGTATGCACTCGATAACTTTTAAATGATTACATTTAGGGTTCCATCAATTTTACAATAAAAGAATTATAAATTATTTAAAGGTAATATATTATACTTGTCACTTTTAGTTGACCGCTAAAACTAATGCTGTTCTATTCTCACCTATGAAGGGTTGAACATTATTTTAAACATACTTATTTCTATTATTTAAATAGCAGAAACAAGTTATTAAAGTGAATGAACTCCAAATGTTATGGCGGATAATGGTGTCCAAAAATTAGGACAGGGAAGTAGAGACATTGTTGTCGAATATGGCTGAAAAAAGTCGGTTAATAAGTGTTCATTTGTATAAAATAGCAAAACTGAATTAATGTTAATTTTTTGGGTACTTTGCTAACTGGCTTAAGGAACGGTTTTATTACATTGCTTCAGATATCAGTTCAGATTTATAACAGTTCAACGACAAGCGTGGCGCATTGGTTACCAGTTGGGTACGCGTAAAGTCCCAGGTTCGATTACCGGCCGAAACAAATTTTTTTTTATTAAAAGTAAAAATATTAATCAGTGATTAAATATTATTATTGTAAAAGAAGGAATAATATTTAATACTATAAACCTATATTGATTAAAGAAAATAACCAAAATACATTATTAAAAGGAGTCCCTTTAGGCAAGGTTCCGAAAATACTGGCAGCGTTCCCCCTTTGAATAGCTAGACTAATTCTTTGTCCGAGGTAGCTGCCAACTCTTCGGTCTCCTGTGATGTCGACTAACCTTTTTGATATTTCCTTAAAAAGCCTTAAAGCGCTAGGACCCCACGGGCCAAGGGTCTCGACACCGAATGGGACAAAATCATACTCGGAGCCTAGACCCCAGTATTTGCACGCTTTAGCTTTTTGTAAAATATAATAACTTTATATTAATGTAACTTAATTATAAAATTATATTTATTGGAAATTATAAAATAATTGCTCTTTATTGTAGCTCGAATAAAAAGTAATTATTTCCGTAATGAATAAATGCACTTGCTACTACAGTAGCAGTAGTATCCGCTATGCCGGCCTAGTTGGAACCAACAACTAGTAAACTGATTACGAAATGCGACTGAGTCACTTACCGGTCTGTACAAAGATCCTTTTTTTATGTTTAGTATAAAAAGGATGAATAAACAAAGAATAACTAAATTATCATACAAAGGCTGTAGTACTGAATGTTATTAGTAGCACAGCTAATTGCACAGCTATGTAAGTTAAAAAAAGATCCCGCCGATTGGCGTGAGTCCTGCATTTTTTTACAATTGCCGCAGTGGAACCAGGATTTAAAAGTCGTTGAATAAAAAAGCAAGTAGCCAAAACATCCCCCTAAGGAGTCCTTATTATCTTAATAATATCTGCTTAACATTCTATAGTGGGAGACACGGTTTAGACGGTTTTTTACTTAACTGTCAAGTTAGGGTTGCCAGATTAAAGAAGATTAAAATCATCATTAATACTTTTTTATTTTTTGATAAGTTGTGTTTGTGGGGAAGTGATTGTAAATAGATTTTAGAATCTGACCCCGACCCGCCTGATGATAAGCAAGAGGAGGTCCAAGAGTGACGATGACTGAGAAAACTAAGTTAGTTCACGGCTGCTTCAGCCGTCGTCACTATGCCGGCCACAAATGATTTGAAAGAAGATGTAGTGAGAAAGCTATGCTGCGATGGTTCGGGCAAAATTGAAAGCATGAATAAATGAGAATTATAAATAGAATTTTAAAGCATATAACGGGGACGACCCGGAAGATGGTTTTATAAGTAAACAATTAAAATTGTTCCTTAAAAAGCCTGCAGTGCCCAGAACATGGATTCTGCATGAAGAGAAATGTTATCTCTGCCTATACCGGCGGGAATTAAGGAGTGACAACTGACGATGGTAAAATAATTTTATTAGAAAAATAATTATATGATTGATTATGCGACCAACAATTATGTGGCTATGATATTTTTTACATAACTCAGAAAAGGAAATAGACAACCAATCCTGAAAAATCTTGTCTGTGAATACTTTTGCACAGTAACTAGTGCAAAGCGGGGTCTAGTGCTCCACCTATAGTATTACGCACACGGTGTGTGATATCTTTGGGCGGGTGGTATAAGACGAAGCGAAGGGTTGAAGGACCGGCGCCACTGTTGCATTATTAGCCGGCCGTGATGTTAGAAGTTTAGTGCTAAAAGTAAAAAAAAACATCGTACCACTGAAATATGGTTTAAGAACTACGAATACGGTCATCAAGTAAGTATATTGTGATGATTACTGTTAATGTTTCATAAATAAATTATTTTCAATATTTTTTTGTTATTTAACATATTAAATAAAATTCGTGGAAGGGGCCATTTGAGACAAAACAATTGGGGTCGAATGAGCCATGTTCAAATGTCTTCTAAATTAGCTGGAAAGGATTGGCTCACCACTTTTATTAAAAGAAATAGTGAACTGTCTATTAGAAAACCAGAAATGACCAGCTTAGGAAGGGCGACATCATTTAATAAAAGAAAAGTCGGTTTGTTTTATGACAAGCTGGGTACAGTAATGGATAAGTATCAGTTCACTGCTTCAAGAATATGGAACATCGACAAGTCTGGTGTTCCGACAGTCTTGAAACCGAGTAAAATAATAATAGGAAAGCATACTGTTGGTTCTGTTACGTCAGGAGAACGTTGCACTAGTTGCCGAGATTGGGCTCATGATAAATGCACTTCTGGTCTAAGTGCATTTTATGTTTGCATGAACTGTGAGTTGTGACAGTAACTAGACTATTTAAGTGTTTTTTTTTTCAATACGAAATTTATTTAAGTTTGTTTTTATCTCTATGAGGAATCTTAAATATGTTTTATTATGTTTATGTTTCTATATTTTATATATTTAATGTGACAAGTTAGTATGACCCAATGGCTCTAGTAACCCCGTTGGGTGGTTCAAAAGACCCCACAGGCGGGGGGTCTTTTCATTATAAAGTAAATTTAGTATAGTAAACAAGAGTTTTGTTAAAATTTTTTGATCTCAATATGTAGTCCAATAAAAAAACGACTGATTTTTTTATTATTATTTCTCTGAATGCACCTTACACTGATTTGAACAAAATGCGGATCAAGTGACCCCGCTCTGCCTTACTATTTATTGGTTTATGATACGATGCGTGAATATCCGCACCTTCGTGGACAAATAATTCAATCAATTAATCAAATTGTCACGCTATTTTTCTACAGGGATAGGCAGAGACAACTAAAACTTTACTCTCAAATTTTGTTTATA
This sequence comes from Tinea trinotella, assembly GCA_905220615.1. NCBI lineage: Eukaryota > Metazoa > Arthropoda > Insecta > Lepidoptera > Tineidae > Tinea > Tinea trinotella. The sequence goes on from HG992312.1 coordinate 14,291,280, forward strand.
TCTTATAGGTCAATCAGAGGTTGTCGCTAGAAAGATGTCGACGAGATAAGCTTAAAGACGTTGAGACAAAGAGTCAATCAATCAAATTATCACGACTTTTACCACAGGGATACGCAGATACAACGGAGAGCCACTTGCCACGGTCCTTACACAACTCCCTCGCTTCCCTTACACCCACAATTTTCTTCCTATTAGCTTTATGGACGAAGAGTTAAAAGATATTGACTATCGACTTGTGTTGAACCATCTTATATACCATATTAATTCCAATATTTTTACCATCTGGTAACACTATCTATAGCACGACTGGCTTGGCGACCTAATTTTTCCTCTAAACAGGTAGACAACACAACACTAAGTTTTATTTTAGAGCTTCTAAAAATTTCCTTTTAAAATGTCTTAATTCGTAATTAAATTGTTTAATTTTTATTCTTCGTGTTAAAATAGCCAAAAATATATAATATATCTATTATCTACATATAAGTACAGACAAAATTTTAGATAGATTGAAAAAAGATAGGCGAAAAAGATTCTCTGGCCGGCATAGTGACAGCGACTTAACCAAGACGTAAACCGAGTTTATAGAGTGCTTTTTTGCAAGCAATTGGATCTGAGAAAGATTTATACATATTTGGAAGTGTAAAAGAATTTCCCAACTAAATCAAAGTAGCTACCAATTAAACAAGTAAACAAAAATGAAATCTTTTATTTAGTTTGTGTAATATAAAAATATATAATGCAAGTAATTTCATCTAAACATATAAAAATTCAATTTAATATTGCATATAACATTTGTAATTTATAGAATTAGAACGCTATAAATTAAATTAAGATAAAATGTTGTTAAACAAACATGTACTCATTAATGTTATCTCTGCTTATCCTTAGAATGGATTTATAGTACAAACATAATTATAAATGTTTGGTCATCTAGGTAGACCAAATATTTTAGATTTTTTTTATTGTGACATGATATCTGACCTCGACCCGCCTGATAATAAGCAAGAGGAGATTCAAGGAGCGACTGAAAAAAACGTCATTTCACGGATGCCTCAACCGCCGTCACTATGCCGGCGGTTGAGGCACTTCTTCACGCATCGCTTCCAAGGTTATAGGATGGAGAGAACACATGGGCTGGCAAAGCATTCCACTTGTCGATTGTTCTACAGAGAAAAGACGCACCGAACTATTTAGTTCGACTGCTGATTTGGTCGACAGAATGCGGATACTTTCCCCGCTCAGTGCGAGGTAGGAACATTAAATTTGCCTACATTTTGGTTTTTAATTTATATCATTTATTAGCTTCGTAGAGCTTGTATGAAGAGAATTGTGGATTCTTTCCATATCTATTTTAATCAACCAACAGGTACAGACAGTGGAACGGCACTTTTTTTTATTGTTACTCGTTATATGAAAGCACCCTGCCTGATGTTAGGCTAGAGTGCGATCCATGAATGGAAGTCACTGCTACTACAATTTAATAACTGTAAGTACAGACATATACACTATGCCGGCCTAGTTGGAACCTAATTTCCATGATCCTGACACAACTGTCTTTTGCATTTGTCTTATCCATTTATTTTTATTAGCCATCCTAATATTAAGTAAGTTTTAGTTTTTATTTATAAAAAACAATTTCCGTAAACACATAAATAATTACGTTAACATAATAATTAAGTTTTACATGATTTTGATTAAAATTGTTTATAATTATCACATAAATATGACCTGAATATTGTTTTCAGTATGCGCCTGCATTTCAACTTACTGATAGATATTAACAATAGGTCAAATGCATTAGGTTTAGTCTCGTTTTGACTTTTAGTTTAGTATTTGACTCTTTTCAAGACCCAATAAATTTATCGACGCTTCGATGATGTCTGAGCACGTGATTGACTATACGGATACAAAACAATAACGGAATTGTGAAACGCGATACATTAAATATTATAGGAGACCGAATCAAACCACATCGCAAATTTCTTATGGACCCTGTTAAGCGCTCTTTGTAGAAATATGTTCGTTTCTGAAGTAACTGCCACATTTTTATGAGTACAAACAGGTTAGCAAGTCTCCCTCATGACATTTGTATTTGAAATATAAACATCTGCTTTTATTCAAGAGCTTATAAAAACTATTGCTTTCATACTTCTTAACCAGGATTACAAATATATTCTGGGATTATTAATGAAACGCGATCGCGCGGTTATAGACTGACCAGTGGCGTAGCGTGAGAGTCAGCCGCTCGGGGCGGAAAAAAAATTCGCCGCCCCCTTATTTAGGAATTTCAATCATACGTACAACAAAAATATGAATTTCAGTTCAAATTTTAACGATTTATTTTAGGCTTTTAAAATTTTTCCACCCCCTAAATGTGCCGCCCCCTCCGCCCCCGCCACGCTACGCCACTGAGACTGACACCGAATTTTTCAATGATGCAGTAATAATGACAATAGCGTGGTCCGTGGTCCTCCTTTTGTGTCCAACCAGCAACTAAATGACCAATTACAATTGCATTTTAGGTGTGTTGCATTCATATTTCATGATTTCTCGTGTTCTTCATTAAATGTTTTTTATATGGATTCGGATTTTAAATATATAATTTTTTATTAAATAGTCCAAGGTTAAACTAAATATATAGAATAGAGACCACATTCCTGAATCACCATAATATTTCCCACAGGGAGGTACAACAGGGAATAATTTGTGGGCACGTGTTAGGGCGCGTGCCGTAACATCTTGTCTTCCGGGTAAACATTAGAGAAAATATACCAGAAGAAGACATTGATAGACCCCTTATTATGAATTTATAACAGAGAAAACAAATTGTGTGAGAGACCTTATGGGGGAAAACTAATTCTTGCTTAAACGAAGTTAAATAAATAAAGAAATTAAAGGTGATATTTTCTTAGATTTTGCGCGAACATTTATTAATGAACAAATTTTTATGCGGCTTACTATCATCGGGATAATAAAATGAAATTGTAAAATCAAAACCAAAATAAGGTCCTTTATTTTTATCTCGATTAAGTGTAAAAAAAGATGGTCAGATGTCGAAACGCAATTTAAAAAATCTAATTATACAAATTATCTAATTAAAAATCTAAATATATAGTATATAATATAGTAAATGTGTGATCTAGTGTGATAGTCAGTGGCAAGTCAGTAGCAGTAGGTAGTCGGTAGTCGTTGTAAAGAGACCTAGCCCGAGTTGAATTCATAATTCAAAGTCGTTCAATGTTTATAAAAAATAGCAATAGTATCCGAAATAACGTGATTAGAACCTTTCATGGAAGAATGTCTTGGAATGTATTTACCTACAGATGCGGAATTAATTGATTTTCTATTAATATTTTTCTTGAATTGACAGGTAAGTTGATGAAAGGAGTTGTGTCAACAGACTGTAGAAAACAGAAATTATCATTGTTTTAGGCTCATCATGTCAAATCGCAGACCAATTTTATTTCCAATTTATATTTTTATAAATACAATGTACCTACGTAAAATTTTATATTTTAAAGGGTGGAATTAAATATCTTTATTATAAAAATAAAACAAGCATATTTACTTTTCTTAAAAAATATATAAACTTCACAATAAAGAAAAAGGGCCCCGATATTAAGTTTAAAAAGTCTTGTACATGTAAACTCGCTTTTTCTTGGACATAAATAAATTTAATATAAAAGCTAAAAGAAAGGAAATAGATTAATAATAATATGGGAGTTTAATGAAGTGGCTATAGTTCCATATATTAAGAATGCTAAAGATCCGGATGTTACACATTTGACTACACTAAGTGCCTTTTCACACGTTCCGGTTGCCAGGTAGTCTGTGCGGGATAAGCGGTAGACTAGCTGTATGGGCACAGATAACCCGACAACCGCAACGTGTGAAAAGGCAGTATGTCTATCGACTTGTGGCATAGCCAACTGAGGAATGTTGAGCTACTGTCAAAGTAATAGTGTATGGCAGTGAATCGACTTCGGCATGTTCTCGAACTCGAATAGTTATAAATCTAATTATATTTGTAGGCCATGGTTTATTTTTTGGTGACCCGTTTCACATTATTTTTATTACATCACCAAATAATTTAATGACTAGTAAAAATTACGTCCGCACACCATTAATCAAAACTTTTCAACGTTATAATAATATTTGAAACCGCGGTTTTATGTTCCTCTATGACGATATAACGTCACATGAATAAACTATATAAAGCTACAGTTCGAAATACTAATATTTTATTTTAGTATCTGATCCTATAATAATTAATCATGCTATTATTTTGCATTTATATTGCCGTTATAGTGGTTTTAATAATTGCTTTTTAATAGGTTAAATAGACGCATTAAATTTTACAACTAACACTGAATTATAACGTATGTGTTATAATTAAAAATGTATTTTATTAGCACGACTTGAGGCCGCTGGAGTACGACCTACGAGGCAACATGTCACATATGCAATTCACATAGGCAACTATATTCGCATCAACTATACTGCCCCCCTAGCACGGCCATTCAAGAAGCAAGATAAAGACTTGCAAGGAATATAATTCCAACTCATTTTAAATAACTTACTAGAACAGTGTATCAAAAAAGATATTTAAACGTTTTGTAAAACTTTACACTAAACAACGTTGAATACTTTAATAAATATTTTTTAAAACATTTTGATGTGGCAGCCTATTACGTCATTTATAATGAGTTACAATAATATTCCTTGCGGTTCTTTATCTTGTTTCTTGGATTGCCGTGCTAGGGGGGCTGGTCTCTCTGAGCTAAATCTAATAAACTAAAAACAATAAAATCAAAAGTTAATAAAAAGAACATACCTGAAAAAATAGACAGAAACACACCCACTGGTAGTATTTATAAATCTTCCTGTCAGCCATATCTTCTTTGCCGTTCTCCCTGCTATTCCCAATGCCTGGATAAGGGACCTCAACACCAACTTTCTTATTGAAGAAGCTCTTCAGAGTATAAGTCGAATGTATCCAGCAGTATGTATTTAAGACGTCCTCGGGTATATCCTTGGTGTGAATACAGTCTATAGGATTACCGACATATTGTCTCGTTGTGACAATCAAACTGAATGATATCAGTAAAATTACAGTTATAGAATAATGTAATCTAAATACAGGTGAATCGATGTGCACAGTGTTTACTTTAATCAAATTTTTCAATCCTCGAAATACGTCTAACATTTTAAACGATGTCCTTGTCTAACCCACACCTTTCCATATAGGCTCTCTCACACATTATTTACAATTGTAACTAAGCACCAATTAGTTGAATCGTTGTCTTAAGGCACTTTCTCTTTGGTACAATTCGCGTCAGTTACGTTGGTGTAACTTTTTTGGTATTTTTATGAATTTTAAAAGCGACAGGGCCTGTGTCATGTTTTCTTCGTTTCATCGCTTCGTTTTTGCTTCATCTGGCCAATGGCATTCACTATTTTTTTAAATGCAATTTGAATTATAATTAGTGGCTTGTGATTGGTATTTTTTTACAGAACACTGTTTGTGTAATTAAATTGATATTAGAAAGAAATCGGTGTAGCTCAGGGCGACAATATTGGATGTTGTATTAATATTATTTCCTTATAAATTCAATTATAAGAGGAAACTTTAACAATGACCGGTTATGTCGAGCTATTTTCGCTCCGAGAGCATATTGAAAATTTAATACATTACATATTTACGACTACAATACTATACTGCAAAATGTGTACTATGTTGTTGTTAATAAATATGTTTTTGCATTGAATAAATGCAGCTGACTAATGTGCGTGTATTTTTTTAATTCAATTTTCATTACTAATTTATACATACATTTTGACGACAGGCGTGGCGTAGTGGTTAGCTCACCAGTCCGTTACGCGGCCTTCAATTCCCGGTAGGAACAAATATTTGTTTCATAGCTTTTATTTGTAATATTTAATAGTAAGATTAAATTTACAAATATATGTTAATATATAAAAGCAGATATTTGCTCCGCGTCTGGTTCTCAAAGAGTGGTAGGCAGTGGTGCCCAGTATACCGATCCGGGGTAGTACCACCATACAGACCGTGAGGTGACTTAGTCGCGTTTTGAGATCAGCTTGTAAGTTGCCGTAGGCCGGAATAGTAGATGTGACTACTACTTACAGTTACTGAACTGTAGTAGCAGTCGCCTTTATAAATGGACCGCACTCCTGCTTAACATCAGGCAAGTGCTGTCATATGACGAGTCACAATAAACAAATTACAGTAATATTACATTTATTTAATTAGGAATTAAATCAATCTTAATTAAACTTTGATTTTGTATATGTGATTTTGTAAATTAATCGGTCAAATGTTATAATAGAATAAATTAGAGTAGACGCGTCTACAAAGCAGCCATTACTCGATGCGTTGGCGGACATTGACTGAAAAATTAACTCGCAGCAGAATAATTTGATTATGCTTTAAAAATAAATACGAATGACACACACTTGAATGCGATTCATTTATTATGATTTATGTTTCGTACAGTTTTCTTTTGTTTCTATTGTTAATTTGACGCAATATTTTACATATAACCACGCGTCACTGTTTGACATAGATCTGTTTATTTTTCGTTGATTTTAAATCATACTTGCTCTAGGTCTGGTCGTCAAAGACTGGTAGGCAGTGGTACCCAGTCTGCCGTCCGGTTTAGTACCACCAATTACAAGTATATAAACCGTGAAGTGATTTGGTCGCGTTTCGGGAACAGCTTGTAAATTGCCGGTTCCAAATATGCCAGCATAATACAAAGTTTGATTATTCTAATTATGTGTCAATAAAAATAATTTATATTAATTTAATAAGTATTATTTGGGAAAGACATGCTAAAATTAGTGACGAATAAGTTTCCTATAAAATAAAATATAATTATAAAATAAGGTGTCGGTATTCTAAAATGAAAAACGTGTCAAAAAGTTATATTTTCTAACTAATATTATGTCATTAATATATATTTAGTTTATTTTATGATCGTATGAGGAGTTTAGACATTTATTTGATGACAACTCATCCGTGTAGCGGATTGTTAACACCCAAACAATGTCATTAGTTTTTTTAAGAATATTTTTCAGATATATCATATTTCGTTTGACATTTGAAAATATATAAAAACTTATATTTTTTTTATCAACAAAAACTTTCGGTTTGTTGCTACGAACATGACACAACTCCCTCGCTTCCTTCACATTCACAATTCTCTTCATACAAGCTCCATGGTTTTGGGCACTCGGCAACCCAGCTTTCTTGAGGATGTCTCCGAATTGGTCGGAGAACACCCTCCTGGACCTGCCTTGTTAACGCATCCATTCACATGATCCATTCCATTCAATCTACTTTCACTCATCCTTTCCATGTGACCAAACAATCGAAGCATTCCTTTGTCAATCCTTGTCACTACATCCTCTTTATTATGTAATAAATATTTTTATTACATAATAAAGAAAGTTATGCAGTTATCGTTGTACGGCAAAGTAGACCTAAACTAAAATTTTGAGTCATTATAATACAAAGCGTAGGCATCAACTATTTTCAAAGCTACTCTCTGCCTACGCCTTCGCGTAATAGTTGTGTCAATTTATTATTGTACTATAAATTGTATAGAATTTAATAATTATTTAATTATTATACTTATATAAATTTAAACTACGAAATATAAAATGACAATTAAATTGGTGACAAGGCGACCGTGGTGTAGTGGCAGTGCAATGGTTACACAAACCAAGAGCATGGGTTTAAAACAACTTTCCGGTACCAATGTATCTTTGATATATGTACTTTGGTAGTCCCTGTTTCTATAATACGGCTTAGTACAGAATGTAGAAAAAAATGGCACCGTTCATTTTGCCTACAGCAGTGACAATGGAGTTTCCACGATCTTGACTCAACTTTCTCACTTCTATCACACCTACAATTCCCTTGATACAAGTTCTATGGTTAAGGCAAGTGGCGCTCCATTGTCTTTGCCTATCCCTGTGAAAAAACAGCGTGAAATTACATTTTGTTAATGGTTTTATTTTGCGTTTAAGTTATTTATAGTAATTTTGTAAACCCCATTGAGTCAGACCCAAACGATATTTATTTATCCAAAATGTTCAAATCGTTTTTAAAAGAACCTCATATAATAATGTAGTGTTGTTATTTTGAATTAACACATTTTTGTAAATAACATTGGACAGGTGAAAAGAATAATAGTGTTATAATTGTGGTTAAATCGACTCATAAATTTTAAAACGCAGACTCGATTATATTTTATATAGACTTAAGTCTGGTGGGTTATTCTTGACGTGTTACGTTACATACGTGATAATTATAACCACTGAACGTAACATAACTTTAAAATGTGACGAAAATATTACGAGTACAATAGGAATCACGAGTGCCAATGACTGAAGAGCTTGTATGAAAACGAGCATGTTTTTGTATTGTGACTCGACACCTGACCTCGACCTGCCTGATTGTAAGCATGATAAAGATTTAAGAGTGGCGACGACTGAAAAAAATCAAGCCAGTTCCCGGCTGACTCAGTCGCCGTTACCATGCCTGCCAAAGGTGCTAAGTGAACGTAGAGAGAACAAAGAGTTTGTGTAGGAATCGTAGCTATGAAGTCAAAGTCACTATGACCTAAATAATATATATGTATCATAAATTACACTTTAAAAATAAATAAATACACTTTAATATACACTTTAAATAGATTCAAATTGGATTGTTCACCAGAATAACTCTTCCTGAAACAGGAAGTAATAGATAAATCTGAGCTAATGCGTCTTTTAATTTACGATTTCTCATTTGATTTCTTTTTATTTTAAACCTTTGACATTGTTAATAGTTTTATGTGATGTACTTTTACTTTGTTTAATAGTTTTACAATGACGTATGTGGACACCTTACATAATAAACTATTCCAGTGTAATTTAATACATTTATTGAAATAAGGCGACCGTGGTGTAGTGGCAGTGCAATGGCAAGTGCACGAGTTCGACACCACCCACCGGTAGACTCTGTCTAAGCCGAAATGACGCGCCCCTCTACTGCATTTACGCACACGAGCAAATATAAAATATAGATAAAACACACCGAAAATGCAATTGTAATTAGTCATTCAGTTGTTGGTTAGACAGGACCACGCTGATAAAGTATAGTAATATAGTTAGTAATATTTGCATTCACACATTTAAATAAACTAATAAAGTGGAGGGGCGCCTCATTTATAGTTAGACAAGCTGTACTAATATATATTTTGGTTGTCCTGTTTCTATGATACATTTTTTATTCTATGATTTAGTAGCTAAGTATAGGAATGTAAAATAAATAAAAAAATTATGAAACAAATAAAATACATCCTCAAGAAAGCTGGGTTGCCTAGTGCCCTTAACCGTATGCTCTACGGTATGTGGAAAATTGTGGATGTAAGGAGATCGTGGCAAGTGGCGCTCCGTTGCCTCTGCCTATCCATGTGAGGAAAAGGAGTGACAATTTGATTGCTTGATTGATAAATATCGAGATTAGCGAGAAACAGCGCTGCGATTTTGGTTGGAAATTATGGAGAGATGATGTTATTTATGTAATATTACCCAAATAAATTGTGTTTCAATTTTTTTTCTTTTATTGTGACACGACATCTGATCCCGACCCGCCTGATGATAAGCAAGAGGAGATCCAAGAGTGACGACAACTGAAACAACCGATTGGTTCACGGCTGCCTCAGTCACCGTCACTATGCCGGCCAAAGGTACGCATCGCTTGAAGGATCCAAGGTTATAGAAGATGAGAACACATGGGCTGGCAAAGCATTCCACTTGTCGATTGTTCTACAAAGAAAAAACGCACCGAACTTTTTAGTTCGAATTCCGATTCGGTCGACAAAATGCGGATACTTCCCCCGACCAATGTTTATTTCTATTGATATAGGTCGAACTTAAACCTTAACTGTTGTACATTCTCTGCCAGGTAACATTAGGGACAGAAAGATTGAAAAGAGAGTGCTGAATGACTAAATGTACTACTTACTATATAATGCACTATGCATCCACTATGCCGCCTAGTCTATTATTTATTAAATTTCTATCGCCCGTTTAAATCTGCTTTTCGAAATTAAATAAAGTTTTTAAGTGAAGGCTACCATGAAAGTAAACTGTAAGTAATATTTGTACGTGAGTTGGTGTGCTCGCGGGGAACAGAAGCTGCCATATTCTGACACTATGATAGGTATTCCTTAGTGTATAGCTATTTTAAAGAATACAAGTTTCTATGTAACTACTACTCAAGAGGTAAGAATCGGCACATACCGCAATTGTATTCCAGCGGCACGCTAAGATGGCCGTTTTGATGATTGGCATATGAAGTTTTTCACTATTTTTCACTATAAAGAACAACAATATGCTCCTTCAAACTTAATTATTAATTTATACGAAACGTGTTTTAATCATAGGTTTAAGAATGCACTTATAAATAGTTTACGTATTCTAGGTCTGTGGTTTTAATCAAATAAATAGATACCTAAAACATATTTTCCTAAGGTCTAAATTATGTAGTATTTAAATACATTCCCGAAGTAATTTCTATATTAAAATATTAGCTTTACTATCTGAAAATAAGGGGTGTATTTGGGGGAAGTTGTCACCCTCGTCACATATACTGGACACCCCTAGAAAATATGAATAGCGTGAAGGTTTTACTGGATGACGTATCCTGTTAAGATTACATTTTGTAAAACATTCAGCATTTATTAGGAAAAGGTAACTGAATGGCATTTTGGTAATTTTGAGTTATTTAATCAATCAATCAAATTGTAACGCCCTTTTCCACAGTGAAAGACAGAGAAAATGGAGCGCCACTTGCCACGATCCTGACACAACTCCCTCGCTTCCTTCACATTCACTATTCTCTTCATACAAGCTCTATGGTTATGGGCACTAGGCAACCTGTCTTTCTTGTGGATGTCTCCAAATTGGTCGGTGAACACCCTCCTGGGCCTGCCTTATTTAACTTATCCATTTACATGATTAGGTGATTAAATCTATAATCAACATTTACAGCCGGTTGTACCAAAAAAGTTTCAATTTACTAATTTAGTTTTACTTTATACTTATTCTATTACGTTTACTATTATGGAATCGTGAATTAGGTTGTTAATAATTTTATATCGAAACTACCTACCATTTATATGTGTTTTTATCATTAGAAATAACAAAGGTAGTACATAGAAACCCAAAATGAATGATGTCCTTTAGCTCTGTATAAAGTATCTGTTAAACGCAAATGTAAAATGTGAAGTTAAAGAGTGGTGCAACCCATTTTATTTTTTTTATTTTAGTTATACGATACTTTTTACAAATTCGTAAATTATAATTTTTGGTACAACCGGCTGTTAGTGTGGGTTGTTAGTAAGATGTTCATTTTCATGTGTAGTTTGGACTAGACAAATACAAGATAGTGTAAAATCCTATATAAATAATAAAAATTGTAAGTATGTAGTTAGGGCGACCGTGGTGTAGTCAGTGGCGTGGCAAACCGAGATCAAGGGTTCAAAACCACTTGCCGATACCAATAGCATCTTTGATGGTCGTCCTGTTTCTATGGTACAAGCACTTTTGCAGCTTAGTAAAGATTTGTAAAAATATTCCATTATTTATAATTATACAGTCATAGGCAGTAAAATCTATATATATAAGTCAACCAATGCATATGCCATGGAATTACTAATTTAAGATTTGTAAACTATAATATTTTATCTCATAAAAGTCATAACATTTCATAATAATAGAGTCACAATAATAAACACATATAAAACTGTCCACATGCACCCGTTTAAAAAACCTAATTTGAATATTTCTGTGTGAAAATAATAGAAATATTAGCATTACTGTTGGCAACACTCGCAGTTGCATACAATGCCTCATTTTTAAGGATTAAAAAAAATATATTCGTACAAAATTTAAATTTCGATACACCGCATTGAAAGGCAAAACACATTTTTTTACACATTGTGTTTATTACTAATGATAATTAAAACATTAACGTACGCAAATAAAAACCAAAATAAATCAAAAATGCAAAGACAAAGAGCGCGTACCATTATTTTTGAACGCTCGTAAAAGTGTCAGAATGATGTTTCTTTTTCAAAACGGATATAATTCCGAACTGAGTCAACGACTCCGATTTCAAAAGGATTCTAAGATCCATAAGATCACATTATTCGCTATACAAAAACATACATTACAACTTTTAACCATATCAGTGAAGATTTAAGAGTCATTATGGTTTAATAATGATGGTTATTGTATAGCAACATTTGTATTGTATTTCCCGCGCATAAAGTATCGGCTGCCATATTTAAATCCGGTATCTTAGTAGTGTTATTTGCGTCCATTTTGTTGCAAGCAGACCGATCTAAAGTATATAGTTAAGTCAATTATTGTACATATGTATTGACTTCGGATATTCTACTTTCCTACATAGATTCTAGAGACGGAATTTATTAAAAATTCTAAGCGCAAATTACTTATCGAAATTACGTACGTTAAGAAAGTTGTGGATGTCAGGATCGTGGAAAGTAGTGTCCAATCCTTTTCTAGTTCTGTTTAGTTAGTTATTAAAAAACCGCAAAATTAAACCAAATAATAGGTTTTAGAATGCAGAATTATTCAATAGTTGATTATTTATTATATTAAATAAATCAAAACATTTCTTTTAAAATTGTGTTTAAGCAGAAACTGTTATCCCATTCCTGAATTTCCTGAAAGATGTCATTACACATCCAACATGACTAGAGAATGACTAATATCCTGAAACGAACACGTAACCGGAATCACGTCGTTCATTTACACTGAAAATATCTTTTTGAAGATTTAAGCACATGTATTTTATAGAAATAACATAGCATATTTGATATTATATATATATATATATATATATATATATATATATATATATATAGAAATAAAATTTCAACTAAATTGTTTAAGAGTTCATGAAAAAACAATCCCAATCCCATAACAAACAATGTAAAAACAATTTACAATAAATAGTTACCTTATCAATCACCTATCAATATAAGATATCTTTATTTTTATAATAATTATCACGACTTGGCGATTGCACAGCACTATATTTTACTAATTAAAATACCTAATTCTTAAATGCACTGTTACATTTCATTTACTTAGTAATATATTATACTAATAGTTATAGTAATAGAAAATAGATTATTCTTTCATAATAAAGGACGACAAAAAAAAAACGTCACAGTTCACGGATGCCTCTGTCGCCGTCACTATGCCGACCTAAATTATTTATTATTTAGTTAGATTCTTATTTATTTATGTTTTTTTTTCCATTTCTATACGTGCTTATATCATAGAAACTGTACGACCCAAGTTTACATATCAGAGATACTTTCTCAAGTGAATTTAAACCTTTGGTATGTGTGACCGTTATACTACCACTTCACCACAGCCGCTTTAAATATCTACCTCAGATGTTAGGTCCACAGTGCATCTTACAATATATTCCTGGATGACGGTCAATCAATCAATCAATCAAATTGTCACGCCTTTTTCTCACGGGGATACTCAAAGACAATAGAGCGCCACTTGCCACGATCCTGACACAACTCCCTCGCTTCCTTCACAACCACATTTCTCTTCATACAAGCTCTATGGTTATGGGCACTAGGTAACCTAGCTTTCTTGTAGATATCTCCGATTTGGTCGAAAAACAGGAGGCCCACCTCGTTTAACGCATCCATTCATATTTTGGATGACAGTATACGTTATATATTATAATATTATTTAGCAAACACCTGTCTACCCTATAACATAGGGATTATAGTCGTGAATGTAAATAGTACAATGTGTGTGTAAGTGAATGTTATCTAGTGTAAACAAGAAACATTTGTAAGGATTCCTCCATCTTTAGGAGCGAGTAATTCTATGTAGGTATATTGAAAGTTTTTGTGTTCATTTTTAAAAAATAAAATAATGATGGATATTACAAATATAAAAAGAGGCAGATTACAAATATAGACAGAGGCATGGATCCGCTGTGACCAAAGCTTGTATGATGAGAATTATGCATGGAAAGGAAGCGAGAGAGTTGTGTCAGGATCGTAGCTCCATTGTCTCTACCTATCCCTATCCTATAGGAATCGACGCGTGACAACTTGATTGTTTGATTGAAGTGGTAAGTTATTATTAGCTTACTCGTATATAATATTTTAGTCTATTGTAAGTACGCCTTCTAAGTTATTTAAGTGATTTTTCTTGAAAGTTTTTCTATCTGTTAAGTTTAGAGAACGATGCGGGAAAACTTCAACCATTTCTCTGCTGTCCATCATAGAGGATATAATAAATTATAAAATATTCACAAAATGGAGTAGTTATTCGTACTGATGCACATATATTTGCCTAGTATTCTATAACTACGAATTAATAAGTTTTTTTTTCTTTAAAATATTTAAAATAAGGATTTTTTTTAAATTATCGTATCATTAACAAATCTAATGAAATTGTCACGCCTAAATTTTAATAGGGATAGACAGAGATAATATAATAAATTTAAAATTTTAGGTTTTAGCTTCGATTTTGCGCGAACATTTATTAATGATCTAAACATATAGTATTTTATGCGGCTTACTATCGCGTTTAGTGTTGGTTAATGATTGTACATTTTTTTTCCGACGTTTCGAGAGCTTTGCAGCCATCGTGGTCTTATTTTGTTATTAAAGCAAGTCTCTATTTACAAATTTTTAACCATAAATAAATAACATAATATAGAGTTGATAAATAAATAATATTTCGAATGATTTTATTAAGATGGCGCGCGCCTAAGTTTTAGTTCATGAAATATTTTTGCGGATAGTTACGTGACCCACCGGCCACACTCGTAAACTATCACATTCGGATGCACGCGAAGACATCCCTTAAAATATACTGAAAATTATTTTATATTCATATTACTTGTTTTTTCTAATAAATAATTAATTTTAGGCATAGTTTTTTGATGGAGATTGAAGGTATTGGACTTGTGTTTTTCAATTAGAAATTGTAAAAACTTTACCTACATACTAAACTTGACGCCTCTGTTACAATGATAGGCAGAGACCATAGCGTTGCTTTTTATGGTTCTGACCCAACTACATACATATTTACTTTTAAGAACAACATTTCTAAGATTATATAATTCTTTGCAATAACTACTGATTTTCAAAAACATGTACAAAATTGTCTTATAGACTGTGGGTGGACAAACACCGCGGAAACACAATATTTATTTATTAATAAGGTGTTAAGCCACCACTTGCCTCTAGAACAGCTGCAATTCTTTGCGGAATATGTTCGTAGAGGCTCATTCTTCTATCAAAACATCCGCCAATTGTATTATTTTGATCCTCCTCAAACCTACACTGAACCTTATAAGCTCTGTGTCTGTGCGGATTATCATCTTGAGATATGGCAAGTGTCAAAGTAAGAACTTCATCATTGAAGATGTCGAGGTATTTGCAGTAATTCACCCAATGACAAAATAGCACTATATTGTATGGTAGTCAATCGGTTTTGTCTATCACCATTACGTTTACATGACTAAAATTGTATAAATTATCAATCAAATTGTCACACCTTTTTCCCACGGGAAAGGCAGAGACAATGGAGCGCTACTTGCCACGATCCTGATACAATTCCCTCGTTTCCTTCACATTCACAATACTCTTCATACAAGCTCTATGGTTATGGGCACTAGGCAACCTAGCTTTCTTGATTGCCGACCAAATCGGAGACATCCTTAAGAAAGCTATGTTGCATAAATTAATAAATTCTTAAAAAAAATGTATAGAAAATGGACCAAATCCAGCGTTTGTCGCTTGATGTGCATTTAAAATCGTCTATAATACCCGAATACCAAAATATATATTTTTTAAATGAGGAGGTATTTTACGAGTCTTTATTCCCGATTGGAATAATAATAAGTAAGTACTGTTGGAAACAGTTTTATGACACGTTTACATTTTCAATAATGAGGAAGGCAGGAGTACTACTTCATAGTTTTATTAGGCATCAAATCCCATAAGTCTAAGTCAAATAGAGTTAAAATAATTTGAAGGTAATTTGAGTGCCATCACTCATATTTTTAAAAATATATTTTTACATTTCTATACTAAGCTACTAAAGTGATTGTATCATAGAAACAGGACAACCAAAGTACATTATATTAAAGATACATTGGTAACGGTGGGTGGTCTCGAACTCATGTTCTCCGGTTTGTGTAACCATTGCACTGCCACTACACAGTCACGGTCCGCCTGATGCACCCGAAACGCGACTGAGTTTTTATTTACAATAAAAACTTGGATAAAATTATAAATTAAATTATTATCGCGTTTGTGTGGTTTTGGTAAAATTCAGTGCCCTTACTAATATTTTTAAAAATATTGTTTTAAAATTTCAGCAAAAATGTTTTCCAAAAGTATTTGAAGCGTGTATTTTGTAAATGTAATAAAGAATCGCAGTGACAATTATGTAGTTGTAAAAAAGCTCAATTTTCATGAAAACAAAAGCAACAAAATTTATTAGGCAATTTATACAAAAAAAAAACCATTTTATATACACTATTATTACACTTTTTACCAATTCTATACTAGGCTATGCTCATATATTACACACACTAGGTAATCGTAGCACATGAATTGCAAGTAGTTGTCCCATCCACTATGCTGGCCTAGTTCCGTCCAATCCATACACTTGAAAGTGATGGGTTCTACCCCGGATCGGCAGACAAGGCATATGACTGCTGCCTACCTAATATGTGCATACAATACAAATACTGTAAAAAAATCTTTGCTCCGACCGGTAATCGAACCCGGGACTTAACACGTAGCTAACTAATCTATAGCTAATATATATCAGTACTGGTAGACAGTTGGTAGAAGCATTCGCCTGTCTGCTGATCTAGTACCACCAATTACAATTGTAAAAAACCGTCGATAACCACTAAGTCGCTCGCGAGGACCAGCTTGACAGTCGCCGGACTGCGGTCGATATTTATCTATAGCAGCTGTCACCTCCATTAATGGATCGTACTCCAGCTTAACATCAAACGGTGTGTCTCTAGATGACTAGTATAATAAACATGTATTTATTATTTAATATTATTATTTTATTGCAATATTTAAAATAGGTCTTTTTATAAGTAGCTAATACACTAAACTTTTACGTTTCTATTCCTAAAGGGACAAGCAGAGAGAGCAGAGCGCCTCGTTTTACGTTCTCACATTCATTTCAGACATACTTACACTATACAGGACTATACACTATCCCCTTGCTTACCAGGTAAGTCGAGGTCAGATATCGAGTCTCAATAAAAAAAATGTACGAAGCTATTTGCTTATCATTCTAACCATATATTTATATCTATATTTATAATGCAAACTATTGTACTAGTCTATTATGTTTTCTAAATCTATGGTCCATTATAATTTCATAGACAACGGGCTCGCTCTCTGGTCTAGGAAACGAATTACAGTGGGAGGCTAGTTTTTTATGTAACTACGTGTTGGCAACTATTTATACATATATATTACTTCATTGTACATGTATATATTATATAATGCGATTAAAATATGAATAGGACGGAATCAGTGTCATTTTGTGAAGACTAACTCTCCGACCAACTTCACTTTAGTATGGTGGCTTTTTCTTTGCGGACCGTCAAGAAAACGGCAACTTTTACAAATAAACGACATAGTTTATTTGTGTTTTTATTATAACAATAGACACCTCTACACTGCACCAATGTATCCATGATATTAGTAATTTGACCGACCAGTTTCTATGATATAAGCGACCACTACTACAGTACTAAATAACAACATACAATTTTTATTTATTTTTTACATTTCTATACTAAACTATTAAAGTGCTTGTATCATAGAAACAGGACAACCAAAGTACATATATCAAAGATACATTGGTACCGGTGGGTGTTTTCGAACTCGTGCTCTCAGTTTGTGTAACCATTGCACTGCCACTACACCACGGTCGCCTTAATTATTAAAAATCATCTGGTAAACATCATTCGCCTTGATCATTGGTAGATTTATTATTAAAAAATATATATCAAGTCTTAATATTGACAGTGATATTTTACATACATCATTACCACGATCCTGGCAAGAAAATTAAAATTGAATATGTTTGTTGGCTGTACTTTAAAAGGTATACTTCTGGTTTATTTATTGCTTATTAAAGCATGTAACGTTACATTAGGGCTATCTATTGCGTCCGACATAATGGCGGGAACATTATATCACAACAAATAAAAAATATTTGAAATCTAAGTTGCCTAGTGCCCGAAACCATAAAACTTGTATGAAGAGAATTGTGAATGCGAAGGAAGCGAGGGAGTTGTGTCAGGATCGTGGCAAGTGGCGCTCCATTGTCTCTGACTATATCTGTGGGAAAACGCGTGACAATTTGATTGATTGTTTTTTTAAATTTACATTTCTATACTAAGCTACTTAAGTGTTTGTATCATAGAAACAGGACAACTAAAATACATGTATTAAAGATACTGGTACTGGTGGATAGTTTCGAACTCGTGCTCTCGGTTCGTATAACCATTGCACTGTCACTACACCACGGTCATTGATAATATTATTATATACTTATTGTTTGCAATAGGCGTCGAGTTACAGCTTCAAAATATATATATTTAAATCCAACATTAATGAAAAGTCTCTTGCCATGTTTTGGTTTAAGACAACCGAACTGACAAATGGGCGATTAATCACCTCGTTTCTCAAGTTTATATTACTAAACTGCATTAAGTGAGCAATTATTTGCCAACAAACTTTTATAAAAGTCAAACGATTGTTAAATAAATTGTAAATTGTACCTATAGCTTAGGAGTATTAATAAATAAATAAAGTATTGATCATTTCTAAGACCTGGAAATCTTTTATTACATTTAGGCGACGAACAATCGGTTCATACAAGTTCTATGATTCAGTGGTTTGGGCACGTGGAAAGGATGAGTGAAAGTAGATTGACGAAGGGAATTTATAAATCTAATGTGGGTGGATGCGTTAAACGAGGCAGGCCCAGGAGAGTGTTTTCCTACCAAATCGGAGACATCCTCAAGAATGCTAAGTTCCCTAGTGCCCATAACCACAGAGCGTTTCTATTTGCTATACTGTCGTTAACCAATCAGCGAATAACAAAAGGTAACTAAACGTTTAGGATTGACAAAGAAATGCTTCGATGGTTTGGGTACGTGGAAAGGATGAGTGAAAGTAGATTGACGAAAGAAATATATAAATATGATGGGGATGGATGCGTTAATCGAGACAGACCCAGGAGGGTGTTTTCCGACCGAATCGGAGACATCCTTAAGACGGCTGAGTTGCCTAGTGCCCATAACCAAAGAGCTTATATGAAGAGAATTGTGGATGTGAATTAGCAAGTGGCGCTCCATTGTCTCTGCCTATCCCTATGGGAAAAAGGAGTGACAAATTTGATTGATTGATTAAACAAAACTTATGTAACTGATCATCGGAGAATCGATTATGTCCCCACCATTACCACGTTAAGAAATCAATCGCTGTATCAATTTATTACAAGTCTTAAATAAACTTCATGAGGAAACACTTCACTGAAATACAAGTTCATGAAATAATATTTATAGATATTTTTATAAACACCACTTTTAAGAGGAAATCCTATCATAGGTTAATAATTTGACGGTGTTTGGGTATCTATCAATTATTTTGCTACCTCATACAGCATTTTGTATTGCTATTTTACCAAAATAATCATAGTGGTAGACGAAGGATGTCTGAGATAATTGCACTGAAGAAAGAAATTTATAAAATTTATGTGGATGGATGCGTTAATCGAGACAAACCCAGGACCAAATCGAGGACATTCTTAAGAAAGCTGGGTTCCAAGTTCTCATAACCGTGAATATGAAGAGAATTGTGAATGTGAGAGAAACGAGGGAGTTGTGCCAGGTTCGTGGCAAGTTGCGCTCCATTGTCTCTGCCTATCCCTGTTGGAAAAAGGCATGACAATTTTAATTGATTTGATATAAATATGTACGATAATAATATAAATATTACATTGAGTTTTTCATCATCATCATCATCAGCCAGAAGGCGTCCACAGCTGAACATAGGCCTCCCCCTTAGAACGCCTTAGATTGTTTATGTATATCAACCAATCAATCAAATTGTCACGCCTTCCTCCAGGGATATGCAGGGACAATGAAACGCCACTTGCCACGATCCTGACTTCCTCGCTGAAAAATATTAATGTATAAAATATCATTAAACGATAAAGATTATAACTTATACTGATAAGCAGTAACCATGGCAGTCAGAATCAGAAGAAAGAACCAGGCCTAAGTAAAATAATGTAAAAAGATATATTTAAAAGTTACATAATGTTGGTGAATTAGCTGTAAGCGGCGTTTAAGCGTTTTTACAGGAGGAAATTTAATTGCTCTGCGTCCACCATTACTATGTATTATTACACTTACAGGAATTTTACATTTCTGCTATTTTTACAGTACGCTTATAATGTAATGCAAAGATTTATAATTAAATTATATTTATATGTAATTATTGCGTGTCATAATTAATCAACTTCACGCCTTAGTTTCCACAAAGATAGGCAGAGACAGGAATAATGCAACTTTCCTCGATCCTGACACAACTGTTTCGCTTCATTCACAACCTCATTTTTTTCAGACTCTATGGGTATAGTCACATCGAACACCAACTTTTTAAGAAAAAGACATTGATCAAGGGATTACCTTTTGGATCCACCTTGTATTCTCTTATGACTCGCCTTTTATTTATAATTAACTATATAAAGTATAAAAATAATATAATGGATTCTTTAGTTCCGAACAAGGTAACAACTTAAGATATTACCTACAGACATAGCGCTTCACTGCCGTGGTAGAGCAGTGCAGGAGGGATGACATGTGAATAAAAACACACCATTTCACTCCGCTATCGCAGGAAGCTCTGCAGTTAAGCGCTGGTAGTATAATCTGAATCATATTTAGCGAAAGAAAGGAGTACAGGTTGATTTAGAGGTAAGTGGGTATTTTCATGGAGAACAAAAATTGTTCAATGTATATTTATTTCTCTACAGCATTGATTCCCAGGAGTCCACGAGAGACTCGACTACGTTGGACTGCCACGTGGACTCCAACGTAGACTGGGGTCTACGTTGGAGTGACAAAAAAATGGGGGTTCATAAATCGTAAGCAGGGGTCCACAAAATTTATCTGGTTTCGATAGTAAAGAACTAAAATGCTGGCTCGACTTTATCTCTCAATGTAGGCAGATATTATTTTAAGAAGCTGAGCGACTGTTAATTGGGAAAACTTGCATATTCCAAATAACGTGTGAAGACTTGCAAAGGCGCTTTGTATCGAGTTTTGGGTACATGGTAGAAATGTAGATGCAGGGGTCTACCGGAACCAGCAACATTTTTAGGTGGTCAATGAGTAAAAAAGTTTGGGAACCTCTGCTCTACAGGGTAGATAGATAACAAAACAAATAGTTATTTTCAATTAGTTAAAATAACAAAACTTAATAAAATTTAATGAAATAATGCAGAACTGAAATAAAACCATATTGACTTCTAGCCGAAAGCAATATTCATGCATTTGTCTGTGTTTTGGTTTATAATTGATTCCTCACAATATTGTTTGTTAATGTTTTTTTTTATTGTGACTCGACATATGACAGCACCCCGCTTGATGTTAAGCCAAAGTGTGGTCCATGAATGAATGTCACTGCTAATATAATTCAATAACTATGAGTAGCAATCACATCCACTATGCCGGCCTAGATGGAACCGGCAACTTACAAGCTGATCTCGAAACGTGACCAAATCACTTCACGGTCTGTATACTTGTAAGTGGTCTGTATATTATAAGGATGAAAAAATTGACGCTGTAGAAATACTGTCATTAAGAATAAGGAATAGCACAATGCGCGATAGTAAACAGTAGGCCACCGTGGTGTAGCGGCAGTACAATGCTCACGCAAACCGAGAGCACGTGTTCAAAAACCACTTACCGGTACCAATGTATCTTTGATGTACTAATCTGATGTGATGGATACGTTAATCGATGCAGACCCAGGAGGGTGTTCTCCGACCAAATCTGAGACATTTGGGGGAGTTCTAAGGAGGAGGCCTATGTTCAGCAGAGGACGTCTTCTGGCTGATGATGATGATGACAACGGATGATACTGTTACTTCTAGTTGTTATTCAAAGAACTCATCCTTTCCGTGTGTCCAAATCATTGAAGCATTCCTTTGTTAATTCTTGTCACTACATCTTCTTATGCGCCGTTTGGCTGTTTGGGTGGGGATGGGCGATGGGCCCTTGGGGACCTTCAGCTAAGCGCCTAGCCAAGGAGTAGTCCAAGCGGCTTACGGAGAAGTCTGGAGACAGGAAGGCTGACAATTATTTTTGCCAAAGTATTAGCCTTGCAACAGGAACCTAAAAATTACTTCGGCATCAGCCTCCTCAGTATTGTTGGAAAGTTGTATGCGAAAGTATTGATTGA
Organism: Tinea trinotella; assembly: GCA_905220615.1. Lineage (NCBI taxonomy): Eukaryota > Metazoa > Arthropoda > Insecta > Lepidoptera > Tineidae > Tinea > Tinea trinotella. The sequence goes on from HG992312.1 coordinate 14,313,893, forward strand.
AAGGGTGATGCATGAAACAGATGATAAAATTTGGGATGCGGGATTTAGGAAAGGGATGGGATGTACAACAAAAGAAAGTAATAAGTAAAAAAAAACGTATTCTATAGTCTATCTTATTGTAGAAGTCACAAATGTAAAAATGCGTCATCATAAATAATAATATAAAATATGATATGTTTGTGTTGCTGGCCGTACCAGGGGATCATTGATCGATAAAATGATCAATAAATCAAAATATCCAGACGCGCGCATATCAAATGTTTTTGGCACGTGTCTCTATGTATTAAAGAATATCAGTGTTACTACAAAAAAATATTTAAAACAATGTTTAAATATTATACTTACTTACAAGTATACAGACCGTGAAGTGATTTGGTTGCGTTTTGGTATCTTGTAAGTTGCCGATTCCAGTCACAATAATGAAAAAATGTGACATAATTGCGATTTTTTAAATTTTACATTACCTTTTAATACAAAGCTAGTAGAACTTATCATAGAATATTAAAGATACATTAGTACCGGTAAGTAGTTTTGAACCCGGGTTCTTGACAACACCGGCGTCGTGTTCATTTAGTCCGACGTTTCGAAAGCTTTGCAGCCATTGTGGTCGCAGGAAAAAGTTTTAAATTAATGAATATTAACTCTATAGTAGGCCGTATTTATTTTCCCTAAAAAATCTACATAGAAAATTTATCAAACAATCAATCAAATTATCACGCCTTCCTCTCCAGGGATAGGCAGAGACAATGGACCGCTACTTGCCATGAATCACGATAGGAAATTTATATTAGTACATTTTACGAAAACCTCATTAGATTTGACCAAGGACATGTGACCTTTCCGTCTCAATTAATCGCTAATCGGGTGTCACTCGAAAACACATTACAGTGTCGATTCGATTTGTCGCTAACTCCCAATAGGTTTTTGGCTTCTGTTGGAAACTGTGAAGCAATCACAATTGGAGCAACAAGCGACTATGAACAAGAAATGAATTAGCCATATCATAATATTATCATAAAACATTGTTTAGTAACGGACGAACTAAATGATTCAGCGAGTTATAACCAGCCCATGTGTTCTCCCTGTAACTTTGTGAGACGTAAATGTCTGGCCGGCTTAGGGACGACGATGCTGTGATAGTGGTGACGACCCTAAACTAATACAGTTTTTGTCTGGGATACATTTTTTTTTATTGTGACTCGACATGATGATTGTCACAGAGTGCCGACGACTAAAAAAGTTACCTTAGCTCACGACTGCCTCAGGTGTTTCTTCACGCAACTTTTGGCCGGTATAGTGAATCTTTGAACTCTCTTTGCTTACAAGATTTAAAAATATATATAATATAATTGTACAGCTCTAAATTACTTTTTAACTTTTGTTCAGACGCGATAATAAGAATTCGACTTGCCTGTGTGGGGAAGTCCATCGTAGAGCAACGGCGACTGAAAAAAACCGGTTACCTCAGTCGCCGTCACTATGATGGCCAGTATAATAAGATTTCGACTTGCCTGTGTGGGAAAGACCACCGTAGAGTGACCGGCGACTAAAGAAATCGGTAACCTCAGTCGTCGTCACTATTTCAGCCAAAGATGTAGTATAGGTACAGAAAATATTTGAAGATTTATTTCGTGCTAAACCTAGTTTTCGATTCATGAACTTTGAGCAAACGATCACTTCGAAATAATTTCACTACCTACCTACCTTTCAAAATAATTAGTCGTTATAGTTTACATTGATTACAGTACACGTGTCTATTGATGTAATGCCGATCACAACAAAAAAAACTACTTTATAAAATAATATAATAGTCTTTATTGCAAGGGGCATAAAGGTGTTTTTCGTTTGTGTGTATAAATCCATTTGAACTACCAATGTACGGACAAGAATAACTCATAAGTAGGTTAATATCCCGATGATTTTTTGCCACGCGTCTGTTCTAATGCTTTGAAGACATGTTCGCCTGGTAATTGTTCATGTTTGACATTGCCAGGCACCACTATGCCGGCTTCTGTGGCTCACATCAATAGGTAGATAGTTACTATTGAATCACTGAACTATTATTACTGAACGTTTCTACATCAAGATACTAAAGAGTTTGTATCATAGAAACAGAACAGTCAAAGTACATTATTTCAATTTTGGCAAAATACGGGAAGGGAAGTGGTTTTAAACTCGTGCTCTCGGTTTACCTAACCATTGTACTACATTCATTATCATCATCATCATCATCATCATCATCATCATCAGCCAAAAGACGTCCACTGCTGAACATAGGCCTTCCCCTTAGAACGCCATTCCGAACGACAAGACGCCAGATGCATTCACTGGTTATTCGTGACTCTTATTATGTCTAGTCCACCTAGTGGGAAGCCTATCTGTGCTACGTCTTCCGGTTCGTGGTCCCTACTCTATCCACAAACTCATGGATATCGGCTTTTGTCCATTAGCAAGCCGATCAGCCTAGTTATGTTTACACTATGCACTTTTTAATGAGAGACACAATTATTGTACAACATTTATTTTGTTTTAGCCGGTAACTTTGTTTTGTAGTATTCATTTGGCTCTTATAGCAAAGATAGGAGGGGATCATTCTTGCAGCCAAACCAGTTCTATATTACCTATGGTGATATAGAACTGGTAACCTGCAGTCCCGGGTAGCTTATATGGATTGACGCTTGACTGGAACTGATTTTTGACAGAGCTAAGCTCCGCACAGTGCCGAATTTAAGCTTAGGCAACATAGGTAGTTGCCTAAGCCTCAGTAGAAAGAAAAAAATACTGAGTTTTGTTACAAATAGACGAAAATCTTATTTTTTCTTTAAGCGGGAATAGTTAACATTAAAAAATCTATGAGATCAAGCAGCACGAATTATGAACACAAATGGCGCCGCGCTAGACCAATAGCAACAGCATAAACGATTTGAGGGCCTCCACCATATGCTCTGCCTATTCTAAGTCTGAATCGGGCGCTGGCTCCACATCATGGTGGATGCCATAACTAGACACTGTGCATTTAACAAACACTTTTACAATGTCAACATTGCAGATAGCCCCCTTTGTAGGGGTTGCCTGAATGAGGAAGAACATGAATGGATAAAAATCAAGTATGACGTAAAAAGACGTATTTTCGATATTTATTTGTACATTAATTGGCCTGTATCTGTGATACGAACATGTTCAATACCTATCTTTAAAAAAACTCAATAAAATGTGTCTAAAGGATATTTTTAATTTATAGTTTAGTTATTATATTTAAAAGTTTATTTGTGTAAAATAATAAATTCTTTTGTATCATAATAAGTATCATAGTTAATTAGTTCGTAAAAGATTAAAAAGAATACTCCTCTGCCTACACACTTGCACATGGAAGTGATAGGCGTAATGATGTGGGTAATATTTCAACTATTGTATTCAATTTTAAAAAGCGTTGGCAGCAAAGTGCAGTCTTATTGTGTTAATCTTAAACTAACACAATAATTTGTTATATTATGTATAGAAAGAAAGTTAGGTTGCCTAGTGCCCATAATCGTAGAGATTGTATAAAGAGAATTGTGGATGTGAGGGCAGCGAGGGAGTTGTACCAGGATCGTTGCAACTGGTTCTCCATTGTCGCTGTCTATCCCTGTGGGTGACAATTTGATTGATTGTGTATATAATAATATTTTCTTAGATTTTTCGCGAACATTGATTAATGAATTTAAACAAATTTTATGCGGCTTACTATCGCGTTTATTATTTAATAGGACGACCAACACCTCAGTCTCTACGTGACCACGATGGCTGCAAAGCTCTCGAAACCTCGGAATAATAAAATAAAATTGTGAAATCAAAAGCAAAATAAACGCGATAGTAAGCCGCATAAAATTTGTTTAATGTAAAATAATGTCAATTTTTATATTATAATGATTTATATTTATGTAATTATGTAGATAATCTAAAATAATATTTTTTTAATTTAAAATTAGCGAATTAGTATTTAAATTAGAAAAATAGGAATCATAATACGTTAATACGATTCCTTCAGGAAGAACAGATCAACATTTCAATTTTAACAATATACGTCTAACTTTATGAAACATTCTCTATTTTAAAATGAACCAATACTAACATGAATGAGTTTATTTTCGTCTGCGTTAGATAAAACTATATATGCGCTGCCTACCCTAAAATAAAGAAGAATATCGATTATATAAAAATAACATTCTTATAGCATGAATTTCAATGATGTTAGGTCCTATTATATTTTACACTAAAAAGAAGATAGATTATTTTTTTATTAGATAAAAAGAATGGCAGGATGACATTGTCCAGTCTGCTGATCCGAGTAGTACCACTTCCAACTGTATAGCTGTGAAGTGAATCTGTCTACCAGGTTCAAAACGTTCCAGGTGGAAACGACTGCTACTGAAGTTATTTAACTGTGGTTAGGATAGTCCTCTCCATGCATGGACTTTACTCTAGCTCAACATTTTTTTATTATTTTATTGTGACACGACATCTGACCTCGACTCACTGACCATTAGGCAGAGTGCTGTTATATGTCAAGACACAATATTAAATAATAAAAAAAATGTGATAATTACGAGCATGTTGTGAGTTGTATAGTCCCAAGACTTTAAAAATAGGTTTTTAATTTAATTCGTTTCTTCATAATTTTAAATATTTTCACCAACGTGTGGCCCTAGACAGTTAAATTGTAGTCGTAATTATGAGCTTTTAATACCAATAAATTTACTTAAAATATTTAGGACCGTTTCACATTGCAGAGACTGAAATATAACGCATATTATATTTAAAAAAAAGGAACAATAATAAACGGATTCTTACACAGATTCCTCGTCAGTTAAACTCTAAAATCCCATGGATTTTATGTATTTAATCAAAACGAGTTAGATTTCTGCTCAGGTTTGACCATAGTACAGTCTAATTAGGGTTTTATACCCTTAGCTTTTAAGCTAAGCTAATTTAGCAATGCTAGGTCATGTTTTCAAATAATAGTTCTTGTGTCATTTATTATTAACTACTTTTATATTGAAAATATTAAATTTTTGTATTATATTTTTTTGTATTTCTTTAATCGTTAGGTTTTAGCCTTTTATCATTGTTTAGTTAAACTGTTATTGAATTTCGCTTTGAATTCATTTAATAATCAAAATATATTTTTTTAATTAACAATTTTAATTTTTTTTACTTACATTGTTTTATTTGTAATTAATTTCCTTTTACAACAGATTTGATGTGAATCGCCCCTAACGTTCCGGAAACTTTAATTTGAACATCTATATTTAGTTTATAATCTCTTAATGAGACAACGTTTGAGATAAATCTGTACTAATAGGATTTTGTACATTTTTATTTACGTATACATATGTTCTAATTATACACATTGCAGTGGGGTAGACAGAGGCAAATCATTTAAATATACCGTTTGTTTTTTCGTATTAAATATTATAATCCACATGAAAAAGTAGTTCGGTATGATCGTCCACACCGAGTTCCAGACTACATCAGTATATAATCTTAATTTTAATCTAAAATTTCATTATTCTATCAATTATTAAAGTTCCCTCTATTCCCACAGAAATAGGCAGAGACAATGAAGCACCACTTTCTATAATCAACAATTACATTTCCCTTTTGATTATGGTCAATATAATCAATATAATTTAAAATCAATATATTAAAAATATGCTTCCTGGTTCCGCAACCAGGAAGCATATTTTTATTAATATAGATATCTCCAATTTGATTGCAGAACACCTTCTGAGTCAGGGTGTGCTCCATTTTATCTTCTTTCATCAATTTATCTAAAGGAGTTAGGTGTAAGTACCTAAATCTAAACTGAAAATATTGAATGAAAACAACTCGCATAGAAATCGTGCAAACAGAAGCGCACATAACCGTAATGCTCGAGAATGTATTGAACAATTTATTTGGCAATCCCTTTTAATAATAACATTAAACAGACATTAATTGTATTATATTTAGATGAGGCGCAAACGGCACAGAATCACACGGAAAACCCACACGGCAACTAAAATAAAACAGTAACGCTTTTTCTAAATCGCATCTGCCCAAATAACCTGTCACTATACAAGTTTTATGTAATATAAATAAATACATGTAAATTCGTGTGTAATTAAAAGTACACTAATGTACAAATGTACGAGGTTAGTTTTCGTATTTTCAAGGTGATATACTTATGTACGTACCTATTTAACTAATGTACTTTAAACTGTTTAACTGACATTGAACCATTTGCTTCAATTTCGTTAAAACAAGAATCCATTTAGATAAATACTTATTAGATACTCTATAAACAAAAACTAACATAGTAATTAACGCTTTACGGTAAATTTATTCTAATTTATTAAACCAATTAGTCCTTGTTTTTTAATCGATTTTTACACCACTGGTCCACACGCACATATTCTTGAAAGCATTTGCTTTTGTCCAATAAATCGACAGTTAAACTTAACTGTTTCGTTTTTTTGACGAACAATCGATAAGTGGAATGATTTGCCAGCACATGTGTTCTTTCCACCCTATACATTTCAAGTTAGGCGTTAAAAAGCACATCCGACCGGCATAGTCACGACGACTTAGGCAGCCGTAAACTTTGTCGGTTATTTTAGTATATGGTTGTCTTTGAATATATTGACCCAGCCCCCCTAGCACGGCAAGCCAAGAAGCAATATAAAGAATTGTAAGGAATATTATTGTAACTCATTTTAAATAACTTAATAGACCGTTATCATCAAAATGTTTTTTAAAGTTTTCAACTTTGTTTTGTGTAAAGTTTTATAGAACCTTTTTAAATATTTTTTGGGCAATTTGATGTACTGTTCTAGTAAGTTACTTAAAACGAGTTGCAATGATATTCTTTGCAGTTCTTTATATTGTTTCTTGGATGGCCGTGCTAGGGGGGCAGGAGGGTGTTTTCCGATAAAATCTAAGACATCCTTAAGAAAACTAGGTTGCCTAGAGCCCATAACCTTAGAGCTTGTATGAAGAGAATTGTGGATGTAAGGGAGGCGAGGGAGTTGTGTCAGGATAGTGGCAGGTGGCGCTCCATTGTCCCTGCCTATCCTTATGGGCGAAAGGTGTGACAATTTGTTTGTTTGTTTTTTTTTTTCATATACATTGAGTATCCCTAATGTATACTCAAAGATGGCAAAGTCGCGGGTTTTATAGGTTTCCATAAAGTTAATAGTTCTGCAGATACCTTACTTTAAAGTGTTCACTAGACAAACTTTAATCAATAAGGCTTAATACAAAATGAGTGAACACCTTTATGATTGATTGATAAAGATTTATGATTGAGACGAATACTGCATAAGGTTATTTGTTTTTATTGTCGCTTTAAATTTTATCTTTATTTATACATATTGTAATTTTTATCTATGCTGAAATTTATAGTTTTTTAAGATGTGAATGTTATACTAATCACTTGATAGACAATGGTGTCTGACTTTTTTGTAGTTACTTCTTGAGGTAGTTTTTCCGAAACCATAGTTAACTACTATGAATCATTTGACAACCTTAAAGAACCCAATAAAGCCAATTTACAATAAATGTTTTGGTTTGATTTGCTGCAAACGAATGATAAATGATTGGTCGATATTAATAGGTGGATGGTAAGAGATATAAGACTTATACAACCTTTTTTTTATTGTACACGATGTAAGGAATTGTATGAGTAATATTTTTACATCTTGGGTTACATTATTCGATATTTCGTACGGAACACTAAACTTTTTGAAAATCCAATATAGCCTATGTTACTCACAAAGTACGTAGCTTTCTAATGGTAAAATAATTTTTAAAATCGGCCCAGTAGTTTCTGAGTCTATTCATTACAAACAAACTTACAAATCTTTTCTCTTTATAATATTATTATAGAAAATGATGAGCCACATGGTTTACACAAAAGTCCCTTTATTTGTTTACATATGACAGCAACCCGCTTGATGTTAGGCCGGAATGTGGTCCATGAATGGATGTCACTGCTACTACAATTCAATAACTGTGAGTAGAATTCATATCCACTATGCCGGAACCGGAACCTAGTTGGAACCGGCAACTTACAAGCTTATCCCGAAACGCGATCAAATCACTTCATGGTCTGAATACCTACTTGTAAGTAGTGGTACAACCCCGGATTGGCTCTTTAAAACTCACAGTTAAAGCCGTGAAGGTCACATGTCATTCTCCATTTTAAAAAGTTCGTTTACTTTATAAAATTTATTTTAAACATTGTTTTTAATATAAACAAGCGAGTCCATATCATTTAGTTTAACGTTAACAAAGTTTAAATAAATAAACGGTTAATAATGATTTTGGTGTTAACAAAATTATGTACACAAATGATAATATCATCGCCCTACTAACTTTGACCGTGAGTGTACAAATTTATATTCAACGCTTTAAACACTGCTAGGCAACTATTTAGTTTTTTAATGTTTAGAAGAACATCCTAAAATAAATATAATTATAGAATTATTTTTATCCAATAAGCAAATCGAAGACATCCTCAAGCAAGCTGAGTTGCCTAGTGCCCATAACCGTAGAGCTTGTATGAGGAGAATTGTGGATGTGAAGGAAGCAAGGGAGTTGTGTCAGGATCGTGGCAAGTTGCGCCCCATTGTCTCTGTCTACAGTGGCGTAGCGTGGCGGGGGCGGAGGGGGCGGCACCTTTAGGGGGCGGCAAAATTTAAAAAAAACTATAATAAATCGTTAAAATTTGTACCTGAAATTCACATTTTTGTTGTACCTATGATTGAAACTCCTAAATAAGGGGACGGCAAATTTTTTTTCCGCCCCGGGCGGCTGACTTCCACGCTACGCCACTGTCTGTCTATCCCCGTGGGAAAGAGGCGTTACAATTTAAATGTTTTTTTTTGAGCAAATATTTTTAAAATATCAATTGCCTTTAGTAGCCAGCGTCATCTGACCTCGATTTAGCTGATTTAGCAAGGAGAGGTCTAAGAGCAGAAAAAAAGAATTCAAGGTGACTTCGTTTAAAGGAGGTTATAGGATAGAGAGAACATTTATTAATGGTTCGACTACGAAACGACGCGCTGAACCGATTAGTTCGACTTTCGATTTGGCGACAGAATGCGGATGATTCCTAGAACCTGTATCATGCGAGTATGGCAAGTGGCAATTTTTTTTTCAATAATAATATTTATATCAAAATTTAAAAATTTTTATAATATTCATTTGATTTAGGATAATAATCCTGCAAGGAATATCATTGAAAAGTCATTTTAAATAACTTTTCAGGGTTTCAGGGCAGCTATATCAAAATTTAAAAATATATTAAATATATATTTTGAAGTTTTATTTACAAAATATATTATACTAATAATTATTTTGATTAGCAGTGGAAATTTATTAAGATAATGTCTAAATTTCTTCACAGATCTTGTAAATTTCAACACATTTAAACTATTAAACTCGGATCTCGACCCGCCTGATCGTAAGCAAGAATTCCGACGACTGCAAAACCAGTAATTTCTAATCTTATTATTGAATATTACAAACGAACGCTATAAAACAAATCTTAGCTCCTATTGGGTATCGAACCTGGAACTTTTGTAAACCATGTGGCTTATTATTTTCTATACTAATATTATAAAGAGAAAAAAATTGTAAGTTTGTTTGTAATGAATAGGCTCAGAAACGACTGGGCTGATTGTAAAAATTCTTTTACCATTAGAAAGCTACATTATTTGTGAGTAACATAGGCTATATTGGATTTTCGAAAAGTTTAGTGTTTCGTACGAAATCTGCAATAATGTAACCTAAAGTGTAAAAATATTACTCATACAATACCTTACATCGTGTACGCTGCGAAAACTATTGACGATATACACGATATATAAAATATATAAAATAGTAATAAATAAATATAATATAATAAATATAATAAATATAATATAATAAATAAATATAATAAATATAATAAAATAGACGATATATAAAATAGTGTTCTATGTGTGAATACTACTCATGATTACTCACAAAAACTCTGCCATGGTATATGCCTAAAATGGTTTGATAATTAAGGCTGATTATGTTGTTGTATATACACTATATACAACAACAGAAGTTTAATGCTAGGTATAAAAATTATGTATACATACAAAAGAGAAAAACTGATTATTTAACCACTAAGCGTGCGCTGTATTTTGACCCGGGCAACGCCGGGTTATGCAGCTAGTATGTAATATTTTTGGAGAATTAAAATGGAAAATAATATTAGTGTAATGTGTATGTAAGTGGAGTTTGTTAACATTGAGTGCTAAATAGTGCATTGCTCACACGTTGTTAGCATTTGGAAAGTATTACAAACTAACAACAATGTACTAAATACAATACAATGTGTATTCACCACTTTTAGGGCGCATGCAATTTATTTTTTAAAAATACACCTAATATTTTTGCAGTTATGATTTTTTAATTTTTAATTTCTATACTAAGCTAATAAGTGCTTGTATCATAGTAACAGGACAACCAAAGTACATATATCAAAGATACATTGATACCGATGGGTGGTCTCGAACTCGTGCTCTCGGTTTGCGTAACCATTTCACTGCCACTACACCACAGTCGGCTCATTAAGGGTTCGCAGTGGCCATAACCATAGAATCTGAATGAAGAGAATTGTGAATGTCAAGGAAGCTGTGACTGCTTATCATCATCATCATCAGCCGGAAGACGTCCACTGCTGAACATAGGCCTTTCCCTTAATACGCTACTTGCAGTTAAGGTGACTGCTACTAACATACTAAGCTACTAAAGTGCTTGTATCATAGAAACAGAACAATCAAAGTATATATATGTAAGATACATCGGTACCGGCAAGTGGTATTGAACCCGTGCTTTCGGTTTGCGTAACCATTGCACTACCACTGCACCACAGTCATTACTAGGTACCTAGTACATCAACAAATCTCCGCGGTTTAAGTTTTAATGTTTAAATTATTTTTTGGAAATAGAACAATCACAGTCTCGACGTCTTGAGGAAGAAGGGGTTTGAAAAAAGCCATAAGCAAATTTAGCTGCATGATTTCAGATTGTAGAAGTAAATTGATTCAAGATTGACCTACTTGTGAATGTACCGGCTTCGAAAATAACCATACACACACACACACACACACACACACACACACACACACACACACACACACAATGACAATACTATTCGGTACTTGAATTGCACAATAGTGTATTTGCAATTATGTAGACCTTGTATGAAATGTGCGGATGTGAAGGAAGCGACAGGGACAGGATCGAGGTAAATGGCGCTCCAGCTATCAACGTGACCTAAACTTGGTAATCAAAAGAAGATCCAAGACCGCCGATGACTTGAGAAACCAACTCAGTTTACGGTATATATTTAGAAAAATTCATTTGGTTAGCCTTATTACTAACTTCTTAGTAATTATGTTTATTAACAAATAAAATTAACAGTAAATTTAATCACAGAGCCTGTATGAAGAGAATTGTGGATGTAAAGGAAGCAAGGGAGTTATGTAAGGATCGTTGTAAGTGGCGCTCCATTGTCTCTGCCTATCCCTGTGGGAAAAAGGCGTGACAATTTGATTGATTGATTGATAAATTAAACTATAAATAAAAAAATATCATCTAAACTCTAGACTAGAGACGTAACATCAGAGGTCCAAGGAGACTGGCAATATTTCCCCTTTAGCAAGGGCTAATAAGTTGGCAGAAATAATTGCCAGCCTTTCTAATTCTTTCATGTTACTATGGTATATTTATTTACCTACTTTTATTATGTTGCACAATAAATTATTAAATTGTCGAAATTGATCATTGATTTACTTTAATAAAGTTTTGTTCAGGTTAATCAATCAATCAATCAAATTGTCACGCCTTTTCCACAGGGATTGGCAGAGACAAAGGAGCACCACTTGCCATGATCCTGACACCACTCCCTCGCCTCCCTCACATCCACAATTCTCTTCATACAAGCTCTGCGGTTATGGGCACTAGGCCACCCAGTTTTCTTGACGATTTCATTTATTTTCATTTAAATTGATTAAATGATTATGTATCATTCACACAACACACACACACACACACACACACACACACACACACACACACACACACACACACACACACACACACACGTACTCACAAACACACACACACGTACTCACAAACACACAGTAAATTCTGTAAATGGCTATATCCTTGGATTATAAAATTGTTAAAAAGCTGTAGAATTTACGAATAAAAAAATAAATCATTAGTATGTAAAGTGGTTATTTTGCAGTTATGTCTTTATTGTTTGTAGCGGTTCAATTGGGAACTTGCAAAAGTATTCCGTTTATTGTATAAATACCTGTTTAGGGATACATTCAAAATGAATAAAGTTTAAACTTTTAATATGAAGCCCATCTTTAGTTTCGTTTTTACTGTAAAAGACGACGATGACGACAGGCGTGGGCGATTGGTTAGCACACCATTTTGTTATGCGTGAAGTCCCGTGGTTCGATTCCCGGTCGAAGCAAATATTTGTTTTATAGCTTTTATTTGTAATATTTAATAATTACTCATATATTAAATATTGCATATATTTGTTAATAAAAATATTTGCTTTGGGTCTGGTTATCAAAGAGTGGTAGGCAGTCGTGCCCAGTCTGCCGATCCGGGGTATGACCACCACTTACAAGTATGTGCAACTTGCCGTTTATTTCAAGAGTTGGTGATCATTTGCCCAGTCTGCGGAATTGGATTTGACAGACCGTGATGTGACTCAGTTGCGTTTCAGTATGAACTAGAAACTTCATTCTACACCGGCCTAGCGTATACGACTGCTACTTGCTACTATATACTGTAATAGCAACCGCCTTCATGGACCGCACTCCAGCCTAACATCAGGCTAAATTCATGGAGCCCAATAAATTATTCTTATTATACATTTCTATACTAAGCTACTAAAGTGTATCATAGAAACAGAACAACCAAAGTACTTATAATATATCAAAGATACATTGGTACCGGTGAGTGGTTTTGAAACCGTCCTCTCGGTTTGCGTAACCATTGCACTGCCACTACACCACGGCCTTAATGAAACACTTTAATTGACTCGTTTATTTTGAAGGAATTACTTAATTACAAAACAACACATGTATTCCTGAAATTCCTGAATTTACAGCCGCACACTTAAGTGACACGAGACATTGCGCATTTCATGAATGAGGCCTAACTATAAAACCTTATTTTACACTAAACTATTTCTTATATTAACTAATGAAACAAATCGGTTAATACGTTAGTCCTTTACGCGTCTGCCGATCCGGCGTAGTGCCACCACTTACAAGTATACAGACCATGAAGTGATTTGGTCACGTTTCGGGATCAGCTTGTAAGTTGCCGGTACCATCTAGGGCGGCATAGTTGATGTGATTGCTACTCACAGTTATTGAATTGTAATAGCAGTGACATTCATTCATGGACCACACTTCGGCTTAACATCAAGCGAGGTGCTGTCATATGTCGAGGCACAATAAATAAATAAATATATATAATTATAAATATATATATATATATATATATATATATATATATATATATATATATATATATATATATATATATATATTTATTGTGAAATAAAAAAAAGAGACGCCTTTTCCCCACAGGGATAGACAATGGAGCGTCACTTGCCACAATCCTGACACAACTCTCTCGCTTCCCTCACATCCACAATTTTCTTTGTACAAGCTTTACGGTTATGGGCACTAGGCAACCCATCTTTTTTGAGCTTTTTTGAGGTCACCAGTGGCTTTAACCCTAACATTGTAAATGAACATTATGTAAGGATCGTGGAGGGTGGTTGATGGATTGTTTCTGCCTATCCCTGTAGTAAATATGACGTGACATTTTTTATTGCTTGTATAATAGAAACAAAGAGATTAAAGTGATTAAATCTTAATAAATATACTGACTTCGGTTTTAAAGGTTTTAGACAAAATAAAGTGAATAACTACTTAATTAAAATTAGTTTAGAATATACAATAATTAGTTACGTTAAAACAAATTACATATCTATGGTTCATTTCCCTGGAGACGCGAACAATAAAATCATTTGCTGCTGCACATCACTATTTGATTGATGCCCTCTGTATCGGTTAGGACAGCACTACGCTCGAGAAAATGTCCAAATAATCGGTGAAAAAGGGACTCGATAATGTCCCATTTAGGAGAAAATATCAGCCACAAATGATAGTATAATGTCCTCGCTAAATACAAGAAGAAAACCTATTTAATATTTGGTGGTCTTAAATTTTGTTATTCAACGGCCGATCGTAAAATGACAAATATTTCGTTTTTATCCCAATGCCGGATATTATTTTGGGATAGCGTCCGGTCTATACGGATATAAGGGTAGGTTGGCTTAGTCGTAAAAATTAATGAATGGAATCTATAGGTGATTTCGAGTTATAGTTACTTTTACTAAGCAAATACAATAAAATGTCATCCGTCAGGTCGGACGCTCGATCCGAACACATATAACTCACGACTTTATTCCGCCTAAAGGATAGACAGAATGTACTAAATGTCAAAGTCCATAACTGATGTTTTTATGCGCTAAATAAACCTACTTCTGAACTCCTGTATATCCCAAAGTTGTTGAGATTAGAAGCGTAATTATAAACAAACATAACATAAAAGTTTTATTAAAAATATAGTAAGCAAAATTAGGGCAAATGTAATTTATTAATAAACTTTATGACTCAATTTATAGTAAAATTTAAAACTATTCGTGAACTCATTTGCATTATTTGTTTTGATTATAAAAAGAAAGTTAGATCGCTTCATTATTCACCTATTTGTAGTTCAATTTAATAAATTAAACTTTAACTATTGAATTATTGAATAGAACAGAATTAAATGAATATTAAATATTATTGAATATTAAAGAAGCTTTAAATTTAACCTTAAAAAGCTAATTAATCAAATAATCAAAATGTCACGCCTTTTTCCCATGGCGATAGGCAAGATCCTGAAACAACTCCCTCGCTACCATCACATTCACAATTCTCTTCATACAAGCTCTACGGTTATGGACACTAGGCAACCTAGCTTACTTGAGCATGTCTCCGATTTGTATGAGTATATTATCTTTGATTTTTATAATAGTCGTAAATATATAAAAGTGTTACATATATTTTCTATACTAAGCTACTAAAGTGTTTGTATTATAGAAACAGGACAACAAAAGTATGTACTTTAACATATATCAAAGATACATTGGTGCCGGCAAGTGGTTTTGAAACCGTGCTTTCAGTTTGCGTAACCATTGCACTGCCACTACACCACGATCGCCTTAATTTATTAATTGTACAAACAAGTAGATTGCGTAGCAACTACTGTTGAATGCTAACCACGGTCATAACCTATACCCCTGCGAGGAACCGACCATTCAGTTTCGCAATTATAATTCCAAAATCACGTTAACATAACTAAATTCTTTTATTTTGTCATTAACCTTCGAGGTGTTCCCGTTTCGGCAACAGTTTTATTTTCGAATCGGTGTTACGCGCGTTTATTATCGCTCAAAAACTACACACTTATTGTAAAAAAATACAATCACAAGCCCTTATTTCTTACACAAAAATCACTGAACACTGATTTCTATGAATAAAAAAAATACACTACACTGTTAATTTAAAATAAATAATTAAAAAAATAGTTCATAAAATGTTTCGTTAATCGTGAAAGTGTGGTTCGCGCGAAGTGTCCGCGTTATTCGCGACGCGTGTGCCTCCTTCAGTGGGCCATAGTAACTGAACGGAACGTGAAAAGCTCGCGTCCACTAAATACATACGACCGACTATGTGCATCTATTTATATTTTACATGTGGCGCATGCTGTCCTTACAACATTATAACCGACAACATTGCCATTCAATATATTACAGACAATTTTCTTTCAATCAATGCTGTACTGTTTTAGTATTACAACTCTCTGTCCCAACCGAAGTGGACGGACGGTCAACGATTGCTTTGTTGCGCGTAAAGTCCCGGGTTCGATTTCCGGCCGGAGCAAATATTTGTTTCATAGCTTTTACGAGTATTTGTAATATTTAATAATTATATTAAAATATTGCAAATATTTGTTAATAATGAAAAAAGAGATAGATATTTGCTTCCGGTCTGGTTATCAAAGAGTGGTAGGCTGTGGTACCCAGTCTGCCGATCCGGGGTAGTACCACCACTTAAAAGTATCAAATCACTTTACGGTCTGGCCGTGAAGTGATTTGGTCGCGTTTCGGGTTCAGCTTGTAAGTTGCCGGTTCCAACTAGGCCGACATAGTAGGTGTGACTGATTATTGAATTGTAGTAGCAGTGACATCTATTCATGGACTACACTCCGTGCTGTCATATTTCGAGTCACAACAAAAAAAACAGTATTTTCTTAAGAACCGGTATCCTTCAAATATAACGATGGAAGTGCTATTTCCTAATGTACAGTCAAATTCAGTAAATATATGGTTAGGGAAAAAGAATTGACATCATCTTGTATTTTTTTATTGGGGCTTATAATCAACACCCAGCCTTTTTTTAAGCGAGAGTGCGATCCATGACTGAATCTTACAGTTAAAGTCGTAAGTGGTGGTATTTATATTCCTGGATCTTTCCAACATAATATGAATGCTTCTGATTAGGTCGGCATAGTGGATATAAATTGTCTTTGGCAGTCCTCTATTCATGTACCCTATCTTTAATGGCGCTCGTTATTTACATTGTATTGATATTTACAGAAAAATATAATTTTTTTTGCGGTTTTTGCGACTTGTGCGACCCGGACGCAAAACTTCCACCAGTCCGCCCTGTCCACCATCAGATGGACAGCAAATCCCCAATTTTATCTTTACATTTTAACTGTTTTTTTTTGTGAATTGAATAAGATATATTTTATACACAATATACATTTTATGATCATTTTAGTTTAGGAAACAATGGAAAACATTTAACTATCAAGGTTATATCTCGGATGTGGTAAGGCAGTTAAACTCCTCCAAATAGCTCGTTCTACAGATCAGCCATTTCTTAGAAACATGTCACGTGTTTAACTAAAATTATACTTTTAATACAAAATACCGTAAATATATGGCTTTTGTAATAAAAGTTTAATTTTAGTTATTTAATTGTAGTAGCAGTCGCCTCCATTCATGGACCACACTCCAGCTTCACAACGTCAGTCCGGGTGCTGTCATATGTCGAGTAAAATAAAAAGTTGTGTCAGGATCGTGGAATGTGGAGCACTATTGCACCATCAAATTGTCACGCCTTTTTCACACAGGGATAGGCAGATACAATGAATCGCCACTTGCCACGGTCCTGACATAACTCCTATTGATATGGGATAAAGACTCTATTGTTATTCAAAAAAATTGTCACTTCTCCATTTTCTCAGATTTTTTTTTATTTTTACTGTGACACGACATCTGACCTCGACCCGCCTGATGATAATGGAGGTCCAAGAGTGACGACGACTGGGACAACCGAGTCAGTTCCCGGCTGTCCCAGCCGCCGCCATTATACCGGCCTAAGATGCTTCTTCACGCATCGCTTGAAGGATCCAAGGTCATAGGATGGAGAGAACACATGGGCAGGCAAAGCATTCCACTTGTCGATTGATCTACAAAGAAAAGACGCACCGAACATTTTAGTTCGACTGCAAATTCGGTCGATAAAATGCGGATGCTTTCCCCGACCTGTGCGGGTATTACGGGAGTGAAAAGACGAGGTAGGAACAAGGTTAAAGAGCTCCTCGAAACATTCCCCGTGGTATAGGTAGAGAGAGATAACAGAGCGCCACTTTTCACGATCCTCAATCCAATAATACATGCTTTTTAATTGCAAAGTCAAAGAGTGCCAGTGACTGAAAAAACGGAACTGAAGAGTAGGTATAAGCTACATATGTACTAAATATAATTATTACAAATGTGCAACTCGCTGACACACATTTACGATCGTTCTTGCATTTATTTAGGGGTAAACAGGCAACTTAGTCGCGTTTCGGGCCGACCGCGTAATTCAATGACAATATGGATGAGCTTCAGTTTGACAGTTAAACTCCATTAATGAGCTTCGTTTTGACAGTTAAACTCCATTAATGAGCTTCGTTTTGACAGTTAAACTCCATTAATGAGCTTCGTTTTGACAGTTAAACTCCATTAATGAGCTTCGTTTTGACAGTTAAACTCCATTAATGAGCTTCGTTTTGACAGTTAAACTCCATTAATGAGCTTCGTTTTGACAGTTAAACTCCATTAATGAGCTTCGTTTTGACAGTTAAACTCCATTAATGAGCTTCAAAATTCAAATTAACAGTTCAAGCTCATTGAAACTCATTGTCCGAATGAAAGTTGTTTTTGACACTAACAGCGACCGCGAACTTTTTGGCAAATAGCAATGATGGCATAGTGGATACTACAGTTAAATAACTGTAGTAGCAGTCGCATCTATTCATGGACAACACTCCAGTCTAACATTAGGCGGTGTGCTGTTATATGTTGAGCCACAATAAAAACAAATGTACTAAATTTCTTTTTTTTTATTATTATTAGTTTATTTACATTTTTATACTAAGCTACTAAAGTGCCTGTATCATAGAAACAGGACAACCAAAGTACATACCTGCAATATCAAAGATACATTGGTATCGGCAAGTGGTTTTGAACCCGTGCTCTCGGTTTGCGTAACCATTGCACTGCCACTACACCACGGTTGCCTCATAAATTGATAGCAGTTTATTAACCGAGCGTTTTTCTTAATGAAGTCTGTTGCTTTATTGTTTGAGGCAGCGTCAGTTCGCGTCCTTAGCAGAGTATGCTAACAATTATCACTATTGTATCTCAGTCAGTGTGGCGGTTTGACATTTTGGGTTGTATTCTTGACTTTCTGTTGATTACAATCACAATAAGTTTTTTTTTTAATTTTATTCAATTTTGGTAATCCGACTTTTATTCGACGCGACATTTTAAATATAATTGCGGCTTGATATCTGACCTCGACCCGCCTGATGGTAAGCAATAGGAGATCCAAGAGTGACGAAGATTAAAAAAAATGAGACTTCACGTTTGCCCAACTCGCCGTTTCTATGCCGGCCAAAGGTGCTTCTTTAAGCATTGCTCGAAGAATCCAAGGTCACATGAGCTGGTAACCTATTCCACTTGTCAATTGTTCTACAAAGAAACGATGCACTGAACCTTTAAGTTCTACTGCTGATTCGGCATGCTTTTTCTGACCTATACGAGTGTGAAAAGACGAGGTAGGAACAAGGTTAAAGAGCTCCTCGGAACATTATCCGTAGTAGTTACTGTGAAGAAGTTTGCCTGAAAGTGGTACCCAGTCTGCCGATCCGGGGTAGTACCACCACTTACAAGTATACAGACCGTGATGTGACTTAGTCGCGTTTCAAGATCACCTTGAAAGATGCCGGTTTCAAATAGTGGATGTGATTGCTACTTGCAGTTATTGAATTGTAGTAGAAGTTACCTCTATTTACGGACCGCACTCTAGCTTAATATCAAGCCAGGTGCTGTCATATGTCGAGTTATAATAATAATAAAAATATACGTTGATACAAAATGAGTATCATTATCACATCGGAATCGAACTTGAGTGCGCATGAATCATTATCAGGCATAATGAACGAAACAGACGAAACAATTAGCACTCACAATGTTAACAATTAAACAGGAAATTCGGCGGCAACTGTATACCTGCGCCTCTTACATTCTATGCCAGCCTCTGTTTAACTTTACTAATAGACCAAATTTATATTTAGAATGCAAACTTGTTTTTTAGTATTTAGTTATTAAACCGTGGTGTAGTGGAAGTGCAATGGTTACGCACAGGGCCGTCTTTACCCGGGGGTTCAAGGGGTGCGGTGCACCCGGGCGCAGAGTCCTAGGGGGCGCATGCCGACCGCCATATACTACACATATACTTCGATAGGTACCTACTGCACTGATACCACGCGAGCGGAGCCTTGACTTTCGCACCCCGGCGCTGAATATGCTTAAGACGGCCCTGGTTACGCAAACCGAGAGCACGGGTTCAAAAACACTGGCCGGTACCAATGTATCTTTGATATACGACAGGCGTGGGCGAACGGTTAGCGATTGGTTTGTTGCGCGTAAAGTCCCGGGTTCGATTCCCGTTCGGAGCAAATATTTGTTTAATAGCTTTTATTTTTAATATTTAATAATTATATTAAATATTGCAAAAAATTGTTATTAAAAAAGAGGTGGATATTTGCTTCGGGTCTGGTTCTCAAAGAGTGGTAGGCAGTGGTATCCGGGGTAGTACCACCACTTACAAGTATACATACCGTGAAGTGATTTGGTCACGTTTCGGGATCAGCTTGTAAGTTGCCGGTTCCATCTAGGCCGGCATAGTGAATGTGATTGCTACTCACAGTTATTGAATTGTATTAGCAGTGACATTGCATGGACCATTCATTCATGGACAACACTTCGGCTTAACATCAAGCGGGGTGATGTCAGGTGCGTTTTCACGCTTGTAGGATTCAAGGTTGTGAAATAGGGATGAACGAGGATAGGAATAGGAATGAGATGGCATGGGCGGGTTAACCTGCTAATACGACAAATAGAGAATTAGGCTGTCGATTCGGTCAACAGAATACAGATTTAGAATGGCTGGCATAATGACGGCGACTGACGTATTTATATGCCTTATAGTATATAAGAAGTTAAATGATAAAAACTTTTTTTATTAATACTCGACATCTGACTTTGATCTGCCTAATGGTAAGCAAGAGGAGGTCCAAGATTGCCGACGACTAAGGCAACTGAGTCGGTTAACGGTTGCCTCAGTCACCGTGCCTAAGAATGTTTACTACGCTACTTGAAATACGTATGTATAGTGCAATAAAGGCAAACTAATAATAGTCTAAATCTAAACCATTGATTCTCAAAGTGGTCCAGATGGGGCCACGCCAACGTAGACTCTCGGGGGTCTACGTTGGCGTGACAAAATTGGGTTCACAATTCGTTCACTAAAATTTATCTGGTTTCGATAGTGAAGAACAATGTAGGGCTTTCATTAATAGGAGTAGGTCAAGTTCACATTTTTTTCCAGTTTTGTCAATATGTGAGAAATGTAGCTGCATGGGATCTACCAAAACCAGCAACATTCTAAATGTGGTCTAGTACAAAAGAAGTTTGGGAATCTCTGGTCTAAACTTAAACTATACTCTTAAAACAAATGTGAACGCATCAAATAAAGTTTGCGATCAAAGTTTATGTAATTTTTCATCAACTAAAGAAATAACATTTTGAAATACTTTTATGACAGCATCGCGCCTCGCGTTAAGCTGGAGTGTGGTCAATGAAAAGCGGTGACTGCTACTATATTGATTATTGAATTAAACTTTCATTCTCGAAACGTCGGAAAAAAATGAAAAAATAGTAACCAAAAACTAACGCGATCGTAAGCCGCGTAAAATTTGTTTAATTCATTGTGTTTCAAGTGTTTTTTGTGATTCGACTTCTGACCTCGACCCTTCTTAAGCAAAAATTATTTTTAAATCAAATTTTCTCAAAAACCGTAGGCATTTTCCTAAGCTACAAATTTGATACCCACAATTTTCAATAAAAGTTACCATTAGCGAGATTTTGGCATTTTCAGCAGCAAATTTTAATGACAAAAATCCAGCGTTTGGGATTTTTTCCGAAGTTTGATCTGTTTTACGTCTTAAGTTCCTCCCTGTACTAGACGCAGTGCGTGTTCTAGAAAACTGGCGAATTGTAATTTTGTAGACGAGTAATGAATCAATAAAAACCCTGATAATCGACATATTCGTGTCTGCACTCTGAAACAGTCACTGAAAAGACCTCCACTGAAAAGCCCGGCAACTCCGTTTTTGGAGCGAAAGGCCGCCACCCTTTCAATAATTTATAACAAACGTTGAACCCTTGACAAAAGAGTACTGAACGCTACAAAAATTCCATTTAGGCGCAATGCCATCTATCAAAGATAGACAAATAGTGATGGGCACTCTAGGTGTAAGCCCGCCCTTCAGAACAAGGGGTGATAAAACAGTTTCACGCGTACAGGGCGTAATAAGTTCTTAAACAACCCTAACGCCATCTAGTATTTTTCAGCGTACACTACTTGTAGTACGTGTAAAGGTTTTATTACTTCTTTATGAAAAATGAAAACCACTTCACACCTCCATTACAACAATACTTTTCATTTGGGGTATTCTTGAAATCTAATCCTTAGTAGAATCTATAATAATAGATAGAGCCTCATTTAAGAATTATGCAAGGTAGCATAAGACAGATAAATTATATTTCCCACCACTAATATAGATGACGAAAAATGGTTTCAAAACCTAGCTCTACGCAGTAGAAGTTGGTGTAAGAGGAAAACCAGAAAAACCTTGCTTTATCTTTTAAAGAATCTTGGCATCCCAAAGTCCCAAAGTCAGCCGTATGTCGAAGGCGGCATTGGTGGGGTCTTAGAATATTTAGTTGGGTAGAGGGGATAGTGAGGGCAGGGATAGTGAGAGTTGACATGTGACCGAAATGTAGCTTTGAAACCTACATTTCCGTCACATTTTCGGTCGGAACGCTGCCTTTACTCTTCCGCCTGCCATGGAGCAATTCTGCGCCTGCCAATTCTTAGCATCCGGAGAATCCATGGATGCTAAGAATTAGTTTCATTCATAGAATAAAAAACTAATTTATAGAAACAATAGAATGAATTGCATGTGAAAGCAAAAATTACTACGGTTAACAATCCTCAATAATCCTTCACGGCATCGACGGCAACTGCGGCAACCATACTGAAAGGGGATTCATGACTGTCAGCGCTCTTGGATTTCCCCTTGCTTACCATCAGGAACTTATCACAAAAAGTATACAAATCAATACTTCTACAAAAAAGAAGAATTGAATGAGTAATAGCACAGTACGCGATAGATTCGGTTTGAAAGAAGATGTAGTGACAAGGATTGACAAAGAAATGCTTCGATGGTTTGGGCACGTGGATGAGTGAAAGTAGATTGACGAAAGAAATTTATAAATCGGATTTGGATGGATGCGTTAATCGAGATCCAGGACATCCTTAAGAAAGCTGAGTTGCCTAGTGCCCATAACCATAAAGCTTGTATGAAAAGAATTGTGGATGTGAAGGAAGCTAGGGAGTTGTGTCAGGACCGTGGCAAGTGGCGCTCCGTTGTCTCTGCCTATCCCTGTGGGGAAAATGCGTGACAATTTGATTGATTTATTGACTTCTACAAAAAATCAGTACGGTACACTTCAGTTGAGTGTCAAGCGTAAACAGTGTTCCTAATTTACGACTTTTAGGTCGCTATTTAATCAAAAATAGTAAAGAATTAATTTAATTTAAATTATTCTAATTTAATGACCACCAAAGATTTGATGTTAATATCATAGTCCTGAAATCGCTTCACACAAGTGTTATTTAAAACTGTTATTATTAATCTACCGGTTTGTAATCAACTACCCGATTTCCCGAGACACAGAAACTATGGCATTTTTAATTGTGACACAATTTGACCTTTACCCGCCTGATAATAAGCAAGAGGAGGTCCAAGAGTGACGATGGCTGAAAAAAACGAATAATTGACGGCCGCCCCAGTCGCCGTCACTATGTCGGCCAAAGATGCTTCTCCGCGCATAGTTTGAAGAATCCAAGGTTACAGGATAGAGAGAGCACATGGGCTGGCAAAGTATTCTACTTGTCGATTGTTCTATTACAAAGAAAAGACGCACCGAACTTTTCAGACACTGTATAGTTAATAAATACAGTGTAATAATAAGGGATTTAAAAGTATACTGATCAAATGCTTAATAAATAATTTATGTTTTTGAAAAACATTACTTGTAATCATCCACAACTAATATTATAATTATAATCTAGTTTCAAATAAAGTGTTGCCAGAAATTGTTAGTGACACTGCTGCTCGGCAGAGGGTGTACTGTCGAATTTCAGCTCAAGTACAGTAGTATGGGGATGTAAACTGCTAATTGTTCGCGATAGAGGGCACATCGTCGACACGCACATGAAAGACTAAGTTTGTCGTAATGCAACCAATTTACGTATTTATTTTCATTTTCTCCGAAAAAGCCTCATTGTGCTGTTCCTGGTTGCAAAAACGGCGGCAAATTTTTATTGTCAAGAACCCAGCATTTAAAAATATAGGATTTCATTCCGTTTCTAATTAAATAAGGTTCCTTGAGAATATTTAAAGTAGAAATTTATTATAAAAATATAGTTAACAGGACGATAATAGAGATCTGACAAGTGTGGTTTCTGAAGGATCGTGGCAAGTGGCGCTCTATTGTCTTTGCCTATCCCTGTGGAAAAAGGCGGGACAAATTGATTTATTACTGATCGGCAAAGTAAGTTCCAACCACTGAGGAAGGCAGTTAATACGGGCCGCTCACCAAGAGCTATCAGCTCTCTAAGCTTGCATGCAAGATATGCACTTGCAAGGTGACTTTTTCATATAAGTGAGATTCGTAGCACACATAATTATAGATGCGAAGGCGGTTGACAATATTTACAAACGTTGTTAACCGTTGTTATCCGTTTTACATGGATTGAAACGAACATATACAATTAATAATGGTTTTAAAGTAATTGATTTTATAAATTATACCTATGATAGGACATAGCATAGGTATAGAGTAACTATATATATTTTTTTGCATTCTTACCTAAAAAAATATTTGAAAATTTGTCGTGTATGAAATCCGTATGAATATTTTTATACACAAAAGTCATAGTCATTATAAGTAATGAACAACTGGTTAAAAACGTTTAGATAAAGGTTGACAACGTCTACTTTGGATATATTTTCGATAACAACCGTTGAGCACACATCTATAGGAAACAGCCTACACTATGCTAGCTAAACTAACTTATTCTGCAATAGGTGTTACTTTTTACAATAATGACAATCAGCCTTAACGCGTCCAAGTTTTAATTACCACCTCTCTGAACGCATTTACGATCACGCGAACACGCGAATGAATTAAACTAAACGTTTGTATGGCTTTATTAGCTAACCAATAAAAAAGTAAATGCAGGTTTTTTTCCAAGTAAGGTAGCTACATTATTGGATAATCACAGGGACCACATCGAGCGGGACATTAAGACCAAACTTAGCATCCTGAACAAGGTGCGGCTATTCTTCGCGCCAGAGCTTCGCCTAATTTTTTATACAAGGCTCAGATTCGCTCCTGCGCGGGGTACTATTCACACCTCTGGCACGGCTCTACCAAATATCTTCTCAATGCTCTAGATTCATTGCAGCGCCGAGCTGTCCGAATTATAGGTGATGCTGAGGTCACGCGAACTCTGGAGCCCCTGCAACTACGCAATCATGGCGGCTCTGTGCGTCCTCTATCGCCTATACCACGGAGAATCTTCCGAAGAGCTTTTTAACCTTGTTTCTACCTCGTCCTTTCACACCTGTAATACCCGCTCTGGTCGGTGAAAGCATTTCCATTCTATCGTCCGAATCGGAAGTTGAACTAAAAAGTTCGGTGCGTCTTTTCTTTGTAGAACGATCGACAAGTAGAATACTTTGCCTGCCCATGTGATGATTTCAATGAACTTTTTTTAGTTAGTACAGCTTGTTTTATTATTATTAGATGTGGTAGTGACAAGCATTGCCAAAGGATGGTTGCTCCGATGGTTTGGGCACATGGAAAGGATGAGTGATTTCTTCCTATACATTTATAATACAAACATAGTGCATTGTACGTCGGCATACACACGAGCGAAATGTTTTAATTTAAATGTTACTAAATGCAATACACGACCCAAATGTACAGGTGTGTACAATCGTAAACGTTTGTAATAAAAATAAAGTCGTAACCTTTAAGCCACCGTTACACGCAGTTACATAATAGTACGTGGACAAAAATAATAAATAACATGACAAATTGAGTAACAGGCAAACTTCATAATTTATGCACTATTTTAACTACCTCAAAAAAATACCTAGGTTTATTTTTATTTTTATTGTGACACGACATCTGATCTCGACCCGCTTAATGATAAGCAAGAGCAGTTTCAAAAGTGACGACGGCTGAAAAAACCGAGTTAGTTCACGGCTACCTCAACGCCGTCACTTTAAAAACTCAATAAGTTTTTTTAGATTTTGCGCCAACATTAAACAAATT
Source organism: Tinea trinotella (assembly GCA_905220615.1). Classification (NCBI taxonomy): domain Eukaryota; kingdom Metazoa; phylum Arthropoda; class Insecta; order Lepidoptera; family Tineidae; genus Tinea; species Tinea trinotella. The sequence goes on from HG992312.1 coordinate 14,340,135, forward strand.
TTATGCGGCTTACTATCGCGTTTATTTTTGGTTAATGATGGTACAACTTTTTATTTCGACGTTTCTAGAGCTTTGCAGCCATCGTGGTCACAGAAAGGCTGGGGTATTGCTCGTTTCTTCGTCGTTTCGAGGTGGCTCTCGAAAAGACGGATTAACAAAAAAATTGTTTGTATCATTACACAATAAGTTTTTAAACGAAATACTAAGTCCATCTAATACTGTAAACAAGCGTAAACTATTATGTTTATTTTTAAATCGTTGTGACGCGACATCTGACTCGTCTCGTCTGATAAGCAAGCGCCTATAGGCAATATAAATAATTCCATTACCCCTCCATTTTAATAGAGATTGATAGAATGATACTTCTTGATATTCTTTATAAAATCAAAAGTCTGCTAACTATAAAAAAAGACCTTCATTCAAAGGAATCTAGTAATCGACCAAATTATCACGCCTTTTTCCCACAGGGATAGGTAGAGACAAGGGAGCGCCACTTGCCCCGGTCCTAACACAACTCGCTCGCTTCCCTCACGTCTACAGTTATTTTCATACAAGCTCTACGATTATGGGAACTAGGCAACCCAGCTTCGAAGGAAGCATGAAAAAAAACATATGATTTGATGTATAACTTGTAAATCGTGTACATCGTTTTTTACTACCTATTTAGAATCAATCAATCAATCAAATTGTCACGCCTTTTTCCGACAGGGATAGGGATTAGACACATTATAGAGATTTACGTTAACATTATCTAACCCTAAGAATATGGAAAGAATAGAAGCTGTGCTAAAATAGGAACTGTGTTATTCATCTCGTTTATAGTATGTTTACTGAACATACTATAAACGTGTGACTGAAAGAGACAACTACTTGTACTTCAATTCCTTTCTTTTAATGGTTGTCACTACTTTTATACTTAAAGGTTGCAATTACAACCACTTAGTTGACTTTTAATACTGCTTAATTAATTAATTAAAAAGTGGCAACAAGAAGTAGCGGCGTAAGTGTTCCGTCCTCCTTTTTTGAAGTATTTTAATGCCATTTGTTAATATGTCAAATGATCATCAAAACAAGTGATAACCTTCTAAATTACGAATGTAAAAATGTATATTCATCCCCTTCTGACTTTTTTTTAATGCCATAAGTAAAAATAGTATAAACGGTTGTATTTTGTAACCTACATTGTAAAAACCTTTTTCATAATGTGTCTAAAATTATTAATATTTAGTAATTCTGTAATACAATATATGCCATGGCATGCTGTCATAATGTGTCAGACATGCCAACTCACTCACTCACGTTACAAATTAGCATGACTCTTTGTTACAAAAACATTTAAAACCTGTCTTAAATTAACTTCTAACAGTTATAATTTAAGTCAAAACTATTTTTGTATTATTATTACAAACATATTTGTTTTACTTTTTTCTTCTTTTTTTGTACATTTTTATACTAAACTACTAAAGTGCCTTCTATCATAAAAAAAGGACAACCAAAGTACATTATACGAGATACATTCGTATCAAAGATACATTGGTACCAGTGAGTGGTTTTGAAACTGGCTTGCGTAACTATTAGACTGCCACTACACCACGGTCGCCTTTCAACAATAGTTCATGGCGAGAGACCGTAAAGTCATGGAAATAAGGAAGGGAGGCTTATTTTTCCAGTAGTAGGACTATAATGATAGTAATAATTTTTGGGATGACCTTAGAGAGAATATTTTTTAATAGCTTGTTCCTAACTTTATGACGTCTCCGAGGTTAGGTGCAAGTCAATGCTTACTCAAAGTAGGTGAGAGAGCTTATTATTGAGAGTGTAACAGTGCGTAGCAGATAGGAACGATAGGCTGTTTAGTTATGTCGCCCCTGCCACTGCCACTGCACTAGGCGACCTGTGTCGCAGTAACTGCTAGGATTGTGTCAGTTAGTCATTTGTGTTTGTGTCGGGTGGTATGTTAAATATACATATATCCGCTGCGTAATCCGGCGTTGCCCGGGTCAAAATACAGATTGTTGTATATAGTGTATTTATAAAAAAAAACAATAACTTATCAAAATAAATATTAATCAAATTCGAAAGTATCTTGTTATATTTAAAAAATAAGTTTTATTGCTTATTTACAGTTTTATAAACAATTTGTTTTATGGTCAATAGTTTTCGCAGCGTATGCGATGTACGGAATTTTATAAGTAATTTTTATACACCTTGGGTTACATTATTCGAGATTTCGTACGGACCCTAAACTTTTTTAAAATCCAATATAGCCTATGTTACTCATCATGAATATAGCTTTCTAATGGTGAAAGACTCTTTAAAATCGGCCCAGTAGTTTCTGAGCCTATTCATTACAAACAAACTTACAAATCTTTTCTCTTTATAATATTTGTATAGATAATAGTTAGTAAATAAAAAGCATTGCCTGCCATACCCCCTTTCTGTTAGAACGTCTGTGCATCTAGCTAAAACTTAGAGACGCTATAATATATTAAAACGAAACCTGAAAGAAAACGTGGGAAAATACAAAAATATAAGTAATTAAATTAGTGAAATAAACATATTTGGTTTATGTTAATTGCAAAACACTTACAATGTTGCATAAAAGTTCATTAAACATTTTACACTCACTTGTCATAACATTATACAGATGGCTGTGTGCAACATTACCAAGAAACATATTAAAGAGAGGTAGGCAGGCTGTTTGCGGTCATTTGCTCACACTGCAAAAGTACTTTCAGGAGGGAAAGGACTCAAACATAAATTAAGCAAGAGTTCCCAAACCGAAGGCTAGGCTACAGAGCGAATGCGACTGCCGCCTAACATGACGACTGACGACAGGCGTGGACGAACGGTTTAGCGACTGGTTTGTTGCGCGTAAAGTCCCGGGTTCGATCCCCGGTCGGAGCAAATATTTGTTTCATAGCTTTTATTTGTAATATTTAATAGTATTAAATATTGCAAATATTTGTTAATAAAAAAAAAGAGATGGATATTTGCTTCGGGTCTGGTTATCAAAGAGTGGTAGGCAGTGGTACCCAGTCTGCCGATCCGGGGTAGTACCACCACTTACAAGTATACAGACCGTGAAGTGATTTGGTCACGTTTCGGAATCAGCTTGTAAGTTGCCGGTTCCATCTAGGCCGGCATAGTGGATGTGATTGCTACTCACAGTTATTGAATTGTAGTAGCAGTGACATTCATTCATGGACCACACTTTGGCTTAACATCAAGCGGGGTGCTGTCATATGTCGAGTCACAATAAAAATAAAAAAACATTCTGGCAACCAAAGTCGTCACGACCATTGGAAAAATGCCAGTAATATAAACGATTTTATTTGGGTTTATTTATTTATTTATTAAGACTTAATAACGTTTTTTATTATTATTGTGACACGACATTTGACCACGACCCGCCTGATGATAAGCAAGAGGAGGTCAAAGAGTGACGACGACTGAAAAAACCGAGTTAGTTCACGGCTGCCTCAGTCGCCGTCACTATAACGGCCAACTGGCTCATAATTGCCTGTAATGGTAACCTAGGAGACATCTAAGAGCGCTGCCGATTGTAAAAATGGCTTCAGCTACGTTCTAACACGTATTAAAGGTATACAGTAATAAATCATTACAGTCTTATAAACCAAAATGGTTTAGTAACGTGTTTTTCCCCAATATTAGCTGTTTACCCTCTATTAAGTAATAGCCGTGACTATGCACATTTGTTGATGGATAGCCCATCCAAATAACCAATTTACTTTATCTTTCACTTTGTGATTTACTAATAGATGTATTTAAAGTTCAATTTACATTGGCAATACACTCACGAATGCCATATAATAACTATAAGAGTATTTTCAGGTAATTGAAACCTATTTGAAACTCTCACGGATACATTCTCAAGTTGTTATCGCCGTCCGCTTTGGTACACGTAGCTTGAAGCTTTTTTCTTATTGTAAGTCAATATCTGACATATGTGGAGAATTGTGGATGTGAAGGAAGCGAGGAAGTTGTGTCAGGATCGTGGCGAATGGCGCTCAATTGTCTCTGCCTATTCCTGTGGGGAAAAGGCGTGACAGTTTGATTAATTAATTGATCCTGACCTTGACCCGCCTGATGGTAGCAAGAGGAGGTCCAAAACTGCTGATGACTAAAAAAATCTAATTCAATCGCTGTTCGCGAATGCAGGAACTGGGGGGTTCCCCGTGCTCTTTGGGGATTTGATGCATGTTCTGACACAATCCCAGCTTAACCGGTTAACCAGATATTGGCTGTCATACCCTCTCTGTTCGAACGTCTATTGACTTGTCGTGCACTGTCCGTTCGTGCACAAAAAAGAGGTGGAAGCACAGCTTGTTTCGGGATCAGCTTATAAGTTTCCGGTTTCAACAAGGCCGGCATAGTGGTTGTGCTGCATTATCAGCAAATAACAAAATGCATTCGAACCGGCAAAATAGCCAGTCAAACATCGGAATAGGAACCTTTAACTCTGCATAATTTAAGTTGTTTTATTTTATTTTGTTTTGACAGTTTGATTTTGATTAATTATTGTTAATTGATGTGTTTTCTGTTGGTGATTCAAATTAATGAATAAGAAATAACAATTATCTTACCTTTAAAAATTACTTCTTTTTATCGCTGAATAACTATAAGTCCTTTTCTTTTCTGTTTTTAATAAAGTTTTATTGCATAAAATATATTGAAATAATAATATATTACCTGAAAGAACAGCGTGAACGCCACCCACTGGTAGTACTTCCCATAGCGCCTTGGTTGTCCAGGGGCAGCTGATCTAACTCCAGGATATGCACCCTGGGAAGCCTCTCCAGCCACTGTGAAGGTGGAGTGGATCCAGCAGTAGGTGTTGAGCACATCTTCCGGAATGTCCCTGATTATAAAAAAAGTCTTTTCTACTTCGGTATTTTTCAATAGTCATAAAAGTTTTTTAAAGATTCCTTAAATAGTTTTTAGGAATTTGCTAAAAAGAATTTAGAAAGAAAATATGAAGCTTGTATGAAGAGATTTGCGGATGTGAAGAAAGCGAGGGAGTTGTGTCAGGATCGTGACCAGTGGCGCTCCATTGTCTCTGCCTATCCCTGTGGGAAAAAAGCGTGACAATTTGTTTAATAAAATTGATAGTTACTTTAAATGTAAGGGACTATTGTAAACAATTATTCATGGAACCGATAGATTTTATGGACTAATGGAAAATATGTTTTATTGTGATTTTACCTCTGCCTCATTCGCCATCACTATGCCGGTCAAATATTTTTTTAATTATTTATTTATTTAAAAAGACATGCCAAACGGCTTTAAATAAAACTAAGGCAATATTATATTTTTTTTAGGAATTTATAGAAAATGTAATGGGCGCCATCTATTAGTCAATGCATGAACTACTTAGTGACATAGTTACCTCGTGTGTATACAATCGATGGGATTTCCCACTAGATGTCGCGTCGTGAGTGCTGCACTGGCCGCCAGGAGAGCTGCCGTTGTAGCTCCGCAATGGAGTCGAAACGCCACTGAATCGATCTTGGGATTCACTCCTTGCTAGATTTGAGCGAAACAATTACATGTAGTCAGTTAAGACGAGTTAGGGAAAATCAAAAGAACATTTCAATCAAAAGGACATTAAAAAGAATATTTATATATACGTATGTATATTTGGAGGGTGTTTGCAGACAAAATCGTAGACATCCTCAAAAAAGCTAGGTTGCCTAGTGCCCATAACCATAGAGATTGTATGAAGAGAATTGTGAATGTGAAGAAAACGAGGGAGTTGTGTCAGGATCGTAGCAAGTGGTCTCCATTGTCTCTGCCTATCCCTGTGAGTAAAAGGCGTGACAATATGATTGATTGATATTTAATGACTTAGGGGAAAATATATTTTTATTTAGAAATTATTTGTATGAAAGATATATTTTTGTATGGTTTATTTTATATCTAGTTTTTATTTTTATTTTTTACATCTGACTTCGGCTTGACTAAAAATATACAAGGGAAGGTCCAAGAGTGTCAACGACTGAGAAAGTGACTTAATTTTATCGCCGTCATTATGCCGTCCGAAGAGACTATTCTATAAAGGCGGAAAGCTATAATAATAAAAAAATATATAGCTATAAGGCGACCGTGGTGTAGTGGCATTGCCACTACGTAAGCCGAGTGGCACGGGTTTTAAGCCACTCACCGGTAGCTATGTATCTTTGATATATATGTACTTTGGTTGTCCTGTTTCTATGATACAAGCACTTTACTAGCTTAGTATAAGAAATGTAATAAAAAATATTTTCATGATAAAATACTGAAAATTATCGTAAATGGTTTTTTTTTTCTAAAACCTCTTCTATTCTACTCCAGTATAAACATGGACCTTATATCTAGATAATTAGTAGTAAAACCTATGCTAGAGTTTATTTTAATTCCAGCTACGTGCTACGAACGTGTTGTAGCATAATTAACTTCGTAGCACCCGTGAAAGCCTTCGAGTGTATGAAACTAATTACGAATATAAAGCCTAGAATATTGCGTATATATATTAGGTACAACAAGTTGGGAAGAAATATATTTTTATAAATATAAAAAGTAGGAAGTAGGTTTTCAAGTGCACAGGTGACTTAGTCGCGTTTCGGAATCAGCTTGTAAGTTGCCGGTTCCAACTAGGCCGGCATAGTGAATGCCACTGCTATTTGCAGTTATGTAACTGTACGTAATAGCAATTTTCTTCATTCTTGGATCGCACTCCAGCCTGACATCACCCTGATGTTAAGCTGGAGTGCGGTCCATGAATGGAGGCAACTGCTATTGCACATTCTATTGCTAAAATAAAAAAGGCAAATTTTAATGAAGTACCTTTTTTATCCATTTTGTCTTGACGTAAAACCTTTGTCTTAAAAATATTGTAGAATAATATATTATTGATTTATTAAGTAATATAGTGAGTTCAATTTACACAAATTTACTGGACTTTGAACTTTAAAGTTATGAAAAAAAAACACTTAAATAAAATGGTTGGTAAAACTTGGTAAAACATAAATGAAATAAAGATTATTTTAAGGAAAACAAAGTAATTAAACAGAAATCTTCTAATCTTAGTTTATAATGCTCAAAAAATATTTATTTACGTTGTTAAAACATTGAAACATCCTGTATACACACTTTGTTTTACGGCAAAGGCGGCAGGTGTCGTTTTTCATAATATTTTTCAGCAAAAAACGTGGGAAATAAAGCAATAACTTTTCAGGTTATATTTAGAAATGGTGTTTGTTAACAAAATGACTTTTCAAAGGGTTCTAAAAATATCAAATAACATGTCAGCTGTTTAGCTTATAACATGGGTATCTATAATACATTTTTCCTTACTTGGCAAAAGTAGTAAACAATCTTTCGGCATGATGACGGATTAACGATAAAAAACAAATACTACTTACGCGAATCAACACGAATGTATAAAAATATTTTTTTTATTGTGACACGACATTTGAATACGACCCGCCTGAGGACCACCAAGAGGAGGTTCAAGAGTGACGACGACTGAAAAAACCGAGTTAGTTCCAGGCTGTCTCAGTCGCCGTCATGCCGGCCTAAGAATTACTGTGAAAATGATTTAATATTGTTATTATTATTGGGGCAAAACATTTGTAATTTGTGAATTTTCCGTTTCCATATAAATGTTTTTTGATAAAAATAATGTATACATGTGTGTGATTAATAATGTATATTATATGTGTATGATTTTAATAACTTAGACAAGGGGCATGATAAATGGTGATTTTAATAATTGTTTACTACTTGTGTAAAGTAAGAAAAAACACTGTATACATACTTATATACCTGTAAACATTAAATGTGGTTTGAAAGAAGATGTAGTGACAAGAATTGACAAAGATGGTTTGATGGTTTGGGCACATGGAAAGGATGAGTGAAAGTAGATTGACGAAAAGAATTTATAAATTTCATGTGGATGGATACGTCAAGGCAGGCCCAGGAGGGTGTTCTACGACCAAATCGGAGACATCCGATTGGTTGCCTTAGGGCATAGGTCTTCAACCTTTTTTAGTGCAAGGGCCAAACATCGATTTCACATCGTCCGAAGGGCCACAACTTTTCACGACACTTTACCACCTTATCAATAAAATAAAAGACATACATAATTACTATGGGCGCGATATTTTATTTTTTTTAGCTTCTGGTGGCCGCGGGCCGCAAGAACTTAGCTGGCGGGCCGCATGAGGCCCGAGGGCCGCGGGTTGAAGACCCTAGCCTTAGAGTGATCGTAGAGTGGCTTAGTCGTGGTTGGAGGTTGCCAGGCAACCTAGTTTAAACAGGTTTACAGTTATTTAGCTGTAGTAGCAGTCATCTTCATTCGTAGACCGCAATCCAGCTTAACATCGGTGCTGTCATTTGTTTATCTAGCTCAGAAGGTAAACTAAACGCTATGCGGTCATATTCGTAGTCAATATAAAAATTTATCTCCAATAATTTTATCATCCATTTTTTATTTACATTACTATACTAAGGTACTTAAGTACTTTTATTATAGATACCAAAGTACATATAAGAAAGATACACTGGTAAAAAACATCACTTGAAAAACTGACAACCGATGGGGAAGAAAGTGGAGTGGAGATCACGAACCGGCAGATGCAGCGTAGGTAGACCTCCTACTAGGTGGACTGACGACATAGTGAAAGTCACAAATAACCGGTGGATGCAACTGGCATCTTGTCGTTTGACATGGCGTTCTAAGGTGAAGGCCTATGTTCAGCACTGGACGCCTTCTGGCTGATGATGATGATGATATTGTGATACTGGCAAGTGGTTTTGAACCCGTGCTCTTGGCTTGTGTAACTATTGCACTACCGCTACACCACGGTCACCTTAATCATAATAATAACATGTATATTGTCCATTACCCTTACCCCGCCTGATAGTAGCGCATATATGCTGGTGAGCATCTCCATCGGCCTGCGTGCACCCCCCGCGTGCTCCCTGCGACGGACCGCAGCCTCAGCGAAGCCCCGGGCGCCGGAACCGCGTGACGGACGCCCGCGACGACCCCACCCAAGGTTCGACTCCCTGACAAACAAACATAAAAAACACAATTTATTTTTAAAATTGAGGATAGTTAATGAAATAAACAAATTTTATGCGGCTTACTATCGCGTTTATTTTGGTTCTCATTTATCAACTCGATAGTAAGCCGCATTAAATTTGTTTATTTCATTTATCAATGTTCGCGAAAAATCTTAGAAAATATTATGAGGATATTTAAGTTAATAGACCGCTACTTAAAACCATTTTAACACATTTTAAATTATTTAATCTATTAAATTATCACGCCTTTTTCCCACAGGGATAGGCAGAGACAATGGAGCGCCACGATCCTGACACAACTTCCTCGCTTCCCTCATGTCCACAACGGTAACCGTAGAGCTTGTAAATTGTGGATTCGCTTTTAACAAATAAAATATTAAGCTATGATTCTTTGAAATACTTTCAGCCGTTTGTACCGAGTATTAAATATTCAGCTGTAAAATAAGTTTCATAATAAAATAGTACGTACCACAGGTAAGAATACATCGTTACCCTGCTTCGTTTACAGTGTTCAACTAACGAACTTTCGAACGTTACTCCACATACCCCTTGCCTGTCTACCCCTTTGTTAATTCAAGCGTGGCTATATAACGAGTCAACAGGTTTTCCCAAAACTGAGGTCAATCCGGAAATAGGTCACTTCACTTCCGTTCAGTAAATAAAAAGGTTATTCATAGTTTTTGAATTGACATCATATTCAAGAAGCTCCTAACACGAAAAAACTACTATTCTTTTATATTACTAATATAAAAAGTTTTAATAGTTTAAGTAGATAAATAAACACGTATATGTATATTATATATTTATTTTAGTGTGTAATTATGGATGTGAGGGAATTGTGGATCTAAGTGAAGCGAGGGAGTTGTGTCAGGATCCTAGAAAGTGGCGCTCCATTGTCTCTGCCTATCCCTGTGGGAAAAAGGCGTGGCAATTTGATTGATTGATTGAAGTTTGTATATTTATTATGGGTAATATATATATACATATATATATATATATATATCTTCATCACTCTTGGATCTCCTCTTGCTTATCACCAAGCGGGTCAAAGTCAAATGTCGTGTCACAATGAAAAAAAAAGTTGTCTATTTATCTTTTTTGACATTTTTGGTTACAATTTTGACTTGCCTCTATTGTCCCAAAGGACAATAGAACATTGTACATTTTATATATATACTTTTTAAATTGTGGCCCTCCTGATGTTAAGTTGGAGTGCGGTCCATGGATAAAGGCAACTGCTAAAACATTTAAACAACTAGAAAAAGCAGTTGCGCTCACTATGCTTAGTTAGATCCGGCAACTTACAAGCTGATTTGCAAATGCGAATCAGTCACTCGCCTAGTCACCAGATCGGCAGACTGAGCACCACTGCCTACTACACTATTTTTAATTATGTACATTTATGTATTCTTATCACCCACAAATATACTAATAGTATATAAATCGGTGTGTTTATGTATAGGTATACATATATATCAGCCACTAAATGGTACAATTTAAAGTATGTATATATAGACGTAGTTATCATGAATCACACGTTTGACCTCTCAATACGGCTGTTCTGCCATCAATCAAGACGTTGCAGGCGATTCTTGGACAAAACGATAACGGTTGAATAAAGGACATCATTCATTTTGTATGGGGCTTAATTGTGTTAACAGTTGCATATACATTTTAAAATACTTTAATGTACGATGATTACATCGTAATTGGAATATATCCTTTATTTTGCATAGTTTATGTGTGCAAAATAATCAAACTATAATTATGACGATACAAAATTCATATTTTGTTTTCCAATTAAATCTATAGCACAGCAATTAAAAGCAAAATTATTATTAGCTTTATTAACACAAGTATTGAAACTACCATTTTTGTATTTTTTCATCATTGGACGTTACAAAAGTAGTACATAAAAGCACAAAATCAATGTTTTTTGTCCTTTGTGGAAAGTGTAAATAACTCACATGTGAATAACTATACTGAAAATAATTTCACAAAAATAACACAAAACTAAAGTCACGCAATCCGAGAGCACAGGTTTAAAACCACTTGCCGGTACCCTTAAAGTATCATTGGTGTAATTATGTACCTTAGTAAGTGATTAGGTTAAAATGAAAGAGAGTAAACTCTCAATATAATTCCCTGCTCACTATTCCAAAGGTTAGGTGGTAGAAAATGTCACTAGACATTAAGCTCGCCTATGTACATGCTAAATTTACTGTGCAATAAAGAATTTATCTATCTACCTAGTCCTGTTTTTATAATACAAGAACTTTAGTAGCCTAATACATAAATATAGGTCGTCTAAATTACGTTCGGTTGAGATTGCGTGAGGGGCTCTCTCTTCACCTTGAAAGAAACGTGTGACTTTCGTGTATACTCTACTGATCTGACCACCGCTTCTAATTCTAAATTCGGTAGTAAGCACGTGAGTCCATACGTGTTCTATCCTAATGTTCTGTCCTGTATATATAAAACATTTATTATTATTAAATTTTCTCCTCTTGTTGGAAAATGGCCTTTCTCGTTATTAACGTCTCCCAAAACTGAAGTCTTGCCACAAACTACGTTACCCTTGTTACCAATGTGGCTAGAGTCCACATTTGATAGGTTTTTTAAATACAATTGTCATTATTCTGAGATCGTTTTAAAAACAGCTTTGTAACAAGAATACGTGCATCAGGTGTAAATCTATGGTTTAATAAAAGAGTTTATTTCCTAACTGTTAATTAGAATTATATCGACCTAGTTAACAAGGTCGGTTATATATATATTTACCTAATATTTATATATAGTTACAATAAAAATTAATATTTTGTTGATAGAAACGAAAAAGTTTGTTACAAAAACAAAAACAAACCATTGTACTCAGAAAAAATATATATTTCAAAGTTAACTTATCAAATCAATTAATGAAATTGTTTGACGTCTTATTACCACATGCATACGCGGCGACAATGAAGAAAAAAATCAATCAAATCAAAAGCCGATAGACTAATATATTTGACCACTGTCAGGAGTTCTCAGTCCCGTTTCAAGACCAGCTTGTCAAAATTCCAAGCATTTGCCAGTTGCTCTCAAACAACACAACTTCCGGGAGTGGTTAAAAAATTAAATTAACAAAACAATATTCTTACCAAAAATCTTAATAATTCGCGTGAATCGAGCACGTGCTTACGCCTACAACTACAACTATAGAATTTTACTGAAAAACAAAAAATACTCCGCCATAGACTTTGAAAGTAATTAGATAAGACAACTGACAATATGCTCTATTTGAATTATAAAACAATGGATGCGACGCCAATAAATTATATTTTTTTATTGAATTAAACAAATTGTATGCGGCTTACTATCGCGTTTATTTATTATACCAAAATAAACGCGATAGTAATCCGCATAAAATTTGTTTAATTCAATAATCAATGCTCGCGCAAAATTTAGAAAAATACTATGATATTTTTTATTCAATTTAATTATAGTTAATACAATATACCTTAAAATTTATCTGTTATTTCAACCAATTAAAAATAATTTGATATTATAATAATTAAATATACTACTTAGTTTTTTTTTATTTATATTTCTATACTAAGCTACCAAAGTGCTTGCTTGCATCATAGAAACAGGACAACCAAAGTACATTGGTACAAATCAAAGTACAAAATCAAAGATGCATGGGAACCGGTGGGTGGTCTCGAACTTGTCCTCTTGGTTTGCGTAACCATTGCACTGCCACTACACCACAGTCGGCTCAACAAGTTAAACAATGGATAAAGTCTAAACAAAGAAGTAAAGTCTGTTTTGGATAAAATCAAATTGTCAAGCCTTTTTCCCACAGTTATAGGCAGAGACAGTGGAGAGCCACTTTCCACGATCCTAAAACAACTCCCTCTTTTTCTTTTCATCCACAATTCGCTTCACACAAGCTCTACGGTCATAAGCACTAGCCTACCCAGCTTTTTTCATGATGTCTCTAATTTGGTCGGAATCAGAGACATCCTGGGCCTTCTGGGCCTGCCTTGTTTAACGCATCCATCTACATCAGAATTATAAATTCAATCTACTTTCGCTCATCATTTTCATGTACCCGAACCATAGAAGCATTCCTTTATCAATCCTTAACCAACTTTTTATTAATATTACTTTTTATTGAAACTTAGAAAAATAGGTCTTTATAAAATGTGTATATTTTTTTATAACACACAAAATAATTATAAACTGAACGAACACAGAAAACAATGTAAATAAAGAAATTAGTTTTAAATTAATCACATTGGACTTTATCCAATTTGTAGACATTGATTAATAGTCTATCTTGTCTATGGAGCGACTAATTAAAAAAAACACTTCATTTCGTGAGCCGGGCGTGGTAAATTACCTAATGTATAGAAAAAAAATTATTGTGATTCGACATGTTATGTTAAGCTGGAGTATGGTCCATGAATAGATATCATTGCTACTACAATTCAATAACTGTAAGTAGCAGTCACATCCACTGTGCCGGCCTAGTTGGAACTGGCAACTGACAAGCTGACCCGAAACGCGACCAAATCACTTTACGGTCTGTATACTTGTAAGATAGTAATACTATAGAATAATTGATAGAATAGAATGATAATTGATAGAAAGATTAATTGATATTATACGTATTCTCCATGTAAATATAATATTACTTAAATTAGTTTTAGAATTAATGTTAAGTTTAGGACCTAACTAAATTACCATGCCTTACTTCCAACAGGTACGAGTCTAAGCAGTGGAACATAGTTGCCGAACATAGTTGTCTCAATTTCTTGGCATTCTCAAGAAAGCTGAGTTACCTAGTATCTACCTATAACCATAGAGCTAGTTTTAGGAGAATTTTGGTTGTGATGTGGACAGGAAGTGAGGGAGTTGTGTCAGGACCGTGGCAAGTGGGCTCCATTGTCACAGCCATGGCGTGGCAAATTGATTGAATTGATTTTGAATATCTTTACATCTATAACTCCATTAATACGAGTACAATCTCTAAGTTAGCGTGCGCTGCGGGTCTTAGCTTATTTAATATAATTTTAATCCTAAATCCGAACAAAATTAGTATATCACATAATTATTTATTATTAATAATAAAGCTAATTAAGGTGTTTGTTTTATAGAAACTGGACAATGTGTCCTTGTATATACCAAAGTACATAATATAATACATCAAGGTCTAGCGATACTCCAGAGTACCAGGGTCTCGGCTTTTATGAGACTAGAATACAGTAACTGTAGGAATTGTACCGAACATCTCAGCTATTAATTAAAACAAGAATTCACAAAGAAACAAAAATAATTCTAAACATTATAATTAATTTGTTCTATTTAAAATGACAATAGTTATAATTTTAAATTAATGTTCTCTTTTGATAAACACGAGTTGCGCGGCGTCTTTAATTATACCGGCGGCGACACGGGGTTCTAATAGACAACCATGATTTAAAAAATGATATTTACTTTAATAGACATTTCTATACTAAACTAAAAAAAATGCCTGTATCATAGGAACTGGGCGATTAAAGAGACATTGGTACCGATAATTGGTTTTTACTAATTGACCACGGTCGCCTTAATTTGCAATGTTGCCATGATAATGTCAGTGTTTCAGGTTAAATAATAAATTAATTCTTCATTGTGTTGTATTTTTTTTTATTGTGACTCGACATATGACCGCTTGATGTTTAGCCGAAGTGTGGTCCATGAATGAATGTCACTGCTACTACAATTCAATAACTGTGAGTAGTAATCACATCCACTATGCCGGCGTAGTTGGAACCGGCAACTTACAAGTGCCGTGACCAAATCACTTCACGGTCTGTATACTTGTAAGTGGTGGTACTACCCCGGATCGGCAGACTGGGTACCACTGCCTACCACTCTTTAGCCTTTATTCATTGACCGCAGCTCTTGCTTCTTCTGCCACATCCAACATTCACTTCCATACATTATTGTAAGAACCGCATTATTAACAGCCATCCGTGACTTTTAGGACATTATTTGGCTATTCATTATACTATGGATAGCACCGTTCACTTCATTACCCTTTTGCACTCTTCTCTCAAAATCTTATTCATTAGCTTAATAAAAAATATTTAAATAGAATATGCATTAGTATCAATTAAAGAACCCACGAATTTGAATGGTGGGTCTTAGGTTTGTGTTCAAAACCAATTTTTGCCGGCATAGTGACGACGACTGAGGCAGCCACTAAACCCCTGAACTAAGGAGGTTTTTTTCAGTTGCACCCTTGGACCTCCCCTTACTTACAATCAGGCAAGTCGAGGACAGTTGTCGAGACACCATAAAACAAATGTAAGACCATAAAGTAACTCAGCCGCGATCCGGGATCAGCTTAAAAGTTTCCGGTTGCAAATAGGGCGGGTAAGTAGCAGTCGCATGTCGACCCTTCATTCATGGGACGCACTCAAGCTTAACATAAAGCCGGGAGCTATCAAATGTACAAAAAAACATTCGTTGTCACTATGTATTAGTTTAGTTTATTTATTAAGTAATTAGGCTCCAAGTAAAGACTTTTACACGTCAAAACCTTATAAACATAATAACAATCCATTAGATTAGTAATTACAATAGTTAAAAAAAAGTTGAATAGTAAATTTAAAAAAAAAAACAAAAGAAAATTACAGGATACCATTGTAAATGGGAATACACACACAAGTTTTAGTTGATACCAAATATACGTAACACAATAGCAAACATAAATTAAAATAACATAAAGTAAAAACAACTATAAATCTGATGTGGATGGATGCGTTAAACAAAGCGCAGGAGGGTGTTTTCTGCCTAGTTCCCATAACCACAGAGCCTGTATGAAGAGAATTGTGGATGTTAAGAAAGCAAGGGAGTTGTGTAAGGATCGTGTAAGTGGCGCTCCATTGTCTCTGCCTATCCCTATGGGAAAAGGCGTGAAAATTTGATTGATTGATTGAAAAATTAAGTTTAAAAAAAAAACAAAATAACACGCTTATATGTAAAAGTGAACTAAAAAGTGAATAAATGATAAGCAAGAGGAGGTCCGAGAATGCTGACAACTAAAAAACCGACCCAGTTCATGGTTGCTTCAGAAACCGTCACTATGCCAAAATAAATTAATGAAATTATTGTATTGTCATCGGTTTTAATACATGTACTAATTTTCATATCATTCAGACGTCTTGAAAGAAATTGGTGAAAATTAAATTGTAAGATTCAGTGTAGTTATTACATACATAATACAAGTCAAGCTAATAAAAGCGTGGTAAAATATTGATCATAATGTAGGTAAGCCACACCAATCTCCTTCATAATACGTTATCAAAACCTCTGAAGACATTAAACTAAATTAATTTCTCATACGCTTTATTTACGTACGCGAAATGCGGCATAATTAAAACATTTAATTATATAATAAAAACAATTAGTACACATAAAACGTAGCCATAACTCATTTAAATAACATTATGGCGGTCGCATACAAACTATTATTGGAATAATCACATCTGGGTATGGCGACACTACTATGACCATTTCGAGGCACTTTCCATTAACACCCGCAATTCGAGAAGATCGTGGTGTAGTGTATCTTTGATATATGTACTTTGGTTGTTCTGTTTCTATGATACAAGCACTTTATTAGCTTGGTATAGAAAAGTAAAAATATATACTCGTATGAAAAAATACAATACAGGTCGCCGATTCTCTTAAAATGCAACAGCGGAATGAATTTACCACGAACTGCTACTGCTCTATCAACGAGATCAAGTCAATCAATCAAAATGTCACGCCTTCTTTCCTTTTTTAATATGTCACCAATTTGATCAGAGAAATTCCTCCACGGTCTGCAGTCTTTCATCCACATCAAATTTATAAATTCCTTACGTCAATCTATTTTCATTCATCCTTTCCATGTGCCCAAACCATCAAAGCATTCCTTTGTCAATCCTTGTCACTACATCTTCTTTTAAACCACATTTATCGCATACTTTGCCATTCCTCATTCTATCCGCTATCTTCACTCCACATAGACGACTTAACGACCGCATTTCTACAGCATTAATTCTTCTCTCATACTTCTTCTGCCACACGCAACATTCAAGTGAATGTTGCGTGTGGCAGAAGAATGAATACAATAATGAAGGAACAAGTACTGCATACGAGACTATAATACTAATCTATAATAATATTATACTTGGTCAATCATTAATCTAAGTTAAAAATTAAAGTTGTTCTTTAATACTTTTATTTTTTAATTAATTTTACAGTTTCCTTCCAAACGTCCATGGTATTAAGCCATCCAAAAATAAATATTTTTATTTTACGATTATATAGTTCGCCTCCGTGTTCTGCAGACATTTGACCGACTTCCAAAATACATACATTGTATGTGGGATACGTCACTACAATGAAAAGGGACTTTTTATTAACTCAATGTAGTTTAGAAATATCACCCTTATGGCTATAAAGTTAGAGTTTATAATAATAAAATATTTGTTACGTTTTGGTGGTATTTCAATTATGTGTGCTGTTATTCTGTTGCCTAGTTAACGAATTCGATATGAACGTTGATTAAACCTACAATATATTTTATACATTATATTCCTTATGCAACTCAGTGAGAAGAGTAGTTCTGCTCAGAATACAGAACTATTGAATCGAGTATAAAATAGTATACTTGTCTATCTACGAGTATACTAAAATACTTAATAAACATTATAGAAAAAATCCAGTCCAGACTACACTCAACCTGATGTTAAACTGGAGAAAATTGTCAGTTCAATATTAGCAAGCAGCAGTCGCATTCACTATGCCAGTCAAGGTGGAGCCAACAACAAACTGACGCCGAAGGCTATTGAGTTACTACACGGTCTGTTGAAATAAAAAGGCGAACGTGGTGTAGTGGCAGTGCAATGGTTACACAAACTTAGAGAGCAAGTTCGAAACCACCCACCGGTACCAATGTATATTTGATATATGTATATTGGTTGTCCTGTTTCTATGTATCATGCTATGTTAGTAGCTTAGTATAAAAATGTAAATAAATAAAAAAAAAATATTCTAAATTTAGATTATTTAAAAAACATATTTTGCTCATTTGAATGCCTGGTTCAATAAAAACACGTTATTTTTTAATTTAACTTTTTGTAAGAGAACCTCCCAACGAACAGACGTTACCGAATTCATCGTTAAACTTGTCTCTTGTAAATAGAGAATGTAATGTTACGACAACAGTTGGTAGCGGCGTCAATCACAAATCACAAAGATCACACTTTGGACTGAATCAAAGAACACTATTTTTTACGTTTAAAATAAACACTATCATAGACTGGGCAGGTCATCTCAGTCGCATGTCTGATGCAAAATGGGCCAAGTCAACTATTGAGTGGAGTCCAGATTGCAGAAGACATCGCGGCAGGCCCAAACGGAAATGGCGAGATGAGATAGTTCGTGGCGAGAGATCGCCAAATGTCGTGAGTCATGGAAAAAAGAGAGGGAGGCCTTTGCCCAGCAGTGGGACAAATAATTAGGCTAGTAATAGACAAACCCAGAAGGGTGTTTTCCGACCAAATCGGAGCCATCCTCAAGAAAACTAGGTGGCCTAGTAGTGCCCATAACCATAAAGCTTGTATGAAGAGAATTATTTATGTGAGTAAAGCGAGCGAGTTGTGTCAGGAGTGTGGCAAGTGGCGCTTCTATGTATCTGCCTATCCCTATGGGAAAAAGGCGTGACAGTTTGATTGTTATTAACAAAATCTAGGCAGTTATTTGCACTGATCTGAGTGTTTGACTGTGGTTCGCAGACAGTGGGTGTATATTTGCACAGTGTGACGGACCCGGGGAAGTACCTAGGTGTACCGACCGAAAAGTAACTAAGTTGGGTTTCTAGATCAACTTGAATAAAAATAGCTGCAAGTCTCTGTATATTTAATAAAATAATATTGTTATATCAATAATTGTATCAAATCTGTATCAATTATTACCTACTAACTATTGGTAATGTCTTAGTCATGTATTACAAGTCATACATCTTTGTTGATTGGCATAGAAACAGCGACAGAGGCAACCGTAAACTAAGTCATTATCAGTCATCAGCGCTCTTAGAGTTCCCATTGCTTACCATCAGGGTTGAAGTCGATATTAGATGTCGAGTTTCAAAAAAATAAGGTATCTACAAACTTAATATATTTCTACAAACTTAAATATATTTCAACACTTAAGTAAAATGTGAATTGATATTACCTAACGATTTAATTTAAAACAAAACTTACCCAACAACAAAAAGTTAATTTTCAAAACAAAAATGAGGCTATTTGATAAAATAGAAACTTTATAAACTCTATCCGTGATGAAAACTTTGTTAAAACTGAATTCTATGAATGTATACTAACAGACAGACAGACAAAACATAAATATACTATATTATATTTCAATGGAATTCACGTAATTTGTAAATAAACTTGGCATTGTTACACGCATTTGTAAATAGAACATATTATTTTTGTGGCTTGACATGTAACAGCAATATGCCTGAGATGATGAATACCCTTGTTAAGATAAAGTGCAGTTCATCGTAGTTTGCGAATTCTTTTACAATTAAATGATTGCAAATAGCAGTCACAATCACTATATTAGTCTATGTTTGTGGGAACCAGCAGCTTTTAAATTGATCCCTAAACGCAACTAAGTCACTTCAGAGTCACTAAAAGTGGTGGCCTTATCCCGGAACGGCAGACTAAGCAAATGACCACTGACCACCAACTGCTGCCTACCACTCTTAAATCCCAGACCCTAAGCACTTTATTAACAAACATTAGCGATATCCTATTTATATCCATCACACAAATCAATTAAATTGTCAGGTCTTTCTCTGCCTACGATAAAGCGCCACTTGCCACGATCCTGACACAACTTCCTCCCTTACCTCACATCCACAATTCTCTGGATACATGCTCTACGGGTATGGGCAATATAATAATTAAATGTTACAAATTAATGCTATGAAAAAAATTGCTCCCTGGACCCGGGATTAAGGAACACAAACCGGTTTTCTTAGCAATTCACTACGTGTTTATGTTGTATGTAAATTTGACTTGAGTGTTGTGTAGTTCGTTTCATTAGTGTTAGTTCTTATAGAGTAGTTAATAAGTTGCAATAAAAATGTGAACGTAACACCTCCGTTCTGATATAAATGGTTCACGTTCGATTCTCGGTTATTTACATTTCATTCACACATTTATGCACAAGTTTTTTTGTAAAGGTGTATTTATGTATTATAAATTTTATAATTATAGTGGCGTTGGTGTAGGTAACAAATTAAAAAAAAACTCATTCTCTTAACACACAACGGTAAAGTGAACTATTATTCATTTAGATTAGTATAAAAGCTTTGATAAAGCAGATTACGAGAATCAGGCTCAAAATGATACACAATTTAAAGACGAAGAAAATAAGTTAAGTCGGACCAAAATCAGTGAAGTCGTTTTCTCGTGAATCACTAAAAAAACGTCATTTATAGCCGTCGTTATTTGAAAATTAACCTATGTTTACGCAAAATATATTTTTTTACCATATTTGCGTCTAGAAGAAAACCAAAACTTTTGCGATTCGTGATTAAAAGGCGAGTTAATAATTTTCGAAAAATGTGTTGACCGACTTGTTTTTTTTGTGATTTGCGAAAAAATAAAGACCGATTTTGGCCCAACTTGACATTTTTTCTTCTTTTTTAAATTGTGCTTTTCTATTTTGGCTCAACTTGACTCTTTTTTCTGCTTTTTTAAATTGTGCTTTTCTTCTTTTTTTTTACTGTTTAACATTTTTGAAAAGTATTTTTGTATTTTTCAAGGGCTTTGGCTGACATTTTTACCGCTTTGGACAATCTTTTTTTACAATCTAGATTTTATAAATAATTTTAGATAAATTAATTAAGCTAATATAAGCTATTGAAAGATACATTGGTACTGATAAGTAGTTTTGAACCACAGTCGCCTTAAAATGTCAACGGAATTAAGACATTTCATCCTATTCTAATTTTGAAAATAAATTCTCTATTTGTTAAAGTGATGTTGGCTTTACGTTTGTGAGACTTGCCTTCTATTGCTGATTCTTTGGCCACGGACTCCTGCGTCGGGCCTGCCACCAGACGTCTTTCCCATCGAGCGGACGAAGCACGACTACACGAGTTGCATGCTACCCACTAGTCGCCAGTGCGGGTAGTTTCGAATAGCGTCATCTTTGCAGCCAATCAGAGACACTGAAATTTAAATTTTGAATTTAGAACGTGTGTCGTTAACGTTAATTTGAACAAAGCTCCGTCTTTATATAAGCATTTTTTTATTGCTTTTCTTAACATTCTATAAACATTAGACACCCTCTAGAGTGACATAGAAGAGGCGATAAAGGTAAACATTTTAAATTTTATTAA
Organism: Tinea trinotella; assembly: GCA_905220615.1. NCBI lineage: Eukaryota > Metazoa > Arthropoda > Insecta > Lepidoptera > Tineidae > Tinea > Tinea trinotella. Next base: position 14,361,664 of record HG992312.1, read on the forward strand.
GGAAGGGTGCTGTGTCCGGAACATGGCAAGTGGCGATCTATTGTCTCTGCATATCCCTGTGGGAAAAAGGCGTGACAATTTGATTTGATTTGATGTTATTTTTTATTACAGTATTGTTATTGTTTTTATTTTTTTTTAAATTATCCCTAATTTTAATGTTTCTGTCTTAGTCCCTGACGTAAACTGGCTAAGAATGTCTCCCGGCATTAAATTCGCCCGACATAATGACATAATGACGGGCGGCCGTGAACTAACTCGGTTTTTTCAGTCGTCGTCACTCTTGAACCTCCTCTTGCTTATCATCAGGCGGGTCGAAGTCAGATGTCGTGTCACAATAAAAAAAAGTTTAACCAACATAAGAAAGATTAATAGTGTTTTTAGAAACTTTACTAAAATAGGAGAAGACAGAAAGACTTTTAATCGAAATCTCTTTAAATGTCACAGCGAGAGGATACAATTCGTTTTATTGCAAAACAAGTAACTCTATTTCATAAAATAGAAAATAGTAAACTGCCTTTTTTTTAGAAAAGCAATTTTAGATATAATACGATATTGTTTTCAGTTGACATGTTTCAGCAAATACATGTCTGAAAATAAACTTTAACTGAAGGGATTGGCGTGTTACTGCGGTGCCCGTCTAGATAGGAAATTGGAACGGTCACATTCATACAGAGTTTCATTTTTGTTCATTTTGCGCCATTTAAAAGTACTAAGTTTATGCCATATAATTGACGTCGAAGTGAATTAAATGTTCGCTGAATTTTTGGGATTAGATTGCCAGAAACTGAAATACTAATAAATTACCTAGTCTTTTTTAAAAAATAATACGAGTAATATTTTCTCCGTAGTGGCCATAACCAAAAAGCATTTATGACGAGAATTGTGGCTGCAAAGGAAGCAAGAGATTTGTGTTAGGATCGTGGAAAGCGACGCTACATATATCTGCTTATCCCTGTGGGAATATATTTTTTTATTAAAAAAATTCTTTATTTACATCATATTTTACAGGACAAATCCGTTTTTTCCTGATTTGATGATGATGGAAGCCAAGGCCGTCTTAAGCATACTCAGCGCCGGGGTGCGAAAGTCAAGACTCCGCTCGCGTGGTCTCAGTGTAGTAGGTACCTATCGAAATTTATGGCGGTCGGCATGCGCCCCCTAGGACTCTGCGCCCGGGTGCACTGAACCCCTTGAACCCCCGGGTAAAGACGGCCCTGATGGAAGCAACTATTAATTGAAACAGACTAGCTATTTTTTATTATTTAATAGTTTAATAATTAATCAAACTTTTAAATAATACAAAGAAAAGCTATAAAACATTATATATGCAGACCAGGAATCGAACCCTGGACTTTTCGCGTAATACAGGTATGCTAACCAATACAGCACGGCTATCGTCAAAATTTCACTCGAAGAGCTTTAAATGGACAATACTTTTAAAAAGTTTAAAAGAGAACAATTAAAGACGTTAAGAAAGCAAAAAGTTAGTATTAGGTTTGTAAAAAACGACGTAAGAAGTGGCGCAAGTCATCTACTAGAATATAACTATGCCCCCAGAAATGACTAAATATACTTTGTAAAGTGTATTTCCTATTTTCTTTAATTTATAAAAATATCCAACATTATAATTATCAATAAAGTAAGCCCGCTTTTAAATAGTTGCAAAGTATGAGAGCTTTAGTAACTTTGCTTTTCGTTCATGTTTCAAATATTAACAAACTTTAATAACTTTCATGTTAAGAGCCTTAAAACAGACTTTGCGTCGGTCTATCGGGCTGATAGTCTGTGCACTTAACCATCTTTGTAAAAGAATATTATAAATAATTAATGAAAATTGAATAGAAAATACATGCGACCGGGTATAGAACCCGGTGTCCGTCGCTTCATCCGGTATCAGTGACCACGCGTTTTTCTATTCAAATTAGAATGGATGGAGGTCGCTGCTACTACAATTCAATAACTGTAAGGAGTAGTCAGAACCACTATGCCAGCCTAGTTGAACTTACAAGCTGGTCCCTAAACGCGACTAAATCACTTCACGGTATACTTGTAGTACCACTCTACCACTCTTTGATAACCAGACCCAAAGCAAATATCCGCCTCTTTTTTTATTAACAAATATTTGCAATATCTTGATAAATATTACAGATAAAAGCTATTAAATAAATATTTGCTCCGGCCGGGAATCGAACCCGGGACTTTACAAACAGTTGTGTTAACCAGTCGGTCGTCGTAACGCTGATCAAGCTTAAAGTGAGTCACTTTACGGTCTGTACACTTGTAACCTTTACCTACCCACGTATTTTCACCTTTCCAAGGCCTTGAATTTCTAAAGCAACTGCGGCTACCGGCTAAGCTGAGTCAGATTTTTCAGTTGTTTTGTTTTCCCTCGTTTTTATGTTTACAATCAGGCGGTTAAAAATACAGTACCCATAATCTTGAGAATTGTGTATGAAAAGGAAGAAAGAGAATTGAGTCTGAGTCTTGAAAAGCCTATCTTTAAGGTCATCATTATCAGCCAGACGACGTCCACTGCTGAACATTCCGAAGATGCCAGTTGCGGTTTTCTTGACTTTCACAATGTCGTCAGTCCACCTAGTGGGAGGCCTACCTACGCTGCGTCTTCCGGTTCGTAGTCTCCACACGGGCGATGTGATAGGGCTCGATATTTAAGGTAGGCATGAAAATTTGATTGATTGAAAACTTTAAAGAATATAATCCAAGAGGTACTGTTGAAGATTATTATATAAATGGAATAATCAACGCGATAGTAAGTCGCATAAAATTTATTTAATTCATTAATCAATGTTCGCGCTAAATCTAAGATTTTTTTTTTATTGTGACACGACATCTGACCTCGACCCGCCTGATGATAAGCAAGAGGAGGTCCAAGAGTGACGACGACTGAAACAACCAAGTCAGTACCCGGCTGTCCCAGCCGCCGCCACTATGCCGGCCTAAGATGCTTCTTCACGCATCGCTTGAAGGATCCAAGGTCATAGGATGGAGAGAACACATGGGCAGGCAAAGCCCTTTGTCGATTGATCTACAAAGAAAAGACGCACCGAACTTTTTAGTTCGACTGCCGATTCGGTCGATAAAATGCGGATGCTTTCCCCGACCTGTGCGGGTATTACGGGAGTGAAAAGATGAGGTAGGAACAAGGTTAAAGAGCTCCTCGGAACATTCTCCGTGGTATAGGCGATAGAGGACGCACAGAGCCGCCATGTCTCTGCGTAGTTGCAGGGGCTCCAGAGTTCGCGAGACCTCTGCATCACCTATAATTCGGACAGCTCGGCGCTGCAATGAATCTAGGGCATTGAGAAGATACTTGGCAGAGCCATCCCAGAGGTGCGAACAGTACTCCGCACAAGAGCGAATCTGCGCCTTGTATAATAGCAGGCGAAGCTCCGGCGCGAAGAACCGCCGCACCTTGTTCAGGATGCCAAGTTTGCGGGAGGTGGTCTTAATGGCCCGCTCGATGTGGTCCCTGTGATTCAAGTCGCAGCGAAGGGACATTCCTAGAATGTCTAGTCTGTCCGACGTACCAAGGGAAATGTTGCAAAGAGAAGGAAGGGGAGTAAACGGGGATTTTTTCGTCGAGAACGCGCAAACCTGAGTCTTGTCTGCGTTGAACTGAACCAGGTTCTTTCCGCCCCAGTGGGTAATACGATCAAGAACCCGGTTCAGTCCCGCTACAACAGACTCTCTCATATCGGCTATCTCCTGTTTGCCGGCTGCGGGGCGGGCAGTGTAGCGTCCATGCACCGTGCTGTCGTCCGCATAGCAATGAATGCCGGATCCAAGGTCCAGCATGTCATTGATATGCAGAAGGAACAAAGTCGGCGACAGCACGGAGCCCTGAGGGACGCCGGCACTCACCGACATCCTGCGCGATGCGCTTCCATCCACAACGACGCGTATGGAGCGGTCACGCAGGAAGTCAGCTATCCAACCCCGCAGACGGTCAGGTAAACCATATGCCTCGAGCTTGGATAAAAGGCCCTTGTATTTATATTCTATTATAAAATGACTTATTACGAGTAGTATTATTTTATAATTATTCTTAAATATAAAGTAACTTTCGTGGGAACTGCTAAGGGTTTCGTAGACTTGAAATTTTGTTTTGAAACAATAGAGTAAATCATGTGTCGATGTTAAGTCTGTAATATATAGGGACATTAAACTCAAGACAAACATGGTTTAAAAAATTGTGTCTACATTGCAACACAAAGCTGGGCCTTTTAAGTAGATTCTTTTTCACGCCTCGCTTAATTATTATACCCGTGGGGACTGTTAAGCATTACTTAAAAACTACACGAGTAAACTACAATGGCTTGACTAAATTATGGTTTGCGATTAAAGCTAAGAATAAGGACTTAATAATTTTATATAGTTTCTTTTATAATTTATTTAGTTTTTTTTGTAATTTCGATAATTTCTTTAAATGGTTTAATGATTTTTTCCCCAATTAAATCAGCCTCTGACTTTTTTCCATTTCATGACATTGGATCCATCAAGCTGTGAAGAAGCACCACTGTCTGACATAATGAAGACGATTAAGATAACCCTAAGCCGCATCGGTTTTTTCAGTCGTAGGCACTCTTGCATTAACCCTTGCTTATCATCAATAAAGTCGAGATAAGATGTCGTGTCACAATAATAAAAATTAAGAGCGACCCAGTATGTAGAGCCATCAACACCGCAATTATTATTTTTTATTGTGACTCGACATCTTACCTCGACTTGCCTGATGGTAGGCATGATTGTAAGGTACCGGCATAGTAACGGTGACAAAGGCAATCGTAATCTGAGACTATTTAGTAATTAGCTTACTTGGACCTCTACTTCCTTACCCTCAAGCAAGTCGAAGGTTATCAATAAGTGGTAGGCAGTGGTACCCAGTCTGCCGATCCGGGGTAGTACCACCACTTACAAGTATACAGACCGTGAAGTCGCGTTTGGTCGCGTTTTGGGATCAACTTGTAGGTTACCGGTTCCAACTAGGCCGGCGTAGTGGATGTGATTGGCACTCACAGTTATTGAATTGTGGTAGCAGTGACATCCATTTATGGACCACACTCCAGCTTAATATCAAGCGGGGTGCTGTCATATGTCGTGTCACAATAAAACAAAATTTAAAAAAGGCAGATGTCGACTGCCTTGAAAAACTCTTGTTGGCTCCGATTGTGGGCTACACTTCAGTATTACACATGTTGTACTGATATTGAAAAATTATATATATTTTGCAGGGAAAACCTTCCAATTACGTGTTGGCGCATTGCGATTGCATTTCACGTGTGCCCGGATATAGCAGGGAGACGTGATTCGCATAAACACGTCAATCAATGTTGAATATGATGTAAAAGGAATATCAATAAAAATAATCGTAAGTAGAATTTAAAATAGAAATATTCTGATATACATTTTTCAAAATATAACTATTTATTTTAAACTTTCTATTGGCCCCTAAGGTTAACTTGTAGAGAATGCCCTATAGCATTAAAATTCGCCTTTGTGATAATTTTTAAAATAATCTTTATTTTATTTGTAATATTTTTATTAGCTAACCCAAATTACCACTATATTTAGGCAAAGGTAATATTAATTTATAATTTATTCAATATTGCCCAACTAAAACAGTTATACGAAAGGTTGGTAAAATTAGTTCTATTCACAAATTTTCAAGAGTAATAAAATTGTCGCGTAACATATTCCACGATTGCGGCCTGGAACTGCTTTACACTGAAATATATCCTGCACTTCGGCCTGAAAGAATTCGTTGTAATTCTCTCTTTGTATCGCTGAAATACAGCAACACAGCTATAAACTGTACACTCTATTTTAAATAATAAATATTCAACAAACTGGGTTAGTACCGATGTATTTTTTTTATTTATATTCTACTGCTTTGAAACTTTGTTTTGTGTAACAACTAAGATAGCTGCAAAGCTTTCGAAACATCGAAATAAACTCAATAGTAAGCGGCTATGTTTTTTTTTATCGAGAGAGAGAGAAGAGACAAAAGGCTTAAGAGTCCGCTGCTCTATCGGATTCCTTCGTCGCTAAATCGCTGTCGTCTCTTTCGGAACTATTCAGCGGGATTAAAAGTTGGATCACCCGTAGATGATCCACGAGAAAATTGGACTACGTGAGGTCTGAACTTTGCAACAATATATTATAGTATAATATTTTCTTAGTATTTGCGCGAGCATTGATTGATGAATTAATAAACAAATTTTATGCGGCTTACTATCGCGTTTATTTTGGTTTTAATTTTACATTTTTTTATTATTTCAACGTTTCGAGAGCTTTGCATCCATCGTGGTCATGGAGAGTCTCAATCAAACCAATAGAACTAAATAAAACAAAACCAAATAAACGCTTGTAAGCCGTGTAAAATTTGTTTAATTCAACAATATATTATGTTTTTACTAATCTGCAAATGTTTTATAGTACTATAAAAGTACATTATTTTTATAGTGTGGTATTTTCATTATTCAAAATTCAAACCTACGTGTTAAGAAAGTCCCGGGTTTGATTTCCGGTCGGAGCAAATATTTATTTCATAGCTTTTATTTGTAATAATTTAATAATTAGATTGAATATAACAAATATATGTTAATAAAAAAATATGACTGCTACTTATTTAACTGTAGTAGCAGTCATATTTTTATTCATGGACCGCGCTCCAACTTAAAATGAGGCGGGATGGTGTCTATGTCTAAAAACATTTAAAAAAGAAGTAATGGCAAAAGAAACCCGTTAATATTGGAGCCTATATGTATTTTATTCAAATGCTGTTGTACTAGGGAAGTGTGAAAATAAAATGAGAATGGCCAGTTAAAACGTGTTTGAAAGAGAATATGGTGTGTGCAATTGTTTTAGCGCCATTTTGGCCCAACAAATGTGCACAGGCAGCCATTTAAAATTGGACTAATGATTTTATGAACTGACTCGAGAGAAAAGTCTCGTTTATAAAAAAATTATATGTTTTTTTTTAATGTCTAAACTTGACCTGCTTACCAACAGCATGATAGAGGTCCAAGAGTGTCGAGGACTGAAAAGGGCCGCCTCAGTTTCCGGCTGCTTTAGTCGCCGTCACTATAACTCGACTTAACTTTCAAGAGTACGGACAGTGAAGTGACTGAAGCTGGCATATTGGATTTTTAACTGTAAGGAGCAGTCCTCTCCTTTTGTGGGCCGTACTTCTGACTAGGTACAGCCATAAGTAGTATGAGTATGATTGCAGACTTAAATACACAATGGTACTCGTAAATATCAATTAATCAATCAATCAATCAATCAAACTGTAACGCTTTTTTCCCAGAGGGATAGGCAGAGACAATGGTAAAATTGTATAAAGCAAATGTATTTATTTAAAAGACGTTTTGCTCGTTATTATCTTTTTGAATATTTACGCAAAATAACCAAAAATCAATACTCAAAAATAAACGCGATAGTACGCCGCATAAAATTTGCGTAATTTATATTTCAATGATCACGCAAAATAAAGACAATACTATATTTACCGTATTTACCGTAATGTCTAAGATTTCCCTTAAATTCGTTAAAATCGAATTCGTCTGAACGATGAAATGAAGACGTGCGCAGAGCTTCTATCAATTTATGAAGCCCTAGTAGTTCAAGCGTTGTATCTGGCCACATTTTTTATTGGGCACAAGTAAATTTATGATCAATAAAATAATACAGTTTTGTTGATGCAACTAAATTATATTACATTACAGTGAAACATACTTTTAGGGCGATCGTGGTGTAGTGGCAGTGCAATGGTTACGCAAGCCGAGAGCACGGGTTCAAAACCACTCACCGGTACCAATGTATCTTTGATATAATGTACTTTGGTTGTTCTGTTTTTAAAATACAAGCACTTTAGTAGCTTAGTATAGAAATGTATATAAGTAAAAATATAGTAGTATATTTTTTTATGTGCCGCCATTTTTGACCTCGATTACACCTTGACTTGAGTCCCAGGCGATGCCGCACTTTGTTCTGGATACCAAGTGGTCTTTATTATGTGGAGACTCTATTTTTTTCTCATTTTTCTTGTAGCTTGACATATAACAGCATTCCACCTGATGCAGGTCATAAATGGAGACGACTGCTACTACAGATAAATAACTGCAAGTAGCAGTAGTATCCACTATGCCGTCCTTGTTCATAATGCCCATAAATTCATCTGCCTTAAATAATATGTATTTTCTTTCTTTAATATTATAGGTAATAAATATTCGTGTGTGTTTATACTAATTCATTATCATCAATTTTTTAATTTTATTTTGACTTAACATCTGACCTCTATCCGCCTGAGCAATAGGAGGTCGAAGAGTGGCGAAGACTGTAAAAACCGAGTCTTCACGGTTGCCCCAGTCGCTTTCACTAAATTCCACAGGAATACGCAATGAAAACGGAGCGCCACTTTTCACGAGATAAACTGACTCAGCCCTCTTTTTAGTCATCGGCACTCTTGGACCTACTCTTGCATACCATCAGGCAAGTCAAGAATAAATGTCGAGTAAAAAAGTACATGATGATGAAATAAATAGAGGTTCAACTGTATTAAAATGTATATACTATAATAGTTATTATGATATATTGAGCCACAATTTACGATCCCTGCCTAGTGTGTTGTTATTTAAAAAAACAACGAGTGAAAAACTGCCGCGTAAATCATGCTCCTGTCAAATGTGATGATTTTATTTTTAAAATTTGTTTATTTATCTACGTCCTTTATTAAAATGCAACGTTTTGATGTTTTTTTTTAATTTGTTATTATAATTTATTATTTTATGTTTTACTTAAATTTAAATAGATAGGTACAGTAAGTTGTTACGCGACCGTGGTGTAGTGGCAGTGCAATGGTTACGCAATTTGCAACTTACTGTACCTATCTATTTAAATTTAAGTAAAACATAAAATAATAAATTATAATAACAAATTAAAAAAAAACATCAAAACGTTGCATTTTAATAAAGGACGTGGATAAATAAACAAATTTTAAAAATAAAATCATCACATTTGACAGGAGCACGGGTTTGAAACCACTTACCGGTACCAATGTATATTTGATATAATGTACCTTGGTTGTCCTGTTTCTATGATACAAGCACTTTAGTAGCTTAGTATAGAAATGTATAATAACATTTAAAAAATATATATTCTAAGGTAGAGAGTAACCTACCTAAATATAAGTACTTGTACTACACTTTTTAGGAGTGGTTAGGCAGTTCTGTACTCTGTTTTTCTTACTTGGCAGAAGTAGTAAACAAACATGACAAACATGAAAATCAATCAATCAAATTGTCACGCCTATCCCACAGGGATAGGCAGAGACAATAGAGCGCCACTTGCCACGGTTCTGACACAACTCGCTAGCTTCCTTCACAAACACATACAAGCTCTATGGTTAAAATGAAAATCAACATTTCTTATGCCCTTTATCTAAGGAAACTGTTTTATTTTATTACTAGCTGTGCCCGCGGTTTCACCCGCGCAAAATTAGGTTTATAACATAGTCATAAAAAAGGAGGAGGTTCACAATTCGACTGTATATCCCTTTTTGTATTTATAACTCGATTTCTCATGTAAAATTGACAGACGGAAATAAAAATAAATCCCTGCCTATCCCTGTGGGAAAAAGGCGTGACATTTGATTGATTGATTGATGGAAAAATTCCAAACAGCTAAAACTATAGTCGATTGGAAACTAAATTTAAAATTAAAAGTATCCTATGTTACTTCTAGTACCTCCAAAAATATATGTACAAAGTTTCGTGATGATCGGTTAAGTAGTTGTTGCGTGAACACGTAACAAACAAACTTACATTCACATTTATAATATTAGTAGGATTAAAGGCGACTACACCACGGTTTCCTTTAATAATTTAATAAGTTTGGTTGCATCAAGTAAAGTTTTCTGTGGCGCAGAAAGACACATTAATTCCTCTTAACTAATATTAAAGTCTTGAGATACAAGTTGAGAACCAGTGACTTAGGTTGGTCGCAAACTTTAAGAACAACAGGCGAGATAAGACCACCAGTTAATTTGTACTGCCATTTATCATAATACTTGGTAATATTTTGAGGCTTTTCATTGTAATGTGGTGATAGCTAACAGTTAAGTGGCTAGGGGTTTAGTTTAACTTTGATGTCGACAAATAATGAAAAATAATACTGAAAAAACTGATTTACTACTTAGTCGCCTTCACTGTGCGCGCCAAATATGCTTCTTCACGCATCCCTTGAAGGAATCAAGGGAGTCCTACAATATTGGATTTTTCTATTACTTTGTAGTTGCAATTACCACCTACTCTGTTTTGACATTGCCTTTATTTTTATGTAATTATAATATTCATGTATTTTTACTGTAAATTAATAATGTTTGACGTAATCAGCCTACATAATATCGCGTTTATTTTGGTTTTGATTTTACATATTTACGTATGTACATAAATGTACAATTTGTGAACTATTAAGTCCTCTAGTCAAAATAGTAAAGACGACTGAGTAAAGTGTAAACTAAATAAGTCGGTTTATCCAGTCATCGGAGCTTCTAATATCGGGATATAAACTATGAATAAAAAAAATATTTAGTGTTTAATCTTATTAAATAAACAGAGTAGAATAATATATCCTAATTTTAATATATCCAAAACAAAAAAAGAAAAGATATATCCACCAACTATTAACCACAAAAGGCGGTAATATCTCTCGACAATTTGGTATTTTGGAAGATTTATCTAGAAATAAACTGCGGACGCGGCCTAGAACCAGAGTCCCTCGAGTTCAGGATTAAGGGCCCGAATAGTTGGGGTCGATAAAAGTGGGACAAGCTGTATATCATGGAATTTACGCATCAATGTTTACTAGTAGTGCCACCTTTGGGATTCTTTTCAGCTATTTATTTATGACCTTTAATAATTTATTTATTTATTTATTTATTTATTTAATAATGGGTCATCAACAAAATATACACTGATACAAGCACTTAACGTAATAATTACAAAATTATCTTAAATCTAAGTGTTATTTTAGTTAAAGATAACCACAACATGCATTTAGCTACATTTACAAAAAAAAAAACTTAAATACTAATTAATATACAAATTAAACATATAAAAATTACACAAAAAGTTAAAATAAAAAAACTAATAAACTATCAACTTAAAAAATCATTGTAAAATGAAATTATGTTTTAATTTCATTTTGCAATGATTTTAATTTAGTTTTGAATTGATTTAAATTATCGTAGTTAATGTCTACGTCCATACGCTTCGAGGCGAGCGAGTTATATTCACGGCTTAGTCTATTTAGGGGTGAACTGTCCCCTAATTTGGTTTTACACACTTTCACACTAAATAATTTACATTGTTTTCTGGGCATTTTACGTGGAACATTAAACAATATCCTGTTGACTAGTTGAGGGCAGTCAACTTTATTATTTAGCAATTTATGAAGGAATGTCATACCCAACAACGAACGTCTCTGGCGAAGGGAGTGTAGTTTAAAGTGTTTAAGGTGGTCGTAATAGGATTTCTTTGGTGGATTAAATCGATACACGAGATACCTGATCAGCCTTCGTTGCACTGACTCGATTCGCTCTTTATGAACTTCATATAATGGGTCCCAAACAGTGCAACAGTACTCCAGCTTACTTCTGACGTAAGAGTTGTAAAGCAGAATTATTGTAGATGCATTTTTGAACTCTCTTGCGCATCTTATAATAAAGCCTAAGGACTTGTTTGCTGAAGCCAAAGTATTATCTATGTGATTAACAAATTTAAGCTTCCTGTCCACTATCAACCCCAAATCACGAATCTCATTAACTTCAGTCAATGGCTGCTGTAGTATGCTATACTTAGATGAAATAATATGAGTCTTTTTTCGAGTAAATTTAATGTGATAACATTTTGTGGGATTCAAAAACATCCTGTTACGTTTACACCACTCAACCAACCTATCGACATCATCCTGCAGCAATGCAACATCGTTATCGTTTACTATTGTGCGCGTAAACTTGAGGTCATCAGCAAACATGTAAAAACGCGAATTTATAAATGAGCTTTGCACATCGTTTACAAAAACATTAAATAACAATGGTCCTATGTTTGAGCCTTGAGGAACTCCAGACGTTGCTATAAATTCTTCAGATTGGTTTCCATCTGTTACGACTCTAGCATAACGCTGTTTAAGATACGAAGCGAACCATTTAAGCAATGATCCTGATATACCAACCATACTTAATTTTTTTATGAGAATGCGATGGTTAACTTTGTCGAAGGCCTTCGAGAAATCCGTGTAGACCACGTCCACTTGAAATCCTTGGTCAACAGAGTCTACTAAATCAGATATATAGTCAGTAAGGTTAGTCGTGGTTGATCTTTTTTCCATAAAACCATGCTGATTTATTGAGAGTTGGTTGTGAATGTATTTATAGATATGTGGATACAACAGAGACTCAAAGACCTTCGCCACGGTTGAGATAATTGATATAGGTCGGTAATTAGTTATTTGATCTTGTTTCCCACTTTTGTGTATTGGAACTATTCGAGCCTCTTTCCATTTGTGCGGATACACTCCAGAACTTAATGAAAAATTAAATAATTTAGTTAAAGGCATGGACAAGGGCTGAGCACAATTTACTAGAAACACAGGTGGTATATTATCAGGTCCAGAACTTTTTGTTTCATCTAGTGATTTTAATTCCTTTATTACTTCATTTTGTGCTATTGATACAATATGTATCCCATCAACGTAGGAAAAATTCTGAAATTCAGGCTCGTGATCCGTTGGTTCATAAACTGACGAGAAGTGTTTCGCAAATAACTTGCATGTCTCCTCAATGTTGGTTGATGTAGCATTGTTAAGGACCATCGCAGTTGGTATGGATGAGCTAGTTTTACGCAAGTTTTTAATATGAGTCCAGAAGTACTTAGGATTTTTCTTAATTTCTTGTTCAATGGATTGTATGTAGGAGTTGTAACACTTTTTCATCAACGTTTCACAGTCCTTACGTAAATACTGAAATTCCAAGTGATCTAAAGGATTATTATATTTTTTTATTTTTTTATGGCATTTTTGTTTATGTTTAAGCAGATTTATTAAAGACGGTGAGAACCAAACTGGGTATTTGGACTGACTACTTTTTTTAATGGGGACATATTTTCGTATTATGTCCCAAATTATATTGGAAAACTTTGTAACCATTGCATCAATATTACTACACGGGCCCAATTCTTTCCTCCAATCAATATCATTTAGAACTCCATTAATCGTTTCATAATCAGCTCGCGCAAAATTGTACTTGTTTTTTGACAGAATACTAGACTTCTCACTGGCTGTTAAACGAACACAAATTTCAAGCGGTGGATGATGTTTGTCGATTGCTCTAATTGGATCCGAACATTCCTCCACAGTTACCTTGTTGTATGTATTACATAATATTAAATCTAGAATTTTGTCGTTGCAGTTGGTCACGTGGTTCAATTGGTACAGATTGTTAAAGGCAATAAAATCTAATAGAGAATTTCCACAGGTTGAACCACTGCTAGGACTAGATAAAGATGACCATGAGATTTCACCAACATTGAAATCGCCTGCTATTAACGTATACTTAGTTGTGTTATAAAGTATTTTGTCAGTGTTTTCAATGAATACTTGTAGAACGTCCTTGGTTATCGGTGGTGGCAAGTAAACAGCACAAAGTTTAATGCTATCAGCTCTGCCACCTGATGCTACTTCAACGGTCACCCAAATGTCTTCACAGGGGCTTTCCCACTCCAGTTTCCGACATGATACCAAGCTTTTTCTTACGGCTATAAGAACACCTCCACCCATCTTTTTATGTTTACTCAAGCTAGAATCTTCACGATCTCTCCTGTACACAATATACCTACCATCAAAAACTTCACCGTCAAAAACGCTGCCGTTGAGCCAGGTTTCGGTCATTATGATTACATCAAAATTACTACATAGAATTTTTCGTCGCACCTCAGAAGCGTATGTTCTAAGACCCCTAACGTTTTGATAATAAATATTTAAGGCCATATTCTAATTCTAATTCGACAATATTAAAATCCATCTCTAACCTATAAACAATACAGTATAAAGAAGTACACATATATAATTACTAAACTTTAAAAACAAATTAGGTTAAGTTAAATTCGCTAAAGATTCCTTGTTCTTGATTAATATATACCCAGTCGTCTCTGATTTGCGTATGAAGACCCGGCCATTTTTTATCCACACATATTTATAGTTAAGTTCTTTCGCCTTAATTCTGGTGGACGCGTGAAGCGACTTCATAGCTAGTGACAGATGCTCTGCAACATATATAGGTTTCTTTTCTCCACCAAAACCGATATGGCTTGTATTTAGTTTTTCTTTTATACCATTAGCCTTTTTATTGAATGTCGCTGTTGCGGCTAAATAACCATCACGCACTCGAGGACTGCTAAACTTAACAACAATAGAGCGCGGGCGATTGTTGTCTTTGCTTATTTTTGCTGTTCTGGTACACAGGTGGATGTCACTGTCATTCATTTTAAATTTAACAGTAGCGGCAATCTGTTGTACAATAGCGGTGACGACTTCCGACTTCGACTCCGGCACACATTGGATTTCCACGTTAGCAGCTCTCGTTTGTTGTTCCATGGAAGTTATTCTTAAATTGAGATCTGTAACAGTTGACCGCAGATACGTATTTTCATTTTCTAATGATTTTATAGTAATCGTCTTGGTTTCGAATTCGGCTTTGATATCTTCATACTGCTGTTCTATAAAGTTCATCGACTTCTTCAGTTCATTTAGTTCATTTACTAATTCCTTTGTTTGTAAATCCATGCGCTTGTTTACTGTTGCTTTAAAATCATTGAACTTTGCGTTGAGTTCTTCCCGAATAATACTTCGAATATTTTCCGGTGAATGTTCTAAGTTGCTCGCAGTATTTAGATCTTTTCTCCGTAATGTAATGTTGTCTTCATTATCGCAGTTCATGCTACGTATAGGTGTGTTGTCAGCTTTAACCTGTTTGCTGCGACATACAGGACATAACCACGAACCTTTAAATTCTTGAGAGAGATCTTTAAATTGATTCTTGGCGACATTTATACATGAAAAGTGATATGGTTTCCGACAAGATTGGCATTTTAAAACTTCCGCTGAGTTCGCCTGGCTAAGACAGCAGCCATATTTAGATTTTGAAGAAGCCATTTTATTTCCCCTTGTTCACCACTAGGTGGCGTGCCTGGACAATTTGTTAGATAAATAGTTTCGAATAATACTTTTAAATAAATATTGTTAATAAAAAAACATTATCTAAAGGTGGATTCGAACGCGGCACAATACGTTTTTAAACCAACACCTCAAGCAACCCGGCCACGCAGTCTTACCCCGGTCTAGCGAATTTATAGAGTAGGTTGTTAGCTGTAAAGGGATTATTGCAACGTTCCGTATATACTATTATTTACACTTCAATCCTTCGTGACAATTCTTGTTTATTTCACAAAATTAACTGCAATCACTTTGTACACTGATTGTTAAACATTGATATTACAAGATATGAATATTTATGTATAATCTAGCACTAATTTGAAATTAAATTAACTACTATAACTATTTTTAATAAATTAAATAACGCAGAGCACTTTCAATTTAAGTCTTTTCGGTAGCACGAAACTACCCACTTTTTGCTGAAGGTCATACATTACAATCGATTTTGTATTACACACAATCCGTTTCATCACAAAAAAAGTTAAATAGATAGACATTAAACATGTTTTAGGTCAATTTAGTAATTTTATTATTATTAATTAGTAGTAAGGTTGCTTAATGCATCCATTCACATCAGATTTATAAATTCTTTTCGTCAATCCACTTTCACTGATCGTTTTCATGTGCCTAACTAAACCATCGAATCATTCCTTTATCAATCCTTGTCACTGATGTAAGGAATGTATAACTATTGTTGACGTATTTGAATAATACTTATTTATATTTGTCATTCTTTCACAGCGACACTGCGCTATATTTAAAGCGACCGTGAAATGACAACTACAGTTTAAAAATAACAAAAGAAAAGGTTTTCTGAAAATAACTGGCTCACTGTATTGTTGTAATTTCGTCTTATAGAGACTTGTAATAGGTTCATAACGCGTCAATAAACTTATTAGGTACAATTTACAATTTTGTTGTTTTACGTGCTAGAGAAATGATTACGGAAACCAATAATTCCCGGTACAAAACCACTTGCCGGTACCAATTTATCTTTAATAATATATGTTCTTTGGTCATCCTGTTTCTATGATTCAAACACTTTAGTAGTTTAGTATAGAACTGTAAATTATTAATAATAATAAATAAAAAATCGTATTTCATTATACTATCGTATTTATTTGTAGATTAAAACGAATAAATTTATTTTCAAAATGATTTTATTATTCATTCATTTTACAAACGTTTACACGTCTAAATGTCAGCATTCCATGCATTGTGTCTACCTCTATAGAACATAACATAGCATACATATAAAATTTAATATCAATTTGCGAGGTACTTAGCATCCTTAATAGGGTCCGCGATAAGGGACCACATTAACCGGGAGGCTTCGTCGGACCCACTGACTCTGTTAGGGTAGCCATAATTCATAATGTCTCAAAATATTACTACTAATAATAAGAATCTTTTCTCATTTAAAAAGCATTCAAATATTATTATTTACTTAAATATGATTATTATTTAATTAAACAAATTTTATGGGGCTTATGTTTATAGGCGCGTTTATTTTTGGTTATCGATTTTACATTTATTTTATTTTTTCGACGTTTGGAGACCAGCCATCGTGGTTACGGATGATATTTAAAAACTGTCAAATCAATAACCAAAAATAAATGCAATACTAAGCCGCATAAAAGTTTAATTCAATAGTTATGTTTTTTTTATTTTAATATTTAATTATGATCTTTCCATAGAGGTATATGTTGTTTCCAAAATGTCAATCAATCAATTCTCGCAGGGATAGGCAGAGACAACAGAGTGATACTTTCCACGATCCTGATTAAATTGTCAAAAAGTGTAAAAAAGGAGACTAACGAATAAGATTTATAAAATAGAGTCGAGTAGAAGAATAGAACACTGAGTTGCTTACTCCGTAGAGCTTGTATACATAGAATTGTGTATGTGAGGGAGTTGGCAGGATCGTGGCAAGTGGCACTCCATTGTGCCTATCCCTGATGGTAAGTGCCAACAAATAAAGAAACCGGTTCAGTGTACAAAATCCACAGACGCCTTCACTATGCCTGCCACTATGATGTATGTAAAATTACTGCAAAGTAAATAACTAAGAAACTTTATATATTACAGTCAAGAATTACATAAACGGTTTATTTCATATTCTAAATAAAGTTGTTAATATTAATATGAAACATTCATCTTCTTTCACAATAACGGAAATGCTTCATTAAATTCCTTCAAAATATAATGACAGTTATTTTTTAATTTATAACTTGGCTTTAAAATAACTTTTAAAACATACTCTTATGAAATCAGACATTCTTAAAAAAACAGGGTTTTAAGGAAAATTATCGATGTGAAGAAAGCGAGATGTTAAGCTGGAGTGCGGTCCATAAATGGAGGCAACTACTACTACAGTTAAATAACTGTAGTAGTAGTTGCATCCACTTTGCCGGCCTAATGAAAACCGACAACTTACAAACTGATTCCGAAACTTGACTAAGTCACGGTCTGTATACTTTTTTAGCCTGCCGATTAAGTCTATCGAATTATATGAAATGTTATGGAAAAAATGTTTCATTCATTGTCAAAATGACTGTCATTCATTACAATTACATCATCAATCAAATTGTCACGCTTTTTTCCCGAAAGGATAGGTAGAAACAATGAAGCGCTACTTGCCACGATCCTGACCCTGACAAACCATTTTTTTTTTTCAGGAAACTTTTGGCTGAAATATAATGATACTAAATATAATGATAGTATGAACATTATGTATCATACTATGATAATGATACACAATGTTTACAAAAAACAAATATGACTGAATTAATCTGAATTATATTTAGAAAATATATTACTTTAGAGAATTTTGTTACTGTGACACGACAGTCGACCTCGACCTCGACTAGCCTGATGATAAGCAAGAGGAGGTCCAAGAGTGACGACGACTGGAATAACCGAGTCAGTTTCCGGCTGTCCCAGCCGCCGCTACTATGCCGGCCGAAAAATTTTACTCTATACAATCTGCTTAGTTCGAACAGCAGAGCGTCTATCGACTTTTTTATTTCCAATTAAAAAGTTACCTCCTATGGGGTTGAACCTTGAAGGTTGGCATTACAATCAAGTATTATCATTTCTTTATTTTATAGTGATCACGACTGAGAAAACCGTTAACAAAAGTCGCTTATTTTAGTCGTGGACACTCTTGGATCTCCCCTTGTTTACCATCAGTCAGATGTCGAGTCACAATAAAAAAAACTAATACGAGTGGGACATAATGGTTATCCGCGGTTAATGGTTGTTGTTGGAGAATTATTAATTATATTTAATTAGTTTAAACTTTTTATATAACCTTTTTTTGTACATTCATTTTTATATAAAATGTTTTTGGTAGAGCCTGCGTGATGTTTTGAATGTTGCGAGATCGAATGAAAGGGTTGTAATGTTAGGTGATTTTAATGCATGGGTTGGTGTGCAAAGAGTGAATGTAGACCATGTGTTGGGAAGGTTTTGAGATGAGCGTGTAAATGAGAATGGAGTGAGCCTGGTGAATGTTTGTTTGGAGAAGAATCTCATTGTGACAAACACGAAGTTTTGTCACAAGGAGATTCACATGTATACATGGGAGAGGAATAAAGAGAGAAGTATGATAGAAGTAATGTCAAGAATAAATGGTCTGTTCAAGGGTTGGAGAAACCGCAGTCGTAAGTCGACAACACAGTTGACAAGAATAAAAGGAGAAAAGTTGCAAGATGCAGAAGTGAAAGAGGAGTATGTAAGTAAGTTACGTGAGAAAATAGGAGATGCCTGTAATCATGAAAATGATAGTGTGGAGGAAGTATGGATGAAATTGAGGAATGGTATGACAGAAGCTGCAGAAGAAGTGTGTGGAGTGAGCAAGAGGAAGAATGTAAGGCCCAACATGTGGTGGGATAAGGAAACGGAAGTATTAGTATGCGAGAAGAAGAAAAAATGGCAGGATCTACTAGCAGTTAAAGCTAGTAGACGAACAAACCCGGGTAAGAAAGATGAGGATGTATGTAAGGTAATGAATGAATATAAGGAAATAAAAATTAAAGTGAAAGAATGTATAGAACGAAAGAAGAAAGAGGTGAAAGAGGATATCGAGAGGAAATTCTCCAGGAATTTCCGGGATAATATCAAACTGTTCTGGAAACAGGTTAAGATAGCCCGGGGAGGACTGGAGAAGTCTAAAGTGAATGTGGTTAGGGATTCGAATGGCGATTTAGTGACTGAAGAGAAGAAAGTGTTAGGACGATGGAAGGAGTATTTTGAAAGTTTATTTGTGGAGGATGATAATACAGCACCAGAGTGTGTCGATGTGTCCTCCACGCTGAATGAAAGTGAATCTGAATGTGATATAGATGTGAAAGAGATTGTGAATGCATTGAAAAGAATGAGAGTTGGAAAAGCGGCTGGGTGTGACAGAATAACTGTCGAGATGCTGAAGGGCGGTGGTCAGCTGGTGGCTTCCTGGTTGTGTCTCCTTTTCAGTAAGTGCTGGGTGAACGGTCTTGTACCAGGGGACTGGCACAAGGCTGTCATTGTACCACTATACAAGGGGAGGGGGTCGCAACAGGAACCCAAAAATTACCGCGGCATCAGCCTTCTCAATATTGTTGGCAAGTTGTATGCGAAAGTATTGATTGAAAGGGTGATGCATGAAACAGATGATAAAGTTTGGGATGCGCAAGCGGGATTTAGGAAAGGGATGGGATGTATGGATCAGATCTTCTCTCTAAGATGCATCGGCGAAAAAGTGTTGGCAAAACACCAGAAGGTGTTTTGTGCTTTTGTTGACCTTGAGAAGGCCTATGATCGAGTGAACAGGAGTGAATTGTGGCAGCAGCTGTCCGGGTTTGGGTGGGGTGAGCGTTTGGTCCGTGCACTGAAATCTCTCTATGAGGATTCCAGTGCATGTGTTCGAATTAACGGGGCGCTATCTGACTGGTTTGGCATCTCTAAAGGTGTCAGACAGGGATGTGTAGCGTCACCATGGCTCTTCAATCTATTCATGGACAGTTGTCTGAAAGAGTTGCGTGAAAGGAAGTATGGTTTAAGAATGAATGACTTGGTGATCAAATGTCTCTTGTACGCCGAAGATCAAGTTATCCTTGCATCTTCGGCGTATGAGTTACAGGAAATGGTCACTATAATGAATGCGGAATTAGAAAAGAAAGGTATGAAAGTGAATGTAAGTAAAACTAAGGTAATGGTTTTGGAGAGAGAGGATGAAATGACAGAATGTGAGATAGACGGAAAGAAAGTGGAACAAGTCAAACAATTTGTTTACTTGGGAAGTATATTTACTAGGGATGGAAAGTGTGATGAAGATATTGAGAGAAGAGTGCAAAAGGGTAACGTAGTGAACGGTGCCATCCATAGTATAATGAGCAGCCAAATAATGTCCCAAAAGTCACGGATGGCTGTTCATAATGCGGTGCTTGTTCCTACATTAATGTATGGAAGTGAAGGGTGGGTATGGCAGAAGAAGCATGAGAGTAGAATTAACGCTGTAGAAATGCGGTCGTTAAGGAGTGTATGTGGAGTGACGATAGCTGATAGAATAAGGAATAGCACACTGCGTGATAGATGTGGTTTAAAAGAAGATGTAGTGACAAGGATTGACAAAGGAATGCTTCGATGGTTTGGGCACATGGAAAGGATGAGTGAAAGTAAATTGACGAAAGGAATTTATAAATCTGATGTGGATGGATGCGTTAAACAAGGCAGGCCTAGGAGAGTGTTTTCCGACCAAATCGGAGACATCCTTAAGAAAGCTAGGTTGCCTAGTGCCCATAACCATAGGGCCTGTATGAGGAGAATTGTGGATGTGAAGGAAGCAAGGGAGTTGTGTAAGGATCGTGGTAAGTGGCGCTCCATTGTCTCTGCCTATCCCTGTGGGAAAAAGGCGTGACAATTTGATTGATACAAAGAAAAGTAAAAACGTTTGTCAACATAAGCTTTTTATTTAATAAAAAAAGACTTTCCCTACAGTTGTCGATTTTGAAGTTGTTTTATATAAAAATCGCGGTTAAGTTGTTTTAGAAATCGTTGATAATGTCTTTTTTTGGAAATAAGTAAAAATTGTGCAGAGACCTTAATGTAATGATAAGTGATACATTGTTCACTGGGTTGGAATGTTATACGATCTGTCGTACGTTAAAAATGGCGGCAAGCCACAATGCAAGCACATTTAAAAAGAAATCCATTGAAATTCATATAATGAATATATTCTACATCTACATCTACAAGCGTAATAAAGAAATCTATATTATATAGTATAAAAAATATATCATATAGATTGATACATACTTGATACAGGATTGCCGCTCAAAAAGAAACAAAATAAATGCAAGTCCGATTGATGTGGGACTTTTATTTGGTCTCAGTCCGAAATGATGTATGTGACATTACATTCGTGACAAGTTTATACTTTAAAACAACGTGGTAAGGTATAGTTTACAATTCGTAATCAATTCACTTACACAGTTTATGTCTGTGTAAGTGAATTGTGACTCGCGGATACTTTTATGACATTATTTTGTATGGGACTGTGAGGTTTGGATCATGATCAAGGTTTGAAAAGTTCGCAACTGAATTTTTTATACTTGCAATCCAAATTAAGTACTCCAACTAAGCCGGTATAGTAGATGCGACAGCTGCTTGCAGTTATTAAACTGTAGTAGCTGGACCACACTTTAACTTCAGGCGGGGTGTTGTCAAAATAAAAAACTATTTTTTTAAGAACTCAATTCGGCTTTTAATCTTTTTTAAAAAATCTTTTTTTTTTTTTAATCTTTTCGGCTTTTAAACTACGATTATTTTCGTAGCATTGTTTTTATTATGATCGTTATATTTTTTTATTATCGTTATATAATTATTGTTTTTATTGTTTATTAGTATTTCAGTTATTTATCGCCCTAGATATCATTGCAACAAAGTTGCCACGTCACTGAAACCCATTATAATATATTCTATTTATGATTTTTTCTATACTATTTCTAATTTCTATATTAAGCTACTAAAGTGCTTGTATCTTAAAAACAGGACAATCAAAGTACATATTATGTCAAAGATAAGATACATAATATATTAAAGATACATTGGTACAGGCAAGTCGTTTTGAACCCATGCTCTTGGTTTGCGCAACCATTGCACTACCACTACACCACGGTCGTCTTAATTCAGAAATAAAGAGCATTAAGAGAAATAAAGATATATTCTTATTTTAATACACAAGCGTTAGATAAATGTTCACTCCTAAATTGTCACGTAATCGTGCAAATTAATGTGTTTTTGTGTGTAATCTCGACTTAAGCTTATGAATTAAAAAGAAAAACCCCCACAAGCCGGCCATTTTTATTGTCCAAATGTCCTCTTAACTTAAGGTTTTTTAATAAATAATTATCTTGGCTTTGTGAGTAAAAGAGGATATTTTTGTCCTGGCGGTTTAATGACTTTATAAACCAAGTAATAAATTCATTGAATCTCTATTGAAACGACGCTGAACTCGAGTAACTGAACTCGAGTCCTATACAAACTCTGGCCGGCATAGTGACGAAGATTCAGGCAGCCGTAAGTTTCAGACCCTTGCATACCATCAGGCAAGTCAAGGTCAAATACCGCATCTTAATAGTAATTAAAATAATGGAAAAAGTAGTCTTAGACTGTTCCTGTAGGAAAATGATGCTTATGAGTACATCAATCGATTTAAATAATTTTATAAATCTTATAATTTATGTCTATAATGGTATAAATATCATATTTGTTCTGCTTTGAAATGTCAAAATTAGAGTTTGATCATTTTGCACACCCAAGCTATGCAAAATAAAGGATATATTCCAATTACATTGTAATCTTCGTACATCAAACTATTTTATAATGTATATGCAACTGTTAATACATATAAGCCCAAGTCCCCATACAAAATGAATGATATCCTTTCACACCTCCATTCCACACTCAGATCGAATAAGTATAGATCATATATGTATTAAGTATATTATACGATCTGAGATCCCACAGAAGCAATGGACCGCCAAGATCCTAATACAATTCTTTAGCTTCCATATTTCTCTTCATATTAATCTTTATGGCATTGAGAAACACTAAGAAATGTCCACGAGATTTCATTAAAGATGGTTCCTAAACTAGGTCGTTTTATCTTTTTTCGTCTATCACCTAAAAAATGTTGGTATAATAAAAATCCACATGAAATATTTACTATCAGTAAATACCATAACTTTCCTATTCTAAGGAAGTCGTGAAAATGCAATATTTACATCACAATAATAATTAGGTCATTTAGTTTCATGACCTAGAATTTTCTAGATTTTCTGACAGTGTTCGCGTGCTATAAAAGCAGCATTGTTACCTGTCACGCTTTATTTTTATCAGAAAATGTTGTGAAGCATCCTTTGTTGGACAAGCACAAAGGTAGTTTTTTAAATATTTTTATTCACAAAAATATATTACCTACTTTTTTGGTAGTCATAGTAAGGGTAATTAAGGCAACCGTAAAATGAAACTTTTTTAACTGGCCTTTCTTTTACCCTTAGGCAAGTCTAAGCTATGTCTCGTGTCAATAAAATTCTTCTTATAAACTCTTTATTGCACAAAATAAGGTACAAAGGCGAGCTTAATGCCTTAGGCATCATCTACCAGCTAAGCTTTATTCATTAAAATTCTCACAAAGTTACTACATACTCGTATATATGTATTAATTTTTCTTCACTAATTAATAACTAAGATCAACCAAATAACGTTCAGATTAATATATAAAATAAAATCCGCCATGGGTAATTTAAATTTAAAACCTACCTTAGGGCTTTTAATAAAAATAAACAATAAATTGGAAACCATCGACAAAACAATTGATATCATTATCAAGTCTTTAGCTGCCCAAACCAAAGCCATACAAAGTTTATGAAGTAAGCTGTCACTTTATAAATTTCTAAACCTCCTCCCTATTGGCAGACATTAGATAAATAACGTCTTTATTTATCCCGTAAACAGACATTAAAATTAATGACAAAAGACTTCGTTTTATATAAAAAAACACAGCTATTTAAATTCAACGTCGTAAATCAAGTCTTTGGAGATAGCGATTTTGTGTTTAAAAAAAAGGAAATATTATCCCGGCACAGGCATTGCCTCATCTCGTATTAATGTCACACCAAAGAGAAAATGCGATACACGTGAAAATCGGAATGAAAAATTTTAACTGCTTAACACATTTTGCGGTTTATTTACCGCAGTGCGGTAATAATTTATTACATCTTGAGCGATAGTACTTTGTTTATTCATCCAATGGTGTTGGTACAGTCAGCATCAGATATATCTGAGCACGCAAAGTGATCAAAAGTATCTATACATTCAGACTGATCATAAATATCTACACACATTAGTTGTCATAATGATGTGAGCATTCAATGCGTCAAAAATATCTACACACGCAAATAGTCAAAAATATCTACACACTCATAAAATATGTAATATTTTAAAACAAATTTACTGAATTGTCTGTTGACATATTTTTGACAAGTGAGTGTGTAGATATTTTTGACGCATTGAATGCTCACATTATTATGACAACTAATGTGTGTAGATATTTATGATCAGTCTGAATGTATAGATACTTTTGATCACTTTGCGTGCTCAGATATATCTGATGCTGACTGTACCTACCAATTCCTTATTTAAACAAAAAAAAGGTTGGAATATATTCGTATGTAAATTGTCAATATCAATCAACACTAATCGCCTTTTTCCACGGGGATAGGCTCTTAATACAAGCTCTATTTGCCAAAACCATCGAACAGTCCTTTGTCAATCCTTGTCACTACATCTTCTTTTAAACCACATCCATCGCGCACTGTGCTGTTCCTCATTCTGTCCGCTATTGTCACTCCACATACACTCCTTAATGAATGCGGTTATTTCACAGCATTAATTCTACTCTCATGCTTCTTTTGCCACACGCAATATTTACTTCCATACATTAATGTAGGATATATATATTTATGAGAAATATAGTAAAAATTGATAATAGTATTTTATTAGATTTTGCGCGAACATTGATCAATTAATGAATTAAACAAATTTTATGCTTAATATTATTTAATATAATTTAAACAAATTTAAATTATATTAAGTAAGCCGCATAATATTTGTTTAATTCATTTAATAATAATAAATTAGGCTAAAATGTGTCTTTTGCAAAATAGTAAGTAATAGAAAAAGTAAATACATCAGCAACTACTTAAGTGGATATCTACCAACACACTACGCGGCATATAACTGCCGCATAGTGTGTATCGCCCCTAAGCTATATAAAATGGAAGCATGCCAAAGTACCATTCTTATCAACTATTCCTTTGCACTTAACTTTCTATATTTCTTGTAGTTTGAATATTTTAGCTTCGAATTTCAAAGTCGGCCGTTAGATAGAATTTTAAACTATAACCAACCATAGACAAATAGGCTTAGACTTTCATTTATTCATTTATTCTACAAATTGCTGTTTGCAATGTTGATTCAAAACTTAATGAAGTTAACGATTTTTCTGGTATAATATATTAAAGATTTCAGGAGAAAACTACAGGAATTTATCTGTGTTATACAGATAAGTCACTAGTGTAGCTAATTTCAATAGTGATTCTGCCCAATAATTGTATTCTGAAACATGTCTATTTAAGGCTTATCTTTTAGCACTGTTATTATAAGTTACTATAACAACCAAGTCATAAGAATACTTTGTGAGTCGGGTCGTCAGTCAGTCGCGTTTCGGGATCAGCTAGAAAGTTGCCGTTACCAACAAGTCCGGCATAGTGGGTGCAACTGCTGTTGTAGCAGTCTTAACATCAGGCGAAATGCTGACATATGTCGAGACTCAAAAAAAAAAGACAAAGGACATCGTTCATTTTGGGCTTGTCTTGTACTACTTTTGTAATGTCTAATGATGAAAAAATAATAAATGGTAGTTTTGATACTTGTATTGATAAAACTAATAACAATTTTGCTTTTAGTTGCTGTGAAATTGAGTTATTTTGTAAATAAAACATGGATTTTGTATCGTTTTCCAACCACAAAGACACGCAATGATAACAGTTCTGCTTTACATAATTATATAATAATTTTACCATTTTGCACACGTAACCTATGCAAAATAAAGGCTATTTTCAAATTACATTGTAATTTTCGTACATTAAACTATCTTAAAATGTATATGCAACTGTTAATACAATTAGGCTAAAGTCTCCATACAAAATGAATGGTGTCCTTTGTACCTACCTATATTTGATGCGAACAAAGTCGTGAATAATTTATGTTCTATCTATAGAGATTTTCAGATATGTATTAGTGTTGAGTAAGCCATCTTTGAAGCAAGTTATAGGAAATTCTGGAGGAAATTCGCACTTAGTGGAGCGAGAACGCGCGTGCAAAATCATTAAACCTTATCTCGATGGGGCACTCTCCCGCCAAAATGGGATGTCATAAACACACTCACGTTCCCGCCAACACGAGGAATTGCCGCTCGGACATCTTTCATGCACTTCTACGATGTCTATGATCAGATTCAATCTTCGCTCATAGACAATTTAATAGAATTTCGTACAATTTTATTAAATTGAATTATTGTTTTTAGTAAGTTCAAAATATCATACTCAGAAATCTTTTTGGTCGGCATAGTGACGGCGACTGAGGCAACCGTGTACTAATCCGGCTTTACCAGTCTTCGGCACTCTTGGACCTCCTCTTGCTTAACGGGTCTAGATTTCGAATCTAAATTAAAAAAACTGAAATGTGTCAAGGAGGAACTTTCCCTTTCTACTCCTTCTGTAAAATACCAAAGCTAAAACAAAATAATAATGAAAAATGGCTAGAACAATGATGGGGCAGCTTCACCGGTTATACAACGCAGCTGACCGATATGAAAGTAACTTTTATTTACATGACTGACATTTTACCAGTTGTTAGTTACATTTCATGAAGTAAAAATAATAGTTACAATATAAAATGGTGAGTATTTGAAAATATAACTGTGATTTTGTATGGCCATTTATTGAAAAAACTATAGTCTAAAAATATATAAAGAAATATTTCAACCAGTCCCATAGGAATGTAATCTGTTTATCGTCGTACTGCAGCAGTCAAAAGAAACATTTCTAAAACATAATATAGGACGGTATTGAAAATATTTGGGTAACAACTTGCTAAGAAGCCGTGAATTCCTTTGACATTTCTTTTTTTAATGTAGTGGCAACGACATCAAATAGGCGGATGCATTTATTGCATTTTTTAGTTATTCTTGGTTATGTTCTATTATTATATAAATTTCGTTGTTATTCTTGTCTTTTTTATTTTGGAAAAATAAGAGACGAAGTATGTCCAGATGACTACAAGCATAATCGCTGTGGGATAGACGAAATAGACGACACAGTTGATTATTAATGAAGAGAATTTGTGATAGTGAGGAAAGCGTGAGATTTGTGGAAAATGGCGCTCTATTATCTCTGCCTATGCCTTTATGAATTGAAGCATTGATGATGCTTATTCGTGTTATTTTTAGTATTAATTTCTTAATAAATTGAAAAGTAATTAATTACCTAAGTACCTACTCACTCAGTTTACCACAGGTGCTTTTAACTTTTGCCTTTTTTTTATTTCTTTACTAAGCTACTAAGAGTGCTTCATAGAAACAGGCCGACCAAAGCTCATATATCATAGATACATTGGTTTACCGGCACGAAGTTTTTTAACCAGACAGTTTTAGTTTGCGTGACTATTGCACTACCACTGCTGGGTTAGGTTAGGTTAGAACGATATCCTCTCTAGTCGGCGATTGTCAAAATAATATTAAACGTGTTGTCACAATGATGAATAGTCTCGTTTTGATGGTTTTAGCCTAGCTTTATTTCGTTATTATTTGTCCAACTTAACCTTACTGGACTAGGCATTAAAAGTAACTTTTTTACGGTTTGCTGGAAGGATCCAAGTTTATAGGATAGGCGGGTAAAGCATTTCACTTGCTAGTTGTTTTACTGAAAAAGGATGCGTCGAATCATTTGGTTAGGATCATTGATTATATTCTATACAACTTAAAATACATAGTGTAGTTTAGTTAGTATATTTATAAATTAAACAAATTTTATGCGGCTTACTATCGCGTATATTTTGGTTTTTGATTTTACATTTTTTTATTAATATTATTCCGTAGTTTCGAGAGCTTTGCAGCCATCGTGGTCACAGAATAAACGCGATAGTAACACGCATAGAATTTGTTTAATTCATTAATCAATGTTTGCGCAAAATGTAAGAACCAATATATTTATGTGTGTTTCTCATATAGTCGTAAATATATGGGCAGTAAGTTTGCCAAGGACTCGTGCAGAGTTAGTGGCCATTACAACTAACTGTTGCCCATCAAAACTATTGGCCTTTCGGAGCTATAAAAAAGTTACTAGCTATAATAGCTATGTACTAGTTAAAGATTTATATCGTGATTTTATCTTGTGTTAGTTACGAGATTATTGTAAACAGGCCTTTTCTTGCTTGGGATTGCCTTTTGATAGTTTTAATAGATTGTTTTATTCACAGAAAAAAGGCGTGATATCGTAACTGTTGTAAGAACTGCACGAAGAGAAAAATCCTTTTTTCATGAGATAATTGATAAAAAAACGCACATTGTCAGATGTTTCATAATGATGCCGTTTTTTATCCGGCATAGTAATGACAACTAAGACACCGGTATTTTCAGTCGTTGACACTTTGGACCTCCTCTTGCCAACCATATTATTTTTTTTATTGTGACTCGACATGACAGCGTGCGGTCCATTAATGAAGGTCGCTTCTTCTACAATTTAATAACTTTAAGTAGCAGTCACATCCATTATGCCGGCCTAGTTGGAACCGGCAACTTATAAGCTGATCTCGAAACGCGAATAAATCACTTCAAAGTCTGTATTTGTAAGTGGTGGTACTACCCCTGATCGGTAGACTGAATACTACTGCCTACCACTCTTTGTAGGTAAGTCAAAGTCAAAAAGTAATTCTTCCCACAGGGATAGGCAGAGGACAATGGAGCGCCACTTGTCACGATCCTTACACAACTCCCTTGCTTCCTTCACATTCACAATTCTCTTTATACAGGCTTTGTGGTTATGGGCACTAGGCAACCCAGCTTTCTTGAGGTCTCCGATTTGGTCGGAAAACATCCTCCTAGGCCTGCGTCGTTTAAAATATTCATGATAATGATGATTTATTTATTATAGTTAATTCAATACAAAACACAATAAATAATCTATTTCTTACTTTAAGTATTATTTTGCCAATATGAACGTAACTGTATAGTTATTCTTTTGAACTAAGTGTTTACGACCTAATCAATTTTTATAGACAAAATCATTTATTTTTCAACAATAATCCAATTGCATCGTTTCCTTCATGTTGAGAATGGTGTTGGTAATAATTATTTATTGAGCGTTCATTGTCGAAATCTTCAAAAGTATCAGTAAAGTATCAGTCAATCTTTACATCAAAAGAATTCGAATATCTTCTTTAAATAATCCAATATCGCTTTAAAATTGTTTTATACGAGTATTCCTAAATTAAATTAGGAATGTTTTTTGATACGATTTTTTATTAGTAATCGACATAAGACCTAATCGAATAGAGTTCGTCCCGGTCTATTAATGTACCAAAGTCGACTGAGTATTCGCTAAAAGTTCTATTCAGCATAGAACTTGAATTCTCCCTCAAATAACTCCAATTTGAACAGAGAACATTCTTCTTTTTTTCTGAGTTTTTCCAGTTTTTATTTTTATTTTCTCTGACTTTTGATTTATTAATCTCTTTAATATTTGCGGAATGAATATTAGATGAAGCTAGATAGAGTATAATACAGTACATTAGGTATATTACATTAGGTATAATATTTGTAGTGACAAGGATTTAAAAAGATGGATAAAAGAGGTGAAATGAAAAAGATTTATTATATTGTAAAAAAAACTTAATGCACAATAGCACATTATTCTCTATCAGTCAAACCTTCAGGATGTTGATCCGACGATGTAGATAGGGTGTAAAATAAAAGTAACTAACGGTATACTATGGCGTTTATTTTGGTTTTGATTTTACATATTTTTATTATTCTGAAGTTTTAAGAGCTTTGCGGCCATCGTGGTCACGGAGAGACTGCACGAAAATACTAAGTAACTAACTATTAAAAATATATAAATAATTCATATATACATAAATAAATATATAACACATATACCCACAAACTAAGAATATAATATAGACAGGATTATCCTCACATAAAATAAACTTATAAGATTACTAAATCAGAGGTGAGTGCAAGGATTAATCTGGGGAAGATGGCTCCTAGATCAAATCGAACCCATTCTTTGAAAAATTGTCCATAACCCATTGATTCAACAATACTCTTATGTACGCCCAAAACTCCTTTAAATCTAATAATCTACATAAATATAACCACAGAGTTTATATGAATTGTATAAATTGAATAGTAATTGTTGCGAAGATGAGAGAAGAGGCAATGCGAGAGATTTGCCTATTCCAATTAAAAAGTAAGCGTGACAATTTGATTGATTGATTGACATTGAAAATACGTAGATCCCTAAATGTATATATATATATACAAATTGTATTTGTGGTCGTAAACATAAACTTTTATAGATGTATTGTTTGATATCTCTATTCCCTATTTTTTATTGCTTGCACCATTAAAATAGCACTTCTCACGATGTCTATATGTTTGTATTGGATTTTGGTTTTTCGTTATCTGTCTTATATTTGCTTATAATCATTATAACTTCAGACCTCCATTTTTTTCTATTATGGTTTGACATTATCACACCTGATGTTAGGCTAGAACGCGGTCTATGAATGAAAGTGACTGCTACTACACTAGAATACCTTCAATTAGCAGTCTCTATACTGGTCTAGTTGGAACCGGCAACTTAAAATCTGAACCTGGAACGCGACTAAGTCACTTTGGCAGGCTGAGCACCACTACCTACAACTCTTCGAAAATTCATCTCTACTACAGGGATAAGATAAGATTTTGAATAAAACTTTCTTTTTTTCTTCACATTTTGGCCAGCATAGTGACTGCGACTGCGGCAGCCGTGAACTAAGGCAGATTTTGTCAGTCGTCGGCGCTCTTGGACCTCCATTCTGCTTACCAGCATTAAGGAGCCTATAAGAAACGTACGCATAGTAAGTAGGATTAGTGAATTGTTTTCTTTTTATTGTGACTCGATAAAAATAATTGACGAAAGGAATTTATAAATCTGATGTGGATGGATGCGTTAAACAAGACAGGCCCAGGGGAATATTTTCCGTCCAAATCGGAGACATCCTCAAAAAAGCTGGGTTGCCCATAGCCACAGAGCCTGTATGAGGAGAATTGTGGATGTAAAGAAAGCAAGGGAATTGAGTAAGGATCGTGGTAAGTGGCGCTCTATTGTCTCTGCCTATCCCTGTGGGAAAGAGGCGTGACAATTTGATTGATTGATTGACTCGACATCTGAACATGAACCGCCTAATGGCAAGCAAGAGGAGGTGGTCCAAGAGTATCGACGACTGCAAAAACCGATTCTTCACGGTTACCCCAGTCGCCGTCATTATGACGGCTTACGTATTTAAAATATTTTTACAATAATCAACAGTGTTTTATACAATGTCTTAAATCATGTAATGTGAACATACTTGTGTCAGTAGCGTAGTCATCAGGATGACTTTACGTAGTCGGTCTGCTGTCTCTGCCTATATCAGTTGGTTTTTTTATTTATTATACATTTCTATACTAAGCTACTAAAATGCTTGTATCATAGAAACAGGACAACCAAAGTACATATATCAAAGATAGATTGGTACCGGTGGGTGGTTGAAGTGTGATTAAGATTTTACCAACTAACAGTAAGCGGTCGCTTGATATTTAAATAAGCTTAAGTATTTTTTTTGCATATTTGTAAAGCTACATTTAAAGTAAAAAATAAATTCTTAAAATAGCATTTTCTTTTCCAAGTCGCCATGTTTGCGGTTACAGCTGTCACTGTCAGGGTGTCAAAAGAAATAAAATGCACTTTTTAAAACCACTTTAATTACCATTTCATTTTATAGTATTTACTTTTTTTTATTGTAACTTGAACGACAGGACTTCGCCTGATGTTAATGAAAAATGCAGTCCACGAATAAATGACTGCAAGTAGAAGTCGCATCCACTATTCCGGTCTAGTTCAAACCCGCGACTTCTAAGCTGATTCCACAATGCGATTAAGTCACTTTACGGTCACTTGAATGTGGTAAGCCGGCTGGGAAAAAACCAACTATCTGCCTACATTTTTTAATTAATATCGCTTACGCTTAACGGTCTAAACGATAAACAAATCGATAGGCGACTACGTTGATAGGTTACCTACAAGAATGCCAAATATCACCGCAGTTTCATTGAAGGCGACCGTGGTGTAGTGGCAGTGCAATAGTTACGCAAACCCAGAGCACAGGCTCGAAATCACTTACCGGTACCAATATATCTTGGATATATGTACTTTGGTTGTCCTGTTTCTTTGATACAAGCACTTTAATAGCTTAGTATAGAAATGAAATTTCATCAATATAAATATCAATATTTTAATTAGTATAAAAGTCACGTTGATAAAGTAATGGCCGTTCGTAGTGTGGGGGGCCGGGCTTGTCGTCAAACGTTTTTCAGTCTAAACTTTGATGTATATCTTTTTGAACATAGATTTTTATTGCACATAAAATTGAGCTCACGGCAGGCGAGCTTAATGCCTCGGGCATTTTCGATAAATATGCATTGAAAAAATACTTTTTTATAAACCTATAGTCATTGTTATGGAAGTAAAATTGGTGGTCATACAACCAGTCTTATGACTCGACACAATAACACACAATAACCTCCAAGTGTAAAGACCGTGATGTGACTCAATCGCGTTTCGGCTTGTAGGTTGCCGGTTCTTACTACTGCCTACTGTTTACAACATTAATCTATGGCATCTGTTGTCCCGGGCCTGGTGCCCTTTAACATAGAGCTTGTATGAAGAGAATTGTGGATGTGAAGAAAGCAAGTTATGTCGGGATCGTGGCAAGTGGCGCTCCATTGTCTCTGCACACCCCTGTGATAAAAGGACGTGTAAATTGGATTGATTGGTTGATCTGTTGTCGCCTGTCCTATAATACTTAAAAACTAAAACGAAAATCATTCATTCTATTGACAAATGGAGCGAACTTCCTACATGTGTTTCCTTATCCTATAGCGATCTATGCAGTGCAGTGTGAAGAGGCGGTCCATGTGCCGGCATAGTAGATGTACTATACAGCAGCATAGTACTCTTAATAATATTGCAGAAGCTAACATAAAAAATAAACACACATGTCGCAACTATGTTTTTAAAAAAACTGGCATACATACATTTTGTATGTATTTAATACTATCCAACGCATTTTCCCTAAAATATATTGTTATAGTAAAAAAATATCAATTCAGTTTTTAAAATACAATTGGAACGTATGAAACGATGGGTTTATTTGAATATGGAACAATAGTCTAGATAAAGGCAATGGACAATGGAATAAGGTTATTTTTTGTTGTGAACTTTTAATTGTGTAACATTTTCGGTTTTTGTTTTGCTGTGCTTTCAGTGGAGAGAAAAGTTTTTAAATTTTTAATATGTATTTTTTAGAGAACTATAGATGCTAACATAGGTATAACACAGTTCTTATTTTATTATTGTGACCCGACATCTGACCTCGACCCGCCTGATGATAAGCAAAAGGAGGTCCAGGAGTGACGACGACTGAAAAAAAAACTAGTAGTTCACGGCTGCCTCAGTCACCGTCACTATGCCGGCCAAAGATTTGATGATTGGTAGATTTAGTGACATCCACTATGTCAGCCTAACTACTTTATAATTAACTTTATTCAATCTTTCACGTTCCATTTCTACAGGGTTAGACAGAGCAAAACGAACGTCCTGACTACAATGTCAACAGAATTGGATTCATCAAAGTAATTAAATATCGTAGTGGTAATACTTACAGTTATATATTTAAGAAAAGGAAAAAGTCTCATTCCTTAATTATCTTCTTGCCGTGAAATCATTTATCACTGTTCAATAGTTAATTTATCATAAAGCATCTTTAAATAACACCACATTTGAAATGCAATCCATTCCACCACAATGTTAACAACACATTTTAATAAACTGTTTCCGAAATAAATAAAATTTATTACTGTTTACCTCCATTACAGTTGTAACCCCTTTGATGTCTTCTTTCACACTAAAAGGACCGTTACATGATTTTTTTTATAAATTCTAATTTAATCTAGGTCAAAGCTTTCTTCATATTACACAATCGATGACAAAACTTTTAGACATTTATTTATGAATTGTTCATGTAATAAGTTCAAGGCCTCTTTTAAAAAAGCACTGCACATTGACGCATATTGTGTATACGATAAAGAACCTAATCGCTTTGCGCGGGAAATTCATCTGTCAAACTTGTCATTATGACTGGATTTTCGCGCGTTTTTTCT
Source organism: Tinea trinotella (assembly GCA_905220615.1). Lineage (NCBI taxonomy): Eukaryota > Metazoa > Arthropoda > Insecta > Lepidoptera > Tineidae > Tinea > Tinea trinotella. The sequence continues at coordinate 14,396,525 of HG992312.1, forward strand.
ACTAATAATTGCTGAACAAATTAAAGTAAGTTATTTATTGGGTTTTTGTTTATTTTTACTAGAAACAATTAATCTATTTTTGTGAGTTTTGAATTGGGATTGAGGTGATCGTTTGCATTGGTGTCGACACATCGCGCGCGCGTTGATTTTTACGTGTTTTTTACGACATTAAAAAGTAACATTTTCACACATAGACGTTGCCGCGTAGTCGACCAGCGCGGCAAAAGTATTAGGGCTGACTGGCACCGAGCGTTCCTCTCGCAGTACACACGTTGAGGAAACCGAACCGTTCGGACAACATTGTTATTGACAATTTATAATACTAATATAAATTTGTAATTATATATATTTATTTAATTATGTAAATATACTTTCAGGGCATTTATTCATGAAAATAACCTTAACTTAGTTAAATAATAATGACTTATTTATATTAAATTAAATAAGTCATTATTATTTATATTAAGCGCCATATTAATTTAATAAAGAATTATTCGATTAATCTTAATTTTATGACTACATAATCAAGCTATTTTCAATATATCTGCCATCTTTTTGCATAAAGAAGCAGTATTAACTTCTTCTAATTTATTCTGTTACTTATTTTATGTTATTTATATTTTATTATTATTTATATTGTTTTTAGTTGTCGACAGTGGCACACTATAGTCTCTGATTATCCCTGTGAGAATGAAAGTTTGATATACATCCACGTAATTAATCTCACTGAAGAACATATTTAAAAAATACAAATGCAATGAATTAAACAAATGTAATATATATTTTATTTTATTAAATACTCAATTCACAATAGTCCAAAGGCAGTAGTATCGGTTAAACCTTTAGGATGTTGAACCGACGATGTAGATGAGAATTTGTAGTAATTTTTATCATCATCAGCCAGAATGAACTTAGGCCTTCCCCTAAGAAAGCCATTTCGAACGACAAGATGTCAGTTGCATCCACTGGTTATTTGTGACTTTCACTACGTCTACAGTCCACCTAGTGAGAGGCCTACCTGCGCTGCGTCTAGTCTCCACTCTAAAACCTTGCTTCCCCACAGGTTGTCGGTTGTTCGAAAGATGCGTAATTTTAGAGGTTTCTAAATATTTATCATAAAATAAATGGGGAAATAAAGTTAGCACTATACCAGAAAATATTATTCTCTAGTTTTTATCTTCACTTTTAATATTATATTTTTACTATCTATAACTTGAAAGTACTCAATTGTCAACACTGTTGACGTTTGAAGAATAGGGATGGGCAAATTTGAAGACTGTAAAGTGACTTAGATTGACAATATCTAAGTTCATCCAGATCAACATAACTGAAGTGGCGCTTATTGCAGATATGTGGGCAACAGTCGACTCCACTCATGACTCGCACTTTTCACATCACTCGAAGTGCGGTCTTATACCATGCCAATAAAATAATCTAAAACAGGTGCGGGGAAGTCCAGTCCTACCGATGCATCTACACGTCAAAAATGTTAGTGCTTTACATTTCCAAAGTTAGATAGTATGTATAAGAATCTTCGGAACTACGAGTACTTAACCTATCATGTGTTTAAAGTTCCCCGCACTTGTTAAATGTTTTTTTTGACAGCACCCCGCTTCATTTTAGGCTGCAGTGTGGTCCATGAATTGATGTCACTGCTACTACAATTCAATAACTGTGAGTAGCAGTCACATCCACTATGCCGGCCTAGCTGGAACCGGCTACTTACAAGCTGATCCCGAAACGCGCCCAAATCACTTCACGGTCTGTATACTTGTAAGTGGTGGTACTACCCCGGATCGGCAGACTGGGTACCACTGCCTACCACTCTTATAGTCTTAAATGTTTTTTTCAATATGCCTGAACTTACAAAAACTTAAATAAGTTTGTTTCTTAGTGAAGCATCGGCGTCATGTTTTTGTCTGCTTCTAAAAGATTTAGCGCTTGGACATTGCTTTAATTTCTGGAACAATTTGTGGAATTACCTTTATCAGAGCTGGTAAGGAGCTCACAATGATGGCAAAAAATAATAATTGTGAACTAATATCTGAATGTTACAATAATTTTATTTCTACACAATAAACGGCAAAATCTATCACAATCAAATTGTCACGCCTTTTTCCCACAGGGATAGGCACAGACAATGGAGCGCCACTTACCACGATCCTGACACAATACCCTCGCTTTCTTCACATTCACAATTCTCATCATACAAGCTCTATGGTTTGGTCGGCAAACACCCACCTGGGCCTGCCTCGTTTAACGCATCCATTCACATGAGATTTATAAATTCTTTTCGTCAATCTACTTTCACTCATCCTTTCCATGTGCCCAAACCATCATTCAAAGCATTCCTTTATCAATCACAATTAAATACATTTTGAAATTCAACAAGTCCGGAGCGGGAATATTTTAGCGACCGTGGTGTAGAGATTGTCACTCAAACCGAGAGAACCCGGTTCAAAACTACTTTCCGATACCAAAGTGGTTTGATAATATTATTTACTTTGGTTGTCCTGTTGATGTCAACGTTACTAAACTGCTAAATACAATCTATACATCAATATATTAAGCTTCGGTATTAAAGTCCTATCTAAAAGTTCCTTCTATATCCTTCCACACATGAGAAAGTTGTGATGACGTCACGGGAAAGGTCGTTGGGTACCAGGATCGCAGAAGGATGCTGAAGATGAGCATGACACATTTTACATACTACTATGATCCTACCATGTAGGGAATAAGGCACAGTATACTATGCACAATATCACGGGATTACACAGTCCCGGTTATTGAACCACATATAAAGCAATCGATTGTCAAGCATACGGCTTTTACTTTAAGAACTACTTTTGTGTAACTCTAAATTATTACTATCAGGAAGGAATAGTGTTGTCTATTTGTTTAGAATAGTAGTCTTTATTTACAATACCTTAAAGAATATTTTTGTATGGTTGTTGAATTGACATTCCAAATTCAAAATCACATTCATAACATAAACTGCAATGAGAGCATGAAAGAGATGACATAACAAAATTTGCTCAAGAAGACAAAGGACAAAAGATACACGTGTATATCTATCCTTTTCGCTCGTTAATTAATAACGTCACCCCTCGTTTAGGCTGATCGTGACAAGTAATTATGAAAAATCAGGTTAATTATTGAAGGAAATTATACAAATCTCATTTAGTTGAGGCAAAAAAGTTGGCATAAATTAGTTTTAGGAAAAGCAGCTGTTGTTTTACTACAGACTATAAAAATTTAATTTTGTTACAGTGGGAACAAGTAACTCGGCCATTCATAATATTTCTAAGCTTGAACAACTCCTAACGCTTTATGATTGCCTGGTAAAAATGACTCCGCGGAACAACGCAACGCCACGCGCGAGCTCCATCCACGTCGCAATAACAGTTTAATAATGATAATGAGACAGTTTGGTTGTCCTGTTTCTGTGATACAAGCACTTTAGTAGCTTAATATAGAAATGTATAATAATAATTTTAAAAATCCAAGTTTCACGTTACTGTCAGGATCCATTTTCAGGAACCAAAGCACATTTAAAGAGTGGTAGGCAGTGATACCCAGTCTGCCAATCCGGTGTAGTACCACCACTTACAAGTATACATACCGTGAAGTGATTTGGTCACTTTTCGGGATCAATTGTAAGTTGCCGGTTCCATCTAGGCCGGCATAGTGGATGTGATTACTACTCACAGTTATTGAATTGTAGTAGCAGTGGCACTCATTCATGGACCACACTTCGGCTTAACATCAAGCGGGGTGCTGTCATATGTCGAGTCACAATAAAAAAACATACATCAAAGATACTTGGTACCGGTGGGTTGTTTCGAACTCGTGCTCTCGGTTTGCGTAACCATTGCACTGCCACTACACCACGGTCGCCTTACTAAACTACTAATGACGGCGACTACTAATAACCTTAATCAGTGATATTGCGCCGCGATCGCAAGTGACCAATGAACTTTGTTTACCTATTGATGTTATTTGCTGATTGGTTGCGAAGCTCTATGGTTATGGGCACTAGGGAACCTAGCTTTCTTGAGGATGCAAAATGCAAAATGCAAAATGCAGGATCAAATGCAAAATCGTTCGCGAATTGAACCGTCTAAACAGACTTTTTAAGACAGACTAAGACAGAGGTGTTTTCGAACACCTCCTATTAATTCATAAAATACTAGTACGTGGGATCGCATAAACGCCGCCTATCGTCTCTATTTCCACGGGATAAATGTGAAAAATTGTACATCTACTAATTCGTGATATATGATATCCTAGTAAGAAAGAGCACTAGATATCGCTTACCCGGGCGAAGGAAGTCTTACCGCGCCCGTGTGCTATCACCATTTTTAAATATTTAAGGTGTGATATCAATCTTTATAGTAGGGGAGCCCAAGAGGCTAATCGGGGATTTACTCGAGCGTCGTAGGGACCTATTAAATATTAAAGTTTAGGTGATAAAAAAAATTAAATGTTATGTGGGTTTTTGGTTTTAGCGGTGGGGGAAGGGTGTACAGATTTTTAAAAATGTAAAAAAAAACAATTAAAAAAATATACTCGAGCGCGTCAGATTTTGATATTGTATATACTCCACGTGTCCATAATACTGTAGGTATGTTAATCTGACGGTTTGCATGGTGGGGGTGGCAGTACGGAAAGGTAGAAAAACAAAAAAAAAAAAATTTGCTCGAGCGCGTCAGACATTCAGAGGGGATGTTAAATAAGCCCCACAGAAGCTCCCATTCAAAAGACTGACGATTCCGACATGACGCAAGTTCGTGGCGGAGTTTTGAAAATGTAAAAAAAAATCGTTAATTTGAAATACTCGAGCGCGTCAGTCTTTTATACAGAAGGTTCAGTAAGATGACCCAATTGTACTGACCCTTAATCTGACAATTATCTGAAGGGATTTCATTAATCTGACAATTTGAAAAAGGTTTTTTTTTAAGGTAATTGTTACACACTCACAATAGCACACTAATCGCGGTATAGTTTAGACTATTTCTCTCTCTTTCACTCACAATCACTGCCCACTTTTACTTATAAGTAATAATATCTCAGAAACTGTGTGGAATATGAGCTATATTATTGTAAAGTTTCAATAAAATCCATTTAGTAGTTTTGCGTGAAAGAGTAACAAACATCCATCCATCCATCCATACAATACATACTATAAACTTTCGCGTTTATAATATGTATTGTTGCAATATGGAATTTATTATTAACACAATTTTGGAATCATTTAATTTTAAAGTTCGCGTTTTTTCCAACAGGTTATACATGCACAATTATTTAAAGAATAATCTGTGATAAATTTAAGCAGTCCCTAATAAAGTGTATCTGGTGGAACAACTACTTTAAATAATGAAACAGAACAAATAGATAGGAAATAGCAACAAAATAAATAAATAATTTACAAATTTGTGACCTTCCTATTCACTTTCGTCATACCCGAATCAGATTATGAAAATAGTAGGGGGGCCCTAGCCTCTTGGGACCCATTGAACGTCGTAAGGACCTATCGAATTTTAAAGTTTAGTTGATATAAAAAATTAAATGTTATGTACTATATACCCTTTTAGCGGTGGGGGAAGCGTATGGAGATTGCCCACTGTTGTGGAGATAACACCAACAATGGTGCAAAATGCCACACAGCCCATCTACCGGCGAGGATGTGCATCGAGCAAGGCGGAGCACATTTTGAACCCTTAATGTAAAATGTTAATTATTAATTGTGACGTTGTTATTTACGAAAAAGTATATATAATTTATGGTTATTAAGATCTTATTAAGATAAGATCTTAAAATCTTCTTTCTTGTACAGTTTATACTTTTTTACATTGTACATTAGGTCAAAATGTTCATAGGCGTTCCATAAAATATATGTTCTATGTAATTTATTGTTTAATTTCACTGAAACAGGGTTGGCACATTATTGAAATAAATATTTTATAAGAGACCATTTAACACCTTTAAGGGGGTTCGGCTTTAGGAGGTGTTTTGTAACACCCTGTATATTAAGACTGTGCGAGAGAGTAATAGATAAAGAAGAAGTGAAAGGGAACGAGAGACGCGGAGTGGGGAATACATGCTCTACTGCAACTGCTCGCACAAAACTTTATCAAAGATTTTTGCTACTTCGGCTTGTTGAAATTGACAGATTATAGTTTTTTAGTCATTCTTAGTCATTTTTCTTCAAAATAAAATTAAAATCGACCGCGCTCGAGAATGTCCAGGTGACGATTTTTTTTTACAAGTTTGTGACCTTCCCATTCTCTTCCGTCATACTCAATCCGTCAGATTAAGAAAATGTGCACTTATTAGTATGTAATTAACTCACCTTAGCTTAATCTGACGCGCTCGAGTATAGTCAAAGATCGATTTTTTTTTACAATTCTGACCAGCTGCCATACACGTACCCCCCTGTATTAAGGGCTAATACTTGGTAGATATACTCTATAGGGTACAAGGTATCTCCCATAATTTAATCTGTCACGCTGGAGTAAATCCAGAAATCCCCGCTTGGGCTCCCCTACTATTATTTTAAGGAGTTCAAGCTGAAAATTCAAAATTTACTCGAAGTAGGTATGCTGGTTAAAAAATAACAAGATGAGAGAATAAGATGACGTCTTTTGCAACTAATGAGACATGCGCATGCGTTTATTGTTTAACTACTACTTTTGCCATTTTATGCTATCCTAGTAATTGCGAGTTCAAGAAACGCCGCTCAACCAAACTTAAAATGAAACACACATTATGATCTTTTGATAACGATGAAACATTTTTTTATTGTAAGTCGACATCTGACTTCGACCCGCCAGATGATAAGCAAGACTATGGACGCCATCACTATGCCAGCTGAAAGTGCATCTTCACGCATCGATTGAAAAATCCAAGGTGATAGGATGGAGAAACATAAATAATTATTATTATTCTCTGACATAATTACTAACTCATTTATTTTGTTGTTAGGCGAGCCGACGAGGTTTGGATGTCGCGTCACAGCGTCGTTTTACTTTAGATCGATCGAACACTTAGCGTATTCTCAATCGACTTTGTCACGTCGTCATTATCTCGGTTTAATTATCTAGGTATTTTACTTTGTTTTCTGACCAAATCGGAGACATCCTCAAGAAAACTAGGTTGCCTAGTGCCCATAACCACAAAGCTTGTACGAAGAGAATTGTGGATGTGAAGGAAGCAAGGGAGTTGTGTAAGGATTGTGGTAAGTGGCGCTCCATTGTCTCTGCCTATCCCTGTGGGTGTGAAAGGCGTGACAATTAGATTAATTATTTTAAAATAAGCCATTACAAAGTATTGGGAACATGTGTGTGGCATATTAATATCTATTCATTATTAAATTAAGGTAGGAATACCTAATATGTCTAAGATCTATTATTCCAAGAGCTAGCGACGAAAATCGACAAGAGTTTAGTAATGGCTCATAATTCAATATGATTTAGTATTGAGGGTGTACATGAGTCAGCACCCACTCGCAAGGTCAGATAGTGGAACAGCTGGCGGCAGCACGATTTGATGTATGTAAAATTTCAACATGCTCTACAAGTGTTTAGTAATGATTGAAAATTGGCAAACAACTAGTTTATAGTATAAAAAAAGGGAAGAAAGTGGTCAGACCGCATTATTGTGGAACGCTGCGAGTCAGCACTCCACATAAGTTGTCGCCAGAATGATATCGGTGCAAGAGTTTAGTAATGGCTGGAAATTGCCATACTGCTTTATTATTATATATAATTTAATAGAAAAATAGTCAGATCACAAATTAATGGAACAGGGGTAGTCAGCAGCCGCTTAAAGTGCGGATATCGAATACGCGCGGATGTTCGGAGCGCGTACGGATATATGCCTATATTTCAATATATAAAGGTGATATAGTTAATCATTAAAATGAAATAAAAAAAATAAAAAAAACAAGAAACTTTTATTTCAGACAAAAAATCCATATCTGTTAGTAAACAATTTTCTTAGACTATGTTAGTGACCTATATACTAAGATGCATCTTGGTCCAGTGCTTGACAAAGCGACTGTCCCATCTGCCAGCAACCATGGCCAAGATGCTGTTGGTGCTGCCCCGCACTCTGAACAGCGCGGCCGCACATCGTTTACGGAGTATGGCATTGAACCCATCAACATGCGCATCCGCAAACATGCCTGACGCACTGCAGAAGCGTGGCAACCCCAACAGCACCCTGTATGCGTTGATATACTGAACGCGCAGAGCGCTCAATGATTTGTACCAATATGAAGTCCACAGGCTACTTTCTTTCTTCACTTTCTTCCCTTTTTTTATACTATAAACTAGTTGTTTGCCAATTTTCATTCATTACTAAACACTTGTAGATCATGTTGAAATTTTACATACATCAAATCGTGCTGCCGCCAGCTGTTCCACTATCTGACCTTGCGAGTGGGTGCTGACTCATGTACACCCTCAATACTAAATCATATTGAATTATGAGCCATTACTAAACTCTTGTCGATTTTCGTCGCCAGCTCTTGGAATATATCTATTTACATGTAAACTAGGGATTAACACAGATAGATACGCGTAATAGGTACTACTTTTTACGACTTAGGAATCCATACAAAATCTTTTCTTTGCCTCAATATGAATTGAAACTCCTAATAAAATAATTCAGTTAATATCTATACTTATTTTTCAGTGGTCAAACTACGTTACTAATATTAAGGCGTTTTGGAGCCACACAATCACCTATTAATTTCATGTTCTCCTAGTACATTCGGATACTCAACTCATTCCCAGAGCACCATCGCCATTTTACTATCACGTAACGAAAAATAGCCGATGGGAAATCGTGTTTGACACAATCATCGATGGACCCAATCCATTTGTGTTCTTGAAATCAATCAATCAATCAAATTGTCACGCCTTTTTCCCACCCATATTTTCCCAGGATAGGCAGAGACAATGGAGCGCCACTTACCACGAAATCGCGTGTTGTGTTCTTGAAATCGTTGGAAAAATGTATTGTGTGACGTTTTACTTAGCATTTTACCCTTGTTTATGATTGACGTTTTATTGATTGACCTTGACTATAAAACATGAAAAAAAATCGCAAAAGAGTAATGTTTTTTTTTTTAATATTTCATGAGAATTCATATAAATACAATTTAAACGAAACAGACCCATGAGGGTGTTTTCCGACCGAATCGGACATCTTCAAATAAGCTAGGGTCCCTAGTCCATAATCGTAAATAATTGTGGGTGTGAGGGAAGCGGGGGAGTTATGTCAGGATCGTGGCAAGTGGCGCTACTAAGCTACTATGTCTCTGCCTATCCCTGAGGGGGAGGCGTGACTATTGATCGATTGAGAATTCGATACATAACGAATATAATATGCAATACAATAATGCAATACAATATCACCTCCATTCATGGATCGCACTACGTCAGGAATGTGCGGTGCCGTGCCAAAAGCAAAGTAATATTTTTTTTATCAATTTTATTAGGGGAATTACGCACATAAAATGGCGATGCCATTCTCATTATAAACTAAACCTAGACTATTTACAGATACAAGCTCATACAGATATAACGTGGATAAAAATAATAATGAAATAATGAATAAGTTATAGTTCAATTGAACAATTTTACTACTATGTGGCGTCATCTATTCAAATTTACTCGAACTACGTGGCTGAAACTTCGTTGGACGCAACTTTAAATAAACTCTTGCTATTTTATGCTGCCCTATGACTGGCGAGCAGAAAAACAGTTCCGCTATTTGGGGAAAACAAAAAGGAAACAATCTAATATACTTCAATCATTTCATATTATCCTAGTACTCTGAGTAACACTAAACCAAGAATGTAATCGCTGCTGGTAGAAGTAATATGACGGGTGATTATTTAGACTAAAAGCTTATACAAAATTTAACTAGATGTCACCTATAAATAATTTCCTAATATAATATCAAATTACATTGTGTATTAAAATAAATACGTAAGGTGAAACGAAATGTATATTATAATTTATATTTAATGCCAATAATTTCGTATTTACACGAAAGCGGGAAGGATCTTGATAAAACTCGCTGTCGCCATCTATAACAATTTCTTAAACTAAAATTATTAACTATGGACTCTACTACTAGATGGCAATGTATACAGAAACAACTAGCCATTTTATGAACAAGAGAATTATCATTATTGACAAAAGGAATTTACAAACCTTTTTACAAACTATTTAAAAACTGATAAATACTTATAGTGCCCATAACCGTAGAGCTTGTATGAAGAGAATTGTGAATGTGAAGGAAGCGAGGGAGTTGTGTCAGGATCGTGGCAAGTGGCGCTCCATTGTGCCTATCTATCTGCCTATCTTTGTGGGTAAAAGACGTGAAAATTTAATTGATTGATTGATTGAATAAAAACTGGTGTGGATGGATGCGGTAAACTAGTTAAACCTAGAAGGGTGTTTTCCGACCAAATCAGAGAGCTGGTTTTCCTAGTTCCCATAATAGTAGAGCGTGTACGCAAGCAATTAGTGGACGTGTGGGAAGCGAGCGAGTTGTTTTAGGATCGTGGCAAGTGGCGCTCCATTGTCTCTGCCTATCCCTGTGGCAATTTGATTGATTGATTATAATTATCATGATTATATGATGAAAGATTAAAAGATTAAAATCATAGGTTTTCTTGAATTAAAAAATACACCAATGAAAATATAGTTGGAAACTCAATTTATTGCAAACTGAACCAATCAGATAGTGCTTCGCATTCAGCGTTTGGTTCCCTAACATTTTCAATAGGTAGTCTAACGGTTTCAATTAACTCCTTACATTCTTCTGTTGGAGTAAAGTCAAAACAATCATCATCACCATCTAAATCTTCAAAAGATGAATCATCATTTCGCCGTGTTGATATTATTGGTTTACACTGTAAAGGAAAAGAAGCATTCGAATCTTATTAAGTAGTAATATTCGAATGAAACGCAAAAACATAGGGCAGGGCCACCCAAAAATACGCCATTTCCTACAATAACAAAGAACATAATTCATTTTGTATAGGGACTTGAGCTTAATTGTATTAACTAGCATATTAATTAGCATATACATTTTAAAATAGTTTAATAAACGAAGTTTAGTTGTGCAAATGATCAGTCCAAAGCAGAACTGTTAGTATGGCGTGGGGTCCGTGATTGAGAGACGATACAAAATCCATATTTTATTTTCCAAATAACTCAATTGCACAACAGTTAAATTGTTATTACTTTTATAAAATAGCCTTTAAAAAAATAGCCCTAAATGAATGAATGATGTCCTTTTATTTAAAGGTAATAAAATAAAAACATAAAAATATTCTTAAAGCGTCTGAGACAATTTCGGCCAACCTAAAAATTATTGACCTTTTATTTATTTATTTATAAATCTCACGGCTGCCTCAGTTGCCGTCACTATGCCAGCCAAAAGAGCTCCTTAACGCATCGATTGAAGAATCCAAGGCTATAGGATGGAAAGAACGCACGGAACCTTTTAGTTCGACTACCGATTTGGCGACAGAATGCGGAAGCGGAAGGTTGGAAAAAGACGGGGTAGGAACAAGGTTGAAGAGTTAAACAAAAAGCAAACCTTTTTATCATTATGGCTTGAATCTCTGTTTTTAATTGGAGCAGCGCCGACGAACTCCATCCTTCCTGGGTCTTGTGCAATCATTGTCTGATATTGGGCCACTTTCTCTTCGAAACTTAGTTCGGGACATATAGTATTTTTCATTTCAAAATCTGATTCTTTCAAGTGAGCTGTATGCCAGGCCTGCCCCTCAAGGTGCTGCTTCTTAAGCATTTCCTCTGATATGTCTGGCTCATCATTAGCTAATAAGCTGCTAATTTCTAGTATAATTAGTAAAAAAAATAGTTTTTGCATTGTTTGTTATATTTTAATTAAATTTATTAAGCAAAAATTGTAAAGCTAACATTTTCTGTTCATTTAGTTTTTTTTTTCTAATTTATTTTTTCATTATAATTTACAGTATGTTTTGTTACAGTTAAATTAAATTATAAACAAAAATGTTTTCATTTTTGTTAATTAAATTTCATTCCAGGTCACTACTTGAATGGTGCTACTACAGTTAAATAACTGGCGTAGTTGGAACCGGCAACTTACAAGCTGATCCCGAAACGCGACTAAGTGACTTCACGGTCTATATACTTGTAAGTACTCGTATCTTACCCCAGATCGGCAATCTGGCCACCACTGCCTACCACTATTTAAAGGCATTTTGTCGACGCTCTTAGACCTCCCCTTGTTTACAGGTACTATTCTCTTCTTGTTGGCATTTAAAAAAGGTATTTATAAATATCATTGACTGACAATTTGATTGATTGAGTGACTATCAATCAATCAAATTTCTCACAGAAACAGGAAGAGACTATGGAGCGCAACTTGCACAATCCTGACACAACTTCCTCGCTCCCCTCACATCCACAATTCCCTCATACAAAGTCAACGGTTATAGGTACTAGACAACCCACCTTCCTTGAGGAAGTATCTGATTTGGTCGAAAAACATTCTCCTGGGCCTGCCTCATTTAACGTCCAACCACATCATATTTATGAATTTATTTCATCAATCTACTGTAACTTATGCTTTTCCATATCGAGCTTTGGACGACAGGCGTGGACGAACGGTTTAGAGACTGGTTTGTTGCGCGGGTTCGATCCCCGGTCGGAGCAAATATTTGTTTCATAGCTTTTATTTGTAATATTTAATAATATTTAATATTGCAAATATTTGTTAATAAAAAAAAGAGATGGATATTTGCATCGGGTCTGGTTATCAAAGAGTGGTAGGCAGTGGTACCCAGTCTGCCGATTCGGGGTAGTACCACCACTTACAAGTATACAGACCGTGAAGTGATTTGGTCACGTTTCGGGATCAGCTTGTAAGTTGCCGGTTCCATCTAGGCCGGCATAGTGGATGTGATTGCTACTCACAGTTATTGAATTGTATTAGCAGTGACGTTCATTCATAGACCACATTTTGGCTTAACATCAAGCAGGGTGCTGTCATATGTCGAGTCACAATAAAAAAAAAAGCATTTCTTTGGGTCACCTACTAGTATATTCTATACATAATACATTCTAGAAAACCATCCTAATTTCCTGTAATGTCGTATCACAATATCATCAATGTGGTATAGGCAGGAGCACAATCCACAACATTCAATTACTGTTTGTTTAACCTCCAATTAGAGCGTTGTACACCAATCATCATCATCGTTAACAACAACCATTCATGCACCCCTCTCCCTCTCGTACATCATAAACCACCTCTATCAAGTGTTTTATGCAATACGTTGTTATTTATTGTTTGTGTCTCGACATTTAAGGCGGCCACGGTGTAGGCTTACAAGTATACAGACCGTGAAGTGATTTGGTCACGTTTCGGGATCAGCTTGTAAGTTGCCGGTTCCATCTAGGCCGGCATAGTGGATGTGATTGCTACTCACAGTTATTGAATTGTAGTAGAAGTGACATTCATTCATGGACCACACTTCGGCTTAAGATCAAGCGGGGTGTTGTCATATGTCGAGTCACAATAAAAAAAAAAAAAAAAAAAAAAAAAAAAGTGGCAGTGCAATGGTTACACAAACCGAGAGCACGAGTTCGAGACCACCCACCGGTACCAATGTATCTTTGATATATTATGTACTTCGGTTGTCCGGTTTCACAATGATACAAGCACTTTAGTAGCTTGGTATAGAAATGTAAATAAAAAGTAAAATAAAAATTGACAGGACCCCGCCTGTAGCAAAGCTAGAGTGAGATCCCTGAATGGAGGCGACTACTACTACAGTTATCAGTCAGTAAAGTTTGAAAGTGATCCCGAAACGCGACTAAGCCACTTCACAGTCTATAAACTTAAGAGTAGTTTAGATCAGGTTTATAGCCGATCGGCAGACTGAGCAAATTATCACCGCGAAATCTGGAGCCCCTGCAACTACGCAGAGACATGGCGTCCTCTGTGCGTCCTCTATCGCCTATACTCTATCGGCAGTGGAACTAAGAAGTTCGGTGCGTCTTTTCTTCGTAGAACAATCGACGGAATGCTTTGCCTGCCCATGTGTTCTCTCCATCCTTGGATCATTCAAGCAATGAGTGAAGAAACACCTTTGCCGGGCATAGTGACGGCGACTGAAGCAGCTGTGAACAAACTCGGTTCTCGTCGTTACTCCTGGACCTCCTCTTGCTTATCATCAGGCGGGTTAAGGTCAGATGTCGTGTCACAATAAAAAAATAAAAAAACACCTGTCTACCTAACAGTACTCCATTTGTTTTTAATTCTCAACATCCTCGAGTCCCATGTCGGGTTCTATTATTTAAAAACCAGCTAAGTGCTATGTAGAATTTAAGCCGTCAGAATTATTCATAGGGGCAGTAAGTGAATAACACTTTTTTTGAGGAATCTTTCCGACGTTAGTACCGGGCAAAATAGGAAGTAAAAAATAACTAACAATATCATTCAAAACAATATTTTGTAAAAAAAAATGATTGGTGGTTTCTCATGCCTTTATTTTCCAATAATTTTTAAACAAAAAAAAAACAGAAAATTTATTTATTCGATGAGCTCTAAACAACTTATGTATTATTTTGTAAATAATTTCGAAATATTTTTTGACAATTTAAATGGCTTTGTGTTGCCTTGATGCTTATACAGTCATAATTTGAAGTCAGCCCTAAACGTCTGTAAAATTTGTGTGACAGACGACGGACGTACGGACACGTGTGTCTTCGGATACGGAACCCTTAAAAGAACCCGGAGGAAAAATCTGCCTCATTTTATATCTGCATTTCAGGATATAATAGAGCAAATATCCTTGTAGCAGATTAAAACCCATAATAGAGGCTTATATCGCATAAACACTTCAATTAGAGTAGGTGTATGTATAAAAGTCAAGTAGAAATTTAAGGAGGAATGAAGTTTAAGGAACATTGTCTCTGCAGATTTTACGAGTAGTATAAATAAACCTATTTATATTTTTCATTAAGTTTGCTTATTATAAGTAAAGGGGTTTGGGGGCCTTCCACCAACTTTTAGAAACAGCATGTTTCAAGACAGTACTGTTTAATGTATAAAACAAGACTCAATTTTGTACCACCATCTCTTATTTGCAATTTGTTTTATTCCTACAAATTCATTCCTACATTTGCATTGATTTTACGTTCAGAAACGAATTGCTGCTGCATTTGTATATTAGAACCTAATATATTATCTTTTGTAATTACCACAGTGGTACGCTTTGAGGGAATATTGATGTGACGTCACAAAACTGCCAATAGTAATTTTATTCAACTAAGCATATTTGACGTACGATTGACATTTGGTGAATAAAACAATAATACTATAAGAAATGGTGGTACGCCCGCTGGTGAGTAGCTTGGAGACCGTATGTTGTGCAATATGGGATCGCGCGTTGTCGTGCTATTTACTAAAGCTGGTTGAAGATGTGGAAGCTTCTCCATAATTGTGTTTAATTCTTCACAGTACATCTGCAGTAATGCTCATTCCGTTTGGTAAGAGGCTGTGATGAATCGCATGGCACAAGACCTAATATATTTTAAACAAATTAATGAGGCTTACTATCTCGTTTATTTTGGTATTAAATTTACATTTTTTATTATTATTGCGACGTTACGAGAGCTTTGCAGCCATCGTGGTCACTGAGAGAAAATTGTAAAATCAAAACCAAAATAAACGCAATGGTAAGCCGCAAAAAATTGGCCTAATATTGTACATTTAGAAAAAAATCTGACGACACACGTGTCGTAGTGGTTGCACACTAGTCCGTTAGTAAAAGTCCCGAGTTCGATTCCCGGCCAGAGCAAATATGAGTTTCATAGCTTTTAGTTGTAAAATTTTCAAATATTTGTTATTAAAAAAATAGGCTGATATTTGCTCCGCGCCTGGTTATCAAAGAGTGATGGGCAGTTTTGCCCAGTCTGCCGATCCGGGGTTACTTACAAGTACTTACTTTACTTACTTACACTTACTTTACAAGTATACAGACCCTAAATTGACTTATTCGCGTTTTGGGATCAACTTGTAAGTTTCAACTAGGCCGACTGCTACTTTTAGTTATTTAACTGTAAGTAGCAGTTATTTGTTTGTAAGTAGTAAGTAGCAGTTACCTCCATTCATGGACTGCACTCCAGCCTAACATCAGGCGCAGTGCTGTTATATGTCAAGTCACAATAAAAATAATTGTCAATAAACCAGGCGCAGATATATTGTGGTAATTGCCCCCATATTATTGCGGCTCAATCACAGTGCGTAGGGGATGGCACACCCTTTAATAAAGCAAGCATTGTCAAACAAATTGGCGAACAAGTAACAATTTGTCGTGAAAAGCCACTAAATTAGCTTGTTTGTATAAATTTATGTATAATTTGAGAGTTCCCTCCGGCGATGTGAGCTAAAAACAGCTTTAATCTTACAACTTATTATTCATCTATCTAAATACTGTAATTATTAGATGAAAGATAGATATTCTGTCGTCTAAAATGTTTACTTTTATATAAGTATTTAATGGTAGTGTATACAAATATTCCTGTCAGAATAAAGTAAAGTAAGTAACTATCGTGTGCAAGAGCTTGTTTAAAAATAATAATTGATGTTAAGAATAAGAATAGTTGATGTAAAGAGTGTAATTGTCATTAAATTTTAAATTGCCGGAATATAAGTTTATATCTCTGCCTGACCATAACCACATAGGAATGATGAGGTGATATTTTAGGATTTCATTGAAGTATAAATGTGTAAGTAAATAAAAAAACAATAACTATTTTAGGTGAAAGTAGATTGACGAAAGGAATTTATAAATCTGGTATGGATGGCAGGCCCAGGAGAGTGTTTTCCGACCAAATCGGAGACATCCTCAAGACAGCTAGGTTGCCAACCACAGAGCCTGTATGAAGAGAATTGTGGATGTGAAGGAAGCAAGAGAGTTGTGTAAGGATCGTGGTGAGTGGCGGTCCATTGTCTCTGCCTATCCCTGTGGGAAAAAGGCGTGACAATTTGATTGATTAATTGATCTTTTAGGTTTTTATGGTAATAAATTGGACGTAATAGTTTTAACTAATTTAAACAATTTTTACTTTTCTATTTTTTTACATTTTTATACTAAGCTACTATATGTGTGACCAAATACATTGATACCGGCAGGGATTCTACTTTACATTACCACTAGAACACGGTCTCCTAATTAGTTAATTAATATCAGTAATTTGGCATATTTTATCAGAACTAAAAACCCTAATTAATTAAGATTTTTGATAATTTGCCTTAAAAATAAAATGAGTTGATAATTTCGGTCGTGTTTGTCCTGATTGTAGCCTTTGAAGCGGTCGTGTATAACGAGTTGCTAACAGATGCAAATTGCCTGCCAGTTGGTAGCGCTGATTTGAAATGGCGCCAACACATTTACATAATTTGAGTTGAATGGAATATTTGCCCTCATCAAGAATCGTCGCTTTGTATAAATGAAACAAAGAGGTCACTTTCTTTAACAAAAAACAAATGGCTTGTTTCTATTTTAATAATTGTTTTTAATTATCTCTTGGATTGTTTCCAGGCGTTTTTCCTAGCGACTTTTATTTAATTTTTATTTTGTTGTTATTCGTTCGTACAGTCTAGTCCTAATCAATTAATTCAATAGTCACGTTTTGATTTTCACAAAGATAGTTATGAATTTGGATTTTCCTTTCATGCCCATACTAGTTTATATAAAACATTCCCCTTTATTAAAACTTCCGACAAAGTCTTGAAGGAAACACATGCATTAATAATTTATAATAAATATTAATTTATTAAAACACTAGTTTTACTAAATTTGATACGACACTATTTTGATATGCAATTCTCTCTTGCAGCTCTGGGACGATTTTGCCAAGTATCTGTATCAACTAATATCCTAGATTTATTGCAGCATCGAGCTGTCCAAGTAATAGATGATGCTAAGGTCACAACAGTAATTCTTGAGGTCGTGCCAGTAATCTAAGAAAATCTAATAAAATACTAATTCTAGAGTCCCTGCAACTTGAACTTTATATTCGCCTTATTACCTATACTATGGACAATATTCCTTTATCTGTAATCCTTTTGTCTTTTATCGTCTTTTTACTCCTGTAAAAGCACCTTCTCGACAAAAGCATCTGTAGAGATGAAAATGCACCTTTTAAGTATAGTGAGGACGACTTAGGCAACCGAAACTAAAAGTCAAGGCAATAAAATAAAACAATTTGCTTTTATTTAAAACGTATATTATATTAATCAAATAATGACTAGAATCATAAAGAAAGTAAAATTCTATTAACTATTTCATGTAACAAATAAATAAATATAATTCATTTAGAATAAATAAATAATTATATTTGGATTTAATCACAGAAAATAATGAAATAACAAAAACATAAAATAATATGGAGTATAAATTATTTTAATTATAAAACAAACAAAAATGTTTGTTTACTATCGCGTTTATTTTGATTCGTCGCGTCGTTTACAAACTTAAAACACGATAATATCGATATAATAGACATTTAAAACGAAAACGAACGCGATGTTAAACTGTAAAAATCTTTACAAAACCACAGGAAATACAAATTTTCATACATTTAATTACCTAATAATTTGTGAAATTAATTTATAATAATTAATTATACCAAAACATAGATTTTTGATCAATGAGACTTATGTCATTTACAATTAGTGTGATTTTTGCATAAACCATAACTTAGGCGCTGTGCCCATCTAAGCAATGCGACTCGGATGACACAAGATTTTATATAATGATGTGAAAAGATTATTGTTGCGCTAGAGGGCGCTGTTTAGCGAATTTAAAGACAAGCAACGAACATATTATGTCGCGTTGCTTAGTTGTGCACAGGCAGAAACGCGATGGAGTCGCTTCATGACCCATAGACTTGAAAGTGGTGCACATTTTCTAATAAGAGAAATAATTGTGTAGGCATAGTCCATCCTTGTTGATAATATTATTAATTAACCAATCCAGCTAGTTTTGAAATGTGCCATTAAAAATGCGCTGATAGTTTATACTTTAAGTCATCATCATCATCATCAGCCAGAAGGCGTCCACTGCTGATCTTAGGCCTCCCCTTTAGAACGCCATTCCGTACGTCAAGATGCCAGTTGCATCCACCGGTTACCCGTGACTTTCACTATGTCGTCAGTCCACCTAGTGCGAGGCCTACCTATGCTGCGCCTTCCGGTTCGTGGTCTCTACTCTACTTCCTCATCGGTTGTCGGTTCTCCAACTAGACTTTCATAGTGAATGTGATTGCTGCTTACAGATATCGAATTGTAGTAGCAGCATTCATGGACCACACTCCAGCTTAACATCAAGCGCGGTGTTGTCATGTCGAGTCATAAAAAAAAAACAATTATCCGCTTTGCTGTGACTTCGTATTCCCATCAGCAAATTCGTATGTATTTATTTTACATATGGCAATGCATGTAAGTGGGGTATGGTGGTAGTAAGGCACAGGCTAAGGGTAATGCGCTCAATTCACGTTCATTGTTCTGCGCTTGTGCACGTAACTGCTCGAGACGTAGTTGGTTTTGGCGTTTCCACTTTGTCCTAGAACAAATATTATTAAACATTATTTAAGCATGTTTTGATTTTAAATTAAAAACCAGTGCCTTTAACATCTGCATCTGTTTTTTTCTGTGAAAAATACTTAATATATTTTTATTATTTTCTCCCTATTCCAATTCTAGTATTAGGTGACTACTATCACAGTTTAATTACTGTAAGTATCAGTCACATCCACTTACAAGCTGATCCCGGAATGTGACTAAGTCACTTCACGGTCTGTGTACTTGTAAGTGGTGGTACTACCTCGGATTGGCAGACAGGGCACCGCAAATATCTGCCATTTTTATATTTGTAAAATTAATCTCTATATTAAATACTACAAATAAAATCTATGAAACAAATATTTGCTCCGACCGGGAATCGAACCGGTATACCCGTGTGACAGACTGTCGTGATCTCGACATTGAGACATTTCTATCGATTTTATTTTTCCGTTGTCGTATTGCTGAGGTGGGCACAGCAACATTAACCGAAGCTAAACGTATTATTAAAAAAATACCAACACAATTCTTCTATATTCAACTCACCTACGGTTCTGATACCAAGTCTTGACCTGTGTTTCACTCAGGCTCAACGCATCAGCCACATCGCCACGGTCAGCGACGCTCAAGTATTTCTGACATCTGAATTTCCTCTCCAAATATGCCAGCTGGGCATGGGTGAATGCCGTACGGCGCCTGCGTGGCTTACGGCCACCCTGGCTGGTGCTGGTGCGAGGAGTTGACGTGGATCGATCTGATTGGAGAAATTAAGTGCAAATTATAAACGCAACCGTGGTATAGTGGCAGTGCAATGGTTCCAAACCGAGAGCACGGGTTCAAAACCATTTGCCGGTACCAATGTAGCTTTGATATATGAACTTTGGTTAGCACGATTCTATAATACAAGTATAGGAATGTAAATAAGAAAATAAAATATTGCTAATAATTCGGGCTGAGAGTAGACGTGTGGTTAAAAAAATCTTTTTTTATTGTGACCTAACATCACCCAAGTTAAATAAACATAAGAAGCAGTCACATCTACTAAGCCGACCTAGTTGATCCCGAAACTCGACTTAATTACTTCACAGTCTGTATACTTGTAAGTGGTGGTTCTACCCCGGATCGGCCGACTGGGAAACAATGTCATAATCTTTTATCTTTTCGACATCTGACTTTGTCTTGTCTGCTAATAAAGAAGGAGAGGTCTAAGAACGCCGACGACTGAAAAAACTGATTCAGTTAACAGTCGCCTCAATCTCCTTCACTAATACCTATTTAATAAAATAATAAATAGTTTAAGTTATACAAATTTAAACCTTGCTCATCTCGTGGACCTCGCTGCGTGCTGCCCGCCATAACAGAAGCAGCAAATCCCGCCAAGAGCTGAGACTGTAACGATCCTTTTACTAAATCCATTCGACCGTACAACGTATCCGTTAACGCTCCGTAACTCTCGCCATCCTTGTCACACTCTCTGTCAGGCCTATACAAGTGAAAGAGACCAGTCTTGTTTGTAAGACACATCTTTAAATCTTGATTTTCGTATTCGTCTTCCATTCCGTATTTTGGTATTCCATTTTCGAAGGTTTCTTTATCATTGACGTTTGAATATTTTTTGGTTGGCGACGATGTGTCGCTTCTGTTGTCGCCGACGGAAATGTCGTCATCGAGGTCGGTCTCGTCGTTCTTGGTGCTGGGTGCTGGTGATATGGGATGCTCATTTGACTGTTCTGATGGAAAATCGTAACCTAAAACAAAGTTTAACTAGTTTACAGTTTGTCTTAAATTACGCGATTTTAAATTTATATTTATCATAATATTTTTTTTCTTCAGGAAGGCTTTTGTAACTTGGTCAAAACTTTGAGATGATCAGGGGATCAGGGATTCGAGATTAGAGGACCGACCGCGCAACTTTAATGGTAATGACAATAAAATTCATTCTCATTTCTTAAAAGGTTATGCGATCGCTGTTAGTGTTCAAAAGGACTTTTATTCATTTGGACAATGAATAAAAAAATATTTAAAAAGCTTGAACTGTGAATGAAAATGAACATCGATTCTCAGTGTGTTGCGCGGTCGCAATTTTAATTTTGAAGCTCATTAATGGAGTTCAACTGTCAAAACGAAACTCATTCTCATAGTCATTGAGTTAGGCGGTGGGCCCGCAGTTTGTAAGTTGCCGGCTCCAACTAGGCCGAGATAGTGGATGTGACTTGTCAGTAGCAGTAACCTCCATTCTTGGTCCGCACTCCAGCTTAACATTAGGCGGAGTGCTCTGTTATGTCGAATCCACAATAAAAAAAATATAATATAGCATGAACCAATTAAAAAACAGTATAAAGAAACCACTAAGTTAATCCACGATTACAGTGAGACGTCACAAAGACGCGGGAGAATTCTTCATAACTTTTTTTAATGGAACGGGCCGTGATCTCGACATTTCTGCTCTAATTAATGCCGTGGGGCGTTCCTTTTTGCTCGTCTAAATGAAGGCATAGTATGAATGGGTGGGTTTTAACGCCGCAAACTCCTTGTCTGTGTTATACGTCTTTTAATTTGCGTGAATAATGTTGGAGAGTGGGCATTCATACTTGTGTACTCTTTTCAGACTAACAAGGCGCACCCTGTATAGCTTTTGTCGACGCTTTGTCGACGATATACAGCAATAACTGTATTAGACGTGGATACCTACCTTACCTAAGTTGTCGTTATTACTATTTATTTACAATGCGTGGTTTGGGAAACAGGAATAGGTCTTGAATACGAATTAGAGCTTAGTAATTAAAATTAATAAATTATAATTAACAATTGTAAAAAAATGATTTTATCGCGTGCACCACAGTCAACTGCCAATGAGAATTGAATCCTGTGTTTGTCGATTATGTTCTTCAAACGAATAAATGTAAGGTATCCTTTAGAAAGCTTTGTAGTCGAAAAAGTTTTACGATATCAACGTTTGACTGTCAGTAGACCTTTATTAGATTGTAATATTGATTGAAATCGTGGGAATCTAAATCTCTATTTGAACTTATTGTTAAATTTATTTACTTTCTTAGTAATTTAACTGAACAACTATATTTTTAACATCAATCAAATTGTCATGCCTTTTTCCCACAAACTCACCACTTGCCACGATCCTGATACAACTCCCTCGCTTCGCTCACGTCCAAACTTCTTTTCTTACAAGCTCTTTACTATTATTAACAAAAACTAATTAAAACCACCTAATTTGAAGCTAGAGTACGATCCAATAAATGGACGCCACAGATACCGAAATGTCTGCAAACAGCAGTTGCATCCACTTTGTGTTTTTTTCATCAATTAATCAATTTGATATTTTATTCATGTGACAACCCTGACATATTTGTGAAGTGGTCAGGGCGACTAAAACATATTTTTATCTGTGTGTATAACGCGAGTGTATTAGGGAGCGCCCCTCACTCTGCATACTCACAGTAACGAGCCATTGAAACTCACTCCGGCCCACCCACGGCGAGAGGGCTCACAAATATAATAAATTGAATATAACGACAAACATTTACTTACATCACTGAAATATTTCCTTATAAATGATACGAAAATATATATAAAAAACATACACATCGGCATGCAGTGAGCATGTATGTTTTTTACCGCGTAACTCAATGACAAATGAGAATAATGCTTCGTTTTGACAGTTGAACTTCATTAATGAGATTCAAATTAAAATCTCGACCGCGCAACACTAAGAATTGATGTTCATTTTCATTAACAGTTGAAGCTCATTGAAACTCATTATCCGAATAAATAAAAGTTGTTTTTGATAGTAACAGCGACCGCGTATCTTATTGACAAATGGGAATGAACTGATCTGTCGCTGTTACCATTCCGGCCAAAATAGTTGCTGAGATGGATTTAGACAGCCGTGAACTGAGTCGTTTTTTTCAGTCGTTGGCACTCCTTGCTTACCATTAGGCAAGTCGAGGTCTCAAATGTCAAGTCACAATAATAAAGCGTCTATCGTGTAATTATGATAAGTGGCATCGTAGCAAATAGATTTAACTTCAGATGCAATACAATCAATCAATTCAGCTAAGCCGGTGTCGTAGATACTGCGCATTGACGAGTGTTTGTGGCAGTAGGTGCCTCCATTCATGGATCGCACTCCAGCTTCACAGCACGATATCTAACCTCGACTTGCCTGACTGTAAGCAAGACAATGAAGAGGATTGTAAAAAGAGGAACAGCGCTGTAAGAAACTATGACGGCCACGGGTGCTTTTTCACGAATAAAAATAAATTATGATATACATTTAGCAGCCTTATCACTAAATAGCAATCTCTACCAGGCAACCAACCTTAAGGTATTGAAACAGATATGGGCGTGGGCTGCTAGAAGTAATAAGATATGTACATTGTACAATACATCCTACTATTATTATAAATGTGAATGTGAGTTTGTTTGTTACGTTTTCGTGCAACAAACAAACTCACTACTTAACCGATCATCATGGAACTTTGTACACATATTTTTTGAGGTATTAGAAGTAACATAGGATAATTTTAATTAAAAAAATAAATAGAAAATTATTATTTATAAATAATATATATTTATTTATTTTACTATTATTATTATTATAATAAAGTTTCAGTTTTAGATTTATTATAATACTTGACTGTTGATAATGAATTTCAGAAAAATAATAAGTTGTTACCGCTATTTCTTAAATATATTATTATCTTTTGCTTTATTCCATGTCTAACAAAACACGTAAAATTAATAAATATTAAAAATACAGAAAAAATAACTTTAGCTTCTATATTGATCTAAAATTTAAACATATTCATTAAGTATCATTAAATAATAATTGAATATAAAAGAGGGTAGTGCAATAAATTGAGTGTTATTCCATTTGTTTGCTAGACAATTAAAGTCAGTCGGTGCTTGACCGTTGCGCGTGGCAGACGTGTGCGGAGTCAAGAGGCAACATGCTGCGCTCAAGAGCATATGCGCAGTTTTTATAGGAATATAATTGATGAATTATTTCATTTCAATGCCTTACAATAATTATAAGTTTATGAATTAATTAAATGATTACATTTACAAAGTAAACAATCTTAATTTGATATTAAAATATATACCCTACATAAAATATATGTGTAGACTCCATAACATATAGCACATTAATTTTAAAGCACCTCTGGCCGGCATAGTGACTGAGGCAGCCATTTACCGCATTTTTATTCATCGGCTCTCTGGTGAAGCAACGCCAAAGAAGATAAAAGCCATTAGGATCCAAAATAGTTTTTAGTTTTAAAGTAAATAAACAAAAAACCTGAGTAGCTAGCTCAAATGATGGAAAAACACAGCTCCAGATTTTTTTTTAATGCTCACAGTTGGATGTAAAACTCATTATGAGATTAATTAAAAAAAAATCGGCTTACTATCGCCTTTATTTTGGTTTCGATTTTACAATTTATTTATTATTTCGACGTTTCGAGAGCTTTGTAGCCATCGTGGTCACGGAGAGAAATTGTAAAATCAAAACCAAAATAAACGCGATAGTAAGCCGCCTACAATTTGTTTAATTCATTAATCAATGTTCGCGCAAAATCTAAGAAAATCAATATAACATTCTATTCTAATTTTAAGAACTTTGTCATCGGGATATGGCATGAATTCTTTAGAACTCCTTAATTTTGGCGTTGAAACACAAAAATCTGTATACAGCATGCGAAAGTAAATCAATGTTGCCTCCTTCTAATTAGGCAGCTTTATAAGAAGCCCAGGAGGCAAGACATAGATTCTATGATACAAATACAGATCTATTAGGGATTCCCTTGGCTACGTCTGATCCTGTAATCAAAACACTTAGAGAAATACCGCGAAAGAAAATTACTGCACCAACAGAGGTTGGTTGTCCCACCTTCCATTCGATTTGGAAAACAGCCTATTATGGATTTAATGAGTTGGAGGACATCGATGGTTGGAGGGTTATTTGTTGTCAGTGTCTACCATGTGTAGTTGTGAGTAATCATCTAATAACGATTGTTAAAAGTTGTTGTAATTATAACTCAGACAATTTATCAAATTGTCACGCCTTATTCCCACGGGGATAGGCAGAGACAATGAAGCTCACTTGCCACGATCCTGACACAACTTTCTCGCTTCCTTCACTAATTATAACTTGTAATAGATACGAGTATTACTTTAAGTATTTAAGATATTTATTGTTAATATTGTACATGTTATTGTTAATAATAATACTATATAATTTACTAGTAAATTGGGAGTTCTCTCTGCCTATCCCTGAGGGATAAAACGCGGGACATTTATTTAAATATGTTGTAAGATTTTCTTTATTTAATAGTGTAAATATAAAATTCTAACAACTTTTAAATACTGAAGCATTCATTAATATTTTTAATTTGTTTGTATCTCTCCATGCGCTAAACCTTTTATAATTAATACACATACTTCTTATAAATACATCTTTAAAAAAATTAAATAATTAAAAAAAAATGTACCGCTGGCTTGTAGTAGACGAAACACTGTCGCATCGCGTCGGTATGAATAGGGGATGAAATGTGTAGTTTCTTAACACGTAGGAAATCGTAGTCGTGCCTGTGACCAACACTTGAAACATCTTTAAGGCGCTTGTTAAAAACCACTTCAACCTTTTTCACAATTTTCTCCAATACTATTGTCGCCTTTCCTTAGTTATTTTTAACCATAATAGTAGCTACCTCTTTTCTTAGCTACGAACGCTTTTTACGAAGGACCATTTTAATAAATAAATATATATTCGTATAAATGTACAATATTAACAACAACAAAAAATAAATAATTTGTAAACATAACATAACATAACGAGCAGATTATTTTAGACTTTTTTTTACATTTCTATACTCAGCTACTAAAGTGCTTGTATCATAGAAACAGGACAACCAAAGTACATATACTCAAGATACATTGGTACCGGTGTCTGGTCTCGAACTCGTGCTCTCCGGTTTGCGTAACCAGTGCACTGCCACTACACCACGGTCGCCTTAAATTTAAATGCATTTAAAACTTATTCAATTTAAATTCAAAATTAGAATAAACTAAAATATGTACGAGTATAAATTAGACCAGCGGCACGCTATGATGGCCGTTTGGACGATTGATCCGCTTATGAAATTTCGTATAATTAATCACTATAAAGAAAAGCAATTATTCCTTCAAACTTAAATATTAATTTATACGAAACTTCATTAGCGGGTTAAACGTCTAAACGT
The DNA here is from genome assembly GCA_905220615.1 of Tinea trinotella. NCBI lineage: Eukaryota > Metazoa > Arthropoda > Insecta > Lepidoptera > Tineidae > Tinea > Tinea trinotella. The sequence goes on from HG992312.1 coordinate 14,423,428, forward strand.
GCCGCTGAAATGAAAATAAAAACATCGGTCAATCACAACCGAGGATCGAATTTCTTAACGGTCTGTAGCTCATTGGTCAGCGGTTCTGTCACGCGTTAACCGACAGGTTCAATTTTTGACCCTAGTTTTAGGTTTAATCATTCATAATTTGGGATGGAAACGTCCAAGTCATACTTTAAGTCATTAACCTTTCGTTTGTAGAGTAAGCCTGCTTTAAGTAACGCAACACACACGTTGCATTACTACTACGATTCCATAAGCGTTCTTGCAAAAAGCAAAATGAGCTACTTTGTAACTATTCATGGTAAAAGGTGGTCGCCAAATGCTCAATTCAGAGAAAGAGCTTACGCTATAATTATTAGGTAATGTCAAGTCATACCGTAATAATATTACTTTATAAAAAAGAATTTTACACACAAGTTGCAATACAATAAATATGTACAAAATCATCTTCTAGAAAAAGTAATTTAAGTCACGTTACCCTCTACTACAACACATTTTTTCTCTTTGTCTTACAATGATTTCTGCTTGACTTCGAGAAATTCGAAAACTATATCCAGGGTATTAGGGGTAACACTAAGAGTTTAATTTATACGGTTTCTTTACCAGTGAATAAACTATATAGGCAGCTCTGCTACTTGTACATAAGTACAAAACTAATACATGCATATTCATAGAGCATGGTGTAGTGAGTGCTAAGTATGAAAATTAGCAAGGAAACGTGTTCAAGTGTGCGAGTGCCCTAACTATGCATAAGCAGCCAATCTGCGCAATACATGACGACGCACTTCACTACAATCTACATGTGAGAACATAATTCATTAATGTACAAACGAAATATTCATGACATTTGAGAGCCAGTTGTTTCTATTCACTTGTCAGCTATTCCCAATTTTGTAAGTTATTATTATAGATGTGGTTTAAAATTCAAAATTTATAAATCTGATGTGGATGGATGCGTTAAACAAGGCAGACCCAGGGAGGTTTTTTCGACAAAATCGGAGACTTCCTTAAGAAGGCTTAGTTGCCTAGTGCCCATAACCGTAGAGCTTGTATGAAGAGAATCGTGGATGTGGGGAAAGAGAGGGAGTTGTGTCAGGACCGTGGCGCTCCATTGTCTCTGCCTATCCCTGAGGGAAAAAGGTGTGACAATTTGAATGATTGATTATAACATCTATTAATATATTTACCCTCGGTAATTATTTTACGAGTAATTAGAATTATTATTAACTAACTTGCTTTGTGAGCTGCCTACCCTAGTTTGGAAGCTTTGAATCTAAATCTTCTAGAGCACCAAATGTTTTTTTTTCTAGTGTAATTAAGGCTTCAGCCGGCTGTAGGGTAGTCTGGGCGAATATATGTGTAGCATAAAACAATTTTAGGTTGTTTAATAACTATTATAAAAGGGGCCCGTCTAACTTTAAAATGATGTACGAGTCATATCTCGCAAGTCATATCTATTCTATTCTATTATACTAGTAAATGTGACTATGCTGTCGTTTTATTTCTGCAACTTAGCTTTTAATCTATCTAATATCTTATCGTCGTAGTCGAGAGTAACATGAACTTTTTTTTCATCCTAAACCAATCCAGTGCTCCGGAATTCGCGCCTTAAAAAATGATAGAGGTAAGTAGCACGCAACTTAACAAAGATGACAATAATCGTCGACAGACATACCCATGTTTTACTAACGTACTTTATTTTTTATTATTGTGACTCGACAACCGTCTGAAGCAATGAACCTTTTACTTCGACTGCTGCTACGCATACGCATTATGTCAATCGACCATAATGCGTACTATCCCAGTTGTAGTAGTACCTACTGTTAGTAATTTATAATTAATAGAAAAATTCATGCGTGCACATTTATAGACTACACATTATAACTTCTCACTCAAAAATTGAGGAAAAATGTATTTTAGTTTATTTTTTATTTTTATTGTGATATGACATCTGACCTCGTCCCGCCTGATGACAAGCAAGAGGAGGTCCAAGAGTGACGACGACTGGAATAACCGAGTCAGATCCGAGTCACTATGCCGGCCTAAGATGCTTCTTCACGCATCGCTTGAAGGATCCAAGGTCATAGGAAATTGTATTTCATTAAATTGTAATCATGCCATAACCAACCTAGTATTATGCATGTAAGAGTGATTATCTAATGCTGTAGAAAATTAGAAATACATTACTCGTAGAAGTGTACGTGAGAGAGAGCAATGAGAAGAATGGGATTAAAAAGAAGAAGTTGGGTTTAGAAAAGTAAGTTGGTTGCGTTGAATACATTGAAAGGAGATTGATCAAAGATATTTATGTATCAGAGGTGAGTATAATAGCTTACAAAAGGACTAATTGACCCTGATTAAGTAATCGCGTATTGGAGACAAACTTTCAGTGTCTTATGGACCTAATATAGAACCAATACTTTGTTCTTTAACGTGTGCAAATTGGTCAGCTTTCTATCAAATTATGTCAAATAATTATAAAATAATAAACAAACAATTTTTAGGAAATAAATTATTTCTCGTGAATTAATAATAATAATAAAATTCTTCATGGCTAATAAATAACTACAAGAGGCGAACTTAATGCCTTCAGGCATTAGTAGATTAGTTTACAATCATTTAATCAAATCAAATTGTCACACCTTTTTCCCACAGGGATAGGCAGAGACAATGGAGCGCCACTTGCCACGATCCTTACACAACTCCCTCGCTTCCTTCACATCCACAATTCTATTCATACAGGCTCTGTGGTTATGGGCAATAGGCAACCCGGCTTTCTTGAGGATGTCTTCTGAAACACCCTCCTGGGCCTGCCTTGTTTAACGCATCCATCCATCCACATCAGATTTCTAAATTCAAAACCATCGAAGCATTCCTTTGTCAATCCTTGTCACTACATCTTCTTTCAAGCCGCATCTATCGCGCACTGTGCGATTCCTTATTCTATCCGCTATCGTCACACCACATGGACCTTAACTTAACGACCGTATTTCTACAGCGTTAATTCTACTCTCATGCTTCTACTGCGATACCCAACCTTCACTTCCATACATTAGTGTAGGAACAAACACCGCATTATGAACTGCCATCCGTGACTTTTGAGACATTATTTGGCTGTTCATTATACTATGGATGGCACCGTTCACTACGTTACCCTTTTGCACTCACTACATGAACTTGTTTAGTTTACAAGTTCGTCTTATTTTATAAAATAGGAGTATAGGACTACCTAACTGTTTGCTGGACCATAGCCGGTATGCTAGTGTAGTGAGTTTTATTATTTAGTTTAGTTTTGTTTGCCAAACTATTTAAAGGTTTTGAAAATGACCAAGTATTTTTTCTGTATTCTTCTGTAAAATATCTACAATTCTTTAAATACCACTAGTACAAATTGCTATATCATCATTTTCCTATTTTCCATTTAAGTACTTACTTTAACTATAATTGATAATAAAAATATTTCTTTTTTTTAATCAATACTATTAGTTAACGAAGGTTCTTTGACGTACCTCGACTGGACTGCAACACATCACCAAGCAGATCACGTATTAAAAATGATTTTTGACATTCCTGCTGAATGCGGGACTCCATTACAATCAGTTAGTAGTGGGTACACAACGTGGAAAGTATTACAACTAATTCATAGTTAATAAATAGATTAGTTATTGCAATTGGTCCGAGCGTGAACTGCACTTTCGCGCGTTTTCTCAAAAACTGGTGGCCATATTTCATTCGTCAATTTGGCAGACACGCTCCAAAAGGTCTTTAGGACCGCCCATGATGTTAAGTTAACGTTGTACGTTGATTTTGAACTAAAACACCGCTTAAACGGGTTTTAAGTAACGTTTAGTGCATGCGCGAGGGAATGTGGGCGGTTTTGGTGACTCCTCCCTTGGATTTCCCTCCAATGGGGATGGCGGTGGAAAGTTTACGCGCGAATTACCCGACAAGGGTTTAGGTTAGTTATCGGGTCGTATTTTAAAGACCGTTTTGAATGTAAATCGAAAAAGTTAAGGAGTTAAGGAGGCTCGCTGCTGGAAGCCAATTAAATTTATAGTTCTCTATTTATTTCTTGTATTGTTGGAGTATCCTCTTACAATTTTGTTTTTATTTTTGATCTACGAGTCAATTAGGGTCGTGGTTTGGTAAATTTCACGCCTCTATTCTCACAGGGATAGGCAGAGACAATAATCCACAAAATATTTATTACAAACATTTTAAATAAACATTTTAGTATTTAAGAAAGTGTGCTTTTGCTGTAATGCGCTTGACTTGAAAGTCGTTGACGTTTTCAATGTGCACAGTTTCTATTGGAGGCTGTCATGCTGGGACGCGTGTTGAGATCGGTCATCTCACACGTTGTCTCTTCACAGGGAACCACGGTTGGAATATACCTGGGCTGATCACGGTAGGATTTTATCGGCTAAACACCATCGGGGTCACACCACCAATTCGTCCACAACTACGTAGACCTTCCAGGAGCTTTCTCCGTGGTTTTGAGTAGCGAGCAGTTCACCAATCCAGCGACTGCCCGTAAGGCTTAGGCCACGTGTGAGAAGCTTTCAAATAAGCTCACGTAGTCAATAATATATCTTTTATAAATATTTAAATTTATTTCAGTATTATTTTATTTTGGGTGTTTTCCGATCAAATCGGAGACATCCTTAAGTAAGCAAGGTTGCCTAGTGCCCATAACCGTAGAGCTTGTATGAGGAGAATTGTGGATGTGAAGGAAGCGAGGGAGTTGTGTCAGGATCGTTGCAAGTGGCGCTCCATTGTCTCTGCCTATCCCCGTGGGGAAAAAAGGCGTGACAATTTGATTGATATTTTAGAGTGGCAAATAAGCAGCGGCAGTTACCAGAGTACAAAGACCATAAAGTGACTTTGTCACATTTCAGTATCAGTTTGGCAGTTGTCCGTGTATACATAGAGTGGTAGACAGACTGTGGTATTTTTTTGGTCCAGGTTATCGTTCCGGCGCAGTTACCTCCTTTTCTAGTGAAGTGACTGACACACACGGGTATAATGTACTGTTCTATTGGGCATAGTAGTACTTTCCGTGACACGTTTCTGGCATAAAAAGTTGTAGAGACCTTAAGATGTCTGGTCTAAAGGCTGATACTGCTATATTGCTTTTTGAAAGTATATGACAACAGGCGTGGACGAACGGTTTAGCCATTGGTTTGTTGCGCGTAAAGTCCCGGGTTCGATTCCCGGTCGGAGCAAATATTTGTTTCATAGCTTTTATTTGTAATATTTAATAACATTGCAATATTGCAAATATTTGTTAATAAAAAAAAGAGATGGATATTTGCTTCAGGTCTTGTTACCAAAGAGTGGTAGGCAGTGGTACCCGGGGTAGTACCACCACTTACAAGTATACAGACCGTGAAGTGCTTTGGTCACGTTTCGAGATCAGCTTGTAAGTTGCCGGTTCCATCTAGGCCGGCATAGTGGATGTGATTGCTACTCACAGTTATTGAATTGTAGTAGCAGTGACATTCATTCATGAACCACACTTCGGCTTAACATTAAGCGGGGTGCTGTCATATGTCGAGTCACAATAAAAAAAATATCCATGCGTATAATGTCCCAAAGTCACGGATGGCTGTTCATAATGCGGTGCTTGTTTTTTCATTAATGTATGGAGGTGAAGGTTGGGTATAGCAGAAGCATAAATAGAATTAACGCTGTAGAAATGCGGTCATTAAGGAGTGTATGTGGAGTAACGATAGCGGATAGAATAAGAAATATCACAGTGCGCGATAGATGTGGTTTGAAAGAAGATGTAGTGACAAGGATTGGCAAAGGAATGCTTCGATGGTTTAGGCACATGGAAAGGATGAGTGAAAGTAGATTGACGAGAGGAATTTATAAATCTGATGTGGATGGATGCGTTAAACAAGGCAGGAGCAGGAGGGTGTTTTCCGACCAAATCGGAGACATCCTCAAGAAAGCTGGGTTGCCTAGTGCTCATAACCACAGAGCATGTATGAAGGGAATTGTGGATGTGAAGGAAGCAAGGGAGTTGTGAAGGATCGTGGCAAGTGGCGCTTCATTGTCCTCTGTCTATCCTTGTGGGAGAAAGGCGTGACATTTTGATTGATTGATTGATGAGTATTTTCTTCTGGTGCGTCGTGCAGAATCAAAAAAGGTTTACAATTAATAAAACAAAATATATGACAAAAAAGATATATAATTCATTTATAATATAAACTAGACGGGCGCAAACTGAATCGTTGACTTAATATCCTTCACGAGCACATCGAGTATGCCACGCTGGAACTCCGGTTGATTCTGGAACAACATAACTTTATATTAACACTATTCCCTATGCCTGTTAGGATCAAAAAGGATGCTATTCAAGGGCTAGGAAGGGATCATCCTCTTAGCTAATTGGTCCGGCACAAATGGCACCCCTATCTTAATAGTTCCTGCGCCATAGAACAAGTAACCAGCGGGCCGACCGCGTAACTCAATGAGAATGGGCTTCATTTTGGCAGTTGAACTCCATTAATGAGCTATGAAATTAACTATTAGTCGTAATTTTAATTTTATAGCTGATTAATAGAGTTCAACTGCCAAAACGAAGCCCATTTTCATAGTTTATTTTCAATGACAGTTCAAGCTCATAAAATCTCATTGTCCGATCATTCGGACACAAAAGTTGTTTTTAACACTAACAGCGACCGCGTAACTTTTTAACAAATAGGAATGAATTTCATTTTCATTACCATTGTAGTTACGCGGTTGGCGCAACTACAATGGTAACTTTAACTGGGGCTCAGTTAGCTCAGTGGGGTTCTTAACATTATCGGTACATTATGGCGTCGAAAGAAATTTGACATCTTCGTAACCAATCAGCGAATAACAAATCAATACGTAAACTACGTTGATTGGTCACTTACAACCGTGGCGCAATTTCACTGCCTTTTCGTCGCCATCATGTATAATCAAGGCCCTGCATGAAAGTGCATGTTTGCAGAAGGGCGTCTGTTAAGGCTTGACAGAGCAAAGTTCCGCATCATGGTAGGTATCATAACGGGTCGCTGATCCCTAAACGACACGCGACTAAGTCACTTCAAGGTGGACAAGGTGGACAAGGTAGGACATTTGTCCTAAAACTCGACCAGTCCCACCACAGCCGTGAACTAACTCGCTTTTCTCAGTCGTCGTCTCTCATGGACCTCCTCATGCTTATCATCAGACGGGTCGAGGTCAGATTTCTTGTCACAATAAAAAAAATACTTTCGTATACAGGCAAGTGGTTTGTTTGTAAGACCATTTCGCTTACACTAGACCACGGCCGCTGTAGACAAAAACGTAATTGACTGTGTACTGCGACTTAGCATAAACATACCTTGGCTGTGTCCAGCAGTTGTTCAGTGAATCTATCATTGAACACAGTTGCAAGTCCGCGATGCAATTCAGTCACCGCTGATGTTGCCTTACCACTCGGCGAGAACAGCGCTGTGAGAAATAAAAATAAAACATTAGAAATAAAATTTGTTCAATGAAACTATTAAATAAAAAATGTAAAATCTTTATTTACATCAAATTTTACATTATAAATCTGTGAATTGAAGGTCCTTGTACTATTGCATATTGGACGTAACTGCTACTTACAGGTATGTTTTTACTGTACTAAGCTACTAAAGTGCTTGTATAATAGAAACAGGACAACCAAAGTACATATATCAAAGATACATTGGTACCGGTGAGTGGTTTCGAACTCGTGCTCTCGGTTTGCTAAACATTGCACTGCCACTACACCACGATCGCTTGAATTTCATAGTCATTCCCATTAAAGTTGCGCGATGGATCCGGAGCAAATATCTGCCTCTTGTGTGGGACTAGTCCAAGTGTGGTCTCAATAGATAAGTACTAGATGTTTTAAATATATAACTTACAAGTATCATTGGCTGCTTCACCATCTCTTACTAAGAATAACTTAAGGTGCGAGCACACGAGCCACGTCGCCTGCTCAACAGCATAAACACACGCGGACACATCCTTGGCCACACTCTTGGCACGCGAGGCCAAACGACACGACACCTGCGAACGACATTCCGCACCAGACCACTGCGGGGAGACACACTCCATGGGGACCAATTTCTTCAGCTCTGTAAAATTAAATTATTTAAATGATGAGGTTTGAAAGAAGATGCTGTGACAAGGATTAACAAAGGGATGTTTCGATGGTTTGGGCATATCGAAAAGATGAGTGAAAGTAGATTGACGAAAGAAAGGACATCTTTCTTTTTGGGCTTTTATGTACTACTTTTGTAATGCCCAATGATGAACAAATATATAAATGGAAGTTTCGCTACTTGTGTTGGATAAAACTAATAACAATGTTGCATTTAATTGTGGTGCAATTGAGTTATTTGGAAAATAAGATATGGCTTTTGTATCGTCTGTTAAAGACACGCTATATTAACAGTTCTGCTTTGAACTGTCTTAATCACAGTTTGCACACCTAAACTATGCATAATAAATGATATGCATAATAAAAAAATCTTGAAACGAAACTAAGCCACTTCACGGTCTGTATAGTTGTAAGTGATGGTACTACCTTGGATCGGCACACTGGGCACCACTGCCTACCACTCTTTATAAATTGTAAAATATGCTCTCTCACCTTCCACAGTCATGGATTCCAAATTATTCAACTGGTGTGTGAGTGTTGCCAGCAATTTGCTTTCCGTGTGACACGAGTGGACCATCTTTTGCAAGATTTCAACTATTGCCTGAAATAATATTAGACAACATAATAACATAAGTGGTTAAAGTATGAAATTGCCATTGTAAAGTAATAGATACTTTGAATTAGAAGGTGACCGTTGTGTAGTGGCAGTGCAATGGTTACGCAAACCGAGATCACAGGTTCAAAACCACTTGCCAGTACCAATGTATCTATGATATATGTACTTTGGTTGTCCTGTTTCTATGATACAAGCGCTTTAGTAGCTTAGTATAGAAATGTATAATAAAAAAATAAATAGATGTAAAAATACATAAAACCCTTATGGTGTGAGATTTTTGAGTGAAACTTTTTTCACATGATACAAGATTCTTATTTAAAAATATTCGATTTTTGACTTTTAATTGTTTTTTTTACCAGCTTAGACGGCCAAGACAAATACTTCGAAAATCCGAGTAATATTTGAATACGAGTTCCGACGCGGAACTAACGGGGCAGAAACGGCTCACAACATTATTGCTGCGTTTGGAGAGGAGATTGCTAATGAACGAACCTTGTCATTTTGGTTTGAACGCTTTCGTAATGGAAGCTTCGGCTTGAAGAACGAGCCACAAGAAATAAAAAATGAGAACTAAAAAAATATCAATCAATCAATCAAATTGTCACGCCTTTTTTCCATAAGGATAGGCAGAGACAATGAAGCGCCACTTACCACGATCCTTACACAACTCCCTTGCTTACTTCACATCCACAATTCTCTTCATATCTTCATATCATATCAATTTTCAAAATAAATAATAAGAAACTCCTTACCCCGCATGGTGGTGCACTGTCCGCGGACACATCGGCTGTAAGTGTTGGCCTGAAGAGGGCGCGGCTGTTGTTTTGCATCATATTGCGGGCGTACGTCATCAAGTTACATACTATCTGAAAATATTAACACATCGTTAGCTATTTAATAGCAGACAACAGACCGCAGACAGCCCCGGGAAGCTCTTTTAACCCTTGACAGAGCTAAGCTCCGCATCATGGTATTGTACATTTTTCATTACTTGGCAAAAGTAGTAAACAATTGAATTAAACGAAAAATAAAAAATCACTATGCCGAAAATTTGTTTACCACTTACTACTACTTACTTACTACTTCTTAGATTTTGCGCGAACATTGATTATTGAATTAAACAAATTTTATGCGGCTTACTATCGCGTTTATATTGGTTTTGATTTTACATATTTTTATTATTCCGATGTTTACTTCCGACTTTGCAGCCATCGTGGTCACGGAGAGACTTATTTGGTAGCCGCATAAAATTTGTTTAATTCAATAATCAATGTTCGCGAAAAATCTAAGAAAATACTAAGTAGTAAACAATGTTTCGACATAGTGAAGGATTACGGAAAAAGAAAACAAGTACTACTAACGCGAATCAATATGAATATATAAAAATATCTATGACTTACTGTGAAAATGATTTATCTCTTAATTATTATTATCATCTGGCATTTGTGAATTTTACCGTTTTGATAAAAAAATATATGTTTGTGTGTGTGATTTTAATAACTTTCGTGCATTTTTTACATTGTGTATGTTTATTCTATAGAATAAAACAGTAACTTAGATAAAGGGCATGAGAAATGGTGATTTTCATGATTTTTTACTACTTGTAGTCCGTGAAATGACTCGGTTTTTCCGGTCGTCGTCACTCTTGGACCTCCTATCATCAGGCGGGTCGAGGTCAAATGTCGAGTCACAATAAAAAAAGTGAGCACATACCTTATAATACAGTTTGGGCTCGCGATCACTTTGCACGTAGCCATTGGAATCTCTGAATCTATGTATCAATGCTAACAGGTGGGTGTGCAGCCGCCGCAACGGCAACGCAATCGAACTTATGTTCGCCAAATCACTATCGCACGATCGACACAGGACCGATGTCACCGATTCCAATTCCACTAACAGGCCATAAGGCGAGGTCGGGTCACAGGCTCTGTGGAGGATTAGGGATACTGTTAAATTGACCACACGAATATGCAGTTCATTACGCGTTAGGCGACCGTGGTGTAGTGGCAGTGCAATGGTTACGCAAACCGAGGCCACCAGTTCGAAACCACCCACCCACATTGGTACTGGTGGGTGGTTACATTGGTATCTTTGATATATGTACTTTGGTTGTCCTGTTTCTATGATACAAGAACTTTGGTAGCTTAGCATAGAAATGTATAATAATAATAAATGGTGTTACTACCTTAATATAAGATCGACACTATCAATATGGCTGAGCATGAAGTGTGTGATTTGTAATATAGCGCTGTGGTTCTGTTGGCCCAGCGATGTTATAAGCGCATTGCACACAGACAACGCAGGCAACAACATTTCGCGATATCTGCAATTATATAAACAACAAATTGTTAATAAATTAAACTAATTCTATGATGCTTACCTTACTGTCGCGATTGTTTTTGGTTATTAATTATACAATATATTGTAAAAATTGTGAAATCAATAACCAAAAATAAACGCGATAATAAGCCGCATAAAACTCAATGTTCGCGTAAAATCTAACAAAATACTAACATGTTATTAAATTATTTTATATTAGCCCATTTCTTATTATGAATTTATAAATCCATTGTAAATGGATGCGTTAACAAGGTAGATCGAGGAGGGTGTTCACCAACCAAATCGGAGACATTCTCAAGAAAGCTGGGTTGCTTGCCCATAACCTAGAGCTTGTATGAAGAGAATTGTGAATGTAAGGGAAGCGAGGGAGTTGTGTCAGGATCGGGGCAAGTGGCGCTCCAAATCAAAATTTATAAATTCCTTTCGTCAATATTCTTTCACACAGCTTTTATTATTGCTGGTTAAATAAACACAAACATTACCGACCGTGGTGCAGTGGCAGTGCAATGGTTATGCACGGGTTCAATACCACCCACTGGTACCAATGTATCTTTGATATGTGTACTTTGGTTGTCCTATTTCTATGATACAACCACTTTAGTAGCTTAGTATAGAAATGTAAATAATAAAATAAAAAAAATATATAAGATTTAAAAATAAAACATCATTTTACAATACCAACCTATCAGAGGGCGTAGGTAGGGCCGGTATAGCGGGTGTGTTATTGTTATGCGTGGTAACATCGGGGTGTTCTGATAATACACTGAGTGATGAGAGGCACGTGAGCAGGCCCTCTGTTACCAAACGAGTGGCACCCATTGGTGTGCTTGCGATCTTCAATAATAAACACATCTTCGACTCATAAACATATAACACACGCAGTGACTTCGGGTTCGGTTCCAGGACCTGCAAAATAAAAAATGTTTCACTAATGTTAGATTAATAATAAAAAATACTATTTTCTTAAATTTTGCGCGAACATTGATTATTGAATTAAACAAATTTTATGCGGCTTAACACCCGGCACTCCATAATATACAAGCTCAAGTCCCAAGTCCAGCAAACAGCCAACCCAGATGACACCGTCAGTTATTTTTGTAAAAATTTGAAATAAACCGGAAATAGAAAAAAGAAAAAACAAAAACGAAACATCAAGCGGGGTAGTTTTGGAAACAATAACAGCATCAACCAATAGAACGAGTAACATCTCAGTCTCGCCGTGACCACGATGGCTGCAAAGCTCTCAAAACGTCGGAATAAAAAAAATGTAAAATCAATGTTTTGTTTAATTCAATACTATTTACTTCACATCGCTCGAAGAACCAACAACCGATGAGGAAAAAAGGTTCTAGAGTGGAAGACTCAGCGTAGGTAGGCCTCCCACTAGGTGGACTGATGACATAGTGATGACATAGATGAAAGTCACGAATAACCGGTGGATGCAACTGGCAAATTGTCGTTCGTAATGGCGTTCTAAGGGGGAGGCCTATGTTCAGCAGTGGACGTCTTTTGGCTGATGATGATTTTTTACTTCACAGGTTTATTGTTTTAATTCGTTTATGATTTGTGGTTCTTAAACTTAAAAGTCTGTTAGTTAAATAACTCGTCAAAACAAAATAGGGCCCACCCTGATTTCTTGTGAAATTTTGTTTATATTCGTCTCATATGGTACTTATTAGCGATTTCAAGTGTTTAAACATAAAGTAGATATGTTTATGAGCCCTTATCAAAGTTAGATGTCGAGTCAAAATAAAAAAAATAAAGGCAGGGTGATGTCATATGTAAAGTCAAAATAAAACATACCTGTTTCAATTCCTCATTGTCTTGCAATATGGAATCAATGAGACTTGCCAAATATCCATGGTCTGTGAGTGTGTTCATCCAATCGCAATGCGGATGTAACTCCAGCAGGGTGTCCAGTGATGACAATGCAATCATCCTGCACACGTGATGGCCACTCCCTGTCACGTCGCTGCACACAACACTACAAAGCCCTTCGCCAAAACTGCTCAACACTTCTATAACCATATTCTTCAAGCAACTGTCATCTTTCACCCTCCCAATTGACTTGTCCAATCTACTCACATAATTATTCTCAACAACCAACTCAGCTGGACTCGATTTCAAATTAACAATATTTAAAAAGTTCAACAGCGACCCGTACAAGTTAACTCTGATCTTCTGCGTCGAACCACTCGAAACTAGTATCCACGATAGAATTTTCTGCAGTATAAATTTGAGTGTCAAAGACTTTGTTTGGATCAAATGGTTCGATGGTCCGAAGAATGTTGTTTCGAAGTCGCTCGATTGCAATGTTGATTCCCGTTTCTGTATTATGTAGCAATGTCTTAGATTCACGAGTAGGAGCAGTACAGTGCCGGTTGCCAAGTTGCCAATCTGCGGCAACACTTCAGCTGGTGGGATTTTGTTTAATAAGTCTTGTAATAGGTTTAGTATTAAGGTTTTCTTGTTCTCCGGCGAGAGCACGTCCTGTGGTGCGATGCAGAATGTGATTTCAGTCAGTTGCCGCCACGAGTCGAAGTAGTGCGTCAACGTGGCTGCCTGGTTGCGTTGCCGATTCACCTCAGTCACGTAGTCTAATACCTGCGGTGAAATATTTGTATTATTATTAAATGAACATTTTGAATATATTACATCAATCAATCAAATCGTCACGCCTTTTTCCCACATGGATAGGGCAGAGACAATGAAGCCCTACTTGATACGATCCTGACACAACTTCCTCGCTTCCTTCACATCCACAATTCTCTTCATACGAGCTCTAAGGTTATGGGCACTACGCAACTTATCTTTCCTTAGGATGTTTCCAATTAGGTCGGAAAACAGGAGGAAGCTGGGCCTGCCTTGTTTAAAGCATCCATCTACATTATAAATTCCTTTTGTCAATCTACTTTCACTCATGCTTTCTATGATAAATATATTTGACGTAGGAACATTTAATAGTATCCTAGCTGAACCAATATCGACTTCCGCTAGAAAGATAAGATTTTGTAAAAATTTATTTAAGGCGTACATTAGGCTAGATTAGTTGTATATAGTTAGACAAAAAGGTTGTATATTAAGGTTTAAGTCAGTATGTGGCTGGCATAAACAGAAAATGGTAAAGCTCAACAAAAATAAAGACATAAAAAAACATTTATTAAGGGGATTGTGGACGTGAGGGACTGACGTCACAGTAAAAGTCACGAATAACCAGTGGATGCAACTGGTTTCTTGTTGTTCGGAGTGACGTTCTAAGTGGACGTCTTCTGGCTGATGACGATGGTGATGATTTTGATAACTAATGAATGAATATACCTTTTGTATTTCAGCTGCAACTCTATTTCTATGAGGCACAGATGGTGTCATTGTGTTTAACTCGCGCGTCAGCAATGCGTGAATCCGTGCAACGCTTATTCTTTTGCCACCAATACCTACAACAGAATAAATATTATGGTTCAATATATATATTACATTTACATTACATTTTTATACTATGCTACTAAAGTGCTTGTATCATAGAAGCAGGTCGACCAAAGTACATATATCAAAGTTACATTGGTACCGGCAAGTGGTTTTGAACCCGTTCTTTTGGTTTGCGTAAACATTGCACTGCCACTACACCACGGTCGCCTCATGGCCCGCACTCCCGCTTAACATCAGGCAGGGTGCTGTCATGTGTCGAGTCACAATTTAAAAAAAGATTAGTAACAGAAGTGTAAGATTATTCAATAGCATAGCACAAAAGTATTTACCAGTATTAATATCACAATTTTGTATTGCTGCATGCAGTTGTGTCTCTGAGAACATCTCCCACCTTGGCTCCTGCACAGGATCCACGCAGACAGCAGCGCCCTCTAGTAGGCGGCGAATTAAACACCATTCCCAGTCCTGTCAAAAATAAATATTTTATTATTATTTTTGATTCCCAATTCCGGGAAGGCAAAAGTAAACTTAGTCCATATAGCCCAAAATGTAATTTTTATGTCTTCAGTAGATTCATGATGAAGATGAAAGTATTCATCCATGACATGGGGGTGATGATAATTGTTGGAAAACGGCGGAAAGCCTTTACTTGAACTTTGGTCGGAAAACACCCTACTGAGCCTGCCTTGTTTAACGTATCCATTCACATCAGATTTATAAATTCCTTTCGTCAATCTGCTGTCACTCATCCTTTCCATGTGCCCAAACCATTAAAGCATTCCTTTGTCAATCCTTGTCACTAGATCATCTTTCAAACCACATCTATCGGGCACTGTGCTATTCCTCATTTTATTCACTATCGTCAGACTTCTTACAACTATTTGTAATTAATATTATTACCTGTGCAACATGTCCGTGCGGTTTGGTGAGTGTCCGTGTGAGTGTTGTGACGGCGGCCAGTTGCCCACCGGCGGCAGAGGAGCCAGCCTCACAAGCGCACGCGCGCAACAACCAAGACCGACCAGACATACTCACCAACGAGGCACGCTGCAAACAAACATAAACAATATTAATAAACAACAAAAAAAGATTGATCCTCGGTAATATCGACATTTATAAAAATGTAGGGGGAGCTTTGGTTTAAGCCAACGATTTAAAACGACGGTTATTATCGAAAAATTTTCCGCTGTCCTTTAACCTATATCCAAGTTGTTTATTACTTAAAATATGACTTTTGTGTATAAAAGTTCATTCAGATTTCATACAGAAATAAATACAAATTTTGAAATAGTTTTTATGTAAGAATGCTATATTATAACTATGTAACATAGCGTAAGTATATTTTAAAAACGATTAATAAAGCATGCGATTAATAATCTGTGGTATAACCATTGCGTAAGAAAAAAAAGAGAAATAGTTTTTATCCGTTTCACGTTGTGCCGACCTTTTCCAGCGACATCGTTTTCGTCAATTTGCGCCAGCGGTCAACTTGTTTTATTACCTATTGATTTGTTACGCTGATTGGTTACGGAGATGTCAAATGTCAATGCAACGGATGTGACTGTTACTTACACTCCAGCTTAACATCAGGCGGGCGCATATGTCGAATCACATAAAAAAACCCATAGCATAAATAGTATTTAACATTTTAAGCAATAATAGTAGTGAATCCATACCTCCAAATTAATGGTAGCCTTCAAATGTCTACATAGGAAATTGTCCCTCGCACGCAGGAACCGAAGCACAGGCGCCGATGTAGCCGGGCGAGCGCACAACCAATACACGAGACGATAACAACCCTCCACGAGATTTGTCGCTTCCCTATGCAAACAAATTACACATACATGTAGGGGACCATGGTGTAGCGGTAGTTACGCAAACAGAGAGCACGGGTTCAAAACCATTTGCCGATACCAATGTACCTTTGATATATGTACTTTGATTGTCCTGTTTCTATGATACAAGCACTTTAGTATATAAGTAATAAAGTGTTAAATTACCATCAATTTTAATAGTGTATGTAGGTAAATATCGCTCGAAGAACCGACAACCGTGGAAGAAAGGTTCTAGAGTGGAGCCCACGTACCGGAAGACGCAGCGTAGGTAGGCCTCCTACTAGGTGGACTGACGAAATAGTGATAGTCACGAATAACCGAAGGAATTAACTTGCATCTTGTCGTTCGGAATGGCGTTCTAAGGGGTAGGCCTATGTTCAGCAGTGGACGCCTTCTGGCTGATGATGTAAGTAAACACCAATCCAATCCACTTACCTGTCAGGATTCTCTGGTCCGGCGATGAATTGGTCCAATATTTCTAATACTGAATGCAGACACGTGCGCGGCATGCCATCGACACCAGGCTCGTTTAAAGCACTATTCGCCACCTGGCAATACAATTCAATCATGGAATCAAGTAAAGAAATTTTAAAAAGCAAAACACATAACTATAGAATAATCAATCAATCAATCAATCAAATTGTCACGCCCTTTGCCCACAGCGATAGGCGATAGGAATACTAATAGAATAAGTATATAAGAATTTATTATTTGTTTTCAGCACGTGTCTTTTGCTTTCTGTACGACCCAAAGTTTGATATTTTTAGCCTCTGAATATCAAAGAAAAATCTCTTTAAAACAAACTAAGAAGATTAATGAATTTGACATTTTAAGAGATAATTTAAGCTTAGCGTTTAAAAAAAAGTCAGATATTTGCTATCGATCCAGGGTTCACCACCACATTCAAGTCAAGTCAAGTCAAGTACACAGTCACGTTCAGCCTATGAATTGCCGGAGCCAATTAGGCCAACATAGTGGATGCGACTGTTAATAAACAGTAATAGCAGTCGTATAATAATAAGACCTTAGGCCGGCATAGTGGCGGCGGCTGGGGCAGCCGGGAACTGACTCGGTTATTCCAGTCGTCGTCACTCTTGGACCTCCTCTTGCTTATCATCAGGCGAGTCGAGGTCAGTAGTCATGTCACAATAAAAAAATAAAAAAAAAGACGTAATTCGTAGATCTATTTTTTAAATGTAGTCAGTGCAACTTACATTTTGTGTGAGTGAATAGCCCAGCAGGTAATGTGCCAGATTTGGCGCTGGCGATGGCAATATCTGTTGCAGCATCAATAATACACTTTCTTTGCTGCTTCTGATTGCCGCTGCGTGCTCCTCAGGCCATTCCTCAGCCTCCAGGCACTCCACGAAGTAATGTCTGCAGATATTAAATAAATATAACAAATTAAAATGCCTAACGTTCTAAACATGCTTATATCATAGAAACAGAGCGACCAGAATGCTTATTGCTAACTGGACAAGTTAGAAATTATGTGAAATAAAAAAAGGAAAATTTTAAAAATACCAAAATGTACAAATAAAATATTTTAAATTACAATTAAATTAGGACATATTTTTTAAACTTCATAATTATTTTGTTAGTTTTTATTATAAATTTTGTGGTACTTATATTATTTTAATAAATACTATTTGAAAGTTTTCATAGATTTTGCGTGAACGTTGATTAATGAATTTACCAAATTTTATGCCGCTTAAAAAAATGTAAAATCAATAACTAATAACAAACGAGATAGTAATCCGCATAAATTTTTATTAATTCACATTCATAAAGATAACCAAGGAGACGCCCATTTTATTCCTAATCGAAAAAAAGATAAGTGCGCCCTTACCTGACGAGGTGTGCAGTCGCCAACAATCTCCTGGCGGCTGCTGGACACTGTAGTAAAACGCACAGCGCGCCGACCGCATGCCACGACACCTGCCCGTGCAACTGAAGAGCACGGCACCATGACACCAGCAACTCCTCACCACTCAGACCATTCTCGGGGGCTAGAAGGATATATTATATGTGGTAGACAAAGACTTCTATGTATACACAATACGAGCAGCACGCTATGGTTGCTGATTTGACGTTTGAGGGTTCATGAAGTTTCGTATAATTGAATATTTACGTTTAAAGGAGCAAATTGCTATTCTTTATTGTCACTATAAACAACAACAATTGTTTCTTCAAACAACAATTTCATCTTCAAAATTGTTGATTCATACGAAACTTCATGAGCGGCTTAGGGGATTTAGATTGCTTACAGGAAACGTCGGCGCATTGGTAGTACTGCTTGCACTAATATAATTTCTAGCAAAGAGTAAGCGAGATGAAAATAATATGGTGGCTGATGTGTTCACTTCAAATACTATTTGATTAGACGATATAACAAATATTTTAGCACCGCAGCAAATTTTACTTTTTTTGCTAATTATTTACCAGTATTTGAAAAATTAGTTTTAATAAACGTTCTTGTCTGGTGTATGAATCTTTGTTGGTCAACTAGTTATAGTCTGTCTAAGCCGAAATGACGCGCCCCTCCACTGCATTTAGGCACACGTGCAAATATAAAATATGAATGCAACACACCGAAAATGCAATTGTAATTGGTCATGTGTTAGACACAAAATAAGGAGCACGTTGATAAAGTATAATTAGTAATAGTTGTATTCACACATTTAAATAAACTAATAAAGTGGAGGGGCGCCTCATTTATAGTTAGACAAGCTATACAAACGTTATGGCGGACCTGAAGTTAGTTGCGAGCGCTACTTCGCTCAGGTACAGTTCGTTACCCGTAAAGTCCCGGGTTCGATTCCCGGTTATATTTAATGATTATATAGAATATTAAAATAAAATCACAATTGGGTTTTAAATTTAAATATGATGATTAAAATATATCTTAATTAATGAGCGAGCACACATACCAAGTATAAGTTTGGACAGTCCAATAACAAGCACAGAGCGATTCGCCTCAGCTGCTTCTCTTATCAACGCCCTTTCCATTTGCAGGCCCAACTCCAATAGCCGCAGGACATTCACTAAACAATCTTCTATTACCTCCTAAAAAGATATATATATATAACTACGATTACATTCATTTTGTAGTCAGTGATACCCAGGATGCGTTAAAGCTGGGTTGCCTAGTACCTATAACCATAGAGCTTGTATGAAGAGAATTGTAAATGTGAAAGAAGCGAGGGAATTGTTTTAGGATCGTGGTAAGTGGCGCTCCATTGTTTCTGCCTATCCCTGTGGGAAAAAGGCGTGACAATTTGATTGATTGATACCCAGTGCCGATCCGAGGTCGCGTTTCGGAATCAACTTGTTTTGTGTGACTCGACATATGACAGCACCCCGCTTGATGTTAAGCTGGAGTGCGGTCCATTAATTGATGTCACTGTTACTACAATTCAATAACAGTAAGTAGCAATCACATCCACTATGCCGGCCTGGTTGAAACCGGCAACTTACAAGCTGATCTCGAACCGTGACCAAATCACTTCACGGTCTGTATATTTGCGAGTGTGTGGGTGTAGTGTTTCTGGTTCTCATACAAATCTCTTTTAATCACTTCTTTGTTCTATGGTTTCACATCACTACTTTTTAATTATTACTCGACATATAACAGCACAAATGGTAACATCGGCAGTATTGCCTTCTTAGACAAAATAGTTGCCTCTTTTTTATTATTAACAAATAACTAGTACTGTAATATTTGCTCTAAATATCACAAATAAAAGCTATAAAACAAAACTTTACTCGGACCGGTAATCGAACCTGGTGTGATAACCAATGAGCCTCGCGTTTCGTCTTAATAAACTGTCGCTACTATAAAATAAAGCTTCATAAAAACATACCTTATCGGGCAGCGGTCTTGTATGTAACAAATTCACAGTATCACATAGCAACAACAATAATAACCGCAGTAATTCCCCACCGGAATGTAATTGTAATAATAAATGTAATCCAGCTGGAACGCATTGCTCACTCTCAACACCAGGGCAGGGGAATTCCCCGGGGCACGGGGTGTACTTCTCAACCCAACATACAAATACACGGAGGCATAATGATAGGACCTGGTAACAAAAAGAGGTTTGTATATGAAAATAAAATAAAACTACAGACAGGATCGTGGAAAGTAGAGCTTTATTGCGCGATTGGTTAAGGCATGTCCTTTTCCCACTTATAAAATTCCCATTGTAAAAAGGCTGTGAATGGACTAACTCATTCCAATCACTTCACGAAGCATGTGAATTGCTTCTAGCAGACCGTGGCAGCATTTACCTCCATAACGCGCTTCAACTTTACATTAGCTGGGCTAAAAAGATTAGGGAAAAAATGTCCGTCAGGGATCAGTGTGTAAAAAAGATAATCGGGGGCATCTGTAAATTCCCACAAAAAAGCATATGGGGGTCTAGTTGGAACCGGCAACTTACTAGCTGATCTCGAAACGCGATTAAATCACTTCACGGTCTGTATACTTGTAAGTGGTAGTACTACCCCGGATCGGCAAACTGGGGTACCACTGCCTACCACTTTTTAATGACCAGACACGAAGCAAATGAAATATTTGCTCCGACCGGGAATCGAACCCGGGACTTTACACGTAACAAACTGGTGTGCTAACCAATCGGCTACGCCTGTCGGCAAACTGGTTTGCAACAGGTCTACAAGATCAATAAGTTTGAAGACTCCTTTCTATACAATAATCATCCTAGGTAATAGCTCGTACTCCAGCTAAATTCGAGCAATCAGCCAAAAAATACACTGACGTAATTCTCACCTTATATTTCTCTGCAGGATTAGCATAAGCCCTATGAGGCGCTGGTATAGCCAATCTGTGCAACACATGATGTACGTAGGGGTCCAGTCCGGGGGGACGAGTACCAGCGCCTAAACTACTTGGCAGTGGGGCAGCCTTACTTAGTGACTCCAACAGCACAAGGAATGCACGAGACAGGGGATACTCTTCCAGGCGACATTCTACCTGAATAATATATTAATGTTTATTTATTTACATTTCCATACTAAGCTACTAAAGTGTTTGTATCATAGAAACAGGACAACCAAAGTACATATATCAAAGATACATTGGTTTTGGCAAGTGGTTTGGAACCCGTGCTCTCGGTTTGCGCAACCATTGCACTGCCACTGCACCATGGTCGCCTTAGATACACGGTTCCACTGCCTTATATCTGCTACATTTTTACATAAATATCGTAATACCTCATGTAAGTCAGCGGCGAGCGCTCTCTTATCGTGCCTCTGTAATAATCCAGCTGCCTCCATGCCAGCCCACACGCGGCCAGCAGTGCTCGCTGTGCTGCCCAACGCTGCCAGCGTAAGTATAAGTTCAGCTTTCAGCTGTAATGGCACGTGGCAGCATACGAGACCTGCAAGTATTCAAACGATAACATATTTTCTACGAGCAAAAATATAATTATGTACAATAATAATAAACAATATTCTTCACTTAAACAAGTGACGTTTTTCTTGACGATGGTAAGCAAGGCAGTCAACTGAAAAACCAACTCAGTTCACGGTTGTATCGGTGACCTTTACTTTTTGGATCGCGCGTTGCGAAAGGGGGCTAGACAGTAAAAATTAGGACCAAAAGTTGTAACGACACTTTTTAGTAAAAACTCCGTAGTAAAAAACCCTTATAAATTCGTCATGTGTGTCTGTCCGTCTGTCCGTATGTCACAGCCCCGAAACTATAGGAGCTATACCATCGATGCAGTTTTTTCAAGACATTTAAATAAAATGGAATCCCAAACATATGTTTCCTACTTCAGGTACCACAAGCCAATTATTACTAAAATTGAGCCTACTGATTAAGTTTATATCACATTGTACTTGTTAATAATAATAAAAAATATTATAATTTAAAAAAAATACAATTCCTTTACAAATTAATTGAAAGGAACTTCGTTCCATCCGGGTGTCCCTTGACACCTCTCCAGTTTTTTATTTTTTTATTGTGACTTGACAACTGACCTCAACCTGCCTGCTGGTAAACATGTTGGAGGTGCAGGAGTGCCGACGAAATAAAACGTTCAGAGGTGATTTTTAATGCTTCGCTTGCATGATCACATGGGCGGGTAAATCACAATGCCTAAGACGGCAGTCAGATGTTGCGTATTAATTTTAAAACTTTAACACGTACCAAACATAACATTGACAGCGTCCCATTGCAGATTCTCACAAATGGCCGCGCATGCTGCCTGGTCAACACGGGCCACGGATGCTATCAATTTTAACGCAGATATCATCGCTTCCACCTGAAAATAAGAAATATGTACTCCTAGTAGGGCATTTATTCGTGGTAGGACATTTATTCGTGATAGGACATTTATTCGTAGTAAGACATTTATTCGTGGTAAGACATTTATTCTTGGTAGAACATTTATTCGTGGTAGAACATTTATTCGTGATAGGACATTTATTCGTAGTAGGTCATTTTTTCGTCATAGAACATTTATTCGTGGTGAGAAATTTATTTTTGGTAGATTTATTCGTGGTACGATATTTATTCGTAGTGAGATTTTTATTAAGAGTTCGATGTTTATTCGTAGTAGGACATTTATTCGTGGTATGGCATTTATTCGTGTTAGGACATTTATTCGTGGTACGACATTTATTCTTAGTAGGAAATTTATTTGTGGTACGATATCTATTCGTGGTAGGAAAAAATTATTAGGAATCAGTCAACTCTGTGGATTCGAGATCAATTTATGTTGCTCCACCCATAAACTGCACTTCCTTCTAATAGGTTGTTATAGAAACAGGACGACTAAAGTGATTAAAAACTGGGTGTTCTTGGTCTACAAGACCCAAGATCATTAATCAATATTATCAGTGTTATACTACGGAAGTTATACTTCGAATAAAATTGTCACGCCTTCATATTTTCCTAGTTGACTCCCCAACTTAACACGCTCGCCTAATGAAGTTTAGCATTAAATTGTGTAATAATAAAAAAACGTATGTAATAAATACCTCTTCCTGCCTAACAAGCATTCTATTGGGTCTCGCACCACCGCTCACAATGGCTGTCGCCCCCAACGAGGAACAATGGAATTGGTCTGACAATGGTGATGGATCCTGACGGAGATTGCTGCGAATATTTTTATATGATAGAATTAGTTTATTTTTATTGAGACACGGCTTTTCAGTCGTCGGCACTCTTGGACCTTCTCTTGCTTACAATCAGGCAGGTCGAGGTCAGATGTCGAGTCACAATAAAAAAAAGTAACAGTCTTGTTTCAGGATCAGCTTGAAAGTTTCCGATTCGGCATAGTGGAAGCTACTGCTACTATAGTAATAGCAGTCACGTCTATTTAAAGACCGCACTCCGGCTTAACATCAGGCGAGGATGCTATGATATGCCGAGCTACAATGATTTTTTTATAATCATCATCAGCTAGATAAAGAGGTCCACTGCTGAAAATAGGCCTCCCCCTTAGAACGCCATTCCGAACGACAAGATGCAACTTGCATCCACCGGTTATCTGTGACTTTCACTATGTCGTCAGCCCACCTAGTGAAAGGCCGTCTTTAGGTTCGTGGTTTCCACTCAAGAACCTTTCTTTCCCATCGTTTCTTCGTGTTGACTTTTTGTTTCCAATACATACCAATAATATCTGGCGAGGGCTGTTAGTAGATGGTGCGCTGCGATGGGTGGTTGTGCGGCCATCAGCAACGCCCACGAATGTTTCGCGCACGACAAAGAGGACAACGCACGCAAATAACCACCCAACACGGCGGTGCACGACAACTCGCCAGACACACGCACGAACTTGTACAGGGACGCGGCACGACCAGACCTAAGGAGATAACACAGATACTTTATTTAAGGCCACCTTGGTACAGTGGTAATGGCTATGGTCACGCAAACAGAGAGACCCCCATCCAAACATATTGCCGGTATTGTACATTTTTCCTTGATTGGCAAAAGTAGTGAACAATCTTTTACTACTGACGCGAATCAATCCGAATATATAGAAATATCTATAAATTAATTTGAAAATGTTTTTTATTATTATTGGGGCACTAGCTTTATGATTTGTGGTGTTTGATAAAAATAATGTATATATGTGCGTCATTTTATATTTATTTTATGGAATAAAACAGTTTACTTAGATAAAGGGCATGGGAAATGGCGATTTTCATATTTGTTTACTACTTGTGCCAAGTAAGAATAAACACTTATAGAAGGTGGCCGTGGTGTAGTGGCAGTGAAATGGTTACGGAAACGGAAGAGCACGGGTTCGAAACCACTCACAGGTACCAATATATCTTTGATATATGTACTTTGGTTGTCCTATTTATATGATACAAGCACTTTAGTAGCTTAGTATAGAAATGAATGATAAAAAAAATTTAAAATAAACTTAAAAATTATAAAAAGAAAACTTTAGATAAGAAAACGTCATCATTTTTACGTCTTAACTCCCACTCTAGCTTAACATCAGATGGGGTGCTGTCGGGCCAGATCAAAATAATAAAAACACTCAATATACCTATGGGAATGTTGTTGTGTATCGGCAACCCAGTAATCATTCCTCAGCCCCAATGGGTCCTTAGCGTACAGCTTCTCCACGCATCTCAACAACGCATGCAGAGGACCACGCGCAATCGTCGGCGGCACCAGACCCTCAGACACGTACATTTCAACAGAACGCGCAGTTTCATTGGCTCTACAAAGTAGGAATATTATAAAGTCACATGACCTCGACCTGCCAGATGGTTAGGTCCAAGAGTGCTGACGATTAAAAAACCGTCTCAGTTCACGGCTGCCTCAGTCGCCGTCACCATGGCTGGCTAAAAAAACATATTTTTTTTATTGTGACTCGACATATGACAGCACCCTGCTTGTTGTTAAGCTGGAGTGTGGTCCATGAATGACTGTCACTGCTACTACAATAAGAACTGTAAGTAGCAGTCACATCCACTATGCCGGCCTAGTTGGAACCAACAACTTACAAGCTGATCCCGAAACACTAATAAATCATTTCACGGTACTACCCCGGATCGGCAGACTGGGTACCACTGCCTACCACTCTTGGATAACCAGACCCGAAGCAAATATCAGTCTCTTTTTTATTATTATTATATTTGTATTATAAATATTTGCAATGTAATTATTAAATATTACAAATAAAAGCTATGAAACAAATATTTGCTCCGACCGGAAAATGAACCCGGGAGACAGGTTGTTATCAATCGCTAATCGGCCACTAGACCACAGTCGCCCTAAATTGTCTATTAAATATATTTGTTACCTTGCTCTCATTTCCATAAGTTTCGAATGCATCAGAACAATAAAATCCGTAATAAGCGAATGGAGACGTCGTTGGTAAAACTCCTCGCGGCTGATCGTATCACTCGAGAGGACCACTTCATCTAAATATTCAAACACCTGCAAAAATATATAGCTTTTGTATCATTAAGTTGTCACTACGTTTAATCCTAAATCTACTATACCTCTACGTTTACTATTACGTTTAATCCTAAATCTACTATATATAAATAAAATATCTATGATTTTTTTGCCGACATAGTGACAGTGACGGAGGCAACCGTAAGATAAATCAGTTTATTAATCACTCCACACTATAGTTAGAAATCAGTCAAAAACGCATTTATACTTGATGAATTTGGTAAGGAGCTTAAACATACTAAGAATATGGAAAGAATAGAATCTGTGCTAAAATGAGAACTAATTCAGTGTTATTTATCTCATTTATACCACGTGTGACTGAAAAAGACAACTACTTGTACTTGAATTCCTTTCTTTTAAAGGTTGTCACTCTGTTTAGGACGGCAACCCGCGTACGGCGCTATGCCAAGTTTGTTATTAAATGTCAAATAAATATAATCTAGGCGCTCCATTGTCTCTGCTTATCCCCGTGGAAAAAAGGCGAAACAATTTGATTAATTAATTGATAAGGCAATAGAAATTTTAAACAATTTGTACCTTTCCATCAATAGCAGCATCAACGAGCATTTCATCCTGATCGATTATTTCAGCCTTAACTTCTGCCCCTGAACTCCTCAACAGAGACGCAGGCGCTCGCTTCAATGCGCCCAGAGCTAAGCCTAATGACAACTGGCATAAAGCTCTAATTCCACTGGCATGTTTGTTCGCGCCATCTTGATTATGATCGACAGGTCTTGAAAGTTCATCTATGAGTACTGTTGTTAATTCTGGGTCTTGAATTAGAGGAAGTTTTTTTGCTAAGTCTTCGCCGTCATCGCGTCTGTAAGAAAGGTGGATTTATATGCAAAAATAACCCACAGGGATAAGCAAACAATGACCCCAATACAACTCACTCGCTTTCATCTAGTTCATATGGTTATGGGGTCCCAGCTTTTTTAAAATGTCATCAATTTGATCAAAGTAGTAGGCAGACAGTGGGTGATCACTTGCCCAGTTAGCTGAACCAGGGTAATACTACCACTTTCTTGTGAAATGTTTTAGTGGCAATTTAGGATCAGCTTGAAAGTTGCTGGTGCTACTTGCAGTCATTTAACTGTACTAGCTTAACATCAGACAGGGTACTCTCTTAAATTGAGCCACAAAAATAAAAATTTGTAATATGACTGCTTGTTTTAATAGGTAAATTAAAACATCACATCAATCAATCAAATTGTCGCGCCATTTTCCCACAGGGATAGGCAAAGACAATGAAGCGCCACTTGTCTCTTCATACATGCTCTACAGTATAAACATATGTTAATTAAATTACCTGTGTAAGACAGAGAGGTCCAACGCATAGAGGAGCGCCATCTGTAGTGCAAGTGAGATGTCATCTATGACGCCTGCGATTGGTGTGCCTAATTGTTGCGATGATTTTGTTAACTGAAAATGCAGTACAATTTTAAACTTACATGTCATCTTACTTGGAAAAGTGTATAACACTAAATAATGATATTTTAATCATCCCTTTTATTGTTATGCAGTTTGAGAATCAGGGAATGTGGGTCTAGGAGAATACAAAAGGAGAATACAGAGGGAGATTACAGTAGGAGAATACAGAGAAATAATACATAAGGGGAATACAGGTCTGTAAGAGAATACAGAGGGAGATAACAGAAAGAGAATACAGAGGGGGATAACAGAAAGAGAATACAGAGGGAGATAACAGAAAGAGAATACAGAGGGAGATAACAGAAAGAGAATACAGAGGGAGATAACAGAAAGAGAATACAGAGGGGGATAACAGAAAGAGAATACAGAGGAAGATAACAGAAAGAGAATACAGAGGGAGATAACAGAAAGAGAATACAGAGGGAGATAACAGAAAGAGAATACAGAGGAAGATAACAGAAAGAGAATACAGAGGGAAATAACAGAAAGAGAATACAGAGGGAGATAACAGAAAGAGAATACAGAGGAAGATAACAGAAAGAGAATACAGAGGGTAATTAACAGAAAGAGAATACAGAGGAGGAATACAGGCCGGGGGAAGCATCAGCATTCCGTTGACCGAACTAAATGATTTGGCACATTTGAAGAATATTTATCAAATGGAATGCTTAATTCATTCATGTGTTCTCCTTATCCTATACCCTTGCATGCTTCAAGCGAGGCGTGAAGAAGCACTTCTGGTATTACAATAGTAAAGGCGACTGAGACAACCGTAAATTCGGCGCATATACTCTCATGTCACAATAAAATATAACTTCTGTATATAAGAAAAGTTTACCTATGAAAGCGCATTTATCATCTCTATCGTTAGCATGCAAACTATGAGCACTGACGAATTAAAAAAACAACTACAGAGTACCGGCCAAGGACCTCATTATAACATACACGTACCACTAAAGAGTGGTAGGCAGTGGTACCCAGTCTGCCGATCCGGGGTAGTACCACCACTTACAAGTATACAGACCGTGAAGTGATTTGGTCACGTTTCGGGATTAGCTTGTAAGTTGCCGGTTTCATCTAGGCCGGCATAGTGGATGTGATTGCTACTCACAGTTATTGAATTGTATAATAGTAGTAGTAACATTCATTCATGGACCACACTTTGGCTTAACATCAAGCGGGGTGCTGTCATATGTCGAGTCACAATAGAAAAAAAAAAAAAAAAAAAAAAAAAAAAAAAACAATTATTTTTATTTATTTACATTTCTATACTAACCTACTTGTATCATAGAAACAGAACAACCAAAGTACATATATTAAGGATACATTGGTACTGGTGGGTGGTCTCGAACTCATGCTCTCAGTTTGCGTAACCATTGCACTGCCACCACACCACGTTCGTCTTTAAATATTTATTATTTAACATATAACATATCTAATAATAAATCATTAAATAATATCATTTCTATGTAATATCTAAACAACTCACCTCTGATAATAATCGTAATAGGAAATCTCTTCTCAATCCTTTTTGTGCTGACGCTACAAATATGACGCCAGACAATAGTTTTCTGCAATAACAAAAACATCAAACTGAAATCAATCAATCTATCAAATTGTCACGCCCTTTTCCCACAGGTATAGACAGAGACAAAGGAGCGCCACTTGCCACGATCCTGACACAAATTAAAACACTAGTACATATTATAATCCTTCCTAGTTGTTACCTCAGTGTTGAGAGTCATGACTATCGTTGTTATTCTTCACCACACATCAGCCTATCTCAAAGTACGGCTTATTTGAGGGCGGTATACTTGTTAGAGGTTAAGGTTAGAGGTTGTTAAGGTTAAGATATTAAGCATTTTTTTTTTGACTCAACACTTGACAGCACCCCGCTTGATGTTAGCCGAAGTGTGGTCCATGAATGAATGTCACTGCTAATACAATTCAATAGCTGTGAGTAGCAATCACATATACTATGCCGGCCTAGTTGAAACCGGCAACTTACAAGCTGATCCTGAAACGCGACTGAGTCACTTCACGGTATGTATACTACGGTATGTACTACCACAGATCGGCAGACTGGGTACCACTGCCTACCACTCTTTAAAATCTATGATTAATATATTATTCCAAACCTGATATCCTCCATAGTGGTAAGTAGTTTAGCATGATAAGCAGCTGGTGGTAAAGCTCTGTTGTTCTGCAGCAATTCCAACTCGGATGACATTTCAGTTCTCTTCAAAGCATCCAGAGTATTCTCCAGCAGACCATCTGCTATTAATTGGTCCACATAACGTGTTACATAAGCTATTATGTCGTCACGCGCGTTTATACACCTGAGAATGATTAAAGGACATCATTCATTTTGGGTTTTTATGTACTACTTTTGCAATATCCAATTATGAAAAAATATATACATGGTAGTTTCGTTACTTGTGTTGATAGAACTAATAACAATTTTGCTTTTAATTCCTGTCCAATTGAGTTATTTATAAAATAAGATATGGATTTTGTATCATCTGTCGATAACGAAGATTTATTTATTTATAGGCATACATGACAGGACATAATCGTTACATTAAATTTATTTACACAAAATGACAATTTTGAACTAGTTTGTGTCCTAAAATTATGTACACACAGCACAACAAGTAATTAAAATCTCCTAAAACATAAAATAAAAATTAGTAATAAATTCTAAAAATACATCCAAATAATTACAATAACTAAATTTAAATAATAAACTAAAATAATGTCATATAAAATTCTAAATCTAAATTACAAATTAAGTTAATCCTAATGATTCTCGTTACTTAATTATTATCTATTTTAGTAGGCTTGAGGATATCAGTGATGTGTCTTTTGAATATGCTAAAAGAGGGATTAAAAGATTCTGCTTTGAACTGTCATAATTATAGTTTGATCATTTTGCACACCTAAACTATGCAAAATAAATAAAACTATCTAATTACATTGTAATCTTCAGACATCAAACTATTTCAAAATGTATATGCAACTGTTAATACAATTAAGCCCAAGTCCCCATACAAAATGAATAATGTCCTTTGGGATTATATTTATTTTGAAAAAATATATAAAGCATGAACTTAAGTCTTGACAAACCTAATGGGAGCAAGGGGAGGTCCAATAGTTCCACATATTGAAACTCATAATAATTTAAAACAACATTGAATAAATAAAGATGTATTTCATGATATATCATAAAAATTATAAATAGTTCCTATCATATCCAATAATTTTTATCATATCCAAAAAGTTCAGTTAAAAACACAATATTTTAAAGCTGACATAAAGCTTTTTTTTTTGTGACACGACATCTGACCTCGACTTGCCTGATGATAAGCAAGAGGAGGTCCAAGAGTGACGACGACTAAGAAAACTGTGTTTGTTCACAGCTCAGCTGCCTCAGTCGCCGTCACTATGCCAGCTTAATTGCAATATCAATAACAGCAGGCAATATCAATATGACGACAGGCGTGGACGAACGGTTTAGCGACTGGTTTGTTGCGCGTAAAGTCCCGGGTTCGATCCCCGGTCGGAGCAAATATTTGTTTCATAGCTTTTATTTGTAATATTTAATAGTATTAAATATTGCAAATATTTGTTAATAAAAAAAAAAAGAGATGGATATTTGCTTCGGGTCTGGTTATCAAAGAGTGGTAGGCAGTGGTACCCAGTCTGCCGATCCGGGGTAGTACCACCACTTACAAGTATACAGACCGTGAAGTGATTTGGTCACGTTTCGGGATCAGCTTGTAAGTTGCCGGTTCCATCTAGGCCGGCATAGTGGATGTGATTGCTACTCACAGTTATTGAATTGTAGTAGCAGTGACATTCATTCATGGACCACACTTTGGCTTAACATCAAGCGGGGTGCTGTCATATGTCGAGTCACAATAAAAAAAAAAAAAAAAAAAAAAAAAAAACAGCACCATAAGTATATTATTAATCTTGTAACATACCATTGCACACCATCACAGGCTGTCAATGTGTGCTTTAATGCATGAACTATGGCTCTCCGACCATCATAATAGAGGATCACGGCCAACAGTCCTCGGGCAAGTCCAGGGTGTCTTGCCTGTTGACGGCATGCAGTGTGAAGTAATTCCAACGCCAAGTATTCATTTACATTATACATATCTGTGAATAAAAATAAAACAATCACAGGGATAGGCAGAGGCAACAGTCACCACAATTTATCATACAAGCTCTATGAATTATTGTGTAGTTGTTCTATATTGATTAATATTCCACAATATTACATGGGATCTAAGTTTTTTTTTTAAACATAATTTACTTATACATATTTCCTATGACTACCAAGAAAACAAATTCAAATACCAAGAAAAAAAGTTCTAAAGTACACTTACCAGATATAATAATAGCTTCATCAACTAACTCCTTAGACAACATTGTGCGCCCAACACTTGGCAAGTTCACTCCTTCTGTGATGCCTCTTCTGATCTCATCTCTACTAGTTGGATTCTTGGTCTATGATTAAAAAAGTTAAATTTAATTAACGCCCACAATCAACTTCATCAGTTATTTTCAGTCATTTCACCTGTCATATTTCCCCCAAATTATCCCTATGCCAATGGCAAAAGCAAATTAATAAAAAAAAACTGCATAAATGTAAATGTTAGAAATGTGACTCAACATCTGAGCCCGACCCGCCTGATGATAAGCAAGAGGAGGTCCAAGAGTGACAACGGCTGAAGAAAACGGTCACTATTCCGGCCACACACTCTATGGTTATGGGCACTAGTCAACCCAGCTTTATTAAGGATGTCTCCGATTTGGTCAGAAAACACCCTCCTGCGCCTGCCTCATTAACGCATTCATCCACATCAGATTTTTTAATTCCTTGTGTCAATCTACTGTCACTTATCCATTTTATGTGCCCAAAACATTAAAGGATTCTTTTGTCAATCAAAGCATTATTGACACTAAATTCACTTTTAAACAACAACCTCCTCGCACTGTCTATCTGTACCTCCTTGTTCTATCTGCTATTGTCACTCCGCATTGACTACTTAATGACCACATTTCTACAGCATTAATTCTACTCTCATGCTTCTTCTGTGACATTGACATATGAATGTAGGAACAAGTACCACATTATGAACAGTCATCTGTGACAAATTATTACAGAAAATGTAATAACTTATTTAATAAAAATTTATATGTATAACATGGCTTGGTACAAAAACATTGTCTCTGGAAAAAATCACGTCAATTATTGGTGCCTTTATTTATAAAAACTGTACTGAAAAAATGTTACAGAAGCAAATCATTTCAAAATGCTTACCGGGTATTTTAACAAGGATAAAAAGGTCTGTTTGTGTCTTCTGAGAATAGATTCAAAGGAATGTACAGAATAAAGAGAATGTGCTCCATCTTTTGACAAATATCCTTCCACGACGGCCACCAACTCCTTGTAAGGTGTCCATAAGTCTTCAGTTGTAGTGCCTTGCAAAAGATGTTATTTTACTTAGTATTGTTAGTTAAAGATGTATCCAAAAGAAAATAAATATCATTCGGATGTAATTTATAATTTTATTTGTAAAATTGTTGGCAATAAGGATGTAAACATACCAAAAATATAGATACCGCCAAACATCATAACCTCAATATTATAAAGAAGCAAGACACATACCTTCATTTATATCCATGATTCCGATTTGTTTGATTTGTAGTTTTATAATAACATTAATACTTAAATAGGCGAAATAATACTAAATAAACAAATTTTTACACGGAAAGAAGAAAAGCAAAGCGACCATTTTAAACTGACAGTTATTTTTTTTACATTTGTCTATACTTTAAGCAATGACTTAAGGGCACAGATATATTTTCTTAAATCCAGATTCGCTATTTTCTGTCATGAAATTATTTATGATAGAAAATCATGAATGAAATTAATCACCACGCAGATAATTGGGGAATTCGTGAATGTAACGACAACTCATGAATGCAAAGTCGCTAAGAGGATGTCATGACTCATGATCAATCGTTGCAAAGAATGTAAATTATGACCGTTTAGTTTGTATTGAATTACTAAGAATAGTGAAAACCAATTACTTTTATTAAATATAAAAGGCGGGAAAAAATCAAAGGAGTCCAGGCTCAACAGTTTGATTTTCCATAACTGTAGTGCCGCGGCTACTAACTAAGCCGGCATTGTGGCTCTGACTACTTGTAGTTAACTGTAGTAGCAGTCACCTCCATAGAAACGCATTCTAGCTTAACATCAGACATGTGCTGTTAAATGTAGTCTCAAACAAAAAAATAAAACTTTCAGCAGCAGTTGCATCCATTCATGGACCGCACTCCAGCTGTCAGAGATGCCGTCAAATGTCGTGACCTAATAAAAATGTCAAGGACTAAGCCTAGATGCCAGCCATGATTTAAATTATAGATTACCTTAGTAGATGAAATTAAAAACACCATCAGTTTATGAAGTTTTATTTTCCATTAAAATGTTCTTACATTTCTGCCTATATACAGTGTTATTATATAAAACTATTATTTCATATAAATCACCCACATTGGTAACATTTACTGGCAATGCGCTCAACACAGTTTTTATATCAGATATTTTATCTAAATGATTTTTTAACTCAGTAATTTTTTTACAATTAATAAAAGATTTCAATTCAATCCGAGATTCCATAAAAGTGATTGATCTAAAACAATTTTTTGATAAAATATTTATAATTGATACATTAAAATGTGTTAGTAGATTCATATTAATTAAAATTAAGTTGTCATGCATTTCCATTCTCAATAATTTCTCATACAAAAGTTTAAAACATTTTTTCTCAAACAAGTCATATAATTCATCGTGGTCATACTCTGGAAATGACACAACATGACAAAAATCATTCTTTACATTATTCAAACAATCTATATTTTTAACACAACCGTTAACTTTCAAAATTTTAAAATATAAATTCAACATTTTTGTATAAATAAACGTGGAACTGCATAATACTTGAATAGGTTTGCCAATGGTCATGTTTAATTGCAATTCCTCTTTTGTATATAACTCTAAGCTCATATTATCTAAAAGAAACATTTTATTGTCTTTCATTTCAAACAACAGACCTCTGAGCGCATTATGAAAACAATGCAATTTATCACTTAAATTCATTTCATCATATTTCGACCGTTGTGTATGGGAACCCTTATGTGCGTCCTTATTAGTGTGGACATAGATTAAAGGCTTTTTATGAAGTTCTCCTTTCAAAATTTCAAACTCGTCAGCTATTGGTTGTATATCGTAATGTTGCAGGAATATTTGAGCTACATTCTGTCTCAGTTGCTTTATACAAAATGATGTCCCGGAAGGCTCTAAGAATGTATATAGGTTATTGTTTATAACTTCACATTGCATTGAGCTGAAGAATTTTGAACACGAGTGGACTTGATTTAGAAATTTTGTGTCAATTTCTGTTTGAGGGAAGAGTGACTTTTCTGTGTAAAGCTTAGTACCGAATGCTGATAGAAGTATGGGCATATGCATTTTAAGTTTATCAATGCCATGGTATCCGAGGCACACAGCATACACCTCTGAGTTTCCCTGTTTTGATGTCAATGGTTTACAAATGTTCACATCATTGAATAGGCAAGTCAATAAATATAATAGGTTTACTGTGCTATGCTCAAATATCGTAAATAACTTGAATATGAATGTTCCGCCTGAAACAAAATATTAACAATTATTATTATTATTATATCTTTGCATTATGACTATAACTGTTTGTATGACGATTTTTGTTTACAATATATAAAAAGTGACTGCATTCTTTTATTATATTCTGAACCACACTTAACTCCCACATCAATCAATCAAATTGTCACGCATCAACATCAGATTTAATTTTTTTTTCATCAATCTACTAAACCCACATAAATTGTATAATTATAATTAATATTAAGATATATGTTACAGTGTAAATGAATAAATATACCTTCATGTAATGCTCTCAATGCTGTAATAGTCTCACAATAATGTAATGCAGATGTAACAGATTCCTGCTCATCAGGCCTCTCCATACAATCAATGGAGCCATCAGCTGTTACCAACATAACCTGAAACACATCAGACAAGGGGTTCATAAGTTGACAAATGAACTTCTTGTACAAATAAAAATAAAAGGAAACATTTCAGTTTGATTTTTTTTTATAAATAAAATTTAAACAGTTTCACTTAAAAAATTAGTATCGCTATATGAATAATAAATAACATCTTATTCACACTGGATAGGCAACAATAATAGATAAGCATTTTATGCATGAGAAATCATCTTGCGAATAACCTGCTTGTTCACCTTCACCTCACAATCACCTCGGTTATTGTCACTAGGATGTAACAGAAGCAGAAGCCAAGGTAAAAAAAAATGGGCCTCTACTAGAGTAGAATTTTGTTTAATATATGTGTTGTTTTCTTAATTTCTAATCATTATTAAAATTTATTGGTATTCAAAATTAAGGAGAGACAGATTTAGAATGCTCCCATTTTAAAATTAATATGAAAGTTATACCTTTCCCAAGGATTTAATATTTTGAATAATATGGTTTGAATTTTCTAAATTCATAATGTCACCCGTGTTGTCTGCACCAAATGTCCACTTGTCTAATGTGTAAACCATAAACCTCACATCACAGATCATTTGGAAAGGGGAATTGCCTTCGTAGTATGGATTCAAAGTAGTTGCCCTCCATTGCCACTGCAAAAGAAAATGTTATTTTATAATAATTGTGGATGTGAGAGGTTTCTTTGTAGAACAATCAACAAGTGGAATGCTTTACCAGTCTATGTGTTCTCTCCATCCTGTAACCTTTAATTAAGTGAATCCTTTAAGCGACGCGTGAAGAAGCACCTTTGGCCGGCATAGTGACAGCGGCTGGGGCAGCCGTGAAGACCCGGATTTTGCAGTCCTTCAAACCTTTTAAGTCCAGAACACTTTTTCTACCATGTGATGGACTTGACTTGGAGAATCTATGAAAGCTAAGAAAAGTGCCTTTCTTTGTCAACCTATAATTTAGACAAGCATCATTTGTTGAATGTTAGCATCATGGAAAGTAGTGCTCTTTTACAGTTGGTACCTTATTACTTACCTCTATGTCTCCAAATTTGACGTGCAAAAAATGATTCAATGAAGTTATGAATGCACCTGGCGCCTCACACAAATGAAGAGACACCAACTTTTTCTCTGATACCACTGTCATCGGTATTATATCATACATGGAAGCACATTCATAAAATTTAGTCCATGCCTGTGTTAGGAACTCTGGATTTACTTCCTGACGAAGCCTCCAGTTCACTTCTCCAGCTGGATTTCTCTTTCTTGTGTGACAACTCCATTGTTCAATTTCAAAGTCATTCAATTGACTTTTGCATTTATTCAAATTATGTTTTAGTTCCTCCAACTTACTGTCCAGCCATGGATTTGATTTAAAACACAATTCGGCATCAGGAAGGTCATAATTCGATGCACAAGAAAGATTCCATTTTTTCAAAAAAAGGCTTTCGATGTACTGCGTATAAGGATCTTTTCGTGTCTCATTACACTTTCTTTCGTTTTCGCTTGCTTCAATTGGATTAAAACATCTTTGGCCATCTGCCGACATTATTTATCGATTTATTTGTAATTATTAATTTGAATCTTGCTGTTTGGTATATACATGAATGTAATATCGTGGGAAATAATATAAAAATACAATCAGTCTGTCAAATAATACATAAAATAATGAACCACAGCATCTATTGAAAAGATTTTAAGGCCTCGCACGAGCCATAGAAATCTTCGTGTTAAATTCTACCACAGATAACTATTATACTAGTAATACGAACGGACATGTCCCATACCATCCTTATATAAACAATATTTGTTCTTGTTTATGGTCAATTTCTTTGCCTTTGTTTCTCTAGTTCGCATATTAAAAATCAAATTGTCAAAAGGAGGTTTGTGGTGGCATATAGCAGCGCTTTCGTATAATATGTAATATTAAATATTATTTATTAATAAATAATAGCGGATTAATTTTGACAATAGTATGTACTTTATTGATTAAGACTGTATTCTTTATTTCAGTTAATATAATAAGACTTTTTAACACTGACGCTTTGACAAGGACCAAAGTACTTCGTGACATTACAGCGTTTTTACTTTTACAACAGACTACGTTGACTTTATTACAATGAACGATAGACGACGACAAGACGACTGGAGGGCGGAAGGTCCCCCGAATTCGAGATTATTCATTGTTTGCGATAAAGCCTTGACTGCAAAAGAAATAGAAGAGGCGTTTAGCCCATTCGGTGAAATAACGAAGTTGCTCATTCCGAAGGACCACAAGTCAGGAGAACCTAAAGGAATTGCTTTTATAACATATTCAAAAACTTCAGAAGCTGCTAAGGCTCTAACTGAAATGTCATCCAAAAAATTGGGTTCCCAAGGTAAATCGGTTAAGGTCATGATTGCCTCTAATAAAGATGAGGATGGCGACATTGTAGAGGACAATCTTAAAAGGTTATTTGTTATCTCCAAAACAGCAACGGAGAAAGAATTAAATGATTATTTTTCACAATTTGGCAAAATTGATGCTATTCACCTGCTAAGAAATAGAGACACAGATCAATTGAAAGGCTTTGCATTTATCTTATTTGACTCCTTCTTATCTGCAGCTAAGGCATTTGAAGGTAGTGATAAAATGTATAAGGCTGTTTTTGCCAAACCACGAGACAGTTTGAAAAGGAGATCTTTCTATGATAATGGTTACAATGACTCCAAGTACTCCAGACCTTCAATTGACCGAGATTATTATGAATCTCCAAACAATCGTTATTCACATCCATCTTCAAGCAATATGCCTTCCTGTAATAAAAGTGATCCAGAAGAATATACCAGTGTTAAAGTTAAATGTAGCCCTCAATTGAGTCACAATCACATTATGAAACTATTTAATATTATACCTGGCATGACCAACTGTAACTATTCATATGAAGGTGCTTTTGGCTCAGCGATTGTAACTTATGATAATCACACGTCTGCTGCACATGCTGTACAGAGATTGAACCAATTTGAGTATCCCTTAGGAGACATGATATCGGTGGTTCCAGAGAGCTTATTAACTAAAGTAGCCTATGACTTAACAAACATAGTACAGAACTTCAAGGACGCAATGACATCAGGAAATGGAGTCCCTGATCTCAAAAGTTTAGCCGACGCAATGTCTCAAGCATCTTCCTTATTAAAATCTGCTTCTGTGCCTGAATCTAGACGAAATGAATGTGATAGAATGTGCAGTGTGAAGTTACCGCCACCCCAGCCACTGGCCAGTAATAATTCTGAATGTGTCAGACGTTGCTTTATAGTCTGCGTGCCAGAGCCGCTGCCTTCAGACATTCTATATGATATATTTGGTAGGTTCGGGGATCTCAAAACTGTCCACATGTTACCCCAAAAAAATTATGGCTTTGCTAATTATGCTTCAATAAATGCTGCAGAGGATGCAAAAAAGACACTTCATGGCGCTCTTGTTGCCAATATAAGGCTAAAGGTTTTGGATGCTGAAGATAAGGGCAAAGGCCAAGATTCTTAGTACATTATGTGGGTTTGAGCTGTGTTCACCATTCTATTGCTGAGCTGACATTCATTTTACTCTGAGAAATAATAAATACTAAGACCAATTGATAGTATTACATTTGTTTATGTGCATTACATTGTGTTTGACTGGACATGGTACCTATTTTAATAAATATTTTAACATAATTCAAGACTTTTTATGACTACATGTTAGACATGACCTTATTTAATACTAGTTAAGTCAGAGTAGATTGACAAAAAGAATTTCTAAATCCCATGTGAATGGATGCATTCAACGAGGCAAACCCAGGAGGGTGTTTGCCGACCAAATCAAAGACATCCTCAAGAAAGCTAGTACCCATAACCATAGAGCTTGTATGAAGAGAATTATGAATGTGAAGGAAGCAAGGGAGTTGTGTCAGGATCGTGGCAAGTGGTGCTCACATGTCTCTGCCTTGCCCTGTGGGAAAAAGGCGTGACAATTTGATTGATAACGGATAGAGTGAGAAATAGCACAGTGTGCAATATATGTGGTTTGAAAGAAGATGTAGTGTCAAAGATTGATAAAGAAATACTTAGATGATTTGGGCACATGGAAAGGACAAGTGGAAGTATACTGACAAAAGGAATTTACAACTCTTACATGGATACATGCGTCAAACAAGGCAAACCCTCATATCCTCAAAAAAAAAAAGGATTGCCCAGTGACTATAACCTATTTTATCTTTCAGCTGTAGGAGACTGTTTAGCGGCAATAAGTTTGCCTGGGTGCATGGAGATTTAAAATAACTAAATATGCCTTAGTTTTATTTTTGTTTACATAGTAGGTTCTATTATAAGTAATGTTAAGCTGGAGTGTAGTCAATAAATGTAGGCAACTGCTACTACAGGTAAATACCTGCAAAATAACAGTCACATCCACTATGCCCACTACTTAGCACCATGGTATATAATATTTTAAAAAAATTCACAATAAACACGCAGGACTGCTGCACATTTCAGGGACTTGTGAACAACCCTGTAATATTTAATCAGTCAAATTGTCACACAGGGATACGCAAACAATGGAGCGCCACTTGCCATGATCCTGACACAACTCCCTCACATCCACAATTTTTTATGTTAATTTTTTTAAACCAGCTTCAACATTTTAAAAATATACCAGGCTCTCATAGTTTAGGTTTAGCATTTGCAAGCAAGCATTAGCATTAGGGTTCAGGATTACCAAGTAGTTTTACTTGTATATTAAAAAAGAGTTTGTGTGTGTTAAACCTATTTATTTATTAATAGACCATTTGTCTCGCTCTATTTTATTCATCAATCATGAGACCTTGCAGTCTTCCACCATGAACTATTGCAGTGTAAACTATTCTTCTTCAGTCTTCCACCATGAAGTATTGTCTTATCTGCACAGGTATTGCCAATATTTTGAATAGTGAATAATCAAAGTTATTAACAGGGCCGTCTTTACCCGGGGGTTCAAGAGGTGCAGTGCACCCGGGCGCAGAGTCATAGGGGGCGCATGCCGACCGCCATAAATTTCGATAGATACTATACTGAGACCACGCGAGCGGAGCCTTGACTTTCGCTCCCCGACGCTGAATATGCTTAAGACGGCCCTGGTTATTAACGAAGTTTATGGCCAAAACATCCCACCTGAACCATGCCTTGTTTATTTGATTAATTAGCCTTCTTGAAAACATAGATAGCTTCATTGGTCTTTGCTAATAATCTCTCGATAACTTGACTATATGTAAAGGTGTTTTGATCATCCAATGATATGCTCGACCCCTTTTCTTCTGATAAAGCTCTTTGTGCTTTAACAATCTGAAATTTAATATTTAAAATTTATTTATAAATGTAATTCTTGTGTAGACAAGTTTTTATAGAATATTACATGCACAAAGTAAACATAAAGGTCTTAAGTGCGGTAACAGGCCTAACTAAATAGAATATAATGAAAAAAACTATATTACTTAATGCTGTAATAGGGAAAAAATTGTCATAAATAATTTATAAAATAAATATTACCTTCATAAACAGATCCACTTCCTCGGACAACTGTCCCAGCTTCTCCTCAACCTCCAGATCCCTTTTGCAATGAGACAAATCGCGTCTACTAATGTTGAATCTTATTAAACGCTCATTTAACAAAGCCAAACTATCTGCATATTCCTTTAGTTTCAAGTCTTCAAACTGAGTGTTCTGCGATTTCATCTTTTCAAACGATAATTCCGAGGTATTGTTTTTAATATTT
Source organism: Tinea trinotella (assembly GCA_905220615.1). Taxonomy (NCBI): domain Eukaryota; kingdom Metazoa; phylum Arthropoda; class Insecta; order Lepidoptera; family Tineidae; genus Tinea; species Tinea trinotella. The sequence goes on from HG992312.1 coordinate 14,464,551, forward strand.
TGCGCATATTCTTTGATTAATCGAATGGCTTCTTCAATATTAATAATATCATAGTTTTCAACCATGTCAGGAAGAATTAAATTGCATTTATAATTGATAGCTTGCAAAATATCATTATGGCTATTAATCATTATATCGTCATTTTCATTCGAAACACTTTTAAACATTTCTGTTATACGTTTCCTTGTTTCTATGGATCTTTTTATTTTATCTTCAACTTTATTCATGATTGTTTTTAACTCGCCTTTATGAAAGTGTCTATTTATATGCTCGTTGAATGATGCATAAACTTCTTTTCTTTCTACATCCATTAGGATTCACTTCTATTTAAATATAAAACAGTTTAATTAGAACAAACCAGACGAAGAAAGAAAGGAAAGCCGTATAAAGTTACAAACAAACACAAACTAATATATAGATACTACGTACGCAAACAAACCACAACGGCTTTTTTTTCTTGTTTTTCGTGATTGTGGCTTAGTATTTAACCTGGTAGTGTCAAGATAAATATCAAGATTGTTTTCGCGGGCAATTATTTTTAACAGTTCGTGCAGTTTTAACTTACTTATAAACCTTAGCCTTATATTTATAAAATATTTATTTATAATAAATTTGACATTGTTATACAATAATAATTTGTATAAACTTTGAGAATAAATAAGTGATTTAAAGCTGTAAAACGTTTTTCTTCGTTCACAAACTCTGCATTCCTTCAAAACTACGCTTTACTAAAACCATCAATATCACTCTCATCTTATGATAAAAACAAGTGAGTTTTAACAACATATTAATAAATACTTTATTATTATTAACCGTAATAATTTTTACTCGCAAATTTTTAAATCATTACTTTGACACTGGCAACTTCAATACTAAGCCTGCTAAGCCGAAAAAAAGAATTTTTGTGTTCTGGTCTGTGGTTCTGGTGTTTTGCATTCTTTTTTTCACGTGTGTGTTAGTCTATTTCGTAAATAAATAAAATAAAATGGTGCGAAAACTGAAATATCACGAGCAAAAGTTACTTAAAAAAGTAGATTTTATATCATGGAAAGTAGATAATAATATCAGTGAAGTTAAGGTTATGAAAAAGTATTATATTCAAAAGAGAGAAGATTATACAAAGTAATAAAATTTGTTTACTTACTCTTCCTTATTTAATAAAAGTAATAATATTTTTTATGATGTTGCAGATATAATAAAATATCAAGAGAGATACGTGAATTGGCAAATAAAATTAAAGATGTTGATCCCAACAGTGAATTTCGGACGGAAGTTAGCGCTCAATTATTAGAGAAATTATATCAAATGGGCTTGATACCGACACGTTGGGATCTTGCTTTGGCAACAAATGTATCAGCTAGTTCATTTTGCAGACGAAGATTACCTGTTGTTATGATTAGAAGTAAGATAGCTTTAAAAAACCTTACCATTGCTTTTAATTATTAAAAGTATTTGGGTGTTGCAAATATTTTATCAATAATAACTTGATATATTTATTATTGTTTTGAGTCCAGGCTATCTATCATCTATAAGGGCTTATGTTGTAACATGCAACAGTCCTTGCTTGCCCTAATCATCATGCAAGTGCAGCATTTTGGTCTTGAATTTAATTTGATGGAAGGACATCAGTAATCAGCCTTCTATCCAATCACTTTAGAAAATTAAGATGTTTCTATCATCATCATACCTAACAAACATAATAGATTTTTCAACTTAGTTTCAATATTTATATATATATATTTTTTAATTATACATTTCTATACTAAAGTGCTTGTATCATAGAAACAGGACAACCAAAGTACATTTATCAAAGATAAGTTGGTGACGGTGAGTGGTTTCGAACCCGTGCCACTTGGCTTATGATCGCCTGTTTCTTGGGTAATTTATAAACTTATCTCATGGTAAGGGCTTATTAGTAACTGGTGTTGTTATAGTTTATCACATTAGATAATGTCAACAGGTAAAATGTCTGAAAACCTAAAAGAGGCAACAAAACTAATAGAACAAGGTCATGTTAGAGTTGGTTCGGAAGTTGTGAAGGACCCAGCGTTCCTTGTTACAAGGTCACTAGAGGACTTTGTGACGTGGGTAGACAGCTCTGCAATCAAGAAACACGTCATGGAATATAATGACTTGGTAATATTAGTTTTTATTAGTTGTTAGATATGTTTTTTATTGTAATTTTATTGGTCACATAATCTGAAAAGCTTTACTAAATGTTACTGACAAAAATATGTTATACAATAATCTTCATTATACATATGAGCATGTATTAGTCTACATAGTACACTAATACAGTAAGTAATAATTTGTTTTTGTTACAGAGGGATGATTTTGATATGATATAATTAATCTCTGGTGATAATGAAAATAAGAAAACAATGAAAAAACTTATAATATTACTAATTTAGCTTAAAATATAAGTTAATAAATACAAGTTTTATATTTAAAAAAATGTTGTTTTATTTTAACCAGTGCTGAAAGAGAGTGGTACTTTAGGGGACTGTGATTATTTCTGTTTCACAGTTTTTTATTTAGAAGCGTTCTTTGGAATCGCCGTAAAGTTTAATATTAGCTAAACCTGTTAACAAAAAAAGCGGATCAGGAATTAAAATACCACGATCTACCAATATTGCAAAAAACTATAAATAAATTGATTGTGTGTTTTTTTTTTTTTTTTTTTTTTCTTTTAATGGCTTAGTTTTTAACTTGCCAATGTCAAAGTAAAAAGTTAGGGAAAGTATTTACATATTTAAAGGAAATTATTTACATAGAGGAAATATATCGATATAAAGGGAATTTCGTAATAAGGATTGGTTTATTTCTAATGAATATTTATAAATGAATATTATTAAGGATTAAAAAGTTATATATACATACATAAATAAATTTACTAATTTTACTATATAAAAGAAGTGAAAAAATATGTGTAGGAAATGGAATATTAAGTGAGGTGAGATGAGTTATGAAATCTGTTCTATCATACAAAGGGCATGCGAAAAAGATGTGGTTCAAATCGCCCACATCCTTTCCGCACTCACACCTATCACTATCAATAATATTAAGTCGTGCTAAATGAGATGGGGTGCAAACATGACCGATTCTTAAACGTATAATACTAGATGTGCACATTTTCTCTAATTTTAATTTAAAGAACCAGGGTTTAATTGGAATGGTGGGTTGAATTTTGTGATACATTCTGCCTTTCGAAGATTTATCCCACGCATCTGCCCAAGCGATCCTTAGATCAATTTGGGGTATGCTTAATAAATCTATCATAAATAATTTGTAAGGGTGAATATCACCACACATTACAGCTTCATTTGCCAGCGCATCCGCCCTTTCGTTTCCGGTTATTCCACAGTGACTGGGTACCCAACTAAATTCGACATGTAGTCCCTTATTATTGCATTTATTTAAACTTTCCCTTAAATCCAACACCGCGGGGTGAACCTTAGTGTTTAAATAAAAGGGAAATCTTGCCAAAGATTGTAAAGCACTCAGTGAATCGGTAAAAACAACACTCCTCTTTAATCTCATCAAAATAATATACTCCACTGCTTTGAGGAGTCCAAAGCATTCACCTGTAAATATTGATGTTTCTGGAGGTAATTTTATCTTTTGGACAACATTATAAGGGTAGTGGTATACTCCAACACCAACACACTGCCCTTGATGTTTTGAAGCATCTGTATATAAACGATGATAATTTTTCCATTTACTATCTAGGAGATTCATAAAATGAACATTAGGTTCTGGAAGAGAACTGTGGAGACCAGTATTTATGATTATTGGTGTTAATATTAATGAAGAATAACTATGTGCGAAAATAGGATGTATGACTAAACGGTGAATGGGAGCTTGTAATAAATTAATCTTTTGGTAACTTCTAAGAAGAGGAGATATTTGATGTGACGAATCAGAGGTGTACCGAATTATATCACTATATTTTTTTAACGATGAATGTAATGGGTGATCAATTTGTTGGAAAGATCTGTATACAAATTTATCACATAAATACTGACGTCGCATATGTAAAGGGGCCTCGCCACATTCAACTTGAAGGGCATCAATTGGACTTGATTTCATAGCACCTGCTATGATTCTTAAAGCTTTTGATTGGATAAGGTTTAACGATTTCAATCCTGTCACAGCAACTGGCTCTAAAAGGAACATACTATAGTCTAAATGAGATCTGATTATTGCATTGTAAACTAGTTTCAAACAAAAAGGGTGAGCCCCCCACCAAACTCCTGCTAAACACCTTAGTATATTTAAGTTTTTTTCGCATTTAGAAACAATATACTCACAATGTTTAAGACCATTAAGCCTAGAATCTAATACAACACCCAAAAATTTTACTTGATTTCTTGTAGGGATAGGAACATTGTTGTATAATACTGTGACTGGAGGAGGAAATTTAAATTTTGAAAATAAAACCACAGAACTTTTGTTAACAGATAAATCGAGACCATTAAAGTGAAGCCATTCTCTGAGTACCGTCAATGATTTTTGTAATATATTAGATCCAGTATTGATAGACTTATTTGAAATATAAATTAAAAGATCATCTGCGTATTGTAAAACTTTAACACATTTTACTAATTGACAATCCAAGTCATGTGTATATATATTATATAAAAGCGGGCTTAGCACAGATCCCTGTGGCAAACCTTTCCATACTTTCCTTGTAAGATTATTACCATTTAAATTTAAAATTAAAGTTCGTTCTTTTAAGTTATTAATAATAAAATTTGTAAGGAATTCTGGAACCTTTAATTTTTGCAGCTTCTGTTGTAATATAGAGATAATAACATTATCATAGGCACTATTAATATCTAAAAATGAAGCTACAACCGATTCATCGTGCAAAAAAGCCATGCGCACATCAGAAGTAAAAATACTTATGTTATCCAAAGTACTTTTTCCTTTTCTGAATCCAAATTGATTATTTGATAAGAGCCCGTTACTCTCTATATACCATTCTAATCGCATCTTAACTAAATGTTCAGCAATTTTAATAAAAATTGATGACAGGGCAATAGGACGATATGAATAATGGTCGGTTGGATTTTTATTAGGCTTTAATATTGGAACTATTATTTGTGTCCTCCAGGAAGAAGGTATGCTCCCAGATACTATTATTAAATTAATAACATCAAGATAGTATAAAAGCGCCCTGTCAGTTAAATTTGATACAAATGAATAAGGTATACCATCTTCGCCAGGTGATGAATCTTTAACTTTAGAAAGTACACCTTTAAGTTCTACTATTGAAAAGGGGGAATTGAGGTCGGATTGATTTGAAGTTATTATCGAAGAGCAAATATTAAAAGGAGCAGATAGAGGAGCTAGTTTATCCATGAATTTGTTAGCTATTGTTAAGGAGATGTTTGATGAAGTAGAATTGTATGCAGAACGAAATTTTCTAATGTTTGTCCAAACTATTTTACTGGGAGTATTAGGCGAAAGCGATTCACAAAATTTTTTCCAACCATCACGTTTCTTTTGTTTTAACAATTTTCTTGTATCATTTGCTATTTCAGAATAATGATCAAAATTTTCAATAGTCATATTGAGACAATATTGTTTTTCCGCTCGCTTTCTGTTTTTCACTGCTTCTGTACACTCATTATCCCACCAAGGAGGTGAAATGAGTTTATTTTGTGGACTATTTTTTATGGGAAATGATATATCAGCGGAATTAATAATAGTTTCTACAAATCTTTCTGCACATGTGGTAACATTGTCGACATTGACTTCAGGTAATGAAGATATATGACTATCTACATTAGTTCTATATATATCAACGTAATCTTTTGTTATTCTATATTTCATTCGAGGTTTACGTGTAAATACGCGTTTTTTAAGGAACGAAAATGTAAGTAAAAGAGGAAAGTGATCGCTACCACATGTGGAGGAAAGTGGAAACCAAGAAATAGAAGGAGCTAAATGAGCAGAACATATTGACAAATCAACTACACTAATATTCTCGTTAGGTTTTGTGAGACGAGTTGGCTGACCGGTGTTTAAAACACATAAGTTATAAAAATCTATTAGTTCAATGAGATCTTCTCCATGACTAGTTGTAATTGAGCTACCCCAAGATTGATGCTGTGAGTTAAAATCTCCTAAAATGATTATCGGTTTTGGGAGCATGGCTATGATTTGTTTTAATTCAATCATTATGTTATTTGAAGGACGAGGAATATAAACAGATACATAAGTAATTTTTTTAATACGTACTGCAACAATCGATAATTCATCATTATGTTGAGGCAAGTTAATGGAGGAATAAATATAATTATTTTTTATTAAAATGGCAACACCACCATAACCGTCTTGTCTATCGTTTCTAACGACATTGTAACCGGGCACACGAAATGTGTTTCCTAGCTTGAGCCAGGTTTCTGCGAGCGCAAAAACAAAGGGTTCATGTTGATTAATTATGTCATATAATTCATTACGTTTGTTAATTACGCTTCGACAATTCCAAAAGATCGCTTTGGCGTAATCCATTTTTTAGAATAGTAGTAAATAATTTCAATTGAGCAGCAACGTTGGACGGTAATGTGTTTGAAAAGGAGGACAAAACAGTATCAATAAGTGTGGAAATGATTTCAATAGTGTTTATGGACTGATTATCATCAGAAGAGTTGTTAAGAGCAAAGCCATTTGCGGGAGATCGAATGTCATAGTCTCTAATAAGCTCTTTATGAGCTGTTTGATCATAGCCAAATCTTTGCTTGGGAGGAGCACGAGGCTTTACATTTACCATTTTTTTATAGGATCTGGAGAAAGTAGACTCCGTGGGGAGAGACGTGACTACATCTGCATATGGCTTTGAAGTCATTGGATGGAGTTTTGATGCCTCAGCATATGAGAGATTATCTTGTGACATGGTGGATTTTATATTCTTCTGTCTGCTAAATTCTGGACAGTTTTTATTGATGGCAAAGTGAGCTCCAGAGCAATTGCAACAGAAAACTGAGTCTTCCTCAATAGTGCATGTGTTGCCAGAATGTTCCTGACCACATTTAAAACAGCGTGGCATTGACCTACATTGTACTTTAGTGTGTCCATATCTGCAGCAATTATAACACTGTATTGTTGGGTATGTATACAATTCTACAGGTAATGAATTGTAACACATGAATACACGTTTGGGTAAAACTTGCCCATCAAAAGTTAAAACCACTGTTTGAGATGGCTTCCACACTGGGGAACCCTCTACAATAACTTTGAAATTTAGTCGTCTGACTTTTATAATCTCTCCACAACCTAACGGTACACTGATGTTATTTTTGACGTCATCCAGTGACCACTCTGCAGGAACACCTCTTACCAAACCCATACGTGTGATGTTATAGGTTGGGATAAATGCTTTCAGATTGCTATCCATCAATGATTTGTTTAATAGAAAATTATTAGCATCTTCATGCTTGGAAAAAGACAAGGACAGTTTATTTCTACCGACCCTCCTGAGGCTACCATTAATTATGTTATTAAATTTATTTTGTTTCAGAAAATACCCAAAGATAACCGGATGCAAGGAAGTACCATCATTAGGAGCCTCTGAAACCTTGGATATGTGAACCAAATATGGAGCACTGTCAAATTCACCATATGTGGATCTACCAATCCTTACAATATTATTCTCTGACTTATTATTTGTTTCAATTATTACACCCTCGTCTTCACAACCACATCCTCCCTTTTCATTATTTTTTTCCTTTCTAAAGCGTTTGTTGCATTTTTTACAAATTTTAATAAGTCTACTTCTCTTTCGTGACCCTGCTGGTATGGATCCATCAGTATCCATACTGGAGTCGACATATTTTGGATTAGTAAAACCCTTCCCAGGGTCTGGGGGATCAACCCCCATTTCTCTTATTTACAATACAATTAAAATTACAAAAACTTACCTAAATTAACACTAAACTACTAATTATTAATTCAAATATTTTACATATATAATAATATTTACATAAAAACCAATCCTTAAGGTAATATAATAAGAAAAGCCAAGAAAACGCGACCGCCTATTTCGACCTTTCCCGCCCTTTTTCTGATTGTGTGTTCAGAACGTTGCTCATTTTTTTCTTGTATATGGCTTAGTATCTAACTTGCCAGTTTCAAAGTAAAAATGTTGTACAATGTTAAAACATTGTCAAGTAAAGATGAAACACGCGAGTGATTTTTCAAAAGATGAGGATGATTGTGAGGTAAAGCTGCGGAAAGCCTTTACTAAAACTTCGAAACGAGTGTTGGAAAGAATACGAAGGAACACGTTTTTACACCTTTAAATCACCTATGCATACTCAATTAAATTTAAACTGATTACCGTATGAGAATCCCATCATTATTACACAATGATTTAGAATAATTTAAAATTACGCGTCCTGTCACTTGCAGTTGCCCGCCAAAACTCCCCAGAACCTTCTTTCTTTTATGGACTTAGGCCTTTTTGTTGCAAGCCAAAATCATTATTTCATTAAAATTATCTTTTATATACTATTATTGTTACTATTAAATTATATTAGACAAAAGATTTCTATAATAAAGTAGCTAAAAAAATTTAAATACATATATTTTCGTTATTTTTTGTCTATTTTGTTTAATTCACAAGCAACATTAGGCCTGGCGAAAAATTAAAAAGTAAAAGAAATGGCAGTTACTAGGGAGAAAGAAAATCGCATTAGAAAAATTAATGGAAATATTCCCGCATTATATCTTACTCGTGATAATATGTCGACATCAACCGATAGCGACGAAGTGGCCGATCCGTCGTATGAAATAAAGAATATACAGAGTATTATAAACGTAACTCGAGAAAACATAGACGCTCTCAATGCGAAATTCGCTGGTGATCCCAAACCGCCGACGTTATATTTATTAGAATATAGAGAACTAACATGTAAACTACATAATTTAGAGCAGAGTCTGTTAGAATTGAAGCAATTGCAGTCTCCAGACAAGAGCGAGGACTATTCACTTCAAGATGATTCCAAAAAGTACGATACCCTTACTCGGCAGCCGAAGGTATTTCTTCGAGCTCACTTGCCGAATCAACAGAGGACTAGTGTTCAGGTAAAAGAAGGTGTAACTCTTCGGGATGCGCTGTCGAAGGCGCTTAAGTTGAGAAATTTAACATGTGAAATGTGTGAAGTGGTAAGAACTGGGAATAATCAAGTGGTGCCATGGGACATTGATATTACAATGATAGACGCTAAGGAGGTCAGTTGGTTTTTTATTATACAAAATATACATCTCAAAGACAAGTTATTACATTAAGTGGGCAAGAGTGCCTAGCAGATCTCTGATTAAGTTCAAATATTAATAGATAATAACTGCTTAATAGGCTTAGGTAAAGTAAAGGGACAATATATTATTATTGATGTTAATATTTGTATATAAAACATTGCAGGTGACAGTTCGGACACTGGACAAACTTCCAATTATGAACCACATATCACATCAATTTACACGGAAGACATTCTTTACATTGGCATTTTGTGAATGTTGTCGTAGATTACTTTTTAATGGTTTCTACTGCTCTCAGTGCAACTTCAAGTTCCATCAGAGGTGTTCTGATAAAGTGCCTAATACTTGCCATCAGGTAAATAGAATATTGTTTGTACATAATTTCCAACTAGTGCCTATTGTAAATTGGTAATTAAATGGTAAAATAATATCTGAAAATGTCAATATTGAACCCCCGGGTAAAGACGGCCCTGATTGGAGACATAACTAATTACATGTATGTATTCTGGCCAGTGCCGGATTTAGACTGAATAAATTGGCTAACATAAAATTTATTCGAAATTTAACTTGGGCACAGCTAAATAAAATTTTTAATGTTAACTTTTCCCACTCAATGAAAAAAATAAGTTTTCGTCTAACTATTAGTAACAAAACTCAGTATTTTTTTGTTTTTACTGAGCCTTTATCGATTTAATTTAGACAACTGCCCATGTTGCCTATGCTTAAATCCGGCACTGATGCTGGCTCCAGCAGCTAAATGAGCTGCCTATTGTAGCCAATAATATGAGTTACCTTAAAGTAGACCTCATAGAAAAGAAAAAAAGTGATATGGACAACTGCTTAATTAACTACAATGCTAAGATTTTGAAAGTTATCGTTGAACCATTATAAAGATTAAATTAACCTAAACCTTTTGTGTCAATTGTGACAATCTATATATGAATTAATAATTATAACAAATAAATGTTTGTTTCAAACCACAAATCTCCAAAAGTACTTTATCAACTGGTTTGAAATTTTGACATTACATTACATTCGCATATAGGATTTTTTTATTAAATTGCTTTTTTTATATAAGTTTTAAATGGCGTTAAGGCGACCATGGTGTAGTGCCAGTGCAATGGTTACACAAACTGAGAGCACGAGTTTGAAACCCCCCGTCGGTACCAATGTATCTTTAATATATGTACTTTAGTCCTTTTTCTATGATACAAGCACTTTAGTAGCTTACTATAGAAATATAAATAAATAAATAAAAAATAAAAAATAAAATGATGTTATTTGTTGCATTTAAAAGTGTATATAGTTAAAAAAAAACAATTGTACGAATTAGATTTATATACAGATGTGTGACCAACTATTGTCAAATTAAACATATTATGTATTAGAAATTAATGCTTTCTCTTTCCATTGAATTGTACTGAGCTTTACATAAAAAAATGTGCAACAATGTATGATTAATGATAATAAATGCTATTTGCAGGTCCGCATGACTGACACATATTATGCAGCACTACTAGCACAAAACCCAGAGACCCAGGCTGGCATACTGCACTTCCCACCACATTTTGGTTACCCACACAATATTGGGCGGGATCAAAATAAGTATGTATTTAAAACATTATTAATAACATTTTCAAAATTATTTAGTAATATTATGTATTTAAAATTTATTATTATTTTAATACCAAAAAAATATTTGAAATATGTATTAATATAAAGTGTTTTATCCAATTAAAATAATCAATATAAACACAATGACAGCTGCAAAATACTTTATTGAATTATACAATCAACATGTATTAAGTTTCTATGATATTGTTCAGGTCTGTATCCCCAGCGAAGAAGATATTAAAGGAATTTGATGTATCATGGTGAATATTTGTGTGCTTTTGTATATATGTTATATACTCACGCTTATAGTACCATTTTGGGATAGACAGAAATTTTGCACTTAGTTTTTTATTTCACCATTTATAGGATTCACTTTAATAATAAGATTAGGTTAAAATGGGTTTTAAAGATATTAAAATAAACTCTAATATTTTATATTAGACAAATTGGTCTTCACCTGTTTCTGTGGGAATTAGGTCACGACAATTGACCCATTCCAACCTATTCTGCAATAATTGATAATACAAATTGTACAAGATAGTCTGTAGCCCATATTATTCATAATTTTTCCGCAATATATAGTGTTTTTAAGATTTTGCCCAAAGTAATAAAACCCATTGTCATTTATTTCCGGCGACTTCCATTATTACAAAAAATAATAACACATTACACATGTTATAGGTCTGTTTATTTCTATCTACAACAAACATTGAGTGTGTCAGAGACCTGCAGTGCCAGACCAAATAATCTATTACTGTATATGAATAAACTGCCTCTGTCAGTATCTGACATGCTACATGTTTTGTACCTTGCAGTCTTATACTGTGTTTTTTCTTACATGACACAAATAGTAAACAAACATGAAAATTACCATTTCCCATGCCCTTTATCTTAGGTAACTGTTCTATTCTAGAGCACGAAATTCTATATACAATTTAACAAATGCCCAAAAGTTATTAAAATAAAATTATTTTCACAGTAATTCATAATTATTTTTATATATTCGTATTGATTGTAGTAATTACTTTTTATTGTTAATCTGTCACTATGCCTAAAGTTTGTTTACCACTTTTGCCAAGTAAGGAAAAATGTACTATAGATATAAACTAATTTTGGTCTAACTTAATTAAGAGATGATGTAAAATAAGTGAGAGAATATAATTCTATTGTTATATTTGTGTATGTGCTAAGAGTTAATAGTGCATTTTGTTTGTCAGGCAAGAGCACCCTCGCACACTGAATCCCCATGACAGATCTAACTCTGCGCCCAATGTATGCATTAACATGGTACAACCGAGACTAACATTAGCTGAACACCAGAGGAAATATAACCAGGTGAGTGACTTAATATGAATCACACGTTCATGCAGGTTCAAGGTGATTGCATGCATGCATATCATGCATATCAAGGTGATACGGGCTCGTTTTCCACTTGACTCCTTTGTGCGTTATTTAATTGTTGGCCTAGGAGACCCTTCTTGTTCCTGCAGACCTCTGGAAGCATCCTCACGTTGCCAAGGACCTTCTGTCTTGCTTCAGCCACACTGTTGCAACTCAAGAGCTGTTGGGGCTATCTAAAATGTTGAAGTTGTTATAGTGTTTGTTAAACGCACAGTGTCCTGTTATGGCACCTACCATGATACTCTGTTAAGATTTAGCAGTCGCTCGGTTGAGCGTCTTTTCATATGAGGAAGGGCTTCTTGGGGCTATTTGCAGGATATTGTTTTGCGACCATGCACCATGGTCAAATTGTCACGCCTTTCTCCCACAGGGAGAGGCAGAGACAATAGACCGCTACTTGTCACAATCATTCTTTCCAATGACAACAAGCTTTAATATTAAGTTTTGTTACTGAACACCTGGACTTCATTCAGTTATTTTATCTTTAAGAGCATCTATAGAGTTGTACCACTGCTGGACCTCTCTTATTTTTGTTGCTCACGATGGTTTGCGGTCGTCACCAACCAATAAATACGAAATAAATAATGTTAATTATTAAACGTCACGTTTGCTCTAACCGAGTCCATACATGTCCATTGATATGAATAAATTGCCTTTGCAGAATAACTCATCGCCGCAAACAACAAACTATTTAACATGCACTAAGCAAAGTAAAGATGACAAGGACAAAAATGACGGACAGACATACAGCCAAAGCACACAGGTATGTATATAAAAAAAGGTGTGGTATTATTGGTATAGATGCCGGCAGACAAAAGAGCGCTGGCAACTGTACGATATTTTAATAAACGATTTTAACTACATGCCGACTTAGCGAGGACAACTAAGACAACCGTAAAATAAAACCTTATTTTTCATTCGTCAGCGCTCATGGACCTACCCTTGCTTAGCATCAGAAAAGTCAATGCCATGAAACAAAATGCCGTGTTCTCCTAGACCACAAAACTGAGCTGCCCTTTATTAAATTATTTAAGAATCCATAACTATTGTTATGGATTGATTTTTGTGCTGCACAGTATAAGGATATGAAGATAAGTAGACCATTGGACGATCGTTTACAGTTTTGCACATGATTATTATTATTTTTAAATTTATATTTATCCGAAAAACGAAAAGTAAGAAGTCAATAAAACAAGTTACTGCTGAGCTTGAATGCCAGCGCTCTTTTTATCTGCTGGCATCTATACTTGGGATGAAGTATAACATTTGCTTTATATCAATCAAATTGCCACGCCTTTTTCCCATGGGGATGGGCAGAGATAATGGAGCGCCACTTGCCGTGGCACAACTCCCTCGCTTTCTTCACATCCATAATTCTCTTCATACAAGCTCTAAGGTTATGGGAACTAGGCAACCTAGCTTTCTTGAGGATGTCTCCGATTTGATCGGAAAACACCCTCCTGGGCCTGCCTCGTTTAAAGCATCCATCACATCCGAATTATAAATTGCTTTCGTCAATTTGCTTTATAATAATGCTTGATCCACAGGCGTCCCCGACTGGCACGTTTCGTCCCCGGCGTGCACGTGCGCGTTCTGCTGACGAGTCATGCAAGAATATCTTATCACCAAGAGAAAGTTATGACGATTGGGTTATACCAGCTGATGAAATATTACTTGGCTCTAGGATAGGTGAGGAAATATTTATTTTTGTCTTTAAGACTTTTTGTGTAGGCAATAAATATCATCTTGATGTTAAGCTGAAATGTGGTACAAAACACAGTTGTTACAAAATTGTTAGTCTGTGTAAATATGTACATAATATAATATCTACAATTATCAATTATCTACAATTATCACACAATATGCTTTTCATAATTTTTGTCAATCAATCAAATTGTCACGCCTTCCTCCCACAGGGATAGTCACGAGACAATGGAGCGCCACTTGCCACGATCCTGACACAACTCCCTCGCTGCACTCACATTCACAATTCCCTTCATACAAGCTCTATGGTCCTGATGCGGATGGATGCGTCAAGGCGGGCTCATGAGGTGGTTTTCCGACCAAATCGGAGAGATCCTGAAGAAAGCTAGGTGGCCTAGTGCTCATAGTCGTAGAGCTGGTATGAAAAGAATCTAGGATCGTGGAAAGAGTGCTCCTTTGTCTCTGCCTATCCCTGTGGGAAAAAAGCGTGAAAATTTGATTGATTGATATTAGAAAAAAATTTACACGATTGTTGGTTGCAAAGATGTTTTATAATTCGCAGGCACTGGTAGTTTTGGTACTGTATACAAAGCACACTGGCATGGCCCAATTGCTGTGAAAACATTAAACGTGAAAACACCATCGCCCTCGCAGCTGCAAGCATTCAAAAACGAAGTAGGTATTATTTGTAATATTTTACCAAATCAGGACATCCCCAAGAAATTTGGGCTAGTAATTTCAAGTATACGACCGTGTATAAGAATAGACAGATTAAAAGAGCTCTGAATGACTGCGGTGGGAGCAAGTTCGCCTATCTATACAAAGGACCTACAAAGGACTAAGGACATCATGGGGACTTGGGCTTAATTGTAATAACAGTTGCATATACATTTAAAATAAATAGTTTAATGTACAAAGATTACAATGTAATTGAAATATATCCTTTTTTGCATAGTTTAGGTATGCAAAATAATCAAACTATAATGATGACAGTTTGACAGTTCAAAGCAGAACAGTTAATATGGCGTGTCTTCGTGATTGAAAGACGATACAAAATCCATATCTTATTTTCCAAATAACTTAATTGCACATCAAATAAAAGTAAAATTGATATTAGTTTTATCAATACAAGTATCGAAACTACCATTTACATATTTTTTTCATCATTGGGCATCACAAAAGTAGTACTAAAATAGCCCAAAATGAATGATGTATAGATTGAATTTTATACACATTCGTAAAGCTCGACGACAGGCGTGGACGAACGGTTAGCGATTGGTTTGTTGCGCTTATAGTCCCGGGTTCGATTCCTGGTCGGAGGAAATATTTGTTTCATAGCTTTTATTTGTAATATTTAATTATATTAAATATTACAAATATTTGTTAATAAAAAAAAGAGATTGATATTTGCATCGGGTCTGGTTATCAAAGAGTGGTAGGCAGTGGTACCCAGTCTGCCGATCCGGGGTAGTACGACCATTTACAAGTATACAGAAGGTGAAGTAATTTGGTCACGTTTCGGGATTAGCTTGTAAGTTGCCGGTTCCAACTAGGCCGGCATAGTGGAGGTGATCGCTACTTGGAGATATTGAATTGTAGTAGCAGTGACATCCATTCATGGACTACATTTCAGCTTAACATCAAGCTGAGTGCTGTCATATGTCGAATCACAGTAAAATAAAATAAAAACTTCCGTAATCTATAATCTGGTTATTCTTGTAGGTAGCCGTTCTGCGCAAAACGCGGCACTGCAACATTCTACTGTTCATGGGTTGTGTGTCGTCGCCCTCATTGGCGATAGTGACCCAGTGGTGCGAGGGCTCCTCGTTATATCAACATTTGCATGTGCTGGAGACCAGCCTGCCAATGCTGCATGTCATCGATGTGGCCAGGCAGGCGGCACAGGGCATGGACTATTTACATGCTAAGAATATCATACACAGGTATAGTCTGTCTAAGCCCAAATGACGCGCCCCTCCACTAAATTTACGCACACGAGCAAATATATAACATGGATAAAACACACCGAAAATGCAATTGTAATTAGTTATTCAGTTGCTGGTTAGACACAAAAGGAAAAGCACACTGATGAAGTATAATAGTATAGTTAGTAATATTTGTATTCACACATTTAAATAAATTAATAAAGTGGAGGGGCGCGTCATTTATATCAAGCTATAATAACAGAAATTATTTATACTCTTGTAACGATTCCGTTGAATGCATTTTTTTTATTGTGGCTCGACATCTGACCTCGACCCGCCGAATGATAATAAAGAGGAGGTCCAAGAGTGATGACGACTGAAAAAAACGAGTCAGTTCTCGGCTGCCTTAGTCGCCGTCACTATGCCGGCAATTGCTGCGATCAAAGTCAGCAGTTGCATATTTTCATGGACCCCACTTCAGCTTTACAGCATATAACGTAATTTGATTAAAATTATAATAAAAGGTAGAAATGTATATGAAGATCTACAGTTTTCAAGAGATTAAATCTATAGTTTTGGATACATCTAAGTTCTACATTTTTACCACGTACTCGTACAAAATTTGGTGGGAATCGCTTTTTTTTTATTTGAAGTTTTTTTTCACAGGGACCTTAAATCTAACAATATATTTTTAAGAGACGACTGGTCCGTTAAAATTGGTGATTTTGGACTTGCCACAGCCAAAGTGAGATGGTCAGGTAAATTAACAACTTTATATAAATAACTTAACATAAACTTATAACTTAATATACGTTTTGAGATCAGCTTGTAAGTTGCCGGTTTTGAGTAGGCCGGCATAGTGGATGTGACTGCTACTTACAGTTACAGAATAGTAGTAGCAGTTACCTCCATTTTTGGACCGCTTTCCAGCTTAACATCAGGCGGAGTGCTGTTATATGTTGAGTTACAATAAAAAATGTGTTTTTTTTATGTGATGATGCAGAATCTAGTATCCTGGGCGTCCATTGGCAACAACCAACTGGTTCTATATTGTGGATGGCGCCGGAAGTAATAAGAATGGAGGAGCCGAACCCATACACATTCCGTTCTGACGTTTATGCCTATGGTATTGTTTTGTATGAGCTGCTCACCGTCGAGTTGCCTTATTCAAATCTTAATAATAAAGATCAGGTGAGATTTGGCATTTCAATTATTTATATTACCAGCACATCTTTTTTTATTGTTATTGTGACACGTAATCCGACCTCGACCCGCCTGATGATAAGCAAGAGGAGGTTCAAGAGTGACGACGACTAATAAAAGCGAGTAGTTCATGGCTGCTTCAGTCTCCGTCACTGAACAAAGGTGCTTTTTCTTCGTGCATTAAAGAATGCAAGGTTATAGGATGGGAAGAAATATGGGCTGGCAAAGTATTCTACTTGTCTATTGTTCCACTAAGAAACGACGCACCGAACCTTTTAGTTCGACTACTGATCCGGTCGACAGAATGCGGATGCTTCCCGACCTGAGCTGGTATCAAACGTGTGAAAAGACGAGGCAAGAACAAAGGCTAAAGAGCTCCTCCAAACATTCTCCGTGGTATAGGCGATAGAGGACGCATAAAGCCACTATGTCTGCGAAGTTTCTTCTAAAATAATATGTATTTTTCTTAAATTTCAGATATTATGGATGGTAGGCCGTGGTTTACTCCGGCCTGACGCAAACCGCATACGTCAGGATGCCCCGCAAGCACTCAAGCGTTTATTTGAAGACTGCATAAAATTTGATAGAGAGCAACGGCCATTGTTCCGACAAATCTTGGCCTCATTGGAGAGCATGTTGCGTGCAATGCCCAAAATAACCCGCAGTGCGTCGGAGCCAAGTCTTAATAGGCAATTGCATGGCTCCGATGATTACCTCTCGTACGCGTGCGCATCACCAAAAACACCAGTCAATTTTCAATATACAGATAATAGTTTTTCATTCTATGCGTAAGTTTTATCTGCTAACTTACTCTACATAATCTAATGTGGCTGTTGTCATATGCAGGCGCCATCTAGTGGCAAAGGTCGTCACTACATGCGCAGGCGTCACCCTAAGAATATGGAAAGAATAGAAGCTGTGCTAAAATAAGAACTAATTCAGTGTTATTTATCTCATTTATACTATGTTTATACCACGTGTGACAGAAAGAGACAAGTACGTGCACTTCAATTCTTTTCTTTCAAAGGTTGTCACTACTTTTACAATTTTTTCACTGCAATTACAACCACTTGTTTGACTTTTAATACTGCTTAATTAAATGTCACGTGGTAGTAAGAGTAGCGGCATAATTGTTCAGTCATCCTTTTTTGAAGTATTTTACTGCCATTTTACATATACTGTTCCTTATTAAGGCCCTTGATCCACTGACGGCGAAGTTATATATCCAGTTAGTTTTCATTTATATAAACATTTATTGCGAAATTAACTATTTTTATGTATATTCCACTTGTCGATTGTTCCGCAAAGAAACGACGCATGTGGATGAATGTGGATGCTTTTTCCGACCTATGCGGGGATTACGGGTGTGAAAAGATGAGTTAGGAACAAGGTTAGAATAGCTCGGAACATTCTCCGTGGTATAGGCGATAGAGGGCGCAAAAGCCGCCATGTTGGCAAACTACTCGCGAGTTTGCCGATGCTGCAGCTGGCAGGCGGCTGTCGCTTGTCTTAGTTTCAAAAGATGCCATCACATTCTGAACGCGCGCTGATTATACCCGAACTTAACATTTCATCAACCATCTTGCGCTAAGGTAACCACTATTAGGCCGCTAATCATTGAGTTCGATGCGCATTACAGTATTACTGAATGGGTCCAAACTGATAGAAAAACTTTGTTTATGTTTATTAAGTAGTGTATGTTTGTGGTCTCCAGCCAATGATAATTATACATGCATCAGTGTTACCAACTGTAAAAAATAGATATCTTGCTGCGACCCTATTAACATGGAGCTATCATAATGATAACACAGCCCTCCATAAACAGAAATCTGCTTGATATACATAATTCTTTCCAGGTAATTTTTAGATAGCTTTTTGACAATCGATTCTCATTTGGGTCCACATCATCTTACCATCCTCTATACCAATCGAATGCATTAACCAGCCCAGCGATGTCAGCGAGTTGCCAACAAACCAATTTTAATTTAAGATTTTGTTTGAAAATAAAATTGTACCTAACACTAAGTATTAATTGACCAAGCTTGCTCTATTTATCTTTATTTTATGCTATGTTTATGCTATGTACATCGGGAGCGAATTTGTGCCTCTGATTAAACAAATATAAAATTTAATATAAAAACTTTCGCTGTCAGTGTTTTTTAGTATCCACCTAATAAACGGCTGTGTTACTTATATATCGTTTTTTGATAAATACTTTGTCAAGCAACTGCAAAAGATTTTAAATCAGAATACATTAAAACGGATTTTAATAAGATATTAAACATATTTTTAAGCATAACGCATAATATTTGTTTAATTTATTAATCAATGTTCGCGCAAAATCTATGAAAATATATTAAGTCTCGCAAAGCCACATTCTCTCCAAGAAGCCTGCTGGTGATAGCACTCGTTTTTCTAACTACCCGTACTTGATCTTTGTTTTTATCGAAATCCCAACTTTATAGTTGAAAATAAAATATGTTAGGACCCGTTTTAATCTATTCTATTTAAAAACTTAAACTGCCTAAGTTTTAATCAGTTTTTTTAATAACCTTATTATATATTGAATATAATGCTCTGAATATGAAATTGTATAGTACAAATTTAAGAGATACACGTTTTACTATTTTAATATAATGTACAATTCTAGACCTAATAGTACAAATAAATTGCAATAATTTTGTTCCTCTAAATGTTTTAAAAATTAACAATTCATTTTAAATTTGTCTTTATAAGTATTTGTATATTTTTAGAAATATGCATTTTGTCAGGAGATTGAATTTTTAATATGTTTAGTCAATTTTATCAATCGCCTTGTAATTTAACTAAATCACATTTTCACATTGTTATGTATAAATAGAGGTATAGGCAGACAACGGTTATGTTCTTTTTGTGTAATTACGACGAAAAAGCTGTCGTCTAATTTGGTCCATAGAACTTGAATATTAGATTCTTATTCTGTTGACTACTCTGCTCCTTCCGAGACGTCTAGAGAGTAGGAACTTGTATTTTTGTTCGTAGAAGTATTGTCTAATTTGGTAATATTAAAGTACATTATAATGGTCAAACATAATAGAATGCACATAAATAATTTAATTGCCACGCCGCTCGCCCATTTGGACAGACACTTTCCACGATCCTGGCACAACTCTCGTTTTCCTCTCATCGGCGCAAGTATATACATATCTAATATTTTATATCATATTTATTTGACGTTGTAAAATATTTTAAAGGATATCACTAACAATTTTGATCATTGTTTGTAGAATAATAATAATTTATATGAATGCCTAATCACTATCAATCTGCGAGGTTAGGTTGGGCAAGTTAGAACGATTATCGTCTCTCGTCGGTGATTGTCAAAATAATGAAAGCCTAGCCTACTAAATCCAATAAAACGAGACTATTAATCGTGACGAATATCGCCTGTGCGACGACACGTTTCATCATTATCATCAGATTCCGAAACGAGATAGAGTCGCTTCACGGCCTGAACACTTGTAAGTGGTAGTACTACCCAATTTTTTCCCATCATCTGCCACTCTGGGCATAATAGGGCTATGTACTTTGGCTCCATTAAAATATGAAATACCAACACGTTATCTCAATAAAGGAATAATTTGATTTGTTTACCAAGTATGATTTATTGATTTCATTCCAACAGGGATAGGCAGAGACGAGAAAAGCGATCTCGATCCTGATATACACTCGATTGCCAAATTATACAATATTAACTAATAAAGGTCATCATTCATTTTGGGCTTTCATGTATTACTTTTGTAATGCCCAATGATGAAAAAATATATTAATGGTAGTTTCGATACTTGTGTTAATAAAAGTAATAATAATTTTGCTTTTAATTGCTGTGCAATTTAGTTATTTGGAAAATTAGATATGGATTTTGTATCATCTGTCAATCAACGCCATTTTTGTTTTGCTTTGAACTGTCATAATTATAGTTTGATCATTTTGCACACCTAAACTATGCAAATTAAAGGAAATATTCCAATTACGTTGTAATCTTCGTACATCAAACTATTTTAAAATGAATATACAACTGTTAATACAATTAAGCCCAAGTCCCCATACAAAATGAATGATGTCCTTTACCTAAATGTTATGATGTTCCTCTTAATTATAGTTAGGAATCAATACATTTTAATAATAATAAATACGTTAAAACATTTTTCAAGTATTAATATTTTGTAATTCAATCAATCAAATTGTCAAGTCTTTCCCCACAAGGATAGGCAGTCAATGGAGCGCCACTTGCCATGATCCTGACGCAACTTTTGTATTTTTCTGTTGATATAGGTTTATTGTATTGAATAGAGTTTTTAAACCGAATTTTGTAACATAGAGAGGAAGCGTTACATCGAACCTATTAATTTACGCGGAGCAATTTCTACTGCAATAGTCAACATGTATATGTATATTGAAGAACAAGAAATGAACAAAAGATATTTTTTTACAATACAGGAACTAAATATTTTTTCTAACCACACATAAAATTATGTAATAGTTATCAGTATTTTGCATATGTAAGCCTATAAGTTGTAATTTATATGTTAGGAGGTTTAATTTGTTAGTATGGTTGCTACTATTCCCCTGTGTTATATGTAGAAATTTAAAATAAATATGTACAACAAATTATTTTTATCTGTTTCAAACATATTATTTCTATCTGTCAGTCATTGATGGCGGCTCATGTCGTGTTCCGAATCGGATATCATTTCCATTGACATAAAATAGAAAGAACAATGTGTAAAACTAAAATTTTATCAGATAAGAAAAAAAAACGATTCCTCGGACGGCAATTAAGTTAAAAATATACTAAAAGACAATTCGATATTTTGCCTTATTATATAGTCTGAAACTAAACTTCTACATCATTACTAATTATCCAAAAGGGGTAGTAGCATGTGTATAAAACTATTTAATTATAAGAAACACAATAAATTATTGTTTAAATTAAAATATATGTTTTTTTTTATTCCTACCTAATGATTTAATCCATTACTTTACATATCGGAGTAAGAGATTTTGTTCGGTCTCCTAGACTAGGCTTTGTGAATAATAACAGAAACTCGATATTTTTAATCTCGTAAATTGTTGCCAGCGAAAACCTAAAATATCTATGAAATCCATGTTAGCCTCTTTCCCGTTTTAGATAGCACTGTATTATAAAATAATTAAGTTATAAACACAATGATATGAATTGAAATTAACGACTCAAATAATTTAGAATTTAATTTGATACAACAAAAAGTCAATTCTAAGCATTTTATAATGTAGTGTAGCAACACTCTTCGCCTCCTTTCACGCTTCGGTTCGGTAATGGCGGGCGCGCTTGCGTGATGCCGGTTACGTTTATCTTTGCTTTTAGCGTCGCTTTCGTCTTCGATTTGTAAGAATTGTTAAATCTTTGTGAACTGCTAACAGTTTTGGTGAGTATACATGTGAAACTTTGGTGATAATTAAGTGAATATAACGGAATATTGTGTATGACGCACAGTCTCATGGTGGCGTGTTATTTCTGCAAATTTAGCATCATCTCTATCGAAACGCCATTTAATTTGGTCTGAGAAATGTCGTCATATATTGTAAAAGCGAACTGAAAAATTATTCAAAGATCATAATTGCAGAGATATGCATATATTTAAAGTGTTTTATTTTACAAATTAGCCGTGTGATACCATTTCGCGCCTCTGGCGTCGATTCGGCAACGCGGCCTTGAGCGTCAGAAATAGGCGGCAAATCGTCGGAAAACTTTAACACTAACTATACAAGGATGTGCTTTTTAGACCTTTATTAATTTCAGCGAGTGAAAATATGGTTGCTCAAAAACGCGGACGTGGGGCTAAGGGGCAGGTTACGAAAGCGACAAAACCGGCAGAGACGCCTGTCGAGGCTGAGATGACAGAGGACCAGCTGCTGGAAACACCTGACGGCAACGGGGAAGCTGCTGACACGACGACAGAGATGTCAGAGGACGCGCTGCTAGAGGGCGATGGGGAGGCAGAAGAAGCTCAGGCAGAAAGCACGGAGGCTGAAAACACAGAAACTGCAGCCCCTGCAGAAGAGAAGGTCGAATCTGGAAAGATACTTGTGGAGAATCTTCCAGCAAGCTTTCTGTTTGAATACCAAGAAAAACTTAAAGAAATCTTCACCAAGTATGGAGAGGTGATCTCTGTGAGGTAAGTGTTTGCACTTGCATTGAGCTTTAGTAATAGCATAACTTGCCATCAGGTGAAGATGACTTGTGACCTTTTTCATTGGAACCATTGCTTTATATTTCTAGAAAGTTCTATTCATTGTTTAGCCGGGCTGTGTTTCAGGTGTTGAGAACTTTTGCCAACTTTATAACATAATAAAAGTTTGGTGATTTGCCCAAAGCTGTGGTGTTATTGTTTTACAATATATAGTGATGCTCTATTGCAGACTTGTCATGTTTAAATTACATGTGTGATTTTGATGGTATTCTGTGCAAAGTGATGGTGTACAAATGAAAGGTCTCAAATTCATCAGTGTAGCTCTACCATATTTTATAATAACATTCAAATATGATGAACAACTAAGAATCTGAAATGTTTATTAGATGAATTAATTATTATTAAGATTAAATATAAATATAATTTCCAATCAACATGTGATTGTTGATATGAATGGAGATTAACTTGGAAATATTTTGTTTGTTTTTAGACGTGGTCCAATCATAGTTACTGAACTGACCACTACTCCATCATTATCGGCTATTGTCGAATTCCAAAACAAAGACTCACTGGAAAAGGTAATAAAATCAATTTAATAAAATTTATAATTTTTAGTACAACACTATTTGAAATAATATTTTAAAAGTGATTGGTTTTATTTTATTTTAATTTAATTATGACTTTATTAGTATTTAAGATTATTCCAAATTATTGCAACATATTTAGAAATATATGTCATATATTTGAATGTTTGGTTGTGTGATCATATTATCAACTGTATGAAGATTAGATGATGGATGGCTTGCACCCACCACCCACCCCATGCTCCTTTGGTCCCATAAATTTTATTATTTCATAAATAGCATGCCGCAATGGTATTAACCATTGTACATATTCAAATGCTCTTTGTAATGCTAATTATACATGGACTGATTTAAGAAAAGGTAAGATTTGGGCAAATACTCATGATGTTTGTGATACAAATTCTATCACAATGGCTTATGAACTAGCCAAATATTATAAAATATACATGTCGCTGAGAGGCACCTTCATTTAACTGTTGGTGAAACTGGATTCATAGCAATGTACATATATTGTACACACAACAGCCATTGGCTGCTGTAATTCAATTATATAATAAGAACTAATTATATAAATTTAATTATATTCTGTTTCAATCCTATTAAAACATTCCTAAATAAGAAAGGTAAGAAAAACTTTATTTTATCATTTTCTACTTTAAAAAAAATACAATTTCCATATATTTGATATTAAGTGTTAAAATAATCAAATTTTCGAATGATATTACAATTTTTGAAATTAGGTCAAAATAACAAATTGCTAAATCAGAAAGTAAATGTTCTGACTCAATGATTCATCAATTTCAATGTTTAATATTGCACTTTAAGCCATTGTACTTGGGTAGAGTAAACCTTCGAACATATAAATAAGACTGGAAGTGCCTTATCTTCAAGCAATAAAGTCGAAAATAAAACAATGACCCAATCCATATACCTCAACAAAAAATATAATGCACCTACATAAAGAAAAATTAATCTAAAATTTTAATAGAAAATTCTACCTTAGCCTAATGTAATAAAAATATTTTTCAAACACAAACTTTGTAACTTCAAACTTATTTGAAATTAAAAATGATACTATCACTTATACAAATTAATACTGATTTGATATAAAAAATACATTCACTGTACTAATTAGGTTAAAGTAAAATATTCATGCCTGTTGTTTTGTTATTTCAAAGGCCTACACTTTAAAAAGTGCTTGTACGGCTCAATCAATGAATTCTGTATCTCTGAACACAACCACTATTAACACTGCAACCTCTTAATTTTTCTGTGTTGTTTGTTGTCCTTGGGGCAGTATATCTTTACAATTGTCCAGCTTGCCACAACTCTCATTTCCAGTTTTATTTATGTGTTCCGTGAAGTAAACTACATAGGTACTATATCAATTCCAAACACTACTAATTGTTATCTAGCTGGAGTGTGGTCCATGAATGGATGTCACTTCTACTATGATTTAATAACTGTAAGTAGCAGTCACATCCACTATGCCGGCCTAGTTGGAACCGGCAACTTACAAACTGATTCCGAAACACGACAATCACTTCACGGTCGGTGTATGGTGGTGATATCCCGGATCGGCAGACTGGGTACCACTGCCTACCACTCTTTAAATGTGTTGTAGTTATGAGGCTGTTCATTTGATATGAATTGTTTGTTCAGGCAATAGAAGAGAATGGCAAAGTGGTGGACGGCAACGCTATCACGGTGGGTGTGGAGTCGCGCGCGGACACGGCGGTGCTGGTTGGTGTGCCGCATGAGGCGAACACCGATTATGTGCGCAAGCTGTTCTGCGAGTGTGGGGAGATAAACCAGATACAGGAGTTCAGCAAGGCCAAGTACAAGATATGTGAGTGTATACTCATCATTTTATGCTTATACTAGAGGTAGTAGTTGTAGTTGTAGTTATTTGCGGGCTCGTTTCCGCACTTGAAGTCCTCTTCGGTTTCTTTGTACGTTCTTCAACTGTTCTCCTTCAATGGAGCCACCCGATCTCCTCCAGGAAGGCCAGGAGACCCTTTTCGTTCCTGCAGACCTCCGGGAGCGTCCTGGCATTGCCGAGGAACTTTTGTCTCGCTTCGGCTACTCCCGTACTCCTGCAACTCAAGAGCACATGTGCAGCTGTCTCCTCCCCATTCAGGCATCCCCTGCATAGGGGGCTGTCCGTTATGTTGAGGTTGTACAGGTGCTTATTAAAACCACAATGCCCCGTTATGACACCCACCATAGTGCGGAGCTTGGCTCTGCTAAGGTCCAGCAGTCGTCCAGTCAAGCGTCTGTCAATATGAGGGAGAGCTTCCCTGGACTGTCTGCAATCCATTGTATGTGACCATGCTTTCTCGTGCAGGTTACCTGTTCTTTGGCGCAGCCAGCTGCGAAGGAATTGGAGTGGTAGGGGCATGATTGGTCCCGGTCCTATAGGTCGGCAGGACGATCCCCTCCTGGCCAGCTCATCTGCCGCGTCGTTGCCTAGCGATCCACTATGACCCTTGATCCATTGGAGAGTGATCTGGTTCGACGTACATACGTCCTCCAATGCCAGGTGGCATTCATAGAGCAAAGCTGAGTTTTTGCAGTAGTTTCCCAGACCCAAAAGTACCGCTTTGCTATCAGAGAGGATCCTGATCTTTTGGTTGGCGATCCCCCTCCTTGCTATTGCGTGTGCTGCTTGCAGAATACCGACACATTCTGCCTGAAACACCGAGTTGTTTACGTCTAGCGCTGTTGAAATATTTATGTTTAAATCCCACGAGAAGGTTCCTGCCCCTGTTCCCGCACCGGTCTTGGATCCGTCGGTGTAGATTCTTAGTTCCTCGGCGCCAGAGTGGTCCTTTTCATCCTCGCTTAGTTGTATTTTATAGCTCTTTTCAAATACATATTTCTTCGGGATTCTGTCGACAATCGATGCGAGTAGCGGTTGCTCCTCAATTGCATCGCTGAGAATAGTTGTGTGTGTGGCTCGGCAGTCCAGGTTCCACTGATTCGTCGTTAGGAGCCTCGTCGCCGTCAATGTTGCCTCCATCTGCACATGTAGGTGTAGGGGCAGTATGCCCAGAATGGCTTCCAGCGCTTTTGTGGGTGTTGTGAGCATGCAGCCCGTGATGGTCGTACATGCCAACCGCTGGAACTGTTGGAGTCTGTCTTGGACGGTCTTCAGCCTGGTTCTAGGCCACCAGATCGGCGCACCGTAGGTGACAAACGGTCTAATGATGGAGGTATACATCCACTTCATGATTTTGGGATTTATTCCCCATTTTATTCCCAGTAGTCTGCGACATTGCCATAATGTTAAAGTGGCACTGTCGAGCTTGTTTGATAGGTGTTTGCCCCAATTCAGCTTACTGTCCAAGGTGACGCCCAGATATTTCACCTCTGCTGACAATTGGATTTCTGTGTCAAACAGCTTTGGTAGTTTGAACTTTCCCACATTCCTTTTCCTCGTGAACAGTACTAATTCAGTTTTGTTAGGATTTACAGACAGACCAGATTCGGTGCACCAGTGCTGTACGGTCTTCAGTGCGGATTGCATGACATCGAAGACAACACTGGTTACCTTTCCGCTGATCAGGATAGCTAGGTCATCTGCGTATCCTACTGTGTAGTATTTTCTGTTATTTAGTTTCGTTATTAGGTCATTGGCTACTATGTTCCATAGCAGGGGAGACAGGACCCCGCCCTGAGGGCAGCCTTTTGCTGCAATTCCTCTTACTTCACCGTTGACGTCGAGTTGGATCGCCCTGTGTCTCAGCATGCTACTTATCCATCTTCGTGTTGTCTCATCAATACCATGCTTATGCAGTGCCTTTTCGATGCTGTCAAAGCTTGTCTTATCAAAGGCTCCTTCTATGTCTATGAAGGCCCCTAAGCAAACTGCTGTGTCTTCGATGGCCACTTCTATCTTGCTCACGACGCTATGTAGCGCTGTTTCAGTAGATTTGCCAGTGGTATATGCGTGCTGTTGAGGGTGTAGTGGTACCCTAATCAGTGCGGTGTCTCTTATGTGTCGGTCGCATAACCTTTCCATTGTTTTCAGCATGAAAGAGCTGAGGCTTATAGGCCTGTATGATTTAGCGTTTGTATAGTCACTTTTACCGACCTTTGGAATGAACACAATTTTCACTTCTCTCCAGGCCTTAGGTATGTAGTGTTGTGCCAGGCATGCCCGCATGATTGAGGTTATGGACGGTGTTATCACGTCTGCCCCCCATTTTAGGAGCGCGGGAAATATGTTATCGGGTCCCGCTGCCTTGAATTTTTGAAAGCTGTTTATTGCCCACTTTACTTTGTCCGTGGATATCACTTTGTGGGCGATGTCCCAGTCTACGACGGTTGGTAGAGTGAGCGGGGTTTCTTCCCATTCTTTAGAAGTCGTTATTAGACAGTCGGGGAAGTGTGTTTGCAGAAGTACTTCCCTAATATCGGAGTCCGTTCTTGTGAAGGTTCCATCCTGTTTGCGAAGGGATCCTATCCCTTGCCTGCCTTCGTTGGATAGTATCTTTTTGACCCTGCACGCCTCATTTGTAGAGTCTATTTTAGTGCAGAATTGTTGCCACGCTTCCCTCTTTCTAAAGCGGATGCGCTTTTTGTAGTGGAGTTGGACGTCTTTGTAATGGTCCCAGTCCTCGTCTCTCCTCGTGTTTTTAGCTCTGTTGAATAGTTTTCTTACTTTTCGCCTTAGCCTTTCCAGTTCAGGTCCCCACCAGTTGGACTTTGTTTCTAGATCCTTGGTAACCTTAGTGAGGGGGCAGGCAGCATGGTAGCTTTCAGTAAGTGTGTTTGTTAGGTGTTGTACCTGTTTTTCGATTAGATCCCTATCATCTGGGGGTTCTTGCATTTCAGTGTCTGCGAATTCTTGCTTTAGTGTTTTTACAAACAATTCGCAGTTTGTTTTACGCGGGTTGCGTCTGGGTGAGGGTGTCTGGGTATCCACCCTTATATTATAACGAATCCAACGATGGTCGGAGCATGATGCTTCGTTTGAGACGTTCCAGTCTGCTATCAGTTTTCCAGCTCCTTCCGTTGCCATTGTTACGTCTATTATGGTTCTACACCTCTTGGTTACAAATGTTGGTTCCGAACCTGTGTTTATCAGATGCAGCTTGGTGGTAAGAAGGTAATTAAACAGTTCTTCGCCGCGACTGTTGGCCCTTTCCATTCCCCATATGGGATGATGAGCGTTAGTGTCTGAAGATATAATCAGCTCTTGTTTATTTACCTCACAATAGTGGACAAGGTCTCCGAGGTTCTTGGGCGGTACGGTGTCGTCTGCTGGCATATATGCAGATGCGATGACAATTTCGTTTGTTCCGGAGTCTCCACTTGATTTTATCCTAACTGTGGTTAGGTCCCTGGAACAGAACTCAGTTAGTGGTGTTGATATTAGGTTCCTGGGTATGTAAATACAAGTGCGTGGGGGTTCGGAGCTAGCGTAAATTAACCTACCTCCAATGTTGTTGAGGCCACAGATATGTCCTTTTCTGATCCACGGTTCTTGGATTAGGGCCACGGTCTTGTTGTTTTCCTCCAGTGTTCTCCGTAGCGTTGCCGTGGCCGTTAAGCTGTGCTGGAGATTGCACTGGATTATGTGCAGCGCCATTTGTGTAGCCTGCTACTCCTCTCCAAGGAGCATCGCCTCCATCTCCTCGGATACGTCCCTACCGGATGGTGGGGATGGGACCCTTCGGACTGTGTCCATTGGTTCCTCCGAGTTGTTGGGGGGCTGGATGGTGGTTGGTGTAGGCGGTGCAGGCTGTAGTGGGACCTCTTCCTTCTTCTCCGTCTGTGGACAAGAGGTCTCGGCCTCCGTCCGACCAGGCTGTGTCTGCGTTTGTGCAGTCACATCCTGACCGGTCGCAGGCGCGTCTTTCTCTGGGATAGGCGGTACATCATATAGGCGACCACCCTTCCCAAAGAAGCGAACGTAGACTGTACCTACGTTGTAGTTAAGTGCCCTACCTTGCTGTAGCAATACCGGGATTATGTTGTCCGGTATTCCCACAACAAGGAAGCGATTGTCTCCCTGGTTAATGCAGTCGTACAATGACCAGGTGTTGATTTTTAGGGCAGGGTTCTCATTTTGAAAATCCAGATGATGTAGGATTTTCCTGCCCTCGACGTTGCGCGTGGTCTTATGAATTAGGATTCCGGCCCGGGTTTTGCGGACCAGATCTTCCTGAAGCAGCGCGACGATCGTTGTGTCTGGGATTGGGGATGGTATCTTCCCGATTATGCCCTGAAGCCAGGTCAGGGTGGACATCTCCAAGACCCGAGATTTGACGACACCCTCACTATAGTAAGGTCTGCCCCCAAATTTCGGGCGTAAGCTGGACCCGGCATCCATCAATTTCTCGATTTCTTCCTCGACCAGCTCCTCGAAGTCTGTTTTCACCACCATGGCCTGAGCTTCTGTCAAGTCACGTTGAGGTGATGTGGTGAGGGCTATGCCAATTGATTTTATCATACTGGCATAGGTTCCTTCCTGTTTGGGGGGTGGTCTTGCTCTTTTGGGCTTCACCCTGGGTGAGGAGGAGTCGTTTAGCCTGACTCTCTTCGTTGGACCCGCAGTTTGGTTCTTAGTCGGGTCGCAGGCGCGCAATCTGTCCCGCCGTCGCTTACTTAGTTTCTTTCTACGCGGGCGCGCTTGGTCGGTGCTGTTCGCACCCGCGGCCTTATGCACACCACCAGGAGGTCCCGTCTGGGTTTCCCCTTTCGGACCGCCCCCGGCGTCATGCGAGGTCGCAGGCAATGCCCCAGCAGCGCATTGACTGCTGGGGCTTGAAGTCACACCAGACACTTGGGTCCGCGAAGAAGGAGCGCCTTCCGGGATTAGTACCCCGGATGCGGGCACGACAGACTGCGCGGCCTGACTGGTGGAGGGAATTGGGCCTTTCGGCCCCGTCTTTTTTGTGCTTTGCACGTGTGCTGGGGCAACCGAACCCGAGGGTCCAGCTATTGCTGTGGTCTTCTTTTTTTTGATATATTTTTCCATGAATGTTTTACATATATTTCGTCCATCTCGCTCCCCACCCTCCACGGAGCCCGCAACGTTGGGGATGTTAGCAGCTAACACCAGGGCTACGAGACGGATATAGGACTCCAGAGTGAGTTGCACACGAGACTAGACAGCACACGTTACCACGTGACGTGCACTGCCGCCTGCGAGCCCCATCACCCCAGACCCCTAGCCTGAAGCCGATATGATTGCGTGTCCCGCAGCTGATAGTCCTAAGCCGTCAGCTCCGTGGCACACAACCAATGATCGCAGTCCGACTAAACTACGACCTCCCGTTTAGCTGAAATTAGGGCCAAAGTGGCGTGTTGTAGGCAGGATCTGCCTACTCAACCACCAGGATCCCCTCTTCCATCTGTACGGGTCTCCGCGCTCGACAAACACGCAGGCAGCCGTTCTACCCCCTCCAATAGCTTGTGGTATTGTGAAGGCCACAGGGACACGGACCGCATCATCCCTGTAGTTTTCCTGTATGGTTAGCTGCAGATCTCTGGGGGCGGCATAGCGTGTGCGGTTCTTCAGAGTACTGCATTTCCAGGGGGGACGACCCAGCGCGCGCTCTGTTGCACGCTGAGTTCGGCGACGACTGTCCCACTAGTGGATTAGCACTAGTGCGGCAGCCATCTCCGACGAGGACGTCCATACAGGGTTGAGTGCGCACTGAGGTCCGTTCTCGCACGTCTCGGACCCCAGCGCAGGCGAGTCACCCAACTACCCCCCTATACTAGAGGTATTCATCATGTTAGAATAAATTAAATTACTTGGTGAAAGTGACCTAGACTTAACTGAAGTAGGGGCCCAAGAGTGCCAACGTCTTTATCAATTCACCATGATCTCAGTCGCCGTCACTGTGTCAGCCAGAGTTGATTAGTCAAACAGTTCAAGTGAATCATCATCAACATTAAAATATGCAGAACTGTATAGAAGCATTGGATACAAGTGTAAATAGTGCTGTCACAGACACATTATAAACCTGGGACTCAGTCACAGCCTCATTAAATAATAAACTTTTATACCATCGTTCGCTCTACTAAAGTTATTTATTTCCCCAGTGCGCGTAACTTTCCTTGCCAAGGAGTCTGTGGAGAAAGCTCTTAAGCTGGACCGTGATTTGCGCATCAATGGTTTCCTTGTCACTGTCAGCAAGTACAGGGATGAGGAAGAGCAAAAGGCACATTCCGCTAATGTAAGTTAACTAAAGTATACAACTTCTTAGCTACTACCACCACTACACGTTCTTAATTAACAGTGGATTGTGTGATATCATTTTAGTGTCATTACATTATATTATTTAGGTAAAAATTCTAAAACATAGTATTGGAACTGAATCCAAGTTTTAGTCCCCGAGATGTAGGTTGGAAAAAAATTCATATCTGCAACTTAAGTTGTGCTAAACAATTATATTTTACATGCAAAGTTATTTCGTAAGAAAATCAATCTTAATTTAATTTAAAATTCTAGTCAGCTAGGTATATAAACAGTTATATACCGTTATATAAAACGTTTCAAATCAAAATATATATTTTAATGTTTTTGCACGACTAAACATTTTGTATAAGTTTTTGGTTGTTATACAAATGAGAAATTATGGAACCTCAACAATTCTAAATTACATTGGGATCCCTTTCCAATATATTAATATGTATACAGTTACAGTTGCGGGCTCGTTTCCACACTTGAAGTCCTCTTCGGTTTCATTATGAATTTAATTCAATTTCTTTTTCAGCAAAACAAGCGGTCCCACCCAGGCAATCAAAACCGTAACAATGGCGGCGGCGGCGGCGGTGGCGGCGGCGGCAACAACCCAGGCAACAACAATGCTAACCGTTCTAATAATTATCGTGGTCGCGGTACGTTCAACGTCAGAGGCAATTTTAGAGGTACATAGTCCAGTAGTGGCTATTAAGACCTACCTGTATATCTGTAGTCTGTAGTCTGCATATTCCTCGACGACACACAGGTTTTTTTTTTATGGAGACAACATTACAGCTCAATTTGCCTTGCTTTGTTGGTAAGCAAGGGTAAATCCAAGAGCGCTAACCACAAAAAAAAAGATGGCTGTGTCAGTCATCCTCTCTTTTTCGGCCAGAGAATGCTGCTTATACTGAATCAAACTAATTTAAAATGGACATTTGGAAATATATTTATCATCATTATCAGCCAGAAGGCGTCTACTGCTGAACATAGGCGTCCCCCTTAGAAAGCCATTCCGAACGACAAGATGTCAGTTGCATCCACTGGTTATTCGTGACTAACTATGTCGTCAGTCCAGCTAGTGGGAGGCCTGGAGTGACTGCGTCCTCCGGTTCATGGTCTCCACTCTAAAATCTTTCCAATCTGGATCCTCATCAGTTGCCGGTTCCCCATTGGAAAATATTATAAGTTAATTATTATAACTGTGTGTCAGTTGACATCTAAATAATATATCATTGGTATCATCAGTAACACCATAAACTTGTAAGGAGAATGCAATAAAACTGCATATTACCAAGAACAAAGAGTGCTGATGTACTGTACTTCGACAGGCGTCGGAGGGGAGTAAGTGAATGCTGAATTAAATGTCAGTCGTTTTGGACAATGCTTTGGAAAATATGACTAGATATATTTTTTTATATATATATTATTACCATGTTTACTCATTTTTAAAATAGATCTTATTAGTATTTTTTTTTTAAATGTATATTTCTTAGACCATCTGAATAGCTTATTATCTTGAAAATGATAATAACTGGATAGTGGAGCTAGAGAGGCAACTTTAACTTTATTAACCCATGTAACTTCTGTTTTGTAACTTATTTAATAAAATCAATCAATTGTCACGCCTTTTTTCTTACAGGAATAGGCAGAGATATTGGAGCGCGACTTACCACGATCCTGACAGAACTCCCATTCTTCAAATTTGTATAATATTTATGATTTATACAAATTTGTTGACATATATTCAAGTGGTTTTATTAAATAAGTATTATTTATTATGTCTTTAATATTATTGTTTGACGTGCAGGCGGTCGCGGCGGTCGTGGATTCTCTGGCCGCGGCGGCAACTTCCCACGTGGAGGATACGCTCCAGCAATCAACTCTTACATGCCACCAGCCGCTTATATGGCACCAAGACCGGTCAGTTAATAATTATATATTTAACAAAAAATATTTTTTCATAAATCAATCAAAATGCCCCACATGGTTAGGCCACTTGCCACGATCCTGACACAACTCCCTTCCTTCACATTCACAATTCTCTTCATACAAGCTCTATGGTTATATTCTTTCATCTATCCTATAAACATGGATCTTTCGAATGCAGCATGATTTATCTCACTAGTCGTAGTGGCCGAAATTAAAAATTTTTTTCATCACAAATTTTGATGGCATCGAAAACTATAAATCATTGTCACATTAAAAATAGAATAATAATATTTGGTGTAAACCTAATTTTTATACTTCCTTTTGCAACTTGCACTAGTAAAGTAGTTTTTATTTATTATTTGTCATCTGTATTTTTTTGCTAAGTTTTTTAATTTTATAATTTTGTCTTAAGCTTAGTAGTAACTGGTAATGCATAAAAACATGTGCAAAGAAATGCAGATTATTGTCAAATTAATAAAAAATGATTTATTATATTAAAGTTTAAATGATATTGTTTGCTTTATATGTATATACTTATATGTCTGCATAATATTCTTTGCCTCTAATGTTTTTGTGCATCCTATTTCAGAACTATCGCCAATTTTAATAGGTGATATGTGAACACACTTGCATCAGGTAAAAAACTGCTTCTGATTGACACTTCACATAATTCTTAACAGTTCAAAAAACTACTTTCAAACTTGATGGTGTTTCGAAGATAGCTGCGGACGCTACTTTGCATATGCTCTCTCACCTACTTGGAGCCCAACTATACCAAAATTTATGTATATTGCAACGACTTGCACCTAACTTAAGAGCCACCAATCTAGGCACATTTTAACTTCTATTAGATTACTGAGGTGGGCAGTGTTAAGTTATCCAAATAAAATAAATAATTGACCGCAAAATAATATTTTAATATTTTCCAAGACTTATAGGAAGTGTCAATTTGTCACTATTTATGTTGCTTTTTCTGTATTTTTTTTCATACATTCCTTTTTTTCTGCTTAATACCTTAATAACATGTAATTAATATATTTGAAGTGTTTTCGCAGCAAATTACTATTTTTACATTTTAAATCAATTGCAATCATAATTGTTATTATTTGTGTGTGTTTTTAATAAATAATTTTAATATGTTTGTTTTCTTCTCGATCCAGGGTGGCTTCATGAACGACGGCCAGAGACCAAATAAGCGAGTCCGGCAAATGTAATATTTGATATAGGAAAGTTGATGTTTTTAGATATTGTCTTGTGTGTGTGTGTGGCCGAGTTCTTACAGAGACTATGTTTTATTGTGTACGAGTTTAACAGTATGGAGATTAAATGATAATATGTGTAATATCTAAGTACAGCATATTCATTGGTGAATATAAATGGGTATAATGTGCATACTCTACCATCATGTGCCACACTATCGGCGCTCACGGACCTATAACTATAGAACTAGTGGGGATAATTATGTAAAATATCACTGTGCAATGTCATCAATTTTTTTAGTATTTAAATAATTTATTATTCAATCAACTAATAAATTTAAAGTTACCTAAAATATATATTTGTATAGAATTATTATTATTTGCTGAATTCAATATTAATGATAAATTTGTAATATTTATTATATCACTTGGTAGCTTATGTTTGTTCTCATTATTATGTATTGCTTCTATGATATGGTGATTTCTATAATATGTGTAATTAATGAATATTCTTATTATCCCGAATAGCAAATGCCTGTGTTGTATGCATCAATGAAACATTTATAATAAGTTAAATAGATAATGACTGCTAATAAACGTGCATTATTAACATTCGCCTTGTTTTATTTATTATATATACCCACACACACTTATCACTTTTCAAAGAGTGGTAGGCAGTGGTACCCAGTCTGCCGATCCGGGGTAGTACCACCACTTAAAAGTATACAGACCGTGAAGTGATTTGGTCGCGTTTCGGTATCAGCTTGTAAGTTGCCGGTTCCAACTAGGCTGGCATAGTGGATGCGACTGCTACTCACTGTTATTGAATTTTAGTAGCAGCGGCATCCATTTATAGACCACACTCCAGCTTAACATCAAGCTGGGTGCGGTCATATGTCGCGTCACAATAAAAAACCTAATGAAAATAAATAAAACATGGCTTCAGAAATGGTTCACGCGGTTCAGACGTGACTAGAACTCTGACGCGGAAAGGTAAATCATTGAGGAAGAACATTTTGAAGACGGGCGTATTGGTTAGCACACCAGTTTGTTACGTGGAAAGTCCTGGGTTCGATTCCCGGTCGAAGCAAATATTTATTTTTATAGCTTATATTAGTAATTTGATCGAATATTTGTCAATAAAAAATGCGGATATTTGTTCTGGGTCTGGTTGACCGAGTGGTAAGAAGTCTCAGTGGCTTAAAACCAACGAGAGTTTGTTTAATATAAATCAATCAATCAAATTGTCACGCCTTTTCCCCACAGGGATAGACAGAGAGAATGGAACGCCACTTGCCACGATCCTGACACAAAATGGGTACAAAACCTTGCTTATTCAAAGTTTCCGCCAGTGGCGTGGCGGGGGCGGCAAAACTTAAAAAACTAAATAAATCGTTAAAATTTGAACCTGAAATTCATATTTTTGTTGTACCTTTGGTTGAAATTCCTATATAAGGGGGCGGCAATTTTTTTCCGGGACTCCCACGCTACGCCACTGGTTTTCGCATTAGGTAATTTTTGAGTTGCATGATGGCAAGCCAGGGGAGCGGCCTACAAAAATTGTTTTGGTTTACGGTTGCCTGGGTAGTCACTAAGCCGGCCAGATAAGCAAGATGTGTACGAAAAAAATAATGGGTAAAAGATTACGGATGAACACAGCGTAGTCTGCCCACCTGGTAGCAGCAAACCCTGGGATTTATTATTTTATTTATTTTGGCTCGATGTATGACAGCACCCCTCCTGTCGGTAAGCTGTATAGCGGTCGATGAAAAGAAGCAACTCCACTATGCCAGCCTAGTTGGAACCAGCAATTTACAAACAGATCCCGAAACGTGACTAAGTCACTTCAGGGTCCATACTCTTGTAAGTGGAGGCCAGTCTGTAATATTTAATGATTAAGTTAAATATTTTAAAATAAAAAAGTGGCGCATATTTGTTTCGGGTCTAGTTGTCAGTGTGGCAGACAGTGGTGCCCAGTCAGTGAAGTGACTGAGTCGCGTTTCGGAGTCAGTTTGTAAGTTGCCTGTTTCAACTATTCTGCCACAATGGATGTGACTTACAGTTATTTAATTGTAGTAGCAATCACCTCCACTCATGGACCGCACTCCAGCCTAACACCAGGCGGGGTGCTGTCATAATACAACGTCACCCACTGGTACCAATGTATCTTTGATATATGTACTTTGATTGTCCTGTTTCTATGATACAAGCACTTTAGTAGCTTAGTTTAGAAATAAATAAATAATAATACATTAGTATCGGCAAGTGGTTTTGGACCGGGATCTCTTTGTTTTGGAAACCACTTCACTACCACTATACCACGGTGGACCTATACGTGCATGTCACCTTTCGTCGCACGAACAATGCTCCTATTGTCCACCACCCGCCATAATAATGAACGGCCAAGCGCCTGTCACAGCAACATTAAACAAAACATCAACGCGAATGCAGCACGCATTAAAATAACAAAAATGATATTAATAATATTGTTAGTTTTGCAAGTCACCGCAGTTCTTCCTATGCAATCATATACGGGCATTTCGCGGCAAAATTTCGGCGCCGAATTTCTCGAGAATTTAAAAAAGGAAGGACGCGTTCGTTTTGGCAGAACTTCGAGAGTTAGTTATAGTGATGTGATCGATGATTTATTTAATGTTTATGATCCGTCGTTTTTGGCATATGTGTGGCCGCGGCTAAGGACTGGTGTTCATTTAAATGTTGGCAACCCTTGTTGGGATGATTACACTGTCTTCTTCAAGGATTTGCTGCAAGGACGGGATTGGGCCTACAAAGGTAATATCCATGTTTTAACTTTATTTATTCTTGAAATATTAAAAAAAAAACTAAAAGTCTAACGGAAAATTGTAAATAATATGTAACGAGAGTGAAAGTATTCATAGAAAACAAACACCAATTGGGTAATTCAATTAAACAATATTGACGTTTGAACATTATACTTGTGAACACGCGACCATACATTATCGCATGTCGCGAAAGAAATTAATTATTATTGCAAATTACGCAACTTTCCATTAAAGGCATCGACATCAACAGTCGATCGCAACACGATGTAAATTATATCAACGATAAATTTACACGCACAATAATTATAAAGAATGCATCTTAATTAGGCTAACAGATAATTCTACACACAAAACATTCCATCATTAACATCATCGATGTCAAATGTCGTGTCACAATAAAAAAAAAAAAACTTTTTTTTTAATTGCGACTCGACATATGACAGCACCCCCCTTAATATTAAGCTGGAGTGTGGTCTATGAATGAATGTAAATAGCAGTCACATCCACTATGCCGGCCTAGTTGGAACCGGCAATTTACAAGCTGATCCTGAAACACCACTAAATTACGTAATGGTCTGTATACTTGTAAGTGGTGGTACTACCCTAGATCGGCAGACTGGGTTCCACTGCCAGATTTTTGATAACCAGACCCGAAGCAAATATTCGCCTCTTTTTTATTAATAAATGTTTGCTATATTTAATATAATTATTAAATATTACAAATAAAAGCTATGAAACAAATATTTGATCCAACTGGGAATCGAATCCGGGACTTTTCGCGCAACAAACCAATCGCTGGACAATTGGCCACGCCTTCTCAGGCATCGAGCATACTATGGCAAGATTTTACCAATTATATTTATTTGACATCCTATCTAATCTAAGAGTAGATGAATTTTATGTTTAGGACGTTTGGATGATATCACCAGGTTACTGGGCATTACATTAAAATGTCAAATGTTTTTAGCATAAAAAAAATCAAAAGTTGTTTAATGTCACGTAGATAATATGCAACGCGAGTAGTTGTTGCGTGTTTAATAAAATGCAAAAGACAACATAGTTAGTAATTAATTAGTTTTATTTCCTCTACACACATGGAATCTACCTATTTCAGAATTTTCTGGATACCTACCCCAGGACACCTAGTTTGTGTTGGCGCAAAACGCGAAAATGTAGAATTAATTTGTTTAAATTTAAACAAAAACTAATATTATTTTGAAAAAATATTCGAATGAGAATACATTAAGATCTAGGTAAAGTAACACGATTTTTATGGGAGAACGCTTCTCGGTCGAAGAATTCCCTATTGACCTTCAGTAGATTTTAAAACTTATTTTGTGATTTTTGTCACATTAAATCTGTTAGCTTTTCTAATTGACTTCCGGTGGCGGTAGGTCAATCAATATGTGATTAGCTTAAATTATAAACGACATTTACATCCACACTACAATTATCTTCATACAGGTTCTGCGTAAGTTATGTTAGGATGGGTAAAAGTGTCGCACTGTCGTCGCTGCCTATCCCTGTCGGAATCAAGGCGTGACAATTTGATTTGATTGAATACCACTAATTAAACCACTAATTAAAAGTCTGTGACTGACTATATTACATTGTTGCAGCCGTGGATGCGTCAGGCCGTTATAGTGCCGGACTGCTGGATGGCAATAATTATTGGCTTGGATCAAAACGCCAATGCTATATGTTGGTATGTTCAACTCTTAATTTAATACAAGTGATTAGATTTGAAATATAAGGCACCCACTTCAAACTGATCAGTAGGTAGCACGTACCAATAAGAATGTTTTATTAAAATCATCACGAGAATTATTACATTGTAATTGTACAAATAAAATATAAATGTACATAGAATGATTTGTAATTAACTAAACCGAGTGTACGAAGAAAGGCAAAAATAAATAAAAAGCATTGTTGTCTTTTTAAATACTTAAACCTGACATGTTATTTTTGGCTTTTCACTGCAACGACTTATT
Organism: Tinea trinotella; assembly: GCA_905220615.1. Lineage (NCBI taxonomy): Eukaryota > Metazoa > Arthropoda > Insecta > Lepidoptera > Tineidae > Tinea > Tinea trinotella. The sequence goes on from HG992312.1 coordinate 14,504,587, forward strand.
GTACTTTTTGAAGACGGTTGGCCTTATAAAAAAACTTATTTGCTTAATATATAAATATTTTTTTGTTTGGTTTAATTATAATGTGCCCGAGCTAAACAATCTCTAGATGTTGTTTCACAAAACTGCATAAATCTATGGTAAACTATTTAATACTTTACCAACCAATGTGTTCTCCCTATCCTATATCCTATGATCCTTCAAGCGAATTTTAAAAAAACACGTCTGACCGGCAACTAAGGCTGTGTCAGTGTCGTCGGCGATCTTAAACTTTCTCTTGCTTATCATCAGGTAAGGTAAGGTCACAATTTAGTTGTCTATTTAATTATGTAACTGTTTGTGTTTATTCTCTCGACTCGACAACCTTCCCAATGCAGTCCTAACATACTCGTATTAAGTCTTTGTTGGGAAATAATAATTTTATTTATTTAAATCCTTTATTGCACCAAAAAAAAAACAGAAAATAGGTACATAGGCGAGCTTAATGCCTATTAGGCATTCTCTAACAACTAACCTTTGGGATGATGAGAAATTATGGGCAGGGTGCAAATTTACTACAAACTACAATTACAAATAATAATGATTTCAAGTGTGAGGGAAGCTCCTGTACGTCTAGAGAGTGTGCTTATGTTACATGCTTATTTTCAGGAGAACAGTTACCTGAAAAACAACGGCAATGAAAGTTTCAATGAGTTCAGGAATAGTGATTATTTGAACCATTTACGAAGGCAAGGTAATTGTAGAATTTATTTAAACACTCTTCACCCTAAGTTTTAACATCAGACATGCCATTATATATAAAAAAATTGATTAATGAAATTAAAACAATTTTATGCGGCTTACTATCGCGTTTATTTTGGTTTTTCGAAATTGTGAAATAAAAACGAAAATAAATCGAGGGAGTTGTGTCAGGATCGTGGCAAGGGGCTCTCCATTGTCTGCCTATCCTTGTGGGAAAATAGCGTGACAATTTTATTGGTTGATATATTCTGAAATACTTACAATTAAACCCAACGAATTACCTCGAAAGGTTCCGGCGAAGATTGGAAGTATTTAATGGAACATGACGAGCTGATGCAGCGTATAATGGAAGCGGAAAAGGTGCCACCGTTCAGACTGATGTATACCACAGCTAAAGTGTTGATTAGTGTTTCGAAATTCACTATTAACAAGGTAAACAACAAATTCAACAATTTATTTGTAAAATTGTAGCTTTAGTTTGAGATATTAAGTTAGCATCCCATTGCATGAATGTGGAGGGAGAAATGAGGACATTGTCGATTCGGGGTACAATGTACCGCACTATAGTATAACATTAGGCAGGGTGATGTATGTCGAGCCACAAGAATAAAAAAATCAGTCAGTTATAAAAGATAAATTTTATGTAGACTAATAAAATATACATTTTGTTTCAGTCATTCTCCATATCCCTGGGCCTTTGCGTCCCTCGGTCCTGCACATTCGAAGATGTCAAACATATTCTAGACTTTTCCGTGCTCATCAATGACAATTTAAAAATAAACAAAACTAATTCGCGCACAGTTAAAATTTCCAATTTGAAACGAGTCGACGAGAGTTACAATTTACGAACGGACACCAGCGCTTTGGTTCTAATACTATTCACTATATTTTTAGTTTCTATTGTTTTATTAGCTACCATTATTGATTTAGAACTTTTAAACTTTCGTCCTATAAAGACGAAAAGTATGAGTTTTGACTTGGAAAGACCACCAGCTGATAACAGACTTAACTTAGATGCTAGAAACCTAGAATACTTCCCTATGGACAAAAATCTCTACGACAGCAAGACCTTACCAAGAACGCATGGCGTGAAGAAATGTAAGAATAAAATAGATATGGAAACGTTAACAATAAATAATATATGTAATTCTAACAATATTAATTTGGTGACTGTTAAAAAAGTGACTAAGCCTCCCTCGATTACTTTAGATGTAGTTGCTGTGGATAAAAAGGGTTGCAAACGTTGCGGCAAATATAAAAAACAATGTGCACAAAAGGAGACTGATAATTTAAAATGTGGAAGAGTTAATAATTATAATACTTACGAAGCAGTTAGGACTACAAAAGAGTCACTTTTTAAAAGCCTGTTATTATGTTTTTCATTGAGTTATAGTCTCAAAAAGATATTCAATACAAATATGGCTAGTAAGGATTTGTTTGCAATACATTTATTGAAAATTGTGGCAACTTTTTGGATGATATTGATTCATGTCTGTCTTGTTATATGTAATATTTCTGGTAAGTTTGTTTTTTATTCCTTTGCTTTTCAAGCATTGGTTTTCTATAAATTATATTTTGATTGTTTGTGTTGGTTTGATAAATTTATTTTAGTTATTTTAATGAGGCTCGTATATATGCATATGCATATTTTTAAATCTGGGAAGCTCATGATGATTGGAATGTTGAATGATATTATGGGATTTGATAGAATCCCATTGATATGATTTATATAACATCTAAAGTATCCTAAAAGTAAGTTAAAAAACTTTGGGAGAAGTACGTTGGTTTTTCTTCTTAAATTATTTTCTTGATTCATACTGTCAATACAATTCGAGACAAAGCACTTTTAATATATTATAGCTACTTTAACAATACTTTATTAGCGAAACAATGTTAACAATGAACACCACTGCGATTATTATAAGAGGAAGTATTTTTGTTGTTGATATGGCTCTACATACTTTATTGTAATGTTAAGCTGGAGTACGGTGCGATAGTTACACAAACAAATGTACAATCGTGTTCGCTATGCCGGCCTAGTTGAGATCGGCAATTTTAAAGCTGATCTCGAAACGCGAGTGATTCAATTCACGGTCTGAACGCATTGAAGGTAATAATAATTTAGTTCAGTTGCGTTGAAACATTAACGCGGAATATTTCTAAAATATTTTCAGCTACTGATGATGATAACAAGAATAGTAACAGGATATTCACAATTGGTACATTTGCATTCGATACATTGTTCTATGTCAGGTAAATTATATAAGTAACATTATTAACCCACAAACAGAATAAAAGATAACGCACTACTCATTACAGCAACAAATAATAAACTTGTATATTGCGGCCCTTATTTTTGCATACACAACTTTTTTTTAGCTCCCGATCTACTCGTATTTATGACACCCATTACTATCATATACAAGCTGTTGTAAACTTTGAACTTTTTATAAAATATGTTTATATTTTACAATTTCTATGCTATTATTTGGAACTTTCCAATATAGTAATTCATAGATAATTCTATTATGCAAAATAAAACCAATATTTAATATTTTCAGCGGTGTATTAAGTGCTCATCATTTCTTTTATCTGAAAAGTCAGTACACAACAAAGGAATTGGTCAGTTTTGGCGGCACATTTGGGCAACTCTTACAAATTGTATGCTTTGTTACAAATAGAGCTATAAGGTAAATAATGAGATGTAGCTAAAATATGATGGACGAGTATATGGTGCGTGGTAATGAGAATATGTGACTTGGATTGAGAATGTTGGTTTGAGGACATCGTAAGAATGGATTGGATTTGGGTGAAAGGTACGACGATTTCTTCCCGGGATATGCTTTAAAAGCAAGGTTAGGCAATGCCCATATCATAGAGCTTAAATCATGGATGTGAAGCGAAATGGTGATATCAGGACCGTGGAAAGTGCGTGAATTAAGGCGTTGCATTTTGATTGATTGACAATTTATGCAGAACATTTTTAATGCCACTGTTATTATTGCAACTACGAAGAACTGATAACGGATGAGAAAGAAAGGTCCACGAACCGGAAGACGCAGCGTAGGTAGGCCTCCCACTAGGTGGACTAACGACATAGTGAAAGTCACAAATAACCGATGGATGCAACTGGCATCGTGTCGTTCGGAAGAGGGCGTTTTTAAGAGGGAGGCCTATGTTCAGAAGTGGACGTCTTTGGGCTGACTGATGATTATGATGATTATACCAGAGAAAGTTAATTCCATTATACATCTAAAATCGATTTGCTTGATAGCGCCGACGACTGAAAAAAACCTTTTTTAGTTTACGTTTGCCTCAGTCGCGGCCATTATGCCGGCCAATGGCTACTGTTACTATATGTTTTATTGTAGACTGTTGCCGTCTTATATGTACGTTGTATTTTTGGGCGCTTATGTGTCCCGCAAACACAAATCCACGTCAGCATTGGAATTGGCCGAGCACGATTATGACACGTGCCACAAATACTGGTGGAGGAACCTATTGTATATCAATACATTCTACGACAGAGAGGAAAGGGTCAGTATGCACCATTTTTATAATAGAATTAACAACTTTTGTTAAGTATATTTTGGCATTTCTCATCATAACCTATATGTCTACCTAATTCCAACAGGGATAGGTAGAGGACAACGGGGCGTAACTTTTTATCATCTTAACATCCACAATTTCGATCTTTATCATTTTCTTGCCTATAGCCCAAAAAATATCAATTTACAATAAGTATTTTGATTTTACTTATAACAGGGGTTCCCAATTACACGTTTAGTATTCTGTTTCGGCGCACTAGCTAGTCAAAATAGGGTACAATGCAATGTTATAAGGCACAAACATTTCGTATGGTATAGTGGATGTGACTGCTACTTACAGTCCATTCGTGGACCGCACACTCAAGCTTAATATCAGACTGTTGTCATATTTCCAGTCAGTCACAATAATTAAATAAATAAATCAGGGACGTCTCACAGAGCGAAGTTAAGCGACAGAGGCTGCCGTCAATTACTGCCAACAATGTTCTAGGCTAAGTTTCTATTATTTACTTACAGTGTATGCAATGGTCCTGGTACCTAACATTGGACACACAGCTGCACATGATCGGTGTGCTCTGGCTATGCATGCTGAAGAGATGGCGGCTTGCGTTGCTCGCAGTGGCCACATTCCTATCAGCCACAGTCACCGCGGACGTTGTCAGCTACATTAATCATTATAATCATAGGTAACTAAATTATATACATTATTGCAGTTATTAAATTCATTTATTTACCAAGATTAACAACAAAAAACACCTAGTCCATGGTAAATGCTTACTCATAGACCGCACTTAAGATCAGGCGGTGTATAGTAAGTAACATGTCGTCAAATATGGAAAAATAATATGTGAAAAAGGCGTGACATTTATTGATATATAATATATACATATATTTTTACTCGACATTTGAACTTGACTAGCCCGATGATAGGTGACTGACTCGCCGTCACTATGTGTTGGCCGAATGCAGTGAAACAATTAACCATCCGCAGTCTTTTCGTGACCACGACTCTTGCAATAAAGACGATGCGTTGAAGTAAATAAAATATATTTATTAAGTGTATTAAGGTGTTTACATTGCTAATAGCTTACATTGCCTTGCTTATTATTTAATCATTGGCTAAATTCAAGTTGCATTTTGTTTCTAGTTTATCAAACTCATATGCCGCATATGACGTGCTGATTGAGCGCCACTGGTCTCGCCCGGCCGCTTACTTCGTTGGTCTGTTCACTGGCTGGATGGTTCACAGGATTGATGGAGATATGAAGATTAGTAAAGTTAGTATTTTGGTATTCTCTTACTACAGTACAATTTGCTGTTCCGTAGACAATTAAACAGTTTCCTTAAACACGTCTTCTGTTTGTTTTATAATTTTGCATCCTTCGAGCTCAAGACAGACGGCACAACTTCCATCAAAGGGATAATCATAAAATTAATAAACGGACGGTCGCGTCGTTCAAAAGTTCAGTTGCGTACGAAAGGTTTTGCAAGATAAACTGTTCTCATTAAAACATTGCAGTTTATTTCCTAGAAGCAGGAACAACGGAGTGCCACTTTCTATACCCCGCGTCCACATACTCGACGAGACATAGTCATGCTGCTCGTCCTGCCCGGCTATCCATTTTGTCAATTTTTTATTGCGAGGTTACCATTTTGTCGTCCATCGGAGCAACGCGATGAAAATGTGTGGCTGTAGTATAACATAACTCTCTCGCCCTTTTCATATCCACAATTCTCTTCATGCAACTCTATATTATATAAATATATATTTTTATTTATTGGTGCTGGACACTTGACCTCAACTTGCAAGCAAATTGAATCCGATCCAGTTTATGGTTGTAGGATTGTAGGATCCAAGGATGGGAGGAACACTTAAGTTGGTAATGCATTCTACTGGTCAATTATTCTACTTGAGCCGAACTCTTTATTTCGACTGCCGATTTCTTCGACCTATGCGGGTGTCACACGAGGGTAGCTCAAAGCTAAAGATTATCAGCCGGTTGTACCAAAAAAGTTTCAATTTACCATTACTAAGTCGTGAATTGGGTTGTTAATAATTTTATATCGAAACTACTATTTATATGTTTTTATCATTAGAAATAACAAAAGTAGTACATAGAAACCCAAAATGAATGATGTCCTTTAGCTCTGTATAAAATATCCGTTAAACGTAAATGTAAAATTTGAAGTTTAAGAGTGGTGCAACTCATTTTTCTGTTTATTGTTTACTTATACGATACTTTTTACAAATTCGTAAATTATAATTTTTGGTACAACCGGCTGTATATGTAATATTGTAGGTAACATCAGTATGTCTCTGGTCATCAAGTATGATGGTGTTGTTTACATCATTCCTGCGTCCATGGTCAGCTGAAACATTGGGCGCCACAACTGACATTGTGCTGTCATCGCTGTCGCACTCATTCTGGGCACTGGCACTCACGTGGCCAGCCGTTGTGTTCGCATGCAACAAATCTGGTGAGTACATTTTTATACGTTCTTTTATTGTGACTCGACATATGACAGCGCCTCGCCTGATGTTAAGCTGGAGTGCGTTCTATAAATAGAGGTGACTGCTACTTACAGTGAGCAGTCACATCTAAAATGCCGGCCGTGTTGGAACCGGCAACTTACAAGTTAAGTCCGAAACGCGACTTAGTGACTTCGTAGACCACGAAATGTAAATGGTGGTACTATTTCCCCGGATCGGCGTAAATCAAATGTGAAAATAACTTTTATTTAATTTATTTTATTTTTCCGTTTTTTCTATAGATTTCTATACTAAGCTACTAAAGTGCTTGTATTACAGAAACAGGATGACCAAAGAAAATATATCAAAGATACAGTGATACCAATGGATGTAACTGGCATCTTGTTCGAAATGGCGTTCTAAGGGGGAGGCCTATGTTCAGCAGTGGACGTCTTCTGGCTGATGATGATGATGACATTGATACCGTTGATGGTTTTAAACCCGTGCTCTCAGCTTGCGTAACCATTGCACTACCACTACACCACGGTCGCTTTAGTAAACAATATAATATTTTTATTTTTTTATTGTGACACGACATCTGACCTTGACCCGCCTAATGATAAGCAAGAGGAGGTCCAAAAGTGGCGACAACTGAATAAACCGAGTTAGTTCATGGCTGCCTCAGTCGCCGTCACTAAAGGTGCTTCTTCTCGCATCGCTTAAAGGTTATAGGATGGAGAGAACACATGTTTGATGTATTTGTTTTCCTTGCAGATTGGGCGCGTGGCATGTTCAACAGCAGCACGGTGGCAGCGCTCAGCAGGCTCAGTTATGGTGTTATCCTGCTGCATGGCGTAGTTGCCCGCGGACTACTGTTAGCTGCTGATGTACCACTCGCCATGGATAGTTATACACTTGTGAGTATTAAAGGAATCCGGCCGGCATAGCGACGGCGACTAAAATAAACGACAAATAAATGCCGACGCCTTAAATGACATATCTAGTGACAACTAGTGATTGGGAGCAGCGGGCCGACCGCGTAACTCAATGACAATGAGAATGGCTTCGTTTTGACAGTTGAATACTATTAATGATCTTTAAAATTAAAATCGCAACCGCGCAACACACTAAGAATCGATGTTCATTGTCCGAATGAATAAAAGTTGTTTTTAACACTAACAGCGACGGCGTAACTTTTTGAAAAATGATATTGAAGTTGCGCGGTCGGCCCCATGTAAAAAAACGTTACTGTGCTATTACGAGTATTACTAAGATATACACAAAAATATAATAATTTAACTATAAATAAAATATATTATCTGGAGACGTCCCATCAGATATAGTCCCAATAAGACTGGCAATATTTCCCATTTGGCAGAAAAAGTTGCTAACCTTTCTATCTCCAAACTTCTCCGTCAGCCGCTTGATCAACTCCTTGGTCAAGCGCTTGGCTGAAGGTCCCCAAGGGCCCATCGTCTCTATCCCAAACGGCGTAAACTCGTAACCTGTACTGAGGTTGCCGTATTAGCGCAACTTGATGTTCTCAGCAGAAATTCCCGCACCTCTCCCGCTTACGAAGTCTGGATGTGAGATGGGGCTAATGTTTTTATACATAGAATTATCTTACTTACATTTTGCGGAAACATTGATTATTGAATTAAACAAATTTTATGCGGCTTACTGTCGCGTTTATATTTGGTTTTGATTTTACATTTTTTTTATTATTCCGAAGTTTCCAGTCGTTTATTACTTGCAATGCTTTTGAAACATCATAATAAATAAAAATTGTAAACCAAAATAAAACGCGGTAGTGAGCCGCATAAATTTTGTATGTATCTACACATGTCGCTTCCCACACCAGAGAGCTGCCAAATTTCCACGGCATAAAATGTATGTTGTTTGTCCACAGATGACCTATTTCGTGTGCACCACTGTACTGTCCATTGTTGGTTCATTGATATTGTCAGTGATGGTCGAGACACCCTGTTGTAGTTTACTAAGAAGACTCACAGACTGCAATAACACGTGAATTCAAAAATACATTTATTAATTTATTATAGCTAAGCTATTCTGAAACGTTATTTATTTTATATTAGGATATCAAATATTTTTAGCAAACATTGTTTATTAAAATACCTATTTATAATTAAAATTATTGTTTTTTTATCTAAATATGTTTTGGTATAAATTTTAAATTGCAATTACTATTATTTAAATTAGTAATACAAATTGTATACCTAGATTAAATTGTGTTGTGTGGTACGATGGGAAGATTGCATTGGCACTGTAGGAAAATAATAATATAATATAGATAATGTAAGTTTAATTAGTGAGAGTCCCTTTCCGCAACAGTCTAAAAAAACAATAGTTTCATTACATAAAGTCTTTATTACAAAAACAGTATAAATCTTACCTTAATAAAATACTAAAATAATATTTACAAAAATTCTTATATTTACAATAGACACTAAATTATACAATTTATTTGGAATTAATTTTACAAACTTAATATTTATCTTAAATTATAATTGTTTGTTTGTTAGGTATATTTTTATTATTTAAATAAATAAAAATATATTTTATTGTCACTGGCAAATAAAAATAGATCATAATTGGGTTTAGCCGAATTTTTATTAACAAAGTAACGCTTGAACAACAACTCATAAATTGCCCTCAAAAACACAATTACTAAATAGGATTATATAAAAATTATAAATATCATTTATAATTACTATCTATGCTAATTACATTTTGTCTTTGTCCTCAATAAAATTGTACTGCGAAACTTGTACCTAAGTATTTCACATAAAAATACTAAATTGACTTTATGAAGAAAAAAGTAATTCATATTATAATATACAAATACACACATAATATACAGAACATATATCACAGTTGTAATATGAAAAATAAAACTAAAAATGATAATAAAATTATTAAATCAATTATTGTTTCGTTTTTTCTACTCAAGAACATATTTTTGGCAATCTTCTATTCAACATTTAAAACAGAAAGATTTATTAACGTTTCGTCCTAATCACCTTTGGTCGGATTCGTATTTGGTCGCATATTTATTTCGCGTCAGAATATACTCCAAACTATAAATGAGTTACATAAATAAAACGCGGTGTATAGACACTATGGCTAAAGAAAGATGCATTATAATTTCTCCACTTCTTCCCCACGGTAAAATATTCGCATTGGTACAATTAAAAGTACAAGTTGATCGGCTAAAAACGTTAATGGTTTGTAAAACATCTTGGGTAAGTAAATATTAATTAATTTACTGACGAAGTACGATCAAATTCGAATGAGTTTGGTGAAATTAAACGTTGTAACTCTACAAGACATGGAGCGAGATTCAATTAAGGCCTCTCTTGCTGGCCCCCAATATACTCTAGTCGTGCGAATTATTTTAGCATTTCTTTACCACTGTGGCGACTGGCCCCTGGGGAGTCCTCTTGGGAGCCTGGAGTGGCCCAGTACGTTGTGATCTATGTAGATATCTTAAGTACCTAAGTGCACATTATAATAATAAATTCAGACTCTGTGAGGTTTCCTTTGTGGTGATAATATTTTGAGCATTGTCACCATCGGCGCTTCGAATGCAACGGATATCATGAATGCTAACACGTACGATATCACTGTTAAACCAAGGAACAGCACGAACTGAAACAAACAAAAACATTGTGAGTTTCGTGATGATGGAAAAACATTAACTTTAACTTTGTGGTAAGCGAAGTAAAAGTTGTTTACGGAATCACCTTCTTCGAATTCCGTAACTAGGAAAAGTATTCACAATCTTTGCATGTTTGCTCATGAATAAAACAAGACTGGGAAAACATAGTAAAACCTGTAACACTACACACATCTAGGTAACGTATTTCAATGTCTATAAAATTTATTTTATTTATTTATTGTGGCTTAATATAATGAATCACGACCCCGCCTGATGTTAAACTGGAATGCAGTACATGATAGGAGAGTCGCCTCTACATTAAAAAAACTGCAAGTGGCAGTCGCATCCATTATGCCGGCCCGACCGACAACTTACACTTTGATCCCGAAACACTAAACTTAAACTTGTGAGTGATGGTACTATCCCGTATCGGCAGACTGGACACCACTGCCTACCTGTCACTGCCACATAAGGTCGACCTAACATAGAAGTTGGAGGAATAAAATGACGAACAAACAGCAAGAACTGTTTCATAATGTTTATAAGCACTTAGTTACTGTGGGGAAGCATAAAAATAGTTTTAAACTTACCACAAGCATTTCCCCTAAATGTATAGGATGTGTCAAGTGCATTGCGACATATCTTAGCACCACAGGATGTACTAAATATGCGCAATAGGTGACACGAGAGAAAGGATACAAAATCGGTGATGAGAGAAGGGGACGCACCCAACCTGAAAATAAAATAATATAATATAAAATAAAGACATCTATTTCTTTGACTTTTTAAGGCCACCATGGTGTAGTGGCAGGGCAATGGTTACGCAAGCCGAGAGAACGGGTTCAAAACCACTCAGCGGTATCAATGTATCTTTGATATATGAACTTTAGTTGTCCTATTTCTAAGATACAAGCACTTAAGTAGCTTAGTATAGAAATGTATAATAAAAAAATAATAAAATAAAATAACAAAAAAATCTTGAGCCAGTTTTTTAGCCATCAGACAAGTCGAGGTCAGATGTCGCAACAATAAAAAAGGTAGGTAGTTGCTCGTCCTCTATCGCCTATACCACGGAGAATGTTCCGAGGAGCTCTTTACCTTGTTCCTACCTCATCTTTTTACACCCGTAATACCTGCACTGGTCGGGGGAAGCATCCACAGTCGAACTAAAAGGTTCGTTGCGTCGTATCATTGTAGATCAATCGACAAGTGTCTTTACCAGTCCATGTGGTCTCTCCATCCTATAACCTTGGACCCTTCAAGCGATGTGTGTAGAAAGCACCTTTGGCATAGTGACGGCGACTGGGGCACTCTTGGACCTCTTCTTGCTTACCATCAGGCTGATCGAGGACAGATGTCGAGTCACGATAAAAGAATTGAAATCTAATTATGAAAAGCATGATTCTCACCTCCATAGCCGGTGGAGCAGGCTATAATAATCCAGCCAACGCAGGCCGCCCACAATGAATGTGACAATGCACTATACACCGCCGCGGACGCCACACCCAATTGCGTTTTATATAAACCAAATATAAGGAATAATAATGTTGAACTGCATACAATCCATCCTAACCAGGCCCACATCTGAAAAAACCACAACAATCAACTTTGGAAGGCAATTCTTTAAAGTGAAACAATATTCAATATTCATAAAAAATTAATGTATCATAGAAACAGGACAACTTATAGAAACTTGTATCATAGACAATAGATATATCAAAAATACATTGGTACCGGCAAGTGGTTTTAAACACGTGCTTTCGGTTTGCGTAACCATTGCACTGCACTACACTACGGTTGCCTTGAAAAATAAAAAGCGCATTAAAAATATTAAAAGCAAGTATTTCATATTCATTACAAGAATAGCTTTTCAAAATAATAAAGTCCATTTTGTCGCCGACGAAGGCTTTTTACTACCAAAAGATGAAAAACAATTTGTAAATAAAACAATTTGAAAACTCAACGGCAAATCCCTTGGTTATTTACAAGTACCTTAAGTATCTTAAAGTCTAATGAATTAAACGAATAATTTTATGCGGCTTACTATCGCGTTGATTTTCGGTTAATAATTTGTACAATTTTTTAGTCCGACGTTTCGAGAGCTTTGCAGCCATCGTGGTCACGGAGAGACATATACAAAAAATAAACACGATAGTAGGCCGCATAATATTTGTTTATTTGATTATTTAATGTTCGCGCGAAATCAAATGGCACGTGCGCTACCTCTTGTTACCAAAAGTGTCAATACAAAAATGTAACAAACCTTTCTCATTCTAATTCTCAAGTTAGTCTTGAACAATATCCACCCGACAACCATACCAACCAGATATGGGCCAAGTCTGGTCCACGGCTTGTCGTAAATCTTATCGAACTGTGTGAATGGGTCCTCACTATTTGGTATATGCTCGTTTGTCCATGATACGTAGCCAGTGGTCAGCAATGATGATATGAAGAACAATCCAGTTAGTGACACTGACAGCTTAAAGTGACTGAAATATATAATTAAACCTCAATTTGTTTATGAACTATTTATGTGTACTCTTATATTTAACCATAGAGCTTGTATGACGAGAATTGTAGATGTGAAAAAAGCGGGGAAGTTGTGTAAGGATCGTGGCAAGTAGCGCTCCATTGTCTCTGCCTACCCCTTTGGGGAAAAGGCGTGACAATTTAATTGATTATATTTCACAGCTATGCCTCATCGAAAAACCATAGTTTATAAGGAACAAAATAAAAAACAAGGACACAACTTGTATTAGAAAGATACAACCTTTTTCATGTTATCTTTTTGGGTGCATGAAATCTTAGCAACACTAAACCTATGCATCGCCATTTTTGCAAAAATCGTCGAACTACGTGTACGTGAACTCATCCATGTTCACCTGGTACACGTGAGTACAATTTAATCTTTGCTCCACCAACTTCCATCTATTTTTCTTTTTTAAATGCAAAGTATGAGCGTCCAACTTGAATTTCTACACAAAGACGCAAAATGTGTGTATGCGAGGTTTATGTATGAGCAAACAATAATAACTTCACATCTTTTATGTTCTCCTAGTAAATGTGAGCACAAAACACCGTTCGACCGGTGCTCACTCAGACATCCGGTTCTTTAGTGTATCTTTAGTGTTTTAAATTCTCACTAGATGTCACTAAATAATGCTTTGTAAAATAAGTGTTTTATTATATCCTGGTACTAAACATTGACTTGTATAAAATAATATGAATAACGGTCGGTAAACCACATGGTTAAAAAAGCATAAATTATACTATGAATTATAAATATGAACTATTAAATTATAAATAAGTACCCATATCCCCACAAAACATATATTTCTCAAACTATATTATATATTTCTATAGATTTCTCTATTCTGTGTACCTATATCCTCAAATACATGTTTTATAGGACATTAAAAGAAGACCCGAAACGAAGCGAACTTTTTTGTTTTTATTTGAACTTCTTTGTAACGATAAACAAGCCAAAAAACTCAACATGTAGCGCCTTCCGGCTAGGTGGAGCAACGACCTTAGAAGGTAGACTGAATGTTTAAGGCACAAAAGAAGGTCGAGAGAAATGGTGCGTCTATATCCAGCAGTGGATATGGATTGATTGTGGAATGAGTCTCATCTCACTACGGAAAAGAAACAAAAGGCTCTCTCTATAACACTAACGTATTTCTTATAATTGGTCATTATTTCTTTTGACATTCATTGGGTCTTTAATTTAGCTACAATAGCCATAAATGCGGTCATTGTTCTTATATTTAAATTATTTATGTATTATATAATTACCTGGTTGCAAGGATGAGCAATATAGCGCTGACAGCATAAAACTGAGTGTCATCAGATAGATACCAACTCCACAGCATACACTAAAATTTATAATTATATAGATAACATACGCTTTTCTGCGTTAGGTAATGGTTGTCTAACGAAAGAAATTGTATTGTACGATTTTAAATTGCGATAATACGCAATTCTCATTAGCTATTAAAAAAAAGGCCTAATGTTAAACCAAAGTGCGGTCTGCCCTTGATTAAAACAAATATAAAATAATCAATGGGTCTGCCTGATGGAATGTCTGCGTTTGAAGGTACCAGGAATTTAGGACCAAGTCCTGTCTGAAGGAAAGTTGTTCTATATCAGAATGGACATGACTTCTCAACCATAACAACTTACCATTTGTTCAACAGGGAACAGTGTGTTAATATAAAGTACATTCCTCCACCAATATTGTGGGCAGTTCTCATGATCAGCCGCTGGTGGCTCGAAGACAGAGTTAAAATGGAACCATTTCATTGTCACCTCAACGACACCCAACATGAACAGATATGGTGCTGTTAATCTGCAAAGTGGATCATAACAAATTATATTATTTTAAGTTGTATGTAATGTGTAAAGCTTTTACGTATTATGTCTACAACCAGAACTTACAAGAATCCTAAGCTTTAATGTGTATGTAGGTGATAAGCTTGTCATTATTATTATTATCTTTTAATTTTTTATAATACTCGTGTCTGACTATTTAAAAAGTTGATATTATATGTCAATATATTCCATGTAGTCTTCCCCTAGTTTGGGAAGGTGTATATATTTTCATTTGTAAAAATAATAATGTGTATATTTTTTATATGCTAGCAATTAAACAATATTAAACATTACCTGGCAAATCTATATCCAATTAATCCTAAGAACTGCAGAATTCCTGATGTGACTTTTCGTCTGCCTTTCGTGAGTACATCCAGCGTTCCTTTGGCATTCGTTCTGAAGTATAGGAATGATACCAACATGCCACTGTAATATTATGAAATAAAACATTTAAAATGAGATAAAATAGTCAATAGTGTTCATGCCTCTTCTGTCAGTATATTACAATGTCTAAATTATAGTGCTAGCGCCATGTTATTATTAGCATATGTTATTATAGTAATATATCTATGGCTAGCGCTTATTTAAATAACCTACTGAGGTAGTAGAGAGGTACGGGAATTTACTCCACTACCGCAGAAATCTACCGAATGAGAAGGAGACAGCTGCGCATGTGCTCTTGAGTTGCAGTAGTGTAGCCGAAGCAAGACAGAAGAACAGGAGAACCGTTGAAGAACGCACAAAGAAACCGCAGAGGACTCAGGTGCGGAAACGAGCCCGCACATAACAGTAGGCACTAATTTATTTATTTATTTCTTTGTACAGGCGTACAGGTGGACTTAAAACCCGATGGCTTTATCTTCCATCCATTTTCGTCAACCTTCAGAAAAACAGATAGTGAAAGGCAGGTGCATGAAACAATGTTTAACATAGATACAATTTTTAGAACAATTTAAAAAAAACTTAACACTAAAGACTGTGTTATTATTATTATATTATTATTATATACAATATATAATAATATAATCTAATAATAATATAAACTAATGTCTGTACCAACATAATTCAATAACATAGCGACGATATAATATCCCGAGTGAGACGATAATTATTTAATAATATGAATGCTATTTCTAAATTCCTGATGAAATAATATAATATTATTAAAAAAATCCATACCCAAGACAGAAGAAAGTATCAACACTGTAAACAGCGCTAATGATTAACTGGAACAGGAAGCTCTTCTCCAGCATTGCTCTCAGGGCAGTGTTGTCAGCGTATTTGAATACCACAATGCAGGTGTGACCAAATATTACCCATACCATGGACAAGGAGCGTAGTCCATGGACAACGGGCACCGTGTCAGATCCAACTGTCTGGTCGAAGATCTGGAGTATGTTCGCCTTCATTGAGAAGGAGAGGAGAAGCTCCGACCAGATGCCTAAAAATAATAATTATTAAAAATAGTGACGTAGATTTGGGCAACCGTGAAGACTCAGTTTTTGCTGTCGTCGGCACTCTTGGACCTCTTCTTGCTTACCATTAGGCGGGTCGAGGTCGGAGTCGAGTCACAATAAACGCATCCTCGATTTACTTGATGGTAAGCAAGTTTGACGACTACTAAAGAGCTAAACTCTACAATGGCCTCGGTTGCCGTCATTGGCATCTTCTCCTTTACGCTCCGTTTAAAGAAATAATGAAAATTTACATAATAATACTAATAAGATAATTAGTTTTAAAGGTGAACCAAATTAAAGGCGACCGTGGTGTAGTGGCTCGGTTTGCGTAACTATTGCACTGGTTACGCAAACTGAGATCACGGGTTCAAAACCACTCGCCAGTACCAATGTATCTTTCATATTATGTACTATGGTTGTCCTGTTTCTATGTAACAAGCACTTTAGTAGCTTAGTATAGAAATGTAAATAAAACAAAAAAAAGTAATGTGAAACCTCTCATGTTTATAATAAATAATTTATTTACTTAATATCAAATTCTACATTGTGCAACACAATAAAATAAAATAAGCACGATGATATAAAAGGCAACCGTATTACTAAACAGCAATAAAGATAATAACAGTAGATGATGAAGAGAATTGTGGATGTGAGGGAAGCGAGAGAGATGTGTCAGGAGCGTGTTGTGAAGTGTTTACAGTGTACTATATCATAATAAATAAATAAATATTTTTTATAATAAAATTTATAATAAAAATATGTCTGTTTAAAATAATAACTTACTAAGTTTAAGTTCATCTTGTGTGGATGACGTCTCTGCCGTGAGATGTTCATCAGACATTTTACTAATGGCGACGTTGTTATTCACATTGTATACTGATTTGCCTGAAATATACAGTTACATTACCAACTTTAATAATATTGAACACTTGGACTAATATTGGTAATAGGAGATATTGTTGAAGAAAGGCAACCGTGGTTTAGTACCATAGATAGAATATACCATCTTACTGGTACCATTCAAAATTGTTTGTTTTAAAATATAGACATCAGAAAAAGTGGCCGCTGTTGCGCGATATATAATCTTAAAGCAGTTCTAGTTATAGTTATAGAGCTAGAAAAAGCATTCCATAATCCAACGGTAAATACTGCCTAAAGACGTTAACATGTAAAAGTAATCGCTATAAAATAAAATCTTTCATCTTATATCTTTGATATATATACTTTGGTTGTCCTGTTTCTATGATACAAGCATTTTAGTAGCTTAGTATAGAAATGTATAATAAAAATATAAAAGTTTAAATATACCATCAAGTCCATGTAGGTCCAACTTAAGATCAGTATTAGAGGAGTTTGTATCAGCTGATCTCATATTTTCAACTCTCTGCCTTTGTTTGCGAACATCGCGAGCTAATTTCATGTCATACACCGTTGCAGTTATTAGGAGTATTATAACAAGGGATGTGACACCACTGAAACAAATATGATAATATGAAATATAAATAAGTAGTTAATAATTCGTAAAAAGGGGTTAGAACCCTTCGATGTCCTATCTTTTGATCACGCAAGTCTTTTAACTGTCCCATATTGTAGGCTAAACGACAAACTCTAGAAGGCGCGCTTTTTTCTATGCCTATTTCAATAATAAATCTAACTTAAGATTAATATAAAACAGTAATCTAATAGAATTTGATTTAAGCATCGCAATAACCATCAGAAAATTGTAGACACAAAAAGTACTCTATACAGGTATCATTTACAACAGGATGCTAATTTTTCGTAAATAAAATTATTTAGAGCTTATTAAAAAAAAAAATATTTCTTGCCCGCTCAATTCAATAAAGTACGTATAAGTTTTTAACATTTTTGTGGCTCCAATCTTGAAACGCAACTATGTACAAAATTGATTTACGCAGCTCCTTAATTTTCAATGTTTAATTCAATTATTGTTTTTGTATTTAAAAGTAATGTCAAGTAACATTTGATCCATAATAAAAAATGCTAATTGAAAAGTTGTGTTTGAGTTTTAAATTGCAAAAAATATACTATTTCAGTTCCGGTTCTTAAGTCCTTTATTTATTTATTTCTTATCACTTAAGTAAACACATGGTAATACTGTATTTTCCTTTTTGCTGTTTAAATTTTTGGTTTGATTGCAGGGATTGTTTGTTTTTTTGGCACTCTCTGGTATTGTATTTATGTTGTAAAATTTATTTCTTGTTTAATTACCCTACTGTATTGACGAAAATAAAAATTCTTATAAGCTGTTTCAGTTCAGCGGGTAGAAAGACTGAAGTTCTCCCTAAAACTTTGAAGATAGTTCTTATAAACGGCTAGTTCCTAACATATAATTAATTAAAGTAACTAAAGAGATATGCAGTTGTTTCTGAATCATTTGTTTAATAATAATCTGTGACAGTTATTGTTAATAATAACAATTGAATGACCAAGTTGTGCATTACAGGTATTAAATTAGGTTACGGACACTTTTTGAACACGGACAATGTTCGTGTGCGTACGTGCTGTGCTTTATTTGACCTTTGTAAGAAGTATAATTTCTTAAATAGGCAGGTCGTTTAAATATTTTTTTCCATTATGTTAATATTTAGTTGTAGACATAGAATAAAAAATAAACTATCAGAAAGGTGGTAGATGCTTAATGTAAGTTATCAATTATTTTCATGTAATTGATTAAATGCCACTTTGTAATAATATTGTAATAATTTATAATGTGAAACATATACAAATTAATTTCAGATATTTATTATGTAGGCATTGAGCGAAATGGAAGTTACTCTCATTGGGCAGTATGCTGGGGCCCACCACCATCCAACGGTTTTTTACGTTGGATTAGGTAATAATAAGTATAAAATGATAGCGAGAGGCTGGTTTTTCTAATTGGCTGAAGGACTGCCAAAAATTAACAAAATGATAAAATTACGTTATTTACTTAAGAGTGGCAAACAGTTGTTAGTCCTAAGACAGGTTGTAAATTATTTGGCTGGCATAGTGACAGCGACCGAGGCAACCGTGAATTATAATCAGTCGTCGGCGCTCTTGGATCCTCCTTTACTATCAGGCAATTCAGAATCACAGCAGTGACTGCCGGCATAGTGACGGCGACTGAGGCAGCCATGAACTAACTTAGTTGATTCAGTCTTCATCACTCTTG
Organism: Tinea trinotella; assembly: GCA_905220615.1. Taxonomy (NCBI): domain Eukaryota; kingdom Metazoa; phylum Arthropoda; class Insecta; order Lepidoptera; family Tineidae; genus Tinea; species Tinea trinotella. The sequence continues at coordinate 14,524,022 of HG992312.1, forward strand.
GACCTCTTCTTGTTTATCACCGGGTCGAGGTCAAATGTCGTGTTACAATAAAAATAAAAAGTCACCTTTGCCAACACCCAAGCCTAACATAGAGCGGTGTGAGATCATAAGCATTAATTAACTTACAGTAATATCAAGAACGTGGTGTCATTCAAATATCTGAAGGCTGCGTGGGCTGCACTCCTAACAACCAAGACTTCATGCGCGAGGAGTGACACTTTGGTGGCATCGACCAATGTGCCAATCTCATCCGGTGTACACACGCGGGGCAAACAGAGCCCTAGGTGTAGGGTGCGGTGCTGTTGACAACATATTTAGGTGGTTAAATTATATTTTTTATATGAAAAAAAATAATATTCATTTGGAACCAAAAAGTAAATTTAAAACACGTTGAATTCCTGACACCCGTACTAGGTTGACTTGTATTACAGGTATCAGAGCTCTTCCAACGTGTTAGAATTTAGTTATTACATGTGTATTGTGTTAAAACCTCTCTTTGTGAAAATGATAGGGTGTTATGAGTGTGTGTGAGAGGATGTGTAAAGGAAGCCTATGAAAATGAACAATTAGTTGTTAAGTTGTTAAGAAATATTTCGCTGCAATGAATGAAAGACATTGAGAAGATACTTGGCAGAGCCGTCCCAGAGGTGCGAACAGTATTCCGCGCAAGAGCGGATTTAGGCCTTGCATAAAAGCAGGCGAAGCTCTGGCGCGAAGAACAGCCGCACCATGTTCAGGGTGCCAGGTTTGGGAGGTGGTCTTAATGGCCCGCTCGATGTGATCCCTGTGACTCAAGTCACTGACTGGACATTTCTAAAATGTCCAGTCAGTGATTTGAACGAAAAATAATAAAAATGAGATGCTGAAATATTAAAAGGTTGCATTATTAAATTTGAGATTTGCACATTTGAGAAGCACAATAAAATTTAGTAACTTACGGTTTTAATAATATTTGGTATATTTGTAGTAACTTTAAGACGCAACATATAGAATGCAGTTGAGAACGGTGGTCCTTCATCTGCCAATGACACATCCTCCCTCCACGCCGTGAAGATTTCAGAGCCTTCTGTTTCTGAAAAAAAAGAAACTCATAATATATTAATCTGTTATTTCATAAAATGGTGGACTGGTTTGTTTCTTCCCACTTACACCCGAGTGCACACACTTTCATAAAAGTCAATCAATCAAATTGTCACAGGGATAGGCAGAGATTACAGAGCGCCACTTGCCGCGGTCCTGATACAACTCCCCGCTTCCTTCACATCCACAATTCTCTTCATACAAGGCTCTACGGTAATGAGCACTAGGCAACTCAGCTTTCTTAAGGTTGTCTCCGATTTGGTCAAAGAAAACCCTCCCGGGTCTGCCTTAATTAACGCATTCATCCACATCAGATTTATAAATTTAATGAAATTGTTTTAAAAATAAAAAGTTCTTTGTAGAAGGTTAATTTCAGGAAGTTGATTCTAAAAACACGAGCCTTTTAATAAAATACCAATCATTCCTATTAATACATCTATAATTACAAATCGATTAATCAAATTATTCGGATTACTACGCCTCATTTCTCACAGGTATAGGCAGAGATAACAGAGTACTATTTCCTATGACATTGACACAATTCACTCGTTTCCCCCTCATCTCTACTATTTTTTTGCAATACTGTATGAGTTCTGCAGACTACTGCATTTTAAATTAATAACTCTACATTTAAGGAAATGCAATAGAAATATTGGTAGGTCTCCATAATTTTTCAGTCGACGGCGCTTTTGACTTTCCCTTCCTTACAATCAGGCAAGTCGACGTCATATGTTGTGTTTCATAAATCAATAAATAAAAATATGGAACTTTATTCTTCAACAAAATCGTATAATCCAAATATAGCTATGGACCACATTTTGTGTAATATAAGTGTTAATAATATTTTTGTATAAGGAAGTATTAAAATTTAAAAGTAAGTTAAGGTCAAATTATGTTATGAGATTGTAAAATGCATAATTTTATTATACATTATAATAAATATATTATATTATACCTATATATACATACATGTTAAAATTATCAACTCATTATTTTACAATCACTTTACGGTTTTTTCTATATAGCTTAGATTAATTCATTTACTAGGAAATAAAGGTAGCATTTTTGTACACCTGGCTGGCATTCAATGACTAATGAAGAAAAATTTGCATCCTTTATAATTTATTATCGAATGCGTCTTTTCTATTTGACGCGACATCTGATCTCGACTTGCCTGATGGTAAGTAAGAGAAGGTCAAAAATCGCCGAACGCCTGACAAAACCGCATAACACGGCCTCAATCGCCGTCCACCAAAAGTTGGAGACCTAAAATAGGAATGGTCATGATCTTTAATTCAGAATGTTTTATTCATTCTGAATATTAATTTTTATTTATATTTCTCTGCTAAGCTGCTAAAGGGGTTGTTTCTTTGATCATATATCATATAGATACACAATTGCCGCTCAAAAAGCGACAAAATAAATGCAAGTCCGATTGATGTTGGACTTGCCTTTTTTCTCAGTCTGAAATGATGTATGTGACATTACATTTGTGATAAGTTTATACTTTAAAACAATGTGGTAAGGTTTAGTTTACAATTCACATTGTATTCACTAAACACAGCTTATATCGGTGTAAGTGAATTCTGATGCGCAGATTATAATATGACATTATTTTGTATGGGACTGTGTATCTATTAAAAATATATTATGATCGATGACTTGTATCAAAGAAACAGGACAACCAAAATACATATATCAAAGATTCATTGGCACCGGCAAGTGGTTTTGAACTCGTGCACTCGGCTTTATATAGCTTATTCACTACGCCTACATCGACCCTGCCGCAGTAGATGTACGATACCAAAGTTAAGAGTGGTAGACAGACTTTTGGTAAGCTATTTGGTCAGTCTGCCAATCCAGGGTGATGCCACTACTTTCATGTACAGTTTCAAAGTGGCCGAAGTTAAGCACATTAGATTCCAGACATTCACAAGTTAGACATTCCAGCCTAATATCATATGTGGTGGCAATTTAAAAACGCTCATCGATGCAACACTAATTAACCGCTATGTAAATACTGTATCTAAGATCATATTCTGTATAATTGGTTTGTTTCTCAACCCTTATAAAAGTGTAATGGGCAATGTTATTGCTAAAGTAACTTGTTTCTAATAGCGAATGCCTATGTAGACATCCAGTGAATGTTCTAGATTATATGGCGAAACCTAAGCGAAGTACTTCCCACAATTGTCGAATACATAAATCACTTAATAAGTTGCTGGTTGCTAAATTAGGTGTGTACAATTATACACTTTACTGGACATAAATATACGATCTTATTATAATTTCTTATATACACACAAATTAATTTTGTATTAAGTAACGTTGTCCATATTACATTGAGCTGATGGCATGAAGAGAGTGTCATATTTCGGGGTCACCCACTAAACTTTAGTTAACACAATTATATGGTTTGATGACCAGATAGTGTTGAGGATTGAAAGTAAAGTGTCAGTTTTAGACAAGACAGTAAAAAATATTACTCAAAAATAAATGTTGTTTTATTTTAAAGAGAAACGATTATATTAATTTTCTCTATTCACAACAAGATAGGGTAATGATACGATTTTTGTCTAAAATATTAATTTAATTATTGTTTAAGACGTTTATTTCTAAAACTGCAATTAGTAAAACTTATCAAGATCTAATTATAATAAATAGTAACCAATGTCATATAAATCTAATAATAGTTTGTAATGTTGAAATGTTCATTTCGCTAAACGAGTTACGTTTAGATTAAGTTTAGGAATTTCAATGTATGTTTTGCCCTATTCAGGCTATAGCTTTTATTACTGAAATAACTACTAGTTACTTTATTATTATTATTATTTTATTTATATTACCAACAAACAAGTACCTAACTTAAAATAAATTTGCACGTGAATACCAAATGGTGCCAAAAAGTTTTAGTTAGTAATTATGATAAAGAACATTATGTATTGCCCTTTATAATTATCAGTATATCGGTTTCCAAAGGTTGTCTGGAAGAGATTGCTGTGTAGTAATAAAAAATGCCTTTGTGTCACTTTATTTGTATGCTTTTATGCTTTATTTAAGTTTCTTATGTTACACAATAAAGTATTAAATAAATAAATAATACTTAGAAAAATATTGGCCATAACCGAATGCTTGTATGAAAAGAATTGTCTCTTTGTATTATATACTTCATGTCTTCATTTCCTCTCCCTATACCTGTATTGATTAAGGAGAATGGTGCATGTGAGTGAAGGCAAGTCGGCGTCACTGCAGTCACCTTTGCCAATGGTTGGGCATAATTATAGAATTCTCTATTTTCTCAGCCTATCCTTGTGGTAATTCGATTAGGTGTGATATTTTAGTTTATATTCGCTAAATTTTAATTAGATTAATACACTATATATTTTATATACTATGTATTTCATTTCAACTAAAGCTTCTATGACTTATATGTGCGACATCATTACTCAAAAGTTAAAAGGGCTTTTTATCTAACACATGTACGTGTTAATTTAAGGCGAGCGTGCTCTAGTGGCAAATAGTCTTGGAAACCAAGAGCTCCTAGTTTTATATCACTACAGACGTTCAGTGATTTAATATAGGAATGTCAATTTGGCGGTATAGTGACGACGACTGAGGCAGGCGTGAGTTGAATCCATTTATTAGCCGTCAGCGCTCTTCCTCTTGCTGACCATCAAGCAAGTCGACGTTAAATGTGGTCTTAATGAACCAAAAATAAAAATTGACGTAATTCTCGAGATGATACATTTAGATAGATGATGATAGCAGTGTTTCCCAACCTTTCATTTTTAAATTGCCCCCCTAACTATAAAATTGCCCCCCTGTGGGGCACGCCCACAGGCCTTCCGTTCAGTGGCGTAGCGTGGCGGGGGCGGAGGGGACGGCACATTTAGGGGGCGGCAAAATTTATAAAAACTTAAATAAATCGTTAAAATTTGAACCTGAAATTCATATTTTTGTTGTACCTATGATTGAAACTCCTAAATAAGGGGGCGGCAAATTTTTTTCCACCCCGGGCGGCTGACTTCCACGCTACGCCACTGCTTCCGTTGGGAAACACTGTGATAGGGGAAACCTGTTCTTAAGTTTAAATAATACTTGAAGACAATTAATTCCGCAGCGCGATGTGTGTTCTAGTATTGTCAAATATTTTAAGGTCAACGCATATAAAATACGTAATAGAGGCGTGACTCTACACTCTTATGTAATATTAAATAATATTACATACTTTGGATTTTGTAATGCTGGGTTTTCTTCGTCAAAATAATAAGAAAGCAGTACATGGAATATAGTATTATATAGCATAACACAATATTGAAACATATTTGAAAAATTGTGGTTTAAAAAAATATGTAGTGACAAGGAGTGCTTCGATGGTTTAGGCACATGGAAAGGATGAGTGAAAGTAGATTGACGAAAGCAATTTATAAATCTGATGTGGATGGATGCTAAACAAGGCAGGCGCAGGATCAATTTTCCGATCAAATGTGTGCCCATAACCTTAGAGCTTGTATGAAGAGAATTGTGGATGGTAAGGAAGCGAGGGAGTTGTGTCAGGATCGTGTCTCTATTGTCTCTGCCTATCCCTGTGGGAAAATGGCGTGACAATTTGATTGATCAATCTCCTTTCTATGGTGTATATATAGTTGTATTTAATACATACTGTTTTCATGATGGTGTACATTCCTCTGGTCGTTGAGTGCATTGCAAAGTTCTGATGAGCCTGTCCAATAGTTGTTGCCCCAATAGAACATCGTTGTGTATCTGCCACTTGCGTCGTCCACTGACAAGAAAGAGAAACGTAATGTTAGTTAGTCGTCAATCAAAATGTCGCTTGCTTCCTTCACATCCACAAATCTCTAACGATACGAGCTATTCGTATGTTATATTGTAGTCGATGTACTGAACGCAAACAATTGATAAACACAGCTTAACATCAAGCGTGATGACAGCACCCCACTTGATGTTAAGCTGGAGTGTGGTTCAATTCAATAACTGTAGTAGCAATCACATCCACTCAGCTGACACGGTTGGAAGGCAACTTACAATCTGATCTGAAACGCGACCAAATCACTTCAAGGTCTGTATACTTGTAAGTAGTGGTACTAACCAGGATCGGCAGACTGGGTACCAATGCCTACCACTCTTTGATAAGCAGACCTGAAGCAAATATCCGCCTCTTTTTTTATTAACAAATATTTGCAATATTTAATATAATTATTAAATATTACGGGAAGCAAACCCGGGACTTTACGCGCACCAAACCAATTGCTAACCGTTCGACTACGCCTGTCGTCGCAATTACTTATAATAGATAAAAAATAATTAGGAGGAAATATGACTCAATAACAGTATGCGATCCTATTTTGTATTTGCAATAGTTTACTTTGATACATTATTTATGACTTTATTCCTGTAAGCAATACACGAGTACATAAGAATCTATGCAAGAAAAAAAATTTGAATTAAACACATAATTATAAGTAATTAAATTACAATTGAATATAGTTGACCGATGTGTAGTCAATTATGCGGTAATCATTATGTGTAAGAAGATTGGAATTTGCCGAAAATAGTCAAAAATTAAAAGCCAAAGTAAGAATATTATAGGATGGATATAGGATAGCCTTAACGATTAAAAACATACATTAAGCGTTTGGCATCACATTAAGCCATGAAACATAATACAAAAGGTCAATTGATCGGGAAATAAATGCACCCATCTCTTCACTTCCGCAGCTATTTAAATTAAAAAAAAAGTAAAAAGTCATAAATAAGCTGCAATTTTCTCTAAAAGGGAAGCCTAAATGCCGGAACCATTTCTGTTGTCCTTGTATGAGATAAATAAATGTTAATGTCAATAACCCATAGTTTGGGGAAAATTATATATCAGGAAAAAGAAATTATGATTCCATTAAACAACCTTCGTTTTGTTGTATTTATTACAACCTATCAACAATTAATAGTCTTCGTTTATAAGTAAAGAATATATTATATATTTTAATATATAATATTGGAACTTCTCTGCTGTACTGATATTTTTAGTTTTTCAATCAATCAATCAAATTGTCATACCATTTTCCCACAGGGATAAGCAGAGACAATGGAGCGCCACTTACCACGATCCATGCACAACTCCCTTGCTTCCTTCACATCCACAATTCTCTTCATACAGGCTCTGTGGTTATGGGCACTAGGCCACCTAGCTTTCTTGATGATGTCTCCGATTTGGTCGGAAAACACTCTCCTATAAGTATTTATGATATGATAAACTCATACAGTGATATAAGTGCATCAAAGGAAAAAGTATAGGATAGAGAACAATTACAATAGGATAAAGAAATATACATCACTGCGATTAAAAGCTAAAAATGCCATTTTAATATGCTTATTTGGTGTTCTAGTTTGGGCTTCTAGTTCTTTTTCACAAATTACTTTAAACGCGCCTGTGGGATAAGAAGTCATTTGATTGATAAAACCTGTGTAGTTAAAATAATAATTAGGTAGGCGACCGTGGTGTATTAGTAGTAAAAAGAATGGATTTGTAGCAAAAATAAACATCTTGCCCGTACCAATTTATCTTTGATGTTAGCACTTATGTCGCTAAGTTTCTTTGATACAAGCACTTTTAGTAGCTTAGCATAGAAATGTAAATAAATATATGGATTTCACATTAGCCTTGTTCATCTGTTAAAGTGAAATAATTTGTTCATAATATTTATGAGTCAGACAGAATCGTGTTACCCAATTCGGCATTGGCTCTTTATACTGTTTACCAATAAAATGCATGGCTTTAATAAAATAAGTAGATATTAATATGCCGAGTTGCAAGTTGTAAAAAAGTAAAAGTTGTTATTATTCTACTTGCATCGAGGTTCAATGCCATTTTGGCGGTTAACTAGGTGTATCCGAATTTTAGTGGTTTTCGCTTTATTTAAGACTAGGCATACTTACATACTATATAGTGCAAGGCCAAGACTTTAAAGTTATCTTAAATAAAACAAAGGTAGGTGCTATTATTACGTGCAATAAATTTAAAGTTACATTTGGCTACATTTTAAGATTATTTTACAATGGGATCTTCAATCTTTTTATTATTATTATTTTGTATTTATTACTCGTATATTAGAAATTTCAATGAAGTGTATTAAGTGTACTTAATTATAGATTGTCTCGATTGTGTATCGATTTCTTTCGAATTTCTATATCTATTATTTAGTTTTTTAAATCGAATTATTAAATCGACAAAGGTAACCGTGCTTCAACGATTTAACAAGTATTTGACGATTTAAAACCGGCTTTTATGGATCTTCCCTTGCTTACTGGCCAAGTCGGTGTCAGATGTCGCGGTACAATAAAAACAGTTCAACGATTGCTCAAGGAAAGAGTCCATAATTCTTCCTAGTTTGTCAACTATACTTTCATGCACCTAAACAAGTAGGCCATACGAATCACACGTAATAATTATATAACATTATAAAATCTGCACACGATGCTTAATTTTAGTATTCGATACATGAATTTATTTTACGACAATGACTGTTCAAGGTTATACTAAATAGGGCACGCTTAGATTTTGTGCAACTATTTAGTTAGGTATCCGCGTAGAGTTTGTCATTCTGATGATTTAGACGATGATGATGCGCTACATTTTTATATAAAATGTTCTCCTATGTAATAGATGAAAATTAGATAAATAATAAAAGAAATGAAATCCTGCAAGAAAGAAAAAACTTAATATGGTTTTGGTAATCACTTAATATATGAATTACGTATTTTATGAAGCTTTTGCTGAACACACTTTTTTAAAATAAAATGTTTATTACTTAAAATTTAAAATATACACGATATTGAGCAGGAAAAATCTTTCGAAAATTTCAGTCTCGAATTAATCACAAGTAGCAATAAAACTAATTAATTATTTGATAGAAGATATAAAAACAATGGAGAAAGATAGCAATAGACTGAGAGGCTTTAAACAAGCTTGAGGAGGCCTATACCCACGCAGGGGTTCCGATTATTGGGGTGGAAAAATAAAATAAAATGCATGTAATTGGAATTTAAGATTGGAAATAAATGGCTTATTATATCTTTAAATAGATATATTTTATGTTGATATTATAAATCATAATATGATAATAATAATAGAAGTATTTAATGCAATAGTTATTGTGTATTGCGCAAATTACGTGACACTTTCACTTGTGCACCTGTGGGTAGACTTAAGGGCCACACAATTACGTCTAACTATAATAATAAGTATCATTACCACCTTATAAAATATAATCATTTATTTTATTGTGACTCGATATTATGACAGCACTCCGTTTGATGTTAAGTGCGGTCCATGAACGGAGGCTACTGCTCTCTGCCTACCACTCTTAAAAACAAGAAGTATATTAGTTTGTCACATTCAAATTACACTTGGGGCGCGTTTAGTTTTATTTATTTTAATTCAAATGTTTCATTAGCTTTAATTTTTATTCGAAGACTACGATGAGTGAGACATCATTTATTGTCTATATAAATCAGCTGATCAAAAAATTTATTAAATACTTAAGAAAAGATTTATTATCAAACAGTTCAGAACAAATATTTTAAAAATGTATTTTGCTTAAATGTTAATTTCTTTAATAATATTTTAAGGAACTCTTCTAAAGGAACTCTCTCTAAGGAAGGAGATCAATATTTACAGCCGGTTGTACCAAAAATTATAATTTACGAATTTGTAAAAACTATCGTATAAGTAAAAGAAAAACAGAAAAATGGGTTGCACCACTCTACTTCACATTTTACATTTTTACATTTAACAGATTACATTAACAGATATGTTATACAGAGCTAAAGGACATAATTCATTTTGGGTTTCTATGTACTACTTCTGTTATTTTTAATGATAAAAACATATATAAATGGTAATTTCGATATAAAATTATTAACAACCCAATTCACGATTTCGTAATAGTAAACGTAATAGAATAAGTATAAAGTAAAACTAAATTCGTAAACAGGGCCGTCTTAAGCATATTCAGCGCCGGGGTGCCAAAGTCAAGGCTCCGCTCACGTGGTCTCTGTGTAGTAGGTACCTATCGAAGTTTATGGCGGTCGGCATGCGCCCCATAGGACCCTGCGCCCGGGTGCACCGCACCCCTTGAACCCCCGGGTAAAGACGGCCCTGTTCGTAAATTGAAACTTTTTTGGTACAACCGGCTGTTAGTCTTTACATTTTTTTATATATATTTTAGTACGACTCTTAAAATACATTTCTACATGAATCTGTGAATAATGTCTAATATATTTTATGTTCTATCATGTCAAAATTAGTGAATGTAAATTCTTGTGATGAAACACAAACTCGTTAAATAAAACATTAACAACTGTTTTGGCATCATTGGGCCTTAATAAGCAATTAAAGTGTGAATTTACTTAGCTGTTTACATGCAAAGTGCACTCTATAAGTTGCGCTACTTCACTAAAATCGCCGGTAATACTAGACGTATTTAGAAGTTATGAAATCTGTAGCTACCAAATATAAATAACCAAAAATAAATTATATTTTACATAATAATAATAAATCTTAATTCAAAATAAATATATATAGAAACATACAATAATACACTCGCCTAGTGTCTTAATATATGGCTGTCAGCGTCCAGTCTGGATTGTTTGCACCGCTCCATACCCTGCGCATCACGGACGCTGTCCTATTTCTCATTATAGCATGGAAATCATCAACGTGCGCCTCAGCAAACATTCCTGATGCGCTACAGAACCGCAGCAAACCCAACAGCATATTACGATATATACATATAATTATGTATTATATGTTAACGATTTTTTTCTAATTATTTATTGATATATAGTGGTTAAAGCATCGTAATTTAATTTCAGAGTAAAATAGAGTAATTTCAAATATGGATAATAATATTATTCATATAAGCCCACAAACATGAAGTAATTTAGGTATATTTACAACTCAATAAATCAACATTTTAAATATATGCGTGTCATTAAATTGCATTATATTGCACATTTACTTGAACAAAATATACGTGTAGCAATATTATAATACTAAAATATAGTTTGAATCAGCAAATTCAAATGCTTGGTTTAATAATAGTTCAACTAAGCACAACACTAGAGAATTTCTGACGGTCATTAAAGGAAAGGAACGAATCATATATTTGGTAGTTTAAGGAGTTTTAAAGTAGACAGACTTGTTAGTAAAATGTACATCAATCAATCAATGAAATTGTCACGACTTTTTCCCACAGGGATAGGCAGAGACAATGGAGCGCCACTTGCCACGATCCTGACACAACTCCCAACACAACTGTAGAAATGCGGTCGTTAAGGAGTGTATGTGGGAGTGACAATAGCGGGTAGATTAAAAATAGCACAATGCGCGATAGATGTGGTTTGAAAGAAGATGTAGTGACAAGGAATTACAAAGGATTGCTTCGATGGTTTGAGCACATGGAAAGGATGAGTGAAAGTAGATTAACGAAAGGAATTTATAAAACTGATGTGGATGGATACATTAAATAAGGCAGGTCCAGGAGGTTGTTTTTAGACCAAATCAGAGACATCCTCAAGGAAGCTAGTTTGTCTCGTGCCCATATCCATAGAGCTTACATGAAGAGAATTGTGAATGTGAAGGAAGCGAGAGAGTTGTATTTAATAAATGTATGTATACTAGAGTAACAAATGGCATGATTCATTGCTACTAAGTAGTTTTAGTGTCGAATTTTAATGACTTTCGCAACTTAAGTTTATTATTAAGAAACACTCTTAGTTATTTTTTTTATTAAGAAACACAACTTTATATTTCTCATATACCACAAAACACATAGTAATATATTTTACTGGAACACTTGTTTTTTTGTACGTATATTAAATAATGATAGTAAGTTGTTGATGATAGATAGTATTAGTACAGGTTTTTAATTGCCCGCTTCTGGTTTAAGAGTCCGTTTCATGGAATTTATAACAATTTGTACCAACCTAATTTTTTTATTATCATTGATTTTATTCCCAGTTTGTGCTACTGTTTAACCTTCCTTTGTGTGTTGGTTTCAGTTGATCTCAAAGACACATTTGAATAAATAAATATTGATAATCCATTTCATTTTTACATATAGTTTGTTTATGAACTTGTCAGTAAACATTTTTATTTTTGAATAATTCAAAATTAATTAGGGCAATGTTATTTACCAATTTTATACATGAAGCTTGTCAGATACACCGCGCCTAAAGTTTATTAAGAGGCGATTATATTGTATTGGTCATAAAAAACCCTTTTTATTAAGACGCGCGTTTAAAAGCGCCCGACGACTGAAAAAAAAAACGTTCCAGTTACTTCGCCAGCCAGAGAAATAAATATAAAAAACTTCCTTTTAAATTCCATAAATTTTGTAATGGGTCATTGCACTTTACATTTTTTGGAATAGTTATTACTATACCCTTAGAACTGGTTTAAAATTGAGCTTGAGCTCCTTTTACACCTCTTTATTGTATCACTTCCTAACGCCTGTCACAGGTTATATACTGTTGTAAGTTATTATACCATAAGAGACTATGGGTTCCACGTACAATTTATATTAAAAAATACAATAATCTTACGTTACTGAGACAACATAATTTAAAAAAAACACGTTAAAGAAAAGATAATTAATAAATTTTAGACGATTTAGTAATTTTTAAATAATCATTAATATAGTGGTAAAAAGGTACAAAGGTAATGCAATGAAGTGTGACGAGTTTTGGAATTCGCTTAAAAGTTGAAAGAATTAAGCATGGGCATGGTGAATGCTTGCTTAATGACAAACTGCTACAAAATGTCACATGTCAGATGTCGTGTCACAATAAATAATATATATATATATTATTTATTAATATATAAATATTATATATATATATATATATATATATATATATATATATATATATATATATATATATATATATATATATATATATATATATATATATAATATTTATTATAGTGCTATTGTATATAAAAATGATTTGTTTTAAATAATTATGAATAGTTAATGAAAATAAAATGACGTAAGATCATCTCTGGAAACATAATTTTACATTTTATGAAGCTGGGAGACAGTTTTTTTTGTTAAGACTCGACATCTGACTAGCCTCGTGGAGTGCCGCAGACCGTCTTAGTTCAGTTGCGGTCAGAATGCTGCCGGCCCATTCATAACTGAGCCTGTTACGCGAGTGATGTGCGAGTGCGCATGTGAATCGGAGTTGAATTAGGTAAGAGCAGAGTCATATGGCCAATTAGACATTGTCGTGCTTCAATTGTATTAACACAATTTATTTCCTTGTATTAGGTAAATAAGCATTACGTACGTACTATTCCATATTGGTATTCGTTTACTATAATTAATAAGTTTATATCACAGAAACAGGACGATTAAAGTACATATGTCAAAGATGCATTTCTGAATTATATTTTTATTAAATCTCGACATATGAAAGCATTCTGCCTGTTGCTAAAGCTGATGGATTAGAGGCGACTGCTACTACAATTATAGAACTGAGAGTGGCAGTCGCATCCATTAGTTATGCGACGGCCTAGTTGGAACCGTGGTATACTGGTAGTGCAATGTTCACGCAAACCGAAAGTACGGGTTCGTAACCACTTGCCGGTAACAATCTTTGATATTACTTTGGTCCTCATGCTTATATGATACAAACACTTTAGTAGCTTAATATAGACATAATATAGAGTAAATTACAAAAAAGGAATAAACATTTTTGGTTTGAGAGATCATTACCACTAGACCACAGTTGCCTTCAACGTATACTTTGTTATAGTTGTTAATATTTGATGAAGAAAGAGATTAATAAGTCAGAAGTAAGAGAAAAAAAACCTAAGTGACATATTTAAAACTAAATTATAATCAAAATCAGACCTCAATTTCTAATATCCACTATTCTTTTCCTTTTTATTAGAAGCTCTATGGTTTTTAAAGACATTTAAGTCCTAATGTGATATTTTATTAGTTTATAATAGTTAGCTAACAATATGCTGTAACTATTTGTATAAAAGTACTATATTTAATATAAGTATAGAAGTGAATTATAAAAATAGTTTTATAGTTTTTATGTTAAACTACTTTCTTTTATAAGTATTGCACACGTGCTTGGTGTTAGGTGACAAGGAAAGGTAAAAGTGAAAAGTGTTAATAGATTTTGTGTGGAAAATGTCAACGTATGTGAAATTTTACATTTATCTTGAAGCCAAAAAAAGAAATATATATGTCATACTAACAATAAAAGATACAATACCCTACAGAGGTGGGTATGAACATCATGGAACTCCAGGCATGAATGTATTTAATTAGGAATGGTGAATCAATTAAGGCGACTAGTAGTAGTGAAATGGTCACACAAACCGAGAGTCCCCAGTTCAAAAACCAATTGTCAATACCAATGGAGACCTTATTAAGGCTTATATTAAGGCGACCGTGGTGTAGTGGCAGTGCAATGGTTACACAAACCGAGAGCACGACTTCGAGACCACCCACCGGTACCAATGTACTTTGGTTGTCCTGTTTCTATGATACAAGCACGTTAGTAGTTTAGTATAAAAATAAAAAAAGTGACTTGTTACTTTGTTCGTCCTGTTTCTATAATATTTTATAGTAGCTTAGTATAGAAATGTATATTTCTTGAATAATGTACCTTAAAGGGAACTTGGACTTTTATGTGCAAGATACTCAAACAAGTATTATGTTACAGGGCTGGCATAATGGGCTATTCATTACGCCCTAATCTTAGATTACGCCTTAGATTAACTTCATGGGCAGGTCTAAACATTATAACTCTAGACATGCTTTGGGTTGTAGTTCGATTCAAAGGACATCATTCATTTTGTATGGGGACTTGGACTTAATTGTATTAATAGTTGTATATACATTTTACAATAGTGTACGAATGTACACTATTTTACGAATATTACAATATAATGTACGAATATTACAATGTAATTGAAATATATCCTTTATTTTGCATAGTTTAGGTGTGCAAAATGATCAAACTATAATTATGACTGTTCAAAGCACTGTAAATTAGCGTGTCTTTGTGATTGACAGACGATATAAAATCTATATCTTATTTTCCAAATGACTCAACAGCAATTAATACCAGTATCAAAACTACCATTAAGTAGAAATATATTTTTTCATCATTGGACATTACAAAAGTAGTACATAAAAGCCCAAAATGAATCATGTCCTTTGTTTGGTTGTCATGTATGTACTGGTCATTTCGTGAACTTTAATACATTTCCGTTGTTTCTATTTAAGGAGGGAATAAGATGAAGAAAAGGTGTTTAACAACAAATGGTGAAAGTGTGTGTGAGTGCAGGCAGGAGTCGCGGGGTCGATGCCCACCGGATGTAAGAGCAGCCATTGTATATTATAATGCTTACTCGTTTCCTGGGAAAATATATTGCACTTCATGTTGCCTAAAGTCATTTGTCATCATTTAATAATAAGACGTGCTCAACCACAGGAACCATGAAAACCAAGATGAGTTATACAGTTTTAGGTTTAAAGTTATTTAAATACATAAACCTAATACAGTGCGTGAAGCTTATTTAATTTAGTCAATATTGCAAAGATAAGCGATGCGTGAAGAAGCACCTTTGGCCGGCATAGTGACGGCGATTGAGGCAGCCGTGAACAAACTCGGTTTTCACAGTCGTCGTCACTCTTGAACCTCCTCTTGCTTATCATCAGGCGGGACGAGGTCAGATGTCGTGTCACAATAAAAAATAAAATAAAAAAGCCTGCACATTTCATAATTGAGAACAGTAAAATAGTTTAATTGCAAAAGTTAGGCATTAATTAAAGGCCTGAAAAGAAAAATGCCTGATGTTAGGCTGGAGTGCGTTCCATAAATAAAAGCGACTCTAAATACATCTGAATCACTGTAAATCTATAATAAACTTTAACTGTAATTAAATAAGTAATACTTGTAAGTAATTAAACAATAAATAAAACTTTGCATCAGAGATAGTCCCAAGGAGACTGGCAACATTTCCCCTTTGTATAGCAAGGCTAATACGTTGGCAGAAACAATTGCCAACCTTCCTGTCTCCAGACTTCTCCGTCAATCGCTTGGACAACTCCTTGGCCAGGCGCTTAGCTGAAGGTCCCCAAGGGCACATCGTCTTGACCCCAAACGGCGCAAATTCGTAACCAGTACCGAGGTTGGCGTATTTGCGCAGCTTGCGGTTCTCAGCAGAAACCGCCGCACTTCCCGCGCTTATCAAGGTCGCTTGGAGGTCTGATGGGGCTAATGTGTCTACACAAGTCGCATCCCACACCAAAGACCTGCCAAGTTTCCACAGCCTAATAGTCATGCCGTCGGGTCTCTTTCCGTCGCTCCACGCAATACCAGTGGGTATCTATAATTGCAGGCAGTAATATGCAGTAAGTAGCAGTGGATGCCGGCCTAGTCGAAACTGGCAACTTACAGGTTGGTCCCGAAATCCGACTAATTGATTTCACAGTAGTGCCCCGGTCGGTAAACTAGGCAAAAGACCACCAACTGTCTGTCTGTCTACCATCTATCGAAATATTTTAAAATAGGTATGTATATATTATGTATAAAACTTATTCCGGTATTTCCTAAAGGTGGGTAGGGCAGGTCAACATGAACCTGACCCGCTTGGAGCTTTTTGCAGAACGGATGTGGGCATTTTTGTTTATGTAATACTTACGTATTTGCCGTCGGCGCGGCCATAATTATCTGGGTCAATCGAACAAAAACTTAACCAAATATTACTATGTAGGCTTCATTTTAATAATAAACATTAAAAAATAACAAACTGCAAGACGATGTAAAAAAAACAACATTGTTTCCATGTAGAGAGAGAGAGAGAGAGAGAGACTTTTATTAGATTTTCCCTCTTTCTGTGCTAAAATAAACGAATTGAGATTCAAACAACATTAACCAAATTAATGAAAAGTATCGAATATTGACTCCTTTCTTTAATAATTGCCGGTTCCAAGTAGGGTGGTTTCAAGATCCCAACTGTAGTAGCAGTCTGCTTCATTCATGTTGTTATATATGAAAGTACAATAAAAACTTACCTGACATGGGTACTATTAAAACCTAAAACGAATTAATAACAACAGTTTAAGATTTTACTTCAATTTGAATTAGTTAATCGGTTGTTTTCAATTGCGGCGTTCATGGTAAAAATCACACAAAAAATAGGGTTCGTTTCTCCCATATTTAGTTAAGGTAGGATCTATAAATTAATTATAATTTAATTCAAATTAATGGTCAGGCAAATGATGTTGGCCAACGGTTTGTCGCTAAAAATTCCGCACGATTAAATTCAAATTATTCTTACATAAGTAGATATTTTTAATGGTTTAACTTTGTGTAAATAAAATAAGTTTAACTTTGTATATTTACTCAATTTGTAATGTCAATAAAATACAAGTAGTAGTTGGATTAGAATTCCTAAGTACCAAGTTTAGTTTACTAGCTGTCTCCTGCGGTTTCACCCACATTTAAACATGAGACAGGTGATATCTGGACTATATACATAAGTAATATAGTCCAGATAAAAGCTCACAGTAAGAAACAGTACCTACTACTAAGATACAAGAGGATTCATTATACGTTTTTCAATGCTTAATCGCATAAATTGATGGTACAGATAATGACCAGAAGGGAACCGTTATTAAAAGAGTCATGGATATGACAAAAATATTGAATTAAGAAACATAGTGAGGTGCTGGGAAGCATAAAATATATAATTGAATTCCAACTACCGGGTTCAACTATAGCTTGTCAAGGAGATCATCAGCAGGTTTAGTTTGTACAAATAAAAACGATATCGTCTCGTCGGCGATTGTCAAAATAATAAAAAAAAACTGTCTGAAACCAAACGAGACTGTTAATCGTTATAACAAATATCGTCGACGCAATGACACGTTTCATTATTATCATTAATAGAACACATTTTTATTAATTTGACAATCGCCGACGGGAGAACAATTCTTACTTGCTGAACTTTTTAAAGATGTAAAATAATCTAATGTTGGAACAAAGACTAATAAAACTATCAGAGATAGTGAAGTTCTGTTATTTTGTAAACAGGCAATAAAATTAATGACCGAGGTATATGAAATCAATTCCTTATAAAAATTATTATTAAAGTGCATTATTATGTAGTCCAGGTTTTACATTATAGTATAGACAGACAGGGTTGATTAAAATCTGTCGTCCAACCACAAATAAATTAAAATATGGATTAATATGACAATAATAAAAGATTGAAATAAGATATTTTTTATAATGGCTCCCTATGACAGCATTCCACCTAATGTTCCGCCGGAGTGCGGTACATGTAGTAGCAATCGCATTCACTACGTCTGCCTAGTTGAAACCGGCAGGCAACTAAATAGGCCATCACGTTAAATTATTCTTAATTTGCGCCCAAAATAAATGCAGCGAACGCATTCTGTGTATTTTTTTTTAATGTACATAGACCATTAGATATAAAATATAATATGTAAAAGCTGTAGGCATAAACCACAAATGATTAGTACAATGGTCGTTATTTTAATTGCTGCGAATGTCAGTAGTAAACTTGTTGTTATGTAATTCTTACGTGATGCTGGCACGTAACACTTTGCCAGTTTTTTTGCCTCCTCAAAGTATGCCACCGCCGTCGGGGGAGATCATTTTACGTAAACAATTGTTTTATAGATTATAGATGTCTATGTTTAGATACATTTAAGTGATAAAACAATTTAAATACTAATGGTTTCAATTAATTAAAAAAAAAATTAAACGCCTCTCAAAATCTTGTAATATAGTTAATTAAAAAAAAATGTTATTGTATATTGAGTTTGCCTGTTTAGACATTATTATAAAAATATCATCCATTTTTTTTTAAATTTAATCATTCAACCTCGAGATCTTTTTTTATATTTTTCATTGGGATATACATTATCTTAGATCTATTCCATG
This sequence comes from Tinea trinotella, assembly GCA_905220615.1. Lineage (NCBI taxonomy): Eukaryota > Metazoa > Arthropoda > Insecta > Lepidoptera > Tineidae > Tinea > Tinea trinotella. The sequence goes on from HG992312.1 coordinate 14,543,123, forward strand.
GAAAATGTTTTTGAGCCATCTTCTGTAGGACATTAAGAACTGGAATACTGGGTTAGTTTTTCAAACTATATCTTCTCACTGACATGACATTTTCAACCCAAATAATAAATTATACGGCTGAAGAAAAGTTATAGCTACAATTTTATGTGGTCGAAAAATTAGTTTACAGGGACAGGTAGAGACAAATATCGTACCTCCACTTTCAACTATACAGAACTTGTAGTGACTTAGTGGTATTTCAGGGTGGTATTTCTATACAATCTGCCTACATTCACATGCTTACATCTTTTTTTAAGCTTTCTACGATCCTGGATTAACTCTCTCGCTTCCTTTACATTCACAATTGTCAATTAATATTTACATTTATAAGATATATATTATAAGATGTGTTGAATTAATTTCCACGAATCCGCTGTCCCAATCCTTTCGAATGCGGTGACATTTTTCAAATCATAGATAAATAAACCATGTGCCAATGTGAAATGGTGACATGTTGCATTACCAATGAATGACACATTGGATTCCACGCGAATTTCGTCATTGCATTGGGTGCAACCTCAGATCAGTCAAGTATAGTGATTGATACCTACTTGGTTGATATTATACTTGAATGGTCTGATTTTCTAGTAAGTATACGCATAGGATTGGCTGAACATTTGATACAAATGCAAATATCAATACGTCTTCAGATTATTTAGCTAGTAGAGTGCATTCTATCTAATGGTGACTGACGACTGCTACTACTGTTAAATATCTACAAGTGGCAGTCGCATCCACTAGGCCGGCCTAGTTGGAAACGGCAACGTTTAAGATAACTCTGAAACTGTGTTACTTTGCCGTCTTTATTGTTGATAGTTTAACACTTCTAAATAGCAATCTTCTGTAAATTACTATCGAGCAGTATATGATATATATTAGAAAACATTTAAATAAATACCATTATTTAAATAAACTAAAGTTATTTAAGACCTAAGTATAATTATATATTTTATCCTCTTCAATGAATTCGAAATTTGTGGCTCAAAGAGTTGTGTCTGTTTTAAAACACATAAATGAAAATACCATTAATATTTAATAATAATTATGTTCAAGGACTATTTTTCTTTAACATGCACACACGTAATAATACATTAGATATATATGGTGTTTATTTAAGTATCTTAACAAAGCAAACAAAGTGAACAACGGAATTATAATTTTACAATAAAAGGTTTTAAAGACTCTGTTGTTACAATACACAAAGTTTAATTATGTAGTTTTGTGTGAGCAGATTTATAAACTCTATTATTTATGTAGTCTGTTTATTATATGGAGTTGTTTTTATATAATATTTTTTTTATTATACATTTCTATACCAAGTGCTTTTATCATAGAAACAGGACAACCAAAGTACATATATCAAAGATACATTGATACCGGTGAGTGGTTTCGAACCAGTGCACTTGGCTTGCATAACCATTGCATTGCCACTACACCACGGTCGCCTTCCTTGTGATACAGATGATAATATTAGTATAATCCACAACAATTTAAAATATACGTAATATAGAATAAGTACAAAGTAAAGTACTAAAAAGTTGTACTTTTTTAATATTAGTTATAGTTATTATAGGTGATTTATAAAAACATTGCGTATTACATATCAGTGGAGGCGACTTAAAGACTTAATTCAACGGCAACTTTATAGCAGACCCTTCGTCGCGACTAAATAATTTTACAGACTTTACACAAATAAAATGGCAATGACAACAAGGCTCTTTACCTATCATAGAGTCCAAGGATATTACTTAAATTAATATTAGTCCCACGGTATTTTCGTATTTATTATTAATTTAATTAAAAAAGTACGAATTGTTTTATAAATTTGGAAATATAGCAAAATCGCGTAATCTAATCGCTAAGCTTACAGTAAGCTCCAAAGTTGATTCCTAAACAATATTATGCGTTTCCCACGTACCTTACAATTTGTGGTCATTCTGTCAGGTTAAGGCTGACATAATTATAGTGGGTTCTCACTACCATTTTAATTCATAATTTCCCATCAAAATTGCTTTAGGATTTCGACTATTTTTACTACTTTAAGTTGTGTTGTGTGTTTTGTGGTTGTTTTTTAATGTTTAATAGGTTATACGTTATACTAATAAAATTCTCTATAATAGCTTATAGTATAGACGTCTTTTGGGACTGAAAAGTTTCCAAATAAGGATAACGCACTGGTTAAATGTAGCGTAGGACCCACAAAATAACAACTGACAACTTGTCTAAGCCTTCTACAGCAGGCCATTCTATAAGAAAGTCGCTAGGAGAGTCCTATGCTTAGCAGTGGATGACTAATGGCTTATGATGATTTAGATAAAAGGCGGCCGTGGTGTAGTGGCCGTGCAATGGTTACGCAAGCCGAGAGCATAGGTTTAAAAACCACTCACCGGTACCAATGTATATTTGATATATGTACTTTGGTTGTCATGTTTCTATAATACAAGCACTTGGTATAAAATAATATAATAAAAAAATAGAGACTTCCAAAAATGATAACGTTAGATTCAAAATAAATAATAAAAGACTCGCAAAAATAAAAAAACTAAATTAGATGTGAAATGGCATTAAGTCCGTCTTCGTACTATTGTTCATTATGTTTTAAATAAATATACTTTATTTAGGATGTATTCTAGATATTATGAAAAAAACAAAGGTGTGTTTTATTACAGCAATGTTTAATTGATGTCCTTTAAATATTGTCTTACGTTTGGTTGCTAGCCTTGTCTATGTTTGATTATAACGACAAATTATGTGACCGCCTTGTGATGAAATAATTGATTTTTAGGACTACGTGATGATTAATTCTCGTTTTTAAATTTTATTTATAAGATAACCTTATATGTGTTTGATATTTTTAAGGTAAACAGGAGTTTTAGAAATATGTAGAAGAATCACAAAACAGACGGTTGCAAAGACAGTTTTTGTCGAGTTTTGGAAATATAGTAGAAATGTAGCTTCAGGGGTTCCACCGGAGAAAATTAAAAGGAGTCTATGGGAAAAAAGTTTGGGAACCTTTGGCGTAAACTAATACACATTTTAAGTTATATTTTATAACTTATCGCTATGTGTTGGTATAAGTTATAAAATATAAGTGTTGACGTAGGTAGGTGTAAATTGTTTTAAGAGCATTAATGAAAGTATGTATGAATAGTTGGAGTAAATAAGTTTTTATACGTTTTAAAAAGAATATTTATAGCAAAGTATATTTGTTTTGTGATTTAACATTATTTTTATGGATGTAAATAATGTGACTCGCGGCCAATATACAACGTGTAGCTTAGCAGTTAGAGTGACGCGTGTAGAGCGACAGACGCCAGGTTCATTCTCTGGTTGGAGCCGGTATGAATTTTTTTTTTCATTACTAAATATTTTATAAGAGCTCTGGGCAAATGCGGTGGAAGGAAGTCTGCGCATCTGTATAGTGATGCATAAAGTTGGTAATATTTTAAAATTTATACACGTTCGTAAAACGAAAAGTAAGTAATTAACAAAACAAGTCACTGCGCAGCTTTTGTGCCAGCCGGGATCTATATAGGCAATAGAGTCACAATTCACACATTTTGATCATTATTGTAGCGTAACTTTTGACCTTGACTTGCCTGATGGTAAGCAAGAGGAGGACCAAGAGCACAGTCGACTGAAAACCCCAACTCAGCTTATAGCTCTCTCAATGCGACACGCCGAATTGTTTAGTTTTGGCTGTCGACTCGGTCAACAGAATGCGAGTGCAAGGTAGAAACGAGATTAAAGAGCCTCTCAGAATATTCTCCCTAGTATAGGCGATGGTATATTTATATTGAATATAAATACAATATATAATTTACAATATATGTTAGGCTGAGTTGCCTAATGCCCATAACTATATAGCTTGTATAAAGAGAATTGTGGATAAGAGTGAAGTGAGGGAGTTGTGTCAGTACCGTGGCAAGTAGTGCTCCCTTGTCTCTGCCTATCGCTGTGGGAAAAAGGCGTGACAATTTAATTTGATTGATTGATTGATATATGTACTTAAAGTAACTTAATATATTATGTCCATTAGGATGACACATTTAAGTTTGAATAACACGTTTGTGTTATTTCCTAATTGAGAAAGTAAGACAAGATCGCCTTTTGTTCGTTACGCACACAACTTCGCTGCATTTTGTAATGTTTTAAGAGCATTAGGTAATTCGTTCTCTTGTGCCGTTTTAACATTTGCTTTGGGTATGAAAGTGTTTTATTATAGTTATTAGGGTTTTGGGGAGCTTCGTAAATATATTAGCTGCGAAGTTAATAACTGTAGGTAGCAGTCACCTGCATTATGCCGACCGAAACACCGGAAACACGACTAAGTCATTTTACGGTTAGAAGACTGGTGGTACCTACTACCCCGGGTGACAGACTGGGCACCACTGTCTACCACAACCAGACCCGATGCACATATCCATATATGTTATACATATGTTATAATACAATATTTGTAAGCAGAGATTAAGCAGAATTTGATTGATTGATTGTAAGCGTTGTTGAGAGCATTGTGTCGTCACTTATAACCTACCACGGTTTTAGGATGTGGTGTGATTACGTCCTTCACGGGAACTGATCCCACAATTAAGATATCATTATTTAAGCATCGTGTTTTTTATATATAAAATAACCATTTTATAAAACGTATTTCGTCAATGGTATTTGTGTGTATCTTGTTTCTTTATATAAAAAACATAAAAATATTTGTTTTTAAATTAGCAGTGAATAAAACAACTATAATAATAACGATTAGTTATTTAAAAAAACTGCAATGAAATAAATTACCTATTAAGAAAATAAAATTGTTAAATTTTGTCAAACCATTTAGAATAATTATACTACAAAGGGCGTGCTAAAGAATGTATTTTTATCGTTTAAGTACACATAATTTTGGAAAATCTACGAAATACTATTAATTTCTTATTTATTTAAATATTTATTAAATATGTTCAATGGATAGTGGACTGCTACTTACAGTTATTTAATTGTAAGTAACAGTCACTTCCATTCATGGTCCGCACTTCAGCGTAACATCAAGCTGGGTGCTGTCATATGTCAAGTCACAATAAAAATAATAATAAATGTTATGACAAATGCTTGTAGGGATAAGCAAAGACAATATCTATACTAATATAATAAAGCGGAAGAGTTTGTTTGTTTGTTTGTTTGTTTAAACGCGCTAATCTCAGGAACTACTGGTTCGAATTGAAATTTTTTTTTTGTGTTGGATAGATCAATTATCGAGGAAGGCTTTAGGCTATAAAACATTACGTTGCGACTTATAGAAACAGTCGAAAATGTGGAATAAACGGGGAATATTATTCGTCTTTGAGGGTTTCCGTTCGAAAACCGTTCGAGATACCCAAAAAATATGTATGGAAGAATTATTCCTCTTTAAATTATCTTAAAAAAATGTCCGCGACCGTATATGTCTATCTTTTAAGATTAACTCACAATAACCGTTTTTATGATAATCAAATTTGGTCTAAATTAATGCATTATTACAAATTATTTGTCAGAGTTGTATTAACATAATAATATTATTCTTTATCGAAATAAATGTGTTATTAATTAAGAGTATTTAACTGTGAACAAAATTGTCATTGATATCACCTAATTTCAATAAACATCTTATAAGATAATACAATTTTAAAATAACTCTGAAACAAAATTCACACGCGTCGCACGATGAGAGCTAACCGGCGGGCGAGGAGAGGCGGTGCTTGCGGGCGAGGCGGAGGGGGGTGTAGGTTTAGGAGGTATAGTCTGTCTAAGCCGTAATGACGCGCCCCATCACTGCATTTACGCATACGAGCAAATATAAAATATGGATAAAACACACCGAACATGCAGTAATTAAATAATAATAATAAATAATAAATAAAACTTTATTTAAACAAAATTGTTTTACAATAATGTGATACACAGCGGCCCCCACACTAGGCAAGCCTGTGTCGTGAGGACCTAAAGTACGAATGAACACTTTGTTTATACAAGGTAGACCGGATACATTTTTTTTTACATATTTTTCTGGGGTAGTAAAAAAAACAATAATAACTATTTATTGGTAGAATGGCTGGCTGTAGTTTTGTTAGTCTTATATAAAATACATATATACGTTTATCTTTAATTTATAAAATAATAATTACTTTACTTACATACGAATAAATTTAAATAATATAATGATATATTTAAAATTACACTCCTATATCTATTAATGTCATTATATATTATACATGCTCAATAATTTATTACTATAGTGTATTTACAACTATTTTGTTATGTTATACGCTGAAGTACATTCTCGGTTTGATCATATGTTAGTTCTTGAAGCCAATTTGTAATTGTAATTTTTGCTTTTCTTATTGTCAGAGCTTTGATGTCACATGCATTTTAAACTTTTGTGTAAAGATATGAATTAACAAACGGAGTGAAACGCAGTCCAAATGAGGTTTTGGCGGTGGCTGATGGAATTTTAAATTGGTTATTCAGTTGCTGGTTAGACACAAAGGAGGAACGAACGTGATGACGTTTAATAGTATAGTTAGTAATATTTGCATTCACACATTTAAATAAACTAATGAAGTGGAGGGGCGCGTCATTTATAGACAGACAAGCATGCTATGCGGTCGGCTCCCTACCGATCGGTTGAATGCAGCGTTAATTTGTTTTTACGATATAATATCATCGTGCAAAATCCTTTTTTATACAATTTCATTTTGTAGTAGTTTTCTCTATAGTAGGTAGTTTGTTTTAAGTATAGTATTTTGTTTCTAATATTTTTACAATAACACTTTTTTGTTGAAAATAATACCTGTAGGTGTCATCTACATTCTTTCAAGGTTAGGTTTTACTATTCTTATTAGGTTAGGTTTTAGTTTAAGCATACAGTTAGTTTGGTTAAGTTTTCATTTAACCTTAACCTTCGTTCTTTCTTCGTCACTGTAATGCCTAGAAAAAGGACTCAGCGTTCTAGGCAGACTGCTGCTGCAAAGCGGCTGCGAGTTTTGCGCACAAGAAAATAAAACTGAAAATATAATTTACGCAGAAGTACTTTAAAATATATTCTTTTTGAAACGACTTTAAAATATATTCTATTAGTTACGTAATTTAATCGTCTAAAATAAGTCGGGGGTAACAGTAATTTATAATAAAGCTAAGCAGGTAGGTAAACAAAAAATTAATATGTTTCCCAAAATAACTATTCCACGCGTACGCAGTCGCGGGCACAGCTAGTACAGAATATGTCTCATTGCAGCCGCGACCGTATTAAAATCTTCTTTTCTAATCTCATCGCAGTCCTAAATCAAACAAGTTCTTAAATATTTTTTGATGTTACAATATTGTGTAAGTGAGGTCCGACGCGTTGTATTATGTAATATATAGACACATACTAAGTATATGTAGACGTATATTATTATTTACGCTCATGGTAAATTCACTTTTGTGAAATACGTTCTCCTATTTTTGTAATAATATCGAAAAAATACAAAATTTAGTTTGCTTTCGGCGCAATAAACCAAGTATGCGTTTTGCTAAAATACACAACCTCTTATTATATATTGCGGCATAGTTTAAATACCCTGAAACAAAGTTTTTTTGGTAATAGTAAATAACTAACTAACCATCGTGTATCGATTTTACAACATTACGACTCGTAGTATGACTTTGAATATGAAAAAGGTGATAAGTGATCATTTTTTTCGAGAGAGAAATTTTATCGAGTAAAATTATCCTATTTTTAATATCCTAAAAAGCGTTAAAAACTTAATTTTTTTCTGTAATAAATTATTTTTGCAAACTAATTTTGTATCTATCTAGTTGACATTGATCTGTATTTTCACTCATGAAAGTGAAACGCAATAAAATAAACATATATTTGCTATTTAAAATTTTATTCTTTTGCTTTTTCTGGGGCAGCAGTCAACCCATTTATGGGATGCACTCTAGCTTAACTTAGTGAGTGATGACCAGAACATGTAATAACTTCGGTTTTGTAAATAGGTTTTCAGTGTATCAAATTTTAATTAATTATGTGCACAACTGTATAGATGGTGGACTTGCTTTCACCGCAGTCGTCCAGAGCTCTTCTATCTGCCGATCCTTATACTGAGCAGCTCACAAGTCAGAGCTCTAATTATCTGTCGGGAGCTATACCAATGCAATGTAATTTGTCTATCCATAAAGTTATTCTTGTTAGTGATACATATATGTAATAATTTAATGACCAAGGTTACTAAAAAATCGTTGGAAAGATCGAGAAAACAATCTGAGTAAGGCCCTTTTCGTAATAAACGGTCATGGTTAAGCATTTCATAATAATTAATAAAAAATACCCTTTCAAAATGTTAAATACTAGTTAAATTATTTACTCATTGCAACATCGGCTGGTTATTTATTAAAAATTACTATTTTATTTATTTTAGTGTGTATTTATTATTTATGTATTGTGTAGGAGACATCCTCAAGAAAGCTGGATTGCACTAGCCCATAATCGTAGAGCTTGTATGAAGAGAATCGTAGATGTGAGGAAAGCGAGGAAGTTGTGGCTAGATCGTGGCAAGTGGCGCTCTATTGTGTCTGCCAAACCCTGTGGTAAATAGCGTGACAAATTGATTAATTGATAAGTAGTTATTGTATTTATGTATAAGAGTACGTTACCTTGTTAAAAGTTATTAAAGAGTTAAGATCTTAATGGCGATTTATTTAAAGGATATGAACAGAGTGACCAGGAAGACAAATACCAGATTTACTGGTATTCGCACTTGGTTACGCATTTCACACAACTATATAACCTGACCAAGTGTATGTATGTAGCTTTGTAATATAGATTTTTTAAGCATAGGCTTAAGTGGCTTTAAATTGAGTAAATATTGCGGTTGGACTTTAACTATTTACATAAATACATAAAAAAATGAGTTTCTACGTATGAAGCACCTACCCAATAAATTCAGCCATTTTTTTAAATTGTGAATCGACATTTGACAGCACCCCGCTTGATGTTAAGCTGGAGCGTGGTCTATGAATGGATCTCACTGCTACTACAACTTTATTAACTGTTAGTAGCAAAAACATCCACTATGCCGGCCTAGTTGGAACCGGAAACTTACAAGGTGATCCTGAATCGCCTTCATTCATGGATCGCACTCCACCTTAACACCAGTCGGGGTGCTGTCATAAGTCGAGCCATAATAAAAAAAAGAACTAGGTTTTGGAGCCGAAGAGTACGAGGCAGAAAAAGCATTCTACTTTTACCAGTCCGTTATTAGTACTCCGCCATGGAATTGTTCTTTTTTATTCTAACTCGACATATGACAGAACCCCGCTTGATGAGGCTGCAGTACGGTCTTGGATGTCACTGCTACCACAATTCAATAATTGTACGTAGCAGTCACATCTACTATGCCGGCCTAGTTGGAACCGGCAACTTACAAGATGATCCCGAAACGCAACTAAATCACTTCACGGTCCGTATACTTGTAAGTGGTGATACTACCACTGCCTACCACTCTTGAAATCTACATTATAACAATATTATAAAACACATAATTGGTGCCAATAATAAGTTAGCTAAAAGGAGGTTGGGTTGCACCATCGATTCAACTACAGACTAGACGAATGGTGCAACTCTACGTGGAGAACGTACAGATGCAAAAAACACTATGTACTGCAATTGTTTATATTATGCCATTAAGGCAGACAGGTAGTACCATCACATTCGAGTGAACAAACCGTAAATCAACTCAGTCGCGTTTCATTATCTCTTTTGAAAGTTGCCTGTACCAACTAGGGCGGCATGCTATTTTAAACGCAGTCGCCTTTATTCTTGGACCGCACTCCAGCTTAACATCAGGTTATTTACGCTGTATGTATATTATGTATGCTATCATATGTCAAGTAAAATTTTTAATATATTTTCTTCCTCCAAGTATTCTACTCAAAAGTGATATTTTAAGCCTAATAATAAAATATGACTTCACAATTTGTATAGTATAGCCAAATCTCCAAATTTATCAAAGACGAGGGAATACTTAAAACATAATTTGCGACGATTAAGAACTTGGTTTTAAAAAACGCTATAAGAGCAGGCAAACGTTGTTTTTCAATGTTGCATAAGTTTTCGTCTAGATGTCGAATGTGGGTCGTAGCGTAGTATTGAACAATCTGTTTGCATGTTCCGTGTTCACTCATTATAATTAAATTATCAGTTACAAAGTACGTGATTTAGGATACATACATAGGCCCTAATCCAGGAATGATAGTAATGTGGCTAAAACTCCATTCATAGTTCCAGGACTTCTTAAATCTCTATTTAAATCTTATTTACGAACTCTTACTTCTTATGAAATTATTGTTTATCTGTGGTAAAATGTTACTTTACAGATACTTTTTAAGGAGATATTATATTACAAACTAAAATTTTAATTATTATTAAATAAATTATTTTAAATTATACAACATCAGTGTGTAAATTATTCTAGTATGTCGATACTCGATACTTCGGTTTTTAACTTAAAAACGCGCAACTACGTTTAAAAATAAAATACTAACTACCTAAATAATTTTACTAACAAATAATATTAAATTGTTCATAAATTATATTTTAATAATAAAATTTACTCACTTTTCATAGCCCAAAGTTGTTTTTCAATCAATCCCTCAACATAATCATTCATTTGACTCCTACAATCTCCAGCAACATTTTTCTGTAAACTCTTCCATTGTTTCACTAATATTTCAGCATCGAACACCCTTAACATTCTATCCATACCCAACAATGTTTCATTATCATTTAAATTATCATTTTTCAGGAACTGCAAATTACTACGCGTTTCATTCACAGTGTTTCGTATCGAGTCAGATAATTTATTTATAATATTATCTAATGGCTTATTCGTGGATTTTTCGTAAGGTTTCGTTGTTTTCACAATGTGCTGAACATTGTGTGATTTCACAGTAGTTGCGGTTTGTTTTTCAGTTTGTACGTTGTCGCCGAAAGCTTCAGCGAACGTCAAACCGTCGTCGTCTTCGAAAAGTCCAAAATCTTCAGTTGTTGATTTTTCTTTCGTTAAATTCTCTCTCCCACTCACGGAACCGATTAAGTCGGAGTTCAGAGGCTCATCGTTAAAATCCTTTCCGGAACCTTTTTTAATAGTTTGAAAAGCATCTATTAAAGCACTACGCAGCCTCTCCTCTCTATCATTACTTAGGTCCTCACTGGCAACGAACAGAACAGTGTTTAAAAGGAATAAGAACACAAACGGTGACATTTTATGTGTCATATTGTCACTGCGCGCATTATTTTGTTAAGTGTCGGTTGTTGTCGGCGCGTGTTGTCTTCAACATTGCCGAATTGCGACTGGTTGTGTTTATGTGAATAAAGTGGGGCCCGCTCTGACATAACTGCATTACGTCGAAGCTACTTTCACTGCCGATCGTTGGTAACCTACCACTTTGCTCTCCATCCTTCTAGGGCAGGGAATATTATTAATATTAATAGATAATTACTAATTTATCTATTTACTGTCAACGTGTTTAATTATTTTGATATATAAAGATTTAAAACCACAATTTCTATAACTATTTATTTATTTGTAATGACAATCAAAATAATAACAAAGTTAAAGAGACATAATAAAAGTGTGTAAGTATGTCAACTTTTTAAAGTCAGTTTTATTTAGTAACTCTGCTTATCTAAATTGTCAGCCGGATAATATCTCAGGATTTCTTTGACCTTAGTCACGTAGAAATATTTCATCATTTTTGGGGCTTTCTCATGATGACTGCGCAGTTTTTAGTACGGTCATAGATTACTTGTATTAACGAGCTTATATATTTCGAAACTATGCAAATTAATAATTAGGTATATACATAAGTTCTTTTAAATTATTCATGCATTTAGGTCAGTCTTTTCGAAAAAAAAAAGAAAACTTGATATAACTATTATGACCTTAATTTTAACTTATATTATTATTGAACCAGAATTTAAAGAATCTTAATTTATTTAATAAACGAAAGTAATGAAATTAAATTATTTTGATTTGTGTATGGCTTAAGCTACCTAACACTCATCGCGATTATATCCAAACTTATATTTTAAATTTTAATCACTTTAATTGATAAGTACTAATAAAGGTAAACATTTAAGGACATTACAGATGGAAATTAAACTAACTTGGGAAATATATAGTATAAATTTATAATATATTCCCGAGGTTATACCCACTAGCCCACTACACACAATAATTCTGTAGTGGGTTAAATTAAAGTGCCATCATACTCATACAATGTAAGGAAATGGTATTTAGAAACACGAGTATGTGGGACAATTGAATAAAACCATGCAAAACATTACTCGTAATTACATAATGGAATTATGAATGTAGTATTCATTAAAGTCATCTTGCGCATAATATGCGATCATTGCCAAAGAACAGACCAATTGTTTGAACGGACGACCTTGCCACTAAGTTTGAGCTCTGAATAGCAATTATTGAGTAATATTGCATTTTAAATAATTTGTGTATGACTTTCATAATAAACATATTAGAGAAAATAACCTAAGCCAAGTACTAATAAAAAAAACTAATGTCATTTTTGAGGCGCCAATCGCCATTCGCGTAACGTTTCATGCTATTGCGGACAAAATTATTTAAATATTTTTGAAATAAATTAACTTTTTAAGGTATTTATGTTAAAAAAATAGGACAGATAATAATTATTATAGACTTCTTCTAATTTGCAGTACATTAATGTAATTGCGTCACTCATTTTGTGTAGTATTGATTTTTGGTAAAGTTTTGTGGTTTGTTTTTACCAATATATTTAATTAATTTAATGCTTTTACTGTTTTCTTAGTAGTTATTGTAATAAGTAAATATAAATTTGTGTTATGTAATTATCGTCAGCTTTAATATATATTTTTTGTAATATAGATGTCAAAACAAGTGGCAAAAGCAATGGTTCACGCTGAGGAGTGTTGTGATGATGAAGATGACAATATTGATATTAGCATAGATCTCATTGACGAAAGACTTTATTTGGGTATGCAATGTTGATTAATTAGTCTAAATTCTCAAATAATATTGCTGGAGAAATGCATGTTTTGTTAGAGATTATTTTTATTCTTATTAAGTCACTTGGGACCGCACATTACTTGATGGCTCATGAATGAAGACAATAACTGCCACTGATTAATGTTTGTATGCAGCAGTCTACTATGCTGACCTGGGTGAATCCAGGAACTTTTAAGTTTATCCACAACTTGAGTTAGTGTGTGCATATGCATAAAAGTAATTTGTTTTTCAAATCCATTCCCTAAATGTATATATCTAGTTGTGAAACTATTTTAAAACTCGAATTAGTTTTTAATAACAAAAACTTAGTTTATAACAAGTATTATTATACAATTCCAGGTAACCTAGTATCGGCTAGAGATGGTAAAACATTGAAAAATTTAAAAATAACTCATATATTGACTGTGGATGTGTTACCATTACCTCGGATAGTGCTGGAGAAGCCAGGGTTTACATTTAAATATGTAAGAAGTAAGTATTTTTAGGTAATATATTCTAAAGGTAAGGCAAGACTTAATATACAATTATTTTATACTTTTACCAAGAGACTGTGCCTGGCGGATCATTATAAATGAGGAATATAAAACATGAAGATAATAAAAAAAAATACAAAATGGATAAAATCATAAAACAATATTTATTCATTGAATTAACAAAAACAATAAAATTGATAAGTTTGGAAATCATTCATATTCCTAATTTTATTATTATATAAGTCACATAAATTAAAGCCCCAAATTTGGTAATGAACGGTATTTATTGGTGACCTTTTGTAAGTTGATAACAGGACATTGGGACCTAATAATAAAAAATAATAAAATCCAATTATATTGTATTGCTTCAATTCCCACAGGGATAGGCAGAGACAATAGAGCGCCACTTTCCATGATACTGATACTCCTCATACACATAAATACAAATACATTTCTAATTGTTTATAAATGTAAATAAATATTGATTTCAGTGGCTGATGTACCAAAGGAGGACTTAATATCCCACTTGCCTGAGACCAATGGCTTCATTAAGCAATCACTGAGTGCAGGCGGGACAATACTAGTGCATTGGTAAATACGCCATTTTGTATTTATGAGCCAATAGTGCTTGTATCATAGAAACAGGGCAACCAAAGTACACATATCAAAGCTACATTGCTACCAGCAAACGGTTTGAAAACTCTTGCATTGCATGAATATTACACTGCCAACACACCTCACTTATTTTAAAGTGATTTTTAAGGTTTTATTTTACTTATTTTAAATTTTAAAGGTTTTGGAAGCTCAACATGTAACTGCTACTACAGTTAAATAACTGCAGTCACATCTACTATGCCAGCCTAGTTTCATGGTCTGTAAACTTGAAAGTGGTGGCACCGCCATGGCTCGGCAGACTGGGCAAATGACCACCAATGTAACCACTCTTAAAATTAAAGAAAGGAAATAAGAGAATTATTAAGTTATTAAAGCTGCTTGTATCATTAATGAATTAAACAATTTTTATGCGGCTTACTATCGCGTTTATTTTGGTTTTGATTTTACAATTTTATTTCATTATTCTGATGTTTCGAGAGCTTTGCAGCCATCGTGGTCACTGAGAGACTGAGGTGTTGGTGTTATCTTGTTAGGCAGTTTGCGGGACTTGGAACTTGAGTTTGTGTATTATATTAAAGTACATACAAGATGGTTTTGGATTTGTATTTGAATGTGCAATGGTTGCGTAAATCAAGAGCACAGGTTCAAGACCATTTGCTAGTACCAATGTATCTTTGGTCTCTCTGTTTCTATGATACAAGCACTTTTGTACATAAATAAAACTTTTATTTACAGTTACCATGGAGTATCTCGTTCTGCTGCTGTTGTGATAGCATTTGTGATGGAGAAATATAGTTTGTGTTACGAAGATGCATTTACACTTGTTAAGAGCAAGCGGAGATTTGTGGGGCCCAATGTTGGCTTTGTGGCACAACTCAAACTATTTGGGCACATGCACTACAATCTGGATAAAGAGGATCCCAGATACAAACAATTCAGATTGAAATTGGCTGGACAGAAGCTTAAACAAGGTAATACAATATATTTTAAAATTACATCTTTGTAATCTGATCCTCATCAGCCAGGAGACGTCCGCTGCTAACCATAGGCCTCCCTCTTAGAAGGTCTTCCGAACGACAAGATTTTTAATTTTTTAAATTCATTTTATGCTTGTATCATAGAAACAGGACAACCGAAGTACATATATCAAAGCTATATTGGTACCGGTGGGCAGTTTCAAACTTGTGCCGTCAGTTTGTGTAACCATTGCACTGCCACTACACTGGTTATTTGTGACTTTCACTATGTCGCAGGCCTACCTACGCTGCGTCTTCCGGTTCGTGGTCTCCTCTCTAAAACCTTTCTTACTGATCGGTTGTCGGTTCTTCGAGTGATGTGGTCAGCCCATTATCATTTCAGCTGATAATGTCATCTGAAATGATGTCGGTAACTTTGGTTCTTCTGCGAAACTCATTCCGGATTCTATCGCGCAAACCATAGCTCTCTCCATTGCCCGCTGAGCCACTCTGAGCTTTTCTAACAGGCCAACGTTTAGGGTCCACGTCTCAGCGCCATTTGTCATCATATGAATGGCTTGGCATCTTGAAACATGTATTTTTATTCTTATCTAAAGTACAAAACCAGCAGCACGCTATGATGACAGTTTTGACATTTGACCCGCTTATAAAGTTTCATATAAATTAATAATTATGTTTGAAGAAATAATTCTTGTTCTTTATGACAATAAAGGACAGCAATTTGCTTCTTCAAATGTAATTAATAAATTATATGGAACTTCATGAACATCAAAATGGTCATAATAGCGTCATAATCTGGTATAATAATTGTAAATTTCCAGTGAAAATTCTCCCGCAGTCATTCAGTGACTTAATTAAGCCAGACCCGGGGCTGACACGCGAGAGGCCTGACCCGCGTGTTTACAGATGCAAGAAGTGCAGGCGGGTTGTGGCCACACACTGCAATATTATACCACATTTGCCCAAACAAGTGAGTTGACACACAATATTTATGATTCATTTTGAATTTTTTTATTTATTTACATTTCTATACTAATGAATTAAACAAATTTTATGCGGCTTAAGAATGTAAAATCAATAACTAAATGAAATGCGATAGTAAGCCGTATAAAATGTGTTTAATTAATTAAACAATGTTCGCGCAAAACCTAAGAATATACTATTTCTATACTAAGCTACAAAAGTGCTTGTATCATAGAAACTGAACAACCAAAGTACATATATCAAAGATGCATTGGTACCTGTCCCACTCGGCTTGCATGATAATTGCACTGCCACTACACGGTCGCCTATTATAGTTATGTATTGTTATATATATTACATATACGTATATATATACTTGTGATACTTGTATGTAGTTATATACTTGCACCCTGCCCATAATTTCTCATCATCCCAAAGGTTAGTTGTTAGAGAATACCTAATAGGCATTAAATTCGCCTGTGTATGTATCTATTTTTAAGATTATTTTGGTGCAATAAAGGATTTAAATAAAAAAATACAATAGTACTTGTCCACAATTTCAGCTCAAAATCCAATTAGCAAAGAAGGAACTCCAACCGCAGCCAAACAAATCAACTGACCTCAATTGCTTGGAGGATGGACAAATATTAATTGATAAATTAAAATGCTTACAAACTAATAAATGTTTTAATGATGATGTGAAGACATGCCACAGTGATGGGAGCCAGGATAGTGAAGGTGCGTTGACAAGGAACAACTTTTTTTCATGTAAATAACGACAGGCGTGATCGATTGGTTAACACACCACTCCCGGGTTTGATTCCCGGTCGGAACAAAAATATCGTAGTTTTTATTTGTAATATTTAATAATTATATTTGCTTGGGGTCTGGTTATCAAAGTGTGGTAGTCAGTGGTACCCAATCTTCCTACCCAGGTAAGTACCACCAGTTACAAGTATACAGGCTGAAGTGATTTAGTCGCGTTTCGAGATCAGCTTGTAAGTTGCCGGTTCCAAATGGGTGTTATTGCTGCTTACAGTTATTGAATTGTAGTAGCAGTGACATCCATTCATGGATCACACTCCAGCTTAACATCAAGCGGAGTGCTGTCATATGTCAAGGCACAAAAAAAATGTTGCAGGTGAAATAATAGAGAGCAGCATAGTGGGTCGTGATTGTGCCTCGCCCGTGTGCAGACTGATGTGGTTCGTGGAGCCAATGTGCTGGATGACATCTGTACAGCATGAGCCTCAAGGCAAACTCATGTGTCCACAATGCAAACAGAAAATTGGTAGTTTCAGTTGGGTTATGGGTATGTCTCATGTGTTGTATTTGCTCTAAGTCGACTCAGTTGCTTCGAGGGATCAGTCTTAAAGTTGCCAACAGAAAACTTACTATTTTTTAATCTTATTATACTTTTTTTTATTTGTCTCTTTAAAACATTACAACTCCAGTACACTTGAGAAGAGAAGACAGAGTGAAGATTTTTTTGAAACCTACAAAATAGTGATCATTTAATCACTATTTTGTGCCCCAATTAAAGTCAATGTTAAAAACCAACTATAATACCATTGTTTGCGCAAAATCAAAGAAAATACAAAATTTTCACTATATTCTATAGTACAAAAAATTAAGTTTTTTTTGATAGTAATTGTTGTACTTCCGGCATTAGAAAAGAGCGCTGGCATTCAAGCTATTTAGTAACTTATTTTATTACCTAATTACTTTTTGTTTTACAAATGTGTCAAAAAAATTTAGAATTTTGGCAATTATGGAGCACGACAGAATAGATACGGGGACTTGCTCTTACCGCAGTTGTCCAGCGCTCTTACCATCAGCCTATCCTTATTCTGCGCAGCACAAATATCACCGCTCTGCCAGGAACTAAACTAACATTGTAATTATGTTTTTCAGGTTGCAAGTGTCCGTGTGGCCAGAAAGTGGCGCCGGCGTTCTACTTGGTGCCATCGAAAGTAGACCATTCCAATATTGTTAAAAATGTGCAAGTAACAGTATAGGAGATGGTCATTCACAACAAATATGCGAGCATTTATAAAGAATCAATCAAATTGTCACGCCTTTTCCCTGCTGGGATAGGCGGAGACGATAGAGCGCCACTTGCCACAACCCTGGCATAACTCCTCACTTCTTTGCTTCTGTCACATCCACAATTTTTTTCATACAAGCTCTATGGTTATGGGCACTAGGCAATCTAGCTTTCTTGAGGATGTAATAAAAAGAAGTAAATGATTTATGTGGTTGTATTAAATATTGATATATGCTAAATAGCAAGTTGTTAGGATGGTGGAAAGTGGCATTTGAATCTTCACAACAACTAATAACCTTGTCCTTGCTCAAGTATGAAGCATCCGAATACTGTCGACCGAAACTGTAGTGGAACGGTTTTGCGCGTCGTTTCTTTGAAGAACAATCGACAAGTCAAATGCTTCCCAACTTTTTTAGTCGTCGGCGCTTTTGGACTTTGTTCCCTCTAGGCAATTCCAAGTCAGGTGTCGATATTAAAAAAAACTGAAGGGTTATTACTTATTTGATAGCTTTATAATAAAAAATGTTTTGCTGTGATGTTACAACTGTCAAATGATATTGTAGGTGTTTAGTATACGAACCAAGAAACACAGTACAAAATCACTCGCCCGTACATACCAATGTATCTTTGATATGTGTACTTAGTTTATATGATACAAGAACATTGAATAGCTTAGTTAGTAATTGTTAAAAATGTAGTTTTCATTTTGCATTTACTTTGTAAATAGCTAAATAAGAATTAATTGTAGTAATATTAGCGACTGATATTTTGAATTTAAAATGGCTTTCTAATTGTTTTTTACTGGTTTGAAACCAGTTTATGGAGTAAATAAATTGTTTCTTTCAAGGTATTGGATACCAGTGTTCTTCCATGTAATAACATTTAGTACAAATTGTAATTATATTTTTTGTGTATATACATATATAAAAATTGTAAATTGGTCTATATATGTATATAGAGTGTGCTCCATTTAACGTGGATGGTATGTTACTTCTTAGGTTCGATTCTCTGAGACAGGAATCGAACCTAACAAGGTGTGGATGTGTATAAGCATATTGTTATTAAGCAATCTATAATATGTAAATGAATTAGAAACAAACATCTGCATTAAACATTCGTGTGAATATTAGATTTACTACATTTTATGTCTCTTACACAATTGTGTTGTGTAAGAGACATAAAAATAAATAATACGCATTCATGGTATAAATATATATTTTAATAAATAAATTAATGTTTCTTTTAAAAAATAATTTCATTTAAAACATTTATAAAATCTTATATCTAGTGTTTGACGATGATCTCCTTGCTGTGTCCGGCAACAGCAACGCCTTAGTCAGTACAGTGATTTTCCCAAATAACAACTTGTATATCTAATACAATAAAACAGACAACATCAAAAATATATAATTTACATCTACTTAAAAATAATGAGTTTTCAATTATATATCTATATTATCACATTTATTTACACAATTACTTATACTCTTACAGCTGTAGAATATTCGACACTGCTATGCTACAACTACGATCCTGACACAACTCCCTCGCTTTCCCCACATCCACAATTCTCTACGATTATGGGCACTAGGCAAATTAAAGGACACCATTCATTTTGTATGGGGACTTGGGCTTAATTGTATTAACAGTTGCATATACATTTTAAAATAATTTAATGTACGAAGATTACAATGCAATTGGAATATATCCTTTATTTTGCATAGTTAGGTGGACAAAATTATGAAACTATAAATATGACAGTTCAAAGCAGAACTATTAATATGGCGTGTCTTTGTGAATGACAGACGATACAAAATCCATCTTAATTTCCAAATAATTACACAGCACAGCAATTAAAAGCAAAATTGTTATTAGTTTTATCAATACAAGTATCGAAACGACCATTAATATATATTTTCATCATTGGACATTACAAAAGTAATACATAGAAGCCCAAAATGAATGATGACCTTTAATTTAATTAAGTTTATAAAATTGATTATTACAATGGCAGTAATATACATTAATATAATCTATGCGTAAGGCATATACTATTTGCTATAGTACAATGGTACTAATGATATTCACAATGAGATCATAGTCGGGTGAGTACACGATCAACTACTATACGTAATGGCGTACTATACGTAGTGGTGTAGTGGCAGTGAAATGGCTACGTAAGCCGAGTGGCACGGGTTCAAAACCACTCACCGGTACCAATGTATCTTTGATATATGTACTTTGGTTGTGCTGTTTCTATGATACACTTTAGTAGCTTAGTATAGAAATGTGTAATAAAAAAACTATCAGCACTCTTGGACCTCCCCTTGCTTTATTATCAGACAAGACGAGGTCAGATGTCAAATCATAATGTCCAGAAACCTCCTTGGTATAGATGCCGGCAGAAAAAAGAAGAGCACTGACTTTTGAGCTGCGCAGCATAAGAATCGGCTGAATAGAAGAGCGCTGGGCGATTGCGGTAGGAGCAAGTCCACGCATCTAATGGATAAAACAAATTTTATGCGGCTTACTATCGCGTTTATTTTGGTTATTATTTCTGTCGCGCGCATAATTCATAATTTTTTTAGTATTAAGTAACAAAACAAGTTACTGCGCTTTAATACCACCGCGCTGCCGGGTCTATACAGAAATCACATTAGTCCACAGGACCTCTTCTCACTATTCTGCACCTTAATCAATGGTTCTTTCCGTTGAAACATCTCATACATAAAAATGTCAACTTGAAATACCTTCATGTTCTCGATCTTCTCTTTGCTACTCTTTGGAAGCTCTTTAATTTAATTTTTTGGTGGGATATATTTTTAACGCCTTGTCAGCTAATTATTTTGTTATAGGTTATAATTGAGTTTATTGTAATTTCTTCACGTTAAGGAGAATCATCATCATCAGCCAGAAGACGTCAACTGCTGAACTAAGACCTCCTCATTAGACCGCCATTTCGAACAAGATACCAGTTGCATCCACCAGTTATTTGTGACTTTCAATATGTCGTCAGTCCACATACCTACGCTGCGTTTGCCGGTTCGTGGTCTCCACTCAAGAACCTTTCTTCCCCATTGGTTATCGGTTCTTCGAGCGACGTGGCCTATTGCCACTTCAGATTGCAAATCCTATGAGCTATGTCGGTAACTGATTCTTCGGCGAATATCCTTGTTTTAGATTCTATCGCGCGACTTTGAGCTTATCCAACAGTTCAGACATATGCGTAATTATGGTATTAGTAGTTTGATAATGGGCAATTGCCGGAATGCATTGAAATACATGTTTTAAATACAATTTCACATGGCAATAACGGCGCCATCTCTGGCCATCCTTGGTATGTCATGTAATGCATATTGGTGTGCCCTCATAAGGTGTGTCTTCCTCTTCCAGCTGTCGAGAAATGAGAGTGGGCAGTGGGGACATTTGTATGGCAACTCACCCGTGTGTGTGCGCTTGTGACGTATCTGCAAGTAATTATTAATAGGGATTAATAAAAAGTACTTATCTATTATCAAAATCACATGTTTTTATTTCATTACGTTGGTCCATAAATCGAAGCTATCGCTACTTACAGTTAAATAACCACAAGTAGCAGTCCATTACGCTGACCTAGTTGGAATTGGAAACTTACAAGCTGTTCCCGAAACAGTGAGTGGTGGTACTACCCCCAGATCAGCAGTCTGGGCACCACTAACCTACCAATCTGACAACCAGACCTGGAGCAAATATATTCTTCTTTTTTTAAAACAGATATTTGTAAATTTAATCAAATTATTTATGATTCAAATATTTGCTGCGACCGGAAATCGAACCCAGGACTTCCGCGTAACGGTCTGGTATGCCACACCAAAAACAAAAAAAAAAATATAATAAAACAATTGTGTTTATCTCTGTCAACTAATCTTATCATAGAGCTTGTATGAAGAAAATTGTGGATGTGAGAGAAGCGAAGGAGTTGTGTCAGGGTCGTGGCAAGTGGCGCTTGATTGTCTCCCCTATCCCTGTGGAAAAAAGGCGTGATAATT
Source organism: Tinea trinotella (assembly GCA_905220615.1). Taxonomy (NCBI): domain Eukaryota; kingdom Metazoa; phylum Arthropoda; class Insecta; order Lepidoptera; family Tineidae; genus Tinea; species Tinea trinotella. The sequence goes on from HG992312.1 coordinate 14,565,347, forward strand.
TGAGATTGACTAATAAAACCAAAACGAACTCACCAAAGAGCCTGAATCCGTGAATGTTTTCCGGCATGTGGGACATACGTGCGGTCTGCTGCCATTGTGCCTTAGTATGTGCCGCGTGAGGCTTGACTTCGTTGTTGACTTGAATCCACATTCGTCACACTCGAATGGCTTGTGACCAGTGTGCACGCGCATGTGGATTGATAGGTTGCCAACTGTGGGGAAGAAAAGGTTATAATTTTTATAAAATAATTGTGACTGACCTCCACCAGCCTGATTGTAAACAAGAGGGGTTCCAAGAGTGCGGACGCTGCAAAAAACGAGTTAGTCCACGGCTGCCTCAGTCACCATCACTAAACTAATTGAGGCCTAGCTGCTCCGACTGTGTCACTTTACGGTCTGTACACGTGAAAGTACTATCCCAGATCAGCTGGGTACCACTGCCTACAACTCTTAGAAAAACAGACAGAGGCGGTTTTCATTATTAATTTATTAGGCCTTCCAACATTGTTTTCAGTACACACTGATATAGTATATGGCTATATCAATATAGCTATATCAATCTCAGTTATCTAACACAGGCAATTAGTTACAGTATAAAGCACAATGCATTAGTAAAACTCAAAATAAAACTGAAGAATAACAATTATTTAATGTACACATATTTTTTTTTTTTTTTATTGTGACTCGACATATGACTGCACCCCGCTTGATGTTAAGCCAAAGTGTGGTCCATAAATGAATGTCACTGCTACTACAATTCAATAACTGTTAGTAGCAATCACATCCACTATGCCAGCCTAGATGGAACCGGCAACTTACAAGCTGATCCCGAAACGTGACCAAATCACTTCACGGTCTGTATACTTGTAAGTGGTGGTACTACCCCGGATCGGCAGACTGGGTACCACTGCCTACCACTCTTTGTAAACCAGACCCGAAGCAAATATCCATCTCTTTTTTTTTATTAACAAATATTTGCAATAGTTAATACTATTAAATATTACAAATAAAAGCTATGAAACAAATATTTGCTCCAACCGGGGATCGAACCCGGGACTTTACGCGCAACAAACCAGTCGCTAAACCGTTCGTCCACGCCTGTCTTCAAAAATGAAAAAAAAAATGAAATCAAAAATATGTAGTTATTATTATTATCTGGTCAAAGTATCCAAAGTTATGAGACGAACATGTGGGTGAGTGGGTAAATTAAATGACTTACGATGTACAAATGATGCACCACATTCAGAGCAGAGGTACTTCCTTATGTCATGGAGACGCATGTGATTCTTCAATATGTCTTTCGATTTAAAACTGAAATAGTGAAATGAAAAAAGTAGGATTGTTATGTCAGGATTATTCATAGTATTTCGATGACAAGAGCATTGGTTACCACAACAGTCAATCACGCGTAAAGTCCCGGGTTCGATTCCCGGTCGGAGAAAATATTTGTTACATAGCTTTTATTAACAAATATTTAATAATTATATTAAATATTTGTTAATAAAAAAAAGAGATGGAAATTTGCTTCGGGTCTGGTTATCAATAAGTGGCAGGCAGTGGTGCCCAGCCTGCTGATCCGGGGTAGTACCACCACTTACAAGTATACAGACCATGAAGTGATTTGGTCACGTTTCAGGATCAGCTTGTAAGTTGCCGGTTCCACCTATGCCGGCATAGTGGATGTGATTGCTACTCACAGTTATTGAATTGTAGTAGCAGTGACATTCATTCATGGACCACACTTCGGCTAAACATCAAGCGGGGTACTGTCACATGTCGAATCACAATAAAAATAAAAAAGTTCGGCACTAAGAAAACGATATCGTCAGTTCAAGTAACTTTGAATAGAGTAGTAAGAAGCTTGAACAAGTTGCCTAAAAGCTTTAATATTTTATTATATATAGCACTTGCTTTGTAATTTATTATTGTAACTATGTAAAACAGAATGCAAAATTTTCACAGACAAAAATTCGTTCATAGCTTGTCTAACTATAAATGACGCACCCCTACACTATATTAGTTTATTTAAATGTGTGAATGCAAATATTTCCAACTATACTATTGTACTTTATCAGCGTGATCCTCTTTTTGTGTCCAACCAGCAACTGAATGACCAATTACAATTGCATTTTCTGTGGCATCTATATTTTATGTTTTGTCGTGTGCGCAAATGCGGTGGAGGGGCGCGTCATTTCGGCTTAGACAGACTATACCTTTTTATCACATTTGATTGGCCTTCAAATTACCTACCTCATCTTGCAATAATCACATATGAAGGGTCGTGATTCCGTATGTATTTTCATGTGGGCTGACAAATGCTTTTTTAATTTAAATAACTTGGCACAGACATCACATGGGAAAAGCCTCTCATTTGAATGGTGTGACATATGTTGGGCCAGTAATTGGCGATTGGCAAACCCTAAGAAAAAAAATTATTAATATTAAACTTCTTTTACTTGACATTGTATTATACAAAACTGATTCATAAAAAGCAACTTACTTTTAGAGCACTGTGGACAAATAGGCTCAACCTGATTATGTCCATGTTCGCTTTTCAAATGTTTTATAAACCAAGTTTTTAAAGCAAATGTTTTTGGGCATTTTGGACACTTCTTTTTCTGCTGGCTCTTCACCATTTCCCTTACCTCAATTCTGCACATACGTTTCAATTCCCTATCTATTTCTTCACTCTTATATGACTCTGCAATCTCTAGTTCACTATTCATTTGATAATTTGGATCGTTCGTCAAAACAGAGGAAGGGACATCATCATTTTCTAATATTTCTTTAAAGTAAGGTGATATATTAACCGGTGCTGGGTTTATACTTGGTTGGAAGCCCAGGAAAGCTGGGTTTTTATTATAAGGGTCATTTTCTATAATGCCACTTGTGTTCATCTCTATCAACATTGTTTTATACTGCATATCTATTCTTTGAGCTTCTATTATAAATGTGTATGTTGATTCAATTTTTATAACACAGTCATAGCAAAATTGTCGAGGCAATATATCATTGTCAATCTGTAAAGGATAATTATAATGAGAACCACACAAATGTTTGTTTATTGTTACACACCCGACTCCAGGCAAGCTGATGGTAAGCAAGAGGAGGTCCAAGAGCGCAGACTACTCAGTTTATGGTTGGTCCAGCCGACGTCGTTTGCCCCAAACCTGACTTATGATCCACTTTAAGGATTCAAGATTATAGGTCGAAAAGAAATCTTAGGATAGTTACTAAGAATAAAATTCAGGTGAATCATTTTTAATAGACATTATTTAATAGTATTTATTAACCTCTTTGCATCGATGCATCGTTGAGTAAACTATGCCGCTAACCACGTCTTCTGGTTGAAGACGAAGTGTAATAGAATGAATATATATTCATAATATATATATTCATAATAGAATGAAAATATATTCTATTATGACACTTCTTTACTAACTCACATGCATACAGATAAATTAAACTCATAAATAACTATTTTACCTTAATATCTGTACAAAAACAAAACATATCGACGACTCTTTGGTTAAAATTCTCCCTCTCCCAAGAAGCTACCTCCTTCATACAACATCTACATAATATACCTAAATCCATAGTAATTATTTAACTATAATATTATTTACTTATCCATTATTATATTTAAATTCATAGAAACAAAATCAAAAAACTATAAATATAAAATCAATGCTGAAAAACTTTGACATCTATGACATGTTTGTTCGCACTCTTAATTCGAATGATACAAAATAAGAAAGTAAAAAATCTAATCGTAATACATGTTAGAAACAAAAATATAAGGCGGTTATTTTATTAAATAAAAGATTCATACATAAAGTTATGTTATTAGTAAACTTTTATAGCTCCAATTTGTAAATAATATGTGAAAACATAAAATATTTGAAAATATAACCTGACCGATTGTAGTTGTTTTGAATGCAAAAGTGGAACGCAGCAGAACTTTTTCTTTTAATACGATTTCATGCTTACATTTACCCTTACTGTTATACACAAGAGTTATGAGTTGTGACCATGGGGCATAAATGAAATTATAATATTAAATTAAAAAGTCTATTCATAATTTAGTTAAACAGTATCTTTAGGTTTAACTTGTGCAAGATGTCTTAATAACGTGTCGGTCCCTTCTCCGCTGATGCCAGAAGCTTCTAAAACTACTATCTTCTGTGGTACTTCCCGCCTCAGCCGTGAAAATTGCAGCATAAGCAGTGCTTCGTTCCTCATCTGACGATACGCTGCATCCATTTTGGTTAATACCAGTATGAACTGAAAGAAAAATATTCATGTTTTAGGGGTGTCTTGAATACGCGATAAATGTGTTTTATTTGATTTCATTTTTTTGATTTCATTTTTGTTGTCTCTGGACCAATGTATGCGTAAAAAATATTCTATTTCATTAATAATTATTGATGCAGTAATGATACTAACATTAAGATGATCTAATTTAGTTTTAGCTTATCTACATGTTGCTATGATATATCTACATATAAAAAGACTACTTCTATTTGTAGGCCCTATTGCTATAGGTGCTATTTCCAAGGCCCCTATTTCTGCTTCATAATTGAAATATATAAACAATAGATATGAATGTACCTTTGCATTTTGTAGTTTCGGCTCTGCAAGCAATGTGTATAGAAGAACAGCAGCTGCTGATATCTGACACAAGTTTGACGTATCTACTACGTATATCACCTAAACAAGAATTCATATTTTCTTAGATTTTGCGCGAACATTCATAAATATATTCAACAAATTATATTTAATTTAAAAAAATCGGAAATAAATGCGATAGCAAGCCTCATAAATTTGTTTAATTTATTATCATTCATTCGCGCAAATACTACCTAAATAAGAAATTAAAATAAAGCATCCATTCTCTGTATCTAATGTTAATCTAATTAATTTTATTTACTAATAGTATCTAATTCATCTTAGACAATGTTGCGTGGATGCATTGGGCCCACTGCTGCTCCCATCATGCATCCCATATAGCAGATATGTACATGCCCACAAATACTGTTAAAAATCACTAATTTACTATTTTTTGTATATTATTATAATAAACCATAGTTATATATATATATATATATTCCCGTCCTCAACAGCCAACTGTTCTACGGCCTATATATATATATATATATATATATACAACAGCTTAGGACATCCACCCACAAGATAATAAAGATAGGCATAATAAGGATAATAAAAAGTGACCCTACCTTTTCAATAAATTCCAAATAATTGCTCCATAATCTAGTCATTTCACCTCCAACTTCGCGAATTAGAAATGTCTGCTTCTTCCCCGCCTTATTTATGTATGGTATGTTATATATGTTCGTACCTATTGTTGGTATAGCATTGTACGTATTGTCTATGCCTTTGGCATTTTGCAGTTTTTTCATTAACATAGTTTTCCCAGAACCTTTTGGTCCTAGACAGAGAACCTTGATTCTGTTCTCTGGCGTGTCCTCCATTTTGTGTACTTCAATGTTATGGAGATTATGTATTTTAACACAATCAATCTGTACTCACAGTGATAGGTAGAAACAATGGAGAGGCACTTTCCACGATACTGACACAAGGCTCTCGCTTTCTTTGCGATTACAATTTACATTGGAATATAAATTCTAATGGCATATTAATATAGTCCTGATTGAAATAACAACTCCACTGCCAAGTGCTGTGTGATCAATACGAGATAACACATTTTGTTGTTGCCATAACAACTAATATCTACGAGTATCGCTGTTTGTGTAGGTATGTATTTATAATGATAAATATGTAGGTACTATAGATCTATGAACGCCTTTTGTATTAAATTTATAGATATGTATAAATAAAAAGAGATATAAATAAGTAAAAATATTATTTATATCTATGATTAAATTCAAAATGATCCTTCAAACGAATCTTGTAAAAGTTTTCAGTCGTCGGCGCTAACGTACCTCCCGTTGCTTACAACCAGGTAAGTCGAGGTCGCGCCTGAATAAAAAAAAGCACAACTACAATTAAAGACTAGTTTTGTGATCGGAGCTATAGCGTGAGTGAAAAGCAGCAATGTTGCATTGTTGTTATCAATTGGCAAGTAAATAGCCTTTATTATTTTTTATCTGTGTGTAACATTCACTTAGTAACAAAATATGACCTCAATGTTGGCCTTAAACTTAAGGTGACGGGAGATGACGTTCTCGAAGCCAATGCTGAGGCCTTGTGGCAGCGGCTTCGTACGTACGAGTATATGAAACACTACATTATTTCTTCCTTATTTCACCAATCATGTAAATAAATAAATATATAAAATATATATGTCCACTAGGTGGACTGAAGACATTGTGAAAGTCGCGGGTAACCGGTGGATGCAACTGGCATCATGTCGTTGGGAATGGCGTCTAAGGGGGAGGCCTATGTTCAGCAGTGGACGCCTTCGGGCTGATGATGATGTCCGCCCTATGATGATGTCTGCCGATCCGTGCTAGTACCAGCACTTACAAGTATACAGACCGTGAAGTGATTTGGTCACATTTCGCGATCAGCTTGTAAGTTGCCGGTTCCATTTAGGCCGGCATAGTGGATGTGATTGCTACTCACAGTTATTGAATTGTAGTAGCAGTGACATTCATTCATGGACCACATTTCGGCTTAACATCAAGCGGGGTGCTGTCATATGTCGAGTCACAATATAAAAAAAAAGTTTACTTATAGAATGCTTAGGGCTAGGCGTCTAGTAGTCTTTATCCGGTCACACTGGGTGGTGTAGTTTTAAAAATCAGTAAATTTAAATTAAACAATATAACAAATTATACCAGTCGTATAGTAAATAAAAAATATATATAATTTTTTGGTTAATAGCAAATTAAAAACGATTGTTAAATATGTTATTTGTTAATAATTAGGTATATATCAGTTATAAAGAATGAGCATGTAACTTTTTGTCAGTCTTCGAAAGTGAGAGGCATTGGATCGTTACATAGTCACTATTAAATATTAATAAAACATAATACATTTATATGTATCATAGTTAAAATTCAAATTTTATTAAATATTATATAATAATTCGTGAAACTTATTGATAATTTCATTAACATATACAGTCTTTTTTAAATTAGATACTGACAACTCTCCGCCTGATAATAATTTTAATAATATTTTCACGTGTTCAAAGTAAATGCTGGGGCAATTAGAATGAATATTTAAAAAAATATTATATGTTTTATGATTATAAACATTCTATCAAATCCTTGGCTTATTTTTTGCGCCTATTTAAAATACATATATATTTATGAATGACTACTACCTGTGTGAATAATTTCCTAGAAGTTGTACCCAATTCTGATTCATTGGGTTTTTGATAGAACAAGATTCAATCTTAGTATGATAAAGATGTATTTTTATAAGAGAATTAATTAAGTAATTCTTACATAAGCATACTACCTAATTATTAATTGCTAAACCTGAAAAACTAATTTAAAAATAATGTAATGATTTTGATGATTCCAAGACTCTTAAGAATATTAATATTTCTCTTAATATTATTTATTCTCTCCTGAAAAAGAAGACAAGGCATATTAAGCAAGTCGTCATGTTTCGTTAATCGCTTTCGCCGAAAAACTAGCAAAAATGTACAACTCCCGCGCTGTGTAGCCTCCGCTGAGGTTAGCAACTACGAGTCCGCGAAATTGGGCGCGCGGGGCCACGCTATCTGGGTCACGGCACCCTTGACCCACTGACTGAGTGCCGGCGGCCATTGTTTTTTAACAATCAATAAATAATACAGTGAACATAACTTGTTACACTGCACCGTGTTTGCGCAACAATCAACTCATCGCTCACCACACGGCGTCTCATCAATTCGACCACTTTCGCTTAACAATACCTGAGCTACCATTTGGCAAATAGGTTTTGATGGAATTTCCTATATTATTATGGATTCTAATTATGGGTGGCTTCAAGTAAGAAAATTGTGTTTTTTCTTTAGATATAAATAATGATAACAAATTAATTTCACCTATTACAATATATTTTACACAATTTTATAAATTTATACAAGTTGTTAAAAATAATATTTATAACAACTTACAAATTGTAGGTAATTATTTTATCGTCTTACTTTTGTTTCAGTCACATCTCATTGTTCTGACAATTTTATTAATTGAATTTAAAAAATATATAGAGTACCAACTTAGAAATTGTTAACGACAATTCTTCTTTTAATTAATGGCGCCTGTGTTGTTTGGATTGATACAAAAAAACACGGCTAATGTCAAGTGTGGACCAAAATGACGAAAAAATCCATATGACCAATAATAATTAAAAATTATTTAATTTAAAAAAAAATGTACTTCACGGGTTTTTTCGCAAAATGTAAAAATGAATTTTTCTTAAAAGATCATTGCATATGACCAAATAAACGCGCCGCTCCACACGTCAGACGTTTAGCCACATCAGCCAACAAGAACCCTCTTAAGGAAAGCTATTGACTGGTGCACAGGATGCACCGGCCCAATCGATTTCCGTATCACCGAAGCGATATGGCAAGCAGACAGACACACGAGGAGGTAGTTTGACATCGCATCTCGTTCTCGACACTTGTTTGATATTGACCGACTAATTCCGCTGAGTCCCGCAGACTAGTGGCAGTTGGATAATAGGACAGAGATGTTAAGGAAAACGTGCACAATAGTTAGTAGGCTGCAGATACATTTTTTTTATTGTGACGCGAAATTTCGGCCTTGGGGGGCCAAGAGCACCCACGACCGAACCAATTTGGTAAAGCATTCCACTTGTTAATTGCTCAACAAAGAAACGACGTACCGAATCGTTTAATTCGAATGTCCATTCGCTCGATAGAAGGCGAATGTTTTCAATCGATGAAAGGCGACCGCGGTGTACTAGTAGTGCAAACCGAGAGCACCGTGCATGTACTTTGGTTGTCCTGTTTTTTGACTATTTTAGTAGCTTAATATAGAAATATAATAATAACAAATGTGTACTTAGGGGTCTCAAGGGAATAAAAAGACGAGGTAGGAACCAGGTCAATTTGAGGTAAAACATGATAATAAATCTCACAGAATTCTAAGTACCTATAGGGTATAAGCATGTTTCTTTTCTTTTGGATCGAAACTAGGCCGGCACAGTGGAAGCGACTGCTACTTGCAGCTATAGTAGCAATGGCCTCCATTTATGTATTGCACTTTACAGTGGTAGGCAGTGTGTTAGCGGTTGTTTGGCCAGTCTGTCAACCGACTTAAGTATTACCAATACTTAAAAATGGGAAGGTTTCTTAATGTGACACGGCATCTGACCTCGTCTAGCTTAGGGTCCAAAGGAGACGTAATTCTCTCAGTCGTCGGCACTATGGTGACTAAAAAAATAATTCAGTCGAGTGTGGCATTCAGTTTAAAAACTGTGGATGCTACTACCACTGCAGGCATTTATCAATCGCTGCAGTCGTGTCCACACCGGCTTTACATCAGACGTGCGGTCATTGTATATTTTTTAATCAGAGAAACAGCACGACTAAAATACTTAAACTAAGATACATGGTGCTACCACTACACCACGTCGGTAATATTATATTTATATGCAGATAAAATATCAATAATATGCCGCGAAAGTGTAAAAACTAAATATTTAGAACTTATGTATATTTTAAATTTCTCTCTTATTCAATTATAATTTTTCTATCTAATACTTTTTACTAATTCTAGAATTAGTAAAAAGTATTGGATAGAAAATTTTCATTAGTCCTCTTTGGTGAACTGTGACCGGGTAACGAACCTGACATCGCTTGGTGCGCAACAGATAGAATGCATATTATTTGAAAGAAATAGAATTTCTGATTTAAGCTTAAGAGTGTCCAGAGTTTAATGTTCCTCTTATAGCCACCGATCTTGAAAATGTATTTTCTAATATTATGTATATATATATTGTATAATGTATATATACAGAGTGGCAGTGTTCCCGCGAAAGTGGCCGTCGCGTGCGCCGGTGAAAGAGTCGATGACCGCGGCGGGTGCAACGAACGTCTTTGTAAGCTCATTGTGCCGAACACCTAGCACGCACTCTATACATCACTAGAGTGCCAATACACCCCCCAGCTATAGTAACACTCTGGGAACGACCAATAAACGTAAAAGAAACGAAGGTGCAAATAAACTAAACTATGTTATACCAGCGCCACGCTATGATGGCCGTTTTGACGTCTCTCCGTGACCACGATGGCTGCAAAGCTCACAAAACGTCGTAATAATGAAAATCATAAAATCAAAACCAAAATAAACGCGATAGTAAGCCACATAAAATTTGTTTAATTCATTAATCAATGTACGCGCAAAATCTAAGAGCAAATTGCTGTTCTTTAATGTCCCTTTTTATACGAAACTTTATGAGCGCGTCAAACGTCAAAAGACCAACCAACATTGATGAATAGATTTCGAATGTTGTAGAAATCGTCAAACCATATTATTTTTATTGTGAAATCTGATTTCGACTTGCCTGATGGCAAGCAAGGAGAGTTCCGTAAGCAAAATAACCGACTCAGTTTATTGTTGCTACAATTGCCGTAACTATGCCAAACAGTGGTGCTATTTCATACTTTGCCTGAAAGATATAAAATTATAGGATTGAATGAACTGGTAAAGCATTCCATCGATTTAGTCATTAAAATGTGGATGATTTCTCCGACGACGACGAGAGGTAGGAGGTTAAATATTTCACGTTACTAATTCCTTTTATTAAATTACATCATATTAGAAAATAATACAATTTATTATTTTGAATGAAGGCATATATATTTTTAGGATCTTTATGGATATTTTTTGTAAGAAAACGAATAAAAAAATATTAGAATCTCCGCTGTAAATAGTACAATACAATCGAAAGTAATTTTAAAATAAACTTGAATAAATAAAATGTAAATTATAATAATTACTCTAGATAGCATCTCGTTGCATTAGACGCACACAAATGCAACAAAACTATGCACACACACACAAACACACACACACACACACATTGGCAAAATAACTAATAGACGAAAAGTACTCGTTCATAATGAAACGCGTCTAGGAATAAATATTTAATGCTTTTTAAAAAATATATACGAGTAAGTGAGATTTAGTTATTAGGGTAAAGAAGAAGTTTTCAATATCCTTACTTTACTAAATATTGCTATATTTACAATACTTTTTAGGATACTTATTTTCATTTTAATTTTCAGCTTTTTCTAATTTAATGTGTTCAATATTCCTATAAATTACCAAAAAATATCGTTTAAATAATCAAATCCTTACATATTTGTTAAATCCAATGCAGTTATGTAAATAAACTTCTCCATCGATGTTTTACTCTTTTCATCTAGAAATGACCTGTTTTGCCCAATAAATAACGTAAAATATGGATGTAAAGATAGAGAATGAGTAAGAGTAACCTTATTTTCAATTGTTTCTCTACTAAATCATGAGTGGTTTTCAATCCACAAGCACTCTGTTTCGATTGCGTCTGTTTCGCAAGTGATAGAATTTAGCCTGTATCCTCATTACTAAGTTTTTTTTTCATTACTCAAAATCAAAATCACTCATTCTATATTTTTAAGTATATCAATGTGAAATACTTAAAAACATGGATTTGAAGAAATAATTTACGATTTTGCCCATCTCAAATTAAGAACGGTACTAGCTCGTCAATCAATTTAGATTTTTAACAGTAAAGAAATAATAATAAATCCTGAGAACCTTGCTTATCTACTTTCTTTGTGTTATCTAACAAAAAATAGTGCTCGGTCAATCTCACAGGGGCCCCATTATTCTAATGTGCCCAGGGCCTCCAATAGCTTAAAGACGGCCCTGGATAGAATGTGTTAGAATCTATTATATTGTGAACTAATCCTAAGTCGCATAACTTTAGAATAGTTCGCGCAGTGAAAGTGTGTGAATGTGTGTGTGTTTGCACACGCTTGCACGCACACAAGCACACAGTTGTGGCGTGCACTTCTGCGCCGGCGCACTTTCGACTATGTACAGCGTGTTCGGTGACCAATTGATCAGTTAAATACATAGTTTATGAAACGATATGCTTGGAATCGTTTTACTGAAATATTCTAAGAAATTATTATTTTAAATGATGTCATGTAAACTGTATGCGGTTTACTGTCGCGTGTTTATTTTTAGTTATTGAATATATATTTTTTATTCAGACGTTTCGAGAGTTTAATTTAACATTGTTTAATTCATTTATCAAAATCTAAGATATATATGTAAAATTTACATTTCTGTACTAATCTAGTAAAAGTGTATCATGAAAACAGGACGACCAAAGTTTATATATCAAAGATACATTGGTACCGGCAAGTGGTTTTGTAATGCATGTGGCGGTGAAGGAGCGCGGCGGCATTCAATTTTAGTGCGTCTTAATGAAACATTTAAAAAAATGCATGTATTCTTCTTTTATTTCCTTTGTATTGATTTCTAATATTATTTATTTCTATATCTAATTATATTTGATTGTTTGTTGTAATAAAAGAAGAATTTGAATTCCAATTCAAATAATAATTATGTATTTTCTTGCGAATGAAGCAACCGTGAATTGTTTTATTTTTCAGCTTTTAAACCTTTCCTTGCTTACTAAGTCAGGGTTGCTTGGTAAGTCAAGGTTTCAAAGGAGTCTCTTCAAAAAATGTCCACTAGCCCTAACTACCTACCGTATTGTGAGCATGCTGTACATCGCGGAAGGGCTGTTAGTCGCGGCCGGTGGTCGACGCCATGGTTTTGCTGTTACCAACAATTATCGCAACAAAAGGGGTTCCCATCGCTAATTATGAAATTACTCATTGTATGCTCGCAAGTGGATTGTCAACGAGACACACACAAATACGTCACGTGAGGGGATCAGCAGACAATGTGGATTAGTCTCCCTTCCCGCACTAGTCTGCAAAACACAAACCTGACACAACTCCTAACATTCCATCCTTCTCGTACAATTTTATGCATTATAAAAAGCTTATTTTTTGTAATAATAATAATATTACAAAAAATAAGTAATATGATTCTGTAAAAATAATTAAATCACAATTTACAATTTATTACAATCCCATTTTTTTTACATTTCTACACTTTTGTAATGTATCACGAAAACAGCACGAGCAATATATGACCTAAGATACATTGGTGCCGGCAAGTAGTTTTGAATCGATAGATCTTGGTTTCACTACGGCAATTCAGCACCACTACGGTTGCCTTTAAATTTATTTTAAAATAGATATAAAAAATTAACAATAATTACAAAAAGAGTATACTTAATTTGTTTCCTTTAAAAATAATTAAATTAACAAAAATACTGTAAAAAGAAGTATTAAAATGTGAATAGAAAAATTAACGTGTACGGTCGGTAAACTGCGACCGGGTATCAAACCCGGTGTCTGTCGTTTAACGCGGGACAAGCTACAGATACGGAGTTCGCAGTTCACTGATTTACACGTGTAAGATTTTCTATCCAATTCTATCCTTATTTATAAAGAAATAATATTAACATTGAAGCCGAAAAAATACAATTCGCTTTTTACCTACAACCTATTAATTCTAAGCCTTCGAATGAAATTGAAGCACATGTGACTAATATTAATGTAAATTTCCAAGTAAGCTGCCACTCTGTTATCGGAATAACAGCGTAGTTATAATGTAAAATGATGAGTTACATGTCGACGAACTATGTTCGAACCCAGCTTCATGTAACAGGAGACCTAATTTATCCATGAAATTATGAATGTAACTTATCTATGATAATATTTGAGTTGTTGTTGTTAACGCAAACATAATGCACTGCGAGCTAATCACATAGGTTATTGCAACATTGTATTATGTTGAGCTTTTCATACGTGACTTGTACCCGGTGAACTGTTAGGCATTTTTGATGCACCATGAAAATGTGTATTAAAACTATTTTGACACTACCTATCCTTTATAAGTTTTTACGTAATCATTTATAGGATATAGCCGGGCCTGAAATTGTTAGGTGGTTACAAATTTAAATATATAGTGTGATTTATATAAAATTGCTGTAAATCAGCCTATTTGTACAAATAAATAAATTCAGGTAAACTTTATTTTGGTCATTTTTAGGGTTGTCAGGCAGGATGGTAGTAAATGGCGCTCGATTGTCGCTGCATATCCACGTGGAAATCTTTACTTAAGACTTATTTTTAGTACAAGTATAACATATAAAAGTTTATCTATTAGATATTTTTTGCTTTAATAGCCTTATCGTATAATTGTTCTTTATATCCCTATGCAATAGTATATTATACTCGTAAATATGTATTTATGAAAAGTATGTGAAAACCCTCACATACATTGCCGATTGTTTATTTCCGATGACCGCTTCCAAAGAGCTTTGAACTGCCATGTAGGTAGAAGCGAATGTAATTTTTTTACTACAATGCGCTCGCACGTGCATTTCTCCAACATTTTCTCGGCCTAATGCCGTTACGACCGTTGATATAAGACTGCTAAATTCGCTGGGACAATATTATGCGTCTTTGCAAAGGTTTTTTCTATTGAGACGCGATTTGCGACCACGACTTATTTAATAAAAAGTAAAGGGAGAACTACCAGGAAAATTCTATTGTTGCCTCAGCCGACGTCACTATCTCCGCCAATTTTACTTTAATGTAGCTAGATTTGTTTTAAATTTCAGCATTTTCAATATTACTTTAAAAGAATCAAGGTAAGCCCATAAGTACATTTTCAGATCGTATGTCGAAGGCGGCATTGGTGGGGTCTTACAATATTTGGTTGGGTAGAGGCGATAGTGAGGGCAGGGAAGGTGAGTTTTGGCATGTCACAAAAAGCTTTGAAACCTATATTTCGGTCCGGAACGCTGCCTTCATTTTCCCGCCTGTCACGCCATGGACCCGGCTCCCGCACGGAGAATCCATGGATGCTAAGAAATTGTTTCATTTCTTATACAACAAATGATACTAAAATGAATAAAAACAAAAATAGGAAAGGGTTTCAAAAGTAATAAAGAATAACTTTTATTTAGAAAATTCATAATACTTAAAAAGACGAAACTCCATGGAATTGCATTGTAATATTTAAAAGGAATGTTCTCTGAAAGTGAGTCTAATTTTGAGGTTTGAGTGGTAGTAATAATTTTCTCGGTCGTGTGAACGCACTCTCGCTGCTGCGTTATGCAACTGCAAACCACACTCTGTTTGTATGATGCGTTTAGATAAAAAATACATATTCCTATATTTATGTACTACATCTGATTAGGGGGATAGGTGGGTTATTTTTAATACACCTAATTTCTCAATGAATAAGGAAGTATGCACTCCATGATAAGCAACATGATTATTATATCAATTTTTAGTACATTGTCTTCATGAGTTATTGATAGATGGAGATGGTATTTATTATAATAAATAAATATATATTGTTAGGCAGTTGTGCCCAGTCTGTCGATCCGGGGTAGTACCACCCATTACAAGTGTACAGGCTGTAAGGTGACTTGGTCACGTTTCAGTATCAGCTTGTATGATTATATTTTAAATAATTCGTTTGTAACCATTTTTTCACAATAAAGTAGCATTTTCATCAAAAAACAGTGGGAACTTAGTTACGCACCTAATATTATTTACTATTATTTTTATATTATTTTAAAATCATAGAAACAGAACGACTAAAATACATACTATATTATATTATTTCAAATATACATTGGTACCGGTGAGTGGTTTTTGAACCCGTGCTCTCAGTTCGCGTGACCGTTGCACTGCCACTACACCGCGGTCGTTTTAAATGAATAATTTTCTAACGTATGTCCAGTTATCATTGAACAATAGTACCAAACTTTCTTCCTAGCCATTGTCTAGATATAGTGCACAAATGCAAGCACCAATTTGCCGTTTGTTATCTGATCTGGCAATGGTCGCGGCTACGTAGACACAACTAATACCATAGAACTAATAAAGCTATACAAGTGACATTTTTAATTGATATAAAAGCTGGGTTGCCTAGTGTTTAGTGCCCATCTTTTCATAGAAGCTCTACGGTTATGGGTAATAGGCAACCTAGCTTTCTTGAGGATGTCTCCGAACCCCCTCCGAAACAACCTGGAGGAAAACCCCTCCCTCCTAAGCTTGCCTCTTTCAACGCGTCTATCTATAGTATAGTATGTATATATATATATATTTAATAATAATATCAAGTGCTCCACTCTAATGCATATTATTATATTAATGTACGTAAATAGCAATAATTTGTCAAATTGATATATTTCTTAATTGCGCCAATCACGTAATACATGCGAGCGGAGTCATTGGCGCGAATTACTTTTACAATATGAGAATATGCAATTATATTATTACGACCATTGTCATGTTTCAGTATAAGTAGAGATTTCAATGTTATTTAGTTAATGGGTTACATTACAATGTATTTATAAGGTTAAATAAGTTAATAAAATCATTTATTCGCAGGCTACATAGGCCCAATTAATTGTTAATAATACACACATTATACACTTATTCTATTTATTAATGCAGTAGATCTTTTCAACTTTTGGTTGGGTTCATCAGGGCTTTTGTCCAGTGCCGTTGCAACTTACAGCAATTACAATTAAATTTTGAATTTTAATTTATTACTTTTTTTTATACTATTATTTTTTGTGTATTATTTCTATTGTGTATTGTTAAATTTGTAATGTTTTTTGTGTGTGTATACATTCTTGGGTCGCAAACCAGCATTAATCTTGGAATGTTCAATGTTTGGGATGTTTAGTTTGCGACCTGTCGTATATACCGAATTAAATAAATATATAAATAAATAAATCCGGCATGTCAACAAGCACCTTCAATATACTGTTGCAACTACCCAGCATTCTTTGCTGAGTTGTAATTGTCAGGTAAAGTTTTGTATATAAGAAACCTGATAATAAAACTCTTTACACCAGCAAACCTACAAGAGTTTTATAAATAAAGTAATAGTGCTTTAACTAAGAAATGTTCCTTACTACGAGCCTTTAGCTGGGCTGTCATCAAATTGTACACCAAATAGTCAAAACCATAGATTTAGAATACGTCTGAATTTGTTTAATTCATTAATCAATATTCTCGCAAATCTAAGAAAATACGTCTGAATGGTAAAAATGAATGGTTTGTGGGTAAAATTATGGTGTTTTAGACTTTTTTTAGTATGAATTTATTCTGGGCTAATACAAAATTACGGAGTATTTGATGATGGATCATGATAATTCAAGGGATGTTGTCATGTACTCGCGTATCGAGAACAGTTTATAATAGTTTCAAATTCCATTAGTCAATTCTATAGTTGTGTTAGGTCTAGAGATATGCAGATACCTAGGGTACCTAGGCAAGACTTTCACTAATGCCCCGTCCCTTGCCACGTTCCCCGCAGTGTTTCCCCGCGGTGGAAATGTCCCTGCGGTCGCTTATATAACACAAACGCAATACTATGCGACTGAGGGCCCGTGAGAAAGGTGAAAATAGATGAGGCGAATATATGCAGCTTCAATGCAAGCTGTAGCTTAACTTGCTTTAATATTAAGGATGGTTTGCGGATGCAGGAGTAGACGGATTCCAATCTGCGCAAAAGATCCAAAGCGGCACATGATAAGCTCAGTAGTTTCAACAGCATTTAGAGCATTGGGTACTTTCAGGCTGGATGTGGCATAGTCCAGCATTAGGGCAACATTCATATTTTTTTATTTATATATATATTTTTATATTGTGACTCGACATATGACCGCACGCCGCTTGATGTTAAGCTGGAGTGTGGTCCATGAATGAATGTCACTGCTACTACAATTCAATAAGTGGATGTGCCATTATGCCGGTCAAGTTGGAATGTATTAAAAATTAAAAAGACTAACTAATATTTATCTATCACTAACCCCTATGAATGTATAATATATTTTCTTAGATATTGCAGGAACATTGATTAATGAAATAAACAAATTTTATGCGGCTTACAAATCAATAATAAAATAAACGCGATAGTAAGCCGCATAAAATTTGTTTATTTCATTATTTTATATAGTTGTTTTGCTTTAAACTAAGTTAGCTTACAAATTAATTAACTGTTTTTATAATTTCCCCGCATTTATCGGACAAGTGGAATGGTTTACCCGCCTATTTGTTCTAACCATCCTATAACCTAGGATCCTTAAGGCGAGGTTGTGAATAAACACCCCTTGACGACATACAACCGTAAACTTATAAATTAACCGCCTATATCACAACATTTGAATATAGTAATGAAGACTACCTTATTATCGACAGCTAAAAACTTTATGTGGATGTACAAACAATCCTTTACTAATCATAATCAATGTACATTACAAATTATAGTTATTTAATCACCCCAGTAAGGAATACATGATTAAGCGTTTAATAGTTAAACAGTATTTTCATACCGGACTAGAGTTGAGAATCAAACTTTGGAACGCAGGTGCATTCGTACCGTCTCTTCTGCATTCGTAGATTTATTCACAAAATATCCGATCCGGACGTTTAGATGACTCTCTCTTCGCAGTGGCAAATTGTTCGTTTAAAAACTCTGATCCGTTTTTCTCGTGTTCTTCTATATGTTAACAGTGTCATATAGTACTGCCAAAAGGCATATCCGTCTCTTTGGATGGAACGAGAAAACAGACGGTCTACCTAAGTCTGAAAACTATATTCCCCCATCCCTCCCTTCCAGAACCACTTTTCACGATCCTGGCACATTATCTGACTTCCTTCAAAGCCACATTTTCTTTTCATACAAGTTTCATGACTTTAATACAAATAAATAGTGTTTAATTTACACATATTACGTATTGTATGATATTTTGGCCTTGCATACGGTTGTGAGCCCTACACAAGTAAAAGGTACTTTAATGTCCCCACTTTTTATAAGTGAAGGCAATCAATACAAGTTTTGTTGATATTGAAAACGTACCTTATGTCGCTCCCTTCATTAATACCATTATATGTTAGCACGCATTTATAAACAAAGAGATAAATGTAACTACTCATTGCTAGTTTACAGGTGAGAAGCTTGTGTGTCACTAGATTTCACTTATCATAGAAATTCACCGCTGTATGCCATTAAACCGTAAAATCCCTCTCCCGTCCCGACTATCGGGACCGTCCCGACTCTCGATTCCAGACTAACGAATCTATCTACACAAATATATTTTCGCAATAATTTAGCAAATAAAATCGATGACTTACTGCGTAACTTTTCTGACTTTATCTAAACTATTTTCTTAGATTTTGCGCGAAAATTATTTAATTAAACAAATTAATGCGGCTTACTATCGCGTTTATTTTTGGTTATTGATTTTACAAATTTGTATTATTCCGGTTTTCTCCGTGACCACGATAGTCGAAACGTCGGAATAATAAAAAAAAGGAAAATCAATAACCAAAATTACATGCGATAGTAAGCCGCATAAAATATGTTTAATTCATTTATCTAAGCCTAGATAGAACCTCTAACTTTAAAATTGGGGGAAAAATTGTTAACAGACGGACGTATACCAACGCCGTATTATGTTTCTTAAAGAGTGTGGTCTACAACCTTCACAAACACAGAGATCATACCTAAGCTCAAGTCATACTTAAGAGAATCAAAGACAAACTGAGGCAACCATAAACTGAGTCGGATTTATTCAGTTACCGACGCCCTTGGACCTCCCTTGATTTTTTTTTTTTTTTTTATTGTGACTCGACATATGACAGCACCCCGCTTGATGTTAAGCCAAAGTGTGGTCCATGAATGAATGTCACTGCTACTACAATTCAATAACTGTGAGTAGCAATCACATCCACTATGCCGGCCTAGATGGAACCGGCAACTTACAAGCTGATCCCGAAACGTGACCAAATCACTTCACGGTCTGTATACTTGTAAGTGGTGGTACTACCCCGGATCGGCAGACTGGGTACCACTGCCTACCACTCTTTGAAAACCAGACCCGAAGCAAATATCCATCTCTTTTTTTTTTTATTAACAAATATTTGCAATATTTAATACTATTAAATATTACAAATAAAAGCTATGAAACAAATATTTGCTCCGACCGGGGATCGAACCCGGGACTTTACGCGCAACAAACCAGTCGCTAAACCGTTCGTCCACGCCTGTCGTCAAAATTACCATCACGCAGTCACGTCTCTATAAAGACATACAGGTAGTTTGTTAACCAGTC
The DNA here is from genome assembly GCA_905220615.1 of Tinea trinotella. Lineage (NCBI taxonomy): Eukaryota > Metazoa > Arthropoda > Insecta > Lepidoptera > Tineidae > Tinea > Tinea trinotella. The sequence goes on from HG992312.1 coordinate 14,585,576, forward strand.
AAAAACCTGTCACTACTCCTTTCCAGAAGGATAGACACAAACAACACTTTCCTCGATACTGACAAAGCTGTCTTGCTGTTTAATATTTTACTATAATTACAACAGTACTATATTATTATATAACAGCCACGGTCCTTCTACTTTCAGGGATAGACAGAGGCCATAGTAATTTCGAATGTATAATTATAATTGAATTTTGAATACGTAACCGTGACGCGTTTTGGCGGGAACTTGCTCCTCACCTTGCTTGTGACGTGGTGCCTCGACCTCGGTTTTGGCCGCCAAGCTTCGGCTACCATCGGATGCGTTCGGTTATCTCCGTTGCACGGCTAATCTTTTCATGTATAATGCCAGAGGTGAACACTGAAAATTATACTTTTTCGTAAACTTTATATATCGGGTCCTTAATAAGAACTTTTTTTTTGAAAATGCTATAAAAAAACTACTGAATATTTTTTCAGATTTCTTTTTTTGTTTGAAAGTACAATCCTTCCGGTTAATGATGTAAAATAATTTCATTCAAATGGCTGCCTCGGCTCTTCGAAAATAAGCAAGGAGTGGCCGTTACAGTTAACGGCGATCGGTATCGGGCCATGTTAAACGAATTTTTGTTCACAAAAATTGAAGAGGAGGTTATTGGCAACATTTGTTTCAACAGGACGGCGCTACGTGCCACACAGCTGACGAGATGACTTGATGTTTTGCGCCGTGTTTTTGAAAATCGCATTATCAGCCGCAGAGCTGATGTCGTTTGGCCACCTCGGAGCTGCGATTTGACACCGTTGGATATCTATTATTTGTGGGGTGCCGTCAAAGATAAGTGTTACGCCGACAAGCCAGAGATAATTGATTCTTTAAAGGACAATATTCGTGAAGCACACAATCGATAATGTACTTAAAAATTGGACCGATCGTGTAGGCTACTGCATGGCCAGCCGAGGCAGCCATTTGAATGAAATTATTTTCCATCATTAACCGGAAGGATTGTACTTTCAAACAAAAAAAGAAATCTGAAAAAATATTCAGTAGTTTTTTTATAGCATTTTCAAAAAAAAAGTTCTTATTAAGGAGAAGAAAAGAACCTCTCTTTTTTTTCTCCTGGCTACCATTCTTTGGGATTGGTTCGTCTTCATAATTTGCTTACATTTATTTTTTCCACCGTTATATTTAATCTTCAAGTATTACTTAAGAATAATCATAGGGTAAAATTTATTTTAGCTCTTTATTTTTATATTATTTAAATAAAACTGAAACTCAGTCTGTTAGAGATTTTACATTGTTATAATATACTCGAGTTTGACTCAATTTAAAATTAGACCATTACTGAAAAATGGTGGCTCGACATATAAGAGCAGTCCGTCCGTGATGTTAAGCTGGAGTGCGATCCAAGAATAGAGGCTACGGCTACTACAGTTAAATAAGTGCAAGCAGCAGTCGCAACCACTATGCAGTCAGAACCGGTAGCAACTATGCCCACTAGGGCAGAGGCAACAGGATTCTCAGTTTTTATTATCTATGGATTGTATTAAACTCTATAGTTTGTACTAAGAGAATTTCGGATGTGAAGGACGCGTAGATTCGCGAGGGTTGTAGAAAGTTACAAGTCGTTGTTTCTGTCTATCCCTGCCTAAATAGTAATAATAAAAAATATATAGCGTTTCTGCAAAGCAATAAATTTATATAAATACAAAAATATAATTTTCTTTAATACAAATAAATAGATTGGAATAGTAGAATGGTTGTAAAATAAGTGTACCGCCTCCCTGTCTATGACGTGATATCCATTTTAATTGATTTGCATTGAAAACAACGAAAGTAAATGTATTTCACTATTTTCAACACAATTATATATTTTAGAAAAGGATACATAAACATTACCTATAATAATTATGCATTTTACTTGTAAGTTTATTCATAACTTGAAGTCAAATAAAGTTTTGAAACTTTTAAGTTGGATAAACATTAATTTTTATTTTAAATACGAGTACCCCTTGCTTATCATTATAATAAACATATCTTGATCATTCTTGTGTCATAATTTAAAAAAGTTAGAAAAACATTGGTTTAAATTATAAGTAAAAAATATCACTAAAATTCGTTAGTGATATTTTTTAATAAAGTTGTCAATCTAAGATATAATATTAATTCATACTGATTTAAAATCAATAAATATTTTAATTTATATCGGTAGAAACTAAAGTTTTTTATATGTATTAATGAAAAGATTTATTTTACAAGCATATTAACGAAAGAGATTTATAAATGTGAATTGAAAGAAAATGTAGTGACAAGAATAGACAAAGGAATGCTTCAATGATTTGGGTACATGGAAAGGATGAATGAATGTAGATTGACAAAAGGGATTTATAAATCTGATGTGAATGGATGCATTAATCGAGGCAGACCAAATCGAAGACATTCGCAAGAAAGTTGGGTTGCTTAGTGCCCATAACCGTATAGTTCGTGTGTCAGGATCGTAGCAAGTATCGCTCCATCCCTTTGGGAAAAAGGCGTGACAATTTGTTTGATTGAATTATTGATCATGACTCCTTTAGTTCATTTTTTCTCATTGTTCAGGAATAGGCACCCATTTAGACACCAATTTAATATATTCTGCTCGTATTTCAGGGGATATATTTAATCTTAGAGAAACTACAGATTTAGTCGTCAGCGCTCATCGTTGACTACTTAAATGTTATTTAGTTTCATTATGAAAATATCAATTCACCATTCTCACATAGCAACCACTTAAAAGAACTTTAAAACTTTTATTAATAAAATTTCTATTATTATTCTAGTTTTGTTTGATTGTATTTTTGTACACACTTATCATATATAGAATAAAGTGTTATAGGTTTATGGATAATGTAAAGTTATTTGTAATTTCAGCTGACATTTATGAACAATTAACAACATAACTTTAAAAATGTACAAATTAAATGCCTCTCACATTGAAGTAAATTTTTTATTATTATACATTTCTATACTAAGCTACTAAAGTGTTTGTAATATAGAAACAAGACAACCAAAGTACATATATCAAAGATACATTGGTACCGGTGAGTGGTTTCGAACCCGTGCCACTCGGCTTACGTAGCCATTGCACTGCCACTACACCACGGTCGCCTTATGTTAGTATGTTTTTGGTTTCATTTATTTTAGAATTTATTTATTATAAATAGTAATTTTTCCTCATATAGAGTGGCAAGGCAGTTAGCGGGTCCATTTTCAGTGTTTTTCCCGAAGCGTTTGTTGTGTAGTGGTTACCGTACGGTTCGGGGGCGCGGTCGTCGGCCAGTTCAGTGACTTACACGCCGCTGTCGTTGGCGGACGTTTCGCGCGTTTCGTTCCCCGCGCAGACAACTTCGTTTTTACGCGGGACCTTGTGAATAAAACGTTGTTTACATGGATATTGTGATTCAGTGATACTTTTTTGAACCAAAAATTTTTATTATTCTAGTGAAGTGTGTTTGTGCTTGTTTTTGAGGATTTTTTGGATTGCAAAAGAAGTTGGTGAGTTGGTTTTTCATTTAGTTTTTTGAATATATTTTTTTTTCATCTTTTTGCGTGGCTGTCTTGGAATATAGGTCAAGGTAAGTTCAAGTGCGTCGCGTGCAAAAAATCGTAGGCATTAGTTTTAGAGAAAGAAATATTTGGGCGCGCAAATTAGATACAATTTAAATGTCTACTTCTCTTACTAAGCCTTATTTATATAAGGACATGCAATTCTTATTACATTTAATATTTTAAATGTAATATATAATGTTAATTAAAATTGATATTTTATTTTCAATGTACGTGTCGGAGGATTAGTTCAGATATAGGATAGTTATCATTTACTTTGTAATTATTATAAATAATAATAAATATTAATATTAAATATACTATTATTAATTATTATAACTTATATAATTTAAAACAGTTACTAAAACAATGTATTCCCAGAAACCCAAGCAGAAAAAATATTATAGATGTCTATTGTATCTGCCTATCCCCAAATAATTATGTAATATTTATTTGTATATAAATGCAAGAACATAGGTAAAAGAAATTAATAAACCAGAGGTGATTGAAGGAGTCAAAGGGAAAGGATCCAGAACAGTGTTCCTAGCTAAATTAGGGAAGCATAATGCTTACATGAAGAGTATTGTGGATGTGATGGAAGCATGAGATAAGTTTGCAAATAAGGATAAGTTAAGAGAACAAGAATAAGAATAATTAAAAGTGGTAATGTCTGCGTATCCTGTAGAGCAAAGAATGACAACTTAATGTGTGATATTCTGATTGATTGATTGATTGATACTCAATTAGAACCTATATCCCATATTATAATAAATATTTAAATAAAATAAACTATGACGTAATAGCCGTTGATATTTTTTTTAATCATATATTTCAAATAACGAATAACGACCTTCACTCCTCAATAATAAAAAACAAAATCGTCTGATGGTTATGTTAAAAGATTTTTAAAATAGGCGCAGTAGAACTAGAATTAGAGAAACGTAGATTTTCAACGTATAACTACGCATGACTTCTTCTGATTATGCGTAGATAGAGCTTTTGGAAATATACATGACGGAGTTAGAATGATTTTATTAGCTTATTAAGAGTGGTAGGCAGGCAGTTGGTCCCCTCTCCACCACTTTCAAGTATACAGACCGTGACGTAACTTAGTCGCGTTTTGGGATAACCTTCAAAGTTGCCGTTTATAACTAGGCCGGCATAATACATGCAACTGTCACTTGCAATTATTTAACTGTAGTAGCAGTCGCCTCCATTCGTGGATTGCACTCCAGTCTGTCATATGTCATGCCACAATAAAAACACGTGGGACTTGAGGCTTGGTAATAAATGACTGCTTTACCTTATACCTGGACACATTATCATTTCTCTGCCTATCCTCACTCTGCCTGTTCTATTTTCACCCTATATTGTTCTGGATGTAGTCTACTCTAAAGACATATTTAGCAGTATTACAATACTCTTACACTTAAAATTATGATATTCAATTTTTACCTTTATTGCGATGGTATTAAAGTTGAAATTGTCTTTTCATTATTCTAAGTGCGTCATAGCTCCATGCCAAAAATATGTAAAAATCGAAGAGGGATCTTTAATCATTGTTTACTTACACCTGAGGTCCAATAACTATGTGTAGATCAGCGGGGTTAGGTTGGGCAAGTTAAAACGATAATCGTCTCTCGTTGACGGTTGGCCAAAATAATAAAAGCTAGGCTAAATCCCCCAAATTAAGACTATTGATGATAATGATCAAGCGTGTCGTCGCACAGACGATATTCGTCACAACGATTAATAGTCTCTTTTTAGTGGATTTAGCTTAGTTTTTATTATTTTGACAATCGCCGACGAGAGACGATTAATTTTTTTATAAATCGTTTTAACTTGCCCAACCTAACCCTGCTGGCCACATAGAAAACTTAAAAAGAGCTCATTTTTTTATGTGTGCTCGTGGAAGCTAGCCCCTCTTTCCCACTGGGCACTTTGGGCACGTGCCCAGGGCCCAGCGATCGACAGGGGCCCACTAGTTCCTGCCAGATCATCAAACTATAACCGATTTTTATAACCGTAAAACATATTTATTTGGAAAAAATCAAACGATTATGAATTCTAACAATACCAAAGTGAATAAAATTGCGGATTTAAATTGTCTATTCTAACAAAATAGTACTCTGTCAATCATAGGGGCCCCCATTATCGTTATGTGACCAGGGCCCCAGTAGGTTAAAGACGGCCCTGTGTGAAGGCCCGAGTCAGCACTGTCTCAAGTTTTAATCCTGGGAGTTAGAGCCTGTGCGAAAAGTATAGTATAAGTGAAGAAAGCGAGAGAATTGTATTAGTATAATGAAAAGTGGCAATCCGTTGTCTCTGCCTATCCGTCTATGGGAATTGAGTAACAAAGGCGACCGTGGTGTAGTGGCAGCGCAATAGTTACACAAACCGAGTGCACGAGTTTGAAACCACCCACCGGTACCAATGTATCTATAATATAGTATGTACTTTGGTTGTCTTGTTTCTATGATACAAACACTTTAGTAACTTAGTAAAGAAATCTAAAAAAAGATTTGTGTATTATGTAAATAATAATAATATAGAATTGTGGATGTGAGGGAAACGAATGAGTTATGTCAGGATCGTGGCAAGTGGCGCTCCATTGTCTCTGTCTATCCCTGTGGAAAAAAGGCGTGACAATTTGATTGATTGTAATAAAAAAAACCTTGATTGTAATGCCAACCTTATAAGGAGCTTTTGTAAGCTCTTCTATAAATAAACCTTTAATAAATAACAAGGAAGTAACTGCTGAAAACCTATTTCGCCCCATAGCAACAACATAACAATATTTATAATATATTAAATTCCACGAAATAGACCTCAATGCTCTAGGAATTATTTACTAATAACCACACGTGCATAGCTGATGAGTTAGGTTATGATTCGCATGCTTCTTATACACTGACGACAGGCGTAGCGATTGGTTTATTGCGCGTAAAGTCCCGCGTTTGGTTCCCGGTCGGAGCAAATATTTGTTTCACATTTGTAATATTTAAGTATTTGTTAATAATAAAAAAAAGGGGCAGATATTTGCTTCGGGTCTGATTATTACTGTGTTAGGCAGTGGTACCGTCTGCCAACCCGGGGTAGTACCACTTACAAGTATACAGACCGTGAAGTGATTTGGTCGCGTTTCAGGATAAGCTTGTAAGTTGCCGGTTCAAACTAGGCCGGATTAGAGTATGTGACTGCTGTCACAGTTGAATTGTAGTAGCGGTGACATTCATTCATGGACCACACTCCAGCCTAACATCAAGCTGGCTGTCAATCGACAGGTGGAATGCTTTACTAACCCATGTGTTCTCTCCATCCTATAGCCTTGGATCCTTTAAGCGATGCGTAAAGCTGACATAGTAACGGCGACTGGGGCAGCCGTGAAGACTCGGTTTTTGCAGTCGTCGGCACTCTTGGACCTCTTCTTATTTACCATCAGGCGGGTCGAGGTCAGATGAAGTCACAATAAAAAAAATTGTTCCTGACTCGTCCTTCCCTTCCATCCACATAAATGCTAAAGGCGATGTAATTCTCTATAACAAACCAAGGTTGGTGTTATCTATGAAATGGCGCAGTTCCTTGTTTACAATTGCTTATTTATGTTAATTTCATATTTACATTATGCTCATGGCATTGGGGTAGGTAGACAACATGCCGCACTCAAAAATGTATGAGTACGTTTTTTTTTAAAGATTTAACACTTACCTGATGGAAGTCCAAGAGCGCCAACAACTGAAATAACCGACTCAGTTCATGATTGCCTCAATCGCCGTCACTATGCCGGCCAAGTTAGTAATTAAAATGTCCAAAATTAATTCCCAAAGAGATAGGCAGAGAGATCAACATCTTCTTATTCAATCGTAGTAATTTTTACGTGTCCATTACTTGTACACAATAATTACACTTCGTCCGATAATGAAACGGACGGACGGACAGTAGCGTGTCCGCAGCATACAGTGTAAAAACATAAACTTCCCCCTTTTCTACAACTCATAGTACTTTGCTCCCTCCCTCCACCAAGAACGTCTATCGCAATGTGTTTTGTAGTCTGTAGTTCACTCAAAAGTTATGCTTAGACACGTGGGTAGTTATAACTTCTTGCTCTTGAATTGTATGTCCGTGTTACTATCAACCGACCATGACCACGACCACTGAAAGGTCTCGCAGATTACTTTAATCTTGATTGATATTTTAAAATGCACCGCACACTACCTTAGTATCGTTAGTTAGAAAAAGCGACCCAAGTCTATAGCACCATTTCACTATAGTCGCAGTGAAATGGTCATGCAAACCGATAGTCCTCGGTTTGAATCGGCCAGCGGGGTTAGGTTGGCAAGTTAAAACGATTATCATCTCTCGTCGGCGATTGTCAAAATAATAAAAGCTAGGCTAAATCCAATAAAACGAGAGTATTAATCGTTGTGACGAATATCGTCTGTGCGACGACACGTTTTATCATTATCATCAATAGTCTCATTTTGGTGGATTTAGCCTAGCTTTTATTATTTTGCCAATCGTCGACGAGAGACGATATTCGTTTCAACTTTCCCAACCTAACCCCGCTGTACTAATGTATCTTGGATATATTATGTACTTTGGTTGTCCTGTTTCTATGACACAAACACGTTTAGTAGCTTAGTACGTTTTCGCTGACATTATTATATAATAAGTAGTCGTTTTCTCTATGCTGGCCTAGCGAATTAATATTTTATGTTTATTTTGTCTATGATACCAAAAGAAATTAACAAAAAAAGTTAGATCGTTGCGTACAACTCTATAATAAAGCCACTATTTTAAATGCGAGTGTCGATTGGCATAGTGCCAGACGCTCATTCGTTGCCGCTTCGACGAAAGAAAGAAATAAAAATGGAAAATAAATAATGAAATAATCATTTGTTTGACACTTTTATAAAAAAAACACTCTAAATGCAACCTCTGGTGGTAAAAAAGGAAATCGACTCCAAATTAGTTTAAAACATTCTTAAAAGTTTACGCCCGTAACAATAGGGTCTGTATAAAGAGAATTGTAGGTGTAGAGTTGTAGAGTTGTGTCAGGATCGTGTAAAGTGAAGCTCTGTTGTCTTTGCATATCCCTGTGGCAATTAGGGCGTGAATTATGCAATGACTTGTCATGATCTCGCTTGGACCACGATCTTATTTACCGCACTCCGTCTTTCTTATTTTGTTCGTCTTAGGCGAAATGGATTGTTGTCCATAGCTATCTGATATATGACAAAGGAGCCACCACATGTTCTCCAAATGACACCCCATTTGCTAAAAAAACCTGTTCCGTATTATAAAAGAAACTCACAAAAGATGTCGCGACATGTGAAAAAATGTATTTTAGTGTTATTCTCGTGAGAGTTGACTATGTGTTCAGATTAGGGTCTTTACTCATTACTACAAGCTTTAGTGATGAGAAGAACTCCAAAATAGTGGGCTGTTGTTTTATTTTAAAGCGGCCGTGGTCGTGTTATTAGACTAGGTCTACGTATTTATGTTATTGTACAAATCTATGAATTAAAATTGTCACAAAAATAAAAGAGACAATAGAGTGCCACCTTTCACAATCCTGACATAATTGATTCCTTCCTTTAATTCTCTTCATACAAGTCATATAATAGTTGGCTCTGCGTAAATGTTTTTTTATTGTTTCTCAGCTTGCCTGATGGTAAGCAAGAGGAGATCCAAGAGTGACGACGACTAAAACAAAACGAATTAGTTCACGGCCGCCTCAATCGCCGTCACTATGCCGGCCAAAGGTGCTTCTTCACGAATCGCTTGAAGGATCCAAGGTTATAGGATAGAGAGAATACATGCGCTGGCAAATCATTCCACTTGTCGATTGTTCTACCCACCAAACAATGTATAAACTCAAGGTCTACCTACGCTTTAAAATGTATCTACACAGTACCACAATTTTAAATTCAATTTTCGAATTTCGAACGAAGACAAGTCATGGTGAAAGTAATAGAGCATAGACGCAGAATACACACGATCGCTTATTTCGAATAATCATGAATTCGAATTCAAGTTTAAAATTAACAAGTCATTCGTTTAATAAATCTGTTACATGCGATACAGACAGGTATAAATTAGTTATGACATTTTAATCAATCAATTAATTTGTCACGCCTCGAACGATAGATTCACATCAATATAAACATAATACAAGCTCTATGGTGATTAACAAGCAAATATTTGTAGTGTTTTCTATTCGTCAGCGCTCATGGGTGTCTACTACTGATTACCATCAGGCCGGAGTACTATCAATGCTTTAACTCATTTGTAAGGTTCATTGATGTTTTGTTTTTTGAGTTAAACAAAAATGTATATTTAAACAAAGAAAGCTAGTCTCTAAAATGCACAAATTTCTAAACTGGGTTATATCAAAAGGTTGTAAGTTATTTTGGTAATCGTAGCCTTCACTCTAGTGGCGCGTGTGACTTCGACTTCCTCGATAGTGAGCAAGGGGAGGTCCAAATGTGCCAACGACTGAAAACACTGACTCTTCTTAGTCAGTCGTCGTCACTATGCTGACCAAAACAATTTTGTATGCCTTAAAGTTTGTACTTTATAATCTTACTAAGTACTCTACTGTCTCTGTGATAATGATTGAGTATTAAAATACGCTTATTAATACAATTGCATAATAATAAAAAGATCGCATCATAATTGTCCGCATGCGTTGTACCCACCGAGCGCATTCACCGCGCGAACGCAGCCGAAAGTGAAAGCAAGTTGTTATAAGAAAAAACCGTCATCGCCGCGCGCATTCACGATTACGTAGTAGATATATTAAATTATACTATCTATGTAATATATTCATAGTATTTTCTTTTAGAGAGACATCCACAAGAAAGTTAGGTTGCCCAGTGCCCATAACCACAGAGCCTGTATGAAGAGAATTGTGAATGTGAAGGAAGCGAGGGAGTTGTGTCAGGAGTTGTTTCGTGTTGATAAAAAAAAGAGGCGGATATTTGCTTCGGGTCTGATTAACAAAGAGTGGTAGCCAGTGGAACCCTGTCTGTCGATCCAGGGTAGTACCACCACTTACAAATACAGATCGTGAAGTGATTTAGTCGCGTTTCGAAATAAGCTTGCAGTAGCTAGTTGCAACTGCCAGTTCCAACTAGGCCGGCATAGTGGATGTGATTGCTACTTACAGTTATTGAATTGTAGTAGCAGAGATTCATGGACCGCGCTGTAACATGGCGGGATGCTGTCTTATGATTATGCATCACAGATTATGCAGTAAGGCAGGTCTGCATCACAAGAGTGTCATACTCTATGACATACATACCCTTCAAGGATTAAGTACCTACAATCAGTGCCCAAGCGAAACTCAGTCTGCAATACTCCCTTCTACTACTACATTTACTATCTTGTTTGTTTACCTTTTTTGTTTTCAAATTTGGAACTCGTTTTAGAAACGTGCTCTTTATCGCTTTTATTGCCATCTCATCTGTTCTTAGAAATGAAAGAACTTAAGTAGCACAGTACATTATTTTGTTTATAAATTATAAACCTTGCTGCATTGGCATATGGCTGCTTTTTCCTAATAATGATTAAGCTGGAATGCAACTTTGCTACAGATAAATGTCATCCGCTTTGCTAAATTCTGGAAACCATCCCAGCTGAATATATATATATATATTTTATTGTGACTCGACATATGACAGCACCCCGCTTGATGTTAAGCCAAAGTGTGGTCCATGAATGAATGTCACTGCTACTACAATTCAATAACTGTGAGTAGCAATCACATCCACTATGCCGGCCTAGATGGAACCGGCAACTTACAAGCTGATTCCGAAACGTGACCAAATCACTTCACGGTCTGTATACTTGTAAGTGGTGGTACTACCCCGGATCGGCAGACTGGGTACCACTGCCTACCACTCTGGATAGTTTCTGTTAAATATCTGTTTCATCTAGTAAAAAGTGTTTGTCTGTCCTGCCCCATGAAAAAGCACCTATGACCGGCATAGTAAAGGCAACTGAAGCAACTGTAAATTGAGTGGGTTTTACAGCCGTCATTGCTCTTGGATCCTTGCCAAGTCGAGGTCAGAAGTCGCGTCACAATAAAAAAGGTCACATAAAAAATCTTATTTCCTGTTGATGTAAACAGGCCAAAAACATCTCCACATGTGTAGTATAGCAAAAGTAATGGATTTGTTTCTGATTAATTATAGCCTAACAAGATTAAGTGAAAGTAAATTAATTGTCTATGGTTACTTGTTTATTATTTGCGCACGTTTTGTTTTTGCTTTTGTTCACGAATCTACAAAAAAGGGCCATTTATCATGTAATAAAAAAACTATAGAGTCATCTGTCAAAATTTATGAGACATTCCATAAATGACACTTGTAAACATAGACAATAGACCGAGTATTGTAATTTGCTTTTCTTTTCATTTGAGGTAGCCTTGAGCATCACAATATGCAGCTTGTTATCTGTTGCTTGCGTGGGTGTCTTGGACAATTAAATATTTTATGAATAAATTGTTTAATAACATTTATTTAAATACTTGAAAAATACATTTAATAATCTCATGAAACAAAGTTCAAGGTCATATCTTTACAATTCATAGTAACCAATTGAAAATTACAAGTGGTAGGTGAACCGTTGGTGGTCGTTTGCCTAGTCTGCGGACTAGTATTTACCCGGCAGATAAAAAGAGCGCTGGGATTACTGCGCGGTAACTTGTTTAGTTACCTAATTACTTTTCATTTTACGCATGTTAAAGATTAAAAATATTATTAATTATGTGCACGACTGTATAGATAGGCGGACTTGCTTCCACCGCAGTCGACCAGAGCTCTTCTAATCCGTCGATTCTTATACTGCGCAGCTCAAAAGCCAGCGATAATTTTATCTGCCGGGATTATACCACCATTTTCAAGTGAAGAGATCGTGAAGTGAATTCGGTTTCAGTGCCCGCTGAAAAGTTGCTGGTTCCAACAAGGTTGACATAGTGGATGCGACTGCTATTTGCCTTTTGTTTGACTGAATTAGTAGTTTTATAGATCGTACTCCAGAACGTAGTGCTGTCAAAAGCTACAATAAATAAATAGAGAAAAATATTTTTCTGATAATAGAACCTCGAAGAAAAAACCATCTTAAACCCCATTATCAAACGAAGATAGTAAATAATTATCATGTAATGCAAATTATCATAAAACGATATCACTTTAATATAATCAAGTACAAGGCTCGGAAGAAGAGACAATATTTTTTTTTCACAAATTCGCTCATTTAGCCTTGACACACTTAATAATATTCATTCGGCCACGCGTAAAAATGTGTGCGATAATAAATAACCCAAAATAATCCGTCTGCGCCATACTCTACGATAAAATAACATTTTTTTATCATGTTGCCAACTTATAAATTCATTTGGCGCGTAAATTTTCGCGCGCTTTCTTTTGAGTGCGTTCTTTTTAATACATGTTAGTTTTATGTATTTCTGTATTTTTTTAATGTATTACTCACGTCTATTAATCCCATCGGTCAAGGGTAAACAGATTTTTGGAATCAGATCTAGTCATCTGTTTTACTCAAAGTCAATTTTTATTTTAAGAATGTGTAATAGTTTTAATTCATTTAAAAATAATATACATTAATAAAATAGTTTTTTTTTGAGATAAGTAAATTAATTACCCTACAATAATTAGTATAGTTAACATTAGAAAATGTACCTAAAAATAATTATCTATAAATCAGTGAAAATTAAAATAACGCCTTTCCGAAGAGGGCAGCAGAACCACTTGGACTAGTTTAATATAGGTTACATATTAATTTTATTAAAGTTTAAGTTTATAAAATATTACTTTACTTTCTTTAATCACTCACTCTGTCGTGGAAATAAACTTAATACTAATATAATAAGCATATGTCTTAATCGAATGAAATTGTTGAAAATATTTCCACACGAAACAATGCTTGTGTGTGTGGCATCTCGAACATGAGTCGACCTTGCTCAAATTGCTCCAATTACACTCAGATTATTAATTGTGCTCATATATTGTTTATTTGTGCGGCGCCGTGCAAAATAAAAACTGGCACAAGTAAATATATAAATTCGCTCAATACACAAATAACACTTCTGATGTCACCAAGTATACATCACTCGATAAATGTCTATAGCAAGATGCGTTTAGTATTCTCGAAATTATTGTTCTGTGTCATAATGCAAAAGTATCACCAGAACATTTCGATATAGCCGCATCGAATGATAACAATATTATTTTAGTACCACTGGATGCAAGACACTATGTCAACCAGTGGATGATTTATTGCTGACATGATTAAGTTTTTTTTTCTGATAATGCACATTATAGATCGTAACAAATACTTACAATTAATAATTAGTTTAGGAGCTACGATGCCACATACAAGGCGACCGTGGTGTAGTGGCAGTGCAATGGTTACCCAAACCGGAGAGCAAGAGTTCGAGACCACCCACCGGTACCAATGTATCTTTGATATATGTATTTTGGTTGTCCTATTTCTATGATACAAGCACTTTATTAGCTTAGTATAGAAATGTAAATAAAAATTAATAATAATGTAATGTGACACAGACACGTCAAACTTATAACATACACCTTTTCTTTTAGTGTCGGGGGTTAAAAATTTTTGCATGGTGCCTTTTATTTTTTATGCACATAAAAGTTTCGATTCAATTAAATCTGTATGATCTGAATTGTAATCAAGTAGTCAAACAGGGAATACGACATTTTAAAACTTTGTCATACGAATTGCGCTTAAAAAAGGTTGGGCGTAATGCAATTTCGTTTAATGACACTCATAAATAAGTCCTGCTTAACAAATAATAAAAGAATAAAACACACTTTACAAAATTCCACCCCTTTCGATTGTAAATTTATTTATTGCTTTTTTAACATTTTGTTGTGTTATTTTGACTTTTTTCACACAAATAAATCTTTTATTTGTGTGAAAAAAGTCATATAACAATATTTTAGTCAACTGCAAACCCTTTTATCATTGTTTAATTTTATTAAAGTAGTCATTTTGTTGTGAAAGTTGGTAACGGTATTACAATCGAATATTAACACTTACTGAACACTTAGACGATATATTCTTAGTTTTAGCACACTTACGTTTATAACATCTCGTATAGCTCATAGATCCGTTGGAGCCGAAAAGACGTCCATCCCATAAATAGACTAAAGGTGGCAGTCTATTGTGGAGATCGCTAGGGGAGGCCTATATACAGCAGTGGAAATTATGTTGATTAAAGTGCTTGTGTCATAGAAACAGGACAACCAAAGTACATATATCAAAGATACATTGGTCTCGAACTTGTGCTCTCGGTTTGCGTAATCATTGCACTGCCACAACACCACGGTTGCCTTATTATAAAAAATCTTCTTTTGATATGGTCAGTGAGAATATCCCCAATTTATAATTATTCGAATGAGTGGTAGGCAGACAGTTGATGGTTATCTGCCCAGTCTGCTGATCCGGAGTAGTATCACCTCAGACCTTAAAGTGGCTCTATAGCGTTGAGTCACGTAGTTGCCGGTTATAATTAGGCCGGCATAGTGAATGCGACGACTACTTGCAGTTATTTAACGATAGTAGCAGTCGCCTTCATTTGATAAGCGCGCTCCAACACAACAATCAGCGGGGTGCTGTCATATGTCAAAGAACATACAAAAAAGTGATACGATTTATCCAATGCTAATAATTTTCTTATTTTATAACTCGATATAAAAGCCAAGTGTGAATTAAAAATGTGTTTGTGTCATGCGTTATATATTTTACATAGTCAATGAAAAAAAATTATGTCGCTCTTGCCGTGGCCTACTGTACATCAAACAACCTTGATTCAATAAAACGTACTTTCTTCTCAAAATGGCGCTGGCTATACAATTATTAAATGTATTATGTATATATATAGCTACTATTCAAGTTTTTATTAGCTATATACGAGTAGGTGACATTCCTTAGAATAATCCCTAGTGCCCATTTATTGTGCATGTAAAGGAAACTAGAGGATCATGAAAATCTGTTAATTTCTGAATTGAGTTTTGACAAATTATTAATATATTTGTAATAAATGTGATGACACCTTTTCGCTTCACAAGTATTACTCAAAAACCTATAAGTTTTAATAACTTCGCACAACTCTCTCGCTTCCTCCACAATTCTCTCCATGCAAGAATATCCCTGAATTGATTAAGGAACAATAATATGGGTCTACTTTTATCCTTCCACTTGTCCCTGATTTATTAATCTCTTTCGTCAATCTCCTATTTGGATAATAGGAGATTGACGAAAGAGATTAATTTCTTAATTTCCCTTCCGCAGCCTTTTAATTTCCCGAAACCAAAGCTATAAATATCGTTCACAAAAAAATCTACTTTTAAATCTGCTTTAAATTTTTTATATTGTATATTGTGACTTGACATATGATAGCACCCCGCTTGATGTTAAGCTGGAGTGTGGTCCATGAATGGATATCACTGCTGCTACTATAGTCAATGAACTATAAGTAACAGTTACCTTCACTATGCCGGCCTAGTTGAAACCGGCAACTTACAATTGACCCGACTAAGTCCCTTCACAGTTTGTATACTTGTAGATCGGCAGACTGGGTACCATTGCCTACGACTCTTTAGTTATTAAAATTGTATTGGAATTTTAGGAATTTTCAGTTGTAAACTTAGTTAAGCATGAGCGATGCGATGGTCGCCACTTGAACCTGTGTTAGTTAATCATTGTTAAGTCAAATGATGACAGTGCTAAGTAGCGTTTAGTAAAATGTATTTGTGCGAAGACCCTGGCCCACTTTGACAGCACGAAATTCATTTGGCCCTGACACTCACCTACATTCATGTAAATACACACAAATATAGATCAACATATATAACAAATACTTACATGCTTTTATACATATACACTTTATTGTTCATAGTATTTTCTTAGATTTTGCGCGAACATTGATTAATGAATTAAACAAATTTTATGCGGCTTGTAATCAATAATAAAAAAAAACGTGAAAGCAAGCCGCATAAAATTTGTTTAATTCATTAATTTTAAAAGTAAAAATGAAATCGCATGGCGAGTGGGCAACCGTGCGTTGTCTTCGTCGTCAGCGCTTATTGATCTCTGCTGAGCTAAGTAATAAGCTGATGGAAGTTACACACCTTATCCCATATAAAAACATACAAAGATATGTAAAAGCTGTAACTGTAAAATTGTAATACTTGATTCGTTATTATTAGTTTTATTAATTTTATAATAAGACGTAGGTACACGTGACAAAACATCTAAACATTCAGTTGTTTCGCATAGTTATAGATTACATAGTCCTAGAATTTTTCTAGAACTATTATAAGTTTATATATTAGCAAAAAACGTATTTCCATTACTTATACTAAAATAAACACTAGCTGAAATGCTAGAAATTAATTACCAACTGACACAACAAATTCAATAATATAAAACTACGAAAATTCGACAAAACTATATATCTCTACTATTCTTACATCAATAATTTGGTTAAGAAAAGAGTAGGACGAAGCTATAGGATATTTTTTTGTGTTATTTATAGTAAGGCCGTATATTTATAACGTTGTATTACCCTTGAAATTTGACATTTTCTTTAAAAATAAAATTTGCACTTAACATGCTTCTCTGTGACACTTGCCACCTGGAAACATGACACACGTAAACATTTATTAATGTAATTCATTAAGTTATCTAAGAACATTCATTTTTCCAAATGATAAAAAAATAGTCCATGCACATCCTGTAAAAAAATATTATAATGATAAAAATATATATTCTTTATCACACGCGGATAGACAGAGCCTCACTTTACACGATCCTGTTCCTGTGACTTTCTTAACAATATATGTTACTTGACATCTGACTATGACTTGCCTGATGGTAAGTAAGGAGAACTCCAAGAGCGCTGAAAACCCGTGAAAATAAACAGTCGCCTTCATTATGCCCGCCGACGTCTACCATTGTGGCCAAAAACATACAATACAAAAGTCGCTTCAATTCTATATACCATTTTTATTATTTGAAATAGCTCGATTAATTATACCATCAATTAATTATTTTGGAATAATTAAATTAATGTAAAAGGTTAACAGAGGTAATCTCACAATGCCATTTATCATTGGGAATTTCCTCTACTCGCACATTGCCTTCAGTTTTACCTCACTGCGCCAAAGAAGGATAAGGTTTTTTATTGTAACTAGACATGTTTTCTGGCCGGCATGGTGACGACAATGAGGCTGTAAACTGCTGTAAAATTGGTAGCAATAGAGGGCGCATTGTCAAAGCTACCATCAAAAATCATTTTCAAACATTATAACCTATTGTGGAGTTCAGTTTCAATTTTTATGAATATGCCTCAATATCGCAGGCTAGGGGGGCAATCACGGCAATCCCAGAAGCAAGATAAAGACCTGCAAAGAATATCATTGCAACTCATTTTAAATAACTTACCAGAACAGTGCGTCACAATAGCTAAAAAAGATATTTAAACGTTCTGTAAAACTTCTACAAAACACAGTTTAAAACTTTAATAAAATTTGATGTGCCGGCCTAATAAATTATTTTAAAATGAGTTACAATCCTATTCCTTGCGGTTCCTTCTTGAATTGCCGTGCTTGGATTTTTTAAAGATTAGAAGGGGAAGGGGTCCTTCCAAAAATAAATAGAAAGGGTCGTACGTCGAAAAAACTTCATTTTGCAGTGTGTTGTTAACTCAGTAAGTCTCAACGTTGAACACAATTTATAAAACGTTTGTTACTTTTGATAAAAATGTAACAACGGTGGCGCCATCTACATAAAATCTTGCGTTTGAGGCATCCGTAAACTAAACCATTTTTTTTAGTCGCCAACGCTTTTGGACTTTCCCCGTCTTACTATCAGACAAGGCGAGGTTAATAAAAGCATGGGACCTTGATTTGCCTGTTAATGAGCAAGGGGAGGTCCTAGTGAGGCGTTTTCACCAACTGAAAAAAAAAGATTCAGTTTTTGCCATGGTCACCATCACTATGCCGGCCTGCTTCTTCAAGCTTCGCTTAAAGGATCCAAGGGTGTGGGATGTGGATCCATAGGATGTGCGGCGTTATTATTTGAAACTTGTAAAAAAGTAATTACATTACCGTAGAGCTTGTATGAAGAGAATTGTGAATGTGAGAGAAGCGAGGGAGTTGTGTCAGGATCGTGGCAAGTGGCGCTTCATTGTCTCTGCCTATCCCTGTAGGAAAAAGGCGTGATAATTTTATTTAATGTAATAAAAAATAAATCAATTTTCCTATGGTCCCCCATGGCAGAGTGAGGCAGGGCCGCTCGCACTAAACCTTAAAATGTGTTTAAAATGTGTTGTTAATAATAATAATGATAAATCGGCCTTGATCTACGGGCGCCGCCTGCTGAAAAGCAAACACACGATCAGTTATACACACTTGTTGTCATTGTAATTAGGTCTTTATTTGTATTGCATTAAAGTTGTATTTGGCATTACGAGTGCTGTGAACCTTGGTTTATGACCTTGCCTATATATCTGGTCCGTTCTTTCCGCCTTTGCCGAATCAATTTGAGTGACCTTTATTAATATTTTTGTTATACGTTTTTCATTCAATTTTAAAGCCCTTTTATTTTATTTATTTTACTTGTTTAAATGATTATTTGTTTCATTCGATTCATTAATATGCATTTTAGTAGTTATACGAATACGGACTGGCTGAACTATTAATTGTATAGAAAAAATCCTCACATTTTTCATTGAGATTATTGGGCCACATCCTCGACTTATTTACAGTCGCCTTAGTCGCCGTCTCTTCAACAATACGTTAATTGATCTTGTACCCAATCTAGAAATGGAAGGGAATTATCCACGGATGGACGGACATACTTGCCCATAGTAGGTCTTGCTATATCAAAATTTGACAAAATATTGTGATATACCGCTAAAACCAAATAGTATTACTAAACCAAATATTATTTTAAACAGTCAGTTCGTTCCCGGAATAGAACTTTGGACTCTCTGTATTGTAATATGCTATATGACATGCACAGGAGAGTCAAATGATGTCACAATTACAATTAAGAATCGGAATAATAAGGTATTAATTTTAATTGGTTTAAAATTCCAACTAAAGTTAAAGGAAAAATATTGATCGTGACGTCATAAGTGGTTTGGAGGTTATTGCATTTATAATTACCGAAAGAGAAAACACATTTAGACAACAAGTAGTTTAAAAGTCGTTCTAAAGTTGAGACATCTCATCTTAAGTATGAATATAATGGTAAAATTGACTACTGAAAAAAACGAGATTACAGTTGCTTCAGTTGTCGTCACTATGCCGGCCAAAGGTGCTTTTTACGCTTCGCTTAAATTAATCATGTCTACACAAACCAAACTTATATCAAGGATGCATTGTATACAAGCCAAATGTCCATTAATTATAATTGTTTTTATGAAGGCTACATTTTGTAATGCAAAACACTTTCTTTCCAATAAAGGAGCAATTGTATGGGCAATAAAATGTGCCGCCCAAATAACCTGCGCGCACGCATCCATCCAAACGCGCGGGCTAACAAAACGTAATCATTTTAAAAAAGTGTGTCATGATCACTAGGTTAACTTCGAATTGAGGGCCACCGCACATGTGTGCGTGCGTACATACACACACACACGCACACATACAAACGGTGTGTATGTGAGAAGGCCAATATTTACATGTTGATATTGAATGGACCAATTAGGTAAAAATAATGTTTTTCGCCAAAATTGTTTAGTTGCTAATTTTCGATTGATTCGAGGCCGCTTCTCTCAATGATTACGTACCTATTACGTTTGTAGTAAGTTGGTAGGTACACACACACACACACACACACACATACACCTTGCAGTTATGTAGGTGTGTGTGAATATTAATTAATAAATATATTTATTTTAGTAAGGGCCTATTTCATCACGTCTGAGTAAAATGCCAAGTAAAACTAATTAATGATGATTAGTAGTTGTAGTCAACTTCACTATGTCCAAATACCTCTACTCGGAAAGTAAACTCCAGAAACTCAATTGGCGCTTCATCTACTATCGTATTCATTTAACAGCTTGAGACCAGTTGTCCAAGCGGCTGACGGAGAAGTCTGGAGACAGGAAGGCTGGCAATTATTTCTGCCAACGTATTAGCCTTGCTATACAAAGGGGAAATGTTGCCAGTCTCCTTGGGACTATCTCTGATGGGACGTCATTAGATGATATTTTTTATTTATAGTTGAATTATAGTTAAAATACTTCTAACAGCTTTGAGTAACATGTCAAAATTATTTTCCTTTCAATTTCTACAGCTGAAGTTGTCACTCAATTTTTTTTGTTTCGGGTTTTTTTATTTGTTTCACAACTTCAGGTTATCATCAGGTACTTCAGTAACAACACAGCTAAAGGATCATGAATTATTAATGCAAGGTATAAATTAATTAAATACGCAGAAATAAATCCAAGTCTAGACGTTTAGATTTGTCATTTGTTGCAAACAAAGCCTAGGTAAGTTTAATTTAGAGATATTCGGAAAAGCAAAAGAGACAGACCTGCATAGGTTGCTCGAAAGCAAAGAAGAAATGCATATATTTTTTACATAATTACAATTACCTACACTAATATACTTCTATCTTTGCCTAAAAACCTTTGTTTACCTAAAATTACCACAGAAATTGGTCACCAATATTTAAGCAAAGAACCAAGGACATCTTATATTTGCAAACTTAACTAAAACTGCATAAGGTCATGTAAAAAAATTATGAAATATATTACGGTCAATACTCGTATGTAAAATAAAGTAACCCAAGTATTAATAGGTTAAATTCAATTTCAAATTCAAATTCGTTAATTTAAATTAAATCACATTAAAGTTTGTCGATACCCTTTTAAATTTGCGCGAACATTAATTACTGAATTAAACAAATTTCTAAAATAAAACCAAAACAAACGCGATAGTTAGCCGGATAATATTTGTTTAATTCATCACCCTTTTAAACTTAAAATTCATCATTTTAAAAATCATAGTAAAAAATGAGACAGATAGTTATGTCAGAACCGTGGAACCTTTATTTGTAGGAATGGAGTCGTGACACTTTATGTTGGTTCAATATCACCCATCTAGTGATGTTGGGTATCAAATGGGTATCAAATCAAGTATCAAAGGTGATGTCTCAATCTATTTTCGTAACATAATAGGTATTGGCAAAGACAATGGGTCGCCACTTTCCAAGATCCTGTTGTCACTTTTTGTTTTCTTTACATTGATAATTCTCTTCAACGACATTAAAAAATTGACTTGCGCACGTGACGTAACAAGTATTGAATCATTGTGTCATCTCAGACGGCTTACATACATAAAGTAGGTCATGAAAATGCATCAACATAAAATCTCATTGTTATGAAAATATAAATGAATATGCTTATTATTATAATACATACACTCTGACCCCATTTATTCATTAAGAAAAACAACAACATTTGTGTTGAATATAACATTATATAACAAATAAAAACTTGCACTTTTAAATATATATTTTTCAATATTTTTTTATTGTTTTTCGATATATACGAGTAGGACAGCCTAAAATATCACTTAATAAACTCCACCAAGTGCGTTAGCTACTACAGTTAAATAACTGCAAACTAGTTGGAACTGGCAACTTACAAGTTGATTCTGAGACGCGATTGCGTTTCTTTACGGTCTGTACTCTTGTAAGTGGTGGTACTACACCAGATCGGCAGACTGGGCAAATGACCACTACCTGCCACTTTTTATTAATAATAATACAACATATGTGATGGTATATTCTTTGAAGTCCACAGTTCCAAAGTTATTTTAAGTTCAAACATGGCTATTATTATCCTGGCCCCTCTATATCTTGGCTTAGGCCCACTCGACCTTTGGGAAATTGGAAAAATTATATAAAATGCTTATAATCTCATGATCTTTGTTGATGTTATTTTTGGAAAAAAAAAAGAAATTATTGTGCATAATTATATTATAGTTTAAGGCGACCGAGGTTTAGAGTGTAGTGGCAGTGGCACGGGTTCAAAACCACTCACCGGTATCTTTGATATATGAAGGTACTTTGGTAGTCCTGTTTCTATGATACAAGCACTTTAGTAGCTTAGTGTAAAAATATAAATTAATATTTAAAAAAAGAAATAAATATTGTTTGAGTGCAAGAAATTGTTTTGCTCCAGGGTGCTCTACCACCACTTTTAGTAAGTGTAAGAACTTCTTATCGATCAACGCAATGTACGGCCATGTGTCGTAGACAAAATAATATTTAAATATTTAATTAAATAATATAATTTAATAAAAATAAACAAATTAAAATTCAATGAAAGGAAAAATACTAATTGAAAAAACCTAGAGAGTGATGTCGTGTGATATCGGAATCCGGCAGTAAAGTTGCGATAGAACAGGACAAAGATATAGGGGAAGCATAGGTGCGAGCGAGACGAAGATACAAGGTTAGCGTCATGGCCAAGTTGTATTTACTAGTGCTGTTACTATCACAATTTATTATTTTATTTACAATTACTTATTATATTTTAAGAGATATTATTTAATGTTTATACAATTATTTATTATATTAAAGGGCAGGTGATTACAAGCAGCATTCTCATACACTATGCCGGCGTAGGAAGTGACGCGATTGAATCACTTTACGGTCTTTGCACTTGAAATTGGTGGTATCACAACCAACAACGAACCAAGTATGTGATGTTATGGTATTGCTGGGTGGGAAGGAAATGAGATACTTGTGTGGAAAGTGGCGCTCCATTAGAGTTAATGGAGCGCCAACTTGCGAGGCGTGACAATTTGATGGATCGATTGTTTACCACTCTTCACTGTGAATACCTACTCAGTATATAATATTATATTTTTGTATATATGTATTAGAAATGAAAATAAGAAGAATCTTTAGAAACGAAGACGAATTAAGGAAGAGAGAATGGGATAAATTTATATATTATTGATTCGCTAAATATGACTATTAAAAATAATATTACTAAAAATTATCGAGTTATTTTAAGTAAAATTATTTATTTTTATTAGGCAAATGAATGTAGGTAATAATAACAGTGATTAATTTTTATTTAAATACCAAAATATTTGCCCTATTTATATTAAAGTATTTTTCATTGAGCCAATATTATTACAAAACATGATAATTTTAATGCGAAAAGAAACATTAAACAAAATTTAACGACACAACAAGGACACTCACGCTGCCTGCGTTTGTATATTTTAATTGTCACTCACAAATATTGATTGTTTTATACTTTTACTCTGAAAACTACTTTTACATATGATATGGTGCTGGTGATTCCACTTCGTGATTAGGTAGATCTCGGCGTTATTATTGTTTTAAATTACGGTGGGGTAAATGTGACTAAATCAAATTAGTATATTTTTCCGTCGTCGGCACTGTTGAATTTCTCCTTGCTTACATCAGGCAAGTCGAGGTCACATAAAGTCTCGATAAATAAAATACCATGCGTCAACTTTTGTAAAAAAGAAATATAACTTCATTTAGTTGCATTTATATTTGCTTCGTAGACGCATTTGCCCCGCGCACATCTACTTTTTTAAAATGCTTATCATAAATAACAGACACAATATTTTGATATCTTTATATAACTAAATGTAATACAAAATGAAGGCCATTATATAACTAAAACATGTTTTTTTTTAATTAAAAGATTCCTAACCGTCAAATTTTATATCAAAACTTTGTATTGTTTTAATTACACTTTAGTTTTATTTTTTATTATTTTAAAATGGCGTCACAAACACAAATATTTATTATTTTAGTGGGTATAATTTTTTGAGCAAGTTAAATAGTTTATGTAAAAAATCATTACCCATTTAACTAAACAAATAAGCAAAAATTGACGAAAAAAATAATAATTAAAAAAATTGCCGCCAAAACGAGGTCGCATCGAAAATCCCACCAAAAAAGGCCACGGAGTTATCGTCGTTGAGCCAATAGGCCACGAATTCGAGTTGTATGGAGCCACACACTATCGCAGCACTATCTGCGCTTGAGGCCAAATGGATTGACAGAGACCTACATTGGTTGACATTGGCACTACATTCAGTGAGTGAGGTCACACAAATGCGATGCTAACACGTTGCGCGCTGCACATAGTATTATTAGCAAATTAGGGAAACACACACACACACACATTTATATAATGCATAACATATTATCAATTACTAGTTTTATTATTAAATATTCATATCAAGGTCTTTTAAACAAATGATATGCATTTAAGACGCCAATTTAACATATAAAACCAAAGTTCGAACTTAATTAACTTGGGTGATTCATGTAATTTATTAAAGAGTGTAAGTTAATTAATATATTTAAAAAAAATGACCACCAATTACCCAATTACTTACATCAGATTGTTTTTTTATTGAGATGCAACATCTGACCTTGCGTGATGGCAAGCAAGAAGTCCAGGGGCCCCGATGACTTGAAGAAGTGTTTCAGTTTACCGTCGCCGTCACTACGCCGGCCGGTTGTTAATTATGAATATACTCCTACTATATATTTATAATTAAAAGCAAGGCCCTTAAAATGTATTCAAAGATAATGGCCTCAAGATGATCTTGTTGGAAATATTATTAACAATGTATGTTGTAGTACGTCATTGACTTTTATATAACCTTTGAATCGGCTTAAAACTCACGCCCTTGCCCCTCGAGGTAGGCACCTAGTATTTATTGTACTATATAGATGCACAAATAATACCTGTATTATATATAATCAGTACTTTTTCCCAATGGCATAGGCAGATACATTAGAAATAGTTTTTATAATAATAATTACAATACTTACACTACTGAAATATGAATCGTTGGTATTTGCTAGTTTTTGTAGGAAAGGAGCCGTGAGAGTTAAAAATCTAATCGAAAGATTACCCATGAATGAGACAAACCATAGAGCATAGAACATTGTTAGAAACTTAAGACGACTGTGGTGTAGTGGTTGTGGAATGGACTCGCAAACCAAGAGCCCCGGTGCAAAACGACTTATCGGTATAAGCACTGGTAGATAAAAAGAGCGCAGTATAAAGAAACGGCAGAAGAGAGCGCTGGATGACTGAGGTGGAAGCAAGTCGGCGCATCATGTACAGACGTTAATAATACTTAAAAATTTATACATATTCGAAAAACGAAAAGTAAGTAGGTAACAAGATTAGTTACAGCTTCAATACCAACGATCTTTTTATCCTCCTCTTATCTTTTTGTCTCTACGAATGTACCTTAGTCGCCCTATATGTATAATACAAGCACCTTTAGTAGCTTAGTATGTCAAAAAAAACACTAAACCCATTTTATATACAATACATTGTGTTCACAGTAAAATAAATTCGAAATACAAATACACATGCAGAGTTACATACAGCCCGGTGTTTCCATGAGAACACTATGACAGGTCACATACACAGGTGTTCCCATCCTGAAACCGGTTGCAGGATCCAATTGTGAAGACATACTCGAATATACGAGTACATAAACATAAGAAAAAATCATCGTAAATGTTCCAACCATTTAGGAGTAGTTAGTTTAGTGACATACACACGGATAGAAGAATAATATATATAAAGATAAAACAAGTCTAAGGAATGTACAAATTTAGACTTATTAATCTTCTTTAAACGATTCCTAATCATTCTTAAAGGGTTTTGAGTTTCTACCGAACTTAGAAGTGGATGGAATGATTTATCCATGGATAAAATTTAATAATATTGATGTAAATGTTAAGTGTTTTCCGATTCCCAATATGATTATATTTATATTAGGAACGTACGCGAATCAATTTGTAAGGGCGGGTAGTAACTTAGCAACGTTACACGTGTTCGCCTGCCCTACATCCGCCCGCCCAACGAATACGTGTACGTTCCATGTTATTCATTCACAATTATTTGCGTAATTTTGCAAATTTTCGTTGTTTTTATAACTAACTTAACTTCCTTCGCTTTATCACGCTTAAAAACTGGTACTAGTAACGAGACTTATACCTTGGACCTTCATAGTGCATCATAAGTACTCCAGGTCCTTATTAAAAGGTAGCCTGTGTTAATCCGTTTAGTTTCAAGCAAAAAAAACAACGCTCTTTTTCAAATTAACATTATTTGATAAAAGTATTAATATGAATTTTTATATCTCTAACTTTAGAAATGAAGTATTTTTTGTGACAAAAAGTATCCTATGTCCTCCAATCTATCTCTACCAAAATTCATCAAACTTGGTTTAGCAGTATAATATGTAAACAAACAAACAATTGCCAATACTAGTATATATGTAATATATATTTTAAATAATATGTACTCAGTTATATGTACTTACAAATTCTTGAAATTTAATAAAAGTTTTACTACTGTTATTATATATTTTTATAAATCACCTCGATCTTAATATAACTTATTATAATATTTTAATAAATTTAGTATCCATTTATTATAGTTTTGAATAAAGAAAGCTAGAGAACTGGCATTCGCTATACTGGTCTTTAAACGCTTTTCAGATTTAAAAACCCCAGTTACAGGATTTAGGTATTTCGTGTGTTATTAAATGACAATAAAAGTATACTTGTAGAGAAGCAATAACAAAGAATTGTAATAATATTCTGGGGAGATATGTATCTTAGCAACGGTACACGTGTTTTGTCGTCCTACCTTCCGCAAAGTCCCCGCTTGCAATAACAACTATGTTATTGCAATTACATAGAATACTTCTACATATAATAAACTTCTACTATAATATTAATTATTATATCTCAAATGAGAAATCTATAATATATTATTGTTTTCTATAATTAACAATTTAGATGATAAGTGACTTTACTCTTATAATTAAATACACGAAAATTTCACAAGTTTTAATAAATTAAAGTAATTTTCAATATAAATATTAAATTATTGTAGTAAAAATATATATTATAATGCGTATGAAATGTTAAATACAATCGATGTTTACGGTTGCTGAGGGGATGGGGTTTAGGCGCAGGGCGGGCGGCATTGGCGGGCGGGCGGTAGCTCAAGGTTACACGTGGCACTACGTTCGTACCAACCGCCGTGAATCACCCACGTGAATGAAACGTCATTGTGCGTAGGCGAATATACCTTTGCCTTATTCATTTACTCTACGTTTTGGATACATTTTAACACAATTATATTCCTGAAATAAAATATATTTGTGGCATGGCTAATCTTAAGTATTTACTATTTTGTTTTCTTTTATTATTTTCATTCTTATATTTTAGACGGTAGGGGAGGCTATTGAAATAATGAAAAAACATCCTTACTTAAAAAAAACTGTTTTTGTTGTATTTTTAACACGCGCTATCTGTCTTCAACTTGCCTGTTGGTACACAAGAAGATCGAAAGACGCAGTTAGCTTTTCTGCAAAAATGAAAACTATCCAAAAATTATAAAGAATGAAAATAGTCTGGATAATGGATAATAACCTTTTTTAAAATATTTTATAAGAGATAAGATGGCACGTATAGCCATTGCGGTTCATTGAATACAGCGGCTCTTCCCGACTCTTCTAGGTTTGTAAACTTCAAGTGTGGTAGTCTGTCTGCCCAGTCTGCCGATTCGAGATAAACTTTTAGGGGCCAAGATCATAATCAAATCCTACCGTTGCTAATTAACGGTCGCTACAAAATTATTGTTCTATTAATTCTGTTAAGTCAAGTAAGTACCTACATAAGTTACTTCACAAATCGCATTATTATTGTCTTCTACATATGATTGCCTTCCGTCTAATGTTCGGTTTTTACAGTCGTCGGTACTCTTAGACCTTCTCTTGCTTACGATTAGGCGGGTCAAGATTAGATGTCGGGTCACAATAAAAAAAATGCGCCTCCAAAAACAATTCGAACTCTATTCCCATAGCAATAAACAAATGAAGCTCCTAATTCGGAAACTGCGGGCCATTTATCATAGAACTTGTGTGTATTAATAGAATTGTGGATGTGAAGGAAGCATAAAGCCATCATAATTAAACTGTATACCCCTGGACAAATATATTTTTTATTTTACATAATAGTTATTTGTACTATAACTATTTCTGTAATTTTAAGGTCTGCAGTGATCAATCCAATTTTTACACCTTTTTCCCACAGGGATAGACAAAGACAATGGAGTACAAAACTCCTTCGCTTCCCCTACATCCACAATTCTTTTCATGCAAGCTCTACGATTATGGGCACTAGGTAACCCAGCTTTCTTGTGGATGTGTTCAATTTCACACAATTTCAACGTCAGAAAACGTTTAACATCAGATTTATAAATTCCTTTAGTGATCTACTAGTTACATACTATATAAAACATAAAAAAATAGCGGAATTAAATTTTCTCACGTTGCTATTAGCCAAAAATAGTAGCAAAAAAACGAAATGATCGAAACCGCGCGTTTTCTAATTCCTTTTAAAACAATTATGCATCAACTTTCATTCGCCGCATAACAATTAACTAAGATTGCCTCAATGAAACAATTTATAAGATTATATCTTTATTTTTAGACTCTATTAACAGACTAGTGGTAGGCAGATGGATGATAATCATTTGTCTATTCTGCCCATCCGTACTATAAAGACCATTTTGCGTTTCGGGACCAGCAGAGAGGTAGTCGTTAATAGTTCGTACGGCCGGTAAATCAGATATTATCATGTTCTCCCAATCATAAGGCCTTGACTCTCAACTAGTCCTCTAGCTGGCATACTCGTAGTGACTACGACTGAAGCACGCGTAACCTAAACTAACCGATTTTTCAGTCATCGTCACTCTTGGAGCTTCCTTGGCTTATGAACACGTGAGTCGATTCAAATGTCGACAATTGAATATAAACTACTATTTGAGGCTAGAAAAGTAGTAAAAAAGTGGACGTTCATAAACAGCGGGTAACTGGAGTATATTATATTGTCCACAGCAGCAACTTCTTTTCAATTTATACTCCTGCTACAAATATCTGTATGTTGGATAAGGACCATGAAATAACAACACTATAAACAATTTTCTTTTAAAGTTTTTTGGTCTTTTAGTTTTTTTGATCTTTGAATTTACTTTAAAGACAATATTTTCATAAAAATTGAAAGACCCGAGTATTAATTTGTAAATATAAACGTTTACAATAAACTTTTACTTAAAACAATGTTTATAACAAAAAAGTCTTTTTTACTATAGTAAAGCAGACATAAAAAATTGTAAGCCATTTTATGATCAAAGCGATTTCCTAGTTGACTTTCGCGGTGCTGACAAACATATCGCCATCTCTGTCACTCGTATGGGGCCGTCTCGCTTAGTAACGAAGGTCGTCGACCGGGGCAATGAGCGCGCGAAAGTACTTTCACATTCGATGCGCGGGCGCAAGTCCTTTGCACAAACTTATGCGTTTGCGTTCATCTTGTATGTAACTTTGTGTAGTTTGGAGTTAGCAACGCAAACGAATGTGTCATATTTAGGTTTAGGGTTTAGACGGATTGTGTAAAAGTACATCTAGGAATGCTAACTCTTATCTAACATACACAGCTTACACCTGATTTTAAACAGAGCCATGGTTTTATATTATGCTGGACTTTAAAATACTCTTTTGACATACTTTGTTAATTAATTATAAAATCCTATGAATATCTTTAATTATATTTTTATTAATATTGACATAATTAAATAATATGGAAGGGTCTTTCGTCGAGAATGAGAGATTTTACCATAGATATTCCGCTATGAGATTCGATGTTAGCGGTAAGTCAAATGTCAGAATTACAAAATACCTAATTTGCAAATGATCTGTTTACCTATAAAGTGAAGGCGTAAATGTATATAATGCCGTTTGTGGGGCTGACAGAGGCGCGTGCTCAGCGTGACAGTCTGTCAACCTCAGCTTTCACTCGTACACTTCCTTCATCATTTCGATCGCACGCTAATGAATAACTATTAAATAGCTAACTTGTCCATTTTATAATTGATTACGTGTTTATTTTATTAGCAACGCGAATTAATTACAATTTTATACTTGCAGCTTACATTTTCTAAATTTATTACAAAATTAATTTAGTCAATTATCTCCAATAAATACTTTAGTCTGCCAGTGTCTAGAAGTTTCTGTGTCAGTGTCTCCAGTGTTTAGCATATATTAAATAAGTAAAAAGTAAATTAATTTATCTGTAAATATATGTATAAGCATCCCTGAAAAGCTAAGAAAGCCGTGAACCAAGTTGGTTATGTTTTTCAGTAAGCAGCGCTCTTCAGCGGATGTCCCCTTTGGTCCATCAACCCCTTAAAATGCGTTACAAAAAAACCTCTCTCTTTTCTACCTCAATGCTGAGAATCGTGACTCTGCTAAAGCTTTCTCTGTTAGGCTTTTCACTCGACCACGGTATCTGATGTGAAGTACCTAAAGCAACTTGCATCGACATCTAGACGTGGTCACCAGCACATCCAACTTCTACTGCGTGGTCTCATGCTGTCAACCTTCTACGTTACCATATTTCTTTAGGTTGGTCTTTTTCTCAATATATACACTATAAGTAGTAATTTAATTCACGTTCTCTTTAATTTAATTCACGTTTCCTCAGGGCTCAAACCTAGGCCCCCTTTTGTTCTTGCTTTTTATAAATGATCTATTAGAAATCATTAAGTGTGAATGCCTCGCCTATGCAGATGATATTAAAATATTTTCCATCATAAAATCCTCTTACGACTGCATACAACTTCAATTAGATCTAGATCAAGTTCAAACGTGGTGCAAATTAAATAAAATGTCACTAAATATCAAAAAATGTCAAATCATCACATTTACAAAAAATAGACAGTCTATCAACCATGATTATAACATTGACGGCAGGGTCCTAAGCCGTGTAAAAGAGGTTCGGGATCTGGGGATTATATTTGATAAAACATTATCCTTTACACTACACTACAATTATATAATTAGTAAAGCAAGCAGGGTGTTGGGGTTTATACTGCGCGTAACAAAACCTTTTCGTAATCCTAATTCCCTTCTGCTGTTGTATTTCGCCCTAGTGCGAAGTGTTCTAGAGTATGGATCATCTATTTGGTCGCCTATATATGCAACGCACAATAAAAAGGTCGAATCAGTTCAAGCAAGATTTGTCCGAATTCTATGCAGTAGAATGGGCCTCAGGCGCCGTTTACCTGAATACCAAGACAGGTTGCAAAAATTTGAACTTAAAACTCTGGAACAGCGACGGAATGCTGCCGATCTCAGTGCTCTTCATTCGATTGTAAGGGGTTTATTTGGACACAAACTACTTGAGAAGGTTAAATTCCATGTTCCCTTTCGCTCTCAACGCACAAATAGGTTATTTTATATTCCCTTTAGCTGTAACAACGTATCGAGAAATAATCCTTTGCATCGCATGTGCTCTTACTATAATAGTATCTCAGAGGAATGTGATATATTTCAGCAGAGTCGTCTTTCCATGAAAAAAATTGCATTACATTGATAAGTTATTTAATTTTGTATAATTACCTATTTAGTTATATTTTGACATTGTTTATTTTATTTCATTTCAATTTTTAATTTTGTAGTGATTTAATTAATTTTAATGTCATTGTGTTTTGTTTAGACCATGTTGTTTAAATGATACGTATAACCATATTAGAATTTCAAGTTTATTGTTCTAATTATTATTTAATTCTGTTTAATTATCTATATAGTTTATATTTTGACATTTTGTATTTTATTTTAATTTTGTAGTTATTAATCAGTTTGTGTAAAATTTATTAAATTTTAACCTCATTGTATTTTGTTCTGACCATGTTATTTGAATGTTATGTATAACTGTAATAGGACTTCAAGTTTATTGTTCTTGATCATAGTTGATGTTTAAAATGCGTGTTTAACTTGTTGTCTGTTGTTATGCTTAATAAATAAATAAATAAATAAATAAATAAATAATTTAAAAAATCTAAATAAATAAAAAACAAATTGTTACGCCTTTTCCCATAACCATGGAGCTTGTATGAAGAGACTTGTGGATGTGGGAGAAGCGAGGGAGTTGTGACAGGATCGTGGCAAATAGCGATCCTTTATCTCTGCCTATCCCTGTGGGAAAAAGACGTGACAATTCGTTTTTTTTTTCTTTAATTCGCAATACTTCATAAACAGAACTATCTTGTTTGCCATCAAGCATGCCGAGGTCAGATGTCACGTCGCAATTAAAAGAACTTCTTTTATGTATTCAGCAAATAATAAATGCAAAACTATTAAATATTTTTCTATTAAAAGTATCGCGCACTAGTGCGGGAATAGCAGCGCAGTGTGAAGCTATAAATATTATGTTGGTGTATGGTGTTGGTGTGCATCTATTGTAGGAAATGGGTCAGCACGTCGAGAGTTCCAAACTTAGCAGGAACAACCGCAAAAAGAGTAAAAAGTTAAAGCCCGCTTGCACCGACGCGCAGCACCATGCTTTAAACTGTAGTTAACGAGCACTTTTATTAGTGTAGCAGGGAATTACATTTATAGTAAAATACACATTAAATTTTACTATATGCCATATACCTAATTTAATTATATGCCAACAACATTTTTCAATATACCTGAGAAAGCAACTACTATATTACTGTAAAAATACGTTTTTTAACTCACTCTTATTAGCGTGACTTGTATGTATGCAACGGAAACTTTTAAATTAATTTTCACCCACTTCTAGAGGTCTAAAAATTAATATGAAAATTTGCACACGTGTTGAAAATGGATGACAATACAATACTTTTATTAAATTGTTTTTCTAAAGCGTGTTAATTCCAACAAAGGGTTAGGGAAGTCTAAAATACTCAATCAGGTTACGGTTGCCTCACTAAACGTCACTATACCGTCTAGTGGCTTGATCCAAAGATAAAGGCTGAAGAATACTCATGGTTTCAAACGACACGCCGAACCTTTAAGTTTAAACGATAGAATTTAAATGCAGTAAAAACTTACAAGTAATCATCGAACTAAAAGTTTATTTATTAGTAGGCAGTAGTGCCGAGTCTGCCGATCCACCACTTACAAGTATACAGACCGTGAAGTGATTTAGTCGCGTTTCGGGATCAACTTGTAAGATTCCGGTTCCAACTAGGCTGGGCGGCACTGCTACTTACAGTGATCTAACTGAAAAGTAGCAGTTACCTCCATTCATGGACCGCACTCCAACTTATCAGGGGGGTGCTATCATATGTCGAGTCACAATAATAAAAAAAGGTAAATTATTGACAGCAACTGAGCATTTCATTAAGTTGCCAAAAGCCTATATATAATTTATCCATTCTCTATATTATAATAATATATTATTTAAAGTGGTCTATAACCTCGCTTCATCTCAAGGGTAGGCAGGAAAAGAATAGTGGACGACATTGAATGAGGCGACTTAATTTCATGAACACTCATCGAGATGACGGAAGTGTTCGTTTACTACTCGTTAGCCATGTATGGGTGGCACACACGAGCACAAATACGCTTTAAAACAATTTATTGTTCACGATTAAATACATATTGTACAATAACACATAATTTAATTGTGACTCGTCATCTGACCTCAACTTGCTTGATAAGTAGTAAGCAAGGAGAGGTCAAAGAGTCACGACGACTGAAAAAGTAGACTCAGTTTATGGCTGCCTCAATCAAGCTGCCAGTCACTATTCTTGCACCATTCATCATCATCATTATCAGCCAGAAGGCGTCCACTGCTGAACATATGCCTCTCCCTTAGAACACCATTTCGAACGACAGGAATGACAGCTGCATCCACTGGTTACCCGTGACTTTCACTATGTCGTCAGTCCACCTAGTGGGAGGCTTACAGCAAATTTCAAAATGTAATATTTTAAAATAAACTAATTTTATTAATATAAAATTAGAGATGACAGGTAAAAATCAATGGGACCAATATTTGGTTTATTTTTCTCTAGGTGAGATAAAATAAACGAAACAAATACGTTTTGGTTTATTGTTGTAAGATTATTTTATTATAGTGTAAATGATTTTATAATAAATGCAAGAAACAGTATAAATTATTTAAAATTAGCAATCATTATTATAGTAAAAGTTTTAAATTGTTAAATAGCAGAGTGTCTGTCCGCATAATATTAAAAGTTGATGTCGTTGTTTTAATAATTTATACAATTGATAGCTGTTAATTAAATATCATTTAAATAGTCTGCGAGTGTTCATTTTATTATGTTTACGACAAGTTTTCTACTTCATTCGATTATTTAAATATTAAAAAAGAATTTATGTTTTTCTTTTAATAATTATTATACTTATAGTTAGAATATCCTAAAGTTATAATACAACCAAACTAAAGGGGTAGGATGCATAATGGGTAGAAGAAATGGGGCCGAAATTTTCTCGATTACAGACCACGTCCAAAAAAACCGCGACAGGAAGTCTACTCACGACGACCTGATAATGTTAATGGAATCTGCTGCATACAAGCCACTGTGAAGATCGCATCGGAAGGCCTATGTCCAGCATTAAACTACTGATGGCTGACATATGGTATTAGAAGTCGCAAACAAGTATTTATTTTGTCTATTATTTTTTATTTATGCATACCATTTTTATTGTCTACGTAGTCTACCTATTGGAAAATATTTTGTCTATTTGATTTAATATAATATTAAATTCTTATAACTTTGATACCGCCATATTTGTGGTTATATCCTGAAAATACGTAAGCATAGTTTAAGCATGTTCGTAATGTAATACGTTGACAGTAGCGGCCCCTGTGTCGGCCGGTGCATCGGCCTGCAGTTGCATAATGTTCCGCTATTAATACAACACAGGCTGACTAATGTTAGTGAAACAGATTGTCTGCACTATTATTATTTATTATTATAAATATTTTTAATACTACAATACAAATATATACTACATAAATATATATAGAAAGTTGTGTTTAAATATAAAACATGATAAACGGAGATAGAAATATAATTACTTTTATCAATATGTTTCAGGCTAATTGATGTATTGTATACTGAGTTCATTTTAGTCGGTGATTTTTAAGATGGATATATATTATATGTTACTGAAAATATTTTCAGTAACATATACAAATCTAGACGGCAAAACTTTTGTGTTAAGAATACACCTTTATTTCGAAACGGGTCTTTAAATCTAGATACATAATTATAAGTTGAAGCAGACTGTTTGCAACGTTCCTGTTTACTTTAATATTGAGCCTACGGGTACCTTTGCGATTTAGCACATCTTTATGATATGCAATTTTAAAATTGAAAATAAATTGTCACTTTTCAAATTGCATATTTTAGTTACAAAAAAGGATATAAGCAATTAAAAGGCGCCCAAATAAAGAGTCTTCTTCCAACTCTACTCAAAGTTATATCTCTTCATTCTCTTCACACTGTTGATTATATAAGTGCGTAAAGATATATTATAAAGAGTGGTTGAAATGGTTCACAAGTCAATCAACTTTGTATACAATAGGTCGATTGTATTAATTCATATAAATATGAAATATGAGAAATACGGAAATGGTCCCAGGTTCAGCCGGACTCATTGTGTGCGCCATTTACGACAACATATAGTTTTTGTTACTATAAAGGCTACGATTCTTGCATTTTTTATAAAATTGTTATGCGATCGAACCCACAGGAACATTATTATTAAAAGCAGCCTCAATATGTTGGTAAGCGATATGATTATTCCTGTGGGAAATCAAGCGAGGCAATTTGATGATTAGATTGATTAAACCTTAGTTTTTATGTAGATAGACATGGAATTACGTGTCTACGTTACCCCTTTATATTAGTATGTCCTTTTTTGGATTGTGACAAGTAGCGCTACATTGTCTCTGCCTATCCCTATTTGGTAGGACATATGATCGAACCTTGCCTGATGTTAAGCTGGATTGTGGTTTTATTTTAGGCATGATCAGTTGGCTTAGTGACAGCGGCTGAGAAAACCGGTAACTAAGCTGCCTTATTCAGATCCCAAGTGTTGTAACATTTTGAATCATAATAGTTTTCAGTAGTTCTATTTAAATGTATTTCTTTCACGTTGCTAATTAAGTACTTATATATAAAATAATAATGTATTTTCAAATGCGTTTAAGGCGCATAAATATAAATTAATATGAACATGACAATAGTTCTAATTGTTAATTAGGAATACTCACTGTATATACAATAATAAGTATTTTCATTAACAAACTCTGCTGGTAATTCGGTAATAAAATGTTAATTCAAGCGTTTACATCTTTACAATACATGAATCTAAAATACTTAGGAGGTTGTTATTCAGCTAAATTTAAAACCTATATGATGAATAGATTTCCTAATAATAAATTGGATCGCTTTACTTTTTTAAAATAGATTAATCAATTTTGCATAATTGTCTAATATAGGCATTGTAACAAATGCAAAGCCTAGATGTGCTAATAGGTATTAAATCAAGAATAGGCTATGAACATGTGGTCGGAGCAGCGTAACAAGCGGCCGACGCACCCGGGGCCGTGCGACGACCTCGCCTTTCCCGACCTATCTGAAAACACACCGCACATTTTCACGCGCTTTCCCCCAATTTATAACAACTTGGCTTATTAATGACAATAATATGTATAGCTACGGATTATTAATTAATAGATAATATATTTATTATGCATGCATGAAAATTAAATTAAATTGGAAAATAATAAAAAAACTTGGAAAATTGTCGGTCGCTCGTTAAAAACTCCATAGATCAGACGGATTGAACAGGCTCAATTTTAAAATTATTCTAATTAATTTTAAGGAAAAATTTAAATGAACTTTTTTATTTTAATGTCCTAAAGAAAATTATAATTAAAAAAAAATTATAATTAAAAAAAAAATTAATTTAAAAAAATAATTTTTAAAATTAAATTATGCCGAAAACAAAAAAAAGTATATGTTTGCGGCCTATAGATGAGTCGCGCGCGATAGAGGTTTCTTAATTTTTTTTATGAATGCAATGCTACTACATGTCCCCTATGCCGGCCTAGTTGGAGATCTAGTCGGAACTTGATCCCGAAACACGACTAAGTCACTTTAAACACTGTACATGTGTAAGTGGTGGGCACCACTGCCTACCACTCCTAATGTTTTTAGCTTGAAATTACCTATTAAAGTGTATTTAATAGTATCTATCTATTACTTTACCTAATAAATTTTCACAATAGATGTTTTTCTTAAGAGACAATGGCCGCCGGTCTATTGGCGTCACTCCAATCACGCCTACATACTCTTTAGGGGTATCCGACATTTATAATTAAATAGATAACTTACTGAATAATGCGTCACACACACCTTAGTAGCTCGCAACTCTCTTTTGTAATAACAAAATAGAGATAGATATACAGAGATACACATACTGGTAAACGGTGGTAAAAGCTTTTGATAACAAATTCCTCTAAATACAATAATAATTACTTCGGTATTGACACTCGTTTTATATTGTCTCTGCCTATACCTGTGGGAATTAAGGCGTAAAATTAATGATGATAATTCTCTATTTGTTTCGTGTTTTTTGTCGAATTGTTTCTATACAGCAAATATAAGCGATATAATAATAAATGGTATATATAATTATAAAATTACGCTTAAAAGAAGAAAGGGAATACATATCATAATTCATTAGTTTATCTACTCCCGGTCATAGATGTGTTCTAGACCGCGCCATTGCCCTTGAATTACGCACCCAGGATAAAAAAAAAAACAATTTTAATAAATAATGATTTATTTCTCAAGAATAAAACAAAAAACATGGATACATATGTTCAACCTAAATAAGTACATAGGTTTTAATAAACAATAAATACATACGACAATAATTGTGATTACATAGTTACCATGCTATAGGGCCATGCATACTACCTATAAACATAGTATCGTTAACTTTGGTAAGAGCCCTCTGTATATAAACAACATACTATATAATATATCAATATGGCTATGACTTTCTATTGTAGAGTCTGTTTAAGCCAGAATGACGCGCCCCTCTACTGTATTTACGCACACGAGCAAATTTAAAATATATATGCAACACACTGAAAATGCAATTGTAATTGGTCATTCAGTTGCTGGTTAGACACAAAAGTAGGAGCACGATGATGAAATATAGTTAGTAATATTTGCATTCACACATTTAAATAAACTAATTAAGTGAAGGAGCGTGTCACTTATAGTTGTAATAAATGATGTAATTTTTTTTGTTTAGCCTATTTTTCTAAATATAATCAACGTCCATAGGTGCAGTACATGAGCCTAAACTCGTCGCATTCCGAACACTAGTAATACATTTTAGGATTAAATCCATAATCTTATAAACTATAAAACTTTCACTAAATAAGTCTAGGTTGATTTTTGCTTATAGGTTAAGCACTGTTTATTACTTATTTAACCCTAAAATATGATGGCACGCGTCAATTTATTTTAATATGGGTTGTACACTGAAAGGTGAATGCTAATCCCGTAAGTTTTTGGCTGGCATAGTGACGGCGACTGGGGCAACCGTAGATTTTCGGTTTTTACGGTCGTCGGCACTCGGTCGTTGGAACTCCTCTAGATTACCATCAGGTGAGTCGAGGTCAGATCTCACAATCAAAATAAGAGTCGAGCTGCAACAGCAGCACTATCGCTACTAAAGTTAAACAATTGCAAGTAGCAGTCGCCGCTTAAATGGTACTGGGGACTGGACTGAGAGACTGGGCAAACACCAAATTTTCTACCTATACTTAAATAAAAACTTATCACTATTATTAAGTTTACACTATTTACAACGATTTAATATATTTTATTCAAAATGGTTATATACTACAGACCTTCGATCATATATTTAAAAATATATAAAGAACTACATCGCTCGTAGAACTGATAACCGATGGAGAAGAAAGTATCTTGAGTAGAGACCACGAACCGGAAGAAACAGCGTAGGTAGGCCTTCCAATAGGTAAATAAATGCAACTAGCATCTTATTGTTCGGAATGGCGTCCTAAGGGGGAGGCCTATGTTCAGCAGTGGACGTCTCCTGGCTGATGATGATGACGGATGCTACAGTCTTTCGACAACATTAATAAGTACGACGTGTTCCCCTCTCATGAGGAGTTGCGGTATGTGCCTGGTGCATTGCCATATGCCATTGCCAAGAGGGCTCTCCAGAATTTTCGGTATATTAAATAACTTCGCTGCAGTGCCCTTTTCAACTGGCTCACCTGACAAATTAACCATATTAATACGTTAAGCTAATACTTGTATTTTTTTTTTAATTTTTAATATATCAGTCCTTAAGGGAATTGTGTAAGTATTGTGGCAAGTGGTGATCCATTGTCTCTGCCTATCTTATATTTGTCTATGTCTATATTTGTGACATATCAAATCAAGAAATTAAAAATATTAAATAATTTGATTGGTTATTGCTAATAGTTGTTAATAAAATAAAAGGACCACCGTGTCCAGGTAAAATGTGGCTTGCACCAAGGTACCAATGTATCTCAATACATAAACGTAGTTTAGTCGTTCAGTGTCTATGATACAAGCAGGAACTAACAAATACACTAACCTGAACTTGGTATGACTTTGCGTTTCTTAACTTTCTTCTTAGTCCATACTTCTAATA
The DNA here is from genome assembly GCA_905220615.1 of Tinea trinotella. Lineage (NCBI taxonomy): Eukaryota > Metazoa > Arthropoda > Insecta > Lepidoptera > Tineidae > Tinea > Tinea trinotella. Next base: position 14,625,823 of record HG992312.1, read on the forward strand.
CATCTGTCAGAGCCAAATTCCATTGTTTGTCGAACGCGACTAAGTTTGCGTGCAAATCGCCACGGATGCCTGTTGCGTTGCGCGTTATGACCTGCGAACGAAACACATGTCGTTACGTATGCAAGGAGAGTAAATAGAAAAGGAAATTGGATACATACAAAGCATACGAAAGCTTATGTGAAGAGATTAGTGAAGAAACTTATGTGAAGGATTGTAGAGAGTAGCGGTCCTAATGATTTAAAAAATAGATTTATACATTATGTATTATATATATTTAATATAATATAAATAATTTTACAGCTTATTATTTGACGCTTTGAAAGTTTTGTAACAATCTTCCCGCGACTACGATGGCTGCAAAGTTTCTAAATGTTCGGGCGGTTAAAATAATAAAACATGTAACGATAATTTGAAATTTAAAAATCTTCTACACGGAAGTAAACGCTACAATAAATATATATATTTAATGTAGAGTTTAAACTTCGCAGATGAACTTAAAGGTTCTACGATATTTTTTTATATATCACATTGTATAAGATTTTATCGTAATAAGCCACATGATAATAGTATATTGTATAAAAAAACATACTTTTCAGGCGACCGTGGTGTAGTGGCAGTGCAATGGTTACGCAAGCCGAGAGCACAGGTTCGAAACCATTCGCCGGTACCAATGTATCTTGGTGTATGTACTTTGATTGTCCTGATTCTATGATACAAGCCCTTTAGTAGCTTAGTATAGAAATGTATAATAATAAATTACTAGTTTATTTCTTAATACATAGAAAAAAAGGCAGTAATTCGTTGAGTAATTAAGTTGACCAATGTTTTCATTGTGTTTCAGTTGCCCAGTGGGCAGGCAAGTGGGCGCGTCACCCTCAACCACGAATGTGTTCAAACGTTACTTCCACTTCCAGCCAAAGGCAAACATATTATCTGGTAAGCACATAACATCAATATATATATATATATAGGTTACTTAATTCGAACAACATTATTTTTTAATATTGAATCGTCTTGATAAATGATAAGCAAAAGGAATGCTTAACCAGCCCATTCAAATACACCAACCTATATTTCCTGATATAGGGATTCTTGGATGTCTCTGCCTATCCCGGTGGGGAAAAGGCGTGACAATTTGATTGATTGATTGATATATTATTGGATCCTTTAAGTATATAGACAGGGTCCTATATAGGATTTCAATATCAACTGATATGTTTAAAGATAGATATCGAGTCTTATTTAAAAGTATACATCAAAAATGTAAAGAATGTTCTAGAGATGCCAATTGTACCAAATTCCATGATCCTCCACCAACGTATATTGGTCCTAATAGATTTGGCCTCAGTGTTGGCAACGATCAAGGCGAAGGGCTTTGGGCACGGTCCAGTGATCTCAATGAAACGTTATTTACAAATTATATTATATATTTAGCACCGTCACAACAACTTCCGTATGTTATTTGACAACGTTCACAATAATATACATTAAATTAATATTTTATTATATATAATTATATTTCACAACAGTAGTTGAAGTACATAACTGTGTGGGCACACAGGGTACGAAAATATATTATCAATCAATCAATCAATCAAATTGTCACGCCTTTTTTCCACAGGGATAGGCGCCACTTGCCTCGATCTTGACACAACTCCTTCGCTTCTCTGACATTCACAATTCTCTTCATACAAGCTCTATGGTTATGGGCACTAGGCAACCCAGCTTTCTTGAGGATGTCTCCGATTTGGTCGGCTAACACCCTCCTGGACCTGTTTAGATTAAAATAATTTCTAGTTCATATAAATTTATTTTATAGTACAAGTATTATATTTTTGGAATTGTTCAATTTATTAGAATTTACAACATTTAATGTGGATATGAATTTTATTTTATTAATTTATATATAAATTTATTAACGCGTTTCAGTACTAATTTGTAAAATAAAAAGATACTCGTAAATAGACTACCACCATAAAATAAGTAAACATAATTAAATATAAAGGTTGGTTGTATTTAATATTTTATTACATTTTGCGCGAACATTGATTAATGAATTAAACAATTTTTATGCGGCTTACTATTGCGTTTATTTTTGTTTTGATTATACATTTTTTTATTATTCCGACGTTTCGAGAGCTTTAAAGCCATCATAGTCACGGAGTAACGTCGGAATAATAAAAAAATTGTAAAATCAAAACAAAAAAGCATAAAAAAAAATTATTTTTATTAATATTAATATAAAAATATTAAAAATGTTTTATTAGGCATATTAAACAAATAAAAAATCACCAATATAATATTATATATAAATAAACAGGTCACAAAACATTTGTTTACGTATGTGTTCTATGTAAAATTTCCACCGGGACGTACCTATATCCCTTCACCTTGACCGAAATGTCAAAACAATTTGACAACACTTTTCCTGTGGTTCATTTTGTTAGTGACGTGCTCATGGTGGAAAATACAATGGCGGCATCTATTTATTAAAGCACACATTGTAACATGAAATTCATTCTTAATCATTAATCGACCCTGCGGGGTTAGGTTGGGCAAGTTAAAACGAATATCATCTCTCGTCGACGATTGGCAAAATAATAAAAGCTAGGCTAAATCCACTAAAATGAGACTATTGATGATAATGATCAAACGTGTCGTCGCAAAAACGATATTCGTCACAACGATACATAGTCTCGTTTTATTGGATTAAGCCTAGCTTTTATTATTTTGACTATCGCGGACGAGAGACGATAATCGTTTTAACCTGCCAACCTAACCCCGCTGGTTTGGGCCCTACGAATGTACGAGCTGTGCCCGCGGTTTCATCCGCGAAAAAATAGGTTTATAACAAAGTCATAAAAAAGGAGGAGGTTCTCAATTCAACAGTATATCCCTTCTTTGTATTAATAACTCGATAACTCATATAAAAATGACAGACGAAAATAAAAATAAATGTAGAAAAATTCCAAACAGCTGAAACTATAGTCAATTGGAAACTATAGTAAAAAATAATATATTTTTCTCAAATTAAAAGTATTCTATGTTACTTCTAGTACCTCAAAAATATGTGTACAAAGTTTTATGATGATTGGTTAAGTAGTTGTTGTGTGAAAACGTAACAAACAAACTCACATTCACATTTATTATAATAGTAGGATTATTTTACATACATTATGGACCAAACTTTATGTTTACATTATGTTGTTAAGCTGGAATGCGACCCGTGAATAGAAGCTAACAAGTGTAGTTATGCAAGCGGCAGCCGCTTCGGCTATGCCACCGGCCTGGCGGGACATTCCTGCAAGTTTCAAGCTGATCCTGAAACGCTACTACGTCATTTAATGGTCTGTACACTTTAGGAAGTGATATAGTTCCCGACAGAAAAAAACAGCGCTGACTTTTGAGCTGCTCAGTATAAGAATCGACAGATTAGAAGAGCTCTGGACGCCTATCAATACATTCGTGCACTTTATAAATAATATTTTGTACACATGGGTAATACGATTACTAACTAGATTAATAATAACAAGTTACATGCCAGCGCTCTTTTCATCTGCCGGGATCTACTACCCTAGATCGGCAGACTAATGCAAAATAATCACCTAATCTACAAAGATGGTGTAAGTATTTTAGTTGCTTAGCTAACTGAAGGCAAATATGTTACACTACAGGAAGAATAATAATATAAAAGCGGGCTAACAAAATGTTCTTGAACATCTTTCAGTTAAGAGGTTTCTTAATTGGTTCTATTTAAAGCTGTTGGCATTATAAGTTGTACATTCATTGTTATAATTAAAACATGATTCAGCTGAAAATAAACTTTGTATTAATAGCTATAAACTAAATCATGATGTATTATAACTAAAGATATATTAAATATTATTATATAATTAAAAAACAGGTGAATTGAAACAATTTCGGAGCTGAAACCTCCTCTTGGAAGTCAGTAAAAACAAGTATTTTTTATATTTCTTGAAGTCGCATCGTAACTGTATTTGCTCGTATTATGGTACGAGTGGAACCGATCATTTTTAATATAGAAAACACACACAAATTACGCCATTAACTTAAAAACTATGAATCGCTTTTCTTAGAAACTCCCTCAATGTACTCATCAGCGCGGACGGTTGGTAGTTGGCACTTGGACTTATAAGGCAACTGATGCAATCAAATGAGTGACAATTAATGTGTGTTATCCTAACAAAGAACTAATTACAACAGTTTTATATTATATTGGTTAGTGAATTTAAATATGCATAAAGTGTGACCATTTGCCACCTAATGCGAACAATGGCCAATCAAACAGATTGTCATTGACATTTTGTATATGTAATAATAATAATAATAGTGTTATTTGCACCCCTTGTATTATTTAACATAAAATTATCAATTGCCTTGAACAATTGCCGCGTTTTATTTTACATGCATTAACACAACGCGCCCGAGGTCGAAAACGGAATACTTTAATTTGTTTTCAAGTTAATTTTGTACTTATCTGTTTGCGTTACATGTAAACGGACCTGCGCACGCGCTTACAAGTACAATCAGCAAATGTATTATATCACATTAATATGATATACAATAGATGCTAAAATGCTAAGAATAAAACGAGTCTAAATGCATTGTTAAGCATAAGAAAATTCATGAGAGGATTTATAAAAATATATTTTTTTAATAGTTATTCTAATTATAATTTAAAATCGCGTAAGTCATTGAAACAATTTATTTATAACTTGCCATACTATGGTGTACGCAGGCGGACTTAATGCTAGTTAGCATTCTCTACCAACCAACCTTTGGAACAATAGAAGCTAGTTCAAAATGTGAGCAAAAGGAAAAAGGTCATTTAGAGAAAAGAGAAAAATATAAAACATATACATACACATATAAAAATATATATAAATATACCTACATAAATTTATTTTTTATTTCAATGACATGTGTAATAGTATAAAGGTAGATGTGTCTCTAACATTTTTACAGCTAAAATATCGTAGATGCAATAGTAAGACGCAAAATATTTAATTTTATATATATATTTTAAATTATTCGCGCGGACCCGTCGGAAAATGCTAACAAGATCACTGTCAAAATATTTAACCGATTTCGCTTCCACTATAAAAAGCCAAAGGGCAAAGATGTTCTGTCAAAATTAATATAATTAATGATTGATCACAATTGTAAAAACCTGAGCCCGAATGTAACAAACGCGAGGCCAACAAAGTACTCGTGTGATATTCGATCAAGTGGCCTCGATTGTTCACGGATAATTGTTATAGCACCTTACGAAAATTACACAATTTTCCTTCACTAAAAAGCACTTTAATGTTAAATAAACAATCATCACAAATAAATATTAAATAATAATATTCATTAAACAGCAAATTTCCAAATCAAATCAAATTAATACGCCAAATTATAGGCAAAGACAACCTGCCACGATTCTATACTATACGACTCCAGATTTTTAATACTTATAAAATTTAGACCTATATTCCTTCTGACATCCTGCAAGTATACAGACCGTGAAGTGATTTGGTCACGTTTCGGGATTAGCTTGTAAGTTGCCGGTTCCAACTAGGCCGGCATAGTGGATGTGATTGCTACTCACAGTTATTGAATTGTAGTAGCAGTGACATTCATTCATGGAGCACACTTCGGCTTAACATCAAGCGGGGTGCTGTCATATGTCGAGTCACTATAAAAAAAAACACAAACAAAGGTAGCTGGCCTGACGGACTTTTCTTGCAGGATCCGTGTTAGTGAAATTTTGTGGATAGATTTACATCTGGATCCAGTAGGAAGCACTGCAATGGTATTTTTTTCAGGGTGTCAGACCCGCGTGTTCCAAAAATGACGACGTCTGAAAAACAGAGTTAATTTCCAGAGTCAATATGCCGGCCGGCTGTCATATGTCGTGTAACAATATAAACTACAGAACTCTAAAAAGATCAAGGTTTGACATATCAAGCCATAAACATTTAATCACTGAACTCCTATCTGACGTCACAACCATGAGAAGCAACCGAATGCTGACCTTTGAGTACAATGCAAACCTTGCTCTAATTAAATTCACGCAAAACTCCAAAAGCGAACATCTCGAGCGTTTAGGTTTTTGTGTAATAGTTAAAGTGCGGAAGTTACGCTCGATAAAGCTCGATGTCAGGGTCACAAACATTGGGCGCAATCGATCAGCGCTCTCAACATAGCTGAGATGCAACGATCACACCATCAGACCACAACGTTGCGAAATATACAAGGATGAGTATATATATAAAATTAAATATTTTGCGTCTTACTATTGCATCTACGATATTTTAGCTGTAAAAATGTTAGAGACACATCTACCTTTATACTATTACACATGTCATTGAAATAAAAAATAAATTTAAAAAGACAAATGTGGTCATGTAGATTAGGAATGCATTGCTGTTTTATTGGGATCCTTGTGTTTGATGCTTTTGCATAATATAGAACGAACTTAGGAATCTTTAGATGAAAATGTGTATAGAAAACTCTGACGCAAATGTTTAATTCTAACGATAGTATTTTTAACGCAATTAAGAAAAGACGATTCATTATTTCTCCTATAACTATAGATCCCTAAAAAGCGACTGAGGCTGTAAACTTTTATTGTCACTCGACATCAGATTTTAATACGTCTGATGTCGAGTAAATAGTGTTTGTAACACATACTCCTCCTACATTAAATTATTTCAACAGATTCCTAGTTAATGATCTTTTTGTGCATAATCTTAAATATATAAAATAATATAATAATGAAACGATAAACTTCATGAAAAGGGCTTCTCTAATAGACAAATTGTTGTGTTGTAAAATAGTATGTAAATTGATTTAATCTGCAAATGTAAAGAACAAAGAATACAACGTAAAACTACTATTTATAAATACGCCTTCACATTAACAACATTTCCGTATTAATACCTGTTTTATATATATATATATACGTGTATATATTATAGCAACATTAACAGTTATACAAATAGTGTTTTATGTATAACTATGTGTGTGCGTCACTTTCACTGCTTTGGGTGGGGAATACCATGTTTAGAGTTTCGGCCTTGACGAGGCCACCACGACACTCAAATACCGTAAAGTTTACTTTCACTATTACTCCGTCGGCTCCGCAAGGGGCAAACACCTCAGCGAGCGTCATTCATTACATATTATAATAATAACAATACATTTTCAGGTGTATTAGGCGATGCATCAAAACAAAACATGTTGTCATACTGAATTTTGCGTCTCCGGAAATTTATCAATTGTAAGGTAAATCAATCGAATTGTCACGCCTTTTCCCCAAAGGATAGGCGTACGCTGCGATCATGACACAACTCCCTCGCTTCCTTCAAATCCACAATTCTCTTCATACAAGCTCTATGGTCATGGGCACTAGGCAACCCAGCTTTCTCCCAAATGTCTCCGATTTAGTCGGAAAACACCCTTTTGGCCCTGCCTTGTTTAACGCAGCCATCCACACCAGATTTATAAATATTTTTTATAAATTAAATGATTTTTATTTTAAATAGAGTTTGCATACTATGACTTATTAACTCCTAATGTAAAGCTGGAGCGCTATCCATAAGTGGAGGTTGCACAGATAAACAAACACATCGAATACGCATTGCTGGCTAAACTGAGCTGCGGCAAGCTATCGACATACTAATGATAAATACTAATGGTGTATCTAGAAATGATTACTTTGTCGACCAATTTGAAAGCAATTATTTAACTCTTTATATAACTAATTTACATTTGCAATATTATTGACGTGACAATCAACATTTTCTTCTCTATTATTAGAAATTTTACTATCAATTATTTATGAACGGTCGTTACCAAAATTATTAAATACCATATCTATCACTTTTGCAGATTTCTTAAACAATTTAGTGAATAGTTTTAAGTCGCGTTTACATAAAACCATTTGCCGTTAATTGCGCTTTACCGAATACAACTGTGATAAAATTAAAAGACATTAAAGGTTAAGAATTGATATTTGGAATTGGAATCTATTATCAAAGAATTTTCATATGAGAGTTAAAGACAGGTGTAAAAGTAAAATGATTCATTTCCATTTTGAGCTTTTATTAAATGAATTTACAACTACCACACTAAAGACACCTACAAGAAGCAACCATAACAAACTTGACATCATCGTCTGTCCAAATTGTTATAAATTACATGCGTACTCCAAAAATAAAGTTAGATGCAAAAAAGTAAATCCAAACATATAAACATTGGTGTCCATATCGCTCTAATTTATAATTTAACGCTGATTTTATCTTTATAAGGCGACCGTGGTGTAGTGGCAGTGCAATGGTTACGCAAGTCGAGTGCCATAGTATCGAAACCACTCACCGGTACCAATATATCTTTGATATATGTACTTTGGTTGTCCTGTTACTATGATGCAAGTACTTTAGTAGCTTAGTATAGAAATGTATAATAAAAAAACTAAGTATTAGAGAATATTTCATTGTGTTCGGTGCGTTTACAAGAAAAATACTAAATTAGAAGTGATCTCAGTGAAATGTTATGACAATATAATGATAGAGGTGATTTAGCGAATGTGTGTTGTGTGTATCTCACCTAATGTGATCGTGAACGACACGATGGCTCTGTGCGATTGGACATGCACAATGGACTTTCGCTTTCTCGCAGTTTCGTGTTGTGCATTCGAATGATTCACTCATGCAACCCGGCGACTAGTCAAGGCCACATTTGCACCAACCCATTTGACATTTAACAGCATCGACATTGCTGTACCTTTATTACATGTGATCACTGTAGTTTTACGCATGCTTCAAATAACGTGGTGTTATTTCAGTAATTTTATATATATTTTTATTTTTATCTCAAAAGTGCTAACATCAAGCGGGGTGCTATCATATGTCGAATCACAATAAAAAAAAATACGTCACCTACACCAGTGTTAGTGTTCGCAAATGGCACGATCAACCACGACCATGCATACACACAAATGTAAGTAGGACGGAATAATAGTTATTGAGAGCCAAAAAGATACAACTATATGTTGCTCTGTATTGCGACACTGAGTTTAGGTTTGCTTATTAGCATAGTTTTAACGTGCCTCGTTCGGAGCGCGTATAACATATCTACGTCTTTTCTTATAATATCATCGCCTATAACCATTTACCGCACACAGTCTAACCGGCCCACTTACAGTGCAAAGATGATTAATGTAATGCATTTTTTTCGTCTCATTAAATGCTAATTTGGAGCCACTGTGCATCGCCGAGCGTGAGCATAACAAGGACATGCGGAAACAAACGCAACAATTAGTTTAATAAGAAATTTTTCAAAGCTCGTGGCCTCGTAGCAATACAATTTGATGTTTTTTTGTCATTACTATTTTTAGTATAGTGCATTTAATAAAAAAATAATAGGAAACCATTTTAAACACGTCTTCGTTTAGCAGATTTACCTAATAAAAAAGTTACTGAATTTTATTTATATAGTGTAAAATTAAGATATAGTTACAAATATCGGGTCCGCCAAATAATGTTTTTTTTTTTGAAAATGCTATAAAAAAAAACTAACAAAAATTTTATTAAATTTCTTTTTTTATTTGAAAGTACAATCCTTCCGGTTAATGATGGAAAATAATTTCATTCAAATGGCTGCCTCGGCTCTTCGAAAATGAGCAAGGAGTGGCCGTTACAGTCAATGGCGATCGTTATCGGGCCATGTTAAACAAATTTTTGTTCACAGAAATTGAAGAGGAGGATATTGGCAACATTTGGTTTCAACAGGACGGCGCTACGTGCCACACAGCCGACGCTACACTTGATGTTTTGCGCTGTGTTTTTGAAAATCGCATTATCAGCCGCAGAGCTGATGTCGTTTGGCCACCTCTGAGCTGCGATTTGACACCGTTGTTCTATTATTTGTGGGGTGCCGTCAAAGATAAGTGCTACGCCGATAAGCCCGAGACAATTGTTGCTTTAAAAGACAATATTCGTGAAGCACACAATCGATAATGTACTTAAAAATTGGACCGATCGTGTAGGCTACTGCATGGCCAGCCGAGGCAGCCATTTGAATGAAATTATTAACCGGAAGGATTGTACTTTCAAATAAAAAAAGAAATTTGAAAAAATATTCAGTAGTTTTTTTTATAGCATTTTCAAAAAAAAAACTTTATTAGCGGACCCGATATAGTAACACAAATTCATTTGTTGTCCACTGGTGACATTTATTCGTAAATAAATAAAGTTGAGCTGTCGAAAGCTACAAAAGCCACCAAGTGCATCCTGAACCTCATCCATAGTTACGTAAATCCTAATGGGGCGTTCTCACGGGGCGATTTTAGTTGATCAACTGCGAAATCGTTCGTGATTTGAACCGTCTGAACAGACTTTCAATCAAGTTGAAGCAATAAATATCTATTCAACAAAAGTTAAAGACCTTTCTACTTTTGTTGATTCATTTGACAGTTGACAGCGAATCGACTCGTCTGAACTTGTTCGTTCAACTTGCATTGAATAATCAGTCCATTCAGTCAGTCAATCAGCGCGATTGAGTACCTATGTACTGTATATTGCATTCCTCTATCACCAGTATTTTGTTTGTTTGTAAAATAAAATGTGAATTGTGGCGTCCACATCCACGAGAAAAATGCTAAAATGGACAGATAGTGTAATAACACGTGTTATATTGAGTCGATTATTATTGAACCGTAAGAACGCTACAGTCAATATTTACTTTCGATTTTTTGTTTAACGACAAATTTTGATCAACTCAAATCGCGCTGTGAGAACGCGGTATAACATTCGCTGTTTCCAAAGTCAGGCTTCAATCGACTCGAGTTCAAACTCCTATTTTCTCATGTATCACCCGCCTTACGGTGGATCCACATCTGACCCACGCGTTATCGAATTCTCCGCAAGTAAATACAGAAGAAACCCCACATACAACAGAATACTATTATATGAAATTCGATTTCAATTAGGTACTAAGTAGTTAACGTTAAAACTAAATCAACACGTATCTATCTCTCCTTAACAGTTCGTAATCGTGAGTATATCAATGTAATCGTGGTTTAATGACGCTACAATTTTTTTATAATGACGTCATAACGATTGAATCATGAATTTCGGAGGCTTAAGCATTTAATACACGTTTCTGACCTTTACAACAAACCAAACAACGACAGTACACTTTATTATTAAAATAAATACATTGTACAAACTAGCAGACAAAGGTTATTTGATGCATTAATACAAACAAATTGTTAGTATTCACTTTTGTTCGCCAATTTCACTTGTGTGAGAGGAATAGAGTATCTAAAATTGCGGCTGTTAGAGCTAGATAAAATATGCATTCAGTGATTTACAGGAGATAAATAATATTTAAATTTTAACAGCGTAACATGCAGATAGCAGAGAATATAGATAATTCATCTATAGACGCTAAGGACAACAGCTTTAGTTATGATTTTCTATTCATTTCCGTTTGCATAATCTTCATTATAATTGCATTTCTATTATATTATAATTACGAGTACATATTTTTTTAATTTACACGCAACCTCGACTCTTAAAGATAAGTCTAAGCACGACGTCTTAGAAAACCTATGCAGTTTACGGCTTACTATGCCGGCCAGAGGTGCAGTTTCAAAGGATCCAAAGTTATATGTAAATATAGGATATGGAGATCATTCAATTAGTTGATTGTTTGCAGTTGCAATGTTATTACCACCATATAAAAGAAACTTTACAGTCCAATAGTAAATAATGAAAACAAACACATTTGGAACAACAAAATGCATTTCCTTATAAAAACTGCCAACCTTCACGGTACAAAATCTCACACAAAAATTGTAAAAGACAAGGAAGAGGCTCTGCCGCAGGAAGAAGCTGTGAAGCGTAAGTTTGAAAAAATAAAGTGTTTAAGAATCCGGAAATGAATGACAACCTTCATTGAAACACTGAAGCAAGGGCAGGCCCTTTATCTATGATAAAGAATGATAAATAAATAGATAACAACTAATAAAACCGGGAGCAAGGCTATGGACTTGCTATTGATAATGTTTAATGTCACCGATCACAACTAAGTTTATATTATATAAATAATATATGAACAGTTTTATTTATTTTTTATTCTTCGCAGAATAAATTTGTAGAACCCCCGAACAGTTTACAATGCTATTTTGTCCCATTCTTCTACCAAGATATACGCCAATTGCTTCATACTTTGTTATATTATTTGGAGCATAAAAGAAGCTCAATAGTAATTACGACAAATGAAATCACAACTACAAATGATAATAATTGAAATTTGTAACATAAATTAGGTAGGTTATTTAAAATACGCAATGTAATGCGATACCGTTGGGTACGAAGTAAGGTTCAATGTAATTTTTATGATTAAAATTATCAGACTTATTAAGTGATATAGATTCACTTAGCAACCAGTTTACAAGGGCACAATCCGTGAATAGACTCAGTCGCGTTTCGAGATGAGCTTTAAAGTTACCGGTTGCTACAACTGGAGTTGCAGTCGACTCCATTCACAGATCGCACTAGCGGGCGAGATGCTATCATAATGTAGAATATAAAGAATATAAAAACTTACAATGTTAAAGTATAAGACATTGTTTACTCGTAATTAAAATTCTACGTAAGTATTTCTGACATTACTATAAATAAATATTCCCTGTGGGAAAAGGGCGTGGACAATTTGATTGATTGTTATTTCTGAAAATTAATGTCCAATGCTAAGAGAGTTAATTTCAACAATTCTCTAGGTTATATACATATATAAAATAACACGATTGTATAATATCGTAAAACAGAGATAAATATAAATTGACATTGATATTTAAGGTATATCAAATGCTTATGGAGGTCACACAACAACCAATTATTACGTTTATTTTGCAACAAGGTCAATTATTTGTTAAATATAGTTTATGGCAGTGCATTTGAAACATTACATGCCAATTTTATGTTTAAACAATCGCACATTTGTAAGTATTACGGCCATATTAACTAATATCATAATCAATTAAACAAATTTTATGCGGCTTACAATCGCGTTTATTTATGCGAAACGTCGGAATAATAAAATAAAATTGTTAAATCCAAACCAAAATAAACGCAATAGTAAGCCGCATAAAATTAGTTTATTTCATTAATCAATGTTCGCGCAAAATCTAAGATAATACTAAATAACATTAACATTTAGTTGCCATGACAACTCCGTCAAGATTGACCTAAATACACAACTACTGGATTCACTGTGCATTGCGGTCCTCCATGGAACGGGATTCTAAAAACATTTTATTCTTTATTTACATTTCTATACTAAGCTACTAAAGTGCTTGTATCATAGAAACAGGACAACCAAAGTACATATATCTAAGATACATTGGTACCGGTGAGTGGTTTTGAACCCGTGCACTCGGATTGCGTGACCATTCGCACTGCCACAACTTTGTCTCAAAACTACGCCAGCCATTTAATTAAAATTTCAGTTTTACATATTAACATTTACATTTTCATAATTTTTAATTAGAGTAAATACAAAAGGTGTCAATTTTGAGTATACATCTGTACGCAGTCGACATGCATTTTATTAAAGTTATGTGAAGTGGAGCCTTAAATATGAAATACTTAACATTTTAGTAGTAGTTCCGTATATATTCAAATTATCTATATCACTGAAAACACTGAATTTCCAATCTTGCATGATAAATGATGGATCGCAGTTTGACGTTTTAATTAAAAAAACAGACGATGTTAATTAAATCATAATGTTCGCACCACACCCAGAAGTGCAGTCATATATTATCTCATGAATTAATACTTACGTAGAGTTTTGGATTAATGTATTTTACAACAATAACGTTTTTTATTTCTAAATCTTTAAATATTTGTCTTTATATTTATTGAAACGCGACATGTGCGGCGCGTCTTTTCTTTGTAGAACAATCAACAAGAGGAATGCTGTTGCCAGCCCATGTGTTCTCTCCATCCTAAAACCTTGGATCCTTTCAAGCGATGCGTAAAAAAGCACCTTTGGCTAGCATTTTTCATCATTTTCATCATTCGTTATCAGGCGGGGCGAGATCAGATGTCGTGTTACATTAAAAAAAATTGATGGTAAGACAGCCCGGTGGAAGAATATGGAAGCATAAGAGTGCTGATGACTGAATATGATGAACCGCCGTCGCTCAGTCGCCGTCGCTATGCCAGCCAGAAGATTTCGCAGGAATTTCGTTTGAAGGATTTAAGAAAGAGTTCACTTAAAGCTGGTGAAGCATTTCACTTGTTAATTGTTCTACAAAGAAACTACGCGGCGAACCTTTCTATTATATAAGCCAATACATATCAAATGACTTCCCCTACCATTCTAACACCATCTCTTATCTATTATTATTGAATATACATTACAATTGCATAAATAACTTGTGTCAATTATCATTAGTCCGAGTGCAGATAACGCAATTGCAATCACTCGATGCAATTGTTACACACGATTCATTGTTATTACATCCACTACGTAACATAATCAACTCGCACACATTTCCGTTGCCAATATTTAAGGACCGCGTTACTTAATCAATCAATCAAATCAAATTGTCCCACAGTGATAGGCAGAGACAATGGAGAGCCACTTGCCACGGTCGTGTCACAACTCCCTCGCGTCCCTCACATTCACAATTCTCTTAAAACAAGCTCTATAGTTGGACACTAGGCAACCTAGCTTTCTTGTGGATGTCTATTAAAGTTATAAAGATGAATGTTTAGTTCCAACAGTGCCATAAATTTTATGGTTTATGGAATCAGCAGGCCGTTAGTTTTACCAAGCCAGGGTAGCACAACAACTTTCAAGTGTACAGTCCAGGCTGTACACTCAGTTTCTGCATAGTGGATGCCGGCTACCTCTACTACCTAGCCACAATAAGACGTACAGATGATAAAGGGAATAGCTTAGTGGCAATTTAGTCGAAACGCGGTCCTAAATATTGAAAACGAATGTGTTATAAACAGCCCGTTCTATAATTATTATATTTTACAATAAAAGAGTCAATTATCTTCGTAAATGATATATTTTAATTTTGTAATATAAATAAGGATGTTAAAGATATGTTTGACCTATGCTTAACTGGCTGAAAAAAGGTGGTTCAGCCAGTTTATCACATTATGTCGAATCTATAACGTTAACGTACGTATAAGCTACTTCTTTGATATTAATGTTCTTTGTGAAATTATATGGACTCTTTTGAATATACTTTTTACATTATTATATTTTTATTTATTTAAGAAATATTCCTTTTTGAATATTTTTATAAACAGGTCTTTATATACTTGGAAAAATTTGATTTACCTTGACGTTTCGGCCATGTTTATAAATATATATTGATACGTTTTGGTGGTCATTTGGCGGGTGCTATCATTATTAAGAGTCAAAATTTTAAAAAAGTATAAAAAGTATTTTGGCTGGCATAGTGACAGCGATTGGGACAGTTTTTACAGTCGTCGACACTCTTGGACCTCTTCTTGGTTACCATCAAGTGGGCCGAGGTAAGATGTAAAATAAAATAATAACAATAAAAAATAAAAAAGTATATTATATAATTAGTCCAAATATAGATGTTTATGTTTGTGCAAATATGTGTTAGATAATTCTATTAATATCAAGTAATAGTCGAGGAGGTCTCAGATAAAGGTTCGTGCACAGTATAGGCGGAAGTATAGCTTGGCCGTGACAACGCAACCCGCAGCGAGGCCGACTGCAACGCACTCAATAAAAAACATTATGCAATAACAACCAACGCGACTTTAATAATACATTATCAAATAAATCGGACATTGTTGTGAGGGAAGTGGCGCTTTATTGTCTCTGCCTATCCCTGTGAAAAAATGGCGTGACAATTTGGTTGATTGATTGTTGTGTTGTGAAGATAATCTTGTATTTAAGCCAGGATAGTGATGACAGGGGCGATGAGCGGTTTCCACACTCATTGCCCACTTTTACCTTCCCTCTGGATTCGATTCTTCTATATTTTTTTAAGGCATTTATATATTGTAATACAATTTCAATCAAAACAATGGAGCGCCACTTGCCACGATCCTGACATAACTCCCTCGCTTCCCTCACATCCACAATTCTCTTAATATAAGCTCTGCCATTATGGGCACTAGGGCACCAAGATTTCTTGAGGATGTCTCCAATTTGGTCGGAACACACCCTAGAATTATTTAAAATATAATATGCTTTCCCTGGAATTGTAAAATCGCGAATAAATGTCATAATTTTAAAATAAATTTATGTTAATTGTAAGCTTGCCACGGTTCTTACACAGGGACTTGTGTTAGGATCGTGGCAGTTGGCGCTCCGTTGTCAATGCCTATCCCCATGGGAAATTGGCGTGACAATTTGATTGATTAATTGATAATTGGTATTACACTAGATATATACGAATGTACTACAAAAATTAATAATTTCAGTACAACTTCACATGTAAAAGATTGGTTTTATAACGCATAACACCGTCCATTGATTAGCCATGACAAACAAGCAGAAGTGGCTGCGTCACATTGAACCTTGCAGTCAATACAACCGTAAAGGGGAAAACTTCGTGCATTTCTTCAGCATGATCATAATAATTACCTATATAAGTACATTTATCTATACTAATATAATAAAGCGGAAGAGTTTGTTTGTTTGTTTGTTTGTTTGTTTGTTTAAACGCGCTAATCTCAGGAACTACTGGTTCGAATTGAAAAATTCTTTTTGTGTTGGATAGATCAATTATCGAGGAAGGCTTTAGGCTATAAAACATTACGTTGCGACTTATAGAAGCGAAGAAACAGTCGAAAATGTGGAAAAAACGGGGAATATTATTCGTCTTTGAGGGTTTCCGTTGCGTGCACTGCGAAAACCGTTCGAGATACCCAAAAAATATGTATGAAAGAATTATTCCTCTTTAAATTATCTAAAATAATGTCCGCGACCGTATAAGTCTATCTTTTAAAATTAACTCACAATAACCGTTTTTATGATAGTCAAATTTGGTCTAAATTAATGCATTATTACAAATTATTTGTCAGAGTTGTATTAACATAATAGTATTATTCTTTATTGAAATAAATGTGTTATTAATTAATAGTATTTAACTGTGAACAAAATTGTCATTGACATCACCTAATTTCAATAAACATCTTATAAGATAATACAATTTTAAAATAACTCTGAAACAAAATTCACACGCGTCGCATGATGAGCGCTAAACGGCGGGCGAGGAGAGGCGGTGCTTGCGGGCGAGGCGGAGGGGGGGTGTAGCTCTACGAGGTATAGTCTGTCTAAGCCGAAAGACGCGCCCCTCCACTGCATTTACGCATACGAGCAAATATAAAATATGGATAAAACACACCGAAAATGCAGAAATTGGTTATTCAGTTGCTGGTTAGACACAAAGGAGGAACGAACGTGATGAAGTTTAATAGTATAGTTAGTAATATTTGCATTCACACATTTAAATAAACTAATAAAGTGGAGGGGCGCGTCATTTATAGACAGACAAGCATACTATGCGGTCGGCTCCCTACTGATCGGTTGAATGCAGCGTTAATTTGTTTTTACGATATAATATCATCGATCAAAATCCTTTTTTATACAATTTCATTTTGTAGTAGTTTTCTCTATAGTAGGTAGTGTTTGTTTTAAGTATAGTATTTTGTTTCTAATATTTTCACAATAACACTTTTTTTGTTTTGTTGTAAATAATATCTGTAGGTGTCACCTACATTCTTTCAAGGTTAGGTTTTACAATTCTTATTAGGTTAGGTTTTAGTTTAAGCATACAGTTAGTTTGGTAAAGTTTTCATTTCCTTCGTTCTTTCTTCGTCACTGTAATGCCTAGAAAAAGGACTCCGCGTTCTCGGCTGCTGCAAAGCGGCTGCAAGTTTTGCGCAAGAAAATAAAACTGAAAATATAATTTACGCAGAAGTACTTTAAAATATATTCTTTTTAAAACTACTTTAAAATATATTCTATTAGTTACGTAATTTAATCGTCTAAAATAAGTCGCGGGTAACAGCTATAGGTAATTTATAATAAAGCTGAGCAGGTAGGTAAACAAAAAATTAATATGATTCCCAAAATAAGTATTCCACGCGGACGCAGTCGCGAGCACAGCTAGTTACAAATATAACGAAGAAACTTTACTTTGGGGTGTAATGTATAATTATTTTTTAAATTATTTTGACTCGACATATGACATAATGACAGCTCCCCCTGATGTCAAGCTGGAGTGAGATTCATGAATGGATGTCACTGCTACTTCAATTCAATAACTCACATTTACATTCACTATGCCGGCAACTTACAAGCTGATCCCGAAACGCGACTAAATCACTTTACGGTCTGTATACTTGTAAGTGGTGGTACTACCCCCGGATCGGCAGGCTGGGTACCACTGCCGACCACTCTTTGATAACCAGACCCGGAGCAAATATTTGCCCTTTTTCAGTAAACCTTATGAAGCGCTCCGCCGCACTTTCCACGATCCTGGCACAGCTCTTCTGCTTACTTTATTTCTACAAATCTCTCAGATATCACTAGGAAAGATAGACCACGCATTTTCAAAATCATTAACAAGAATCCTTTAGGTAGTTGCAATTGGGTTTTAATTGTGATTTTACATAGATAATGTATTTTAAGGTTGTACGTGTGTGCCTCCAAGTATTTACCATAATTGAACTTGTAAATGGCTGTTCTCTCATCCCAACATTTGCATACAGTAGTACATTACTATTTATGTTTTAATAACAAACACAATCCAATACCACAATATAAAAAAAAACAATACCACTATACATATTTTGTTGACTAACAATGTTTTTGTATATGGTTTTGAGATTACGCGATGTAACTTCATAATTCGAATTAATTAAAACGGGTCTTAAAGCGTTATTAGGGCCATTTTATTTACCTCGACGTAAACGACCCGAGGGTACGTCAGAGAAACTTTTGGAATCTATCAGACTAGGTAAAAAGCCACTCGCAGTCTTCTCGTGATCTCTTGCATTAGAGACGATACATCGAAGTCAATAAGACATGGTTAGAGGCCTTAAGACTTACTTAAATCTATGCTAATTTTCAATGTTTTTGTATAATTAGGGCATCCCATTAGAAGGTTTGCTAACTCAACCCAATAGTTACTAAAATATCATCATCATCAGCCAGAAGGCGTCCACTGCTGAACATACCGCTTAGAACGCTATTCCGAACGACAAGATGCCAGTTGCATCCACCGGTTACCCGCGACCTTCACTATGTCGTCAGTCTATCTAGTGGGAGGCCTTCCTACGCTGCGTCTTCCGGTTCGTAGTCTCCACTCTAGAACCTTACTTCCCCATCGGTTGTCGGTTCTTCGAGCAATGTGACCAGCCCATTGCCACTTCAGCTTGAGAAACCTACGGGCTATGTCAGTAACTTTGGTTCTTTGGCGAATATCCTTGTTCCGGATTCAATCGCGCAAAGAAACACCAAGCATAGCTCTCTCCATTGCCC
Organism: Tinea trinotella; assembly: GCA_905220615.1. Taxonomy (NCBI): domain Eukaryota; kingdom Metazoa; phylum Arthropoda; class Insecta; order Lepidoptera; family Tineidae; genus Tinea; species Tinea trinotella. Next base: position 14,645,395 of record HG992312.1, read on the forward strand.
GCCGAGCGACTCTGAGCTTTTCCAACAGGCCAACATCTAAGGGCCACGTCTCAGTGCCATATGTCATCACTGGCAACACACATTGTTCGAAAACCCTTGTCTTCCGACACTGCGGGATGTTTGACAAGAAGATATGACGCAAAAACGCAACTAAAATATAGATACTCTAAAATATAACAAAGAAAAAATAATTCTTAAATACTCATAAGACTATTTTTAAGTTTTTTATCGGCTGATGTGAAGCCTGATGTTAAGAACGAGTACGGTCCCTGTATTGAGGCGATTGCAACAACGGCTAAATAACTGCAATTAACAGCAACATTGCCTCCAACTTTTAGAAAAAATCTTTCAGCTATATTTCATTTACGTTGGACATTTATGTCCTCTTAACCTAACCTGAAATTCAGATAAGCTTTGCTACGAGACTCGTACGACGCCATAATTCATTTTCAGATTTCTTAGAATTCTCAGAACTTCAAAGAAATAAAAGTACACAGTGGCCAATCAATCAATCAAATTGTCGCGCCTTTTTCCCACGGGGATAGGCAAAGGAGTGCCACTTGCCACGATCCTGACACAACTCCTTCGCTTCCATCATATGCACAACTCTTTTCGTAGAAGCTCCATTTGTATAGTCGTCGTCGCTCTTGGACCTCCCTTTGCCCCATATTGTTTATTACCATCAGGCAAATCGAGGTCAGATGTATTGTGACAATAGAAAAATATAATTTAGAAGTGATTCATTTATAGTTGTTAGCATTGAACAGCCTAATGTATTGTAATTTATATGTTTTATATCATCTAATTCTAACACACTATAATAAAATATTGATAATACAGTTCGTTATTGTCATATGTTTTCATTTAGAAGTCCAATTTGGCCGGCATAGTTGATACGACTGCTACTTCTATTCATGGATAGTTAACCAGCTTAACATCAGGCGGGGTGCTGATATTATGTGGAGCTTATTGTTTGTATTATTCAGATTTAGGATATTTTAATATTTCTATGAATAAATAGTAATGAGAATTTTTTAGAAGGCTTTAATGCGAATTGCGTGCTATAATATTATTGTATTAAAAAACAAACGCAGTTATGTTTTTATTATGACGTCCGTAGCCGCCGGCGTTCAGTGTGCGACTGGTTGCGATTGAGTGGCGAATGCGGGCGAGCGATGCGCGTGCGCCGGTACTTAGGCGGAAGCGTTGCGCACCCGCACAAGGCTACGCTCCTGACCTCGCCTCGTCTTTGTCTAACTCTATCTATTTACCCGCGAGGCCAAATGCATCATACTCATGTACTTGAATATTGAAATTAATTCATCATTAGCACTCCATTTTTCGTGCCCGCGAAAATCAATCGTGCTAATTGTTCAAGTACAATCTCAATTTGGCGCCATTTTTCATTGCTTTCTAACGCGTATAATCTCTGTCATAAACATTTAAAAAGTAAATTATACGAGTATTTGTAAATATCTCCGAGCCATGGATCCTTCCACGGGATACACCTGGTGAGGGTTGTGCAAATAAATCTAACAATGCATTATTTTCTGTTACAGATATGGCCCGAGAAAAGCGATCCAATTGACTGCGTGATCTGACATATAAGTTGATATTGTAAGTATATTTTATTACACATTATATAACAAACAATTTAGTACAATTACCCACCCCTATAGGCAACAATATTAATAACTCGCCAATATCATTAACTTAGCTACTTCATAGTGTATTGTCAACAAAGAAAAAAAACAAAGGTACTTATAATCAAAAGCAACGAGAGAGCGACAAGTGGGTGGTTAGTTTTTTTTTTTTGTAAGCACGCACTGAATGTTGGCGGCCTTGCTATACCAACATTTCGGGGTAAACCGCTCCACACGGCAACAATTAGGTACCGTTCACAAAATAATTGCAATGCAACATGATATAACAATTCATTTAAATCCAACACTTTATGAAAATGCTTCTTGGCCCAACATATGACATAAAGACTGACAAACCTCTATGGTTTCTCTATGGTTTATTTAATATTTATTCTAACGCATCTACGCAGTATTTCTCCTACTTCTAAGTTAGGTAGGGAATCAGTCTAAGTTTCGTTGGAAAGATTTTGAGGAGACAAGCTATGTGGTTTGAATAATATTGGCATTTTCTGTAGGATATTGCAATTAATTATATAATTACGTGAGTATAGAATCATCATTTGTTAGCAGGGGTAACATTCATATTATAAATATATAAATTTTAAAATTGGTACAACTATGCTCAAGCTACACTTTCCACTAGAAACCTTTATATGACCTAGACCTTGCACTCAAGTAAACAAATACTTATAGACCTAATGCTATAAACAATAATAGATTATCTATAAAATGTTAGCGGTATTTATTTTAAATAAGCTAGTTTTAGTAGGCGTAATAACGTCACCTAAAATATACACATGACTTAAAAAACTAAATTTTTAACAGCTTGCCTAAAGTAACATCTATTATACCTTTATTCCATAATTAGATATAATGATAAAAAGAACAATTGAAAATATAATTTTAAAAAATGTCTAAAAAATCTTAATCACCTTAAGCCAAACACTTAAACTAAAATTATTACAATCATTACGAGACTATAGTAACCTAATCTAAAAAATTATAATCAAAAATGCATTTATTTTAAACATTAAATGCCAAAAATGGCTTGCGATTCGTATTCGCGCAACTAGGAAGTAAATGTTCACTATACGTCCTAGCACGGCCCTTGTTTGTGTACGCACACACTCACCCAAACACTCATGCATGCACACACACACATGCGAACATACATACACACACGCACAACAGCATGACCATGAGATAACTGACATCATATAGCAAGGTCTCGGGTAGCGACAACAAAAACAACGAGCATACAAATAACTATTTAAAAAATACGCATTTAAATATATTGTACAAATCAACAATAAACAGGAATGTTTGTAGTTTTAATGACTTCATGGGAATCATTGATGATTTTTCCTATGTAGGTAAAACCACAAACATGGGAGAACGAGTACAGCTGTACATTTTATCACTCCATCTACAAAATACTTAACGCTGCTAGACATTCGCTACCAGATAACCTTTGGGACTAAACAGAGAGTTAACAATATATACCTCGCGTATGACAGACCTGATATTACATAATTTATTAATGAATACTCACGGCTTCCTTCTCACAGGATAGACAGATTTGGCGACACGCGTGCCGAATTGGTTAAGACACCGTCCAAGTCACGGGTTTGATTCCCGGTCGGAGTTTTTGTAGTATTTAATAAGCAGATTATATATTTCAAATATTTGTTAATAAAAATAGGCAGATATTTGCTCCGTTTCTAGTTGTTTAAGAGTAGTAGACAGTTGTACCACCACTTTAAAATGTACCGTGAAGTAACTCAGTCGGATTAGGATCAGCTTGAAAGTTGACTGTTTACAATAGGACGTCCGTAGTCCGTACCATCAGTCGCCTTCAATCATGGAGCGGACTTCATTCATTTAGTATTATTACTGAATAAATTAGTAATTGCATGTGGTAAATGTGACGTGGATTGAAATAACTGCACGATGACAAAATAGGGTCCACCGAGTATAGACATCGGCAGATAAAAACAGCGCTGGCATTGAAGCTGTGCAGTAAACTGTTTTGTTACCTAATTTATTTCTTTTTAGAATGTGTATAAAATTTTGATTATAATGAATTATGTGCACGACTGTATAGATAGGTGGACTTGCTCCCACCGCAGTCGTCCAAAGCTCTTTTATTCTGCCGATCATTATGCTGTGTAGCTCAAAAGACAGCGCTCTTTTTATTAGCCGATGTCAATACCTGTACAACTTAGTCATAACAAAACGGTCGCGCGTTTGACGAAAAACTGTCCGATTTTCATTAAAATAGCTTATAGTCAATCAATCAATCAAATTGGTACGCCCTTTTCCCATAGGGATAGGCAGAGACAATGGAGCGCCACTTACCACGATCCTTACATAACTCCCTTGCTTCCTTCACCTTCACATCCATAATTCTCTTCATACAGGCTCTGTGGTTATGGGCACTAGGCAACCTAGCTTTCTTGAGGATGTCTCATTTTCCTTCTCCTATTTGCAGCTTATAGTTTCAGTTTTAATAACGAATTTTAATAAAAATAAGTACATTTTCTAGTACAAATAGGGATAATTAATTATTTCTCTAATAAATATTAATATTTCCTCATTTAATTAATTATAATACAAACACTACAATTATATTTATAAATATTAATTATTATTATCATTATTTCACTACTTTTTTTTATTGTGACGCGACATTTGACCTCGCCTTACCTTACGAGAACTCTGGAGTCCCTGCAACGTTGCAAAGACATGGTGGTTTTGTGCATTCTTTACCGTCTATACCACGGAGAAGGTTTAACAACCAAACGATCTGGCGCATAATTTCGTTTTAAAACTATTAAAAAGTGAAATGCTTTTGACGCCCAGATGCTCTTCCCATCCCATAATCTTTGAATACAAGCGCAAAATAGCACCTCCAGTCAGCATAGTGATGGCGGCGGAGGCAACTGTAAACTGAAACGGTTATTTCAGCCGTCGACGCTCTTGGACCTCCTCTTGGTAAAAACAAATGATGTCGTGTCACAATAAAATTAATAGTATTGTTACTAAAATAATTAGTCATGAAAATTAGATAGAGAACGCGTAAATATTTTTTTAACAACTTTTATTACCTAATATAATAAAACTAGGCATAGATATTGAAGCGCCATTTGCCACGATCTTGACTCATCTTCCTCGCTTCCCTCACATCCACAATTCTCTTTACCGTAAATATGTTTTATTTAAAAATCAAATATTATTAATATGAATTAAATAAATTATCACGCCTTTTTCCTACAAAGATAGGCACAGACAATGAAGTTACTTGCCACGATCCTGACACAAATCCCTCGCAAAAATATTAAATTATAAAAAAATGTGCATTATTTATGTACGTATTTTAAGGATAATAAACCCGCATGTATCTAAGATATAATTATATTTATTAGTAAAACTAAATCGCAAAGTAGTCAATATGCGAATCTTGGAACAGCAACAAAACACACCTATTAAATACATAAACTATACACTGAAAGTGTAACAGGGGAATTCAGTAGCATGTTCAGAACTGAATTGTGACTAAAAATAAATTAACGACATTATAAATGTTCCCAAAAACATCCATAACCAGTTGTTATGGGCGAAACATAAAAGTTTATTGGAAAGGCCAAAACTATTCCGAGTGCCATCCGCTTGCATCGGCGATCACTCAGCAACTAACAAGTGAATGAACTGCTTTACACTCTGCAAGGCAACTTGACAGGCAACTCAACTATTTTTCTCCCAACTTCTATACTAAGCTACTATCATTTATTTTTAATTATGACTCGAAATATGACAGCACCCCGCCTAATTTTAGGCTGGAGTGCGATCCATAAATGGAGCTAACTGCTACTACACTTAGATAACTGTAAGTACAAGCTGCTTACAACTTAAAAGCTAATACTGAAACGCGACTATGGCACTTGACAGTCTGTTTTCTTGTAAGTGGTGGTACTACCCTGGATCGGCAGACTCGGCTCCACCAACCAGACCCGAAGCAAATATCCACCTCTTTTGCAGTCGACGATATGACTGCTACTTAGAGTAGCAGTCACCTCCATTGACCACACTCCAGCTTAGTATCATGCGGAGTGCTGTCATATGTCGAGTCAACCAGAAGACGTCAACTTTTGAACACAGGCCCTTAGAACGCCGTATATTAAAAATAAATACTTATTAGTAATTTTGATGGATGTGAATGTAAAGTGTTTTTAGTGTAAGTGTTGCTTCGAAGGAAACTGCAAGCCCTTCCGCATTGGCCGGCCGCCAGTGCATCGCTAACAAAGGGCCCCCCTTCATCCATAACTTCATAATTTCCTTTACGTGACCCCCTTACAGAGATTCCTATACTGTCTATATGTCTATAACACTAGTAACTATAGTTGATAATCACTTACAGGATTTTTCATAACGATACAAAGATGTGATAAGAAGAAAGAAAGAAGTTAATTTGACATAGTTTCGGTGTGTATTCAAACGGCTTTCAGATATTTTTATTTTGTGACCCGCCATTTGACAGCACCCCGCTTGAGTGTGGTTCATGAATGAATGTCACTGCTACTACAATTCAATAACTGTGAGTAGCAATCACACCCACTATGCTGGCCTAGATGGAACCGGCAACTTATAAGCTGATCCCGAACCATGACCAAATCACTTCACGGTCTGTATACTAGTAAGTAGTGGTACTACCCCGGATCGGCAGACTGGGTACCACTGCCTGCCACTCTTTGATAACCAGACCCGAAGCAAATATACACCCCTTTTTTTATTAACAAATATTTGCAATATTTAATATAATTATTAAATATTACAAATAAAAGCTATGAAACAAAACGACATTTGATCTTGACTTGCGCCGACGACTGAAACCCCGACTTAGTTTTCAGTTGTATCAGTCGCCTTTACTATAATACTTGAGGTGCTTTTTCATGTTTAGCATGAAGGTTCCATAGTTATAGGATGAGGAGAACATAGGGACATTCCACTTGATTCTTTTTCTACAAAGAAAAGACGCGCCTAATCGTTTAATTCGGCCAATTTTTCTTGACCTCATGTTTTACCTTATCAGTACAGGTCTCGTGAAGGTAAAAAGACGAGGTAAGAAAAAGGTATAAAGATATGTTCGGAACATTCTCTGTGGCAATGGCGCATAGATCCGCCATGTTTTTGTAAAGTTGTAGAGGTTCTAGATTAATAAATAAAACAAACTTTCTTCTTACCTGGCATATAGAACAGAAGGCGAGACCGGCATAGTGGACCATATCAGACTATGTCGACAGTAGCAATGGTCTTCACTACTAACTAGCTTTACATCTACATCTTCAAGCCGTCGCTGGGGATAGGTTATAATGAAATAATAACTATATTGCTAACATACCCGTACTCTAATTTTACGATCGACACAATCCTTCAATGTCGCCAATGGCCCTTCGAATGTTTCCAGTCGTGTCAGTATGTTTTTACCCTTTTTCAGTCTGCGAGGATTCTCTGTTAAAGCTGAAATTGAAAATTAATATTGTAGTGTACAGAAAACTCTAGGGCAGGTTCGGCGTCTGACGATCGCGAAGGCCAATAACCGAACTATATTTTTTTTGTTTTCTTAAAAAACAGATTTAATTATTATTTTTTTAATTTGTAAGAACTGAGGCTATTTACAAAAAATAAAAACATATTTAAAAGTATCCGGTCGGACCCCCACATAAAATTGCTTGACGATAAATATCTAGGGCAAATAAAAATGTTTAAAATATATTGTTATGAGTACAAGTGATTTTTAAATACAATCAATAAGGATAGGCAGAGACAAATATAAATACAGAAATCTTTAGGCATTGATTGACACTTTAAGCTAATACGAAACTTTAATCGTATATGAGTATATTTGAGATGAAAAAGATATCGTTTATTTAATTAAGTTTCGTAACAAACGATGCATTCTCATATCTACAGTTAATGTAATAGGAAAAAGTTTTCAAGTATCCAATAGTTTTAATTCTTTTACAGTAATATTTTTCTGCACTCTGAGATACAGATAAAGTGATACGGATTTTTTATTTTTAATGTACTTTAACAAGCTTAATTTTTAAAGAATTACATGTTTCGTAAGAATATTTAAAAAAATACAAATGCACGCGTATCATCGTTTTTTTTTTTTTTTTTTATTGGAACTCGACATATGACAGTACCCCGCCTGATGTTAAGCTGGAGTGTGGTCCATGAATGGATGTCACTGCTACTACAATTCGATATCTGTAAGTAGCAGTCACATCCAACCGGCCTAGTTGGAATCGGCAACTTACAAGCTGATTACTTTTAGTAATGATAATTGCAGGCAATATTTAGTTGAAGCTAATTACCAACTGTGAGTATATCATTTTAACATACATCATTATAATACTTAAATGACCTATTCAATTATAAATTATATAAGCAAAGGAAAAATAATTACAAATAACAATTTAAATAAAAATAATGAATTTTATTTGTTTCGTAGAACATATTGTTTCCAAAGTAGTCAGGTGTATTTGCAGTTTGATGACCTGCGACACCATTTTATCATTATTTAAATATAATACCGTATACCTCTATATTTAAATTGCACCCAGCTATACTATAATACGAATTATAAACTACTGCTTTCAACTTACCCCTTTCGTTTAATTAAGAAAATGTCTATAAAACAGCTTTATCGAATAATTAAAATCCCATGCTACTCGTGTCTATATGTAAGTAGCATTTAAAGTCGTAAATAAGCGAACCTATTTTAAATAATATTGTATAAAGTCAAATGATTGTTTTATATGTTGTGTATAAGTACTAGGCGGGCATGCGTTCGTGGTGGTAGGCTGGTATCAGCTCGATCGCAAATTACTTTCACTCGACTATCCCCGGGCGCTGACCGCGCGCGAAAGGTCGACGCCCGGCCCCGCGTGCGGCCGTGCTGCCGATTCGCACACACGACACTCGCACGATGTTGTGCGAATTATCTAATAACAGGAACCACTCGCATGACACAATTAACATTCAATTTTATACATTTACACGTTTATGTAAAAAAAAATATTTTTAAGAATTAAAATGATTGTTTCTAAAATTGTATTTACGATTTTATGTAAATACACATAAAGGCGACTGGGGCAGCCGTATACTATCCGGTTTTTTCAGTCGTCGTCACTCTTGGACCTCCTCCTGCTTATCATCAGGCGGGTCCAGGTCAGATGTCGTGTCACAATAATAATAAAAAATATGTCTGGTCACAATAAAATAACAGGAGTTTATTTAACCTATTTCGTCACTTTGTACGTTAACCTTATGCCTAATTTTATGATACATGAATTACAAGAAAACTTTCCAAATGGCTGTTTCAGACTTTTTCACACGTGTGTTTCATGATAAGAGAATTTAATTGTGTAATACAAATTGTGTATGCGTTCGTGCGAGTGTTTATGTTGGTGGGGTCGCCCTCGTGTGCGGGTTCATTGTATATAGGTGAACGGCCGTCCCCAGCGCGCGCCATCATCGCCAAAGCGCGGGAAACAGCTACCATTGAGAAAAAGCCGCGTGTTTACACAGATGCGCTCCGAAACGTGTTGCGTCACTTCCGTTCACGTTCGGAAATCAGGTGCTATTTGACGTTTAGCGTAACGAGCGATTCGTTAATTACACACACAAGTATTGTTTACATACAATTATACACTTTTAACTATATATACATACTTTATTGTATTATGTTAGAAATGCAAATTAGAACACATATATCTTTTATCAATTGATGCATTGCAACATGACATTAAGACCAGAAACCATTAATTCACATTCTTCAATAAAGTTAAATTATTTTATTATATGCAAACGCCAATTATTTTTTATTATTTCTTTATATATTATATTTATCATTATTATTCAATTAATCATTATGAACTTAGAACTGAATTCAGATACGCCATCGACTTCAATATTAGCATTCATTTGTACGTTTCGTTTCTTTGTACACTTTACCAGCCCATGTGTTCTCTCCATCCTTGAAACCTTTAAAGCGTCAAAAAGCACCTACCACTAGCTAGCACCTAGCACTATGCTGACCGCAGCATAGTGACAAAGACTGAAGCAACCATAAACTGTTTGCAAAAATGGCATGGCTACAAAAAATGGTCTGCATACTTACAAGTATAGACCGTGAAGTGATTTGGTCGTGTTTCGGGATCAGCTTGTAAGTTGCCGGTTCCAACTAGGCCGGCAAAGTGGATGTGAGTAGCAATCAGTTATTGAATTGTAGTAGCAGTGACATCCATTCATGGACTGCATTCCAGCTTAACATCAAGCCGGGTGCTGTCATATGTCGAGTCACAATTAAAAAAATGGAAAGTGTGAAAACAACAAAATTGTCAATTGAGAAATGTTTTTATCACAAATGTGAGACAATACGTTTGACCTAAGTGCCTTTAAGATGCCTACACGCCGCGAACTTAAGGGGATAACAGGTCATCGACCGACGCTCTCCAATGTTAGAGGGAGACAACGATACATTTCTCTGCAATGGGACGCATGCGACTCCCAATGCACTCGCAGACTCATGAGCAGAGCAACCAGTTATGCACCAGCTCACCTGGAAACTCGCACCGGCATTACAAGAGGATCACTTTTAGAAGTTCATGTAGATCACAAATGCTGCAGGGGGGACATTAAGGCGGCCGTGGTAATGTGCCGGTACCAATGTATCTTTAATATATGTACTTTAGTTGTCCTATTTCTATGATACAAGCACATTAGTAGCTAGGTATAGAAATGTAAATTAAAAAAAAAAACAATTTTATTGATAATGAAATCAGATTAATATGATGAAAAGTTAAAGCACTAAAGATTTTTTTTTATTGTTAATCAACATATGACAGTACTCCGCCTGATGTTAAGCTAGCATTATGTTAGGGAGGCGAAATAGTGGCTGCGACTGCTAATTAGTTGCAATTATTTAATTGTAGTAGCAGCCGATTCAGCTTAATGTCATATATCAATCAATCAATCAAATTGTTACGCCTTTTGCCCACAGACAATGAAGCGCCACTTGTTACTATCCTGACACAACTCCCTCGCATCCTTCACATCCACAATTCTCTTCATACAAGATCTATGATTATGGGCACTAGGCAACCTAACTTTTTTGGTGATGTCTCTGATTTGGTTGGAAAACACCCTCCTGGGCTTACCTTGTTTAATGTAATAATAAGAACCCGAATATTTTCGCAAACCCCAGTTGGAAAGGAGTCGTGAAAGTTTGATTGATACCTATTTACGCGTAAGTACGAGTAACAACACAAACGATCGTAACAGTGTCGAGAAACGCGAAGAAGCCATCTTAGCGTACGTTGATATCGAAAGTGCATTTGAAATTACGCAACGCAGTCTCTAATAATAGCTGTCTCTATAAACATACATTTAATATCGGCGCATGCGCATGCCAGGCGCTTTCCCCGTCACACGCCACGATCATAGTGGCCCATTACCAATGCGTCTTCAGACAACACATTGTCAAGTGTCGTCCAATTATGTATTTATGTAACCCATGTCTTCACCTAAGATACAACTTTTTGCGGCTCCTCTTATGACATCGCCCTGTCTGATGTTAGGCTGAAATACGGTCCATGAATGCATGGAGTGCATCAACTACTTCGGCCTAATTGGAACCGGCAACTATAGACTGATCCCGAAACGCGACTGATACTGTTTACGGTAGATTAAGAGTGGTAGGCAGTGGTACCCAGTCTGCCGATCCGGGGTAGTACCACCACTTACAAGTATACAGACCGTGAAGTGATTTGGTCACGTTTTGGGATCAGCTTGTAAGTTGCCGGTTTCATCTAGGCCGGCATAGTGGATGTGATTGCTACTTACAGTTATTGAATTGTAGTAGCAGTGACATTCATTCATGGACCACACTTTGGCTTAACATCAAGCGGGGTGCTGTCATATGTCGAGTCACAATAAAAAAAAAATTTAAAAAAATTAGACGACCACCAACAATACTCCTAGCACTCTTTAGCACATACATATTTTTATTCCTCAAGTTCAAACATAGACAGACACTTGGCACGTCATTGACACAACCCTATTTCCCCCTTTGCATCCACAATTTGTATTTGTATTTTTATATTTATATTTAGTAGATACACTTTTACACGTCGAATACATAGATGGGGAAAATTTTATGTCTATTGCATCCGAACAATATTCCTGACACAGACCCATAGATATGATCCATATGAAGCTCAGTTTTCATATATATCAGAAAGTGCATAAAAATTTAATTACATTTATTACTCAATCAATCAAATTGTCACCGTTAATTCACACAGGGATGGGCAGACAAAGGAACGCCATTTTTCAGTACTTTTTTGTGTTTATAATCATTTAGGTAGAGACAGAGATAAGGGTTTAATGATTTGTTATTGTATATTTATCGTAAGCTATTCCACTTCAGAAGAAAAACGTCCTCAAGAAATCTGGGCTAGTTCCCATAACCGTAGAGCATGTATGAAGAGAATTGTGGATGTGACAGAAGCGAGGGAGTTGTGTCAGGATCGTGGCAAGTGGCGCTCTATTGTCTCTGTTTATACCTGTGTTTAGACGGTCTTAACCACCTGGGATAGGCAGACTGCGTAAATGGTCAACAACTGCCAACCACATATGAATAGAGTTTAATAGCATAGTTATTTCGTAGAGCGCGCGTGTCCTATTGTTTCTATGATACATAAGCAACGTGTTAACAGCTTTATATATTACGCAGCAACTATATAAGGACCAATGTATGTGAAAGTAGAAAACTATGATTTATTACACATTTGCACTGAAATTAACATAATTATTAAATAAAAATATTAATTTTATATTTTCTTTTAATATCCTATAATGGTGTGGTTAACGAGTACATTGTTTGATATAATAATAAATAATAAAATAATAGTGAAGCACCTTCGGCCGGCATAGTGACGACAACTAGGGCAAAGGCAAGCGATTTTTTCAGTCGCTGGTACTCTTGGGTGGTTCTAGAGTGCTTACTATCTGGCGGGTCGAGCTCACATGTAAAAAAAGCAAGAACGTTGGCGGTCAGAAGTTGAAAGGTGACCGCTGCTAGTGGCTGAACCCCTCGTATTGCCGATAGCACGTTAAGCTTTAGGTCCATATTATGTATCTATTCTCAAATAGATATACAGAAGGAATGGATCACACACCACTATAGTGACAAAACTCTTAGTATGTACAAGTAATATTGGCAATATCATAAAGTTTTATTTTGCGTAAACTTTTAGTGCCTGCCCACATTTAGCCACGTTTAAGACATTTCTCTTTCACCCGTGAAAGTAGACCAAACCATAACAGGCGAACTTACCAAATACAATGTATAAAATTCGTAATATATAGGTTTTAATAAGGGACTTATAATTTGGGAGAGTTTTGTATGAGGAGAATTGTGGAATTTATAAATTTGATATGGATGGATGCGTTGAACAAGGCAGGCTCTAAATCGGAGACATCCTCAAGAAAGCTAAGTTGCCTATGGGCACAACCACAGAGCCTGTATGAAGAGAATTGTGGATGTAAAGGAAGCAAGAGAGTTGTGTAAGGATCGTGGTAAGTGGCGCTCCATTGTCCCTGCCGTGGGAAAAAGGCGTGACAATTGATTGAGATTTGTGGATGTGAAGGAAGCGAGGGAGTTGTGTCAGGATTGTGGCAAGTGGCGCTCCTCTGTTTTCGCTTATCCTTGTAAGAAAAGGTCGTGATAATTTGATTGATTGATTGATATTTGCAAGTAAATATATTAATAAAAGATTAAAAGAGTAAATTGATCTAGCCACAATACCATTTGCTCTATTCAAATATTAGTATTATTTATTATATTGTGACACGACATCAGATCTGGACACGCCTAATGGTAAGCAAGAGGAATATCAAAGCGCTTGTGATTAGTTTTGACAATGAATAAATTGCCCCTTACTTAAATATTTGTTTCATAGCTTTTATTTGTAATATTTAATAATTATATTAAAATATTGTAAATATTTGTTAATAAAAAAAAGGGATAGATATTTGCTTCGGGTCCGGTTATCAAAGAGTGGTAAGCAGTGGTACTCAGTCTGCCGATCCGGGGTAGTACCACCACTTACAAGTATACAGACCGTGAAGTGATTTGGTCACGTTTCGGGATCAGCTTGTAAGTTGCCGGTTCCATCTAGGCCGGCATAGTGAATGTGATTGCTACTCACAGTTATTGAATTGTAGTAACAGTGGCATTCATTCATGGATCACACTTCGGCTTAATATCAAGCGGGGTGCTGTCATATGTCGAATCACAATAAAAAAAACATAAAAAACTTAAAAATGATAATTCAGGAGGTCCTAACCATAACTGCTGCAATAACTTCCAATGAAATATAACATATACTTAAGTTTGTTAATGTTAATATATTATATACTTTACAAAATGATGAAATCCAATCAAAGACTTCCGCATAATATGATTTGTGTTAAATCAATGCTCAAGTACATCGCCCATGACCCAATGACCTGGCTCATTGTTACTATGTTATAGTAAACTTAATTATTATATATATATATATATATACATTATCTATTCTTTAAGTTAATAATCAATCAAATTGTCAAGCCTTTTACCCACAGTGATAGGCGAGACAATGGAGCGCCACGTTCCTGGATCCTGACACAACTCCCTCGCTTCCTTCACATTCACAATTCTCTTCATATATATATACATATATAAAGTTAACAAATGATCAGTATTTATCAATTAGCTGAATGGCCTCGTGCCCATAACCGTAAAGCTTGTATGAAGAGATTTGTGGATGTGAAGGAAGCGAGGGAGTTGTGTTAGGATCGTGGCAAGTGGCGCTCCATTGTCTCTGCCTATTCCTGTGGGAAAAAAGCGTGATAATTTTATTGTTTGTAGATATTAAATGGTCTCGCAAATCAAGAGCTCCCGGTTTAAAACCACTTGCCGGTACCACTCTTTGATATAATATGGTACTTTGGTCGGCCTGTTTCTATGACACAATTACGTTTATTAGTTTAGTATATAAATGTGGAAAGAGTTTTAAATAATGCGTAGATTTTCGTGTGGTCATCTCGACACAACTAAAGTGAATATTCACTCGAACTAAAAACAACTGGTTCATTTTAAAATGTACTATGTTTACTTTTACTATGTTTTTGATTAATATGTAAAATAGATCGAGATAATACACTATAGGGGTACTAAATTGCATCCAAACTTTTATTTTGTGTAAATAGTTTGTTCATGAATAATTTGTAAACAATATTAATTCAAATACCGCGCTATCTTATCTGTTCCATCACAATAGCCTGTTCATTGGTGCGAACTATAAAATCACGAGCATTCGCTGCCGTAGCGAGCGCGGCCATGATGGGAGCGACATTGGTGTTGCGAGCAGCATTGGCCATCATCAGCGTGGCAGGATACTGCGGCCTCAAGAGACCGTGAGAACACCCTACATTGTCTCATTTAACACCTATAATAATAATTAGGCCATTAACAATTGTTAAGCGAAACAATGATACAACACAATACTTCAACTGTCCATCGTATTAACGTATTATTAAATGCAAAAGAAGCTTTTTGCAATTCATTATGTTATTAACTATACCAGCTGACATATATTCTTTAATAACAACAATTAATAGCAGTGTCTTACCGATCGCATACGACGCCTAGGGCAAGCATCAAGTGCGCCCCTTTGTAAGGTACACAAATGTAAAATAAACATGTACAATAATTATTAAAACATCCTAAATCTTGCTTCAGATATACTTTAACCAAGTTACCAACGTCCTTTAGTCTTATCTGGATGAGACCAAGAAAAACACGAACTGGTATTCCTTTGTTCAATAATTTTTTATGATTTATCATATTGATTTTAAAGTTTTCTAGCTTGCTAATTACGCCCTAGGATATGCCCTACCTGCCATACCCTAGTTACGGCAATGAATAATAGTTGTCTTCACCCATTATATAAAACTATAGCTGTGCCCGCGACTGCGTCCGCGTGGAATAGTTATTTTGGGAATCATATTAATTTTTTGTTTACCTACCTGCTCAGCTTTATTATAAATTACCTATAGCTGTTACCCGTGACCTATTTTAGACGATTAAATTACGTAACTAATAGAATATATTTTAAAGTAGTTTTAAAAAGAATATATTTTAAAGTACTTCTGCGTAAATTATATTTTCAGTTTTATTTTCTTGTGCGCAAAACTCGCAGCCGCTTTGCAGCAGCAGTCTGCCAAAAACGCTGAGTCCTTTTTCTAGGCATTACAGTGACGAAGAAAGAACGAAGGAAATGAAAACTTAACCAAACTAATTGTGTGCTTAAACTAAAACCTAATCTAATAAGAATTGTAAAACCTAACCTTGAAAGAATGTAGATGACACCTACAGGTATTATTTACAACAAAACAAAAAAAGTGTTCTTGTGAAAATATTAGAAACAAAATACTATACTAAAACAAACACTACCTACTATAGAGAAAACTACTACAAAATGAAATTGTATAAAAAAGGATTTTGCACGATGATATTATATCGTAAAAACAAATTAACGCTGCATTCAACCGATCAGTAGGGAGCCGACCGCGTAGTATGCTTGTCTGTCTATAAATGACGCGCCCCTCCACTTTATTAGTTTATTTAAATGTGTGAATGCAAATATTACTAACTATCCTATTAAACTTCATCACGTTCGTTCCTCCTTTGTGTCTAACCAGCAACTGAATAACCAATTACTGCATTTTCGGTGTGTTTTATCCATATTTTATATTTGCTCGTATGCGTAAATGCAGTGGAGGGGCGCGTCATTTCGGCTTAGACAAACTATACCTTGTAGAGCTACACCCCCCTCCGCCTCGCCCGCAAGCACCGCCTCTCCTCGCCCGCCGGTTAGCGCTCATCATGCGACGCGTGTGAATTTTGTTTCAGAGTTATTTTAAAATTGTATTATCTTATAAGATGTTTATTGAAATTAGGTGATGTCAATGACAATTTTGTTCACAGTTAAATACTCTTAATTAATAACACATTTATTTCGATAAAGAATAATATTATTATGTTAATACAACTCTGACAAATAATTTGTAATAATGCATTAATTTAGACCAAATTTGACTATCATAAAAACGGTTATTGTGAGTTAATCCTAAAAGATAGACATATACGGTCGCGGACATTTTTTTAGATAATTTAAAGAGGAATAATTCTTTCATACATATTTTTGGGGTATCTCGAACGGTTTTCGGAGCGCACGCAACGGAAACCCTCAAAGACGAATAATATTCCCCGTTTTTTTTTCACATTTTCGACTGTTTCCTTCCTCGATAATTGATCTATCCAACACAAAAAGAATTTTTCAATTCGAACCAGTAGTTCCTGAGATTAGCGCGTTTAAACAAACAAACAAACAAACAAACAAACTCTTCCGCTTTATTATATTAGTATAGATAGATAGGTAATATAAATGCGGCGAATGACGTGTGAATAATAATTGCGCACGGTCCACTGTGAGGAAGACCGCAACATGAAAGAGTACACCACAAATGACATTGATTTAATACGATGGGTATGGGTGGGCTCCGTCGGGGAAGGAACCCTGGACCGCGGGGTCGACGTCCGCCGCTGACACACAACTCGAACGTTGAACAGCCTAGACTTGACCTCGGGTAACACGCGCGCCACACACTACTTACGCTCTTTATTAAATGGCCAATTTTAAATATTGACATTTGTTATCACTTTTTTTTTCATATGCATTTTAACACCAATACTAAAAGTGCCTACTATCACAAAAACTGGGCAACTCGTTATCGATTGTTCGACAAAAAAAACATTGTACTGATTGGTTTAGTTCGAGTATCAGCATCGCCTATTATTCGACAGCTCGGCTCTTCATCGAATTCAGGACATCGAGAAGATATTGACAGAACCGTCCCAGAGGTGCCGACGATACCCCCGCGCAACAGCAAATTTCAGCCTTGTATAGTAATAAGCGATACTTCGACCGCACTTTGTTCAGGATACCAAGTTGGTTGTGATATGGTTCCTGTGGTCGTAGCAAAGAGGCATTTCTAAAATGTCTTATCTGTCAGATGTATTATGCTAGGTATTGCAAAAAGAGCAGGGGCAAACAAAGTTTTTTTCGCCAAAAAAGCGCATTTTCGATTCTCATCTGTATTGAACTGGACCGGTTGACGTTGGCCTAGTGGCTAATGAGCTCAAAAACCCAATCCAGCCCTGCTACGATATACTGTCTCTCTGAAGTCGCCTATCTCCGGATTTCCGTGCACCATGCTGTTGTCCGCATAACAATGAATACCGGATCTAAGGTGCAGCATATACAGAAGAAACGATGCCGGCGACAGTGCGGTGCCAGAATTTACTGAGATGCCCACTATCCTTAGCGGATTAAACGCCCAAGCAGCTGGTCAGAAATACCCACATGCCCTGGGCTAGACACTCATGACTATAACTTTAATATTATTAATCAATAAAATTATTAAGCCCTAATTCCAACAGGGGCTATCGAAGCCCTTGTAGTGCTAATTTCCATGATCCAATTCCACTTACATATATATATATGTATGTATGTATTTATATAAAACAAAGTAATAAATAATAATCTTATCAAGAGACAACCTTGAATAAATTTTGTTTATAATCCTTATTATTATATATGGAAATATTTTAACATAAATATTATTATTTACATAGATTTTGGAGATAATTGTTACAGTCTTAAGTTAACATTTTTCTTTTTAATAAAGTTAAAGGACTAATTTGATTAGTTAAGTATGTGTAGAAGGAAAAGTGTGTGTCAAAATGTCAAATGGTGCATACCATATATATACACAGTATATACATATATATATTATACATATTATCTATGTATAAGCATTGCATTCTTATATAGTTAACTAAATATAACATATAGATGTCAGGGCAAGGATGAGAAAGTAGTTGAGGAGATTTGTGTCAGGATAGTGAAACAGTTTTTGTTTTACACTAATTGATAAAAAGAGTTGCTAAATCTTTTTTTTTACATTTCTATACTAAGCTACTAAAGTGCTTGCATCATAGAAAAAGGACAACCAAAATACATATATCAAAGGTACCAGTGGGTGCTCTTGAACCCGTGCTCTCGGTTTGCATAACCATTGCACTACACCATGGTCGCCTCCATTATAATATTGATTTCAGCATAATTACTATTATTAATTAATAGTCTAAGACATATTTTATTCAGCTCACTATCTTATGCATCAGGGATAGATTGAAATATTATTGGAAATAATCTAATTTAATTACAAATTATTGTATTTACCATCATCAAACAATTATTTACTATATAAGTACTAGTATAATAATATTACTTCATCATCATCAATGGCGTACCTCCATTTCCACAGGAATATGCAGAGACAATGTAGTCTACTTTTTAAAATTACAAAAAATTTAGTTAATGCCACACCAACAATCTTACGGGGATAGGTATAGAAAATGGACCAATTTTTCCCACAATTCTGACATCACTCATTTGCTTCCTTCACACCCACAATCCTCTATTATAAGCAATAGCACTATAAGTTATAGGCACTGCGGATTCCCTGATTTGATCGCAGAACATTTGTCCGTGTCATCACAGTTTTTAAGTATTGTATTTTTTACCAGAGGTCATTGAAAATATTTGTATTATTGTTGCAATATTAAATTAATAATAATTAAAACTGTAATATTAACTTTTATTAAATATTTGCTAGTCTCTAAAATATTAATGTCTGATTTAACCTTGAACAGCATAAACTCAAATTAGTTAAAGTAGTTGTAATGTTAACTAAACACTATTTATGCTTAAATCTATAGCCCAAACGACTATTATCTCTCAAGTGGTCACTTAAGTCAAGGATTTAACATTTCCGATATCAATATAAACACTTAAAAAATAAATTAAATACACTTTTACAACTCACGTTCATATTTACTAAATCTTTGTTTATTTTTCTCTTCCAACTCCTTTTCTTTTTGTAATTTGTCATTCTTTTTCTTGTCTTCTCGTTGCAATACTAATTCGCCCTGCCCGGCAGGTACAATCTCGAATTTTTGGGCATTTTCAAATTGTTGAACGGTTTCAAACATCGGCGCATTTCCAACAGGAATTACGGTTTTTGACGAATATAAAGCTTTTAATGGATCAAATTTATAATTGTACACACTCACATCCGATTCAGAAGTAGATGTGTCTGATTTATTATCATCAGACATGATGAGTTGTTTGTTTATTTTGCAAAAACAAATCAAAACACTGAAGCATGGAAACAATAAGGTTAACCGCCACCCGTTACTGTCAAATGCAAAACGTTCCGATTTTGCTGATACACGGATCGTTAAAAATATTTGTTTTTAAACGTAATGTAACTAAAATATTTAAATACTAAAAACATTAAAAAGAAGTGTGCTTTAAAATTTACTTGTATAATTTTATTAAAGAAATGTTTTTAAAATAAATATTGTTATGCATTAACGAAACGCGATCAAAATACGATTCATTCCACACATATGGGTTTAATAATGTCCGCTTCTATATTTATAAGCTATATATCCGTCTATCGTTATTAAAACATAAGAATGTGCATTTTTTTATTTTTTATTGTGACTCGACATATGACAGCATTCCGCTTGATGATAAGCCAAAGTGTGGTCCATGAATGAATGTCACTGCTAATACAATTCAATAACTGTGTGTAGCAATCACATCCACTATGCCGGCCTAGATGGAACCGGCAACTTACAAGCTGATCCCGAAACGTGACCAAATCACTTCACGGTCTGTATACTTGTAAGTTGTGGTACTACCCCGGTTCGGCAGACTGGGTACCACTGCCTACCATTCTTTGATAACCAGACCCGAAGCAAATATCCATCTCTTTTTTTTTATTAACAAATATTTGCAATATTTAATATTATCAAATATTACAAATAAAAGCTATGAAACAAATATTTGCTCCGACCGGGGATCGAACCCGGGGCGTTCGTCCACGCCTGTCGTTTCTTTTCATTTCTTTAATAAAACTATCTACTGCTACAAATTAATCTGCTATTGGCAGTAACATTGTTGAAGGATCTTCCTCGTACCTTGTTAATTAATAATTGTATTTTAATTGTGGTTATTAAAGGCGCATGACCTCGCTGTAATATAGAAAAACTACGTTTTAAACTCGGAAGTTTCAATAAAAATACATTTAAAACATGCTACAAAAATCTCAGCAGGAAAAATTAAAATATTATACAAATTATTTATACTACACACTATGTACCATAGCGACCTTTACGAATATTTATGTGGAAAATTGCTACAAAATATATCAAAGAAATGTTTAACTTTAACTTTAACTTTCCATATTTGTATACATATGTATATTTATAAAGTATATTCGTAATGAAATACGCAACAAAATAAAGTGATATTGAATAAATTAGACCTTAATAAGTTGCATCTCATCGTTGCAGTCGACTACGGCACAAGGCCGCAGACGCAATACAGGAAGTGCCTTCACGAGGTCACACTACTTGATTTATATTATAGGGAAAAATGTATACAAAAGTAAAAGTTAAAGCCCAATAGCCCTTAGTTACATACTAAAATAGGTGGAAATTCGCTAAAAGCTCGCTATACCAAGACTATTTTTCAATATTTTTTTTAACTTAATAACATTATACAAATTGAAATTAATTATACTAAAGTTGGCATATTTCAATATTTAAAATAACTTTCTAATAATGTGTAGTTATAACTAAGAATATTATTTATTCATCAAATAATTTATTTTATTAACGTTCCATTTTACACATATTTTAAAATTATATAAGGTGACAGCCAGCATGTGACGGAACGCGGTAGTTGGCATGATAACTGTATTTGCGGCATTTTTGAAATATTTTTTTTTACTGTTGCCTAATATAATAATACAAATTTTCTAATAAAATTTAATCCTAAATTAATACAAGTGGGCTAAAATTAGTAGTAAAAGTAGGCTAAATGCACATCACAATAATTTAACAATAATAAAATAACAATATGCTATCTGCTATTAAAAAGCAATGTCAACTTATTAAATATTAAATAAGTAGCTGTTGTAAAATTGCTGTGAAAATCTATGGTGAAAATGATATTTTTGTATGTTTTAAAAATATAAAATTTTTAGATAATGAATGTTACGAGTACGTTATATCTCTTGGCGGGCATATTAAGATTGAGCAGCGGTGAATTCTTTATTATGCGTACATAATATATAATCCACCATGCCATCATAACTACGACACACGCGCCACACAATATGGCTGCTAAATAATAGACAGACAAGCATAATCTCATCTCTAATATGTCTAACAATTGTTACATATCACAAAATAGCTTAATATCATTCATAATAAGGTGCTAAGCTAATGTATGGTGATTTTATATATTAATGCTTCACTTTCCTTTTATATTTATCAAAAATTACATAAACATTTGTGATTAAATAAACTATAATTTATATTTAAATTTAATAATTTATTTATATTATTCACCTGGTTGTCTTCTTGAGGTACAAAGGTTATGTATAGTTCAGATTACGTTTCTAAAACTGAATTTTATATCATCATTGTTTTATAATATAAAGAATACCATATTAACGAATATAATTAAAAGTATAATATTTATATTGTTAAAATTAAATAATAATATAGGTGGCAACTATAATATCATAGCAGATATAACATATATATCGATCTCTTAGTGGAAAAAAACGGATTAATATAAGCTATTTTCCACACCACTGAAGCTTTGCATTAGAATCGAACCTGTACCTCTTTGTAATCTTTTTACCACGAGACCATTTGGCATTAGAAACAATGCCAATAAATGTGATAGGAAGTGATTTGAAAACAAAAGTTGCGTTTAGCCTGCGTTAATAACAACACTCGCTGGCAACGAAGCGTAAATGTCAAATGCATTGTTTTTTGCATTCGGGGGGGAGGCTTCCGCGCAATTGTTTCATAGTACCAAGCAGCGCAGCGCAGCGCAGTTGACAAATTGTCTCTTTTTGTTATTCAATTATGTCACCTTTTTCGTATTGCTCCCATTAACAATCTATTGTAGCTTCAGATGGGATTCTAATTAGACTTTTTTGAGATTTACTCGTTAATTGGATTTTTATGTTTGCTCATTGATAGGTTTTTATTTATTAAGACACGACATCTCATCTTGACTTGCATGACGGTAAGCAAAGGAAAGTGAAAAAACGCCGACGACTGAAAAATTCTTTTGAGGAGCCTTGGTCGCCGTCACTATGCCAGCCAAAGGGCCTTTTTATCACTTTGCTTGAAGGATCCAAGGTTATAGTATAGGGTGAACACATGGGCTGGTACGAGGAGGACAAAGTTTTAGAAAATCAAAAACTAAACAAGTTATTAGTTTTTTTTAATTTGATCTTATTTTTTTATTTTATCGTTTACAAGTGGCCAGTTCTAAAAACTTTCCATTTCGCCCTCGTAACATTACACTTATACAAAAAGACAGAGTTTTATTTATTTAAATAAATTCTTTATAGCACCAAAATAAACTTAAAAATAGGTACATAGGCGAGTTAGGCATTAGGCATTCTCGAATAACTAGAGTTGCTCCGACGTAAGCTTAAATTAAATATATATTTTTTAAGTTAGGGGTGGGTAAATGTTTATAAAATCATTAAACTGATTTGGAAATTAATATCACTTTATTAAATGTGTTCGTTTGCATTTGTTTTCAGTGTTTGCGTTGAGCGGGTGCCGTGTGTTGGTGTGACACTGTCTCTATGCTGTGTCGACGCAGGTTCGACATACATAGGGACGTCGCCAGGTGATCTCGAATACATTTATTATTCATTCATTAAAGTAATATTCAATATATTACAATCACACTTCTAAACAATACTTTTGTCTTGTTTGTCCTGTAATCCTAGATTACTCAAACGCAGTGTGAAGTCATCTCACCAGGACTTCTGCGTCTGACTCTGTGGGCTCATATGCCAACGCCATTGCCCATATATTATTGGATGCATTAGCAATAATAGGAAATGTTATTTTTCCTATTGCAAGTAGTAACTTTAAAGATATTAGAGATAACTTTATTTGTGAGGTAAAAAAGGTAATAAGTTTCCCACATTACGTGGGTGTAATCTCATATGGTGGTAAGTGGTGCACCAAGAGTGGTATTAATGTTTGTATGTGAGAGACCCTAAAGACATGTAAGTCTATGCTTTTCTTCTTGGCAGGTCGTTGCTGAAGCTGTGCGGTGTGAGGGGCGTCAGATAACCAACTGCCAAATACAACCACCACGCTGTCATGTGTTCTTGTACATAATAAATAATAATTAATAATAAATATAATAATAATAATAATTAATAATAATTAATAACAACGAATAATGTGCTACAATCCGTCCTTTAAATTATTAAAAGCCAAACAATATCGAATTTATTGTTCTTAAAGATAGTTTGAGTGTTTTGTCAGTTGTGTGGCACGCCGATTGGCGTTGGTAAAAGGTGGAGGGGTCTCATGCGCCCGGTGGCACTGCGCTGGCGATGCCCTTCATTGAAGACGAGTGGTGGGCAGTGGAGAATGAGGGCAGAATGATCGATCTATCCAATTCGCTGCAGGTGATTACTGTTAAATAAATATTGCATTATTTGCAAACACAATTTAATAAAATATAATTATTTTAATACTAATTGCTAGTAAAATTAAATAAATAAGACTATAGTTTAAAAAAACTAAAACAAACACGCTTAAGTATAGATATATTTTTTATTTTGACTTGACATCTGACCTCGACTCGCCTGTTGTTAAGCAAGAGGAGGTCCAAGAATGCCATAGTCTGAAAAAAACTGAGTCTGTTCACGGTTGCCTTAGTCACTATGCCGGCTAAAAAAAATATTATATAGTCAACTGTTTTTAATACGTGTAGAAATTTTCAAATTATTGAGACATCTAGAAGTGGGTGAAAATTAATTCAAAAGATTTCGCTAATAAAAGCGTGTTAATAAAAGGCCGCTTGTGCAATAACAGCGTGTTGTGATTATTTTCAGGATGCGGTCGCGGCTGCGGGCGGGCACTCGGCTGCTCTACAGCAAATGGCCAATTCAGTGGCGACCTCTCTCGGCGAAATGTCGCAAGCTGAACTGACAAACATAGTCGGCGGTCTAACATTACCAAGTGATGAAGCCGCAGATGGCGCTGACCCCGACGAAATATTGAAGCAACTCGGTGAAACCGCCTTCGATAATTTTGATACATTTTTTACGGATTTAACTAATAGTACTGCCTCCGCTGTGCCCGCCATTGAGATTAAGGTAAATATTGCATATTTAAAAAAACAACACAATTTCTATGCTTACTGAACACCTATGCCTAGCTAGAGATGTAGGTGTAGAGTTCGGAAAGGGCATTGTAAAGCTGGAGTGTGGTCCATGACTGTAAGTAGCAGTCACATCCACTATGCCGGCCTAGTTGGAACCGGAAACTTACAAGCTGATCCCGAAACGCGACTGAGTAACTTTACAGTCTGTATACTTGTAAGTGGTGGTACTTCTTCCTCGCCTTGGGAGGATTGTGTTATAATATTTATGTGTACTCCACAGTCCATAATACTCCTGAATACATGATCAAGAAAAAATCATAACTTTTAATAATTGTTATTTGGTTAAGTTTTCTAAGTAAGATTTGTGTTTCACTTAAAAACGGGCCGAACCATTATACTTTTTTTTGTTATATCGAAGGGGCCAATAATCTCTGATAAATGGATTAAATTCTTTTTTTATTGTGACACGACATCTGACCTCGACCCGCCTGATGATGAGCAAGAGGAGGTCCAAGAGTGGAAACTACTGAAAACAACGAGTTTGTTCACGGCTGCCTCGGTTTCCGTCACTATGCCGTCCAAAGAACATCAGAAGACCTTTACGGCACCTACCTACTATTATATAGTTATAACAGTACAGGGGAAGTACCGTAAAAACAAATCGATTAGGCTATAACATATACTAGCATAATGTAAAATATTTTAATCAGTCACATTTCCAACATTAATGCGTAATCATGCGTCTTTATTTCCAAATTGCCGCCATTGTCGTTGTAATTATACTGATTGTGTGATGCGTCAATTTCAGCAAGAGGAGAACAACAATGTGTCGTCGCCGCCGTCGGGCAGCCAGCTCGGGTATTATCATCAGGGTCAACATGGTGCTCCACATCAGAACCAACATCGTTTGCAACAATTGCTGCGATCGGGAACCAATGCTATCAATCACGTAGTTAATAATAATATAAACAATGGCAGATATAACATCGCCTCGGCGAATCCATTGTTGGCTGAGAAATTATCAGCGACATCTAGTGGAATAAAACAGGAACCAATGAGTACGGATTACAATGGAACGAGTATGAACTATGGGAATATGTCGCCGATGCAGAGGGTGCCCTCGGGGAAGCCGCAGGTGCACGACGCCGGTGGAGGTAAAGGTCAGTATTGTTTTAATTATTATTTAATAACACGCAAAATTTTCGTATGTAAAGGAACATCTAAAATTAAACAGCGCCATCTACCGTAATATTACTAAACTAATTAGTTTGTAGCTGCAACACAACTTAACATGTTGTAGTTTTAAAAAATATAGATAGATGGCGCTGGTTTAATTTATTTATTTTAGTTAGACTATCCTCCGCTAGATGGCGCAGTTGAAGTTAGGACGGTATATGCATCGAATGCAGTTTTCTCCATGCAATTATGGTCCACTTTCAATTTCCGCTTGAGGAAGAAACCTAGGTTTTCCATTTCTACATAACACGATTCTCACTTTTACTTCAACGGGTTTATAAACATAGAATTTATTGCAGACAATTATCTAGGTAGGACTAGGTCAATTGATTACATACTTAAAAGCAAAACTAACATTGATATTAAATTCACGTGATACATTTCAATTAAGTTTTAATATAGCACATACAGAATTATTCGTACCGTAATCAATCAATCAAATTATCACGCCTCTTTCTAACGGGGATAGGCAGAGACAATGGAGCGCCACTTGCCACGATCCTGACACAATTCCCTCGTTTCTTTCACACCTATATAAGAGAAATTACAAAGCTGCATCTTTTGATGAAAATATATTGATTTTAAAATATTTTTAAAGTTGTCCCTGTCTTATGTTAACTTAGCTTTTTTGGTTGGAAATTTCCAGAAGAATTTTCAATATACGTGCCTCTTCATCATTACTAATCAAATTGAGCACATGTAACATAGTGCCCAAAACCGGCATACTGGGTACCACTGCCTACCACTCTTATAAAGAAAATTATATCTGTGAAAGCTGAAAGAAGCGACATTTGTGAATCGTGGAAAGTGGTCTCGATTAACTCTGCCTATTCCTGTGTGAATTGAGGCGCAACTATTTGATTGATTCATTATTTATATCTGCTTGGCAATTGTAACTGAAAACGCAATCCGAAATGACACGTAGTACAATAAAATTGTAGCCATACTACCTACCTATCCTAAAATTACAATTTGCACTCATTTATTGTAACATCATTATTTATTTATTAACTCGTAAATTCCTGGGTCGATTTTCCGGGTGGAAAAGAATTGTTTCATAGCTTGTCTGGTTATCAAAGAGTGGTAGGCAGTGATGCACAGTCTACCGATCCAGGGTATAGTACCACCACTTACAAGTATACAGACCGTGAAGTGACTTTCCAGCCTAACATCAGGCGGGGTGCTGTCATATGTCTAGTCACAATAATAATTAATAAGTCTGCCATTCCCATCCCCAAATCGTGTCGTCCCCATTGTAGCAATGAGGTGTGCATATAACATGTAAGAAGGAGGGCGTATTCAATTGAGTAGGTTCGCAGGGAAAGCTCCACTCAGCCATACTGCTTGTGGTACTTTCGCTTCCGTCCGCTATCGCTAATAAACAGATTTCCAATCTTTCTACATATATAGCATTAGATAGTTTATATATTGAAATTAATAAAGGAAATACACCTATAGTTAGCTACAATTATAACTTTAAATTACATTTATGTCAACCTACATTATCAAAGTTTTATTGGCGATACAGAAAAATAAGTTCACACAAAGTTTTTCCTGTTTAAGAGATGCTTCTACGTATGTTTGGAAATACGTCGCATACTCGCAATTACCAAGTAACTACGAATATTCCTAATTTGATAGTCAATGTGTTTCTAATAATTCCTACAGTTTTAACGGCTTTCAATTTATCTCGTTAAGATTGACTAATCTAACCTTGTTCATGGACGGACGGACGGACTCCAGCATAAATAATGCTTCTTCGTACTAAAATCTTCCACAATTCTCTTTATATGTAAGTAGTTTATATTTTACTAGCTGTGCCCGCGGTTTCACCCGCGTAAAATTAGGTTTATAACACAGTCATAACAAAGGAGGAGGTTCTCAATTCGACTGTATATGCCTTTTATTTTGTATTTATAACTCGATTACTCATATAAAAATGAAAAACGGAAATAAAAATAGAAAAATTCCAATCAGTTGAAACTATATTTAAAAAAAATATATATTTTTTAATTAAAAGTATCCTTTGTTACTTCTACCCGTAGTACCTACAAAAATATGTGTACAAAGTTTCATGTTGATCGGTCAAGTAGTTGTTGCGTGAAAACGTGACAAACAAACTCACATTCACATTTATAATAATAGTAGGATTATGGCAACATCTAAGAGGACCTCGCCTGAAGTTAACATGAAATATGGTCCATAAATAGAAGCGACGATCTATACACTTGCAAATGGTGGTAGTACCCCGGATTGGCGGACTGGGCTAATGATGACCACCAATTAGCCCATAACCATAGATTTTGTATGAAGAGGATTGTTGTGTCAGGATCGTGGAAAGTGACGCTCTATTGCCTCTGTCTATCTATGTATATTTCAGAAAGTAAGGCGTAACATTTTGATTAATTGACTGATAGATATAATAGATAAAAAACACATTAGGTCTAGAAAAAAATTATTGATTCAAAATCTAAATTTGATGAAAGCGTTGTTTAATAACAAAAAAAGCGATTATTTTCACACTTCAAACGAAACAGTTCCCAATCTAGACATTTAAACGCGTAATTCTGGAAATTCCCTCTTCGAATAAAAAATCCTATTAGGTATTAACCCAAATTATTTCTTTAATAGTATCTTATACAAAAATATAAGCATTTTTATATATTTTTCTCATTACGTGCCTGGCAGCAGACGTCTCGACGGCTTATTTAATATCTTCAAAGAAATATTAAAGGATTTTCTTCATGTACTTTATTTGGCACTTTATTTTATTTTACTTCACATTTTGATATTATTTGTTTATATTGAAATAAAACTATAGTCCTACGAGTATGTTGTATTTCAAAATAGAATGCTTTGCCACCCCATGTAGGTGTTATAGGAGGCGAAGCATGAAAAAGCACCACACGTGACTGAGGCAGCTGTTTTCAGTCGATGGCGCTCTTGGACCTCCTTACTAGCAAACAAGCCGGAATTAGAAGTAGAGTCTCAAAATATAATTATGTACGGATTTACGGAGTCAAAACATACTTCCTCTTTCCCAAATAAAATTGGTGGGTTTTTAGGTGAATTAAACAAATTTTATGCGGCTTACTATCGCGTTTATTTTGGTTTGAATTTTACAAAGTTTTATTATTCCGACGTTTCGAGAGCTTGGCAGCTATCGTGGTTACGAAGAGACATGACTTTTGTTTAATTCATTAATCAATGTTCGCGCAAAATCTAAGAAAATAAAATGGGTTTTAGGTTTTTGCGAAACAATATCTTTTTGCCTCTGTTACGTTTTCGTTGGCCCAACCTTTACTATTAATAGCATTGCCTCCAATATTTCCTAAGTAGATAACCATTTTTTTTTCAATTCACACGTGGTACTAAATACTTATCATAAAACATAATCCACATTTTAAAGCGCTTCTAAAAAAACTAAAGTGCATCAACTCCCCAAGGAGTTCAGAAGTGTGTCGGTGACTTTGTACAATTTTTTTTTTTTATATAATTCCTCCTGTGCTGATAAGTCCCGAAAACTACTTTTAAGTTTGCGCTAATTTAAAACAAAAAGTTAAGTAACATTTAACATGTTAGTTTTTAACTTTTTGTTTGTGGTAAAGTTGTTTACCACAAACAAAAAGTTAAGTAACATTTAACATGTTAGTTTTTAACTTTTTGTTTGTGGTAAAGTTGTTTACCACAAACAAAAAGTTAAGTAACATTTAACATGTTAGTTTTTAACTTTTTGTTTGTGGTAAAGTTGTTTACCACAAACAAAAAGTTAAGTAACATTTAACATGTTAGTTTTTAACTTTTTGTTTGTGGTAAAGTTGTTTACCACAAACAAAAAGTTAAGTAACATTTAACATGTTAGTTTTTAACTTTTTGTTTGTGGTAAAGTTGTTTACCACAAACAAAAAGTTAAGTAACATTTAACATGTTAGTTTTTAACTTTTTGTTTGTGGTAAAGTTGTTTACCACAAACAAAAAGTTAAGTAACATTTAACATGTTAGTTTTTAACTTTTTGTTTGTGGTAAAGTTGTTTACCACAAACAAAAAGTTAAGTAACATTTAACATGTTAGTTTTTAACTTTTTGTTTGTGGTAAAGTTGTTTACCACAAACAAAAAGTTAAGTAACATTTAACATGTTAGTTTTTAACTTTTTGTTTGTGGTAAAGTTGTTTACCACAAACAAAAAGTTAAGTAACATTTAACATGTTAGTTTTTAACTTTTTGTTTGTGGTAAAGTTGTTTACCACAAACAAAAAGTTAAGTAACATTTAACATGTTAGTTTTTAACTTTTTGTTTGTGGTAAAGTTGTTTACCACAAACAAAAAGTTAAGTAACATTTAACATGTTAGTTTTTAACTTTTTGTTTGTGGTAAAGTTGTTTACCACAAACAAAAAGTTAAGTAACATTTAACATGTTAGTTTTTAACTTTTTGTTTGTGGTAAAGTTGTTTACCACAAACAAAAAGTTAAGTAACATTTAACATGTTAGTTTTTAACTTTTTGTTTGTGGTAAAGTTGTTTACCACAAACAAAAAGTTAAGTAACATTTAACATGTTAGTTTTTAACTTTTTGTTTGTGGTAAAGTTGTTTACCTTCTCCAGTCATTGGTGGATATTAGCTACAATATTAAGAAACTTACTCGTTGCTCCAATTTAAAATACTTTTTTTTACATATTATTTATTCAGAAAGAAATAAATAGAATAGTTACTGTAACAGTGACTGAGGCAGCCGTAAACTGAATCGCTTTTACAGTCATAGGCCTTTGCTTATAAGTGTATATAGTTTCTCAACAAAATTTCATTTACACCGTTCTACTCTTAACTAAAAAAGTCGTGTTTAGTAATTTTTTTTTGTTCTAATTAATGGGTTGGTTGTATGTAGTGAAAAGGTCAGTTTTCAATTACGCAATGCACCAAACATACAATATACATAATGCAACCATACACGAGTTTTTAATATACATTCTTGCGCCATTTTTGATTTCCGGTTTTTAGCATTAAATCTGTGTTGCAATTGTGTAATAATTTATTTAATTATCCCTAGATTGAATTAACCTCAAAATTTAACGTTTCAATTTCTGTAGGGGTAGGCAATCCATTTAAGGCAATTTAACCTTAAACTCGTAAGGCGATATTTCTCTATTATCCATATTTCAAATCTAGATTTGTTTCTTATATTTTCTGCCCAAACAGTTTAAAAAAAGAAATACATAAACGTTTTATTCACCCCTTCAGAGGTTCTGTTCAAAAATCCCTTTCTTAGTGGATGTGCCTATAATATGAAAGATAATGGAATGTGAAGGATGCAAGAGAATCGTGTCAGGATCGTGGAAGCGTGACAATTTAGTTGTAAGCAGATAGTGGTGATCATTTGCCTCGTCGTGTACAGACTGCGAATGCGTCTGCTAATTGCAGTTATTCACTAGGAGTAGCAGTCGCCTCTATTAATGGATCGCACTCCAGCTTAACAGGAGACAGGGTGCTGTCATAACACAATATATGGAGCCACGTTATAGTGAAATATAGTTTCCTTAATGTTATATTAAACAAACAAACCGACATTCCATTTATAAGAGTTCTTCGTAAAATTAAATAGGCCATCGTCGCTTCATAATATTAAAATAGTGTCAAGGTTTATATATTAAATTATAATTAATAAATATTTTATTATTTAGTTCCTAGTATTACAATTGTAGTATTTCCCAAAAATACGAGTAATTATACGATTGCATAAGACTACATTGAGAATGAATAAATAAATCAATCAATCAATCAAATTGTCACGCCTTTTCCCACGGGGATAGGCAGAGCTTATGACTAATAAGTAAGCACCTATTTATTATTTATTAGAACGCAAGGGGAGGTCCAATAGTGTCGACGACTGAATAAACTGTTTAATTTTACAGCCACCGTCACAATGCCGGCGACTGTAAACCTTTTTATTATAATTATTATCTATAAAATCAGGATATATATACTTGGTGATATAATGCCTGTATATATGTACAAAGTGTGTGTTTTCAGAATTAGCGCACGCACAGTTTTCCTCCTCACATAAACTCTACAGACGCATTATTATACATACACTAAATTATGATGCGGCGATGCAATTTCATACTTCCAATGGCAGATTCCATATTTACAATAGCTTAACATCAGGCGGGGTGCTGTCAAATAATAATATCGAATCTTTCAGTAATAAATTATCAGTAGACTACGGTAAAGAGAGGGAGACGTGAGACAGTGGGACAATTAAATGGATTATTAAATATAATAATAACTTTTTATAAATATCAAATAATAGGGTTACCTATTTTATAATTACAGTTAACTTGCATTGATCAAGTATTATTCAAATTTACAGTTGCAATTAAAGCGCTTTTTTAAATAAATTAAGGAAATAAAATCATTAATATTCAGACAAACATACAATGGTGCATTTAATGTTAGTTAAACACACTCACAGTTATAAACCAGGATAGTATATAAAAAGGGAAACAAACCTTAAATAAATTCTTAATTCAATACTCTCAGCTTTTGGATTTACTGTCCAATGTCGTTAAAACTATCTGACATACAAAGAAATGTTAAATTGGCAGCTAAAATAGCATACGTTTTATTAATCAGTTCATAGTTTAAATCATTCCACCTAACTCCTGTTCAGTTTAGTGTGTTTAATTCATTTGTGAGCCCGTGCGAGTGTTAGTGAACTTGCGTATTCAAATAAATGCACTAGAAATGTTCGTATGTATAATGTTCGTGCGTCACAGTCAGTGTGTGTGTGTGTGTGTGTGTGTGTGTGTGTGTGTGTGTGTGTGTGTGTGTGTGTGTGCGGAGTATAACCATGACCCCGTTTTGGTGCTGCGGGGTGCACTCGCCAAGTTATGTCACGCGTAAACACACACACCCACACACACACAAAACACTTGCAATGTTTTTGACTTCCAGATGATTAACTATAATCCTTACAGAATACAGCAGATTCGTATAAGGTTTTAATTTTATTGTTTGTTTAGTAACACTGAGATTAATCTAGTTATAATTATAAAACAATATAAGCAATATTGTAATTTGCGTTTGTTGTTATTATTATTATGTAAAACGAATCGGACGTAGTCGGTACCAAAGAATTTGGACTGAAAATTCTTTGGTGTAAAAAATCGTGTTTCCAAATGCCTTTTTGGACAGTTGAGATTTAGAAAAAAGATATATAAATAGTTAAATAAGGTCAATAGAGTCATGTAACATTCAATAATGATGTCTCTAACAAATACTTTTTTGTTTAAGTTTTTCGGTTTCTTTTCGCCATAGAATAAGCAAAGCCCGCCGCATGCGCAGTTGTAATATTAATTCAGTGATGCGCGCCCCTAATCTCACTTCTTCCGATTATAAATCTTATAAATTCTTCCGATTTGACGACAGGCGTGAACGAACGGTTTAGCAACTGGTTTGTTGCGCATAAAGTCCCGAGTTCGATCCCCGGTCGGAGCAAATATTTGTTTCATAGCTTTTGTTTGTAATATTTAATAATATTTAATATTGCAAATATTTGTTAATAAAAAAAAGAGATGGATATTTGCTTCGGGTCTGGCTATCAAAGAGTGGTAGGCAGTGGTACCCAGTCTGCCGATCCGGGGTAGTACCACCACTTAAAAGTGTACAGACCGGTTCCATCTAGGCCGGCATAGTGGATGTGATTGCTACTCACAGTTATTGAATTGTATTAGCAGTGACATTCATTCATGGACCATAAAAAATAAATAAGAATTGTTATTATAATCTTTAATATAAATTGAATTAAGGTTTGGACAAGTATTTCGCAGATGAACTAGATGTTCTAGTGTGGATAATATTGGCGTAAATATGTTATAAGTACACCGTATACCACAGGTGTAACCCGATTAACAAAACCGCACGAATCTTGGTTATTCACTACAAACACCATTTCATATAATGCTTCGGATGTTAATGATCCATGTTAGCATATCTATATATTTATGAATTATACAACAAGAAAGAAAAGTGTTTCTATATTTTTTTCAAATATTTCACTATTACTAACACATTTAAACCATTACCTAAACAAGATATTCTTTTGTTGTGTCAGGATCGTGGCAAGTGGCTCTCTATTGTCTCTGCCTATCCCTGCGGGAGGAAGGAGTGACAATTTAATTAATTGATTGATTGATATTCTTTTGTAACATAGAAATCAGGCGGTCCAAGTTATATCAAAAACACATCGAATAGCCAGCCCTGCTGTCAGTTTTATTTTTACCTAAGGCCCTAATTTTTTTGCCTTAACTTAACTTAATAAATAACTGAAAGTATCAGTCGCATCCACTATGTCAGCGTAGTTGGAACTGGCAACTTACAATGTGATCCCGAAACGCGACTAAGTCAACTTACTGTCTGTATACTTGTGCTGCTCTTTGCTAACCAAATAACGAGTTTTTTTTAACTATGAATAAAAAACTCGTAGGCATAAACTAATGTTGACATTGTATCTTATAAGTATAACATATTCTTTCAAATGAAGGGTAGGCAAAATTTATTAAATTCTATAATAATACACATAAATGACCCTACAAGTGTTGAATAATAATTATAAACTAAATGCAATTTCAGCAAAAAGCTATTAGTGGCAAGTGGCGCTCCATTGTCTTTGCCTATCCCTGTGGGAAAAAGGCGTGACAATTTGATTGATTGATTTGTCCTAAACGGCTTGCTAGTGTGTATCTAGGCATTAAGTTGTGCCTACCTTGATCTAGAAGGCTAACGGAAACTGCGGCTCATAAAATTGCGATGTGTTCTCAAGTGGACTATTGCGTGGACATATGCTTCATACTTCAATAACAATAAAATAATCAAATATAAATTAAATACATAAAAATAACAATAATAAAATATAAATTAAATTAAATTCAAAAAATCCTGACTTACATTGATTAATCAATCAAGTCAGAACGAATTCTGTAAATTTAAGTCCCAGCAAGTACTAAAACTTATAAATGATTTATTAATAGGCATCTTAATTGAAAGGTTGGATGTAAGGAGTTATATGACGTCACAGAATTATGTTTGTAGATAAAATTGGTCGTCAGTGCCCATCATATAGAACTTATATAAGGGGAGGATCACTATTGTGGACAGTGGTGTTCCATTGTCTCTCACTATCCCTGTAGGAATTAATGGATATACATATATAAGGCGACCGTGGTGCAGTGGCAGTGCAATGGTTACACGAACCGAGAGCACGAGTTCGAAACCATCTACCGATATCAATGTACCTTTGATATATACACTTTGGTCGTCCTGTTTCTATGATTTTTCTAAGCAATTTAGTAGCTTAGTATAGAAATGTAATTTTTTTTTTTGTTGAATTAATAATAAATAAAAGGGAAATTCTGTGAAAATTAGTAATAATATTTAAACATAATATATATATATATATATATATATATATATATATATGTGTGGGAGTAATAAAACATAAATGTCACGTGAAATTAAAATGTTATTTATTTTCAAAGCATTCAAATGACAAAAATAGATATTGTTTATACACTAAGCGCACCTGTGAAAGCGACGACCATTCATAATAGTTATGGACATTTAGAGCTATTTTCAGAATACTATATTCAACAATAAAATATATAATTTGTGGTACTCTTGATACTAATATGAAACAATTAAATCTTTATGGTAAGATAAATTATCTCAAATATCAAAATACCTTTAAAAAATACAGATTGTCACGCCTTTTTCCCATTGGGATAGGCAGAGACAATGGAGCGCCAATTGCCACGATATTGACACAACTCCCTCGCTTCCTTCACATTCACAATTCTCTTCATACAAGCCTATAGCTATAGGCACTAGGTAACCTAGTTTTCTTGAGGATGTCTCCGATTTGGTCGGCAAACACCCTCCTGGGCCTGCCTCGTTTAACGCAAGATCGTTTAACCACATGAGATTTATAAATTCCTTTCGTCAATCTACTTTTACTCATCCTTGCCATGTGCCCAAACCATCGAAGCATTCCTTTGTCAATCCTTGTCACTACATCCTACTGTCTACATAAATGTTCGCGTAATATCTTAGAAAACATTACAAAATGTATTGTTTATCAATATACACCACAAGAGGGCTGCACTGCTATTCACCTCTATTATAACAACATTTGTTAATATTAAGTATGTCATAACATCATAAATTGAAAAAGTATACTAGTATGATTGTTAAAACAGTTTTGTTTCCTATTGTACGTATTAGTTGTATATATAGTTAATCTCCTTGATGCAGTGCGACAACCTGCTGCATGTCAATGACAATCTAATATGTTACATAAGTTACATTTGTAGTCACTTAGAAACTACGCACATTATATTAAATGTGCGATTATTAATTATAGGCTCGCTTGATTTGATGCTTTTTTATTAAGACGCGACATATCACATCGACTGCTAGATGAGCAAGGGGAAGTCCAATAGCGCCGACGGCTGAAGATACTCCTCAGTCGTCGTCACAATACCAATCAGAGGTGCTTTTCTCGTATTACGATCATATATTTAATTTATTTATTGGGATAATAATAAAGTCGTGGTAAGTGGTGCTCCATTGTTTCTGCCTATCTCTGTGCGAAGAAGACGTGACAGTTTTATTGATTGATTGATAATATAAAAATATACAATATATCGGAATATTTTAATTGCAATAATAAAACAATTACAACATATTAATACTAATTGCGAATTCATAACACATTAATGGAATTTGTTTTTGAAAAACATTTAATTTTAATATAATTGTTTCGTATGTGTTAATATGACGTTATTTCGCGTATATATTTATGTAAGCAGCACACATCAATGATTGACGTTAACAGTTATGGTGCATTCGGATCTGCGAGTCAAAT
Organism: Tinea trinotella; assembly: GCA_905220615.1. NCBI lineage: Eukaryota > Metazoa > Arthropoda > Insecta > Lepidoptera > Tineidae > Tinea > Tinea trinotella. Next base: position 14,682,667 of record HG992312.1, read on the forward strand.
CACCTGTGTCGCTGCGACATTCATATTTCGTATACGACCTACTTCGTTTGGATGACGTCCTGCGTGAGAGACGAACGCGTTTAGAACCCCGATTCCCTTAATACATCGTGCCGGTGAAAAGTCAGTGAAATTGCACCGCGGTCACAAGCAAGTGACCAATCATCGTAGTTTACCTTTTAATTTGTTATTCGCTGATTAGTTACGAAGATGTCAAATATTAGTGCAACGCAATTTCACTGCATTATCTGTTGGCGGTTTACGTAGCAGTAGGCGACGTGAGTCCGTGTAGTATTACGTCGCGTCGTGTCTTGTTTGTCGCTCACGTAAGACATCCGGTTGTTATATCCGTAAATTATATTGCGACAAACTCCATACTAAACACCCTCACATGTTTACTCCACCTCATCAATAATGGGGAACAAGGGAATGAAAAAATCACGCGTTGTTGCTATTTTGTATGGAAGAGGTATTTTTTGCATCAAGCTTTAAAATGTAAGAAAAATGAAAGCCTAATCAAAAAGTCTTGGGTTTAGACAATTTTCACATCGGGCATGTTTCATACAATTAGGACTTTATTATAATTTTATAAAAGTTAATTAATCTAGTAGTTTCATAAGTGTTCATTGAAAGTTCACGGTATTTATTTTTTATTAGAAGCGACTGCTCTACGAAAATATACAACAACAACAAACTGTCACGCCCTTTTCCCACAGGGATGGGCAAAGTCAAAGGAGCGCAACTTGCCACGATCCTGACACAACTCCCTCGCTTTCCTCACATTCACAATTCTTTTCATACAAGCTCTACAGTTATGGGCACTAGGCCACCCAGTTTTCTCGAGGATGTCTCTGATTTGATCAGAAAACATCCTCCTGGGTTTGCCTTGTTTATCGCATCCATATTAGATTTATAAATTTCTTTCGTCAATCTACTTTCACTCATCCTTTCCATGTGCCCGGAATCGGGCATTCCTTCACAAAAATACAACTGTAACAAATTAATTAATAAATTGATACAATAAATGGATAATAATTTAAATGAAGTATAATTAATTTACTAAATAATAATTGTGTGCACCTGCTTTGGCGCGAATATGGGCGCCACAACAACCCCCATATGTTACGAACGCCCCCGTGGCACGCATTATTTAAATGTTGCATTTTTTGTGACATTTAAAGGTGTCTTTTCACGCCATTTATGTTTATGAGAAATCAAACTCATTAATTTTGAGTTTAACAAGTGACATTTTTTATTCGTGTCGCACATTATGACAATAAGAATAATTAAAGTAAAACATACATCGTACTCACAAATATTACAAAAAAAAAACTAAAACCCACGCCTAAGTATAGAAGATAGTGTACTTTTTTATTTTGACTCGACATCTGACTTCGACTCCTCTGATGGTAATGAAGACTTTAAAAGCCGAATCAGTTCACGGTTACCTCAGTCACTATGCTGGTCAATTCAAATATATTTTTAATACGTGTACTTTTTAAATATTCAGACCTCTAGAAGTGAGTGAAAATTAGTTTGAAAGATTCCGTTACATAGTTACAGATTCATACAAGTCATACAAGTCAAGCTAATAAAAGCGTGTTAAAAACAAAAATTGTCAGTTTATTGCTACCACAGTTGTCGTCGCTATGCCGGCCAGTGGTGCTTTTTCAAATTTTGCGAGTAATACATTAGACTTCTTGATTGTTTGAAAAAACAAATCGTCGAACTATTTATTTCGGCTGCCTTCGGTCAGCAAAATGCGGTTGCTACCCTCGACCTGAAGAGATGAGGGAGTGAAAAAAAAATTACTTTGGACGTAAAATTAATTGATACTCCCCCAATATTTCATAAAGTTGGTACAAAAAAGTTAACTGCTACTTTTTTCCTACTGGAATGTTACGGTTCATAGTAGTAGCATATTTTTTTGTGAATATATTTTAGTCAGTTGTGAAATAAATGTGAAACGGTTCATTGGTTATGTTTTATGTGAGGAGGTGTCAATTACAATATTATATTTACTAAGAAATTATACGCTAACGAATTATTGGAATTTATTAACATACAAGCACTTCCTGCTTCACCTTTTATTAGTTTTTGTTTGTTATTGGGAATTTAAAAATATTTTATTGAGATTTTGTTTATTGTTTGTTTAAATTGAGTTATTAGTTAAAATTAAAGTTAGGTATTGTTATTTTATAATTGAACCTTAGGCATTAGATGGATACCTACGTAGGTTTTGCGCGTGTATTATTTTAACAATAGCCGTATATGATTTTTCAGCTTAAGTATTAAATTCGGCGTCCATAATGGCTGCAATGATTTCGAGATTTGTGAATTAAAATAAACGCGATATTAAACAAAATAAATGTATATTTTTCATTGAGACGCGAGATCTAACCTTGTCTAGCTTTATGGTAAGCGATGAGAATCAGTTTTTTTTTACGTGAATATTAAAACAATAATAATAAGCAAACTGAGAGTTTCCGGTTCAAAACTACTTGCCGATACCAATGTATCTTTGATATACTTTGGTCGTCCTGTTTCTATGATGCAATAACGTTTAGTAGCTTAGTATAGATAAGTAATAAAGTATATTGTATGTAAAAATGAAAACAATAATAATTTTATGTTTATATTCCAGGTAAGTCTACACTGAACATTGTTGTTATGTAAGTATTTATATATAAGTTTAATTTGTTATTAAATAATGTTAGTGGTTGGATTTTCGCATACGTGAACGTCACACTGGTTGAGTGGTTCACCTTAGCCGCTGCCAGATATGTGGGACAGGATATTAACTATACAAACATACGTATTTGTATATTTATACACACATATGATTGCTATATTACTATTTATATTCAGCGATCTACTAGCCAATCTAGTTAGTAAATTGAGAAGAGCAGAGATAAGGGCTTAACGTAAATAGAACGTAACCTAAAGAGAGACGAATTATTTACATAAATGACTGATTTCCCCGAATGCAAATCTAAACAATCACATTTGCAAAGGAAAATTTGCGTTCTGTAATAAAAGTTATAAACCATATTATAGGGTTTTTTCCGATCAAATTGGATATCCTCAAGAAAGCTAGGTTGCCTAGTGCCCATAACCAGAGATTGTATGTAGAGAATTGTGGATGTAAAGAAAGCGAGAGAGTTGTGTCAGGATCGTTTATCTTTATCTAGACCTGCCTTTGGGATAAGCAAGAGGAGGTCCAAGAGTGCCAACGACTAAAGAAACCGAGACAGTTCACGGCTGCCTAAGTTACCGTTACTAAGTGTTTATACACGCATCGGTTGAAGGATCCTAAGTTATAGAATAGGGAGAACACATGGGCTGGCAATGCATTCCACTTGTCGATTGTTCTACAAAGAAACGACGCACCGAACGTTTTAGTTCGACTGCCGATTCGGTCGACAGATAATATTATGTTATTAAAATTTATGAATTTCTCTTAACATGAATATGTTTAGCGTATTAGGGCTTCGCTATGCTTGCTAATACGTGCAGTAAATTGTTATGTAGCGTGCGGATTTCCCTCCTGGTGCCTTGACACAGTTAGCAGCGACGCCAAGTCCAATGTTGCACTAACACGTCTCTATTACACTAAATTATACACTCACGACTTCACTAACAACACTCAGGGGTAGACAACAGATTAGATTACACTATGAAATATAATCAATATGTAATCTTTACTAAAAAAATATAGTATTATAATTAGTAATTAGGTTTATATCTATTTTATTTTAAAAAGAACACACAACTTCGTGCAAAGTTATTATAACAATAAAGACGACCGTGGTGTAGTGGCAATGCAATGGTTACACGAACCGAGAGTACGAGTTCGAAACCACCCACCGGTACCAATGTAACTTTGATATATGTACTTTGGTTGTCCTGTTTCTATGTAAGAAGCACTTCAGTATAGAAATGTTATAAATAATAATTAATATCTGTATTTAACTAAGTATATATAAAAGATAAAGTTTCAATAAACTAAAATGTAATAAAATAATATGAAAATGGTGATATTAATGAATGTCATTGTATATTATTGCAATGACAAAATGGCCAAAACATGTTGGTTTTTATTTCGTAATAAATCCGCAACCTGTATTATATAGCCTTGCTTTCTGATCACATTGTTTTTATAGTTGTTTCTTTTAGAAATATCACACAAAAATACTAAGAACAATCTTACATTAGACCATCGTTTCTCAACCACAACTATGTGTTAAACACAAAATGAGAATCACCTTTTAATACAATACTTATCTGAATATAATGTAAGTACTATAAAATAACTGTGTGGATTGGTCAAAGATTTTGATGACATTGAAAAAGTTGAAGCTCTATTATTAACCATAATGCTTTCCAGTATACGTTGTAGAAGCATAAAAAACATATAACGTGTATAATGAAATAGCTTTAAAATCCTAAAACATTGAATCATTTAAGCCTTTGGCCGGCATAGTGACGGCGCCTAAGCAACCAACTGAAACGGGTTTTTAAGTTGCATGCCATCAAACAAGTCGAGGTCAGATGTCGCCTAACAGTCAATAAATAATTATGAGTTCATGGTTAATCGTAGTAAAAGTATAGTTCATTATAAATAACTTTAAAAGCAGAGAACCTATTTTGCCAATAAACATGTATGTACTATGTGGTATGTTTGACATTTCCCATTATACTTAAAATTCATAAAACAATGTTTAATACATGGAAGCAAGTTAAACAGCTTAATGCGTTATTTAATATGGATGTTAAATTTGTAATTATTGAAGTTAAAACATTTAACCGTGACTTTATATGTTGGTTTCCGTTCATTTCATAAAACATTCGTTTTGGGTCAATGAGGCAATCATGCTCGTTATACTACCTTTGTTTTATTTAAAAATAAATAATGCAGAAACAGTCGAACTTAATGCAGTTAGGCAATTTCTGCCAGTTCACCTCAAGGTATGGCAGAACGGTGTTAATTAAAGGGTACATGCATAGACTGTAAAACAACAAAAACAGATTATCCAAAATAACAGACATACAAGGTAAATGTATAAGATACATACGAGAACAAATGCAAACAGGACAGATTTGGACAAACAGTATGCATTCTGTCGACCGAATCGACAAGTGTAATGCTATTATAGCACCCTTGCTTGGATCCCTCAGGCGGCATGGGGTTTGCGAATAAGGCAATTGGTAACTAAATCAGTTCTTCTAGTTTTCAAAGCTTAGATCGTGTAAGAATGGTGGAATGTGGCGCTCCATTGTCTCTGACTATCCCTGTGGGAATTAAGGCGTGACACATAAAAATTAGGTATTTTCAAAGTTCACTATTGCTCGTAGTGATAAGTGGATTTCTGTGTACAAGTAGTATTTTCTAGTAATTTTCACCATGTTTTCCTTCAGCATACGAGAGACCATTTTCTCATAATGTTCCTTATAATCCTGCAAAGAATTGAATGTTACAATGTATGTTTTTTCTGCGGTTTGTTTCCGAACATAGGGGTCAATATGAATATTTATAAAATCTAGTACACGAGGCCTTGGTCACTTGGGTATACATTAACGTGACATAACACATAGCTAACTTCCTTTTAGGGCGCAGTAATTGCCTACTTGTTTGTACATAATGTTACGTGTATAATTGGCCTTATTTTTTAGCTCTTCAATTATATTTCGCTATGTAGCGGGAGTTCTTTGTACTCGTATTCAATTTATACTAAACGATTTGTTGTTCACGTACACACACACACACACACACATTTTGTGATAAATAATTTCCTTTTCCCTATATAATATTTAAGAAATTGTTTTATTTTATTTTAATTTGAATACCAAAACAAGTAATATATTTTTCTTTTAAGATATTTTATAATTTATTTTAAATCGCTTCAACATTGGAGGTCATTAGTTAATAGTCATAAAATAATTGTTTAAATATTTTTTTAATTTTTTAAAATAAAAAAATAAATAACGGTTAATGCATTTGTAATAAATGAATAAATCACACACATAGAGAGAGAGAGAGAGAGGGAGAGAGCTCGGGTCGCGAATGATGTTACCGTTTGATTATTAGTAAGGCCATGTCGCTAGCACTTACGTAAGAGCTGCGTTGGCTTCGGTGCGACGACCGCGCAAGGCCAGCCCATGTTAATACTGCAACTCAAGGCGACCGCCCCAGATTCACTGCTTCACTATCAGCAATAACGCTACACAGCTCAATAACTATGCCACCATCACGACACAAACAAACGCTGCAGCGCGCGACACCGAAATACCATACCAGTATTAGGTGGTGTAAGGATTTCAGGATAACGATTGAATTTCCCAATAGTTATTATTATATAGTTTTATTTTCAATATTATTATTATTATTTATAAAATATTAAACATTACTAATAAATACTAAATTTTCTTGCCTCCGTAAATGTGGTGCGTCAGAATGCGCTAACAGCGGTGCGTGTTCCTAATAGAAACCTAAGACTAAACCTATTCAAATATAAAATGTACACATTTAGGTCAATCAATCAAATTGTCACGCATTTTTCCCACAGGGATAGGCAGATACAATAGAGCGCCACTTGCTACGTAAAATAGAGAAATCGGTTCAGCCGTTCTCAAGTGATGCGCCTAACAACAGAATTTGAATTTATATTTATGTATAATAATGCTTGTTACATTGTATTGGTAAGGTTAGCAACTCCACCCTCTTAACAGAAGCAGTTATTAAAATATAATTACATTGTACCTACTCACCCCAACAAAAAACAAGCGTAAACTTATGCAACCACACACTTTTAAACTCATTTTTTTATTATTTTCTGTTTCTCTGCCTATCCCTTGTTAGCTTAGTTTAGAAATAAATTAAAAACTCATACAAGTATATAATCAATTAATCAATACAATCAACTTCTACGGTTTTATTTGCACAGGGATAGGGCAGCGACAAACCACTTTCCACGATCCTGACACAATTCTCTTTCTTCTTGTATTTTATATTGTCTTAAGTATATAATTGCAAATATTAGTATACAAAAGTCATTTTCCTCTATCTACAATAGTAAACTAACAAATCATGCACTTAATACGTTAGCGACACGTAGGGTTGTCATAGAATACATTTTTATTACTCTTTTTTTAATATAAAAAAACGTTATTAATAAATTCTGTAAATCACGTATTACAGAAGACAGAATTAAAAAAGAATGTCCAACTAACATGCATTAAAAACTTTAATATCTCCCATATTACATATAAGTGCAACAGCTGTTAAGTCAGGTTCGCGAAAAGTGGAGCTCAATCGCCTATCTATGTCGGATGTGCGGCGTCACTTTTTTTAATTAAGCGCTATATCTGACTGCAACTTGCCTGGTGGTAAGCAAAGAACGACTGAAAACTCGATTTAGTTTACGGTTGCCTCAATTAAAATTAAATCCGATGCGAAAGATTTTCCATACTATTATATTTTTTTAAACTATATTACTTAAACACTTAACCACCATTTGACGACATGCGTGCCGTAGTAGCTGCACACCAGTCCGTTACGCGGATGTCCCGGGTTCGATTCCTGGTCAGAGCATATATTTGTTTCATAGATTTTATTTGTAATATTAAATAAATTGCTTAAATATTACAAATTACTGTTAATAAATAAAGAGGCAGATATTTGTTACTGGTCTGGTTGTCAAAGAGTAGTAGGCAGTGGTGCCTAGTCTGCCGATCCGGGGTAGTAACCACCACTCACAAGTACACAGATCGTAAGGTGACTTATTTGCGTTTCGGGATCAGCTTATAAGTTTCCGGTTCCAACTAGGCCGGCATAGTGAAAGTGACTGCTAATTATAGTTGTTTAACTGAAAAGTAGCATTCGCCTTCATTCATGAACCGCACTCCAGCTTAACATCAGGCGGGGTACTGTCACACATTTCGAGTAACAATAAAAAAATCTTCGATTTATAATATCTGAGATTAACATGAAAGTTCTGACATAACAAAATTATGTTCTAAATAGTTGTAACATTGGTGGCAGCCCTATTAATGTGAGCGTTGGTTGTAGTGAAGGCCAGCACAGTGACGTCGCCGGTGCATCCACTAAGATTCCAAAACTAGGGCACAGGGCTCGGCTACTGCATTAACGGAGCGATAAGCTTAGCGGAAAAAATAACATATTACATGTAGTTTTGGAAACAGTATCAACCAATAGAACGACCAACACCTCAGTCTCTCCGTGCCCACGATGGCTGCAAAGCTCTCGAAACGCCGGAATAAGAAAAAAATTGTAAAATCATTAACCAAAAATAAACGTGATTGTGTCAGGATTGTCTTTGCCTATCCCTGTGGGAATTAAGGCGTGACAACAGATGAAAATGAATTTAATCCTTTTGTATGTGTAAAGGTTACCTAAGTGAACTGTCACGCCTTTGTTCTCGCCTTCTTCATACGTTCATACCCTTTCGCGTCCGTCACAGTGGCGTAGCGTGGCGGGGGCGGGCGGCACATTTAGGGGGCGGCAAAAATTTGAAAAAAACAAAATAAATCGGTAAAATTTGAACCTGAAATTCATGTTTTTGTAGTACCTATGATTGAAATTCCTAAATAAGGGGGCGGCTGACTCCCACGCTACGCCACTGGTCCGTCACAACCATAACTCTTTAACATTATGGTTGTGCACCTTTAGATTTATGCCCTAACCTCCTTTAGCCAACAATTAATGACAATTTGTCATGCCTTTTTCCAACAGGGATAGGCAGAGACAATAGAGCGCAACTTGCCACGGTCCTGACACAACTTCCTCGCTTCCCTCACATTCATAATTCTCTTCATACAAGCTTTACAGTTATGGGCACTAGGCAACTCAGCTTTCTTAAGGATGTCTCCAATTCGGTCGGAGATCACCCTCCTGGGTCTGCCTCGATTAGTTATAAACACACATAAAACTACTCGTATGTTATTTATATAAAGCTTTATGTAATATAACGATTACATAAATTTGTTATAAAGTCTCGAATATTAAATAATAAAAAAACAAACTACATTTTGTTCAGTAATATGAACAGTTTGACTTTCGATTGTCTCCTTTGACATTCGCCTTGTGTCGTTGCCCGCCTATTGATCAATGGAAAGATACGCAAATGTCTACGCTCACCCTACCATGGGTTACCACTTCTGCACTAACTACTAATGTATTCTCATTACACTGAAAACGTTTATTCGCCATTCGTATTTAAATAAAGAGATGAATAGTTGAAAACAAGTATAAGACACATAATAGAGTTCATAAGAAACAAACATATCCAATCAAATAAATGTCCTCAAAGATGAAAAACATAAATAATATCAATTCATGAAATTACCTTAAATATAACGAGGCATAATAATAACCAATTCACTAACAATCTATTCACATCCTTTACTAATAGCATGGAATATTTATTAAAAGTATAAAATCTGGATGGTAATTCAACATTTCAATGCTTAGGATGTATCATAGAAAATGAGCGACCAAAGAACATATATTAAAGATACATTGGCAAATGGTTTTGAATCGGGGGTTTTGGTTTGCGTAACTATTTCACGATCACTAGACCATGGTCGCCTTATACATCGAGATCAAAACCACATATTTGTCTTAAAATAAAAGACAAAATTGTTTTCTCATGCTATCTACCCGAATACGTATTCTAGTCGTAATAATATAGTTATATCTAGTAGAGTAGTTACGAATGTCAACTACTTAAGCCACGCTCACGGCCCTGTACAATAAGTACTGTGACCGCCCATCAACCTGACAAGCGCTGTTTACATTCACAGAGAATATCCTGCGAGACTGCGAACATTGTTAACACCACTCAAGGAAGTTCGCTTAATTCCCAATCGAATATTAGAAATCAATCAATCAAATTGTCACGCCTCTTTCCCACGGGGATAGGCAGAGCGCCACTTGTCACGATCCTGACACAACTCCCTCGCTTCCTTCACATTCACAATTCTCCTCATACAAGCTCTACGGCTTATATTGCCTAGTGCCCAAATTCGAAATATTCAACAAAATATTCGTCTATATTATTGTTACAGTATTAATGGTGTAGTTTCTTAGATTTTGCGCGAACATTGATAACACGATGGCTGGCAAAGCACTCGAAACGTCAGAATACCTAGTTAAAAATTGTAAATTCATTAACCAAAAATAAACGCGATAGTAAGACGCATAAAATTTGTTTATTTCATAATTAATTATTAAATTTATTTAAAATTATTATTAAAACATATATATATATATATATATATATATATTTTCAGCAAATATTGTACTGTCATAAGAAACAATGAACTTTATAATGAATTAAATGCGGCTTACTACCGCGTTTATTTTGGTTTTGATTTTACATTTTTTAATTATTCCGACGTTTCGAGAGCTTTGCAGCCATCGTGGTCACGGAGAGACAGACACTGAGGTCTCTTTATGACCACAATGGCTGCAAAGCTCTCGAAACGTTCAGTTCATTCTTCAATGTTCGCGCAAAATCTAAGAAAATACAATGTACTTCATAGACCACATGTAAAATCCAATAATAAGGTGCAGAAAATATACGAGTAGTGTAACACTCGTTAAGTAATTTAATTTTTATGTAGTAGTGTAATCCCTCGTAAATATCTAAACTCTGTTAAGCGCCCTCTAATAGGAATACTTGCGTTTCCACAGTAACTACCATAAAGCTGTTACTGCGCGTACGAACAGTTCAACATGTTTTCCGTACACATAACAACAATATATGCTTACACTAATAACTATAGCTTTCTTACTTCTAAAGCATACAACATATATTTTAAGTATTATATTATATGTATAGTGTAAATGCGGCTCATTGTTATAGGAACTATTGCGATCGCGTGTCTGAGTGTGGCCTAGTCGCAGTTCGATACCCGGTCCATTGTTACTTCATTATTAACATAATTCTCGCTTTATCACTGTGTAATCGTTCTATGATTATAGTTTATCGTCGAGCGGAGAGTGCGATACCGCGGAACTGGCTACCGATGATATCACGTTAAGACGAAACCAACAATATTAAAATTTCGTACTGACTGAGATTGCGATTAGTTGACTATTTTTATTATTATAAGCAAAAGGTCCGGAGAGGTCCAAGACCGCCGACAGATAAAAAATCGTCAGCAATACCTCTAAAAACTTTCCGACAATAAGCCGCTCCACCTCTAAAGTGAGTACGATGCAGACTTAGGAGAGAGTTTTCCAACCAAATGAGAGACATCCTCACGAAAGCTGGGTTGCCTAGTGCCTATAACCGTAGAGCTTGTATGAAGAGAATCGTGGATGTGAAGGAAGCGAGGGAGTTGTGTCAGGATCGTGACTAGTGGCGCTTTATTGTTTCTGCTCATCCCTTTCGTTAAATTGTCACAATTTGATTGATTGCTTGCCTAATTGTTTGCAGTGTGTGCATAATTTTTGAGTTGCAATCAAGTTTGAAGTTAACAATATTATTTCATACTGAATCAAAGATTGCAATTTGTTTTGCACACCTATAAATAATAATACATTTTACAATACATTTTTTAGACATCATTTGTAATAGAATTTTAGGAGCTTTATCTCTATTGAAGATACACGTTTTTGAACTTGAATTTTTGTTCACTACCAGCCATCTGTGTGTTCTACGTACCTATGTTGAACAATAAAAAGTATAACTATTCTGCCACAACCGTGGCCACACTACCACGATCTCGCTTCCTTCACATCCACAATTCTCTTCATACATGCTCTATTGCTATAAACAGTACAATCGCATGCTTTTTAATAATGTCCCTGTTGGTAAGTTTGCATTTTTGGTATGTTGTTCCCTTTTCTTGGCCATTATTTTTGTATTACGTAGGTAGCTGTCATAGATGTAATAGAAATTGTATTTAGATTCTAGCGGGCAACTCTGTAAGTGACAGAACAGGCAATTTTAAATTATTTGTAAACATGTGTTTTTCTTGAATACTTTTGTATAATAATAATAATTATAAAGGTCGAATTGTTATACAATAATAACTTAAAAGTTCAAAGAGTTTTTTGACAATTTACTTTAAAAATACTATAGCGATCGGGTTTTAAAAAGCATATTCGACTCCTCTTTTTACTGCGCCTTTTTAATACAAAAACACTTATTTTTGTCAAATGCATTTTTGTAAATATAACACGCAAACAACGGCATCTGCAGCGAATCTTAGTTATGCTTATTTGTGACGTTATTATGTAACAAAATATATTTTAAAACCCAAGTTATCAATTTAGTTATCAATTTATTTTAGGCATTGAATCGGCTTATTCTATCGGACTAGTAGCATTATTTCAGTAATATGTTTTAGTGAAGCACAATTAGTTTTATTTATTTATTTTAACTTGACATAAGCAAGGTTCCCGATTTTATTTGAAGATAATAATATTTTGTAATATTATGTGGTGTTGGTTCTTACATATTTTGTGATTCAGCAATCAATTGTTATATTGCGAACCCCTGTCATTGGCAAGTGTTAGCCCCATTGGCAGGTGAACATTAAGGGCGAGTGATACGTCACCCTGTGCCCGGGTGAGGTCCTGGAGGGCGTCCTCCATTCGTCAGAGGGTCGACGTCCCTCCTTCAGCCAGATTTACTAACCTTAGCCGCCCTTTGCGACTGATTGATAATATCACTAAATGTTTGCACTCCACTTATGTTAACGACTTTTTGCACAAGTGGGTTGGCCACGTGTTTGGTCGCGCAATATTGCGATGCTTTCTACAGGGCTTTGTTAAGGTGAGCGTGATGTAGTGGCAGTGCAATGGTTACACAAACCGGGTTCAAAACCACTTGTCTGTACCAATGTATATTTTATATATGTATAAACGTCCTGTTTCTATGATACAAGCACTTTAATAGTTTGATATAGAAATGTAAAAAAATTGTTTCCGGTACCAAAAAGTTGCCGGTACCAATGTATTTTTGATATAATGTACTTTGATTGTCTACTTTTTTCAAATTAAGATAAATTCTGTATATCTAAATATGTTTTTATAATCGTGTTAGTGATTTTATTAAATAATTCTTTGACATTTTATATATAAATAATAAATTTATTAGTTATATGTAATTATAATTTGTTTACTTATGCTAATGTATGATCATCTAAAAATGAATGCATCTGTCCCTAATATATTAAAATCTAATGTTAAAACAATTATTAAATGTATGTTTATCATGAGCGACCCCCTCACAGTATATACAATGTAACCAATCCACCCTCCGAATTAATCTAACACACAAATAAATGTAATAGCGGGCGAAACGGCCGGGACTGATATTTTGTCGTGTACCGGTGAAGGGCGGGCGAGGCGTCCTTCCGAGGGCGGGCGTCGACACCGCCCCGGGCACTACATAATGTCTGGTGACGATTTTATTTACAGACGAAGCCTTATTCCTTTTATATAATAAATTATGTATTAATTATTATCAAATATAATTTTACAGTTAATTATTATTAAGTTATAGTAAAAGATGAATTAAACTTAAACTTTTATAAGTTGTTGGAAGTAATATTTCATTCAATAGAGCAATTTCTCAATTCCATCAGAGCTAACAGAGCGCCTCTTTCTGACACAACGTTTATTTCAGATCCACAATTTTTGTTAACATCATCCGTTCAATAAGATTATAAAATAAACTAATTAATTAATTAATACTTACAATATAATTTATAATATATTGTATGTTTTTGTTAACTTTTATCTAATTGTAACTTTAAGCTACTACGTTTTAATATTAAATGTAATAATAAAGCTAAGGAATAGTGATAGCGACTGAGGCAGCCGTGAACAAACACGGTTTTCTCAGTCGTCGTCACTCTTGGACCTCCTCTTGCTTATCATCAGGCGGGACGAGATTAGATGTCGTGTCACAATAAAAAAAAATATTTGTAAAATTGAATATGAAAACTGAAATGAGCTGAAAATGTGTTTACAAATATATAAATGATGTTTTCGTGAATCTGTGGGCTTTCATACTTTTAATAAGTATGCTCTTAGACAGGTGTATATTTTGGGGGTTGTATGGGGTCGTCGCCCGCCCTAAGGAAGGACGCGCCGCCCTAACCTTGCATTAAGGCGGCGGCACAGAGCCCGGCCAACAGACTAATTTGAGCTTATTGCGTTTTGTTTATTTATTTCATAACAGCTTTCTCTACTTTCTAATATAATTCAAATTAATATTTGATTTAAACGAACTCACAAAATACTTACGGCACATTTCACATAAAGGGTAACCGAATAACTGAAAGTATAGGGATAGGCAGACAGTTCGCAGTAAAACATGGCCAAGGCGACGAGGTAAATAAAAATCCAAATATGATAAAACGAGGTACAAAAAATAATAACGCGCTTACATTTCTATATTAAGCTACTAAAGTGCCCAAAACAGAATCATAGAAACAGGACAACCAAAGAACATATATCAAAGATACATTGGTACCGGTTTCGAACCCGTGCACTCTTGTTGCGTAATTAAACGCTTCAATTCTCAAGGGAATGGACGGAGACTGTAATAGTTATAAGTAACTATTGGAGGCACCTTCCACGATTCTGACACAACTCTCTCACTTTTTTGGCATCCACAATTCTCTTCATGCAAGCTTGATAATTATGGGTTAGCTTAATTAACGTACTGAAATAAAAGAAAAGGTGTGTTAGGTATAGAAACCAATTACACCTTAGGGTAAAATGCATAAGCCAGTGGCTCGACATATGACAGCGCCTGATGTTAATCTGGAGTGCGGTCCGTAAATGGAGGCGACTGCAACTACAGTAAAATAGCTGTAAGTAGCTTGCGCATTTAGCATGCCTGCCTAGTTGAATCCTGAAACTTACACTATGATCGCGAAACGTGACTAACTGCCGCTTGTACCAAAAATTATAATTTACGAATTTGTAAAAAGTATCGTATAAGTAAAAGAAAAAAAGAAAAAGGGGTGCACCACTTTTTAACTTCACATTTCTCGATTTTCCAATTCACGATTTCGTAATAGTAAACGTAATAAAATAAGTATAAAGTAAAACTAAATTCGTAAATTGAAACTGTTTTGGTACAACCGGCTGTAAGTCACTTCACGGTCCGTATAATTGTAAGTATACTACACTTGAATTTCGCTTATGTAATTTATATTTTTAGCTTTATGTTTTTTTTCCTGAGTTAGGGCCTTTGAAAGTGGTAGTATTGTTTTTGATGGACAGATTAATGGCCTGCGGGAAATTATTTCCAAGAATTTTTTTTTTAATATAAAGGCACCACTTATGAGCTTTTTTGCTCTAAGCGAGTAACTTTTAAAACATTTATTCCTACATTAACAATGTTTGTCTTTTGTGCGATTACTTAATTAAACTCATTATGTCACACATTAGTCGACCACCGCTAGATGCGATCTTCATTCTTATCTCGTAGGTGGATATTTTACGCTGCCATTTTAGATGCAAGTTCTTTATTTAAAAAACATTTTTGCTCCAAGGTCCATCTGTTAATAATACTTTTTATTAGGTACAATTAGAAACACAAACTAATTTTATAACCACTACTTATCCTTAAATGAAAATAAATATAATAAACACACACACTTTTTTTATATAATATATTACTTATAAACTGCCAGTATAACAAAATTATTCGTTAATATGATAAGTTTTCATCGTGGGAGCTTTTTTCAGGCGATGAATACAGCTTTTACAAGGCTCCCTCAATATCATCTATTTTCCCTCCCGAATGGTGTGTTGTCCTTGAACTTGGAGCTGTTACCGGGTCACCGAGACCTTCTCCAAGGCCGCCCCACAACAGGGAGGCTCTACCCTCACGCACTCAACACAATTGTACACTTACAATCACCGCAATGGAGGGGACAAGCGCTAAATCACATTTTAAATGGGGAAAACAAACAATATTGCAAATAAAATTAATAAATAACTAATATCTTGATTGTCTTTTAAAATAGTTAGCTATTAATATTGTAAATAAATTCTAAATAAATTATATTGCAAACCTAATTATTGGAACTCAAATAATTTTACTTAAATTACTCGTACATTGATATAAAACTTCAATATAAACATTTTTATTTTTTTATTATTTAAATATTACCTGCATGTATATGATGTGTTATTGTAGCGAAACGTGACTGTCAGCTTACTCCAGTCGCCGCCGTCGTCGTAGTCTTCTGTTCTATATTCAAAATGATTAATAATTGTTACAACTCCTGTCCCGGCGATATTCAAATGACGATTCCATTTTCCTCTATTCAGTCAATAAAATGTTGAAGCCTCAATTTTCACAGGAATAGGGAAAAACAATAGATTTCCTTTTTTCTTGATTTTGACATAACTTTTACTAACGCTTCGCTTACATCCAAAATTCTCTTTATACAAGCTCTATACTATTCCCCATCAAACCATTTGGCCTCAGGACTGACGTTTGTGTTAATAATAACTTCGTTTTTGATGTGTAAAACGTAGTTAGAATGTCTTCTCCATTCCATATAACCGTAGTGGCCTCTCCTGTGACAAACGCAGGTAACCACAAATTAATTAATCTTCATGAAAAACAAACACTCACAGCCATCAACAACTCAACATATTTAAACACACATTTCATTATATTTCAATAACATTATATTAACATGAATTTAACAAATTTTATGCGGCTTACTTTCGCGTTTATTTTGGTTTTGGTTTACATTTTTTTATTATTCCGACGTTTCGAGAGCTTTGCAGCCATCGGGGTCACGGAGAGACAGTAAAATTGTAAAATCAAAACCAAAATAAACTCGATAGTAAGCCGCATAAAATTTGTTGAATTCATGTTTATTTATTTACTATCAAATTTTATCACTTATGTACTTAGAGAAATATATCGTTGTATTAAAGTATTTTTAACAGGTAAAAAATAATTGCGAGAGTTTTGACCAGCAAATGCAAATGACATGACGACGCGCAATTAAATTATTTGTAAAGCTTGTGTTTTGTTAAATAATAATGTGTAATAATGGTGGAATTGTTATTCAGTATTCATTTTATAGTTGATCAAGTACAAGGAATCTATAGCTAAGAAATAGGTTTATTCGTATTTCCTCCAAGACTCCTTCCGAAGTTTCAGTAAAGGCTTTGCGCCGCTTTACTCTTGTTTCATCACTCGCCGTTTAATATTCATTTTTAACTTGAGAATGTATTAAGATTGAACACAAATGACTAGAAAGATGTTAAAAAGATTTTTTTTGTCATTTTTATGGCGACCGTGTTCAAGTGGTAGTGATGAGGCTACGCAATCTTAGAGTCCCCGGTTCAAAAGCATTTGCCGGTCGGTACCAACGATATATATTTTGGTCGTCTAGTTTCTATGATACTAGCACCTTAGTATCTTAGTAGTATAGGAATGTAAAAAGAAACACTTTCAAAACTATTGCGCAGTACAGTTATATTATACATAAACTGTGTATATGTTGTTCTCTATATAGTATTATTCTTAGCTCAACTTACATTGTTACTTTTAAAAGCTCGCAATAATAATATTCTAAAACATATGATTAATTCCTAATCCATCACGTGTTATTTTTCCATGAATATGAAATATATTTTACTTTTTCAATTTAACATCAAATTGGATAGCATCTTCTTCTATATTAAATATTATAAAGCTTTTGTAATATAAAACTCAACTGAAGTAACACCACTATTGGCTTCATCCGGATGTGAACCCACTGCCCGTTTAATAACGAGGATTGTGACCTCTTGCTGCCAGACGACGCCGTTCCTTTTTTACAGAACTACTTTACAGCTCCAAGCGTAGTTATTCGTGATTGAATTTCAATGTATAGGTATTAT
The DNA here is from genome assembly GCA_905220615.1 of Tinea trinotella. NCBI lineage: Eukaryota > Metazoa > Arthropoda > Insecta > Lepidoptera > Tineidae > Tinea > Tinea trinotella. The sequence continues at coordinate 14,700,566 of HG992312.1, forward strand.
CTATATAATATGTACTATATTTAAGTATTATTTTATTATATTAGTATTGTTTTATTACCCATTATACCACTTTAAACTAGACGCGTGTTAAATGATAGAAGTCGGGTTCGATTCCTGTGCAAGCTTGAATATTTATTTATTTATTTAGGTCAATAATTGCGGATATTATTTTCGGAATATTTGATTTATAATAAAACATGAAATGAATACTATGTAAAATAATAACAAAAAAGCACTTAATATGTACAAACCCAAAATTGTGCCAAATATTAGAAAGCCTCCTTTGAGTGATTTTCAGGTGAAAAGTGCTGAAATGAATAGGCTCAATGTATGACGCGTGTATAAGCACAAAAGTCACCTTGCCCAGAAGCATCCTGCCGTAGCGATCGTCCTCTACGCCGTAGCACGTACAAGGTCTACGAACGTACTCACGACCCCCGGATGACCCAGGGGTAGGCGACCGCCCTTGTCAAACGACCTCCCCCAGCCCCCTGATGCAAGAACTTATGCGATGGCGGGGAATTTTGTTTTACTTTCAGGGGGATGTTAACTGTAAAAATAATATTACCTCCGTCATAATAATACGAGTTCTCTTCATGAAATTTAGATACTTACATGTTGATTTACGTGGAAAATTTTAGTAAAAATAATATGTTTTTCATATATTTAAAAAAAGCTTACACTACTCTTATAAATGGGATAAACTTGAAAATCACGTTATATATTTTTGTTAATGTGGGATATTAATTGTAAGTAAATGTAATAATTTATGTAAACAATAATAATAATAAATGCACAGAAACAATTGGAAACTGATCGAAATGAACGGAATCCATAGAGAGAACTATGGCGTGTTCTGTAGCAATGTATTGGTCTCGCAAGCCTCTGGTTCGAAACCACTTCTGCCGGTAGAGTTCGCGGCAGATATAAAGAGCGCTGGCACACAAGTTGCGCACTTACTTTGTGTATTACAAATGTGTATAATATATTTTATAATATTATTAATTATTTGCACGGCAGTACACGAAGCGCGGACTTGCTCCTACTGTAGCCGTCCAACGCTATTCATGTACTGCGCGGTCAGCGCTCTTTTTTCCTGCCGGTAGTATTACCAATGTATATTTGATATATTAACGTTTCTATGATACAAGCACGTCAGTAGCTTAGTATAGAAATGTTGCAAACACAAATAATAATATAGTTATTACTACAAAATTCATATAAAATAAATTAAATATTATATTTCGCCCACATTTGTTAATTTCTTCGAAGCGCAAACTTTATTTTCCAAATCTGTACTTTGTTATTGTTCCTCCCCAAACACCGCCTCAGGCTCGTTTGGGCGGGCGGGTGGCGGTGCAACGAACGGACGCAGCAAGGGCGGCCGACAAACTCACACAACACCACTACACTTGCAGAACTACTCTTCTTTAATAACACCTACTATATTAGTATATTTGAAATTACATTTACGTTTCATACATCATACTTTCCCTAAATGTGTACGTGTGTGAGTTAGTATATGTTATCTCTTTCTATCTTTAAAGGAAAATGGAGAAATGAGTAAAAGCGACCGCTGTCACATTTAAACCAATCAATTTGCCAAATCGCAGGTTCGTGTCTTCCAACATTTGCGTGCTGTGTCTGTCTGTCTCTGCGACTTTGTGGAATATTGTTGCTCGTACTTTGCCTTGTCCACACTCCCAGCCATCATTAAAATATCACCCCTATATCATATATATTAATAAATCACACTATTTGCCATTTCGCGGAAAACAGCCTCAATATGCAAAACCTGTCGGGCGATTGTCGCTGGACCCGGGTAGATGTCGCCGACAGGTAAATTAAGGTGTGATTCCGCCGGCGACTTCAGACCGCAGACTGCAGACTACACTACTTGTTTGTATGAGATTGATTCCGTGCAAGGCGACACTATTGTACAGCTGCCGCATTAATTCCAAACATCATATTATTAATCTATGACTTAGTAAATGCTGATTGTCGCAATAGTGTCGCCTTGCACGGAAACAATCTCATACAAACAAGTAGTGCAGTCTACAGTCTGCGGTCTGCAGTCGCCGGCGGAATCACACCTTTACGTGTTGGGGGACTAATGTCGCCTAATAAGTCATTCATATTGTGTTTCACAGTTTTTTTTTTCTATCTTTCCTTTTTCTGCGTTGGAAATGAAGAAGGATCATATAAAAAATAAATATTCTTGGGATGTTCGTAAAATGTTCAATAACGAAATGTTGGAGCAAAATTGGTGCTTATGTATGTAAAAATAAAGTTCATTTTACTAGGTAATATATTTTCGATTAATAAGAAAAATCAGGCTTGAGAAAAGGTTAACGTAAAAATAACTGTCATTAGACACAAATGAATAATAATTTGTGCTTAAAATAATACTGATTGCTTGCTTGATATTGCAAGAAAAAGATGTGCGTTTCCAAGGATTGCAATAAAGAAAAAAAGCACACGCAACAGTCATTTTATTTCTCAAATAACCAGTTCATTTAAAATTACACTGTATTGCATAAAAAACGTAACTTCCACAGAAATCAACATCGGAGACGAGTGGCACGTCTCTGCGTTCCACTCAATTCACTTACAAATAAAAACAATTCACACGCACGCACACGCACACACGCACAATTGCGCGGATGCTCCTGTGCATATGCACTCACGCACACACTCACATTAGCACCCACACACGCGCGACACACTCACACATTGGCGGGCTTGTCTAGACGACTTGTTAAAATGTGTCTTTTCCGGGGATCGTCATTCGCGAGTAGGATAGGTCACGGACAGCTCGCACTCGCTCCACCTAATAGCAGCGTCCTTGTCGCACGGGACAACACAAACACACACTTATCTAACACAGCAATATAACCTTTATAACATCGACGTATGATTCATTTTAATTTGTATCATCCTCACTCAGGTATGGGCATAGCTTTTGAAAGCGAAAGCTCGTACAGACAAAAAGTTTTGTTAGCACAAATCGATCTTATTGCCTAACAAATAGGAGTCACATTCGCTTGTTGGAATAGTTAAGTCTTTTTAGGTTTAGGAACAGTTGCCAGGCTGTATCGTCCTTGGCAGCTCAGGACAAATTAGACTACGATATTATTAATGCTTCATATTCTAATATATTATTCATCAATTAAAATCATAATATCACCCTTTTTCCCACAGGGATAGGCAGAAACAATGGAGCGCCACTTGCCTCGGTCCTAACACAACTCCCTCACATCCACAATTTTTTCATGCAAGCTCTACTATTATAGACATAAGGCAACCCCGCTTTCTTGAGGATTTCTTTGTTGAGTAAAAGTAGAATGACGAAAGGAATTTATATCTAATATGGATGGATGCGTTTAACGAGGCAGATCCATGATCATTTTCTGACCAAATCGAACACATCCTCAAGAAAACCGGTTGCTTAGTGCCCATAATCGTAGAGCTTGTATTAAAAAATGGGTATGTGATGGAAGCTAAAGAGTTGTGTCAAGATCGTGGCGATCCATTGTGTCTATCCCTGTGGAAAAAAGAAGAGACATTTTTTTATTTGATAAAACATTATAATTTTACTTTCTTTATGATCTGGGGCCAATATTATTTTACAAAAATATAATATTTAATTCAAACAATATAAATACAATCATTATATATAAAACACGAATAATCATATTCACGTAAAAATATACTTAAATTTATTAATGGCGACCGTGTATAAATCTAGCCGTATATAAATAGCATCGCAAATAATCTGTCACTAGTTTAAAACTCCGGTAGCTCTACTACCAATGTATCTTTAATATTTGGTCGCACAGTTTCTATGATACAATCATTTTAAGTAGCTTAGTATATAAATGTAAAATAAATAAAAACCATATTTGTTTAATAACAAAGGCGTGAAAATATATAAGGTAAGAGGCTCTTTTCATAAGTTTTGATCTTGATCGATTGTATTAAGTAAGGAGCTGCCCATACCTTCTGGGTATAGGGTCTTAAAGTTTGTGTAAACTGTGAAAGGTTTCCTGGAAATATAATAAACCTAATTGTGCGCAGTATTTACATATAATATATACATATATATGTACTACAACACTTCACATAATGGGTTGGTCCCGTTACGACCACACATGGCTTTATATAAAGTTAGCAATTTCATTTCATTTTGGACAAATTAAAAAAAAGACATAATAATTTGTAGAATATAAGTAAAACAATAACATTACATTGTAGACAAAATACACTGCTGAACAAGTCGTGAATCTGATTTGGGATCCAGCGGGGTTAGGTTAAAAAGATAATCGTCTCTCGTCGACGATTGGCATAATAATAAAAGCTAGGCTAAATCCACCAAATTGAGACTATTGATGATAATGATCAGACAATATTCGTCACAACGATTAATAGTCTCGTTTTATTGGATTTAACCTAGCTTTTATTATTTTGACAATCGCCGACGAGAGACGATAATGCATGTGAATTAAATGTGAAACATAGGAAAGTTGCTGGTGCCAACTAGGCCGGCATAGTAGATACAACTGCTACTTACAGTTAAATAAGTCGTCTTTATTCATGGACCGCACTCCAGTCTCCATCTTAATATTAGGCGGGGTGCTGACATTATAGGTCGAGCTACAATAAAAAACATATACAGATGTATATTTTAATCTAGAATACGTTTAAAATGTTCATAACTAATAACAAAGGAAAAATTACTGAAAGTAAAAGCCTTAAAAACACAGCTGAAAATGTTCCCCTGAAAGCATGTGAAAAGTGAAAGTGGTGAAATGAGCTAACAAATACACAGACATTACCTCACACAAGGCTGTACACCACCACACGCACACAGGCGAGCGCTTCCGAGACATGCCCGCCCGCCCATCCGCCCTACCCGACCGTCTGAAGGTCGTTTTGGGAGGGCGTTCACCCCCTATACATACATATACACCACCAACCACCCTGTATTACTCACGCACACAAACACACTATTTCGTCGTAATACATCTCCCTGTGTGAGTTTTTTTGTCTATTAATAGATTTTGTATTAGGTAGCCTTTTGATCTAGGTTCAGGAAAATTTCCAGGGTTTATATTAACCATATAATGTACTTTGGAGAATAATATAATATTGCTTAATTAGATCGGCTTTTACGATTACACCTACAAGCCTATAAGACTTCATGTCAAATTATCTCTGTTCATATTATTTTAGCAAGGGCTATAATAATGTATATATTGCGGGCCGATGAGCTTTCAAATTAAAATTGCGACCGCGCAACACACAGAGAGTCGATGTTAATTTTTATTAAAACTCATTGAAACTCATTGTCCGAATGAATAAAAGTTGTTTTTGACACTAACAGCGACCGCGTAACTTTTTGACAAATAAGAATGAATTTCATTGTCATTACCATTAAAGTTGCGCGGTATAACCCTTGGCTGGGGTTAAAATATATGATAAATTTATAACTTATTATTAAAATTGATTTTAAAACCTAATTAAACACATTTAATTTTCCAGGACGTTTTAATCGAGTCTATTTAACCCCCGACTCAAAAAGAGGGGTGTTATAAGTTTGACTTGTCTGTGTATCTGTGTATCTGTGTATCTGTGTGTCTGTGTATCTGTGTATCTGTGTATCTGTGGCTCTGTGTATCTGTGTGTCTGTCTGTGGCATCGTAGCTCCTAAACGAATGGACCGATTACGATGCGGTTTGTTTCATTTGAAAGCTGACGTGATCGAGATGGTTCTTAGCTACAATTGATGAAGATCTGATCAGGGGTTTCAAGGTCATCAGCTCGTTTTGTTAGCTGCGGTAGCGATCTTAGACGCATATTAGGTTTACTTTACTTTTAAACATATCTGTGACATAACATTTGAAACAAAAACGTATACAAATACATGTGTGTTTTAACTGGTACCACTGAGCTACTCTGATGATGGAACTCGAAGGTAGGAGACGAAATCCTGGATGGGTTTGTACTTAATAGGTTTACAAAGTTTGGACGCATTACATTTGTATTGACTGTAGGAAACTAAGTGTAAAAGAGTTAGTGCGATGAAATTAAACATTCTGGATCTAAAAAACCTGATCATGGATCCTCTCAGATCAGCAAATCAACAAGAAATAGACCTAAAGTGCTTTAACTAAAATTGTTACTCACTATGAGCCTTTAGCTGGAACGGTTTCAAATTGTTGACCTGAGTGTCTGATGATGCACCATCATGAATTCTCTTAGATTAGCAAATCAACAAGAGATAGAACTATAGTGCTTTAACTAAAATTGTTACTCACTAAGAGTCATTAGCTGGACCGTCATCAAATTGAAGACCGGGAGTATCTGATGATGCACCATTATAAATCCTCTTAGATTAGCAAATTAACAAGAGATAGAACTATAGTGCTTTAAATAAAGCCTTTTGCTGAGCCGTTGTCAAATTGAAGATCGGGAGTATCTGATCATGAATCCTCTCAGATCAGCAAATCAACAACAGATAATATCATAGTGCTTTAAGTAAAATTGTTACTCACTATGAGCTATTAGCTGGACCGTTATCAAATTGAAGACCTGGAGTAGTTATCTGATGATGCACCATGATGATCCAAGGGATATTGAAAGGATATAACTATTGAGCCATGACTAATGTTGTCTATTACTATAAAGCTGGTGATATGACTAAGTTGGTTTCAGGCGTTTCGGGGGTTCCTTTAAAATTTTAATTTTGATTTTTTATATATTAACATCGCGTAAGTTTAAAACAATTTAATTAAAAGTGTCTGGAAAGTTAACGAAAGGTCGGTTTTGATATTTAACAAAAACATTACATAACAATTTAAAAGTTTTGAGAGTCCAACGTTAAATATAAAATTATCAGCTGTAATAAACTATAAAAAGTCACCATCCTTTTGTACATTAGTAATCGGTGATAGCAATGACTGAAGATTTTGTCCTTTTTCATTTAATACTACTCGTTATAATTTCATTTTACTAATATATTTATAATATTTGTAAACCCATCGCCAAAACTTCAGTGGTGTAGCGGCAGTGCTATGGTTACGCAAGCAGAGAGCACGGGTTCGAAACCACTCACCGGTACCAATGTATCTTTAATATATTATATGTAGTCTTGTAGTCTTTAGCGGGCTCGTTTCCGCACTTGAAGTCCTCTTCGGTATCTTTGTGCGTTCTCCAACGGTTCTCCTTCAACGGAGCCACCCGATCTCCTCCAGGAAGGCCAGGAGACCCTTCTCGTTCCTGCAGACCTCCGGAAGCGTCCTCGCGTTGCCAAGGAACTTCTGTCTCGCTTCTGCTACTGTTGTGCTCCTGCAACTCAAGAGCACATGTGCAGCTGTCTCCTCCTCATTCAGACATCCCCTACATAGGGGGCTGTCCGATATGTTGAGGTTGTACAGGTGCTTATTTAAACCGCAATGCCCCGTTATAACACCTACCAAAGTGCGGAGCTTGGCTCTGCTAAGGTCTAGCAGACGTCCAGTCAAGCGTCTGTCTATGTGAGGCAGAGCATCTCTGGACTGTCTGCAATCCGTTGTTTGTGACCATGCGTCTTCATGTTGGTTACCTGTTCTTTGGCGTAGCCAGCTGCGCAGGAATTGGAATGGTAGGGGCACAATAGGTCCCGGTCCCATCGGTTGACAGGACGACCCCTTCCTGGCCAGCTCGTCCGCCGCGTCATTGCCCAGCGATCCACTATGACCCTTGATCCATTGGAGAGTGATCTGGTTCGACGTGCATACGTCCTCCAATGCCAGGTGGCATTCATAGAGTAGAGCTGAGTTTTTGCAGTTGCTTTCCAGACCCAAAAGTACCGCTTTGCTATCGGAGAGGATCTTTATTTTATGGTTGGCAATTCCCCTCCTCGCTATTGCATGCGCTGCCTGCAGAATACCAACACATTCTGCCTGAAACACAGAGCTGTTTACGTCGAGCGTTGTTGAGATATTTATGTTTAAATCCCACGAGAAGGTTCCTGCCCCTGTTCCCGCACCGGTCTTGGATCCATCGGTGTAGATTCTTAGTTCCTCGGCGCCAGAGTGGTCCTTTTCTTCCTCGCACAGTTGTATTTTATAGCTCTTTTCGAATACAAACTTCTTCGGGATTCTGTCAATGATCGATACTAGGAGGGGCTGTTCCTCAATTGCATCGTTGAGAACTGTTGTGTGTGTGGCTCGGCAGTCTATGTTCCAGAGGTTCAATGTTAGAAGCCTCGTTGCCGTCAGTGTCGCCTCCAGCTGCACATGCAGATGTAGGGGCAGTATGCCCAGGATGACCTCCAGCGCCTTTGTGGGTGTTGTAAGCATGCAGCCTGTGATGGCCGTGCACGCCATGCGCTGGAATTGTTGCAGTCTGTCTTGAACGGTCTTCAGCCTGGTTCTGGGCCACCAAGTCGACGCACCGTAGGTGACGAACGGTCTAATAATGGAGGTATACATCCATTTCATAATTTTGGGGCTTATTCCCCATTTTTTGCCTAGTAATCTACGACATTGCCATAATGTTACGGTGGCGTTGTCGAGCTTGTTTGATAAGTGTTTGCTCCAGTTCAGCTTGCTGTCCAGGATGACGCCCAGATATTTCACCTCTGCTGACAGTTGAATTTCTGTGCCAAACAGTTTTGGTAGTTTGAATTTTCCTATGTTCCTTTTCCGCGTGAACAGTACTAGTTCAGTCTTGTTAGGGTTGACAGACAAACCGGATTCGGTGCACCAATGCTGCACGACCTTCAGTGCGGATTGCATAACGTCGAAGACAACGCTGGTTACCTTTCCACTGATCAGAATAGCTAGATCGTCTGCGTATCCTACTGTGTAGTAATTTTTGTTGTTCAATTTGGTTATGAGGTCGTTGGCTACTATATTCCACAGCAGAGGAGACAGGACCCCGCCTTGAGGGCAGCCTTTTGCTGCGATTCCTCTTTTAATCCCGTTAGCGTCGAATTGAATCGCCCGTTGTCTTAGCATGCTACTTATCCATTTACGTGTTGTCTCATCAGTGCCATGCTTGTGTAGTGCCCTTTCGATGCTGTTGAAGCTTGTCTTGTCAAAGGCTCCCTCTATATCTATGAAGGCCCCTAAGCAGATTGCTGTATCTTCAATGGCCAGTTCTATCTTCTTCACAACGTATACACAATATATTATATGTACTTTGGTTGTTCTGTTACTATGAAACAAGGCACTTTAGTAGCTTAGTATAGAAATGTATAATAATAATAAAAAACACATTATAAAGACATGAGCTACGGCTTCTTCAGGCCCCGCTTGAAAGATCTTAAGTCCTAGAAGGAGTACACGTACGCGAACACTTGTCGACAGTGTGCGAACAATATACATCAATCACTGCTTTGTACGGATACCAACTATGTCGACACTCTGTGGATGCTGTGTACGCTCTTGAAAACATTTAAAAAATTAACTCTATTGATAATGTGATAAAATATCTTTTGGAGTATAACAAAAATAAAATACGGATATGAATGTCAATATTTGGGGAATCCCTTTTTGAAATGTGATGTCAATCGAATCGCAATATGCGGACATCCTGATTAGCAATGACGTCGGTGTGACAGCCCCCCATGGGACAGGATTACAATATTATCCAAACAAAAACCAATATCGGATATATTTACAAAAAAATCACTTCACTTAAAAATCTTCTTAAAAAAAAGTGCACATTGATAGTTATGATAATAATATTGAATATAACGTTAAATACTGCTACTACCTATCCCACATTCAATTTACAACCGTAATTATATGTTTCTATCACTTTTCCCACTGGCCGGTGTGTTATACATTAAATATTTGTTAATTGTTTTAAATTCGCTCTTGTTATAAGAATATTTATATTTTTTATTTTTTATTGCGACACATCTGACCTCGACCCGCCTGATGATAAGCAACAGGAGGTCCAAGAGTGACGACGACTGAGAAAACCGAGTTTGTTCACAGCTGCCTCAGTCGCCGTCGCTATGCTGGCCGTAAAATATGTTAATATTAGTTAACAAATAAATAAGGCAGATAATTGCTCCGGGACTTTTGGTGGTCATTTGGCCAGACTGCCGATTTGGGGTAGTAACCTGATGTAAATACCTGATGGGCCCTTGGGGACCATCAGCTAAGCGCCTGGCCAAGGAGTTGTCCAGGCGGCTGACGGAGAAGTCTGGAGACAGGAAGGCTGGCAATTATTTCTGCCAACGTATTAGCCTTGCTATACAAAGGGGAAATGTTGCCAGTCTCCTTGGGACTATCTCTGATGCGACGTCATTGGATGATATTTTTTACTTATAGTTAAATTATATTTAATTATTAGTTGGTTAGTAACAATGTTGTGTTTAATTTTAATATTAATTTTGATTAAAATACCTGGTAATCTTGGTATTTTGATAGATTTTTATTTGTTTTTAGTTATTTTTCTTTTTATTATAAACGGAAGAAAATAAGGCTTAATCTGTAAATTGTCACACAAAAAGTGGCGTAACTTCTTCTACTATATAAGGATAATTAAAACTTGTATCGTAGTATTTCAGGATGAGAGCAGTTATCCCTCTCATCCGCAAGTAATCATCAATAAATGCATTGTTTACAACAATAATGTGTTATCACCTTTAGTTAGAGAATGCACACATACACCCGTCCTTCTCTCACTCACACCACATCCTCAACATCTATCTCTGTTTGGCAAAATATGCAGTTTTCACTAGTTGACATGCAATACAAAGTCGTTCCTTATAATAATGCGCACAGTATTCTTGAATGTTGTTTGTATTGATGAGTTTTTTCTGCTTAAACTACAATTGGGGAAAATAAAACACGTCCTGAAAAAAAATGTTACAAAACCCTACGGTTTGGAAATATTGGAGTGGGCGTTATTGGATATAACTTAAAGGGCGTTTATTATGTTATTACATATTATTAAAGATCATCTGTGTCCAAAACTGTAGTGCTTGTAGAAAAAATAATGAGCTGTGTCATTATCGTAGAATGTCAGGTTACGCTGCAGTGTCTCTGCCCATCTCTGTGGGATTTGAGAAGTGTCAATTTTATTAATCGTTTGTTTATACTTGTAATATTCAACTTGTTTGTATACTAAAATAAACAAAACTCTCTCGCGGTCATAAACGGCATTGTGGAACCAAATTAATATTAAATATTAATACCAAATTATAAAATAGGATTCCTATTAGAACTAGTTGTGTTTATCAATTATAATAGTGATAGGTGCAATTGCACATTGAAGTAGAAGAGAATTGTGAACGTGAAGGAAGCGAGGGAGTTGTGTCAGGATCGTGGCAAGTGGCGCTCCATTGTCTCTGCCTATCACTGTAGGAGGAATGCGTGACAATTTGATTGATTGATTAAATTGGTATATTTAAGTTAGTTTAGAGCATTCTTATTAATTTGTTTTACTTATGTTTTGTTATTTTTGTTTCAGGTACATTTAATTTCTTAAAACACAAACACAAACACGCACACACACATACATTACTGTAAGTACAAAATTAATTCTGTGCATTAAATAAAAATACAAAAACATTTCTAATACGGCCGCAGAAGAAAATGGCCAGTCCAACAGTTTGGAAAGAAATTCCTATTAAATTAATATATCGTTATCTATAATATAGTTCACAATAGATTGCATCTATTGAACTGAGTTTTTTTTTTCAATTTCGACCTTAAACATCGTCGAGGTGCTATGACTATGGTGCTATGGTCGAGGTGCTATGACGCCTTGGCCGCCATAGTGACTAAGCCAATCGTATACTGAATCGGTTTCCCAGTTGTCGATGCTCTTGGACTTCCTCTTGCTTACCAACAGGCAAGCTAAGTTCAGTTGTCGAGTCTCAATAATAATAAAAAAAAGCTTAAATAATGGCTTTACTTTGTCATTTCTTCTCACTTGCCTTAAATGCCAGAGATGCACAACTATGACAACCACATTAAATGGTAAGGACAACATTAGTAGGTAAAATTATTTTTGATAGCAAAATTAGCCTTATTGTTCATAATTTAAAAGTTAATTTTAAACTAATATCAGACCAGATTTTTTGGGCATTGTTCATAAGTATGTACATTATTATAATTAGCTCATTTAATCGTCCCACTGCTGAGCAAAGGCTTCTCTCTGTTTTTTTAGCAAAATTTGAAAAAAAAAAACAAGCCAGAATAACTGGGACGCTTTTTTGTATGAAGATAGGTATTTTTACTGTCCTCGACTGGCTTGGAGCAAAAGTGTTAACAACTGAAACTACCGAATCAGTTTACGGTTGCCTCAGTCGACGTAACTATGAAGGCATAAAGTTATTATGGTTACATTTTTATGTTTGATTCAATAAGTAGGCTTTTACGTGTCATTGTCATTTTAATTTAGTATAGATCAATCTTTTATTGGGCTTTGGAAAGGCTACATACAAAACCTAAAATTAATTCCTAACTATATAAAAGACCGTATCTATCTAAACAGCAGCTAGTCCGTGGGAAAAACAAGAGTAAAAACCGCGCGCGCACACACACACAGATAACTTGTTTTTGTTTTGCGTGTGTGTGCGTGAATGGCTGCAAATGTTTATATGAAGGAAGAAAGTGCATTCTGGCTGCACGCTCCGCTAGGCAGGGGAAACTTCAATGTCAACGCAACACATGCGAACGCAACTAACAGATACGTCCGACGATATTCGAATAAGATCGAGCATCTGCTTAGAAACCATCGATCTTATTAGAGATGCAAGATAATGGGAAATTAGAAATTGCCGTTGATATAATAATAATAATCTTTATTAAAATAAGTTATCCTATGTACACATTTGGCTCTGTACCGAAAGTAGTTGGGGAACTGTATCTTCGGTTACAATCGAGTTTACAAAACATTATTATTGGACACTTTTTACATTTACTACAAAATATAGGTAAATGTAAAAATAAAGGGTCGTTTATTTCTAATAACAATAATTTCCATAACTAAATGCAAGCTTTCATTTCCGTCATAGATATCGTCGCGATATATCTTTGTAATGCACAATCGCTTGTTGTCGAGTGTAGCAAGTAGTTAAGTGACGCAGCCGTGTCTTGCACTTGCACTATTGCACTTGTAACAATTTCGCTCACCTACTGACTTCGTCCAGCCCACCACATTTATTCATGTATTATAACACACAAATATAGGCTTCGCTTCCTTTTTATATATTCCCCTGTTATCTTATATTATTATATTACAAATTGGATACTATTTCGCACTTATATTCTTTTTTATATTCATTGAGAAGTATTCTTATTCGTTTTTTTTACTGAATTATAGAATTGATCCAGGAACCGACGTGATAGGCAGTGGTTATTTAAAAGATTGGGCATTAATATTTGGAATGTTGGTTGCTGTAACAGTATATTAGCAGAGCCTGCTTCTGAGCAAGCCAAAATGTTATACAAATTCGTGGCGGTGTACTTAAAGGAGAGAGCAAATGCATCATAGGTTTAATAATTTATTTTTGTTCGTTGTATTCTATTTTCGTGTGAATTGTTTCTTATGTTTTGTATTACTAGCCTTATCCACATTATATCTGTATGAGCTTGTATTTGTAAATAGTCTAGGTTTAGTTTATAATGGGAATGGCATCGCCATTTTATGTGCGTAATTCCCCTAAAAAAATTGATTAAAAAATAAATAAAAAATTGAATTGATCAATGTGCTAAGTAGGTATGTATATTAAAATAACTGTCATTCATTAGAAGATGTGAAGAAAAAAATAGAGTTTTGTCTGAATCGTGCCACATGCTATTTGGCGATCTCAGCCTGTTCCTCTTTGTAGCCTTATTCGTTTTCAAGAAATATATAATTCTATAAATAGTTTATTTTATAAAATTGTGAAATGACACGAAATAGAAATCATAGCCTACGCAATATTCAAACTCATACATTTTCTCTACATATATGCTCTACTATGCACTAAACATTTGTTTAGAATGAATGAAAGGTGATTGACGAAAGAGATTTATAAATAAGAGATAAGTGAAGGAAGTGTTAGACGAAGACTAACCAGATTCGGGTCAAAAAAAGGGGACATTCTCAAAGAAAGTGGAATCGCAGAGTTGTGAATGTGAAGGAGGCGAGAGAGTTATGTCAGGATGGTGGAAAGGGACTCTCATGTCTGCCTATCCCTGTGGAATCAGGCGTAGTAATGTTTTAGTTACTTTAAATACATTTATAAATAACATTCTGTTTGTCCGCAGTTGTTAGTACTTAAACTCTTAAAACTTGTTTAACATTCTTTGAAGTATAACTCAATGTAAAAGTGGGCGTTTGCTTTTCAGCATATTTTCAGTCCAAGGTCGTTGTCAAGGATTTGTTACAAGGACTAGCCTGTGCTCAGATAACCTAGGTGTCCTTCCTAATGTCCTAATTAAACATAATTACTGCTCTCCTGCGGATATAAGACTCCTTCCTCGCTGTTATGGCGGCGTTTGATCATAATAAAAGTAGATAAGCTTATTACATTAAAAAAACTTTTTTATATTGTATATTTTATGTATTTCCACATAAATACTAATTTATAACTCTATTTATAATTTATAATTCTAACCCTATAAGACCTTGCTATTATTACCTATATTCTATATTTATCTATTTGTGTTATATTCCCAGATAATGTTTTATAAAAGTTTCTAAAATCTGTAGATATATTAATCCAACCAATGGTACTCAAATATTTATAATTTATATAAAGTTTGGGCAGCTTCGTGTTAGCATTTTTTTATATAAGCAGGTATTATATTGTATAAGATAAAAGATTAGCCTAAATATTAGTATTTTCATGTCGGCTGAATGTAACAAGATCGGTGCCTTGTCTTAAAATAAAAATAATATAACTTTTATAACATTATTTCTTGTGGCCAATGTTACTTTTATTAACAAGTTACAATATTAAATTATGTTATATATTTAATATTGTGCATGTAAGATATATTTTTGTATCATTTTGGATAACGTTTCTTCGTAAAGGCATGAAAATATGAAATCAAAATTATTTTTTTCATGTTATGATGCGACTTGCCTGATAGCAACAAGGAAGGTTTAAGAGGAGTTGTGCAAAGTTGCTCAATGGGCACTATTACGGACCCCTGCAATTTTAAGAATGCAGGGGTCAAAATTGAGGAACATGTTCTCATTAGTTCTGCCACCGTATTTATTGATCACAACTTAATATAATATGATAAAAATATCTGTATCTTGTAATATCTGTTAATGCCTAGCGTCATTCGGTTTCCCCTTACATTTCTCACGGAGGCGTTTTTCTGTCAGAACAATGTAATAATTGGCGATGTCTTTCCACTTTCCATTTCAGTGATGTGTTCGCGATGCGCGCGTGTGCACCAAAAAATGCATCCCACTCATAATGGTACGGACAGCATAAACACAAATGCTGGGCTGTGATATATGACTATTTATATATTTGCCGGCATAGTGACGGTCACTGAGGATATGTTATCGGCGCTTATAGAACTCACCTTGTTTACCTTCGGGTAAGTCGAGGTCAGATGTTAGTCACATTAAAATAAATTAATTTTAGTTTTATTGTATTTAATTCTCCAACTAACAATCACCATTTTGATATTACACTTAATAGTCACTCTAACGTAACCTAACCCTAACATATTGGCGCCCATACACCTCCTTAATGAAAAAATGTTTATCTTTATTTTGGTGCGACATCTGATCTTGACTTACCTGATTGTATGCAAGGGAAGGTTCATGAGCATTGACGATTAAAAAAACCGACTCAGATTGCGGCCGCCTCACACGTCGTGATTTCGCTGTTAAAATTCTCCATTTAATTCCAGCCTCACATATTAATATACATATATTGTTTGCGTTATTTTGCTCACTGTACAGTTGTCGTTTGTTTACGGTTTTCACTCTTAATGATTTTTCTTGGTGCAGTGAAAATTGCACGATTGAATCGCATCTGCGTGTTCCATCATGAACACTTTTTGCACTGTCTCTATGACGCAGCGCACATAAACCACATCGTGCACTACAATATTAAACTCTAATGCCATTAGTAATAAAGGCGTTGATTGCGTTTGATATTAATAACGGACATGTGAAACTACGTGAGTGTATTATTAGCAAACGAATTAGCAACAGTTAGTTAGTGGTTTTTAAAATAGGTTATCAGTTGTTATAAATGAAAGTGTTTTGGCAATTATTATTTTATGCACTTTTTTACTAAGGCGCGGTACCTCACTTGCCTGCCTGATGCTGAACGACGGCTGAGGAAACCGATTCAGTTTACCGTTGTCTCAGTCGTCGTGGAGCTCTTTCACATACCAGATATGGACGAGGCAATATAAAATTCATTACAAATTAATATTACAGAGTGAGTGAAATCCCTTTCTTGTAATTTGTAAATATCTAGTATTTAGTAAATATTAGTAGAGAGGAAAACCTTTATTTTTCATACAAATGTTTATTTTATATTTCTAAATGTTGTGTTCTAAGTGATAAATAAATATAACGTTATCTTACTCGTAATTATAATTATAAGTGCTCTGAGTATTTCTTTGTTGCTAATTTATAGCAATCAATTTGAATGTCACTCCATTCCTACAGGGATAGGCAGAGACATTATTATAAAACTACTTTCCTTATACAATCCTTATACAAAACCAACTTGTTTTTCTTTTCTTTTTTATCATGTTTAAATAAAACCAATAAAATTAAATAAAACTTAAATAAAGCTGTCAGAAGATTAAGCTTGTAAAAATAATTATAAAAAGCTAGATAATAATGATGTAATTCATCGAATGTCACACCTCAATTCCAATAGGGATAGGCAGAGCAAACAGAGCGTCACTTTCCACCATCCTAACTCAATCGCTTCCTTCACATTTCTCTCTGTTTATTCAACCACAATTCTAGAGCAAGGGCTTGTTCTTGTTTTGCTGATTATGTTTACTGGAAATAGCTGATCTGCCCTGTAAGTCGTGAAACAACAGTGAATGTGTTTTTTCTAAATGGTATATTTCCAATTAGAGTCCATTTTGTTATTAATATATTGTATTCTTATATATGTATTTATTTTGTTTAAATGACTGGATTTTTATATATATTTAAAAATGGCCGCAGCCTGAGACAGCACCTACTAATATCACCAACCATGCAATATAATGCATATAGTATATATATATTCCCCCCTGTGCTAATGGTTTGTAATAATAACCTAACATTATATGGCATGCAGTAAGTCAGTAAGTCAACTAAACAGTGTATTTACAAAGATATGCAAAAAAAATATGCCTCGAAACCGGACTAATGCCACAGACAACAAGTTCCACTCAACCATTCTGTGCTGACAATGGACAGACAAGCGACATGTCATCATTATGGATGGTTCCGTACATTTACGTGTTTTATATAACAAACAAGTTATATTGTTTCTATGGTTTTAACAGAATAAAGCTCTAGAAATGTCAAATTTAATATTATCTCTATTAATATTTTTAATAGAAAAGCCGTGTTTAGAAAACTTCATAAAACAATAATTATTAAGCTTAATAATCTTACAACTAAACTTAAAAATAAAGATGATTGCCTTGTTACAAATGATAACTTAATAACATAAAATTAAAAATAGCTCATCTTTTAATAAAATCGAAACATAAACAATTTCTTATATTAATTAGGACATAGTGAAAGTCACGAATAGCCAGTAGATGCAACTGGCATATTGTCGTTCGAAATGGCGTTCTAAAGTGGACACCTATGTTCAGCCGTAGACGCCTTCTGGCTGATGGTGATGATGATGAATTACGATTGCTTACAAAACCGGGAGAAATTATTGTAGAAATTATTGTATGTAGATGTATATAGAATCGCAAGGGATCTCTAAAAATAAAATAGCACATAATATAAAGAGGGCCTCTTCCTTTGCTAATCGTTATCAATTATTTTATATATACTCGTTTAACAAGTTTTGTTTAGTTAACGCTTTAGTTTATTTATACATATAACTTTCATTATACTGGCTTTCGTTTACTATGCACTCAATTTGCAATTAAACATGTCTTAATGCAATTAATACATCTATCACAAGTTAAATCATCCTCTGAATTAATTATGTTAATGAAACTAAATATACAACTTTAATGGAATTAATTTTTAAAGCCGTATAAATAACATGCCTACAATCGTTGAGTTAATGTCCTCTCGATAATTTCTCTTATGCCATAACAACAGATATAATATCAAAAATCTAAACTGTCACCACTCTGGTTCCTTGAGGGATGGCCAGAGAGGAGCAACCATTTAAACCGTATAAAATAATGTAATAAAAGCAAGTATTCTAGCTGTATCTAGTTCAATGTTAGCTTTGAGTATTGATAGTGTTTGTTTGTGTGCGTGTGCCTGTGTGTGGGTGTGTGTGTGTGCGTGTGCGACGACATCATCGGCGCGCAACCTTGAATGCGTACAACGACTGCAGTTTTGCATCGAGCCGCCGCCGCCGCCGCGCTCAAAAACTACAACACACTGATTTGGCATTAATACGATTCGCCTTGCTCCACATTTTAGATCACACTCTCCATGTTTCCTATATACATCTACTCATTAAATTAACAATGGTATCATACAAGTTTTCATAATTATTAAAATATAAATATTTGATATGTATAATAAACATCTATGGTATAAATGTACGTCCTGCAGTAACTTTACATCTAAATCTTTACCTTCCTAACTAAATTAAAATTAACTACAATTAAACTGACGACATAGTGAAATTCACGAGTGAACGATGGATGTAACTGGCATCTTGTCGTTCGTAATGGCGTCCTAAGAGGTAGGCCTATGTTCAGCAGTGGACGTCTTCTGGCTGATGATGATGATGACAATAATTAAACCCAATTATCTGAAAAAAAATAGTATTTTCAAATACAATTATTATACTCGTAAATTAACATAACACGCAGGATTCTAGAGGAGCATCTCGCCTCCTCCCCCGCGTCCCTAGCTATCCTTGTCACTCTCAAGGCATACTAATATATCTGCACGTGTCTGCAATAGCATTGTCGTGCGCAGGAAGTATGGAGAGATTGATGCTGCGAGCTGGATCGATCTAGCGGCTACCTGGATCTTTACTATGGATCTTTAATGTAGATATTTGTATTTATGTGGATTTTTATTATTAAATATGTTTTTATTTATTTAAATTAAATAAGAAATACAATTAAACAAATTTTATGCGGCTTACTATCGCGTTTAATTTGGTTTCATTAATCAATGTTCGCGCAAAATCTAACAAAATACTATCAGAAATGTATTTAGAAATTAGAAAGGAGAGCGATACTTTCCATGATTTTTTCACAATTTTCTTCATTGAATTCAACTTTATGTGCATCGTTTTATTTGAGAATGTCTCCAATTTCGTTTAGCGTCCCTGTACATAAACCAAGTATTTCTATCAATGTCAACTAACATATTATTGTTCGCAAGAAGCGCTATAATAATAAATAACTCAGTCGCTATTACTATTATCCAAATTTCCTTGTGCACTGAACGAAATCTAATTTGATAATTTCCCATTGGAAATATTTACCCATAAGATTCTGACATCATAGTGCATAAACATTTTTTCAATATTAACAATTTCCCTGATCAAAAATGTCCTATTGTGAATTTCTCCACCTTCAATGTGTTCTATATTAGTCATAGAAATTCCCCCCATTCCCACTTGGGGTGTTCTCATTAATGTGTAATTAATTATTAATATGGTTATATCCATAATATTCTTTAGGCCTACAAAACAAGATTCTGCGAAGCGCCCAGGTAACCAGCCTCTTAGGATTATGTAGGAATACCACACAGCACCAAATATGGGAGACTACGCACTAATCGATGATTCTAATGCGACATACGACAAACTCCTATTCTTATTAGACACAATCTCTAAAGATAATTTGACTAAGGTACATGATTGGCAGGATAGTGATAGGTGATTCAGACAGACTCGGTTTTTTTTTTCAGTCGTCGTCACTCATTGAACTCCTCTTGCTCATCATTAGGCGGGTCGAGGTCAGATGTCGTGTCACAATAAAATCAAATATCTACTAAAACTATTATTTCATATTTATATTAAAGTTCTAGGGCAGTGTTCTCATGGAAAGGCTTGAAAAGATGAAGTTACCAAATCTGCTCTTATTATAGAAACTGGACCAGAGATTTTCTTTTGAAGTTGCGCACTTGGTGTTTGTTACTATATAACGTCATATCGGATCGTCAAAAGGGGAGCGTCACTTTTGACGATCCTGGCACAAAGTTAATGTGAAGTGTCATATATTTAGTGTGTTATTATTATGCGAATCATTTATTAATATTTGGTACTGCTTGCGTAATGAATGGTCACCGTGGCAGCAGTCGCCCGCTCAGCTCCAAGGGCATCCAGCTTTGTGGCCACAACTACTGTTATTAATTCATTACTATACATTTCCTAACAATATCATCCTTCAATACGTGGACTACGCTTGGTGTTTTGCCCATATTGCCCAATTGTAAGTTGCCGGTTCCAACTAGGCCGGCATAGTGGATGTGATTGCTACTCACAGTTATTGAATTGTAGTCCATTCTGCCTTATTCAAAAATCAAAATTAAATTGTCACGCCTTTTTTCCTCAGAGATAGGCAGAGACAATGGAGCACCACTTGCCACAATCCTGACACAACTCCCTTGCTTCCTTCACATCCACAATACTCTGGCACAAGCTGTGCCTTATTATTTTTAAAAATAATAATACTTACACTTGCGTAGGATATTCAGTGGTTAAGGAGCTTTCACCTATTGAGAACAAGTCGATAAAAGCAAAACTAGCTTTTATATCCCATTCTATACCTATATACGTGGCAATTATACATTTGTATATTTACATTCAATTAGAAGTAGGCACACTTTAAGCATGTGCATTTTATTCATGAAAAAAATTTTGTTTATTATTAACTACTTATTTGAAACGACCATAAATGTGCTTTCTACATTTTCCACTTATAATTTGACGACCCGCTGCATTGTTTACACAATTTAACGTCTCATCCCATAAAGGACATCATAGATTTTTAGCGTTTTTGTAATACTTTTGTAATAATGAAATAATATATAAATGGTAGTTTCGATACTTGTATTGATAAAACTAATAACAATTTCGCATTTAATTGCTGTGCAATTGAATTATTTGGAAAATATGATATGGACTTTGTATTATCTGACAATCAACGCCATATTTGTTCTGCTTTGAAGTGTCATAATTATAGTATGATCATTTTGCACACCTAAACGATACAAATTAAAACAAATATTCCAATTACATTGTAATCTTTGTACATAAAACTATTTAAAAACGTATAAGCAACTGTTAATACAATTTAGCCCGAGTCCCCATACAAATGAATGATGTCCTTTCAAATGCATTTCTGTTTTTCTAATCACCCTCTTTTTTATTTGTCCTGTGGTCATTTACAATCTAATATTAAGTGTAAGATTCCTAATAATGATGATAGCACGCAAATACGGAGATGTTACCACCTCGTTATCAAACCCCTGACCAAGGGTCACCATATCACAGATCGGTCGGCCATCGAACCTAACACATCGATATGGCAAAAGTTATATAACAATTAATTATTAGACACGATTAGGGTACCGCGGGTGACAATAATATCACATTTACATAAATGCCATTAAATATTAAAGTTAATATATCCCTCTGTAGAGGGTTAAAACTATAGGAAAATAACATTTCATTTTACTATACATGAAGGATTCTGTATCAATTTAAACTTAAAAATAATACTAAGCTATTGTAAAAATATGATAGATATTTTTATAAATTAAAACATTGTAAAAATTATAAAGAAAGCAATATTGGTATCATTATTTTGTATAATCCATTCGTATAGATAGAACCAAAGTTTAATATAAATTGGAACCACAAAATTATGAAATGTTTTATGTTCTTAATGTCTAATGTCAAGGAAAAATATAACAATTGCGTTGTTATAAAGAGATAAACATGTTCCCTTATATTATTATTATTATTAAGTAATAAATACGTTTATTAGAGCAGTTGTTGGTTGCTGCGGATTTACAGGTTACCATGGGGGAATTGGTCACGTCTGGGGATTAGCATAAAAGGCTGATTAGCGAACAGCATAGATCGCACTCCAGCTTAACATCATATTTCATTCCAATATAAATGAGGAAAGAAGAATCCAATATAAAAAAGAACTAATCGGGTGCGTTTTTGTTCATTATTATAGAAAATTAATATGAAATATTCACTAGGTAATTTTTGAATTCATTTTAATATTTTATCACGCATATGTTAATAGACAATAAAAGTGAGTTAAAAAAACCTTTGCAAACAATACAATTATAAACCATCTGTTTCCACATAGTCTCATAAACTTTTCATAACAAAACAATTAACAATTTATTTAACAAATTATATTATATACTTATGGATTTAATTATATATTTTTCCAACTTCTAAATAGATTTTATTACAGTACTTTACCTCAATCGATCTAAAGAACCAAATTATGATAGTTGAAAACATACTTATCGCAGGTACTGTGGTTGCTTTAGCCAAAGCTAATTTAGGTTTCAAAATTATTGTACACTCTATTTATAGGTGTATTCTCTGCCAAATCCTTGACTTCTCTCTAAGTAGTATAAACTGTAAAGTTTTCCGTTAATCTAAAGGCGAATGATTGCAAAGTATTAAAATTGAAATTTAAAATATTTATTAAAAAGAAATGTTTAACTAGGCTATAACATAACCCTTGTAAGTAGGAACGACATTAAAACCTAACCTAAAAAAACATTATAACTGATTTTATACTACAGTATGCTTTTGAACGAGTGATTTCGACGACATTTTGAAGTCACTACGCCTGAAGGCGACATATTTTTTACAATTCTATGAAGAAGATTTCTAGTGTTACAAATATGGATGATTTTTAAATATAAATATTTATTTTGTCGCTCAATTTATTAATTGTAGCTTAATAAATGTATGAACTATAATAATGAATGTAATTGCGTAAATAATAATATCGGTTTGATTTTAAATTAAAGAAAGCGTTTGAATGTCACTGGGTGAAATTGTTATCACTTTGTTATTTTAAGGTTATTGGGTAAAAGTTATATTTATAATAATATGTTGTTTATGTTATAATAGCAACTGACATGCGAATTCATATTACGCGACATATTTTTGAATGTTTTTAGTCACTGAAGGAAAAATAGTAACAAACACTATTATTAGTAACGAACAGTTCCACTGATAGTTTCAAATTAAGTTGTTCATTAGAGAAAAAATGTTGTATTAGGTTCTTTAATAAGTTCCAACAAATAGGTTTTATATCATATTTATTTTTAGTAGAAGTTGTAAAGTGCAAGTTGGGGTGAACACTGTGCATTGTACATTATATTTATTAACATGAAAACTTCATTTTATTAGTGTAATTTATTAATGGTGTATTTATATTTTGATCTTACAATTTGTTACTTACTTTTACATTTACATTACTTTTACATTACTTGGGTTACATTTACTACGAATTGAATTTAACCAAAAAATCTACTTATAAATTAATAATGAATATTATGTGTTTCTATTTCCATTTGCAAACGAGCAGTGAGTGCGTGTGCTTGTTTTGTTTAATAAGTTGGATAGATACCAGCAGGCCTTTAATATGGCAAAAAATATTGAAAATCTATTAAAATTGGGGACATTTCCTTATCTTGTTGATCTTGTGCAGAAATGCATATTGGTGGAGTAAATATATATAAATAATATGTAAATATATATATGTGTGTGTTGTGTTGGCGGTAGTGTCACGTGGATGTGTATTTGTGAAGTCGGTCAATGGCCCCGCGCGCGCTCGCTGATAATACTTCGCAAATACACACGCGGACATAATTAACAACACTCACGAAATATTATAACTGTTCACTGATATGTACATCTGAATTCAACTTGCCTGGGAAAAAAAAACTGAAAAAATCGATTCAGTACACGGTTGCCTCAGACGTCGTCTTAAAATCAACACTTCGCTTGAAGGAATGAACATTTAATGGGAAGAATATATGGCGTGGTAAAGAATTCAACTATTATGTATTATTATCCTGTAACAATCTTCCTGTTTATTTACGAGTTCTTTTTAAAATTAGAGAAATTATTATTATTATAAATGATATCGGTAAAGTGATATGCTCTTTTTTACTGAGACTTAACATCTGACCTCGACTTTCTTGATGGTGAGTAAGGGGAGATCTAACATGGCGATGATTTAACAAACAGTTTCCTCAGTCGCCGTGCCGCCGATCAATGACTTAATTAATGTCGATGATAATTGGTTTATATTAAATTATAGATTTTACATTTTCCTATTAGAAAATAACTAGAACGTAAATCATGTTGCATTAATACACGTGTGTGCTTTTTATCTGTGAGTATAACAGAGTGTTCCTCTAATTGTGTCTGCGTGTGTATGTATTACGCAAATATAATTCGTATATAACTTGCGATACGTAAAACGTGGCGTCTTAACATTGTATCTAATTTTATATTGTTGTGATAAAATTTGATTTTTATTTTTGTTCGCGACGGAACGGAATTTTTACTCAATTCCAGCTGATAAATGTTCGTCGTTTATTATTAAGTAAAAGTGACTTTTATATTAATGACGTTAAAATACATATTGCAACAAAGCGTGACACGTTTGCGTGTTTGTGATAATGGCATAAATGCAATTGCAGCAAATATTATAAGTATGGGCGAGATGTGTCATATTAGTAAGTAATAGTAAACTAATTATAATGTTGATGGAACGCGGCCGCAGTGAAAACTCGTTAGGTAACCGCCGGAAAATGAGAAAAGCTTATCGAAAGTGGAAGCTCACTCACACAGAAGCGAGCGGTGCAAGTGTGTGTGAGTGAGGCGCCTGTGTGTGTGGAACACGCACACTCGCAAAGCCGCTCTTGAAAACGAAAGTGGCCGAGAGGAGCCGAGGAGCACCGAGCCGGCACCGAGTCAGTGGAACTCGCGGCCCAAAAGTGGGACATCAGTACGCGGCAAACGGCGCTCGCGGACGGACGTGTCGCTCCTCGTCGCAGCATAACCCACTTTGTCTACGCGCATCACCTCGGATTACGTGCGGTCGAATTGTTGACTTGGATTTTTTCGAGGGTGAATTTCTGTGATATCGTGCGTTAATGACATGGCCGTGTAAATCTGACAACATGATGGCGGTTTCCGAGGTCCGGCCGGCGAGCGCGGAGCCGGCGAGGAGACGTTCGCCCGCGCCAGACCGGCGCGCCGTCAGCGCCGAGCCGAGGACTCTTGCGGCGAGGAAAGTGTACCCGGAGGCAGAGGAGGCGCCCGAGCTCGATGCGCCCCTCGACCTCAGCGTGAAGAGAGAGATCACCGTCAGAGAATTCGCCCGGCACCCGTTCGCGGACCCCGAGGACTACATGCGGGCCCAGGCCATCCTGCGACAGTCGCGGGACTATCTCGCGGCCGGCAGAGACTCGGGCACTGAATCCGACGACTCCGCCGGCAGACTCAGTCCCGGGGATGACACCGTGCCCGGCAAAGCCTACAAGAAATCGCTCATGAAGCGCTACAGTAAGTGCTGTTTGAATTATTATTATTATTATTAAAGTATTCATGAATTAAATATATATTTGCTATATTAAATGAATATAACGTTATATTCATTTATGAAATTAAAAGTAATGTCCATGTTAGGGCTTAACACGTAGACAACATAAAAGCTACATGTGGCAGTCGTAGTCGGTGCGCTGCTACGAATGTCTGCCACACCATACTCTTATGTACTAAACACAATTAATTATATAGTTATATATTATAATATAATGTGAATAGTTCGCTGTATTATATTATTTAATTATAATGTATTCCCCTGACCTACCCCAACTGGCATACCGGTCGCCCACGTCATGTAAGGATTTGGTAGATATCGATATCAATGTTACATATTATTCGTTACATATTATGTTACATATATATATATATATATTTAGAACAGCTTGTTTTAATACATATGATCATACATAGACACAATGTATGATCATATGAATTTATTAAGCTATTGATTTGTAATGTAGGTAGGCTCTCATATTGACATGATGCAGGAATTTTAAATTAACGACAAATAAAAATATGTGTATGGATGTGAAGGAGGTGTAAGGGTTGTGTCTCTACCTATCCCTGTGGAAACGGAGGCGTGACGCTTAGTTATTTATTTTTTGTTTAATTGACACAAATGAATTGAAATGTAATACAGCATAATAAATAAGAGGAATTGTGCCGATGCTCATATGATGGAGCCATTTGCGCCATTACAACTATGGCCATACAAATGATAATACAGGAGCGCAATATATAATGTCTATCACCAATTAAACTCAACCTAACACATTTATTATACTCAACACTCGAAAATAATATATTAAGTATAACTTTTATGTATAGTTTATATATTATTTTGTTATTAATAAACAAATTAACTAGTTGTCTCTGCCTAACCTTATATGTTCTACGTGGAAGGTCAACACGAAGTAGGTAATTTGACTGAGTTTATAAGGGGTAGACAGGTATTCCCGCAGTTTTCTTTTGGTCTCGAAAACGTCAGCGGATATTTTATCGGTTTTTTAACTTGTATGCGTGAAAAGACATGACAATTTGATTAATTGATTTTGAAGAGGCAACCGTGCTGTAATGGAAGTATATATATACTTTGATATGTGTAGTTTGTTTGTCCTGTTTCTATGATATAAGCACTTTAGTATAGAAATGAAAAAAAAGATGCTCTCTAGTTTAGTTGGAGTTGTCGTGCATTAGATGGCAGAGAAGCAAAGTTGGTATAATGTTTTTTTACTGAGCCACTAAAACAGGAGCCACGTATCGTATTTTTTACCTGGTAGCTATAAAGATTAAGTTGGATTTCAGCAACAAATATGCGCATTTGTGTTTTATTATTAATTTAAATGTAATTATACATTGGAATATGACATACATAAATACTAGCGCGTTTATAAGGATATGAGAGCGCCCCGCCTGATGTTAAGCTGGAGTGCGGTCCATGAATAGATGTGACTGCTACTACAGTTCAATAACATCAAGTAGCATCAACTATGTCTGATTGGAACTGGCAACTTACAAGCTGATTCCGTAACGCGACTAAGTCACAGCATACTTTAATTAATTAATACTACTCAAGAAAGCTGCGTTGCCTAGTGCCTATAACCATAGAGCTTGTATGAGGAGAATTGTGGATGTAAGGGAAACGGGGGAAATCTTGTTTAACGCATCCATCCACATCAGATTTATAAATTCCTTTCGTCAATCTACTTTCACTCACAGAATTAATAATATAATGCGCAATAATGACTAATAATAATAAAAATACAAATTCTGCATTTGGAGATTTACTTAAATAAAACAATTAATAAACACGTATGACATGAATAGAGTGCAATACACTTTGTACGAATGTGTAGTTTGTTGCAAATAAAGCAACGTAAGCATTCGATGGCTCAGCGGACTACCACGTACCTGGGTTCGATGACCGGCCGAGGCCATCATATTATTATTAAATACATGTCCAATTTAATAAGGGGCTCCTATCACGAATATTATGGAATAAGTGCGACCAATGCATTTGTAATGGCGGCGATAATAACTCCGTGGTGCTGGGCGCTTAGTTAACACACCAGAAAGTCACGCGTAAAGACCCGGGTTCCATTCCTTGTCAGAGCATACGTTTGTTTTATAGCTTTTATTTGTCAATCAATCAAATTGTCACTCCTCGCTTCCTTCACATCCACAATTCTCTTAATACATCCTTTATAGTTATGGGCACTAGGCAATCTAGCTTTCTTGAGGATGTCTCCGATTTGGTCAGCAAAAACTCTCCTGGGCCTGCTTTTCACATGAGATTAATAAATTCTTATATATTTAATTTGCTCTAATTTGATGGATCAAATAATTCAAAGAATTCACTTCATAGCAAATTAGGTCGGAATTAAAAATAATAATTAGG
Source organism: Tinea trinotella (assembly GCA_905220615.1). Lineage (NCBI taxonomy): Eukaryota > Metazoa > Arthropoda > Insecta > Lepidoptera > Tineidae > Tinea > Tinea trinotella. The sequence continues at coordinate 14,728,714 of HG992312.1, forward strand.
TTATAATTTTGTGTTAATTTTTTGTTCACACGCATTTCTTAATATAACATATTTTGACCTGAATGTGTCACTGGTTGGTTTCCTTCCTGTTACAAACAAATGGACAGACATTCATATTTTACTATTAATCAACATTTCAACACAGTGACTGCTACTTAACTCAACAAGTACAACAGACCGTAAAGTCATTTGGTGGCGTTTTGGAATCAGTCTGTAAGTTGCCGGTTAAAACTAGGCCGGCATAGTGGATGTGACTGCTACTTACAGTTAGTTAACTGTAAGTAGCACTCGTCTCCATTCATAGACTCCACTCCAGTTTAAGATCAGGCGGGGTGCTGTCATATGTCGAGTCACAATGAAAATATATAAAAAAAAACATTACATTACCAGTATTGAAAAGTTATATTGAAGACTAGAATGGCGCATTAGTTCACCAGTTTACTAAGTGTGAGTCCGAGTTCGATTCCAGTTCCGTTGCAAATATGTCATTTGTTTGTAGTATTGAAGTATATGCATGATTAGAAAACTAGAGATGAATGTCGGCTTTGATATTTGATATAAATGATATTTGTCAGTAAATGTATTAATTATAATATAAAAAATAAGTGGGAGGTCTTTATTCGCTGTAATGTTAGGCAACAATGTTGTCTGGCAGATTTCCTAAAACTATTTGTTAAATGTACAACATACTGTTGTCAACAAATATCAGATTTTTCAATAAATTAAAACAACTTTTGTATATTTCCAACTAGGCCGGCATAGTGGATGTGATTGCTATTTGCAGTTATTGAATTGTGACATGGACCATAATCCAGCTTAACATCAGGCAGTATGCTGTCATATGTCAAGTCATATTTTTTTTTAAAACGTCTATTTTTGTAAGACCAATAACTGTAAGTAGCAGTCACATCCACTATCCCGGCTTAGTTGGAACCCCCAACTTACAAGCTGATCCTTAAACGCCACCAAATCACTTCACGGTCTGTATACCTGTAATTGGTGGGGCACCTCTGCCTACCACTCCAGACAACCAGACCCGAATATTTGCCTCTTTTTTTATTTTCATTTATTTATTGCAAATAAAAGCTATGAAACAAATATTTTCTCATAGTGGAAATCGAACCCGGGACATTACGCGCAACAAACTGTTGTGCTAGGCCACGCCTGTCGTCACTGTCGTTCTTAATGGTAATTGTTTCTAAAAATATAGGTTTTTAACTCAATGCACATTTGTCATAAAATATGGCAGGTGCTCCTTATAAGATGCAAATATATTTGGGTAACTATATTATGATTCACACGCGTGATGATCGCATCTGTAGTGCCGGTGAAATGGTTTACCTGTTCCTTTGATTGCGGAAGTGAAAGGTGAATTGGGGAACAACTTGGGAGTTTGATGTTTGCCGGATGTGCCGTACATCGATTATTTGGAAGTTGCCTTTTATAATGCCCACAGACATTGAAGTGACTTAGTCGCGTTCGGGTATAGGGTGTTTTATTTAAAATAAAAAATACATACAATAAAAATTTTACATTTGTTATTCCTATCAAAGGGGGATGCTATTGTCGTAGGCGTTGTGGTATATATCTGTCTACCCTTCCTCGCATCTAAGAAATGTTACCAAGTCACGTGTGAGGATATAAAAACGCATGTTTATGTATTTATATAATATCCCAATGACGGGTTTAAATTACCAAATATAGAAAACAATGTATGGTAGACATATTACGGCTGCGAGATTATAAAACGGACTTTATTACTAAACGCATTCGTATTAGGATCGAATAACAAATGTATTTGTTTTTATGTCTTTTTATGTTTATGTAAACAATAGAATGCTAAAGGGTGAGGAAGGTTGTTCGGTTTTTTTCTGCAGTATCCTGCAACATTCCCTCCTTCTCGCTCCATGCTCATAGAGAACACAACAAAAAGAGATGTCAATAGATATATAATAATCTTTTTTCAAAAAATGCAGTTTTGTATTCAAATGACGCAAACACATCCGTTTTTAGAAATACAAAAATAAGCGGTTAGTTTTCAATGAGAGATGTTTATTGTTTATGGACGTTTTATTTCTTCCTTGCTATCAAAATAACATGAGTTTTTATTATGAGTATTTTTATTTGGCCGCGGACGTAAACAAGCAGACGAATTATTTGCCTGAAATCCATCTAGTGTTAATGCCTAATTTACAACTTTAATCGGCCTTAATTTGCTCACCAACAAGGAATAACTTGTTAAATAACTTATATTGAATCTTGATCAATTAATAAGTATTTAATGGCGGCAATTAAACTGTATTCTCTATAACAAATGACAGTCCGCCATGACACAATTTATCATACTTTATCCGCGTAAATAACAGGCTAATGAACAAGGCTGCATGGTCATTGCCCTTTCATTGGCCTTTAAATTAATAAAAAAAACTTAAATTAGATACTTTGTTAACACCAAATTATTATTATTATTATAAAAATATTGATAACATTAATAAATGAATGGAGTGTGTGCGCATATATACAATACGTCGGAGCGTGCGTGGCTTACAGTTTTTGGCCGGCCTTCAACCGCCCAGCAAGGCTGTACGATTTCACAAGGCGGACAAACAGAAAACTTTACTATTTATCGTTTACTATGACCTAATTAATGTTTTTAAAATTACGTTATCTGAATCTTTGAACAATTACTGAAGTACTTTCGAATCACGTGCACAAAAACAACACGTGAATTATTGATAGTAAAAAATAACTCACATTTAAAACAGGGTCATGTTCTGTTTGGAATGGGATAAAAAAGCCGCGGGTTTCCGTAACTAGATACGGTACACCTTGCCCGGTTCATCTGACATCTAAAAAATGCTTAACCCAATTTCTTAAAGTGTTATGGAAAAAAATACCTACCTGCTTCCATGGTAGCGGGAGTGCTCCAATGGTGATCTAAAAAAAGGACCTAACAGTAAAGTTCCTTTTTTGAATTTTAAAACTAAAAAAAAGCGCTTAACATTTTTGCGTACTTTTTTGCGCAAAGAGAATAAACGGTAGTTTGTTTTTATTGTTAAATTTATGCTTCATACAGTTTGCTTACATTGTCTATTATAGTTATATTTTTTTAATGATTTTTGCACAGCCGTTGTGCGCCCGCATTCCATTCGTTTTGTTGTTTGTAAACTGAACATACAAATATAATTGTTTATCCAAAATATTTAATGTATACAAAATGCGGAAAATGTCTTTTAACAAATTACTTGCGTTTATTTTTCCGGGAGCCAATTCATAGATAAATTGATTAAGGTTGGTATGCGTCACGGGCGGACACAAGGCAATGGCGGCCCCTGTGACGTCATAGTACACTAGGTTTCCGGTAATAAAAGGCATACAATTATACATATTATATTTTAATAGACACGTACGAACCATAGACAAGTTCGAGAAATATCTTCCGGATGTTGGATTATAGGCACTATTCAAAGTGAACATAGTGGATGCGGTGAATGTTCCACCTCGTCTTTGCACAACTCTGATACCCGCGTGAAGCATCCGCCTTCTATCGACCGAATCGGCAGTCGAACTAAAGTTCGGTGTGTCGTTTCTTTGTAGAACAATCGACAAGTTTTCTCCCCATCCTATAGCCTTAGATCCTTAATGCGATGCGTGAAGAAGCACCTTTGGCCGGCATAGTGCCAACGACTGAGGCAGCTGTGAAGACTCTGTTTTTACAGTAGTCGGCATCTCTTTTTGCTTACCATCAGGTGAGTCGTGGTCAGTTGTCGAATCACAATAAAATATGATTGACAAAATCGTAATGTACTTATCTCTACTATATATTTTGCGTTTGAGAGAAATGGGTTAGATAAACATAATAATAATAATAGCATTGTTCAATTGATATCCGCGTGGGCATAATTATATTGTTTATTAATATAAATTAGTTATGTATGAGAATGTGTTTGCGATAATGGGTGTGTGACCCAGTTCGGATGCAAGCGGTTGTAATGTACAAGGGCGGCGCACAATTGTTTACATCATACTCCTGCGCATGCGCATCCATTAGCTATTCCATATTTATGTACTAACATCATTAATAGATGTTCACCCGTTTGGCAATTAAGAATTACATGCATTTTCTCATAACTATTATATATTTAATTATACAGTTAGTAACACAGTTCGCGGAATAGATCAATCCAAAAGCTGGCCGAACTGCCCAAAGTAGCAGAAAACCTCTACATGCTGACAACTGTAGATGTCACTGGGTAAGGCCTATGTTCAAAATTAAGCAACTTTTGTACATAGGCTGACACGATGATAATGAATATTATACATAACTTACTTGTATTGATTATAGGTATTAAAACTATATTTAGTTTTTTTTGAACTCAATCAATCAATCAAATTGTTACGCCTTTTTCCCACTGGGATAAAGGCACTCCCTTGCGTTCCTAACATTCACAATTCTCTTCATACATGATCTATGATTATGGGCACTAGGCAACCTAGCTTTTTTGGGGATGTCTATGATTTGGTTGGAAAACACCCTCCTGGGCCTGCTTTGCTTAACGTATCCATTCATATGAGATTTATAACGTCGTCAATCTACTTTCACTCATCATTTTCATGAGCCCGAACCATCGAAGCATTTGTCTGGAAACTATTCAACATTTAATATTATCTAAAACGTTTCCCAAAAATCTATTTGATGAATATTTAATGTGCAGTGCAGTGTTGAATAATGAATATATATAATGATGTATAGACGGAAAAAGGTAGTAGCACTCGGTTGTGTAAGTGTGGGCAGTTTCAAGGTGCAGGTTCGTCGGCTCCGCGGCATGTTGAGTAAGCGCGCGGATCTTTCACAACTATCCTATGATGAAAACATGACAAAAACGCATATACGCACACATGCAAGGGAGGTGTCAAACTATTATAACATTAGCTTTAACAAGAACATTTGTGATAGAGATAAATATGGTAAATGTTTTCACGTTTACATTCAGCTATTAGCAGAAATGTCTAATTACAATTCCTTTACAGCTGTGCGATCAAGACACTCACGGTCTGTACGCTTGAAAGTAGTAGTACTACTCTGAATGGACAATAGCTGCGGATCCACGTTTTTTAAACCGGGGCATATACTTGATAGCATTTAAGTGGTGTGGCGCCTTTTTCTTGCATGACGACGATTAGCCACAAAGCAAGTTTTTTATTTTAAATCATATTATCTTATCATTTTGGCGCCCCCTGAAACTGATTGACCCCCCTAGATCCGGACATGCTGGACAACAACTACAAAAAACCCAATATCCTAACAATTTTAAGAAACATCAAAGAATATTATTTATATCAAGTGATTTACATAAAAGTAGAGGCAGGCAGGCCGCTGTACTTTTGACTCTGTCGCAAGTAAAAAAGTTCAACGTAATGTTTTCCGCAAACCTGTCGCGCATGAGGCAACTGTGTGTAAACGAAAATATACATTCATTTTGTCCGATCGATCTTTCGAAATTCGGTAGTAGGACTTACGCGGATGTTGTCAAGGCCTATTGGGCAAAAGAACCACCACCACCAAACACCACATGCATGCTGTGTATGGCTCACACATGGATTACGTTTATATTAAACACTATATTGATAATATTAATCGACGGGCAGAAATAACTCACATTGTTTCCTGCCATTCAAGAGAGTCCATTTAACACTATGTAATTTCGTATTATTTAGCAAATTTTCCTTAAATCTTAAAATATAATTCACAACTATAGGATTTTCTTAGAAATTCAATTATCAATGATAAATATATACAGACGAAATTATACATTAATTATCATCATTTTGAATTATTCTTATACGGTTATTAAAGCTTCCTTGGCATCCACATCTCTCCTTTATAGACACTAGGAATCCCTGTTTTTTTAAGGTACTCGTATAATGTTTTTAATAAGTTTTAACATATAAAAGTAATAGTTGTATCTCACTTGTGTTAGTGTGAATAGTGGACGCAGCGCAGGCACGCGTGTCCGTGGATGTTTAGTGTAGTGCATCCGTAAATTTTGATTGTTTGCTTGTTTCTGATGGCACGATTGCAATGCCAATACAAACATCTTCTTGTGCGCCACGTTTCCTTAAATCATCAGCAATAATAACACGTCATACATCTTCACATGCGTTCCTACAATTGGCTTACTTATTCGTTTTGTTTGTTGCACAGAGCTTTTAATAAAGTATCGCTACCTATGTTAAGCTGGGATAAACAAGGACGTTTACAATTTGTATGTACATACATATTTCTATGCGCAATTCAAACAGTTGCCTATTCCTACAGGAAAGTGTTTTTATATTGTATTTGACTTTATTTTAAAAACATTTATTTGTCCAACATAATAGTGTGGATGTCGAAATGTTTTAAAATTTAATAAATTAATACAATGTTAAAAATTATTGAAATTATGAAAATTTTATGAAACTTGTTTTCCTAATTATACGAGTTATCAAATTTATGTGAAGTGTATTTGTTTGTCTTCTGTATTGTGTCCAATTGATAATGGAACGTGTTAGAATACATTGCAACAGTAATGCAACAATGTATGCGAAGGATAATAGGTTAGCCGGTTATTGCGTTTGTGCCGAATTGAGAAGAATAGACCTCGATTACACAACCACACACACACACACACACACACACACACACACACACACACACACACACACACACACAACGCTGGTATATTCTCGAATAATAATACCAATCAAAGTTATGAGGTAAATGGGTGCCCATATCAGATGCGGTATTGACCGCAGTGAAAGAAACTTTTTACATCATGAAAAGGTATAAATAATTAATAGCCTTTTAGGCCGGCATAGTGGATGTTACTGCTACTTCCAGTTATTGAATTGTAGTATGGAATTCATGGACCGCACTCCCGCTTAACATCAAGCAGGGTGCTGTGATATGTCGGGTCACAAAAAAATAACAAATTATTGTTAAAAAAGAGTTGCCTGATTGCAAGGAGGAATCCAAGAGCTAATAAAACCGATTCAGTTTACGGCTGTGCTGTGGTCGTCCCCTAAAAATACAATCACCTCTAAATTAGTCATATGAATACTTATTACTTGTGTAGACACACACAAATATTTTCCTTAAAATAATTAAATAATAATAATTGTAGTTGGTGTCGCTTCCGTCCTATTGAAGTGCGAAACACCTGTAATTATGTTCGGTATTACATTACCGGTTTGCATGTTACCGGTTTTTGGGTCATCGCCAAATTTCCACCCATCTCGTGTGATGAAACCTTTGACTTACCACAAACAATAAAAACAATTAACCCATTTTATTGTCGCACATGAAAATTTATAATTAACGTAAAAATTAACCTGTAGAGGTTTGACTCTATTTAAATAAATATTTTGGTTAAAAAGATTTATTAATATTATAAATAGAATATCAATCAATCAATCAAATTGTCACGTCTTTTTTCCACAGGAATAGGCAGAGACAATGGAGCGACAATAAATAGAATAGCTAAATTTAACTGGCTGCTGTTTTATATTTGTTAAATGTCAAAAGAGTATTTAATTTGTAGTAAAAGCGTATAATGTAACGTGTGTATGTTTTGCATGAAATAGGTCCGGTTGTGCGTTTTAGTATCGCATGTGCGGCGGTGTGCGGCGGGGGACTTGGAAGCAGGTCAAGGGAGCTGCGATGCACCGCCCGCGCCACAACCACTACTCACGTCAAATAACACTTTCGCGCGCAAATGCACCTCTCTGCCGGCACTGTTCTATTTATGAAATGTATACTTCTCTATGACGTTTCCATTTTTAATTTCCTCCTTTTGGCGAAGGAACTAAAATTTGAGATTTAAATATATAAGTAATTAATAATGTTCGTATTGTAGCTGAATGGCTAATCTTAATTCTAAAGCCATTAATAATATTGCGCGACATTGTCACTTACAAAAAGAAGAAGTATTTCGAAACCGTTCGGATAAAAATACACGTGTAAATAATATTTTTACACAAACATGTTGAATCTAAGCGTTCATGGCTGTACACGGCTCGATGTCCTTGCCCCGATTTTGTTGTTTCCTATGTAAACTATAATCGAGACGGTATCAGCCGCTTATCTATGTGGTAACCACTCTCTTATCATTACGAAATCATCAATGCACAACACTATCTTCAGAAATTATATTCAATTGTATTAATTAGGTTATTATGGCAGCCCAACACTATGATCACTAGTTTATAATGTAATGTATCGGAGACATTCTCAAGAAAGTTAGGTTGCCCTAGTGCCCATAACCGTAGAGCTTGTATGAAGAGAATTGTGGATGTGAAGGAAGCAAGGGAGTTGTGTAAAGATCGTAGCAAGTCGCGCTCCATTGCCTCTGCCTATCTCTGTGGAAAAAAGGCATGGCAATTAGATTGATTGATTGATAGTGTAATATAAATGGAGAAGAGCCCGGCATAATACTTGTGCGTTAAGTATGACACTGTTCAGAGACCTCCACACCAAGCTCTTTCCTTCCACCGACGAAGGTTACATGCCAGGTCAATAAAAAAAGTTTTACTCGAAATTGTTTCGTAATACAACATTGCTATTTTCAAAGTCATGAGCATGCATAAAATTATTTCTTTATCAATAAGTAGTGAAATTGTTTTAATTCCTTAATATTTCTTTATTGTTTACTATGTATGAGTTACCTCTTTGATTTGTTTTTAATCGTAAATCAATTTGAAATCTATATTAAATTGATTTAAATGTATTTTTCACAAACATGTAATTATGTATTGATTGTGTATGAGTGCTTTAACAATTTAGGAGCGTACTTAATCATTGTATGTCGCAATCTATTGTCTATTTAGTCATGTCCTAAAACTGGTCACCGCGACGCTTCTGGGTCACTTTCTGTGCACGACCTTCGGCAATCGCTCACACAAATAAATAATATGTTTATTAAACTATATAAACTGTCACGCCACTGTTACTATAAGGAGAGGCAGAGACAAGGGAGCGATGCCTCACATCATGACTCTCTAGTTTCCTAGAGTAGAGTATTCAAAGTAGAGTCTACAGCTCTAAATTGCTTTTAAAAGGATATTCATGTCATTATTTTATATTCACAATATGAATATTATTATGTTTTATTTTTATTTCCCTAAACATGTTATGTTTCTGTGCCTACGTGCAGCCTACAAAACTAAAAACAATTCAGGGCCATAATTCAGTAAGTAAACAAAATATATAAAAAAACTATGTTTTTAAGGTTGCAACCATGGTGCACGCATTGTAGTGATGTATCAGTAAAGAAATCATCTTATAGAGAGATAGTTTTAAAAATAGATAGGTCTATTAAAAGTACTTAATATTGCTTATAGTAAAAAAAAACCTTGTATAATTATATTTCCTATTTTATTATGATGCGGCATCTAATTTCGTCCAGTCGCCCCTTCACTATGCTGGCCAGAGTATTGAAGCATCCAATTGCTATTAAATTATTATTATTTAAATGCAACACCTAATAACTGCGTTACAATGGTAAGGAATAAAACAAATGAACTGTAGGATTATTTAATATAATTGTAAAATATATGGTTGAGCATACAAATGAATGTGAAGTGATTTTGTTCGGAAGAGCGTAGGAAGCTGTTGCACATCTCGCCCTTCGCAACTGACCCACTTAACTGAGAGATCGGCGCACGCGCATCTATATACAACACAACTATGTACACTCGCAATTTATGTATGTATATAACTGTTTGTGATAGATCGTGTGATAATACAATATATATATATATATAGTATTAAGCAATTCGGGTTTTACATTTATTTCCTTTATACTTTTTTTCATTGTGATTTGACATTTACCTTAATTAATAATATAGGTAAATATGTTATATACATTTATTTTCCCCACTTTTCCCAATATTAACAATTGTCTCCGTTCCCTCACATCCACAATTCTATTCACACATGGGTTACAGGCGCTGTGAATGCATTTTATAGGTATATATGTCTTCAATTTGATAGAGAATTGCAAATATATGTACATCCTTAAATGTACTAGCTTGTGTACAATAATATATTGCGCTATGAGAACTAGTTTCACAATTTGCAACCTCCTAGAATTTCTTCCAGTTTAATTTTCAGAATCTGCAGAAGTCATTCTCGTTTTATTCTTTCACTTTGGTTTCGAAATCATCTTCGTCAATCTATCAAATTTATAATTGAAATGCATAGAGTAGTTCGTATATCAAGTCAAAGTGTCATGCCTTTTTTCTACAGGGATAGGCAGAGACAATGTAGTCGCCACCACGATCCTGACACAAATCCCTTGCTTCACTCACATCCACAATTCTTTTCATACAAGCTCTACAGTTATATATGTATAAAAAATATGTTATAAATACTATATATAAATATAACTAGTTGTGTGCACATAATGTCTGTGTGCTATTATAACAGTAATCAGCGTTAACGTGACTGCTTTCAGTTTCTGTGCGCTCGCACTATACCTGCCCAACGACTTTCTTCCACTTTACTACGTTTCCCGCCGAGGGGAAAGTGCTACGCTTTTCCTACGCCATGTTGCATTCGCAGGGGGGGGGCAGGTATCCCCTTCTAATCTAATCATTTTTACACTAGAACGTGTCAATTAGATATTTTATTTATATTTGACTTAGAAATTTATATTAAAGTAAATCTTTGTCAGTGCTTTTGGAACTCCCCTCGCCTACTACTGAATTGAAAAACCAATCAAATTATCAAACCTTCATTTTCACAAAATCAATGGATCGCCACTTTCCACAATCCTGACACAACTCTCTCGCTGCCTTCACATCCATAATTCTTTTGATACAGATTCTATATTGGCATATTTTGGATAATGGACCAATGTAGACCACCACAATCAATATAATAGAATACAATTAACTGGTGACCGTGGCGTAGTGGTCGTGAAATGGTCACGTAAACCGAGAGTCCCCGGTTTAAAAACAACTTGCTGGTTCTAATGTATCTTTGATATATGTACTTTGGTCGTCCTGGTTCTATAATACATACATAGTTTTACATAGTTTAGTATAGAAACATATAATAAACAATGCTGTGCTGTCCGAGACAGAGACTTGCTAATGTCAGCAGCTGCATCCACCGTCCTGGCGTAGTTGAGTTTCGACAAAATTGAAAGATTAGAGATTCGAGAATGAAATAGTTTTCTTTATTGAGACCCCACATCTGACCTCGACTTGCCATTTGCTAGGTCAAACAGTGCCTACGACCAAAAGAACTGATTCAGTTTACAATGGTCTCCTTCGCCGTCACTATGCCGACCAAACAAATCTTGTTAATAATAGCCAATTGCCTGGCATAGTGACGGCAAAGGAGACCATTGTAAACTGAGTCGGTTTACTCAGTCGTTAGCGCTCTTGCTTACAATCAGGCAAGACAAGGTGAGATGTGGGATCACAATATAATAAAAGTACTATTAGCTTATTATGTGTATAAGTGTACGTGAATAATATGTGTCGAATGTATGCGGCCCAATGGTTCCATGCACTCGCGCTGGGGCAAGGTCGTCCGTGGCAAATGTGTCACATTGTTGGCCATAGTGTGTGTGTGTGTGTGCGCGCGTGTGCGGGTGGGTTAACTCACACATTAAACAAACATATAAGCAAAGACACTATACCAATGCAATTTATTATAATTATAACAATATAACTATTCAAACACAATTAAACAAATTATTAATATATATATATATATATACTATATAATTTCAGTATAAATAGGTTCATATTAATAGACACTTTAAAAAAATAGATAACCATTTGCAAATATCAATCTTATAGTTTTTTATTGAGAGTTGACGTTCTTGCCTCATGACAAGCAAAGTTAGGTCCAAGAGCGACGACGTCTGAAAAACCAGTTTCTTAATACGTTTTGTATCAGTCATTGTTACTGCGTGATCACGCTTCGCTTAAAGAATCCAAGATTATAGAATGAAGTGAACACATAAGCTAGTAAAATACATTCCATTTGTCGGTTGTTGTATATAGAAATTGTAATTGCAACATGGCTTAATAATTTATTTGTTAACTGTACATACGGAATGTATAGTTAGGTATAATAAAAATATCTTAAAGTAAACTAAAAATAAATATTTCACAGAGAGCTGCGGAGAGCGCGAATGTATTTGGACGTTCCATTTCCGCGACGGAAATAAATGTACTCGATGACAAACAACATTTAGCAAAACAATAGTTTAGTGAAAAAAACAATGAAAACACATTATTTTGTAAAGCTCTTATGTAATTGCACTATTTATTCTTTAACCTCAAAAAGGTGTTTTGCTGATTGCGAGTCATTGACCCAAAATGGCGGGTCACTTTCAAAACACAATGACACCTATGATTATAATTAACTATTTGCAATTATTTATTAACGAATGTCACATACACATTTGTTACCACAATAATATTACATTTTATACTTTTTATAATCTGCATTCAAGATAACATAATACCACTCACCATTTTGAATTTCAATCATATAGTTAATGTTGAAAGTTGCTATTTAACCATACAGCACACCAATTTAACATCAAGCGGGTCGCTGTCACATAAATCTATACAATATGACATAACTGGTGTTATTTAGATATCACAATTAATTATTATATTTGAATAACATTTCACAGCTATTCGCTTATTTTATATTATTGAAAGGAGTAATTCTCCCAGTTGACAATTAAAAATTCAGCAAACAATAGTAAAATGTTCGAACCTAATTAACAATAGCACATTTTGAATATTAATTATATATAAATTAATATTCAAAATGCCACTCACGTGCAGAAGGAAGGAGGTTTTTAAATTCAAACACGTCTTCGTGAACAAAATTATGCAAAAATTGTAGTTATAAACAAACGGATATTAAAGCCTTTAAAAATGTCACACACAAATCATTATTTATATTCAAATTTTCTTCTGTATAACATCTTTTAAACCTTCTTTTAATTTCCCTGTTACCTGGCCAAATCGTCAGTCAAACTCGGCGCGGCGTTTCTTTCGAACATTTGACAAGTAGAATGCTTTGCCATCTTAAATGTTCTCTCCATCCTGAGGTCCTTGAAGGCCAAGCGAGCTTCTTTGGCTTTCATAATAACAACAAAGACTAAGACAAGCGTCACAAATCATTTTTATTTTTCAGTCGCCGACACTCCCTGTGTTGTATTGAGCACAGGGCTCTACATAGTGCATTCCCAAAGCTTTGCTTATATTGTGATAGTAGTTTTATTTGTATTTTAATAATTAAATTATAGTTTATTTATTTATATGCCTTTTATAATCTCAATCCACCCTATACAATAATACTATACTTATACAATAAGGAGATGCTTAAATATTATTGAACCGATACAAACTTTGGAAAGTCTCTTAGGTAAAGGACATGGATAGGCAGAAACAATGGAGTGCCGCACACTTCTGACATAACTATATCGCTTTTGAAAAGCATTATTGTTAAATGAAATACATGACAAAAACAATTTAATGTTTATATGTATAGATATCTACATGAGCCTTGATTAATATTACGTTTATGTATAGAATAATTGGAGTAAACGAAATGTATTAACAATTTGAGAATGTGTTTTTTGCATAACTACAATCCGTGATCAAATCTGATAAAATAGTTTGTTTGCGTATAGCGTTGCCGCTGTGCCGGCCACTTCCCGGATGCGAGATGAACGATGCGTCACCACATTCGGACTGTACGATTTGTGACGTGTGTTAGTACAACGCTGTGTACAAATTATACATCAGTTTACAAATAACTATACTGCTCGGAGTATGCGAGAATGTTGCCTAAATATACACGGAGTGTGTGACGTTAATAGTCCATACGTGTCAGGATCGTGCTAAGTGGCACTACGTTGTTTATGTCCTGCGCAATGATAGATTAAGATTTTTAAAATTTATTTAATAGAAATAAATTTTAAAATCTTGCTTGTATCATAAAAACTGAGAGACTAAATTATATTATACTATATCAATAATACATTGTAATCGACAAGCGGGTTTTAAACCGCTTTTAGTCGCCATGATCACTAAAATGACATGTTAAAAGTTTCGTCATTCCTTTCAGTAAATAAACATAATTGTCATCATCAATTACCCACAGGGATGGGCAGAGACAACAGAGCGGCCCATTTCAACACAAATGTCTCACTTCCTTTCAGTAATTAAAACAAGTGAAAAACAAAAGCTAATCTTATTCATGATGCGTAAATGGCGCCAAATAAATGGTTACTTTGATGAGATAAACAAAATAATGGCCAAAATTATATTCAAATGTTCATAGCGGATGACAAAAATGCAATTACACGTGTCTTTGTTTTACAATATATCAAAGCCACCATTTTATGATTAGGTTTTTTCTTGTGCCACAATTAACAACTTTTTTTTAACTAATGTGGTTAAATGTGTTTGATACAAAACCATAGTTGATGTCAATTACCCGGAAGTAACGTTATTCTACATTTTCCTTAAAATACATATTGATACATGATTGTTCTCCTCATCCTATAACCATGGCTTCCTTAAGCAGGGCGTGGAAACCACTTTAGGCTGGCATAGTGACGGCGACTGTTGCAGCCGTAGAGTTTTTTCAGTCGCCGAGGCTCTCGGTCCTACTCTTGCTTTCCTTTAGGGAAGCGAGGTTGCGTTTCAATAAAAAAACATAATATACATAAATATATTTCTTCTATAAACAATATATTGTATAAAAATAATGTTAGAGATTAGTGTTAAGTATTATATGAAGGAAGCAAGAGATTCGTGTCAGTATCGTGGAAAGTGACGCTCTACTGAGTATCCCTGTGAGAATAGAGGCGTGATAGTTTGATTATATATTATATGTTTACCATTTCCTCTGCATTATATTCCAGTATAAAGCAAAGTATATTTAACTTGAGTAATATTAATGTTAATACATATATATGTACATGTACAAATGTATATAAATGTACAGTGATAGTAGTAAAAAGCTTATTTAGTATAGTAGTGCTTCTGTGGGTATAACAAAAGTTTTCCATTTTCGTCTGGCAATGGAAAACGACCCGCTCGTGCATTCACCTGCAATTGGAGACGTATTCACGTGCGTACATCGGTTTGAATACGATAATCATTTGATAGAACATAATACGACTACAATCCTCTGGTCACACACATAGTGACAGAGACCACTGCTAAGAAGGGTTTTCCTATTAATTGAACGCTCTTGGACATCCTTTTGCCTTAGATCAGGTGAATTAGGGTACATAATGTTATTGCAAAAATAAATAAACGAAAAATATATGATTTAAAAGTATAGGATATTATTTTAAATGTGAAGTTGTGACAAATTAGGTTGTGAACACGATTACCATACAAACAACAGCACTTTAACATAAGCTCGATCGAACTCTCAGCGTACTCTTAAGAGATCTTTATTTTATTACCTGAATTTATATACTAAGATACTAAACATGCTTGTATCATAGAACCAGGATACCCAAGGTAAATATATTAAAGATACATTGGTACTGACAAGTGGTTTTGAACAGGGAACTTTTAGTTTGCGAGACCATATCACACTACTGCTAACCCACAGTCATC
Source organism: Tinea trinotella (assembly GCA_905220615.1). Lineage (NCBI taxonomy): Eukaryota > Metazoa > Arthropoda > Insecta > Lepidoptera > Tineidae > Tinea > Tinea trinotella. The sequence continues at coordinate 14,744,371 of HG992312.1, forward strand.
TACAAGATAAAAATATTTATACGTAAAAACTTTACATGGACATAACTAAAAATCCAAGAAAGTATAGTTCTCTCGGATCCTTTAGTTTTATCAATGCCTTAAAAGTTTAAAACTCCAAAGTTTAATTTAGTGCTACTATTCTTTAAAATGGGTTTTCATTTATTTAATTAGCAGCTATTTAATTTTACAAGGAAATGTAAATAAATTTATTTTAGCATCACTAAAAGAACGTATTTGTATTTGCAAAGAACAAGAATAAGTGTGTTTGTGTTGGGCGGGCGGGGGTGTTGGGCGGTGATTGCCCACCCTCTTGCATAACTGATGCAAGCTACTTAAAGTTTTACTATGAAAGTGAAAGCACTCACTATACATATACATTGTTATATTTATGTTCACCTTGCATGTTATATTTGTATGAAACATATTTCAGTTTTCAGTGCATGCAACTGCTAGAGTTTATTATCAATTAACATGAATTTCATGTAGGTATTTTCTATAAATTCAGTTGTAATATAATATTGTATTTTAATTGCAATTATTAATAGTTTTATATGTAATCGAATCTAATAAACACTAATTTCAGTATTTAATAGACATTTGCCATTTTAATGTTCAATTCAAAGATTTATCTTAATAAACAATCAGTTTTAATTATTAATAAAATACAAAATAGTTAATAATAATAAAGTTTTACTATTATGTCTATATATATATATATATATATATATACATGTATATATAAAATGGCCAACTGAAATTATAGTTGAGTTGAATCCCAAGATACAATATATACAGAGTGGTTGTTACTATAATAACAGAGCAGATCATCCTGCACATTCAACCCCCCTCTTTCACACCCACGCCACCCTCTACAATCTACCAGTGCACCTACAATCTAATCAACATTGCATATACATTTTTCATCCGCCCACCGAGTGCTGAAATATTAACACAATGCTTTCAGTTGCGATTTAACTGAAAACAACATCGATCATATATTTTTAATAGATACACACTCCCATACAAAATAATGTCATAAAAGTGTCCGCTCGTCACAATTCACTGATATAAACTGTGTAAATGAATTGAATATGAGATGTAAACTGAACCTTACCACATTGTTTTAAAGTATAAACTTGTCACAGATGTAATGCCACATACGTACATCAATTCGGACTGAGAACAAATGCAAGTCCAACATCAATCGGACTTGCATTTATTTTGTCGCTTTTGCAGCAGCATTTGTGTGTCTATATGTTTGAAGGAAAACAATCATAAAGTTTGTTTCACTCAATATTTTGTATGTTATATATTGTATATAAAGGCTTGTTAGGTGATCGCGTGCTAAGTGTCCAGTTTGTACATTTGCATTAGGTGCTATCAGACAGAACCCATTGGATGGCCGGCACATGTGCTGGTGGCGGCAGTTAAGAGTTCAAACCCCGTCTAGACACTTCGACCTGCAGAACGAAAGGGAAAGCGGTTGTCCCTCTCGCTCGCACTGCGACAAACATGCGCACAAATACCTGCCGTTTGGGAGTGAACGAACACAACAGGTGGTTACTCCTTTCAGCTCACTTTCAATAATACCCTCCAAGGGGATGGGGGTTTTCAGCAGGCAGGGTTGCCAGACAACTCTTACAAATCATTATTTGGTATACCATTTTTTATGCTATCCAAATATTAAAAGATTGATTAATTAGGTCATTAAGAAATCTATTACGCTATTTATATATGTATATATATATGTGCATACAAATATATACATAGTTAATATTATTCAAGTTCATGTTTAAATTGTTTTAAATATAACTAATTAAATATTCATTAGTGGCACTTTTACTTTTGTCTGGCGACCCTATCTCAAGGTCACCGCACGGAAACGTCTTCGTGTACAGGATTATGATATGTTCCCCCCACTTCCCACTTTTGCTCCAGCGGGCAACTACTAAGACCCCCCCGCGTGCCATCCAACCCCCTCTATGCCACCCCGCGCCCTATGTTTTTGTAATTCCCTGTAATAACGTACAGAGTTAATGAAAAGATCTCTCTACATATTTGAGTGTATCTACGTTTGCTTTGGAAACTTTCGCTTTTCATATTACACTTTCTGTTTCAGCATTTGCAAGTTACCCTTTTATTTTTCAGGCAATTCCTTATTACGATTTAGTTTCAGAGGATTGTTACAAATATTTAACTAATAAATTATATTTGCATAATTTATATTTGACAAGTCTCCTGACAACACACAAACATAGCTTGTTGTCACAGGCACTGCTTTTTACTTTATTAATTTTATGGAGGAACAACAATAATACTCGTAGATAATTAATTAATAAACGATATTATATACTTTTTGTAAATATATTGAGTGGTTTAACTCCCTTTTGGCCGGCATAGTGACGGCGACTGGGGCAGCCGTGAACAAACCCGGTTTTCTCAGTCGTCGTCACTCTTGGACATCCTCTTGCTTATCAACACAAACTTAAAATCACATTTAAGATAATAATTAGTATTGTTATATTTTGGCCAACTGCTATGATAGCTCAAACAAGAAGCTGACTATATTATATTGGGATGCACAATGTATATATGATACAAGCACCTTGAACATGGAATAGTGGTGTTCAATGTGCTTGTATCTTCGATTCTATTTAACTTACATTAATCGAATCCACATAGGAAAAATGTATATGTACTAGAAATTGTGTATATAATTTAACATTTTGTTAACATTTTTAAATTTTTTTTGAAGGAGGATTAAAATTTGAGTAGCATAAAAATATATCTACTGATACAAAGTGTTCGTTTAAATCTATTTATTTATCCGAATACTGGCCACTATTTCTATAGAGATGATTAGACAATGGAGCACCACTTTCCACTATCCTGACCTGACATACCTATGAAGCTGTACATTATGATATCATACTTTAATGTTAATGGATGAATTGTGATTGTTGCAGTGGATGGCAAACCAGCGGGCCTCCAGTTGAATTCCCGCGGCTCCCTGGAGCGGGCGATGCTGCACAGCTTACTGGCACCAGCGCCCACCGCGAGGCATCACCTCTACACAGCGCCCAACACAGGTAAGTAAAGCACAACGCACATGTCTTATTATTATTACAATAGCTCAAGGCTACAAATACAAAGTGCCAATGCAATGGTTACGCAAACAGATAGCACGGGTTCAAAATTACTTGTGGTACCAATGTATATTTGATATATGTACTTTGGTTGTCCTGTTTCTATGTTAAAAACACTTTAGTAGCTTAGTATAGAAATGTAAATAAAATAATAATTAACGTTTAATATTTATTGCTATGAATGGTATAGTTTTATTTGTGCTCAGTTACCAAAAGTTGTTTTGTGTATCATAGAAACGAGACGACCAAAGTACACAATATATCAAAGAAATATTGATGCTAGCAAGTGGGTTTTGAACCTGAGTGGTATTAGTTTGCGCGATCATAATACTGCTAGACCACGTTCGCCTATTTTAAATGGTAATTAATACGATTAATTAAATAATGGATTACCTATTTGTTATATTATAATGATTACTTAGATATATTATTTATGATATTAGTAAAAACTATATAAGTAAAAATATACATGCATATACGACGTCTTATAAAGCAATAAAATAGAAAGGAAATAACATATAACATTTATACTGCAAAAGTTATTTATATATCAAAGATGGTTGCCGTTTCAACAAAATATGGACGATCTTGTAATATCCGTTTTAGGAAATACGACCAAGTGAATGTAACGCTACTCAATAGTAGTTAAATTTAAATATAACTACAAATTATTAATTTAAGACACAACATCGGAATCATTTGAAAGTGGTAGGTTCCAATTAGGCCGGCATAGTGGATGCGACTGCTACTTGCACTTATTTACCTTTAGTAAGAGTCGCCTTCATTAATAGACCGCAATGGAATGAGTTAGCGAGCCATAATAAATATATTTGTCCAAACATGTAAGTTCTAATTTTATCTATGTAAAAACTGGACGCGCATAAAAATGGTGTCCCGAAACCGCCGCATTAACAAATAAATAATTCTATTTGGGCTCGTTCTACTTTATGAAAAATTCATAAACCACGGAAAGAGGAAGTGGTTCGCTGAAATCGATCGCCTCCGTCAGCTGATCCGCCCGCCCAATGTCACGACCACGCCGCCCCAGCCGACCCGGCCGCCCTTACGCACACGCGCGCACCTCACACGCACACACACACACACACTCAACACCATTCTAGGAATTAGGTCCTATAGGTTCTTCGTTCTATTATAATACAGGTATACTAGGGCATGTGTGTTAATATTATCGATTCACATTGAATTATTAAACAGTTATAACTGTCGGCGTGTTTTATATAATGTACCTTTTTATTATTGAGACACGACAGGAACCACACATGGGCTGGTTAAACATTCGTTTTCTTGATTGTCACAAAGAATCGAGCCGAATCTTTCCGATGCCAATTCGATCGACGGATGCGCTCGCTTTCTTCGACCTATGTCGGTTATTAGGAGAGTAAAAAGATTCCCGATTTCGATTTGTTTCATAGCTTTTATTTGTAATATTTGTTATTAAAAAAAAGATATAAATATCCATTCGGTCTGGTTCGGGTCTGGTTATCAAAGAGTGGTAGACAGTGGTACCCAGTCTGCCAATCCGGGGTAGTACCACCACTTACAAGTATACAGACCGTGCAGTGATTTGAGCACGTTTCGGGATCAGCTTGTAAGTTGCCGGTTTCATCTAGGCCGGCATAGTGGATGTGATTGCTGCTCACGGTTATTGAATTGTATTAGCAGTGACATTCATTCATGGACCACACTTCGGCTTAACATCAAGCGGGGTGCTGCCATATGTCGAGTCACAATATAAAAAAAAAGGTAGGAACAAGGTTGAAAAGTTTTATCTAACCTACGTATCATTCATTAATTATATAATATACATTGATAGAAATAAGATGATTGGCCTAATTTGGGGATAATTGGAGAGCGCCAATCAGCATGTATTCATTTGTATCAATTGAATTATATACTTAAATGAATTAACCCGTCCTATTATACAATATTAGATAATGTATTGGGCACACACGCACACACACGCAAACATAGACATACAGGCGTAACTCCGCTCACACACACACGTGCGTACATAGGCTTTTTTTGTTATGCTGTATAAGTCTGTGTTATTTCCGGTAACGCCTACATAACGCTTTTATTTGGATGAGTTGAGACCTACAAAGGACCTTAATGTTACATTCGATGGGAAAAAATCGTTCCATTATTTAATATAATATTTTAAATGAATCGTCCTTAATAAAATATCACTTAAATTGTTAAAGAAATATATATTAATGTGATTAACTGGTATCGCCGTGCTAAACAATAGTGGCACATGACGTATAGTGACTACGGTTGAGACAACAGTAACTTAAATGGGTTTTTCAGTCTTCGGTGCTTTAAGACTTCCTCTTCATCAGGCCATCTGACTTTTTTACCATGAGGCAAATATAGATCTGATTTAGCGACTGAAATAAACCTATGTTGGTTATAGCTTAATTTTTGTAATTTGTGTTTTATGTTCTTTTGTCGTTTATGATCTTTTTTTTACTTCGATGTTAGTAGTAACCTGGGAATTGCCAATTAGGGTGGAAGTAAAGAAAATACTTTTTCTTAGTACTTACAATTAGCAAGATCAATCAACCATTATCAAATATTTGCTACCAACTACACAAGCTAAATCAAAATTATCACAGGAGAGGTAGAGGCAATGGAGCGCCACTTTCCATCCTGACACAAATCTCCCGTTTCCCTCACATCCACAATTGTCTTCATACAGACTCAATGTTTATGGACATTGCAGACTGTTTTTTAAGAATGTCTAATATTTAATTAAGAAACAATTTTTTTTTTTTCAATATCTTTCATCCATGCTTTCAATGTGTCGATGTATTAAAAAGATAATTCCTTATGAATAACTATTATAATATGAGTAATTCTTTGCATAATAAAATCTATATTATGTTATCGTATTGTTTGTATTGTTTTGGGTTTTTTTATTATTGTAAATCATTTATAAATAATAATGATAATTTTACAATAATTATCATTATTATATTAATTTAGGATTTGGATTTATCTATTCACAATATGTGTTTGTTGACTTCCGCATTATTTATATTAAAAGCAAGGGTAGATAGGGCTTGTTATAAAATAATTGTAAATATGAAGTAACCAACAGAGTTGTGTCATGACAATGGATAGTGTTTCCATGTATATTTTCCATTTATATTTTGTTCTCTCATTATGTTTATAGTTGACTTTAGATAGTGGTAGGTCACAAGTCGTTTTATGAGGAATCTCTTTAATTGATGCATTGGAAATTAATATTAAATTGATAAGCGTTAACAATTTAATAAAGCAAAAATAGCTATGAGAAAAAAATATGATACTAAATAATGTAAATAAAAATATTAGCTCAACTAAGTTTAAGCGTAGGCCGTAATCGTACTTCAAAGCTAACACAACTTATAGTTGTTTTAACAAAGTAACTGAAAGTATTGTAAGCGCAATCTATAGTAAAAGGTTCAAATCCTTTATTGATTTTGTTTCAAAAACATAATTTTATAAAATGCACATGTATTTTTCTAATGGAAATGTACACATTTGTGCAATTTCACATCTGTTATACAAATTGTATTTATTGTCCACGAAATATATAATTTTAGTATCAAATGCAAAAGGGTCAATACACCTTTTATATTAACAACCCCTTTCAATTGGCATAATCCATCACTTTCCACACGCATCTCACTTTGGGGTTATTTATGTTATTTTAGTACGATATGTAACCGCACATATGTCATCTTTTGGCCGGCATAGTCACGGCGACTAAGGTAACTATGAATTAAGTCGGGTTTTTAGACGTCTACTGCTTACAACTAGCAAGTCGAAGTCAGATATTGGGTCACAATAAAAAAAACATTATAGTTTGATGTAAATTCATCTTAATTTAATTTATGAAATAGAATGCTACCGAATAGATACCGCATTAGACGTGTTATGAGTTATAATAAAAATATAGCTTCTAATAATTTTTAAATTGTTTATTAATTCTAGTTTGTTGGTGAGTTAAGTAAAATGCCTTGGAGCACGTTGTCTCCAATTACTGAAATGTTTTAATACAAAATTAAAGTTAATAATGTAAACGTTGGCTGAATTTAATTAAAGGCTAACAAAAGTTTTAGTTTTATAAATTGTACATTGGCAAGTGGGCCATTAGCAATATTGCCTGTTTCACTATTAATTAATTTTAAACTTTAATATATATAATTTTAGGCTTCTTATCGTTTAATGAGGTCAACCATTTTGATGGAGCCGTGGGTTGTTAGAGACAACACTTCACTGTTCAAGTATCAACAGCTTTAATATAATAGTACTACTACTTACTTTACGCAGCCACGGCCGATAGTACTATGAAAGTCAACACAAAATACTATCAATTACTACGAATAATATATTGTCGTTTTACTCCCGCGCCGCACAGATTGGGGAAAGCATTCGCGTTCTGATGACCAAATACGGCGCCGCATAGTTTATTTGTAGAATAATTGCCAAGTAGGTTGCTTCACCACTCCATGTGATCTCCCTATCTATATAACATTAATCCTTCAAATGACGCAACTGTTCGGTTTTATTCAGTCGTCGGCACTCTTGGACCTCCCCCTGCTTACCATCAGGCAAGTCGAGTTCGGGTGCAATACAATTTTATTTTGATAACATGAACGCATTAAGTCACTTGCCACACATTGTCCTCAAAATGTGAATAATTAGGAATAAGTGATATAATAAAGCTCGTTCACTTAAATAATGCTATAATAATAATAATAATAATGTTCAAAAGCTAATCTATTAATAAATCCTCCCCTGCGTTTAACCTTGGCATCTTCAAGTGGAGCATGAAATACCTTTACTCGTGCCATCATATCTCCACATAACGGACAGAGACGCTATTCATTACGTCAGCGCTCACGGATGACTGACGCAATGTTGCTTATCATATTGACATTTAAATATCATAATGCAAGCATAACTGTTTCATTTGTTTTTGTGGCTTGGCAAATGACAGCACCCCGCCTGATGTTAGAATGGGCTCCATGAATGCAGGCGACAGCTATTACTAATTGTAACAAATTAATAATGGTCCACGTGACCAAGGTGTTATAATATATATTTTTCATTAATTAATCCTTTATTGAGAAACAGATAAAATTAATAGTATATTAACTGTAATTAAACTATAAATAAAAAATATCATCTAATGACGTCGCATCACAGATAGTCCCAAGGAGACTGGCAACATTTCCCCTTTGTATAGCAAGGCTTATACATTGGCAGAAATAATTGCCAGCCTTCCTGTCTCCACGCTTCTCCGTCAGCCGCCTGGACAACTTCTTGGCCAGGCGCTTAGCTGAAGGTCCCCAAAGGCCCATAGTACATATATTGAAATAGTATTATATAATATGATATATATAGCAAACACATTGCGTCAAAATATACAATTCATATTTTTTGTGCCACTAGAAAGGGTTTGCCTATGTTGACAACGGTCATCGTTGGCAATGTGTGTTCAGACAGAGCATGTCCAATGGATTAGGAAAGTTTGACCTGTTCGTTGGTCCCAGTTTTTAGTTTATTTTTGACCTGCCACAATTAGCTTAGCACTTTTATTCGACGTGTATTATATTTTTTGATTTTACATTAGTATTTTTTTTAATATAACAGTTCTATTTTATTACAAAACTATTTTATTTGTTACATATTTTTTATTATGTACTTAACAGATTAAGTTATGTTTATTTAATTTTAATATATATATTTTTAGTTGCATATTCTTTTTATTTTATATTTTTTAGTTTTATTATTATGTTAAGAGAACTTGACTATTTATCTGTATACATTTTTGGGTCGCAGACCAACCAAGTATGATAAGTATTTTTGAATTTAAATATAAATTAATAATTATAAATTTATACCGCCGACTCTTTTGAAAACCCTCTGTATAACACAAATAACAGATTTCTAAAGGTCCAAACTTATGTACATTAATAAACAAATCTCTCCAACGGCTGAGTTAATTTCGAAGGTCCAAATGTCGCGTGTGCATTGAGTGAGCCCGCTCACCCAAAAACATGCAACGTAATCCCAGGCAAATAATAGCACAGATGCAACCGTGAACACATTGCGTGGATGTTGCACATTCACAAACAAAAATTGCAAAAATGGGTTAGAGACACCTTGCGCCCCGAATGCGCTCTCTCATCAATCACAATACATCACAACTGTGTCCATCTCTTTTATATTTATACATTTGCGCATGCGTTTGTCCCATTCGTTTTCGAGTTGTTCTCCTTTATTGTATCGGTGTCACGCGTGGGTGAGTGCGATCACCATTGTGCTGCTAACAAGTGAGGTGGATGATTTTGCAATCAACAAAAATCAACTCAATTACGTAACAGCACAAATGAATGAAATAATTCATTAACGTAATATTGGTGGGTGATTGCCAACCAGTCCCACTGCCTACCACCATTTATTGCAGAGGTACTTCCTCACTGTGAATCATTTTATGTGTGAAATAGACATGAAGGCGGTGTTATGTAATAAACGTTCAAACTTTATAATGCAGAGATACCTACTTTGATTAATTTTACAACACTTTCCCTATTTTGACTCGGTGTTATGACAGCATCCCAATGGATTACCATTGAGGTGACTGCTACTACAATGGAATAACTGCAAGTAACTGTCGCCTGTAGTGGCATAGTTGAAACTAACAATTTCGGAGCTTCACCCAAAAGGCTTACACTTAAAAGTGGTGGTACTACCCCGGATAGACACCACTGCCTACTACTCTTTACTAAAAGATAAACTTTACGGCATTTTTAGCAATCACATCAATAATCTATTATTATCTACATATTACTGATTATTTATTAAAGCACTCAAATTAAATTAATTTTAAACTAAAAATAAAGTAAAGTATAATATTGGAGAAGCGTGAGTTAATAAAATGCTATTTCATTACCTCACGCTTCAGTGTGAACTCGAAATAAACAAAACATAATTATGTATAAGTACAAAACGAACACAAATATATATTTAAATGAAACCCCATAATAATAATAATAATTATAGTTAACCAAATATTATAATAAACAATATAATTTCCGTTCAATGTGATTGTCTCTAATGTTGTATGTGTGTGTGCGTGTGTTTTTGTTTGCACAAAGGATTGTCCGCTTGACCGTTGGCCAGTGAACGCGGAACACTTCTTTGTGCAAACCCTTTCAATATCTTAAATAAATTATATTTAAATAAATTACAAAACCCCCCTACGGTTGACACGAGGGGGATGTACCGGTCACTACTGTGCGGTGTCATTACAACTAGGGTTGCCTACGACGAACGCATTTAAATAGATATTACTTCTTAACAACAAAACACAATTGTACACAATTAAATTATTTTTTTCTATACAACTATACAACTTAAAATCAATGGAATATTATTTTTGTTTATTGAACATTTGGTATTGAATAGGTCACGCAAACCTAAAACTCCCAGTTCAAAACCATCTTCTGGCACTAATTGTACTTAGACATACAGTTACCAGTGTTAAGTAGCTTAGCAAAAGAATGTAAACGATCCTAACACAACACCCTCGCTTCCCTCACTAGGCAACTAGGTTTCTTGGGGATGTGTCCGATTTGATCGGCAAACACCTTCCTGGGCCTGCCTTGTTTAACGCATCCATCCACATGAGATTTATAAAAAAATATTCTATTCTTTAACATTTTACAATTGTAATATCTGGTGCGTAAGCGTGAACCCTACATAATGTAAGCGGCCTGCCACGTATCGTTAGATCTTTATAGACTATCCTGTATACATGCTGAGACCATAAATCACAATTCTTTGTTACAAATGAGATTTGCAACATTTCAAATAGTGTTGCCAAGTCACATTATCATTGCAAGTGGCTTATTGTCGCAGAACAGGATTACAACTGAAATCCTTGAAGTAGAATTCGCGCAGACCCTTTGCGGTTTTATTAATACGCTCGCATATTGCAAACTATTCTATTAGACTATTACATCACGTAAGCAGACATTTTGTAAATAACATAAACAATACCCAAATGACATCGGCCATATTTGAATAGACCATCATTGCAGTGACTTATGAGAAAGGTATCACTTGTTCTTTAACGACGATATGATTGCATGAGCTTTATTAATAACACACCTAATATTAAGCACCTTCGTTTAATTTCACGACAATCCATAAACTTTGTTAGGTGGCTGGCAAAGGCGAGCCGTGCATGGATTTGCTTTAATATTGGAACAGGTTCCGCACATCCATCATACTTCATCTAAGACATAAACAATGGCCGAGTACCCCCAAATAGTGTCCAGCAACTTTCTCACATAACGAATAGTAAAAAGAAGTGTCCGAATAACGGTTGGAATTTAAATAATGTAATCATACTTAGGTAATAAAGGCGCATGTGTTTATTCATACGTTTCCTTGTGTTCGGCCGAAGCGCGCACTGACCATTTGACCGGACACACACACAAAAACCTGATCCCAGCAACTATAAACTGTCCACACCTTTTGTTACTATTGTGTTGTATAGAAAGGGTGCGTTATGGGAAACGGGAAGCGCCTTTCTACCACCAAGAAAGTTCCGCCATTCAAACGCCCAAGATCATATCGTACAATAAACCAGTTATTTACGCACCAATATCACATACAATGAATTCACTATAATCAATATAATATATGCTTTCAAGCTAAACGTGCTTGTATCATAGAAACAGGACGACCAAAGTACATATTTCAAAGATACATTGGTACAGGCAAATGGTTTTAACTCAGTTAGCGAGACCATTGCACTACCACTACAGCACAGCCGCCTTTTTACTATCAAATTGTAAAATTTTCACAACTTTCGCTTGCTTCTTTTAAGTCTAAATATTAATTGATTTGCTAATGAAAGATTATTTTTATTTCTACATCAAAAAAATATGCCCGTTAAGATTTAAATGTGCGTGAGATAATATTCCTTGAATTATAAATAAACGAAAAGAAATGTACAAAAAAAAATGACCAAGTAGACATCCAATTATTACATATGAAAAGATAAAATTGTTAGTTTAAATTAAATTAAAAGAACGAAAGGGGGACAACGTTTGTGTATTGCATTATTTATGTACGAGTACTATGAGATGTTGTCCCTCACAATGCATTCGGTCACCTTGCGAACATAAATTAACCCCAGAAGTGCGTTTTGCATCACAAATGGCACTTTCAATTAAACCTGTTGCTACAATTATTCAAATTTATATGCAATTTAATATATTTTATGCATTCAAACGCAGGTTCAATGCAAATTGTGTGTCTTCTAACGGATTTCGGACGTTTGTTTGGTGACCGTTTGCTGTTGCATTTGCATAATGCAATTGTTACAGGTCGTTACATTTTCACATCTTTGCCTTTCAGAAGATTCCGTTAAGATTAACGTTGAGTTTCACAGTTTAAAAAGTTCTAATAGGACTTTTTTAAATTCTCATTAGAAATTCAAATGTCAGTTAAGGTGTGAGATATTAAAGGCTTAAATAAAATTATTCTTTTATTTTGAAGCTAATTTGCCCAAATCCAACCTATTTATTCTCGAACGATTCTAAATCAATTTTGTTATGGATTTTATATTCTTAATTTTGAGGTCGAGTTAAGCCCCAAATGGAGACTAACCCGTCAATTTAATACCTATTATATAATTATTATAATTTTAATCTGAGGTTAATTTTAGACTTAGATATTTTTTATTTTATTATTATAAAGTAGTATTTTATTTTAGTTACGTATAACACATAATTAATTATGGTTTAATTGTTGCCAGGCTCACTGCCCCCCTCACCCGCCGACAGCGGTGTCTCTGACGTGGAATCGTCATCGTCAGGGCCTGGAAGTGCAGAGGAGCTGAAGGCCCGACTGCAGCCCCCACCAGCGCCAGCGCCACCCCAATTCCACCCACCATTCCTGCCATTCTATCCACATCACCAGTTAGCAACACAACTACAACATGCACACCATGCAGCACAACATCAGAGGCCACCGTGTAAGTACCATTTTGTTAGATAACAATATAATTATGGCCTGCATAGTGACAACGATACAGACAAACCGTAAAGGTTTCCTTAGTCGTCGACATTGGACCTCTCCTTACTTACCACCAGGCAAGTTGAGGACACAATAAAAAAATCGCCTAATGTCAAATGCCTGAGAAGTCACATCTACTATGCCGGCTTAGTTAAATGTGCCTATTTTTTTAAGTTAATTATATGTTATTACTTTATTGATCGGCTGCTTATTGATTTTAAATGTTATGCTTAGCTAATGGGAATTTCATATATTCCAATAGGTATCTTATTTGTATTTACCTTTCGTCAAGGCAACCGTGGTGTAGTGGCAGTGCAATGGTTACGCAAACCGAGGAGAGTACGGGTTCAAAACTATTCACCAGTACTAATATATCTTTGATATATGTACTTTGGTTGTCCTGTTTCTGTGTCACAAGCACATTAAGAGCTTAGTATAGAAAAAAGACACAGCTAATAATATTTTAACAAATAAATAACATCATCGAAGCTTTAATATTGTTATTTTTCAATATTATAACTTACAGTTGAGCAAAACTTTACCCAAACTTGAGTAATTACACATTTGTAATCTACTTCTACAGCATTAACTCCACTGTTAGCCTCTTCAATGTTTCTCCAATTTCCTCTGCTATGGGTGAGCTTACTCCACAATTTCCTAGCAGTATCTTCTATATCTTAGGCTTATATGGCTGGTGGTCTTTCTACTTAAATGCAGTGTCCGCTATTGAAATTGGTTAACCGTTTATTATATGAATGTTCCTTCATTAGAGTGTATTTCTAATTATGCACCATATTATTATTATCAATGTGATCATTCTGTTGCTCCCTAAGGTTAACTGACAGACAATGTCATAAAACATTGTTGTGCATAAACTTTGAAAAATATCAACATTGTTGTATCATTGGCCTTGAAATTGTGAATATACATATATAAACATATTGTTGATTCCCGATATTCCTTGAGGGTGACACGGAGCGCGCGGCCATTCACCGTCGCGCCTAGGTCACCTTAGCACCACTAACAATTGGTTCAACACTACTTCCTTTATTCACGCAAACACATATTACCTTTATTTATCTCCGTTTTTTCTATACATTCATATAAACTCACATATTTGATTTATTACAATACTAGAATTATATTATTAGGGGAATTGGTAATGGAGAAGTGTGGCCACCAAAAGCCAATGTTATCAAATTTTTTAAACATTTTTATACTAATGTGTTTGTATCATAGAAAGAGGACAACCAAAGTACATCAATGATACATTGGTACCGGTCAAAACTCGTGCTTTGCGTAACCATTGCACTGCTACTACACCACGCACGCCTAATATTCTTTTAAGAGTTTCAATTAGCTAATTCTAACAGTACACGATTCTGCATAAGACTACACTCATATCTGTCTAAAGGGTAAAGTTACATCTGAAATATTTTAAAAATGTTCAAACTTGATTTAAATTATTATTCCATCTGGCCGGCATAGTGATGGCGACTAAGGCAGTCGTAAACTGAGTCGCTTTTTTTAGTAGTCAGCGCTGTTGAACCTTCCCGTCTAAAAAACTCCCTTTAGCTTTAGCCATAGTAAAAAAAATGATAACGTGGAATTATTTCGTTTATTCATTATAGGAAAATTAAAGAAAGCAATAATACCTATATTTGAGAATAGTCTAATAACTCCAGCAATAGATATTGGAACGAGCACACCGAATTACATTAACAATACCTATAAACATGTTTGTGTGTTATCAAATCAAACTTCCGGGAAAATGTTTTACATTTGGCATTTGTCCAATTGGCCTTATTTTCACAAAATTTGCACAAATCACTCGCATGCGAAAGAAACGCGTTACTTTGTATTATTAATATTGCATTCATGTGTTTCACAATATACTATGCATTATGAAGAGAATTGTGGATGTGAAGGAAGCAAGGGTGTTGTGTCAGGACCATATCGTGGCATTGTCACTACCTATCTATTACTGGTGGAAAAAAGGCGTGACAATTTGATTTATATTAATTATTTAAATAACGCTATATTAATACAATATCATATACAAAAGTAACCTCAAATGCAATAGCAATTATTTATTATTTATTTTTTTTTGTTATACTTCTATACTAAGCTACTAAAGTGCCTGTATCGTAGAAACAGGACAACCAAAGTACATATATCAAAGATACATTCATACCAGTAAGAGGTTTAGAACCCGGTGCACTCGGCTTGCGTAACCATTGTACTGCCACTACACCACGGTCGCCTTACAAACTTAAGTTTTCATTAAATCCATATTATTTTCTTTTTTTTATTATTAGTTTATGTACAGCTATGATTGACGTGTTTCTTGTGGCTTTATTTTAGTCATACGCCATTATCAAGCCATGTATTACAATGGCTAATCTTTATTTCATTATGTATTATTAAACTTGTCTTTATTGTATATACCTATATAATAAATTCGTGCGTTTTTCTCTCACAAAAACTAAGCCATCAAACCTGTTAGCTATGTACTACCTCCTAGTATAGATATTCGCCAATGCTAACTTTATGTTTAACAGAACAATCAATCAAATTGTCACCCCTCAAATCACACAGAGATAGGCAGAGACAACAGAGTCCCATATCAAACGATCCTGGCACAATTCTCTCTTCACGTCCCTATGTCTCTTGAAAGGACAAGTGGTTTACATAAAAAAGTTGTAACATATTTTTTTAATTATAAACAAACATAAGTAAATACAGTATAAGAGTGGTAGGCAGACACTCTGCCCATCCAACCAACACTTTGAAAGGTACAGACCGAGAGTGCCTTGGTTGCGTTTCGGAATAAACTTAAGGCGGAAACTTAAAGGTTGCTGATTCCACCTGGATGCGACTGTTACGTGCCTTTATTTAAGTGTAGTTGCAGTCGCCTCCATTCATAAACCGCATTCCAGCTAAAAATAAAGACATCTTATAGATATATGGATAAATTACAATACATTCGTAGGTTGTTTATGGGTGTGTGTGTGTGTGTGTGTGTGTGTGTGCTATTTGACATTGTGCAAGGTGAGTGCACCTCATATAACATAAATAATGCAAAAAGCATCGGACGCGAGGCCTCTCTATGCGCGACGCATCCCCCAACGAACATCGGATATTGCTCACACAACACACAATGAAGCCGCATCCACTCTGCCTACCCCATTATTCCACCACGTCTCTATAACATCACCAACAAGTGCATACAATAATAATATTTAATTAATTTAATACCACGGCCCATCACAAACGCGCAAACGAAATATATCAATAACAGTTCCTTTTCAAAGACATTTGCGTTTATTTTGTCGTTACAAAGGTGCTGCAGCCATCGTGATAACGCGAGAGGAAACAGCTAAAATATTTTATTTCATAAACAATGTTAGTGCAAAACCTAAAAGTGGTATGGAGCGCCAATTGCCATGATCATGACACAACTCCCTCACTTCCTTCACATCCACAATTCTCTTTAATGCAGCTATATTATGTTCACATTTAACATAACATCATTTGGATTACCTTTCCGGTATGAGCCATTCCTGCATTTCGTAGACTTGTATTATAATTAAGCAGTCACAAATGCATAGCCATTAAATGCCGATTAGAGCGACAATTGCGTTGCGGCAATGTCTACAACATCGGAACTGTACCCATAGCTCTGTAACTTCGTAAGCTCAACAATGAGCCGCGCACAACCTTGACGTGAAGTTGCCAAATTTCGTCCGCACGTAGCACGGAAACCTAATTTGTGCATGTGTGCGTGCGTGCGTGTGTGTGTGTGTGTGATGTGGGTTTTTGCAACTCGTCTGCACAAAAGCAATATAACCAACCATACTGCCTTATTCTGGTCAGCATGGCTTTCTTATCGAAATTTTTATTTTTCTATTGTGGCACGACATATATGCCAGCCCTCGCCTGCGTGCGCGCCTCGAGTGCGCTCCATGAATGGAGGTGATTGTCATTGGCATTCTCGGCCCCCCCATGATTTCCCTCAGGCAATCAGGAAAGGCGAGATAAGATGTCGAGTCACAATCAAAAAATATAAAAGTAACAGCCGCATTCACTATGCCGGCCCAATTCCAACTGACAAATTTAAATATATTTTGCATTATGTTGTATATTTAAACGAATTTGCTTATTATCAATAATAAATATTATTAATTACTAAATCACATTTTGCATCTAAATCAATCTAATTGGAAAATTCTAATGGTGAAAAGCAATTATTTCAAATGATATTGCGATTGGCCACAGATTGATAAAATGCCACCGGATTGGTTCTACATTGGATTGTGCATCGATGTGAATAGGGCGGCCGGTTGAGGTGGTCGTGATTTAAGTTGCGTCACATGCTATTGAGGCTTTTGGCAACATGCGGCATAACATGCGGATAGAGGTGAACAACAACAACATAAGTATATGTAACAAAAATATAAATCACCATTTATTCATTACTTTTCATAACAAATCAAAACAGGACACCATTTTTAATTATTTTTTCTAAACTAAGCTACCAAAGTGTGTATCATAGGAACAGGACGACCAAAGTAACTACATATGTCAAAGATCCTACCGTCAAGTGGTTTTTAACCACCACGGTCGCCTTAAAAGAATACTTATAGAACTTCTAATATTGAAGCGAAGCGTAAAGAAGCACATTTGGCTGGCATAGTGAAGGCAACTGAAGCGACCGTTAATTTAAAAACGCTTTTTAGCAGTTGCTAAGCTCTTTTGGATTTTCCGTTGCTTATCATCAAGCAAGTGGAGGTCATTTCTCAATTAATGATAAAATATAAAGAAATTGTGGATGCGTAGAAACAGTAAGTAAGCAAGAGAGTTAGTTATAACAGCACCGGGGAAAGTGGTGCGGGTGCTGTTTTGCCTCCATGTTGGCCACAGTTGCCAATACCATTTAATATTTTATTTAGTTTTGTGTGTGAATGCACTCGTGATAATTCCGGAGCCCTGACTCATTCGGAGTCATTGCGAATAATAAATTACTCAAATTATACGTATTATGTATTATTATGTACAACAATTAATAAAGGCGGCATGTAAATTATTCACGGGCGTTTACAAAAATGTTGTTGATGCCTTTTCTAATAGGTCGTAAGCGCCGCTCGGCGCAAATGAAACGGAATTTAACATTAACATAATGCGCGTGTATAACTGCGATGCGTGTGCGCATTCTAATGCGTGTGTGCGTGTGTGCGTGTGTGCGTGCGCGCGTGTGCGTGTGTGCGGGGCAATTGTCCTATTTCAAGGGCAGTGCAGCCTAGCAGGCAAACAGCAGCAACGTTCGCCTTATATTAATAGAGTAATGTATTTTCGCCAACACGTCTCGGGGGGGACCGGAAAGTTTATTATTGACATTCGCCACTTTTCAGCGCACTCGAATGTGTGTGTGTGCGCTTACATAATTGCGATGTGCACTGTTTACACGGGCGGCCGTTCGGCTATCATTGCACCGTTCAGCCATTGTTACTGTTGACCTTACTGTGACCTATGACGTCATTGCGCAGAACCTCAGCCAAATTCGTAGTAGCCTAATGTAGGTCGCAAACGGAATGACCCGAGCCGTGAGGTTCCGCACAGAGCGGTTGCGAGACATTTGTTGCCGTATAAGGAAGGGCGCCATCTGCCTGTGTTGTGTTGTGTCGCAAGTGGGCGACCTAGTTGCGTGGCGGCCGCGCGGCTGCCAAACGTGCCTCAACAACATCACAATTACATATTTAGTGTCGCAACACGCGCGCCGGTCGCATCCGAGTTGAATGGCCGGCGACCTTGAGCCGCCGCGCCAACACAAACGCCCGCCAAACGAAAGCGAAAGGATTCTCCATGAGCGCCCGTGCAAACACATAGACACCATGCAACTGGTGCTCCAGCGAATTATAAGGCAATAGTTAGAGATGTACAACGTTGGAACAGTCATCAGCGCCATCATAATTAATAAGAAAACCCATTGAATAATGTTAAAGCAGTTGTTGACGTCACGGACATATGGTGTACGTGACATTGTATGGGTATACACACAAAATGCAAAACCGCATCCGAAACCAAACTATGAATCAATAGTTATTGTTTTATTACGCAAAACACACTAACAGGAATTATTCATTTAGTATTCGCATTATAATACATTGTTAAATGTTTAATAGTTATTTTTATATTCATCAATATATTTTATTCACAAATAATCAAATTCTAATAATCTAAATCGTTTTTGCCTTATGACCGCAAAAGGGAGGTCCAAAAGTCTTAAGAACCGCCGTTCAGAGCGTTTTCACGCTAAGCTTAAAGGATTGAAGGCGTTGAAATAAAATTTAATACGTTTCATTATGCTTTGTGAGGAAAAGACAGAACAATTTTACTTTACAATTTCATTATTTCGATTGATCAACAAATAAACTTGGAACCAGAATGCGGATTCTTGTGTTATCATGTACGAGTATTCCTATTTTATAACATATTTTTCTAATAAGAATCCTTCTATTTGAACTTGTGTCTACCCCTGACCCAGTGTGATTATAGTCGTGATTATACAAAAACAAAGCTACTATTTCCACGTAGTATTGCATTAAATAAAGTTTAGCGTTCACCTTCAAAGACTGTTTCACACGACGCGTTTCCTGCGCTCTCTTACAAATGTGTCGCAACAAATGTCGCAACATCATGCCCGCTTCCCAAATACACACTCCAATGTTATTTGTAAATTATTTATATTCACTAAAGATCAAAAGCTATCCGAGGGAAATTAAAGATATATTACAATTTTCCGACTCGTCGCCAGGAAAGGCCTAGAAAATGGATTATTCGGCACTCACAGTTTTTCAAATAAAAAGTTAGCTCCAAAACGTATCTACAGCTGAAAATAGCAACGGATGCTTGGAGGTCTCAGGTTCAAATTCCTATCTCATTAACACCGAGTGCAAATATATAATTTTCCTATAGCATTTGCCAAAGCATTGAAATGTCTTTGGCAAAAGGTCTGCCAATTGCCAATAATAAGGGTTGTGCCTAAACAATTCTCATTGACACCGGACATATTGTCTGACATACTAAACTACACAAACATTTACAAATCAGAGGCAACATGGTAAAACGATAAGTTTTGTGAGGAGCGTGGAAAGTGGCGTTCCATTATCTCTGCCTATGCGTGTGAGCTAGACAGTGTGATTGTTTGAACGTCGTAGTAGTAATAATAACGAAATGAAATATGTGAGTGTATTTTGAGTTATTTAGGTGATATACGTTGCCAATGTGTGACCTATTTAACGCATCTAAATTTTATATTTACGCCTCGTTCCACTTAAGCGTGAAGCTCACACGGATGGGAGTATGTTTATGATCGTGGATGATCACTTTATACGGCCCCTATATAGCACCTACTTGGTGTGCGCATCGCTGATTTCCTGTCCATCGTAAATATAACTACGCCCCGGACAACACACGTGCCTTTCACGGACAATTCGAAGTATAGCTCACGCACACAACTGGTTATATACTAAATTAATTAACACTTTTAACACTGCGTTAATCTAAAACAATGACACTGACATAATATCTAACACCTGGGACCCAATAATACACAAACTCAACTCCCAAGTCCAGCAAACTAGTGTTTTCTTAGATTTTGCGCGAACATTGAAATTGAATTAAACAAATTTTATGCGATTTACTATCCAGCAAACTGCCAAATGAGATGACACCGTTAGTTATTTTTGCAATAAATTAAAATAAACCGGGAACAATAAAACAAAATTAAAACATGAAACAGCAGTTTTGGAAACAACGACAACGAACCAATGGGACGGCTAACACATCAGTCTCTCCGTGACCACAATGGCTGCAAAGCTCTCGAAACGTCGGAATAATCAAAAATGTAAAATTATTAGCCAAAAATAAACGCGATAGTAAACCGGATAATATTTGTTTAATTCACTATCTTAATCTCATCTTCTTTCCAATGACATTTTAATAGGCCCTTAACCTAACCTATAAGTGCTAGGAATTAAATTGTACACGGATGGACGGACTTATAATATTTAATTTTTTGATTATAATGAATATGAGTTATTGCAGTATTGGCAGTTAGTGAGGGGGGGGGCGGGGGCGGGGGGTGTTGTAACGGGGTCAGTGTTAGGCCGCGCGCTGCATTGCAATGCGTGTATTAATAGACCGCTTTCCTCCCTCGCTCGCAGTCAACTTCGCAGCACACCACTTCCCCAAATAGACCACACACACAATAATATATTATGACCATATTTCATCATTACGTTTCCTTGCATACTGAAAACAACTGAAAAAACTTTGTATTCATTCTCGGTATATGCCTTAACATAGATATTAAGATATAATAAAATTGTAATTATTTGGGTTGCCTAGTGACCATAATAGTAGAGCTTGTATGAAAATTGTCTCTGCCTATCCCTGTGGGAAAAAGGCGTGACAATTTGATTGATTGTGCCAGCATATTGATGAGCCATTTTTAAGATAAAAGTTGTGGTGCCCGTTGTGGTAAAAAGCGGCCGTGGTGTGGTTGTAGCAAACCGAGAACCCCACCATTCGTGGTACCAATGTATCTTATATACTTTGGTTGTCCTGTTTCTATGATATAGGCACATTTAGTAGCTTAGTATAGAAATGTGAGAGACTAAGTAATATGTTGTGTCAGCCTCTACCTATCCCTGTGCGAATGTATCGCATTGTGTGCCTGCCCCTCTCGCTGCCAACCAGCACACATTCCGCGCATTGCAACACTAAACGCGCGCCTAACATCATACACATATAATATTTCATTATTATTATTATTAATATATACAATTAAAGGATATAATGGCTATTTCCTGAAATTATTTATATATAATTACTCATTAAAAGATATGATGGTAATTTCATGAAAAAATTATTTATTTATAATATTAGCGGACCCGGCAGACGTCGTCCTGAAATGCAGCACCACATTAAATATGTTAATTTAAAAATATATTTTTTTTGTTACCATGCTATAATTATGTCTAACTAATCTGTCGCTAAATTAACAAAAGTTGATTCATTATTTTTGGACACGCCATAGTGTACTATGGTCTCTATGTCTAATTTATTTAATTCTATCGCTGCCTATCCCCTTTTGTCCAATCACGTTATTCGTTAAGTAGGATCAAATACTTAGTATGTTCTTAGTATCTGATATTTGTGGTTACTACTTGGGTTAGGAAGGGATAGAGAAGCGTCACTTTCTCCGATCCTGACATAACACTTTCGCTTCCTCCGCATCCTTTAACTCTTCATACAATCTCGGTTGGTTTTATGCTTTGCGAATCCCTTTCTCGAGAATGATACGGATTTGATTCTCGTACATTCCTGTGTGTCGAAAAAGATCAAAGTACTTTTTAATATAATTTCAACATAATATCCGTATATCAATATTGTGTGTATGATGCCATAGAACGATCGCTCTATTTTCATTATGTGTTATTTTTTCAACACTATAAAAAGAAAACACTTTCAAATGTAATATATTTCTAAGTAATTCAAATAACTCACATTCATAGGATATTTTCAAACGGAAATATCTATATGTTGGTTTTGATTCACTTGTAGTCGCATCTAGTTCAAATATAATATATATAATTACATGTATGTACATATAATATAGTTGCCTAATTGTTGGTTGAAAATATAATAATGAGTGCATTTTAAATGTTTTTCCATTACGCATAACTTTTATTATTTTTGGCTATATCAGCCTTTATAACTATAAAGCACTAACTAGTCCCATTACTTTGCGCTGGAGCAAATGGGCACACTGAAACTGGACCATACAAAATTCAAATATTAGGTCGGCGTTTTTTTGTAGGAGCACCATTACCAGACTTATCCAAATTCTATATCAAACTAATATTGCTAATTGGCGTCTAATAATGTTAACAGGAACCCGATTTCGCAACAAGTGACAAGTAGCATTATAAAAAAGTTAGAGTTGACGGCCGGCTGTTCTCTCGGACAACACCAACAAAGCTGGTCAAGGCGACGGAACTCATTGAGTGACCCTCGCTGGCACGCAATCAGGCTGGAACATAAACACATTTTTTACAATAACGCGCACACTTTATTGTTCAACAACAAACAACACCCGGAATTATTATTTATTACAGATGACAAACACATTAACTAAAATACTTCACTTTTCGTTGCTCGCTTCATTATTAATACAATCAATTCCTCATTTTGTGATTAGTTGTACATAATGAAAAAACTATTAATATTTCCTGCAAACTATAATAGTAATTGGTAATATGTTTCATCAATCCTGTAGATATATAATAACAACGATATCACCTTACACACACACACACTTGTAATATTAATTTATTTATATTAATAATTTCTTAAGATCACAATAAACAAAAATATTAATAATAAAAATCTCAATTGCCATTATTATCTAATCATATTATATATATATATATATATATATATATATATATATATATATATATATATATATATATATATATATATATATATATATATATATGTATAATATGAAGATAATGTGTAAGTTGAAAGGCCTGCCTCATTGCATTAAATAACACTACTTAGACCATTTTGCTATGAAATTTATTTATTTTTATTTTTTATTTACATTTCTATACTAAGCTACTAAAGTGCTTGTATCATATAAACAGGACAACCAAAGTACATATATATCAAAGATACATTGGTACCGGTGGGTGGTTTTGAACCCGTGCTCTCGGTTTGTGTAACCATTGCACTGCCACTACACCACGGTCGCCTTAATATAAATAAAATCACCACTTTTATTCACCAAAGGACCACCACATTGGTGGTGTCAAATATCCAAAGTCCAAAGGCTTCACTCGACTTTACTTTCAATTACATTTTAAATTAACCCCTCTCATGCATCCACCTCCTTCTTCTCCATGCTAAAATGCTCTCACAAAAAATAATGAAATATGTAATAAAAAATACAAAGATAAGTGAAAGAACTTAAATCTATGAAAATAGAATTCATTAAATATACTATATTTAATAAATTTATTTTATGTATCTAAAAATAAATGATAACATTTTACGTTTGAAAGGGAAAAGTGTTTCATAATTTGTTGGTTTGTGCGTCAATGCATTTATAAGGAGGAAGTATTATTCAGTTTATGTTATATATAATATATAGATAATATTATTAATAATGTGACATATTAATGTATAATACCTGCCAATCCTTTTGGGGACAGAGGCGCAACGACTCATTTACGAGTATAATGCAATCAAAAGTAATATTAATTTTAAAAATAGATACAATCAAATGTATGCAATAAGTGATCGTATAAGAGAGAAATATATATATATAGGTATATATGTATATTGAGAAATGTGCTTAATACCTATTTATAAATTAGTTATATGAACAAAGAAGTTGATTGATACAAAAGATGGCATGTTGTTGCACAGGGGCGCGCTCGAGGAAGTATAGGAATCCGAGTTAGAGGAGGCGCAGGGGGGTGGGGGGCGGGGGGGGGGGGTGACCTTCGCGAGTGGATGCAATGTCGTCGTGTCATTGACCATAGCAACGCGCGCAACCACACCGCACCGCCATTTCAGATATATAATGCAATTTGCGGCCGGCACATCTCCGCGAACACGCGAATCTCGCTCTCATTACGGCTGGTGTTTGCACACATGCGGGGTGCACGACCGGGCTGCGGTGCAGCGTCACCTTCAGCACGTCCCAAACAATAGGTTGAGGACAGAGTGATAGTTCGCTGATAAGCGCACATAACAAGATGCCTTTCCCCGCCCGCTCCGGTCATAAGTACACCGGCCACTATCGCTATTGAACCGTGCCTGACCTTTCCCAACGAAAAACACACAACTTTTAGTCCATTCTGCATCCGCCCGCCGATTAACCGCCAACAATGAACAACCACTCGGCCACCTCGCCGCGCGTACGACACCGCCGATAATGTCATCCGGCCGCGTTATACTGTATTTGCATACGCGACTTAAAATAAACATATTTTGGCCGCGGATGATAACTCATAGATAACACAATCTCAACAAAACACGCACACACACACACACGCGCGCGCGCGCACACCAACCTCCCGCCAAAAATAGCACACAGAATGCATACAATGTACAATTTTATTCATTAACACGGACTGAATGCTTACAGTTAAATAACTGCGAGTAGTATTCGCTACTTTTGAACTATGCCAGCCTACTTTCAAACCGGAAACTTTTAATCTGATCCCGAAACACAACTGAACTACTAGACTTAAAATTTAAAGAATTACCGCGGGTCAGCAGTCTGGACCAGGGCCGTTTTAGGCATATTCAGCGCCGGGGTGCGAAAGTCAAGGCTCCGCTCGCATGGTCTCAGTGTGGTAGGTACCTATCGAAGTTTATCGCGGTCGGCATGCGCCCCCTAGAACTCTACGCCCGGGTGCACCGAACCCCTTGAACCCCCGGGTAAAGACGGCCCTGGTCTGGACTATCAACCGCCCGCTCTTAAATGTCAAATTGTCATAATCATTAAATAACTATTTACATAATTTTCATTAATATGCCTGACTCTAATTTTAGCGCCTTGCCATTATATATTTTGTGACACATGAAATGCAATATACATATATGTAATAGTGTGCATATGATCACAGCCGTGAATTGGTGTTTGCCCATCGGCGGCAGTCGAAGGCTCTTTCGCAACTCTCATAAACGGCTTAACCTCAAAAATGACTGATAGCCATCAAGAGCTACTGCACCACTTCACTGTATCAATACAACACACACCTTTTTCTATTGTCAATATTAGCACGGTGTTGCAAGACGGAAAATATACATTTTTTTTATATAAAATGACACACCGATTGCATTTAATATGCATATATGCATTTGTAATTAATATTTCATTTGATTGTGCATTCGTTGGTTGTGTGATAACATTTAGGGCATTACGCAATTGCAGATTGTCATACATACACTGACCTTACTTAACACAACGACACCATTTAAATGGAACGCGGCCGACATTGTGACTATTAGTTTAGTACTGATACGCCAAAATGGAACCCTCTGGACTGTATTTAAGCTGGTCCTGGCAACAAAAACACGTAGAAAAACTTTGTAAAAATACATAACACATCCGTTTTATAACTAAATACCTTATGTCAAAAACTATCGCAAATATAAAAGTTAATATTTCTAAAACATTATTAACTATTCCCCTAATTTTAATAACTGTATTAAAATGGGTTTAGATATATATCCCACTGGCAACAGCACTGAACACATTAATGTATAAATAAATGCGGATATTAATTGCATTATCATAAAACTTAAATGTAAATATTTACATTATTCGCTAACAATAATGTCACCTTCATACTGCGAATGCTAAAGAAACCTTATCTCAACCGATTTAAATACAAACTTACATACATATGCATAATTATACATATTATACGTGTTGCATAAGAAATTGTTCGGTAGATAATATATTTTAAAAGTAACCAGTTTTACGAATGTTGTGCAAAAATAAAAACATGGCTGCCAGCTATATTACAAAACAAAGTTGACGGCAAATGTATTACAAGATTATTAGATAATTTATCTAAATGATAAATGAATCATTATTAGTTGTTCCAAGAATAATGTATATATAAACATAGATAACATACGCGTGGCAGCTAACTTACGCATGCATTCGCTTTCCATTATAATTAGTGGTCATAGCAGGATTATATGAATTACAATTTGATTATAAACCATAAACGAATGTTAGGCTTTAACACAAGTGCAGAATGTGAGCAGACACAACAGTAATAAAAATGTAAAAAGCAACGTTGCAGAATTAGCAACGCGCGTGTGGTGTGCATCGGAACAGCCCCAGGATTGGTCGGGAGGGCGCACACACGAGCGCATGTAGCTGAAGGTCAACTGGCGGCGGCGTCATTTCCTGGTCATTGGCGCTGCCGACTGCGCATCCGATGCACCAACACACGCGCACAACAACACGACTTAATATATTATTATGCACAAACTAATAGTTAAACACTCGTCTGTGTTATACACACACACACATACATACACATACACATATTATATATATATACATACATTTATTATCATTATATTTCCGCTACTATTATTAAACTAAACATTGGCCATATTACCACAAAAAATATAAAACCATAGACAGGCATTAATCACAGTTTTAGACGATTTAGTACTACAAAATAAAGTTATATTCTTGATTAAGCATTGTCACGAGCAAGAGTTTGTTTAAAATTAAACTATGACAAGTTAAAGCGTAACTAAAATTCGGTTCAGCAATATGGTTATTTTAGATTTTATGAAATTAACTTAAACAAGAAATAAATATGATATTGTGATAAACATATTGTTTTAAATATGTTTATCAATCACTCTTTCCCACAAGGATAGGCAGATCTCTGAATAATTGACAAAATTTGTATAATAAAGGTCATTTTGTGGTACTTAATTTACTTAAATCCCTGTCTAATAGGCGTTTATTTTATTTTTCTGTGGTAACACTGCGATTGTCCCTAAATGTTATTTAGTACAAAATATAAATCCTTGTTTGATGCATGTCCTTGTTTTCCATTACACTCTTATGGTAACCCTCTTATGGCTGAACAT
Organism: Tinea trinotella; assembly: GCA_905220615.1. NCBI lineage: Eukaryota > Metazoa > Arthropoda > Insecta > Lepidoptera > Tineidae > Tinea > Tinea trinotella. The sequence goes on from HG992312.1 coordinate 14,772,330, forward strand.
TTTATTGCGCACAGTGTTAGCATTGGACTCTATGTGTTAAGCACTAAAGCCGTATTTCCAGCAGCATCGTTTGTGATGCCCGTTTATAATGATTAGTATGTATTATTAGTACCTGAACGTCCCGGTTCTCTTCAACAGGATAATTAAATGCTATTCGACGTCGTTTTTGCAAAAAAAAAGTAAGCAAATATTTCCCCCTCCTGTTTGAATACTCGTTCTGTGTTCATAACAACTTAATGGCCCATCTAATGACAATACATCTTTTAATAAACACAGAGCACAGGGGGGCGTGTGTGTTCTTTTAGCTGCGTTAACGCACTCAAACAAATGTGTCATTATGTTAGTGGACATTAATATAATAAGTAACAACACAATAGGTTATATCTGTGATGCATTTATATTATTGACGACAGGCGTGGCCGATTGATCAGCTATTGTTTTGTTGCGCATAAAGTCCCGGGTTCAATTCCCGGTCGGAGCAAATATTTGTTTCATAGCTTTTATTTGTAATATTTAGTTATAATTATATTAAATATTGCAAATATATGTCAATAAATAAAATTGTTTCGGGTCTGGTTATCAAAGCGTGGTAGGCAGTGGTACCCAGTCTGCCGATCCGGGGTAGTACCACCACTTACAAGTATACAGACCGTGAAGTGATTTAGTCGCGTTTCGGGCTTAACTTGCAAGTTGCCGGTTTCAACTAGGCCAGTATAGTGGATGTGATTGCTACTTACAGTTATTGATTTGTAGTTGCATTGACATCTATTCATGAACCACATTCCAGCTTAACATCAAGCTAGGTGCTGTCTTAATATGTCGAGTCACAATTAAAAAAATTATAGTTGGGCAATAATTATAATTATTAATGATGGAGTTTAAATCAAGTGCATATTTTGTCATTATCTCTATTTGGCCAACGTGGCATGTCCATGTGACAATATATAATAAACGTGATAAAAAGCATCCACGCGCATCAATAAAGCAATCACCTCTAGATTAGTTATTTAAAAATATGTATTTTATTGTATTTTTCCTCTCTTTTATCAAGATTTAATTTCTTTAAGAAATGAGCAATATAAATCATTTTTATTAAACAGTATTATAATGATGCGTTCCCGCGCATGCGTTTGTCACTTATCATTTCCGATTGGCGAAAATATTATCACTCGCATTAACAAAGTGTTGCTTGACGTAATAATTGCACTGAATCACTACATATATGGGAATAATAGAACATCTCATCACATAATCAGTTGCAATTTGAACTTTGTCGCATAGAAATGAAAGTTTAAATTTTATCATATTATAATAATATTAGTTGCTTTGAGGAAATGGAATTACATGCGATAACATGCTAATTACTATCAATGTATGTATGTGTGCGTGTGTGATTATACATCTGCATGTTATATTAATTCACAAATTATTTGGATAATAGCACAATTATATATACATTAATATATAATTGTGAATAATATACCATTACTAGTACTTATTACTATTGGTTTTTTAAATCATTTTTTATTAGCGGAATTACGCGCGTAAAAGATGCATCACATTCCCATTATAAACGAAACTTATTCTATTTACAAATACAAGCTTACACAGACATAATATAGGTAATATTATTTGCAAAGAAACACGCGCCTAAAATTCGGCTACATGCAACCGAAATTGAAACATCGGTGCCTGTTTTTATTTTCTAACTAATTTTCATTTATAATTTATTCAAAGTTTAATTATACTATAAATACTCCAAATAGAACAATTTAATGGCAAACATAATTTACTGATTGGAGGAATATTGTATCGATGAATTGACAATATCTGTATCTGAGGTAAATGCTGAGCTAGGAAACTGAATGTACTAGTTTTACTTTTAATATAAAATGGCGAAGGTGAGTGACCCGCAGCCATCGTTTAGTCAGCGCTAATATGCACACGTAGGTACAACAAACATCCGTAATGTGTCATTATGTCCTCAATAATGCCATTATTATAATATCTATTTATATTGCATATTATAATAATATATAATAAGAAGAAGAAACTATAACATTTATTACATATAATAAGTAAATTATATATTTGTATGAATTGGACTTAAATTTTAAAGTCTACGCCTCAAGACTCACAGGGCTGCTTTTTACAAAAATGTCCACTGTTTTATAGAGGAACAGTCTTCTGGTTTCGTGAACGTTTGCTATGTCTGTTACTTGTGAGAACGCGAATTGAACTATAATCCGTTTATTCAATGTCCTTTTACAGTGACTTGTAATATAAAAACATTATACATATGTTTTAATAATGCTTAAAAACTTTCATTTAAAAACGTTTCTAAGTTTGTGTAATCGTTTTTTTCCTAATTGGAGGAATCTCTTTGTACTAAAAAGCGACATCTGACCTGACAGTAAACAAGGAGAGGTCCAAGGTCCAAGTGAGCCGGCGACTGACAAAAAAACAATTCAGTTTGCCTCCGTGATCTAAAATTGAATTTATTTGTATAGATTTTGTTCTTTTTAATAATAATATCTTCATATTCCTAAGTACTTAAAATGTGGGATAATTATCATGTACTTATAATAGTTTAGAAAATAATGTTATCCTTGAACTTGTCTGAGTCGAGTGCAGTGCTAAATATAGAAGTTGTAGTTGTTTGTAGCGGACAAGTATTCCCGCAACAGCCTCTGGGATTATCAACGTCATATCACTAGCTTTCTCATCACATCTGATAATTTTATATAATATTAAACAAAAGAAGTTATTAATTAAGGCATTTTCTGCCTTTGGGAGATGTGATGGAGGTGTTCCCACATGGATATGCAGAGTCAATGTAGAGTCACTACCTGACACAACTCCCTCGCTTCCCTTACATCTACAATTCTTCTCAAACAAGCTCTACGATTATGAGCACTAGGCTTTTGTCAGGTTTTTTTTAATTAGACAAATAAATAACATACATATCGAATAAAAGTATGTTATTTAATATGTATGAATAAAATTGTAAATGTACGTTTCTCGGTCGAATCGGGTGGGGCTTTTCATGGTTTTGATTGCCCATGAACAGCTATTATGTGTGGGGGTATGTTATAGGCGTGTGTGTGTGTGTGTGTGTGTTGCAAAAATAGCCATGGTGACATTACAGCAAGTGTGTCTCGGGCACACACACGTGGCCGGGTGAATGGCCGCCGATAACTGACGCCAATATAACGCGTTAGATAATATTAGCAACAACCATATATAAGGTGAAGTTTACATTGCCTTCTCACACACACACACACACACACACACACACACACACACTAAGCAGAGAGATAGGATGGATTAATAGGAGTCCAATCGAAATGGCCATATTGTGATGAATTAAAACATCATCTAATAAAATATACCACCTAATGGCTCAATATGATGAAAATGACACATGCCAGTGTTACAGACAGCCATTACCTCAATAGAGTTCACTATAACTCTATTGTAATGGAGAAATAAAATTATAGAGAGTAGTTGAAATAATTTGGTTATACTTGAATATACACAACTCAAACTTAATTTATAACAATTGCACACACTTATATTTGTTTTACGAATAATTTCAAACAGCACGATCTGTGAGATGGCAAAAGTGCGAATTTCTTCCTCGTGCGTCAATGTTGCCAGCAGGAAATTTCCACTCACAAAGTGTTTTGCAACAATTGTGCTCTTGACCTAGCTTACATTCGGTGGTGTTGCAATATTCTGTTTTCGAATCTGTGCACTTCGCACTGATAGCCGAAATTTTGCACGTTCATTTTAAAACGTTAAACTTGTTTTTTTTTTCGTTGCGTCTCAGAAAATATCAAATGGTTGTGATGTGCCGTCATTCAGGTCAAGGTACGGCAGCAAACGCTCGCTATCTAATGACACTTGTTATCGGCCTGCGTGCGCCCATTGGCTTCTCCCATAGATTACAATATTATTATATCGAATGAATGAGCAGCCTTTCCAATTGTATATATATAGCATATTCATTTATGTGATCCAATCGTTAATTTAGCCAATGTTGTTTCTTTCAGTGGGTGTTCCCGAGCGGTCCGGCTATAACGGGTACGGCGGCACGGCCGGCAACGGTGGGCATCACTTCGCAGCGCCCGCCCCGCCGCCGATGCAGCACGAGCACGAGTTGGCGTACGGCGTGTTCGATTTCGACTACCAGCGGCATCACCACCACGCCAAGCTCAAGCTGAAGAAGCGGCCCAAGGCGCCGGACACGCCCGGCGTCAAGCGCAAGAGTCGCGAGGGCTCCACCACGTATCTGTGGGAGTTCCTGCTCAAGTTGCTGCAGGACCGCGAATACTGCCCGCGCTACATCAAGTGGACGAACCGCGAGAAGGGCGTGTTTAAACTGGTCGACTCGAAGGCGGTCTCGCGGCTGTGGGGCTTGCACAAGAACAAGCCGGACATGAACTACGAGACGATGGGCCGCGCGCTGCGCTACTACTATCAGCGAGGCATCCTCGCCAAAGTGGACGGCCAGCGGCTCGTGTATCAGTTCGTGGACGTGCCCAAGGACATCGTGGAGATCGACTGCTCGCTCGCATAAGGCGACCGCGTCGTGTATCGCTTCCGTCTCGATCGAGCCCCGATCCTAATGTTAATTTGTTAAGAGACGTAACGATTGCTCAAAAATGTTTGTAGAGAGTATTCTAAATTTGCTGACATGTTTGTAAAGAGGGGGATTATTTTGAATGAATTATATAAACTTCCTACCTCACTATATATTGGTGTTGTGTGCGTGGCGTGCGTGGGTCTCATGTCAAACTGCCAAGTGCACTGCAGCGAGAGATCCCGATGTTTTGTTACCTGATATATTTTAATATATATATATATATAATGATGTGGTCCAAGTTATTTGTTAGAGAACAAATTTTATTACTACAAACTCTTCCTAATGCAGATTTATATGAAATGTTGTTGTCTATATAAGGATGTAGTGGTAAGAGTGGTCCACGCCCCCCTGGGGTGGTGCTATGGTCGTGGACCCGAGGGGGGGCGTCTCAGTGCGTTCAGATCTCAATGGAGTCAGTGGTGACTCGAGAGCATTCTTTGGACGTATATAGTTACTGTTTTCGCTCCTTTTGTATATACATATGTAACTTATTTATTTCTCTCTCTCTCTCTATCTCTGTGGCGCTGCCGTCGCCAACTCTTCTTAGATAATTTTGTTCGTTAGGTTTAAAAGTGTATTGTAATATGTATATTTGTATGTGTGGAGCGTGCGGCGCAGGCCAATTCGCTCTCAGAATCCGACGAAATCACCACAAACGAATGAGTTAGGGAGAATGTTTGAGCAGGACATTTTAAAAAATATATGCTCCAAATATTAAAATAATTTTATATAGTCAAATTGATGTTGTTAAACAAATTTAAATTTTCTAATACATAATTGTACTTAAGCGTGCACCGGAGTGAGGAATTGAAGAAGAAGGGGGGCTGCGGGAGGGGAGGGGGGCTTTCCTTTGAATACAATTGGAGTAACATGGCTTTTACAAAATTATTATAATTTGAAGCCCCCCTGCCCCCCTATGCCGGCGCAGTGCATGGACTGGCACCGGGGGGTGTGGTTGTTTTAATGTGAGCCCTAGTCTTAGTGTCATAAATTAAATTTTATAAATTGGTATTTTGAAATGTTTAAATTTTATTATGAGAAATGCACACATTGTTCTGGTGTTAAGTAATTTTGATATTTTATGCACTTCACCATGTGACTAGGCATGAGCGGGTGATCAGTAGATAGAACAAATGATTGCGAAGGTTAGTGAATGATGCATTTGGCTGCGGCCGACACACAAACTGCCATCTATGCCGAATGTAACACTTGCGGACTATGCAAACACAAAACGCCATATTCATGTTGTCCGCGGTTCAATGACAGAACGTAGTGATAATCGAGGTGGAGTACTAAGTACTATGCGTGTGTTTTGTTTGCATAGTTGCACAAGTTGCGGAGAGCGGTGGTGCGAGTGCGTCGCTCATTTGATTGCATTTTTATACTGAAATATTATATTAGATGTAGCACATGTGAGCAACAGAGTGTGAGCGATGCACTTGGCCACATCTAGTGATGGGACGCAGCCATTCGCATAGGTTATATGGGCGAGGGATGTTTTCTAACATAGATAATGTTTTTATATAATATTTTATTAAATGTTTAACTATGCTTGTCTCATTCGTATTATTACGTCCGTTGTTGTTATTGATTGATTGATTGATTAAGTACATTTGATTTGATTTACTTTATTATTTGGCAAAATTGAAATTCTGAGAGTTGTGTGTGATATGTGTTTGTTTGCTTTTATTTAAATGAATTAAAAAATAAAAGTCGGATATTTTATGTTATAAGTTGCTAATTATACAAACTACTGTATTTTTGCCCACTTAGTTGTAAGTTATTATTATTATTATTATTTTCTATGTATAGTTAGTTATAAGTTGTAAATGAGTTTAGCACATAATTGTGATGCATGCTGATGATGATGATTATGTTAATAAAATATCCACTATTATTAAAATGGCAACACTTTGTTTCATTGCAACGGATAGGACATCAGGAGTGTAGGCCGGTATTGGGTCAGCCAAGGCGGCATAGTCTGAGGAAGAAGTCACCCCCATTTATATATCGCACTCGAGATTAACATCAGGCGGTATGCGGTCATAGACAGTGGCATATTCAATAGGTCAGAAATGCGGCACAATCCATAAATCTCCCTTACATCCGACCAGACGCTTTGCGGTCACTAATTAACATTAAAACGTATATATAAATAAAATGTCTACAATTACGTTTCATCAAACGTATAACATATAATGCACTGAGGCCGATGAAAGAGATTTATTATTAATGCAATATATTCAAATATATGCAAAAAAAATTGATATAAACTAGCAGCCCATGTGAACACCCCATTCCATATCCGCATAGTGACCGACGACAACCGTAAACTGAATCAAACGGAACAATCAAATAAGTCAAGATCAGAAGATGGCGAGTTTTCATTATAAAACACCGCTGAACCAAATAAAAAGAAAACCATTTTTTGTTTTGGTTCTCGAAATACTATTACAAATAAATTACTACAAGTAGCGTTCGTGTCCACTATGCCGGCGTAGTTAAACCGGCAACATTGAAGGTAATTCTGAAACGCGTATGACCTTTACACCTAAAAGAGGTATATGGTGATCGGATACCTACCATACCACTCTTACAGTAAATACCTAGAGACGGATCAAATAATATGTGCCTCATTATGTTTTTAATTAAAACTATAATTATAATAACGTATAATAAATGAAAGGGAAATGTCTCGTTTTTGCAAATGACCTCATTGCATCGGTCTCAAATTATTCACAAACTTCGCCGCAGTTTTACGAGCAAAATAGATCAATGTTGTGCTAACAGTCGCATGCGTTCATCTATCGCACTTAACTTCTTTTTTATTGTGACTAGACATATGACAGCACCCCGCCTGGTTTTAAGCATGAGTGCAGTCCTAGAATGGAGGTAACTGCTACTTACAGCTAAATAACTTCCACTATGCCGGCCTAGTTGGCACTAACCTAACCGGTAACTAACAAGCTGATGCATAGTATGCATACCTTAAAGCGACTAAGTCACTTTAAGGTATGATACTTGTAAGGTGATGCAGAGGTCACGCGAACTCTGGAGCCCCTGCAACTACGCAGAGACATGGCGGCTCTGTGCGTCCTTTATCGCCTATACCACAGAGAATGTTCCGAAGAGCTCTTTAACCTTGTGCCTACCTCGTCCTTACACACCCGAAATACCCGCACAGGTCGGGGAAAGCATCCGTATTCTATTGACCGAATCGGCAATCGAACTATCAGGCGGGTCGACCTCGACCAGCCTGATGATAAGCAAGAGGAGGTCCAACATTCTCCGTGGTATAGGCGATAGAGGACGCACAAAGCCGCCATGTCTCTGTGTAGTTGCAGGGGCTTCAGAGTTCGCGTGACCTCTGCATCACCTATGATTCGGACTGCAATGAATCCAGGGCATTAAGAAGATACTTGGCAGAGCCGTCTGCGTCTGAGCCGCAAGAGCGAATCTGAGCCTTGTAAAGTAGCAGGCGAAGAACCGCCGCACCCTGTTCAGTATGCCAAGTTCAGGTCGCAGCGAAGGGACATTCTAAGAATGTCCAGTCTGTCCGAAGCACTGAGGGAGATGTTACAAAGAGAGGGAAGGGGAGTAAATGGGGATTTTTCGTCGAGAACGCGCATACCTGAGTCTTGTATGCGTTGAACTGAACCAGGTTCTTGTTGCCCCAGGGCCCAGTGGGTAATACCAGGGCCGTCTTTACCCGGGGGTTCAAGGGGTGCAGTGCACCCGGGCGCAGAGTCCTAGGGGGCGCATGCCGACCGCCATAAAATTTCAATAGGTACCTACTACACTGAGACCACGCGAGCGGAGCCTTGACTTTCGCACCCCGGCGCTGAATATGCTTAAGACGGCCCTGGGTAATACGATCAAGAATCTGGTTCAGTCCAGCTACAACAGACTCTCTCATATTGGCTATCTCCTGTTTGGCGGCTGCAGGGCGGGCAGTGTAGCGTCCATGCACCCTGCTGTCGTCTGCATAACAATGAATGCCGGATCCAAGGTCCAGCATGTCATTAATATGCAGCAGGAACCAAGTCGGCGACAGCACGGAGCCCTGAGGGACGCCGGCATTCACTGACATCCTGCGCGATTCGCGATGCGCTTCCATCCACAACGACGCGTAACCGTAGGCGTAACACATTCGACGAGTGGCGAGAGAAATGGGCAGAAACTGTGTGGCTGCGTTATTCCTCCTGCTGCTGCTGTACATTGCAAGTAGGGGAGTGTGTGGCTGTTAGGGCAATATTTACGGCAGCACGAGGAGCAGCGCAAGGAGCAGTGCGAAGAGCATAGTGTGGCTGTAGCATATAGAGCGGTCGCGCAGGAAGTCAGCTATCCAACCCCGCAGACGGTCAGGTAAACTGTATGCTTCGAGCTTGGATAAAAGGCCCCTGTGCCAGACCATGTCGTGTCACAATAAAAAAAAAGTAATATATGTACTGATAATATATTTTTTCTCGAATAACTAAGTGGTATCAAATTAAAATCTATAGACTAGTATTTTTCAACCACTTTTGGTCGGTCATACTGTATTTATGGTTACAAAATTATTTTCTATAGTAACATTGCTAACTATAGACTAAACATTTTGACGTGTGTTGTCTTGACGTGTAGCATTTCTCAGCTGTCAATGTTTTTGGCTTTACGAAATCTGTAATTATGAGAATTAAGAGTGAAGTTTTATATAATAATAGCCGCAATTAATTTATAGTGATAATATAAGAGCGGTGGACAATAACGAACGGTCAAAATGGTGTTAATGACAATGATAGCCCGAGTGGTGGACGGCTTGCCTCTGGCTGCGACCATGCAAGAAGATGAACAGGTATTTACCATTATTACTCATCTTTCATTTAACTATTCGTAGAGGCAATCAAACTTGCGCAACATATTATTTTATTACATGTTGACTTAATATGATTTTGTTATAATTTGCTGTAATGGTTTGCAGAGTGGCTGTAATATTCTGGAGTATCAAAATCAAGCAAAAATGCTGTTTAGGAAACTCGGCTCTCAATCACCAACGAGGTGCTCCATTGAGACTGGCCCATTTCTGTTCCAGTGAGTTGCTTGGTATTCTTATTTTGCTTTATATATTTTATTACACATATTACATTTCATTATTCACATACTTAATACCATTGTAAAGATTATTTTCACTAAATGTTATAAACTAAATTTAAATTTCTAACCATAAAAGCACTTTTGGATAGCTTAGTGATGGCATTAGTATCAATGATTCTAAATTATTTGAAATGGAATCTTTTGTAATGTGGAGTTTATTAATTGCTGCAGTTTACACATAATTAATATGTTTATTATCTATTTCAGTTACTTAATAGAGAATGATATCTGCTACTTAGTGCTCTGTGATAGGAACTACAGTAAAAGACTTGCATTCAGTTACCTTGAGGAGATTGCACAGGAATTCTACTCACAATATGGAACAAGGGTAAGTAGTGAATGAAACAACTCATGAATATTGAATTTATAGTATTACATTTTTATAATTTTATGTCTAACCACTTTAAGAGTAGTGGTCATAGGTGTGCTACCACTATACAAACACAGTCACATTTTGGGATTTGCTTTAATTATAAGGGGATACAACAACTACTTGCATTTATTAGTATTCATCATAGTACACTCCAGCTTGGTGGTGTAATATGCTAAACCAGATCTTTTAAAAAATATTGATCAGGTCGCCAGCTGATGTGAGAGTATTGGTGGGAAGTGACAGGTGATCCATTTAAAATTATTTGTGAACCTTGTGTCTCTTGAATATTAATGTGTAATAATGGTGGAATTGTTATCAAGTAATCATTTTAAAAGTGATCGAGTATAGACAAGTGATTTGAATCTGTGAAACATGATTCTTCATGTTCCCTACAAGACTCCTTCTGAAGTTTTAATAAAGGCTATCCACAGCTTTACTAGAATCATCATCATCATCATGATCACCCCCATGTTATGAATTAAACACTGCAGTGTTTCATATTCATCATTTATCTACTGAAGACTTAAGAACATTTTAGGCTATGTAGTATAAGTTTCCTTTTGCCTGCCTAGAATATGGGCAGCCCACTTGGCTGTTATTGACAAGCACATGACAGCCAAGTGATAATAGACTCATGAGAGTAAGCTACTTGTCTATGTGGATAGTAATAATTTGGTAATGTTGCAGGTGTTAACAGTAACTCGTCCATACACATTTATAGAGTTTGATACCTGGATGCAGCGTGCTAGGAGGCAGTACAGCGAGGGTGGCGCACGGGCACGCAGGACAACCGGCGCCGCTCTTGGCGGACAATTGGGTGATGTGCAAAGGATTATGATGCAAAATATTGATGATGTTCTGCAGAGAGGAGCTGTACTCGCAGGTTTTTACATATTAATTGCATTACTACCACAAATGTATATTGCACAAGTATCCATGTTTGATGTGCTTCTTGTTTATAATATGAAAAGTAATTAAGCAAATTAATTTTCCAGAGTTGGACACAAAAACTCAGAATCTATCAATGATGTCGCAGAAGTATAAGAAGGATGCAACATATTTAAATACAAAATCAATGCTGGTGAAAGCAACCGCTGGCGCTGTTATTGTAATAGTGATTGTGCTATATTTTTGGGTGCTATGAAAGTGCTATATGCCAATGAATACAATCAGTTGTGGGACAACATTCATGTGAACACCATTCGCCCACTCAAGCTCATCTCTTATTATATAATATTGTTATCCTTTCACATTCCCTATTTAATAATCACACAGTTCTGAAGGTTAAAAATCAAATTGTCACGCCTTTGATGGAGCGCTTAACAAGTGTTTTATACAATGTCTTATTGTAAACTTCTACAAAAAAGACCAAATTCTTCTCAAAAAATGTACATAAAATCACAAAACGAATAGTTTGTGAGAACTAAAAGAACTACTTTTAGGTGAAAGCTTTCAATAACACATTGTATTTTAATGCAAACTCATAATTCCCTAATAATAATTATTAGGGAACAAAACCACGCATAGTCCCTGGTTTGATTCCCAGTCGTAGCAAATATTTGTTTCATAGCTTTTATTTGTAATATTTAATAATATTAAATACTGCAAATATTTGTATAAGAAAAAAATATAAAAAGAGATGGATATTTGCTTTGGGTCTGGTTATCAAAGAGTGGTAGGCAGTGGTACCCAGTCTGCCGATCCGGGGTAGTACCACTTACAAGTGTACAGACCGTGAAGTAATTGGGTCACGTTTCGGGATCAGCTTGTAAGTTGCCGGTTCCATCTAGGCCGGCATAGTGAATGTGATTGCTACTCACAGTTATTGAATTGTAGTAGCAGTGACATTCGTTCATGGACCACACTTCGGCTTAACATCAAGCAGGGTGCTGTCATATGTCGAGTCACAATAAAAATAAAAAAAAACTGTTATTGAAATGCAAAAATGTATATTTTGTATTGTATTCTTGCATATTTTAAGGCCACTGTGGTATAGTGGTAGTGCAATGGTTACGCAAAATGAGTTCAAAACCACTTGCCAGTACCAATGTATCTTTGATATATCGAGGGTATACTAGGAAAACATGATAAGTGCAGAATGTTATGTTTCGAGATATTTAATGTTAAAGGTTTAATCTAATATAGACTGAAATTAAAGCTATTTACAAACATATATTTATGATTTTTGGATAGATAATTTCATTAAGAATATAGATATATATTTAACTGTAGTATTTAATATTGCATTTTAAGATTATTGTGACTTTTTAATCAGGGGGTACGCACTTAGCATGTTTTACCAGTAAGCAATAAATTGAATTTTTCTCTTGAAATATAGCTTTTCCAATCAAGAGACATACATTTAAAGCTTTAGATATTAAATTAATAATTTTACAACATCTATAATCCTGAAATTAAACAGTATATTGACAGTAGAGCTATTGTTGTATAAATTAACATGTTCTACTTGTAAACTTTTTGGTTGGATATTAAAATGTGTTAAGATGAACTGAAAAAATACATGTTAAATACATACATAACTAAGTTCTTATTGATTTTTTGATAAAAAATGCCATTACAAACGAATCATTTAAAATATTTCCCATCGCTAGTGACAACGTTTTCCACCTTTCTGGCAGAGCTCGAATACTGTCACGGTAGAAGTGTTCGTCTTTCGAGGCTATCCACGAATCAAGCCAATTTGAGATGTCTTCATATTAGCAGAACTTCTGATTAACCAAACCATGTGCCATCGAACGGAACAAGTAATAATCGGACGGCGCAATATCTGGGGAATATGGCGGGTGAGGTAGGACTTCCCATTAGAGCGTTTTTAAGTAGATTTTAACGGGTTTGGCAAACGTGAGGCCGATGCTGTAAAATCACTTTTTGTGGCCGCTTTTCGCGCAGTGCAGACTCAATCGCATCAATTGAATTCGATACCGTTTTCCAGTGATGGATTCGCCCTGTTTCAACAGTCCATAATAAATAACACCGTCCTGGTCCCACCAAATACACAGCAAAACCTCCGAAGCGTGAATATTCGTCCGAGACGACGACGTAGAAGCATGACCAAGCAGTCCCCATGATTTTTTCTCTGTAATGAATCCATATTTCATCACCTGTAACGATGCGATGAAGAAAACCCTTTCTTTTTGCCGCTGGAGCAGTTGTTCACAAGCAAAAAAACGACGCTCAACGTTTCTTGGCTTTAAATCATAAGGAACTCAAGTTCCTTGTTTTTGAATCATTCCCAACGCATGCAATCGCTTGCAAATGGCTTGGCGGGTAACTCCCAATGCTGAAGTTAGCTCATTCTGCGTTTGGCGCAAATCATCATCGAGCAATGGCTCCAATTCAGCGTCTTCGAAGGTTTTAGGCCTTCTTTCACGCGAACGGTCGTCAACATTGAAATTACCGTCTTTGAAGCGACGGGACCAATCATGGTACGTTGTTTCACTTACGAGGGCGGTTCAATAAGTACCCGTGTTAGAAATGAAAACACGATTTTTTTCAAAAAAATGCTTTTTATTTTTCAACATAGTCCCCTTTTAGTAAGATACACTTCTCCCAACGTTCCGGCCATTTTTTTAACCCCTCCAAAAAATAGGATTTGTCGAACTCTCCGAAATACGCCTCTGTCCCGGCGATGACTTCCTCGTTTGAGCTAAATTTTTTTCCCGCGAGCCATTTTTTCATGTTAGGGAACAAGAAAAAGTCGCAGGGAGCCAGATCGGGTGAATACGGGGGGTGCGGCAGCGATTCATAACGCAATTCATGCAGTTTGCTCGCGACAACACCAGATGAATGTGCTGGTGCGTTATCGTGATGAAACAACACCTTTTTTTTCGCCAAATGTGGCCGTGTCTCCTTTAATTTTTTGTCGAAGCGGTCTAATAACTCACTGTAGTATAGTCCAGTGATCGTTCTTCCTTTTTCTAAAAAATCCATGAGGATGACGCCCTTTGCATCCCAAAAAATCGTCGCCATGACCTTACCGGCCGATGGGACGGTCTTCGCCTTCTTTGGTGCAGATTCACCGGGAGAAATCCATTGTTTTGATTGTTGTTTAGTTTCTGTTGTGTAATGATGAATCCAGGTTTCATCAACGGTGACAACTCGACGCAAAAAGTCCTTAGGATCTCGCTTAAATTGCCTTAAACACTGCTCTGAAGTTAACAGCCGCATCCGCTTGTTGTCCAGCGTGAGCAATCGCGGCACCCATCGGGCCGACAATTTTTTCATCTCCAACTTATCATGCAAAATATTAATTGCCGTTCCTTCGACACACCTACGGCCTTAGCTACTTCGCGGACTTTCTTTCGTCGATCAGCGAGAATCATGTCGTGGACTTTTTCAATGATTTCCTCGGTAACTACGTCTGCCGCGCGTCCTGGTCGCTCCTTATCAAAAACGGATGTTCGCCCACGTTTAAATTCGTTAAACCAATATCTAACTGTGGTCATAGATGGCGACGTGTCTCCATAAACAGCATCCAACTTTGCTTTTATCTCCTCGCACTTTTTCCCATCCAAAAACATAAAGCGAATTACCGAACGATACTGCTCTTTTTCCATTTTAACGAAAATCACGAAACACATCTGACTCGAATGGCTGCCAAATCGAAACTAACCTATCAATCAGTCTGAATTTTATATTAGTCTGATAGATGGCAGCACACGATGATAACACTAACTTCACTCAGGAACGCCCTCTGTCTTCAAACACGGGTACTTAATGAACCGCCCTCGTAGGACAGCATCGCCTTAAACTTTTTGGAGTTCTCGATGCGCTTCAGCCGCCGTTTTCTTAGAATGAAAGAAGAAAAGCAACACTTCCTGCAAATGACGATTATTTGGCATAAAATCAGACATTTTGGCACAACCAAAAGTATACGACGCAAATCCAAACCCACTAATGTGTTAAAGCGATTTATTTACCATTACATATCTAAGCTTGGTTCATGATGTTTTGGTTATATCATAATCGTCCAGCACTTACTAGTAGAGCCATCTCTTGAAAATATAAATCCAATCCATCATAGAATACACTCAAGAATGCTTTTTTACTCTCTCTATGCTCAAGTAATCATGCTCCAAGTAAGTGTGCCCAGATTTTAGGAATTTCTGTTCGACAATTCGAAGGTTTACATCTTTCTGTTAAACTAACCATAGAAGTAATGTAGTTACAAATTGATTACGGTTCTGTCCGCCGCATGTATCTGAATAAAGTGTTATTTTTGTAATTGCGTAGGTAATACATTAAAATGGTCTCAATTTCGCAGCTTCCCCTTTTTCCATTTATTTCAGACCATACAAAAACATATCCGAGATTTGAAAGAGCAAACTTATATAATGAGATTTTAAGTCCATCTAGTTTTCGGGAATAATATAGGAAACTAATATTAGATATTGGAGTTACTGCTTATAAATCCAACGTGGCTGATGCAAAATGACGGTTCATAAGGCCCTTTTCTTTATCTCTTTCTTTCTCTTTATTACAGTTCTCCTTTCTCTTAATGTGACTTTTGTAACTGTTGTCAAGTTCTTCCTTTTTTTTCATTATCCTTTCTTTCATATTTTGAACAAATTACACAAATATCTTTCTTTGGCATAAACAAAAACAACTCGAATTGTAATGATTTTATTGTAATTTGTTTCAAGCAAAACAAATTAACCGAACTTATCATATTCTACTTGAATAAAATCTACCAAAGTCATTAATTTTGTAACTAGTAAAAAAATGATAATGCAATTTATGTGTTTTTACTTGAATGTGTTTCTATAGTGAAATGAACATCATTATGCTAAGATAACATACTAAACGTCTTTATAATGTTGTGTCAGAATATTTTCATATAAATTAGTAGTTAAGAACCTTTAGCTCAACGTACCTAAAATGAATAGACCTTTACATGTTTGATATCCTTTTATCAAAGACTATAACTTCGTAACTATTCAACCTAGAAGTTAGTCTGTTATATCAGTAGAAAGAGCATAAAAAACTGAGTTTAACCATGTACTTAAGTCGTTTTCGTAAAAATTGACACTTATCATGTTCTGCCAGTATACCCTCGATATGTATCCTGTTTCTATAATACAAGCACTTTAGTAGCTTAGTATAGAAATGTAAATACATTAATATATATAATTTGTTATAATAACATAAAATTCAATGTGATGTGGTGGTGGAGTGTTATATTTATTAAGTTTAATAAATACAATTTTGTAATTTTGTCACTTTCATTTATATTTTCAATTCACATTCATGCTTTCAGTATAATGGATAAATATATATTAAATGGAATTAATCAACTGTTGCGTTTTCATATTCTACATCCAAACCATTGATACAACTCAGGAGCTCGACAATTTCGCAGACATGCATCCTTCACTACGCACAATCTTCTGAGCAGCTTTACACTTGTTCCTGCTTTGTCTCGTTAGCTGTGATCAATGATTAAGAAACCAAAAAGCATTTAAAGGTGCTCAATTATATAAGCTCTTTTTTAGCCCATGTGTTTTCCCATTCTATAACCTTGGATCCATCAAGAACCTCCGTCCACTGAGCCAGCTGTATACTGAGTTGATTTTTCTGTTGTCTGTATTCCTGACACTCCCCTCACTTACCCTTTGACAAGTAGAAATGATATGTTGAGATAGTGAAAATATATATTATCTGTGTTATTGCTGCATAAACAATATGCTATATAGATTTTATAATGGCTAGTGTGGAAAGCTTTTATGTGATATATTTTTAATACAACATCAATACTCATCTGTGGTGCATTCAATAATAGGCACATATTGTTTCTTTATTCTATTCATAGAGTGATACAGTTTGAGTGCAACGGGTGTATGCAAATGCTTTAGTATATGAGCAATGATCACTGGCCTGGCCCTCCATGTCAGCTCCCCAAACACATGAACAGTGTATGCATGTATGGTGGACAATGGCGGCGATCTCATGTACACCAATGACACCTGCACATCCTCATATTGCATTGATGAACACTCCGGTAACTGAAAAAGTTATTATAAGATGATGTAGAGAAATAAAGGTGACTGTGGTGTAGTGGCAGTACAATGGTTACACAAACCAAGAGTCGGAGTTCAAAACCACTTGCCGGCAGTGCCGGATTAGCCACGTAGCAAATGCTACAGGCCCCGCGAATTTGGGAGCCCTGCGCTCCAACGCCTGTCTGGCCGTAATATAAAAATATTAATTTAGATAGGAGCATAAAATATGTTGCATGTCTTAAACGCGAAGCGGTTAGGCTATGCTTCACTTCCACTTGAAAATTGAAATCGATATTAAGAGTGTTATCTCATATTAAATCCAGAAAAGTGTCCTGTTATATTTTATGTATGTTTCCTTATTAAAAATAAATAATATAATTACATCTTTCAAGTAAAATGTTCCACCTTCACTGTAAAACACACCTATACAATGAACTTTTAAAATATCTTCTTCGTATGGACACCATATATTTCCTAATTCTGATACATTTGCAAATTTATACCCACCACGCTGTAAAACAAACACAACATGAAAATTTAGACTAAATTAAAGTATTCACAATATTACAATTGAATACTTACAGGGGTTTCTTTGGAAAATGGTGTAATGCTATAATCTGTTACTCGTGTAAACGGCATCTATCTATATTTTGGTGATGTAATTGTTACAAACAAATAATAAATTGAATTACTTAAATACCAAGAAAATAACGGTCGTTGTATGGTACAATATAACTGTAACTAAAAAAGCAGAAGTCAGAAAAATTTTCGCGCCAATGCAAAATTTTTGACAGTATTTTTTTTTAAATAAAATATAGAAATAAAAAACTAATGCCTCTACTTAGTGATAATCTAAATAAAGTTTTTAATAATAAAATTATCTATATAATATATGTACCTAATATACAATACAATTAATAAGATATAACTTTTATTCGTTACCATAACCAGTTTTTTTTATTGATTAGGGCTATGACTTTCTTATCCAATTGTCATTCAGCGTGTGCGTTTGTTGAGTACGATGTTCCTTGGTTGCGTATCTCTAATCGGACTGTGGTTTGTTGATTTATTATTGTAAACTATTACTTTATGTTTGTATTCGGATCTGTAGAGTAAATCTACTTTTGCTAAAGTACAAGTTTATTTAAGTGCTTACGATTATTAAGATTTGTAGTAAAAATGCCTCCAATTTTAGTGGAACTTCGCCCCAACCGGCGACTTCTGGATCATGATTTCGATGGATATAAACTAAATTTAAGTACTTTACCTCACTGGAATTTCGCACTAGAATCACCTACAGATAAAGTTTATCCGGCCGATGCCCAATACTCGTTCCTGCACACGAAATTGTTTGCACTGCACAATCATTTGATAGCTGACCAATGGAGCCACCATTATACATATTATTATATAGACAATGAGCGACGAGTGCGCCGAATCAATTTCGATTCCGAGTTACATACATTTACAATGTCTACTGTTTACTCCATACCAGTGCATGAGGAGAGGAAATGTGGCCACTTTAATATATCTATGAAATTCGCATCAAGTGAATTAGCACTGATAAGCGACGGAACAGGCCACTTGCACATCATCACTACAGAGAACAGAACCAGCACAGAGGAGCAATGGCATACCAGCCATTCAATACAAGTGTTGGGGGAGAATAAATATTTTGTTATAATTGATTGTCGGACACAAGAGTTGGACGGTGAGCTAACTGTACATTGTTTGGTGCAGTCTGTTGAACAACACGACCAGACATTCAACTCTGTGCTCACATGGGTGGCATACACCAAGGCGGACAATGGCTGGAGACAAGTGAGCATCACACAATTGGAGGGCAAAGGCATTGTGCATTATGCAGCCATTGAGAGCACATGTGCAGCATTATACATTGCAACAGACAACCAATTCAAATTCATCAGTGACCCTGCAACAATGGAATCAGAGACACCTGTTGAGGAGCCAAAGATAGTGTACACATGGCTGGAAACCATGGAGGATATAAATATATGTTTAAAATTGCCCAAAAAGTATGACAAGAGCCTGTTGCATGTTGAAGTTAGCCCGTGCGATGTTAATGTGAGTTATGCAGGAGTATCACATGTGAGGGGCCAGCTATATGGCAAAGTTGACAGCGACCTGACCACATGGAACATTCAACAAGATGGACAACTTGATGTGCTAATAACAAAAAGTGAAAGCGTCATTTGGGGATCTCTGCTCCAACATGAGGACCCCACAGGCCAACAGATCATGGACCCAAGCTTGGTTGAAAAAGCACACCAGCAACTATCACACCTTTGCTCTGAGACTGAAGTGGAGCCCGATAAGATAACACCGGGAATCTCTGATCAGCAATTGGAGGAATGTGATGCAGCCTCTGATGAAGACACTACATTAGGTATTATGAACTGTTGGCTCTTTTACTTCATTGATAAGTTAAGAAATTTGACCCCACTATGACCGAAAATTACCTACATATTCCTCATTATCTTACAATTACTAACACTTAAATTGTTTAATAGTAATAATTTCTCAAAAGTTTTGCTTTCTTTTATTTATTTATTTATATAAGGGCTGTCAACAAATATACACTAATCGATATAATACATAAATGCTAAAATTTTTCAAAAATATGTTCCCTATTTTCTTAGTTTAGCCACTCCTATGATTTTTTCATGATAAAATCATAGGAGCCTATCCTCATGATTTTTTTCTCATTTTTATAATTATTCTATATTTAAATATGTTTTGTTTTAATTTCAGTGCGCATTGATGCAGCTACCCACAAGACAACGCACAAAGTGCCATTGAGTGTGCACCAATATCTGTTTGACATAAACATTGAGCCAACCGAAGTGCCCACAATTGCACTGAGACATGACGTGGACGCATGCCTGTGGCAGCCATATGCCAAACTGACAGACAAAGAGCAGTGGTCGCTCCAACACGTGGGCACACTGAGCGCATTCGCTTATGTGCAGTCATCTAAATCAAATAAAAAATTCATAACATGCCCACCTAATTTTAGTTATAGCATTGTTTGCGAGGCCACCAGACACCTGTTTATATATAAAAGCATTGACAATGCAATTGACGGATGCCAATTAAGAAAAAGGAACCCTGCTGGCAACACAAAGAAAGTGAATGTTGGACATCAGCATGTTTTCAATATTGAGAAATATGGCCAAGTGTTAGGTGTTAATGCTACAAACAGCTACTTGTTTGTATTGACCGACACAAACATGGTGGCCATTGAAATTAACTAAGTACATATAAATATAAATAATATAGGATAAGTTTAACTATAGATGAAAAATTAATAAAATATAAAGTAAATTATAATTATTTAATTCTATTTTGTTTCATCACTGTCAGAATCCCCAATGCTCTCTTCAGAGGAGTATCCTGTGGTGAAGAGGAGATTTTTTGGTCTCTTTTTATTTTGTTCTTTTATCTCTTTCTTGATTTCCATTCTCTTTTCCTTTGCTATTTTTTGTGTTAATAGTTCTCTTTGTCCTTTTGATGCTCCATATTTATTAGTTTCTGTATTATCTGTATAATTTGGCAATTGTTTACTATTATCCTCTTCCTCTGACTCCTCATCTGTGAATGAATATGAAAGCAATTAACTCAATTCCCGCACCCCACTGCATGGACATGTGGTGTTACATATACCAATGCTATATTTACCTGTCACAATGATATCAAAGTTATAAGCATGGTCTTTGAGTACAACAAATAGAAGTGGGAATTCTATTACACATTTTCCTGATAGGTTCTCGGCCAGTGTTTCACTTGGATCCAATTCAAAGTATTTGTGAGATGAGCCAGGGACTTTTTCAGCTGAAACAAATTGCAATATGATGTAGTGATGTATATTACATAGTTGTAACAGGCACAACAGAATGGCTGACAATAATAATGTACCTTTTAATAACACACAAACGCCACTCAAACCAGCTGATCTGTAATATGCCAATGTGTTTGCACCATCAAATGGCTCCGCATCCACATTCAAATATTTTTCTAATAATTTCGATAATTTCTCTTGTTCCGAACATTTGTCGTCAGTGAATTTAATTGGATTTGGCTCAGCATTTGAGAATATCCACTCGACTCTCCAATAAATTATGTTCTCTTTGAAGTTGTAGCGGGTTGTGTTGATTGCATGCCGAGTGAAGTTCTGCGACATGAACTGTATCACAGTGCCTCTCTTACGTGCAGCCAACTTCAGTTTGAATAAATGCTGAAATGAAAAAATATATACTTTTAATTACAAAACAACTAAGGCATAGACAGCGGGCGGGCATCCAATCTAATAGATCACTTAGTATGTCACACTTACTTCTCACACACGCAAAGTACACTCGCATGTATAATACTTAGTTATTATTTTAATATTTTTTAGCTTTTTTCCAAATTTAAAATGCCACTGAAGATAAAAATAACTGATACTAAAGAATTTATATACGACGATGATGTTTATTGTATTATGAGAATGAAAGCTGATGGTGTTATTAATTTTAACAATAAACAACTGAGGATACAAATACATTAACAATATATGGCTGCTACATATATCAATATTGAGTGTACATATTTACCACAGGTAAATCCTTGTCAATTCTTGTAAAGCGTATAATTTTATTCCTCTTCACACCATATGCATATCGGGCACATTCCTCGAGCATCCTATAATCACTTAGTATGTCTGAATCAGAGAAATCCTTTATTCTTAAAAACTTAGTCCTGTCTCTTCGACCATCGCATTCCAATTCATTCTTGTGTATCTTCACGCATGCGAGGCTGCATGTCTTCACCTCACATTTAGGGCATGTGTATACAGCATCCTTTCTGCCACACACCTCACAATCCACCAGGCTAAAACATGCTAAAATTAATTTTCGCCATCAACGCTTTTAATAACAAAAGTACAAGCTATACGCACCGAGACAGAGTTGATTTTTGTGTCTGTGATTCATTATTAGACGAAGAATCCATATTATTGTTGCCCTAATAAATACAAATACTTTTTATATTATTAATTAACGATGCACATAGAAACACAGGAACAAGGACTCATGAACACACAGAGATAATTTATACCAAAATGTACTATATTCCTTAATGCGTACAATTCATACAAACAAACTTATAAACTCGGCGGGCACATGCATGCGACGTTGACATGAGTTTGACATTGACATATAAAGTATTTTTTTTAGGTTAGTGCTTCTGTTAAGGCAAAGGAAACTTATTTTTTACAGCATACTCGTCAGTTATTATGTCTTCGGTGGATTAATGATGAAACGTAGAACCACGTGTCAAATATTATGTGATCATAGGTCAACACTAGTGTTTCATCTATTCATGAGGGTGAAGTGAACCATCATGTTTTAGTGGAAGCGGTTTAAAAACTCAACATCGTCGCCAATTGGCAAAAAAAAAAAAACACTGTCAACAACAATGCTGTTTATTTTATTTTTTTTTGGCTAAGGTAGGCTTTATTTAACGATATTATAAATTATTTATTATTAATGAGTACAGAACATCACAGCGATGATTGGGATTTACCCTGTTCAGATGAAGAGCTCGGGAAAATTGGTGTGTTCCATGGGAACGAATGGATGCCGGAGCCAGGAGAACTGGATGAGCTTTACAATAGTATAGATAAACAAGGAACACTAACACTGGAATGGAAGTGTCCAGGAAGGAGAGCTCCTTCACCTGTTGGTGTGAGTAAGGACAACCAGCCAAATTTGCCAGAGTCACCTATTAGGGAAGAAAAATCAGATTTTGATTTCATGGACGAGGTTAATTCATTAAATTTAAGAGTTAGAAAGGAGGGTGAAAATACATTGCGAGGGTCTGCCAAGAAGAAGACCACATCATTTGATGGCATCCTTTCCAATATGATTAGGCACAAACGAATAGAACAGATGGAGAAGCAAGCGTCATCACCACTTACACCATCCACAACTGGAAATTGACACAAACACACCATACAATGTATTGTTTCAATTTGATTATTGTACCACAACTATGAAGACATTACAGACTTATATGGTTATATGGCAATAATTCAATTCATTTACTAGATAATTATGTAAATTAGAAATAAAATAAATTATGTAATTATAAGTTATATATATTATTTACAAACTTATTACCTAACATCATTACTCCACCTAAAAAACTCCAAACACAAAATTACAATATTAAAAAAATTGAAGACAAAATTAATGACGGAGACTTAAAGGGAGCCGCTGACCTTCTCTTCTCTAATGATGTCGTCGCTCCTGACTCCCCAGAAACTCTGGCTGCTCTTCAGAGCAAACACCCTCCACCTGCGGCAACACTTATCCTCCCTGATCCTCCTGGACAGGATGAGCATTGCCTTCAAATAACATCCACAGAAGTGAAAAATGCCATTTTGTCCTTCAAAAATGGATCAGCAGGTGGCCTTGATGGTCTAACGCCACAACACTACAAGGACATGATAAGCGGGTCAGCAGGCGACGCCGCTGAACCTCTCCTTGCTGCTATAACCTCACTTGTAAATATTATGTTGTCTGGAAAAGTTCCTTTTGGCATCACCGATATATTATATGGCGCAAACATATGCGCTCTTAAAAAAAAAGACGGTGGTATCAGACCCATTGCCGTCGGCTGCACTTTGCGCCGTATAGTATCCAAAATTTCGAGTAAAAAAATATTACCCAATTTGACCGCAAAATTCCAACCTTTGCAAGTGGGTTTTGGCTCCAAGGGTGGCTGTGAAGCTGCTGTCCACGCTGCTCGGAGCTTTGTAGTGAATAACGGAGGAGATGTGATGTTAAAGGTGGACGTCAAAAATGCTTTCAACTCAGTCGATAGAGGTGCCATGTTGAAACAAATTAAACAACACACCCCTGAAATTTACAATTATGTTTGGCAATGTTACAGCACCCCTTCTAAATTAATTTATAAAAACCACTCTTTAGTATCAGCAGTTGGTTGCCAACAGGGCGATCCACTCGGTCCTGCCATCTTCAGTTTAACAATTCACAGGATCATAAGCAGCCTAAATTCAAAATTTAATTTATGGTATCTCGATGATGGCACGATTGCAGGAAATGCAGATACAGTTTTTGGCGATTTAAAAAAAATTATAAACGATTTTAGGACCATTGGTTTAGAGCTAAATTTTACGAAATCCGAACTGTATCTTTCTAATTTATTAACACCTGGCGAACAATCTAAAATTATTTCCATTTTTAATAGTCTGGCACCCAATATAAAAATTTTAAACGACGAAACCCTTCGACTTCTAGGATCACCAATCCTTGATGAATCGATTCAAATTTACGTTCAGGAACAATTAACAAAATTTAACTCAACTTCAGAACGCTTATTCCAAATTCAACCACACATGGCACTTTTTATCATCCGATTTTGTTTGTTTGCCCCCAAATTTACATATGTACTCCGATGCTCCCAACTTTGGAAATTTCCCAATGAACTACTATTACTAGACAAACTTTTACAAAATACACTAACAGAAATACTAAATTGTCCAATGAACGACCGTACATGGGCCCAGGCCTCACTGCCAATTCGGTTTGGAGGTCTGGGAACTCGCAAAATTTCTAGTGTAGCACTGCCAGCGTTTCTGTCGTCAGTATATAGTACTGTCGAGCTCTACGGATGCATCACAAACCCATCTTTGGGTTCAGTGGAGCCGGCGTACATGTCGGATGCCAGAGATGCCTGGTCAGTTGCGTGCCCCAATATTTCGCTACCAATTTCACCTAAATTTCAACGACTATGGGACGAGCCGCTCTGCAAAATGGTAATGGAAGATATATTATCTTCCAGTAACATGAGAGAGCGGGCTCGCCTCATAGCCGTCTCTACTAGGGAGTCGGGTTTCTGGTTGCAGGCTTTTCCGTCTGCATCGGTTGGGACACTCCTTGACAGAAATACCCTGACCCTGGCGGTATGTCTTAGTCTCGGTGCCCGGACTGTCCATCAACACCAGTGTCGGTGCGGAGAACCGGTGGATAATCTTGGACACCACGGGCTTTCTTGTGCCAGAAGTGCCGGTCGCATTCCCCGTCACGCGGCACTCAACGATATCATCCGAAGGGCTCTTGTCACTGTTGGAGTGCCCGCAATTTTAGAACCCTGTGGTATTGCGCGGAGCGATGGCAAGAGACCTGACGGAATGACTGTTGGGCCATGGAAGCTTGGCAGGTCTTTGGTGTGGGATGCGACTTGTGTAGACACATTAGCCCCATCTCACATCCAAGCGACTTCGTTAAGCGCGGGAAGTGCGGCGATTTCTGCTGAGAACCTCAAGTTGCGCAAATACGCTAACCTCGGTACTGGTTACGAATTTGCGCCGTTTGGGGTCGAGACGATGGGCCCTTGGGGACCATCAGCTAAGCGCCTGGCCAAGGAGTTGTCCAGGCGGCTGACGGAGAAGTCTGGAGACAGGAAGGCTGGCAATTATTTCTGCCAACGTATTAGCCTTGCTATACAAAGCGGAAATGTTGCCAGTCTCCTTGGGACTATCTCTGATGCGACGTCATTGGATGATATTTTCTATTTGTAGTTTAATTATTACTTTTAATGAAATTTAATGGTAAATATTTATTTTGTTTCTTAACTATATGTATGGACTAATTATTTACAAAACTATTTAACATGCTATTGCAAATATGGTGATGTGTGTTGTAGCAAGTGTTCACTCTGTTGCAATACATTGTTGCATTCTCTAATATTGTCAATAATATGTTTGAGTTGCCAATGTTTCCTTAATAATGCATTGTGCACATCAAACTTGCCCTCTCTGATGCATTGCACACCTGTGCAGTGTGCTGCGCTCTTCAGTTGTATGCCCAGGTCATGTATGACACTCCATAAATACTGGTCATATTCATTCACAGCTTGCACCTCTGAAACATACATCATTATTATTAACATCTGCAGTATAGGTCATTTTCTCTCATGACACTAATTAGCATCAATTGCAGCTGAATGTGTCACTTGTGGTTTACTTGGAAGTCATATGATTGTCAAGTCCATTTTATTGTCTCAGCTGGTAAACTGTTTCATGAATCCACTGCACACTGCACATTTGGTTACGATAATGCACCCCAAGTGTGGTGTTGATTTTAGTTTTGAAGAAATTCCACAATTGCAGTGCATCATAGTGAACATTACAATTAATTTGTAGCTCTCAATGGTTGTTGCAATTAATTAAGAAATTTATGAATCTGGTGCCGCACAATATTATTATTCTTCAAGACAGGATATTTGTTATTTAACATACAAAGGTATACTGTAATGGGTGAATATTATTATTTCTTACCTAATGTAAAGTCTGGCAATTTAAAATGGACACATTTGATACCATAAAGCACTGGCACCTTGCCATTCACTGGTCTGATCATACCTTTGGATGCCATCTCATACAAACTCTGTGACTGGATGTCTAAGCCTGATAATCTGTAATTTATAATAACATTTCAATGTGCCAAATCACTTACATTATACTCACGTTATGCCACAATTTGTAAAAATATGTATTCCTTCTTTTGAAGCCACACAAGGCTTCAAATATGACAGTTTTTTATTATTGACATTTTTTATTGTGACTCGACATATGACAGCACCCCGCTCGATGTTAAGCCAAAGTGTGGTCCATGAAGAATGTCACTGCTACTACAATTCAATAACTGTGAGTAGCAATCACATCCACTATGTCGGCCTAGATGGAACCGGCAACTTACAAGCTGATCCCGAAACGTGACCAAATCACTTCACGGTCTGTATACTTGTAAGTGGTGGTACTACACCGGATCGGCAGACTGGGCACCACTGCCTACCACTCTTTGATAACCAGACCCGAAGCAATTATCCATCTCTTTTTTTTTAATAAAAAGTATTAATAGCAATATTTAATATTGCAAATAAAAGCTATGAAACAAATATTTGCTCTGACCGGGGATTAAACCCAGGACTTTAAGCGCTACAAACCAATCGCTAAACTGTTCGTCCACGCCTGTCGTATGAGAGCATCCCGCCTGATGTCAAGCTGGAGTGTAGCTGCAGTTATACTTATCGGGAACCTACAACTATGTCACTTCAAATTTTGTATTTTTGTGAGTGCTGGTACTACCCCAGATTGGCATAACATGTTCATGAATTGTAGTAATTGTGTACGTACTTGTACATGGTTTGTTGGTGTGCCGCTTGCATGTGGGCAATGACAGCATCAATCCTCTCTCTTGTGATGTGACCAAATGTAGCTTTCTCCACCGTTTTGCCATTCCAGAAGTATGTGTCTGTCACTTTGCCCAATCGGCCGTGCACTTTGTAAGCCCTTGTGGGACGTCCCATGTGCAGTCGGCTTTTTGAACGAGTGCCATCATTAATGCCTAGGACTATAAATAAAAATACATAGAAATGCATTGTAGGTAAGACAGAGTTGACAGGGTGATCTTACAAGTTTGCAGAGAGACATTGCAAAGCGTAGAGATTTATGAAATAAGGAAAGAAAGGGTCGTTACCCAATACTCCACTAGCGAAAAGTCCTAAATGTGTTGAATAACTGCATTTGAAGTCCTCGTTTCGATATCTTGGGCCACTGACCAATGGATCATCAGCATAGTTAGGAACAACACGAACTTCCATTTGGGCATTCGTGGCACCAACTATTTCCACTCTCTTTTCTCTATCCCTTATTGGTAATGCATTCAAATCTGAAATGTAATATTGAATATATACAAAGTCAAATACATTTGTGGAAAGTAAACAATAACAACTAACCTCTACACAAATTTGTAACAATGGTATGTTGAACTTTACGAACAGGCACACCAGATGGCTTGTACACACAAATCACACCATCAAGAGCTCTGTAAGCTACTCTGGCGTCACGTATATTCACCATGTTTATTATTCCATGTAATATCCAATCATTTCACATTTCCCTCCGTACAAAAATAATAAAACGTTTTGTTTTCGCATGTCAATAAGGAAAGCTGTCATTTCTTTACCTTTAGGGCCACGACTCTGGATCTCAATATTTTATCCTAAAATGCTTAGCTAAAATTTTACTGTTATGATATATAATTAGTTCTTAAAGTTAGAATTAGCCCACTAATAAATTTCCTTTTAAGAAAAAAATTGAGTATTTGCAATAACCAATGTTTCCTAAACGTTTTATTATTGCAAGGTATTATCAGCTGTTCAGAGGGTTCGTTCTTTTAAATATCTGTACAGCGTTTTTAGGACGAATACGGGTACGCGACTGCGAACAATGAATGTTTGTGGAGGAATAGAGGGTTAAGAAAGTTAGATTATGGATGATAGGATTGATGTTTTGTGTGTGAATGAGACGAAGCGAAAGGGTTCAGACGTCACCCACCATGGTCCCTACACAGCTTTATGGTCTGGTGTCACAGCGGGAGTGGGAATATTGATGTCTGTGAGAGAATGCCAGTGTGTATGACTGAGTATGAGTGTATGTCGCCCAAACTCTTATAGCTGACCCATATGGATTAGAGTGGGGCTGCACTGTTGGTGTATATACGCCCCCGATATATCTAAGCCACAGTTTTGGGAGAGCCTGCGTGATGTTTTGAATGTTGCTAGATCTAATGAAAGGGTTGTAATGTTAGGTGATTTTATTGCATGATAGGATGTGCTATGAGTGAATGTAGGCCTCTTAGCACACCCTGTGTTGGGAAGTTATGGAGATGAGCGTGTGATTGAAAATGTAGTGAGTCTGGTAAATGTTTGTTTGGAGATGAATTTTATTGTGACAAACACGAAAGAGATTCACATGTGTATATGGGAGAGAAATAAAGAGAGAAACATGATAAATTTTGTGATTGTTGATGGTAGATTGTAGGTCGCATGCCTAAACCTCTGAACCAATTTTGATAAATGTTGGTGTAGAGATAAATTGGACCATTGAGACGGACATAGGCTACCTTTTGTCCTAAAAACAAAACGTAAAGGGGGTGAGATAAGAGGTGAAAAATTGTATGAATTTTTAATGCGTCGTCAGATTAGCTTTAAACTTTGCAAAATAAGTGGAGTGCCCCCTAGGGGCCTAGAAAGGGGGACGAAGGAATATACGTTGATATTTTTCAAAAAAAATAATTAATTTAGCGTACTGAATTTTTGATTAGCGTAGCAATTTGGATTAACAAAACATATTTGTGTTGATATTTTATTGGCAACATTTAATAAAATAAAACGTCAACGGTCAATGACGAAAAACGTCGACAAATGGGAGGGCGGCGAGGAACGGCAAAGTAGCAATGGCCGACTGACGAGTCGATTATCTAGTTGTTTCGTTATCTTTATTATTGTTCCGTTACTTGGTATTTATTGAGTTATTAGATCTTTGGATTTTATACAATTGTGATATTTGTGAACTTGTGGCCTGGCATGTGAACAATACTCGTTACAAAAAGTATAGTGTATGTCTGTTTGATTTCTAATAACTGGTAAGAATTTTCCAATATTTTTTTCATAAAATAGTTTTCCTGGTTTTAACAAATAGAAAAGTGTAAAAGTCAACCTGCGTATAAAAGTAAGAAAGTTATTTGAAAATTGGTGGTGTTGGTTGGTGTGTGGCGTTATTTTACGATTACATGATAGATCTTGTGATTGTGTGCAAAAGTTATTATTTTTGTTACCAAATTGCTTTTGTAGGTTTATAGGTTACTTTTGCCTGCTATCCTAGATGTATAATATGTAAACAATTTATATTTATAATGATGTTAAATAATGCCATGTATAGTATATCAATCAAAAAGTTGAGTTAGGCGAAACTATCAATTAGTATTTATCCTGCTATATAATGCATGTAATTTGTGTAAGATAACATAAATAATTTACCATTGATAATGTCACAAAATGTCAATTGTAAGTAATATTATTGTAATATTTACTTGCATGTGTCTTTTCAATTATACTTATAACTAGCTGTGCCCGCGGTTTCACCCGCGTAAAATTTGGTTTCTAACACAGTTATAAAAAAGGAGGAGGTTCTCAATTTATTTATAACTCATATAAAAATGACAGACGGAAATAAAAATAAATATATATTCCAAACAGTTAAAACTATAGTCAATTGGAAACAATAGTAAAAAAAAATTTAAAAAAATTAAAAGTAACCTATGTTACCTCTAGTACCTCCAAAAATAAGAAACGTAACAAACAAACTCACATTCACATTTATAACAATAGTAGGATATGCATATAGTAACATAAGGAAATAACAATAAGAAAAATTTCAAACAGCTAAAAGTTTGTCTATGGAAAATATAGTGTATAGTCTCCATAGTACAGTTGATTGGATTAGATGTTGACGTGACTGTCGGTAATACAGTGCGATGGTATTATAGTACTCAGGGTTTGAACCAACTCCTTGTACCTATTTTTATAATAGGAAAAAAAAATTGTCCAACAACTTTTTTATTTTTCGTAAAAAACATTTTTTTTAGTAAAAAGTATTTTTTGTTACTTCTGATACCTCCAAAAATATGCGTACAAAATATCATGATGATCGGTTTTCAATTCTTAACAGCTTGATATATTTTCCTTACTTTACCCAAAATACATTTCTGAACGCACGCAATTTTGTATGGGAAAATGTTTTTTCTTTTATTTTATTTATTATAAAAGATTTTTTCTAAAATAAACGTAGCCTAAGTTACTCCTTATTACATCAGCTACCTGCCAATAAAAGTCCCGTCAAAATCGGTCCAGCCGTTCCAGAGATTAGCCGGAACAAACAAACAGACAGACAGACAAAAATTGTAAAAAAAAACATTTTGGTGTATGTACCGTATATATATTCATATACATGTATTAAAAAACGGTTATTTTAATATTACAAACAGACACTCCAATTTTATTATATGTATAGATAATTATTTAATTATTATCTAATATATGAATATGCATGTGTGGACATTTGAGTGGCACTTATTAAACACATCTAAATAATCACTCACTGTTGATCACTATGTATAATTTTATGTATTAAGGTTGTATGGAGAGGCATGATAAATTGGTTGAATAAATAGACATATTATTTTAACTCCCTTTCATACCATTCATGTATTAACATATATTTTATGGAATTAATATTTTGCTGTGTCTTAAATAACAGAATATATAATTTATATATACATCATATAAACCATATATTCAAATAAAATAAATTTCTTTCATCAATCTTATATCACTCATCCTTTTCATGTGCCCATTGTCAATCCTTGTTGTCAAGAAAGCTGGGTTGCCTAGTGCCCATAATCATGGAGCTCACTAAACTGAGGATGTGAGGGAAGCTAGGGAGTTGTGTCAGGATTGTGGCAAGTGGTGCTCCTTTGTCTCTGTCTATACATGCCAATTTATTTGTTTGATTGTTAATAAAATAGGGGTCTGCATTGTTAATAACCAGTTGTGTCATCATGGTGGGAAGTGGTGCTCCAATGAAATGAAATGCAAATATTATTCCTGCCTATTAATTACAATCTAAAACTATATTGCCTTTCACATTCATTTGAAATATAAATGTATTAAGTATTGTTATTTTCTAAAATATTAATTTTATAGCTTAAGTTGCATTTATCTTAATTATAAAATGAAATGTTGAGATAAATGAGTTTAATAAATTGTACAAGCATTTTGTTGCACATTTGTTGGTTGCTATGTAACTGGGGATTGAACCCATTGTCTGTCAGTTAAGCTACAACAGCTTGGTGAGCGTGTGGAGATTCAATGTTATAATGACAACATATTATGCATCAGAGTTTACATTACCATTACTAATGTAATATGCAGATATGTACTTAATATGATCTTTATTACAATAAAATATACACATCATATAATATATGAAAAGGATATGTGTTTATAAAATGTTTAATATATGGGTCAAACCATCACCTCATTACCCCATTACCCCACCCATATTGATAACATAACTCTTCCTCACAATTGTATGTGTGTGATGTATTAAAATGATAATTGAAATATATTATTATTTGCATTAAGGGGTGGCAAGCAGTTTCTATGAATACAATGTGTATTGTGATTGATGATTCATTTGTTCGTTCGCACATTATATTGAAATAAGCAAATGTAACACCCACTACACACACACGCACACACACACACACACACACACACATACACACACATACACACGCATATTGATTTATGTATTCTCAAAAATCATTAATGCTCATATAATTTAAAGACTCACTTTCCCTAGGGTGACTTCTTAATATTTACATCTTAAAATAAAAGTAGTCAAAATATTATTAATAGTTCAGACAAATTAAGAAAGTGGAACAAGTCAAACAATTTGTTTACTTGGGAAGTATGTTTACTAGGGATGGAAAGTGTGATGAAGATATTGAGAGAAGAGTGCAAAAGGGTAATGTAGTGAACGGTGCCATTCATAGTATAATGAACAGCCAAATAATGTCCCAAAAGTCACGGATGGCTGTTCATAATGCGGTGCTTGTTCCTACATTAATGTATGGAAGTGAAGGTTGGGTATGGCAGAAGAGGCATGAGAGTAGAATTGACGCTGTAGAAATGCGGTCGTTAAGGAGTGTATGTGGAGTGACGACAGGCGTGGACGAACGGTTTAGCGACTGGTTTGTTGCGCGTAAAGTCCCGGGTTCGATCCCCGGTCGGAGCAAATATTTGTTTCATAGCTTTTATTTGTAATATTTAATAGTATTAAATATTGCAAATATTTGTTAATAAAAAAAAAAAAAAAAAAGAGATGGATATTTGCTTCGGGTTTGGTTTTCAAAGAGTGGTAGGCAGTGGTACCCAGTCTGCCGATCCGGGGTAGTACCACCACTTACAAGTATACAGACCGTGAAGTGATTTGGTCACGTTTCGGGATCAGCTTGTAAGTTGCCGGTTCCATCTAGGCCGGCATAGTGGATGTGATTGCTACTCACAGTTATTGAATTGTAGTAGCAGTGACATTCATTCATAGACCACACTTTGGCTTAACATCAAGCGGGGTGCTGTCATATGTCGAGTCACAATAAAAAAAAAAAAAAATAGCAGATAGAATAAGGAATAGCACACTGCGTGATAGATGTGGTTTGAAAGAAGATGTAGTGACAAGGATTGACAAAGGAATGCTTCGATGGTTTGGGCACATTGAAAGGATGAGTGAAAGTAGATTGACGAAAGGAATTTATAAATCTGATGTGGATGGATGCGTTAAACAAGGCAGGCCCAGGAGAGTGTTTTCCGACCAAATCGGAGACATCCTCAAGAAAGCCAGGTTGCCTAGTGCCCATAACCACAGAGCTTGTATGAGGAGAATTGTGGATGTGAGGGAAGCAAGGGAGTTGTGTAAGGATCGTGGTAAGTGGCGCTCCATTGTCTCTGCCTATCCCTGTGGGAAAAAGGCGTGACATTTTGATTGATTGATTGATTGACAAATTAAGACAACCATGGTCTAGTGGTAGTGAAATGGTCAAGAGTACATATGGCAATGCAATTTTGGTTTAATTATTTCTTTGGTCATTCTGTTTTTATGATACAAAAATGTTTGTATTATAATTTTTGTTGCCTTTATTCCATCAATATAATAATAATGGAATATGTCCATTCCACACCTTCGGTTCCTGCAGAACCACAAATTCTGTTCACACATGCTTTATGGTTATGAGTTCCACTTTGAATTCAAAATTTAAATTCATTTATTGATCAAGTAGGCTACATTGCAACACCTTTTGCACGTCAAACATATTTCTAAAATAAACCTATGTGAAAAAAACTACAATGTAATGTGGTAGGTGCTGTAAAGAGGCATTATAAACTAATTATATAAATAAACAAATATTGTTAGTATAGTTGTGAGAGTGAACTATCACAAATGACAGTGACAGCTTCTGTATGATGTTAAATGTGTTTGGTTTTGTGAAATGATGTCCTCGCCACCTATCCATTGATATGAATTATCATTATGATAATATGTCTATGTGTTCCGCTTTGTATATATTATATAAATAATGTATATTTTAGTGTTGATCTTGTGCGTTTTTATCTATTACGGATACATTAATTTAGAAAGTACTAAATTAATGTGGTAAATGGCTTTTAAAATACATTTACAATAAATGTCGTCATAGTGATAGATGATTTAAATTGATATATTTTTATGTTGCGATAATGTAATAGAGATTGTGATAATGGTTATAAATGGAATAAGGTGTATTATCTGATGCATTTGATGTTTATGTTTATGAAGCATTGTGGAGTGCTCGTTTCCGCAATGTGTAATTATTGTTGCCGCTATGGTTTCACCTAATGAAGGTTAGTGCTCCATTTGCAGTCACAAATCGATGTCAAGTGATCGCGGAAAAAAGTGTCACCGATCATCGAACACCAAGGCTCATGTTCAAACAATACAATACTACCTATTCACGCAAAACATTAATATTACGAAGCTCACAATTTAATAGCAAAACTTATATTATTTAGGTGACAGTGTGCTGAAAGCAGACAATTCTTACTTAGTTGACGCTAAATGCTAACAAAATCAACATTTCGAACACGGGAAAGTGTCTGTGAGTGACGTATCATATCATGCGTAGAATGAGCGCCAATGATAATGACGATGATAAATGTGTTAATGCAAAACTGTTATATTAATAATATATCTGTGAATTTTGGCCAATCATTAAGATAACAGTGCCCCTCTAAAACTAAGCCTTTAGGACTAAGTCTAAGTATATTCCTTATATGTGGACACCAACGGCCCTCTGTAAGGGGAAACTAAAGGGTTGTCTCGTAGCAGGTGGTAATCCATTGTATCGTATTATTTTTGTGGGATTTGAGACGTGACAGTTGTCGATATTAAGTATGGCGCCTGAACACATAAGTTGTGAGGCCACACTCAATGATTTATTGGAGCTACCTGTTGTAGCAATCAAGTGACGATCATAATTTGAATATAATTTGGCAATTTATTCATCTGGCGTTCAGCGTTGAGTGAAGCGGCGGCCTTGCATTAATCGGCGCGTGTAATACAACCAATGTTACGGATTAATAGATTGTTGAAACGGGTGGCGCGTCAACTAAGACGTGTTTGCGAGCATAATTTGCAAACAGCCAACTAACAACCAACCAAAACTGCTCTAACAACCAACCTTTGGGATGATGAGAAATTATGCGCATTACATAAACTACATACAAGTATCACAAGTCTATATAAACATAAGTAACAAACACAATTAACTTAATGTTTGATTTAATAAATGATTCTCAGTTAGAGAGAATGAATGTTGCAATGATGCTACACGTGCATTCCTCGAAAGTATATTGAAAGCGTTTCTGTTTATTCTCGTATAATGTGTGTTTATGTGTGTTCACGTCTATTTTGACCTTCCGTTGATGCGTCCGCACACGTCTGAGCATTTCCGTGTTGTGCAACAGCAGAGCACGGGATGCGACTCCCATATATATATATATGTGAACCATAAACATTACATTTTGTTGGCGAAGGTACACACATAACAATCCACTCAGGATTGTTTAAAATTAAGAAAAAAAAACTTGTATATATATAAGTAAAGTTAATATGAATAATATGTATAAAATTAAAAGAGTAGTTTATATTGATATTTTAGCGTCAATCGGTATTTGATAGGAATGGTATTGTATAATGGGCTCAGTTGGCAACTGGGCACACAACATCTCTGTCTGCAGTTTTTTTTAGTCGACATAAGTTGCTGCACCTTTGACCTCGATCTGCATGGTGGAGGTTCAATAGTGCCGTCCACTGAAAAAAAAACCTCTCAGTTCACGGCTGCCTCAGTCGCCTTAGTCGACAGAATGCGGAATGTGTAAAAGAAGTGTGTTAAATGACGAGGTAGAAACAAGGTTAAAGAGCGCTACGACACATGCTCCGTGGTATAAGGCAAAGGTGCGATGTCTGCGAAGTTGCAGGGGCGCCAGAGATCGTGTGACAGCTCGGCGCTGCAATGAATTTAGACTCATCCCAGAGGTGCTAACAGTGCTGGCATGAAGAACCGCCGCTGCACCTATGACGTTGTTGTATTGTAGATTGCAGAGCAAGCCATCGATGTCCAAGTGAAGAGGCCAGTGGTTATCTAACGTGTATGTTGAGTAGATGTTGGTTGGCGTTCGTCTGTGTGTGTTGTTCTAATGGGCAACGTTATCGGAGCCTGTCGATTGTTCGCATGCGGCAACACTTGAGTAAATTGATTAACAATGCGCGCCATTGTGACGTCACCGCACTCCAAGCACATACACACAAGAGTGCGAATGTTGTGCCTATACTTTGTAAAATGTAGCTTGGGTCCTGTGACACATGAGAAATTTTCGGACGACTCAACATTGTAGCAGCGTCTCTCTTCGATCGTTCATTTTAAAGTTATTTATTTTCGTAGCTACAACCATACTTACCAATAATATTTATCATACAATAATATAATACAATAATTTTTAAAACAAACAACAATAAATCAAATAAATCATGTAACAAAAAGAAATCTTGCCGCTTCGTTAAGGTTACATCTGTTAACAAAAATACGAGTACTATAATAGTGATGGGACTAGTAGTAGTTTTGGCATCTGTCATAGGACCCAAGCTAAATTTTACAAACCTTAAAATATGCAATGTGAGGAAACATCATTTTATTCATTGCAACAATGTTTCTGTCTTACTCGTTTCAGTATCAGAGAGTTTTTTTTTAATAATTTCGAATGTTGGGAACCGATATCTTAATAACACACTAGTTAGGACGCATAAGGGTTTGATTTGTAATTCAATTACATTGGACATTAAAAATAATTGTTAAAAACAAAAGAGACAGCTTTTGCTCCGGGTCTGGTTGTTTAAGAGTGATAGACAAACAGTTGGTGGTGATTTCCTCAGTCTGTGGTATTAGGGTAGTACCACCACTTTTAATGGTATAGACTTAGTCACGTTTCGAGATCAGCTTGAAAGTTGCCGGTTGTAACTAGGATACGCACACCAGATTAACAATAGGCGGGGGGTTGTCATAATTAAGGCACCAAAAAATATATATATATCTTCACAAGAAAAAAAGAAATGGACCATTAAAGAATGTAATAGTTGGCTCATGTGAGGGTTAATATGATGCAACAATGCGAAGCGGCGTAATGTTCCATGTAAATATATAACAATACGTGAATGCGAACGCCATGGATGTTAAAGTCACGGAAACAGAACGAATGGCAAAAAAGGCAAATTGGCGTGACCTCGACTCACAGCAGACGCGTCGGTCAATGTCAGTGACGCTCGAAGAAGAGACGTGACAACACACACACACACACACACACACACACACACAACACACACACACACACACCAATATATACATACAAGTGCATACACGTGTAACATTACCAGTTATTAAGTATAATCTGGCACGAAGGACAAATTTAATTCCCGCGGCCATATTTGGAATTATTAATGTTTATAATTAATGCCTATTATTAATTTGGTTAATGTTTGTTCGCGAATGTGAGATATGCGTTGTTTTCATTATTATATATTCATGAGCGCATACCGCCAGTGGTGGTCACCAAGGTAAAGACCTGTGTTAAGGACGTCGTCCTCGGCCACTCATTATATATAATTTGCCCTTTATGGTGAAAAATACATAACAATGGCTGATATAAACTCTTTATACTTACTACACTTCCCTAAAAGAATATCTTGAATAGAGTCCTTTATAGTATTTTCTAAAATTTTGCACGAACGTTGATTATTGAATTAAACAATTTTTTTGCGGCTTACTATCGCGTTTATTTTTGGTTATTAATTTTACATTTTTTTATTATTCCGACGTTTCGAGAGCTTTGCAGCCATCGTGGTCACTGAGATGATGTAATTGTATTAAGGTTTTGGAAATATGTGTGTGTTTATATGTATTTTTAAATTATTTACATTTCTATATTAATTGCTGGAGTGCTTGTATCATAGAAATGGGACGAACGAACGAAGTATGAAAGGTTCTCGTGACCATTGCACTACCACAACACCACAGTCGCGTTCTACACCACGTTGAGAATACAATAATAAAGTGAAGATGGCAATATTTCAATAACAAAGAAATTGTACTCACACGTAAGATGGTTAAAATTACTTATTTGTATATTATGTGACAATGTGTATTAAAATATAATTTCCATTATAATATATGTTGCGCGCATGACAGAATCATCCGAAGGCTTTGGATACTAATTAATGAGGCAATTGTTCTATTATTACGTCACACGCGTTATGCATTATATGTTCTTATTAACTTTTCATAGAGATTTATATAGGATTATCATTGTCACGTGTTAACTACCTAAAGTATTTTATTTGTTTAGAAAACACACTTCCGGGCCTGCCTTGTTAAACGCATCCATTCACATCAGTT
Source organism: Tinea trinotella (assembly GCA_905220615.1). Classification (NCBI taxonomy): domain Eukaryota; kingdom Metazoa; phylum Arthropoda; class Insecta; order Lepidoptera; family Tineidae; genus Tinea; species Tinea trinotella. Next base: position 14,810,979 of record HG992312.1, read on the forward strand.
TTATAAACTCCAAATCGGAGACATACTCAAGAAAGTTGGCTTGCCTAGTGCCCTTAATAGTAGAGCTTGTATGAAGAGAATTGTGGCTGTGAGGGAAGCAAGGAAGTTGTGTCAGGATCGTGGCAAGTGGCGCTCCATTGTCTCTGCCTATCCCTGTGGGGAAAAGGCGTGACAATGTAATTGATTGAATTTTACTGACTATGTTTAGTAAGAAAAATGATTAAAAAGTACACCCATACGTGTATCTGTTAGCGAGTGCTCGTGCACCAAAACAGGTGATTCGCGGCTGTGACGCATGTGAAGGTTGTCAGGTTCCACTAAGGTCGCAATGTGGGGTCGCACACGAATATCATTCTGTTGCTAAGTCATGTGCCACAATTAAATGTTATTAATATGAATTATCTATTCTAAGAAGGCGACCGTGGTGTAGTGGTCACGCAAACCGAGAGCTCGAGTTCAAAACCACTCACCCGTATCAATGTATCTTTGATTTGTGTATTTTGGTTGTCCTGTTTATATGATACAAACGCTTTAGTAGCTTAGTAAATAATGTAAATAAAAAATACAGTTGTTGTTTTTTATCTGTTTATGAGAATCTAGTATGTTATCGTGTAACGCATGTCTTTCACTAATTCCTTGTTGCTCATGTTTTTTGTGAGGTGTATGAGTTAATGTCTGGTTTCCATGGTGATGTTATGTGCTGACATCATTGGTGATGATCGTGTGTTGTTAGCGCCAACCGAAAACTTGTATTAGTCACTTGCTTGTGATCACACGTATTATATTAGCGAATGGCCGCCGCATTACATGTGCTATCCGTGTTTTGTGTGTCGGTATATATTTACTCTAATATGACAGACATTAACTATAGATTTTATTCCTTCCCCTATTCATATGTTTCACCACAATGTTTTATTCTTGAGCTGCAATTATGAATGTTTATATATATTTGATAATTTCGTCACAATAATTGATGTGGCATAAATTTTATGCGAGCTTTCATAATCTGTCACAACTCTATTTGTCTATAAAATTGTAGTAATTGACACTAAATGATATCGTAAATTATGAACTAACAATTTGAAATCTTTATAAAAAAACGTAGTCAGTTCAGGTAACTTTGAAGGAAGTTGCATAAAAGCCTTAATATTTTATTATAAATGGCACTGTTTTGTAATTTATCATTGTAGATGCGTAAATCGGAACGCAAAATATTCATAGACAAAAATTTGTTTACCTTTTTATCACGTTTGGTTGGCCATAGGTATAGTTAGAACGAAAAATACAATTTAAAACAATTAATAGATCGAAGAGTGGGTGGTGGTCATTGGCCCAGTCTGCTGTACCGAAGTATTACTGCCACTTCACATGTACAGATCGTGAAGTGTTTCAGTCGGGTTTCACGTTCAGATTGAATGTTGCAGGTTTCTATTAGATCGGCATATCCTACTGCAGTAGCAGTGACATCCATTCATGGACCACACTCCAGCTTAACATCAGGCGGGGTGCTGTCAAATGCCGAGTCACAATAAAATAAACTAAGAAAGTTAATTAACTGTGGTAGCAGTCAGCAGTCACCTCCATGTTCCATCTTACTCCCTCCACGCTCATGTGCACTTCAGCTCAGCATCATGCGGGGTGCTGCCATATGTTGGGTCACAATAATAATAATAAGATGTCCCTGATCTTGATATAACACACAGAGGCAGTATATTCACCTTTTGCTTAATTGGTGTTAATATATGAGCGACAATGTCGTGTGTTTTAGCAATATGGCCATTGTGAGTTGAACGCACTTTGTGAGATCAAACTCACTCACATGTTTTCGTGTGTACGTGCAGCGGTCACATTAATAATGTCCACTCACTAACGGGCCACCGGTGGAGGTTTTTTTTGTTACAATTTATATTCATATTTGCAATGTCTTAAATCGCTAACCTCAAAACAATAACTGTAGACGTTGTGTTTTGAGAAAACATTTGCTTACATTTCCATCCTAAGCTACTAAAGTGCTTGTATTATAGAAACGGGACAATTAAAGATATTTATTGATACCGGCAAATGGTGCTCTCGGTTTGCGTAACCATTGCACTGCCACTACACCACGGTCGCCTTATGCACTAATTCTAAAACCTGTATTTTTAATTCCAGGGCCTCGATTCGCTTTATACATCATGGCGACGAAAGAGCAAGTGACCAATTAACGTAGTTTACGTATTGATTTGTTATTCGCTGATTGGTTACGAAGATGTCAAACATAAGTGCTTTTTCGACGCCATAATGTATTAGATTCGAGACCCTGATCCCTTACAATGTCATTGGTCCTTTTTTTGGTTGTCTGTTTATTTGCTTACATTTAAGACTGACATATTATTAGAATATTCTTGTATCATAGAAACAGGACATCCAAAGTACATATATAGCAAATATACATTGATATCGGAGTTTTGAAGCAGTGTTTCTCGGTCCGCGTGACCATCGACTGCCACTACATTTTAATTTACTTTCTTGAATTTACAATAGTTTAATCAAAAGTGATTGTTTTTTTTTTTTATTAAAAGTGCTTTTGACAAACAATGGTATCCGTGCTTCTTGTTGCTTTACCTCGGCGGAGTTTTTCCAAGCCAGAGTAGTTGTAGAACCATTTGTCAATGTAAGAGGCCGAGTTTGTCAATTACCAGAGCCAATGTTTTACAATTGTGATAATAATAAATGTATATGTATAAATATGCAGGTTTTCCCCAAAATGGCAATAATCACAATGCAAATGGTATATGACTAATAACAATGATAATAAGTGTGTTGCTATGCGCATTGTGCTACAAATGTGATAATGCCCAATTCAGTGTTGCGTGTGTATGTATGGTTGTATGTAATTTGTTAATTCGCTAATTTGTATGTCGGATGTTTACGTTAACAATGTTTTCACCAATTACCTTTAATTTAGTTCGCGCGGCCAATTGTTGATGGAAAAATTGCCATTTTACATTTTTGTTATTACATAATATCCGCTCGCTGTTACGTCTCACGTGCAACAATGTCCATTTGCGACGTGTTTGGGGCTCCACATATGACGGCACCCCGTCTGCTGTTAGGCTGGAGCGCGATCCATGAATGGAGGTGACTGCTACTACAGTTAAATAACAACAAGTAACAGTTGCATCCACTATGCCAGCCTGGTTGAAACTGGCAACTTATAAGCAGATTCCGAAACGCGACTAAGTTACTTCACGGTGTGTACACTTGTAATAATTAAATCAAATTGTCACGTCTTTTGCCACAGAGATAGGCAGTGACAATGAAGCGCCACTCCCTCGCTTCCACTCTTCATATAAGCACTAGCTATTTCGAGTGTGTCTCCGATTTATTTGGAACCCAACATCAGATTTATCAATTCCTTTTTGAAATCTACTTTCACTCAATAATTTACTTAATAATATCCTTTTAAACAAATTTTATGCAGCATACTATCGCGTTTATTTTGGCATAAAATTGTGTTTAATTCATTAATCAATGTTCGCGCAAAATGTAAGAAAATGATATCCATTTAGTTGTAATAGCATCATGATAACATATTGTCAGGTGCACTCCTGTCTGTTGCATGCATGTGTTGTCCATTGCGAGAGGGCAATGTGCTGGTGGCAGATCATTCCACAAACACTTTCACCACAAACGAGCGGCTCACATTATATTTGTTGTTGTTAATTCTCCATTGTTCACATTTATTAGAATTTGATGCAAATTACTACAATACTTAGGTTGAATTTCATATTATGTATTTTTATCATTTATATTCAATTCAACATCTATTATAATACTACCAATCTTATCACTATCGAGAATTTTATGTTGAAAATAAGAAATAATACAAATTATATAATTTATTTCCAATTAAATTTACAAATAATAATGTAATTTATGTATGAGAGCCAATTGTGAGCCAATTTCTGGTATACATATACCATAAGTTGGCTCAGTGGGCCATATCGTATGATTATAACAATCAATTTAATATAATAAACTAGCTGACCCGTGCCCACTTCGTTAGCCGCAAACATTTTTACTTGTGATGACATTATGATTGTGGTTTGGTTGGTGCTGAGTGCTATTTTATTTATTTCCTCACTGACGAAACTCTTATTCCCTATTTCACCCACAAAAACTGACCAATTTTAGTGGTCGCTTACGTCATAAGAGGAATACGTGTGCGAAATTTTATGTTTCTATCCCTAAGAGTTACATACATCAGTCAATCACTTTTGCTTATATATAAACTTTTGTACATATATTATAATGGAGTGTCGTCATCTTTAAGAATAATTACGTTAAGTGCGCGCGCACCGGTGGCCAGCGAGCCGCGCGCACACACAAAACAATGCTCTTCATATTTTACAAATTAATTAAAACACATTACTTTCAGCCATTACAGAAGAGTTGCTTGAGTGAGGCCCTTTCTCACACACACACGTTGCCATTATATCATAATTGGGAGTAACCATAAGCATCTGCACATATGTTGATAATTATAGCTGTGAATAAGATTGCGTTCTCACTTATATCATGATAACGATACATCATACAAACATTAACTTATGCTATTTTCCTCAACATTAGACAAACGATCTCCTATGATAAGCAAGAGGTGGTCCATGGAAGTCATTGCATCGATGTTCTTTCACGCCATCTAAAGTTATAGGACGGAGAGAAAACATGGGCTCGCAAAGCATTCCACTTGTCCATTGTTTTATAGAGAATCTACGAATCTTTTATTTGGTATGACGATTATTTTTTTTATTATACATTTCTAAAGTGCTTGTATCATAGAAACAGGACAACCAAAGTACATAAATATCAAAGATACATTGGTACCGGTGGGTGGTCTCGAACTCGTGCTCTTCGGTTTGCGTAACCATTGCACTGCCACTACACCACGGTGGCCTTAAATTCGATTCGATATACTTTCGTAATATATTGATGATATTGTGAAACAGATGATGTATGAAGCTGATCTGTGAGTATAATAATGCTGATGAACATGGCGAACGGTCGCTTTGTGGTAAGTATGTGTTGTGTTTTGGATAATGGCCAATTGTGTGAGTGTGTGTGTGTTATCATATGCCTAAAGGGTTAACAACGGCCTCCGAATTATATTTATTATTATTTAGGCCAGTGGTTTTCAAAGTTTTCTGGCCTGCGACCCATCTAATACAAGTTAACAAACTTCGGGACCCACCTTTAGGAAATTGAACCGTTACCAATATGAATAAAGGACTTTTGAAAAGTTGTATTAAAATTTTACATTAATTAAATAATTACACTACATGAAAAAAGTTTCAATGAGAAGGATGAAAATGTTTCCTATGTTTCGCCATTACAGTTTTCACATCAATTTAAAATCGAGTTACTTTAAATCACAGTGAGTTTGATAAGTGCAATTTATTTCGGTATTTAGTTTTAATGTTCACTATATTAGTAAATCTAGCCTCACATAGGTATGAGGTATTAAAAGAGAGGAGGACTTTCAATAGCTTCATCAAACAGGCATAGACTCTTACCAGCAAACTAAGGTAAGAGTCAGTCGGTTTGTGTGTCGATCTACAGGCATTGCCCACTCAATATTAGCATCGAGCCATAGTTTGTGAAACGCTGATCTAGGCTATATCAAAGTATTTGCACATTTATATATATACACATAAATAAAGTTGGTGCGTCGTAATTGAAGCGCCCTTGATGCGGCGAAGCTATTTAGAAACTTTGTTAAGTGTTGAAATTTAATAATAACATTGTAAAGGAAATGTTAACGTTTGTGTTTACATGCGCGGATTATTATGTAATCAATCGGTAATTAACATTAAACGAACGATCTCGTTAGGTACGGTTTATAGGATAAAAAATGGTTTATAGGATATTCGTGTAAAATATCTCGAATTGAATATAACGAATTATGGCAAGATGGCCGCCTGCCGTGTTATCAAGCAGACATATTGTAAAGGCATTCGACCGCCCCCTAATTGGTTTCACCATTCTTTGGTAATGTGGTAAAAATATATTTTACGGCCATTATCGTGTCTTTGGTTATGGTGCTTTACTATACTAATGACATATGTGATAAATATATTATTTCGCTGTAAATGATATTTCACTACTCACTTGTATTATGACAAATATGTAAAGAAATTAAATTGCAAATGTTAGTTGCACAAATGAATAACTTGGGCGATTTCATTCGTTACATTCGTGTGAAATGCTAAATATCACTTCTATAAGTTTAAGAGCAAATGAAATTGAGACTTTCACGAGCATATGAAGGTACCACCCTCCTTGAAGAGGAAACTCATGGCATTCTCCTTACTTGGCCCAGACATGGGTTTGTCATAAGCTATGAGGTTTCTAGGCATAAAATATGAAACACAATACTGCGCTCTAAAACACGAATTAAAGACGTAGCTGAAAAAGCCGCCAAATAAAAGCGGAACTGGGTAGGTCATCTCTGCCACATGTCTGATCCATTATGGGCAAAGTCCATATATTGAGTGGATTCCACATTGTAAAAGACATCGTAGTAGGCCCAAACGCGGTGAGGTTAGATTAACTTCTACAATAGTTCGTGGTGAGAGACCGCAGTGTCGTGAGTCGTGTAAAAAGAGAGGAAGAATTAAATTAATAATAAGTACCTATATATACTTAGTAGATGTAATTTAATACATATGTAGATTGTGTTATAGTTTGTATGTGTGCACTGTTGGTGTGAGTAGTGAATTATGGAGCGATGTGGCCAGGCATTGGCGATTGGTTTAGGCAACACAATTTCGCCCCCTTTGCTAATTGTACTACATATTACTAATAGCTCGCATGTGAAGTGATTTTATTACACAGATCCAGCTGCCATTTGAATTCGATTCATTTTAAAGTTATGCAATATGCATGTGTTTTATTGCTTGCCAGAGTAGATTGACGAAAGGAATTTATAAATCTGATGTGAATGGATGCGTTAAACGTTGCAGAGTCAGGAGGATTTTTCTGACCAAATCGGAGACAACGTAGAGCTTGTATGAATAGTATTGGGGAAGCGAGGGAGTTGTTTCAGGATCGTGGCAAGTTGCGCCTATCCCTGTGGGGTGAGCCGTGACAATTTGGTTGATTGTAATTGGAGAAAAAGTGTTATCTATGTAATCGGTGACAGGTGATGTTGAATATGTAATTGTAATAATATGGAGATGGCTTCAATTGCGAGGATTGTGTTTGCGTTATATTAAATTGGTAATTGTGCGTCCAATTGAGGAACACGACCAGCACGACCGGTGATTCCATTCATTATTATACAATTATTGTAACGTTTTATTCACACATGCTAATATAATATCTACTTATTGGTTGACGGGGATTATAATTTATAACAATACCTAATTACTAATTAACCTAATGAATGATTCGTATGTTTTAACAGTGGCCTAGTTAACAGTGCGTAACGTGGCGGGGGCGGAGGGGCGGCACATTTAGGGAGCGGCAAAATTTAAAAAAACTATAATAAATCGTTAAAATTTGTACTTGAAATTCATATTTTTGTTGTACCTATGATTGAAACTCCTAAATAAGGGGGCGGCAAAATTTTTATCAACATATATGACTTCCACGCTACGCCACTGTTAACTAGGCCGGCATCGTGGATGTTTCTGCTACTTACTTAACTGTAGTAGCAGTCACCTTCATTAATGGGGCGTATTGCAGCTTAACATCAGGCAGGGTGCTGTCATATATGTTGATATGAGTAACAATATGATTATGTGACTCTGTGATTGTTAATGTACAGATTTACAAATATAATAATTTATATATGATCAATCACGCCTCTTCCCACACCCTCTTAACACAACTCTCTCGCACCTAATTCTCCAATATATGGTGTATTATGTGTTAAACCTATACCTTTAGTAATTAAGGCGTGATGACAAAAATAATAACGATAATATATATGTAAATATTGTTTGTTTGTTTGTTACAGATTGAGTGGTCGTCTTCCATTTTACCTCGAACGTGAACACCAACAAAGTGCGCTTTCATAATTATTATTTATTATTTTTTTTTATAATATTTTACAAGTGTTGCCTGTTAAGTGTGTTATAAGTGTTAATGGATTGTTTGTGATTATGATGGTGTAATATAATATTGCGTTGAAGTGTTTTGTGTTGGTATGGCTTTTATGACGAAAAAGAAACGCTATAAGTTCGGTGTTCAATGTTGTTTGGAGGAGTTGACAGAGGTGCCGTTCGTGTCCGCCGTGCTGTTCGCCAAGCTGCGGCTGCTGGACGGCGGCAACTTCCAGGATCACTCCAGCAGGTGGGCGATCACATTTACTATAGACCACTCACTCACGCTCACATTTGTATCAAAGGGGGTGGGGGTAGCCGTAGCGTAGCTTTGATATGGCCATGCAAATCGGGAATTCCCCGGTTCTATACCACATGCCATTACCGTTGTATCTTTGATATAAAGTCATCGATGTACAAAGTACAAAGTACTTGTCCTGTTTCTACGTGGACGTGTCACAATAAGTTGTAAATGAGCTAGAAGTCAATTACTAACCTTAAATTTGCGATTATTACCTTTCATTTATAGGTTTATTATAGAGTTCTCGCTGCTAAAAGATATTTGATTAGAACACTCGATATTGTTTGGTACTCATGAGAATTATAGTTAGGCTGTGGTAGCCGTGGTGGGCGATTAAGGCGACCGTGGTGTAGTGGCAGTGCAATGGTTACGTAAGACGAGTGGCACGGGTTCAAAACCACTCGCCGGTACCAATGTATCTTTGATATATGTACATTGGTTGTCCTGTTTCTATGATACAAGCACGTCAGTAGCTTAGTAAAGAAATGTATAATAATAAAAAACATCACATTCCCACTTGGTAGTTTCCCAAACGCCGCCCATTCTGATTAGATTCTTCTCAGAGACGATACTACCAACAACAATTTCATACGTAGGTGTAGGATTATATTAATTGGGGACAAACAGTCCTCAGTCATATATATAAGTTGTAAAATTGCTTAATATTAAGTCGCCCTATGGAGTGATCAGTTTGTGCGCCGGACGTGGCCACTGCTCGCTCCCCCCCACACATCTGGAATAATAATTGATATTATATGCGCTCAACAAATGTGAAATACGCACTCTCTATGACTGTACAACTATTGTAACGAAATCGAATCAAATCGGCAGTCGAACTAAATAGTTCGGTGCGTCGTTTATTTGTAGAACAACCGCCAAGTGGAATGATTTACCAGCCCATGTGTTCTCTCCATCCTATAACCTTGGATCCTTCAAGCGATGTGTGAAGAAGCACCTTTGGCCGACATATTGGCGGCGACTTGGACCTCTTTTTGCTTACCATCAGGCGTGTCGAGGTCAGATGTCTTGTCACAATCAAAAATAATAATAAGATAAATAAATTCTTCAATTTCCACAATTCAATACGTCTAATTGTTAACTTTACGCTATTGTTAATGCTAATAGCAATCAATCAATCAATCAAATTGTCACGCCTTTTCCCCACAGGGATAGGCAGAGATAATGGAGCGCCACTTGCCACGATTCTGACACAAGTCCCTTACTTCCCTTACATTCACAATTATCTTCAAACAAGCACGACTGTTATGTGCACTAGCCAATCCAGTGTTCTTGAGGATGTCTCCTAAAAAACACCCTCCTAGGTCTGCCTCGATAAACGCATCCATCCACATCAGATTTATAAATTGCTTTCGTTAAAAACAATCGCAGTATTCCTTTGTCATTACTTTTGGTCATCGATGCCAATGTTTTTGGTCAAAATCAATATTTACATGTTTTTAACGTAATTAGCAAATTGGTTTGCCTCAGAAGGCCAACTCGATTAGTTAATTCCCTTGAAAGCATACATGCAGGGACCATTTCACTAATAATGGTTTTCCTTTTTTTTTCCTGTTGTGACTCGACATATGACAGCACCCCGCTTGATGTTAAGCCAAAGTGTGGTGTGGTCATACATTTTTAATGCAGTAACTATTGGCGTGTACAACTGAACGCACAATATCCTGTGCCATACATTTCCTATGAGCAATGAGCATTATTTAGGGATCGATGTGTCGTTTGCATAATATGTGTGACACGCGAATGGCACCGTTGCCAATGTTTGCACCAACTAAATGTATTTATAATTATTTGGCTCTATTTGGCCATCACACTCACGTTGTTACTGCTATAAGAACATTATTGGAACACAACAACTTTATTATTAATTGCCACTACGCGATTAATAATAATTATAAGATAGAGGCTCAACAGAAACATAATGGCCTGTACTTACATAAAACCCAACAAATGAGTATATATAAAAAGAAACACCACAAGAATGTATTCCTATTTGAAATTGTTATGAACAAACTATTCAATATTTATTGTCTATTAATTAAACAACTAAAGCATATATTTTATAATTTCAATATATATTTACTGTACGGTCTCATCACCGTGCATTGTTTTTTGTACATGCGGCGACCTACTTTAGCCGTGTGTATTTATTACCAACATTGTATGTAAAAGACGAGTGCGTGACTAACTGCCGAACAGAGCACACGACAAGAGAGATTCGCCCTTAATTATCTTTAACTTAACTATAACTAACTAACTATAAATAAACTTGGCATAACTATAAACAACTTCGCGAGTCTTTCTTGTTCACCACGTACCTCCACCAACCTCACATCAACATACAAGTGTACAATCTAACTGGACTGTACATTTTTTGGTCCTTCGAGCATTTATTGTGTTTGGTGTTTCTTTACTGTTACGATAGCGAATCGGGCTGGCTGGCTTCCCAGAAGAGGGTCTCACCAGTTAGTTTGAGAAGGCGCAGATATCGTAATTAGAGTGATAGAGCACTAAGTACTTCAAGACCGTTTCAATTCTGTGGGAGTTCGGAACTACAACGAGATCCGGATTCCAAGAAGATCGGAAGCAGGCTTCATACCATCAGAGGTCTTCAGGTCGTGAACCAACGCAGAACTCCGCTAGCTTGGTCTGTCGTCGTCAACTACGCGACAGATACCTCGAGCGTTTTAACAATCTACTTTACTAAGAAGTAGAAGACTTGAACATATCTTACTTCTGTGATAACATCTTCGACGCAGCGAAAGAGCTTGTTGAGACAACTAAGGCAGACATGGAGAAACTCCTGCTGCATCTCACAGACCAAGAGAACAAAAACAAGTCCGATTTGACAGGAATTAAACAGGAAACTAGTGATGACTCCTTAAAACTTTTATTGCGCAAACAAGAATGCAGCTTCATGGCGATCGACCATGCCTTATCAAAAATTAACATTGAAGCTATAAATGAAAGGTGGGAACTGGAAGATCACCTTAGCATTTTGAAAACTAAGTGGGATGTCGTCGACAAACTACATTGGGAGTTGGAAGCCAACTTTGAGGGTACCAACCAAGAGTACAATACTCGTAGTGTATATAACAACATTGAACAGAAATACGAAGAAATGAGAAAACAACTGAACAGCAAAATGTGGTCAACGGTACACTATCAGCAGTCGATTCCAAAAATCGAGGTTCCAGAATTTTCAGGAAACTACCATCATTGGATCTCTTTCAAGGATCTTTTTCAGGGAACTATTCACAACAACCCAATGATAAACAAGGCTCAGAAAATGCAGCATTTAAAGACTAGATTAAAGGGAGAAGCACAAAGATTGGTGCAGCACCTATCTGTCAGCGCCGACAACTATGACTCCTGTTGGGATATACTAAACCAACGCTATGACAACAGAAGACTTCAATTTAGTACCTTTATTAACACTATGCTAAACCAACCTATCATCCAGCATCCAGACGCCTATAGCATAAAAGAAATGCATGACGTAATTAAGGAATGCACAAATGGCCTTACGAACATTGGACTCGACATATCAACCTGGGATCCGATTATTGTACATTTGATGTCTAAAAAACTTGACTCCAACTTATATAATGATTACATGAAAGGACTGCAACATCACAGAGAGCTACCTAACTTACGAGAATTTTTATTGTTCCTAGAAGGAAAATTCATGGCATACGAAAACATAAAACACTCAAAAAAGGAAGCGTCTAGCCAACAGAAAATCTTTACTAAGCCCTTTAACCAAGAAAGCCCTGAAAAGAAACAGTATTTCGACAAAAGAAAACACTATTCAAAAACTTATCACACTACGTGTCAAAAATGCCCATTTTGCGAAAAAGGAGGTCACGTTTTAATGCAATGTGCGAAGTTCATTGACATGGATTCATTCCAACGAAATAACTTAGTTGCAAATTTAAATCTTTGTAAAAACTGTTTGTTTAGTCATGGCAACGAAGAATGTAAATCAATTAAAACCTGCAAGGATTGCAACTTAAAACATCACACGCTTTTACACATGCCCTTTAGTAAACCTTCCAAGAAAAATCTGGGTCAACAACCATCTACATCTAACCAGCAGCAGAGCTCTAATCATCTGTCCAGTAACGAAACAGAAATTCTGCTGACAACGGTACAACTAAACATAAAATCTTATGATGGAACTTACATCAAACTTCGAGCTCTCCTAGATCAAGGTTCGCAAGTTAACCTAATCTCTGAAAAGGCAGCTCAACTATTAAGATTACCAAGACAAAAACTTAACGCTACGATATCTGGAGTAGGATCTGCCTCTGGAGACTGCAGGGGGCGTTTGCAACTAAGCTGCAAATCGGTTCATTCAGATTACACTTTTGAAACTCAAGCTTTAATAATGAGAAAACTAACCAGCAACTTACCTAACTCGTCATTCCAAACGACCAACTGGTCACACTTAAAAAACTTAAAACTCGCTGATCCTGAATTTAACATCTCTCGTCCTATTGACATACTGCTCAGAGCCGAGATATACTCAAATATTATCCTGGATGGAGTCCTGAGGGGTGAACAACAATCACCAATTGCCCAGCAAACGCAATTAGGCTGGATTTTATGTGGAAAATTGGCGAAAACTTTTAACTGTCATGCAACTTTAATCGATCTAAATGAGATCACTAAATTTTGGGAACACGAAGACATAACAACAACAACCAACGACATACCCCAGAACGACCAATGTGAGGAACATTTTAAGAAGACCGTAACACGAGCTTCTGATGGAAAATTCATTGTGTCGATGCCACTATGTTCCGATTTAGAAGAAAAGCTTGGAAACTCTAAAAATATAGCCGTCGCGCAATTTCTTCAGCTCGAGAAACGACTTCATAAAAATAAAAAACTTTCTCTTATGTATCGGGAATTTATTCACGAATATAAAAGGCTCGGACATATGACACCCGCCACTTCGCTTACTCCCTCAACTACAGAATGCTATCTGCCGCATCACGGAGTATTGCGGGAAGGTTCAACAACAACTAAACTTAGAGTTGTTTTTAATGCATCTCAAAAAACTAGCAGTGACTACAGCTTAAACAGCCTCCAAAGAATGGGGCCAAACCTACAAAGGGATATTCAGGCATTAATTTTAAAATGGAGATATTACAAATACGCATTCACTGCCGACATTGAGAAGATGTACCGGTGTATATGGATATCTCCCGAACAACGTCCGCTCCAGAAGATAATTTGGAGAGACTCACCAGCTCAACAATTGCAAGAATATCAACTTTGCACTGTAACATATGGCATGAAGTGTGCACCCTGGCTTGCTATGAGAACCCTTAAACAGTTAGCCATGGATGATGGACATAAACATCCGGCCGCAGCAGACATACTTCAAAATGAATTTTATGTCGACGATCTTATAAGCGGTCACAACTCACTTGACGGAGCTCGTCAATTGCAACGATCACTAATCGACTTGCTAAAGGGCGGCGGCATGAACTTACGCAAGTGGTCCAGCAACAACCCAGCTCTATTGGAAACTTTAACTAAAGATCAAATCTCAACTAACACTTTTGATTTTAAACATGAAGAATCAATGAAAACACTTGGCCTGAGCTGGAACCCCAGTACAGACATATTCACATTTAACTGGGACTTTGAGAAGGTGGGAGGATTGCGGTCGCAAGTTACTAAACGAACTTTACTTTCTGAGATATCTAAACTTTATGACCCACTGGGATGGCTCGCTCCTGTAACTATAATATCTAAACTGTTATTCCAAAAGGTCTGGATAAATAAGCTTAGGTGGGATGATATATTACCTAAAGACATACAAAATGACTGGCAAAAGCTGAAAACAGAATTGTCACACGTTAAAAACATCAAGCTTAACAGATGGATGGGCAGCGGTTCAGGACAAGACATTGAATTATTCGGTTTCTGTGACGCCAGCGAAAAGGCTTATGCATGCGTCATTTACAGTCGAGTAAAGAATGAACTCAATACCAAAACGATTACCTTGCTTGCCGCTAAGACTAGGGTTGCGCCAATTGCTCAAAAGATTACATTGCCAAGAATGGAACTATGTGGAGCATTACTTCTATCCCAACTCATGGAAAAACTGAAGAAAACTTTAACTGTCTGCAACTTAACTATCAACGCATGGTGCGACTCACAAGTAGTCTTAGCTTGGTTACAAGGAGATACATCGAGATGGGAGAAATATGTGGCCAACAGAGTAGAAAAGATCAAACAAGTAATACAGGCGAAACAATGGCATTACGTGAAGTCAGAATTGAACCCTGCTGACTGCGCATCTAGGGGACTCTATCCGAGCAAACTTATTGGTTTTGACCTCTGGTGGCAAGGGCCGGCGTTTCTTCAGGCATACAAGAAACATATAGAACCGGAGCCTACGATTTGTCTATTTACAACTAACTTGGGGAATGCAAATCAAACGGAGGCAACCCTAGCATCAAAAAATAGTGAACATTTTATTGAACACTTATTAAACAAATGTAGTTCATTGACACAAGTAAGCAGGGTGACGGCATACGCGATGCGATTTATTGCAAACGCACGCAACAAGACTAAGTCACAAGCCAACTACCTCAGTGTCAACGAACTGGACAAAGCGAATCAGCAAATAACAAAACATGTGCAGCGAACGGAGTTTAAGCAAGAATACGAGCAACTATTACGAAATAAACCTCTCTCAATTAAAAGCAACATCTATAAGCTCAATCCCTACCTGGATAACGATGGAGTCATGCGAGTAGGCGGAAGGCTCAATAACTCTAACTTACCTCCCGGAATGAAAAATCCTGCTATTTTACCTCGGTGTGGGAGGTTAACGAAAATGCTCATTCAACAAGCACACCTATCGACGCTTCATGGTGGAGCCCGATTAACTCTAGCTCATATCAGACAACAGTTCTGGATCGTGGGCGGCAACAGAGCGACTAAAGATCAACTACGTCACTGCGTACAATGTCATCGCTACAAGCCAATAAAACATTATCAACTTATGGGTGATCTACCACAGCAGAGAACAAGCCCTTCTCGACCATTTACACACACAGGGGTCGATTACACCGGCCACGTTGAGGTTAAACATAACAAGGGAAGGGGTGTGAAGACATCTAAAGGGTACATCGCAATTTTCATATGTATGGCGACCAAAGCGGTACATATTGAGTTGGTGTCCGATTTGAGTACTGAAACATTTATCGCTGCATTTCAAAGGATGTGCGCACGGCGTGGCACTCCTAAACATATGTATTCAGACTGCGGTACTAACTTCATTGGAGCTTCAAAACTCTTACGTGCTGAATTTAAAGAATTCAAAAATATTTTGTCACCCTTATTCTTCGATGAAATCAGCAAGCTGCAGGTGGAGTGGCATTTTAACGCTCCTTCGTGGCCTAGTGGCGGCGGTCTGTGGGAGGCTGCTGTAAAATCCATGAAGTACCATCTTCACCGTGTACTAGGAGATCAGAAACTTACGTATGAGGAATTTTCCACATTACTGACAAAAATAGAAGCCTGCATGAACTCAAGACCTCTGTGCCCACTCACTGAAGACCCAGAAGAATTTTATAACTATTTAACTCCCGGTCATTGCCTTACTGGCAGTGCGTTGATGTCGCTACCATTATCCGATTACAGCGACGTGAAAAACATCGACACACGACGCAGATGGCAACTAACTGAAAACATGATGCAGCAATTTTGGAAGACGTGGTCTAACGAGTATCTGACTCAATTACAAAAAAGAAGCAAGTGGGCTAAACCAACTGAAAACTTTAAAGTGGGCGATATTGTGTTGGTGAAAGAGGACAATATGCCACCTGGAAAATGGGCTATGGGGCGCGTACTAAAACTTCACCCTGGGCCTGATGGTTACGTCCGAGTCACTACGATAAAAACTAAAGCTGGAACAATGAAACGGCCCGTTGTAAAACTATCACGACTCCCCATCGAAACTGAAATTGCGTCAAAAAATGAAGAGGACTAATCCAGAGGTCAACCACGCTCAAAAGATGGCACGAGCGGCGCTGGAATCCAGACCTGCCCACCCTCAACAACGGCGAGACTTGCGTGCATCTGATATATCTTTTAATTTTAATTATTAGTTTATAATTGTTATTTAAACTTTTAATATGTTTGTTTCATAAGGGCGAATCATTCTTTCAACCCTCTTGGGGGTTGCCAGCATGTACGGTCTCATCACCGTGCATTGTTTTTTGTACATGCGGCGACCTACTTTAGCCGTGTGTATTTATTACCAACATTGTATGTAAAAGACGAGTGCGTGACTAACTGCCGAACAGAGCACACGACAAGAGAGATTCGCCCTTAATTATCTTTAACTTAACTATAACTAACTAACTATAAATAAACTTGGCATAACTATAAACAACTTCGCGAGTCTTTCTTGTTCACCACGTACCTCCACCAACCTCACATCAACATACAAGTGTACAATCTAACTGGACTGTACATTTACAGTGATTGATGTTGATGGGATGGCTGTGGTTGTATTCCAGCAGATAAGCGATCATAATCTTACTAATTTACAATGTTGATAACGCTTACAATTACATCTAAAAGGCGCGCTATATGTATGATACAAACAATAGTAATCATTTATAAATATGTTGTATACAAATTATTAGATAACTTGTTAACAAGGAAACAACAATTCCGAATATACTTTGCTTTGCATCACTATTGTCAACCGCAATCCTACCAACATGGTTCATAGCTGCCTTACATTTAGCAGCGGCAGCAAACATTCCCACAAAATGCTTGCAAAGTATGTTTATGATTGCGAGGGAGCCCTACTGTGAGAATTCTTTCCGCTGATGTGTGCCAAATGTTAAACACGTCTCAATAGTTGATGTGAAAGATCGTGTTTATAACATACGGAAATAACACAAACATGGACTATTTATAAATGTATTTATTTTAGTAAAACCATTCACGCAATTCGCAAACATTCTCTCAATGTGATTTATATGCTTTAGTATAATGATGGAACATTAACAACAACTATTTGCTCATGAATGCAAAACGTGGTTGCTTTTTTAAATAATTATGTTTATGTTTTGCTTGAAGGAAAATGAACAGAGGATATTGCTAAATGTTTCTTCATGGTAACAACAGCCCATCTCATAGTAAGAAACAATTATAGTTAAATCACCAATTGAAAGGTCCATCATCAATATTTTCTTAGATTTTGCGCGAACATTCACTAATGAATTGAACGAATTTTATGCTGCTTACTATCGCGTTTATTTTTGGTTACTTTTATTATTCTGGCGTTTAAGAACTTTGCCGCATAAAATTTGTTTAATTTTTCGTCCATCATCAGATTCTCCAGAACTGTTATATAGCTTAACAGCCTTCTTCTTTTTGTTGTTAACCCAAATAAATAAATAATAAATGCCAACTTATTAAATTGAAATACATTTATCCCAAATATTAGCGCGTTCAACGGAAATTTCATTAGCTCAATTATGAACCCCGCCTGAAATTGCATGTTGAAATTGCACCCCAAAAGTGCAATCACACTTTCAGCTTGTAAGTTGCGTTCGCATATTGCCATTGTGAATTTGCAGTTACTAGCGAACCCGACAGACGTCGTCCTGCCCGAAAAAGTTGACCGGGTTCAATTAGGCGGCCTTGGCCTAGTGGTAGATCCATCTCGCAATCCATTAATAAATCACGTCACTTGCCCCTACACCAATGTATCTATGATATAATGTACTTTGTTTGTCATGCTTCTATAATACAAGCACGTGTAGAGTAGTCTAGTATAGGAATGACAATAAAACAAAATTAACATTTTAAAGATACCCTGGAACTGAAGTGGTTCATATCACCAGCCTTATAGTAATAAACAACATTAGTCATGGCTCCATAGGTATATCCCTTTAATATCCCTTGCATCCTCATGGTGCATCACTAGATACTCAAGGTTTTTAGTTTGATAACGGTCCAGCTAAAATCTCATAGTAAGTAACAATTTTAATTAAAGCACTATAGTTCTATTTGTTGTTAATTTGCTGATCTAAGAGCATTCATGATAGTGCATCATCAGATACTCCCGGTAATTGGCGGATTTATATATAATATATGTTGATATATAAAATGTTGTCAATGGTGTCGCAGTGTAATGGCATTCGGCCACCAACAAATTGCCTTCGTTCCCCCCCTATAACTTGTCGATATTATTTGCAAGTGTGTTGTGCCAGGATCGTGGAAATTGGCGTTCCATTGTCTCTGCCTATTCCTGTGGGCTAGGGCTACGTTATAATAATAATGTTATCCATAACATTAATATAGGTAGGCAGACAATTGGTGGCCATTTGCGCACTATGCCGAATTGGGTGATAATAGGTGTAATAGCATCACTTTCAAATGGTACAGACCGTGAAGTGACTCGGTCAAGTCGCAAGTCGAGGCCAGATGTAGAGTCACAATAAAAAAAATGTTTAAATAAATGCATACAATGTACTATGAAGGGGGCGTTTTCGTTACAATGATAACGTACTCGTACAAACAAGTAACATTATTAAAAGCAATACTATTTGGGCCGGAATAGTGACGGCGACTGAGGCAACCGTAAACTGTCGCCGGGTTTTTCAGTCGTTGGTACTCTTGGACCTCCATTGTTTACTATCTGGTAAAATGAGGTTGGAGTAACAATAA
Source organism: Tinea trinotella (assembly GCA_905220615.1). Taxonomy (NCBI): domain Eukaryota; kingdom Metazoa; phylum Arthropoda; class Insecta; order Lepidoptera; family Tineidae; genus Tinea; species Tinea trinotella. Next base: position 14,830,101 of record HG992312.1, read on the forward strand.
AATAATAGACGGTTTTATTAACTTATAGCAGGATTTTATTATTATTTATAATATACCTCGACCTGCCTGATGGTAAGAAAGGGGAGTTCTAAGAGTGCCAATGACTGAAAACTCTGAAAAACCAGTCGTCGTCACAATGCTTGGCAAAACCTGCATTTAGCTATTATTATCATCGAATACTTACTACAGCAATGTCAACTCACGGAGACAATGCTGTGAAAGTGTTTTAATAATGATATCGTCATCTATTACACGAAGGCACATTAGCACCACATTTGACAAAACCATATTGACACCTACTTGTCCCGGGTTCGATTCCCCATCGAAAATATTTGTTTTTAGCATATTTTTAGTAACATTTAGTAACATTTAATAGTTAGAATAAATATTAAAAACATTTATTAATAAAAAAAGAGGTGTTCATTTGCTCCGGGTCAATAAGTGGTAGCCAGTGGTGCCCAGTCTGCTTATCTGGGGTATTACCATTACTTACACAGACCGTAAAGTGGCTTAGTCGCGTATCGGGATGAGCTTGTAAGTTGCCGGTTCCAACTAGGCCGGCATGGTGGATGTGACTGCTTCTTACACTTATTGAATGGTGGTAGCAGTGACATCCATTTATGGAACACACTCCAGCTTAACATCAAGCGGGGTGCTATTATATGTCGAGTCACAATAAAATTTAAAAAATCTTTTGGCTATTATTACCTTTGCGTGTGTGTGTGCATGTGCGTCTGAGTAACACATACGCACACTGGAAAGTAATAAATGTATGTGAAGCCAATAAAGAAAGGGAAACACACACACACACACACAATGGGCACACACGTACACACGCACTATAACATAACACCGTATGATTTATTAATCCGCTTTTAAACAATATGCACACAGGACACCTTAAGGTAAAATAAAAATTTGATTCCAGCGCCAAGTACCCCGGGTCGAATTCGATTCACATAAATACGCAAACAAAAAACATCAAAATCTGTCAAACTGTTTAGGAGTTCAGTGACATATACACGGATAGACTATTTATAAGCTGATAAGCGGGATAACAAGCCGATCCGAAAACGCGACTAAGTCACTTGGCGGTACTACCCCGGATCGGTAGACAGGGTACCACTGCCTACCACTATTTAATAACCAGACCCGAAGCAAATATACACGCTCTCTCAAATATACTCTTTTTGTTAACAAACATTTGCAATATTTAATATAATAATTATGAAATTATACAAATAAAAGCTACCGGGAGTTTACGCGTGCCAAACCGGTGTGCTAACAAATTGGCCACGCCTGTTGCCATTAGAGTTATATTAAAAAGATTTATTAAGATTACAGATTGCTTTTATATTACGTTAAAATAATATAAATTTTATATTTAATGTGTATGAAAAATCTATTATTCACTAGATCGAATACATAATGTGAAATGTGACCGTGATGATGATGATGGGGTGGCTTGCATCAGTCCGCAGCCATTATGTATGAAACGAGTTTGATGTTGATTAATAAAAATGTTGTCCAGCCAACATCGGGCCGCGTGTTGCGCAATAACCACCAACATTATGGCAATTAAGCAATATTGCCATATTCGAACAATCAATAAAATTGACACCACAGGGATAGACTTGCCACGATCCTGACACAACCGATTTATTCGGAGAACAACTATTATTGAATGTTCTGTGCAGAACACCTTCCTGATTCTGCCTCGATTAACGCATCTATCGACATCAAATTTATAAATTTGTCATATTCAATAGGTAATAAATAATTAAATCATATCATACGCATAGATAGTCTGGCCCTCGCCGGACTCTACCATGTCTCAGGAAGGGCATACAATCACGGACAACTCCTTAATTACAGCTTATAACGATTTTTTTTATTGTGACTCGTAATATAACAGCACCCCCATGTTAAAGTGGAATGTGGTCCATGAATGGGGCTTACTGCCCCTAGATTGATAACTTTAACTGATCCGGTAACGCGCCTGATACAACTTCTTTACACTTGATAGTGGTGCTGCTATTCCAGTTCGGCAGAGTACCTATGTAAATGACCAGCAGCTGTCTGCACGTGTGCAATTCTTTTAATAAATTCCTTTGATGTCCTCTGAAAACATTAATTGCATATTAGTTGTAAGATATATTATGTATACTGAATTCTTCCAAATTACGGCATCTGTTTGACTTTGATGTTTGGGGCCGGTGGAGTGCTTGCTCTATTTTTCGCTTGCCATGCTATAAATACATCGATACGTAAATATTTAGTATTGGCTGCGAATGTTATATTGCGTGCGCGCGCGTGTCTATGTGATGGCGCTCAGAGCATCACGCGTTGAGGGATACATATCTGCGCATGCTGTTGCAATGTAAACACCAATCACTATACCGAGGGCCAACCAAACGCGATCACAATGAAAACTAATTGTTATCTATGAATGTTTTGCGTTCCCATTTACGCAGTTACAATACAGTGACGTTCATAATAAAATGTTAAAGCTTTTATGCAACTTCGTTCAAAGTTACAACTCTATTCATAGCCTAGTCAACATGGGCTTTTTAGGTCACAACTTTTTCGTATTCTCCGAAAATTATGTTTGAGGTGTCATTCGATTCGGAATGGCGGAATGGCAGTTTTTGAGAAAATTCAAGGGCCGCTCGCAAAAATTGCAATAGTTATAAACAATTACGTGAAAAAATAAAAGGGGGTTTCGTTATTCGCAAATATCTCAAAAAATATTTGAGATAATTCAAGTTCGAAAAAAGATTCGAAAAGAGGAGAGAATTTCCCAGAGAAAAGCTCCAACTTCCGAAACTGTAGGACCAATATTTATAATTTACCTAGAGGGTTGAAAATACGCTTGAAACGGGTACTCCGGCTGCGCAAGCCACGCCCACTTCAGAACTTTAATGAAAATCTGATTTAAATTGAAAATTTAAATCAGATTTTTTTTTAAATTGAAAAAAATTCAAGTGCCTTAGGATATATAAATCCGTTATCCAATTTTTTATCGCTATTTATCTATTAGTTATCCATTATTAATTAAAACAAAATTTTGTAGCACGAACATTAACATTGCAAGTGCGATCATTAGTAAACTATTAATCTAAGATTTTTTTCGTTTCGTGGAGGTATTTTTCAAAGTTTTTAGAATAGATTCATGTTAGACTATCAAAGGTACCCGAAATGAATGTTATTTTTTTAATTTCAATTAATAAATTCACAACTTACGATATCATTACATGAAAAAAAAGTTGACAGAAAAATGAATGTTAGCATAAAATGAATGCTTTAAATATTATTAATGTTGCATTGAAATACGTTGATCTGTCAAAAATATTTCTAATATTCATTCTAATTATTTAATAGTACAAATTAAAGCAATAAAACAATATTTGTGCTCCGACCGGAATACGAACAAGCGCTGTTTAGATGGTATATGTTGCAGTCCAACGCGTGGCCGCCATTATTGACATTGCATATAAATTATTCAGGATGGTTATTAATAATACTTGTTTTAAATGCGGAAGGGCGAACCGCCGCCCGGATACGTTGCGCGTTACATTTTCGAATCCCGGAAATGGAATGTCCGTTAACTTGAGGACGACGACGTGCGCGCCCTTTCCTTACTAAAACAATATACAATTAATTTTGCGCCGCTCGTTTGGTGTGCTCAATTAAAAATAGATAATCACAATTCACGTTTAATAAGCCCAAAATATAATCAGTTAAAATGACAAAATGCGTATGCAAATATGCACAATCAAAATACTAGAATTTGCGTTTTTCGTGAACAAAAAATGCGCCTCTCATTATAATAGATTGTGTACATTGAAAAATAACCAAAACTCCCGGTTATAATAAGGTTTGCTGTTGCACTTTATACAATGATGAATCCATTTATAAGGTTTTGGCAGATTCTTTTAGTGGTAATAGCTTTTAATAAGCTGAAGAGCTCAAAAACTAAATACTACTGAATAATCACGCTTTAAATACTATGAAACAAAAACATATTCTCATTTGAAATTGTTACGAACAAACCATTTAATATTTATTGTTTATTAAATAAACAACTCACACATGAAATATTTTATTGTCATATTATATGTCAACTTATAAGTGTTACTACCCTGCCAGACTGCGGTGTCTGCCACTTATAAACGTGCACGGATCAACAAGAAAATAGCACTTTATTCGATCCACGTACGTTTCGGGTCCTCCACTCCTTCTCTGAAACCGCCATAAGGTCTTTTTCTGCCACTACTTTTCCTAGTGAGTAAAACTTTGATACTGTGACTTACCATTACTTCGAGTCACAATTAACAGAATGTAATTGTTTTTATTTTGCAAATGACATCTTTATTGTGTATGTTGTTAATGTGTCGTTCGATTGTTAGGTCGTGTTGTTTGTTTGATTGCGCGGATGTGTGCAATGTGTGTGCTGTCCTCGCTGCCAAATGGCCGCATCCTCGCGTAGTGGCCACTATGCTCCCATAAAACATTGGCCGCAACTCTGCGACATGTAACACATTTATATATCAGTGTTATACTATTCATGGACATCAATGACAGAATGTCAATTCAGCAAATTAAAAACAACAATCTAGATGTTAACAATATTAAATAATACAAAATAATATTAGCATTGTGTCCACCCACGTGGTATATGCAGATAGATGTGTACATATATATATTATAAGTAGGCAAATAATATATATTCTATTGTATGTTGTTGCTAGAAACATAACGGTTATTTGGTGTGATCACATTTGGCATCCTTTAAACCTATATTCACTTAATATATAATATATATATTGCAGGATTTGCGGTAATGCATTCAGTTATTATAATGTGCAACTGATCACGCCACTGGGAAGAGACATGCGACATTCGTAGTTATTGCTGCGACATATTATAAACCATTATTTGTTGGATCACTCACTCACTCTTTGTGTGTGTGTGTGTTATGGTGTTAAATATAAATGTGAGTGATTGCGTGTGTCGTAAAATATGAGGTTTATGGCTGCGATCCATTGGATGCGGCCAATGCTCCCTACTCTACTACATCCCTTTTAATGGCAGCCATCATCGCTGGTGGCAACTACATCTGTGGCGTACCCTTTCGATTCAAAACACTATAATATCGAGTAATTGTAAACAATTTTTTGGCAAACACAATAACCTTCTTGAGTTTTGCGCGAGCATTGAATAATGAATTAAACAAATACATAATAAAACAAAAACCCGGGACATTACGCGTTCACCAAGCGTATCGTTTTAATAATAAATAATAATATGAAGTGCTAATAACATGTATTTGTTCGTTTCAGAGAGGAAGTGAAGAACCACGCCGTGCGATGGCGCGCACAGTTCCAGTTCGTGTGCAAGATGTGCGCGAACGCCAACACTGGAGTGCTGGACCCCGCGCTGCTCAGGGTCTCCGTCAGGAAGGAGTGCAAGGGTAGGAAGGGGCGGCGCACAATAGCTGCCGACGCAGCAGCAACTCATGCTATAATGCATTGTGTGCATTGCAGGTGGAAGGTCATATCAGAAGTTAGGGTTCTGCGACGTGAACCTGGCAGAGCTCGCGGGCGCCGGTGAGACATCGCGCCGCTGCCTATTGGAGGGGTACGACCCACGGCGGCGGCAGGACAACTCGGTGCTCAGGCTTAGGATTAGAATGAACATGATATCAGGGGACCCGCTGTTTAAAGTGTGAGTGTGCTTGGCGGAGGGCGATGTGTACGCTGCCGAAGCAGTGATGTTATGTGAAATTGCGTCAGTCCGCAGCGCAAGGACGTGCCAGAGGGCGCGGCGGCGGCGGACAGCGGCTCCGAGTCAGCGGCGGGCGCCGCGGCGGCCGACGACGACTGCGCCTCCTCCACAGCGAGCTCGGGCTTCGGCAGTCTCACCAAGAAGAAACCCTTCGGTACGTGACAACGTCGCTCCCTTATGTATAATTAACAGAGTTTAGTAAAATTTTATTATAATTCAAAATTGTCAAAATAACAAAATTGTCGCTGTCATTACAGAGGGCGGCCACCCACCACCGTTGTCCTCGCTGCCGTCGTGTGAGCTGACGCCTGACAACGATGACCCACTCGACCAGGTGGACCATGCAGGTATGTGCCGCGCGCGCGACTGTGCGTGGTGATGGGCGCGTCTCATATGTGCGTTGCTTGTTCATTGCGCAGGAGGTGCGTGTGCGTCGTGCGCGGCGGGCCACTCGCGCAACTCGTCCAACACGTCGGGCGACATGAGCAGCAAGGCGTCCGGCTATGGCAGCTCACATTCGCAACACTCGGACGCGGAAACACCGGCGACGCACGCCACCGCGTTGCACACCAGGTATGCGCGTCGCGGCCGATTGTCGTTGTATGCTGTATTTTGCTTCATTAATTTATACTTTTATGTTTCTTCTCCCCCGACCCCCTCGTCCGCACCCCGCAGCTGCGATCGCTCGTGCACGCAGGCACCGCCGCACAGGCCAGAATTGTCCAAATTGCAGCTCGAGCGGTCTGTGCTCAGCGACTCGTCCGTTTATCACACCCCGGACACGAGCATGCGCTCTCCGCTCACCGCCGCCGCCGTCGAGAGGGAGCCGGCAATCGTCGAGCGCAGAAGACCGGTGACCGTGATCGCGACCGACGACCGGCCGCACTTCCACGTGCTCAAACAGAAGTCCCTGAACACCATCCCCGCGCACCTGGACAGACTGAAGCACAACGAGGAGCTGTTCACCAACTTTCCATTTCTGACGCCGCTCGCGCACCGCAAGAACTCCCTCGTGACCAAACACGACGACCACTTCTACAGCGTGAGCTCGCCCACCGCTGACGTGCGCTCGCATCTCAAGAGCCTTTCTAACCACACACTGCCAGCAGCCAGGTCAGACACATCATACACGCTTGGGGTGCTCTTCCTTCATTGCCACCGCCCGCCTCTGTCCCTTTCACTAATTTATATTATTATTATGTTTCTGCTTATGTTTTTGATTATGTGTGCGTGTGGAGTTAGTTGGTGATGTGGCGAATGCGACTACCATAATTGTAGTAATGGCATTGGGTGCAAACGGGTGCATGGCAAACAATTAATGTGCTTCAAGTACTACAAAGTGTGTGCGGTGCGGCCGCCGCCGGTTCGCTCGCTTACTAAACTAACACACCGAATTGAGTATAACACCACTAACTTTTGTTGCATTCGACAGGAACCCGTCGACCGGCTCGTTGACAGCGTCCGCGTCCGAGAGCGGTTCGCTGGAGCGCGCCGCACGCGAACGCCGCAAAGCCGCGCAGGAGGAGCCGTCCGTGCCGGCGAACGCCCGCGTGGAGAACACGCGCGTGAACCCAGACAGTCTGATTGACGAGTTGCTCGCGGCGACGGACCTGCAGGCCGTGGAGGAGTGCGCGGACAGCACCGGCCTGCAATTGTTCATCGGCAAGGACGGCACGGCCGAATTGGGCTCGAGGCAAGCGCGCCTCCCGCCCAGGAGGGACTACCAACGCGTTGTGCTACTGCCGGCAGACAATAGGTGATGCCTTGTGCGTGAGTGAGTGAGTGAGTGTGAGTGGACGTACATAAATATAATATTTATTTTTGTTAATATATAAGTGTCGCCTCAATGTTCCATAATTATGTGTTAAATAATGCCATTGTTGACATGCGGTGGGGCAAACAATACTGGACATACAACGGCCATGGACGCAACACAACCAAGTTACTCGGGAGGGGAGTTGTATTCGTGATGCAAGTGAATATGCTCATTATTAAAAGTAATAATAATGATATAAAAGACCGTAGCATTCGTGAATGTCACAGGTGTTTCGCGCCTATGATAATATGACTCCCATGGGAGTGGTTGGTCCACACTGCATGACGGAGACAGCGTGCAGGGATGGTGTGCGCTTGTTTCGTTTATGTGGTCAGCATAAAGTGTTCTTTGCAAATGTGCGTCTTCCAAGAAGGAGATATTCTAAGTCATTCCTATTGCGTTGGGAGCTTGCCTTAGTTGTTAAGTAATGTGACTCATAATGTAATTGTATATTGTCATTTATATATATATATATATATAGGCCTGTACAGAATTTCAAATAAAGGACACGCGTGTTTATAAACTTTTTTGTGTTTCATTTGTGAGCTGGCGCATGTTTGGGGTCAATATGTATAACCCCACATGGGAAGTGCATAATAAATGAATCCATTGCACCAATGATAAAACTACTTGGTAACATCCTGACTTAAAATAAGTATAATTTTGAGTAAGAGCTGATGACCTGAAACCCCTGATCAGATCTTCATCAATTGTAGCTAAGAACCATCATGTCATGTTAGTAATTTGACCATTCATTTAGGAGCTACGATTACACAGACACGTCAAACTTATAACTTATAATCCCTCTTTTTGAGCCGCAGGATAAAAAGTAAGATGCTAAAATAAGTTTTGCAGCTTAAGTAAAGCATAATACGTAAATACCGAATTCATATAATACTAATTTTTTAAAAAACGTAAGCCTTACAATCATCAAACCAATATTAGCAATCGAAATTATGAAATCATATATAATATATTATTGTCTGAACATGTTGTGAATAGTTAAAGTTAGTTATAAACACTGTTTTGCTTCATCTGAGTCCATAGTTTATACCAAATTGGTACACCTTAGCACAGGCTTCGGTCATTTTAGGTTACCAAGGTTAACACCGGGGAAGGACTGTCTTGTCTTCATTACCTGTCTCTTAAATATGGTGTTGTAAATAGGTAATTTTATAATTGCATTATTACTAAAAAAATAAAAAAACATAAAAATATAAGTAGCGCTTGTGGGCACTCGAAGTAATGAGCGCGGCTATAGGAATAACTTGACTGGCGTAACGCCTGAAAAATATATCATTGCATATAATACTTGGCCGTTCTGCGCCTAAACAATATTTATCATAATATAATGAAACTTCGAGCCTTACAAGTTACACGAAAATTATTTTCGACTTTATCCACTAATTCAAATTATGCCATTTTCTAAACGATTATATATAAAGCCAATGCATTAAGGTTCGTTACATTGGTTAAGACCAGATTACAAAAATGTCTAAAACTATCCTAAGCAAATATATTACGAACAGTGGTGAGTGAGAGAGCACCCAACATTACCACCGGAATAAGTGCGTTAATGCTGTCGTGGCGTATGGGTTGGGGTTACCTCAATCATTTAATCAATCAAATTGTCACGCCTTTTCCAACAAGAATAGGCAGAGACAATATTATGTTATTAGCTATGTTATTTTAGTGTTCCATTATTTATGGATAGTATGTAGGGGAAAGTCCGCCAGTACCGTCACCCTAAGGATGATTCAGAATATAAGAAAAAAATGTTATGATACATGTACAATACCTACGGATATATGTAAAGGAACTCCTGCTTTATGAATACAAATAATAAAACACCGATATATTCAGAAATAATCAACTTTATTAATAAGATTGTGAAACAAACAAATATCAACATAACGAAAATTGTCCTCCAATACCGGCCACACAATGTATTCGCATTTATACCACACAATATTGTTGTGATTACTCTGATATGTTTGCACAATATTCATGGACCCAAACCTTGCAGTTTCCTCTTCATGAGATTCAAGGCACAAAGGACAAACTGTCTCTTCTTGGTTCAATGTATGAGGAGGACTTTCATTTTATTTTTGTTACTATTTTTGGGAGTTTTACATTCTCAGTCAGCTAACTGGAACGCGAGACGAAGAAATTCCTGCTTGTTCAAAGGCATTAACCTATTTGCATTAATTCTGTCATTCAATGTAGTTCTCGGTACCTGGCGACGCATATTATCAGAATCCGAGGTACCCTTATTTTTCTTTGTTTCACCATCACTTTTCTCGCTTGGCATTTTCGTATATCTATAACCGAAAAAATATTCTTATAAGAATACTGAAATAATGGCCAGTACTGGAGGAAACCGAATTAAATATGATGTCAACATATTAGCAAGATTGTACGCGAAGAGGTTTAATTAAAATATATTTTATAACAGCCATATAAATAATCGGTACTTACTAGGTTTGATTCTTTTCATATACGTCTTCTAAATTCTAGTAATCACTCTCTGATCCCTTCTTGTTTATCGTGCGTTTACTAAGCGCAACACATATCTTCGGACCATAGACCGTATAAGTATTACCTCAATGCTTCGCACTGACAGCGAGCAGGTGGCGACACGTTGCTGCCGCGCGAGCCATATCCCCGAGAGAGCGTACTCTTGAAAGGAAAGTAACCGTCACAGCACCGTCTGTTAAGGGTATCCTGAAACTAGGGTTGCCAACTTTTTTTGACTAAAATAAAGTATACAATTGTTTGAATAGGATAAAAATAAAGTATTTGGGATAAAAATAAAGTATTTGTAAGAAAAAAAAGGATTTTTCAAAATTTATGCTTAAAAATGTATTTTGTGTGCTTTTACCATTAGCTAACATTTTTTTTGCTACTTATGAATAATTCAAAGCTTGTTTGACAATTATCATTTAAATTCATATTAATAAGCAATTCGTTTTCTACGCAATCACAATAAAGTATTTTCACATACTTTATTTGTATGCAAAAGTATAAAGTATAATTACCAAAAATAACGTAGGATACGTTATTATAAAGTATGGTTGGCAACCCTACCTGAAACTGATACAGGATGCCGGCCGGCACTGGAGGACTCTCCCTTACATATTTCCCTTTTTTATATACCTATTTGTTGTAAGTTTTATATGTACAGACTACAATTGACGTGTTTTTGTGGCCTTCTTCTCGACATATGCCTTTCCGAAGCCATCGTAGAATCTGCCGATGGCTAAAATAATTAAATTAATATAGTAGTAGTGTTTACAGAGTAGATACTAACTAATTAATAATTGTTAATAAAAACTATGATTGACCCAATATATAATGTGCTCAGTTATCGTAGAGTACGATAGCCCTGAGAGACACGTTCTCACTTTGAGCCATGTTTCTAGTGCTGCACTGATGTTGTATACGTTTGCATCTATCAATTATTTCTTGAAATATTGCTTTTATTTACGCAAAAGACGTATCTCTTCTGTTAGAGTCTGGATATCGTTCTGCTGTTCTTTATCACGTCGATCTTTTGAGCGTTGTCAGTCGTCGGCCGAGAGATGTTGCCGTGCCATGCATAATTATGGCACCACGGACGCAAATGACCAATGAACGTAGTTTACCTAATGAATTGTTAAGATATTGCGTTGTACTAATGTATTTAAGAGCTCCCAGAGCACCCGCTTCCACATTCACTTTAACTTATTTGAATTAATGTCTGCTATTAATTATATAGATTATGAATTTATGAATGTCGATAGAGAGAACACTTGCGCAGAACTGCTTATAGTTGTTGAACTGTAGTAGCAGTCACCTCCATTTATGGAGCGCACTCCAGCCTAACATCAGGCAGGGTGCTGTCATGATGCATCACAATTATAAAAAATGTGATAACCTTCTAAGAATAAAACATACATTATTGTTAATGAGAAAATTATTTATTATAAATTGAGTATATAATATGTTCATATAAAATGGACGGTTACAATGATATTGCATAAACCTATTTATATATAAAGGAGATCGCACAAAATGCTGCTAATATTTACAATAACACAAACTCACACAATCCATAAATTCATTATATCATTACAATCGCGCACAGACTCCATCCACAATAAGGCACACACATTACAACGCACTACGCAAATGCTTACAACTAATTTAGAATGTTTTACGCTTTACTCTCAGCACTTATATTATTATTATTATTAACTATTAAGACATCACCACTTGCATTATGCTTACTAAGCAAGGGGAAGTCCAGCAGCGCCGACCGCGGGTGTCACTGTGCCGGCCATAACCTAATACAAATTCATTTACATAATATTACATTAGAACATCACATTAATATGTTTGTGTTGCGTCGCTCATATGAGCCTCTCCTCCGGCGGTGGTTTGAGCGCGTGTTGCATCGCTCATATGAGCCTCTCCTCCGGCGGTGGTTTGAGCGCGTGTTGCATCGCTCATATGAGCCTCTCCTCCGGCGGTGGTTTGAGCGCGTGTTGCATCGCTCATATGAGCCTCTCCTCCGGCGGTGGTTTGAGCGCGTGTTGCGTCGCTCATATGAGCCTCTCCTCCGGCGGTGGTTTGAGCGCGTGTTGCATCGCTCATATGAGCCTCTCCTCCGGCGGTGGTTTGAGCGCGTGTTGCATCGCATTCGCGCGCGGATTGCAATACTCCTGCCCGGACGGCGAGTACGTGCCTCTGGTCGCCCTCTTCCTGCGTGCGGCGCGCGACACGCCCACGGCCACGCACACGCACAATATCAACACGGCGACCGCCGCCACCCCGCCCACGATCGCGCCCTTGCCGCCGCTCGTCGCCGCCGCGCCCGCCAACCGCTGCGCGCACCGCTCGCCGCTCCAGCCGTCGGGGCACAGGCACACGTGCGCCACCTTGTCCGCGCACCTCTGCAGACACTCGCCCCGCTCGCAGGGGCCGCTCGCGTTGCCGTTCGCGGGCGTGCAGGGGTCCGGCAGCTTGCACTCGTGGCCACAGAAGCCCCTCTCGCACTCGCACCTGCAATATACACACACACACACACGTGTTAGTTCGCCCGCGTGTCTGCGTCACATGTTCGCATGTGCGTGTCTCACTCACGTGTATCCGCCGGGGTGGTTGCTGCAATTGCCGAGCCCGCAATTGACGCGCTCGCTCGCACACTCGTCCACGTCCTCCTCGCAATGCACCCCCTGCCAACCTGCAAACGGCGCACGCGCATTAGTAACAAATACAACTATATAATTGGTGTAATAATTGCTTACATGTGAACAGGAGCACACAAATATATAACTGCATCACCATATCACTTCACCATTCACATTGTGTGTCACCAGGAGTGCTCTCCATACAACGTGCAGCAGTAACACAACATTGTTATATTATATATTGACAGAGGTGGGGATTATAATGAATATAAATGATTATAATAAATATATTGGTTATGTGTACGCAGTTATCAGTGAGTATGTATCTCGGCGGCCGATAACAGTGTTTGTGAAGCATTCCCATTGCGATAAGATAACATAAAGCACATAATACATTTGTGTGCGCCGACGCCATTGTTATTATCACAAAGATGGCGGCGCTCGTGCAACAACACAAAGAAGTGAGATAGACACATGCAGGGAATATTGCAACTCATTTTGTTTGTGATATTTTGATGCACTCTGTGTAGTGGCAGTGCAATGGTTACGCAGGCCGAGATCACGGTGTATGCATATGCAGGTGTCCATCTCACTTCCTAGATTGCTCGAGTGGAGGGTTCCGTTCTCTTAAATATATTTAATGAATTTAATGGATACACATAAATACAAACAATAATATTAAAGACAATAAAGAATGAGTTCCAAGTGGAATGTCACTTTGCGTCACCAAGAAAGATTGGTGACGCCATAATCAGGTGAGAGGTCTGCTCATCACGTTACATCATCATGAGAAATAGAAAAATCTATCCAAGAACTGCTAGGTATTATCTGTCGACATATTGCTGTATTATAATTAATTTTCCTCGATTTTCATTGACCGACCTCCGTGAGTATACTCTTGCAGACAATGATTTTTAAAATCGATCCATAAATGTAGGAGAAATTGGGTAATATATATATTTAAAATCATCAATGTAGTTGTCAATTGAATACACATTATTAGGAATAATTCAATAACTACTCAGGTCAGATCGTGATCAAAAATAAATGGGACCACCTCTCAAGTATGCCCTAACAAACAGAATAATATTTATCAAAATCAATTAATTATTAGCGATATGGTCGCGTAACAAACATGCACAAAAAGCACCAAAGCGAATTGAGAGCCTCCTCCGTTTGGAAGTCGATTAAAAAGCGTGTTTATTTTTACAGTCATCCCACTTTGCAACATTGCGAACGTCATACGTGCGCAAAGTAGTTATTATTATTAATGTGTGTTATATACCTGTGTTGTCGCAATCGCAATAGTACGCCCCGATGCGATCGATGCACCTGCCGCCGTTCGCGCACGGCTCACCGGCCAGCGCGCACTCGTCCAACTCTGCCTCGCAATACACACCGCTGTAGCCCGCCTGGCAGGAGCAGTGCGCGCGTGCACCCAGCGTCACGCACTCGCCATGCACGCACGGCTCACGCTCGCAATACGCCACCTCGCAGTGCGCGCCACTGAAGCCCTCCGCGCACACGCACGTGTAGTTGTTGCCCGTAGATGGGTCTGCCAAATGCCACACACACACACAAATACATATATATATATACATCAACACACACGCACGTGCACACATAATGCGTATTGTTACTCACCTGCCTTGTCCACGCACGTGGCGTGTTGGTGGCATGGCGCATGGCGGCACGAGCGGTGCTTGGGCACATCGCACAATGCGCCCGACCACGCGGCTGTGCACGAGCACGCGTAGCCGCCGGGCGTGTTGGTGCAAGCGCCCCCGTTCAGGCACGGCGTCGACACGCACTCGTCCACGTCGCTCTCGCAATGCTCGCCGGCGTAACCGGGCGGGCACTGACACTCGTAGCCGGCGACGCGGTCCACGCACGTGGCCCCGTGCTGGCAACGGTGCGCGAGGCACTCGTCGTCGTCGGTCTCGCAACGGTCGCCGGAGTAGCCGGGCGGGCAGCTGCACGCGTACGAACGGTGCACGTCACTGCAATGGGAGCCGTGCATGCACGAGCGCTCCAGGCAGAGCAGGCAGTCGGGAGCGCCGCCCCACGGCTCGCCCTCCAGCAGCGCGAAGTGACTCCTCGCTCTCAGCACGTCGCTCGCGGCGCTCTTGAACAACTCCGCTTCGGAGAAGAAGGGCAACAGCAACCCTCCGACTCGCACCGGCCCCATGCATCCTTTGAACAGTTCGCCCGCCGAGTTGTCTCCCGCCCACAGCTCGGTGGCGCCCTCCGCGTCCGTCTCCGTCTGCAACGAGTCGATTGGGTAACGACGCATGCGCTTCGTAGTTTCCGTGCGACTCAAAACACCACGCACCGTCGATAGAGCGGCGAACGCGGCGACCGTCGTGTTCTCCGAATCCCTGAGCGCGACACCACCGAGCAGTATATCGCCACGGGTGACGAGCACTCGCCATGCGCTCGTGTTCATCTCCGCAGATATGCCCACTTCCTCTGTGCCCTCGCGCACGAACGCACCTGTGAAACGGAACGCACCATGTATGTCTCTCTCCATTGCCAACTGCTAATGAACGACCAAACACACACATACGCTCAAATTAGCTTGGAGACGTTTTCGCTTTTGTAGCAGTGTACAATCAGCAAATTTATACTAATTGTGAATTATTTAGTAACAAAATTAATTAATAAATAATACAGTTTGAGCATAATTTTCTTAGGGTATGCACTGTCTCTATGTCTATTTAGACCGCACGCCGCTGGACGTATGTGTATATGATTAGTTGGTGAAAACAATTTTTGTGCACGACATTCTGCAATTTCGTGTTTTTCCATTAAAAGTTTTTGGTTATCTTCCGTTTGTTTCAATTTAAAACCTAAGGACTTGACGTGTTTTCGTAACGTGTGTTAATAATGGAAACGCGCTCTTAGGCGCACTACTACAAATGCAAAAACGTCTCCAAGCTAAATTGACTGTACACACCTTTGATCTGATGCGCCGTCAGCGCGAAGGACAGCTCGGTCCAATCCTCGGCGTGCCCCCTCGCGGTGCGCATCGATCGTTGTTGCGGCTCAGCGCCGGGCAGCCTCCAGGCGACGGTGACTTTTCCGTGGTAAGCGCCCACAGAGAACCACGCGTCCCCCAGCGTGGCGTGCAGCAGCGTGCCCCCGACTCGGCTGCGATACGTGATGGTGAGCGAGTCCGGCGCCGCGTCCACGTTGCCCTCGTCCCCCGGCCGCAGTCTGTAGCGCAACACGGTGCCGGCGCCGTCGAACGTCGCATTGCTCAGACACTCGTAACTGCAACACACACGACCACAGTGAGCGGCCCCAACTCTGCCGTCGACTGCGCCCGCCACTGCACGGCCACTCACCCTCCTTGCAGGTTCCTGCAGAGCGTGTTCGCCGGACACCCCTGCAGCTGGCAGAACTCCACGTCCGCGCACTGCTTGCCCTTGTAGCCGCGCGGACAATCGCACACGTAGTCGTTCCATGTTACTTTGCAGGTGGCGTTGTTCATGCAGGGCGCACTCACGCACAGATCGTCCGACCTGACGCCTGGCAACACGCCCGCGTCCACCTTCACGGCGCCGAACGACGGCGGCAGAGACAACCCCGGCGACGACAACGGAAAGAACTCAACCACGTGAGAGGTCACGCCGTTTGAGATCTGTTCAAATGATGTACACAATGAGTGAGATATTTTTAAATTGTCAGATTGAATTTGTTTGTGTGTGTGGCATACCTGCACATCCTGTATGACGCCCTTGAAGAACTCGTTGTCATCAGTGAGGTGTGCGGGCGCGGCGGTGGTGGGCGCGGTCACCTCCGGCGATGGCGGCGGCCCACCGATGTACAACACCTGCGCGTCCAATTGCTTCGCCGCAGAGATGGACTTGCGGAAGTATTCGGTGCCGTTCAGTTTCACTTGCACGAGCGTCGAGTTGCGCACCACTTGTATGAGGTGCACGTGGCCGTTGTCAAGCCGCGTGCCGCCCACCGTGTAGTCCTCCTGCGTGTGGTTGAACCGCAGATGCACCAGCAGCTCGCCGTTCTTCAGCGTGGCGGCCACGAGCGTCTCGTCCGGCGAACCAGGTGCCGAGCCCAAGTAGAACACCTGCCCGTGCGGCTTGCGCGTGCGCACGAACATAGAGATGTCCAGCGCGGCGTGCACGGCGAGGCGAGCGGACTCGGACACGGCGACGGCCACGCGCCCGCCCCGCGGCCGCGACTCGTGGCCGAACGTGGCCGCGGTGTAGTTGAACTGGCACGTGTGGCCCAAATATGGCCGCGGACAATGACAAGAGAACGCCGTCCAGTCGTCGCGGCACTGCCCGCCCGAGCGGCACGGGTTCGGCTCGCACTGCGGCACCCGCGGACATTCCGGCTGCACGCCCGCCAGGAGTGCACCGCTCGCCGCCGCCGCGGAGGCCTCGCGCTCCGGGAGCACCCATTGCCCGTTCACGACCACGTCCTGGAAGCAGCCCACGAAGAAGTTGGGGCCGTGCGTGAGCGTCGCGAAACTGGAGCCCGCCGTGCCCAGCCTGGTCGTGGGGAACGATGTGACGGAGCTGTTGTACGCCTCGTTCTGACTGATCGGATATATGGTCTGCTCCTCGTTGGCGGCCAACACCAGGTGCGACGAATTAATAGTGACGAACACCTGCGAACGAGAATGCGCCCATTAACAATGGCGGCACACACACACACACACACACACACACAACACACACACACACCTTCTGCCAATTGCTGTCGTTCAGGTTGGAGCCAATGAATACGCCCTCCCACTTGTTGAGGAGGCTCGAGTGCAAATTGAGTCTGCCGCTCGACAGCTCCAGGAAGAAGTAGGTGAGGCCGCGGCCCATCGCCAGCAGGCCGCTGCTGAGGGTCGTCTTGAACCTGAATGACACGTCGTAGCCCTCCTCGCGGCTAGTGTTCACCTCCGCGTAGCTGCTCTTCTCGAGTGACATGGTGGTCACCCTATCGCAGGTGTCGCCCCATCGCCCCGCTCGGCACGTGCAATTGTAACGGTGCTCCGTCTCCCCCGAGAGCCATGCGCGACACGTGCCCCCCGCCTTGCACGGCTGCCCGTCGCAGCCCCGCAACCGCACCGAGCAATTCCTGCCGCCCCATCCCTCCGCGCACTCGCAGTGGTAAGAGGCCCGCCTGTCCAAACAGTGTCCGTGCACGCACGGCATATACCGCGCACACTCGTCGATGTCCACGTCGCAATGCTCCCCCTCGTAGCCTTCGTCGCATCTGCACGCATAGCCGCCGATGCGGTCTTCGCACTTGCCATGCGCACACGGGGACGAAGCGCACTCGTCCACGTCCACGTCGCACCTGGCGCCCGCCGTGCCCGCCACGCACACGCACACGTAGCCCGCCGCGCTCGCTGTCGAATAAGGCGCGTAGAAGGAGGCGGGCAGCAGCATGTGCGGCTGCGGCCCGACGCGCTCAGGCGGCGCCCCGGCGGGCCGGTATAGGGACGCGTCGCTGCGCTGCAGACACACTCCGCCGTAGTGGCAGGGCGAAGACGCGCATTCGTCCACGTCCGTCTCGCAGTCCTTGCCTAAAAGCAATGCCGCGCATGAGCGGTGGCGTTCGTGCATTGCGCCGGCGCTGTGACGCGCGTGTGTGACTCACCGGTGAATCCTGGGTGACAGAGGCACTTGTAGTCGTTGTTCTGGTCGCTGCACGTGGCTCCGTTGCGGCACGGCTGCGAGGCGCACTCGTCGATGTCCGTGTCGCAGAGGGCGCCACTGAAGCCGGTGCCGGCGCACTCGCACTCGAAGCTGGCGAGTTTGTCGACGCAGCGGCCGCCGTTGTGGCAAGGATTCGACTGCGGACCATGAATCAGTGTGTCAGGTTGGCATCGTGGCGTGTGCCATATGGGCGATGGTGCCGCCGCTCACCTCGCAGTCGTCAATGTCCACGTCGCACAGTCTGCCCGTGATGCCTGGCGGGCATGCGCACGTGAACCTGCCTATGCCGTCCGTGCACGTGGCGCCCGCTGAGCACGGCGATGAGGCGCACTCGTCGATGTCCACTGAGCAGTCCTTGCCTGAATCATACGCCGCGTGTGGTGTTACGCTTTAATAATAACAACGCTCACATTATACTAAGAGTGCATTACCTTGGAATCCATTTGTGCACGTGCATTCGTATTTGTTCTCCATGTTGTGGCAGGTGGCGTTGTTCTTGCAGGGCGCTGAGAGGCACTCGTCGATGTCCTGTTCGCAGCTGGCGCCCGTGTAGCCTGGCTTGCAGTAGCACTCGTATGAGCCGGGCACATTCACGCAAACTCCAAAGTTGCACAATTTAGAATTAGACGCACACTCGTCCACGTCCACTTCGCAATGGCGGCCTGTGGCAATTTAATAACATACAGTCTTTTATATTGTTAACGAAATTAAAACATCAACGTAAAATACAACATGATCCCCAAAAGTGCCCCGGATCAGCATACTGGCCAAATGACCACCATCTTTCTGCCTACCATTTTCACCCAGGCCCGCAGCAAATATTATTGCAAACATTATTGCAAACCTGCTTCACTTTGCCAATTATCTCTGCAAATCCTTTGACAAAAGATCTTAAACTGATGTGGTGTACACCGATTTTGCCAAGGCGTTTGACCGCGTCAATCACAAAATACTTATATCTAAAATTGAGCACTTGGACATACACGGTGTCATTTGTTGAGATGGGTTGAGTCATATATTCAGCATCGCACACAGCTGGTTTTTGTCTATGGATATGACTCTGCGCCGTACTTTGCTGAATCCGGCGTCCCACAGGGATCCAATCTTGGTCCGTTATTGTTCCTGATTTTCATAAACGACCTATTAAACCGCTTAAATAGTAGATGTTTGACATATGCAGATGACAATAAAATATTTAGTACTGTCTACAACAAGATTTGGATCTGGTTTCTCACTGGTGTAAATCTAACCTGATGTCTCTTAATATTAGTAAATGCCAATGTATAACGTTCTCAAGAAGAAATTCAACTTGTAGTTATTCGTACACAATAAATGGTGTACCCATGGACAGAACTACTATCATACGTGACCTGGGTGTTATTTTTGACTCGAGAATATCGTTTCGACCTCATTATGATTCGATCATATCTAGGGCTAATCAGCTGTTGGGATTTATAATACGCACAACCAAACCATTTAGAAATTCTGCCAGTTTGATTATATTGTACACAGCTCTAGTCAGAAGTTAGTTAGAGTATTGCTCTGTTATTTGGGTACCGATATATGCTACCCACACTAACAGACTTGAATCTATTCAAAAACGATTTGTCAGACACCTTTGTATTAAGAGTGGACTTCGCCAATCCCTCCCTGAATATGCAGATAGGTTGAAGTATTTTAAGCTTCAGAGTCTACAAGCTAGACGTTCAGTCAGTGACCTTACCATACTATATAAAATTGTGAACAGTGCAGATGCAGATGGCAATAGATGGGCAACTTATCAACTGTATAATGTTTAAAATCACGACCAGATCATCTAGACATCGTGAGTTGTTCAGTATTCCCAGAGCAAACAATAACATATCATTGAACAATCCATTTATCAGAATGAGTCGTCTTTATAACTCCCTTGATGGTAAATGTGATATTTTTTATAAGTCACTTAACAATTTTAAAAAATGTTTTTTTTTGGAATTTTAGTTGTATGTAGTTTATCTTATATAAATAAATATAATTGTCTTATTTATTTATGTATTTACCCTGTATCAGCAGATAGGGTACCACAGTTTCACATCCAAACCAGGAGCCAGCTTTTAATTTAATAAAACAATCGGAATCGAACCCGGGACTACGCGTAACGAACCAGTGCACTAACCAATGGGCCACGCCTGTCGTCAAAAAAATAATTATAATGTGACAATCCTATTGTCTTCAACAAGCGAGGGTTGTTGGCATTAATCTACTGCCTTCTGTGCTATATTCATCGGCTGCATGGATACGATTCCTTTGCCTCTTATAATAAAAAATAAAAATGTCAATTAAGATCGGCTGAGTCTGAAAAGCTATTTATTTATTATTACGAATTTCGATAGTGTTTTAGTTTAGTTGAAAATTGCAAAAAACACATTTTTTACGACAAATGTTTTTTTTTATTGCCAATAAAAATGTTTGTGGATAAGATGTATTCATCGAGAAATTTTTTGAGGTTATTAAAAGAACGTCTTGTAACATATAAACAAATAAGGGCTGCTGCCACGAGCCCCCAAGACAAACCGAGAGTTACAAACATGCGAAAAGTGGACGTTCTATATGAGAAATACAAAGAGCACATAATGTTCAGTTCATACTACGAGAGTGGAAAAGTGAAATTAGGTTATTTTAGATATCACATCAATGCAATGAAGAAACTTAAGAAAGCTGAGATCAAAGAGCGTGAACAGAGACGCTTGGAGCCATTGCCGTTGGCGTTGCAATATGTGGTGGGCGAGAAGGAGGTGTTGGCGGAGAGTGGTGAGAGAGAGCAAGAGCAGGAACACAAAACATTCCATCTGCCACTGATGCACAACAAGGTCACCTATGACAGCGCAACGCACAAAGATGTCAGCCAGTGGATGAGTGATTACGAACACTTTGATGAGACAAATGCATGGGAAGAGGGGGAGGATGTGACATGGAGTCCATTGTATGGGACTGCGGACCCACAGGCGCATGTGAGCGGTGTGCCCTGCGGAGGCTGCGGCGCCCTCCTGCATGCCAATGACCCTGCAATACCTGGCTATCTGCCCACGCAAATATTCAAAAATAGAACCCCCGAGGAGCTGAGAGGTGCTTATAATACCATTCATGACATGTGTTTGCATTGTATGTCAATGTATGTAATGAATGTTTGTTTGCAGCAATGGAATGCCAGAGGTGTCACTTCCTCAAGGAGTACAACATAGCACTTGACATTAGTGTACAACCGCACGAATATGAGAAACTACTCAAATCTGTCAAGTGAGTATATTTGATATGCAGCAGTGTAGCAATGTTTTACATATTATTGTATATTTAATTTTATTTGGCACACTAACAAATTGTAAACATAACTTATATAATGAACTTAATTATATATAACATTTGACAGCCTCAATGTTATGTATAATTCAAGGGAGTTTTATATATAGGGAGATATATAATATATGTTATTGTATATCCCACCTTAGTAAGTATGATGGCAATTATGTTGCAGGCATGTGAAATCATTGGTTGTGATGATGGTGGACTTATTGGACTTGCCGTGCTCCATTTGGGATGGCATTGTGGACATCATTGGCACGGACAGGCCAATATTCATTGTTGGCAACAAAGTGAGTAACAATCAAGCAAATTGTCACGCCTTTTTTCTACAGGGATAGGCAGAGACAATGCCTATCCCTGTAAAACTGTAAAAGCTCTACAGTTTTAGCACTAAGCTTTCTTAAAGGATGTCTCTGATTCAGTTAGAAAACACACACCCGGACCTGCCTTGTTTAACGCATCCATCCACATCAGATTTACAAATTCCTTTCGTCAATCTACTTTCACTCATCTTTTCCATGTGCCCAAACCATCGCAGCATTCCTTTGTCAATCATTGTCACTACATCTTCTTTTAAACCTCATTTATTATGCAATGTGCTATTCCTTATTCTATCTGCTATCGTCACTCCACATACACACCTCAACGACTGCATTTCTACACTGTTGTTAATTCTACTCTCATGCTTGCCATACTCTGCCCCACCAAACCTTCACTTCCATACATTAATGTAGGAACAAGTACTGCATTATGAAACAAATACATCATAATATTTTGTTGATCTAATTTTGATGATAATGTCAGTGTGGATGTAAATTTGTTTGTGAGTGCATGTTGATGACCAGATATATATATATGTATATGATTGTTTTGCCTTTTTTCTTAAATCTTTGCACCAGCCATTTCTCTCTTTGCCCCTAAGTAGACTGGCAAAGGTAGCCCAAGTTCATCTATTGTACATCTAAAGTGCCTCATTATTAGTATATAAACCAAGTTTGTACCCAATCGCGTCATTAACCTCAGAGTTATGAGCAAGTAATTTGGGAACATAGAGCCAATATGCCATAAGACACTGCAGACAATGTTTGATATTTATGAAGAATAGAGTTATAGAGTTGTTTATGCCCCTCGTACAAACATGGTGTAAAACATTATTTTGAATAATTTATAATGAATTTTTTTAAGATTACATTTTTTAAGTTTGCATAACAACTTTTTCACCTCCCCTCATATAAAAACAATAAAGTGTAACTGAGTATAGTCTGTCTAAGCCGAAATGACGCGCCCCTCCACCGCATTTACGCACACGAGATAACACACATTTTGTGTATGATGCGTGCGTTACTACATAGAAGAGAATTCATTAATATTAATAAATATAATGTTATGCTTTATAATCCAGGTGGACCTGTTGCCGGGCGACAGCGTTGGCTATTTGAAGAGAATCAAGGAGTCCCTCATGTGTGAGATAAACAAAACCAAATTGAAGGACGCAAACATCAAGCACGTGTCACTGATATCGGCCAAGAGTGGCTACGGCGTGGAGGAGCTCATCACGGCGATGTTCAAGTTGTGGCTGTACAAGGGCGACGTGTTCCTCATTGGGTGCACCAACGTGGGCAAGAGTTCGCTATTCAACACGCTGCTGCAGTCGGACTACTGCAAGGTGCACGCGGCCGACGTGATGCAGCGGGCGACCGTGAGCGCGTGGCCCGGCACCACGCTCAATCTGCTCAAGTTCCCCATCAACAGGCCCACCGCCTGGAAGATATACGAGCGCGCGCGCAGGCTCGACATCGACAAGAGGACGCTCAGGGGCGAGAGAGAGTTGCGCGCCGCACAAATTGACGGACACGAGGCGCCGCCGAGGCCCACGCTCATGGGCCACATCGGGCGCACGTTCTCTGACATGAGGAAGTTCGAAGCCGGCCATGCACCAAAGCCGTTCGGCCTCAACCCGAGAGAGCCCGCATTGGCCAACAGCAGGTGGCTCTACGACACGCCCGGCGTCATACATCCCGATCAGACGCTGTCACTGCTCACCACCGAGGAGCTGTTGCTCACACTGCCTAAATGTTACCTGAGGCCGCAGACATACTATTTGCACAACGGCACCACCATATTCATCGGCGGGTTGGCGCGTATCGATTTCATACATTGCACTGATCCGTGCCGCTTCACCATATTCTGTTCTGACGGTTTGCCAATAACTGTGGTGAAGACGATCGCCGCCGACGAAATATACGACAGGTTTCTGGGGACGGAGATGTTCGGCGCGCCGATGGGCGGCCCGGAGAGGTTGGACAATTGGCCCGGCCTCGTGAAGCACGAACGCGAGCTGCATTTCCGCGGGGAGGGACCCAAATTGTGCTGCGGTGACGTCGTGCTCTCCTCTGTGGGCTGGGCGGCGGTCACAGCCAAGGCGGGCTCCGTTTGCCGCCTGAGCGCCTGGACGCCCGAAGGACGCGGCGTACACGTGAGGGCGCCTTCGCTGTTGCCTTTCGCGATCAATCTAAAGGGCCCCCGCGTCCACGGCACGCCCACGTACAAAGTCGGCGGGCCGTTCGTCGACGAAACGCAGCCGTGAGTTGGCAGAAGGACACTCACCTGTGTAGTTGTCGGGGCACTCGCAGCGGTATTGTGTCGCGTCCAACGGCCGGCAGACGCCCGCGCGGCAATCCACGCCCGTGCACGGCGCGTCCCTGCATTGCCACACGGCGCCGCGCTCGCTGCACGCCTGTCCGCGCGCACAGCCCTCCGTGCGGCAGTCAGCGGCGCGCTCGCACAACTTGCCCGTGCGGCCGCCCTTGCACGTGCAGCGGTAGCCGTCCTGTGTGGCGACGCACGCGTGGGCGCCGGGCGTCTGCACGTCGCAGCGCGCGCCGCCCCAGCCGCTCGCGCACGCGCACTCGTAGCCGGACACCTGTCATCGAGAGTGTGCGCTCAGTCGCATAAATTGTGCTAAATGCATGTTCCACCTTCCTCTCGTGCCTATGAGGTGTTTATAGGCGTTGTAAATAATATATGTTTCACGTTATGTTGTTTTATTTATTTCACTGCAGAACTTATTGCGTTTCTACTCTTGATTGCAATTGGAGCGCAACATTTAAGGCGCGGCAACGACTGACGGCTCGTGGTGATGACTTGTCGTTTCCTTTGTCTTGATGCAAATGCACGTGGTTGTGTGATATATATATATGCCCTTGACATGTTGCATGTATAATACGTGATGCACAATTAATGTCATATAATATAATCTGGTCGCCAACCAAACGTGATAAAAAGGTGAATAAATTTTTGTCTGAATATTTTGCGTTCCCATTTACGCAGTTCTAATATTAAACTTACAAAGCATTATAATAAAACTAGCGGCCCGCCCTGGCTTCGCACGGGTATATAAAATATATAGCCTATGTCACTCACTGAAAAAATGATTAAAATCGTTCCGTTGATTTATTTTGCCTGCCCGTGGCCCGCACTAGTTAAATTTGGAGTAAAACAATTCCCTAATGCCTATAAAAATTGAAATGAGCGTAAAGCATCATCAGCGCGGGTAAACAATTTAGGAATTATTATTACAAATGAATTTATTGAGCTTATAGCTTAATAATCAAAAGGTTTACTTTTCTTTGGTATCGTTAAGTCGGTAATAACCTTTTTTACAAATATACGCAAACGCGCGATATTTGTTTTAAATTTTATTAATTAGGCAATAGACGCGAAAGTTCAAAATTTCTCCACAGAATTATAGGTCAAGGTAAACAGTCGAGTAGCTAGCGATGCTGGAAAAAACAAAGATTCCTACAAATAGTCAGACTTACGACTCAATTCCCTCAAGGATAGGCAGAAACAACGTGGCGCCACTTTCCATGATCTCGCATTCACAAAAGCCTGTTCTATTGTATACCTATATCACCAAATTACAAAAACGTAATTCAATATCAAATTAAAGCTTACGTTTATTAATTACCTAATTGGGTTATAATATACATAAATATATTTACAATAGCTAATTATTTATATAATTGTGGGATTTCAAAAATACGCGAAGTATGGATATAGACAGAGATCAATTAAAAATACTTTAAAAATAATTTGCTATTCGTGCGACTAAAAACAAAAGACAATCAACAATCATCAACAACAAAAGAGAAACGCTACGTCACGCAATTTTTTAATCTGTAATATCTTCAAAAATATTGTTTTAAATCATATGCTGTAAAGGGCCACATAGATCTATATTAAATCAACAATGTATTTAATTAGCCATTATTTGTCGTAAAAAGTAAATGACAAAAAATGTTATTGTGGGATATCCATAAGAGATAGACATATACCATAGCGGAGTTTTCTGTAGACCTTTTCAATGTGTACAATACTTAGTACATTATTTTGATAAATCTCGTAGGGTTCAGCCTGCGATTGCAATGGTTAGGTACATATAAACCTTCCTCTTCAATCACTCTATCTGTTGCGTAGTTCGAAAGATTTAAGCATACATAGGGACAGAGAAAGCGACTTTGTTTTATACTATGTAGTGATATTAAAGTTTTTACGTAACTTTGTTCAAAGAACTCATTATGTTTTTTTATAAATATTCAAATGGTTAATTCGATGCTTACGATATCATTTCCTTAGGCTGGGAATACACGTCCGTGCGTGTGCAGCCTTAGTGCCGATTACTACAATTTCAAAGATAAATTGAATTAGAAGAAAAAGTTTGTCATTTTATGAAAGCTCGCATAAAATTTGTGCGACATTAGTCATGGCGACGAAATTAGCATTTATATTATCATTAATGTTGCAGTGAAATCCGTTTATAATTACATCTGAAGAATAAAACAATGTCGTAAACGTATGAATTTATCAAAATCTATGTTTTTATCACGTTTGGTTGGCCACCGGTGTGTGTATGTATGTGTACTCACCGTGTCGACGCACACGTCCGCGTGCACGCATGTCTTGGCCGCGCACCCGTCCGCGTGTGCCTTCGCAGCCGCCAGCTCGCAGTACTGCCCTAAGCACATGCGCAAACACAAACACAACAATGCACCACAATGGAGGGACATACATGCAGCACACACACATAAGCCAAATTACTAAACGTGCCAATGACACATTCGTAAGGGCAAGTGACTCTCAGGTTGCGTGACCACTATACCACAGTCGCCTTATAGCCATTCATTTTATATTAAGGTGAAATTAGGTCACATTCCCGATGCAACATGTTATATTCATGTGCACACAAATGACAATGGTTACTTATATTATGGTCAGGTGGGCTGCTGCATGTGCCACCGTTACTGCACAAGCATGGATGACACATCAAGCAACACGACAACAACATTACGAACAATATGCACTCACCTCTGCGGCCAGGCGCACACGCGCACTCCACACCCTCGGCGGTGAGGCGACACGTCCCCCCCTCGCCGCACACGCCACCCGCGCACGCCATCGTGGCCGCGAGGCACACGGGCGCCACCCCCGCAGGCCCATGGTAGCCCGCGTCGCACACGCACGTCGCGCGCGTCATCAGCTGTTGGCAATGCGAGTGCGGCCCGCAGTCGAGCACCTCGCACACCAGGGGCACTTCGCACCGCGCGCCCGTCCACTGCGCCGCGCACAAACACGTGTAGCCGTCGACGCCGTCCATGCACGTGCCGCCTCCTCCGCAGGGGCCCGACGCGCACGCGGACGCCTTCTGGCACCTGTCGCCGCCGTACTGCGGCGGGCAGACGCACACGAAGCCGCCGTAAGTGTCGTAGCAGACGCCGGGGCCGCACGGGCGTCCGCTCGCGCACTCGTTCACGTTCGTCTCGCATCGAAGGCCCCTGTAGCCTGTAAAGCAGCGCAACGTTAATAGTGAGCCGCCGCCGCCGAGCGCGCTCCTCCCGCATCACGTGGCAGCATTACCGGTGTCCGTGCAGTCGCAGGTGTAGCCGTTGATGCCATCAATGCATTTGCCGCCGTTCTCGCACGCTCCCGCGGTGCAGTCGTCGTCGTTCACTTCGCAGTGCCGCCCGCTGAAGCCTGCAACGGGAACAATGCGTCACGCACGCGCATACGCACACGCAATGGCGCGCGGAATTGTTGCGACACTCACCGGCCGGACAGAGGCACATGTAAGGGGCGCCCGGGGACGTCACTTCGCAGCTTCCGTTGTTCTTGCAGGGGGAGGACTTGCACTGCGGGTCGACGACGTCCGCGAGTTCGCAGTGTGCGCCGTGATAGTGCGGGTCGCAGGTGCAGCGATAGTTGCCGAACTCGTCCTCGTGGCAGCGGCCGTGCGCGCATGGCGAGGACGCGCACGGGTCGCCCTTGTCCAGCTCGCAGTTGTTGCCGCTGTAGCGTGCGGCGCAGTGGCACTCGTACCTGTCGTGCCTAGAGACGCATGTGCCGCGCAGCAGGCAGGGCTCGTTGTAGCAGTGGTCCTTGGGCGGCACGCGGAGCACGTCCTTGCCGTCTTTGCCTGAAACGACGACGCACGCGCATGAGAAGGACGAGCTTTCCGCCGCGGGCGTAAATGGGCAAGCGCGCGCGTGCACTCACAGGCTTCGGTCGCGAGCGGGCAGGGGCCGAACTCTACGTTGCTCACGACTGTGTTGGCCGCGTGAAATTCCAGTTGCGGCCCCTCGTACATGCAGCCGCTGAACAGGTTGCCGACGAGCAGCGTGGCGCCGTCCGCCTGCAGCTTGTCCGCGGCGAGCAGCCACGGGTGCAGCGACGCGTTGGCGACCACGCGCTCGTGCTCGTCCAGTTGCAGCGTGAGCGCGGGCGGGTCGCTCGTGTGCCGCAGCGCCACGAAGTGCCACCTGTTGTCCAGTGTGCGCAGGGGCACGCTCTGTTCGCGCGGCGCCTGCCCCGGCCGCTGCCACGCCACCACCACCTTGTCCAGCAGCGCGGTCACGTGCAACGTGTGCCCCTCGGAGCGTTGCACAAACAACTCGCCGCCTGCAATCAACACATTCTGTAAGTGCCGCGACATGCGACAACACCCCCACTCACATTATGTCATCAAGTGTCTCAGTTTGAACGGAAAACTTACAAGCTGATCCCGAAACGCGACATATTCACTTGATGGTCTTCAAAGAGTGATACTTAGTCTGCAAATCCGGGGATTACACAGGCCGTAAAGTGAATTAGTCACGTTTTGGGCTTAGCTTGTAAGTTGCCGGTTCCAACCAGGGCGGCATATTGGATGTGATTGTTATTTTGAGTTGTTGTTGTTATAGCTTAACATGAGGTGTTGTCATATGTTGAGTCACAAATAATACTGACCGACGCACGTTCTGTAACTGAGCCCCGCGATGTGCCTCAGCGACAATGGCCTGTTGATTCTGATGAAGGAGCTGCCATTGAAATATGCCTCGGGCCTCTCCGACGGCCCACTCGGCGGCGGCATTGCCACCACACCGCCACACAACACCAGCACTGCAACAACAATATCTGTTATACATTGACAAACATGCTCATCGTCAGCTCGTGTGGAGTTGCTGCTCTCCGATCGAGCGCGTCCCCTGGGTGGCGGACAGGGGAACGCCGCAAGTATTATTGCGGGAAAAGGTAATAAAATACAATTATTCATTAATCATGAAACACTAAAATAACATGCCAATACAACAGAAAAGAAAAACCAGCCAAGCGAGTAGCAGAGAGGAGAAGCATGGCACACAGCACCCCTTTCACCGCAACTCCCGGTCAACTATAGGGAGAGAGAAGAACCATTCCCCTACATCAGTGTTTCCCTACCTGGGAACACTGTGGGGTGTTGAGAAACACTGCCCTACATCATCAAACCAATTGGTGATATCACCCTAATTTAATTTATTCCTAAGAGGCGACATCTTACCTCTAATTACCTCATTATATGGTGAGGAGTGTACGGTTGGCTCAGTGGCCGCCACTATGGCCAATGTTATACAATATCATAGAATGGGGAAAACATATTGGCTGGCAAAGCGTTCCACATGTCGATTGTTCCACAGAAAAAAACGACACGCCTAACCTATTAGTTCGATTGCCGATTCAGTTAACAGAACGCGGATGCTTCCGCCAATCCGTGCGGACCACGTCACAGAACTCCTCCTCAGAACACTTGAGCACAATTTCAATGAATAACATACAAGTGTGTGCTACATGTATGGCTGCCAATCAACAGGAGAGCGGTGGCATGCCATTGTCACAGAGATAGGCAGAGAGAAGGGAGCGCCACATTGTACAGTGTCATCACCATCAGACAAATTCTATGGCTACACATTTACAACTACGTATTACAAATTGATATTGTATATATCTCATTATGAGCGACACACGTGTTACTTGTCCCTATGCCTTTCCCAAATGATGGCAGAGTGCCCGGGGCTATGCGGAGTAATAACTCATGTTCATTATTATGAATGGAGCAGCCGTTTGTGGTGTTTTATGGCGGTGACGTCACTCTGCTGTGACTCACCCGCACACCCTTTCACTGGACTGATTCATAGATCACGCAAATGCAAACGACCATTTGTCATAAATACAACAATTGTATATAAGAAACATTCCTAATTAATGTGATTGCCATTTTACATTAATTATTATACAAACACGGCGGCAGTAATCCTAATGTGGCTTTATTTCTCAGCCAGTGGAACGTTCGTGACACACCTATTATTGTTATTGTCAAAATTGTATATTAATTAAGTACTTCTGTGGCAAGTGGCGCTCCATTGCCTCTGCCTATCCCTGTGGGCAAAAAGGAGGCGTTGTCATATTGTTTTAGTTTATGTGCTCTCTCTTTTTATGTACAATAAGCGCATTCACTTCTCCAAATGGCTGCTGCACGTGCATTCAGACAAATGGAGAATGTTGGTGGTGATGCGAAAGTGTCACATGAACGCAATGGCCGCCACCCGTGCATGTGCTCCAATGACACTGTGCCAAATGTGCCTCACAGTAACGGTAACGCGCGGGGCCTTTGACATTGTACAGCGGCCATTGTTCACATCGCAACGCAATTATTATTACAATGACTATTCCATGGCTCTTCTGCATTCTCAAAACACACTACAATAATTATTCGACTCCGCCGGGAAGAAACTAATAAATACTCATCACTGATTAATATTATAGTCGATAAGCTGCAACAGCTAATAGATACATTAGAAATTTTACCACAATTACTGCATTTAACTTATTTATTATTTAATTGCCGCACTGCTGGCCTTGCCGGGAATGTCAACGGATCGCTTCTCTATATACAAAATGTGGCACAACGTTTTGCCATCTCACGCCACGAACTGTTGCAATGGCTTTCTCAATTAAGAGACACGATTCATAATTTGTATTTCTGCATATCTCACAAAATAATATACCTAACATACTTATCGCACTACTTTTTAGCTTTAAATAATAATGAACAAAAATATAATACATTTTATTTATATCAATCAATCAAATTGTCACGCCTTTTCCCCACAGTGATAGGCAGAGACAATGGAGCGCCACTTGCCACAATCCTGACACAACTCCCTCACATCTACAATTCTCTTCATACAGGCTCTGTGGTTATGGGCACTAGACAACCTAGCTTTCTTGAGGATGTCTCTGATTTGGTAGGAGAACACCCTCCTGGGCCTGCCTTATACTGTAATATTATTAAAACATTCGAATACGCATTAACCACCAATTTGAATGTTGCATTGGTAACGGCCATTGCACTAATATGTCACTGCAGCCACTAACAGTGATGGCCGCACTGCCCAATGAGCAGCCAACTAAGTGGTGTAATGCAAATAATAATGTAATCAACAATGTCAACTGGCAGCGCGTCCAACGGATGCTTTAGCCACTTCATCAACCACACGAATGCGGGGATAAATGTATAAAAAGTGCTATTGCCCTATTCGTGATGCACTTCAATTATATCTATATACTATTATGACGTTGTAGGGGGCAATGTCTAAATACCAATAGGAAGCCACGTTGTATGTGTCATAAGCTACATGACATGCTGGAACTTGGATCCAGCATTCATTGCTATGCAGACGACAGCACGGTGCATAGACGCTACACTGCCCGCCCCGCAGCCGGCAAACAGGAGATAGCCGATATGAGAGAGTCTGTTGTAGCTGAACCGGGTTCTTGATTGTATTACCCATTGGGGCGACGAGAACCTGGTTCAGTTCAACGCAGACAAGACTCAGGTGTGCGCGGTCTCGATGGGAAAAACCCCGTTTATCCCCCTTCCTTCTCTTCATAACATCTCCCTTGGTACTTCGGACAAACTGGACATCTTAAGGATGTCCCTTCGCAGCGACATGTTTAACAGGGACCACATTGAGCGGGCTATTAAGACAACCTCCCGCAAACTTGGCATCCTGAACAAGGTGCGGCGGTTCTTCGCGCCAGAGCTTCGCCTGCTTTTATACAACGCTCAAATACGCTCTTCTTGGGACGGATTTGCCAAGTTTTTCTCAATGCCCTGTATTCATTGCAGCGCCGAGCTGCCCGAATTATAGGAGATGCAGAGGTTACACGAACTCTGGAGCGTCCTCTATCGCCTATAACACGGAGAATGTTCCGAGGAGCTCTTTAACCTTGTTTCTACCTAGTCTTTTCACAACCGTAATACACACACTGGTCAGGGGAAGCATCCCCATTTTATCGACTGAATCAGCAGTCGAACTAAAAAGTTCGTTGCGTCCTTTCTTTGTAGAACAATCGACAAGTGGAATGCTTTGCCAGCGCATGTGTTCTTTCCATCCTATAACCTTGGATCCTTCAAGCGATGCGTGAAGAAGCACCTTTGGCCGGCATAGTGACGGCGACTGAGGCAGCCATGAACTAACTTGGTTGTTTCAGTCTTCATCACTCTTGCTTATCACCAGGCGGGTCGAGGCAAAGTAAGTCGAGGAAAAAACGATCGAACGAAAAATGCTTCTTATGAACTCTGCTTTATCGATGAGAGATGGTATATCATTGAGTTCCAAAGAAAAGTTGTAGAGCTTTATTTTTTTTTTAAATCTATTTTATTAGGGGAATTACGCACATAAAATGGTGATGCCATTATAAACTAAACCTAGACTATTTACAGATACAAGCTCATACAGATATAATGTGGATAAGGCTAGTAATACAAAACATAAGAAACAATTTACACGAAAATAGAATACAACGAACAAAAATAAATTATTAAACCTATGATGCTTTGGGGTTAGGGTGCCCAAAGCATCATGCCACATTTGCTCTCTCCTTTAAGTACACCGCCATGAATTTGTATAACATTTTGGCTTGCTCAGAAGCAGGCTCTGCTAATATACTGTTACAGCAACCAACATTCCAAATATTAACCCCCAATCTTTTAAATAACCACTGCCTATCGCGTCGGTTCCTGTCACAATCTATCAACAAATGTTCCATGTCCTCTATTTTGCTACATGTCTCACAAAAGGGTGAACGTACTTTACCCATAAGGAAAGCAAATCTATTCAATGGAATGTGTCCAGAGCGAACTCTTAAGGCAGTTACTATTACGGATCTTTGTAATTTAGTCGAAGAGAACCAAGGTACACTGATGGGTTCGTTCTGCAATGTTTGGTACCATATACCCTTTTCCTTCGACTTTTCATCAAAATTGGATTTCCATAAATTATGACATGTTATTTTAAATTTACAAATGATTTCAGAGTAATCTGGCAGTGTACTCAAGGAGGGACCATCAGTTACTGCAAGTTGTAGAGGTTTATAATGGCTACAAAAAAGGCAGCGACAGTTATATTTAGGTCACAAGTAGGTTTTTATATTAGAATAATAATTTAATCAATAAATCACGTCGATCTATTTATTTAGAAATAAATTGCTTTATCACTAAGGAAATTTTATTTGGATAAAATTAGTTTTTTACAGTATGTTTGTTGCTTTTTATATGTTTGTTTTATAGAAGTTTAGGAGATAATTTAAAATATCAAATATGTACGCGTCGGTCGCTGTGAGGGAAGGCAGTCGGCTCCTATTATACTCAATCCTAGGCTAGGTCCGGTATGTGGCGGAATTTTTATGCAAACTCCTAATTGGAGTAGATTAATAATAATGAATATTATTAAGCATAATGTAGTGAGCGCAAACATGGACACTGCATTGGTTATTGCAGTGGAATTTCACTATAATGCATTAAAAATGGTGGAACACTCAATTGCGAGGATGTTATTATAATGCATAATGAATGTTATCAAACAGAGACAATAAAATGACAACAATGTTAATATAAAACATAATTGTTGCATCATCATTAATATTGTAATATTAGCCACATCTGTTTTATTATAATTATGTCACCTCCGCTTGCCTGCGTGGTAAGCCCACTATACCATGGCAAACAGTACTAAACCTAATTTGTGCCTTGTGCAGTAAAAGGCGATGCTCAAGCGCAAACAACCAAAGCAACTTGGCACATTCATTAACATATCAATTTGTTATGCGTAAAGTGCCAGGTTCCATTTCCTGTACAAGCAAATATTAGTTTCATAGATATTTAGATTCAATTATTACAATATTTGTCAATAATAATAAAGAAATGCATATTTGCTTCGGGTCTGGTCGTCAAAGAGTGGTAGGCAGTGTAACCCAGTCTGCTGATAGACCATGAAGTGACTCAGTCGCTATTGCTTGTAGGTTGCCAATTCAAGCATAGTGGAAGTGAGAGCTATTAACAGTTATTTAGGTGTAGTATACTTCACCTCCATTAATGAATACATGCTCTCCATTGTGAACACCAGTGAGAGTGCTCTGTGTTAAGGATGCTGCTCACCAACTACATGTTGCAAGTGTTCAACATTTGTTTAATAATAATAATAATGAGGCACTTATTCAATTAAAGCTTTTCTAAGCAAACTTTAATGATTTTATTAAGGTTTGTTATTATAGTTATATTCATATTTAATAATTCAAGACAATTTTCTTAGCATACAAGTCCCGCACAGAAAGTGAAGGACCTGGGATCTCAAAAAAGTCAGGACTGGCACATGCAATCAACGAAACATGCCACTGGGATAGACAGGGACAATGGAGTGAAGCCTGCATGATACAACTAACAATACTATTTTAATAATATCTTAGGTTCAGGTAAACATAGGGTTTTACTTTGATGACTCAATTACATGTAATAACTCTATGGTTTCAATATAAGTCTCGTGGGTATATTGTGCGCACAAAGACACAGTTGAACAGTGCAATGATATACAGTTTTGAAATTAACATGTTGCACAATGTGTCCCAAACTATCTGCCAATGGAGAAATTTCTAATTTAGAAGAAACTAATTGATATTCCCTATTATATAATTACATGTGTTGTTTAATTATATTATCTCAACAATGATGAGCTTGCAACCACCCACTGATTGCTGTTTTGCAATTGTCCTAACCAAAAGCACACTTCCTTTCCTATGTGCACCACAATCATAACATTATTGCATCACTTTCACCTTTTAATAAAGATACTATTGTTCCCATGAGAAATACTTGATTAACTGTTACTTCGCATTGGATGACAACTTGTAGAAAGTTTCATATAGTGTGCCATACACTTGGCACTTGTATGCACATTGGGCACTTTAGCACAATTAAATCAATTCTAAGACGTTTTCTCACAAATAATATCACTTGGATATATATAATATCACCTGCCAGACGGAGTAGGCCGCCTCCCCGCCAGGTGATCTGCGGAGACACCTTCATGACGACACTAACAACACACGTAACCAAAACAAAACATGCTACACTTCACAAACGAAACGAAACAAATGTCCACTTTGTACAAACTAATTTAATTATAACGGAAAACATAAACTAAAACTAAACTAATAAAATTAAAAGAAAAAGCAACTGCACACACGCACACACTACCCTCCGCCGACGCTCATGTTCAACTGCACCAAGGAACATTGTACTCAAGAGAAGAAGCTTAACTGCCATAGACAACAAGTGGCAAATAGTGACGCCACGACGGAATATCACGCGAACTAAAATTGGTGGCAATTTTAAAATGGTGTGTTTAATATTGCGTATTTGTCAACATATTAGGTCCACTTTCACATCTCAATTACATATTATAATACAACAATGAATATTAGACGTATTTAAGATGTTGGTGAAAGTAGACTTTGCTTAGCAGGAAATCTAATTAGATGAGCACGTAAAAAAACGACTTTTTATAAAACATTATTTATTAACGGTTTATGGCGCAAGACTTGTTTTGTTTATTTTTTTATTAGAAATAGGTGAGAAGTTGTATATAAATTATAGGAAAAATAATTTAAAAAATTATACGTAAAAAACAAAAATATTTTTCACAAAAAACATGACGCTGCAGACGTGCAAAATGATGTCAAACAAAGTAAAAAATTACGAAGTGTGAAAAGATTTATATCAATTATAATTCTCATTAAAAAATAAAGCTACGCCACACTTTTCACATTCCGTTTGGGCTGTTCCTGTACACAATAAAAAGCTATATTGAATTTGCACGCAAACTGCACAAACAGGTATTTAACGGGTTTCTCAGTTCGAGTAGCAATAAAATAAAAGTAATGCCACCTAGCACAAATTTGGATAACTAGTTGATAGCTTTGTTGTAAATATGCCATGCTGTGTTATAAGGTATTTATTTGTTTGTTTGAAGTACTATGAGAGTTCGAATAGTATGATGCAGAACTGCAACACAGCGCCGTAAAGGGTTAAAATTAAATCCATCTTTCTTTTCAAGACTAATGTATATGTTAATTTTATTTTATAAAATATGTATGCTAATTATATTTTATTATTTTTTATTTACATTTCTGTACTAAGCTACTAAAGTGCTTGTTTGAAACAGGACAACCAAAGTACATATATTTAAGATACATTGGTACCAGTGGGTACCACGGTCGCCTTAATTACTAGTTAACACTGAAATAAAATTACTATCTTAAATGAGTCACGTGGAACACAATGAAGTCGCTATCTTAAGAACACTTTTTACACAATAAGTTATTACTTAATATAAATAAAACGAAGTAATAAACTTGACGATCAGCGCAGAAAAATAACAGCATTGGTAAATATCAGGTGCAAAATCGAAGAAAGAAAAGCAAAATCAAAAAACAAACTCAATAGCTTTTACTAATACCGCGTTCTCACAGGGCGATTTCAGTTGATCAATAATTGTCGTTTAACAAAAAATCGAAAGTAAATATTGACTGTAGCGTTCGCACGGTTCAATAATAATCGACTCAATATAACACGTGTTATTACACTATATGTCCATTTTAGCATTTTTCTCGTGAATGTGGACGCCACAATTCACATTTTATTTTACAAACAAACAAAATACTGCTGATAGAAGAATGCAATATACAGTACATAGGTACTCAATCGCGCTGATTGACTGACTGATTGGACTGATTATTCCATGCAAGTTGAACGAACAAGTTCAGACGAGTCGATTCGCTGTCAGCTGTCAAATGAATCAACAAAAGTAGAAAGTTTTTAACTTTTGTTGAATAGATATTTATTGCTTCAACTTGATTGAAAGTCGGTTCAGACGGTTCAAATCACGAATGATTTCGCAGTTGATCAACTAAAATCGCGTTGAGAACGCCCCATAAGGTCGCCATTTTATTTTTTGTTTACAATAATCGTTGCATTCCGAAACGTTCTAAAAATGGTCTGCACTCTGAACGCTATTAATTGTGACAAATTAAATTTAACGTTGAGTTGAGTTACATTTTTTGTGATGTCATACTTTCACTCTGTTTTTTACTAGTTTTAAAATGTTAAATGACAGTATTAAACAATATTATATGGTGCGAATATAGATTAAACCGGACTAGTTGGTGGCACTCCACTTAAAACCATATTATTGAATGAGAGTTGAGTCCCGTTGAACTGCAGAGCAAGGAATATCTACTCCACAAGAAAGAAGCGTCCACAGACTACAGAGAGTAAGTACTGCGGGCAACACGAGTGCTGATTGGTCGAGCAATCCATAGATTTAGAATGCACAAGATAACAAGATACACAATGTCAAATAAAAAACGAGACCAAAATGTTTAACTTATGGGTATTTAATTTGACCAGAGTGGCAAATTGTCCTATTTTAAAACTTAAAGTGGTAAATTTTACCTACCGATCGGTTATAGATAATTTTAGAGAATCTAAAATTTCACCGGCTGCGGGGCGTTAATGGTAATTTGTTTATGTGTGAGTTAAAAGTGTTGTAAAAAGTTCACACACGTTATTGATATCGATACATGATTGAACGTGTTGATACTACGACATTTATATATTAGTCTAGAACTACATATATTATATATCTTGTATTCAATTTAATAAAAGAATTAAAAGTAACTATAATTTTATAACTATTTTTATTTTATTTTAATGATCTGCAACTATATGAATTATTGTTTGGAAAATTAGAAACTATCTATTTTAATAAATATATAAAAAATGGTTCGGAGCAAAAAATAAAACGTACTATATATTACAAAAGGTATTGGTATTACAAAATTATAATTTTATTTGTCGCCTGTATAAAAGGAAATATTCCGAAGAGCTCTTTAACATTTTATTTATTTATTTATTTATTTATTACATTGTTTACATTGATTACTGACACATTGTATGACTATGACTTTCACACTAGGTCAAGCCTGTATCGTGAAAGTCAGAATATTAAGGTAAGGTAAAGTTTAGGGTGAGGTTTTGGTTTGTGCGTGTGTATGTGTGTGTGTGTTTGCGTGTGTGTGTGTGTTTGTGTGCGTGTGTGTTTGCGTGTGCGTGTGTGTGTTTGCGTGTGCGTGTTTGAGCGTGTGTGTGTGTGTGTATGTGTGTGTGTGGTGTGTGTGTACACGTTATATTTTACTTCATTATTCTAATTAAGTCTTCTGTTTGATTATAATTTAGTGTTGACAGCCATTGGCGAACAATGAATTTTACCTGTTTGACAGTTTGGTCTTTAATTTTACATCGGCGTATAACTTTGTTGTACACGTATGTTAACAGAAAGTGTGGAAGACGCTGTGCAAATGTGCTTTTGACCGCATTATGTGGTATCTGGAAAACTCTTCTTTTCGACAAAGAGGCATGCATAGGATCATTCATAATTTGCCGGTGCACAGTAACACATGCCTTTTCTATATAGAGTTGCCTTATTGAAAGACACTTGGCTTCTAGATATAGTGTTTGCGTTGGGTAGCGTAGGGGACAAGAAAGCATAGCTTTAAGTACTGCCCTCTGTGATCTTTCTACAGCGATAATCGCTGAGGCGCAAATTCCTCCCCATACACCAATACAGTAGGTACTTACTGTTTCAAATAAACATTTGTAGACCAATTGGAGAGTATTTTTATCGGCAGATTTGCGTAATAGTCGCATAAAGTGAGTAAGACGCCTCAAGCGTTGTGCTAAATTCGTTGTGTGCAGTTTAAACGAGAGTTTATCATCTATGTCCACTCCTAGATACCGTATGCATTCGCCGCGGTGTACTTCTTCTGTGTCATTGTCTAGACAACCAGATCGTAAATTGATAGATTTAATGTGTTTTGGGTCCGATGCCTGTGTTTTGTGAAAGCAGAGGAATTTTGTTTTCTTTACATTTAGAGTTAGTAAGTTATTGTCTAGCCATTTCTTTATTTCAGACATACCAAGCACAGTAGAGTTTATTGTTTCATCCCAGGTTTTTCCATGAAACAATGCAACAGTATCATCTGCGTAACATATTAGCTTGGCATTTAAGGCAGTTTTAAATATGTCGTTCATGTAAAGCGTGAAAAGTGTGGGCCCAAGAATACTTCCTTGAGGGACTCCAAAGTTTACTGGTAGCCCCTGGCTAATATGTACACCAACCTTTACGCTTTGATATCTGTTGCTAAGATAAGATCTGAACCAGTTTTGAGGTAAGCCCCTGATACCATAACTCTCAAGTTTTTTTAACAGGATTGGCACAGATACGGTGTCGAACGCCTTGGCGAGGTCTAAGAAAACCCCAAGGCAATTTTCACCAAGATCCAGATGCGAGGAAACGTGTTTTACTACTGTATTGACGGCCATATAGGTGGATTTCCCACGGCGAAAGCCAAACTGACTATTTGAGAGGAGTTCGTTGCATTCTAGGAAAGAAATCAAACGGTTATTAACAATTTTTTCAAGTATCTTAGACAAAATTGTTAGCAGGGATATCGGCCTGTAATTTTCAACACAATTTTTAGGACCACTTTTATGAATCGGACTAACTACGGCATGTTTCCAGGCTGCTGGGAAGATTCCTTTTTCCAGACTAAGGTTATATATGTGTGTGAGTGGGATAGTGATTTCAGCTCTTATATCCTTAATAAGAGAGGGTTTAAAACCATCTATTCCAGGAGAGCTATCAATTCTAAGGTTTTTTATTAGTTTATCGACTTCTAGTACATCTGTAGGAGTCATGTAAAACGATGCGGGGTAGGAGTCAACCACAGTTTCAGCGGCGAGTGTTTCTTGATTTTTATTGAGGGTAAACAACAATTGATCGGCCAGATTAGACCCAAGATTACTAAAATAGTCATTACATGAATTTACCGACTCTCGTTCACTGTCCTTGGTTTGGGTAAGTTCAGTGGGGGGCTGTCTTTTGTTTTGGCAGTTTGCGATTGTTTTAATAGTTTTCCAAAGTTTCTTTGTATCATTACGGTGTTTTTGTAGCTCGCTTGATTCATATTGTTGCTTTAGTTTATGCAGAATGTTGTTACAGAAATTTCTATATCTTTTGTACACTACTTTCCGAATTTCATCTTCTGGGTTTTTTCTATATTCTAGATGTAGCCTATCTCGGTGACGCATACATCTAATAAGTCCTGGCGTTATCCAAGGTTTGGCAATGTACTTTGATTTGGCTATGCGCTTTGTTATGGTGTGGTTTAGTATAGCAGTTTGTAGTATTTTGTTAAAGTGCTCCACTGCACTATCTACATCTTGGGAAGCCAAGATCTTTGTCCAGTCTGCGTTTTGCAATTCAGCAGAAACAAGTTCGTGATTTGTTTTTGTAATTATCTGGGCAGAGTACTTAGGCTTGTTTACAGATTGAGATATACCAACAATAGCAATGTTGTGGTCTGTTATATCTGTCTTCGCAACCAGTCCTAATGCCTTTCGGGTTGTACTTTTAACATATATATGATCTAGACATGATGTGAGCCTAGTTGGTTTTGTGATTGCTGGAATGAGACCCGCCAAAGACATCAAATCGAGATATTCGCATACATTAGGATCTTGTGAGTCTAGTATGTTAATGTTTATATCTCCGAGGATTATTAATTTTGATTTGTCTTTAATGGAGTCAATTGTGTTATACAGACTCCGTGTGAAAGTTGTCGTTTTCCTAAATGAAGGTGATCTGTAAATACCCAACAAAGTGTAGTAGTTTAACAGTTGTACCTTTAGACATTCTCCCTCTTCAAACGGCGGTTCCTCAACATTGGCGATCCAGTCATCTCGGACATATGCTACTATACCCCCAGCGCGATTTATGGTTTTAGTTGAAGTGAAGGAGTTGTAGTTCGGTATAGATCCCGTCATACATCCGTCGGAAAGCCAACATTCAGTTAGAATTATTACATCTGGCTGCATAGCGAGTCTCCGGAGTGCTACCAAGAAACTTTCAAAGTTATTGTTTATACTACGTATATTGTAGGTAAGTACCCTGAAACCATAAACATTGTTAAGTGAATTTGCACAGTTCTCTAAGTTTTCATGCACTTGACATTCTATTTCAAATGTAGTGTCTATTTCATTTACTATATCTATATTGAGGTTTGAGCAACCCATTATGGTGTAAAACAAATAGAGCAATTCGTAGGAGTATGTATATGTAAAATTGTATGTATGTATGTGTGTATGCGTGCTGTTTTGTGTAATGAGTTGTATGTTTTTAATATTAAATTTATTTATAAGGACTTAAGTGTTTTCGTAAATGACGTCTTGTTCGATTCCTTGCTGGCCGGGGACCTCAGTGAGTTTACCAATTTTCTTCTCAATATCGCTTAAAGAACGTATGACTAACGCTGGCTTATTTTCTTCTTTTCTAACGTATATAGATCCGTGTTTGATCCAACAGAAACGGAAGCTATGTTGCTGGGCGCGTCTTCTTGTGTCGCGAAATAGGAGGCGATTTGTCCTTGTAAGTCTCTCGTTGAAGAAAATCCTTTGAGATGCTCCTGAGACAATATTTTCAGATGTTAGGTTTCTTCTGCTTTTAGCTGCTTTAATTAATTCGTCACGTTTTGCCCGACGTATAAGTTTAACAATTATTGGTCTAGGGAATAGCGAATCACGTTGAGAATAATTAATACCTCGGGACAACCTGGGTCCAGCTCTAACTATATCATCCAGATCCTCATCACATATGCTGACCCCAATTTTTTGGGCTGAGGTCTTTACGATATGATGGAGGTTCTCGTTATTAGTCTCAGGGACCCCTGCAATCTCCAATTCGTTTCTCAGAAGGTTTTGTTCATAGATATTTACCGTTTGTAGAACTGTATTATAAGAGCCTTTCAGTTCGACAATTTCGTCATTATTTACTCTTATTTTTTTCTCACAGGATTCTATTTTATGTGTAAGATTTGAGGATATTTCATTAAATTTCTCCTTTAATTCGTGAACGTCCTTGCGTATGTTTAAGAGTTCTGTATTTTGTTTCTTAATTTCTTGGAGTTCCTGTCTCAGTTGATTTATTTCTGCTGTTAGCTCGATGAGGGCATTGTTATTGACCGAGGTGATATTGGTGTTAGTTGGTGTGCCCCCTCTTTTACGCGTGTTGACTGTAA
This sequence comes from Tinea trinotella, assembly GCA_905220615.1. Classification (NCBI taxonomy): domain Eukaryota; kingdom Metazoa; phylum Arthropoda; class Insecta; order Lepidoptera; family Tineidae; genus Tinea; species Tinea trinotella. The sequence goes on from HG992312.1 coordinate 14,872,718, forward strand.
GGTTGTCACATGGTAAGATGCACGGGTTACTGGTAAGCCTTGCTGGACTCTGTATAGGTGTGTCCGAGTTGTCCCCTTTTGGTCGTGTACTGTTGCATACAGGGCACATCCATTTATTTTTAAATTCTTTTGTGAGTTTCTCAAATGATTCCCTGTCGATTTGCAAGCAAATTATATCAAAAAACCTCTTACATAGACAACACGTCATATACTGAGATGTTTTTATTGTTAGACCACATCCATTGCAAGTTTTAGTCATAGTGACGGAGACCTTAGTGTTTACTTTGTGTGATTTCAAAATAACATCAAAATATATATGTATATAATCACGTAAAGTAAAGTGTATTAAATATTTAAAACTTCCTTCTATTTATTTTCTTATTAAAACTAGTAATTATAAAATAATAATAAAATATTACATTTAGACAGTCACTTGTTTTATTATTATTAAGGTTATGTTAAATGTTTTATGCACTGTATTGTAAGACTAGATAAGCTCGAAGAAACAATCACAAGACACTCAGAGTTATGTTAATATGTAAGCATAGTCACTTTACAACATCTTTAAAATAAATATTACGTTATTTACAATGTCCGATCACTTTAATGCTATTTCACTGAATTATACCGAAAAAGTTTTGTATGTTTGTATGTTGTATGTTGTATGCCGATTTTAACTATTAATGAGCACACTTGTATCACTTTCAATTAGTAATTAACACCTAAACTATTTTATTTGTATTAATTAGTTTTTTCGTAAACATTACTTTTTCACGCATCTACCCACCACATTTTTTCATACCTCGTCTTTTTACACAGGTTGCTTCCGAGCTCCGCATTTTATAGACGAAATGAGCGTGGGAAAAGTGAAAAAATATATTTTTTTTATTGACTACAATTAAAGATCGCAATATAACTAAACCAATAGTTTTTATTTCACTTCGATACGATAAGTATTTAAAAAGTTAGAATGCTTTTAAATTTACTTAAAACACTATACCTCGATTCATTAGCTGGCCTTCACTTAAGAAAGCGTGACGTCATCATCTACCTATACGGCCTAACATTCATTCATTATTCGCTTCGCACTGGTTTAGAATAAACCAAACTCGCATATTTATTGGTCTTCTTTTAATCATTTATTTATTTATTTGTACATTACTTTACGAGTTCGTAAAATAATGTACAAATAAATAAATATATTAAAAATTTGTATTTCAAAACAGTCTATTATTGACTGAACATTGCAATAACTATTTCTAAAAGCTATAGGCAAACACCGAGGTGGCCAAACTAGAAACTCCCTAAAAATAATTGACAATATTTATTTTTATTTATTTAATTTAATAATAGCTTATATAACTTTTATGCATGTTCATATTTTATTTCCCTATTGAAAAGTTGCAACAAGATGTCCCTTGTTGCAACCCTTGTCCCTTGTTCTTGGAATGTCTCTTTGCTGCGACTTGAATCACAGTGGTCCCTGCGGGCCAATAAGACAGGATGACCTTGTTGGCATCCTGAAGAAGCTGCAGTGGTTCTTCGCGCCAGAGCTTCGCGTGCTTTTATACAAGGCTCAGATTCGCTCTTGCGCGGAGTACTGTTCGTATCTCTGGGACGACTCTGCCAAGTATCTTCTCAATGCCCTGGATTCATTGCAGCGCTGAGCTGTCCGAATGCAGAGGTCACGCGAACTCTGGAGCTCCTGCAACTACGCAGAGACATGACGGCTTTGTGCGTCCTTTATCGCCTATACCAAGGAGAACGTTTCGAAGACCTCTTTAGCCTTGTTCCTATCTCGTCTTTTCACACCCGTAATACCCGCACAGGTCGGGGAAAGCATCCGCATTCTATCAACCGAATTGGCAGTCGAACTAAAAAGTTCGGTGCGTCTTTTCTTTGTAGAACAATCGACAGAATGCTGTCGTGTTCTCTCTATCCTATGACCTTGGATCCTTAAAGTGATGCGTGAAGAAGGACCTTTGGTCGGCATAGTGACGACGACTAAGGCAACCGTGAACGAACTCGTTTTTTTCAGTCGTCATCACTCTTGGATCTCCTCTTGCTTATCATCAGGTGGGTCGAGGTCAGATGTCGTGTCACAATAAAAAAATGTAAATAAAGAAAATAAGTCAGGGCTTGCCTGCTTAATGCGTTTGATATAAGTATGAACATGTGATAAAAGAAACGTACCCAATTTTGACAGTCGGTCGGTCGTTTGAAAATTGTGTTTTCTTATCTTATAATATTTCAATTTAAAATAATTACAATAGGTTTTAAAATTATCCAATTTAGTTTAAAAGATGTTTATTATTCGCGAAATTATTACATCTAAAATAACCATATTGCTGTACCAAATTTGAGTGATTTTACCACACCAAATATTTATTAAAACAAAACAGTCTTAGGGTAGGTCTAGGTATGTAAGCTGTTGCTTCTTGCCTAATACCTAGTAAACTAGTTGGCGAATAGCAGCTATAGACAGAAAATAATTTATCTTTTAGTCAATTTATATCGTCTAGTCAACATTATTTTTTCGAATTTTTCACCTTTTGGCACACAAATAAACATTTTATTTGGTGTACTGATCGAAGTATTCGAACATTAAGAAATAATACACTATTTATACACCGTACTTTGAGAAGACATTATTATAATATTCCCGAATAATAAAATATAACGTGCGCGCGACGAAGCTTCCCAAAGAAAGGATTCGATGACGTCACGGCCAACGCATGTGGCTCAACGAAAACATGAGCCGGTGGACATTTTTTGCAATCTTTAAAAAAATATTGTGAAGTAATTTGAAGACCTACAGAAAAAAAATTAATGTCATATTTTAAGTTAAAATGTCTATATTTAGGAAAAAATATAAAATAAATACTGTTCCCACCCTCATTGTTTCTATGTCAATTCTTGAAAGAATGCTTTATCAGTTCATGTGTACTTCCCTTGGATCCTTCAAACGGGGTGTGGTGAAGCACCTCCTTAATAAAATCTGAAATTTATCTCTATTGACATATTATGGAGATTCTTTGCTGTATATAAATAGTTTAAATATTCTTATTATATTAAATGAAGTGTGGGAGATTTGACCAGTGTGAATGCAAGGAATTACTGAATCTCTAGAAAATATTACAATCTCATCATTGGTGAAGTTACGAATTTAATGAAAGCTCCCTACGTATTTCTATCCGTATTAAAATGCATAGTTGACATAGACAGCACTTATTCCCCGGATAAAGGTGGAGAGAGATCTGTAGAAATAGAGTGAAAATATAGTAATTTTTATATAGTAAATATAGTAATTAAATTTTATAAATATATAAAATTTAAAAAATAGTGCATTGCTCTCTGCCTACTCCTGATGTATGAGATATATTTAGGTTACAGGATATGCGAATGGTGTAAGAAATGAATAAGTAAATGTATCAGGTAAACCGTATGTCTCGAACTTGGGAAGAAGGGCCTTGTGCCAGTCCCTGTCACAAGGGCTTGGGCACGTTGAGTCAAAGTAGATTGACGAAAGCTGGGGTTGCTTAGTGCCCATAACCATAGAGCTTATATTAGAAAAGTAATTTTGGATGCGACGTAGTTGTGTTAGGATCGTGGCAAGTGGCGCTCCATCGTCTCTGCCTATCCCTGTAGGAAAAAGGCGTTGATTTATTCAATAAATCATAAAAATTTAAGCGCGTCGTAAATTCAATATCATGGCTTTATGCTATTAATAACAAATTAAACAATGAAACTTAAATTTAATCATAGTGTTAATTTAGCGGCCTTAAGTGTTAAATTATTCATAAGAAGTAATGTAAAAACATTGTGTATTTAATTAGTATGGGCTTCACGAAATATGAACATAAGTAAAAACTATATTTTGTTTAACAACTCGAAAAATGAAAGGGTGCTATATTTTTCTATTTTTAATACTTAAAGTGGTAAATTTTACCTATTGATCAATTATAGTAATTAGAGAATCTAAAATTTCACCGGCTGCGGTGGCGTTGATGGAACATTGTACTCAAAAGTGTGATCACATAAAAACTAGAGTTTGCAATAATAAACACTGACATTTATTTTAACTTTGTTTGTGAGAGTTTTGGCGGGCAACTGCAACTGACAGGACGCGCAATTTCGAATTATTTGAAAAGCTTGTGTTTTTCATAAATATTAATGTGTAATAATGGTGGAATTGTTATCCAGTAATCATTTTTAAGTTGATCAAGTATAAACAAGTAATTTAAAGTTGTGAAACGTGTTTCTTCATGTTCCCTCCAAGACTCCTTCTGAAGTTTTAGTAAAGGCTTTCCGCCGCTTTACTAAAACGATCATCATCAACCTCACTATCATCATCATCATTTGATGAATCACTCGCGTGGTTCATTTTCATCTTTACTTGACAATGGTTTTAACTTTGAACCATATATTTTTACTTTGACACTGGTGTCAATTCTCTTGGCACACGATTATCCTAAAATCCTTCTAAAAATAATTTAGACCTGTCAAAGGACTTTCGCTATTCTGTGTGTCCCATATTAGTCTTAATTTAGAGCTGTCAAAGCTTTGACAGGCCTAAATGTCAATTTAGTTACTTAACTTAAAATTTTAGGCAGTTTTCCTATTCTGTTGTACCAATTATAGGTGTAAAATTAGAAACGTCAAACTAAATTCGTTTAAGATTAGAAGACACCATTTTAGGTCCCGCTTAACCTAAAAAATGTAATTCCTAATAAGAAATATGAGTAATTATGTGGTTAATGCTCTAATTGAAAATGCCGAAAGGTAAAATAAGGTGATTTATGTATTTTTATTTATAGTAGCTCGCCATACGACATCATTCAACCTGATAAAATAAACTGGAGTGTGATCTATGAATGAAGGCGACTGCTACTACTTTTCAATAACTGAAAGTAGCAGTCGAATCCACTATGCCGGCCTAGTTGGATCCGGCAACTTGAATTATTTCGATTTTAAAGTTTATCTGAAGAAGTCTGGGAGGGAACAAAAAAAACACGTATCACAGCATTAGATTACTTGTATAACATTTACTTAATAACAATTTCACCATCATTATACAATTATATTCATGAAACACAAGTATTACAAATAATTAAAATCTGTCTCCTGTAATTACCGCCAAAACTTATCTATCCAACAAGATGCGTTCAAAAATTAATTGTGTTACTATTACAAAAGTACAAAGTTTTTCTATTTTTATTAATGTGAAATTAAGTTTTTATTTACTCAAACCATTATAACATTCAATATGGTACATTATTACTTATTTATTATTAATAATTATATAACTTTCTTATTATTTCATATTATTTTTCAAAAATATAAATTTTACGTTGGCAATAATTTAGGCCTGTCATCTTAAAATTGAGACACTTCTTATATTTAATTCATTTACGACAACAGAATTGCGTTTTCTTTAAAAAAACTTATGTTTGACAAGTTTAAAATTTAGGATAAGTTAGTGAATGTGCCAAGAGAATCGACACCACTGGCAAGTTAAATACTAAAGCCATAAACAAGAAGAAAGAAAGAAAACTTTGTTTGTAACGCCATCTTGTGTTGTCTTTTTGAACTGTCAGAAAATCTCTTATAGCGTTTCATTTTACAAATGCTGTGAGCCACCCATTGTATAATATGTTTTCTCAGTTTTTTATTTTTTGATTTTTATTAATTTATTATTTCGTCTTGATTTATTTCTAAAAATATGTATATGTATAGACTATTTTTGTAAATTATTCATTTAGCATTTGGATTTTGTTATTTAACAAACGAAACGTAGAAAATGTTGCTGTATATGTAAAAAAAATGGCAGCCACTATTTCGTAAGCTTTCATTTTATCCATTGAAAAGTGGTCAATTTGTTGTATTAGTCATTATATGATGTGGGTTATAAAGCCTTCGAAAGAATAAACATTATTCTGATAAATATTGAAACATTAAGTGAAGAATGAACCTCGCCGTGAGTATCCATATTACGTGTCTAGCTAAGCGTATTTTTTTTAACACTGCTTCGTCGCGTTAGATTATCCATTTGACATTGATTTGGAGCTCTTTTGCTCTTTGAGGCAGAATTGAGGTCTCTAACGTTGTGCTGTCGGTTGCAGGCGGCCTGAAACGCGGTCTCGGATGAGCTCGCATACTGAGAGCGGCATGAGCGGTGTGGGCGCTGAGCTGGCGCGCGCGCGACGGCTCTTATGGGGACCTGTTGTGAAAGCGGATGTATTCCGCCGTTGGGCGCAGGGCTTCGCGTTCTCGGCGCACGAGCCCAGCGCCCTGGAGCAACAGGAGGGGGGGCCGTGCGCAGCCCTGGCGCCCGTGCAGGCCGCCCTTCTGCGCATCCTGCTGGCAGAGACGCCTGGGCACAACCTGCGCGACCTGACTGCAGAGAAATGTGACTCCCTGTTGGTGCGCGCCGTATGCTCTGTGCTGTCGCGATGTTCGCCGGCCCGCTACGATGTGGCCGTGGCGCGCCAAATGGAAGGCACGGTGGAAGAGTCCATGGACCCCGTTGAGAACTTTCACAGACATTTAGAAGTGCACTCCTTCTCCTCCATATCGGAAGTGGAGGCCTTCTACAGTAGAAACATTAGGGTGCTGAAGGACAAGTATGGTGTATTACTACTGTTGTATAGTGTTATTCTGAGTAAAGGTGTGAGTGTGGTAGAGACGGAGTTGGCGGAACTGTCGGACCCTCTGATACACTCGACTTATGGCTACGGCTCACAGGGGCTCATCAACTTGATGCTCACTGGCAGAGCTGTGGCTCATGTGTGGGACCACGAGCAGGTGGTGGGCGGACTGCAACTCAAGGGCATAGACAGACAAAATGACATAGGCTTTCTCACAATAATGGAGCACATGCAATACTGCACTGTAGGGTCATTTTATAAAAATCCTAAACATCCTGTTTGGGTTTTGGCCTCTGAAACTCATCTGACCGTGTTGTTCTCATTCGAAAGGAGACTCGCCGCACCGGAGACCGCTGGAGAATCAGCTGAACGGATATTCCGATCATTTGATCCAGAGGGAAATAACTTCATACCTGCAGAGGCTTTGCAAGATGTGCTTTGTGCAGCGGATCTTGTTAGTGAGCCTGAATATGTTGATCTTATGAGAAGAAAATTAGACTCTGAGAATCTGGGTATAATTTTGCTGAGCACATTCATGGATGAATTCTTTCCTGGGTGCGAGCGTGGGGCCCCAGACACCTTCTCACTGCTGCACTACAATGGCCTCGCCCGCAGCAACCATGACGGCCGTGTGCAATACCGTACGGGCAGAGCCGCTCTGCTGGAATGCCCCCTGCGTGCAGCCAGCAGCGACAACATGCTCACATGCCTGCAGACCAAGTGGCCCAGCATCGATGTGCTCTGGAGCTCGGGCCCCCCGCCTTCGCTCAACTAGCGACTCATGGACTAATTTGTTATAAATATTTGGATAGGGAGGGCGCCTGCGTGCGTTATGCATTATATATGATTATAAATAAATTTATATGTAATCAGAAGGCTAACGAGAGATACACTGGTGAGGTGTAGCTACAATATTTTATGTTAAGGTGCACCAGTTTTGCTTTATGTGTCCACCAGCAGATGCGCGGGGCTGGTGGATATGTATGTATATATTATATATATTTGCAACACTAATTTGGAAATGAGTTTGTGTGTGGCACAGTGGGTCCATGATGTACTTAACTGTTGGCCAGTGTGCAATGTCCTGTTTGTCTGGAGGGCGCACTGGTTATGCTGCATCCACACATCCTGCTATGGTCAATAGAGAAATGGTCATTTTAATTGTATGTAAAAGCCATACATATAATATGTTAAATTAAATAAATAAAAGGCAATATATTATATAAACATGAATCTGTTTTATTTATGAATTTGTCAAACTGCAAATGTTCTTTTATGAATGAAGTTACGATTGGAAAGAGAGTGTCTGCCATGAAACTGCGACCTCAATGGTACGCTTTGTTTCCAAAATTATAGGATGGTGAGAATATATAAGTCGACCGTTCTACAGAGAAACGACGCGCCGAACCTTTTGTTTGGACTGCCGATGCGGTTACGTCCTTTGCCCCGCAGCCCGTGATATAGTAAAGGTAAAATATTTTTTTATTATAAGCTTTTATTTAAATGCCTTGGATTATAAAAAGTTTGGTCCCCAAATATATAGGAAGAACAAGCACCATGCTTCTTGGGAGTTTTGGCGGGAAGTGCAAGTGACGTAATAATAATTGATATGTTCGGTGATTTGGAATACTCGTGTTTCCTAAAAATATGAATCTATACATATAATAAAAATTGGAGTGTCTGTTTGTAATATTGAAATAAACGTTTTTTAATACATGTATATGAATATATATACGGTACATACACCAAAATGACATTTTTTACAATTTTTGTCTGTCTGTCTGTTTGTTCCGGCTAATCTCTGGAACGGCTGGACCGATTTTGACGGGACTTCTATAGGCAGGTAGCTGATGTAATAAGGAGTAACTTAGGCTACGTTTATTTTAGAAAAAATCCTTTATAATAAATAAAATAAAAGAAAAATTCATTTTCCCATACAAAATTGCGTGCGTTCAGAAATGTATTCTGGGTATATAGGGTAAGGAAAATATATCAAGCTGTTAAGAATTGAAATAAATTATTATTATTATCTTACTATTATTATAAATGTGAATGTCCGTTTGTTTGTTACGCTTTCACGCAAAACTGCTCAACCGATCATCATGAAATTTTGTACACATATTCTTGGAGGTATCAGAAGTAACAAAAAATACTTTTTAATAAAAAAAAAATGTTTTTTATGAAAAATAAAAAAGTTGTTAGACAATTTTTTTTCCTATTATAAAAATAGGTACAAGGAGTTGGTTCAAACCCTGAGTACTATAATACCATCGCACTGTATTACCGACAGTCACGTCAACATCTAATCCAATCAACTGTACTATGGAGACTATACACTATACTTTCCATAGACTATACTTTTAGCTGTTTAAAATTTTTCTTTATTGTTGGTTCCTTCTGTTCCTATAATGTGCATATGTAGGATATACATATTGTTATAAATGTGAATGTGAGTTTGTTTGTTACGTTTTTTATTTTTGGAGGTACTAGAAATAACATTTAACAGGTTACTTTTAATTAAAAAAAAAATTAACTGTTTGGAATATACATTTATTTTTATTTCCGTCTGACATTTTTATATGAGTTATCGAGTTATAAATACAAAAAAGTCATAACAAAAAAGTTATGACTTTTAAATTTGGTTTATAACCAAATTTTACGCAGGTGAAACCGCGGGCACAGCTAGTGAGTAATATAATGTTGTTATTACATAGCGTACTTGGAGCATTTGAAGAACAAAACGGCCTTATTTTGAACGATGCCAAAAATGCATGAATTGGAAAAAAAATTGCTTCCGCATCCAGCGACTTTTTCCTGTTTTCAGATCTTAAGAGAATGATCACTGGAAAGTTTAGCGCCGATGAAGAGGTTATCGCCGAAACTGAAGTCTACTTTCAGCTAAAAACAAATTGTAGTATAATAATGGTATCACAAAATTGTATGATCGTTGTGTCGCCCTCGAATGCAACTAACTATATTAATTATTAAATCAATTTTATTTAAAAAATGCGTACGATCTTTTTGTTATTATTCTTGTTGTTAATGGTGTGATGTTACAAGTGTTGTTGATGTTGTGAATGTTGATGGTTTTGTTGATAATGTTGTTTCTGATAATATTGATGTTGTGTTGTTGTTAACGAGCAACACCCATAACAACAACATCGATAATCCCTTGCATCCTCATGGTGCATCATCAGATACTCCAGATACTAATGGCTCATAGTGAGTTACAATTTTAGTTAAAGCACTATAGTTCTATCTCTTGTTGATTTGCTGATCTGAGAGGATCCATGATCAGGTTCTTCAGATCCAGAATGTTTTTTTTATTATACCTACTTTTTTACACTTAGTTTCCTACAGTCAAGAGGAATCTAATCTAAACTTAGTAAACCCGCCAAGCTTATACCTATCAAGTCTCCTACCTTCAAGCTCCATCATCAGAGTAGCTCAGTGGTACCAGTTGAAACACCCATATTTGCGTATACATGGGTGTTTCAAATGTAAGTTCACATTATATGTTTAAAAGTAAAGTAAATACTCATTATGTGTCGTAAGATCCCTACCGCAGCTAACAAAAGGAGCTGATGACCTTGAAACCCCTAATCAGATCTTCATCAATTGTAGCTAAGAACCATCTCGATCATGTCAGCTTATAAACAAAAAAACGCATCGCAATCGGTCCATTCGTTTAGGACTGGAACTACGATGCCACAGACAGATACACAAACACGTCAAAGTAATGATACAAAATTACCTAATTAAATTATTAATTAATTAAAAAAATACAAGTAATAATTACAACGCTAAGGTGGCATGAGTTGGGAGTAAGGTCATATGGATATGGCAGAGGAATCAGAGGAGTCGACTTCATGGAGAAGGAGGGACTTTATTTAATGAACTCCTTTTTCCAGAAGCGACCGTCCAGGAAGTGGATGTGGTTGAGCCCCGATGGTTTAACCAGAAATGAGATCATTTTCATCATGACGACCCAGAAGCGAATATTCGATGATGTCTCCGTTATCGCCAAGGTGAAAACCAATAGCGATCACCGTATTGTTAGAGGCACATTGAATATCAATGTTAAGCTCGAGAGGTCACGTCTGGTTAAGTCCACGCTCCGGCTGGTCTTGCCCAAATCCAAGAAACAGAAAGCTTTTAACTGGAACTGCAAAATCGCTTCCAGTGCCTAGCCGAATGCAAAACTGTGAACAAGATAAACAATGGGCTGCTGGAACTGTCCAAACTGTGGGGTCAAAGTTCTTTAAGACCCTGCGCCGAAAACAGCCGCAGAAGCTCTCAGACAGAACCATCAAACTGATAGAAGACCGGAGAGAAATGAGACTGCAATATTCATGACATGACATGTCGGAATATAGCAAAGTTAATAGACGAATGATCTGAATGATACATGTATTGAGGACGCAATTAGGCGGAACCAAGGCTTGAAAGAGTTCGAAAAGAATTCGTCTATTGGTGAAGTTGGTGATTCTGAGAGAGCTTGAGAGGTTTTACGGACAGCTGTACACTTCGACACCAAAACTCATTGGCAGTACAGCTCAGGACACCAGAGCTAAGATGACCCGACACTACTCGTACACTGAGGACATCCCAGACAGCAGCCTGTACAAGATTTAAATGGCTCTCAAACAACTTAAGAATAACAAGGCGCCGGCTAATGACGGAATAACGACAGAACTTCTGAGAGGTTTGCCACAAACCGATACTTTTAGTCCTCTAGAAGTTATTTAATTCCGTCATACTGGATAGTACAACGCCAGAAGCATGACACAGGAGTGTGGTGGTGCTCTTCTTCAAAAAGGGCGATACACCCTATTGAAGAATTATAGACCCATCATACACTGACAGACGAAAAAAACAGGTTTTGACAGCTTGCCTATGCCAAAGCATTTGGTTTTAAGAAATTCTTTCGATATTCTTAGTTTCATGCTATAATTTAACTTGCAATCACGTCCTGATAGTTGAATCTACATTAAGGCCCGGCGTAAACGTACGGCTTCCGCATTAGGTTTACTGATCAAGAATTCAGATTCAGAAACCTAAATGCTCTACTTACATACAAAACGTTCAACAATGTTCTTAGCGCACATGTTTTACTTTTTTTCCGTCCGGAAAAAATACTTAAGGTCCGTTTCGGAAATTTCTCCGGGTTGGGTTCTACGGGTTGTAAGAACGTAAAAAAAATCATCATCCCGGATGCAGCGCTCGCTTACATTTTGCTTCACCCGCCGCAACGAACGGTTCAGAATCGCGCAGTTAATAATGCGGATAACCACAATAGAGACGTTAAGAAATTGGCTTGGGAGCAAATTTGCAAAGAACTTTTTACTGATTGGGAAACAGTGTAACAGCAATCAATTCGTCGTCATCCAAGATATATAACTATAGTATTTAAACTAAAATTGTTCCCTACTACTAGCCATTAGCTGAGCCGTTATCAAATTGAAGATCTGGAGTACTTGATGATGGACTATCAGGATGCAAGGGATATGTATGCGATATAACTATAATCATATGACTTAAATTGTTTCTGACTATAAGGTTTTAGCTGGGCTGTTGCAAAAGGAACTAGGCTCATGACAAGAAAAGAATGGAATTGTTATATTAAATTATATTAAATAAAGATTACAACTCTCATTATAAAATATTATTATGAAGTAAGAATAAAACAAACGTTGCTATGAGCAACAGTCATAGAGTTTCTTTTTTCTAAATAGGTACATGAGTAAATACCAAGATTTCAACACTTCCCCTTACTCAAGTGCCTATCTAACTAAACAAAATAAAGATACAGAGAACCTGAATTAAACATAAAACATTCAATAATATAAAATATAAAATTAACATTACTAGGCATCTAAAAAATAAAATTACTCTATGGTATCATTAGATAATCCTAATTCATTTACAAATTGAATGTGTTTAATCCTAGGTAAAGCCTTAGTTAAAACATCAGCAACTAACTCTTGACTTGCTTTGTATTTGATATCAACTAAGCCTTCATTTAACGCATCTCTTACAAAGTGATGAGCAACATCAATATGCTTAGTACGTCTATGCGTTTGAGAATTTTTAATAATTTTTTGAGCACTTTGATTGTCATTATAAATTGTAATTGGAACTTGCAGAACAGAAATCTCCGAAATTAAATTTTTAATAAATTTAGCTTCCCTTACAGCATTACCTAAACAATAATATTCCGCTTCGGTACTGGAACAAGCAACAACACTTTGTTTACGCGATTCCCAATAGTGCAATCGCCGTATTTTACAACTATACCAGAATACGATTTTCTGTCAACTACATCGCCGGCCCAATCAGCATCAGCAAATATATTAAAATGACCATCGCCCTTTTTAAATAATAAACCATAATTCATAGTTCCAGATAAATATCTTAATACATGTTTTGCAGCAACCCAGTGTGTTTTATCAAAACAAGTATTGAATTGACTTAGCTTGCTACATGCAAAAGCAATATCCGGTCTTGTACAAACAGCTAAATACATTAAGCTGCCAATCAATTCCTGATACGGATATGTATGGTCACATTGTGGCGCTTTATTTAATTGAATATTCACTTGCATTGGAGTGGATACTGGTTTACATTCTGTCATATTAAACTTGTTCAATAAAGTTTTAATATAATCAGTTTGAGACAACTTTATTGTACTGGACTTATTATTTCTATCCACTTTCATACCCAAACATTGTTTGACTGGCCCAAGTAATTGAATTTTAAAATTTTTCTTCAATTCATTAAGTAATTCTGATTTTAAGAAATCGTTATTACTAAAAATAAAGAAATCGTCCACGTACAACGCTATAATAATCTTCTTATTATTTACATCTTTATAATAAACACATTTTTCACATTGTGATTGTTTATATTTAATCTTTAATAAAACATTATGTACCTTAATATTCCAAGCACGACTTGCTTGTTTTAGGCCATAAATACTCTTTTTGAGTAAGCAAACTTTATGCTTCCCCTCAACCTCGAAACCTGAAGGTTGCTCCATGTAGATGGTTTCATTAAGATCACCATTTAGGAAAGCGGTACTAACATCAACATGATCAATATCCATGTTGTTTTCTACTCCTAATGCAAACAATGTGCGTAAAGTAGAATGCCGAACTACGGGTGCAAATGTCTCTTCGTAGTCCACACCATATTTTTGTGAATAGCCTCTAGCAACGAGACGAGCTTTATATTTACAAAAATTACCATCAGCATCAGTTTTTTCTTTGAAAACCCATTTACATTTAACTATATTAGTGTCTTTTGGACGATCAACTAATTTCCAAACTTTATGAGATATGAGAGAATTAAACTCATCCTTCATTGCTTCTAACCAACCTTCTCTATTTATAGAATTAGTTACCTCTTTTAAATTTCTAGGTAAATACTCAGTATAAAAATTTAATTCATAGTCTTTAAGCCAATTAGGTAAGTGTCTCTCTCTCTGTGGTCGCTGGGATAAATGTGATGATGGTGATTGCTCATCGTTGACAGTTGATGTGAAGTCATTGCTATAAGTTTCATCTTCAACATCAGATTCATTACTTTGTAAATTGTGACTAATATTATTGCCATTGTCATACATTACATTATCAGTTTGTGTATCACGGTTAAGATTAATTGTAGCAGAATACGATTTTCTGTCAACTACCCTGTTGCAAAAATGACACACAGGAACAAATTTCTTTGTGTTATTAGCACTTAGAGCCTTATCACTCTTATCGTCTTTTGAGGTTTCATTTCTCCTTATGTCGTTTTGAAGCAGCTTCATTTTAACGAATTCGCTCGTTAATTTTGTTTGTGAGCCTTCTATTGCCATTACTAATGAATCGAATTCATTTGGCAAGCCAATGAGCATATACTCCGCCATTTCTTCATCATCAATGATACAATGAATATCAGAAAGTTCTTGACATAATGAAATAATGGTTCCCAAATATAAATCCATTGATTTATAATCATTAAATTGGATGTGTGAAAGTCTTTTACGTAAAAATAATCGCCGGCTTAAGCCAGGACTTTCATATGCCTTTTGTAAATTCATCCAGGCGTCATGTGCCTTTTTTTCATTTCTTACATAAGGATAACAGATAGTTTGAATGCCAAGACATATCTTCGCATATGCTTTCTGGTCTTTATTAATGTCAAAATGATCGCCATATGAACGATCGACATATTCCCATAAGCCGCCATCAATAAGTAGTAATTTCATTTGAAATTTCCAGATATTATAATTACTGGCACCCTCCAATTTTGCAATATTTGCATGTGTATTATTAATAATAATAGGAGATGTTATGGACAAACCTGAACTTCTTTTATCTGTCATTTTATATGATAAATATAATAATCATATATTTCATTAATTAATTCCTAGAATAATATTCTGGGCCCATAACCTGTTGCAAAAGGAACTAGGCTCATGACAAGAAAAGAATGGAATTGTTATATTAAATTATATTAAATAAAGATTACAACTCTCATTATAAAATATTATTATGAAGTAAGAATAAAACAAACGTTGCTATGAGCAACAGTCATAGAGTTTCTTTTTTCTAAATAGGTACATGAGTAAATACCAAGATTTCAACATGGGCTGTTATCAAATCGAAGACCTGAATACCTGATCATGCACCATAATGATGGAAAAAAACGGTATTTTGTGCTAGTCTTACGGAATTCTGAACCTGAATTTCTGATCAGGAAACCTAATAAGGAAACCAGACGTTTGCGCCGGGCTTTATAGATAATTTTTTCGCTAATACGATCTGACTAGAGCTGTCGAGGAGCGGCGCGAGTCAACCGAAGGGCTGTATGGACTACGATTTCTTTGCCGTTAACGATCAACAACAATATTAGATAAAAGTTTGCCGGTTTTTATTTTGGAGTAAATAAGTAGAAAAGGTCTACATGCATTTATTAAATAAAATAAATAAGTTTGTGTCTTGATCTAATAAAGTTGTCTGGAAAATGTTTGTTGATAAATACGACCCCATCAAAGTCGGATCCATAGACGGTAAATAGTTCATTTATCTCGTTGTGTGTATTGAAAATACTCGTAGTTAAAATAATTGATATATACACATATTTTAGGAACTGACACGGAGCCTCACGATAGAGCAATCACGAGAGCGCTGCACTCGGTGTACACGCCAAACAGGCACGTGCGCGGGGATCCTCACCACACGGTGTTTGTAGGCAGACTCAACCCGCGGACCACTCAGGTAATGAGTGTTTGCTATGTGTTCGCTTAGTGGCCGATTTGACAAACATTCATTGCAAAACATTCCAGGAAACAATGAAGGCGGAGTTGGGCAGATTTGGTGAGATATTGAATGTGCGCCTCGTGAAGGACATAGTGACAGGCAAGTCCCGCGGCTATGCGTTCGTGGAGTACGCGAGCGCGGGCGCCGCCAGAGACGCTGTCAGCGGAATGAAAGGCGAACTCATTGACAACGCAGAGCTCCTGGTAATATTATAATTGCATGCACATAATTACAGGCATGGTTATGATGCATTGATACACGTTGCAGGTGGACATGGAAGTGGAGCGCACACTGCCTGGCTGGAAACCACGCAGAATGGGGGGTGGGTTCGGAGGAAGAAAGGAATCAGGTCAACTCAGGTTTGGGTGCAGAGACAGACCATTTAGGAAACCTATTCAAGTGAGACAGATTAGGTGACCAGGGGGAAAGTGATTAGTTATTAATTTAATATGAGTGCAATTAAATATTAAGTAATAATTGATTGTTGTTTTTGTGTATTCATTGATGGCTCCACTTGCACAGCTGCAGGTGCTTATATAACATCATTCCATGTGTCAACAGTGGCTACCTTTCCACATCGCCAGACTGAAAAGAAGGGAGAGCTGACAAGTTGTTTGTACTTTTTATAGCAATAGGCCCCAGAAGTCCTAAAACTTGACCAGTCTCACTGTAGAAAGAGCAGCCCTTCAACATGCTGTGAGTATACTGTGATGCACAAGTCGCTTGTTGAGCATGGGGATTATGGATTAAACATTTAACGACCCCTGGGCCCCAGCAACTGCTATTCCATGACCCTGGCAACATACAATGTCCTCATGTTGACGAGAAGATTGTTTAGCTGGAGGAAGAATTGAGCAAAATGCGTTGGGATGAAACAATTTCTTAGCATCAATGGATTCTCTGTGCGGGTGCCAGGTCCATCGCGTGGCAGGCGGGAAAATGAAGGCAGCATTCCGGACTTGTGACCAAAATGTAGGTTTCAAAGCTTTTTGTGACATGTCAACATTCGACATACAATCTAAAAATGTGCTTACTGCTGACCTTGGGAGGACAAGATTCTTTAAAAGATGATGCAAGTTTTTGGTGGTATTCCCCTTGCACCAACTTCCACTGTGTAGAGCTGAGTTTTAAAACCGTTTTCTGTCATCTCGTTATATTTATTGGACTTGTTTCCCACGGAACGGTAAGCTCTATAGTGATTATTATGTATTTGTTTATGTTCCTGTATTGACAGTTTATAATTTTGTATTTTGCTAATGTGGGTATGATAAAATAAAGTTAGTTTTTGTGCTTCACTGAACTCTGGTGTATCTTTTAATGGCGATGAGGATAATTTAATGTGATTTAATGAACTGTAATGTAACTAATATAGTGTTCCCTAGGGAGTTTAACCCTAAAACTGATAAGTGGTGTGATTATAAAGAACGGTTACTTTGTGCATTGAATGTGGCTGGCATTGATGACAAAGATTTAGATAAAGCTCGTTCTTTATTTTTGTCCCAATGTGGAAAAGATACCTACTCCCTGGTAGTGTCACTTTTAGTGCCTCATAGACCTGTTGAGGTGTCTTTCAAAGACATTCTTAATGCATTGAAAACATTTTATGAACCGGAAATAAATGAAATTTTGCAAGCGGGTAAATTTCATAAACGCCAACAATCACATGGTGAAAGTGTGCAAGAGTTCGTAGCTGCTATTGGTGTTCTGGGTGCTAAGTGTAAATTCACTGATCTGAAGCGACAATTGAGAGACAGATTAGTGTTGGGTATACATGATGATCGGTTGAAACATTAATTGTTGAAGACTAAAAATCTGACCTATGAGATGGCTGTACAATTAAGCCTCAACTATCAAGCAACATTTCCTGATTTGTATCCAGACACTAGAGATTTGAAGCAAACTCCATCCTGTGACTCGGAACCAATAACATATGTTAGGTATTTATAAATGTACTGAAGATTATCATCCATCAATAACTGCTGATGTGCTAATGAACAAGGCAAAATTACAAATGGAGATTGATTCTGGAGCATCAAGAACTATTATCTCAGAGGTTACTTATCATAAACTGTGGGTGACACCTCCTCCGTTGCAATCAACCAATATTAAATTAGTGACATGGACTAAAGACCCATTGAAAGTTATTGGCACAGTTGATGTTTATGTTGTACTGGGTAATAAAGAAGCACAGTGTGAATTACTAGTAGTGGCAGGTTGTGGGCCCAGTCTCCTTGGTAGAAACTGGTTTAAATCCTTGGGTATAGTTATATCTGGCATATGTTGGACTGAACAGGAGAGTAACATATTGTTGAAAAAAATCCCTCATTTGTTTTTAGAGGGATTGGGTGAATATAAGGGCCCTGATGTTTCCCTCCATGTACGCCCAGATGCTATACCACGATTCCTGAAGGCTCGACCAGTTCCATTTCCTCTGAAAGATGAAGTAAATAGGGAATTAAAGCGAATGGTAGAGTCAGGTATACTGACACCAGTTAGATATTCTAAATGGGCTACACCACTAAGAATTGTTAAAAGAGATGATGGTTCCCTTCGTATTTGTGGTGATTATTATTCAACGGTCAACATGTCTATTCATTGTGAATTGTGACACTTATCCCTTGCCTTCAGCGGTTGAGGCTTTTGTAAAACTAAGTGGGGGTAGAGTGTTCAGCAAAGTTGATCTAAAACAAGCCTACATGCAGCTCAAGGTGGATGAGAATACTGCAATGCTTCTGACACTTAATACACCTCTGGGACTGATGAAGATGAACAGATATGCTTTTGGCGTGAATGCTGCACCTGGTATCTTCCAAAGGTTAATGTCCACAGCACTTGCTGGTATTGATGGGGTGGCGTTTATTGGACCATGTTGCTATTGCTGGTAGAAATATGGAGGAACACAACCAGAGACTGCATAATGTGTCGTTTAAACTAAATGAAATGGGATTTCGACTTAATTTGAAGAAATGTGTATTTGCATCTAATAGCATACCTTTCTTGGGACATATGATTGATTCTGAAGGGCTACACCCTTCACCAATAAAGGTTAAGGAGATCAAAGAGAAATCTGCACCTACTAATAAATAAACATTACGTGCATTTTTAGGCTTGTATAATTTTTATGAAAAATTTATACCAGATAGAGCCACTTTTCTAGAACCTTTATACAAGTTATTGAAGTCTAAGAGACCCTGGAATTGGGGACACCGAGAACAAGATGCTTTCATGCAAGCCAAGAGCATGTTGTCCTCTGAATTAACATTGGTGGGATATGATTTGAATAGAATGTTACGTTGGTCACTGAAACTTCAGTGTTATAAATATAATATTAAATATAGACCTGGGAAATTGATTGGCAATGCTAACGCTCTAAGTAAGTGGACTTCACCTTACACCTCTGATAGTGGTGAAGACTGTCATAGAGATGTACTTTTGCTTGCAGAGAAACCTGAAGATTGAAATATAGACTCTACCGTTATAGCTTCTGAAACTAAAAAGGACAGAACCCTGCAGAAAGTTTTGTTTCATGTGCTCCATGGTTGGCCACGGGTACGTACTGACCCAAATCTCAAGCCATTTTGGACACGTAGAGATGCTCTTTCACACAATAACAACTGCTTATTGTGGTGCAACAGAGTCATCATTCCCTCATCGTTACGACGTGAGGTACTAAAATCATTACATACCCCTCATGCGGGTATTGTCCAAACAAAGGCATATGCTAGAGGTTATGTGTGGTGGCCCAGTATGGATCAGCAGATAGAAGAAATTGTGAGAGCATGTGAACAATGTCAGTGAGAAATAATCCTCCAAAGGATCCTCGGACTTGGATTGTATCAGAGAAGCCCTGGAGTCGCGTACATATCGATTTTGCTGGCCCCTTTCAAGGCAAAACCTTTCTCATGCTAATAGATAGTTATAGCAAATGGCTTGAGGCAGAAATCGTACCATCAATGAGCAGTGGGGTGGTCATAACTACTTTGAGAAAAAATTTTGCAAGCCAAGGTTTACCAGATACTGTGGTGTCAGACAATGGTAGAGCTTTTAGTTTTGACAAGTTTAACTCATTTCTAAAAAAGAATGGCATTGAACACATATATTCTCCACCGTATCACCCAGCGTCCAATGGGCAAGTGGAACGTGCCATTCAATCATTTAAGCTTCTAACACACCGCTGCGTTTTTACTTGCGTTCTGCGTTCTTGCATGCGTTTTTGCGATCTACCTTTTTAGTACAAGATGTACTGGGACGGCTATGGTATGAATTTACACACCGCTGCGATTAGAACGCAGCAAAACAAGTAGAACGCATGCGTTTTTGCGTTCTGCGGAATTCCGAGGTGAGGGGGGGGGGGGTACCTTACTCTAAGGCCGGGAATACAAATCCGATTTCGTTTCCGATTGTCTATTGCACTCAATACACATCCGATTCTTGCGTCAGACTTTTTCTAAAGTCAGTTGTTCCCGAGCTGTGAGTGCTTGCTTGTCAAGAATTACGGAGCGAAAAGAAAAGATGGACGACGAATTATTGCATACTAGCTGTGCCCGCGGTTTCACCCGCGTAAAATTAGGTTTATAACAGATATAACAAAGGAGGAGGTTCTCAATTTGACTGTATATGCTTTTTTTTGTATTTATAACTCGATAACTCATATAAAAATGACAGACGAAAATAAAAATAAATATAGAAAAATTCCAAATAGCTGAAACTATAGTCAATTGGAAACTATAGTAAAAAAAATATTTTTTTTTAAAGTAACCTAACATAGGTTACTTTTAATAAAAAATACTTTTAATACTTCTAGTACTTCCAAAATATGTGTATAAAATTTCATGATGATCGGTTAAGTAGTTGTTGCGTGAAAACGTAACAAACAAACTCACATTCACATTTATAATAATAGTAGCATATGCATATTCAGAAGGTAATAACAATAAAGAAAAATTCCAAACACCTGAAAGTATAGTCTATGGAAAGTATAGTGTATAGTCTTCATAGTATAGTTAATTGGATTGGAATATAGTGCGATGGTATTATAGTACTCTATAATACTATGCACCTATTAAAAATTAATAAACTAAAATAAGATAAAGTATCATTTTGTACGTGTAACACCTAACCAAAAAAAAACCTGCCAATAACTAACCTTGGGCCTATATTACTTTAAGTATATAGTATACTTAAGTATATACCTATATACTTGAAAATTCGCAAAAACGCAATGACGTCTGCCCTCACGCGTCTGCCTGCCCGCGTTCCGACTTCTTCCCCCACTTTACTCGCCGTGCGTAGAATTTACGCTACACTATTTTGGCTATAATGGCTTACACATAAGATCTAGATATATACTGTTGCGGGCTTTTTTGTAGGTCTATTTAAGATGAACATATTCATCATACATTACATATGTGTAACTCTAGCGGTTTTGGCAGCGCTCGCCAGAATAGCTCGCAGATGGTAGATTTTTATCCTACTTAAGACACTTATTGTCATATTTTTGACAATTCACACAATATCTTAATAAATTGTAGCCTATGTGTTATTCTGATGTATGAGCTATATTATTTTCATTAAAATCCATTCAATAGTTTTGGCGTGAAAGAGTAACAAACACATCCATCCATCCATCCATACTCACAAACTTTCGCATTTATAATATAAGTAAGGAAGTAAGGATAATTATTACTACTCCAGATAGGCAGACGGGGTACCACTGCCTACTGTTATAAATTAAATACATTTTAACTAAGATGAAAATAAGTTTAATTCTTTGTATGACATGACACAAGTGACAATTAGTTTTTTTTATAAGCAATTGATATAACATTCCTCCCGTCATGCGATTTCTTCGATCAACCGTCTTGGAGGCCTGCGGATGCGCTCACTGCGTCGTAAAACCGGAGTTTGATGGTTTGATGTTCCATAGGCTGGTGGTGAAACTGGTGTATGTGGTGCTTCTGTGTCCAATGCTGGGGATGATGATGACGATGGTGGTACTTGTGATTCCGTTTGTTCGTTCGTTATGTTTCCAGTACTTATCGGTGATTGTAGCTTGATGTGATCTGCATGACGTCTTCTCTCCACCCCATCTGGAGTTTGCACAGTATAAGAATAGCGGTGTTTTCTCGCTGCTATAACAGCTGGTTTCCAATGCGAATCAAGTTTGGTTTTTATGAAAACCTTGTCGCCTGCTTTATATGTAGGTGTTAAATGATCACTGTTGATATTGGCTTCGACTTGTTTGTGTTCTAGTGATCGTCTTACATTCGGACGCACGTTATCAAGGAGACAATTCAAACGACGTCCGAACATCATTTGAGCCGGGGACTTCTCTGTGGTATTGTGTGGAGTATTCCGGTATGTGAACAGGAAATTATTTAGTCTTTGTGTTATATTTTGTCTATCGTTTGAACTTGCGGACATTCTAGTTTTAAAAGTGCGGACTAAGCGCTCCGCTAGACCATTGGTGCGTGGATGATATGGTGATGAGGTCACATGTGATATTCCTCTTGTCTTGCAATAGTTTTTAAACATGTCAGATGTAAACTGTGGCCCATTATCGGACACGATAATTTCTGGTAAACCAAAGGTCGTAAAAATGTCGTCAAGGCTATCACATAGTTTGGTTGTTGTAATGTTGATCATGGGCTTAACTTCAATCCATTTAGACAGTGCATCGGAAAGGACTAGCCAATATTTGCCCTCAAATGGTCCAGCAAAATCCAGATGTAGTCTTTCCCAAACTTTATTTGGTATGGACCATGAAAACACTGGTAGTTCTGGGTTGTTCGGCCTGTTCTCTTGGCATTTTCCACAATGTTTCACAAATGCATCAATGTCTTCTTCTAAGGAAGGCCACCAAACGTAAAATCTCGCTAGGGCTCTCATTGCTGATATACCTGGATGGCCTCGATGTAAGTATTTCAGAATGTCGGTGCGTAGTGTTCGTGGTATGACGATTCTGCCCTGCCACATTATAATTTTGTTCTCAATGGACAGTTCTTCACGTTTTCTGTAGTATGGTTTAAGATCCACTTTATCGTAATTGTAAAAATTCCAATCTGTGTTCATACATTGATAGACTTGTTTTAATAATGGATCATCTTTCGTATGTTGTCTTATGCAGTCCTCTGTTAATACTAGATCATTAAATTGTTGTGCTTGATATTTGCAGTCAATCCTAAAAATTGTATGTTCAAGTTCTGAGAGTTTCTCTGTAGGATTTGGCATTCTCGATAGGTAATCAGCTATTATGTTGTGTTCGCCCTTTCTGTAAATAATGTCGTAATCATAAGCCCCAATCAATAAAGCCCACCTTACTAAGCGATTATTGACAATTTTTGGCAAGGCCCGTTTTGTTCCAAGAATATGTATAAGAGGCTTGTGGTCAGTTATTAATGTAAATTTGGTTCCTCGCAGGTATTGATCAAATTTCTTTATACCGAAGAGTATGGCTAATGCCTCACGATCGATGACGGAATATCGGCTCTCTGCATCTTTTAGTTTTCTTGACGCAAATGATATTGGTTGTTCGTCGTTGTTGTTTTTATGAAATAATACAGCGCCCAATCCTTTCTCAGAAGCGTCACAAGCTAAGAAGATTTGACGTTGTGTGTCAAATGCTATGAGTGGTTTCGACTTAGCAATGCACATTTTTGCCTGTTTGAAAATATCGTCTTCATGTTTGCTCCATCGCCATGTCGTGCCTTTACCAGTTAATGTATGTAGATCTGAACAAATGCTGTGAAGGTGTGGAATGAAACGCTCGTAAAAATTAATTAGGCCAAGAAATGATCTAAGTTCTTTAGTGTTAGTGGGTGCGATTGCCTTTGTTATTGCTTCTATCTTAGATGTTGACGGCCTTACGCCGTGTTTATCAATTGTGTGACCCAAATATTCAATTTCAGTTTGTAAGAATGTGCATTTCTTTAGGTTAACTTTTAGTCCAGCTTTATGCAATTTATCAAAAACTATCGCTAGTGTTTTGATATGTTCCATGTCGTTCTTGCCCGTTATTGCAATGTCATCAAAATAAACAGCTACGTTAGGTATGTTGTGAAGGAGTTGATCGAGATAATGCTGAAAAATTGCTGGTGCTGTCGTAATCCCAAAAGGCATTCTATTGTATTGGTAAAAACCTTGATGTGTCGATATTGTTAGAAATTTCTTTGAATCTGGAGCTATCTCAAACTGTAAATAGGCATCCTTAAGATCGATTTTAGAATATTTATCCCCGTATGCTAAATTTTGTCGTAATTGATCAAATAATGGAACTGGATATGTGTGTGAAATCAGTATAGGGTTAATAGTAATGCGATAATCGCCACAAATTCTTATTTGTCCATTAGTTTTTACCACATTGACAGTGGGTGTTGCCCATTCAACTGGTGTTATGTTTGGATCAATTTTCGTTACTATGCCTTCATTTACTAGTCGTTCTAATTCTATCTCCACGTTCTTCTTCATGCTAAATTTAATAGGTCTTGCAGCTAAATGTTTGGATTCTGTGTTAGGTTTAATGTGAATGTTAACTTGATAATCTTTTACTTTTCCAAGTTTGTTGTCAAATAATTCTTTATGTTGTTCTAGTATCTTTTCTAGGGTTAAGTTGGCATTGTTGTTGTCTCTGATTGAATAGACTTGTTGAGGAAAACGCATTCCAAACTTCTCACTCCAATGAAGTCCGAAAAGCATAGGGTGAGCGTCTCTAATTACTACAATTGGTAGAGTCTTCGTTACACCTTGTAATGTTACTGATACGTTAGTTAACCCTTCTGGTTTTAATTTGTTGTCACCGTAAGCATGCAGTGTAGGGCCTTCTTTTAACGTTGGTGCTCCAATTTTATGCCAAAACTTTGAACTTATGATAGAATACATTGAACCAGGGTCCCAATCCATTGTACATTTTGTATCGTTAATCATTACATCGATCTTCTTACATCGTAATGCTCCGTTTTTTATTTTGTTTACGTAAATGTCGTCTTCGTCATCGGTTTCGTTAATGCTGTTTGATTGACTCGTTGGTGGTCTATTTTCCTTCACCCTATTCAATTTATACCTCTTTTGTTGGTTATCTTGTCCACGGTAATTATTTCTAGGAAATACTAAGTAGGCTTTACCTGTTTTAATACAACAGTCTTCAAAATGACCTACTATTCTGCACTCGTTACATGTATGGTTCCTAGCCGTACATTTTTCTGTTTTACATAGGCCATCATTGCCGCATCGTTTACATTGCCTTGGTTTTAGTTTACGCGGGCTCTTGCTCCTTCTAGGTTTGTTAACAGTTTTCGTTTCTTTGTTAATTCTGTATATGTTTATATCTGTGTTGTCTCGTTCAGCGAGTTCTCTAGATTGTGCTAATGCAAAAATTTGTTCAAACGTTACTTCTGTTGTATCTCCCTCATTGTTTCTCTCGAGTAAATCTGGTCATTTTTGTTTTAAATGAGTTTGTAATTGATTATGGTTGAGTCCAGTAGCAAACCTGTCTCGTAGTTGGCGTTCAAGCATATCACCTTTGTATCCACAATCCTTGCTTAATTCTTTTAATTTATTTGCGTAATGTTCCATAGATTCATTTGTTTCCCGAATTCTAATCCAAAAATCTGTTAATGCTTTGAATCTGGTCTTTTTGATCGAATAAATGTTTGTCAGTTTGGTTTTAATTTCGTCATAGGTTTTATTTTCAAAAGTTGGTGTAAATGCTACCTTAAGTTCATGATACACGTCGGGTGTCAGGCAATTGAAGAATAATGACTTTTGTATTGGTTTACATTCATCACCCCATATATGACATTTTGCTTCGAAGTAATCGATAAAGTTTTCCGCCGAGGTCGTTTCAGGGTTAAATTTTTCACAATGAAAATTCTTTATAATGTGTTGTTTGTATGAATCTTTAGCGGAATCGTTCGTTGTAGATGCGGTGGACGCAGATATTTGATTTTGTACTAACAGTTGTAGGAGTTGTGTGATTTGTTGTTGTTGTACTTGTTGCTGATGCAGGAACTCTGCAAGTTGTTCTGCGTTCATTTTTCTCTTTTAAATTCTCGTCGCCACAATGTTATAAATTAAATACATTTTAACTAAGATGAAAATAAGTTTAATTCTTTGTATGACATGACACAAGTGACAATTAGTTTTTTTTATAAGCAATTGATATAACACCTACCACTCTTTGACAAGCAGACCTGAAGCAAATATCCATCTCTTTTTATTTAAAAACAAATAAATAATTATTTTTCCGACCGGGAATCGAACCCTTTACGCGCAACAAACCATTCGCCAACCGTTCGTCTGTCGTTAAAAAATCTTTGCGAGATTGCCAGCATATACATCACAGCATGACCAGTATATGAATGGTAATCATCACTGCTACTCAAGACCCAATCTGCACTAACATAAATTGTAATAGGTTTACAAGTTTATTTGAAACATAGTTGCTAGTGCCTTTGAGATATCTTAAGAGCCTTTTACCGCAGCTATGTTCACACTTCCCAATTGGCTCAAGTAACTGACTGGACGTGTACAAATTGATAAGCACAATATAGAGCCTATTATCTCCCGGTATGAATAGTCCGCAATTTTTGGATCCAACGTAATGTAGGTACGGAGTGGCAGCAGAATTACAGTCTTTCGTACCATATTTATTGGGCAAATTATTTACAAATCGGAAGTACAAATCGGACGTGTATTTTGTATGCAAACTGCACCTTCAGACAATCGGATCGGCCATAAAATCGTAAGCGCCTTGGCGTTGCTTCCGATTCTGACATCCGATCAGACTATCGGATCGGACGTGTATTAAGTATTCAAACAAATGTATGGCACGAGTGCCTTCCGATTGTCTGATCAGACAATCGGATCCGACTATCGGAGAGCAAAATCGGATTTGTATTCCCGGCCTAAGTATTGGGACGCAGGGTTGCCAGACGCCGAATATTTTTTCTCGTACCAGAGTTGTCATTTATCTCGGACATTTAGTTTCTCAATCTTGTACTAGTAGGAGTTTTTTTTGTCTTTGGGCCAAAGCAATATTCAGTAACATATAAATGACTTTATGTTACAATACATAATGTTATATGCTAATCTAGAATATTTTTATTAAAATACTAGGAATAACGAAACTCATGACATGTTGATTTAACACCTAAAAACTTATAAAAAAATTAACCTGCCGGTATTTTATATTTTTCGCCAAAAGTCCGGTATATACTGTACAGTATGGCCATGACGCAGTACTCTCTATAGCGAATTTTTTTTATTGTGTCGACGTGACGACTTGATGTTAAGCTGTAGTGTGGTCCATGAATGGATGCCACTGCTACTACAATTCAATAACCGTGGGTTGCGATTACATCCACTATGCCGGCCTAGTTGGAACCGGCAACTTAAAAGCTGATGCCGAAACGCGACTAAATCACTTTACGGTCTGTATACTTGTAAGTGGTGATACTAGCCCGGATTGGCAGACTGGGTACCACTGCCTACCACTCTTTGATAACCAGACCCAAAGCTAATATTCACCTCTTTTTATTAACAAATATTTGATTTGCAATATTAATTATAAATATTAAATATTACAAATAAAAGCTATGAAACAAATATTTGCTCCGACCGGGAATCGAACCCATACTGGGTACGATCGATCCTAAACCCGTAAATTAACTTGCGTTTCTAAAGGAGAGCTGGGAATACCCTTAGGGGAATCCCACAGGGTTATATTCGACTATTCATTCGGACCAAAATGCTTCTATAATTCTATAACCCTTTATGGGTTTCGCTATTTCTAGTATTTCAATAAATAAATTGAAGAAAATAAATTCATAAAATCCAATGATTATTCAGCACGGTAGCATAATATATAATATTATGAATTTAATGGCATTTATATGTTACTGATTAATGCTTTGGCCCAAAGACAACAGGACTTAATTCATTTTGGGCTTTTATGAGCTACTTTTGTAATGTCCGATGATGAAAAAATATATAAATGGTAGTTTCGATACTTGTATTGATAAAACTAATAACAATTTTGCTTTTAATTGCAGTGCAATTGAGTTATTTGTAAAATGAGATATGGATTTTCTATCATCTGTCAATCAACGCCACATTTGTTCTACTTTGTACTACTATCATAATTATAGTTTGATGATTTTGCACACCTAAACTATGCAAAATAAAGGATATATTCCAATTACATTGTAATCATCGTACATCAAACTATTTTAAAATGTATATGCAACTGTTAACACAATTAAGCCCAAGTCCCCCATTCAATTAATGATGTCATTTGTCCTACTATTAGCACGAGATAAATGCCAACCATGGTACCAGAAAAAATATTCGGCATATGGCAACGCTGTCTCGAAACGCACGATCCAAACGCAGCAAGGAATCGCAAACGCAAGAACGCATGCGCTCAGAAGGCAAGTAAAAACGCAGCGGTGTGTTAGAAGCTTTAAAAACAAAATTCATAAATTGTCTGATTGTGATTGGCCATGGAGTGAGAAAATGTCTAAAACATCATATTCATTGCGCACAGTTCCCAATAGTTGCAGTGGCAGAACTCCAGCTGAAATGTTAAATGGCCGCAAATATAGGACTGCAATATCAGCTCTACACCCGGATAGTGGCCCATCACAGACTGAACAACAACAGGAACAGGCTGCACAAAGAGTGCCTAGCAGAACTTTAAGGCTGGTCAGGCTGTGCTCGCTAGAATGTATGGCAAGGGTGAGAAGTGGAAAAGAGCTGTGGTGGAAACAGTGCAGGGTCCAAGCTCTTATGTGGTAACTACAGAAGATGGGGAGTCCCATAGACGGCACGTGGACCAATTGCTAGCTCGATCTATTCCTGAAACTGAGTCCAGACCCTTGTCACAAGAAACAGAGCGATCAGGATCATCATCACCAGATCCTCCCATCATAATTCCACCCCCGGAACAATGGCATGATATTATAATTGGCATACCTAATACCTTTTAACACTCTCTTATTTAATTGTAATGTTAAATTATGTAGTTTATGATATTGCTTGATTGTTTAACTTCTTTTGTATATTTAAACCAATATGAGGGAAAGGTATATTATGTATTTGTTTATGTTCCTGTATTGACAGTTTATAATTTTGTATTTTGCTAATGTGGGTATGATAAAATAAAGTTAGTTTTTGTGCTTCACTGAACTCTGGTGTATCTTTTAGTGATTATTGATGAAACAGGACTTGCGCTCGGAGTTTGCCCCGTCTTTTTTTCCTTTATGGCTTCTCGCAGTCGTCTTATTTGATCAGCGTAGTAGGAGCCCGTTACAGTAGCTACCTTATGATTCCCTCAGCTTCCCAGAAAACGAACGCCATAATCTTGCCCGCCGAGCTCGAGACTTCTTCGGCTTCGGTGAGGATGGCCTTTTCCAAGTCATCGATTGTTGTTTGGTCTCAGGATCAAAATTATGGATCCTTGTTTCGTCCATGGTCACAAACCGAGACAAATAAAATTCTTGGTCAGCCTGGAACTTTGCAAGATTGGCTCTTGAAATGTCAACTCGCTTTTTCTTTTGTTCGTCCGTTAACATTCCCAACGCACGGAGACCTTCTTCATATTTATTTACTGGTCAAAATGCTTTGAATGCTGCCATGAGGTCCCTGTGACCTCAGCTAAATGTCTGACGGTCACTCTTCTCCCTCGCGATGTTCATCTTCTGTGGATGTTCTACCTAGCGTAAACTCTTTTCACCACCATGCCACCGTAGAATATGGAGGAGCAGAGTCTCCACCAAACCAGCGTGTATCTCTTTGGTAGACATTTTTTTCAAACAGAGCTACTTGACGCATCTCACTCGTGTTTCTCCATTTTCGTGTTGTCGCTCCGACTGCTGGTATTCAAATTAATGTAGCGCCTCCAAATGACGTCCTATTTTTACATTTTATTAGCTGGGAAGTAGAGAAGGACCGAAGAAGGGAAAAAAGTTTTTTATTTTATTTTTATCTTTATTAGAAATACCCGTTTATCATTTTGATCAGCCCTAATAATTACAATTATAATTACCTCTAGGTTGTCCAGTTAGATAGGTCCAACTTCGACAAAGAGGTCGCCCGAAGAATCCAACTCGGATAGGTAGCGTTTGAAAAATTGCGTTATATCTTCTCGTCAAACATCCCGCAGTGCCTGAAGACAAGGGTCTTCAATCCAGTGTGTGTTGCCAGTGATGATATGGCACTGAGACGTGGGCCCTCACTGTTGGCCTGTTGGATAAGCTCAGAGTCGCTCAGCGGCCAACGGAGAGAGCTTGGAGTGAAACCTGATCGACGACTATAGAGTTACCGATATAGCTCATAGGATTTGCAAGCTGAAGTGGCAATGGACTGGCCACATCGCTTAAAGAAACAATAACTGATGGGGAAGGTTCTTTGGTAGAGATAGAGACCACGAACAGATACCTCAACCAGGGCCGTCTTTACCCGGGGGTTCAAGGGGTGCGGTGCACCCGGGCGCAGAGTCCTAGGGGGCGCATGCCGACCGCTTTAAATTTCGATAGGACCTACTACACTGAGACCACGCGAGCGGCGCCTTGACTTTCGCACCCCGGCGCTGAATATGCTTAAGACGGCCCTGACCTCAACCTCATCCCACGCACTATGTCTAGGGGCGGTCTATCACCAGTATTCTGATTATAGCAATTGGTGGTGCAAAATTTAATACAAATGAACGTGCCATCTGCCAAATCGCGTTGGTTTCATTATTATTTGCGTGAGGATGTGCTTCGTGTGCATATTGTGGTGTCGCGCGTTCACACGCACGGAGCGCGCGCTCGTTGTGTTGCAGTTCGTGTTGCTCGCGTTGTTTATCGCATTTCTAATATTTCTCATTCTGCATTTGGCCACGTGCGACCCCACGGCCCCTCCGCCCATAGCGCCGACAGTCACCACAACTCCTTCCAGCCCCACCGCTGACGCCACTTGCTCCTGGATACCCTCGCACAAAACAGAAGCCACCACGCAGTACTATCTCGACATGACCGCGGCGGCGAACAAGAAGACCGCCTCGAGCTCGGACGCGCGCGACTACGTCTACGAACTGAGGAACCTGGAGAATTCCGAGGCTACGTGCACGACCACCGCACTCGACCACTTCTGGACAATCACGAGCGCACACTGCTTCGACAAATTGACAATCAAGTCGTACGTAATATTGGACAGAGAGGGCAACGCGTACGACATAGATAGAGTGATTGTGCACCCTCGCTGGGATGTGGCGTGCGTGCGGGCGGCACTCTCTATGCCCTCCGGTGGTGTTCCACTGTATGCGGACGTGCGCGCATTGTTGCTCACTGCGGGGGAGACGCTCACGGCGGTCGGCCGCACGGACAGCACGTACGTGTATGCACAATTATTATGAATTGCCAGGACGTAACTCAGGATCAACTTAAAATGAGCGCAATTCGGCGAGAGCTGCTCGCAAACAAAGTGAATTATTGTGTATACCTCCGCTCATATACATCACAAATTAGCAAACCCTTTACAATAAATTACCGCCATCAAGTTCCGTGCGTGGCGCCCATTACTGTTGCAAAGCAGTTCACGAGCTATTCGCCGTTGCAGGTCCGATGGCCGCCATTGTTCAGGCGTCGTGCGCAAAGTGCCATGCGTCAGCCGCGAGCGACGCCATTTGTCGCCGGCCCGCGCGCACAACACGCTCGCGCCTCGACCGCTGTGCGTGTCGCCGCTGCCCAGTGAGAGCGGCTGCGCGGCGGCGGCGGCGGGTGCGCCATTGCTCGCGGGCGACGAGCTGGTGGCGATCAGGGGCGCCGGCGACGCGCACACGCCCCTGCTGCGGCTGCGGGCGTGGGTCGGTCGCGTGCGAGGCCAATGAAATGTTTACGAAGTAAAGTGTCACCCCGCCGCTCCCCACACGATGAACAAAGCCCTGTGCGCGTGCACCCTCGCAATGGGCCTGTTCGTGGTGGCGACCATTGGCTCCGCGATATTCATGTTCGTGTCACTCGCGGAGGCCGACGACACATATGTACATTACAATGGCGAATAACACGTAACACGTACGTATGGCGGCGGTGTCGTGTGCAAATGAAACAAATGTCACGCTTTCGGCATAAACAATTTAATATAACATATTTCCCCCCCAACATATACATATATAATACTCCTCAACTATATACAATCATTATTATTATTATTATATTACAAAATTGATAACAATCAAATTATATATTTTAAACATTTCATTAAACGAACAATCATGTCAAAATCCTCTTTATATATAATATATAACATTGTGGTGAAGATCCATTGAAGGAGCGCAGGGAGCGCACAGCTTGGTCACGTGTCGGCGTACATGGCGCTCTGGTGGAATAACACAAACATACATATATATATATATATATATTTATATATATATAAGCATCAGCGCAATGATGGCAGCGCATGCAATACCTCAGCGCCGGGCACCAAGTAGGCGGAGGGCGGTGGTCCCAGCAACGGCGCCGCTAGGGGGGCGGACGCGGGCGAGCCCCCCGCCGGATTCAACACGTCCACGTACGACTTCTTTATGTCTGCAAATGGAGAGCGCTGTGTGATTAATGCGGCGGAGGTGGTGCGCGGGCGGCGGATGTCAACGCACGTCTGCCTTTCTGCATCTTGTATAGGTTGGAGGCGGCGGCGCTGGGCAGGAGCGGCGGCGCGGCAGCAGTGCGGGCGTCCCTGCAATGTGACGGCGGAGGTTGTGAGTGTCAGCTGGTGGGCGAGTGGTGCGGTGGCGTGCGCGTCGGTTGGCTTACATCGGCGGCGGCGGTGGCGCTCGGGCGGCGGCGGCGGGCTCATCGCCGTCCACATTCTTCCAGCGGTTGTGCTCTGCGTCCCACACGATCTACATTGTAATGCATTGTTATAATTGAAAACGCAATATTAAAATGTACAACACACAAATTGTCAATTATTTGCAATGAAGCTGCTACTATGGCGACATGAATGCAGCGCATTGATTGGACCAAAGCACAAACAGAGTCGCCGAGCCATTAGGCCACCATAGCAACTACGACAGGACCATGTTAGTATACAATGTGGTGTATGTAACTCACCGAGGGGTTCTTGTCATCGGGCAGTATCATTTGATTGGGCGGTCGCAGCGATAGTTTTGTAAATATGCCGCCGAACCACCCACTTTTGCCTTTGTCCTCTCTCTTGTCATCGTGCTGCTGCTTGTTCTCCTCGGCGGCGGAGGTGGTGGTGGTGTTGGCCTGCTCCGCGGCGCCGCTGTGCTCCTGCGGGGGAACGGTGTCATATATTGGCTCTCCTCCTGCTCATGCCATTGTGCACATGCGCGTATATAATTACCTGTTCGTGATGGTCGTAGAGCTGCGGTCTGGAGGCTGCGGCGGTGCCAGGCATTGTGATGGTGGGCGCGGTCTGCACACGGGGCGACATTAGTGGCAACAGGCAAATGTCACTCAAGTGTCAGTCATGTCAGGCACGATGAGTGCTAAGTATACCCCCCGCACGCTCATCATGTTGCATATTATTGTACTTTATAGGTGATAATAGGCAACTTAGGTGAATGTCATCACATTTATTAATATATATGATCAATTAATTTGCACACATATTGTTTGAATGAACAGTTTGCAAATGAATGGCAGCCAACAATGTTATGTATTATATATATATTGTAATTGTCAATAAGTCACCAAATGGTCATTGAGATGCGCACGCAAAATATGAGGACCAATAATGCAAATAGTAACACCACTCAACGGATTTGTGTAGCCAGATCACCATTACGAAATACACTTTGATAACTACGCAAAACAGAGGTTACAAAGTTAAACAAAAGTTATTTAGTATTTTCTTAAATTTTGCGCAAACATTTATTAATGAATTAAACAAATTTTATGCGGCTTACTGCCTGTCCGTGACCACGATGGCGGCAAAGTTCACGAAACGTCGAATAATAATAAAATGCAAAATCAAAAGCTAAAATAAAGGCGATAGTAAGCCGCATAATTTAATATTTACATAAAGTTTCAATTGTCATTTTATTGAATGTGCGTAATTGCGGTCCTCGTATTGTGCGTTGGTCAGTGTGCGTGTGGCGCAGGGCCGAGTGGTTCGTCAATGTCATAGGTGATGGGCGCTTGTATGTTGTATGTGTGTCGTGTGCGCGCGGGTGCGGCGGGTGCGATCGGGCAGAGGCGCGTGGGCACGTCGATCGGATACGTGCCGCCGAATATGAGCGGTTTGTATGTGTTGCGATGCCGCGATAAACACCAATGGTCAACGGTCTCTGTCAACATTGAGCCGACGCGCGGCGGCCGCTCTGCGCGTTCGCCGTTTATCAGTCTGCGGCGCAGTGTGCTCGCACGTCGGGCCGCCACCGATGACAGCTGATCGATACGAACCAATGCATTACATATCACATCAGCCAATGGCGGCGCAATACGCACACACACTCACACACTCACCTCGTCATAATCGCCGCCGCTCCAATAGTAAGGCTGCTGCTGCTGCGTCTCCGAGCTGTCGTACGTGTGCGTCGTCTGCGCGTCGCGGTCGTAGTACTCTGTGCCCGCGTCATCGGAGGGGGGCGGCGGCGGTTCAGCGGGCGCGAACGGCTGGTAATAGGGCTGCGGCACGGTGTGCAATGGCACGCTCGCCGGCGGGTCGTGGTGTGGCACAGCGGCGTGGGTGGCGTTCTGCAGTTGCGCTATCCAATGGTCGCGCCTGGGCGTCGCGGGCGCACTGTCGCCCGAGTCGGGCTCATCGTCGTTGGGCGTCGTGTGCCGCAGTCTGTCGGCCAACGTGGCAGCGGACGCCCTCAGCCGGCGCGGGTACAGGTCGGGCGCTGCGGTCAACGCGCCGGCCAACGCCTCGGTGAGCCTCAACGCGCGCGCATACTGGCCACAATCGCACAAGCGGCCGGCCAACACCAACTTGTAGCACTGCAACTCCCTCAGCACGTACTCGCCGTGGAGGCTGCGCGCGTACTCGTATATTTCCGTGGCTATGATCGCCTCGTTGGTGGCCAACTGGGGCGGCGTGGCCACCGCGGCGGGAGCGAGCAACAGGGACAGGCGGGGCGGGGCATGCGGCGAGGGGCGGTCCGCGAACGGGGCGAGCGGGTGTGGCGAGAACTCGAGGCCGGCGGCCAAGTAGCAAAACTGCGCGGAATGTGGCAGACCGCGGGACCTGAGGCTATCGCCTGAAACGAAATCGTGATTAGATGAGACGAAATGAGAACAATCGTGGGCGGTCGACTATTATGGCGTCGTCGCTCACCCATTTGCGCGATGGTGTTCCTGTCTACGTCCGGCTTCGCGGAGGGATTCGCCACGACCACGGCGAGGTGCGGCCTCCAATCGCCCCACTTGTCGTCGCTGACGGCCTGCAACAGAGCGTTCGCGGTGAGCGGGGAGCGGTTCGGTGGCCGCGCAGTCGCAGCGGTGAGGGTCTCACCTTGGCCGCGGGCGGTTGCCGGTGCGCCGCGTGCTCGTACAGCGTGTGCAGCGGGTCGTGCGGCCGCAGCGTTGCCATGAAGCGCGCCATCACGTGCGCCCTCGTGCGCCTGTCCGCCTGCGCCAACGCCAGCGCATGGCCCCACAGCCCGGCGCCGCACGCCACATCTGCAACATAAACCCGTGTCTATACATGCGTCTGCGCGCGCATCGGCCATCGCAGAGCCCATTGAATGCAACTCACCCAATGCCTGCTGCACATCACCCACAATCGCACACTCCCTGTACTTGTTCAAGGCCTCGTCCACCTCCCCCGTTGCCGGCCCACGCGCACTTGCGCGCTGCTGCTCCGCGTGCTCCGCGACGCTGCACTCGCGCTCACTCTGCACAAGTAGTTCGGCGATGTCCGCGCCCAACACCAACTGCAACACCGCGCACAATATACCTTATCTTTATGTGTGTGTGTGTGTGCGTGTGTGTGTGTGTGTGTGTGTGTGTGTAACTTACGCCGTTTTGCCTGAGCATGAGCGCGAGCAATTGCCACAGCAGCGCGGCGCCCACGGGGTCGATGTGCCTGCGTTTCGCTTCGGCGCTGCGACACAAGCAATACTCGATCACGCTCTGCTTGTGTGTGAGCCCTTTTATGAGCGGCCCTGGATACTCGTCGAGCTCCCGGCGCTGAGGGTCGTGCGTGCGCGCCGAGCCCAGGTCCACTATCTCCACGGTGGCGGGCAGTCCGTCCACGGGGTAGGCGGGTCTCACGACCACCAGGTGATGCGAGGAAATGTTGCCCTGCAATGAAGTGTCCGCGCATGAGCCACCGTGGCATACGGCCGCCGCCGCCGCCGCACACGTCTCGCATACCTTTATGTGCGCCGTGGAATACTTGAAGGGCGTCATGCGATCGGAGCGCACCGTGGACGTCTCCAGCTGCAGGTTGAGGGACGCGTCCGTGTTCAGCTCACTGTTGAATATCACAAGCATATGACATGTTACACAGGTGTGTGTTCGTGTGCCTAAGACGTGGAAAGTGGCCAATAATGGTGGCCATTTGTGGGCGGACAACTTACCGAGTGACTTATTGGCCAAACACATAAACACGTACATATGCATTCAAATATGGCGACCTCCTCTTGCATCACGGCACTTTGGTGTTGGGCTTTAACATATCATATTGCATGCGACGCCATAATAGCATATTGTCAATCAATCAACGCCTTTTTCCCACAGGGATAGGCAGACACAATGGAGCGCCACTTGCCACAATGGTCGCGGCTTACATGAGGATGTCTACGCTTGGTTGGAAAACACCCACCTGGGCCTGCCCTGGTTAGCGCATACATTCACATCAGATCATTGTGACACGACATCTGACCTCGACCCGCCTGATGATAAGCGAGAAGAGGTTCAAGAGTGACAACGACTGAAAACACTGAGTTAGTTCACGGTTGCCTCAGTCGCCGTCACTATGCCGGCCAAAGATGCTTCTTTACGCATCGCTTGTAGGATCCAAAGTTATAGGAGGGAGAGAACACATGGGCTGGCAAAGCATTCCACTTGTCGACAATATGTTCGACTGCTGAATCGGTGGACAGAATGCGGACGCTTCCCCTGACCTGTGCGAACATTACGGGTGTGAAAAGACGAGGTAGGAACAACATGGTATAGGCGATAGAGGAAGCACAGAGCCGCCATGTCTCTGCGTTGTTGCAGGGGCATCTCCTATAATTCGGACAGCTCGGCGCTGCAATGCGCTGACCCGTCCCAAAGGTGCGAACAGTACTTCGCGCAAGAGCGAATTTGAGCCTTGTATAATAGTAGGCGAAGCTTTGGCGCAAAGGACCGCCGCAACTTCTTCAGGATGCCAAGTTTGATGGAGGTGGTTTTAATGGCCCGTTTGATGTGGTCCCTGTGATATAGTCGCTGCGAAGGGACATTCCTAAAATGTCCAGTCTGAAGTATTGAGGGAGATGTTACAAAGAGAAGAAAGGGGGGGGGGGTAAACGCGAGCGCACACCTGAGTCTTGACTGCGTTAAACTGAGCCGGGTTCTCGTCTCCCCAATGGGTAATATGATCAACAACCAGGTTCAGCTCTGCTACAACAGACTCTCTCATATTGGCCATCTTCTGTTTGCCGGCAGTGTTGCGTCCATGCACCGTAGCATTCACATGCTGGATTCGAGGTTCAGCATGTCATTGATATGGAAAAGGAACAATGCCCTGAGGAACGCCGGCATTAGGAATTTAAAAATTTCCATGTGCTCAAACCATCGAAGCATACCTTTGTCAATCCCTGTCAGTTTATCTTCTTGTCTTAATCTTAAAGCCTATTTGCAATTTAGTATTATACAAATGTGGGTTTTTCCAACATTTCAGTAAACATTATGTATAAGCTGTGAACATAGTTGAACATCTACAGTTTGAACACACAGTTACTGTTATTTATATGTATTATTAGCTGATAAATTCTGTAAATGGCGATATACTTGGATTATAAAATTGTATAAATAATAATACTCCACTCACGTGTTGTTGAGGCTGGACCTGCCCGAGTGCACGCTCGCCCTCTCGTCTGCGCCGTGCAGCATTGCCGCGGACATCAGCAGAGCACCCGGTTGGCCTGCGCATCACACAAATGTGGTCAGCCGTGGCTCGCGGCGCCGCACGGGCCCATCGGACACTCACCTGCCATTATTTTGTTGTACACTTCCATGTAGGCGGCCGGGTTGGTCATGCGCAAGTGCTCGTAGTACTGGTATTGCTGGCGCTGCAGCATGTACGCGTCGCTGTAGCCGCCGTAGTCTGCAACATTAAACACATTCGCCAATCAGTGCTGTGCAACGTGTGCGCCGCAGCACCGCGCTGCACACGCGGCCACTACTCACTCTCGTAGTAAGCGTCCTGATGCCTCCGGCGCCGGCGCCTCTCGCCGCTGTCGGGCGCGGCCGCGGGTGATCCTGCACAAATGAATACGCGCGCGTGTCAATATATAATATATGCCGTGTGTGTGTGTGTGTGTGTGTGTGTGTGTGTTAGTTGGCAAACGCAAACGCAAACATGTGAAGTGATCAAAATCGTGCTCTTACTATTGGCCATCTTTGTGTCACATGAGAACGTCACCGCTGAAATAAAAAGCACACACCATTACCACGGCCGCACACAATGGCGCACGTGGATGGCGCGCTGGGCACGTACCTCTTCTACGGCCAAAGCGGTCGTTGCGATTGATGCCGTCTGTGCGGTCACTACGGTCCAGGCGGTCGCTGCGGTCACTGCGGGCCATACGGTCGCTGCGGTCACTACGATCCGTGCGGTCTATACGGTCGCTGCGTTCATCGCGGTGTCTGCGTTCACTGCGGCGGCCATGTCGTCGGTCATCAGGCCGTGGGGGTCTGGCCGCGTAAGAGCCTTCTCTATGTCTTCGGCGTTCCCTGTCACTCAAATAATCTGTATCATCTGCATCATATCGCCTCCTTCGCTCGTCTCTTCTCCTGTCATCCCTGGGCCTGGCTCTGTCTTTACTTCTTTTGTCTCTTTCCCTGTCTCTCCTAGGCGACGCCTCGAAAGCCCCGTCTCTCTCTGTGTCCTCGCCTGAGGTATTCAGCCGATTCGATGAGTGTCTTCTAGATGCGCTCGGCGGCAACTCGGACGAGTCAGACAGGTCGGTCTTAGGCCCGCCGTCATCCGCGGCCGTCGCGAGACTCAAATCTTGAAGG
This sequence comes from Tinea trinotella, assembly GCA_905220615.1. Lineage (NCBI taxonomy): Eukaryota > Metazoa > Arthropoda > Insecta > Lepidoptera > Tineidae > Tinea > Tinea trinotella. The sequence continues at coordinate 14,911,844 of HG992312.1, forward strand.
TTCTCGCCCTCCATGGTGGTCTCTCTGTCTGGCCGTGCATAGTCTCGATCGACGCCGGTGACGACGCGTCTCTCATAGTCTGATGGCTGTCCGGGCACCATTCTTGCGAGCCCCGGTGGAGGCGGCGGAGGTTCCTCCGGTTGCCCCACAACCATGCGACGCAGACCAGGCGGCGGAGCCGTGCGCCCGAAGTCTTCGGAGAGGTGAGCGGTCTGGAGGTACTCATTCCTATCATTGCGCGGTGCCACTTCGAGGTTCTCTGGCGCCTGTTGGGGAGTCGGTGGTCCACAGCGGGGTGATGAGTTCTGGGGGCGGTCAGGTCTCTCAGAGTTTTCCGGGGCGGTCTCCAAGTTGGCAGTGGGATAGCCCATGGAGGTTCTGTGTTGTTCCAGTTTAGCGGTGGTGGGTGTGTGCTTCAAAACAGTGTGAAAGCTGTGAGCTGAGGTGGAAGGCTCCCGTTGGTTTGCTTCATGAGCTGCCATCATATATTGGTCAGACTCTGCTATTGGATTCTCAATGTTGAGTTCCCTCATGGCACTGGTGAGTTGTTGTGATGGCTCACTTTGTCCGTTGTGCTCCTCCTCTAAGCAATTGGAATATTCATTATTCAAAGCTGGACTCCCCACATTATTGGAATTCCTCGATTGATTCTCACTCCTGTATGTGGACTCTGAATGTGTGTGGAGACCCTCGCTAGAGTCTTGTGACATTTGTGACTCTATGGACCATTGAGGCGTCAGCTCTGCATTGATCCTCTTTCCCAGAGCCAAATTAGGGAACTTCTCTCGGACTGTGTCTCTGTCGTGCAGTGTTTGGACATGTGGCTGTTCATGGTGCATGGTGTGTGGTGGCTCCCTCTGCTCCGTGCTCCAGTTCCACGTGTGATTGCCAGCAAAGCTCTCCTCAATGACATTTGCATTGTTGTGCTGTTGCCGCTGCTCCTCCCAGCCCCAATCCCAATTGTCCTGCTGCCACGGCGGCTCTTGTGGCGGCGCCTGCCGCTCGTAGTAGTTGTTGTACTCGTACACTCGATTGCTCTCCCCTTGGCTGCCTGGAAACGGCATGTGCCAATACTGCTGCTGCACACCCGCCGCACTGGCAGCAGTGGCGGGCTCGCTCGGGGCGGCGCATTGCTGCAAACACGTAACACGCGCGTGAGTATAGGTGCAATCTGGGTGCACCACGTCCACGTCATTCTCAACTCACCTGACCGGGTTGGGCGCTCGGCACCTGCTCCCCAGGGCCCGCTCTCTTCGTCCAGGACATTGCTACGTCCACTTACGTAACATCACCACTTCAACACCACACATATGCTACGATCACTGGACAGAGCGCACCCGCTATCATCGAGCGAAAGATAATTTGGCGCCGCCCGCACTCACCAAATGCTCGCGGCTTCAACTATTGTTAGGTCAGCAAACAAATATTATAATTGTATATAAATTGCGTGCGTTATTTCCAACTAAGTGGTATACAACACTTAATACATTTTATAAATAATTTAGAAAGTACATTGTTGACAGCAAACCATCGATCGAAGGTGCCCCGTTGGCAGTGTAGCCATGTGAGTTATATATCTTCAATGACATGTTTAAAAGTTTTCTCATAATTATGCTTATTTCAAAAATACATAAAAAATATAATCCATGAAAAATTAATGCTTAAAAAAATGTGACCATTGTGTAAGAAAAGAATACCATGGCAGAATATTTAGGGAACCTAGGCCACTCATTAAAAAAATACCACAAAGGAAAAGAAACTGCGCTAAAAGAGTTTTGGCGGGTAACTGCAACTGACAGGACGCGCAATTTTGAATTATTTGAAAAGCTTGTGTTTTTTATAAATATTAATGTCTAATAATGGTGAAATTGTTATCCAGTAATAGTTTTTAAGTTGATCAAGTATAAACAAGTAATTTAAAGTTGTGAAACGTGTTTCTTCATGTTCCCTCCAAGACTTCTTCTGAAGTTTTAGTAAAGGCTTTCCGCCGCTTTACTAAAACGATCATCATCAACCTCATTCTCATCATCATCATTTGATGAATCACTCGCGTGGTTCATCTTCATCTTTACTTGACAATGTTTTAACATTGAACCATATATTTTTACTTTGACAATGGTGTCAATTCTCTTGGCACACGATTATCCTAAAATCCTTCTAAAAATAATTTAGACCTGTCAAAGGACTTTCGCTATTCTGGTTGTCCCATATTAGTCTTAATTTAGAGCTGTCAAAGCTTTGACAGGCTTAAATGTCAGTTTAGTTACTTAACTTAATATTTTAGGCAGTTTTCCTATTCTGTTGTACCAATTATAGGTGTAAAATTAGAAACGTCAAACTAAATTCGTTTAAGATTAGAAGACACCATTTTAGGTCCCGCTTAACCTAAAAATTTTAATTCTTAATAAGAAATATGAGTAATTATGTGGTTAATGCTCTAACTGAATATGCCGAAAGGTAAAATAAGGTGATTTGTGTATTTTTATTTATAGTAGCTCGCCATACGACATCATTCAATGTGATATTAAACTGGAGTGCGATCTATGGATGGGGGCGACTGCTACTACTTTTAAATAACTGAAAGTAGCAGTCGAATCCACTATGCCGGCCTAGTTGAAACCGGCAACTTGAATTATTTCGATTTTCAAGTTTATCTGAAGAAGTCTGGGAGGGAACATCAAAACACAAGTATCACAGGATTAGATTACTTGTCATTATACTGTATAACATTTACTTAATAACAATTTCACCATCATTATACAATTATATTCATGAAATAATTAAGTATTACAAATAATTAAAATCTATTTCCTGTAATTGCCGCCAAAACTCATCTATCCAACAAGATGCGTTCGGAAATTAATTGTGTTACTATTACGAAAGTACAAACTTTTTTCTATTTTTATTAACGTGAAATTAAGTTTTTATTTACTTAAACCATTATAACATTCAATATGGTACATTATTACTTACTTATTAATAATTATTATATAACTTTCTTATTATTTTTCAAAAATATAAATTTTACGTTGGCAATAATTTAGGCCTGTCATCTTAAAATTTAGACATTTGTTATATTTAATTCATTTTCGACAATAGAATTGCGTTTTCGTTAAAAAACTTATGTTTGACAAGTTTAAAATTTAGGATAAGTTACCGAATGTGCCAAGAGAATCGACACCAATATCTTCATAACAACCCCCACCCATATCATAGTGGTCGCTATTAGTGACGCTCATAGCTCGGCGATGTCATTTAATATCGATAAAAACGTGACCATATTTTCGTTGTTTGATTATTGAAACATTAGTGAGTTAATTGAATAAAAGAGAGTCGTCATCCGTAGTCAGGCTAGAATCATTAATAGAAACGTGATTAAAATGTGTGAAAAAGAAAAAAAAACATGCAGACACTATTCTCAAAATCTAAATTAATACATAATTCATTAAAAATTGTTGCTGTCTAATGTTTATACTTTAATTTAATACACATTTATAATTTTTAATAACTAAATCTATTTGCGTTTTAAGGAAAGTGCGTGTTTATCGTTATCGACATTTTGCATTTCACTTCACTATTCATAATAGACACGTGACCGTCACAATAGCATTCCTAGCGCGTTTATTTAGCTCGTTCCCTTACTATACACGGTCTGTACTTGTAACCACTGCCTACTAATCTTTGTCAAATACCCGCCTGCTTTTTTTCTCAACAAATGTTTGCAATATTTAATATAATTAAAAGCTATGAAACCAATATTTTCTATGACCGAGAATTGAACCCGAGACTTTACGCGTAACAAACTGTTGTGTTAACCAATTTACTACTTGATCACAAATTGAACAAATCCCAAGACGCATGACTTTACTCGACGACATATTCGTTCATCCGAGTGAACCATAAATTTATTATTTTTTAAAAATATAATATTATGTGTCTTTGTTATAAGTACTTTGGTTAATCTGTTTCCATGACACAAGCACTTCTACAACATATATGGAAATGTAATAACATTCAATTTCTACTACACAATTGTCAATCGTTTCTTAGGCACAAAACCCATCACATATCCGGGGAATTCCTATCAGCGCATAAAAATAATAAATGTTTCTTTTCATAATCGCTTGTATTGATTGATAAAAATGTCAGAAGGCTCCAAACAATTGGTAAACACCACAGTGGCCAATACCGTTTTTTGCGACTAAAGAAAAACTAGAATTCTTCCAAAAATAAACGAGTAACAGGAAATGGATGCGCAATTTAAAGATAGATAGCGTTGTGGTTCAGCCGTTATCTCGCAAATTGTAAAAAACAGCTATTAGTTAAGGCCATCAGTACCATTCGGATGGATTACAATTTATTATAATCGTGCAAGATAATTTAATTTTGCGCTAACAGAAATGTACGGTTCTGAAATGCTAATCCATCCAGTGTGCCATCCCTCGAATGGCACGAATAGGTGTGCGAATTGTGTAATGGAACGATATGCGCCTTTGTTATCATCATCACACAAACAGATATCTGTATATTAACGTTGCGGCCACGCCGACCAGCAGGGGGGTCAGCCATGTTGTCCACGCACTGCAACAAGCGCACACACGCACACACGTCAATATATATATATATATAGACACACGCACAGCGGGTGTTCGGGCATCAAGAAACGAAGCGGTTCATTTGTGCAACACAATTTATTATATTATCACAAGCACCACAATAAACTCACAAAACATTATTACATTTGGTCAATTAATACATTTATGCTTAAATATACACGCGCGCGTGTGTGCGTGTGTTCACAACAGACACGCACACACGCACACTAACAAACATAACGAGGGAGCTACGCAATTACGCACTTGCTCTGCTCTTGCGGCTGGTCGTTGCTCCACTGCGCGCTGAAGCCCGCTTTGCTCTGCACGCGGTCGGCCTCCACCAATTCGCCTATCTTGTACTTCGCCATCAGTGCCCTGCAACAAAGCATACCGTCAGCGCCGAGCGGGACGAGCGTTGAACCACCCACGCACGCATACTCACCTCGCGTCCGAGCTGTGGCTCACGTCTTCGAATGGCTCGGTCGCGTCCTGTCCCGCTTTCTCCAACAGCACTTCCTCGCCGCCGGGATGCTGCAATATAAATAATTCATTCGAGGGCAGATTCCATCGCGCCCCAATGGCTGCGGGCTTAATGAAATTCCACACTCAAATATAGGTCACCCACCAAACGCAATCACAAATACCAACATTATTGCACAACGTCGTATATAACATTTACTATAATGTAGGGGCGGGCGGGGGTGAAATCGTGCAACATTAGCTTGGAGACGTTTTTGCATTTGTAGTAGTGCGCCTAAGAGCGCGTTTCCATTATTAACACACGTCATGTCCTTAGGTTTTAATTAGAAGCAAACAGAAGATAACTTTTAATGGAAAAGCACGAAATTCGGTACTTACGAATTACCTATTGCAAGAAATAATGCAGGATATCGTGCACAAAAATGACCAATTGAACATACTATATACGTCACACGCCCTCTCGAAATCTTCGCCAGATGGAAGCACTTAAGGTTTAAAGCGACATATATATCGAAGGGCAAACTATTTAAATAAATAAAAATGTAAAGTTGTTTATTTATTTATATAACGTCCCCAAAACTAACCATAATGATAGGAGATTGTAACATCTTTATGTACCGCCACGACATAATGGAAACGCGCTCTTAGGCGTGTGTACAACACAATGCAAACAAATAACATGTTTTACAATGAATTAGTTGCTAACTTTGGCAATCACCTAAATCTCCTAACCATGCTGACCTATCTGATTCCTGCAACTTTCAACTTGTTGCCCAAACACAACCTAATCATAATATATGCAACCACATTATAATATACGCAATAATGGTAGATAACATAGAATCCCAGAGGTTGAGCAATCTGAGCCAGGATGCCAAGTTTGCGTGAGGTGGTCTTAATGGGGCTATGTTCAATGTGCTCCCTGTGATTCAATTCGCAGCGAAGGGACACCCCAACAATGTCTAGTCTATCCAGAGCACTTTTTTTATTGTGAAATGACATCTGTCCTTGACTCGCCTGATAATAAGCAAGAGTGACGACGACTGATAAAGCCGAGTTTATTCACAGCTGCCTCTGTCATTGTCACTATGTTGGCAGAGCCGTCCCAAAGGTGCGAACAGTACTCCACGCAAGAGCCAATTTGAGCCTTGTATAGTAGCAGATGAAGTTCTGGCAAGAAGAACCACGGCACCTTGTTCAGGATGGCAACCTTGTTCCTTTCTCGTCTTTTCACACCTGTAGCACCTGCACTGGTGTGCAAATCCACATTTTCTATAACCTTGGATACTTGTGAAGTGATGTGTGTAGAAGCACCTTAGGTCGGCTTAGTGACGGCGACTGAGGCAGCCGAGAACTAACTCGGTTGTTTTAGTCATCATCACTCTTGGATCTCCTCTTGGTTAAGGTCAAATGTTGTCAAATATATAAATATTAATAATGTGCACTTATTTGCTCCAACTGTACTTGTTCACGGCTCTTCTCATATTGTGCAGCACTGTTTTTATGTGCCAATCATTAAACTGATCAACCACAGCCAGCTAAACTATGTTAGTGAAAGTCAGTTTGTGCTAGATTGTTGAGTTAATCGCACATGATGGAAGAAGAGACAAGCTTTGAGGATGATTACAATGATCATAGGAAAATAATATTGATTATTGCTCATTTCACAAAGAAAAAATGCAATCACAGACACTGGATAAGTTAACACATTCAATACTGGAAAACAATTACCAAAATTATTTTATTTAACAAACTAAACGAAAATTTCACGATGTATATGAGGACATTGCTATAGTGAAACATCACTAGCAACAGGCGCTAAGTTATGGATCAGCCTACATAACTAAGTTAGTTCCACTTCTCTGAGCTATTATATGCAGCTTAGCCAGCATAGTATGCGGTCGATGCACTCAACTATGGTAGCTAAGCTATACTAACTCTGGTTGGTGGTGAAAGCCAGAGACATGGTGGAACCTATTCTACTAATTTCTGATTGAGATCAAATACAAAATATGCATGAACCTGTGTGAAGATACTCTATGACGATCTTCATAGTCTTTGGTAATGGTTGCTACGGATACGTACAAAACTGTTATTCTTGTCTGTCACAAACTGTCATTAATGTAACACTAAAATATATTGTTGTCTTGTTATTTAATCTATTATAATCTTTCTCAATACTTGCATATTCCATTTATTTATCCATCACAAAAACTTAAAATGGTAGCAGAACGTGGTTCCATACTATATTTTTTTTGAAGTGAAGTGTTAAACTCGTGCAACATACTACAATGCCGAAAACAACATATCACATCGAATTTTTGGATAAGGATAATTATGACACCTGGGCGATTCAAGCCGAAGCTGTGCTAATCAAAAACAATCTATGGAAGTATGTTGAAAATTTATTACCTTCATCTCCAAGTGCTGCTGAGCTTAACGGCGACAAACTGGCAAAATCAGAACTTATACTCCTGATTGCTCCCTCGCAACTGAAGGACATTAAAAAATGCACGTCTGCCAAAGCCCTATGGGACAAGCTGAAGGAAATACATGCAAGTAAAGGCCCCGCGAGAAAAGCTACTCTCCTAAAGCGGTTAATACTTACAAAACTCGAAGACAACAACGTTCGAGAACACTTGAACAAATTTATGGACACTGTTGACAAGTTATCAGATATGGACGTTAACATAAACGAGGATTTACTTACTATCCTCATGCTTTATAGCCTATCCTCTAAATGCGACAACTTTCGTGTTGCTATAGAGTCACGTGATGTTCTACCAAAACCTGAAGAACTCAAAATAAAAATTATTGAAGAGTGCGATGCTCGACATCGGGAAGTTGAGGTCAGTCCACATCAACATGAAGATGAAAATGTGCTCTATGCATCTTGCAAAATTTGTAAGAAATCGGGACGAAAAATATTTCAGAAAAAGACGCACAAGATTTGCTCTAACTGCTGGAAGAAAAACAAACATACTAATAATTCCAAAAGTTCCTACTACGCTGAAGAGTGCTTCATTACTTCAAGCCAAAACAACCAGAACGATTGGGTACTGGACAGCGGCTGCACCTCACATATGACGTTTCAACGTGAATATTTCAAAAACATGACTGTTGTTTCAAGAAAACTTAACTTCGCTTCGGAACAACACTCTACTGAAATCAAAGGTGAAGGCAGAGTAACACTGAAAAACAAATCTGGGATAATTAATCTTGAAAATACTCTGTATGTACCATCACTTTCGAAAAATTTACTATCAGTGGCAAAAATAACTCAACATGGAGCTACTGTCACTTTCGTTGAAAACAAAGCGCTCGTACGTAATAAAGCAGGACATGTGGTTATGACTGCAGAAAAGTCTAAAAGCAGTGGCCTCTTTTACGTCAAAACACAAAACGTTGAACGAAATTATTCAGCAACGCCTGAAACAACATCAACAAACACAAAGAAAGGTTCCTTGTTAGACTGGCATAGGAAGCTTGGACATATGAATGACAAAGACCTCCATCAAGCACTTAACAACGAGTCTTTCATTGGACTAAATTTTGATAAAAATGAAATTCTGTCGGACTGTGACCCATGTATTCAAGCGAAAATGACACAAGTACCAAGCCCTTACAAATTCTTAAAAGTTCAGAGGGTGTGAAGATACTCTATGACGATCTTCATAGTATACATGCGCAAAACGCTTCCATCAAATGATACGGAGTGATATGTATATTTTTTCCATCGGAACTAGTTCACTCATCTAGTTCATTAGTTCAAGGAAGCGCATTCGGTAAAGAAAAGCTCCAGTTGTTCTGAAAAATCAAGATATCCTTTCTATAGAATTATTTTAGATCATACACTTCACAAATGTACACAGAAACTATAATAAACAATAATTATAATCACAATTACCAATCCGCATAATTTAAAACTGCAAATATTCGTTAGAAAAATACGTTATAAAAAGACGACGAGTTGCTGCTCTCTTCAACATACTTTCCTACCATTACTGGTAATGCACGCGGTGTAAATATTTTCTTGTGCACGCGGAGAGCAATGGATATATAAAATATACTTTCACGGTATTACGCGAAAATACTAGGTACGAGTAACGAACGAGGTACGATTCCGTACGAATGTACGATGTGTTTATATCTCGTTCCATCATAGGAGTGGTGAGTGAGTGGATATGCGATGCATGACTCGGAACGAAATGAACTAGAGACACATTTGAATTTGCAGTGAACTAGTGAGTGGTGTAGTACCAGGATCGGAAGTATATCATTTTAGTGACTCGTTCCGGAACTACCCAAGTCTACTTCATAGTCTTTGGTAATGGTTGCTACGGATACGTACAAAACTGTTATTCTTGTCTGTCACAAACTGTCATTAATGTAACACTAAAATATATTGTTGTCTTGTTATTTAATCTATTATAATCTTTCTCAATACTTGCATATTCCATTTATTTATCCATCACAAAAACTTAAAAACCTGTCCCACAGTTTAATATTTAATTTTGGAATTACAATGACGACACTCATAAATAATAATAAAATGTAATTCATTGGTGCACTATTTTTATGAATTAAAGCGCAGACAAAAGGCGCCTAGTAGGGGAGGGTCAAATGTCATTGTTTTGTACGAAACATACCTCCTCGAGGAACTTGGTGACGTCGTACACACCATTGCTGATAATCAAAACAGCGTTGCTGCGATCATTTCTCGATTTAAGTTCCTCCCGCGTAAACAATTTCGGAGCAGACATTGTCACTGAGCTCAAGAGTGTGGACTTCCTTTATTCTAAATTACAGAAAGCGTAAATAAAAATACTTATTTAACAGATGACGAAAAGTGCCGCGAGCAACGCCCGCTACCGTCTGATAACTGATAAAAAATATCGAAGATTGTGATTGAAAATAGAAATGACAATGACAAGATTGACATATGACCAACGCCACCCCAGCCGGTGAAATGTTAGATTCTCTATAAATGTCTATAACCGATCGATAGGTAAAAATTATTACTTTAAGTATTAAAAATAAAAGAAATTCTTACTCTTTTATTTTTTGAGTTGTTAAACAAAATATATTTTTAGGTTATGTATATTTTTCGTGCAGCCCATACCAATGAAATATAGAATGTTTTTACATTACTTCTTACGAATAATTTATAACTTACGGCCGCAAAAAAGTCAATATGATTAAATTAAATTTCTAGGTTATTAACATTGTTTAATTTGTTATTAATAGTTTAATAGCATAACGCCTGAAATTAATCATATTTTGAATCTATTTGAATTGATTTATTGAATTGTCGCGCCTTTTTCCTACAGGGATAGGCAGAGACGATGGACCGCCACTTGCCACGATCCTAATCCAACACAACTCCCTCGCACCCACAATCCCTTCTTAATATAAGCTCTTACTAAACAACCCCAATCTACTTTGACTCATCGTGTCCAAGCCTTTGTGACAGGGTCTGGCACAAGGCCCTTGTTTCCAAGCTCGAAACATACGGTTTACTTGACCGTGTTCCTTTTGTAATCAAAGACATGCTGGACCTTGGATCTAGCATTCATTGCTATGCAGACGACAGCACGGTGCACGGACGCTACACTGCCCGCCCCGCAGCCGGAAAACAGTAGATAGCTGATATGAAAGAATCTGTTGTAGCGGAGCTGAACCGGTTTCTTGGATGTATTTCCCACTGGAGCGACGAGAACCTAGTTAAGTTCAACGCAAACAAGACTCAGGTGTGTGCGTCCTCTATCGCCTATATCTCGGAGAATGTTCCGAGGAGTTCTTTAACCTTGTACTTACCTCTTCTTTTCACGCCCGTAATAACCGCACAGGTCGGGGGAAGCATCCGCATTGTGCTGACCAACGGCAGTCGGACTAAAAGGTTCGATGCGTGGTTTCTTTCTAGGACAATCGGCAAGTAGAATACTTTAACAGCCCATGTGTTCTCTCCATCCTGTAACCTTGGATCGTTCAAACGATTCGTGAAGTAGCACCTTTGGCCGGCATAGTGATGGCGACTGGGGCAGCCGTGAGTACTCAGTTTTTGCATTCGTCGGCACTCTTGGAACTCCTATTGCTTGCTATCAGGGGGTTCGAGGTCAGGTCCAAAGCTCTCGAAACATCGGAATAAAAAAAATGTAAAATCAAAAACCAATATGAACGTGTTAGCCGCATAATATTCGTTTAATTCATTAACCAATTTTCGGGCGAAATCTAAATCAAATCTAAGAAAATAATAACCTAGAAACTTAAATTTCATCATATTGACTTTTTAGCGGCCATAAGTTATAAATTATTCGTAAAAAGTAATGTAAAAACATTCTATATTTCATTGGTATGGGCTGCACGAAAAATATACATAACCTAAAAATATATTTTGTTTAACAACTCGAAAAATAAAAGAGTAAGATTTATTTTTATTTTTAATACTTAAAGTAATAAATTTTACCTATCGATCGGTTATAGACATTTATAGAGAATCTAAAATTTCACCGGCTGGGGTGGCGTTGGTTGACATATGTGCAAAGAATTTGGACTTAAGATCAATCAATCAATCAAAATGTCACGCCTTTTTCCCACAGGGATAGGCAGAGACAATGGAGCGCCACTTACCACGATCCTTACACAACTCCCTTGCTTCCTTCACATCCACAATTCTCTTCATACAAGCTCTGTGGTTATGGGCACTAGGCAACCTGGCTTTCTTGAGGATGTCTCCGATTTGGTCGGAAAACACTCTCCTGGGCCTGCCTTGTTTAACGCATCCATCCACATCAGATTTATAAATTCCTTTCGTCAATCTACTTTCACTCATCCTTTCAATGTGCCCAAACCATCGAAGCATTCCTTTGTCAATCCTTGTCACTACATCTTCTTTCAAACCACATCTATCACGCAGTGTGCTATTCCTTATTCTATCCGCTATCGTCACTCCACATACACTCCTTAACGACCGCATTTTTACAGCGTTAATTCTACTCTCATGCCTCTTCTGCCATACCCAACCTTCACTTCCATACATTAATGTAGGAACAAGCACCGCATTGGATGAAATTGAGGAATGGTATGACAGAAGCTGCAGAAGAAGTGTGTGGAGTAAGCAAGAGGAAGAATGTGAGGCCCAACATGTGGTGGGATAAGGAAACGGAAGTATTAGTATGCGAGAAGAAGAAAAAATGGCAGGATCTACTAGCAGTTAAAGCTAGTAGACGAACAAACGCGGGTAAGAAAGATGAGGATGTATGTAAGGTAATGAAGGAATATAAAGAAATAAAAATTAAAGTGAAATAATGTATAGAACGGAAGAAGAAAGAGGTGAAAGAGGATATTGAGAGGAAATTCTCCAGAAATTTCCGGGATAATATCAAACTGTTCTGGAAACAGGTTAAGATAGCCCGGGGAGGACTGGAGAAGTCTAAAGTGAATGTGGTTAGGGATTCGAATGGTGATTTAGTGACTGAAGAGAAGAAAGTGTTAGGACGATGGAAGGAGTATTTTGAAAGTTTATTTGTGGAGGATGATAACACAGCACCAGAGTGTGTTGATGTTTCCTCCACGCTGAATGAAAGTGAATCTGAATGTGATATAGATGTGGAAGAGATTTTGAATGCATTGAAAAGAATGAAAGTTGAAAAAGCGGCTGGGTGTGACAGAATAACTGTCGAGATGCTGAAGGGCGGTGGTCAGCTGGTGGCTTCCTGGTTGTGTCTCCTTTTCGGTAAGTGCTGGGTGAACGGTCTTGTACCAGGGGACTGGCGCAAGGCTGTCATAGTACCACTGTACAAGGGGAAGGGGTCGCAGCAGGAACCCAAAAATTACCGCGGCATTAGCCTTCTCAGTATTGTTGGCAAGTTGTATGCGAAAGTATTGATTGCAAGGGTGATGCATGAAACAGATGATAAAATTTGGGATGCGCAAGCGGGATTTAGGAAAGGGATGGGATGTATGGATCAGATCTAAGATGCGTCAGCGAAAAAGTGTTGGCAAAACACCAGAAGGTGTTTTGTGCTTTTGTTGACCTTGAGAAGGCCTATGATCGAGTGAACAGGAGTGAATTGTGGCAGCAGCTGTCCGGGTTTGGGTTGGGGGAGCGTTTGGTCCGTGCACTGAAATCTCTTTATGAGGATTCCAGTGCATGTGTTCGAATTAACGGGGCACTATCTGACTGGTTTGGCATCTCTAAAGGTGTCAGACAGGGATGTGTAGCGTCACCATGGCTCTTCAATCTATTCATGGACGGTTGTCTGAAAGAGTTGCGTGAAAGGAAGTATGGTTTAAGAATGAATGACTTGGTGATCAAATGTCTCTTGTACGCCGACGATTAAGTTATCCTTGCATCTTCGGCGTATGAGTTACAGGAAATGGTTACTATAATGAATGCGGAATTAGAAAAGAAGGGTATGAAAGTGAATGTAAGTAAAACCAAAGTAATGGTTTTGGAGAGAGAGGATGAAATAACAGAATGTGAGATAATGAACGGAAAGAAAGTGGAACAAGTCAAACAATTTGTTTACTTGGGAAGTATGTTTACTAGGGATGGAAAGTGTGATGAAGATATTGAGAGAAGAGTGCAAAAGGGTAATGTAGTGAACGGTGCCATTCATAGTATAGTGAACAGCCAAATAATGTCCCAAAAGTCACGGATGGCTGTTCATAATGGACTTAAGAGATTCTCCATATTCTTATCATATGTGCCTTCTGCTTCAGTTTAATTCTTCCTTTCTGGGAAGGCGAAGGAAACTTAGTCCATACATCCTTGTCTTCCGTATAATGTCTTCAGTGGATTTATAATGTTTCATGCACTATATGAGGGTGAAGATGATTGTGATGGTCTTAGTAAAGCGGCGAAAAAGCTTTACTAAAACTTTTCCGACGGAATCTTGGAGGGAACACGAAGAGACACGATAAACAGCTTTTAATCACTTGTCTATACTCAATCAACTTAGTTAGGTTTCGCATTCTGGAAAGGTAAAGAAAACATAGTCCATACAGCCCAGTTTTCAGTAAAATAGTATTTACTCTTCAGTAAATAAAAGATGAAGATAAAATGTTTTATCCAATACGGTAAGGTGTAGTAAGGCAATAGAAAAACACTTCCGACGGAGTCTTAATCAAAAGGAAACACATTTCACAGCTTTATATCACTTGCTTTCTTATTCAAAAACTTAAGCTTTACAGATAAAATTGCATAACCTGTCATTTGCAGTTGCCCACCAAAACTTGACAAGTAACATAGTATCTATCTATATAGTAGTTTGTGCCGACACAGTTCGCACTCCACAGAGCTGATTCAATTTGCCCTTTACGAAATCCTGAAAATTATTGTTCACTACGTACTACTCACCACAGGTGGTGGGCAGTGGTACCCAGTCTGCCGATCTGGGGTAGTAATTACAAGTATACAGACTGTGAAGTGATTTGGTCACCTTTCAGGATCAGCTTGTAAGTTGCCAGTTCCAACTAGGCTGGCATAGTGGATGTGATTGCTACTCTGTAGTAGCAGTGGCATCCATTCATGGACCACACTCCAGCTTAACATCAAGCAGGGTGCTATCATATGTTGAGTCCCAATAAAAGAAATAAAAAAAAGATAAAAATCTGCAACTATCAAAAACTTTCGAGATGTATAAGCCGATGGCTGGAACTTTCGGTTGCCATCAAATGCATGCCCCAGACATGTTTCATGACAGCTCTTAAGCGCAGACTATGTTCAACAAATCTGTACCTAACTATACCACACATAGCACTTTACTTATTACTCTCCTGCATTAGTGGAGCAGTGGCATCCGCCCACAGGAGACATATAAATTAAACACAAACAAACAAACCTATAAATTTATTTAACGACACTAATAATGATCCTAAATGCTATATGAATCCTAAATATTTTTACACTTTAATGTGCGCCTCTTGTATATCTTTTTGTTTGTGTGTGCCATCACAGAAAGGCCTGTTCTTGGTTTGTTTACAATTGCACAGCCAGTAGTCCTTAGTCTGGTCCACGGTGAATCTGATGGGCCTGAAACAGCAATATTGACGTGTGTGACATGCCACGGAGCGGAGGTGGTCCGCAAAGCCGCTGGGCCACTAACCTGAGTGCAATTTTAAGGAACACATCTCTGTGAGTGCCGTCGCACAGCGGCTGAGACTTGGACTTGCCACACAAACACCAATGATATGTCTTGCCCTCGTGTAATGTCAGCTTGAATGGTTTTTTATCATACACCGCTCCATTGACTTTCTGCTCGTTCGCCGTGTACACATCGCTCAAGGAGTTCCGTGGGATCTCAGGCTTTGCCGCTTTACTCGAGTACTTTGCCTGCGTCATGTAAAACATATATATATATATGTATATTATATGCACATTGTAGTAAGATACAAACATACCCAATTATGTAGCTTAATAGGTAAATATCGGCCTCTCGTTAACATTGTGCTCGGTTTAATTATTATATCATGTATTGTTATTGTGTTGTAACAGATACAACAAATCCCTGTAAACTTTTAAATTTCGCTTATAATAACTTAGGTTATACCAAGGAACATTGTACTCAAGAGAAGAAGCTCGACTGCCATAGAAAACACGTGGCAATTAGAGACGCCACGACGGAATCTCACCCGAACTAAAAATGGTGGCAATTTTAAAATGGCCTGGTTGATATTGCGTATTTGTAAACATATTAGGTCCACTTTCACATCCTAAATACGTATAATAATACAACAATGAATATTAGACGTATTTAAGATGTCGGTGAAAGTGAACCTTACTCAGTAGGAAATAATCTAATTAGATCAATAAAACGACTTTTTATAAAACATTATCTTTTTTATTTAATTCCAACTTACTTTTCAAGACAATAGTATCACTAAAATATGTATGTTAATTACTAGTTAACATCATAATAAAATCACTATCTCAATAGAATAAAACATAATAAAGTCACTTCTTCAACACAATGGGTTTACATGGAATACAATAAAGTCACTATCCTAAGAACACTTTTTACACAATTAGGTATAACTTAATGCAAATAAAACAAAGTATTAATAATAAACTCGATGATTAGCGCAAAAAAACAACATAATTGGTAAAAATCAGGTGCAAAATCAAAGAACACACTCAACAGCTTTTACTAACGTCGCCATTTTGTTTACAATCGCAGCATTCCGACACGATCTAAAAGTGCTTATGGTCTGCGCTCCGAATTCTAAAACTGACAAATTAAATTTAACATGCATAAGAGGAGATAATTTTTTTAAATTTAATTCATACTTTTAATCTATTTTTTACTAGTTTCAAAATGTTTAACGACAGTATTATATTGATGACGTTTGCGATGCCTAAACATTTGGTGCGAAGATCAAACCGGAAGAAACGTGCTCATCGCCATGACCTTGAATGAGAGTCGAGACCCGATGGGTTATACTATTTTCTTTCTTCTTGTTTATGGCTTTAGTATTTAACTTGCCAGTGTCAAAGCAAAAACATATGGTTCAATGTTAAAACATTGTCAAGTAAAGATGAAGATGAACCACGCGAGCGATTCATCAAATGATGATGATGAGAATGAGGTTGATGATGATCGTTTTAGTAAAGCGGCGGAAAGCCTTTACAAAAACTTCAGAAGAAGTCTTGGAGGGAACATGAAGAAACACGTTTCACAACTTTAAATTACTTGTTTATACTTGATCAACTTAAAAACTATTACTGGATAACAATTCCACCATTATTACACATTAATATTTATGAAAAACACAAGCTTTTCAAATAATTCAAAATTGCGCGTCCTGTCAGTTGCAGTTGCCCGCCAAAACTCCAGGTTACACTTTAATTTTTTTTGTAGATTTTTCTATTTTGGGAAGGTAAAGGAAACATAGTGCATACAGCCTCGTCTTCAAATATAAAATATAGACGCATATTTATTTATTTAAGGAGACATATATAAATTCGCTTTTATTGTACATATATAACTTAATTTTCTAAACATTTCCCACTAAGATTAATTTACTTATTTACACAAAATTTACATGTTTTTTAATTAGTATACCTACTGTCAGGAAACGAGCTAAATAAACGCGGTAGGAATGCAGTTGTGACTTCATGGTCACGTGTTCCTTATGAATAGTGAAGAATATGCAAAATGTTGATGACGATAAACACACACTTTCCTTAAAACGCAAATAGATTTAGTTATTAAAAATTAAAAATGTGTATTAAATTGAAGTATAAACATTAACGACATGTTTTTTTTTATTTTTCACACATTTTATTAACGTTTCTAATAATGATTCTAGCCTGACTACGGATGACGATTCTCTTTTATTCAATTAACTCACTAATTTTTCAATATTCATACAAAGAAAATATGGATACGTTTTTATCGATATTAAATAACATTGGCGTGCTGTGAGCGTCACTAGTAGCGGCTACTATGATACGGGTGGGGTTTTTTTGACGCCCCATCGCACCTCAGCCCCCGAATAATAGTTTTGATTTAAATACACAAACACAGAATTATTTAAAAAAAATTAAATATGCATACACACGATCCACACCTACAGCACACTAATTATTGCTTTTCTCGTTTGCACACAGGATTGCACATTTGATTTAAATGTTGCTGCTTGGTTTCTGAATAAGTCAAGCGACAGAAATTGGTCAAATTGGTCATAGACGATACACACTCTTCTAATAGTAATAGGCACACGGAAACATGGGTACGTGGAACAAGTATTTGGACCTGGTGCTACGATACCTAACAGAATACCCAATCATTTCCACCAGCTCAGAGCAATTGAATTTGCCATGCAACATTTGCACAAGGATATCGATCGACTTTCTACGCTTCTGTATCTGTAGGGACAAGAATTTGGATTGCTGTAGAAGATCATGGTAGGACCACCACCGAACCATCAACGATCCGACGGTTCAGGCTAGAGAGGACCTTTTTTTTTCCGTAATAAACGAAACCATTATAGATTCGTCATGTCTGTCCGTCCGTATGTCACAGCCAAACTCGGAGCTTTATTCACGTGTTGCCCGTCTTCTGAAGAGTCTTGTGTAGCAACAACGGCCGACTGTGCTGGTAGTAGACAGAGTTTGGTGCATGCACGTCGTATAATGCCTGTTGCAGTCTTGATAGAAGCGACACGTGTGACTCCGTCCTTTCCTGTGAATAACTCAACAATCCTGCCTAGTCTCCATTTAAGAGGAGGCATATTATCTTCTTTAATTATTACTAAATCGTTAATTTTGATATTGATAGTTGTAGCTTTCTTCCACTTGCTTCTGGCTTGCAGCTCGGCTATTTATTTATTTATTTATTTATTTATAGATAGATGCCCCAACAGGTTACAACCTAAGCGTGCACAAAATAAAATAGAAAAAACAAAGTTGTGAGATTGTAACCCAAAGCAGGGCATACAGCATAACAAGAAAAAAAAAGAACACAGATTCAAAACAATACAAGAGAAAACAATAATAATAAAAAAACAAGCCAGTTACGAGCATCAAATAAACAGCAAAGATTATCCCCAACCAATCGAAACAGCGCCAATAGAATCTAGGGTTGACCCGTCATCTCGTAATGATGCTCTTCAGTGATATTTTAAGTTTAGAGAGTTTCATGTCAAAAATGTCTATGTCGTGTTCTTTGACTAGTTCGTTGTAATATCGGCACATTCTGACCACCGGATTGTAAAAGGATGTATTGTTTTTGAAGACGTGTAGACCGAAGATATTTGGACATCGAATTCGATGCTGTGTGTTGATTTTTAAAGACGACAGCAGGCCTTGTGAGTCAATAGTACCATGAAGTATCTTATGCAGTACTATAATGTCATATCTTTTGCGCCTGGATTCAAGTGATAAGATGTCGAAGTACGCGAGTCTTTCCTCATACGTCCTTAATTTATGACAGAGATTGTGCCTATAACACAGGGATTTTAAACACTTTTTCTACTCTCAATGCGGTCTATGTGAACTGAGTAGAATGGGGACCATACCGGACAGGCATATTCCAAAGTGCTTCTTATCAGACTATAATATAAATAAAGTAAGCTGAAAGGTCTTTTAAAATTCCTAGTAGAGCGTAAGACAAACCCCAGCATTCTGTTACATTTGTTGATGACAAGGTCGTAATGTTGGCGAAACGTGAGTTGATCGTCAAAAAGTACACCAAGATCTCTAGCAACACTCTTGCGAGCAAGAGTTTGGTTATCGATGCTATATGTGAATAAGGATTTGGTTTTCTTACGGGTGAAGGATATGACGAAGCATTTAGATATATTTACGTACATTCTATTTAATCTGCACCATTCAGATATAGTGTCAAGGTCTCGTTGGAGCTTTAATGAGTGGTCAGAGGTTTCCACAGAGGAGAAAACCTTGAGGTCATCTGCATAGAGTAAGCATGGACATGAGAGGGCACCAATGAGATCGTTAATAAATACGGAGAATAGGAGTGGGCCCAGATGGGAGCCCTGTGGCACTCCAGAGGTTACACAAATCGGAGAAGATACATATCCCTTAATGACGACAAGCTGACTGCGGTTTTCAAGGTAAGATTTCAGCCATCGGAGTAGACTGCCATGTATGCCATAATGAGAAAGTATTTGGTAAAGTATAGAGTGGCTAACCTTGTCAAACGCCTTACTAAAATCCGTGTAGATGGTATCTACTTGACCTACAGTGGCAAAGCTATGACATAAATAATTTTTATATTCAAGAAGGTTGGACAGTGTGGATTTATTTTTCATAAAACCATGTTGCTTATCAGATATGAAACTACTTAGGAAGTTGTACAGTGGGACGTAGACTATAGACTCAAAAAGCTTGGCCATACATGACAGTATACTTATCGGACGATAGTTACTACAGTGCGATTTATTGCCAGACTTGTGAATAGGTACCACGTGAGCAATCTTCCAGTGAGATGGGAAAACTCCAGATCGCAATGACCCATTGAAGAGCATCGACAATGGAAGACTCAGTTCATCGGAACATTCAATAATAAATTGCGGTGGAATTCCATCAGGACATCAGTTAACATCAGTTTTAGTAATGTGAAAATTAGATAGCGTGCTATTTGAGAACACTTTGTTAAGTGAATGAGTCAATATTGAAGAGGAGTCGTAACTGTCGAATACTGAGGCAAAATAGGTTGAAAACAGCTCGCAAACACCTGATCCACTAGAAGAGACCAGGTCATCAAAGTGCATTGTTTGTGGGATGGTTGAATTACCCTTTTTAGAGTTTATGTAACTCCAGAATGAACGGCTGTTTATCTTAAGAGAATCCTCAATGGAGGATAGATAAGCGGCGTAACACGATTTGAGCAGAGATTTACACCTTTTCCGCAAGAAGGAGAAAGTGTCGTAATCCCTAGGGTTACCATGAGTCTTATATCTCTTGTGATATTTATTTTTCTCCTTAAGGCTGCGCCTAAGGTCATTATTATACCAAACGGGATACTTGCCCCGGTTATTTTTAGTTAAGGGGGTGTGAGTCTTAATAATAGCATTAAGTTTGTCGTAGAAAGCCTCTGTGCACGCATCCACATCAGTACACGAAAAAACCTCAAACCAATCGACGTCTTTCAATTGTGTTTTAATATTAGTAAAGTTGCATTTTTTGAAATTCAGACGACTCTTCGTGTTTGGCTTTAGGGGTATATCTGAGATGACAGAGACAATATCGACGGAATAAGCAAGGTGATGACTGTCAAGTGCACAAACAGGATCGGTAGTTTTCACTTGGATGTTGATAGGTCCAGCAATTATAAGATCTAGAAAGCGATTGTTGTTGTTAGGTGTACTGTTGAATTGGCCTAGATTACATAAAGTAATAAAGTCAGCTAAGAGTGTGGCTTTACGATCACGTGGTAACTCCGGGAAAAAAGAATGAGATGGAGCATTAGCTGACCACGAGATATTGGCCGTGTTAAAATCACCTTTCAGTACAAACTCGTGGTCAGCATGCCCGTCAAGTATTATATTTTGACAGTTGGAGTAGAATGAGTCTATGTCATCTAAAGGTAAATCCGGAGGAAGGTAACAGACACAGAATGTAAGGGTCTTAGAACTCCTGTCCGTTGGCAAAACACTTAGCCATACGCCCTCCATCCGACTTTCCCAGTTAGTTCGGCGAATCACATTGATTTCTGCTTTAACAGCAACCAAGACACCGCCCCCCTCAGACTTAGAAGCACAGGAGTCCCTGCGATCTCTACGGAACACACGATATCGGTCATCGAACATTTCATAGTCGTATACTCCATCATTTAAATTGGTTTCAACGAGGCAGACGATGTCGTAATCGCTGTTCAAAATATTAAGGAAAATCTCTGCCGTTTTAGAACGTGCTCTATTAACATTTTGAAAAAATACACTTAACATTATAAAGTATAAGTAAAATATTAAAATTACAAACTAAGAAACAATTAAAATGAAAGTAACAGTAAAATAATTGTTAAGGAAAAGCAATTAAACTATTAAATCGAGGAAAGCTTCAGATTTTATTAGGATGTATCGAGAACCCTCTTCCTTACGGACATATATGTTACCATTGCGGATCCAGACGAACTTATAGCCCTTTTCCTTAGCTTTCCACCTGGCAGCTGCATGCAACGACTTATAGAAAGGTGACAGATGTTCAGAAATATAGACTGGCGAACGGTTATCAGTTAGACCAAGAGAGAAGGTATTAAGTTTGTCGTTTTTATTTTTCTTATTGTATCTAGTAACGCCAGAGAGTATCTCGTCCCTTCGAACTTTACTGCACAGTTTCACAATAATGGTCCGTGGACGGTTATTATCTTTGTTTAACTTTGCTACTCTCACACAGCTCACAACGTCTTTGACAGACAGTTCAACATCGACCGTATCAGCAATTTTCTGTATAATGGCTGGTAGATTCTCACTTCTTGACTCAGCAACGCCGTGTATTTCTAAATTACACTCCCTTAGATGTTGTTCAAGCCGATTAATTTTATCGTTCAATTTGCAGACTTCAGTGCTTACTAAGAGGTAGTTTGACCTGATAACGTCACACTCAGACTTCAGTTTTACCACTTCGTTGGAAAGTGCATCACACTTCGCGCTGAAAAAGTCCATCGATGTGCGCAGTTCCGTTAAATGTGTGGTGATCGGGGAAAGCGCTGTTTGGAGTTGAGTGTTTAATATTGTGGTCAGCTGCGATTCGAGAAGCCTAGAGATATCCGATCTGATCAGTTCGACCAGGTTGGAATCAATTCCCTGTTGCATTTTCTGATCCATGTTGTCAGGATTGTCAGAAGTACCAATATCACATAAGGGAAGAGTACTTCGATCTCCGCTGCGAGGAGTTGAAACGACGCACTCCGGGCACCTCCATTTGGAGCGGGTCGCTGGAGATACACCTTCAGGGCCAACATTGACACATTCAATGTGATAGAATTTGGGACAGGCAACACATTTTATACGTTTCTCCGTGACAGACAACTGACCTTTGCAACCGGAACAAAAAGACGGCATATTGTTATTTATATAATGATTAGATAGATAAAATTGTATTGTATATGTATTCAATTATGAATAAATTAGGAGTAGTTATCACCTATGTACATGCGTTTATTTTATTTTACTGTGCAATAAACTTATCCATCTAATCCTCCAGAAATCACTTATTTGCAATGGTTTGACATAAATATATACTATTGTTTACATATCAACGCCATACGTATTAACTAACTTCAATATAACAAAAGTTAAAGTCTTATAGAAAGGAAAAAATAATGTAAAAAAAAAAAGAAACAAAAAAAATAATATATATTTGAAAGTTTTGTATGATTTTGAACCGTGGGCATTGACTTATAGTTCCACTATCAACACCGCTAGACCGTTCGCGCTCTTAAACGGTGGGTTGAAATAAGTGTTCGGTATCGTAACAAGCGAAATAAAAATCAATTTCAATTTTAATTTTTCCTTTCCTTTCCAGATCCACCCACAATAAGTAATAAAAACAACTTAATTAATTGTACACTATATGAACACTCAACTTAATTAGGCAAAGTTAAATCCTAATGTAATATAAAGGTGTGTTCTTTTTACTGTAAGAAATGCACTGTTTTGTTTGTTTGAAGTCGAAGTTAACACCATACGTATACACTAACACAGATTCTACAAAAGGCGAGCTAATACACAATAAACACTTCAAACTATTAGATACATCGAAACTATACTTGTTGTTAAACGAGAATAATAAAGTTCACTAAATTCCAATGGATATTAGTATTTTTAATAATTTAAATTAACAGAGATATTTGTTTACGTGTTTGACAGTTGACAGTTGATATTCCAATGTATTGTATATGTGTTGATATGCTATGTATTCCATTGACCATCTCCGCCAAAAGTGCTGACGCATCTGCTCGATTCTGTCGTATCGTGACAGAGGATGTGTTGTGGCATCGGCGTAGTCCTGGCAGGGTGGCGCGAGCAGCGATCGACCAATAAGGAAGTGAGCTGGTGTTTGTGAACATAAAGTGCTAAGGGACGGGAATTCAGGACGGCTTCGATTTGCGTCAATGCCGTGCTGAGTTCCTCGTATGTTAAGTGTGCGTTACCCACTGTGCGTCTAAGGTGATACTTGCATGACTTGACCCCTGCTTCCCATAAGCCACATTATCAGATATTATTAAAGCGAGTAAATATGATTCTGTGGTGAGACTTGTAACTAATTCAATGTGTATCGCGCGAGTTGTGAAACAGACACACAGACAAACATAATATTATTCTAATTTTGCTTCCTGCCCTTCCGGTTCAGTAGGAGCATTGGTCCGTAGTAGTCGACTGTGTTCATGAGAATAATAATAATATAGTATAGCTTGTCTAACTATAAATGAAGCGTTTTTTGAGCAAAGTAATGTAAGGTGTGTTTTACTATAACTAAATTAATGAGAATTTGCTAACCTACCGCTTACTCTAATTATATCATTTTTGTCAATTAATAAATTATTAACATTACTGAGCGTGGCACTCGCAAAGAACACAACACAAGTGACAGCGGGCACCACGGAAACGGACATCAGCGTGACGAGCGCTAGCACCACACGACAACAGCCTAACAGGATGGCCACACTCAAGGCATTCGACATGGAAAGGTTCAACCCTGACAACTACCGGGTGAGCGACTACATCGACTTTTTTGAAACCAAGTGCCGAATACACGGCGTAGACAACGACAACACAATTAAGAAAGACCTCCTGCTGAATTCTATGACACCAGACATCTTCCGGGAGCTAAAAACAGCCTTTACACCTAACTTCGAGACCAGCACGTACAAAGACGTATGCACAAAACTTTTGGACCTATACAGTATTAAGAAAACACGGTACCGTGCTCTGACAGAATTTTGGACCTGTGTGAGAGACGACAACGAGTCCATGGAACACTATGCAAACCGATTGAAAGGATTAAGTATCGACTGTGGCTACGATGACAAATTTTAGAACGCCAACTACGAGACAGATTCGCCACAGGCCTCAATCACACGGAACTCGAAACTGATTTAAAGCAAAAATGGCCTGAACTTACAGAAACAATTAATGATCAAGTCACAGAGGTAACATTTATTCAATTATTTGCAATCGCACAGTCACGAGAACAAGCTGAAAATGACACACCATCAACGAGTATTAAACGAATTAAAAAGAAAACCAACTCTAACCACAAGCAACGTTCAACTAGTCACAGAAGCCCCCGCAAAATACGCTCCAACCAGTGTATTCGCTGTGGAAAACGCGACAAACATGCCGTGTCCGACTGCCCGGCGAAGGAGCACACATGCGATGAATGTGACATAAAGGGACACTACGAAAGTTGCTGCATAAAAACCGGAAGAGCTTATTTAATCAAAGAGAAAAGCAAAACACCTAGACACAAACTACAACGCATAAGAAATACTTCAGACAACAGATCATATTCTTCCACAAACACATCTTCGGACTGTATCGACACCGACGATGACCTGGTATGTAATGTAGTACCAACAAAGAGAGACTGCAAAAGAATCGACAGCATTATCAACGGAAAACGCTGCACCATGGATTGGGACCCGGGATCAGCATACTCAATCATTAGTACGACATTTTGGCGACAAATTGGATCTCCAACATTAACGAAAGCACCAAAATTAAAAGCATACTGCAACTATAAACTCAAGACAAAGAGCCTCACAGACGTGACAGTAGAAATCGATAAAAAAAGCAGAATTGTCCCTGTAATTGTAATGAAACACGCCGACCCAATGCTATTTGGACTAAAATGGAGTGAAGCATTTGGCATGGAATTTCCGAAACCAGTTTACTCCATTAAGAAAATTACACCAAAAAGTCTAGACCAGATCCTTAAAACATACAAACAACTATTCGACGGCAAACTTGGCAAAGTTGAAAACTATCAAGTCAACATACATGTTAAACCAGGAGCAGAACCTGTTCATCTACCAGCACGACCTATTAAATTCGGAATGAAGAGGAACATTGAAAAAGAAATCGAACGGCTTGTAAAAGACAACATTTTATATAAAGTAGACCCCAACATAACACCTGTAGAGTGGGCCACACCCACGGTCAACGTTGTGAAACCGAGTGGTGACATAAGGATTTGTGGAGACTTCAGAAGCACACTAAATCGTGTCCTAATAAAACATCTACATCCAGTACCTTTATTTGACCAGCTACGGCAACGACTCGCGCGAGGACAAGTATTTTCGAAAATTGATCTCAAAGACGCGTACTTACAATTTGAGATAGCACCAGAATCAAAAAAATATTTGACCATATCAACACACAAAGGCTATTTTCAATACAATAGGATGCCTTTTGGAATATCAACAGCGCCCTCTATTTTCCAACACTATTTAGATGAATTACTCAGTGACATACCTAACACAGCTGTTTACTTCGATGACATCGCAGTGGCAGGAATCGATATGAATGACCACCTACATACCCTATGCCTAATTTTCGAACGATTAAAGAAAGCCGGTCTAAAAGTTAATTTAAAAAAATGTTCATTCTTAAAGAATGAAATAGAATATCTTGGACATATAATTGACAAAGATGGTATACGTCCTACAACAACAAAAATTGAAGCCATCTCTAAAGCTGCTATACCTGCCAATCCCAAGGAACTGAGATCGTTCCTCGGACTCGTCAACTTTTACAAACGATTTATTCCACATTTACATGGAATCTGTGCTGACCTCCATGACTTGACCGGTAGCAGACAACCCTGGCGCTGGACAGAACACGAGACGCACATTTTTGAAGCCACAAAACACTGCATAGCTCAATCAAAACCGCTAGCTGCGTTCGACGAGAATAAACCTATTTTTCTTGCTTGTGACCCTTCAGAAAAAGGCATTGGCGCTGTATTATATCATAAGAACGGATGCAAGGACCATCCTATAGCATTCGCATCAAGAAAACTTCGACCAGCTGAAACAAAATACTCCGTGATTAATCGAGAAGCTCTTGCTATCTTATTTGAAATTAAAAAAAATTGACCAATACTTACGCGGTACTAAATTTACCTTAATCACAGACCACAAACCACTGATACATATATTGGGCTCTCAACGCAACCTCCCTAAAGTAGCTAATAACAGACTTGTAAGGTGGGCACTAATAATTGGCAGTTACAACTACGACATATGTTACCAAAAGGGAGAAAACAACGTACTAGCGGACTGCCTCTCCAGATTACACAACTGTGAAACGGAAGCGTCAAATATCGAACTAGCAGTACACCGAGTAGAAGCACGTCTTCTACATAACAGGATGGAAGATTTGTTTTTAACGGAAGAACTTTTGAAAGAGAAAACTATACAAGATCTTACACTATCAGATGTCTGCAAGTATATGAAAACAGGATGGAGAGATCTACAGTATACAAATAAAGTGAAACATTTTGTTAAAAAGCGCAATGAACTTTCTTTAGAAAACAACATTATCATGTGGCAAGGCAGAATAGTTATCCCTGAGAGTTTACAGCTCAAAATACTAACTTATCTTCATCGAGGTCATCCTGGTATTTCGGCCATGAAGGCACTGGCTCGATTCTATGTGTGGTGGCCTTACATTGATGAAGATATCGATAATTATGTTAAGAAATGCCATAGATGCCAGCAAAATAGACCCCATAATCACGAACTACCGATATATTCTTGGTATATTCCAGAACAGGTATGGGAAAGAATACACATTGACTTCGCTGGACCTTTTGAAGATACTTACTGGCTAGTTTTAAGTGATGCATTATCTAAATGGATAGAAGTGAAACCTATGAGAAAAATTTCAACATCAACACTGTGTGATACCTTAGATGATATATTCAGTACATTCGGACTTCCAGAAATTATAGTGTCTGATAACGGCCCACAATTCACGTCATCAGGTTTTAAGCACTATTGCAGAAGTCAAGGGATCTTGCATATCACATCATCACCCTACCACCCACGTACTAATGGTCTTGCTGAACGACTGGTGAGAACGTTTAAATCAAGATTTACGTCTTCCTCAGAACCTCAACAAAAGCGTTTACGTGAATTCCTTTTCACCTACAGAATTACACCACATAACACCACTGGCAAAGCACCAGCTGAGTTAATGTTTGGACGGCAAATAAACACTGTTCTGTCCAATATTCGGCCAAATAGAAGAAGAACTTTGCAATACAAACAAGTCCAGGCCAATATTGAGGGAGCCACCAACAAAGCGAATTTCCTACCAGGTAGTCCTATATATCACAGGACACGGCTTGAGAAAACCTGGAAACCGGGAACAATAGCTGAACGGAAGCATCTCTACTCATATACCATCACAACACCAGATGGGAACATTATCCGGCGACATGCAGATCACATTAGACCTAGAGTAACATCACCTATCAAATCTCCAAAAGCTATAGAAACTCCGCAACCACAAATCCCTACTAGCTTAGAAGTAGCAACACCGTTATTATCACATGATAGTACGCAAGCAGCCACACAAGACTTATCAGATATCTCAGGAGTGTCATCACAGCCACAAGTAGAATCGAGCCCATTATCTTCTGACCCCATTGCCGTACCCTTACTTCGCCGTAGTCAACGAACAACGAGACCACCTCGACGACTCCTCGAAGAAATGTGACTAAGGGTGGAAAGGGACGAATGTTATAGCTGAACTCCTTACATTCATTATTCTTTGACATTTTACATGTCAAATCAATTTTCAATTATGTCAGTAGTTCTTATTGTCATGTACATATTAAATAATATATAATAATATAAAGTATAAATGACTTTATTTTAATTAATTTAATAAATGATTATCTACAATTGGCGTGTCCCAATCTAAGTTTGTCAGCCATAATTTTTAACCCCCGACTCAAAAAGAGGGGTGTTATAAGTTTGACTTGTCTGTGTATCTGTGACTCTGTGTATCTGTGTGTCTGTCTGTGGCATCGTAGCTCCTAAACGAATGGACCGATTACGATGCGTTTTTTTTGTTTGAAAGTTGACGTGATCGACATGGTTCTTAGCTACAATTGATGAAGATCTGATCAGGGGTTTCAAGGTCATCAGCTCGTTTTGTTTTCTGCGGTAGCGATCTTAGACGCATAATAGGTTACTTTTATGCGATATCTTTACTTTTAAAGATATCTGTGATTTAACATTTGAAACAAAAACGTATACAAATACATGGGTGTTTTAACTGGTACGAATGTGCTACTCTGACGAAGGTAGGAGACGAAATCCTGGATGGGTTTAAACTTAATAGGTTTACTAAGTTTGGACTCATTAGATTCGTCTTGACTGTAGAAAACTATGTGTAGAAAAGTTAGTGCGATGAAATAAAACATTCTGGATCTAAAAAAACTGATCATGAATCCTCTCAGATCAGCAAATCAACAAGAGATAGAACTATAGTGTATTAACTAAAATTGTTACTCACTAAGAGCCATTAGCTGGACCGTCATTAAATTGAAGACCGGGAGTATCTGATGATGCACCATCATCAGATACTCCCTCAGATCTGATCCTCTCAGATCAGCAAATTAACAAAAGATAGAACTATAGTGCTTTAACTAAAGCCTTTCGCTGGGCCGTTATCAAATTGAAGATCGGGAGTATCTGATCATGCACTATCATGAATCCTCTCAGATCAGCAAATCAACAACAGATAATAATTCCGAATATGTATATAAGTCAATATCGGTCAAAATGTCCCTTAAAACAAATAGCCCGGAAACCGTCGATATCATAGTGCTTTAACTAAAATTGTTACTCACTATGGGCCATTAGCTGGACCGTTATTAAATTGAAGACCTGGAGTAGTTTTCTGATGATGCACCTTCTGATGATCCAAGGGATATTAAAGAGATATGACTATTGAACCATGACTAATGTTGTTTATTGCTGGTGACTAAAGTAGCTTCAGGCGTTTCGGGGGTTCCTGTGAAATTTAAATTTTTATTGAATTAATATTTTTGCTGTTATCACAGCTGGTGTTAGTCAACCTAAATTCCGAATCTGAATTCCCAGTCAGGAAACGGAAATCGTACGTTTGCGCGGGGCCTTCTTTTTCTATTCACAACGTAGAGGTTTGTTGTCTCTGGTTTGACAAGTTGTCAGTCAGTCAGTCATTGTCGTTTGTTTTTGTAACGTTAGTTATTCTATGGTTTTTGGAATGTATTTGTGTGATGTTACGTCCAAGTAGGGAAAGAAACAACAGCCCTCCCGATGGCGCAAACACGAGTTGCGACAACGACGACGACGACAGTAAGTAGCCGTGAGCAACATTCATGGAAACATTAATATTACAATTATAATTTATGTTCGGCAGGAGAGGAAATTAATGATTTATTATCGAGGCTGCCGCAGTTGGAGCAGAATTTCGAGTTGCATCGGAAGATAGGCGAAGGTACCTTCAGCTCTGTGTATTTGGCCTCGCTGAAGGTGCAGCGCGATGTGCCCGAGGGCCGACGTCGTCTATTCGCCATAAAACATCTGGTGCCGACTGCGCACCCGGCCAGGATAGAGCAGGAGCTGAGGTGCCTCAGAGAGATAGGGTAACACCGTAACATGTATAAGTTGCGACCACACAACACAGACGCGTTCTCATTATTGTGCATGTTTGCAGTGGCAAGGACAATGTCATCAGCGTGGAGTTGTGCCTGCGCAATATGGACACAGTGGTGTTTGTGATGCCCTACATCCCACACGAGAGATTCTCCGTGAGTGTTGATTGATGTGAGATGGCTATTGCAATGTATATAGTGATATATGTATAGAGTGTGCGTGTTGGCAGGAAGTGGTGGAGTCAATGGATGTAGAGGAGATGAGGCGATACATAGGTGCGCTGCTGGTTGCACTGAGGCGCGTGCATGCCATGGGTGTCATTCACAGGGACGTGAAGCCGGGCAACTTCCTTTATGATAGAATTGGGCAGAGGTATCAGTTGGTTGACTTTGGGCTGGCGCAGAAGGTCATCACAACCACACAACACATTAGAAAGAGACAAAGGGATGAGGTATTTGTTTGATGTGAATTACATTTTATGCATTTTCTGATGCAAACACATTATTGCACTTGTTGTAATAATTCAAAGTGTGGTCTGGCACAATTGACCTATCCATTCTCCCTGTCACCAATCATTATCCTCAAATGGAGATGGACAACAATTGCATCACCTGCACTTATCCATGATGCTCACTCAACATAGCCAAAGCACACTCAAGCATGAAACAAAACTTGAGTGTTGGCAACTTGGTCCACACAACACAAATATGTGCTCCCACCTTTACTGAATTATTAAAATAAATCCCATTTTCATCTCCTGTTAAAATTTCCCATATAAATGGTTATTTATTACATTGTTTTAAAAAAATTTAATTTTGTTAATTTCTTTGCAATTTTATATGTTAATATTTACTGCAAAAATAAAATCTACTTGTTTGTGTTCCAAATCTGGTGGGTGGGTGTGTTGTATGTTTTTTCTATATAATAATAATAATGATGTTATCAGGATGCATGGTCTCCTCATTGAATAGCCCCGGTTCCCTTGCTGAGGTAAATGAAAGTTTAGCGCATGTTAGAAAAGGAAAGGAGTTCTCCCAGCTGTATGCTCAACTTAGCTGGTTAACGTCTCTGCGTTGGCGCGTATATTTATAACGATCACTTTGTCGGTAAATCGTTCGTTGGACACATGCAACGCCATCTAGCGGTCGCTACAGAATAAATAACATTTGGTTTTTAGGTGAATGTTGACGATGGTCCACCAGCCAAGAGGTCATCGTCCACGGGTGTGTTGGCCACGCGTTGCACGTGCGCCGGGTGCGGTTGTGTGTGCGTGCGATGCGCCAAGCTGGGTGCGTGTCGCGCCGCACGCGCAGGCACCGCCGGATACCGTGCGCCAGAGGTGCTGCTGCGAGTGCCGAGGCAAGGCGCCGCGCTGGACGTATGGGCGGCCGGTGTTCTGCTGTTGGCGGCCGCGGCGCCGCGCTCTCCGCTCTCCGCCGCGCCCCGCTGCGACCTCGCCGCGCTCGCTCACCTGTTGGCACTGTTGGGCAGCCGGGCGGTCACCACCGCCGCGGCCGCCCTCGGCCGACGCATAGTTGCTTCGCGGGCGCACCGCGGGCTGTGCCTTCGTAAGTTGTGCCGGCGCATACGGAGCGCGGAGAGCCCCCTCCGGACGGACGCGGCGCGTTGCCCGCACTGTGACGAGGCGGTCGAGGGCTGCATATGCTTGGACGAAGGGAGCGACGTGAGTGTGGCTCGTGTAGAATGCGCTCGAGTGAGGGCCGATCGCCATTGACGCCGTTCTCTGTTTCAGCCGAGCGTAATCCGCGCTGGCGTCGAGTGGGCGGGACTGCCGGATGAGTTGTTTTCGCTGCTGTACCGTTTGCTGGATCCGAACCCCGACCGCCGCTGCACCGCCGAGCAAGCTCTAAGACACCCGTTCATAGTGACCGCGTATCCATCCAAGATGTATTCCACTTGACCTCATGCCTTATATATATATGTTGTACATAATAATTAAATGGTGCAATTGTTGTTTTACTATTCACAAATAAAAGGCAAAACATACTTTATATATAATTTATTCCCACATCAATAATTGTGATGATGGTGCACTTAATGTAACTAAATATGACCGCAGCCATTGCGTAGAGAGAAGTTCATTGAAATCACTGATAGACCATTATTATTGCTGGCAACACTCTACCAAGTGGGATTGACCACACACATCCCTCACTCAGTTGTCGACATAATGAAATGCATTGAGCAACAAGGAATACACCAACTGGTTGTCTATATTGTTTTTCTAATATGCCTCTTAAACCAACAACATGTAGCCAAACTGCACCATATCCCCATCTATAGGGATTATTGGATCACACAGAGCAAACACATTCTCCTCATATACACGTTTGCCAAGCCATGGATTGGCCATGCTAATAAATTAATTTCATGGACTAAGTATACATAACAGATTTTGTATAGAATGTGACGGTTCTCAAGTAAAGTGACTCAGCACTTCCTCTTACTTACACATCAGGTGAGATGAGATTAAAGTCTCTCAATTAAAAATGATGACACTATTGTATCCTTTACAAAGTGATACATGGTTTGTTTCATTTAATGCCAACTTGTATCTATGAATGAATATAAATTAACAATAATAATGGGTGAATGTTGCTTTATAACTCAGTTTTTCCAAAAGTTAGGATTCTCGTGCAGCCTCCTTTCAAAGTTCTGGTACCATGTGTGCACATTGTTGAGAGGCACATAGCTGACTCCGGGCGTGGGGCTCATTTGCTCCTGTGTGATTGCAAACGATGTCACAAAGTTCACAAACGACTCCAGCATCTTTTGCGCAAACAGCATGTGGCTGTCAGCCTGTTGGGCCTGCAATTGGCACACATTATTCATTACATACATCAGTGCGTACACATGCGTCAAAGTGATGGGAGAGCACTTACCACAGATGAGGCCAGCAGGGCCACATTCGCCTCCGGCTCCAAGGCGACCCCAATCTGTGCATTGTGGCATATCTTCTGTTGGCCAAACGTGCTGCTGAACTGCGAACTCGCTGAAAACCATCGCCACATTGAATACAAACATTCCTACAATTGCATTTACAATCATAATTCCACGCACCTGATAATTCATGCAATTTTTTCAAATTTGATATCTTAAATATGGCGGACGGTTTGGCGTTGGATATGTGGCCGAGCAGTTGCCAGTTGGGCGGCGCCATTTCATCGGGCCAACTCCAGTAGACCATGCCGACTGTGCCCGAGGGCAGCGCCACGGATCCAGTGAGAAAAAGCACCACATGGTTAATGCTGTCCGCCTCCGGGATCGTCACCAGGAACTGCGTCTCCGACAATTGGCTGAAGTCAGTCTGCACCTGCAACAACACACGCGCTCGCATCAACCCCAATACACCGCGCTCCGCTCCTACCAACCCTGGACACTTACTAATCTACCCGATACCACTAATCCGAAAGCATTAGACATAATTTCACTTGCTAGTCTAACTACCTTTCTTGTAATATTTTACTCGTATAGCCCCATTGAACAAAACAACAAAAATGCAATCGGCTCAATACAAAGCAAACACTGATGACTGATTGCACTGATGCAGGCACTGATCTACAGAGAGAACTGTCAAAATTAAAGGACATCATTCATTTTAATTAGATTTTTTTTGTGCTACTTTTGTAATGCCTAATAATAAAAATAAAAAAATTCTAGTTTCGAGTATTGTATTGATAAAACTAATAACAATTTGGCATTTAATTGTTGTTCAAAACAAAATATAAATTTTCCCAATTAATGTACATTGGAATTTTCAAACATTAAACCAATTTCAACTGTTAATACAATTTGGCCCAAGTCCCTATACAAAATGAATGATGTCCTTTCTAATCTGAGATAATCTTGCCAAATGAACTAGGATTTGGCGTTACTTGGGATCGGAAAATGGCATTTCGCTTGGAATTTTTTGATAAACATTCCTATTTGTAATTAAAATTTCTAAATATAATTTAAAACAATATTACTATACTTCATCAGCGTGCTCTTCCTCTTGTGTCTAACCCATAGACTATACACTTATATACAGAAACCCAGCAACTAAATGATCAATTACAATTGCATTTTCGGTGTAATTTATCCATATTTTATATTTGCTCGTGTGCATAAATGCAGTAGAGGGGCGCGTCATTTCGGCTTAGACAGACTCTACTTACCTACCAATATTTACACTTAAAATGACAAACATTTTTGTCATGGATAAAAAAACATGACAACCGGCTTCCAGAACTACAAAAAGTTGCTACACTAAGAAGCGAAAAATAATAACCCTTCCTAGAAGCTAGCACATCGTTCAATAAGACCCGGGACTAGCGTGCCTGGGTCAAGGGTCGAAGAAATCATGACCCTCGCGTGGATGAGATGAAAGCAGCCTTTAACCGCGCCACCAAGTCATGCAGAAAAGTATTTAAAGAAGCAGAGGCACAGCGCGTTTCCGGGATTCGCGAAAGTCTATTAGCGCACCCAACGGGTAGTCGTAGCTTTGCCAAGACTGTAGAATCTAATTCCTGTCGTTCCTTACTGCCACCGCTGAGACAACCTGATGGCTCACTGCGAAGGCGAAGGCCGATCTCCTGGCCCAAGTCGACGATCGTGGTGTTGAAAGACCTACACTACGTCCGTGCGGACATACGATGCCTGATTTTCGTATCAGACAACGCGATGTCCGCATGGAGCTACGATCGCTCGATATCCGAAAGTCCAGTGGTCCTGATGGTATCCCAGCGCTTTTGCTTAAAATGTTTGCAGCGGAATTGACTCCCGTCTTGACGAGGCTGTACCGGCTCTCATACGCGTCGGGCTTTGTGCCTCGGGCTTGGAAGGGGGCCAATGTGCAACCAGTCCTAAAAAAGGGACTGCAAACTACCGTCCGATAGCTGTAACCTCAGTGTTGTCATGGAGCGAATAAATAATGTTCGCTTCATGGCCTACCTGGAGGGAAACGGTCAACTGGTGACCTTATGGCGTACACCACGCACGTCTGGGTTGAAGCGATGGATGGTAATAGAGAAGCCCTTGCCGTTGGCTTGGACATCTCCAAAGCGTTTGACAGGGTCTGGCACAAGGCCCTTTTATTCAAGCTCGAGGCATACGGTTTACCTGGTCGTCTGCGGGGCTGGATAGCCGACTACCTGCGTGACCGCTCCATAAACGCCTTTATTGATGGAAGCGCATCGCGCAGGGTGTCGGTGAAAGCCGGCGTCCCACTAGGCTCCGTGCTGTCGCCCACTTTGTTCCTTCTTTATATCAATGACATGCTGGACCTTGGATCCGGCATTCATTGCTATGCGGACGACAGCACGGTGGACGCTACACTGCCCGCCCCGCAGCCGGCAAACAGGAGATAGCCGATATGAGCGAGTCGGTTGTAGCGGGACTGAACCGGGTTCTTGATCGTATTACCCACTGGGGCGACAAGAGCCTGGTTCAGTTCAACGCAGACAAGACTCAGGTATGCGCGTTCTAGACGAAAAAATCCCCGTTTACTCCCCTTCCCTCTCTTTGTAACATCTCCCTCAGTGCTCCGGACAGAATGGAGATTCTTGGACAATGTCGCTTCGCTGCGACCTGAATCGCAGGGACCATATCGAGCAAGCCATTAAGACCACCTCCCGAAAACTTGGCATCCTGAACAAGGTGCGGCGGTTCTTCGCACCAGAGCTTCGC
This sequence comes from Tinea trinotella, assembly GCA_905220615.1. NCBI lineage: Eukaryota > Metazoa > Arthropoda > Insecta > Lepidoptera > Tineidae > Tinea > Tinea trinotella. The sequence continues at coordinate 14,947,731 of HG992312.1, forward strand.
CTGATATTATACAAGGCTCACATTTGCTCGTGCGCGGAGTACTGTTCGCACCTCTGGGACGGCTCTGCCAAGTATCTTCTCAATGCCCTGGATTCATTGCAGCGCCGAGCTGTCCGAATTATAGGTGATGCAGAGGCTACACGAACTCTGGAGCCCCTGCAACTACGCAGAGACATGGCGGCTCTGTGCGTCCTCGCGTGCGAAGAGCTCTTTAACCTTGTTCCTACCTCGTCCTTTCACACCCGTAATACTCGCACTGGTCGGGGAAAGCATCCACATTCTATCGACCGAATCGGCAGTCGAACTAAAAAGTTCGGTGCGTCTTTTCTTTGTAGAACAATTGACAAGTGGAACACTTTGCCAGCCCATGTGTTCTCTCCATCCTTGACCTTGGATCCTTCAAGCGATGCGTGAACAAGCACCTTGGTCCGGCATAATGACGGCGGCTGGGGCAGCCGGGAACTGACTCGGTTTTTTCAGTCGTCGTCACTCTTGGACCTCCTCTTGCTTATCACCAGGCGGGTCGGGATCAAACGTCGCGTCACATTAAAAAAAAGTATAGGTAGGGTTATTATCATTCGATTTTTTGTGGTTGTTTAGTTTATAATTTAACAACAAATAAACCAAATGTATATTGATCGTAGCACCACACGCCGCTGCCGCCGGTTTAATAAATTGTTGCTCCACTATAAACAATTTCACATTTATAGCAAACTCGCATTGAGAGAGACCACTTGCAACTAAGTAGCAATTTATTAGAGATTTCAATTTTATTATGAAGTCTAGTATATACGTTGTTGTATATATATACTTATATAATATATGTAAGTATGTACATATAGAAGGCAACATGCGAAATGGCAGTGATCAAGTGGTTCGCTCTATCATCGCTATCAAAGGCCACGGCATCTTGTGCTAATATTGAAGTATGTCGCTCATTAATTAACCGTTTAGGGGCATTTCTATTAAACACATTTTGACCCAAATTTTATACCCGGCCGGACGATTGGTTATTAGAAAGACCAGCAGACTGGGTCACCAGCTGTGTCAGGTCATGCAGAAGGGCGAATGCATTAGCTCTGGGTTCCCAACCATACCTCACCTGCTGGTAGGATGCAGTAAAATGGTATCTCATGACGCTGGAATGGTCACATTAAAAATCGGGCGGGGTATTTATGTTAGATTGCAGCATTGTATGGAAATTCCCATTCGTGTAACGCCATCTAGTAGAAGTTTGAGGTACCACATGGACAGGTTTTACCTTTGGCTGCTTAACATCATATAGAAACGAGTGCCCCGTCCCCTGTTGAGCGGCGAGAGGTACTATTAATAAAAGAAGCAAATTAACAACATAATTTATTAAGAGCAATTAACTTCATCAACAACGAAACAATGCGAACGTACTACAATGTCGTAGCACTTAATATAACAAGGCGATTCATTATAAAATAAGTAATGTTTAATAAATATAATATTTGGTATAAAAATAATATAGCGTCAAATATAATAAATAAAAAGGAACTGATTAATGTCTAAGCAGTAAATGCACGCGTCACAGATATCGGGGCAATGAGATAACTAGCGCAAATAACATATACATTATTTGATAACGGTTGTGTGTTGCGGGCGCGTCAACGCACAATATCACATAATGCCTTCCATTAATACTTCTAAACGAATACTGATTGCTCGCAGGTGAGTGCGCTATTCTCTCATGTACGGATAGTCGATGTCCGTCAGCGGCACGAACGTCTCCTTGATGCTCTGCGGCGTGGTCCAGCGCGTCACGTAGGTGGGGCCGCCTGCTTTGTCGTTGGTGCCCGACATACGGCCGCCGCCGAAGGGCTGCTGGCCCACCACGGAGCCGGTCGACTTGTCGTTCACATAGAAGTTGCCGGCCGTCCACTTGAGTTTCTCGAAAGCCTCCTCGAGGAAGCACTGGTCCTGTGCGAACACGGCGCCCGTGAGCGCGAACTTGGTGGAGCTGCCGACGAGGTCGAGTGTCTGGTTGAGACATTTGTCCTCGTAAACGTAGATCGTGAGCACGGGCCCGAAGATCTCCTCTGTCATGAGCCGGTCGTGTGGGTCGCACGCCTGTATGATTGTGGGCTCCACGAAGTAGCCGCAGCTGTCATCGAAGCCACCCCCACCCAAAATGGTGGTCTGCGGATTGTCCTTTGCACCTTTGATGTATCCAGTGATGCGTGCGAACGCCTTGTCATCAATCACAGCACCCATGAATGTGGAAAAGTCACTGGGGTCTCCCACCTTCAGTTTGGCTCTCTCCTCCAAGAGGCCCGTCTTGATGTTCTCCCACAGCGACTTGGGCACATACATGCGGGAGCATGCGGAGCACTTCTGCCCGCAATATTCAAACGCTGACCGGATTGTTCCATTCACAACTGATTGCACATCTGCAGTGGGGTGCACAAAGTGATAGTTCTTGCCTCCGCACTCACCAATCAATCTCGGGTAGTTTCTATATTTTTCCAAGTTGCGGCCGACGGCATTCCAAATCCAATTAAATGTGGGAACAGAACCAGTGAAGTTGACTCCAGCCAGGTATGGAGAGGCAGTTATGGTCTTACCAAATGTAGGACCATCAGCAGGCACAAAGTTCACTACACCGGGGGGCAAGCCCACTTCACGCAAGATATTGAAGATCTTCCAGTTGGACAGGAGTGCTGTGTCCGAGGGCTTCCAGATGACACCGTTGCCCATCAGAGCAGGTGTGTATGCGAGGTTACCACCGATGGCTGTGAAGTTGAAAGGGCTGATGGCAGCAATGAAGCCGTCCAAGCCTCGGAACCTACTAGAGTTCCTGGTCACCTTGGGGTTCTCAGAGATGGGCTGGTACTTAGCATTCTCCTTGAGAAAGTAGATATTGAAACGGAAGAAATCAACTAGTTCCGCAGCCGAGTCAATCTCGGCCTGTATAACGGTCTTACTTTGTCCGAGCATAGTTGCGGCGTTCAGTTCGTGGCGATACTTGGTAGCCATGCATTCGGCCGCCGTGTCCCACATCTTGATGCGCTCGTCCAGCGGCGTGCGGTCCCATTTGCTCTGCGCCGCTACGGACACGTCGATGGCCTTCTGGATGGTTTTCTCGCTGGCATAGTAGAACTTGGCGATCTTGTGGCCGTGCGCGTGCGGCATCACCTGATAGCGCGGCTCGCCATCGCAGATCTCCTCGTCGCCGATCACGATGGGCACGTCCTCGCAGCAGGCGGACTGCTTCTTCAGTGCCTCCTTCAGCGCCGCGCGCTCGCTCGAGCCGGCGCGATATTCGAGCACGGGCTCATTCTTCACGCCGAAGTCTTTCAGCTTGGGCAGCTCGACGACGGTCGAGGCGCAGCGCTCGAGATCGCGGGCGAGACGCGTCGTTCGCGCACAAAGGTTCAGCATGATTCGGTCGTCCTCGCGGTCGAACCAATTATTGAATACTGTAATAGGAAGATTTGGTGCGAGGAAGCGTTACGTAAATGGGCGCAGGTTACGTGCGCGCCGAAGTGACGCGGCCTTGCGAAGCGTATGGCCGACTACGCAATTACCCGAAAATTGGCAACGAAATTTTGCGACCTTCACGAATTGAAACACATTCTGTGCGAGCAAAGCGGCCCGCTCACCGTACAACAAACACAATTGACTCACTGCCAAGGAGACAGCTGACTCCCTCGACCATAGATTCGAATAAAGAGCGACATTGTCTATTGCGCGCGCCAACATGCATCCATCATTTTTAGAGTCGGTTATTCTTTTATAATATTTTAATTGTGCGATTTGACGTACTTATTACGTTCGCCATACAGCTGCTCGCTGCAGAGATTGAAAATTGAGCAAAACTCTTCCCGCGCATGTCCGAACGTTGACCTACATTTTTGTGCGCATACTACATAACCACACCTAAACTAAATTCGAGCGAGAATTACCAGCGAGTGATCCACCTCAAATGCTTTTTCTGTTTTGCATCACCCGGCCATTGGGTTTTATATTTTTATTGTGACTCGACTTCCGACCTGCCTGATGGTAAGCATGATTGTGGTCCAAGAGTGCCGGCGACTGGAAAAACCGAATCAGTTCAGTCGCCCTCACTATGTCGGTGATGCTCTTTTGGGGACTTGTTGGGCCACTGCCTGGTCGAGACGACGGTTTCCTTCGCCTCGCTCCTGTTGGGAGGTGAGACGTGTTTGACTCATTGTGGCATGTGCTTCGACCGTTGCTGAACAGATAGTACTACGTCACACCTATTCGACTGGGCATCTCGCAACGATCGAAACAGGCGTCGTTTCAGAACAATCGACAAAGAGTCGATCGAATATTTCACCAGCTTGCATGTTCTTCCCATCCTAAAACCTCGAATCCTTGGAGAAGTGTGCTCTGCTCACTCCACACATGGACTACTTGTTTTTGCTGAACATCAGGCGGGCATGCAAATAAATAAAATGGCTGACAGTCTAGGATATAGTGCGTCAGGAATTGCATGAACCCTAACTATGTGCTGTGTGGTAAATAAGCTCCTGAATGATATATATTATTTTTGATTTACAATCAAAGTCCAATAATACATTATTGGTACCGGCAGAGCAACCATTTACGAAATAGAGGAAGGGATCCCATGGAAATCAAGGAAAACCCTTTATTTCTTATGTTTTACCGATTTCGCCGTCAATTATGGATTGATTTCGAAAATTCTTTATTTGTTTGCAAGGAAATAATCTCGAAGTGGTCACATTATCACCGAGTCAGGATCTGATGAGGGGATTCCCTGGGTATTTCATAGCCGAATAGATATGTTTGTTGTAGGGATGTTAAATGAAACATTTTTACTCCTAAAAATCTCAAATTATTTGTAACTATCGGATGTTCCGAATTAATCGTATATGAAACCGGTGTAATATTATTTCTATATACGTATGCATAATTCACATCAGCCGCAGTTTGTTGCACTCACTTCAAAGCAGCTTTTAATCGTGCCACCAAGTCTTGTAAGAGAGTCCTTAAAAGGGCGGAGGCACAGCGCGTTTCCAGGCCGCTGAGACAGCCTGATGGGTCACTGGCGCATACGGCAAAAGCGAAGGCCGATCTCTTTGCCGTTAACTTACAGCATCGACGATCGTGGTGCAGGGCCACCCACCCTGCATCCGTGCGGGCATACGATGCCTGATATCCGTATCAGACAACGCGAAGTCCGCATGGAGTTACGATCATTCGATATCCGGAAGTCCAGTGGGCCTGATGGTATCCCAGCGCTTGTGCTTAAAAGGTGTGCAGCGGAATTGACTCCCGTCTTGACGAGGCTGTACCTGCTCTCATACTTATCGGGCTGTGTGCCTCGGGCTTGGAAGTGAAACCGGTTCCAAAGAAAGGCGACCGATCGGACCCTGCAAACTACCGTCCGATAGCTATCTATAACCTCGGTTTTGTGCAAGGTCATGGAGCGGATAATTAATGTCCGCCTCATGGCTTACCTGGTCATCAGTTGATCAATGACCGTCAATATGGTTTTAGGCCGAAACGGTCAACTGGTGATCTTCTGACGTACACCACGCACGTCTGGGGTGAAGCGTTGGATGGTAATGGAGAAGCCCTTGCCGTAGGCTTGGACATCTCCAAAGCGTTTAATAGGGTCTGGCACAAGGCCCTTCTTTCCAAGCTTGAGGCATACGGTTTACCTGACTTCCTGTGTGGCCGCTCCATATGCGTTGTTGTGGATGGAAGTGCTTCGCGAAGGGTGTCGGTGAATGCCGGCGTTCCTCAGGGCTCCTTGTTTTTTCTGCATATCAATGACATGCTGGAACTTGGATCCAGCATTCATTGCTATGCAGACGACAGCACGGTGCATGGACGCTACACTGCCCGCCTCGTAGCCGGAAAACAGAAGATAGCCGATATGAGAGTCTGTTGTAGCGGAGCTGAACCGGGTTCTTAATTGTATTACCCATTGGGGCGACGAGAACCTTGTTCAGTTCAACGCAGACAAGAATCAGGTGTGCACGTTCTCGACGAAAAAATCCCCGTTTACTCCCCTTCCTTCTCTTTGTAACATCTCCCTCGGTAAAGCTTCGCCTACTTTTATACAAGGCTCAAACACGCTCGTGCGCGGAGTACTGTTCGCATCTCTGGGACGGCTCTGCCAAGTATCTTCTCAATGCCCTGGATTCATTGCAGTGCCGAGTTATAGGAGATGCAGAAGTTACACGAACCCTGGAGCCCCAGCAACTACGCAGAGACATGGCGGCTCTGTGCGTCCTCTATCGCCTATACCACGGAGAATGTTCCGAGAATACCCGCATAATATAATATGGTCGGGGTAAGCATCTGCATTTTGTCGACCGAATCGGCAGTCGAACTAAAAAGTTCGGTGCGTCTTCTCGATCGATCGAACAATCGACAAGTGGAATGCTTTGCCAGCCCACGTGTTCTCTCCCTCCTATAACCTTGGATCCTTCAAGCGATGCGTGAAGAAGCATCTTTGGCCGGCATAGTGACGGCGACTGAGGCAGCCGCGAACTAACTCGGATGTTTCAGTCGTCGTCACTCTTGGATCTCCTCTTGCTTATCAGGCGGGTCGAGGTCAAATGTCGTGTCACAATAAAAAAGTCAGTGGTACCAGTTGAAACACCCATATATGCGTATACATGGGTGTTTCAAATGTAAGTTCACAGATATGTTTAAAAGTAAAGTAAATAACGATTATGCGTCTAATAGTCTGTCCGAAGTACTGAGGGATACGTTACAAAGAGAAGGAAGGGGGATAAACGGGGATTTTTTCGTCGAGAACGCGCACACCTGAGTCTTGTCTGCGTTAAACTGAACCAGGTTCTCGTCGCCCCAATGGGTAATACAATCAAGAACCCGGTTCAGCTCCGCTACAACAGACCCTCTCATATCGGCTATTTCCTATTTTCCGGCTGCGGGGCGCGAGCTACTCTGATGATAGAGCTCGAAGGTGAGCAGATCAACAACAGAACTATAGTACTTTAACTAAAAATGTTACTCACTATAAGCCTTTAGCTGATCTGTTATCAAATTAAAGACCTGGAGTAAGTACACCAAGTGATGATGAACCATGGGGATGCAAAGGATTTTTATTGTGACACGACATTTGACCTCGACCCGCCTGATGATAAGCAAGAGGAGGTCCAAGAGTGACGACGACTGAAAAAACCGAGTAGTCCCGGCTATCTCAGTCGCCGTCATTATGCCGGCCTAAGGTGCTTTTTCACGCATCGCTTAAAGGATCCAAGGTTATAGGATGGAGAGAACACATGGGCTGGCAAAGCATTCCACTTGTCAATTGTTCTACAAAGAAAAGACGCACCGAACTTTTTAGTTCGACTGCCGATTCGGTCGATAGAATGTGGATGCTTTCCCCGACCAGTGCGGGTATTACGGGTGTGAAAGGACGAGGTAGGAACAAGGTTAAAGAGATATTTAAGAGATATTACTATGACGTAAAGTTGAAGTGTTCAAATGGGGGGGTTGAGTAGTATTGAGTGTACGTGTATGTAGTGATTATTTGTAAAGCTCAAATATATTTTGTGTCAGGAAGTATTGGCACATTTAGCATTATGGTGGGGCTCGTAATAAAACAACGTGCATGTTTATTATAAAATGCATATATATGTATATATATGTTTGGCCATAATGAGCGCTGTCACGTTTGTACGCCCACGCACACACACTCAGTCTCACTCGTGTCTAAATGCAACATTTATATTAAATATAATAGGTACGTGTGTGTGTGTGGCCAAGTCATGGCGGTCGCTTACAAGAAACCTAATTGTAACAACTACTAGAACAGCAAGTCCGTGCGCAGCTCCCTCGAGCGCGTGAAGTTATTCACTTCGCACGCGCACGCCTCCTCCGCTGGCTTCGTGTGCGAGTCGCCGTTGCCTGCAACCAAAGCGACACACGTTACTTGGCACCAATGCAAATGGCGCACACCACCAGGCAGCTCAACAACGGATGGAATAGTTAATAATGCGGAAATTAAGTGAGATTTCAACAATCGACCAATCACCATTTCCAGCAGGGATCCTCTACGATTATTGGCCACTATACAACCCAGCTTTGTTGTGGATGTCTCCTGGCTCTGCCTGCATATGTGTGTGCATACCATTGTCATAGTGATGCAGGTGCGGTGGCCTCGTGAGTCCCAATGCAAACTGGTCACCGCTGCCACTCTTGCACGGCTGGTAGCTGCCCAGCGTTGGCAGCTGCTCCTCCTCGCACAGGGAAGTCTCCGATGGATATTCAAATGTCATGGTGAGTGAGTCGTCAAATTGCAACTTCAACTGTAACACACAATTTCACATCATCTTGGTTTACATTCACAATTTGTAACACTGAAAAATGATTTTATTCTTATTTTCCCATACAAAACATTTTCCCAAATAAAAAGGACATCATTCATTTTGAACTTTTATTGTAACACTTTTGTCACGACCGATGATAAAAATATATATAAATGGTAGTTTCGATACATGTATTGACAAAACTAATAGCAATTTTGCTTTTAATTGCTGTGTAATTGAGTTATTTGGAAAATAATAATGATAATATTTAGTTTCTAAGCCACGCGGAAAAGACATATTAAAAAATAAATGTCACTCACACAGTTGACCAAGGAACATTGTACTCAAGAGAAGAACCTCGACTGCCATAGACAAAAAGTGGCAATTAGAGACGCCACGACGGAATATCACGCGAACTAAAATGTTGGGATGTTGGTGAAAGTGAACCTTACTCAGCAGGAAATAATCTAATTAGATGAATTAAACGACTTTTTATAAAACATTATCTTTTTTATTTAATTCCAACTTACTTTTCAAGACAATAGTATCACTAAAAATATGTATGCTAATTACTAGTTAACATCAAAATAAAATCACTATCTCAATAAAATAAAACATATAATAAAGTCACTTCTTCAACACAATAGATTTACATGGAACACAATCTATAGTCCGACACGATCTAAAAGTGCTTATGGTCTGCGCTCCTAATTATAAAACGACAAATAAAATTTAACATGCACAACAGGAGATAATTTTTTAAAATTAAATTCATAGTTTTACTCTATTTTTTACTAGTTTCAAAATGTTTAACGACCGTATTATATTGATGACGTTTGCGATGCCTAAACATTTGGTGGGAAGATCAAACCGGAAGAAACGCTAACACGCCATAACCTTGAATGAGAGTCGAGACCCGATGGATCGACTGCCTGATGTTTTTTTTTCTTTCTTCTTGTTTATGGCTTTAGTATTTAACTTGCCAGTGTTAAAGTAAAAATATATGGTTCAATGTTAAAACATTGTCAAGTAAAAATGAAGATGAATCACGCGAGTGATTCATCAAATGATGATGATGATCGTTTTAGTAAAAGGGTGGAAAGCCTTTACTAAAACTTCAGAAGAAGTCTTGGAGGGAACATGAAGAAACACGTTTCACAACTTTAAATTACTTGTTTATACTTGATCAACTTAAAAATTATTATTGGATAACAATTCCACCATTATTACACATTAATATTTATGAAAAACACAAGCTTTTCAAATAATTCAAAATCGCGCGTCCTGTCACTTGCAGTTGCCCGCCCAAAACTCCATTTGCCGAATTGTAATGTTTTTTTTTATTAAGTGCTGGCGCATACATGCGGAATTCCGGATCTGAATTCAGATCAGGAATTCGTGAGTCTAGTGCACACTACCGGTTTTTTTTTATTAGGAATTTTTAAGACTGGTAATTGTTGAGACGCTATTGTGTTAAAATTTAAAAAATTATCAACCCCCGATAACACTTAAAACAACTTTAGTCATTGTATCATAGTTATATGTGAATTAAACAAATTCAGATCTTCAATTTCATGACAGCCCAGCCAATGGCTAGTAAAATGGAATAATTTTAGTTTAAGCACTAAAGTTCTATCTCTTTTGGGCTGTTATGAAATCGAAGACTTGAATACCTGATGATGGACCATGATGATGCAAGGGATATTTAGGAAATATAACTATATTTTCTTAGATTATGCGCGAACATTGATTAATGAAATAAACAAAGGACATCATTTATTTTGTATGGGGACTTAGGCTTAATTGTATTAACAGTTTAATATGCATCTTAAAATAGTTTGATGTACGAAGATTACAATGTAATTAGAATATATCCTTTATTTTGCATAGTTTATGTGTGCAAAATGACCAAACTATAATTATGACACTTCAAAGCAGAACAAATATGGCGTTGATTGACAGCTGATACAAAATTCATAGAAATTTCTATCTTATTTTCCAAATAACTTAATTGCACAGCTATTAAAAACAAAATTGTTATTAGTTTTATCAATAGAAGTATCGAAACTACTATTTATATATTTCTTCATCATTGGACATTACAAAAGTAGTACATAAAAGCCCAAAATGAATGATGTCCTTTATGCCGCTTGCTATCGGGTTTATTTTATTTTGGCTGCATAGCGTTCTCGAAACGTCGGAATAATAAAATAAAATTGTAAAATCAAAACCAAAATAAACGCGATAGTAAGCCGCATACAATTTGTTTAATTCAGATATAACTATGATACAATGACTAAAGTTGTTTTAAGTGTAACACAATATTTTAACACAATAGCGTCTCTATAATTCTACCAGTCTTAAAAATTCCTAATCAAAAAAAACCGGTAGTGTGGGCTAGACTCCTGAACTGAATTCAGATCCGGAATTCCGCATGTATGCGCTGGGGCTAAAAAGTGATTGACGTCTTTTTTTGGGCTGGCAGTGAACTTAATGGTTTCTGCATTGAACTGTCATGATTATAGTTTGATCATTTCGTACATATAAACTATGCAAAATATAGGATATTTACCAAGCACATTAAAATATTGTTCTATCAAACTATTTTATTGTACATTTCTCACTTTTAGTACAATTAAGCCCAAGTCCCCATACAAAATGAATGATGTCCTTTATGAATGCATTCGGGAATTTATTTTGTGTAAACTAATAAAAATATATCAAGCTACTTTATGTTAAAAATTAAAAACAAATTGTCAGTTTTGGCATATCAGTATAAAAACATTGCTCAAAAAGCTATGTTGTATTATTTATAAAGAGAAACCATTATATTAATATTCTCATTATACTATTTCAATTACAACATAAATTCATAGAATATGTTGCACTTGCCTAGTTATTATTCATGTAACAATAACCACCAATGTTGTTGCACCTCACCTTATTGATTCTGTCTTTGTTGTTGGTTGTGAGTGAGGAGCGGCCGTTTATGAGCACATTGTCATTCACAAATGTCACCGGCAGAGGGGACACGCACGCGGGCAAGCGCTCCTCGTCACTCTCCTCCGCTGCGTCCACACTATCGCGCAGAAGCACCACGCCCGAATCACCCGCCTGTGCATAACATACTAGATAACACACTTCCTGCTTATGATAATGAATAGATTACACGCACATATAAAACAAATGATCACCTTTAGTTTGTCTCTTCTGTTTGCTTTCAATATTAGGCCATCATTCTCAATGTAATCGGGCACTCCTTTGCGCGACGAAAAGTTAAACACCACCGAGGCGCCGCCGCACCCACCGCTCCACGCGCGCTCTATCCTAGCGCCACTCATCTCCGAGTGCGACCAACCCACGTCCGCTCCCATGCAATGTTTCTGCCGCTCCACATTTTCCAACTCGGGGGTGGGCGAACGGCGCTCAAACTTCTCCACTATGTTCGCCAGAGATCGCTTCTCGTTCAAGCTGCGCTCTTGTTTGTCGCGCACGCGGGGCTCCACTGCCGCCGACGGACGAGTCTCTTGCGGCGGAGGCGGCGACCGCGGTCGCGGGGCAGGCATCGGTTTGATCACTCCAACGCGACGAGGAGGACGGTCGTTTAACGACGCGAGGTTGGCGACCACAAACGCGGGACTGCGATCCCGCTCTGCTGTTTCGGATGTAGCACTGAGTCCGCGGAGCGCGGCAGACACGCGAGCGGCCGGTGCGGTGCGTCGCACAGGAGCGCACTCAAACTTTCTCAGCGCCGATCGCACAGCGTCTGGAGGAGGGCGCTCGGCGTCGCGCAGCAGAGGAGAAGGTCGACGCGGCGGACGATTTTTCGGCAAAGCGGGTGGAGCGGGCGGGACGGGGTGCGGCGAGGTGAGCGGTTTCGGCGCCGGTGGATCGTCGTCCAGTCCGCTGAGAGCATCCACAGAGCGGGCGCGTTTGACAGCATCTCGACGGGCATCCCTCGGCGCGGCCGGCAAAGAGGCAGGCCGAGGGGCCGGCTGAGGCGGCCTGTCCAGGTGTTCAAGGGAGGCAGCACGTCGCAACACAGAGGGCCTCCTCTTAGGTGCATCTCTGAGTGCCAAACTGAGATATCGTGACTTGAGCCTCTTAACAATGCCAGGCCCGTAGTGCAACTCTTCATCGTCGTCCGCAGGCGGTGGAAGGGGGGCGGGAGTGGTGTGTCTGGTGTTTGTTTGCTTGGACCTCCTTTGCAAAAGCTCTCTCTTCCATTGTGGCAGTGCAGCTGCAAATTAATAATTTGGTCAGGCATGGGTCTACTGTGAGCTGCACATAGTGTTGCAGCCACTGCTGCACACACTAATGCTACAATTAGTGATGGAAATATATATTATTGCAGTTTCGTGTGAAATGGCACATTATCACATATTCCACTATCTTTATCAATTGTCACCTCAGCTAATCAACATGTAATATATTGGTGAGTCACTGACCCAGGTCAACTGCTGACTCGAGCACTGTCTCCACCATCATTCTCGGTGATTGCGCCGCACCACCTGCAAACGAGCGTCGCCAACATTAATTATATTGATAACAACCCAATGCTGATAGTCGCACACACTCACCAACTATTACGGGCGCATCAATCTCTGCATTTGCTTCCAGGGTGATCCATTTAAACGATCAGAAAACGAAAGTGCACAATTCAGTAAAAAGTAAAAGATTCCGTCTGACCCGAGACATACACACGCACTGGTGCGTTCGGTTGGCCACTACAAATGATTGTTGATAACAATGTGACAACTTGGCAGAAACTGGCGTCAACGCTAATCAATAAACTCTATGAAACATGATAAAACTACACACGGCCATCCCTACAATTACTATTATCATTTAAATCTGATAGGCGCACAACAACTAAACTAAAACACACGAACCAACGCGGCAAATGTCAAAATACTACTGATCGAATGATCAAAAATTTACAACAGAAAATGAACGAATGGTTCAGAGACAATAAACCTCTATAAATGTGAATCATTCCATCACCTCGCCACCCCAGCCGGTGAAATTTTAGATGTTTTAGATTCTCTATAAATATTCATAATCGATCGATAGGTAAAATTTACTATTAAGTATTAAAAATAGAAAAAATATCCACTTTATTAATAATTTAACACTTACGCTACATTGACACTATGATTAAATTCAAGTTTCTAATTTATTAAAACCGCGTTCTCACGAGGCGATTTGAGTTGATCAACTGCGAAATCGTTCGAGATTTGAACCGTCTGAACAGACTTTCAACCAAATTGAAGCAATTAATATATATAATTTTTGTTAAACGACAAATATTGATCAACTCAAATCGCCTCGTGAGAACGCCCCATCACATTCAAATAAACGCCTACTAATAACGATTAATAGCATAACGCCTGATATTTATCATACGACGCGCCTAAATCTCTATCATTTATTGAATCGATCAAATTTTCACGTCTTTTCCCTAAAGGGATAGACAGAGCCCATGGAGCGCCACTTGCCACGATTCTAATACGACTCCCTCGCATCGACAATTCCCTTCCTAATATAAGCTCTATGGTTATGGGCACTGAGCAACCCCAGCTTTCGTCAATCTACTTTGACTCATCGTGCCCAAGCCCTTGTGACAGGGTCTGGCACAAAGCTCTTCGATTCTCTAAGCCGGGCGACAGATAAAGCGCTGGAGCGGTTCCCGACCGCGGAGGCCGCAGTCTTGGGGGACTTTAACGCACACAATGAGATGTCAAAAAAGACTGACCACGCGGGAAGGGCCGCTCACGTATACGCCCTTTTGCATGACCTGACACAGCTGTGACCCAGCCCACCCGGGTACTAGATATTGTCGGTCATGCCCCCTATTTGCTGGACCTTCTACTGACCAATCGTCCGACCGGGTATAAAATTTCGGTCAAGGTCTCTGCCTTGTAGAGACGACAGTGCCGCGCGCCGTGCATCCTCCTGCCAGGAAAGGAGTGCGGCGTTTGTGGCACTACGGGTCGGCGCATTGGGAGGGAATGCGGAATTATTTCAGATCAGATCACGTGTGCCTCGGCTGTTGCTGACGAGATAGCACTAGGGATGGAATATTACGTTTCATCCAACTGTGCATCTCGTAACGAGCGGAGCAGGCCCTGGTACAACGGTGAATGCGCGGCTGCTGTTTCAGCGAAAAACGCAAGTCACAGTGCCTGGGTCAGCTGGGGTTGCTCAGTGCCCATAACCATAGAGCTTATATTGGGAAGGGAGTTGTGGATGCGAGGGAGTCGTATTAGGATCGTGGCAAGTGGCGCTCCATGGGCTCTGTCTATCCCTTTAGGGAAAAGAGGTGAAAATTTGATCGATTCAATAAATGATAGAGATTTAGGCGCGTCGTATGATAAATATCAGGCGTTATGCTATTAATCATTATTAGCAGGCGTTTATTTTTGAATTACAAATTAAACAATGTTAGTAAATTAGAATCTTAAATTTAATGATAGTGTCAGTTTAGCGGCCGTAAGTGATAAATTATTCATAGGGAGTAATGTAAAAACATTATATATTTTATTAGTATGGGTTTCAAAATTAAGAGTGGCTATTTTTAATACTTAAAATTGTAACTTTTACCTATTGATCGGTTATGGATATTTATAGAGAATGTGAAATTTCACCGGCTGGAATGGTGTTGGTGGTGATTTGGGCCAAATGCAGTTTTCATTGTGTGCGATGTTGCACTAATATGGCATCGACAATGTTTAGAGTAGAATATTAAAGAGACACGTGTCACAAATAGATAACAAATTACGGTGGTCCATAGCAATTAATCCATTTGTATTGCGTCTGTTTGAATGCGAAATACGTGTGCGGCCCCACCGCAGCCCCCGGGGGCTCACAACAATTGAGCCATTTCTGGTGTTGTTACAATATTATCAAGATCATATTAAACATGGCTTATTGTTATGTACAATTACATTTGTGGTGGCAACTGTGTCACGGCTTCATTCCAACAGATAGAAGCACAATATATGTATAACAATATAGGTCATATTTATTTGTGAATATTATGAGAAAGGAGAGCGTTCGCAATTATATGCGAGAAGGAGGCGTGTGTTTATCAATCATGGCGACGCGCGAACACATCAATCATAATATAGCGACTCATCATTACGCGTCACGTATACATAATCTATATATAAGTATTAATAAAGAACAACTCGCATTGGGACACTTTTAATGAAAATACTTATTTGCAAGAATAAATGCCAACGGACATTTTGACATTAATTAAAATTCCCAACACAATGAGAAATTATACTCCCCCTCCCCCTCACTCGGCTCGGTGACAGCGGCCTCCTTGTAACTAATGAAGCAACACAAATGTATATATATATGTATATGTACTTATATATTATTCACTCACACATTTACACTTAATATGTCATTAAAATTGAGTCTCCGCACGTCCATTGGCACACTCCGCCGCCTCGGACACACTGCTCACATCCGTCGCCAATGGGGTCGCCAATGGTGTCGCGCGACGACCGAAGGCCCCGCGACGCGACGACGCGCGCAAAGAGTTGCGCTCGACGCAGGAGCCGGTCGACTCGTCGTGCGTTTGTTCGGGTGAGTCGCGTCGCGTGCCTCTGTGTTCGCGCAGACGGCCGCCGCAGAACATGCGCAAGAACACGCGACGGAACTTCTCCCCGAAGGTGACGTAGATGAGGAAGTTGACGCTGCTGTTGAGCATCACGAGAAGGTTGCTCACTTTGACGAGTGCGTCGAGGCCGGCCCACTCGCCGCCGTAGAACGCCTCGATCGTGTTCGTCACCAACGGCAGCAGGTTGCACACGAAGAACACGAGCACGACGCCCAGCAGCATCGACGCCAGGCCGAGCTCCCTGCGCGCGCCCCGCGACAGCCGCGCCCGCTCGGCCGCCGCGCGTCTCACCCGCACGGCGATGTGCGCGTTCATGGCCGCGAGCGCGGCGAACGGCACGAAGTACATCACCACCAAGTACATCCAGTGAATGTAGACGGTCACGTACAGCGGCGACCGGAACTGCGACGCGGTCACGCAGAACGCGCGCTCGCCCTCGCCGTTCTCGCGCCTGTACACGCGCGCCTCGAAGAACTTCGGCAGGTTATAGAGGAGCGCGAACAGCACGGCGCCCGCGGCGGCGAACCGCGCGCGCGCCGGCGAGCGCGCCGTGCGAGCGACCAGAGGCCGGCAAACCGCCAACCAGCGCTCGGCGGTGAGCGCGACGGTGAGGTAGACGCTCGCCGTCTGCGCGACGAGGGCCAGCGGGAAGGCGACCGGCGTGAGCCGCGGACACACTTCGTAGTAGTAATGGCGCAGGTGGCCCGTGTACGGATAGATGGCGCTCAGGCCGAAGAGCAGCACGGAGGCGGCGATGAGCGCGCAGTCGGCGGCGGCGAGCGCGAGCAGCAGCATGGCGGCGGGCCCGCGCATGCGCCGCAGCACCGCCGCCGCAAGCACGTTGCCGCACAGGCCGGCGGCCGCGCACGCATTCAGCAGCACGCCGTGCACCACGAACCGCACCAACCTCTCCTGCTGCGTGACGCCCGCGTCCGTCTCGCACTGCAAATGGCCGAACTGGTCCTTCCCCGGCCAATCCCACTCCGACAGCGACGTGTTGTTCATCCCGCCACGGCCGCGCCCATCTGCACACAAATGTTATATGCTCACACGTGGCCATGGCAGCGGCTTAACATCATTGGTAGGGACGTGCGCGTGATTATTTTTGATGACTAATACAAAAATACTAAAACTAATTCCGGTTGTTTTCTTTATTAGTTTCACTGCTGAATGTAATTTACCTTCAAATATATTATCCCTTCATGGGGATATAATAATTACTTCTCAACGGAAGAGTTTGTGCCGCGATTTGAATACTCCTGCCAAGTAATTCGCAATTGAGCACCACTTACCACGATCCTCCCTTGCTTCCTTCATATCCACAATCCTCCTCATACAGGCTCTGTGGTTTTGGGCACTAGGCAACCCAGCTTTCTTGAGGATGTTTCCGATTTGGTCGGAAAACACTCTCATGGGCCTGCCTTGTTTAACGCATCCATCCACATCAGATTTATAAATTCCTTTCGTGAATCTACTTTCACTCATCCTTTCCATGTGCCCAAACCATCGAAGCATTCCTTTGCCAATCCTTGTCACTACATCCTCTTTCAAAACCAAATCTATCGCGCACTGTGCTATTCCTTATACTATCCGCTATCGTCACTCCACATACACTCCTTAAGGACCGCATTTCTACAGCGTTAAATCTACTCTCATGCTTCTTCTGCCATACCGAACCTGTGGAACAAGCACCGCATTGTGAACAGCCATCCGTGACTGTTGGGACATTATTTGTCTGTTCATTATACTATGGATGGCACCGTTCACTACATTACCCTTTTGCACTCTTCTCTCAATAACTTCATCACACTTTCCATCCCTAGTAAACATACTTCCCAAGTAAACCAATTGTTTGGCTTGTTCCACTTTCTTTCCGTCTATCACATTCTGTCAATTCATCCTCTCTCTCCAAAGCCATTACTTTAGTTTTACTTACATTCACTTTTATACCTTTCTTTTTTAATTCCGCATTCATAACCATTTGCTGTAACTCATACGCCTTCAAATATTCACCCGAAAATACATTTTCCGTTTCTTTCCAAAAACTAATCTGCATTCGCCAGATATTATTCATGCGAATGTATTTAATTTATAATATTGCATATTTTGTTTGCCGTTTTCGCCTCTTTTGATACAACAGTGCAATGGTTACGCAAGCCAAGATCACGGGTTCGAAACCACTCTCCGGTACCAATGTATCTTTGATATATGTACTTTGGTTGTCCTGTTTCTATGATATAACCACTTTAGTAGCTTAGCATGTATAAAAGAATAGTAGTTACTTTGATCTGGTAAACTGAACAACAATGTCATAAAGAACCTAAAATATGTTTTGTTCAACTTGCACAAACATATTTGGCAAATAAGATGGCCGATGACAGTTTACAGATGTGTCAGTCGCCGTCACTATGCCGGCCAAACGACAATAGTTGAATACAAATGATATTCAAATATAAGTAAATGGGAATATGCCATTGCAATTGTAAAAATACATTTATTCTATTATTATAAGAAAAAGTAAAATTTAATATTTCATGTTTGTATGTTTAGGAAGTGGGATTATTATTCTCAACCGAATTGGATGGTAGCCTCTCCATGACAAATCCGTTCGGTCAACGAACTTATTTATGCAATTCCTCCCCATCCCCCATTCTTTGTAACTCCTTGTAATTGTAATGTTGATTTCCCCCAATATTAGCTACACCAGCAGCGTTCACATAGAACTCATGTGCTTTGCGAATCTATTATTAAATTGGTCAACTCACTAAAACAACGACCCTAATGAATGTACCTCTTTTATTTCTTAATGATATCAGAATGGCGGTTCACTTACTTTTGGTGATAAAAAACCAAATACATTGAATTTAATTGTAGGTTGTTCTAGGTACATTCCATTCATAGTCACAATACACCCGCCATCATTGCCATCATTGCCATCATTGCCATCATGATGAACACACAAATATTATTTATTCTCTGAATGGTAATGAAGTTTGCGTTGCGCGGTCGCCATTTTAATTATATTTCGGAAATTTTGCCGCTAAGCCTACCAGGACAGTATCAGGGGGCGGCAAAATCATAATATAATTTGACCGTCGCCACATCACAAGTGACGTCACCACGGCCATATTAGTTTGCATATTTTCACACTCTAATGTCTTATGGCATTCTGCTTTGGGGAAATGCTGCTGTTTTACAAAAGAGAGCTGTGAGATTTATATATAATTTGGGTGCTCGTACTTCGACCAGTGCATCACAATATATTTATGAAAATATTTTGTATGTCCACAATAATAAAGAGCGTCGTGAAACCTAGAAGTTCGCAAATGAAGCCGTTCTTGCAAAGGAATCTGTCTACGTGCATACGAGTATCATAAGCTGCTTCCTCTTAATAATCAATCAATAGCCAATAGCCATCAACTGTAGACTAACCGAAAAGGCTTATTACACATTGAATGAATATCTCACTGACAAAGAAGCGTGGACTTAATTATTAATTGTTTATTATTATATAAGTATGTAAGCAGACAATGCCCATTTGCCTATTTGCAGCAACTAACGTACAAATTATATATATTTATATAATGTATAATTCGAGTTATTGTATAATATTTCTGTAATAACATGGTGAAATGTGTTTTTTTTTTGTTAAATAAATGATTTGAATTTGAATGCTATAATGATTAGGTACATTCCTTTCATAGTTACTGCATGCACACATTTTTGACACTAAAGTTGAAGGCCATTCTCATTGAAATTCTTACACAATCGCTCGGACTCATGCTCCTTCTCATCGCAATGATAATGGGATTAGAGTTACGCAATTCCGATGGTCTCTTTAAAACATATATCCTTAAAAGATGAACAGCTCTTCCGACGCAGTATACGAATGCTGTCGGAATATTGGGAAAATAATAGAAAATACGTACTGCCAGTGTCCGCAATCTTCTCTCGATCTCCTTTGTTGTTAGAAAACAAACACCGCGCCAGGTAGACAACTAAACAAAAGGTGTTTACTAGTTAAGATCCAAGTGGAATATTCTGGAGGAACGGCAGTGAGTCCGGCGAGGACAGCGGAAGCGAAAACAAGCGATACCTGCGATTGGCAAGTGGACTTCGGACGTGCTCACGATAGGGATATTTGGATTGTGCAAATAAAGCGCTTCTTCATCTAAATGGAATTTGATCGTACACAATAAGAAGCCACTACCACTGCCCACCCCCACGCGGCGGTACGTCACAATACATTGAATAAAACGCAATGTACCGATGGAAAGTAATTTATACAAGCAATCATATTATATGGCATTTAGAGATCTGAAGAACCTCATAATGGATCCTTTCAGATATACCTATGATAATTTAATTAAAATTGTTTCCTATCAATTAATCAAGATGTCTTTTAGGCAGAGACAATGGTGCGCCCCTTGCCACGATCCTGACACAACTCCCTCGCTTCCCTCTAATCCACAATTATCTTCGTACAATCCCTACGGCAACGGGCACTAGGGCAATAGTAAGATATGTGCTTTGACAGTGAATTATATATATTCATAAAAATGAATACATGTGATACAATGGCTTCGTGGGCACAAGTGGTGAAATGTTATCGCACTCTTTCCTCACATTTTGTTGGCTACACCAGTTTCATGTATGGACCAATGCATAGCCGCCATTGTGACGCACTGATTCATTTACGTCGTGAATCATTCACGGCTGTTGGCTGACCAATGTGTTCCATTTGCATATATGTAATACTATATTATAATTAGGAGCGCATGTGTTAGAGAGAGACACGAACGCCACCAATGCTATGGTGTGTTGTAGGACATCCTCTGTCACACAAAATGAGTTCATATTAAGTGAACAGTACAAACTCACATATTGTGCTTTGGCCCAAAATAAAACGTGATGACCGTGATAAAGAAAAATATAACATAATTAATGAATTAAGGTGATCATGCAACATTTTGTGAACTATTATACATGCGAGTGTTCCAAGCGACACAGCATAGAGACGTGCGCGGTTCATAATATTTGTTTGGGCGCGGGCCAACAGTTTCATTAACAAAGGTCATCTTTACATATATATATATATATATATATAAACACACTTAATAATAATAATAATTTAATGCATAATCATGGCTGTTTGTGTGGAAACGTATAGATTATCAAAAACAATGGCTGCTATAGTGCCAAAGGCATATTATATATTATTGTGACACGACCCCGCCTGATGATAAGCAAGAGGAGATCCAAGAGTGACGACGACTGAAACAACCAACGTAGTTCATCACTGCCTCAGTCGCCGTCACTATGCCAGCCAAAGGTGCTTCTTCACACATCGCTTGAAGGATCCAAGGTTATAGGATGGAGAGAAAACACATGGGCTGGCAAAGCATTCCACTTCTCGATTGTTGGACAAAATGCGGTTGCTTCTCCTGCCCAGTGCGGGTATTACGGGTGTGAAAAGACGAGGTAGGAACAAGGATAAAGAGCTCCTCGGAACATTCTCCGTGGTATAGGCGATAGAGGACGCAAGAAGCCGCCATGTCTCTGTGTAGTTGCAGGGGCTCCAAAGTCCCAGAGGTCCCAGAGGTGAGAACAGCACTCCGCGCAAGATTGCGCGAATTGACCCTTGTATAAAAGCAGGCGCGAAGAAACGCCCCACTTTCTTCAGGATGCCAAGTTTGCGGGAGGTGGTTTTAATGACCTGCTCAATGTTGTCCCTGTGATTCAGGTTGCTGCGAAGGGACATCCCTAAGATGTCCAGTCTGTCCGAAGTATCGAGTTAGAAGTAGATGTTACCAAGAGAAGGAAGGGGGATAAACGGTTTTTTTTTGTCAAGAAAGCGCACACCTGAGTCTTGTCTGCGTTGAAGGTTCTTGTCGCCGTAATACAATCAAAATATATCGGCTATCTTCTGTTTTTCGGCTGCGGAACCGTGCTGTCGTCTGCATAGCAATGAATGCCGGATCCAAGGTCCAGCATGTCATTGATATGCAGAAGGAACAAGGTTGGCGACAGCACGGAGCCCTGAGAAACGCCGGCATTCATTGACACCCTGCCCGACGCGCAATAATAATCCACAATAACCCGTATAGAGCGTTCACGCAGGAAGTCAGCTATCCAGTCACGAAGACGGCCAGGTAAACCGTATGCCTCAAGCTTGGAAAGAAGGGCCTTGTGCCAGACCCTATCAAACGCTTTGGAGATGTCCAAGCCGATGGCAAGGGCCTCTCCATGACCATCCAACACTTCACCCTAAACGTGCGTGGTTTACGCCAGAAGGTCACCAGTTAACTGTTTCGACCTAAAGCCACATTGAAGGCTGATGACCCTCCAGGTAGGCCATGAGACGGACATTAATTATCCGCTCTATGACCTTGCACATCGAGTATGAGAGCAGGTACAGCCTCGTCAAGACGGGAGTTAATTTCGCTGCACACGTTTTAAGCACAAGCGCTGGGATACCATCAGACCCACTGGACTTCCGGATATCGAGCGATCGCAGCTCCACGCGTATATATATATAAAGAGATCATTTGAATGTAATTAAGCCATAAGTCACATGAACATTATGTCATATATGGAAAAGAGAACGTGACACATTATGACACACGCACACGAGGGCGACACTAAACTGGCCACTTGTAAACGGTAGAATAAAAAAGTAAGTTCAAAATTTGAAAATGGAACTCTGCCTATTGTAATTATTGTGTATGGATTTCATTCATTTGTCATTTGTTTTACGATTTGGCGGCAAATTGGAAATTGTCTGTGTGACGTAAGCATGAAGTTTCGATGTAATTGAAGTGAACAAGAAAATGAATGATCACGATGAAGCCCCATCTGGTGCAAGCGGTCGCGTGATGAACCATCGAACATAACATCAGTGTTGTGCGGCGTATGATAGAGACCAAGTGCACAAAATCCTACATTAACATAAAATCAAAATTAAATTTTTAATGGAACCCCTGATTTGAACATTTAAACTTTAGTCATAGTTATATCTCTTAAACATCCCTTGCATCCTCATGGCGCATCATCAAATACTCCAGGTGTTCAATTTGATAACAACAATTTAGGCACAGCGAAAGGCTCATAATGAGTAATCATTTTAGTTAAAGCACTATACTCGTAGTTCTATGACTTGTTGATTTGCTGATCTAAGAGGATTCATGATAGTGCATCATCAGATACTTCCGATTTGATAACGGCCCAGCTAACGGCTTTAGTTAAAGCACTATAGTTCTATCTCTTGTTAATTTGCTGATCTGAGGGGATTTTTGGGAGTGGGAGAGGACACTTCCGGTGCATTAAGTGTCCTCAGCTGGTTGAAAATACCACCCTACACAGGCGCGAATCCCCCCAAAGTGACTACGTCGCGTTCGGGGACTAGTTTGTGTAGCACCAGTTGCGTTGGGTGTTGTGAATGAGGTTAAGGACAGTGGCATCCAGCTGACCCACTGTATTCCGGTGAGAGTTTGTTGACCCGTCGGCCAGGGAGACCCGTAGCAACGGTTAACCGCTGGCCGCTCATGGCACTGTCACGGGCACTCCGCAATTTGAGAACCCTGTGGTATTGCGCGGTGCATGACTGTTGGGCCGTGGAAACTTAGCAGGTCTTTGGTGTGGAATGCTATACAAAGGGGAAATGTTGCCAGTCTCCTTGGGACTATCTCTAATGCGACGTCATTAGATGATATTTTTTTAAGCCCCGACTCAAAAAGAGGGGTGTTATAAGTTTGACTTGTCTGTGTATCTGTGTATTTGTGTGTCTGTCTGTGGCATCGTAGCTCCTAAATGAATGGACCGATTACAATGCGGTTTTTTTCGTTTAAAAGCTGACGTGATCGAGATGGTTCTTAGCTACAATTGATGAAGATCTGATCAGGGGTTTCAAGGTCATCAGCTCGTTTTGTTAGTTGCGGTAGCTATTTTAGTTGCATAATAGGTATTTACTTTACTTTTAAACACATCTGTGACTTAATATTTTAAACAAAAACGTATACAAATACATGTGTGTTTTAACTGGTACCACTGAGCTACTCTGATGATGGAACTCGAAGGTAGGAGACGAAATCCTGGATGGGTTTCAACTTAATAAGTTTACTAAATTTAGACTCATTAGATTCGTCTTGAATATAGGAAACTAAGTGTAGAAAAGTTTGTGAGATGAAATAAAACATTCCGGATCTAAAAAAACTGATCATGGACCCTCTCAGATCAGCAAATCAACAACAAATGGACCTATAGTGCTTTAACTAAAATTGTTACTCACTATGAGCCATTAGCTGGACCGTTATCAAATTGAAGACCTGGAGTAGTTATCTGATGATGCACCATGAGGATCCAAGGGATATAACTATTGAGCCATGACTAATGTTGTTTATTACTATAAAGCTGGTGATATGACTAAAGTAGTTTCAAGCGTTTCGGGGGTTCCTTTAAAAATTTAATTTTGATTTTATTTATTTATCGTTTAATTATAGTTATATATACTTTTAATTTTAAATTAGTATTTTGTAAATAAAGTACATAGACTATATACAATACATCGTTAAAGCATATAGTTTGCTCAGCTCCTACCTTCGAGCTCTATCATCAGAGTAGCTCAGTGGTACCAATTGACACACCCATGTTTGCGTAGGTGTGTTGAATGTTAGGTCACAGATATGTTTAAATCCTCTTGCTTATCATCAGGCGAGTCGAGGTCAGATGTCGTGTCACAATAAAAAAAAGGGAGCTTAGTGCTTTGGTGGAGGCCCAAAAAGTACGTCGTGTTGATTGGTGACTGAAATGTTGTGTTCGACATACTTAGTGTTCCTTCCGAGGAGATGTCAACTAAAGTGGCCTCGACAACGTTTTATGGCTGCATCGTCGAAGAGAGAGACCCCCAAGGACGAGTGGATTCCATCGGATGCAGCGATGCATTGATGTGATTGGACACTATTTATAAAAATACTAGCTGTGCCCGCGACTGCGTCCGCGTGGAATAGTTATTTGGGGAATCATATTAATTTATTGTTTACCTACCTGCTCAGCTTTATTATAAATTACCTATAGCTGTTACCCGCGACTTATTTTAGACGATTAAATTACGTAACTAATAGAATATATTTTAAAGTACTTCTGCGTAAATTATATTTTCAGTTTTATTTTCTTGTGCGCAAAACTCGCAGCCGCTTTGCAGCAGCAGTCTGCCGAGAACGCTGAGTCCTTTTTCTAGGCATTACAGTGACGAAGAAAGAACGAAGGAAATGAAAACTTAACCAAACTAACTGTATGCTTAAACTAAAACCTAACCTAATAAGAATTGTAAAACCTAATCTTGAAAGAATGTAGATGACACCTACAGGTATTATTTACAACAAAACCAAAAAAGTGTTATTGTGAAAATATTAGAAACAAAATACTATACTTAAAACAAACACTACCTACTATAGAGAAAACTACTACAAAATGAAATTGTATAAAAAAGGATTTTGCACAATGGTATTAATCGTAAAAACAAATTAACGCTGCATTCAACCGATCAGTAGGGAGCCGACCGCATAGTATGCTTGTCTGTCTATAAATGACGCGCCCCTCCACTTTATTAATTTATTAAAATGTGTGAATGCAAATATTACTAACTATACTATTAAACTTCATCACGTTCGTTCCTCCTTTGTGTCTAACCAGCAACTAAATAACCAATTACTGCATTTTCGGTGTGTTTTATCCATATTTTATATTTGCTCGTATGCGTAAATGCAGTGGGGGGGCGCGTCATTTCGGCTTAGACAGACTATACCTCGTAGAGCTACACCCCCCTCCGCCTCGCCCGCAAGCACCGCCTCTCCTCGCCCGCCGGGTAGCGCTCATCATGCGACGCGTGTGAATTTTGTTTCAGAGTTATTTTAAAATTGTATTATCTTATAAGATGTTTATTGAAATTAGGTGATGTCAATGACAATTTTGTTCACAGGTTAATACTCTTAATTAATAACACATTTATTTCGATAAAGAATAATATTATTATGTTAATACAACTCTGACAAATAATTTGTAATAATGCATTAATTTAGACCAAATTTGACTATCATAAAAACGGTTATATTTTTTGGGTATCTCGAACGGTTTTCGCAGCGCACGCAACGGAAACCCTCAAAGACGAATAAAATTCCCCGTTTTTTCCACATTTTCGACTGTTTCTTCGCTTCTATAAGTCGCAACGTATACGTTTTATAGCCTAAAGCCTTCCTCGATAATTAATCTATCCAACACAAAAAGAATTTTTCAAATCGAACCAGTAGTTCCTGAGATTAGCGCGTTTAAACAAACAAACAAACAAACAAACAAACTCTTCCGCTTTATTATATTAGTATAGATATAATAAAACTAATAATTTGCCAGTTCAATTTGCAAAATCATCAAATTGCCAGTTGATGATGTGTTATGGTATATTATTTAATATTTCCCATCGCTGTGTGTGTTTGTCAATGAGATTATGAGATCTGTGCGCCATATTGTTCATGTTGCTCTGATGCTGGACATGTTGGAAGGCAACGGACGTATATAAATTACTTATAACGAAGATTGTGTTCTATAAACTGTAATTTGAATGTCAAGCGAGTGAATAAAAAGTAGTACTCTAGTAATCAGGTTCGATTCCAGGCTGATGCAAACACATTGCTATTATGAGCACTACATTTGTATGAGCTACTTCACTCATATGGGTCTGTATGGTGCGATCTGCGACGGACACATAATTGCCAAATTCGGCAACAAATGGTTGCTTATGACTTATTTAGAGCTGAACACAGCCGCCATGATTGGCCCAACTGCACAATGTGTGATTGCATTCAATATATTATATAACATTATATATATATATATGTCCGTCCGCGTGTGTTTATATATAGCCGCTCTCTCCCGCGGGGACACAACAACTTATTTACAACTCTCCAGCACACACTCTACCTGCTGCACGCACGTTCACGCCATCATGCCCACCGCCGCTGCTGCATATATATATATAGAGGCACACCACCGGCTGATGATGATTCACATGCGGCCAGGCGGCTCGTACACGCGCGCGTGCGTACGTGTGCGCGCGAACGCCATCTTGGGGCACACGCGTCCGTGCGGCGCCGCTCCGCCGAAACAACTGACTGCTCTTCCCGCCAAAAGGCTCACAACATAACATCATTGGTCTCCCCCTTATACATTTTTCTCATTTTTAATTTGTTTTCATTTACTTGTAGTTTGTAAGCCAGCACTTAGGTACATAATATTTAAAAAGTTACTTTCATTGTTAGTAGATACCGATTCTTATATTTTCCTAATACTGTTATTGTTTTGTAATTGCTATTAATATTGTGTGTACTTTTTTTTTCTTTCTTCTTGTTTATGGCTTTAGTATTTAACTTGCCAGTGTCAAATTAAAAATATATGGTTCAATGTTAAAACATTGTCAAGTTAATATGAAGATGAACCACGCGAGTGATTCATCAAATGATGACGATGATAGTGAGGTTGATGATGATCGTTTTAGTAAAGCGGCGGAAAGCCTTTACTAAAACTTCGGAAGGAGTCTTGGAGGGAACACGAAGAAACACGTTTCACAGCTTTAAATTACTTGTTTATACTCGATCAACTTAAAAATGATTACTGGATAACAATTCCACCATTATTACACAATAATATTTATGAAAAACACAAGCTTTACAAATAATTTAAAATTGCGCGTCCTGTCACTTGCAGTTACCCGCCAAAAAACCCCCGCCAAAACTCCTTGTGTGTACTTAGTAATTTGATTCGGACAGACTGGACATCTTAGGGACGTCCCTTTGCAGCGACATGAATCACAGGGACCATATCGAGCGGGCCATTAAGACCACCTCATACTGAACAAGGTGCGGCGGTTCTATGCGCCAGAGCTTTGCCTACTTTCATACAAGGCCCAAATTCGCAAAGAGTATGCCGCAATAATGTTAAAGCGTAACTTTGAAAACATATTGTTTACTGACGAAGCTCACTTCCACCTCAACGGCCATGTCAATAAACAGAACTGTATACACTGGAGCACGCTTCATTCGCCCAAGGTCTCTGTTTGGGCGGCAATCTCAGTGACTGTTAATTGAACACAATACGTGCTGGCTATAACCGAAACACCTGGTTACACCAAAAAGGGGCCACTTGCCACACCTCCAATGAATGCTTGCCGGAAACTTAAAAAACAAATAAACCAGGAGCCCCGGGGATATTTAAAGAGTCGTGTGTATATTAAACGCTTTAAGAATGGAAACTCGGACTTGAAGGACGAGCCACATGGATGACCGCCCACACAGGCGAATGATGCTGAATTGAAGGAGATAGGTGGTGGAGTCAACTACCCACGAATTAGCAGCAATCGTTTGCATCAAATCAATAAGATAAAAATATATGAAAAATTATGAGGATTTGACTGATCTGCAGAAAGAAACGCGTGTTGAAACATGCGTTGCCTTCTTGAATCGGTACAGAAATGAGGCAAAGTGGATTCCTGCAGGTCAAACGCAACAGTGCCCTATGAAGGTAACTGTTTGGTGTTCTATTCGTGGTGTCATTCACTGGAGCTCACTCAGGTCTGGTTAAGCAACAACAGCGGATGTTTACTGAGCCGAACTTGTTTGACAATGAGGGCGACTCGTGAATCGATCTTCACCATTATTGCTTCATGATAATTCTACAGGAGCTGCAGTTAAGGCGGCCATACCCTATTTTGAGGTACTTTTGACAATCAAATACTTCATGAAATATTATTAACTCAATAAAAATATGCGTGAAAGAAGAAATACTAAAAAAAAAACCACTTAATCAAACAGAATTTACAAATACTTTTGTAATTCTAAAGGTAATTTTCTTATTTAAAAAAATTATAAAACTTTATCACAAAAATAGTTTTTGATTTCAAAGTTCATTAGATTTTATTCGTAAATATGAATAAACAATTACTAAATTAGACATTTAATCGGCTAAATATTTAATTTAGTACATGGTTTTCTAAATGTTGTAAATGTAAATTATTCGTACGAATACATCGCACGCATATTTCGCCTAAAACTCGTTTTGTTCATAACGCAGAGATACCTCGCCTTAAAAATCATACGCCAGACCTTGCTCCAATAGACTACCATGTTTTTTCGTGATTTGGACAATTTTCTACGTGGTATAAAGTTTTCTTCCCAAGAGGCTGTACAAAATGCTTTGACACAGTTTGTCGACTCTAAATCCCCAGAGTTCTATCGCAAAGGCATACATGTACTTCCGAATAGAGAGATGGCAACAATGTATGGATAATGAGGGTAAATATTTTGTTAAACGAGTATTTATGTTTTAGTACAAATCGCCAATTTGATACTTTAACCCCTAATATATATATGATTCCTAATTTTTTAGATTTTGCACGAACATTGATTAATGAATTAAACAAACATAGAATCAACTATTAGGAATTGATTGCAAGTAAAATTATAGCAAGCTGTCAAACATAGTAAAACCAACCAGAAGATACCGAAGTGAAAAAACCGACTTATTTCCCGGCTGCCTCAGTCGCCGTCATTATGCCGGCCTAAGGTGCTTCTTCACGCATCGCTTGAAGGATCCAAGGTCAAAGGATGGACAGAACACATTGGCTGGCAAAGCATTCCACTTACAGATACCGATCAAAACTAGTGACAACCTTCTAAATTACGAATATATAAATGTATATTCATCCCCTTCTGACTTCTTTTTAATGCCATAAGTGAAAATAGTATAAACGGTTGTATTTTGTAGCTATTTTAGTGCTCTTTCTATTGCTTAAGTC